>CM062815.1:840094521-844894521 GCA_031772625.1 Pinus tabuliformis
GGGATTGCACAGAGCCTAGGAGCTCTCACCTTCAGGGTGCTGGAGTTGAGGAGGCTATGGGAAAGAGTCAGAGTGGAGCTGGTGGGGTACTGTAGTCAGAACAGTACCTGAAAGGGCAAGGCCAAGGAGGAGGGAGTTGCTACCGAGGATTTCTAGCCAAGAAATCCGGATCAGTATTGCGGTTGCATAGACGATTAGAGTAGGGGGCATCTCGACATCGGCAGAAGGATTTCCAGGAGGGAAATCGAGTCTCAGAGGGAGTCACATCGAGAACTTCCAAAAGGGAAGTAGAAGAGCAGCATGGCACTACACGGAGTAAGAGACTAGGACAGACTGAACGGAGCCTCAAACTTCGCAGTCTAGAAGGCTAGAATCTTATCCATACTTGATAGAAATCGTGTCAAGCACTTCACCTTTAGGAAGATAGTTATCCTAGTCGACCCAGCTGAGAACGACAAGTACGAGGAGGCAATGGCGAGGGCCAAGAGCATCATCCTTGACGGGGTCAAGGATCATGTAGTACCACACATTGCTGAGAAGGAAACGACAAATGAGATGTGGGAGGCCCTAAAGAAATTGTACCAACATACTTCTGTGCAGAGAAGGATGTTACTAGAAAATCAGATGAGGTCATATCAGATGAAGAAGGGAGAACCGATTGACACCTTCCTCAGAGGACTGAATGAGATCCGAGATAAGTTGACTTCCATAGGAGCCACGTCGGATTAGGAATTAATGGTGAGGATAGCCTTGAATGCAGTCTCAGAAGATTGGGAGGTATTTGTCTAGAGTATACTGGGCAAGGGGAAACTTCCACCTTGGGATGAGATGTGGGCATCTCTTTGCCAAGAAGAGATCAGACGACAGACAAAGGCGGATAGCAGTAATAAGGGGATTAGAGTCAAAAAGGAGGAGGAAGATGTTGCCCTAGCATCTTGAGGGAAAGCAAGAAAAGCGGAAGAAGAAGGATCTCTCCAAGATCAAGTGCTTCCACTGTGGGGAGCTGGGTCATTATGCGACCCAATGTCCAAGGAAGAAGAGTAAGGGAGAGTCTTCTGAGACTAAGGCAGTGCCAGCAAGGGCAGAGAAGGAAGTGGAGACAGATGATGACTGTGCCATGAGTGCACACACACCACTTGAGCGGAAGTGGGGAGACATCGAGCTGTAGTCAGGTGGACTACAGGCGATGAGGGGCAGGATCCTCGAGGTACCTAGCCTCTTGGATTAGACCTTGCTACGAGAGCCCCGAAGAGGAGTAGCAGGACTGGTTGATGTGGGTAGAGATGGATGCGGATGGAGCAGCAGAGAGAGCTACAGTGCAGGATTCCCAAGACAGTGTGAGGCTAGCAGGCTGCAACAGTGCGAGAGGCACGGGAGTGTTGCACCAGTGCAGGATGGCATAGAGAGGTGTGCAACGATGCGAGATACAGGGAGTTGTTGTAGCAGTGTAGAGGTCAGAGAGGGAGCACTTGTCAGCAGCAGAGGGAGCTTCAACATCAAGAGGGTCTCTAGCCCAACAGAGAGGTCAGAATTGGGAGATCAGTTACTTACTTCTTAGGAACTGAGTTGCAGTGCCGTAGTGGGCAGCACAATGCGACATGATGAGAGGAGATGCAATGCAGAAGCAACAGTGGCAGTGGTAGAGCCATGGGCAGCAGCATGGATGTAGAGAGAGTTGTCGTACAGATGCAGCAGTGGCAGTGGCAGAACCATGGGCAGCAGTACGGGAGGCAGCAGTGTGGAGGATGTTGGGCAGGAAGGCCTAGCATCAGCACAGGTATCGATGCCGGATGATCAGAGTAGTACTCAACACTAAGAGGGAGTGTTGATTTGGGGTAGCATCAGATGTGCTCTAGCCACGAAATTTGGTGGAGAGGTTGGGGCACATGATATCTCCAATACCCATAAAGGGTTTGGGCAGATTCTAAATAGATCAGGAGATATTAAAATAATTAATATTTTTAATGGAGTCCCTAAGTCTAAACTTAGGGAAAATAAAATATTAATGTGTATTAATATGAATCTGTGTTAGAACGGTCCAAAAGACATGGATCAAGTCAGATCTAATTTTAGTTGCTGATTAGGGACTTAATCTCGACCGTTGAGATGTCAATAGGAAAAGTATAAGAGGAGGCTTGAGGGTCACTTGGAGAGTGCACTAGATGATCAATCATTCTATTCTCTAGAGCGGGGTTTGCTAAGAGAGATAGAACCAGTGATCGGGAGAGCAACTGAGGGGCATTGAGTATAGAGAAACAGAGAAGGCAGAGATTGTGCCGGGAGAGCAGCGCAACAACCAAGGAGAGTGTCGCAAAGCCAGCAAGGGCTCACGCAGGGCCACGTAGAGGCAGCCTAGTGCTGCGCAGAGCACCAGAGAGGCTAGCGTGTATGACACAGAGGCCCAGAAAGCTGACGCAGGGCTTCCTGGGGCTGATGCAGGCCAAGAAAGGCTGACGCAAGGCCAACGTGAGATAGAGAGGGGCTGACGCAGTCCAAATTGGGCAGACGCTGGGGTTGCAGAGCAGTTTTGTGCTGAGAAGCTGTCGGAAGGATTTTTCGGGGTTTCAGCCAGGAGATTTCTCTCAAACTGTGAGGTATAGCTGCTAAGGAAATTCTCTGTTGGATAGGCCAGTTTCGACACCCAGACTGCACTCTAATATTGCTTAATAAGAAAACCCTTAGATAGCTGCACCAGTTTTTCTGAATTGGGTTTTTCCAGGAACATTGGTCCAAAAATAATGGGGTCATGTGGTGCGTTTTTCTTGTTTCTTTTAGTTGCTGATCTGTAATATGTTGAGCATGCACTAGTGTTTATTTTTAGTATTTACTTTGTAAATAACTTGTTAAAGAAAAAAATAACAAGTAGGTATGAATAAATTAGGAAAAGTGCATGGAGGGTTTCTAACTAAGTAAGCTTAGAAACTTAGACATGGTATCAGAGCGTGATTGCAGATCACAGGAGGACTAAAGGACATCAGCCGAGTGGAGCAATAACAGCAGAAAAGATATGTCCCGAGGTGACAAAAGCTGTTTCTAGTAGTGCAGAAGCCAAGGAAGTGTGATGCAGAGCCAACCAGAGCCACGCAGAAGAAGTTGGGAAATGCGCAGAACCTCAGAGAAGCTAGCGTTGCTGACGCAGAGGGCCAGAGGGCTCACGCAGGGCATCCTAGGGCTAACGCAGCTCACAGAGAGGCAGTTGCTGGGGTCTAGAAGGCTGCAGGAATATTGCATAGTGGAGTTGGTGAGGTACTGTAGTCAAAACAGTGCCTAACAGAGTAGGGCCAGAGGAGTTGTTACCGAGGGTTTCTAGCCGAGGGACCCAGATCAGAAGTGCAGTTGCACAAGTCAATCAGAGTAGGGGGCATCTTGACAATCGATAGAAGGATTTCCAGGAGGGAAATCAGGACTCAGAGGGAGTCCAGAAGAGAACTTCCAGACGGGAAGTAGAGACTCAAAAGAGTCATACAGAGAACTAGGAGGGAAGTAGACGAGCGTCATGGTACTACACGGGGTAAGAGACCAGGATAGACTGGTCGGAGCATCGAACTTTGCAGTCTGGAAGGCCAGAATCTTATCAGTGCTTGACAGGAATCTTGTCAAGAACTTCGCCTTGAAGGTTATAGCTATCACAGTCGACTCCAATGATAATGACAAGTGTAACCCCTATACTACTAGTGTAACCCCTTATTGTTATCAGTACAACCCCCTTATTATATTGTTGTATCCATGTAGTCCCCATATTGTTACTATTGTACCCCATAGAAGCCCAATATTGTTATTATTGCGCCCTTACATTATTATTGTTATGTCGGCTCTGATTATATTATGACCCCTTAGACTCCTATATATAGAAAGGTGGTCTTGTCATTTGTATCATCGAAGAATTATTCATTCGTGTAATGTAAAGGAGGTTGTCCCCTCGAAGAGGCTGAATTCTAAGGCGTTGATCTATCTTTTCTATCTTTTTGTGAACTAGTTTCATAGCATTTGGTATTAGAGCTTTGGATTCTACGGTTTTGCTGCTCCAAAACAAGTCAGCATGGCGTTTTCCCTATAACTTCTTTTCTGCGATGTTTCAGAATCTACAAAAAAAACTCACTTGAGATGAACTCGCGCTAAACCTCAGGTCCAAATTTCAGAGCTTGTCTCGCTATATTTTCGGAGATATGATCTAAGGAATTTAGGGTTTTTGCAGACCCCCGAATTACATTCCAAATAGGTCACCTTGGGAAAATCGTCATAACTATCTCTCTGTGCATCAGATTGAAATTTCGTAAGAAGTTACAGAAAGAGGACAGACTTTAGTTTCTTTTGTATATTTTCAGATCCAAAGGTCAAAACAGTGACATGTGGCACTTCATACAAGTTCACTCTTCTAAAAAGGTATATAATTAGGTCATCTTGGGAGATTGTGCATAACTCTTTCTTAGAGAATCCAATTTTGATTACACTGGTGGCATTGGAAGGAGGACGCAGAGGACTACTGCAGGTTGCGATTTCAGAACTGTTAGATCCGAAATTACAGAGTCACATTTGTTTCAAGATCGAGCTCCTAAAATCAAGAAAAAGCGAGATGAGGAAGTGTGATGGTAAGGATTTGGTAAATTGGATACTACAGATGGAGAAATATTTTGATCTACATGGTGTACCACTATTACAAAAGGTATTATTGCGTCTAATTATTTAGAACCAAAATCAATTTTTATGGTATAAAGGGCTTTGTTCTTGTAAACCACTTGTCATGTGGTAAATTTTTACGGAGGAAATGATAGCACATTATGAGGATACAAAGCGAAACACCTTCTTTAGCCAATTGATAAATCTCAAACAAAATTTTTCAATGACAGAGCACATTAAGGACTTTCAAATCTTGAATATAAGGGAAAATGATATTCGAGAGAAGCAGAGGGTTGATGTCTCCATAGGACTTTAAAGGATAACATTCAACATGAGGTTCGTCTTTGGAAACTTGATTCACTGGAGAAGGCATTCAGGTTGGCAAGAAAAGTGGAAAGCAAAATTATGGAAACAAGGAATTCTACCCCTCACAACTATAAACATGGAAGTGTTGTTTCTCCTAGCCTTCCACTACCTATAAGGGTGACACCACAACAATTGGAAGAAAAAAGAGAAAAAGGGCTTTGTTACAATTGTGATAGCAAATGCATTAAAGATCATAAGTGTGCTGAGAAGAAATTATTTTACATTGAGTATGGAGAGGAGGAAGAAAAGGATCTAGAAACATCAAATGAAGAGGATATACGCTAGGACCCAACCCCAGAGAAATAAGAAATGAATCCAACCATATCTTGTATAGCATTGGCAATAATTACCACTCAAACTCTCAAGATCGAAGAACATATCAAAAAGAAAAAGGTTCAAGAAGTGAAAGATCACATCGAGAAAGAAGAAATGAATCCAACCATATCTTGTATTGCATTGGCTGGAATTACCAGTCCTCAAAGTATCAAGATAGAAGGACATATCAAGAAGAAATATGTTCAAGAAGTGAAAGATCACATCGAGCATCAAGAAATGAATCTGACCATATCTTGTAAAGCATTGGAAGAAATTACCACTCCTCAAACTCTCAAGATAGAAGGACATATCAAGAAGAAAAAGGTTCAAGCAGTGAAAGATCACATCGAGCATCAACTACAAGTTCTCCAACTTTTAAAGAATAATGCCACTTTGGTGCAAAATCGAATGAAACAATAGGTAGATCAACATCGCAGTGAAAAAAGTTTTGATGTAGGTGATTGGGTATTTTTACGGCTACATCTCAGCAAGCTATTTATGAGAAGGAAATGTTGGCAATATTACATGCAGTTAAGAAATGGTGAACTTACCCAATGGGAAGACACTTCAAGGTAAAAATGGATCTTGATAGTCTTAAATACTTTTTAGAACAAATATTATCTTTAGAAGAACATAAAAAATGGGTCACAAATATGTTGGGTTATGACTTTGACATCATCTACAAAAAAGGGAAGATTTTTTTTTTTTGCAGATGCACTCTCAAGAAAGGATGAGGATGTGGAAGCATTGTTTTGTGCTATTTCTATTATCCAACTAGATTGGATAAACAAAGCAAGGGATGAATGGAAGAAGGACGAAGAAGTGTGACCACTCATTCAAAAGTTGCAGAAGATCCCAATTCAAACAATATTGCTAGAACTTGAAGAGGAAGGAAAAATCATATTGGAACCTGGAGCAGTCACAGAAACAAGAACCCGACAGCTATGAAATCGATCAATTTCAGAGTATCTCATCAAGTGGAAGAACTTAACCGCTGAAGATTCCACATGGGAGAACAATACTTTTATACAGAAGCATCAAGAACTTCTCAAGCGTTGAGGACAACACTTTTTGAAGGAGGGGGCATGTTAGGCCCCTATAATACTAGTGTAACCCTTTATTATTATTAGTACAACCCCCTTATTATATTGTTGTACCCATGTAGTCCCCATATTGTTACTATTGTGCCCCATAGAAGCCCACTACTGTTATTATTGCGCCCTTACATTATTATTGTTATGTGAACTCTGATTATATAATGACCACTTAGACTCCTATATATATAGAAAGGCGGTCTTGTCATTTGTGTCATCGAAGAATTGTTCATTTGTGTAATGTAAGGGAGGTTTCCCCCTCGAAGAGGCTGAATTCTAAGGCATTGATTTATCTTTTCTATCTTTTTGTGAGCTGGTTTCATAACAGAGGGGCTGACGCAGCTCACAGAGAGGCAGTTGCTGGGGTCTAGAAGGCTGCAGTCATTGCAGAGTGGAGCTGGTGAGGTATTGTAGTCAGAACAGTATCTCACAGAGCAGGGCCAAAGGAGTTGTTACCGAGGGTTTCTAGCCGAGGAACCCGGATCAGAAGAGCAGTTGCAGAAGTCGATCAGAGTAGGGGGAATCTTGACAAGCGACAGAAGGATTTCCAGGAGGGAAATCAGGACTCAGAGGGAGTCCAGAAGAGAATTTCCAGACGGGAAGTAGAGACTCAGAAGAGTCGTACAGAGAACTTCTAGGAGGGAAGTAGAGGAGCGTCATGGCACTACACAGGGTAAGAGACCAGGATAGACTGGACGAAGCATCGAACTTCGCAGTCTGGAAGGCTAGAATCTTATCAGTGCTTGATAGGAATCCTGTCAAGAACTTCGCCTTGAAGGTTATAGCTATCACAGTCGACCCCAATGATAACGACAAGTACGAGGAGGCAATGGTGAAGGCTAAGTGCATTATCCTTGACAGGGTTAAGGATCATGTGGTTCCACATATAGCCGAGAAGGTAACGACAGTTGAGATGTGGGAGGCTCTCAAGAACCTATAGCAACATACTTCTGTGCAGAGAAGAATGCTGCTCGAGAACTAGATGAGGTCGTATCAAATGAAGAAGGGTCAATTGATTGACACCTTCCTCGGAGGATTGAATGAGATCTGAGACCAGCTGACTTCTATAGGAGCGACACTAGATCAGGAGCTTATGGCGAGGACAACCCTGAATGCTGTCTCAAAAGATTGGGAAGTGTTTGTCTAGAGTATCTTGGGCAGAGGGACTCTCCCACCTTGGGACGAGATGTGGGCAACTCTTCACTAGGAATAGATCAGACGACAGTCGAAGAAAGGTAGCAGCATCAAAGGTTGAGGTCAAGCAGGAGGAGGAGGATGTGGCCCTAGCATCTGAGGGAAAGCAGGAGAAGCGGAAGAAGAAAGATCGCTCCAAGATCAAGTGCTTCCACTGTGGGGAGATGGGTCATTATTCGATCCAGTGCCCAGGGAAGAAAAGTAAGGGAGAGTCTTCCGAGACTAAGGCAACGCCAACACGGGCAGAGATGGAAGTTTTGACAGACGATGACTGTGCCATGAGTGCACACGCACCACTTGAGCGGAAGTGGGGAGACATCAAGTTGTAGTTAAGCGGACTACAGGCGATGAGGGGTAGGATCCTTGAGGTACCCAGCCTCTTGGATTAGACCTTGCTATGGGAGCCCTGACGAGGAGTAGCAGGATTGGCTGGGTGGGTAGAGACGAATGCGGATGGAGCGACAGAGAGAGCTATAGTGCAGGAGTCCCGAGACAACGCAAGCATAGCAGGTTGCAGCAGTGCGAGAGGCACATGAGTGTTGCACTAGTGCGGGATGTCACAAAGAGGTGAGCAACGGTGCGAGATGTAGGGAATTGTTGTAGCAACGCAGAGGTCAGAGAGGGAGCACTTGTCAGCGGCAGAGGGAGCTTCAGCATCAGTGGGTGTCTCTAGCCCAACATGGAGGTCAGATTGGGAGATCAGTTACTTACTTCTCAGTAACTGAGTTGTAGTGCAACAGTGGGTAGCACGATGCAACATGATGAGAGGAGGTGCAGTGCTGGGAGAAAGGACCAGCAACAACACGGATGTAGAGGGAGTTGTCGTACAGATGCAGTAGTGGCAGTGGCAAAACCATGGGCAGTAGTACAGGAGGCAGCAGTGCAGAGGATGTTGGGTAGGAAGGCCTAGCATCAGCACAGGTACCGATGCCAGATGATCAGAGTAGTACTCAGTGAAGAGTATTGCTAGAGCATAGCTCTCACTAAGAGGGAGTGTTGATTTTGGGTAGCATCGGATGTGCTCTAGCCACGAAATTTGGTGGAGAGGTTGGGGCACATGAGATCTCCAATACCTAGAAAGGGTTTGGGCAGATTCTAAACAGATCAGGGGATATTAAAATAATTAATATTTTTAATTGAGTCCCTAAGTCTAAACTTAGGGAAAATAAAATATTAATGTGTAGTAATATGAATCTGTGTTAGAATGGTCCAAAAGACATGGATCAAGCCAAATCTAATCATAGCCGTTGATTAGGTACTTAATCTCGACCGTTGAGATGTCAACAGGGAAAGTATAAGAGGAGGCTTGAAGGTCACTTGGAGAGTACACCAGATGATCAGTCATTCTATTCTCTAGAGCGGGGTTTGCTAAATGAGATAGAATCAGTGATCGAGAGAGCAACTAAGGGACATTGAATACAGAGAAACATAGAAGGCAGAGATTGTGCCGGGAGAGCAGCGCAACTGACAAGGAGAGTGACGCAGAGCCAGCAAGGGCTCACGCAGGGCCACGCAGAGGCAGCCAAGTGCTGCGCAGAGCACCAGAGAGGCCATCGTGTATGACGTAGAGGCCAAGAAAGCTTACACAGGGCCTCCTGGGCTGACATAGGCCAAGAAAGTCTGACGCAGGGCTAGCGTGAGACAGAGAGGGGCCGACGTAGTCCAAATTGGGTAGATGCTGGGGTTGTAGAGCAGTTTTGTGCCAAGGAGCTGCCGGAAGGATTTTCTGGTGTTTCAACTAGGAGATTTCTCTCAAACTGTGAGGTATAGCTGCGAAGGAAATTCTCTGTTGGGTAGGCCAGTTTCGGCACCCAGATTGTACTCTGATATTGCTTAATAAGAAAACCCTCAGATAGATGCATTGATTTTCCCACATTGGGTTTTTTCGGGGACATTGGTCCAAAAATAATGGTGTTGTTGACCCTGCCGCCTACACCTACCTACATGTTAGTGAGAAAAGCCTTCAACCCCACAAGGTGTGGTTGGTGGCAGGGAACTCAGAGGAGGGGCTGTCGCACTAATCCCAACTATCTCTGTTTGAGCTATCTCCTAGGTTAGCTAAAGGGGGTGGTCCCTAATGAAAAGTTAAGTTAAAAGATGTGAGTTTCTAGGAGAGTGTTACAGTAAAAATGGATTACTTTTAAGGATTTATGGGCAAATATGAAGTGAGCAACTTGAAATAACAATGCCAATCATTAATATGATTAAAAACCATAAAACTAGTGCCTTATAAGGATTTTTCTCAACAATTTAAAGATATATTTGCTCAAAGTAAAATGCAATGCTCTCAAAAGAGAAAACAAAGTAACCCTGAAATGTAAATACGAATTGTTAGCACAAGATATGTAAAATACAAAATGCTTTTGAGATAATCAACTTTATAAATCAAAACATGTGAAACATATCTTGCCAAAACCCAAAATTAGTAATTAACTTGGAAATGTAAAAGAAAGGAAGTGCTAAACCAAGACATCAATATGCAATTAGACTTGAAACATGAAAAGAAAACACTTGTTTGAAATGATTACAATACTTGCTTTTGGAATAGACTTTGCATATGAAAACTCAAACCATCAAGAGACAAGTAAAGTAAATGTAATGGAAAGTTCTCTTGGTTAATTTATTAATTAGCTCTACAACAAGATTACAATTTAACTCTTCAATCCTCAGACCTCACTGTTGCCAAATGATATGGATCTCACATTGAGGAGTGAATAGAGGAGTAGAGGATCCCTAAGATGTCTACTTCAACCAACCTATGTTGGAGGTAAAATTTTAATGATGCTTGGGGCCTTCTTATACTAAAATCCCTAGATGAAATGCAAATTGTGTTAATTCTCCAAATTAAAATAATGATACATGCAAATGCTTCAAAAAGATTGATTTGCAATGCTTGAAAATGAAATAGTTTTCAACATAAGTTGCAATTATAACTTCAATTAGAGGAATAAAATTAGCTTACAAGTGTTGCATGTGTTTCATCAATGAATTAAAATGATACAAGTAATTTGTTTGAAAGTAAAATTTGTTTCAAATAAACAATGACAATAAATTGCTCCAATATTCAAGCTAACAATGTAGCATAAAATTGAAATATGTATTAAAGTGCTCATGAAACAATTTGCCAATATAAATGGAAACGAATCAAAGTTTGTTAAGAATATAAAATGCTTGCATGTAAAGGATGAATTGCCCAAAGTAAAGTGTAAGCTTGTAGCTCCAAGCAACAATGAGAAAGAAATGCAAAGCTCAAATGAAATTGTAACAAACTTTAACTTAATGAAATGTGATAGTGAGGTTGTGTTAATTCCCAATTAAAGCATGCAAGTGAATGAAGTATGAAAGTTTAAACCATGCAAATGTCAATCCACCCAAGAGAAGCCTCCCTCTAAATGGGGAGATAGGATACCATGGGAGAAATCCCAAGCTCCCACAAGCAAGTTAGATCTTTTATTAATATTACAATGAGAATAGGGCCCTTCAAAGTTTTCAACTATACTTCAAGGAGAGTCCTCACAATAATTGCTTGAAACTTGGACACTAGACCTCTTTTCTTGAGAAAGTAGTGACAAGATCTCACAAAACTTATGCAAGGGAAACAAGGTACGAGTTTCTTCCAAATGCCCACGGCTTAAAGAGGAAAATGGGCAGCCCTCTAGTGAACTCGACTGGGCCAGAATAAGCCTCAAAAGGGCTCACGACATCCTTGGAAATTGAACCCCCAACACTTGCTAAAGGTCCTGCAAACACTTGATAGATGTTGCGGTAAGTTGTTCTTCAAAATCTGCCACACAAGAGTTAGCAATCCAAACAATGGCTGCAAAATAAGTTAGGTATTAATGGAAAAATCAACAAGATAAAATGTATATGTACAATTATAATTTACAAAAGGCTAAGCTAAAGAGTGAGAGTAAACTCTCGTATTTTCTTAGCCATCTTCAAGCTATTAGATAGCAATGAAAGAAATGAAATACATTGTGTTTTTTTAAAAGAGATTTAAATTTAGAAGTTCTTGGCTTGTGTACAAGCTATGTGCCGAAATGCCTGCAAAACCATTTTGTAAAATAATACTGTGAAGGTTCAAAGAACAAATGAGAGTTCCTTTAAGAATGTATCAAGACTAGGTTGGTCTTGCCAAAGACTTCCCCTCACGCTTGATTCTATAATCCCAACAAGATGTTCCCTCTACAAAACTTCAATCAAGAATTAGTTTCATATAGATTTATCAATAAACAATGATAAGAAACTCTAGAGATTTATTTAAAACCAATTAGAGCATTCTATACCTAGAGCATACTTCTAAATCAAATGTCAATGCAAGATAACTCTACATTAACAAATCTACAAGAGCATTCGGAAGCAAATTAGATCAAAGCATGAGTGAAAGGAATTATACCAATGCCAACAATTCATCACATTCGAAAAGAAGGAACACCTCATGAATCAAACCCCAAAGTCTTTATTGATATTTCTGAAAGTGTACAAAGTAGCAACGTTTCCGCAAGCACAATAGCTAGTAACAATCTTATACAATGTAAGAGCCCATGACTCTATTATATAGAGAGTTGGGAAAATCCCAATGTAGAAGTGATTAAACAAGTGGCATGAAGTGACAATCCCAAAGAAAAATTCGAATTTGTTGAATGGAACTCCAATGCCAAGTGTAAAAATCGACTTCTGGCAAGTGGACATCATTTTCTTCTTCCCTTATGTGCCAAATTCGAATTTTATGGTGGAATGGCAAGCGTATATGGGTGGTAACCCATGTGGGGACAATTTCCCACAAAAATCTCCACCAATTATTCTCTCAAATCCTCCCAAATCCTTCCAAATGTGCATTAACTTCATCAATTCGAATTTTATGGTGGAATGACAAGTGTATATGGGTGGTAACCCATGTAGGGACAATTTCCCACAAAAATCTCCACCGAATATTCTCCCAAATTCTCCCAAATGTGCATTAACTTCACAAATTCGAATTTCCAAACAGTTTTTTCATTTAATGCCAGAAATTCAATTTTATTTGAGCACATGTCTTTTCCTTGATTTTAGGAGTCCGCATCATCTTAGGACTTCACTTTAACTCCCCCATAATTTTCCACCTCATTTCCACAACATTTAACATGTGTGGATATTTATTTTTCTCAATTTATTTAATTTCTGGCTTAATAATTGTCAGATTTCCCACTAAACTTAGGAAAAGTGGGTTTTGAGGGTCCAAAAAACATTATTAACCCCTCAAAGTGTGTCATAGTAGAAAGTTGAAGGTGAGAGGTGTAATTTTGATTACTCATACCCCATACAACTTCTCTAGACTACATTTATTACAATTTAAATACAATTTTATTTGCAATTTTTGACTTGCGGGAAATCTAAAAAATTAAAAATGACTACCTAGATCTAACCAAATTCCACGAAATTTTTGTGTGATCTAGTATGGTAATATACATCGACTCTAGACACTACATGTGTTAGGGGCTCAACTTTCAAACCGTCACCCTGGCTTTGGCGTCTTCATATAATCATCAGGTGCCACTCCAGTGGTCAACAGGAGTCATGTGGTGTGTTTGTTCTTGTTTCTTTTAGTTGCTGATCTATAATATGTTGAGCATGCACTGGTGTTTATTTTCAGTATTTACTTTGTAAATAACTTGTTAAAGAAAAAAATAACAAGTAGGTTGGAATAAATTAGGAAAAATGCATGAAGGGTTTTTAACTAAGTAAACTTAGAAACTTCAACAGTTGGGGCACATGAGATCTCCAATACCTAGAAAGGGTTTGGGCAGATTCTAAACAGTTTAGGAGATATTAAGATAATTAATATTTTTAATGGAGTCCCTAAGTCTAAACTTAGGGAAATTAAAATATTAATGTGGATTAATATAAAACTGTGTTAGAATGGTCCAAAAGACATGGATCAAGCTAGATCTAACCTTAGTCGTCGATTAGGGACTTAATCTTGGCCGTTGATATGTCAACGAGAAAAGTATAAGAGGAGGCTTGAGGGTCACTTGGAGAGTACACCAGATGATCAGTCATTCTATTCTCTAGAGCGGGGTTTGCTAAAAGAGATAGAATCAGTGATTGGAGTTCCAGTTGAGGGGTAGTGAGTACAAAGAGACAGAGAGGCAGAGATAGTGCCGGGAGATCAGCGCAGGAGCTAGAGAGAGTGACGCAGTAGTAACCAAGGCGCACGTAAGGCCACGCAGAGGCAGCCAGGGGCTGCGTAGTGCTTCAGAGAGGCCAGCGTAGCTGACACAGAGGGCCAGAAGGCTGACGCACAACCTCCTGAGGCTGACGCAGGCCCATTCAGGGTGACACAGGGC
Organism: Pinus tabuliformis; assembly: GCA_031772625.1. Lineage (NCBI taxonomy): Eukaryota > Viridiplantae > Streptophyta > Pinopsida > Pinales > Pinaceae > Pinus > Pinus tabuliformis. The sequence goes on from CM062815.1 coordinate 840,108,434, forward strand.
AGGCGCTGGGCAAAGAGAGGCTGATGCAGTCCAGAAAAGCAGATGCTGGAGTTTTTGGGGCAGATTGAAGCTGAGGAACCACCAGAGGGTTTATCTGAGGTTTCAATTAGGACATTTGTCTCAGACTGAGAGGTACTACTGCCAAGGGCAATTTGTGTTGGGTAAGCCGGATTTGGCACCCAGATTGTACTCTGAAACTGCTTAATAAGAAAACCCTCAGATCGCTGCACCGGTTTTCCCGCATTGGGTTTTTTCGGGGACATTGGTCCAAAAATAACAGTGTCATTTTGTGTGCTTGTATCTGTTTCCTTCAGTTGATGATTTGTAATATGTTGAGCATGCACTAGTGTTTATTTTCAGTATTTACATTGTAAATAACTTGTTAAGTAACAGAACAAGTAGGTAGGAATAAATCAGTAAAGTGCATGGAGGGTTTCTAACTGGTAGACTTAGAAACTTCAAGATATCAGGCAACCGATGCAAATATCTCGTCATAGTCCACTCCTTTTTGAGAGAAGCCTCGAGCAATGAACTTGGCTTTAAACTTTTCAACACTCCCATCAGCTCCATGTTTGATTTTGTAAATCCATTTTGAATTGACCACTGACTTGTCCTTGGGTCTAGGAACCACATCCCAGACATCATTCTTCATGATCGACTCATATTCCTCGTTCATCGCATTCTTCCAAACTTGGTGCTTCACGACGTTGATTTGGGATAACATCGGATGCGCTCTAGCCACGAAAATTGGTGGAGAGGGTAAAGCACATGAGATTTCCAATACCCAGAAATGGGTTGGGCAGAATCTAGCCAGTTTGGGAGATATTAAAATAATTAATATTTTTAATGAAGTCCCTAAGTCTAAACTTAGGAAAAATAAAATACTAATGCTAATTAATATAAAACTGAGTTAGAATGGTCCAAAAGTCATGGATCAAGCCAGATTTAATCTTAACTGTTGATTAGGGACTTAATCTCGGCTATTGAATTGTCAACGAGAAAAGTATAAGAGGAGGCTTGAGGGTCACTTGGAGAACACACCGAGTTGATCAAGAATTCGATTTTCTGGGGTAGGGCTTGCTGAAGAAATCGAAGGAGTGATCTGAGTTGCAGCTGAGGGGCAGTGAATACAGAAGCAGAGAGGCAAAGAGGGTACCGGGAGCATCAACGCAGAAGCCGAGAGAGGGTTGACGCAGAGCCAACTAGAGGCCATGCATAGGTAGCCAAAGGCCACGCAAAGGCAGCCAGGAGCTGCGTAATGCCAGGGAGAGCCAGCTTGGGTGATGTAGAGGCTCAAGAGGCTAACGTTGGGAGATTTCGTGGGGAAGATTGGAGCTGAGAGCTGTGGGATCATTCATCCGGGGTTTTTAGCTGGAATATCTGTCTTCGACTGAGAGGTACTACTGCCAAGGGCATTCTTTGTTGGATGAACCATTTCTGGCACCCAGATTGTATTCTAAAACTGTTTAATAATAAAATCCTCAGATAGCTGCACTGGTTTTCTTGCATTGGGTTTTTCTGGGGACATTAGTCCAAAAACAACGGTGTCACTTGTTTGCTTGTTTTTCCTTGAGTTGATGATATGTATGTGTTGAGCATGTACTTTTATTTATTTTCAGTATTTATATGGTAAATAACTTGTTAATTAACATAACAAGTAGGAAGAAATAAATCAGAAAGTACATGAAGGATTTCTAACAAATAGACTTAGAAATTCTAACATGGTATCAGAGCGTGGTTGTAGATCACAGGATAACTGAGGACATCCGCCGAGCACAGCAACAACAGCAGAAACAGCAGTCCCGAGTGACAGAAGTTGTTCCTAGCGGAAAAGAAGCAAGGAAGGGGTGACACGGTGTCTGTGTCATCAGTTCGAGCCGTGAAGAGGATCAACGCTGTGGCATAGAGGAGTAGACCTGACCTACGCAGTGCCCGATCATCTTTCTCAGTGAGGAAGGATTGGCGCCCGTGGCTAGGAGGTGTGGATTTTGCTGGTGTCGGGATTGCGCAGAACCCTAGCATCTGAGGGAAAGCAAGAGAAACAAAAGAAGAAGGACCTATCCAAGGTCAAATGCTTCCATGGTGGGGAACTGGGTCATTATGCGACCCAATGTCCAGGGCAGAAGAGCAAGGGAGAGGCTTCCGAGACCAAGGCTGCGCCAGGAAGGGTGGAGAAGGAAGTGGAGATAGATGATGAATGTGCCTTGAGTGCTCACATGCAATTTGAGCGGAAGTGGGGAGACATCGAGCTGTAGTTAAACGGACTACGGGCGATGAGGGGCAGGATCCTCGAGGTACCCAACCTCTTGGATTATACCTTGCTACGGGAGCCCCGAAGAGGAGTAGCAGTACTGGCGGATGTTAATAGAGACGGATGCAGTTGAAGCGACAGAGGGAGCTACAGTGCATGAGTCCCAAGATAGCGTGAGGCAACATTGCGAGATGTGTGGAGTTGTTGCAGCAACACAGAAGTCAGAGAGGGAGCACTTGTTAGCGACAGAGGGAGATTCAACTTCATGAGTGTCTCTACCTTGACGACGATGTCAGAGTTGGGAGATCAGTTACTTATTTCTCAGTAACTGAGTTGCAGTGTAGCAGTTAGCAATGACAGTGCTATGGGCAACACGATGCAACAGGATGAGAGGGAGCTGCCGTACGGATGCAACAGTGGCAGTGGCAAGGCCATGGGTAGCAGTACATGATGCAATAGTGCAAATGATGGGCAGCAGGCCTAACATCGGTACAAGAATCGATGCCGGATGATCAGGGTGATATTCAGTGAGGAGTATTACTAGAGCACAGTCCTTGCTAAGAGGAAGTGTTGATTTGAGGTAGCATCGGATGTGCTCTAGCCACGAAAATTGGTGGAGAGGCTAAGGCACATGAGATCTCCAATACCTAGAAATGGTTTGGGCAGAGTCGAAACAGTCTGAGAGATATTAAAATAATTATTATTTTTAATGGAGTCCCTAAGTCTAAACTTAGGGAAAATAAAATATTAATTCAAACTTAGGGAAAATAAAATTTTAATGTGAATTAATATAAAACTGTGTTAGAAGGGTCCAAAAGTCATGGATCAAGCCAGAGTTAATCTTAGCCATTGATTAGGAACTTAATCTTGGCCATTGAATTGTCAACGAGAAAAGTATAAGAGGAGGCTTGAGGGTCACTTGGAGAACACACTGAGTTGATCAAGAATTCGATTTTCTGGGGCAGGGCTTGCTGAGGAAATCGAAGGAGTGATTAGAGTTGCAGTTGAGGGGCAGTGACTATAGAAGCAGAGAGGCAAAGAGTGTACTGGGAGAATTAGCGTAGAAGTTAGGAGAGAGGGATGCAGAGCCAGTTAGAGGTTCATGTAGAGCTAGTCAGGGCCCACGCAGAGGCAGCCAGGATCTACGTAGTGCCTCAGAGAGCCAGTGTGGGTAATGCAAAGGCTCTAGAGGCTGACGCAGTGCCTCCAGAGGTTGACGCAGGGGTTATTGGGCTGACGCTGGGCCAAAGAGGCTGACGCAGTCCTTAGAGGCAGACTCTGGGAGTTTTCGTGGGGCAGATTGGAGCTGAGAGCTGTGGGATTGTTTATCCGGGGTTTCAGCTGGAGTATCTGTCTCCGACTGAGAGGTACTATTGCTGAGATTATTCTTTGTTGGGTGAGCCGGTTTTGGCACCCAGATTGTAGTCTGAAACTACTTATAATTAGAACCCTCATATAGCTGCACCGATTTTCTCGCATTGGGTTTTTCGGGGACATTAGTCTGAAAACAACGGTGTCACTTGTGTGCTTGTCTTGTTTCTTTCAGTTGTGTTGAGCATGTACTTGTATTTATTTTCAGTATTTACATGGTAAATAACTTGTTAATTTAACAGAACAAGTAGGCATAAATAAATCAGAAAAGTACATGAAGTGTTTCTAACAGTTAGACTTAGAAATTTCAACATGTGTGGCCCTTTTATTAAGCCAACCACTATTATGATTACATTTAACCCCATATATGCCTCCCCTTGGGGTCATATGACAAACTAATAGTAGAAATCCAATGATGGAAATAATTGAAGAGTGGGAGAGCACCTAACTTTCTCTAGACCAATATCAACGCAACTTAAATTTTTAGATAAATATTATTATTTTTTATTTTTATTTTTTGAAATATATGCATGGGAATATATTTCCCATGGAATTCGTGTAAGCATTTCCAATGAAACCGAGATCTTGTAATGACTAATGTCTTAGTTCTGAGAAGATAGTTTATTGAAATGCTGAATTGATTTAACAAGAACTTTGTTCAAACAATATTTTTTGGAGATAATTGAAGTTTTATACAGAGATTAAATATGAGGGGTTGGAAAATCTTTGAGCTCTGTAGTGGTATATTGTTCTAAATACCATTGGGAAATGACAGAAAAAAGTGTCGTTCAAAGATTTAAAAAAAATAATAATTCGAAAAATGATAAAAAGGGAGAGAACAAAAGAGAAGAAAATAGAGCGATGAAAAAAGTAGAAATAAAAGAGAATGATAGATCAAAATGTAAATTGCAGGGTATTTACTTAGGTTAGGTCTAAGATCATAACCATGGTTTTGGTGGCTATTTGCTGGTCATTATTATTGTTGTTGAACTAGAGTGGCAATGTAGGAAGGGCAATTCTTATTGGATTTTTCATGTATCAATGTACATGTAATTTGCCAGTGTGGGCAACCTGGTTTCCCTCACACTAAGAACCTAGTCAGTACCTCGAAGTGGTAACAAAGTTCTTTGAATTTTATTGATGATAGTAGTTGAAATCCCCCATGTATCTAGCATTCACCAAGTATTATTCTGTTGCTCTTTGAACGTTCAATGTGCCAATGATTGCTTGTTATTCTTTTGGTCTTCTTCCATGAGTAACTACATCCAATTATATATTTGTAGAATATGATGATATATTATAATTCTTATTGCTTACTATTTTTAAAATAATTAATTTTGTCATTTTCTTATATTAGCATTTGAATTTGAAATGAGTGAAACATGGCATTGGGTCTATGCTCAATGTATATTTTTTAGTTGTCGTTATACAAAGCCTTTATATCTATTAAGATCTCACTTAATTGTGAATTGACATTCTATTAGGGTCATGGAAAGGGAATTTACATAGAAGGGCAGCATGTTTCAGACCAACCATGGAGTAACATTTCTTGTCAATCATATCAGGTTTGTGCACTGCTGACAATTTAATGGTTTTCTATTTTGTCAAATTTCATACTATTCAGCAGTGGTTTGTACATTAATAAATATTTTCCTTTTTCAAGTTCATATGCCTGAAACAGGTTGGTGTATTTAGTTTAATTTTAAGTCATTCTATTTTGATATAACACCATATCTACAACAATGTTATCTTATGTGCTGCCTCATCACTATTTTACATATAGATCTCACTTACTACTCGTGGTCATTTTATACATGAATATCGTTTATAGATTTGACTGCTACACTTGAATTTGTTTCAAGTAAAAGCTCATTGAAACTCAAGTTGGAGAATAGATCACTAATTTTATTCTGTCTTCCTGGGTATTTTCTATGTTCCACAAAGTTCCTAGGACAGGGGAGTGCGGGAGCGGTAATACACACAAGGGGGATGTGTGGGAGCACCCCTGAAGGTTAGAGAAATTCACGGGGACGTCAAGGTTCCTAGCATAGTGGTCCCTGTCTCTAAATTTATAAAAATATAAATCGTAATGATAAAATCCCAACATTAAATGATATTGTCATCCGTGCATGCATAAGTGGTTTACAGCTCATCCCCATGCCCTTCAATTTAAAAAGTCCCGAGTTGGTAGATCGAGTGGTTGGGAGCATGGTGTGTTCTCCCATCTATTGGAGAATCTAGTAGGGAAGCTATTAAATTAATTCTCCTTATCCTTAAGAATTGCTTGTGAGGTTTAGTTTTCTTCTTATTAGATTTTTTCATCAAACAATTATGAAGAGCATGAACAATAAAGACAAATGACAGAAGAAGTAGGTTTCAAGCCAGGGCAAAACCCCTCCAAGGAGAAAACCCAAAAGAATCTCTTCTCTTCTTATAGAATCAGTTCAAATGAGAAAACCAAGACCCAAAACCCTAGACCAAGTCCTCCTTCAAGCACCAAGTCAGCCCTCCAAGAATCTCTTCCAAGTAGGTCAAAGATCAACCAAGTCAACAAGGGTCAATCCTCCTTCAACCTGCTTCAAGTCTCAGCTTCGACCCCTAACTCGGATCTGCAATCTCGACCTGCAACTTTTGGCCCTGCAATAGTTGTAGAAACCCTAATTCCTTCACACGTATGAGAGAATAAGGCTCAAAATCAGACCTTTCTTCTTCTTGATTTCTTCTTGCTTCCTTGACCTTTGCTCTTGCTTCCTTCTTGCTTCTTACTTCAGATCAAACTTCTTTCTTCTGCAAATCGAAATGTGTGTCGAATGAGGTCAAAACTGTTGAAAAGTGTAACTAGGATCGGTCTTCATAATGACATGTAATTATAATCTTTGTAAATGATGAAAAGAAGTAAATTAAATTAATATTGTAATGCCTTGCTTCATGGGTTTCATGAGCAAGAGGTTTTTTTTAGATGGCTCCCATTGAGAGCCTTAGGATTTGTCAAAGAGTCAATGTCATGTATGAAGATATGTCAAATGTATTCTATAGAATGTAAAATAGCGCTCCAAAGACAAGCACGGTTCTCCTTCTTCATTTTGGCTTCAAGAAAGTATAAGAAACTCATGTCGGCTCACATTGCAAGGTGACACATCTATTCGAAATGACAGGTCGGATTATATTGATGGGAAAACGACTATATATAGGCGTGTAGGCAATCCACATTTCCACAGTTCACATTTCAGATCTCTTTGAGTTTTTTGGATGGGTATTACAGAAGACAAATTCGATGGAAGGTACAGTGAAGAGATGAAGAGACAGTAAGGGCTGATCACTGTCTACAGGAATTCAAATCTCACTCTTAATTTGGATGACAGTCACACTATACGGTTCAGATATGTCTCTTTGTGATTTCGGGTAGACAGTGATAGTAAGATGGTCGGATCTTTGGGTAATACAACAGAAAGATACAGTTCGGATGAGGGTATCTATATCACAGCCAGATGATATATAGAAGCCTTGGTTCAGTGATATGAAGGAGCTGATAGTAAGTGAAGTAGTACAGTGTTTTGGTGCTGCTGTAGTAAGGACAGTTTGGTGACAATACAGTGATATGGTTCAGTGCCATCTCAAGTATGTCTACAGTTCGTTGCTATCACATTATGCTCAGAAAGGAGATGATCTCAATGCGTAAGAGGAATCGAAAGGAGGAAGGAGAAGACAGTCAAGAGAGCTAGTGTCTTGGTCTTGGAAGTGGCTAATAGGTCAAGGGTCTTGGTCTTGGTATTCGTCAATTGGAATCTCTATAAGAAGAATTTGTGTGGGTTTTCCTCTCAAAGAGTGAGAGGTTTTGGCTCTGACTTATTGCCTACATTTTGTGTCTCTTGTCTATTTATGTTCATGCATTGGTTACTGTTTGATGAAGAAGAACAGTAATAATCTAACAAGAAGAAGATTCTAATATAAGAAGCAAAAAACATTCACAAGCAGTTACTAATGGTAGAGAAATCACCTAATGTTAATGCCCTAGATTTCTCAACATGGTATCGGAGCTAAGGTGAAGTTAAGGAAGGGCATCTAATCAAAAGAGACACTCAAGGATCGAGTTTCAAGGAAGGCATCAAAGCAAAGTGAAGGATCTACATTGAAGAATCAAACCCTAGATCAAAGAAGGAAGTCTACTTCAAAAGAAGTCTTAGGATCATCAAATAATTGAGGCCAAAGCCTTATTTCTACTCAAGGCGAATAGATCTACAAATCAAGGCAACTAGAAGTCTACACCAGCAAGAGTGTTGGATCCTATAATCTTTAGCAAAAGACCACAAAGACCCTCATCAAGATGAAGAGATCTACAAGGCAAGGCAACCCAAAGTATAGAGAAGCATTTCTAGGACTAAGATCACATCATCTTGGAGATCCTAGAAGCATTTCTGATCTGCATTCATTCACTACCAAAGAAGTCAAAGTATCTTGAAGGTGAGAAGGCATTATCATCATCTTCAAAAGCTATAAGGCAAGCTCCCTATCATTGCAGCAAGGATCCCCTCCTTATCCTTGAAGAAGATCATCCAAGGAAGCATCAAAACATCCTCACCATCAACAAAGGAAGCTAGATCTAAAGGCATTGACATCATAAAAGGAGCAATCTCCTTTATTGAAGAAGGGCTTTTCATTTGGAAGAAGATCATCCAAAAGGAGCACTAATACATCTTCTTCATCCACCATCAAAGTGATCAAGTTGAAGATTTCATCTTCACTTGTCAAGTAAGTATCTTTCATTCTATAATCAAATTTGGTAAAATGACTTCGTTTTGCAAGGAGATCTATAAGCTGGTTGGGTCATTGAAATTCCTTGCATGGAAAAGGAGGATAGGCATAGTCCTCGAAGAAAGTGAAGTCATTGAACATATCAATGGAAAGGTCTCCTTTGAATACATGGAAAGGGATTCTTATGAAAGGTCCCCTCATATAGCAGTATTGGAGACATCAAAGAGATATATATGATAGGCTGGTAGAGCTATTCTCTGAAGATGCGATAAAATAGGTCATATCACCTAGATCTTATCTACTCAAATTGAAGGTATCCAAGGATAAAGGATTATCTTCAGAAGATCTCAATTGCAAGATCTAGAAGAGATAATCCTCATTGTTCTAAATGCACTAACTGATGAGCAAGGTAACAAATGTCAATGAGGATAAGAAGGCTATCCTATTCAACAACTTGTGGTTTCTATGTAAGATAGGAGATGACAGGTTGAAGGCAAAAGTGTTGAAGGTTCAAATGAAAGGATTCAAAGATTTGTCGAAAGGAAAGAAGAACATAGTTAAGTTTCAATGCTATGGGCATCATAGGAAAGATTGTCCCAAGTACGAAAGGGAAATAACAAGAAAGATAGAGAAGAAGTGGAAAAAGCTGAAAGAAGGAAGTCCAAGGAAGAGGAAAAGCATTAGAAGTAAGAGCTCATGACATCAGCATAGGAAACATGAAGGATGTCTGATAGTCAACTATGAAGGATATATTTCTTGAGAACCTTATTGGAAAACTTAAGAAAGGGAAGAAGTCATCCAGGACAAGTCTCATCATACATCAAATCAAAAGGAAACATTTGCTGGATAGGGATATGCAAAATCCTCAAGTTTCTTTGATGGAATCCTCATCGAAGGATTCACCGATCTTGAGTGGAAGCAAGTGTTTCACCAGGAACTCCAACCTGTGGAATTCATGGATGATGGTATGATGACATAAGAGATGAAGCAAATCAAGGGGTTGAAGATATTTTCAATCAAGGAAGCTGCTGAAAGAAGCCTAGATGACCTAAAGATAAATGAGATATGTATGCTTGTATTTGATTTTATAAAGTCATTTTGTATGCTTGTAGGTAACTTGGATCACTGCTCTATCTTGAGAATCTTGATCAAAGGAAAGGAATCTCCTCCTATTAAAGGTTTCTGGAAGGCATGAGTCACACCAGAGGAAATCAACATAATATGTCCTCATATTAAGCATGAGGTGGTTGACTACAATTGAGGAACTTTGAATGAAATCTCATGGGAATGAAATGTGTGAAGAAAGGAAGGAACATATCATTAAATATGCAACCATGGTAAAGGCAATCAACATCCGAAAGACCAAGAAGATTTGACTAGGAAATCTCCTGGAAAGATATGAAGGCTCTGATGGAAGTCTGAAAAAGATGGAGACCCTTGACAATGGATTTCTTTGGGAGATGTGTCAACATGTTTATAGGATGTTGCTACCTACAGGAAGATGTCATGATGAAAGACTATCACAAAGGTAATTTTGATTTAAGTGTTCATTTCTTATTTGTGAACAAATACTTGGATGGGTTTATGCAGGATTTCTAAAGGGAAGAACTGCGAATATCTTCCAAGAGGACCATGTAGAAGGATGTAAGATCCTTCCAAAGAAAAATATGGCATGAAGAAGGCAACATGACATGAAGCAAGGCCAGATGAAGACTGATGGATCACTTTCTGATGAAAGGAATGATGACATGACTGACTCATGGATGAAAGTGATGGATGGTTTGTGCCCTATGAAGAAGCCCCAAAAGATGAAGACTCCTTGACAAAGAAATTCATGACATCGAAGGAAGAGCTCTTCAAGCAGCTGGTTGAGGAGCTGCTGTAGGTCCCTAATTAAGAGGGAGCCTGAAAACAAGTTTCTTACTTGGAAGAAACTTGGAAATTCCTAAGCCAAGAGGGAGCTTAGGTACATTCCTTCTGTAGGAATGAATACATTATATTATTGGAATTTATATGACCTTCCTAATTGAGAGGGAGAGATAGACACATCATTCTGGTCTTCACCTGGGAAGACAAAATGGAGGATTGGGTAATCATCTAGCATCTGATGCTCTTTGAGGATGGGATAGGGCATCCAACATAAGAGTAGGCGTGGACCGATATTCTTTGCGGACTATCTATCCATGATAAGAATAGTCCAAAGAAGGTCATACTTTGTGAACACTGAGGTGGAGTATGTACCTTGAGAGACAATGATTATGGTGTCTATGAATCACTGGTCTTGCCAACATTTTGGTCTGATCATGTGGATAGAGTTGTTAGTCAAGGCCTTGCTATGTGACAATGCTGGTTGATATGATGCTATACAGATGGGTTACCAATCTGATTCTTCTTATGAGAAATTCTTTAGATTGAGAATGACCAAGTACCATTATGAATACCTCCCTAGTTAAGAGGGAGTGTTGAAAAGTGTAACTAGGTTCGGTCTTCATAAGGACATGTAATTATAATCTTTGTAAATGATGAAAATAAGTAAATAAAATTATTATTGTAATTCCTTGCTTCGTGGGTTTCATAAGCAAGAGGTTTATTTTAGACGGCTCCCATTGAGAGCCTTAGGATTTGTCAAGGAGTCAATGTCATGTATGAAGATATGTCAAATGTATTCTAGTCTATAAACTGTAAAATAGCCCTCCAAAGATAAGCACGGTTCTCCTCTTCATGTCGGCTTCAAGAAATGATAAGAAACTCATGTCGGCTCACATTGCAAGGTGACGCATCTATTCAAAATGATAGGTCGACTTATATTGATGGGAAAACGACTATATATAGGCGTGTAGGCATCCACATTTACACATTTCACATTTCGGATCTCTCCGAGTTTTTTCAGATGGGTATTACAGAAGACAAGTTCGATGGAAGGGACAACGAAGAGATGAAGGGACAGTAAGGGCTGATCTCAGTCTATAGGAATTTGGATCTCACTCTGAATTCAGATGGTAGTCCCAGTATACTGTTCGGATATGTCTCTCTATGATTTCGGGTAGACAATGACAGTAAGAAGGTTGGATCTCTGGGTAAAGGTCTCAATGCTACAACAGTGATCCGGATTTAAACAGGAACACAACAAAATACAAAGATAACTATATACACAAAGATGCAGCGAAAATAATACTTCATTTCATTAATGGAAAATATTGAAATATGCTTACAAACAGAAATGGAAATAAACCAACTAAGGTGATGGTAGCTTATCTCTGAGAAGAGATGTGGCGGCTACATGCCTCTGAACTGTGTTATGATGAGGCTTGAAGGCCTATTTATTGTTTGAGAAACAATGGAAAACCCTAAACATCCAAAAACCTAACCATAGAAGATGAAACGCCAAACTGTGGGCCCTGTTTGGGTAAATTGGTTTTCTCGGGGTCGTAACTTTGGCATATGATCTTCGTTTGACGTGCACAATATCTCGTTAGAAAGATCTATCTGAGAACTACAACTTTGGGAAGAGCAACATCGGTCCATGGACCCATGTTGCTCCTAGTTTTCCCAAAAAAACGTCGTTTAGGGCCTCAAAACGGCTTCAGAAGTTCAGGACCCGAAAAACTACTAAAAATAGTAAACTGTGCTACAATTAAGGAAACTGAAAAGCTGAAAGAAACAATGGTGGGGGTCCAAGTGGACTTGGCAGGTGGCCACCAATATCCACCTGGATCATTCCTCCCCCCTTAGGAAGTAATGGTCCCCATTGCGTTGAGTTCCTCCATGAGATGAGGAAACTTTTGCTGAACTTGGTCCTTGGTGAGCCACTTGCCCTGGTGAAGGAGTTGGCCTACTTTGATAATTCGATACAATTGGATATTCTGCTGGCGAGTGTGCTTGATCTGTGTGTCCATGATCCGATCAGTTGCAGCTTGTTCCATGCAATCTGGATTTAACTCTATGGGTGTGAGCTATTCTGCAATGTTGGATGTGTCTAGTAATGGTGGAAAGTATGGCCGAAGGCAGTCCACATTGAACACTAGGTGCAGGCCAAGGAATGGGGGAATGCTGAGCTCAAATTCATTGTCTCCCACAACCTTGGTAATGGTGTAAGGACCATATTGGAGTGGTCTAAGTTTTTGATAGGCTTCGGTAAGGCATTCCTTTTGCAAATGCAACCAGACTTTGTCACCCACCTGAAACTTGTGTGGCACCCGATGTTGATCATGTCGCTGCTTGTACTTGGCATTTGATTTCTCCAGAATGTCATGGACCTGCTGGCGAATATGTTGGATGTGCTCAATGAAGTTGTTTGCCTTATCTGTTTCGGACTGGACATGAGCCGAATCTGCGTGAGTAGCTACAACTGGCATGGCCACATCAATGGGACATAGTGGTTGGAATCCCAAGCCCACCTGAAAAGGGTTGTGGCCAGTCGAGCTGTGGAGAGCCCGGTTGTAGCTGTGTTGAACATAGGGGAGGCTCTCGTCCCATGTGCGTGGATGCTTTGAGTTGTACATGCGCAGAATGTGTACAATCATCCTGTTGACAACCTCTGTCTGGCCATCAGTTTGAGGATGGAAGGCTGTGGACTTAGTGAGTTTGGTGTCGAGCATCGACCAGAGACTGGACCAAAATGTACTGAGAAACCTGCTGTCCTGATCTGAGATGATAGATTGTGGGATCCCAAAGTGTACCCACACTCATTCAAAGAAGAGTTTAGCAGTGGCTTTTGCTGTGATATTCTTCTTGCAGGCGACCATAATGGCCATCTTCGAGAACCTGTCGATGACCACAAAAACACAGTCATTTCCATGCTTAGTGGAAGGAAGACCTGACATGTAATCCATGGAGATGGATTCCCAAGGTCGACTAGGGGTAGGCAGTGGGGTATAGAGGCCTTGCTTCTTGATGGTTGGTTTGGCAATGGCGCAGGCAGTGCATGATCTGATGTACTTCCTGACATCATGTCGAAGATTCGGCCAATAGAAATACTTCTGTAGTACTGCCACCGTTTTCTCGACCCCGAAATGTCCAACAGCCCGATTGTAGTGTGCTTCCCAAATCATCTTGGCACGCTCGCTTGAAGGAACACAAAGGTGACCCAGGTGGCATAACAGGGCATCTCGGAGGTGAAAATCTGGGACATGTTGACCCTCCAAGAGTGTCTGGTATGTGTGGCCGAATTCTGGGTCACTTTTGTAGAGAAGTGCCAATCAGAAGTCTCGTGCCCACAAGAGTTGAGCATAGTGGTTAACGCCATGATCGGTGGTTGACTGTGGCAATTTGCAACATTATTGGTGCTACCCTTCTTATACATGATATTCAAATGGAATTGTTGCAGGTATGTGGACTACTTCTGATGGCAATCATTCTGCAATTTCCCTTGGGTCTGTATGAACTGCAAGGGTCGGTGGTCTGTGTGGATGACCATTTCCTTCCCCAAAATGTAATGCTTCCATTGTCGGCAGGCCTGTATAATGGAATACATCTCTTTGTCATAAGTGGGATACTTCCGGATTGTGTCTGAAAGTGTCTCACTGTGATATGCCACTGGATGCCCGTGTTGAGTAAGGACTGCCCCAATAGCATAGTCAGAGGCATCTGTCTCGACCTCAAATGGTTGTTGCAAGTCTGGTAATGCGAGCACGGGTGCCATGCAGAGGCGATCTTTCAACTCTGTGAATGCCCTTTGTTGAGATTCAGACCAAAAGAATTTTGCTTTCGCTCCTCCCTTGGTGACTTGACTCAAGGGCCAAGTGATATGAGAAAATCCCAACACGAACCTGCGGTAGAAGTTGGCAAGACCTAGAAAGCTACGAAGCTCTGTCAGAGTGGTTGGAGATGGCCAATCTCGAATGACTTGGATCTTGGATGGATCCACATGCACCCCCTGTTCATCAATAATGTATCCCAGATATTGAACCTGGGTCATGCCAAAAGTGCATTTCTCGAAATCGGCACATAACTTGTGTTGTCGTAGTGTTTGGAGAACCTGTCGGATGTGGTGGAGGTGCTCTTCCCAACTCTCGCTGAAGATCGGGATGTCATCCAAGTATACCACTACAAATGAGTTGGTGAACGGCCGCAAGATGTCATCCATTAGCCTCATGAAGGTTGCAGGAGCATTCGTCAATTCGAAAGGCATCACGAACCATTCGAACAGGCCCTTCTTGGCTTTGAAGGCAGTTTTCCACACATCGGAGGGTTCGATTGGTACCTGGTGATATCTTGACTTCAAATCGATCTTGCTGAAATATTTTGCCCCCTTCAGTTGGTCCAAGAGGTCATCAATCCATGGGATCGGGTACCTATTACAGACAATGATCTTGTTCAACGCCCGATAGTCAATACAGAGTCTCCAAGTCCCATCCTTCTTTTGTACCAACATGATCGGGCTCCCACAAGGTGATGAACTTGGACGCTGTGACCTTTCTACAGCAGCTCCTGAATCTGCCTCTTGATTTCATCATTCTCTAGAATGGAGTGCCGATAGATTGGTCCATTGGGCAACTGCGCACCTGGGGTCAGATCGATGGAGTGCTTGACCTGACAGTGCAGAGGTACCCCTGCAGGGGAGGTGAATATGTCCTCGTACTCCTCCACGACCTTGTCCATCTGTAGTTGTGATGCGGAGGGGCCCTGTCTGGAGGTCGTGGCCACCGTCTTCTTCTTTTCTTGAGGGCATATCATCAGGAACACAAATTTCCCGGTTTTGGAAACGAGCTTACTGCATTGTTTTGCAGCAATCAAAGAGATGGCGGTAGGCGGTGCTACCTCTAGTATCTTGTACAACTTAGTTCCCAAAGTAACAATAACAACACGGGGCCTTGATTCATACACAACGTGTCGCTTCCACAAGTATGGTTGTCCTAGTAATACATCACAAACTTCAAGGGGAGCAATTTCACACAATACCTCATCCGTGAAGGGCTTGATGTTGTATGGAAGGCGACACTGTTGGCTCACACGAAGATCCTGTCCTTGGTGAAGCCACCCGATGGTGTACAATTATGGATGTGCTGTGGTCGGTAAGCCTAGCCGCTTCACGACCTTTGCCGAAATGAGGTTCTTTTGGCTCCTGCTATCGACAATGAACTGCAGCGGGGAGCCCTTTACCCACATCTGAGAGTGGAAGATTCAAGAGACGCTCCTCCTCTGGATCTTTGAGTTCCTCGTTCTGGATCTTCGTGGTGGCAATGGTGGCGTTGGGTTCCTCATCGATAATCTGCTTCCCTTTGTCATTCCCTTTGTCGGGTTCTGACTCAAAGTCGGAACCCGCATCCGATTTTGAAACCTTTAGCTCAACCACCAGTGACTGCTTGGCCCGACACTCACTTGTGTGAGTGGAGCTCTTATGGAACTCACACCACTTTCCCGTGTCGTTTTTCGGCTTCGCGGCGCTGTTCTTTGCTTGCAGCTTTGGCGGATTGTCTTGGGCCATCTTGCCTTAGCTTTGTCCTTTGTTCTGCGGTTTGGGGGCACCTTTCCCTTACTTCGGATTCGCAGATCCAAAGTCTCGCTTCTTCTGTTTAAACTTTTGCTCGACCCTGACCGCATATCGGTATGCAGTGCCGAGTGAGGAGATGTTCAGGAATTGTATTTCTTCCTGGATGTACTTGTGCAGGTAGTCACAGTATTTGAGTACCAAACGCTGCTCCGAATCCTTGATACCCAACTTTGTGCGAAGGGTATGGAAAATATTGGTGAACTCCGGCACGTCTTGGCCCCTTCCCTGCTGTAGCATGGTCCATTATATGTATTGATCCTTATAGCTTTCGACAGGGTAGTACTGCTCCTTGATGGCATCCCGGAATGAATTCCAAGTGGGTGCGGCCGAAAATAGTGAGCCTGTACTTTCATCCTTATGCTCGTAGTAGGTTTCCCACCAGTCCTTGACGTGGGCGGCTACTTTGAGAAGAGAAAAAATAATCTTTTCTCGACTGGAAAAATCATGAACAGAAAAATAACCCTCTGGCAGATTTAACCATTTATCGACGACATCTGCGTCTATTTGACCCTCGAATATGGGGATTTCAAACTTAACTTGTAACTTAAATGGTGTGGCGTATCCAGAGTAGCTATTGGAAGCCGATACGTCACCCCTGGGTAGCCGCTGAAGGATCTGGGCAAAGTTGTCCATCATCGCGTTCCTTTGTCGCTCGAGGGCTTTTTTGAGCAAGATTTTGATAGGATCTCCTACCCCCTTGTCTTTCTTTTCATCCACCATGGGAGGTCGTCAAGATTTGCGAGGCTGGTCTTGTAAAGGTTCGACCAATTCAAGCCTTAACTCCTTATATTTCGACCTCGTTGGGACATGCAAAGAAAAACAGAGAAAAAAAGAAGACCGCTCTGATACCACTGATCCGGATTTAACCAGGAATGCAACAAAATACAGAGATAAGCATATACAGAAAAATGCAGCGGAAATAATACTTCATTTCATTAATGGAAAATACTGAAATATGCTTACAAACAGAAATGGAAATAAACCAACTATGGCGATGGTAGCTTATCTCTGAGAAGAGATGTGGCAACTACATGCGTCTTAACTGTGTTACAATGAGGCTCGAAGGCCTATTTATTGTTGAGAAACAATGGAAAACCCTAAACATCCAAAAACCTAACCCTAGAAGATGAAACGCCAAACTGTGGGCCTCGTTTGGGTAAATTGCTCTTCCCGGGGTCGTAACTTTGGCATATGATCTTTGTTTGACGCGCATAGTATCTCGTTAGAAATATCTATCCGAAAACTACAACTTTGGGAAGAGCAACATTAGTCCATGGACCCATGTTGTTCCTAGTTTTCTCAAAAAAACGTCATTTAGGGCCTCAAAATGGCTCTGGAAGTTCAGGACCCGAAAAACTGCTAAAAATAGTAAACTGTGCTATAATTAAGGAAACTGAAAAGTTGAAAGAAACGATGGTGGGGGTCCAAGTGGACTTGGCAGGTGGCCACCAATATCCACCTGGATCGAACAGAAAGATATAGTTCGGATGAGGGTATCTATACCACAACCAGATGATATATAGAAGCCTTCGTTCGATGATATGAAGGAGTTGATAGTAAGTGAAGTAGTACAGTGTTCTAGTGTTGTTGTAGTAAGGACAATTTGGTGACAATATAGTGATATGTCTCAGTGCCATCTCAAGTATGTCTATAGTTCGTTGCTATCACATTATGCTAAAAAAGGAGATGATCTCAATGTGTAAGAGGAATCGAAAGAAGGAAGGAGAAGACAATCAAGAGAGCTAGTGTCTTGGTCTTGGAAGTGGCTAATAGGTCAAGGTTCTTGGTCTTGGTATTCGTCAATTGGAATCTCTATAAGAAGAATTTGTGCTGGTTTTCCTCTCAAAGAGTGAGAGGTTTTGGCCCTGGCTCATAGCCTGCATTCTGTCTCTTGTCTATTATGTTCATGCATTGGTTACTGTTTGATGAAGAAGAACACTAATAATCTAACAAGAAGAAGATTCTAATATAAGAAGCAAAAAACATTCACAAGCAATTACTAATGGTAGAGAAATCACATAATGTTAATGCCCTAGATTTCTCAACAAAAACTGCTTGTATATATACACATCTGTGGGGGTCAAATAGCCTCTTCTAGGTCGACTTGTCACTGATTGGGCCGACTTGTGCTTGGAGGCTTATTTTGACCTTCTAGATTCAAATCAAATTCTTTTACAAGTTGCAACTTGCCCAATAGGGTTTTATACGAATGATATTGACTCTCTTGATTCATGACAATAATTTGTAGGACATGAAAAACCCTAGAAGCATGAAGAACATGCTTAACCTAGATGGCCAATCAAAAGAAGCATGAAGCTTATGCTTGAAAATAATATTATTCTTTCTTCTTTTGCTTGTAACATAAGATATACACAATGACAATTATGAAGACCGAAACTAGTTACATTTTCCAACACTCACTCTTAACTAGGGAGTTATTCATAATTGTACAACCGGTACAAGGATATTATCAAACTAAAGAGATCTCATAAGAAGAGTTGGATTGATAAGCCATCTTTAAGCATTAATATTACAACCAACATAGTCAACATAGTAAGGCCTTAACTTGACAAGTTCTATTTATATGAGAGCATAATTCTATGAGGCTTTACGTGAGATACCTCACTACCTCTTCAAGGTACATACCCCATCTGGATGTTCCCTAGGTATGTCCTTTTAGTACTATTCTTATCTTGGATTCCCAATCCGCAAAGAATATCAGTCCTCTTTAATCATTCTTATCTTGGATACCTGCCCAATGCTTAAAGAGTGTCGGTCAACAAGAATACTTCCTATCTTGGATTCTTTATCCTCAAGGAGTATCAAATTTCAGATGCTTGTCCAATTCTCCATTCTCCATACCATGGCCTTCACTAGACATATCGCTGTTAGTCTTGGCCTAGTGCATGACACATAATAGAAGAGAATACGATGTTCATCCTCACTCCCTCTCAGCTAAGGAGGATATGCCTATTCCCTATTAATTAGGGAATAGATCCTTGCTCCTTTTTCAACATTTAAGGAGACCTCTTACCCCCTTTAAATCATATAGGAGATTCATTCACTTCCTTTCAGTTAGGAAGCCATAACCACAAGCTCTTTAGCTTGTCTTTATAAGTGTGTCAGCTACCAGTTCTTTAGGGAGATCTTCAAGTAGTAGTTGCATGGCTCCTTCTTTCTTTTGCATCTCATCATATTGAGCTTCTTTCTTATGGCTTGCTATATTGGAGGTTGGAGCGCCACAAAAATGACTTGTGGGCTTGAAACCCAAGCTTAGGGTTTTGTACTCAAAGAGGTTGGTGTTGGTCAAGGTTGTCTGTTGATTTGGTGTAGCATCGGATGTGCTCTAGCGACAAAATTTGGTGGAGAGGTTGGGGCACATGAGATCTCCAATACTCAGAAAGGGTTTGGGTAGATTCTAAACAGATCAGGAGATATTAAAATAATTAATATTTTTAATGGAGTCCCTGAGTCTAAACTTAGGAAAATAAAATATTAATGTGTATTAATATGAATCTGTGTTAGAATGGTCCAAAAGACATGGATCAAGCCAGATCTAATCTTAGCCATTGATTAGGGACTTAATCTCGGCCATTGAGATGTCAACAGGAAAAGTATAAGAGGAGGCTTGAGGGTCATTTGGAGAATACACCAGAGTGATTAGTCATTCTATTCTCTAGAGTGGGGTTTGCTAAGAGAGATAGAATCCGTGATCGAGAGAGTAGCTGAGGGGCATTGAGTACAGAGAGACAGAGAGGCAGAGATAGTGCCGGAGAGCAACAGTGCAACCAGAGAGAGAGACGCAGGAGCAGCTAATGCTCATGCAGGGCCACACAGAGGTAGCTAAGTATTGCGCAGAGCACTAGATGGGCTAGCATAGTTGGCGCAGAGGCTCAGAGAGCTGACACAGAGCCTCCTGGGGCTAACGCAGGACCAGCGCTGGGCTAGGAGAGGCTGACGCAGTCCAGTTTGGGCAAACGCTGGGGTTTCTAGGGGCAAATTGGTGCTGAATAGTTGCTGGAAGGATTATTCGGGGTTTTAGCTAGTAGATTTGTCAGATACTGAGAAGTATTACTGCCAAGGAAATTCTCTGTTGGGTAGGCCAGTTTAGACACCCAGATTGTACTCTGATATTGCTTAATAAGAAAACCCTCACCGGTTTTCCCACATTGGGTTTTTCCGGGGACACTACTCCAAAAACAATGGTGTCATATGGTGTGTTTGGTCTTGTTTCTTTTAGTTGTTGATCTGTAATATGTTGAGCATGCACTGGTGTTTATTTTCAGTATTTACATTGTAAATAACTTGTTAAAGAAAAAATAACAAGTAGGTAGGAATAAATCAAATAGAGTGCATGGAGGGTTTCTAACTAAATAAATTTAGAAACTTCAACATGGTATTGGAGCGAGATTGCAAATCACAGGAGGAATAAAAGACATCAGTCGAGTGGAGCAATAACAGTAGAGAACAACTGTCCTGAGGTGACAGAAGCTGTTTCTAGCAGCGCAGAAACCAAGGAGTGTGACGCAGAGGAAGTCGGGAGCTGCTCAGAGCCTCAGAGAGGCCAGCATTGCTGACGCAAACGGCCAGAGGGCTGAGCAGGGCATCCCAGGGTTGACGTAGACCCATTCGAGGTGACGCAGGGCTAGCATGAGGTAGAGAGGGGTTGACGCAGTTCACAGAGAGGCAGTTGCTGGGGTCTAGAAGGCTGCAAGAATATTACAGAGTGGAGTTGGTGAGGTACTGTCGTCAGAACAGTATTTGACAGAGCAAGGCTAGAGGAGTTGTTACCAAGGGTTTCTAGCCGAGGAACCCGGATCAACAGTGCAGTTGCACAAGACGATCAGAGTATGGGGCATCTCGACAAGCGACAGAAGGATTTCGAGGAGGGAAATCAGGGCTCAGAGGGAGTCTAGAAGAGAACTTCTAGACGGGAAGTAGAGACTAAGAGGAGACGAACAGAGAACTTCCAGGAGGGAAGTAGAGTAGCATCATGGCACTACACGGGGTAAGAGACCAGGATAGACTAGACGGAGCATTGAACTTCGCAGTTTGGAAGGCCAAAATCTTATCAGTGCTTGACAGGAATTGTGTCAAGAACTTCGCCTTGAAGGTAATCGCTGTCCTAGTCGACCCCAGTGATAATGACAGGTACGAAGAGGTGATGTCAAGGGCCAAGTGCATTATCCTTGACGGGGTCAAGGATCATGTGGTACCACATATAGCCGAGAAGGAAACGACATTTGAGATGTGGGAGGCTCTCAAGAAGCTATACTAGCATACTTCTGTGCAGAGAAGAATGCTGCTCGAGAACCAGATGAGGTCGTATCAGATGAAGAAGGGTCAATTGATTGACACCTTCCTCGGAGGACTGAATGGGATCTGAGACCAGTTGACTGCTATAGGAGCGACACTGGATGATGAGCTTATGGGGAGGACAACCCTGAATGCTGTCTTAGAAGATTGGGAAGTATTTGTCCAGAGTATCTTGGGCAGAGGGACTCTCCCACTTTGGGACGAGATGTGGGTAGCTCTTTGCTAGGAAGAGATTAGACGACAGTCGAAGACAGGTAGCAGCAACAAAGGGATCAAGGTCAAGCAAGAGGACGAGGATGTGGCCCTAGCATCTGAGGGAAAGCAGGAAAAGCGGAAGAAAAAAGATCTCTCCAAGATCAAGTGCTTCCATTGTGGGGAGCTGGGTCATTATGCGACCCAGTGTCCAAGGAAGAAGAGTAAGGGAAAGTTTTCCGAGACTAAGGCAGCGCCAACATGGGCATAGAAGAAAGTTTTGACAGACGATGAATGTGCCATGAGTGCACACGCACCACTTGAGCGGAAGTGGGGAGACATCGAGCTGTAGTCAAGCAGACTATAGGCGATGAGGGGCAGGATTCTCGAGGTACCCAACCTCTTGGATGAGACCTTGCTACGGGAGCCTCGAAGAGGAGTAGCAGGACTAGCTGATTTGGGTAGAGACGGATGCGAATGGAGCGAAAACGAGAGCTATAGTGCAGGAGTCCCGAGACAGCACGAGGCTAGCAGGCTGCAACACTGCGAGAGGCACAGGAGTGTTGCACCAATGCAGGACGACACAAAGAGGTGTGCAACAGTGCAAGATGCAGGGAGTTGTTGTAGCAGCGCAAAGGTCAGAGAGGGAGCACTGTCAGCGGCAGAGGGAGCTTCAAAATCAATGGGTGTCTCTAGCCCAACAGGGAGGTCATTTGGGAGATCAATTACTTACTTCTCAGTAACTGAGTTACAGTGCAACAGTGGGCGACACGATGCAACACGATGAGAGGAGGTATAGTGTGAATGCATTGCTGGGAGAAAGGACCAGCAGTAACATGCGTGCAGAGGGAGTTGTCGTACATATGCAACAGTGGCAGTGGCAAAACCATGGGCAGCAGTGCAGAGGATATTGGGTAGGAAGGCCTAGCATCAGCACAGGGAACCAATGCTGGATGATCAGAGTAATACTCAGTGAGGAGTATTGCTAGAACACAATCCTTGCGAAGAGGGAGTGTTGGTTTGGGGTAGCATCGGATGTGCTCTAGCCACGGAATTTGGTGTAGAGGTTGGGGCACATGAGATCTCCAATACCCATAAAGGGTTTTGGCAAATTCTAAACAGATCAGGAGATTAAAATAATTAATATTTTTAATGGAGTCCTTATGTCTAAACTTAGGGAAAAGAAAATATTAATGTGTATTAATATGAATCTGTGTTAGAATGGTCCAAAAGACATGGATCAAGCCAGATCTAATCTTAGCCGTTGATTAGGGACTTAATCTCGGCCATTGAGATGTCAACAGGAAAAGTATAAGAGGAGGCTTGAGGGTCACTTGGAGAATACACCAGAGTGATTAGTCATTCTATTCTCTAGAGTGGGGTTTGCTAAGAGAGATAGAATTAGTGATCGGGAGAGCAGCTGAGGGGCATTGAGTACAGAGAGACATAGAGGTAGAGATAGTGTCAGAGAGTAGCAGTGCAGCCAGAGAGAGAGATGTAGGAGTAGCCAGTGCTCATTCAGGGCCACGCAGAGGCAGCTAAGTGCTGCGCAGAGCACCAGAGGGGCCAACGTAGCTGGCGCAGAGGCTCAGAGAGCTGACGTAGGGCCTCCTTGGGCTGACACAGGCCAAGATAGGCTGACACAGGGCCAACACTGGGCTAGGAGAGGCTGACATAGTCCAATTTAGGCAAATGCTGGGGTTTCTAGGGGCAGATTGGTGCGAAGTAGTTGCCGGAAGGATTATCTGGGGTTTCAACCAATAATTTGTCAGATACTGAGAGGTATTATTGCCAAGAAAATTCTCTGTTGGGTAGGCCAGTTTCGACACCCAGATTGTACTCTGATATTGCTTAATAAGAAAACGCTCAGATAGTTGCACTGGTTTTCCCACATTGGGTTTTTCCGGGGACATTAGTCCAAAAACAATGGTGTCATATGGTGTGTTTGTTCTTGTTTCTTTTAGTTGTTGATCTGTAATATGTTGAGCATGCACTGGTGTTTATTTTCAATATTTACATTGTAAATAACTTGTTAAAGAAAAAATAATAAGTAGGTAGGAATAAATTAGATAGAGTGCATGGAGGGTTTCTAACTAACTAAACTTAGAAACTTCAACATTGTTATTGATGTCAATATGGCATTGTTGGAGATGAAAAATATTCTTGTGATACATGATGTTGCCCCAATGTTGCTTGGGAGCGGGAGCGGGAGCGGGGAGCAGGAGCGAGAACAGGAGCGGGAGTGACCATTTTCAGAAGCTCCCGGTTTGGGAGCGAATCTGGGAGCGATTTTTTAAAAATATATATTTTTTATATTTTTTAATTTTTGATACATATATGTCAACAAAAACATGTAGAATGATGAATTAGACATAAAAAACATAAAAAAACATAGATTGATCATTGAACCATATATGTCTTCTAGGACGGGTGTATGAACCTGTGTAATCATTATTGCAATGGGGGAAATGAAATTTAGTGGTTCCACCCCCTCTCCTTGTTTCAACCCTGTTAACATATTTCCACAATGGGGTTTGGTCTTGTTTAGTTTTTTGAGGGTCATGTTCACCCTCCTCCAGCTCCTCCTCACCAGGGTTTTCATCAATTCGACTTTCTCCAGCTTCTTCATCCCCCTCTTCAGTTTGGCCCCTCCGTTTCCTACTCTCCAGCACCATAATAACCTTAAAAGGGACCAAGAAGAGGAAAATGCCAAGAAATATAGCGAGGTCCATGGTGTTTGATATTTGTAGGTTTTTGAATCTGCAAATTAATTTAATTTATTTAGATTAATAAATTTAATTTTTATATTCATGTTTTTTAACATAAATAAGGTTAATAAACTAAATAAATTAAATTAAACTAACTAAATTACTACCTAACTAAATTAAACTAACTAAACTAACTAAATTACTAAGTTACTTACCTCTTTGCAGGCTTTCTCCTTGTTCCCCGGCACTTGCTTGCTCCTCGCTCCTTTGCTCTTGCTCTCCAGCTCTTCTCAATTCATTCAAGTGATAATGAAATGTTATTTGGCCCATTGGGCTTTTAAAACATTTTTTTTTAAATTGATAATTTTTTGGCGTCCGCGGATTTTTTTTTATTTTTTTTTTCCGCTGGAACGCTCTCGACGCAGCCCGATTCACTCCCGGAGCGATTTTTTAAAGGTCGGGAGTGATCGCTCCTTGATCGCTCCCGGGTTTTTAATTTCGCTCCGGGAGCGACAGGAGTGACGCTCCCAACAACGCTCCCAAAATTGGCAGGGAGTGAAATTTTTTTAATTGGGAGAGCGCTCCCGCCCGGAGCGCGCTTTGGGAGCGGGTTCGAGGGGGTGGGGGGGCACTCCCCCGCAACTCTGTGTTGCCCTAATAAACCCTAGGTGAATCCCCTAAGCATGAAGATGATGCATATTCCCTAGCTACATGATAAAACCCTAAGAGCAAGCCCTAGGTTGAGAATTGATGGAAAACCCTATGCATGATGATCCAACCTTAGCTTGTAAGAAGCTTGGAAAGCTAATTGTAACCACTAGAGAAACCCTTGAGTCCCTCTCTTGGAAACCCTAATTGAATCCATCCCTAAAACCCTAGCCTTTGCATAAATGAAACCCTAACCCTAGTTCTTGGAAACAAATTCCTAAATCCTAAATAAAATCCTATCTGCCCTAATCTTTCCTTAATTAAATCTATCCCTAACCATTATACTATTGAATATCCTCAAATTTAATTAAAAATATCTACACATTATTGTCGGCTCCCTAATTCGTAAAGTCAACTCTCAAGCCAACAATCATAACTTTTTTACCACATGACAACATTAAAAATTTATACATGTCGGGTTCACCTTTACGTAAGTCAGCTTCAATATCCTACGTTGAGAATTGGTCGGCTCCACCAATTCGGACGTGATTGTTCAAATGCGTATATATACATGGCCTGAGCTCATTCGGTTGATTGACTCAACTCAGCGAAAGCAATCTCAGAAAGGAACAACAACTCGGTGAAGACAAGCATTTGTAGCAGTGAAATTTATCCTTGTATATTTCGCTATTTGCCTGCAGATTCAAGATATTTTGGATATTTGATCGTGAAAGGGTCACGTTGTTCTCGCAAGTGGAAGGTTTTTTAATTTCTGAGCATGAGGATATTCGTCTTTCATCCATGAATCGATGGAATTGCCTTGAGCTTTGAAATCTCAGCCTTTTCGAAGAAACTGGATGAAGAAAGCTTGTTGCATGGAATTTTTGGGCTCCATTCTTAGGTTTCAATTTTTTTGGTAAAGGGTTACGCTTGCAGGGTTTGATGTTGGATGAGCGATCATCCTGAATATTGAATGACACGTCTTGTGCTTTGAAGTTTCCAATACATCTTTTGGAGGCTCGGACACCTTGAGGACAACAAACAATGAATTCTTAGCAAGTGGAATGTGTTTAGAGCTTGAACTAAAGAACTGTTACATACCTCGGACTTGAGTATAGTTGTGACAAACCTTAGACCTCTACTTCGGATTGCTGCCGAGTAAAATAGAGCTTCGAACTTGCAATCCTGTTACATACTTCTTTGTGAATACCTCGGACTTATGAACAAACTTTGGAGCATTTCACCTCGAACCATCTTGCAACAAATTGGAACTGTGTTTAAGAGGATTGAGCTCGGATTGAACTGCAGAAGTGCGGATTTCTATGGAGCAGTGTGACATTGGTACAATCATCATTTAGAGCCTGGATCCTTATTGGAGAAGTTGAGTTATACAATAGTCCTGTGGCAGGTCTTATGTGAAGAATCTCGTACAACAGTATCCTTGAAGACATCATTGTTTGGGCAACGTTTAAGGCTGGACCTGTAGTGTAAAAAGGGGCTCAGATCACTACCACAGACCTTTTGGAGCTCAGTTAGCATCTCATCTCAGTCCTTAAACTCGGACACCTCCTAAAAGCATCATCTAGGAGCTTTTATGGCAACAGACCTACAGTGACTTTCATCTCAGCCTATAGAAGTAATGACTAGAACATTGTTGAATCATTTGTGAAACTTTGTTGAAGTCCACAACAACCTTGTTAAGGCAATCTTAAAGCACCATTGAAGACTCCTTTTTGGGCAGATCTAGTGGAGTGTCATGTCCCCATTTTTATTCTTCCTCATAGTATGGTCAGGGTGGATTTCCAGGATAGGGGATGGCCAGGTCAGTGGAGCAGGTTTATGTCATCAGGGGTCCCAATGGAGTTTTGAGGAGTTTTTATGGGATTTGATGGCATTTGCTTGGCATATTCCATCACCAACACAGTTTGTCTTTCGTTCCGTTGCATTCTGAAAACTTTCCAAAAATTAGCATTATTATTGGACATAACTTAATTAATTATGCTCGAGGTAGCATTCGAGGGAGATTAATTGATGGAACACCTCAGTGTAATAGCTCGTTGGAACCGAAATGAGAAGATCTACATGATGGGACTTTTGGATGGGAATTTCAGTGACCTAAGGAGACATGGTGGCCAATTTATCCTTTTCCTGCATTAAAAAGAATATTTTAATTAAAATAAAAGAGGGAAAAGTGCTCCATGATTAAAATAATGATAAAATAGAAGATTCTAGAGGGGTCCATCAGATCTATAAAAGAGGAGGAGGAGGCGATTGGAGGACATCTTGGATTTGATATTATTTCTTGTATGAGAGGTTGAGAACCTGATTCTCTACTCCATTGGTAGCCCCAAGACGAAAACCCTCGGGTGATTTAGAGAGATTGGGCAAGCACCCATCTCCCCTTGGTGGATCCATTCAGGGTTCACAGGTTGCAGTGTATTGTTTTTCAGTTTGTTTTGGGAGGCCCATTGTGGAATTAATGTAGATCTGGCCTCAACTATTTTTCCAGCATGTAAAACCCCAATTCTTATATTATAATAAAGTTGAGATTTTTCTACGTATCGCATTATCAAATTGCATGCATTTTATATGTTATATTTTACTTGAAAATCTTCTGTTTATGAGTAGAAATTTTATGTGAAGGGAATGTTCCAAATTTATTTCGTTTGGGACATTACAATGGTATCAGAGCCTTGGTCTTGGCTTAACCTGTGGGTTTTCAGTTCTTGGTTGCAACAACTATGGTTTGAGGGTTTGAGGTGCCAAATCTAATATTATTTTGCCAAAGATTGAGTAGCTGCCGAGTTGTATTTGATTTATTGTCGGAAGCGCTGAATTCTAATGTGGCCAAAATCTATCATACTTGGACATCGATTCATGCCCGAGCCTTGGGGGCCAAATTCTTCAGTGGAAGAAACTATTGTGCCAATCATTTTATTAAAAAGGCTAAGTTTTTGTAAGGCCTAAAAACCTATCTGGGGCCGCAATATTGCTGGTCAAAAATCAAGCTACATGCTGTCATTTTGGCGCAGGTCGAGATAATATTGTAGTTGCCAGAATTGTGTGAATAGATGTGCACAGATCTGAATTGTTGTGCGTCGGGTACAAGAGTGCTATGAGCACAATCTAGTGCCCCTTTATGTTAGCACATTAGAAGGTTTATTTGACAGCCTGTAAATGCGAGTGAAGTCAAGGATTAAGTTAAAGGGGTCGACTTACAAAAATCGTGGAATCGTGGCATTTGAAATTACATGGACATGTCATTAAAGTGGGGGCCGCCACATATATAGATCCAAGTTCGTTGAAAATTCAATTGTCTTCATCACTTTGAGCAAAGACTTATGTTTTGAGGGCCACAAATTATTAAACGACACCTCTGCATTGAAAGGAATGCGGGCCAATTTTGATAAAGAAATTTCGGGGCTGAGCTTATTTCGAGGCTAGCAACAAGATAATCCAACAATGACTGCTGAATAATTCGACACCGGGAGGGCCACGAGATTCCATCCTGAGGCGTCATCAATCCACTAATCCGTGACCCCCGCGATGGCCAAAATTAGCAGCCATTGGTTAAATTCGTGGGCTAGGTTTTTCCTCTTTGTAAGTTGAGTTGCTAGTCTCAGCGTTTTGCTTAATTTGATCGCAGTCCAAGTTAATTGCATCACGTGCCATAGAGATGGCGGTGTGTCCTAACACCAGTTCGTTTAATGACAATGTAAGAGGCTTCTCATGATAGGTGCATTATTGAGAGCGATGGACGATTGATTATTGCTGGGCCTGTGCGACGAAGTGTGTGAGTTTCAGGAGTAACCTGCACGTGAAGTGACAGAGGAGCAATATCAAATTTTGGAGCGATTGCGGGGTTGCTATACATATGGTGGGTATCAACATAGGGTGATATGCACATAATTGGTAGATGTGATCGTATTAATATTTTGGCCATGGTGTTAGCAATGATCCCCTACGGATGATGAGTTGGACTTTGAGAACATAATGGGTTACTTCAACATCTCAAAGGCACTCTTATCTGTCTAAAATCAACAATAGCTACAATATTGTATCACTCAAGAATCCCAGCCAGTCGATATCGTATAATCAAAATTCAACTCAATTGCTTTGATTGCCGGTTTGACAATTTTGCTTAATAAAAAGGAACGTTGGCCAAATCATATATTGCTGTCAGCATGCGTGTTGAGTAGAACAAATAATTGATAGTGCGATTGGAACCTGTAATAGTACGCTGGTAACTCCTATACGACACTTGTAGAAGACATTTCCTAGATCCGTGATAGACAGGACAAGTGTGTACAAATTGTTGGTGTTGTAGCTGGTCACTGGGATCACTTTGTTGGAGCTGACTTTGGAAAATCTCTAGGGCAACATATATACCATGTGTTTTTATTCTTTATGTTTCCTTATCTTTAGTCAAGCAAATGTCTATAGTGTAAATACTGAGTTTGTATTACAGTTGTAGTAATTGTCTAAAAGCCTGTTTTAGTATGCTGTAGGAGTTGATATTGGCAAATTTATAGTGTTGTCACACAATTGTCATGTGCCCTTCAGACGAGACCTTCCTCGAACGCCCGGTAATCTCAAAAAAGGATTTCCTGCACAACTTAAATCAACCATTAACGAAGAAGGAGAAAATGATAGTAAAATCCAAATGTAATGGAGATACCTGCCATCATATCCAGAAATTTAACTACCATTCAAACCCTAGCGACTAAACAAGATACCTGTGTTTAAAATCACTCTTTATCAAGCTATCATCAATGGCTGAAAATAAATTTATGCTGAAAATAAAACATCTTACAACGATTCAAGAAGAGTAACACCAACAAGATTTCAACCCCAAAGTCTTTCTTTATTGCACAAAAAATGACTACAAGAGAGCTTTCTTTAGCACACGACTCTAAGATCAAATGATCTCAAATGACCCCTGACACCCTATTTAAAGGAAAATTTCCCCAACGGCTGGTTCAAGTGATCCATGTCAAAATTGATCTCGACCGTCGAGAAGAATCAAAATCTCTTTTAATCTCATCCGTCGAAATTTTAAATGCATTTTAATCTATTAAAAAATTAAAATTTTGCATTTATTTCCTCAAAACTTTGACTTATTATTATTTTATTTTATTTTTCAAATTTTTATTTTTCTTTTTAATTTATTTTTAAATTTTAATTTAATTTTTTATTTAATTTTATATTTTTTATTATTTTTATTGGACCCTCGAACTTAGCCTTTGGGAAAAAACACCTAAGACCTAGGACTTATGAGGGCATTACAACATTTTCTAACCCTCAAGACACTTTACATCATGACTTTTACAATTTTACATTTCAAGGGGGAAAACCCATTTGACATAGACCCTCATAGACTACCCAGTCTTGCGACACAAATATAATCTAGCAGATCAAGCAATTTGTAATAACTTAACCGAATAGTTAGAA
The DNA here is from genome assembly GCA_031772625.1 of Pinus tabuliformis. Classification (NCBI taxonomy): domain Eukaryota; kingdom Viridiplantae; phylum Streptophyta; class Pinopsida; order Pinales; family Pinaceae; genus Pinus; species Pinus tabuliformis. The sequence continues at coordinate 840,138,615 of CM062815.1, forward strand.
TTATTTCCAAATTACTTTTACATAGACTTGAAGGACACTAGGATTCCCCTAAGATTCTAATGACAAAATCCATTCCGGCTTTGGTGTTAGGTTGAAGGAAAACTCTGCTGATCATGGATCAGTGAGACAAAAAAACCTTCCGGAACGTAGATCATCACTAGAAGATTAGGTTTACCTAGACAAATACTTACATGACACAGATCTGCTAAGATTATTTACAATTTACACATGCAGACTGGGTTTACAACATAACATGATAAGGCTGATGATGATAGTCGAATGGCACTGGCATGTCGATCAAGCGCTATCCCTTTTGCGAAAAAAGGGGCTGTACTGCTATGGGTAGTTGACACGTAGTGGTCAACATCTGGCTCTACTTGGGGACATGTTGCTGCACTGTAGGAATGTGAGAATCCTGAATCTGCATCCAAGCAACACACAACAAAACATAAGTTGCATCCATCCAAAAATCTCGTATAACATTAAGCACATGAAAGATATAAGCTCTTCATTTATTAACTATCTAGTAACATGAAAAGTAAATCTAATCCTAAAACGGAAATGAAAATGTTGAAAAAAAACAAGGAGTAGGGTTAGAAATACAGAGGATGCCCCATGACATCAGATGTGTTCAATATAGTATATACTAAGCATTTGCCTCCTTTCAGGCAAATCTGTCGGCTGCTTCTCGGATGTGCCATGTCCAATGCTGCATACGGTAGGACTTTTTCCTATCTGAAAATTAAGTTGCTCGCGACCATCTGATGCATCAAATCTTCTTCTTGCTCTCTTTCTCTTGCGTTTTTTCTTTGTGGAACATTCTGCTTCAAAACTCTCAGATGAAATATGTAAGATATGCATGACATGTCTTTCTTCATTCTGCATTTGCCCTGTCAAGGATGATGGATCAATCTCACAGGTGCCATGAGTTATAACTTGATCTTCTATGATTGGTGGATTAACTGTGTGAGCATCAACCTGATTGTTAATTTCCCTTTTATCTAGGTCACCTTCAATTAGCCACTTTTCTTTTTTATTGTAAGCTAGTGTAGGATCTTTTCTATTATATTCAACTAAGATCAATATGTACAATCAGATAGTGACCTCAACTCGCCCCGGAGGGAAACTGGGTCTGTTGGTCATCAAAAGTCAGTAAATGTCAACCCTTAACATATGATTATAAACCACCGAGTCTATACCATATAGCATACCCTATCAACAAACTACTCTGGATTCCTATCAGCAATAACAATTCAAAAACATTGCCAAAAAAACTGATTCTCATAGGCCTAACAGAAGGATCATTTGAAAACAGAACAGTAAGGTTTAGTCTACCATGGTTTCCGGTTTGGTATTCTCCTCGTCCTGCACAGTAGTTATCTTTTTCAACAGAATTTGAATTTCCTCTAGCCTGCTATCCTGCATCAGAAGAGTGAGTTGGAGGTTTTTCATCTCCCTTTTTAGTATTGGGATTCCTTGAGCCATTTCAGTCATCTCCTTAGCAACCTGTTCCATGGCCTTTGCTAATAAACGTTTCATTACCAAATAGACATGCAAAGCTTGTTTGTACAGGGATAAACGTCCCCTTGTGTTTCCTGGGTCTGGTAATAGAATTTCCCAATCCTCCATTTTCGGGTCTGAGGCCTCCTACAGAACATCATTTTCCAACTCCTGGATAATTCTTCTGATCTCCGCGTCAGTCCCTTCTTTATACGCTTTTTCCGCTTCCCAAGCCATCTGCTCCGATGATCTTCGACCTCTTTTCTGACGGGTTGGTAATGGCGCCTCTGATTCATGACTGTTTGTTTGCCTGACTCTCCCACCACCCCTGCGTCTTCTGCCTTTGCCTCTTCTGGAAGGTCTTCCTCTGATGGTACCTCGACTGCCTTGTCCAACCTCGAATGTTACCTTCTCCGTGAACTCCTTCCTACCAACCTCCATTTCCTCCTCATCTCGAGTATCTGTCTCTTCCGACTGCTCCTCCGGCTTGCTAACCTTCATCGCTCTTCCTTTGGATAGCAGATACTTTTTGGTCTCCTGGGTACTTTCACGCTCTTCGACCCTCTGCTTATCATTCTCTTTTACGTTCTGGACTCCCTGCTTATTCTTATCATGGCCCATCCATCTTCCTTCCTCTTCAGTGCTTTCTCCTGCCTTCCTTCTTCTCTCCGCCATTGCCTTCTGCCCTCTTCTAAGCCGGTTACCAGGGTTTCTTTGCCTAATACTCTCTGCCTTCTCCACCTTACTTAACCTCGGATTGTCTGTTACTCTGCCTTCACCATCTCTTATAGATTTATCGACACCTATCCTGCGCTCCACCGACCAAACTCTGTCATCCTTTTCCCCTACCTTTTCCATTATTCTTTCACCTTCTCGCCTCGGGTCTCGAACACACCTGCATGCCGGTTCTACATACCGGAGTATGATTATCTTAGGATGTGGCTTGTGCTTCCACGTACTGGCCACCATCATTTCTTCGCACAGAGTCCTTTTCCCCACCCCGATCGGGGTTTGACTGTAACTTTGATCATGAGTGTATTGTGTCATTATTGTCCTACTTGATGATTAGATTTAGGTTCTCCCATCGTGTTCCTGCCAGATGAGTTGGCCATATACTGTCCACTTTCCCGTCTGATTCATTACAGCCCCAGTTAGCTAGGAAATCTGCAGCTTTATTGCCTTCTCTCCTAACATGGTGGATAATCTTATAGTCTATACGCTTCATAATTTCTGTCAGGTCCTGGATTAGACCCGCCGTCCTCCAGCTCTTTGCCACATGTTCCCATTCCTTTCCATTATTCAATTTTCTGATAGTCTCAATAACTAAATTTGAATCGCCTTCTATTTCTAGCTTTGTATATCCGTTTCTTATTGCAACTCTGATTCCTTGGTAAGCAGCCATAAATTCTGCTTCATTGTTACTCATTATACCTCCTTTATCTGCATAAATCCACCTGGTGTGACCTTGGCTATCTCTAAAAATCCCTCCGTATCCTGCTGGTCTCGGGTTTCCTTTGGAAGCCCCGTCAAAGTTTAGTTTGATGAAGCCATCCTGGGGACGAATGAATACTGCTGGGCTTTGGATCTGTATGCTCTGAGTTTTTTGCTTCTGAGGATGAACCATTCCTTGTTCCAGATTTAACCTTGTTAAGATTCGGTTTTCTTCCGCGGTAGTTTTCCAATCCTCTTGGTCCCAAGCTTCTGATAGAATTGTTTCCCTGATAAGACTTTGAGTTCTTTTCCATATCGACTCCGGGGGGTTGGTTTTATTTTGAAATATCCTTCTATTTCTCTCTTTCCAGATAAGCCATATGTTGAATCCTACTACCAGACTCCATGCTCTCCTCACCACTGGGCTTAGAAATTGGCCTTTCCCCCATTGGAAAATGGTCTGTTTTATGTCATGAGGATCCCAGTTTGTCTTTCCAAATAGGTTTCTGGTCTCTTCCCACTGTTGCTGAGCTACCGGGCAAGCATTTAAAATATGTTCCTGGGTCTCTATGTCTTGTTTACATAAGCTGCATCTGGGTGGTCCAAGGAACCCTCGTCTCTGAATTTGATCCCAAGTCAGGATGCGACCCTTTCCTACTAGCCAGGTGAACATGGTGACCTTTGGCCACCACCTGTTCTTCCATAATTGTTTCCATTCTTGAAGTTGTTCTCCCTGCTCCTGTTTGGACTTTAGGAGGTATGCTTCCTTAACCGTAAAGGTACCTTTCGTAGATCCGCCCCATCTAAGAATGTCCGGCCCTGTTCTGTTTTTAATCCTTCTTGAGTCCATCTCTTTTACTAGCATTGCCTTTAGATCATCATTGATGTTATTATCCCATTCTTCTGGATCCTTCCATTCTCTCCAAGTCTCATTATCTCTTCCTTCCTTCCAGTAACCGCTGGCATAAATTAAGTGCTTAGCTTTGGCTTCCCTGTATGTGTTTAGTATGTCCTGAATCTCCATCATTCTTCCCCTTTGCTGCTAGGCTTCCTCCCAAAATTTAGCTGTCTTTCCATTTCTTATCTCCCAAAAAGCCTGCTTATTTATGATATCTCTGTTCTGACTTGCCAGATCCCATATCGTAGAGCCTTTTGGCATCTCTTCCCATCTCAAAATTTCTTCAGCAGTTGTAGGCATGTTATATTTTTGAGTCCATATTTTTTTCCATAAATCTTTGCCCCCTTTCATCCAGCGCCACCATAGTTTCGCTCCTAGGACTTGGTTCAGGGTAAGCGGATCTCTAAGTTCTAATCCCCCTGCCTCTTTTGCTTTTGTTAGACTATTCCATGATAGTAAGGCCCATTTCTTCTGTTGTTTTGGCCCTCCCCATAAGAATTTTCTGAAGATTTCAATCATTTTGGTACACACGCCTTTAGGAACATCCATTACCGACAGAGGGTAAATGGGGATAGATTGGAGAATCGATTTTAGGAGCACTAATATTGCTGCTATATTCAGAGATCTAAATGACCAATTAGCTAACCTGTTCTTGAGTTTCTCTATGGTGGGCTGCCAGTTAGCTATCCTCAGAGGATTTGCTGCTAGTAAAGTGCCCAAGTATTTTGTAGGAAGTTCTCCCATTCTGAACCCCAAATTTCTAGTCAAGTGGGCTTTTACCGTTTCAGGTGCATTGAAGATGAAAGTGCTCGATTTGCCCTTATTTATTTATGTGCATGAAGCTTCCATAAATAGCTCAAGAATTCCTTTCATCCTTTTGACTTCTCTCAAAGAGACGGTACAACATAGCATAATATCGTCCATGAACTGTTGGTGGGTAACAGGTAGGTTGTTTCCCCAAGGTCTCAGGCCTTTTATTTTCCTCTCTCTTAGCTCTTTTTTGAGGTATCTTCCCAAACCTTCAGCCGCTATAATAAACAAAAATGGTGATAGGGGGTCACCTTGGCGTAATCCTCTTGTGGCATTAAAGACTGAGGTTGGTGTACCATTCAAAAGGATGGAGAAATTTGGTGTAGAGATCATGCTATGGATCCATTTCACCTATCTATTGCGAAACCCATAAGCCTGTAATATTGATTCCAAGTACTTCCAGTTTAAGCGATCATAGGCTTTTGAGAGATCAAGTTTTATCATCATTCCTGGTTTCTTTTTTTGCTTCAGTGTATGGATTACTTCCTGAGAAACTACCAGACCATCTAAAATTTGCCTCCCTTCCACAAACCCTGTTTGTTCTGGGGAGATTATACTGGAGAGGATTGGCTTTAGTCTTTTGACCATTAGAGTGGCAATAATCTTATATATTACATTACATAGAGCAATCGGGCGGAAACCCTGAGCTGTTTCCGAGTGGGTAGTTTTTGGAATAAGAGTTAAGAGAGTAGAGTTTAAGCCTGGCCATACCTTTTGGTGTCTGCGCAATTCCTCAACCACTTCTAGGATATCTTGTCCTAGGAACTGCCAGCTTGCTTGGTAGAATTCAGCTGTGAATCCGTCTGGGCCTGGGGCTTTGTTTCTTTTCAGCCCTTTCACTATTTCCTCCACTTCCTCCAGGGTCACTGCCCTCATCAGGGCTAAGTTTTGATCCCTAGTGACCATCTTTGGGATTTCCTTGCTTATCCTGCCTATAGCCTCTGTCCTGTTCCTTTGAGGTTCAGTGAGAATATCTTTGAAATGTCCTACCAGCTCCTGTTCCATTTCCTCATGCTGAGTTATGCGTTGACCTCCCTCATTTTTAATTGAAAAAATCCTATTTCTTTGTCGGTGCTGGATCATGGCTTGATGGAAGAATTTCGTATTTCTTTCTCCTTCTCTGAGCCACTTTACACGGGACTTTTGTTTCCATAAAATCTCTTCTTGTTTTCTGTGCTCCTCAAGTTGTCCTATTACTATGCCCTCTTCTCTACTTCTCTCCTTGTTCCTGCCTTCTGATATAATCGCTTGTTGCACCTCACTCATTTTTTGCTCTAAGCGTTGTTGTTCTTTGAAAATATCCCCGAATTCTTCTTTGTTCCATTTTTTAATTTTCCCCCTGAGTTCTTTCAATTTTAATTGGAAAGTTTGCATCTTACTTCGCCCACTTTGATGGCTCGTGGTCCACCATTCTTCTACCTTTGGCATAAACTGATGATCCCTGAGCCAGAATGTTTCAAACCTGAAAGGTCGTCTTTTAGGTCCCTGTTTAAGGTCAATTTCTAACTTTATAGGCCAGTGATCTGAGCCTATTGCTGGAAGGATCATAGCCTCAATGTATACATCTCTATTCATGATTTGTTCCGAAACTAGGAATCTATCCAATCACGAAGCTATTTGATTTGATCCGCCTCGACGATTATTCCATGTATGGATACCATTTATTGTTTGAATATCCACCATTCTTTGCTCCGATATCATGTCTCTAAAAGCTTCCATATCTTGGTCTATTCTTCTCAATCCTCCTCTCTTTTCTGCTAAGGTCGTGATCATATTGAAGTTGCCGCCTATAATCCATGGCATCTCTAGGTAAAGTCTTCGGATTGATTTCATATTCTGTAGAAATCAAAGCATCACCCTCTAAAGAAAGGACAAACAGACTCATTTTGACATCTTCATGATCATACTGAGGAGATCTACAGTATATGATCATTATACGAGTAAACCTGCCTAAATGCTTTCGAACAGTAATTGAATCACCACCTGAGAACAAAGGTAATTTAGAAATGGCCACTTCCGGAACATCATGGAGAACATCAATAAAATGACATGGGGTAAACGAATAATACATGATGAATAATGAGGGACCAAATGGATGATAGAAAGAGTTTTTTGCTCAAGAAAATCAAGAGATGAAAGAAGTGGAGTTGCCACTTGAACATGAATCTAATTCTAGGATCCAAAAAGCAACAAACAGGTAGATATGAGGGAGGCTTCTTGTTTGGGAAAAATAAAAGAAATGGAGTCGCCACCCAAACAAGAAACGAAGTGAAGAGTAGTTGTTGATATGACGAAAAATAAGGTGATGAAAAGATCAAATGACGCCAAAGAATGTTGGCGGTTTGACAGGCTAAGGAATGGCGGAAAAGATGAGATGATTCCAAAAAATGTTGACTTTGACAGCTTGAATGAGAGATGAGAAATATGAAAGATGAATGATGAATGAGGAAATGTTGTTGAAACGCTGAGAATAAAATGTCCCTGGCAACGACGCCAAAAAATGTTGTCATTGCCGGCTCAAATGATAAAGATGATACGAGGAGAATGAATGTCGTTGAGACGCTAGGGACAGAAAAACTCTCTCCCCGGCAACGACACCAAAAGATGTTGTTGCACAGATTGTCCAGGCAGCACGACAACGCTCAGACCGGGGGCTGTCACCCTGATCCCTGATCTCTCTGTTTAAGCCGTCTCCTTGAAGGAGGCTAAGGTGGGTAGACCCTATGGGAAAAAAGAAGATCAACTGGGAACCAGTTGGGTTGGGAGACACAGTAGGGGAAAACGAGCACTTGATCAATTTTAAAATGTGATTTAGATCTTTAAATGCTTAAGACCAGTGCCTTATGGAGTCAATGAAAACCAAGTAATTAATTAGCTGCCATTGCTTATGAAGTAATTTAATGATTGCTTGAAAATATATACAAAATATCAAACATGTCAATGGCATTATATAATCCAAGCAACGACTAATTTCACCAGATGCAAAATATTCAATAGATGCGCAATGTTCTAGCAATTAAATTTCAAAAGATCAAAATTCATTATTCAACCATGAAATTCAAATGCTAACCAGCCCAAAAAATGATTCGCCACTTTTCAATAGCTAATCTTTAAATAAACATTTAAGCGCATTTAACTAATAGAGAAGTGGAACATAAATGCCACAAAAGACACCAAAATGAATCTTCAATTTTAGTTATTTTTTTCAAAATTTTTGAATTTTTATATATTTTTATAAAATTCTAAGATTAAAATAAAACAAGGCCAAAATCTAAATAAATAAAATTTAAATCTAAATGAAAATAAAAATCTAAACAATAAAACAAAACTTCTAAATAAAAGCCTAAGGAGAAACTTTTTATGCTTTTGGGATTTTTTATTTTTTATATTTTTATATTTTTATAAAATTTTAAGTTTAAAAAGAAAAGAAAATTAAATCCTAATAAAACTAAAATCTAATCTAAATTAAATATAACGTAACCCTTTTTAACTTTTTTATTTTTTTTAAGATTTTGATTTGAAAAGTTAAAATTAAACTAAACTAAGATCAAACAAAAAAAAACTAAAATCCTTTTTATGATTTTTTATTTTTTAAATTCTAAATTTAAAAAATCAAAATAGAAGAACTAAAATATAAATAAAGCTAAAATCTATTCTAAACTATGATCCCAAAAAAATGAAAATGAACCTTTTGATTTTAAAACATTTATGATTTTTATTATTTTTATATTTTTCATTAAACAAAATGAATCTAATTCTAAAAAAAACTAAAACTATAAAATCAAAAGTAAAAAAGGTCTAACTCTAAAGCTATATAACAAAATGAAAATTTATTAAATCTAATTCCTAACTAAACAAAACTTAGTTGTAAATCTAAATCAAATAAAAATCTAACCTATCCTAAAAATAAATCACCATACGCATATGTCACAATGATAAAAATACTTATGCTAAATAAAGACTACAGATTATAAAACCTAACGTATACATGAAATCAAACTAAAAAAATCCAACTCTAATCGTATAGCACCTATACAATAATAATAAAAAGAAAATCGAATGCTTTGTTTTGGTGTTGTGCGTGTGCAGGTCCAGACGGCGGAGGGTTCAAAGGCTGCGTGCAGGATAGGGAAAGGAGCCGAAGAAATGCGTGGAGCAGGGGCTTGTTTTGTAGGTTGTGAGGTAGCGGATGAAGAGCTGCGGATAGGGATGAAAGAATGGCAGACGGAGACATGGAGCATCAGCAGTTCGATGATGAGGGGTTCGCGTGGAGAGAAAATGAAACACGCAGGTGGCTCGAAAGGCAATGATGGCTGCGTGGAGGAGTCAGAAGTTTGAATGGATGCTGCGATGAATGTTTGGTAGCGTGAGGGCTGAGGGATTGAGGGATAAGTGTGAGTAAAATGAGGCTGGATGGAGGTGTGGAGAATGTTGGAGCAGATCGAGTGGCAATGTGAGGAGGAAAACGCAGCAGAGAGAGAGAGAGTACTATAGGGTAGCATGAATGGTGGCAGCAGTTTGGCGTGGAATGGAGCATTGAAATTCGATCTATATGGCAGCTGCGTTGACAACAGTGTGTGATGGGTAGCACACAGGAGGATGAGGCTGCTAGATGAGGAGAAGAGGGAAATACGTAGTTGCGTGAAGCATGGGAAGAGACTACGCATAATGATGCTGCGTGCAGAGTGAGGGTTCTGCTTGCAGATTGGACACAGGGAGCTGAGGAGATGAATGCAGGAGGTATGGCAGCAATCTAGCTTGCCCAAAAAAAAATTTCGATTTTTTTTTTCTTTTGCGACAAAAAATAAACCCTGAGCGGCAAAACAACTTTGATAAAACCTCAAATTTCTTCAGAAAATTTGGAAATCCGTTGGAGATTATCCCTGCAAGAAATGATGTTGAGGCCAGATCTTACCCTCCAGGGCCTAGATCTGGCTTCAAACAAAAATTTCCTCTCAGTCCTGTAACCTGCAATGGCAAAACAGAATACCCAGAAATAATATGCGCAATAAACAAAACTAAAAACCCTAAAACCTGCTAAATAATCACACTATTCATAGTTTAAAGGCTCTAAATAGCCAGATTTGTCAGTACGCCACAAAAATATTTTTAAAATTTTAAATTTAAGATGAGGTGCTTCCAACAACCCTTCGTGCATTCACCAGAAAATTTCAAATGATAAGCTCAAGATCAAAACTGGCTGGGCTTTTAAGAAATGCAATCCGGAAGTTGATTGGTTTAGCCGAGAACTTCCCCGAACGCTCGGTAATCTCAAAAAAAGGATTTCCTGCACAACTTAAATCAACCATTAATGAAGAAGGAGAAAACGATACTAAAATCCAAATGTAATGGAGATACCTGCCATCATATCCAGAAATTTAACTACCATTCAAACCCTAGCGACTAAACAACATATTGTGTTTAAAATCACTCTTCATCACGCTATCATCAATGGTTGAAAATAAATTTATGCAGAAAAATAAAACATCTTACAACAATACCAGAAGAGTAACACCAGCAAGATTTCAACCCCAAAGTCTTTCTTTATTGCACAAAAAATGACTACAAAAGAGCTTTCTTTAGCACACGACTCTAAGATCGAATGATTTCAAATGACCCCTGACACCCTATTTAAAGGAAAATTTCCCCAACAGCTAGTTCGAGTGATTCATGTCAAAATTGATCTCGATCATCGATGATGATCAAAATTTCTTTTAATCTCATCCTTCGAAATTTTAAATGCATTGTAATATATTAAAAAATTAAAATTTTGCATTTATTTCCTCAAAACTTGACTTATTATTATTTTATTTTATTTTTCAAAATTTTATTTATCTTTTTAATTTATTTTTATTTTATAATTTTATAATTTTTTATTATTTTTACTAGACCCTCGAACTTAGCCTTTGGGAAAAAACACCTAAGACCTAGGACTTATGAGGGGATTAAAACATTTTCTAACCCTCAAGACACTTTACATCATGACTTTTACAATTTTACATCTCAAGGGGGAAAACCCTTTTGACATAGACCCTCATAGACCACCCAGTCTTGCGACACAAATATAATCTAGTAAATCAAGCAATTTGTAATAACTTAACCGAATAGTTAGAATTATTTCCAAATTACTTTTACATAGACTCAAAGCACACTAGGATTCCCCTAAGATTCTAATGACAAAATCCATTCCGGCTTTGGGGTTAGGCTAAAGGAAAACTTTGCCGTTCATGGATCCGTGAAACAAAAAACCTTCTGGAACGTAGATCATCACTAGAAGATTAGGTTTACTTAGGCAAATACATACATGACACATATCTGCTAAGATTATTTACAATTTACACATGCAGACCGGGTTTACAACATAACACGATCAGGGTGATGATGATAGTTGAATGGCACTGGCACGTCGATCAAGTGCTATCCCTTTTGCGAAAAAAGTGGGTGTACTGCTATGGGTAGTTGACATGTAGTGGTCAACAAGTGCCTAAGTCTAAACTTAGGAAATTAAAATAATTAAAGGGTATTAATTAAACTGGAGGTGAAACTTCTAGGAGAAGACAAGGATCAAGTCGAAATGATCTGAGCTATTTATTAGAATCTAATCTGGACTCTTGATTACTCAACAAGAAGATTATAAGGACTTCGATGGGCATTTTGGAATCACATAGAGTGAGATATTAGAGATCAATTTTCTCAAGAGAGCAATACATTAGTTGCTGGAGAAGTGATCGAGGTGATTTCTTGCAGTGAAGGGCAGGGATAGTTTTCAGAGGAAGTTTTCTTGGTCTAGAGGATACAAGGCGGAGAAGGCAGAGAGATGTCTAGAGAAGCTGAAGTAGGACCACGCAGAGCTACATTGTGGTAGCACAGAGCTTCAAAGGGCATTTGAAATTCTGTTGAAGAACAATCGGGATGTAGTGCCGCAGACAGGGTGTGAGATTGGGAGGCTGGAGGTCCGATGTTTCCAGCGAGCAGAGGATCGATAGGAGGTGCAACGCAGTCCCAGCAACAGTGACGTAGTAACTGCGTGGGTGTGACGTAGTACTACACAGAGGCTCATCTCCAGCGCATATCAGTGCCGAATATTCCAGTGATAGGGTGAGATCATCTCACTACCTTCATGCCCAGTTAGATCTCTGTATATGATTGCCAGTTTGGGCATCTGAAGAATTGTGTTCAGAAAACTACTGCTTAATAATACAAACCCTCAACTATTGCACCGATTTTCCTGCATTGGGTTTTTTAGGGGACATTTGTCCAAAAACAACGGTGTTCATTGTGTGTGGTGTATTTCTTCTTGCTCAGTTCTTGTTTCTGCATATAATTTAATTAGTGAAGGCTGCAGTGAATTGGTTTTGATATTTACTGCAGTACACAGTAAATAATTTGTTCAGTTATTTAACAAATAGAAGAAACTTAATTAGTTGTTGCAGTAGAAATTTGGGTCTCCAAATTTTCACATGGTATCAGAGTGCAGGTGAAGCAAGAGAGCAGGCCGGAATAGCCTAGCGTTGAAGAGGAGGGAGATCAAAGTGCTGCATAGGCAGCAAATCGAATCCCTAGAGGGATTGCCTAGTCTAGGCCAAGAGGGCAAGAATCTCAAGGAAGATCTCTCTCTGAGTGAGTTGATAGAGAGGTAAGATTTCCAGATCGAGATTTGTTAGCGGCAGAGGGAGCAGCGCAGGAGAAGCTTCAACGTAGAACAATCTTCAAGTGAGACGCAATTTTTTGCAGCAGTTGCTGGGACTGAAAAAACGTTAGAAGAAGGAAGGAGACACTTTTGAGGGAATTTCTTCCTTAGAGAATTCCTAGTCAAGGAATTCGATTTCTCAATTGTTGAGCAGCAGTAGGGAGGAGTCGATCTACTAACTCTAGCAGGGAGTGCGTAAGCAGGCATAGTGGAGAGAGGAGGCAATTTGACATTTTGTTGGTAGAGATGGCCGCCGGGAAGATCAGCGCAGCAACCGGGAAAGCTGATGCAGAGAACAAAAGCCATAACTGCCAGGAAGAACCAGACTACTCGAACAACCGAGAAAGTTGACGCAGACGGCAGAAGCCAGAACTGCCGGGAGCAACCAGAATTGCCAGAATAGCCTGGGAAAGCTGACGTAGAGGGTAGAAGCCGGAACTGTCGGGAACAATCGGGACTGCTAGAACAACTGGGAAGGCTGACACATAGGGCAGAAGCCTGAACTGCCGGGAACAGTTGGAACTGCTGGGACAGCCAGGAACGCTGACCCAGAGGGCAAAAGCCGTAACAGCTGAGAAAGCTGATGTAGAGGGCAGAAGCCGGAACTGTTAAGATTTTTCTCTGTTGGGTGAGCTGGATTTGGCACCCAGATTGTATTCTGAAACTGCTTAATAAATCAAATCCTCAGATAGCTGCACCGGTTTTCCCGCATTAGGGTTTTCCAGGGACATTAGTCCAAAATAACGGTGTCATTTGTGTACTTGTTATTGTTTCCTTCAGTTGATGATCTGTAACGTGTTGAGCATGAACTTGTGTTTATTTTTAGTATTTACATCGTAAATAACTTGTTAATTAATCAGAACAAGTAGGAAGGAATAAATCAGAAAGTACATGGAGGGTTTCTAACTATTAGACTTAGTAACTTCAACATGATATTAGAGGGTGGTTGCAGATCACAGGAGAACTGAGGACATCAATAGAGCAGAGCAGCAGCAACAGAAAACAGTTGTCTAGAGTGACAGAAACTGTTCCTAGCAGCAAAGCAACAAGGGAGGGGTGACACAGTGCTTGTGTCATCAAGTTCGAGCCAAGAAGAGGCTGCGCATAGGGAGGCAAAGACAGGCTCACACAGAGCCCAAGGGGCTTGACGCAGTTGGCTGAGGAAGCTAGTTTGCCAGTGTCGGGACTGCGCAGAGCCTAGGAGCTCTCACCTTCAGGTTGCTGGGGTCTAGGAGGCTGTGGGTAAGTTGCAAAGTGGCGTTGGTGGGGTACTGTAGTCAGAATAGTACCTAACAGGGCAAGGCTAAGGAGGGAGTTGCTACCGAGGGCTTATAGTCGAGAAATCCGGATTAGTAGTGCAGCTGCACATACTATTAGAGTAGGGGGCATCTCGATATCGGCAGAAGGGTTTCCAAGAGGGAAATCGAGGCTCAGAGGGAGTCACATTGAGAACTTCCAGGAGGGAAGTAGAAGAGCAGCGGAATGGCACTACACAGAGTAAGAGACCAGGACAGACTGGACGGAGCCTCAAACTTCATAGTCTGGAAGGCCAGAATTTTATACGTACTTGACAGAAATCGTGTTAAGCACTTCGCCTTGAAGACGATAGCAGTCTCAGTTGACCAGCTGACAATGATGGGTATTAGGAAGTAATGGCGAGGGCCAAGAGTATCATTCTTGACGGGGTCAAGGATCATATAGTACCACATATTGCCGAGAAGAATACGGCACGAGAGATGTGAGAGGCCCTGACCAAGTTGTATCAGCGTACTTCCATGCAGAGGAAGATGCTCCTAGAAACTCAGTTGCAGTCATACCAGAGACAGGAGGGAGAACAAATCGACACCTTCCTCGGTTGATTGAAGGAGATCCGAGATCAACTTACTTCCATAGGGGCCACACCAGATCCAGAGTTGATGGTGAGAACAACCCTAAATGCAGTCTCACAAGATTGGGAGGAGTTTGTCCAAAGCATACTGGGCAGGGCGACCCTTCCAGATTGGGAAGAAATGTGGGCGACTCTTTGCCAAGAAGAGATCCAGAGGGTGACCAAGACGGGAAGCAACAACAAGGGGATCAGAATCAAGAAGGAGGAGGTGGAGGTCGCCCTAGTATCTGAGGGTAATAAGAAAAGCGAAAGAGGAAGGACCTCGCAAGGTCAGATGCTTCCACTGTGGGGAGTTGGGTCATTATGCGACCCAGTGTCAGAGGAAGAAGAGCAAGGGAGAGGCTTCCGAGACTAAGGCAACGCCAGCAAGGGCAGAGAAGGAAGTGGAGACAGACGATGATTGTGCCATGAGTGCTCATGTGCCACTTTAGAAGAAGTGGGGAGACATCGAGCTGTAGTCAGGCGGACTACAGGTGATGAGGGTCAGGATCCTCGAGGTACCCAGCCTCTTAGATTAGACCTTTCTACGGGAGCCCCGAAGAGGAGTAGCAGTGCTGGCAATGTTAGTAGAGATGGATGTGGATGGAGCGATAGAGGGAGCTACAATGCAAGGATTCCCAAGACAACGCGAGGCTAGCAGGCTGCAACAGTGCGAGAGGCATAGGAGTGTTGCACCAGTGCAGGATGGCACAAAGAGGTGTGCAACGGTGCGAGATGCACAGAGTTGTTGCAGCAGCGCAGAGGTCAGAGAGGGAGCACTTGTCAGTGACAGAGGGAGCTTCAACATCAGGAGTGTTTCTAGCCTGACGGAGATGTCAGAGTTGGGAGATCAGTTACTTACTTCTCATTAACTGAGTTGCAGTGCAACAGTTAACAGTGGTAGTGCTATGGGTAGTACGATGCAACATTTTGAGAGGGGTTGCAGTGCAGATGCAGTAGTGGCAATGGCAGGACCTTGGCCAACATCACGGATGTAGAGGGAGTTGCAGTACAGATGCAATAGTGGCAGTGGCAGGGCCATGGGTAGCAGTACAGGATGCAACAGTGCAAAGGATGTCGGGCAACAAGCCTAGCATCAGCACAGGGACGGATGCCGGATGATCAGAGTGATGCCCAGTGAGGAGTATTACTAGAGCACAGTCCTCGCTAAGAGGGAGTGTTGATTTGGGGTAGCATCGGATGTGCTCTAACGACAAAAATTGGTGGAGAGGCTAAGGGACATGAGATCTCCAATACCCAGAAAGGGTTTGGGTAGATTCTAAAAAGTTTGGGAGATATTAAAATAATTATTATATTTAATGGAGTGAATTAATATAAAACTGTGTTAGAATGGTCCAAAAGACATGGATCAAGCCAGATCTAATCTTAGTTGTTGATTAGAGACTTAATCTCGACTGTTGATTTGTCAATGAGAAAAGTATAAGAGGAGGCTTGAGGTTCATTTAGAGAACACACCAAGAGATCAAGATTTCGACTTTCTGGGGCTGGGTTTGTTGAGAAAGTTGAGGGAGTGATCAAGAGTTGCAGCTGAGGAGCAGTGAATACAGAAGTAGAGATGCAGAGATAGTGCTGGGAGGATCAACGCAGCAGCCAGGAAAGCTGACACAGAGGGCAGAAGCCAGAATTGCCTGGAACAACAGGAACTGCTGGAATAGCCGGGAAAGCTGACGTTAAGGGCAAAAGCCGAAACTGCTGGGAACAATCAGAACTGCCGGAATAGCCTGGGAAATTTCACGCAGAGGGCAAAAGTCGAAACTGCCAGGAACAACCGGAATTGCCGGGAAAGCTGACGCAGAGGGTAGAAGCCGAACTGCTGGGAACGACCGAAACTGCTAGGAAATGTCAGAATAGCCGAGAAAGCTGACGTAGAGGGCAGAATCCAGAACAACCAAGATTTTTCTCTGTTGGGTGGGCTAGATTCGGCACCCAGATTGTATTATGAAACTGCTTAATAAATCAAACCCTCAGATAGTTGCACCAGTTTCCCGCATTGGGTTTTTTCGGGGACATTATTCCAAAAATAACGGTGTCATTTGTGTGCTTGTTTTTGTTTCCGTCAGTTGATGATTTGTAATGTGTTGAGCATGTACTTGTGTTTATTTTCAGTATTTACATGGTAAATAACTCGTTAATTAATCATAACAAGTAGGAAGGAATAAATTAGAAAGTACATGGAGGGTTTCTAACTGTTAGACATACAAACTTCAACAAGCAGCGTAGAGTTGAGTTGGCAACAATGCAGAGTCAGCAACAACGCATAGGCTTCAGGGGGTCAGCGTAGAGACTAGCAGCTGTCAGAACTCCAACAATAGATGCATCATGGCGAACACCTGTTCAGTATTTTGGATGCTTTTTCATTGCTGTTGTAGCAACAACAACAATTGGAGAGGGTTGTAGTGTTGGTAGTGGCAGGGCCAACAACAACACAGATGCAACATTTGCGAGGGTTGCATTGTAGATGCAGGGTTGGCAGTGGTAGGGCCAACAATAGCACATATGCAACATTTGCGCAGTAGTTGGTGGGCAGTGATGTCAAACATCAGCAACATAGAGGGAGATGTTACAGAGTCAGAATGATGCTTCAACAGGTTGCATTACTAGAGCACATTCCTCACTAAGAGGGAGTGTTGATTTCTGGTAGTATCGAATATGCTCTAAGCCTCAAAATTTGGAGGGAGGCTGGGACACATGTATTCCAGAATACCCATAAATCATTTAGGGAAATTCCACTTAGAAAGTTTTATTAAAATAAGTAATTATTTTTAATGGGTGCCTAAGTCTAAAATTAAGAAATTAAAATACTTGAAGGGTATTAATTAAACTAGGGGTTAAACTTCTATAAGAGGACGAGGATCAAGTCGAAATGATCCGAGCCATTGATTAAAATCTAATCTGGGGCATTGATTACTCAACGAGAAGATTATAAGGACTTCGATGGGCATTTGGAAATCACATCGAGTGAGAGATCAGAGATCGATTTTCTCAACAGAGCAGTGCAACAGTTGCCGGAGAAGTGATCGAGGTGATTTCTTGCAGTGAGGGGCAGGGATAGTTTCCGGAGGAATTTTTCCTGGTCTAGAGAATACAAGGCAGAGAGAGCAGAAAGACGTCTAGAGAGGCTGACGCAGGGCCACGCAGAGCTACGCTGTGGCAACGCGGAGCTTTAGAGGGAGTTCTAAATTCTAGTTAGGAACATGTGAAAATTCTATCTCTGCAACAACTGATTTATTTTACCTACTTATTTCCCAATAAGTTATTTATGAAAACCCTTCAGTAAACATTAAAATAAATTTTGCTGCAGATATCACACCATAATACAGAAACAAATACGTGCACAAGAATCAAACACATCAACATAGATATTTTGGACAATTGTCCTCGATAAAAGCCAATGCGGGAAAACTGGTGTAGCAGAGGAGGATTTTATTATTCAACAATTCTTTAGTAGAATTGGGTGCCAAACTGGCTTACCCAACAGAGATAAAATTCTCCAACAGTTCTCCCAGTCTCATCGTCAGGCTTGCTGGCCTCTACACATCTCCCAAATCCTCTGTGTCAGCTCTTGCCTCTTCGCATCAGCATTGGGCCTCTCTGCGTCACCCACGCAGACCCTCCAATGACTGTGCAGTTCTACTGCCTCTGCGTCTGCCTCCCTAACCTCTGCGCTGGTCCTCTGGTGCTATTCCTGACTCTCTGTTTTGTACCTACTACCTCTTTCTGCTCTCCAAACCACTAGTTCGAATTTCTCAGCGAACCTCGCTCTAGAAATCGAACTGACTGGTCTCCCTTGGTGTGTTCTCCAACTGACCCTCAAGCCTCTTCTTATACTTTTCCTGTTGGTCCTTCAACGACCGAGATTAAATCTCTAATCAATGGTTAAGATTGGATTTGGCTTGATCCATGACTTTTGGAACCTTCTGACCCAGTTTTATATTAATACCCATTAATATTTTATTTTTCCTAAGTTTAGACTTAGGAACTCCATTAAAAAAATTAATTATTTTAATATCTCCCAAACTGGGACAATTTGTCCAAACCATTTATGGGTCTTGGATATCTCATGTGCTTTAGCCTCTCCATCAATTTTCATGGCTAAAGCACATCTGATGCTACTCCAAATCAACACTCCCTCTTAGCGAGGACTGTGCTCTAGTAATGCTCCATACTGAGCATCACTCTGACTATACGGCACCGATACTTGTGTTGATGCTAGACCTCCCCGCCCAACATCCTCTGCACTGCTGCATCCTGTACTGCTGCCCATGGCTTTGCCTTTGCCCCTGATGCATCTGTACGGCAGCTCCCTCTACATCTGTGCTGTTGCTGGTCCTTCCTCTCAACTCTGCATTTGCACTGCAACTCCCTCTACATCCGTGCTACTGTTGGTCCTTTCTCCCAACACTGCATCTGCATTGCAACTTCTTCTCATCATGTTGCATCGTGCTACTGCTGACTGCTACTGCACTGCAACATCACCCCCATTTCTGCTACTGAAATGGATTCTTTATCATCCCCATCTTTTCCCTGAAATAATCAAACTTTGTTCTTCCAAGGGCCTTGGTGAGGATGTCTGCTACCTGTTCTCCTGTAGGAGTGTAGCTTAGCTGTACAAATCCTCGTTGGACACAGTCTTTGACAAAGTGGCACTGGATATTAATATGATCAATCCTGAAACATTGGATTCTCAAAGAGCTTGATGCAACTCTGATTATCACACATGATCCTGGTCGCCTCCATCTTCCTTCTGAATAGATTCACAAGTAGTTTTCTGAGCCTTATGGCCTCGCACAAAGCTGTGCTTGTAGCCATATATTCTGCCTCAGCTGAGCTCAGAGCTACAGATTTCTGTTTTCTACTGCACCAAGAGGTCATTCCTGATACAATGATGAAACAATATCCATAGGTACTTTTCTAATCCACTGAACTTCCAGCGCAATCTGCATCAGTAAATCCACTCAATTTGATATCCTTACTCCTGGTGTACAAGAGTCCATAATTGACTGTTCCTTGTATATATCTGAGAACATGTCTCGCTGCTGCCCAGTGTGCTCTCTTCAGCTCCACCATGAACTGACTGAGGGTGTTGACAGCATAACAAATGTTTGGCCTGGTATTGAGCAGATACATCAGGGACCCTATGAGCTACCTGTATAAGGTGGGATCAACATCCTTGTCTTCTGATGCATCAATTTTCTTCTAGTTGGTGATCATTGGAGTAGCTGTGGGTCTACAATCCTCTATCCTGAATCTCTTTAGAATTTCTGTAGCATATCTGCCTTGTCCAAGGAAGATCTCCCCTTTTTGCTGCCAAACTTCCAACTCAAGGAAATAATGCATCTGTCCCAAATCCTTCTTGTCAAATTTTGTGGCTAGATTCTTCTTGCAGTCCCGGATGAACTTGGATGATCCTGTCAGGAAGAGATCATCCACATATAATACTAGGATTAGAGGCTCATTCTCTACAACCTGATAATAGAGATTTGGATTTGCGTCACTCTTGACAAATCCCATCTTCTGCAAGTAGCCATCAATTCGACCATACCATGCTCTAGGTACCTGTTTGAGCCCATACAAGGCTTTCTTCAATCTACATACATGAGACTTCTTCTCATGTGTCTCAAAGCCTTCTGGTTGCTCAATGTATACCTCTTCTTCCATCACCCCGTTCAAAAATGCCGTTTTGATATCCATCTGATGAATCTCCCATCCCATCCGTGCTGCAAGAGATATCGCGGTTCTAATAGATGTATACCTGGCTACTGGGGCGAAGGTCTCTTCATAGTCAATTCCTTCCTTCTGAGCAAGCCACAAGCCTGGCTTTGTATTTTTCCACACTGTCGTCTGTGGCGTATTTAATCTTGTAGATCCATCTCGAACCTACCACCGATCTGTCTTGATGCCTTGGCACTACCTCCCAGACATCGTTCACCATTATGGAGTTGTACTCCTCTACCATCGCATGCAACCAAACCTGATGTTGAGTAGCCTCCTGAAAACTGGCAGGCTCCCCATCTTGAGCTACTAATGCCTGATATATATCTGGTTGTTTTCACTCCCTCTTATTGTTACTTGGTGCACCGATGAAATCTTCTGCATCTCACAGAATCTGACGAAGTTCCCTGCTTGTTCTTCCTCTGCTAGCAGGTGCTTCTGTTAGCTCCTCCTCTTCCTGTGATTCTTCGTGATCCGAGGAAGAATTCGTTACTTACGTTGGTTGAAGAGGTTTGACCAATGGTTCCTCTTTTGCTTCTCGTCGGAAGGCATTTCTCAGGATTTTCTGAAAGCCCTATCCTCCGTGAACTTCACATCTCGTTGAACTACTACCTTCCAGCTCCCTGGAAGATAGATTCTGTATGCCTTAGCATTCTTGCTATATCCCACTAGATATCCTTTCTTTGCAGTTTGATCCAGCTTCTTCCTCTTTTCTCGAGTATGCGGCAATATGCTAAGCTCCCAAATATCCTAAAATGACTGACTTCAAGCATCTTCCTTGTGAAGAATTTCTCTGGAGTAATCTTGCCCAATGCCCGATGAGGAGTTCTATTCTGAACATAGACTGTTGTGTTGCATGCTTCTGCCCACAGGAATTTTGGCATATCTTGATCATACATCATGGCCTTAACTACTTCTACGATAGTCCTGTTCTTTATTTTTGCTACTCCATTCTGCTCCGGATTGTAAGGAGCTGTCCACTCTCTTCTGATGCCCTCCTTAGTGCAAAAACCAAAGAAGTCTTTATCGACATACTCTCCACCATTATTTGAGCGCGAAACTTTTGTTTTCTTCCCTGTCAGATTGTCCACCAGAGCCTTGAACTCTTTGAATCGACAGAAAACCTCGTCCTTGGTTTTTTGAAAATAAATCCAAGTTTGTCTTGAGTGGTCATCAATGAAGGTGACGAAGTACTCGACACCACTAAGAGCTTTAGTGGACATAGTTCCGCAGATATCTAAGTGTATCAATCCTAGTACACTCTTGGCCCGTTTTTGCTTCTAGGAAATGCTGCTTTGGCATACTTTCCCAGAGCACATCCTCTACATACATCATTTCGTTTTGTACTAAGATCTGGAACTCTTGTTATAGTGTTTTGAGAATTCTCAGAGCCCCATGGTCCAAATGTCCCATTCTTCTGTGCCATAGTTCTTTCAAATCCTTGTCTCTATGACTGCTTATTAGTGCCATTGGTGATTCTAGTTATAGTCTGTACAACCTGTTACTTCTGATTCCCATCTGCACTTTCTTTTTCCAGCTCGGGTGTTTGACATATACTTTCTCCTTGATGAAGAAAACGTCATAGCCTTTGTCTTGAAGTTGCAACACGAAAAGTAAGTTCATCCCTAATCCTAGTACAAGTAACACATTGGTGGCACGAACCGCTCTCCTGTTTCTGTTTGAAAAACTATGGTACCCTTCCCTACTGGAGTACAATTTGCCTTATTCCCCATGGAGTCTGAAAATTCATGTTTTCCTCCTGATATTCTGAGAAACATTCCCAGATTTCCGTCATATGCCAAGAGGCTCCACTGTCTATATACCATACCTCTGATGATGCAGAACTAGTTACACAAGCCACTTCTTCTTCCAGCTCGGAAGCCAACATAGAGAAATAGAAATTGCTGTCTCTTGTGCAATTTTCTGAAAATCTGTGCGAGTCTCCTGATGTAGATGCCTCTGCATCATGGTCTCGACCCATTATTGATTTTCCCTTCCTATCTCCGATTACTTGCTCTGATACCATGTGAAAATCCTATCACTACAACAACTTATTTATTTTACCCACTTATTTCCCAATAAGTTTTTTACGAAAACCCTTCATTAACATTAAAATAAGTTCTGCTGCAGATATCACACCATAATACATAAATAAATACATGCGCAAGAATTAGACACATCAACACATATATTTTGGACAATTTTCCCCGGAAAAACCCAATGCGGGAAAACTGGTGCAACAGAGGATGATTTTATTATTCAACAATTCTTCAGTACAACTGGGTGCCAAACTAGCTTACCCAACAGAGAAAAAATTGTCCAACACTTCTCCCAGTCTTATCATCAGGCTTGTTGGCCTTTGCGCAGCTCCCAAACCCTCTGCGTCAGTGCCTGCCTCTTTGTGTTAGCACTAGGCCTCTCTGCGTCACCCACGTAGGCCCTCCAGTGACTGTGCAGTTTTTCTGCCTTTGCGTCTGCCTGAGAGGCTCTGCGTCTGCCTCTCTAACGTTTGCACTGGTCCTATGGTGCTATTCCTGACTCTCTATTTCGTACTTGCTACCTCTTGCTGCTCTCCAGACGACTAGTTCGAATTTCTCAGCTAACCCCGCTCCAGAAATCGAACCGACTGGTCTCCCTCAATGTGTTCTCCAATTGACCCTCAAGCCTCTTCTTATACTCTTCCTGTTGGTCCTTCAACGACTGAGATTAAATCTCTAATCAACAACTAAGATTAGATTTCGCTTGATCCATGACTTTTGGAACCTTGTAACGCAGTTTTATATTAGTACCCTTTAATATTTTATTTTTCCTAAGTTTAGACTTAGGAACTCCATTAAAAATATTAATTATTTTAATATCTCCCGAAACTGGGTACAATTTGTCCAAATCATTTATGGGTCTTGGAGATCTCATGTGCTTTGGCCTCTTCACCAATTTTCATCGCTAGAGCACATCCGATGCTACCCCAAATCAACAGAACAGTGGGGATTTAGTGCCACAGCCGAGGTGTGAAACCGGGTGGCCAGAGGGCCGAAGTTTCCAGCCAGTAGAGGATCGAGAGGAGGTGCAGCGCAGTCCCAATAGCACTGATGCAGTAACTACGTGGGTGTGACGTAGTACTGCGTAGAGGCAACGTAGAGGCTCATCTCCAGCGTAGATCAGTGCCTAATCTTCGAGTGAGGGTGAGATCATCTCACTACCTTCTTGCCCAGTTAGATCTCTGTATAAGATTGCTAGTTTGGGCATCTGAAGAATTGTATTCAGAAAACTACTGCTTAATAATACAAACCCTCAGCTGCTGCACTCGTTTTCCCGCATTGGGTTTTTTCGGGGACATTTGTCCAAAAACAATGGTGTCCATTGTGTGTGGTGTATTTCTTCTTTCTCAGTTCTTGTTTCTACATATAATTTAATTAGTGAAGGCGACAGTGTAGTGGTTTCGATATTTACCCTAATACATAGTAAATAATTTGTTCAGTTATTTAACAAATAGAAGAAACTTAATCAGTTGTTCCAGTAGAAATTTGGGTCTCCAAATTTTCACAGATGGTGTACACTGGCCTCTAACTTGGGCACTATCACTCTGCGTTCCAATAAACCATAAATGCCCAATGCACTATCCATACTTAGTCCACTCTCACGCTGTCCTCCAATAGACCACGAGTGAGCAATCCTTGTTGTAGCACCTGCTCCTGGTTAGGGCATCCAACCACCTAGGAAACCCTTCCTCTTGGCTGCTAATAGACTTCCAAAGTGTCCTCTCCTAGGACACCATCCACTAACATCAATTCAACCTTAACACATCAATACAATACATAGTGTGCAGCGTCTGTGCCACCCTGGAGTAGTTTGCTACATGCTCAATCGTCACTTGCATTCCAACACTCATGCGTTCTTGCACTTTCTTAGGACACCATCCACTAGCATCAATTCAACCTTAACACATCAATACAATACATAGCTAGCCTTGTTCAACTTCTGTGTAACCCTGGTGCAGTCTGCTACACGCTCAATCGTCACTTGCATTGTGTGCACTCGCATTCCTGCACTCGTGCGTTCCTGCACTTGCGCGTTCCTGCACTTGCACTCCTGCACTCGTGTATTCTTGCACGTGCACTCCGGTACTCGCGCGTTCCTGCACTTGCGTTGCCTGCACTCGCGCTACCTTTCTTGATGTGTAGACTATGAAAGATGCTTTCTTGGATGTCTCAAATGACTCTTCTCCACCTTATATTTATACACAATGCAAGGGCTCCATCAAATGACATGTGTGGGCTTGACAACTTGTCACAAGGTCTCTAAACACCTAGCCGACCTTGACCAAACCTACACATTAACTTTAAAAATTCATATCTCAAGTTCTAGACCTCGGATTTGAGTGATTTTTGATGCTATTTGGTTGCTCTCGGGATCCTCTATCACTTCAAATCATCACATGTCCAAAACTCCTCATGGATTCACACCCATATGCTCAGGTGCAAAGCCCACATGCTTGGGTTCCACGCCCACAAGCCACACTTGTGTGCCAACTCCTCCACAACCCTCAAGCCTAGGGTTTGGAGTACCTCCTAAGCTACAAATCTCAACACTCCCTCTTAGTAAGGGAGGTACTTCCAACACTAGGAAGTCTCCATCAATATTGGCGACACTAGCTCATCTAGCGTCCATCACTACAACATACTCTGTAGAATGAACCCTGCAATCTCTGTAGTGCCTTTGTGTCATCACATCTGAACCTGAATATCCCAAACCTCCATAGGGTTGCTCCCTCTAAGGCTAGACTCCCTCTGAGCCTACATATTAAAATTGGAAACTAGGGCCAAACTCCACATGGGTCATCTTATTTATGACAACTGATATTTTTATTAGATTCCTCTCTCAGAGAGGTGTAGGATTGATCTAAAGATCATCCAATTCTGACATGTACAAATGAAGATATAAATTTATTTATATTATGGACAAATTGTTAAGGTCGGCCAGCAAACTCATGTAGGCTCAGAAGCCCAACAGTGACGTCTATTCATCCTCAACGTTTGCCTATAAATACATGATGCCTTCTCCTCATTTGGACACACTCATCTTCACACATCTCTCTCTCTCCTCATCTGATTGGGTATAGAATTTTGTGCAGCTTCTCTTTCCACATGTGTGAAGGAAAGGACAATCTTTTTCTGTTTCAGCATTGACCAGGTTTGACTGAAAATTTCAGAGGTTGTTTTGGGCTGTGTTGACCAAGTGTTGACCTGCTTTAGTGCGATTTTGGGTGGAGGAATTCTGTCCTAGCAGGCCGCAGATATGGGCACAAGAATCGAGGCAATCTGACCTCTGTTTTGACCAGCGTTGACTTTACTAAGGTTGGAAGCAGGGTTGACTTTTGTGGACCAGTTTTGACTGGACTTTTTTGGACTATTTTGGGTTGATTAGACTTGTTGTTGGAGGCCGAAGTTGACAAGGTTTGACTAAGCTGAATCGAGGGAGAATTTTGCCATGTTGAACAGTGTTGACTTTTCTACTTAGGGCTCTTTTGCTGCTGTTGTAAATTATTGGAATTGGTAAATTGTGCTGTCTCTCTCTGCTAAACTATTGAAGACTAAAAGAAGATTTGATAAAGGGTTTCCCCACATTGGGGTTTGTCCTTGGCTGGTGCCACATCTTGTGTGCTCTTGTCTTGGTTTGTCTTTTATTGTTTATGTTTATGTTCTATAAACATTTTACTTACATGTTTATGTGATTGCTAAACTGAAATTGATATTGGGCTCATAAAGAAATTGAAGTGAAATTGCTCTAAAGCATAGAACATACCATTGTTGCCTAAAATTAACATGGTATCAGAGCTGAGGTGAAGACAAAGCCCAAGCAAGAGTGAAAGAGAAATCAACAAAGGTAGTTGGACAAAGACAAAAGACTCAATGGGTTCCTCATCCTACTTCTTGGTTGAAGACAAGCTCCATGATAAATCTAACTGTCATGGATGGACGATGTCTCTTGATTTGACCTTGGAAGAGAAGGAAGTGATGGATTATGTGCGTGGTAAAATCCCTGAGCTTCCTTCAAATGCACTGGTTGTTGCGAAGACCAAGTACAATAAGGCTAAAGTCAAAGCAAAGAGGACTATCAGGGATTCCATTGACAAGCATCTAGTGGCTTATATCTCCGAATTGAAGACCTCCAAGGAGATGTATGATATGTTGGTCGACATGTTCAAGGTTAGTAATGCTAATCAAATTCTCTTTCTCAAGAATAAGTTGAAGGATATTAAGAAGGGCAAGGACGAGGACATTCAATCCTATTTCTTGAGGATTACTGAGATCAAGAATGATCTACTCTCGATTGGAGAAGTCATTCCTTGCAGGGAACTTACTCTCACCACCCTTGGAGGACTCCCACCTGAGTGGTATGTATTTAGAACCACTATACTCAACAATGATCGAATTCTAGGTTTTGAAAAATTGATGTCTAGATGCATTCAAGAAGAAACAAAAATGGTGGAGCAAGTAACGCCTTCTAATAGAAGCAACCCCACTACATTCTCTGCTCATGCCAAGAGGAAGAACAATGCAGGTTCGAAGAAGCAAAGTCAAGGAAGACTGGGATTCAAAAATGGAAGGGAAGATGCTTTGTTTGCAATAAGTTTGGCCACTATGCAAGGAAGTGTCCTAATAGGAGGGATACATCTCGAGATGATGACTATCATAACAACTCCAGGGGCAACTTCAACAACAATGATCAAAGGAATGACATGTCCAATGGCAAAGGAAAGAGGAATGTGGGACATCAAGGAAATGGTCGACCCTCTAAGAAATCAAGGAACTCCAGGTATGATGAGTCCAATATTGTTAACAATAAGCAAAAAGAGTACTGTCTTATATCGGCTCTCTCCACTGCCTCTCCTCCGAAAACTTTGGGAAATCTGCTGATTGATAGTGGTGCCTCAAGGCGCTTCACCAGATACAAGGAAGCCCTCTCTAATCTGATAGAAAAGGAAACAAACTTGGGGATCATCCTTGGAGACGATGCCACCTATCCCGCGAAGGGAGTAGGGAATGTTACCCTTCAATTGAATCAAGGTAACACTATTCATTTGCAAGAAGTACTATATGTACCCGATCTCAAGAAGAACCTAGTGTCCATTTTAGCAATGGAAGATAAAGGATTGAAGGTGGTTTTTATCGATGGAAAGGTACATAAAGAAATATCAAGGATGCTTTTACTCTTGGATTCAGGGTTGACAATTTGTATCAAGTTGGAGGAAGTCCATTGGGAGCCATGTCTTGCGACACATCTCTACAATCTGAACTATGGCATCGAAGGTTTGCCCATCTTCATTATAAGCCCTACCCGATTTGAGACAGATGGTGACAGGTATGCCCGAGTTCAAAGTAGAGCATGAAGGTGTATGTTCGGGATGCGCCGAAGGAAAAGTTACAAGGGGACCATCCCCCTCAAGTAATATCAAGACCACAAACATATTGTAATTGATCCACTCCGACATATCTGGTATGATGCCCGTAAACTCGTTGGGAGGATAGTTATATTATCTCACCTTTGTGGCTGATTATTCTCGCAAGACCTGGATCTACTTCTTGAAGAAGAAAGATGAAGTGTTCACTTGGTTCCGACATTTCAAAGCGTTGATCGAAAACCAATTCGGGAAGAAAATCAAGATATTGAGGACTGATAATGGGACCGAGTATGAATCCAATGAATTCCAAGATTATTGCAGAGAAGCTGGCGTTAAGAGGGAGACTACAACGCCATACACTCCCGAGCAGAATGGTGTGGTTGAAAGGAAGAATCACTCAATTGTAGAAGTTGTCCGTGCCATGCTTCATGATCAAGGCCTTCCGATGTTTCTTTGGGGTGAAGCTGCAAATATCGCCGCGTATGTTCAAAATCGATGCCCTCATCAAGCATTAGACTCCAAGACTCCCGGAGAAATGTTCATTGGTAAGAAACACGATGTCTCTCATTTTAGAATTTTTGGAAGCCTCGTATATTTTCATGCGCCGAAAGAGAAAAGAAGCAAATTGGGTGCATCTGGGAAGAAAGGAATCTTTGTGGGCTATAGTGAAAATTCTAAGGGAAATAGAATTTATGTGGCTGGTCAAAAAGGAAGTTGAGATAAGTCATGATGTCACCTTCGACAAAGATATGGCCCTCAGGAAGATCAACAACCTTCCTATCCTAATGAAGGACAAAGAAGATGACACAGGAAATCAGGGTGAAAAAGAGGATGAAACGATGCCTGCTGTTTATGAACCTGTGGATCCTATTGATCCACTCCCTCATGAGCCTTCCTCCTCCAAGAGGAGACCCTCATGGCTTAGGGAGACTCTTGAAGATGCTGAGAGGCACATTGCACCAAGGGGTACTTTCCGTGAAAGCAAGAAGCCGAACAGGTACGAAGGATATTTGTCCACCATGAGCACTATCATTCAAAATGAGCCTTCATCATTCGAAGAAGCCATCAAGCAACAAGTATGGAAGGATGCTATGAATGAAGAATACGAGTCAATTATGAAGAATGACGTCTGGGATGTGGTCCCTAGACCCAAGGACAAATTGGTTGTCACTTTTAAGTGGCTCTACAAAATCAAGCATGGAGCTAATGGAAATGCAGAAAATTTCAAGGCTTGCTTTGTTGCTCGAGGCTTTTCTCAAAAGGAAGTTGTACCCGTTGCCCGATACACCACCATCTGCTTGATCATAACCCTCGCTGCCTTGCAAGGATGGAACCTACATCCATCTACATCAGATGGATGTCAAGACCACCTTCTTGCATGGTTCAATCAAAGAGGAAGTCTATGTGGAACAACTCGAGGGGTTTGAAGTTCATGATCGGGAATTTCATGTATGTAGGTTGAAGAAAGCTCTCTATGGATTGAAGCAAGCACCCCAGGCTTGGTATGAGAGGATCAATAACTATTTAATGAAGCTGGGATTCACTAGAATTGAAGCCGATTCGAACCTTTACTTTAAGGTTGAAAATGATAAACCTCTCATTCTGGTACTTTATGTGGACGACCTTTTTCTGACAGGTGCAAACCCTCTCATTCACAAATGTAAGAGGGAGTTGGCTTCTGAGTTTGAGATGGACCTAGGACCGATGCACTATTTCCTAGGGTTGGAGGTCTAGAAAAAGCCAGGTGAAATTTTCCTCTCTCAAGGAAAAGATGTTGTGAAGATATTGGAAAGATTTGGGATGGTGCACTGCAAGCTTGTGACTACTCTGATGGAACTTAACTTTAAGAATTTATGTGGTAGTGCTATTGGACCTGAATTGGGAAATGCTTCTGAGTATTGTCAACTCATAGGAGCACTGATGTTCTTGGTGAACTCCCGTTCGGACATATGTTTTGCAGTTAACACATTGAGCCAATACAGGGTTGAGCCTCAGCATATACATTGGAGTGCCACCAAGAATCTTCTGAGATATCTTTGGGGCACAATCACTCATTGACTGAGATACACTGCCAGATATGTGAGGCTGCATGGTTATTTTGATGCTGAATGGGCTGGCAGTGTGGTGGACTGCAAGAGCACTTCTGGATCCTATTTTTCTTTGGGTTCTGCTTTGATATCCTGGATGAGTAGGAAGCAGAAATCGGTTGCCTTGAGCATTGCCGAGGCCGAATACATAGCTGCTAGTATGGCCTCCTGTGAAGCTGTCTAGTTGAGGAAGCTCTTTAGTGAGCTGCTTGGACATGTGCTGGATACCACCGTGATCTTCTACGACAACCAGAGTGGGATCCAATTATCAGAGAATCCCGTGTTTCATGATCGCTCCAAGCATATAGATATCAGGTACCACTTTATCCGGGATATATGGTACAATGAGGAGCAATAAGGCTCCATAACATTGGTACCGATGAGCAAGTCGTCGATATTCTGACAAAGTGCTTGGGCAAGTCAAATTCTCGGCCTTTCGAGAACGACTTGGAGTCTTGGAGAAACCCTCTTATGAGGGTCCTGTATGAGATGGACATTGAGCTCTGGGAGCTTCGAGGGGCTTGGGGTACTTCTTGGAGCGATGAGCAACCATAGGGTGAGTGGTTTAGCCTTCCCCTAGTGGTTTGTTGTGTACAGGGTGAGTGGTTCATCCTTCCCCTGTGATACCCCTTGGCGACATGTGAGCCAAGTGGTTCATCCTTCTTGTACTGAGAGATCCTACCCATGCAGTCTGGGACTCATGGGAAGTACCTCTCATCTGGCCAATAAGTAGGGAAATGAGGATAAGGACCATAGTATTACCGATGGACGTGTTGACCTCTACCGGTCAACTACCCATGCAGTACACCCCCTTTTTCTTTGCAAGAAAAGGGCAGCACCTGATCAGCGTGTCCGTGCCATCCAACAGTCATCAGCAGCTTGATCAATCTAATTGTAAACCCAGTCTGCATGTATTAATTGTAAATAATCTTAGCAGATATGAGTTGTGTATGTGAATTGCCTAGGTGGACCTAACTTTCTAGTGGTAATCTACGTCCCGGAAGGTTTTTTGTCTCACCGATGCATGGATCGGCAGAGTTTTCCTTCAAACCTGACCCCAAAGCCGGGATGGATTTTGTCATTGGAATTTTAGGAGAATCCTAGTGTGTTGATCTGCTAGATTATAGTTGTGTCGCAGAACTGGGAGATTTGTGAGGGTCTATGTTAAAGGGGTTTTTTCCCTTAAGATGTAAATTGTAAAAGTCATGATGTAATGTGTCCTGAGGGTCGAAAAAATGTTTTAAATCCCCTCATGAGTCTTAAGTCCTAGGTCCTAGGTGATGTTTCCGAAGGCTTAGTTCGATGATCCATTTTAAAATGAATTAAGAAATTAAAAAATGAATAAAAATAATAAAAAATAATAAAATAAATAAAAATTAAAAAAATGAAATAAATAAAAAAATTAAAAAAATAATAAAACCCTAACTAATAAAATAATAATATTTTAAGTGAATAAGTCGACGGATGAGATCAAGAGATGTCTTGATCCTCATCAACGGTCGAGATCATTTCTACATGGATCACTCGAACTAGCCGTTGGGATCATTGCCTTTAAATAGGGTGCTAGGGGTCATTTCAGATCATTCGATCTGTGAGTCTAAGACTGAAGAAGCTCTATTGTAAATCTGTTTCTGGTTAATAAAAGAAGACTTTGGGGTCCATATCTTGCTGGTGTTACTCTCTTAAAATGCTGTGAGATTGTTTCATTTTCTGCATATGTTATTTTCAGCCGTTAATAATAGCTTTTTGTAGATTATTGTGAGCACAGGTATCTTGTTCACTTGCTGGGGTTTGGGTGCTGTTAGGGTTTCTGAAGTAATGGCAGGTATCTCCATTACTTCTTGAGATCTAGCAGCATTTTTACCCTCTTGATTGACAGTTGTTTTGAGCTGTGCAGAAAACATCATTGAAGGAATTTTGTGGGCGTTCGGGGAAGTTCTCGGCTGAACCAGCCAACTCCCGCAAGCATTTTGTGTTGAGCCCAGTTGGATTTGATCCTGGGTCTATCATTCGATTTATTTTTTTTAAATTTGCATGAGAGATTTTCTGAAGTTTTTCACAGTGACAATCTGAAATTTCTTTTCTTTAAAATATTTCTGTGCCTATTGCTGAAATCTGGCTGTTAAGGGGCCAAATCTGTAAATTAGTTAAGCTGATCTAGGGTTTCAATCTTTTGTTTTATCCAGATTTAAGATTAGGGTTTCATTCTTTTTCCTTTTTATTTATGTTGCAGCTGCTCAGCCAGCAAATCCAAGCCACAGGAAAATACTCAGCACGGAACCAACCTCAATGACCTGTCATGCACTGGATCTCACACGTTTTCAACCAGATCCGTCATTTTCTTTTGGGTTTTGTTCAGATCGCATGAGTTCCGGGGATGCAGTTTTATTTGATGATTAGAGTTGTCTCTGTTTACATATCAGAATGTGTGGATAAGACCGAACGAGTTCTAACACTCTGGCATCTGGAGACTAACAACCCAAAATCATATTTGCCATCGAAGGCCGTCAGAATGTCCATTTGAAGCAGAGAATCAAATCGATTTTAGGGAAGCCGATGAGTAAGTATCAAGGCGATTCAGGATTGACTGTCAATATCCCCGCCATCAACCTGCGCACACACAAGGTGATTAAACGACACGGCCCAGGTAATTTTTTTTTATTTTGACTGCGTTAAACCTTTAAAATCGATTTTTTCACTGCAGCTGTCTGTGCAATCGTGTTTATACTCTTAATCTGTTGTGTTCTGGTCGAAGCCAGTCTGCGCATCAGGGTTACGATTTATGTTTTTTCTTTTTGACAATTCAGCTCATCTGAAATCGATCCGCAGACCCATCACCGTCAGTTCCTCTCACTCATTCATCGATTTTTGCTGACTGCGTATTGTTGAAAATTCTCCAGCGTATGCTACAAGACGGATTCGCGACCTTGTTTGGACTGTATTATTCTTCATTAATTTGTTGAAGGTCCGTGGCTCAGTGCGTATTGAAGCCGTAAGGGCTGTAGCATTTCCGCCTTGCCAGCGTTTTCCCGTGGGTCGTTTAGGGTTCCATTTGAATATGCTTGGCACTGTTGCGTCATTCTTTTTTATGCCTGAAGTCTTATTTGCATGAGTAGACAAGTGAAATCGTATTTTGTTTAAGTCATGGATAGGCTAGCGTAGATTTTTTTTGGATTTTAATTTGTTTTATTTTAGTTATGTATTTTAATTTTTAGATTTTAATTTTTTTTTTATAGTTTCGTTTTTTTTTTTTTTCATATAGATTCATAAAAAATCAAAAATTAAAATGTTTAGGTTTGATTCATATTAGTTTAGATTTTAATTATTATTATTTTTTTTAATGTTTTAGATTTTTTTTCTTTTTAGGATTTTTATAAAATAAAAAATAATTTAAATTTGGTTTAGTTTAATTTTTTATATATAGTTTAGTTTTAGAATAGATTTTAAATTTTAAATTTTTAGATTTTTAATTTTCATTTTTACAATATTGAAAAATAAAAAAAAATTGAAAAAAGATTTAAAAAATTTAAAAAATATTAAAATTTTGTGGAAAAGTTATTTTGCCAGATTCAGTGGTTTTCACGTTATATCTTTCATGCTGAGATCTAAAATTTTCAAGCCGAGATACGAATACGATGTCTGGTTAATAATTCACGATTTTCGTGGTGGCTTAAAGCATTCATCTTTTCAAATTTTTCAGTTGCTGGATATCGTTCTAAGAGCATTGAGATTTAACTGATACCTTTTGATGACAAATGATTGCTGTTCACGGTTTATATTTTTTATATCATTTAACAAGTAATCGTTTTAACCACAATCTCTTAAGGCACTGGTCTGCTAAATTAATCAAATCCACCGAGTGCTTTTTTATATCGTATCTCGTGTCTCCCAACCAACTGGTCGACAGTTGGTCACATCATCTCACAGGGTCTACCCCCCTTAGCTGCGGGAGACAGGCTTAAACGGAGGGATCGGGGATCAGAGTGACAACCCCCGGTCTGAGCGTTGTCGTGCCAATCCGCGCGACAACAGGACGCATCGTGTACTACTGTACTCCCTATGCAAGCATTCCAATATTGATCTGGGATCAATGGGAACTGACTTAAGTCAGTAAGAGTGGTATAAAACACTCTCTTTTGATTGGGACTGACTTCGGGTCAGTAGAGAATGATATGATACATTCTCGATCACTGCTTCTTCTTCATAGTTCAACAAAGCAGAGTAGTGCATTGATGGCAGAGATAGTACAGATTGGCAGATGGATTAGCATGTGGAGATCTCCCTAGTTGAGAGGGAGTGTTAAAATTGGAAACTAGGGCCAAACTCCACATGGGTCATCTTATTTATGACAACTGATATTTTTATTAGATTTCTCTCTCGGAGAGGTGCAGGATTGATCTAAAGATCATCTGATTCTGACATGTACAAATGAAGATATGAATTTATTTATATTATGGACAAATTGTCAAGGTTGGATGGGAAACTCATGTAGGCTCAGAAGCCCAACACTCACGTCTATTCACCCTCAATGTTTGCCTATAAATACATGATGCGTCCTCCTCATTTGGACACACTCATCTTCACCCATCTCTCTCTCCTCATTTGATTGAGTACAAATTTCTGGGCAGCTTCTCTCTCCACACTTGCAAAGGAAAGGGCAGTGTTTTTCTGTTTCAGCGTTGACTAGGTTTGACTGAAAATTTCAGGGGTTGTTTTGGGCTGCATTGACCAAACATTGACCTGTTTTAGTGTGATTTTGGGTGGAGGAATTCTGTCCTAGCAGGCCACAAATCTGGGCACAAGAATTGAGGTAATCTGACCTCTGTTTTTACTAGTGTTGACTGTACTATGGCTGACTGCATGGTTGAATTTTGTTGACCAATTTTGACTGGACTTTTCAGACTGCTTTGGGCTGATTAGACTTGCTGTTGTAGGACTGGGTTTGACCAAGTTGAATTGAGGAAGAATTCTGCTGTGTTGACCATCGTTGACTTTTCTGGTTAGGGCTCTTTTGCTGCTATTATAAATGATCATAATTTGTAAATTGTACTATCTCTCTTTGCTAAACTATTGAAGACTAAAAGAAGATTTGATTAAGGGTTTCCCCACATTGGGGTTTGCCTTTGTTTGGTGCCACATCTTGTGTCCTCTTGTCTTGGCTTGTCTCAGACTGAGAGGCATTACTGCCAAGGGCATTCTCTGTTGGGTAAGCCAGATTTGGCACCCAGATTGTACTCTGAAATTGCTTAATAAGAAAACCCTCAGATAGCTGCACCGGTTTTCCCGCATTGGGTTTTTCTGGGGACATTGGTCCAAAAATAATGGTGTCATTTTGTGTGCTTGTTTCTGTTTCCTTTAGTTGATGATCTGTAATATGTTGAGCATGCACTAGTGTTTATTTTCAGTATTTACATTGTAAATAACTTGTTAAGTAACAGAACAAGTAGGTAGGAATAAATCAGTAAAGTGCATGGAGGGTTTCTAACTGGTAGACTTACAAACTTCAGCATGGTATTAGAGCGTGGTTACAGATCACAGGAGAAATGAGGACATCAGCCGAGCGGAGCAATAGCAGCAGAAAACATCTGTCCTGAGTGACAAAAGTTGTTCCTAGTAGAGCAGCAACAAGGGAAGGGTGATGCATTGCCGACGTCATCAAGGGTGAGCCAGGAAGAGGCAGCGCAAAGGCTAAGGGAGGTAAAGGGAGGCTCACGCAGAGCTACGCAGAAGTTAGGAGGGCTGTTGCAGTTGGTTGAGGAGGCCGAGTTGCTAGTGCCGGGATTGCGCAGAGCTTAGGAGCTCTCACCTTCAGGTTGCTGGGGTTAGGAGGCCGTGGGAAAGTTGCAGAGTGGAGTTGGTGGGGTACTATAGTCAGAACAATACCTAACAAGGCAAGGCCAAGGAGGAGGAAGTTGTTATCGAGGGTTTCTAGGTGAGAAATCCGGATCAGTGGTGCAGTTGTACAGACGATCAGAGTAGGGGGCATCTCGACATCGGCAAAAGGATTTCCAAGAGGGAAATCGAGACTCAGAGGGAGTCACATCGAGAACGTCCAGGAGGGAAGTAGAAAAGTAGCATGGCACTACATGGAGTAAGAGACCAGGACAGACTGGACGGAGCCTCAAACTTCGCAGTCTGGAAGGCCAGAATCTTATTCGTACTTGACAGAAATCGTGTCAAGCACTTCGCCTTGAGGACGATAATGATCCCAGTTGACCCAGCTGATAACGACAAGTACGACGAGGCAATGGCAAGGGCCAAGAGCATCATCCTTGACGGGGTCAAGGACCATGTAGTACCACACATTGTCGAGAAGGAAATGTCAAATGAGATGTGGGAGGCCCTAAATAAATTGTACCAGCATACTTTTGTGCAGAGAAGGATGTTACTAGAAAATCAGACGAGGTCATATCAGATGAAGAAGGGAGAACTGATCGACACCTTTCTCGGAGGACTGAATGAGATCTGAGATTAGTTGACTTCCATAGGAGCCACGCCAGATTAGGAATTGATGGTGAGGACAGCCCTGAATGCAGTCTCAGAAGACTGGGAAGTATTTGTCCAAAGTATGCTAGGTAGAGGGACCCTTCCACCTTGGGAGGAGATGTGGGTGGCTCTTCGCCAAGAAGAGATCAGACGGTAGACCAAGGCTGGAAGCAACAGTAAGGGGATTAGAGTAAAAAAGGAGGAGGAGGAAGATGTTGCCCTAGCATCTGAGGGAAAGCAAGAAAAACGGAAGAAGAAGGATCTCTCCAAAGATCAAGTGCTTCCACTATGGGGAGCTAGCTCATTATGCGACCCCATGTCCAAGGAAAAAGAGTAAGGGAGAGTCTTCTGAGACTAAGGCAGGGCTAGCAAGGGCAGAGAAGGAAGTGGAGACAGACGATGACTGTGCCATGCGTGCACACGCACCACTTGAGCGAAAGTGGGGAGACATCAAGTTGTAGTCAGATGGACTATAGGTGATGAGGGGTAGGCTCCTCGAGGTACCCAGCCTCTTGGATTATACCTTTCTACGGGAGCCCCGAAGAGGAGTAGCTGTACTGGCGGATGTCAGTAGAGACGGATGCGGATGGAGCAACAGAGAGAGCTACAGTGCAGGATTCCCAGGACAGGGCGCGGCTAGCAGGCTGCAGCAATGCGAGAGGCACGGGAGTGTTGCACTAGTGTAGGATGGCACAGAGAGGTGTGCAACGGTGCGAGATGCAGGGAATTGTTGCAGCAACACAGAGGTCAGAGAGGGAGCACTTGTTAGCGACAGAGGGAGCTTCGAAATTAGTGGGTGTCTCTAGCCCAACAGAGAGGTCAGAGTTGGGAGATCAGTTACTTACTACTCAATAACTGAGTTGCAGTGCAGCAGTGGGCAACACAATGCAGTGTGATGACAGGAGATGCAGTGCAGATGCAGCAGCGGTAGTGACAGAGCCATACAGAGCCATGAGCAGCAGCATGGTTACAGAGGGAGTTGTCATACAGATGCAGCAGTGGTAGTGGCAGAGCCATGGGCAGCAGTACAGGATGCAACAATGTAGAGGATGATGGGTAGCCGGCCTAGCATTAGCACAAGGACTGATGCCGGATGATCAAGGTGATACTTAGTGAGGAGTATTGCTAGAGCACAGTCCTTGCTAAGAGGGAGTGTTGATTTGGGGTAGCATCGGATGTGCTCTAGCCACGAAATTTGTTGGAGAGGTTGGGGCACATGAGATCTCCAATACCCAGAAAGGGTTTGGACAGATTCTAAACAGTTTGAGAAATATTAAAATAATTAATATTTTTAATGGAGTCCCTAAGTCTAAACTTAGGGAAATTAAAATATTAATGTGGATTGATATAAAACTATGTTAGAATGGCCCAAAAGACATGGATCAAGCCAGATCTAATCTTAGCCATTGATTAGGGACTTAATCTCGGCCGTTGATATGTCAATGAGAAAAGTGTAAGAGGAGGCTTGAGGGTCACTTGGAGAGAACACTAGATGATCAATCATTCTATTTTCTAGAGCGGGGTTTGCTAAGAGAGATAGAATCAATGATCAAAGTTACAACTGAGGGGTAGTTAGTACAAAGAGACAAAGAAACAGAGATAGTGTTGGGAGATCGACGCAGGAGCCAGAAAGAGTGACGGAGAACCAGCCAGGGCTCGCGCAGAGCCACGCAGAGGCAGCCAGGAGCTGCGCAGTGCTTCAGAGAGGTCAGCGTTGCTAACGCAGAGGGCCAGAAGGTTGACGCAAGGCCTCCTGAGGCTGACGCAGGCCCATTCAGGGTGACGCAGGGCCAACGCTGGGCAGAGAGAGGCTGACACAGTCCAGAAAGGCAGACGCTGGTGTTTCTGGGGCAGATTGAAGTTGAGGAGTTGCCGGAGGGTTTATCTGGGATTTCAGCCTGGACATTTGTCTCAGACTGAGAGGTACTGCTGCCAAGGGCATTCTTTGTTGGGTAAGCCGGATTTGGCACCTAGATTATACTCTGAAATTGCTTAATAAGAAAAACTTTAGATAACTGTATCGGTTTTCTTGCATTGGGCTTTTCTGGGGACATTGGTCCAAAAATAACGGTGTCATTTTGTGTGCTTGTTTATGTTTCCTTCAATTGATGAACTGTAATATGTTGAGCATGCATTAGTGTTTATTTTTAGTATTTACATTGTAAATAACTTGTTAAGTAACATAACAAGTAGGTAGGAATAAATCAGTAAAGTGCATGGAGGGTTTCTAACGTGTCACTCTCTTTAGCTCCTGCGCTGATCTCCCGACACTATCTCTGTCTCTCTGTACTCACTGCCCCTCAGCTGCAACTTCGATCACTGATTCTATCTCTCTTAGCAAACCCCGCTCTAGAGAATAGAATGACTAATCATCTGGTGTTCTCTCCAAGTGACCCTCAAGCCTCCTCTTATACTTTTCTCATTGACATATAAACGACCTAGATTAAGTCTCTAATCAACGTTTAAGATTAGATCTAGCTTGATCGATGTCTTTTGGACCATTCTAATACAGTTTTATATTAATCCACATTAATATTTTAATTTCCCTAAGTTTAGACTTAGGGACTCCATTAAAAATATTAATTATTTTAATATTTCTCAAACTGTTTAGAATCTGCCCAAACCCTTTCTGGGTATTGGAGATCTCATGTGCCCCAACCTCTCCACCAAATTTTGTGGCTAGAGCACATCCGATGCTACCCCAAATCAACACAAATGCCACTTGTGCAAATCCCTCCAATCTCGAATATTCAACATCACGTTCCAATGAAGACTCTAGCTTGCCAACCTATAGTCCAGCACATGAAGCAATCTTGATCAAACCAAACTCGTCCATGCTAAAGCAACCCTCGGGCTGTCCCAATGATCCATGGCAAATCAACGGAAGTCCATTGTCAACAATCTGGCGTACAACAAACTGTTGTTCCCCAGGCTCACAACCAATCCACTAGAATTCCCAACCAATATCTCTGCCAAGCCAGTCAAGAACACATCTCCATGTCTTCAGTTGAACCTTCTGCTCCATGATCTAGACACCCACAACTCCCTCTGAGTTGCTTCGCCGTGCACACTCTGATTCACTATCTCTCAAAGTAGCTCAAACACGCTCTAATACCATGTTGTTTTTCCATGATCCTGGTGCCTAGGATAGAATCTTAAATCACTGAAGCTACCAAAACAAGAATCACAACGAAGCTACTTTGCACAGTAGAATATAAACAATAGTAAATCTACTAGTGCACAAAATATACATAACTTTTTACACAATTTTGTACAATAACCCAACTTCATTATATTAATCCAACTGAATAATACAACAGTCTAGGGCTCTTGTACCAGGGATAAGGGCCCTCATACATCCACTGATACAAGGTGTACAACAACTAGGGCTTGGTGTCTGTCCTGATGACCACCAATCTACTCTCAACAAGATAATCTGACCATCTGGTTGATGTAGTGTGCTCTCTCAGCTCCTCTCTGTAATACCCTGTACCTGCCCGATCCATCGACTCCTGATCTGCAACACTGCCTCTATCAATGATCCAAGTCCATTTGACCACTGAACCTTGACTATCCAATTTGCTCACTAGTTGTGCCTTAGTCCATCAAGGGTACAACACATCGAGACTCTTGTTGAGTTGTTCACAGCTCCACTTGAAAACAACTCTCAACTGTCCACTGCTGCTCCTCAGCTACTCAAGGACTTCAACCCACTATAGTCTTTCTGCACTGCTCCAATGAAGACTAACATAGGGCACAGAGGGCTGCCACCTATCACTACAAGATGCCCATCTCTCACAATGAACATGGGCTAGGAGGAATGCCCATCATCTACTGTAGATGCCCTTCTCCACAAGACAAGTCTAGGGTTGCACACACTGCTCCTGGTTGATCAAACCCTTGAGCTCATCTTCTGCTACTCTGGGAACCACCTAAGTCCATGAAGATGGTGCACACTAGGCTCCAACTTTGGCACTATCATGTTGCCCTCAAACATTCCATAAATGCCCAATCCACTATCCACACTTGGTCCACTCTCACGTTGCCCTCCAGTGGAGTTCGAGTGACCAATCCTTGCTGTAGCATTTGCTCCTGGTTAGGGCATCCAACCACTTAGGAAACCATTCCTCTTGGCGGCTAACAGACTTCCAAGTTGTCCCCTCCTAGGACACCATCCACTAGCATCAATTCAACCTTAACACATCAATACAATACATACCTAGCCCTGCGCAACTTCTGCGTCACCTTGGTGAATTCTGCTACATACTCAACCCTCACTCGTGCTACTTGCACTCGCGTTCCTGCATTTTTGTGTTCCTGCACTCGCGCGTCCTACAATCACGCGTCCTGCACTTGCGCTGCCTTTCTTGATGTGTAGGCTATGAAAGATGCTTCTTGGATGTCTTAAATGACTCTCCTCCACCTTATATTTATACACAATACAAGGGTTCCATCAAATCACATGTGTGGGCTT
Source organism: Pinus tabuliformis (assembly GCA_031772625.1). NCBI lineage: Eukaryota > Viridiplantae > Streptophyta > Pinopsida > Pinales > Pinaceae > Pinus > Pinus tabuliformis. Next base: position 840,178,993 of record CM062815.1, read on the forward strand.
GACATCTTGTCACAAGGTCTCTAAGCGCCTAGCCAACTTTGACCAAAACCACATAGTAGCTTCAAAAATTCCTATCTCAAGTTGTAGACCTCAGATTTGAGTGATTTTCGATGCTCCCAGTTGCTCTCGAGATCCTCTATCACCTGAAATCATCAAATGTCCAAAAATCCTCATGGATTCACACCCATATACTTGGGTGCAAAGCCCACATGCTTGGGTTCCACGCCCCCAAGCCACACTTGTGTGCCAACTCCTCCACAACCCTCAAGCCTAGGGTTTGGAGTACCTTCCAAGCTACAAATCTCAACAACAAATTGCTAATTTTTAGGAAGTGATGGCAAAAATTTTAGGGATTTTTCTTCTCCACTCCTCTTATTGGAATGTTTAATTTTCTATTCTCTGCATCGAATTCTTCTTGCCGCTCCTCAAGAAAACATGTGAACTAGAAATCCACAATCATTCTCTTCTTCCATATTTTAAATTATGGCTATTAAATTCTTGGGAAGGGTTGAGCATAAGATTAGGGAGATTAGCAATCATCGCCATTCTATTTCAAAATACCAAGCATTGATAATAGTTGACTCTCCTCAGAATGCCATGGATTTAAAATGACCTCCACATAGATCTATTTATTGATTGCTTGTTACTGCCTCAACCCAACACTGCACAAACTTGATGCTGCCATTGTCACACCAAATAATTGTAGACCTGATACAAAATATATTTTGTCCATGCTAGCATTACTGCATAAAACAATTGTGTAATAAATGTGTTGCATAAAATTTAAAAGAAAACTTACAAGATGAACAAATATCTGTAATTCTATTTGTTGATTTTTCAGTACAGTTGATATAAGTACTTTATTTCTAAACTATGGTAATTACTTGTGAATATATATATTATAGTTCTTTTATTTCATCAAGCAATCACACTTTAGAAATTCAATTAATAACCATGAAAATAAAGTAGATATCACAATGTGTGTGAGAGAGATATGTGAGTGATAAGTGTGTATATAAAATGAAAAATTTCAAGTGTATTTTATACCCAAGATACCCAAGAGACATGTCTCTTAAATTAAATCACGTCTTTTTGTAAATTAAATTCTAATAAGTCTGCACATTTACATTTTTACTCATATTTGTTAAAGTGTTGAAGATCACATAAACAATGGTAGACAATAACTCCTGGTATGTATATTTATTTGCATCTTGTCACTGTTCCGTCCTTTATGCAAATACTTGCTTAAATTATGGTGGGTAGTAACTGATGGTAAATCTATTATTGACGCGAGTATGAGCTATTTTTAAGGATTTTAATTTTAGTTGGTTTTGTTGATTTCAATGTTGCTTGGGAGCGGGAGCGGGAGCGAAAACGGGAGCGGGAGCGACCATTTTCAAAAGCTGCCGGTTTGGGAGCGAATCCGGGAGCAATTTTTAAAAAATATATATATTTTTTATATTTTTTAATTTTTGATACATATATGTCAACAAAAACATGTAGAATGATGAATTAGACATAAAAACATAAAAAAACATAGATTGATCATTGAACCATATCACATCAATCATCTAGAAATTATAATCGTCATCAACCATGTCCACAAGTTAGTAAAATACATATTACAACTGCAACATATTGAGTCTCGTGAATCATGATTCATCAAATTCAATCTTAAGGTTTCAACTTCAAGCTTTCAAAATTGAAAATTCAATAACATTTATCATCATTGATCACCAAAGTTGTACTTGTAAGCTAAGTAACTAAGTTTAACTATTACAAGAAGTAATATCTTAGATTCTAAGTCCTAACTTCTAGTTCTAACTGTTAACATGATATGAAATGTTATAAATTTATAAAATGAAACATGAATAATGAAATGAAATGAAACAACTTTAGTCTTTCACGAAGCATCATATTCATAATTCACAATCATTACCAATGAGTTATAATTGACAAGGCCCAACTTCAAACTTCAAATTTTCATTGTCACAGTGATATATTGTTTACAAAAAATATCATTATGATATGAAAGAGTCAAGAGTCAAGAGTCAAGGACTCAAAACTCAACAGTTATGAAAACTAAAGTCTAATAGAAACTAAAAAAGACAAGTAAACTGTAAATCTACATCTAGCCCTTGCCACGAGAGTCTCCAGGAGTATGAGCAGGTCGTGGTGGTCTTCTAGGAGTCTCTCGCACAGACCGACGACCAGAACTAGAACCTCCACGTGAGGGTGTAGATGGAGGTGGCGACAACAAAGGAACAAGACTCGGACTTCGAGCACTACCACTGGATGGTGGAGGTGGAGGTGGCATGGCTGCTGCAGCTGCTTCATCTTCATCCCTTACAAGTTCCTCTTCCAGTTCTTCAAGATGTAGAATGCTATCCTTCAAATTGTCATCCTCTGGGTGATTGTCCCAAATTTTATATGTGGGATCCTCATAAGTCCGATCACAGTAATGACTCAACAACCTCAAGTTGTAGTGCACATAAACCAAGCTTTCTGCTCGGTTTTCATTGAGTCTGTTTCTTTTCACATTATGTATGTAGCTGTAGGTGCTCCAACACCTCTCTGTAGAAGAAGTATTTACAACCTGTGAAAGAACCTTTTTTGCCAATTTTGGCAAAAGTCCCTGGTCGCCATATGTTTTCCACCATGTGAGAGTATCAAATCTATCTCTGTCGTCCATTGCATGGAAGTTACCATACAAACCAGTGCCACTGAAGTATCTGCCTATTTCAAGGCGCACAACTGCACATTCCTCCCTGTCAGGTACCAACTTTTCTAATGCTTCCAAATATCCTCTAGTTACCTATGCATCTAAATGGGGTTTGGTCCTAACCCCACCCCTTGGTGCAGGTTGGCCCAACCAAGATGTAGAGTAGTATTTTGGCGTAAGGATATACGCCAAGCAATGTAGTGGAAGATTAAGTCTATTCCACCGTTCACACACACAATCATGAATCAAATTGTACAAGTCGGGATCTCTGTTATGAAAAATATCTTTTATTTCCCCCAACATGGTATCCATCTGCTCATACACCTCGCCAATCATTGGTTTGTCTGTATCTGCAAACTGAATCATGTGATAAATGGGCTTGGTGAAATCCAATACTTGCCTCACACTTGTCCAAAACTGACCATCAAGAGCGGCCTCCTCCACCAGTTCAAAACCTCGCCTGTCAGCTGCATTTGTAGCCCTTTCCTTTAATACCTGCCAATGTGGACTTGATACCATGCTAGCCAATGACTCTCTTACCTTCAAAAGGCGCCTGAAGGTGAGGTAATAGCTACCAAATTTGGTCTTCGCAATCTTCAACAACTCCAATCTCGAGTGACTGCGGAAAAGGCCATGGGTATTGGTATGATTTGTAATAAATATTATTATTTGTTTGGCTTTCTTGTACAAATCACCAATCCATTGGTATTGTGCATTTTTTTTTTGACAACATCATGCATTAGAAGGTTCAATGTGTGAACCAAACATGTAGACCAAAATATGTTGGGGTATTTATCCTCAATAATTGCTCCCGCTGCCTTACAATTAGGAGCATTATCAGTGATGACTTGGCTGACATTGTATGGCCCAATACGGTCAATTGTTTCAAGTAATGCTTATGCAATGTTGATGGCGGTCTTGAACTTGTCTGAGTAATCATGTGCAGTTCGAAAGATGGGACCACTAACAGACACAACAAGAACACTTATCAATGGCTTGCCTTTTATATTTGTCCATCCATTAGATACAATGGACACCCCATGGTCAGTCCAAGAACTTGTCATTCTATTCAAAGAATGTGATATTTTTTCTTTTTCATGATCAAGGCCAATGGTTCTTACCTTGTCATACCCAGGGCTCTTGTATCCTTTAGGGGCATCATTTATGGCAGAAACCATTTCGTGCCAATAAGGTGAGCGAAGAACATTGAATGGTACCCCACATGCATAGAGAAACCTGTAAACCTTTGAATCCACATCATTCCTACACCCCTTATCAAGGAAATTTGATATGGTTCTACGTCTTAAAGATGATGACCCTGTGCCTCCATATCCACTGCCTTGGGAGGATGCTGAAGGAGTTCTTTGTGATTGTGAGCTTGGTTCAAAGAAACCCCTTGATTTTTTTGATTTGTATTGGGCTTCCTCCTCTTCCCTTATGTATTTGGCTCTATCCGTTGCTGACACCGCTGGACAAGTTTTGATTCCTATTTGTTTGTCTCCATCCCATGGCCTTTTCCCGCAGAGGTGTCTTCTAGCACGGGTGTATGAACCTGTGTAATCATTGTTGCAATGGGGGTAATGAAGTTTAGTGGTTCCACCCCCTCTCCCTGTTTCAGCCCTGTTAACATATTTCCACGATGGGGTTTGGTCTTGTTTAGTTTTTTGAGGGTCATGTTCACCCTCCTCCAGCTCCTTCTCACCGGGGTTTTCATCAATTCGACTTTCTCCAGCTTCTTCATCCCCCTCTTCAGTTTGGCCCCTCCGTTTCCTATTCTCCAACACCATAATAACCATAAAAGGGACCAAGGAAGAGGAAAATGCCAAGAAATATAGCCAGGTCCATGGTGTTTGATGTTTGTAGGGTTTTGAATCTGCAAATTAATTTAATTTATTGGGATTAATTAATTTAATTTAAATTCATGATTTTAAAACTAAATAAACTAAATAAACTAAATTAAATTAACTAAATTACTACCTAACTAAATTAAACTAACTAAACTAACTAAGTTACTAAGTTACTTACCTCTTTGCAGGCTTACTCCTCGCTCCTCGGTGCTTGCTCCTTTGCTCTTTCTCTCCAAGAAATTCAACTCAATGAAGTGATAATGAATTTTTTTTAGGCCCATTGGGCTTTTAAAACATTTTTTTTTTTAAATTTAATTTTTTTTGGGTCCACGGATTTTTTTTTTTTTTTTCGCCGGATCGCTCCCGGCGCCGCCCGAAACGTTCCCGGAACGATTTTTTAATGTTCGGGAGTGATAGGGAGCGATCGCTCCCGGGCTTAAAATTTCGCTCCGGGAGCGACAGAGCGATCGCTCCCTATAGCGATCCCGAAAATGGCAGGGAGCGGAAATTTTTTTCGGGAGCGCACTCCCGAAGCACTCCGGAGCCACTCCCTCCCGTAGCGCGATTCGGGAGCGGGTTCGGGGGGGGGGGGTGCTACCCGTAACTCTGGTTGATTTCCTTTCTTTTAATTCTATTTCTTCTCATTTAAAATTTATTTTTCTTTCGTGTTTTTATATGGTATTATAAATATATCAAGGATTATGAACGCTGACCATAGCTACATTTTTCAACAATATTCACAGTGCATTTTGTTGTTCTATGCCTTTGGATTTGGGCCTTCTCTCCTACACCTTAAAATGTGCACTACACCTTGGGGTCTGTGCCTTTATTTTACATATTTCTTTGTGCCTTAGGATTTCACCTCTTGACTGTCTCAAAATTTGTGCCACTGTCTGTGCAATGTGTTACTTAAAAATCGTGCCTCTATCCAGTGCATCTATTTGATATTTGTGCCTGTCCATCTCGAATTGTGTCTATTTTTCCATTCAAACATCTTGTTTTATAGGACTTGTACTCGCTTTAGAAATGAATTTTGTTCACTTATTTTTTCACTATTGCTAAAGAAATGTTTATAAGCTATCATGCGCCCTTTTCTCAGAAATTAATTGACACACTTTTTTTGTTTTTTGTGTTTCACAGCCCCTCCTTGAAGTCGCTCCAGATTCATTAAAAGGCCAGCTTCAATCTTTAACAAAGTAAACTTTTTTCTTTTGCTGGTATTCAATCATTTTCCTTTTATGTTTTCCAATCAGTCATGTTTGTGGTGCTATGTTTCAAATATGTGACTGAATGAATTACAAGTTATCACGTGAATAAATTACTGTCTTTGTACTACAATTTTAGAAATCATCCATAATATCATTCATGGAAAGGCCAACTTCAATCTTTAACAAAGCAAATTTTTTTCTTTTGTTCGTATTCAATCATTTTCCTTTTATGTTATCCAATTATTCATGTTTGTGTTGCTATGTTTCAAATATGTGACTGAATGAATTACAAGTCACACTTGAATAAACTACTGTCTTTGTACTACAATTTTAGAATATCATCCACAATAGAGGCGCGATATGGAGATTTTGAGATTAGAAGACATGGCCATATAGGATTGACTCTTGCACTAAATATGTATCTGAATAGGGATTAGGCATGGATCACTATCCCACTGATATCTATCACATATATCAGAAATGATTATTTCCTCACCAAATCATTAGAATGCTTTGTTGTATCAAGTCCTAAGTAAACTAAAAAAAATGGAAGAGCTGAAGCTCTGGGAAGAACCTCAAGAGCTACGTAGCAGTAACCAAATAACTGTCTAGAAATTTCTGTCTGTAGGGCAATTATGCAAAAGCAGAAATTTCATTTCTAATCATAGAGCCGTAGAGGTTTCCTGCATCTTACCTTCGTGAATTTCAACCTTAGGGCTGTTAGCACAAGTATAACTGCACAGTGAACATTCCAGTTCTTTTCCACAAAGATACGCTGCCCAGAAATGAAGATAGTGGCCCAGCTTTCAAGAATGTTACCCACATACTCACTCAGCCATATGCTGCAATCTGAATATAAGAAATCTTTCTTCAGAAATAAGAGGGAGTACTTGACACGCTGAGAAAATAGTATAAGCCCGTGTTGAAGAAATAGCACGCCCAGAAAAAAAGAGATGCAACTTGTTTTTGCAGAGGAAACCCCCACGAACTGATATTATTTGAGAACTCAGTCCAAGGTAGAAAGATAATCAGAGACAGCGTGAGGAAATATGTTATGGGAGAGAACACCTTCCTCGCTAAGAGGGAGTGTTAGTTTTTGTAGCATCAGACGTGTGTTATAGTCTCGACTTTGGTCAGAGAGGTTAAGAAACACAAGATCTCCAGAACCCAGAAAAAGTTTCGGGAGAAAACACAGAAACAATTCAATTAAATTAATTGATCGATAATTAAAAAATGCCAAGTCTAACTTAGGAAAATAGATTAATTGAAAGGAATTTATTGAGAAATGTGAGAATGCTCTAAAAACTCACACGGATTGAATTTGAGATGATCTTAGCTGTTGATGGAGATCTAATCATAGCCGTTGGTTCACCAATGAGAGATTATAAGAGCAGGACCATGGGTTGGAGATAGATATATTGAGTTAGTCGGTGATCTAGGTAGACTGAATTTCCCAGAGTGCAGAGATTCAAACCGGAAGAGAATTCGACCTAGAGATTAGTAGCAAAGGCAGAGGAGCAACAACAGAGATTCTAGTGGAGGTTTACAGTGCCGGAAGAGTCAGCTAGAGGAGGTCAAGTTATTCCACAAGAGGCTGTGCGGGGGCTTGTGTAGAGCCTCAAGAAGGCAGTTCGATTCAGCTAGAGGGAAGATTGATTTAGGTGCTGAAGGCTGGAATAATTTCCAGAGGGCCAGAGAATCTCTTCCAAAGGTAGCAACAGGGAAGACGTCTTGATCATAGGCAGATTCAGGGAGTGCGAGTTATAGGCTACGCAGAGGCCTGCGCACGGGTCTTGGATAACTAGTTCAAGTGGCTAGATTGTTGTTGGATTGCTTGTGGAGAAGGGAAAAATTCCCTTCATAATTTTGCCAATGATTTTTTTGGAGAGGATTGCCAGTAGGCATCCAAATTTGTACTTTGAGATTTTGTTGCTAAAGAATAATAATAAAACCGTTATCTGCTGTACCAGTTTTCCCACATTTTTTTATTTTTATTTTTATTTTTTTTATTTTTTATTTTTTTTCTTCTGTGGATATTTGTCCCAAAATAATGGTGCCATTTTTATTGTGTGTGTGCTCTATATCTCTCAATTCTAGTTTTTATTTTCTGCTATAATTTTATTGTGAAGAAATTTCAGTGTGGTTTATTCGTTATTTTTTTGTAACAAAATAAACTGCATAATTAATCAATTAGAAGAATAAATTCCAGTTGCTACATTTCAAAGAATTTTCACACATATTGTCATGGATCTTGAGATAGTGTGGATGAATTTCTATGTATAGCGCCACAACTTATCATGATGTATCAAACTCCAAACAAGATTTAAGGTGCGACAACATAGATAATTCAAGTTAGCAAAAATAACATAGGCTAGTGTTATTGATGTTTTTGCAACATCAAGTGGACATTATCCCATGGGGGCATGTTGATTTGACTAGGGGAGAATGATACATTCACCCATGGGGCCATGTCGTGAGCTCTCTAGGGTTGATGTCATGCAATAGATATGCTCCAAATGGCATCTCCAAGGTTTATGAGGTGTCCAGGGTGTTGTAGAAGCATGTCAAATCTATAATTTGAGGGTTAGCCCTCAAATTCACTTTGTTGCCTCATGTGGGTTTCCAAGATCTAGTTGGGCACCACTAAGTGGTCTCCATGGGTCTCCAATTGCTCAAAGTGGCTTCCTCTTCTCCAGCGTTAAGGGATTCTTAGGTGCAACAAACCCTTCCTAGTATCTCATGGTGAGACCATCCTCATCTGGACTCTGAATCAACTACTATCCATTAATTGGTATCAAGGTTGACCTGGGGGCAAGTTGGGTCTGGGTATGTCATCTTGAAGAATCATAAAAAATGGTACAAAGTGATCCAATTTCTTGGGTGTAGGAGGTGTCTTGGAACCTATGTTGCACGAAACATCTAGGAACCTGGTGTTTCGGGCCATACTGGTACCTGAAATGCCAAAACACGGCCAAAATTCGATTGAAACGATAGGTGCCACACCGTATGGCATCCCCCGATTTGGGGATGCCATACGGTACAAGACTCAGTGTTTCTGTCGCGTTTCGACCCTTTTCCATGACATGTTGGCCTCTTTTAAGGCGTTTTGTGGATCCCGCACGTGGCCAACCTGTTTGTGGGGCCCAATTTCTTGCTAAACTTGACTTAAAAGATCAATTATTTGCTGGAACATAATTTTCTAAAAGAAGTTTTTATTATAAAAAAAAATTTGTGAATAAAAAAGAAACATCTAAAAACCCAACAACCAGTTCCTTTCTATAAAAAAGCACTTGCTTCACTCATTTCTCACACATTTTACAACTACAGGAGCTTCCTACAGTGGCAGTGAGTGTTTTATTTTTTACTTGGAGTGTTGGGATCAAGCTTTGGCGTCATTGTCAGCAAGAGGACAATTGTGGGCAACATAGGTTTTTTGTGAGTGTTATTTATTTATTTATTTTGTAACTTGCATGACTTTTCAAAGTGCTGTTTTTTCTTCCCAAGAGTTTTTTTTTTTTTGGTTTTTCAGCAATGAGGGTTTTTTAAGTGTTGGTTTTTTAGTAGATTTATTAATTTTATTTGTTGTTTTTTGCAGCAGCCATGTTTTTTTTTTACTTTTCTGAGTAAATATATTAATTTTATTTACTGATTTTTGCAACAACTAGGTTTTTTTTTTTTTTTGCAATAGGCATGGTTTCAAAAAGTGCTGCTTCTAGTTCCCTTCAAGTTGCTCAAGCAACCAGGGAATGAGAATACTACCCTCTTGTTGGAATTTCTAAGTCTATCTGTTAGAAATCCTTCATGCACTTTCTGATTTATTTCTGCCTACTTGTTCTGTTAATTAACAAGTTATTTACCATGTAAATACTGAAAATAAATACAAGTACATGCTCAACACATACAGATCATCAACTGAAGGAAAAACAAGCATACAAGTGACACCATTGTTTTTGGACTGATGTCCCCGGAAAAACCCAATGGGGGAAAACCAATGCAGCTATCTGAGGGTTTTATTATTAAGCAATTTCAGAATACAATCTGGGTGCCAGAAATGGCTCACCCAACAGAGAATGCCCTTGGTAGTAGTACCTCTCAGTCCCAGCTAAAACCCCGGATGAACAATCCCACAGCTCTCAGCTCCAATCTGCCCCACAAAATCTCCCAGCGCCAGCCTCTAGGGACTGCGTCAGCCTCTGGAGCCTCTGCGTCACCCACGCTGGCTCTCCTCAGGCACTGCGCAGCTCCTAGCTGCCTCTGCGTGGTCTCTAGCTGGCTCTGCGTCCCTCTCTCCCGGCTTTTGCGCTGATGCTCCCTATATCCTCTCTGCCTCTCCGCTTCTGTATTCACTGCCCTTCAACTGCAACTTTGATCACTTTTTCGATTTCCTCAGCAAGCCCTGCCCCAGAAAATTGAATTCTTGATCAACTCGGTGTATTATCCAAGTGACCCTCAAGCCTCCTCTTATACTTTTCTTGTTGACAATTCAACAACTGAGATTAAGTCCCTAATCAACAGCTAAGATTAGATCTGGCTTGATCCATGATGTTTGGACCATTCTAACTCAGTTTTATATTAATTCACATTAATATTTTATTTTCCCTGAGTTTAGACTTAGGGACTCCATTAAAAATATTAATTATTTTAATATCTCCCAAACTGGTTAGATTCTTCCCAAACCATTTATGGGTATTGGAGATCTCATGTGCTTTAGCATCTCCACCATTTTCCGTGGCTAGAGCACACCTGGTGCTACCCCAAATCAACACTCTGTAAAGACTGATATTAAATTTCAATCAGATTGACAGATTTCTTCTGTAAAATTTTATCAAATTAAATGCATCTGCGTACCTGATTCTTTGCGTAACTGATTCTCCCATCTGATGTTGATCACATTGCTCCAAGTTTTCTAGCTCCATTACCAAACCAACTGATTCCTCCCTGCCTATCTGGGATCAACCTCTGCGGTTCCCAGATCCAGAGAACTTCGAAATGGAAGTCCATTGGCCCCCATGCCCAAAACTCCAAGAACAGTTGAAGATTTTCCAATTTTCAATTTTCAGTTCCAAAATCCAGCCCCTGGCCTCATCCCTCAGACAGATTCATTTTTTCCTCTTCTCCGTATCTTCCCCCCCCGTCTCATGCTCCTTTTCCGACTTTAAGTATCATTTCATGGCAGTCACCGCTCCCTACATGGTGACACCTTACCTTATAACGTGTAATTCTATTTGACCAAAGCTACAAGAAATTTGACGAGTATTAGTTTACCTTCTGAATTTTTGTTAGTTTTCTTTAAATATCATTAGTTTATAATATTTATTTGATTTGATTTAAATTTCACATTTTAATAATTATTAATTTAATATTATGCGATATATAAATATATAACCATATTTATATTTAACTTAAATTTTACATTTACTTCATTTATAACTTAAATTTACTTTATACTTTTAAATTTATTATTAAAATTATTTAGGGTAATTTCTCCTTAATTAGAAGGCATTAAGCAATATATTTGGTGATGGGTGAGGGTGTAACTTTTATCTGAAGCAATGTCGATTTTCAACATTTATATTCAATTTAAATATATATATATATATATATATATATATATATATATATAATAGTGCAATACATGCAATACATGCATATGTAGCTATCATATGCAGGCATTGTATGCATGCTAATACTCTTGTGCTCTCTATTTTAAAGATGGGTCATTACACACTCCCTCTTAGCGAGCACTGTGTGCTCTAGTAATACTCACTGAGCATCACCCTGATCATTCGGCATCGGTTCCTGTGCTGATGCTAGACCTGCTGCCCATCATCTGCACTGTTGCATCATGTACTGCTACCCATGGCCCTGCCACTACCACTGTTGCATCGTACGACAACTCCCTCTCATCATGCTGCATTGTGCTGCCCATAGCACTGCCACTGCTAACTGCTGCAGTGCAACTCACTTACTGAGAAGTAAGTAACTGACCTCCCAACTCTGTCATCTCCATCAGGCTAGAAACAATCCTAATGCTGAAGCTCCCTCTGTCTCTGACAAGTGCTCCCTCTCTGAGCTCTGCACTACTACAACAACTCCATGCATCTCGCACTACTGCGTCACGCTGTCCTGGGACTCCAGCATTGTAGCTCCCTTTGTCGCTTCATCCGCATCCGTCTCTACCGACATTGCTAGTCCTACTACTCCTCTTCGGGCCTCTCGTAGCAAGGTATAATCCAAGAGGTTGGGTACCTCGAGGATCCTACCCCTCATTGCCTATAGTCCGTCTGACTACAACTCGATGTCTCCCCACTTCCTCTCATGTGGCGTATGAGCACTCATGGCACAACCATCATCTGTCTCCACTTCTTTCTTTGCCCTCAGTGGCACAGCCTTGGTCTCAAAAGCCTATCCCTTGCTTTTTTTCCTCGGACACTAGCTCGCATAGTGACCCTGTTCCCCACAATGGAAGCATTTGACCTTGGAGAGGTCCTTCTTCTTCCGTTTCTCCCGCTTTCCCTCAGATGCTAGGGCAGCATCCTCCTCTTCCTCCTTGATTTTGACCCCCTTGCCGCTGCTTTCTGCCTTGGTTAGCCTTCTAATATCTTCTTGGCGAAGAGCCGCCCATAGTTCCTCCCAATCTGGAAGGGTCGACCTGCCCAGTATGCTTTGGACAAATACCTCCCAATCCTCTGAGACTGCGTTCAATGTGGTCCTCACCATCAATTCCTGATTCGGTTTGGCCCTTATGGAAGTTAGCTGATCCCGGATCTCCTTCAATCGACCGAGGAAGGTGTCGATCTGTTCTCCCTTCTGCATCTAGTATGACTGCATCTGATTTTCTAGTAGCATCTTCCTCTTCACAGAAGTATGTTGATACAATTTCGTCAGGGCCTACCACATTGCATTTGCCTTTTCCTTTTCGGCAATATGTGGTACTACATGATCCTTGACCCCGTCAAGGATGATGCTCTTGGCCCTCGCCATTGCCTCCTCGTATTTGTTGTTGTCAGTCGGGTCAACTGGGATCACTATCGTTTTCAAGGCGAAGTGCTTGAGACGATTCCTGTCTAGAACGGACAAGATCCTGGCCTTCTAGACTACGAAGTTTGAGGCTCCGTCCAGTCTGTCTTGATCTCTTACCCCGTTCACTGCCATTTCACTGCTCCTCTTTCGACTCTTTCGAGTCTCTCTACTTCCCTCCTAGAAGTTCTTGGTGTGACTCCCTCTGAGCCTCGATTTCCCTCTTGGAAACCCCTCTGCCAATGTGGAGATGCCCCCACTTCGATCGTTAGTGCAACTGCACCACTAATTTGAATTTCTTGGCTAGAGATCCTCAGTAGCAACTCCCTCTTCCTTGGTCTTACCCTGTTAGGTACCCCACCAGCTTCACTTTGCAACTTACCCACAACCTCCTATGCTCCAACAAACTGAAGGTTAGAGCCTCTAGGCTCTGCGTAATCCTGACACCAGCAAAATCTGCACGTCTTGGCCACGGGCGTCAATCCTTCCTGATTGAGAAAGATGACTAGGCACTACGTAGGTCAGGTCTGCTCCTTTTTGCGACTGCGCTGATCCTCCTCCCAGCTCAAACTCGATGACGCAGGTACTGTGTCATCTCTTCCTTGCTGCTTCTCCGCTAGGAACAACTTCTGTCACTCGGGACAACTATTTCTGTTGTTGCTGCTCTGCTCGGCTGATGCCCTCAGTTCTCCTGTGATCTGCAACTTCGCTCGATACCATGTTGGAATTTCTAAGTCTAACTGTTAGAAATCCTTCATGTACTTTCTGATTTATTTATGCCTATTTGTTTTGTTAATTAACAAGTTATTTACCATGTAAATACCGAAAATAAATACAAGTACATCCTCAACACATACAGATCATCAATTGAAGGAAAAACAAGCACACAAGTGACACCGTTGTTTTTGGACTAATGTCCCCGGAAAAACCCAATGCGGGAAAACCGGTGCAACTATCTGAGGGTTTTATTATTAAGTAGTTTCAGAATACAAGCTGGGTGCTAGAAATGGCTCACCCAACAGAGAATGCCCTCAACAGTAGTACCTTTCAGTCGGAGACAGATATCTGGCTAAAACCCGGATGAACAATCCCACAACTCTCAGCTCCAATCTGCACCACGAAATCTCCCAGTGTCAGCCTCTCTGGCCCAACGTTAACCCAATTAGTTAAATTATGGTATGTTCTATGCTTAGAGCAGTTTACTTTTCTCTCTTATTATTATTCATAGATTAGCAATTACATGTGCATAAGTAAAGTGCAAATAGAACATTAAACGATCAACAAAAAACGAGCCAAGACACAATATGTGGCGGCTAGCCAGGGACAAACCCCACAATGTGTGGGGAAACCCTTTGATCAAATCTTCTTTTATCTTCAATAATTTAGCAGAGAGAAATAGTACAATAAATCTGATTTATATCAGCAGTAGCAAACCCTAGATCAGCAGCATCAGCATTAGCGACTTCATCATCAAAACTATGGCAGTCGATATCTTGCAAACCGACCATCGGATTGGCTTGATTCCACCACCAAAAAATGTGGCCTTCAGAGGAGGTCCAGATGGACCTACAACATAGTTCAGAAGAGGAGGTTTGATGGTCAACGCTGGTCAAAGTTTGGATCTGCAGTTGCAGCTTCATGTTCAACAGCTTCCTTCCATGTGTGAGAGAGAGTCTCTTTTTTGTGCAATAGAGAAGAGTCTCTTTTCTGCGTAGGAGAGAGAGAAATGTGATGAGATGAGTGAGTGCAAATGAGGAAAAGTCCTGTATTTATACACCACTGTTGATGTTTGAATAGATGCGACTGTTGGGCTTTTGAGCTTACATGAGTTGTAGGTCCGCTTGATAATAATTCCATAATCAAAATAAATTCATATCTCCATAAATACTTATCGGAATTGGATAATCTTTAGATCAATCCTACACCTCTCGACGAGAGGAATGTAATAAAAATATTATGAACCATGAATAAGATGACCCACATGAAGTTCGACCCTAGTTGCCAATTTTAACACTCCCTTTCAACTAGGGAGAACTTCATCTGCAATCTGTCTATCGGTCACTACTATTCATCCATCAAATGCATTGCCTTGTATAGCCTGACTGTTGCCCTGCTCTGCTCTATTCTGCCTGTTCTGCTTTGTCTTGTTCTGCCTTGTACTGATCTGTACTGCTCTGCTCTGCTTTGTTCTGATCTGCTCTGCTTTGTCCGAATTATGAAGAAGAAGAAATGATCAAGGATGTATCATACTGACTCAAAGTCAGTCTTAGAGTATGTACCACTGGTCCTAGACCAGTCTCAACCAACCCGAAGTCAGCGTCATAGTGAGTACAACTCCTACCACTGGTCCCAGATGAGTATCATCCTCCATTGACTCAAAGTCAGTCTTAGAGTGCGTACCACTGGTCCCAGACTAGTCTCAACCGACTCGAAGTTAATGTCATAGTAGGTACCACTCGTACCACTGGTCCCAGACCAGTATCGCAGTCCCAGAGAGTGTACCACTGGTCCCAGACCATCCTGAAGTCAGCGTCATAGTATGTACCACTCTCAGTAGTCCCAGACCAGTATTGCACTGACCAAAGGTCAGTCTCAGAGTATGTACCACTGGTCCCAGACCAGTCTCAACCGACTCGAAGTCAGCGTCATAGTGGGTACAACTCCTACCACTGGTCCCAGACAAGTATCATTGATCCCAGATCAATGAAGGTCATCCTAGTGTAGGGAGTATTGTAGATACAACGATGCATCCATCGGTACTACTATGGTCCCTAACTTCATTTCCCTGCTCGTTGATCAGATGAGGGGTACTTCCCATGAGTCCCTGACTGCATATGTGGGATGCCTTGACAAGAGAACTTAATCAATCCCGTCCTCACAGGAGAAATAATCATCTTGCTACACAATCGCTATGGAGAACACATCATCTAGGCCTCACAGGAGAACCAGTCATCCTGCTACATAGTCGTCATGGAGAACACATCATCCAGACCTCACAGGAGAACCAATCATTCTGCTACATAGTCGTCATGGAGAACACATCATCTAGACCTCACAGGAGAACCAATCATCCTGCTACATAGTCGTCATGGAGAACACATCATCCAGACCTCACAGGAGAACCAATCATCCTGCTGCATAGTCGCCACAGGGTGTACATGTACACCACCAGGGGATAGTGAACCACCCTGTGGTCATATGTCGCTCCAAGAAGTACCCTGCACCCCTTCGAGCTCCCAGAGCTCAATGCATCATATAGGACCCTCATTGGAGGGTCTTTGAACAACACCAAGTTGTTCTCGGAAAGTCAGGAATTTGACTTTCCCTGGGGGCCTTGTCAGAATGTTGGCGACTTGTTCATCTGTACCGATATGTTGGAGCCTTATAGCTCCCCATTGCACCATATCTCGAATATAGTGATACCTGATATCGATATGCTTGGAGCGATAATGAAATACGGGATTCTCTGACAAACAAATCTCACTCTGGTTGTCACATAGGATCACAGTGGTATCCAATGTAAATCCAAACAGCTCACTGAAGAGCTTTCACAACCAGACTGCCTCACAGGAGGCCATGCTAGCAGCAATATACTTTGCTTCGACGCTGCTCAAAGCCATCGACTTCTGCTTCCTGCTCATCCAGGATATCGAAGTAGATCCCAAGGAGAAGCAGCACCTGGAAGTGCTCTTACGGTCCACCACCCTGCTTGCCCAATCAACATTCGAATAATCATGCAGTTTCATATTTCCGGTAGTGTATCTCAATCCATGAGAGATTGTGCCTTGAAGACATCTCAGAAGATTCTTGACATCAATCCAGTGAGGCTCAACCAAATATGAGCTCACAATGCTAACTACAAAACATATGTTCGGATGGAGGTTCACCAAGAACATCAACGCAAATGAGTTTATGAAACTCAGAGGCATTTCCCAAATCTGGTCCAACATCACTACCATATAACTTCTTGAAAGTTAAGATCCTCGAGGTAGTCATAGGCTTGTAGTCCACCATACCTAATATTTCCAATATCTTCACCACATATTTTCCTTGAGATAGGAAAATTTCCCTTGGCTTCTACCACACTTCAAGTCCTTGGTCCCTCATTTCAAATTCAGAAGCCAACTCCCTCTTACATTTGTGAATGAGAGGGTCTACACCTATTAGAAAGAGGTCATCCACATACAACACCAGTATGAGAGGCCTGTCATCTTCAACCTTAAAATAAAGGTTAGGATCAGCTTCACTTCTAGTGAATCCCAGCTTCATCAAGTAGCTATTGATCCTCTCATACCATGCTCGAGGTGCTTGCTTCAGCCCATAAAGAGCTTTCTTCAACCTTCATACATGAGATTTTTGATCATAAATCTCAAATCCTTTGGGTTGCTCCATGTAGACCTCTTCTTTGATCAAACCATGCAAGAATACAGTCTTGACATCTATCTGATGTAGGTTCCATCCTTGTGAAGCCGCAAGGGCTATGATCGAGGAGATGGTCGTATATCTGGCAACAGGTGCAAATATCTCATCATATTCTATACCTTTCTTCTGAGAGAACCACAAGCAACAAAACGAGCCTTATACTTTATCGTACTTCCATCTGCTGCATGCTTTATCTTGTAAAGCCATTTTGAAGTGACAATTGTCTTGTCTTGGGGTCTGGGAACTACTTCCCAGACATCATTCTTCATAATAGACTCATATTCTTCGGTCATAGCATCCTTCCATACTTGATGCTTGACAACATCTGAGAATGATGAAGGCTCATTTTGTATGATCGTGCTCATGATAGTCAGGTATCCGTGATACTTGTTAGGTTTCTTACTTTCACAGAAGTTTCCTCAGGGTGCAACATGTCCTTCAACATCATCAAGTAGCCCCCTAAGCCATGAAGGCCTCTTCCTAGAAGAAGAAGGTTTAGGTGGATAAATAGGATTCATGGGTTCCTCCACATCAGGCATTGTTACATCATCTACCCATAGAAACTTCGGAAGTCTTTGATCATGGGGCATGGCATAGACAACTTCCACAATCATATGGTTCTTCCTTTCTGCCACACCATTCCGCTCAGGAGTATGTGGTGTAGTAGTCTCCCTCTTAATGCCAGCCTCAGATATGCCTGACTGAACCAACTGTAATATATCGGAGGTCTTGCTTTGGCTTGAGGGGAATGGTCCCCTTTTGAGCTTTCCTTCGGCACATCCTAGACATACACCTTCTTTCTCTACTTGGAATTCGGGCATCCCTGTCACCATTTGTCTTATATCGGGTAGAGCTTTATAATGAAGGTGGGCAAACCTCCAATGCCAAAGTTCGGACTGAAGAGATGTGTCATAAGACGTGACACCTAGCGGACTTCCATCGACTTGATATGATGAATCAACATGAAACCCAAGAGTAAAGGCATCTTTAACATTATTTTTCCATATACGTACCTTGCCATTGCTGAAGATTACCTTGTAGCCTTTGTCTTCCATTGTCGAGATGGACACAGGCTCTTTTTGAGGTCAAGAGCATTTAATACATCCTAGAATTTCTAGCCTTCTTGAATGGTTGTCCTCTTTCTTGATTCCCAACACTCCTCTTACCGTTGCTATTGAATTTGTCATTCCTTTGATTGCCATCAGAGGGATTTTGATCATTATCCCGGTGTGAGTCTTTTCTATTAGGGCACTCCCTTGCATAGTGACCTGCTTTATCACAGATGTAACATCGTCCTTTTCTTCCACCCTTACGTCTAGCCTTTCTTTTTGATTTAGTCTTGGAATTATTTCTTTTCTTAGCATGAGAAGAAAAGGCAGCAAGAGGACCTTTAGGCATGGGCATTTCTTGCTCTTCTACCCTTGTTTCTTCTTGGATGCATCTAGCCATTAATTCCTCGAAACCAGGAATTACATTATTGTTTAGAAGAGTAGGCCTGAACACGTACCTTTTGGATGGTATTCCTCCAAGAGTCGTGAGTGTCATTTCCCTATCAGTAATAGTCTCCCCAATAGATAGGAGATCGTTCCTAATTTCGGTGATCCTTAAGAAGTATGCTTGCATACTCTCATCTTTACCCTTCTTAATTTCCTTTAGCTTATTTCTAAGAAACAAAACTTGATTTGCATCATTAATTTTGAATAAACTCACCAGTCTATCGTAGATTTCCTTGGAGTTGTTCAAGTCAGAGATGTAGGCCACCAAGCGCTTGTCAATAGAGTCCTGGATGATCTTCTTTGCTTTGACTTCTTCGGTTTTCCATTTGTTTTTGGCAGCAGTGGATGCATTTGATGGAGGCTCAACGATATTGGCTCTCACATGGTCCAACACTCCTTGATCTTCTAGTGTTAGATCGATAGACATCTTCCATCCGTGATAGTCAGCTTTCTCACGGAGCTTGTCCTCGGCAGGAAAGAGTGTTGAGGACCCTATATTTCTTTTAGGATAGCCTTGCCAATCTTCTCTTCGGTGATTGCTCTTGCTCTTGTTCGAGCTTTGTCTTCACCTCAGCTCTGATACCATGTTAAATTATGGTATGTTCTATGCTTAGAGAAATTTACTTTTCTTTCTTATTATTATTCATAGATTAGCAATCACATATGCATAAGTAAAGTGTAGATAGAACATTAAACGATCAACAGAAAACAAGCCAAGACAAGAGACACAAGATGTGGTGGCTAGCCAGGGACAAACCCCACAATGTGTGGGGAAACCCTTTGATCAAATCTTCTTTTATCTTCAATAATTCAGCAGAGAGAAATAGTACAATAAATTTGATTTATATCAGTAGTAGCAAACCCTAGATCAGCAGCATTAGCACTAGCGGTTTCATCATCAAAACTAGGGCAGTCGATATCTCGCAAACCGACCGTTGGATCGGCTTGATTCCACCACCAAAAAATATGGCCTTCAGAGGAGGTCCAGATGGACCTACAACGCAGTTTAGAAGAGGAGGTTTGATGGTCAATACTGGTCAAAGTTTGGATCTGCAGTTGCAGCTTCAGGTTCAGCAGCTTCCTTCCACATGTGTGAGAGAGAGTCTCTTTTCTGCGCAGTAGAGAAGAGCCTCTTTTCTGTGCAGGAGAGAGAGAGAGAGAGATGTGATGAGATGAGTGAGTGCAAATGAGGAAAAGTCCTCCTATATTTATACACAACTGTTGATGTTTGAATAGATGTGACTGTTGGGCTTCTAAGCCTACATGAGTTGTAGGTCCGCTTGATAATAATTCCATTATCAAAATAAATTCATCTCCATAAATACTTATCGAAATCGGATGATCTTTAGATCAATCCTACACCTCTCGACGAGAGGAATCTAATAAAAATATTATCAGCCATGAATAAGATGACCCACATGAAGTTTGGCCCTAGTTTCCAATTTTAATAATAAAATGACCCACATGAAGTTGGGTGCTAGAAATGGCTCACCCAACAGAGAATGCTCTCAGCGGTAGTACCTTTCAGTTGGAAACAGATATTTCGGCTAAAACTCCGGATGAACAATCCCACAACTCTCAGCTCCAATCTGCCCCACAAAATTTCCCAGCGTCGGCCTCTAGGGACTGCGTCAGCCTCTTTGTCCCAACGTTAACCCAATGTCAGCTCAAATAGCCCTGTGTCAGCCTTTGGAGGCTCTGCGTCAGCCTCTGGAGCCTCTACGTCACCCACGCTGACTCTCCTTAGGCACTGCATAGCCTATGGTTGCCTCTGCGTGGTCTCTAGCTAGCTCTGCGTCCCTCTCTCTCGGCTTCTGCATTGATGCTCCTGGTACGCTCTCTACATCTCTGCTTCTGTATTCACTGCCCCTCAGCTGCAACTCTGATCACTCCTTCAATTTCCTCAACTAGCCCTGCCCCAGGAAATCGAATTCTTGATCAACTCAGTGTATTCTCCAAGTGACCCTCAAGCCTCCTCTTATACTTTTCTTGTTGACAATTCAACGGCCGAGATTAAGTCCCTAATCAATGGCTAAGATCAAGTCCCTAATCCATGTCTTTTGGACCATTCTAACTCAGTTTTATATTAATTTCTCATTAAAAATATTATTTATTTTAATATCTCCCAAACTGGTTAGATTCTGCCCAAACCATTTTTGGGTATTGGATATCTCATGTGCTTTAGCCTCTCCACCAATTTTCGTGGCTAGAGCACATCCAATGCTACCACAAATGAACACCTCTTTGACAATATGTGACCAAGATCAGACAAGTGGGTTCTTGGGGTACATCGGAATGAAGGTACAATTTGTGCAAAAATGAAAAAACATTCAAGGGCTCCTACACAAGAGTCAAGGCTCACATTTTGAATGAAGCCATAAATGGTGTTGAAGCTTATCCACAGACTTTAAATATGGAGGTGAGGGCTGCATATAAGAGAGAGCAAGATGCTGCTCAAAGGTTGAAGGATCAAAGAACCAAACTCAGTTCATGTACCAGTGACATTAGCACTCTTCGCTTGGGTGCTAACAATGAGCTAAGAGAAGGGAGAGAAGGTGATGAGACAAGAGTGGCAAGGACCAACTTTGCTTGTGGGATACGATTTAATGTGGTTCGGTCCCCATATTGGCAATATATGGCTAGAGCCATTAACACTACCCCTCAAGGTTTCAAGGGGCTTGTTGACCACTGGGCTGACACTTGATGATTATATTAAAGACTCCATGCCCAAGGATGATCCAGAGGACACTTGTACCATCAGATATCAATAGTCAACAAAGTTTTTTTAACTCTACTTCTATCTTCTCATCATCTTTCTTGTACCCAGATTCCACACCCCACGAGGAATTGTAATAAGTGACATTAGTATGATGAGTTTTGAGTCTGTAACAGGCCTAAGATGTTGGGACTCGATCAACAAACGAGTACACCTTGGAGTGTTTTTTTTTTATCTGGTTAATTATCCCTTCTTTTTTATAGACGGATAATTTTCTGGGTTTTTCACTCACTTTTTACCCCAAAGTTGAGGTGACTGTTTGAAGTTTGAGCCCCTAACACATCTTAGTGTTTAGAGTTGATGTATATTATTATACTAGATCACACAAAAAGTTTCGTGCAATTTGGTTAGGTCCAGGTAGTCATTTTTTAATTTTTTAGATTTCTCGCAGGGCAAAAATTGCAAATAAAATTGTATTTAAATTGTAATAAGTGTAGTGTAGAGAAGTTGTATGGGGTATGAGTAATCAAAATTACACTTCTCAACCTAAACTTTCTACTATGACACACTTTAAGGGGTTAATAATGTTTTTTGGACCCTCAAAACCCACATTTCCCAATTTTAGTGGAAATTGTGGCATTTAATTAGGGTAGAATTAAATAAAATAGAGAGAAATAAATTATTCCATGTGACATAATGACGTGGAAATGACTTGGAAATTATCCTAAGTCAAAGAGTTGAGTCAATGGACATGTGGAAGATGACTGGGCACATTGTATCATAAATACACCGT
The DNA here is from genome assembly GCA_031772625.1 of Pinus tabuliformis. Lineage (NCBI taxonomy): Eukaryota > Viridiplantae > Streptophyta > Pinopsida > Pinales > Pinaceae > Pinus > Pinus tabuliformis. Next base: position 840,201,217 of record CM062815.1, read on the forward strand.
TATTTCATAAAATCGAATTTCCCAGAGATAATGCAGTAGTTGCACATGTGGAAAATCAAATTTATTGGAGGAGATCATGCACTGAAAGAATATTCTATGGTATATTTGGACTAAAGATTAGGTGGGGCCTCATCTCACAGTTATCTCAGGTTCTTCTACTCTTAGCACTCCACTCTTGAGGATTACGAGTTTCACTTGGCCAGACTACGAGTTGCACATGGAGGAATCATGCAGTTCCTGGGGACCTACACAGAGCTATCTGGGGATCATCTACATATGTGGCATCACTTAGTTCGAGTTTGCATTTGTTGACTAGAGTTATCACGGTACTTGGATTCACTCATGGATGAGTTTAGTATGCCATATATGGAATTCAATTTCCATGGAATTCGATTTTGCTCTGATGTCTCTATCTTCTCCACATCGAACTTGACTTATCTTTACTTGGGATTTGCTCCAAGTTTAATTCTCACATGCATTCTTCCTTGGGATTTGCTCCCAACTCTCTATATAATGAGACAGTATGCTCTCATATTGTATCATGTAAAGAGCTTTTGGGCTTAAGGAAACTTTGCCATTTTGTACTTGCATACTTTCTTAATACAATCAAGACTTTGGGGCTATCTAGCTGGTGTTCTCTTGGCGTTATGAGGTGATGTCCTTTCATATTACTGCTATTGTGTTTAATTTCTTTTGCATGTTGAATTAATATTAGTCTATGCTCCATCTTGCTTGGATTGATGTGTGTAAGCTATCTTACACATATCATTGATTTAGAGTAATATTTTAGGGATAAGCTTGTCAATTCATTTTAGGAGGAATGCTTGGTTTATTTTATTCATTATATTGTTGTTGATTTGGGGTAGCATCATATGTGCTCTAGCCACGAAAATTGGAGAGGCTAAAGCACATGAGATCTGCAAGAGCAAGAAATGGTTTGGGCAGATTTTAACTGGTTTGGGAGATATTAAAATAATTAATATTTTTAATGGAGTTCCTAAGTCTAAACTTAGGAAAAATAAAATATTAATGGGTATTAATATAAAATTGGGTTAGAAGGGTCCAAAAGTCATGGATCAAGCCAAATATAATCTTATTTGTTGATTAGAGATTTAATCTCGGTCGTTGATAGACCAACGAGAAAAGTATAAGAGGAGGCTTGAAGGTCAGTTGGAGAACACACCAAGATAGATCAAGAACTCAATTTTCTGGTGCAGGGTTTGCTGAGGAAATTTAGTGAGTGATCTGAGTGGGAGCTGAGGGGCAGTGAATACATAGTAGGGAGGCAGAGTTAGTACTAGGAGGATCAACGCAAAGCCAGCTAGAGGCCACGCAGAGACAGGCAGAGGCCACGCAGAGGCAGCCAGAGTTGCGCAGAGCCAGAGAAGGGCCATCGTGTGAGACGTAGAGGCTCCAGAGGCTGACGCAGAGCCCAGAGAGGTTGATGCTGGGCCAGAGAGGCTGACGTAGGGCCTAGAGGCAGCGCTGAGAGATTTTTCGTGGGACAGACTGGGAGTTGGAGAGCCGGATAGGGTGATGCAGTGCTTATTAGAGTGACACAGAGGAATAGAAGCTGCATTGTCGCTGTGGGATTGTTCATCTGGTGATTTAGTCGGAATATCTGTCTTTGACTGAGAGGTACTATTGCCAAGGGCATTCTCTGTTGGGTGAGCCATTTCTGGCACCCAAGTTGTATTCTGAAACTGCATAATAATAAAATCCTCTAAATAGCTGCACTGGTTTTCCCACATTGGATTTTTTCCTGGACATTAGTCCAAAAACAACGGTGTCACTTGTGTGCTTGTTTACTTTTAGTTGATGATGTGTATGTGTTGATACTATACTTGTATTTATTATCAGTATTTACATGGTAAATAACTTGTTAAGTAATTGAACAAGTAGGAAGAAATAAATCAGATAGTACAGGAAGAATTTCTAATGCGTTAAACTTAGAAATTCCAACATGGTATCAGAGCGTGGTTGTAGATCACAAGATAACTGAAGGCATCAGCCGATCAGAGCAGTAGCAGCAGAAACAACTGTCTCGAGTGACAAAAGTTGTTCCTAGCAGAAAACAACAAGGAAGGGGTTACGCAGAGAGCTTGCGTCATCAATTCGAGCCAAGAGGAGGATCAACATTGAGGTAGAGAGGAGCAGACTTGATGTACGCAGTGCCCAGTCATCTTTCTCAGTCATGAAGGATTGACGCTGTGGCTAGGAGGTGCAGATTTTGCTAGTGCCGGGATTGCGCAGAGCCTAGAGGTTCAGACCTTCAGATTGCTGAGGCATAGGAGGCTGTGGGTGAGTTGCGGAGCGAAGTTGGTGGGGTACTGTGGTCAAAACAGTACCTAACAGGGGAAGACCAAGGAGGAGGGAGTTGCTGCGGAGGATTTCTAGCCAAGAAATCCGGAACAGTGGTGCAGTTGAACAAATGATCGGAGTGGGGCATCTCGACATTGGCAAAGGGGTTTTCAGAAGGGAAATCGAGGCTCAGAGGGAGTCAAACCGAGAACTTCTAAACAGGAAGTTGAGAGACTCAACAGGAGTCGATTAGAGGACTTCCAGGAGGGAAGTAGAGAGACTCGAAAGAGTCGAAAGAGGAGCAGCGAAATGGCAGTGAATGGCCTGAGAGATCAGGATAGACTAGACGAAGCTTTCAACTTCGTAGTCTTGAAGGCTAGGATCTTGTCCATTCTAGATAGGTATCGCATCAAGCACTTCTCCTTGAAAACGATAGCAATCCTAGTTGACCCGGCTGAAAATGAGAAGTATGAAAAGGCAATGGCCAGGGCTAAGTGCATCATCCTTGACGGGGTCAAGGATCATGTGGTACCACATATTGCCAAGAAGGGTACGGAAAATGAGATGTGGGATGCCCTGAAGAAGTTGTATCAGCATACTTCAGTGCAGAGGAAAATGCTTCTAGAAAATTAGCTGCTGTCATACCAAATGCAAAGGGGAGAGAAGATAGATATCTTCCTCGGGCAATTGACAGAGATCTGGGACCATCTGACTTCCATAGGGGCCACGCCGGATGAGGAGATGTTGGTGAGGACTGCGCTGAACGTAGTCTCAGAGGACTAGGAGATATTTGTCTAGAGCTCACTGGGCAGGTCGAATCTTCCGGATTGGGAGGAACTGTGGGTGGCTCTTTGTCAAGAAGAGATCAAACGGCTAACCAATGCAGGGAGTAGTGGTAAGGGGATCAGAATCAAGAAAGAGGAAGAGGAGGATGCTGCTCTAGCATCTACGGGAAAGCAGAAGAAACGAAAGAAGAAGGACCTCTCCAAGGTCAAGTGCTTCTACTGTGGGGAACTGGGTCACTATGCAAACTAGTGTCCAAGGAAAGAGCAAGGGAGAGGCTTTTGAGAGCAAGGCAGTGCCAGCGAGGGTGGAGAAAGAAGTGGAGACAGACGACGACTGTGCTATGAGTGCTCATGCGCCACTTGAGAGGAAGTGGGGAAACATCAAGCACTAGTCAGATGGACTACAGGCGGGAAGGGGTAGGATCTTCGAGGTACCCAACCTATTGGATTATACCTTGCTACGGGAGCCCCGAAGAGGAGTAGCAAGTTTGGCAGATGTCGGTAGAGATGGATGCGGATGGAGCGACAGAGTGTGCTACGGTGCAGGAGTCCCTAGATAGCCTGAGACAACAGTGTGAGATGCATGGAATTGTTGTAGCAGCGCAGAGGTCAGTAGAGGGAGCACTTGTCAGCGACAAAGGGAGCTTCAACATCAAGAGTGTTTCTAGTCTGACAGAGATGTCAGAGTTGGGAGGATTAGTTACTTATTTCTCAGTAACTGAGTTGCAGTGCAACAATTAGTAGTGGCAATGCTATGGGTAGCACGATGCAGCATGGTGAGACGGGATGCAGTGCAGATGCAGCAGTGGTAGTGGCAGGGCCATGGGCAACAACACCGATGCAGAAGGCGCTGCTATACAGATGCAGTAGTGGCAGTAGCAGGGCCATGGGTAGTAGTACAGGATGCAGCAGAACAAAGGATGTTGGGTGGGGAGGCCTAGCATCAGCACAGGGACTGATGCTGGGGTGATACTCAATGAGAAGTATTAATAGAGCACAATTCTTGCTAAGAGGGAGTGTTGATTTAGGGTAGTATCAGATGTGTTCTAGTCACGAAAATTGGTGAAGAGGCTAAAGCACATGAGATCTCTAAGACCCAGAAATGGTTTGGGCGATTCTAACTGGTTTGGGAGATATTAAAATAATTAATATTTTTAATGGAGTTCCTAAGTCTAAACTTAGACTTAGCAAAAATAAAATATTAATGGATATTAATATAAAACTAGGTTAGAATGGTCCAAAAGTCATGGATCAAGCCAAATGTAATCTTAGCCGTTGATTAGAGATTTAATCTCAGTTGTTGATGGACCAACGAAAAAAGTATAAGAGGAGGCTTGAGGGTCAGTTGGAGAACACACCAAGAGAGATGAAGAACTCGATTTTCTGGGGCAAGGTTTGCTGAGGAAATTGAGTGAGTGATCTGAGTTGCAGTTGAGGGGCAGTAAATACATAGCAGAGAGGCAGAGTTAGTATCAGAAGGATCAACGAAGAGCCAGCTAGAGGCTACACAGAGGCAGCCAGGAGCTGCATTGAACCAGAGAAGGGTTAGCGTGTGAGACGCAGAGGTTACAGAGGTTGACGCAGAGCCCAGAGAGGCTGACGTTGGGCCAAAGAGGTTGACGTTGGGCCAAAGAGGTTGACGTTGGGCCTAGAGGCAGTGTTGGGAGATTTTTTGTGGGACAGACTGAGAGTTGGAGAGTTGGATAGGATGTCATAGTGCCTATCAGAGTGACGCAGAGGAGCAGAAGCTGCATTATTGCTGTGGGATCATTCATCCGATGATTAAGCCGAAATATTTGTCTCTGACTGAGAGGTACTACTACCGAGGGCATTCTGTGTTGGGTGAGCCATTTCTGGAACCCAGGTTGTATTCTGAAACTGCATAATAATAAAACACTTTGAATCGCTGCACCGGTTTTCCCGCATTGGGTTTTTCCAGGAACATTAGTCTAAAAACAACAGTGTCACTTGTGTGCTTGTTTACTTTCAGTTGATGATCTGTATGTGTTGATACTTTACTTGTATTTATTTTCAGTATTTACATGGTAAATAACTTGTTAAGTAATTGAACAAGTAGGAAGAAATAAATCAGATAGTACAGGAAGAATTTCTAACGGGTTAAACTTAGAAATTCCAACAATTGCTCTAATCTTATGCAAACTAATACGTGTTCAAGTGTGTAGGAAAGATCTTTTGTATTGTGTGCAGGAATTCATCTGGAAGTGGAAGAAGTCTCAATTAGATCAACTCAATCCTAGAGTCACAATGATTCAAGACTCTACCATTTTTTTCGCTCCAAGTTTTCCATCCAACAAAGAGCAAAAGGGAGTTTTCTTAGTCTATAGCTACTTGATCACCCATTTAAAATTCAAAATACTTCTTTGATTCTATTTCTTTCAAAGTTATATCTCTTATTCAAGAGTCATTTCTAAAGCTAGGGAAGTATGGGGGTTCATTCCCATTACTTGAGCTAGTACTTTGTAAATTAAATTCTAAGTTTAGTTTTGTTTTTTTTAATTTCACACCGACAATTGGTATTTTTTTTGGGTTTTGCAACCCATAGGCTTGAGCATTGGGCAACAGGGAGCTTGAGGAGAAGCTTTGGAAAACTACCCACTTGTGTGTATGCAAGACCCCCTCACGCTATCCAAACACTGATTTCTAGGGACGCCATAAGCACTTGGGAGAGAGTTGCAAACACATCTAGTCCATAGGCCTTTTTGAGCCTTGTGAATCTCTTTTGGAGAGTTTTTTCCATCTTCAAGTTTGTTGTTGTTATATTTTTGGGGAGAGAGTCTAGCTTTGTTAGAGTCCCATCTTTGTAAAGATATCTCTCGTAGTGTGGGCTGCCCTCTTAGATGCATTTTTACCCGCTTTAAACGCTAATAAAAGATAAAAAATTTGTTGGAGGGAGCTTGGGATTTTTCCCATGGCATCCCCTTTACTCATTTAGATGAGGGATTCTTGTGGGTGGCCTAATCTTGCTTTTAATTTTTCTTAGCTTTTTAGCTTTTAATTCCATATTGTACATGCTTAAAATCAACACATTTCACTCCACATGCAAATTTTACTAATATTGTATTTAAATTCCCACATGCATATGCTTCCAAATTGAAAACTTGAGAAAATATGATGTTTTGTGTAAATACTTCATACTTTGGTAAGTTTTAATTGTTTCATAATTTCTTCAAATATATGTTTTACTATTTGGTCAATTTATGCTATATGTCATGAAAACTATAGGAGCGCTATCATTTATTTGAAACAATTGTAGATTAAAGAAATCTATTCCATTGTACTTGCTTATTTCCCATTCAATGGTGCAAACACATATGAGCTTATTTACATTATAGCCTCTCAAGTTTTTGCAAACTATTTCTATTTGAAGCATTTGCATGAACCATTAGTTTAATTTGGGGAATTAACACAATTTGCACTTCATCTTGGTATTTTAGTATAGGAAGGCCCCAAGCTTCACTAAAACTTACGTCCAACTTAAGTGGGTTGAATAGACTTTTAGGGACCCTCTACTTCTATTGACTCTTCATTGTGAGATCCAAATATTTGGGCGAGGATGAGGTTTGAGGACTAGAGTTCAATTATAACTTTGCTTTAACATTAATTAATAAAATAAACCAAGAACAACATTCCATCACATTTGATTTGTTTGCAAAGTTCTTAAATTTCTTGCTATTTTGATGGTTTAAAATCTCACATGCGAATCTTATTTCAAGAGGCACATTGGATGCAAACATCGTAATCTCTTTTAATTTTGCAACCAGTTTAATTTTCTTGTACTTGGAAACTGGCTTATCTTTTGGTTTAATTGCATATTGTTATGAATGATTGATTTCACTTTCAAGTACTATTATTTTGGGTTGCAAACTTAATTGCATCTTGGTCTAACGTTTGAGTTCTTTTTTGTATCTTTTTGAGCACCTTGTGGGGTTGAAGGCTTTTCTCACTACCTTGTAGGGTAGGTGTAGGCGGCAGGGTCAACATCTTTGGCGCCGTTGCCGGGGACAAACTTTCTTGTACCTGGGAAATTGACTAACCTTTTGGTTTTAGCATTTTTGAATTTTAGATTTAGATTGTTGCTCAAGTGGCGACTCCACTCAATCCAAATTTAGCAAGAGTCTCTACTAGGAGAAATTTAAGTTGTCTAGTTAGTCCCTCTCTTGATCCTGAAAGGGTTTTTAGAGAGAGGTTGAATAGACTTTCTCATAGTAGAGCTCTTACTAGTCTTGGGCAAGAGGCTATTTCTGATATTCATTTGCTTTTTTAAGAACAAGTAGAGCTTAACATCATGAATGTTCTTTTTGCTTCTTGTGACTTCACTAACATAAATGGCTATCCTCACAATATCCCTAACAAGGCTATTGAAAATTTGCCTTCCTTTCAAGGTAATAATGCCATTAGTGCTACATCACATGTGAAAAACTTTAATGTTTGTATCTTTAAATGGTGTAATACTGCTAACTATGAGGACGTGAAGATCAGACTTTTTGTTTTATATTTAGAAGAGGATGCTCTTGATTGGCTCATTGAGCAACTTGCTAACTCATATATCTCTTTACAGGCCATTCTAACTACATTTTTAGATAAGTTTGGAGAGAAGAAGGAAAATAGGCAGTTGATGAACGCCATTAGCAATATGAAGAAAAATGAGAACGAAACCATGGAGGAGTTTAACAAGAGATTCAATGGACTAGTAAAAAACATGCCTGCTACTATTAAACCTCCTGATGAATTTCTTTTATGCTCATATTTGGATGCTTTTGGTGTTGACACTGCTTATGAGTTGAGGAGGAAGGAGTCTGTGAATTTAGGTGTAGCTCAAATTGAAGCCTTAAAAATGGAAAAGGCTGGAAAGCAATCAGGAAAGTCTGAACTTCTTGGTTTCACTAGAGGGCCATCAAAACCTAATGATTCCAAAGGCAAGGCCAAGGAAGAGACTATGCATGTTCCTATTAAGGAGTTAACCCAACTCATCAAGAGTATGGAGGCAAATCACACCAGTCTATCCAAAATTGATTAGTGGCCATAGAAAGAAATCAAGGTGGGAGATTCCCAAATAGAGGAAATGATAGATGGTAAAAGGAAGTACCTCCCAATGACCATAGGCCACCTAATCCACTTGAGTCTACAAACTTAGTTGATGATTCCATGCCTTATTGTAGACCTTGTGATGACATACATGATGAACTCACTTGTCCTTATGCAATAAGGGTTCTAGAAGGAGATATGGTGGGAGCAAGTGAGCAAATCAATGTAGTTGGAAAAGAGCACCATTTGTACTTGGAAAATTGGATGGGAGTTATGGAGAGTAGTCAGAAGGTAAATAAAAAGTCTCCATCCTCCTATAGTGTAAATAATTTTGAAGATTTGGATAGGATCACTGAGTTATATGGAGAGAAGCCTTCATCAACTCAGATTTTAGAGATAGCCAAGGATAAGGAAAGGTGAAAGAATAAAGAAAGAAATAACAATAAAAATTTCACTCCACCCACATCAAAGTTGAATATTGACTTGGGAGGATGGATTAATAATGCTAAGATTTTAGTTCCTGTCAGTGAAATCATGAAGATTCCCTCCCAAAGATATAAATTGTTGAAAGCCATTTATGCTCCCAATGGAAAAGAAATGTCTAATTTTTTTATGGATAGATATGAGGATGCCCCTATCACTTTGCAAAGTAGTGATATGTGTAGAGATAACAGAGACCACCAACCTTTTTTCATCACTATGGTCAATGGAATGCTTTTACACAATTGTATGTTTGACTCTGGGGCATCATCTTGTGTCATGACTAAGAAAGTCATGAATCAGTGAAATTTGAGGATTTCTAGACCCCACCACAACATTTGTGCAATGGATTCAAAGATAATTGAAGTATGTGGTTTGATAAGAGATCTTCAAGTCCATTTAGTTGTACATCTTGACATTATGATCACCATGGATATTGTGGTGATTGATGTGCCGACGCTTGGGGGATGTTATTGTCTAGAAAGTGGGGAGCTGATATTGGGGGTAGTTTGCAAATGGATTTAAGTTATGCTACCATCCCAAATAGTGAGGGCATCATGGTTAGATTGGATAGGGAATTGGAGAGAATGTTTCATATAGAAATCCCAAGGAGCCTCATAATGAAATTGTGTATGAATCTGATAATTTGGGAAACTATGCTATCTTGGCTAATTCTTTTCCTCCTTTGGAGAAGGAGGTGGATTGTAAGAAAGATGGAGTTTGGCACATGAATTTTGACGGTGCCCATTCTAGGTATGGTAAGGGTGCTGGAATTGTCCTTACCTCCCCTCTTGGTCACATATTCAAGTTTGCCTATAGATTGGAATTCGATGCAACCAACAATGTAACAGAGTATGAGGCTCTATTGTTGGGTCTTGAGTTGGCAAAAGACTTGAGGATAAAGTTGCTTAGTATCAAGGGGGGTTCTGATCTAGTCATTCTTCAAACTAAGAATCAATTTGCATGCAAGAATGATAGATTAAAGAAGTATTGAAATGTGGTTTGGGATAATATGGAATTTTTTGATGCATTAGACCTTCAAGCAATTCCTAGGGAAGGAAATAAACACGCTAATGAGTTGCTATTGATGCATCTACATTACAGCTTGGAGAGAACTTGATGGATGATAAAATTAGGATGGAGATTATCTTTAGGCCATCAGTTCCTGATAATCTTGAGCATTGGCAAATCTTTAATGATGAAAGCCAAATGGTTTGTTTTTTAAATAACATGGAGGAATTCTCTGAATTTAAGGCTGGCTACAAAGAGGAAGGATGTGATTATGAGGACTGTAATGTGGTGACAAATCCCACTCCTAGGGAACATGTAGCTTTGGATCAAGTGTTTGATAGACATGATGTATTAAAGAGAAAAGATGATAAGAAAATTGACCCAGGGGAATTCATTGAAGTGAATATTGGTGCCCCTCACGATCCAAAGATTATTAAAATAGGCAAGGGTACCAATGAGCAAGAAAGGAAGAATTTGATAAATTTACTTCTTGAATATAGAGATGTTTTGGTTTTTTCATATGATGAGTTGAAAGGTTATAGGGAAGATGTTATGGAACATACTATCCCTCTTAAAGATGAAAATGCCAAAACATTTAGGCATAAACTTAGACAAATCAATCCTAAGTTAGCTCCCTTGGTGCAAAAAGAATTGCAAAAGATGCTTCAAGCTGGTATTATTGCTCACACTAGGCATTCCACATGGTGTTCAAACTTGGTTATTGTAAGGAAGAAGAATGGATCAATCGAACTATGTGTAGATTTTCGAAATCTTAATTTAGCTTGTAAAAAAGATAATTACCCTTTACCTAATATGGAAACATTATTGCAAAGGGTAACAGGATCTGGAATGATGTCTTTGTTAGATGGATTTTCAGGATACAACCAAGTCTTGGTGAAGAAGGAGGATAGACATAAGACAACATTCACCACACCATGGGGTACTTTTGAATATTTGAGGATGCCTTTTGGATTAATGAACACTGGAGCAATTTTTCAAAGGGCTATGGACTATGCCTTTAAGGGTCTAATTGGGAAATTTATTGAGATCTATCAAGATGATTTAACTGTTTTTTCTAAAAATGGAATTTCCCATATAGGCCACCTAAGGCAAATATTTGATAGGCGTAGAATATGGAATATCCTTAAATCCTGCTAAATCTATTTTTGGAGCGATTGAAGGGAAGTTGCTTGGTCACATCATTTTAAAGGATGGGATCAAGCTTGACCCTGAAAGAGTTGAGGCTATTCAAAAAATTCCTTTGCCTCATAATATTAAAACCCTTCAATCCTTCTTAGGAAAGATTAATTTTCTTAGAAAGTTCATTCGAAATTATGCTGATGTTGCCAAACCCATCCAAACCCTCTTAAAGAAAGATGTTAAGTTTGTTTGGGTAAATGAGAGTAGAAAAGGTTTTCGGGAAATAAAGGATTCTATTGTCAAAGCACCTATTCTAGTAAGCCCTGATTATTCAAAGGAGTTTTTGATTTTCTCTTTTGCATCTGAAGATACTATTGTTGGGGTGCTGCTTCAAAAGAATAATGAAGGGCATGAGCAGTGTATTGCTTTTATGAGTAGGTCCCTTCAAGGGTTTGATTTGAAGTATAGCACCATGGAGAAGCAAGCTTATGCTTTAGTCAAGTCCCTTAAACAGTTCAGAGTTTATGTGGGCTATTCTAGGATAATTGCATTTGTTCCCCCACTCTGCTGTAAAGGATATTTTAGTCCAAGCTGATTGCTTAGGAACTTGAGTTAGGTGGGTCTCGAAGATTCAAGAGTATGATTTGGATATTAGACCTACCAATCTTGTGAAAAGCCAGGGATTGGCCAAAATCTTGACTGAAGGAAATGAGAAAGCGATAGGAATGATTTGTCAAAGTGATTTGGAATTAACTTCATTAGAACTTCAAAGATTGGGTCAACTTGAATGGTATAAAGACATTATTTATTATTTGCAAAATTTATCATGGCCTAACCATTTAGTTGGCCACAAGAGAAGATCATGAAGGCTTAGAGCAACTAAGTATTGCATTATGAAGGATGGTCTGCGTTGGAGAAATCCGGAGGGGGTAATACTTAGGTGTGTTGATGAAGTTGAAGCCAAAAAGCTTCTATCTGAGTTTTATTCAGGATTTTGTGGAGGGAATTATGTTGCTAAGACTACTACCCACAAAATCTTGAGAGCTAGTTATTTTTGGCCTTCTATTTTTGTTGATATGCACAAGTATGTTAGACGTTGCCAAGCTTGTCAAATGTTCACTGGGGAGCAGAAGTTAGTCTCTTTGCCTCTTCAGCCTGTGGTCGTGGAGGCTCCCTTTTAACATTGGGGGCTAGATTTTATAGGGAAATTTAATGAAAATTCAAGTAATTGCTACTCATGGATTATAACTGCCACTGATTATTTTACTAAATGGGTAGAGGCCATCCCTACAAAACACGACACTGACAAAGTAGTCATAGATTTTCTTGAAGATAAGATTATCACTCATTTTGGTGTCCCTGCCAAGATTACCACCGACAATGCCAAGGCTTTTAGCTCTTCTGAATTCTCATCTTTTTGCTTTAAGTATGGCATTGTTTTATCCCATTCATCAAACTACTATCCTCAGGGTAATGGCTTAGTAGAGTCTAGTAATACGAATTTGATAACCATAATCAAGAAGATAGTAAGGGATAACAAACGAGCATGGGATAGTAAAATTAAATATGCTTTGTGGGCTGATAGGATAGCAAAGCAGAGTTCTATTGGGAAGAGTCCCTTTGAGTTAGTTTATGGCTTGGATGTTACCCTTCTTGTACATTTGAGGCTACCAGCTTACCTATTGCTACAAAGTTTTACATCTGATAAAGATGCTGTGTAATGTAGGATTGACCAAATTGTAGAATTGGATGAAACCAAAAGAAGAGCCTTTGAGAATTGTTCTAAAAATCAATCTAAGGTAAAAATAAATTTTGACAAATTATCTAGGAATAGAATGTTTTCTAACAATGATATGGTTTTGCTATGGGATCGCAAGAAAGAAAAGTTAGGTAATCATGGTAAGTTCGACAGTTTGTGGTTTGGACCATACATTATCAGGGAAGCAGCTGGACAAAATTCCTACCATTTGAGCACTTTGGATGGATAACTACTCGAGTTACTTGTGAACGGCCAACTGCTCAAATTGTTCTACAAAGAAAATATATGATGCCATGGGGCATCTTTTTGTATCATATTTCTAATCTTATCCCTTTTCATTTTTATTTAATTAGTTTTGTTTCATGAATAAATTGTCATTTATGCTCTTAGAATAAATTTCCATGTTTTCATTTCTGTACTTTATTTCATTTGATGATATTTTGAATGGACACTGTTGTTATATGTCTTTTGTCAGTGGATGCAGATTCCAGGGTCTTGCACACTATCACTTCATATCTAGCATGCATCCCCATATGGAGCCAAATGTTGACCACTTGGATGACACCTGATGATTATATGAAAGACTCCATGCCCAAGGATGATCCAGAGGACACTTGTACCATTAGATATCATCAGCCAACATAGTTTTTAACTCTACTTTTATATTCTCATCATCTTTCTTATATCCAGATTCCACACCTTGCGGGGAATTGTAATAAGTGATAGTAGTATGATGAGTTTTGAGTTTGTAACAGGCCTAGGATTTTCGGACTCAATTAGGGAAAGAGTACACCTTGGAGTGTTTTTTTGTCTGGTTAATTATCCTTTCCTTTTCAGAGGCAGATAATTTTCTAGTTTTTTTCACTCACTTTTTACCCCAAAGCCGGGGTGACGGTTTGAAGGTTGAGCCCCTAACACATCTTAGTGTCTAGAGTTGATGTATATTACCATACTAGATCACACAAAATATTTCGTGGAATTTGGTTAGGTTTAGGTAGTCATTTTTTAATTTTTTAGATTTCCCGTAGGTCAAAAATTACAAATAAAATTGTATTTAAATTGTAATAAGTGTAGTCTAGAGAAGTTTTATGGGGTATGAGTAATCAAAATTACAACTCTCACCCTCAACTTTCTAGTAAGACACACTTTGAGGGGTTAATTATGTGTTTTGGACCCTCAAAACCCACATTTCCTAAGTTTAGGGGAAATGGTGGCATTTAATTAGGGTAGAATTAAATAAAATAGAGAGAAATAAATTATTCCATGTGACAAAATGACGTGGAAATGACTTGGAAATTATCCTAAAGAGTTGAGTCAATAGACATGTGGAAGATGACTGGGCACGCTGCATCATAAATACACAGTTATTTCATAAAATTGAATTTCCCAGAGATAAAGCAGCAGTTGCACTTGTGGAAAATCGAATTTATTAGAGGAGATCATGCACTGAAGGAATATTCTATGGTATATTTGGACTGAAGATTAGGTGGGGCCTCATCTCACAGTTATCTCAGGTTCTTCTACTCTTAGCACTCCACTCTTGATGATTACGAGTTTCACTTGGCCAGACTAAGAGTTGCATATGGAGGAATCACGTAGTTCCTAGGGACCTACGTAGAGCTATCTGGGGATCATCTACATCTGTGGCATCACTTAGTTCGAGCTTTCATTTGTTGACTGGAGTTATCACGGTACTTGGATTCACTCATGGATGAGTTTACTATGCCATATATGGAATTCGATTTCCCTTGATGTGCACATATGGAATTCGATTTTGCTCTGATGTCTCTATCTTCTCCACATTGAACTTGACTTATCTTTCCTTGGGATTTGCTCCAAGTTCAGTTCTCACATGCATTCTTCCTTGGGATTTGCTCCCAACTCTCTATATAATGAGGCTATATGCTCTCATATTGTATCATGTAATGAGCTATTGGGCTTGAGGAAACTCTGCCATTTTGTACTTGCATACTTTCTTAATACAATCAAGACTTTGGGGCTATCTAGCTGGTGTTCTCTTGGTGTTATGAGGTGATGTCCTTTCATACTACTGCTATTGTGTTTAGTTTCTTTTGCATGTTGAATTAATATTAATTTATGCTTTGCCATCTTGCTTAGATTGATGTGTGTAAGATATCTTGTACATATCATTGGTTTAGAGCAGTGTTGATAATATCGGTATCGGGAAAATATCGGCGAGGGTCCGGAAAATATCTTATCGGAAATATCGGCGAAAATATCGGCAAATATCGGCAAGCATAAAAAATGCATAATATATTCATTTTTTTTCAGATTTCTAAACATATAAAGCAATAACAACATGAACTAAACACATTGGCACATAAATATGAAAAAAACACTGATATATATGATGTCAAATAGAAATGATACATCAAACTTCAAAGGCGATACCAAATCCTGCTGATCCCTGATAGTGATAAATTGATAATTGTCCAATCAAGGACTCAAACAAAAATTAAAATAACATCACATATCCTGCTGATCCCTGATAGTGATAATTGTCCAATCAAGGACTCAAACAAAACAACATCACATATATAAAAGTTTAAAAGTATTTCATCATCATGAGTTATAAACTTATATGTAGCAAAAGTTGCAAAACAAATAAAACTAGCAGCTATCTATCTGAGACCATTGGCCTCTCCCTAGCAGCTTTCTTTCTGTCTTGTTCAGCAATTGCTTCACGAGCTTTTTGTATAACCTCTGCACTAGAAACCATACAAGGCATCACATCTGCTGCATCATATGCAGAGAGTTTAGCCAGATGGTATTTCAATCGTGTAATCCCTCCTGACATCTTGGTCCCACACAAATTGCATGATATATATGCCTGATTTGCCCCACCAACAGCCTCCCCATACTCCCAAAATGGGTCCAAGGCTTTTGTCATATTTGACATTTGTAGTGAACTAATTCAAACCTAGGGCACAAAAAAAACAAAAAATTGGCATTAAATGAGTATAACTATACAGTGCCCAGCAAACACTCAAGAAACTATTTTAATTTTTAAAGCAACATCTTCATGTTCAGAATTTAAACAACAAAAGCAAGCATAAAAAATGCATAATATATTCATTTTTTTCAGATTTTTAAACATATAAAGCAATAACAACATGAAATAAAGTTTAAACACATTGGCACATAAATATGAAGAAAACACTGATATATATGATGTCAAATAGAAATGATATATCAAAGGCGATACCAAATCGTGCTAATCCCTAATAATTGTCCATTCAAGGACTCAAATGTGGAGAACCAATACAAAATAACATCACATATAATAATAAAAGTATCTCATCATCATGAGTTACATGTAGCATAACAAATAAAACTAGCAGCTATCTATCTACTGCCCTCTCCCCCTTTTACGGGAAAACATGATGGGCTATTTGTCAGGCCTGCCCCTAGTAGTAGAAGGCCCTGACACTGCCTCTGCACCTAATGTCAAATAATGAGTGATAGGCATGGAGCTATGCTCTCCTATATCTATAGCAGATGGTGTTGATGCTGATGCTCCCGCAGTGTCCTCCTCCAGCTCCTCCTGCTCCTCCTCTAAGTGCTGCTGCTCCTCTGACTCTGAGTCCTCCTCTTGCTGCCCCTGCTCTAATGGATCATCTGCCACTGGCTCCTCCAACCATGAAGGTGACTCCTCCAATATGGGCTCCTGAGACTCCACCCTCCACGGAGACAATACATCAATATTGTCTAAGGAAATGGCATCTGGATCCACTGGTGATTCTATTTGCCTCACTCGAAGTCGGATGTTGTAATGCACATACACCAAATCGTTGAGGCGTGCGAACTCCAACCTGTAAGAGTGTCAAAAAAAGTAATGAGTCTTGACTCTTGACTCTTGACACTTGAAGGTCATAAATTAAAAATTAAAAATTACAATAAGTGTAATTGCTCAACTGAAGGCTTGAGTTCAAAGTTATGCCTGTTGCGCTTTTTGGCGTGTATTTTCTCAAATACACTCCAATTGCGCTCACACCCTGAAGAGCTACATGTTTGACTCAAGATTCCTATAGCCAAATTTTGCAAATTTGGTACCCTTGCACCATAGCTTCGCCACCAAAGATCTACAACAAAATAATGAAATAAAAAATTCAAAAACTTAAAAGTTAAAAGTTAAAAGTTAAAACATAATTAAATTCAAATTTCTAATTTCTAATGAGTGATGACTTGTCACTTACGTGGCATGAAGAGGGCCCTTTCCTTAATGGCATCATCAAAGCCAAATAGGCCAACACAATCTTGATAACTATGTATCTCGCGGTTGATTTTGCGACGAAGCTCAGAATCAGGTACCATCCTCTCAATACAGGAATGGAGCCCTTCCATCACCTCGCCATCAAAACGAAATTTGCATTTGTATGCAAATGCAGGGTTGAGGAAGAGTGCTGCTGCATGAATGGGTCGATGAAGCATCCCTGTCCACCGACTATCGATCACATCCCATAACATCATCTGCCTATTAAGGCCAGCAGAACCCTTGTCTGCATACTAGGAACGAATGGCCTCCTTGGCCCTATCCATGCCCTCATACAAATAAGGCATTGCAGGCTTTTCTCCATCCACCGATCTAAGAACCTTTACTATAGGTTCGCTAACTGCACATGCTTCTTGTACTCCATGCCAAAATGTCTCAGAGTACACCATTTTTTCAATGGCTCTCCCATCAGGTCTCCTGCTGTATCTACAACCACGCCAATCATCAAACACAAACATTTGCTTCAACTCGTACTGACATCGAAGCAAAGACTGAAGAGTAATAAAGGTTGTGGCAAAACGTGTGATGGCAGGACGCCGCAACTCCTTGTTTCTAGTGAACCTCCTCATAAGGCTAAGAACAAAAGCATGGTTATAAATAAACTTGGGGATGCTCCTAGCCATATCAACTGCCTCCTTGATGAAGGAGAGTTTCCCCATATCCTCAAGCAACAAATCAAGACAATGCGCTGCACATGGAGTCCAGAACAATGTGGGATGCCTCTCCATAAGCATTCTGCCGGCAGACACATAATTAGCTGCATTGTCTGTTACGACTTGCACCACATTCTGCACACCAATCTCCTGAATGAACCCATCTAACAACTCACATATCGTTGCTGCATCTTTGATATGTTCTGATGCATCCAACGATTTAATAAAGATGGTACCTTTAGGACAATGTACCAAGAAATTTAGAAGGGTCCTACCCTTCCTATCTGTCCAACCATCAGACATCACTGTGCATCCAGTGACTTCCCATGATTGTTTCAACTCCGCCAATCTAGAGTTGATGTCCTGTTTTTCTGCTTGAAGAAGTGGCCCCCGCAACTCCTCATATGTGGCACTTTTGTACCCTGGGCCCACAACAGCAATAGCATCACACATTGGTTGCCAAAATGGATTGGTTTTTGTGATGCTGAGAGGTAAGTCGCTCCAAAAAATACACCTCCCCATGACTCTATCTGCTTCTTCCTTCTCCTTTTTTTTATAAAGCGATTTTATGCCAGGTTGTGCTCCAGCTCCTGTTCATGGAACAAAAAATGATGACCTCGCATTCACACTAGCAGTAGCGCTAGCATGTGATGGTGTGCCAGTTGTGGAGCCCCTCCCACTAGGGCCAGTAGGGCCACTACCCTGAACATCAAAATCAGGAGAAGATATCCCAAAAGATCTACCTGCACGTTCAGCTTTGTTTCTTTCCGCCTCTTCCTTCTTTCTGTCCTTTTCTTCAATTGCCTCAAGAGCTTTTCGTATAAGCTCCGGACTAGAAACTTTACAAATGCCAACATCATGTCCAGGGAGTCTAGCAAGATGGTATTTCAGTCGTGTAACCCCACCTGTCATCTTGTCCCCACACAATTTGCATGAAAGATATGCACGATTTGTCCCACCATCAGGGATCCCATACTCCCAAAATGGGTCCAAGTTTTTTGGCATATTTGTATTTTGTAGTGGGCTAAGTTGCTAACTCAAAAGGAAACCTACAGCACCAAAAAAAATTTGGAATTAGTAACTTAATAACTTAATAAGTAATACGAATTTACGAAATTCCATGGGTGCAGGTCTCAATATCAAATCCTCATTCTTCAAAGACAAATGGAATAAACTTTAACAAAGTTCTACAAGAAAAATCCAAAGGTCTTGAAAGAAAATTAAATTTTTAATAGCCTAGCTTTACAGGTAGGTTTACAGGTATGCTAGGTTTACAGGTATGCTAACTTTGGCAGCAGAGACATATTTAAATTTGCATTATAATGTGCATTGAATGCTCAACAGATATACCATAAAATCCTCCAAGAAACCTCTTAGATGCTGGTAACTTTTCTCAAGGAAAGATTTTGAGAAAGTATTATCTCCAAAAGACAAACAGTGCCCTCTATATTCATACAAATATATGCTGGTCATAACCATCCTTACACCAGTTGCATCAGTTCTTGGTTCTGCCTCATCAGAATGCCCAGAAAGTACAGCAACTTGTCCTCCAAGATGGATCCAAAAAATGCGAAAGTTAGTCTGCCAAAATAGTGAAGAAAAGGCCCTAGAAGGTGATCCAGTTCAGCTACAGGTAGTCCAGTTACCAGTATCATCTATGCAAGGCACATCATGGTCATAAAAATAACTGGTTATTTCTCCACAACAAATCATATTTCCAACTTCTGCTTGAGGATGAAACAGGCTGTATATACTATAAATATTTCAAGAGAGTACTAATCATGAAAAAAACCAATCTACAACTAACTCTGCCATAAATTATACTTCCTCTTCTAAGTTTGAGAGTGAAGATGTGCTGTAATTGTGCCTAACTGACTGCTGGCTGTTAAATGTCAAGACAGGTATGAGATGGTGTAGCAACAGCTCTATAAAATTTCCCTAGGAAAAGATATTATAGCTCTAAATCACGTGTCAAAGCTGGGTGAAAATTGAAATATTCAAGGATAAAAACTGAGAATAGAACAAGCACTAGCACCATACATTTGCCACTCAAACCTGAAGAAGGAACCAGATATTCACTAGTTTGCTGATCTGTTTTTAATTTAAGGATGCATTTGTTGAAAAGAAGCCAAAGATACAACATAAATGGATTATTCATTAGATTCGAAACACCCAGTCACAGTATGTCTAACTGAAAATCTTCGATCTGCCATACAATACTGAGCTAACAACCTCAGAAATTGTCTTATTAGACAAAGCCTTAAAGGCATTCCTTAGATAAATAATACATGAGTTAGGTGAAAGTTGTATATTGTTCAAAACTTCAATCATCATCTAAAGGCTAAGTCTATATGTCGTAGACAGTCTTGGAATAAGTTAGTGTGCATGAACGGTGAACCAAAATAGTGTTAGATGGTGGCTCTTGAACGGTGAACCATTGTATAGACTCTAACGCTGGGGCATACCTGTAAAGTTGTAAACCCTCCGCAGCCGAAGTTCAAACTTCAAACCCTCCGCAGCCACCGTTCGTAGCGTCTCCAGCTCTCACGAAAGTTCGAAACCGAAATGGCTCATTTAGGGCCTAAACCCATTTTATAAAGGCTGCCCGGCGATATTTATGGTCGTCTCGCGCTATTTGATAAAATATCGCCGAAATCTCGTGAATATCGCGATAAATTCGAAAATAGCAAATATCGCGATTTTTTCGGGGCGAAATTTCGGCTCGCCGAAAATATCGCGATATTTGCGAATATCGCCGATATTTCGGCGATATTATCAACACTGGTTTAGAGTAGTATTCTAGGGATAAGTTTGCCAATTCATTTTAGGAGGAATGCTTGGTTTATCTTATTCATTATATTGCTTTAATCTTGTTCAAACTAATATGTGTTCAAGTGTGTAGTAAAGATCGTTTATATTGTGTGCAGGAATCCATCTGGAAATGGGAGAAATCTCAATTAGATCAACTCACTCCTAGAGTCATAATGATCCAAGACTCAACCGTTTTTTCGCTCCAAGTTTTCCATCCAACGAAGAGCAAAATGGAGTTTTCTTAGGCTATAGCTACTTGATCATCCATTTAAAATTCAAAATACTTCTTTGATTCTAGTTCTTACAAAGTTATATCTCCTATTTAAGAATCATTTTTAAAGCTAGGCAAGTTAAGGGGTTCACTCCCATTACTTGAGCTAGTACTTTGTAAATTAAATTCTAAGTTTAGTTTTGGTTTCTTTTTCCTAATTTCACATTGACAATTGGTATTGTTTTTGTGTTTTGCAGCCCATAGGCTTGAGCATTGGGTAGCAAGGAGCTTGAGGAGAAGCTTTGGAAAATTACTCACTCGTGTGTTTGCAGGACCCCTTCACGCTATCCAAACACTAATTTCTAGGGAGACCATAAACACTTGGGAGAGAGTTGCAAACTCATCTAGGCTGTGGGCCTTTTTGAGCTTTGTGAATCTCATTTGGATAGTTTTTTCCATCTTCAAGTTTGTTGTTGTTATATTTTTGGGGAGAGAGTCTAGCTTTGTTGTAGTCCCATCTTTGTAAAGATTTCTCTCGTATTTTGCGTTGCCCTCTTAGAGGCATTTTTATCCGCTTTAAACGCTAATAAAAGATAAAAAAGTTGTTGGAGGGAGCTTGGGATTTTTCCCATGGCGCCCCCCTCGCCTAATCTTGATTTTAGTTTTTCTTAGCTTTTTAGTTTTTAATTTCATATTGTGCATGCTTAAAATCAACACATTTCACTCCACATGCAAATTTTACTAATCTTGTATTTAAATTCCCACATGCATACGCTTCCAAATTGAAAACTTGAGAAAATCTCATCTTATGTGTAAACACTTTATACTTTGGCAAGTTTTAATTGTTTCATAATTTCTTTAAGTATATGCTTCACTACTTGGTCAATTTATGCTATATGTCATGAAAACTATTGGAGCACTATCATTTATTTGAAACAATTGTAGAATAAAGAATCTATTCCGTTGTACTTGCTTATTTTCCATTCAATTGTGCAAACACATATGAACTTATTTAAATTCTAGCTGCTCAAGTTTTTGCAAACTATTTATCTTTGAAGCATTTGGATGAAACATTAGTTTAATTTGGGGAATTAACACAATTTGCATTTCATCTTGACATTTTAGTATAGGAAGGCCCCAAGCCTCACTAAAACTTACCTCCAACGTAAGCTTGTTGAATAGACTTTTAGGGACCCTTTACCTCTATTGACTCCTTATTGTGAGATCCAAATGTTTGAGTGAGGATGAGGTCTGAGGACTATAGTTCAGTTGTAACTTTTCCTTAACATTAATTAATAAAATAAACCAAGAACAACATTCCATCACATTTGATTTGATTGCGAAGTTCTTAAATTTCTTGCTATCTTGATGGTTTAAAGTCTCACATGTGAATCTTATTTCAAGAGGCACATTGGATGCAAACATTGTAATCTCTTTTAATTTTGAAACCAATTTAATGTTCTTGTACTTGGAAATTGGCTTATCTTTCGGTTTAATTGCATATTGTCATGAATTGTTGATTTCACTTTCAAGTACTATTATTTTGGGTTGCAAATTAATTGCATCTTGGTCTAACATTTGAGTTCTTTCTTGTATAATTTTGAGCAAGATAGTTTCCATGCTTTGATTTGTAGACTTATTCATCTTAAAAGCATTTATAATATCTTGTGCTAACAATTTATTGTTTCACTTTTCAGGATTATTTTGGCTTTCCATTTGACAGCATTTCACTTCATTTTAAGCAAATACAATTTCATTTCTTAAAGAGCAAATACTTGGAAGGCACTGGTTGTTTATGTACTTCATGCTTATCTTATGATGGTTATTGCTCATAACAATTTTTTCTTATAAATCTCAAAGAGATAATCTATTTAACTCTAACAATTCTCCTAGAAACTCACATCCTTTTTAACTTAAATTTTCATTAGGGACCACCCCCCTTAGCTAACCTAGGAGATAACTCAAACGGAGAGAGTCGGAATTAGTTTGACAACCCCTTCTTTGACTTCCCTGCCACCAACCACACCTTGTGGGGTTGAAGGCTTTTCTCACTCGCTTGTAGGTAGGTGTATGCGACAGGGTCAACAGGGCCAAACTATGAAAAACTCATAATAGTCAGGATTTGAATAACATATTTCATGTTGGTATTCGCGTACTAGTAGAGTTAAACAAATAACCTATTTCATGTTCCAATGATATAAAATCCATTTTTACATGTGATCACTACCAAAATAGTTTTAAGTATCTAATTTAAAGTAAATATATACAAAATATGGTTTATGCTCTTCAAAATTGACACAAGCTGGGGTATCTATGACATATGCTCTCTGTATCTTCCCAAGTTACCGATCCAGGGCTATAGTTGTTCCATTGGACCTTAACTTGATCTACCATATGGTTTCTCGAGTTGTCGAACCCTATGTTCCAACATACGTAATGGTTCGACCGCAATGGTTCCCTCGTTCGATACCTGCAGTTCCTTAAATTGAAGGTTATGAGATTTGTCAGCGATGTAATGTCTTAATACAGATACATAAAATACATTATGAAATTTATGTGAAAATTTCTAACATGAAATTCTACTACAGTAACTGATTTATTTCTCCTACTTAAATATTTTATTTAGAAAACCCTTCAGTAAACATCAAAATAAATTCTACTACAGTTGTCACATAATAGCATAGAGAAAATAATAGTGATATACAAGAACAAGAATCAATCACATCAACACAATTATTTTCGGACAATTGTCCCCGAACCCAATGTGGGAAAATCGGTGCAACAGATGAGAGTTTATTTATTATTCTTTAGCAACAATCTCTTTACAAGGAATGATTTTATAGAATATAGAGACACCTCTGAGAGAAGCACCTGAGACAATTTTTCCCCTTGCTCTGGAGAAATTCAGACACCCCGGAGACCCTTCAGCGTTCACTGCATCACCTCTGCATCACTTTTGCGTGAGGACTGCGTCCCTTATTGCGTTGTCTTTCTGATCTTCCCTCTGCGCTGTCCCTCTGATGCTTTGCGTCACCTCCTCCTTAGTCTCTCACTGATGCTGATGCCCTCCTCTTCCTTTACCTTGCAACTCTCCTGTCAGGCCAGGCAGTAACTCCTCAAAGCAATTCATGTATTTCATTTAGGTTGGTGTTTATTATATACATGAGGGAGAGACTGTTCATTTCATCTCCCGGTGACTATTCATATTTTCCATTATTTATTTACATCAATTTTAGTTATTCACCCAATGCTGATGATTAGGTGTCAACATTTCCCCCTTAATCTGAAGGGATGTTCGTGAGTCCAAGAATCGTTTTGAATCTTTCAAGCTTTTCTCTTCCAATTGCTTTGGTGAAGATGTCTGTAATTTTCTCGTTCGTGGAACAATGGCAGAGATGGATTGTTTTGGCCTCAACATGATGTCGAATCAGATGATATTTAGTATTGATGTGCTTCATTCGATAATGGAACTTTGTGTTCTTGCCCAACCTTATTGCGGAGGTATTGTTAATCATGAGTGGAGTTGATTGTACTTGTTTTACCTGCAAATCTTCAAGAATTTTCCTGAGCCACACAATTTCTTTTGTTGCCTCAGCTGCTGCCACGTATTCTGCTTCTGTTGTGGAATCTGCTGGAACTGATTGTTTGCGTGATCTCCAGGAGACAACTCCTAATCCAAGACTCATAGCATATCCTGAAGTAGATAACCCAGCTTCTTTGTCTCCATCGAAGTCTGAATCAGAGTATCCAATCAAGCTGAAGTCGTCCACCCGTGTATACTTGATTCCAAAGTCTTGAGTTCCCTTAAAGTACCTTAGAACTCTTTTTGCAACAGACCAATGTCCCTCAAAGGCTTTTGCATAAACCTGGAGAGGATTCCAACAACAAACGAAATGTCTGGTCTGGTAGTAGTTAGGTAGTTGAGACTTCGTACAAGCTGTCTATACTTTGTTGCATCCTCAAATTCTTTTCCTTCAATAGATGTGAGCTTTAAGTTTTGTTCCACTGGAGTAGTAAGAGGATTGCATTCTATCATGCCAAACCTGTTCAACAGATCTTCAATGTACTTCTTTTGAGAAAGAAATATGGACTCGGGATGTTGAGTTACTTCAATACCAAGATAGTAATGAACATAGCCCAAATCATTCCTTTCAAAACTTTTCCCCAATTCCTTCTTTATGGATGTAATGTAGCTTTCATTGTTCCCTGTCATCAAAAGATCATCTACATATACCACAAGATATACAACTATTTTGCCAACTTTCTTGACAAATAAAGTTGCATCATCAAAATCATAATGTTTGAAATTGAGTTTCAAAAGATGCTTAGTTAGTTTCTCATACCAGGTTCGTGGTGCTTGTTTGAGGCCATACAAGGATTTCACAAGTTTGCATACTTTATGTTCATGTCCTTTTACAGCAAATCCTTCAGGCTGAGACATAAAAACATTCTCTTTTGGATCTCCATTCAAGAAAGCAGTTTTTACATCCATTTGATGGACTTTCCAACCGTTTTGAGCTGCTAGGGCAAAGAGTGTCCAGATGGTAGCCCATTTTGCTGTGGGGGCAAAAGTCTCCTCATAATCGACCTCTTCCTTCCGTGCAAAGCCTTTTGCCACAAGCCTAGCTTTGTGCTTGTCAAGTGAGCCATCAACTTTATACTTGTTCTTGTAGACCCACTTGCAGCCAATTGGTTTGGTTCCTAATGGAAGATCAACCAGCTTCCAAGTGCCATTCTTTATGAGGTTATCATAGTCCTTTTGCATCACTTCTTTCCATTCATCATTAGAAGCAACTTCTTTGAACAAAGTTGGTTCAAAATCTGTAGACAAGTTCAATTCACAATCATAAGAAACATCCATATCAACAGGTGAATTAGAGTCATCTACATCACCTCCATTTTTCCGGTTTGAATTTCTAGTTCCTGTCTTTCCAACCTCATCGGGATGAACACTTTCAAGTGTCTTTGTCAGCCACTTTGGGGGACCTTTTTTAGATGGTCCAGGCTGCTCCGTTGATTGAGTTGGGACTGAATCAACATTGAGTCTCCCAATTCTATCAATCACATCACTTAAAGCATCATCCGTTGTTGGAGTTTCATGCGGAGGAAAGAGTTCTTCAGAAGAAGATTCCACATGTTGATCTAGTATAGGAATCCTCCCCTTCAAGATGTGGAATCTGATTATCAAATTCTTGAAATGATTTTGCATTTGCGAATCTATCGAAGCGATCAAGTTGCCGCTCGACAACATTGTCAGTTTTGGATGATTCAAGAAAAATTACTTCTCTAGATACAACAAACTTTTTATTGACTTCATCGTAGAGATGGTATGCTTTGGAGATGTTTGAATACCCCAGGAAGATACACTTACGACTTTTTGCACCGAGTTTGTTTCTATGTACCTTTGGTATCAAGGCATAACAGGTGGAACTAAAGACCCTAAGATGCTTTACCGAAGGAACGTGCCCATACCACATTTCATATGGAGTCTTGTTTCTAATAGCATTAGATGGACATCTATTCTTTATATATACAACACATAGAACATCATCAGTCCAAAACATTATCTTTACATTTTTGAAGAAGAGCATGGAGAGTACCATATTTAAGATTGTCCTATTCATTCTTTCAGCTACACCATTCTGTTGGGGATTATAAGGTACAATTGTTCGCTGTTTGATCCCATGTTGGCGAAAATAATTTTCAAATTCATTTGATGTGTATTCTTTTCCATTATTAGTGCGAATAGATCCAATATGAGATTGTGCATCATTTTCAATGCATTTATGAAAGTTCTTGAATGTTTGAAAAGCATCAGATTTGTTTTTCAATAAATAAACCCAACACATTTTGGTGTAGTCATCAATAAATGTCATCATATATTTATTTCCATTTGCAGAAGGAACAGGCATTGAACCACTTAAATCCGAATGAATGAGTTCAAGTTTCTATGTGCTCTTGAATGTGAATCATGAAAAAACTGTTTGCTATGCTTTCATAGAATGCAAGTATCACATTGCTTAAATTTCCAAGGAATTGTAGGCAAACCAGCAACACCATTTTTCTTTAACAAGTGGAGGCTGTCATAGTTCAAATGTCTAAATCTAGCATGCCATAATAGACTTGATGGAAGTGTACCTTCTTCATAATGAGAATTGTATGAGAAATGTTGTTCACGAGAAGAGGTACCTTGTAGCTTGAGAAGCTTTTCTTCTTCTATTCCCCTCATGACAAGTGAGTGGTCAGATGCTTTTCTCACCTCAAGTTTGTCATCAACCATATGAATGGAGTGACCTTGCTGGCGGATGTGGACCAAGGACAACAAGTTTCTCTTCAGCTGTGGGAGATATAGAACATGATGCAGAAGAAAGTCTGGAAGACCAGGGAATTTAACCCTGATTATGCCAAGCCCTGATGGCTTGATTTTTGATTGGTTTGCAAAGTATACTGCTCCATCAACATTGTCAGTAAATTCTTCAAAAAAAATCTTTTCTATGAGTCATGTGGCAAGTTGCTCCTGAATAAAGCAACCAATCATTTTTCCAAGAAGCAAGTGAAGCATTAAATAAATCTTTATTTACTCCAATATTACATTGTGCCACAACATAGTGAGCGGATTCAGGTGCTTTACCTTTGTCTGTATCATTAGTTTTACCTTTGGGTTGATTTCTTTGCTGCTCAATTTTGTCCCAAGGTAACTTGCATGTAGAGGCATCATGTGATCCATTTCTTTTGCAGCAGATGCAGTGCAAATCTGCCTTTTCTCCTTGAGAATGTCTGTTCCCCCTGCCTCTAAAATATCTTCCTCTTCCTCTTCGACCACCTCTTCCTCTGAAAGAATCTTGAGCAGGGTGCTTTTCTTTATGAGCAAGGCACACAGCCTCTTCAGAAGATTTAGGGGTTGTCTTCTTTCCAAAAGCTTTCTCTCTTTCGACAAATTTTTTCACAAGAGAGTCAAAGGTAATATCTTTAAGATTTCCATTTGCTTGTAATGACTCAAGATAATTGGAGTAAATAGGATAAAGTGCGTTGAGAAAAGCGATAAGAGGAATGTCCAAATCAATCTTAGTGGCTTGGATATCATGCATTATAGACTTTACTTCGGATGCAAGAGCAAGAGGATCATTATTTTGCAATTCAAGAGTGAAGAGTTTAATCATGAGTTGAACAACTTCAAGTGCAGAATGTGAGTCATAGAGTTCTTTCAGCTTTTGTAAGGCTTCGAAAGCAGTTGAAAATGGCGTAATATGGTGACTCACCTCTTCACTTACAGATGCTGCAATTAATGCATAGGCTTTGCTGTTCTTATTTTCCCAAATGGCGAGCTCTTTGTCTGAGGTAGGTTGTTCTGGCTGTTTGTCTCTGTCTCCAATACACACTCCTTTCCACAACTCATTGAAAATGAGGGTGTGTTTTATCATCCGAGACCACTCAAGATAGTTCTCCTTGCCAGTGAGAACTATTCCCACAATGGATATGATTGAATGCATACTGTAACAAAAGCTTCTGCTGCAAAATTTTACTCCTAATGGGAAAAATATAATTCTGATATGACGGGACAACAAATTCAAATGTCAATTCGCATTCATCTGGACAACGTTAAAGTATAGAATATATATGGGTGGCGGCAGCGTAAATATATGGTGAGTAACTGTGTATATATATGGCAGTGTTAAACAACACATTCAATGTAATATGGTTGTGCATATATCACATGGGAGAGCGTACATTCAATGTAATATGGTTAGCGTAAATATTTAAATCCTGGCTTGCAAAACCCTGAGGATTTTTTTTAAGTGCAAGAGCAAAATGTATATATATTCATAAAGGCAGGAACATGAGCTTGGAACCAGAAGCAAACACGTTGTCAGACAATGCGAAGACTAGGCAACGCAGCGAAAAATACAATGGAAGACCTTTGTTTTAAATTCCCAAAGTCTCAAGGCAGGAGTTCAGCAATAAAATACCATGGATCTACTTAAGCAATTGGAGGAAAGATGATCTTTAAGTGCTGTTGTTGTGTGAAGGTCCCGCACCATTAAAATTTCTGAACCACGTCACAGCGCTCCAAGCCGAGGTATGGAGCAGCGTAAATATCAATACCAGCCAACAATATCAAGTCGGACCAGATTCAAGTATGCCATCTCAGCACATAATTTTCCATTCCGTAATGCATAAGTTCAAAATTCCATATGCAACATATTTGCCAATAATTCACCAATCACAAAATTGAACAATTCTTCTGAGATTACCTTTTCTTTTTTTTCTTATGCTTTGGAGGTTGAAGCACCACCCTGATGGCTGAATCAAACACAAATTTGATATTCTGTTGTATTTTTGAACGACACTCTATGTATGCAGGCGCACCAATTTGCTTCTTCAACTCTTCCTCTCGAGCAGTTGTTATAGGAACAATAGTTGTTTCGGCGTTAGAAATTCGTTCTTCCCATTGAATTTGATGGACCAAAAGGGTTTTCAATCAGGCGATATGGAATATGGTGCGGACAATGATTATGGCAGAGAGCCTAGAGAGCCACAAAGGAAAGGACAATTATGCACAGCCTAGGGAGGGCAAAGGGCACAGATAATGTCAGAGATTTGCAGCGTTTAAACAATGGCAGTGTTTAATGGGCAGCCATTGTGGAGGGGGCAGTAGATAGACTCCACAGTGGACAGACTGCAAGAAAATGGCAGAAGGGAGTTACAAGACTAGAAGGAGATGCCAAAAATGGAGTTGGCTCTGATACCATGTCAGGCCAGGCAGTAACTCCTCAAAGCAATTCATGTATTTCATTTAGGTTGGTGTTTATTATATACATGAGGGAGAGACTGTTCATTTCATCTCCCGGTGACTATTCATATTCTCCATTATTTATTTACATCAATTTTAGTTGTTCACCCAATCTTGATGATTAGGTGTCAACATCTCCCTCTGAAATCGAGCTCCTCCTCCTTGAGAATCGATTTCCCTCGGGTTACTGAGTATTTGCCGAGTGTGTCTCCAAATGACTCTCAAGTCTTCTCTTATACTTTTCCTGTTGATGAATCAATGACCGAGATTAAGTCCCTAATCAACGGCTAAGATTAAATTAGACTTGATCCTCGTCTCTTAGAAGTTTCTCACCCATACTTTCATTAATACTCATTAATATTTTTATTTTCTTAAGTTTAGACTAAGGAACCCCATTTAGAATATTAATTATTTTAATACAATACAATCCGGCTGGAATTTCTCCAAACGATTTCTAAGTCTTGGAGATTTCATGTGTTCTAGCCCATCCACAAAATTTCGGAGCTAGAGCACATCTAATGCTACCCAAAATCAACACTTTATTTAAGTGGGGTGGTAGTGCAAGACGATAGGCGACGGGTCCAACTTTTTCCATGACATTGAATGGTCCTGTAAATCGGGGTGACAACTTTGTCGCTTTTCTGAATCAGATAGTACTTTTATTAGGTTTGATGCGGACGAAAAACTAATCTGCTACTTTATAAGTCCTATCTGTCCTGTGAGCATCAACATAACTCTTTTGTCTATTCTGTGCCTTTTTTAACCATTATTTAATTTGTTTTACCTGTTCCTCTATCTCTTGAATTAATTCTGGCTCCACTAGCACCCTATCTTCCAACCTGTCCCAACTTAATGGTGTCCTGCAAGTTCTATCGTACAATGCTTCAAATGGAGGCATCTCGATTACACTGTGCTAACTATTATTGTATGCAAATTCAACTAACGGTAAGTACTTTTCCCAGTGTGTTTGCTGATCCATAACGTGCATCCTCAACATATCTTCTAGTGCTTGGTTCACCCTTTCTGTTTGCCCATCAATCTCATGATGATAAGATGTACTTAAATATAGTTGAGTTCCTAAGGCTGATTGCATACAAGTCCAAAATGTTGAAGTGAATCGTGAATCTCTATCTGATATTATCTTCTTAGGTGCTCCATGAAATCTGATAATCTCATTTATGAATACTCGAGCTACGTTAGCAATTTCATAAGTATCTCTTACGGGAATGAAATGGGCACTTTTCGTTAATTTATCCACCACAATTAGAATGGTATTATGCCTTTGTGGAGTGAGAGGTAGCCCGACAATAAAATCCATAGAAATTATCTCTCATTTGGTCATAGGAATGTCATGAGGTTGTAAGAGACCTGTTGGGTGACAATGATCAACCTTCACTTGTTGGCATTCGAGATATTTTGCAACGAATTGGACATTAACGTGTTTCATGTCTGCCCAAAAGAAAAGTTTCTTTGTATTAGCATACATTTTCTTTACACCGAGATGTGCACAATACAGTGCTTTGTGGGCTTCTTTAAGGATGGTGTCCCGGAGGTCCTCATTATCAGGAATGTACATCCTTCCATGAAATCACAAAATTACATCTTCCTCTAGTTCATATCCCTCAAAATTAGGTTCATTTGGCTTTTTACTATGCATGTTGGATCTCACTTTTAAATACCAACTATCTCTCAAGAGATGTTCTAGCACTCATTTTCTCAAATCTACATTAATAGGTATGAGGGAAAATATCCATGGTCTTCTACTTAAAGCATCTGCTACCACATTCTCCTTTTCTTTAATGAATGAAATTCCAAAATCATATTCACTTACGAATTCACTCCATCGTCTTTGCCTAGCATTCAAGTCTCTTTAAGTAGACAAATATTGTAGACTTTAATGGTCGCTTTTGAGCATAAGGCTTCTCCCTACGAGATAGTGTCTCCATATCTTTAAAGCTAACACTACAACGACTAACTCTAAATCGTGTGTGGCGTAGACTTCTTTATGAGGCTTTAATTTCCTTGAGGCATATGCTATTACTCCTCTGTCTTGCATTAATACTGCACCTAATCCTTGCTTAGATGCTTTAGTACACACAACAAAGTCTTTATCCATACCAGTTACTCATAAGATTGGTGTATTGGTTAACAATCTTTTAAGTTTAGAGAATGCTCTATGACATTCCTCAGTCCATTCATATCTAACCCCTTTATGTTGGATGGTTGTGATAGGTTTTGCAATTTTGGATAATCTTTCTACAAACCTTCAGTAGTAGTCGGCTAAACCCATAAAGCTTCGTATTTCATGCACATTTTTCAGTATCGGCCATTCCATGATTTCCTTTACTTTCTCAGGATCTACTGAGATTCCTTCACCATATATGATATGACCTAAGTCACCTGACACGGGGATTCGGGACACATAGGATTCGAGATTCGTGGTGTCGAATTTAGGACACGCTGACCCCTGGAACAGGACACGTTATATATTATTTTATTATATATATATATATATATATATATATATATATATATATATAATATATTTAAATATATATATATATATATATATATATATTAAAAATTAGATATTAGCATATTTCTTACACAAATTTTAATTAATGATACAAATTTATTGATTTCAAACATAGATCTTCATCTATAGCTATTAGCATGCATAGTACATACAAAATTCAAATAAATGTCAGTGGTACTGGTCACATAAATGATAAATCTATTAAAAATTTAAATCATGATTCATAATTCATAACTGAAAGACAACTTACAACTACAAGATAGTAAGATAAACACACTGACAACTGTAGTTTTCTCATTAAGTCATCAAATCAAAATCTGTTACATAGGTAGTGTTGGTGCAATGCCAATGGCAAATAGAAATAGAAAATATAAAACAACTATAGGTATACAAGCCTCAAGGCATCAATCAGCATCACTGTCCCCATCATCATGGTCCCCACTGCTCTCCTCTGCATCCTCCTCCTCCCCTGTATCCATAGTCGCCTCTGCATCTGCTGGTATGGAGGTTGACCCCTCTAAGTCATCAAAACTAATAGGGTCTAGCACTGGATCACCGAGATCCATGTTGGCCAATGCCAACTCAACAGTGGTGTCCAGACCCATATCATCAGGAAAGACATCCCACATCTTTGTCTTTCCCCTCAACCACTCTTCCCTCTGCCTGTAAATAAGACGAAGGTTGGTGTGCACATACACCATTGTCTCTGCCCTGGACTGCTCAAGCCTGCTCTTCTTCACAGTATGCAAATTCCCATATGTGCTCCAATTCCTCTCGCAACAAGAGGATGAAGTCACCTGAGAGAGGAGCCTCATGGCTAACTGCTGAAGAGGAGGGCTTGTTGCCCCATGATTTGCCCACCAAGAGTAGGGCTTCTTAAGCCCCCTGTCTCTAATCACATCATAACCTCCAAATCGACCAGTGCCAGTGGAAAACTCTGCAAAGGCATCCTCCACCTCAGCAAGCAATGCACTATCCTGATAAATCCGCCTCAATGCCTCTTTCCTCCCCTGTGAGATTTCACCATCCATGTGAGGAGGGAATCTGCGGGAAGGTCCATCATTCAGCCACTCATGGCTGTAGTATTTGGGGTTCAATGAGTGAGCCAAACAATGTAAAGGTGTACAATTCTTGTCCCATCTGCGGACAAGAATATCATGTATGGTATCGCAAAAGGCCTCTGGTGATGTCTCATACTGGGGGCACTCACTCTGTAGAATAATGCTCCTCACAGACTCAATCATGGAATCCCATCCCTCATAAACCTCTCCTAGGATGGGTTTGTCTGTATCTGCAACTCGAAGCAAAGAGATGATAGGGTCCATGATCCGAATAATTAGATCTACCCTCTCCCACCAAGCATCATCTAGTACCGTGTCCTCTCTTTTAGAGGCTGCCTGATCTGTTTTTCTCCAAAAAGACCAAAACTCAGAAATAACCATGGACCCAAGAGCAGTCTTGACCTCCCTCAACCTCTTCAACATCATGAATGAAGATGCAAACCGTGTATCAGCAATCTTCAACAATGATAGATTGCTGTACTCCTTGTAGATAGTGAGGGCATTTGTATGATTTTGCACAAAGTTACGGATATGTCTTGCATCCTCAATAATGCTTCCAATCCAAAGCACATCAGAAGCAATGGATTTCAGTGCTAAGTTCAATGAATGGACAATGCAAGGTGTCCAAAACACTTGTGGATATTTAGCTTCCACAATCATGCCAGCCGCCTTGCAAACAGGTGCATTATCTGTAATGATTTGCACACAAGAATCAACACCTACCTCTTCAACAACTCTAATAAATAACTCACCCATAAATTGTGCATCCTTGTATTCGCCAAGTGTATCCACTGCTTTCAGGAAAACTGGACCATTCAAGGAAGACACCATGAAGTTGATGATTGGGTGTCGTGCTGGATCTGTCCATCCATCAGAAACAATGCTAACCCCAGATGTTGGCCATGATGCCATAATAGGCTCGAGTATTTTTTGCACCTCTTTTTTTGCCTTCGTCAACAATGTGGTTCTCAGCTTCTCTGACCCGGGAGGCACATACCCTGCTGGAGCCCCTTGAGTTAGAGCTCGGCACATCTCAACAAATAAAGGTGAACGTGCAACATTAAATGATATGAAGTTTTGATAGAAGAAGCTTCCCGTCTCTCTTTTTGGAAAATCCTGTCCATTGGACCAAGTGATCTTCTTTTTAATGCTTGTCCCCCGGTAGAAGTAGAACTCTCAAATGGAAATTTGGTGGTGGCTTTCCTCAAAAATGGAAGGGGGTCTTCATTCTTGCCCTTGGGTGCTTTTGATTTTGAAGCCAGTGCCACATGTTCCATACCAACATTGGCCTCCTTTTCCAATTCTTTTCTCTTTTGTGAAGTAATAACTTTACAAGATCCAATCCCACAACCAGGTATAGCCAACAAATGTGATTTCACACGGTAATATGTGCTTTTGAAAGAAATGTTACAAAAGTAGCATTTCCATTGCACATTGCCTCCTCCCTTTCCCTTGTTGTTTGGCCCATCCTCTCTTGTGACATTTCCACAATGGATATTTATCATTGTCTTTAAGTCCTCTTCCCTCAACATTACTTGCAGCAGACTCTGATGATATTGGGGGAGGAAGGGCATCTCTACCCATGACATTCTTGCCCTTCCTTGCTGCCTTTGATTGAGCCATGTTACCTCAACCTGTAAAAAAAATGAACAAACTGCTGTAAAAATTTAAAAATGCAAAAGAAATGAACAAGAATCAAGTTCAACACTAATTTGAATTGTAATTTGTTACCATTACCAATTTATTGCATAGATGATGTGCAACTGAGGAAAGAGCACCTACAGGCTACAACAGTGTGTTTAATATTTATAAGTTATTTTAATAGATTTTATAATTTTCAAGCAGGTGAACTTATGGCTTGTACAAACATCTGTCATTCAATAAAATTGCAATTTTGCTTCTCAAGTAAACTCAGAGATGACCACGGCACTAATATATATATTAATATCACTTATTAATTACACTGACACACAAACATGTATATATACCGAGACCTGTTGTAACTTGTGATATTCATATCACTGATATTAATATACATTTTAATTTTTAAATTATTAATATAGCAAGGAGGTAGATCGATATACTGTGAGATAAGCTCTATATACAGACAATGCTGAAGCCTGAGATTGATATCACGGAAATTGTGACTATGTCAACAATCAATTTAACCCAGAATTCATATTAATAGTAAATACAGGTAACAGAAGTGGCATTCTGTGGCATTCAGTGTCAAGTCTGCATGTGCCCTTGTTCAAAAAGGAAATTCGAATCTGTATCCACATTTGTCATCGACTCATCTATATAGAAGCATGACAAAATGTGCTAACTTGATGCTCATTCACGGCTTTCATGGTGGCGATTGAAGGTTGTAACCGGAGGTTTTATTCTTTTTATATTAGAAACTTATGCTATCTTCTCATCATACAAAATCTGTTCTGCACAGCCACGTGATTTTGAATAAACAGTTAAATGAAAATCTGATTCATGGTATCTCGGATAGAAGCTCGTAACCTATGATGATCCTATTTTTATGAAGGCCGAAGTTTTGAGTTCGGAAGACTATCAGGTTTGTCATTCTTAGCCTCTCTTAGGGCACAAATTTTGTGGCTTGAATCTATTGTTTTCAAATCCGAATGGTGATTATCTCGATCCAAGCCTGTGGCATTTTAACGATGCCTGTGCCTAGATACAAAGATACAAAGATGAACCGTGAACCACATTTATGATTTATGTTAAAATGCCTGATAGCCTGATACAAAGATTTAAGAAATGCGTTATCTGAGATTTCAATCTGGTGGACCGTGCACTACTTACCTGAAGTTTAAACTGGACGTTGGGTGGACTGTGGACGTTGGGCGGTCCGCTCCTCGCTGCAACAAAGCAATCCTTTGCCAACTACCTTGCAGAATGACTGAATGAGCCGTCAACTGAGAGAGACACGCCCCCTTTTAACCTAGCAGCAGTTCCGAACCCTCGAAACGAATCCGCAAACCAGGACTCGTCATAAAATTCGAGACACGATTTGGAAATTCGGGCACGTTACTGGACACGACGTGTCACAAGAGGACACGACGTGCCCTGCAATCTTGACACTAGTCCGCAGAGAATCGTGTCCGATTCGACCGATTCACGATTCATCAAGGGTTTTGGATGAATCCGGTTTCTTAGGATATGACCTAAGTAATGAATTTTTTTCTGAAAGAATGAACATTTGGATAACTTTCCATATAACTGGTGTTCTCTGAGGCAAGATAATACTATCTGTAAATGTTCTTCACGCTCTTTCTCATTTTTGGAGTAGATGAGAACATCATCTAAGAAAATTTGTACAAATTGAATGGGATATTTGTGGAAAACGTTGTTCATAAGGTTCATGAATATTGTTGGTGCATTAGTCAACCCAAATGGTACCGCAGTGAACTCATAATGCCCAAAGCGTGTTTAGAATGCAGTCTTAGAGATGGCACTTTCCTTAATCCTTAGCTGATGATAGCCTAATCGTAGATCGATTTTTGAAAAAATAGCAACTCCTTTTATTTGGTCGAAGAGGTCATCAATTCGAGGCATTGGATACCAATTCTTTGTTGTAGCTTGATTCAAGTCTCGATAGTCTATGCATAACCGTAAGGAACCATCTTTCTTCTTGACAAAAATTACAAGAGCACCCCAAGGTGAAAAACTAGGTCAAATGTGTCGTATATCCAATAGTTCTTTTAACTGAATTTTTAATTCTTGAAGTTCTGGAGTTGTCATTCTGTAAGGTGTTTTGGACATTGGTTCTGTACCAGGTTTCAATTCTATTGTGAGATCTAACTCTCTTTTGGGATGTAATCCTGGTAGTTCCTTTGGAAAAACATCTAGAAATTCAGATAATACTTGATATTGTTTTAAGGACAATCCTTTCTCTTTTCTTACTTCTTGAACTGCATATGCCTGACAACCTTTTCTTAAACAATGCTTCATTTGCATTGTTTAGATGAAGCGTAAAGATACTTTTCTCTTAATACCTTGGATTTGGATCATCTCCCCTTCATCATTTATACAGAGAATTGTTTTCCCATAACAATCTACCCAAGCTTGATGAGCTTCTAACCAATCCATACCTATGATGAGGTCATAAGTTCCTAGGGCTGTGACATAAACTTTTAACTTAGTTGAACAGATCCCTAGATCAATTTTGCATTCCTCCACACTTAAGTCTATGGATTGAAGTTCTCTTGAAGCCATTTCTACCTGTCTGAAATCGTTTTGCTTACAGGTTGCCAACCCACATTTATTTAATGCATATGACGAAATGACACTGTCAGTGGCACCAGTATCAAATAAGATTTTGCGTTTTATGCCGTTAATAATACATGAAGATTCCACAACAGTGGATTAATGTTCTGCCTAGTTGTTGTTGACTACTGCATGGATTCTATGATTGCCTTGGGTATTTGATGAACGCTCTTTTCTTGTTCTATGCATTATGCTTGACGAAGGTTCTGAACAATCACGTTGAAAATGCGGTCCTCCACATCCCCAACAATTAACTTAGGGTGATCCCTTTGAGTCAAATTATGAGTTTCTAGACAAGGAGCTTCGTCCTCTTGTGCCACTTCCTCTCGTGTTTCTTCCTCTATTAGCAGTTCCTCGAGATTTCCATGGACTTGTGTTTGATGATTCAACAACTATAGTATTAACTGCCATGAGAGCTCTTGCTCCTACTCCTCTTGGGGTAAATCTATTACCATAAGGAGGTGGTCTCGAGCTAGTTCCCTTGAAGAAGTTTCGAGGAGTTTTTCCTGGAAATCCTAGCAGTAGAGGTTGTATTGGCCTGACATCTCTTTTTATCCCTAGATGCACCTCTGCATAATAGCCACATTCAATTGCCTTGGCTACCGATGATGGCTTTCACATCCTAACCATGGCCTTGATGCGAGGATTTAATCCATATACGAAGCGTTCAACTTGACATTTGTCAGAATCTAAATAATGAATATATTTCACAAGCTCCATAAACCTTATCTCATATTCCTCCATTGTTTTGTTACCTTGGACTAGCGTATGAAAGGCTCCTGCTTGCTGCTTTTGAAAATATCGAGGTAAGTACTTGGCGCGGAATCTTTCCTCGAACAATTCCCAGGGAACATTATCTGTTGTGAGTTGTAATTGTTTTCCAGATTTCCCCACCAAATCAAGGCGCTTTCCTTCAACTGAAATACATAAATTTTCATCTTGGAAGTAGAAGAGTACTTTCTTAGCGCAAAACATCTGTTCATTCCTTCTAACCATGCTTCAGCACGTTCTCCAGCTCGTCGTCCGGAAAATCCCGGGAGTTTAATTTTCTGTAGGTCCCTAGAAATATCTTCCTTTGATTGTCTATAATCAAAATCTTTGGGCTCTGTTGGATTTCTTTCTTCAAGTTGAGGTTGTTCTTCTTTAGTATTAGCTATTGGCGACCTTTTTAATGTTTCCAATATGGCTTCCAATGAGTGCATTATAACGATTAACTCTGGTGCTGGAGCGATTGAGTTGATGTGGTCTCGATGGTGGTGGCGATGGAGATGGTGATGACGACAGTGGTGGCGATGACGACAGTGGTGGCGTCATCGATGCTACTCGATCATGTCGTCGTCGTTGATATGTCCTTACCATCGTAGTTTTTCCTGGATACATAATAAAACTATGAAAATATGGGTTATACTTTTAAATTTAACATGTATAATTTTGCAAATTCAAGCTCACAAATGGGTATTGTTTATTTTGCTATTTTTACCTGCTAGGCAGGTCTTACTGGTACCGAGGTCAAGGAGGGTGGTATCACTACCTCCTTGTCCTAATGCATGATGTTCTATTCTAATGCATATTAATGTTTACATGGATCATCCTACCTCATAATATTATTTTGTAAAAACTACCTAGCATTTCTAACCCTATTTCCAATTACCTAGGATTGTCTATAGAAAGTTGATAGATTTAGGGTCAATGGAGGGACTATGAAGTGTAGATTTAATTTTCCAAATAGAACTTATATAAAGTAGGTTTTCCTAAAACATCAAAGACAAGAATGATGTTGCAAGCATGCTCTTAACGAAAGTGGAGTTAGGCTGGAATAAGTAATACATGAAGGTAATGTTTATCTCGAATGTATAATTAATATAAAATTAAGGGTATAATTATATAAATCAAAAGACAAAATTTACACCTAGTCATTATTAATCATTACTAGAACAATCAATTTTAGTCAGATTTTATCAAAAGAAAAGAAGACCATTTAAACTAAATTCAATTAATCATTTAAATAACATTGCTTCCTAATTATATAAATATATAATGAAATAATAAACTTTAAATTTAATATAACCCTTTTTTTATATATAGATATATATTTTATATACCATATTCAAATTTTATTTTTCAGAATACTTTCATATAATTAATAATACAATATACTAAAACAGTAAACTAATTATAATTGTGAATAAAATATAATCTTTTACTACATAAATAAGTTCAATACTCTAAAACACTTATATTGTATAACTAACTCACACAACTCAAACTTTTACTCTACCAAAATTTAAAATAATTAAATTATAGCGCTTTATACTGCCCTTTCCACGTTATATTGTCCATGGAGAATGCCGCACGACTTTGTCATGTGGGCCATGATGAACAAAAACTCCAAACTTAAAATACTTATACTAAGGTTTTATATTGTCATTACCACGTTATATTGTGCATAGAGGACACCGCAAGATTTTCTCAAGTGGCCATAATATGAACGTATAAAAATTAGCATGACAAAACCATCTTTCATCCATCTCCCTGTGAACGCGTGCCTGCTTGGCACCGCCGCTGCTGGTTAGTCGTCAAAATACTAGCACAAAATGGTTGTTGTTTCAAATCTCGAGATGCTTGTATTTTCATGCACTGTTTACCCATTGTTGTTTTGACTGATTTGAAAACCACCGTCATTAAAATTATAATTTAGTCCTCGCGTCATGTTTCTAAACTCCCTATCAATATTCCATGAATGTTAAGGGTGTAATAAGTTAGGTTAAAATATTTCCACAAATGAATAAGAGATAGTAATCACGGTACCTAGAAGGGAAATTTGCTTAGATATTTGACCACATATATATAACTTGGTACCTTGCCATCCGTCATTTATGACATCGCAATTTGTCGTATAATAACCCAATACCATACAAGTGCCAGACCAACATGGATGCGTATAGAAATTATCAAGTGGTTATTAAACATAGCATCATTTTAATTTAAATCTGGTATATACATTGTTTTAAATACGTAATATCACATTTAAATAGACTTCCTTTTGAAGCTCACCTAAACGCCTACATCCCTCTTCTGTGCGCGCATAAAATTATTCTCAAGCTTATTTTCATTGGCATTCACAGTGGATCTTCTGGTGTTGTCTTTGAGGGCTGATAAAATGGGATGGATGGTCTGTACATTTTATCCTGTGAGGGAAATGATGCCCACAGACCTGAACCGTGAGGAGACCTAGCGGATTAGATTCGATAGAGTGTGCAGCCTTTGAACTTGGAGCTTGCAGTCACACATACTCTAAAAGAGACCTAGCAGATGGCTCTAGAAGTTTTTGAGGGTTTGGAGAATAACTCGAGTATCATTCAGTAAAGAGCCCCGATTATGAAGGGATGATGATAAAGTTTTCCAAGAATATATCTTCTTGGGTAGCTACTTTGGGCGAAAAAGAAATTATTACACTTTCTAGCTTGGTTTC
Source organism: Pinus tabuliformis (assembly GCA_031772625.1). Classification (NCBI taxonomy): domain Eukaryota; kingdom Viridiplantae; phylum Streptophyta; class Pinopsida; order Pinales; family Pinaceae; genus Pinus; species Pinus tabuliformis. Next base: position 840,241,846 of record CM062815.1, read on the forward strand.
TGGCAAGATGCCACGATGTGACATGATCAACCAACAAATTCATTATATTTCCATTGACAAAATAGATGGCATAGATGATAGAGTAAAGCTTATTACAGAGAGGATTTTCATGGTGTTTCTCTTGAATGGAGAAGGAAAGTATAGTAGAGAGCTGCAGAGAGAGTGAGGATCACTAGGTCTTGAGGGTTTGATTCCTAGAAACAACGATGTTTATATTTCTACTCTCACAGCTATTTTATACTTAGATGTCGATTTTGGGTCCTATAAAATAGTTGCAAGGATTCCAAGTAATTCTGGTAGCGCAAATAAAACAAAACAAGGTTATAGTTATAACCAGCAAGGCATACCAGTTTATATTCAGATGAACACCCTTAAATCCTATTCATAAAATTTAAATTAATTTGTTACATAGATGAAACTAATTCAAAACATTGGCATAGGACAAATGACAGAGTGTGAGTAATATGTATACTGCATAGTTGAAACAGACATTGTATATACCATGTGCAAAGCCTATAGGTCCGAGAGTTGGCAAAACTTAGCTCTGATACCATATGTAAAGCCCATAAACAACGATAAAGCCCTAATTTATCATTCTTACAGAATTGAACCTTTAAATTTATGAGACAAGCAAACATTCTTTGAAATTTGACAAATCATAAATAAATACTTGTAAATTTTGTTTGGAGTTTTCCTGAAGTCGAACTTCTATCTGACGATTTTTCTAGTGTCTAATGTTCCCGCTTTTGTTATCAAAATGACCAAAACCTCCCAGCCAAACTGGGCACGACCTCGGTTCCCAGTTTCAAAGTACTTCACAAAAGAGGTACTCTACCCTTGTGCCGAAAAACTCAAGAATAAGTGAGGCTCCTCTTAATTTGTAGCTTTCTCAATGATTTCCTCTTTCTTGCACTACCTGCATTTCGTTGCCCCCGTCATTTTCTTTTTTGTCTCAGTAGTACTCCCTTCCTTTTATTTCCCTGGTCCACCACTTTTCATCCTCCTTGTTACGTGAAGCGTTGCATGCTATAGATTTGATCAAATCTTTTTATCCATATTTGATTTCTGATTCTGCCTTCTATAATTTTTAATTGAGTCGGTTCATCCTTTTAGAGGATAGATTTTATATCTGTAGTTTTTTATTATTATTATTAATATTAACTTTATTCAAATATTAAAATAATTTAATTTAATTTATAATTTTAATAAAATTGTTTTATTATTTTAATTTTTTTAGACAATTGTAACATAATTTATATTTTCCTTTGATTAAGGATTTATCATTTTATATGTAAGGGTGGTATACCTACTAAATAACCAACTTAATATATTTTCATTATATTTTGATAAGTTAGAATTTACTTTGATGATTGATTTATTAACTTACATTTAGATATTTTTCCATATTAGTCGGTATGTATACTATTGCAATACATGCAAGCCATGCATATATAGCGATCATATGGATGTCCTGTATGTGTGCTAATATTCTTATTCTGTTTGTAATTGTAGGTGGGCCATTACAGTGCTCGATCATCTTGCTTCCAAGTTCAATTTTCTTTATGCCGTTGTGGATGAGTACCTGCAAGGAAGATCAAACAAAAGAGACAAAGGCATATATAGCATGATTCATTCTAACATAAACTATATGACAAATCAAGGAGTATCATACTAAATGAGTAATGATTTATGCACTTATGGAAAGTAAACACATGATGTATTTATTAATAGAAAATAAGGGAAACATACAACCATATGAGCCTTGATGTTGGAAGCCTCCTTTGGATCAGTTTCCAAGTCCAAGCCAAGACCTTCAAGCACTCCTTCTCCTTAGCAAGATGGGCAACATTTACGCATAGTTTTAACATAGGAATGCAACCAAGCAATGACCAACCAGTTGTGGATAGAAGGGATATCATTTATAGGGAGTTAAGGATCCATAGAAGGAGGGAGAGGTTCCACAACTCAAGGGGAAGATCCATGAGAGTAGGATCAAGGACCAAGAATGGGAGATCTCGCTCTAATCCTTATTCACCTGTATCCAACTTGTTATTCTCGAGGCTTTTAGTAAGAGAAGCTTCTCCTCCACTTTAGGAAAAACTGCCAGAAGAGGTTTAGCGTGAGTTTACCTATCAAAAGGTGCGCTGGTAGCATCAGATCAGTATGCTGCAACATGCCACCAGCACGTGTCACCAGTGGTGCAAAAAAGGTTGATCTTGAAAACTAGGTGTTTAGGCAAGCTTCTTCAGGACTCTCTGAGGGAAACTTTTCTTCTCTTCTTCAGGGATGCTTCTATATATGGTTCATGGTGAATACACTGACAAATTTCGTCATTTTGACGATTCAGGATATGGGACAGGAAGTGTGATAAAATACGGTGTCAAAATGGCGACTCCACTGGGGAGCCTATAGCCCTTTCAACCTCCTTTTTGTGTTTGGTGTATTTGATCAATTTGGCCAACCATTTAGTGATCAATAATTTAGATTCTGTATGGGTTTGCATTTTGACTAGTTAGTCGTTTAGAGTGTTAAGTCTGGACTTCCCTTTGAAATTCTTTTTATTTCTCCAAGTCTTTCTTGTCCAACATGTTTTATCCTGGAACAGTCGCTCTGCCAGTGTGGGTTTTTCAATAACAGTAGTGCTGAAAGCCCTGTCAGCACGGGTTTTGATTGTTACAGTTGTGCTGATCCCTGAAACTTGAGAACTTTTAGGGTTTCTGTCAAAAAGGTCTTGTGTGTCTTGACCTCTGAGGTATCCTCCTGCCCTGTGTGCTTTGGATTTATCAGTGTTTTGGCTGATTTTCTTATTGATTTGCAAAACTCATCCTATTGCTTTGGAGTAGTGGAAGTGAAGTCTGATCGAGTCCTTAGGGTTTTAGGTCAATTGGATTTATTGCTTGTTGCTTGTCTGTGTGAAAGCGATACTGATTTTGCTGTTAATTAAGCATTATTTGTTCTTTTGAAAATCATAAAGAAAAAACTTTTGCATTTGTTTTAACTTTTATCTCAAGAGTTACTTTTCGAAATTGCATTAGGTTAAACTGCATTGAAAAGTCATTTTTTGGGATATAATTGAGCATAGATCACATTACTTGATTCTGAAAGCTGAAAGAAGTACATTCTCATTCATTCAAAAAGGAAAAGTGAAAAAATTCATGTAGGTGCATTTGATTCGAATTTCGTTTTACTTTGGTGAGTGCATTGAAAAGGAAAGTGAAAGATTCATGTTGCTGCATGTTAACACATTGAGTCTCATTTTACTTTTGTTGGGTGCATTGAAGTAGTGAACATGAAAGCTCTAGTTAGGAGAATTTGTTTGTTGCATACTTGATTGTTGCATCAGTGTGTGAACCTTCTTCTCTATGTTAGATAACTTTCATTGAATTGAAAAGAATCATTTTTTCATGCTAGTTGCATCATAGGTGTTCAGGTGACATCGATCTTTGAGACTTAAAACCGAAACATAATTGAAGATCAACTTAAAATTTACTTCAATTAACCTAAGGAGCATTTGTCATTAACGAAAAACATTTAGAAGTCTAGGCTAGAGACGAGTTTTGGCGTCATTAAACGTAGGAGCTGTCGTTATTTGCTAGCATTGTATCCCGGGGGTGAAATCCCGTTCCACGTACGGAAATGTATAGGACCGTTCTCTAGTGCTTTTAGGTATATCGGAGGCGCTCCATGCATGATAAGTATAAAGGAACGCTCTCATCGAACGGTTACGCATTAGACAACACTACGTACTGTCGCGTATATATTAGGAGGCCCCTATAGGTTGCTATCTAGCCACAGGTAACTGAGTCTGTTGCCTTGTATACCATGATACACCGAAGACAACATTCGAGGAGATTGGTTGCCTTACGTTAAGTCCTTGGTTCCGCCAAGGTGTATGGTTTCTTGGTAAACCTTCATTCCTACTTCTAACCCTTTTTGATTTATTTCCTTTTTGATAATAAAATCAATCGACCACGAAACCACCAATTACCTGTGAAACGAAAACCTCCTTTTGTCCTCAACATTAATGGTTAATTGTAAAATTGGATTTAAGCCTAAAGCATTCACCAAGACAAATTTCTGATTCATTTTCTGAAAAGACATCATGGCAGAACCACCAAGAGTCCCAAACGAGACCCCGAATATCTATGGAAATACTAATGCACGCGATTCACCTAGAGTTGTATGTTCTGATACTGTTGAGCCTGAATCCCTTGAAAGCCAAGGAGTTGAACTTGGTCTTGTCCTAAGCATCCAACCCCTTGCTTCCCGACCACCTCCAAAGTCAGTAGGCTCATCCTAGGACTCTCCTCTAGCTAGTCCTTAACCTATTTCAAATTTCTTGCTTTTTCCTCCTAATCCACTCTTTGAATTAGATTCTCCTGTGTATTTCTCGCCTCCACATCCATATAGTTCGTTTGATACTCCCAAGGTATCTCTGAGTCCTTTTCCCAAAACGACTCGGATTCCCAACCAAGAGCTATTTCTAATCATGGCAACAGAAGGTGATAACCCACCTGTAGGGTTAACACCCCAAGGTATTCCAGTGGAAACTTCTGGAACTCACATTCCTAGTACGGAGATTGATCCTTTGTCACTTCTTCCTCCTAAAGGCTTTCCTTATGTTTCCGCTTCCTACATGACGATGGGGCCAAGTACACCTCCTACTTATAGTACACCCTTGGTTCCGCCGGGTATAACTCTCTCGACGATGCTTTTTCAGATAATTCTGGCGCAACTTCATTGTTTCACAATCCCATTTGGTCCTCTGGTGTCACTCCTACTACCAACTCGTTTGTCCCAAACATGTTGGTAACTGCACAGACCCCTACCCAACCTACAATGTTGGTAAGTGAAACACATGTTCCTCTTAATCTTTCTACTCCTACTATAGCCACAGTAATTGCAGTCCCCAATGTGAGTGGACTACTTACAGTTTTTCTTTTCAAGGTCTGGGGGGCAATTTCCTCTGCCTTACATGCCTCCTGCTTCTTGTGGAAGCTACACACCCCCTCCGGGGGCAAGTCAACCCATTGGTGTTGTTTCTAACCTAGGTGGAATGTCAATTCCATCTGTATCAGGAAACGTTATAGGGACCCCTTTACAAGGTCATCAAGTCCCTTTGACTCAACCTTCCTACCAACAACCTTATACTCCTACAGGCTCTCAAGAGCTCCATACTCCTTATTAATAGGCAGGTCCTCAAACTCAATATGGTCCTCAAATGCAATATGCTTATGGGACTGGTAATCCTCCTTTGCAACCACAGATTCCTATTCAACCACAACAGGGACCCTACTCGCAACCAAAGCCGCAAGTTCCCTACCCACAGCCACAACCGCAGGTTTCCTACTCGCAGCCACAACTATAGGTGTCTTGTCCGCAGCCACAGCCGCAACTTTCTTACCAATCCCAATAGGGACCTTACCACCAACCACGATAATGAGTTCCTATTCAACCCCATCAAGGTCACAGTCGCAACAACAGATTCCGTACCAATCCCAACATGGATCATACCAACAACCGTTGCCACAATTGCAACAGATGCAACAAGGACCTTACTAACAACAGTATGGTCAATTTGCTTTGCAAACTCCATATGTCCATTATGGTCACTAGACTCAGTATAGTCAACCTCTTTATGGTCAATCTCCTTATAGTCAACCTCCATATGGTCAATCGCCTTATGGACAAAATCCACACAGTGGGGGCATACACAAACTCAACAAGGTTGGAATACTCAGTTTGGTACATACCAGAGACCCTATACTCCATACAACCCACAACTGCCATTTTTGGCAACGTTGGAATTGCTAGATGTGTCAAGGCTTACGAATGACCCAATACTTCACTCATTGTATTGGCCTTCGTTACCAACCAAAAATACTTAGTGATTGCCCCAAGTTCGAAGGTAAATCTGGAGAAGACCCCCAAGCACACGTTATGACTTATCACCTTTGGTGTTCCTCTAACTCTTGGGTGGATGATTCTATCTAATTAAGTCTTTTCCGACGCACTTTAATGGGCGCTGCCGCCAATGGTATATCGAGCTCCCTCGTGGTGCTTGTGAAAATTTCTGAATCTTTACAAACAGAAATTCTACTGCAGTTACTGGTTTAACATCTCCTACTTGTTATTTCATTCAACAACTTATCTAATTAGATAAATAGTGATGTAAACACTACTGCAAACTACACTAACATATAGATCATAAACTGAAAAAATAGATGAGACAATCACACAAGGGACATCGTTATTTTTGGACAACACGTCCCCGAAAAAACCCAATGCAGGAAAACCGATGCAACATATAGAGGGTTTGATTATTAAGCAAGCAGAATTTGAGTACAATAGGTTGCCTCTCACACCGGCTAACCTTTTAGAGAAATCTTGGCTACAAGAAATACATATGAGGGTTTACCTCGTTCTCCAAGTCATAATTGATCCACTGAATGGTTGACTCCAGCAAGCACTGCGAAAATCCCAGCACAATCTGCTCTGTGTGGGCTAGCATCTTGCCTCTGGGAGACTGCGTCACTACCCTGCTGGATCTATTTTCTCACAGGAGCTTCAACTTCAGACCTCTTGGCTCAGAACATCGAACTCCTAGTAAAATCTTGAACTCCTGACGATTATCTCGCACTGCCACTGCAAGAACCCTCTTGGCTTGTGTGAGCTCTGTGTAAGCCCCTTCCTGGGCTGCGTAGGCCTTTGTGCTGCCTCTCTGTCTGGTATTCGTTGGCTCGGAACTCCCTTCCGATCCAACTCTCTGCTATTGCCCCTCTCACAGCAACAAATCACTTGTTCGATTTTCTCAACAAACCACGCCCCAGAAAAATCGAACTGACTGATCTCTCAAGTGTATCTCCAGCTGACCCTCAAACCTCCTATTATAGTTTTCCTGCTGATGAATCAACTGCCGAGATTAAGTCCCTAATCAATGGCTAAGATTAAAACAGACTTGATCCTCGTCACTTAGAAGTTTCTCAACCATATTCTTATTAATACCCATTAATATTTTTATTTTTCTAAGTTTAGACCTAGGAACCCATTAGAAATATTAATTATTTTAATAACTCCTCATTCGGGTCAAATTTCTCCAAACAATTTTTAGTATTTGAAGTTCTCATGTATTTTAGCCCCTCCAGAAAATTTCAGAGCTAGAGCACATCCGATGCTACCCAAAATCAACAGTGCTTTCCAAGACTTCAATACTTTGGCTATGGCTTTCCTCACCCATTTTCAATTGCATGTCCGGTATGAAACTAGAACCCATCTCTTAACGTCTTTGCAACAAACGAATTTTACTCACATCTCTGATCATATCCATGAATGGAGGTGTAGGCATCGTCTCATCAAATTCGATATCTCGGATCAACTTTTGATTAAATGGTTCACTAAATCATTCATCCCTCCTATTGCTAAAGACATAGCCATGGGTGGTTGTGTGACTGAGGAACAAGCCATCGCCCGTGCCCAGTATTTGGATTTGGTTTATTCACAATCTGGCACATTATATGAACTCTTACCTGGTGCCCAATGACCTTCGACTAGCCCTGCATCTTCCAAACCCACAGATTCACCACCTATCGATGGCATCATTGGATATGTGGCTTAGTGGTCTAGTAGTACTCTGGCTACTTCTTCAAAACCTAAATCTACTTCGGCCACTACAACTTCCAATACTGTTGATAATCCTAAGAATCCTGGTAAAGCCTCAGAGGTAAATGTTGTCTAGTCTACCGCAGTAGATAAATCCTCGAAAGGTAAGAAGAAGGGTAAAGGAAAAGCTAAACAAGATACCCCTAAACAGGATTCCCAAAAACTGTTAGCTAACGATACACCCAAACAAAAGCCTAAATATCCTTGCCTTATTTGTGATGAAGATCATTACACTAAGGATTGCCCCCGACGTGCTGAAGTAAGTCGTCTTTTGAAAGGCACTACAGGGATGCCAACTATGCTGAAGGAACCTTTCCCGTCTCAATAGACACAATTGGTAGACCAACCCCACACTCCAACCTCCGGAACTCTCAAGTGTCATGAGTGGCTCGGAACAGATTTTCGTACTCACGAGATCAAAAGATTATCTGCCTCCTGAGAAACCTGTGGTGGAGAAAGATACCACTGATGTACCCTCTTCCTCCACTTTACTCAGTTCCGGTCCTCTCCATATTGAGAAACCTAGCACTGATTCCATAATCCGACCACCACCTAAACGTGTTCTTCGGAAATCCTCCTATAATCTGAATGTGCGAGCTGCCCAACACTATAGTATTGTAGAAGCCTTGGCTCAGGCACCCTCGACGATGTCAGCCTTGGAAGTCCTTCAGATGTGTCCATCACAACAGAAAGGCTTTGCTATCGGCAATTAGAGGAGTTGATCCCGCAGATTCTAGTTTGATTACCTTTGATCTTGAAAACCATGTTACTCGCCTGCCACCTCAACTTGCTTTTCTCATACAAGTTGTTGTTATGGGTAAGACTATCCAACGGACTGTTGTTCATGAAGGAGGCTTCACATGCATCGTGTCCATATCATGTTGGAAAGCCATTGGTTCCCCTCCTCTCAACCAGTCTCTGAACACTTTAGAAGCTTTCGATGGTCGATGGATCATTCCTAGTCCTGACCAGATCGATAATTTTGGTGACGCCATGCCGCTTAGCCTTGTTGAACCAGCTTATCGAACTGTCCTTTTGGTTTCCGCTGCTGCATCTATAATGCATGATCGATTGAGATTTTCCCTAGACTCGTATCTACAAACTCCTTGGTTTGGTTCTTCTGATTCCGAAGATCCTTTGAATGAGACGTTTCTTACTTACGAAAGCATCCTTGAAGTCATGTCTCTTGAAGAAACCCCATGGAATGATATTCATCATCGTCCCTCTTTTCTTCCTAGCCTTGGATAATTCCTACTTGTCTAGGTACTTTACTTTCCCTTGAAACGACTACTCCATTTCAGACACCTATCTTGGTTCATGAAGTGTTGTCTAAAGGAAATTTAGGGAACATTTCAGCAACCATGCCCATCGAAATCTCGGTTAAACCTGGGATTGTCGAAAACATTTATATAGGGGCTTCTTGTTCTCCTGACGAGATTAAGAACTATACAGCCCCGTTCAAATAATTTTGTGATGTCTTCGCCTGGTCTTGCGAAGAGATGCCTAACATTGATCCTAGTATTATGGTGCATGACATCCCCCCCTATCCGGACACGAACACTGTGCGACAACATCTTCGTTCGGTGCACCCAAGGAAGGCAACTGCCATTAAGGGTGAAGTTGAAAAACTTCTCATCGAAATCTCGGTTAAACCTGGGATTGTCGAAAACATTCACATAGGGGCTTCTTGTTCTCCTGACGAGGTTAAGAACTATACAGGCCCGTTCAAATAATTTTGTGATGTCTTCGCCTGGTCTTGCGAAGAGATGCCTGACATTGATCCTAGTATTGTGGTGCATGACATCCCCACCTATCCGGACACGAACACTGTGCGACAACATCTTCGTTCGGTGCACCCAAGGAAGGCAACTGCCATTAAGGGTGAAGTTGAAAAACTTCTCAAAGCTGGCTTTATTTACCCTATACCACTGAGAGATTGGGTTTCCAACATCGTTCCGGTTACTAAGAAACATGGAACCATACGAGTCTGTGTTGACTATTGAGATACCAATCGAGCTTGTGCTAAGGATAATTACCCTACTCCCTTTATCGACTACATTATCGATGAATGTGTCGAGAGTGAAATTTTCTCCTCCATGGATGGATTCTTTGGATATAATCAGATTAATATCCTTCCTGCCGATCAACACAAGACTGCCTTTATCTGTACTTGGGGGAATTCCGCTGACAAAAAACTTCCTTTTGGCCTGAAGACCACTGGTGCAACCTTCCAACAGGCCATGTCTTATGCTTTCCACGATAATAAAAACATTGTTCAACCATATCTTGATGATTTACCTGCACACTCGCTTAAACGTCAAGACCATCCAACTCACCTTCAGGTGATTGTCTTCGCTGCCGACACTATTATATCTGATTGAATCCTCATTAGGCTTCATAGTCTCCAAAGAAGGCATCCACATTGATCCTCTCAAGGTGGAGGCCATTGTCAATTTGCCACCTCCATCTTCCTTACATCAACACTAGAGTTTTCACGGAAAGGCAAACTTTCGTCGTCGTTTCGTCCCAAATTATGCCGAGCATGCCAAGTGTTTTATCCGCCTTCTGAAGAAAGGAGTCGCATTCATTTTGGGATGACATTGCTCAGAAATCCTTTAATGCTTTGAAGGTTGCACTCATTAATGCACCGTTGTTGCATCCTTCGAATTACCATCGTGATTATATCCTGTACTTGGTTGTCGCTGACAATACCATTGGTATTAGGGGAGTTTTGAGGTCTAAAATGGGCCTCCTAAAGAAATTATAAAATAATAGTGGAAATAATAAAATAATATTAGATTACATCATCATATTTTAGAGGGAAAAAAGAAAAAAATATTTTTTCAACTCGTATTTTAAACTTATCTCCCTATGGGTTTACTCAAATTTCAAGCAAAAATTCTTGTTGGATGCAAAATTTGATTCCTCATCGAAGTAGTACCCATGTTGCATAGTTCGATGAACCCTGCTACACAAAAAATGAGAAATACATGAAAAATGTGACTGCAATCACGCTTTTTCATGTATTTCTCATTTTTCGTCTAGTAGGGTCCATCGAAAGTATGCAACATGGGTACTCCTTGGATGAGGAATTAAATTTTGCATCCAACGAATACTCCCGCTCGAAATTTGAGTAAAACCTTAGGGAGATAAGTTGAAAATATGTGTTGAAAAAGTAGTTCTATTATTTTATTATTTTTTAATCTTTTTACTTTTTTACCCCAAAAATGGTGAATCATCCCCCATGGTTGACCTATATTCTGTCTCGTCAGTTGCTTGGGGGCAAACACTCCAAATGGATTGTCATCCTGTAGGAGTTTGACTTAGAGTTCACCAAAGCTAAGTCAAATAAATCACTTGTTTTTGTTGAATTAATTTGTGACCTTCCCTCTGCAAACATGACTGCTGTATCTGATGAGTTGATTCATGATGAATCTCTCTTCCTTATTAGCACCCACGATCCATGGTATGGAGATATCATCATATATCTCCAAACTCAGAGATTTTGATCAGAGTTATCTCACTCTGAGCGGTGTCGAATCCGGTACCAGTCCAAACCCTATCGCATTACTGGGGATACCTTATAACACCTTGGCGTGGATTTAGTTCTTTGACAGTGTCTAATGCATGAGGAAGCTGAGAAAGCTTTGAATCATTGCCACTTTGGAGCCTGTGCCGGTCATATGTCAGGATATGCCACTGCTCAACATCCTCTGCGTCAGTTCTTTTTGGTCCTCTATTTTCAAAGATTGCATTCTTGCAGTCCAAAAATTTCATGCTTGCCAGATTTACAACCGAAAAAAACGAACCTTACCTGCTCCTTTACACCCAGTTATCACCGTTGGCCCATTTTCCAAATGGGGCATTGATTTTATGACTTGTAAACCTTACTCGGTTGACGGGCATGGATACATCATCGTAGTTGTAGATTATTTTACAAAATGGGCCGAGGCGATGCCTACCTACAATGCTGACAGTGAAACTGCGACTATGTTTCTATTCAACCATGTTATAGTTTGGTTTGGTGTACTGCAAGCCATAGTCACCGACCATGGGTCCCATTTGTTGTGCATGGAATCCCCCCAAGGCATGTTTTGGGGTTCAAAGCCCAAGTTTGACCCAATATTGTTGTAAAGTCTCCGCGAATTGCGGGCACGGAGCGCGAAATGTATGATAGAGTCACAGGGTTGTCCGCCCTAGTCTTGTAAATGTAATGTCGGCCTACCCATGTTCCGCGGACTGTGGGATTGTATAAATAGAGCGAGGCTCTAAGTGTAAAAGTAGTGAAGGAATAGATGGAAAAGTAGAGGCAAAGAGCAAGAGTCTAAGTGTCTAAGTATGTCTTGGGTCGTAGAGTAGGAGATGGCTCTACAACTGAGTGCATAGAGGCCTAGTTGTCCGCAGTTGAGTGCACAGAGGCCTAGTTGTCCGCAGTTGAGTGCGCGGACCCCTGCAGCTGAGTGCGTAGGGTGGAGTCGAGTCTGTAACCGAGGAGGATAATAATAAAGAGAAGTTTTGTCTTAATCTCGTGTAGTTGTTCTTGGGTTATTCCCTGTTGATATAAATTGCAATCAAACTGTTTATTTACTGCGCGCACTTGTATGAATGATTTACATTGCTAAGTATAACTTAACACATACAAGTAGGCTAAGTTAATAAACTAACAGTGGAATACTAGTAAGGACTTGGGTAATAACAGTGTTCAGCCCCCGAGTAGGGCTGCGCGAAGGCAACATCTCAGGCTGCGAGGTACGGGTAAGTGCATGTAGCGACGTGCACGCAAGGTCGAACCGCAGACCACTTGAACTCATCAGACATCTCCAGGGTGCGGAAACTTGGTTCTAGAACCCTCCCATACTACTTCGGGTGAGACCTCAGTCCACGCTCTGCGGACTGTTGTTGAATGGGCCAGTAGTACCAGGATTTGTTTGGTTAAATCACCTCTAAACCTGGGTCAGGCCCCAACAAGCCAACACCATTTATGAAATCACATGATGACAGAACTAACTGCTCAGTTGGGCTTATGTCACGATAGCTCAACTACGTATTATCCACAGGGCAATGGCCAAGGTAAAGCTGTTAACAAAGTTTTGGTCACAATGCTTCAACGAACCACTGGAATGCACAAAAAGAACTGTCATCTCATGCTTTTTTAGGCATTATGGGCATATTGATCCGCTGCCAAAATGGCGACCGAATTCACACCTTTTCAATTGGTTTATGGTCTGGAAGCCACCCTACCTATCGAATGCAAAATCCATCTTTAAAACTAGCTGTCGAATTACTCCCTAGTACTTCGCATGAGGAAGAACGGTTACTTTATGTAGAACGTCTTCGCAAGACTCGTCAAATTGCCACATTGGTAATTGAGTCTCAGGAAAAACGAGTCAAAATTCAGTATGACAAAACTATGACCCCTCATGTATATGCAAAAGGTGACTTAGTCCTCTTATATGATCAAGCTAATGACAAATTAGGCACTGGGAAATTCGAACCTATGTGACATGGACCCTACATCGTTAAACATGTATTACAAAAGTGTGCATACGATTTAATTGTCTATGATGGAAATCAGTTGTTTGAACCCCTGTAATGGGCTCTACCTCAAAAATTATTATGCCTAGATTTTGCATAGATACCTTGTACATTAGTGTGTGTTTCATTAGTGTGTTGTCTTTTGGTGTGAATGTTTGCATTTTTGCGAACATGTTTTCCCTGCTTACTGCGTGTTCCACTTGGTTTGCAAATGTCAACGAACCTTCTTCCTCATATCGGTTTCGCTAATGGCGCTTGCCGTAGTACACGAAATCTCTCTTTCGCTGCATGGGCACTCTATGCTCCCAATGGTGAGTTAGTGATTTTACAGGGCATTTGTCTAGGTCATACAACTAACAATATTTCCGAATATAGTGCAATTGTCGAACTATTGTCGGAAGCTATTGCTCTTGGTATTAGGGCATTAGTTGTTAAACTTGACTCACAACTCATTGTATTACAGTTAAACAGGCATTATTCCGTCAGAAACCCTAATATTTTAAGGATGTACTTGCATGTTCGTCTGTTGTTAAGAAATTTTGATTACATTACCTATCAACATATTCCAAGATATCTAAATACATTAATAGACACATTGGCAAATCATATTTTAGATAGACATTTGCGACGCATGTAAAAAGAAAACCATCACATATTAGCAATAATAGATATAACAGGTAAAACATGTATCTATATATATATAGACTTTGCAAAATGTTTGTTACATCAAAATATCAAAATTTGTGTTCTGAGACACATGGCTTCTCGAGCCTACATAAGTACAAAAAATGAAAACTAGAGATATGGCTATCCGCCAACATGGTGCTCATGGTAGCATGAAATAACTCTAATAACTCAGTTCAATAACCGGTGCATTCTGACTGACACTCCTAAGGTATGCCTCTAGTACCGCAGTGGTACCTCATCAATAGTCACATACTCTGGAATGCCTCTTGTCAAGGCTTCTAGGTTGCATTCCACCTCTACTATTGGATCAACTCCCTCCTCATAAGGTGTATCCTTGATCTGCCGAGCCACCCTCCTAGCTATCAGAGATACCCCTGGAGGTCTCTGTGGTCCAACATCTACAAAAATCATGTCTCAAATCTCAGTTCAGATAAAACAAAAACATCAAAAAACTTGGAAAAACTTAAAAAATAGATTTTACCTGCATCAGTCCACTATGTGCCAGGTGGAAGTGGGAGGTCGGGATCTCCCTGAAAATCTGTACTGGCATAAGCCCAATCATCTACCATGATGAGCTGCTGTCGCAGCCATCCAAAGAATGCTGGAGGAAAAGACATTTGCTGACCACCTCCATGACGAGGCATCAACTCACCCCACCTTAGCAATCGTGGTTACTTGGGTCCTGGAGCCTCCATCTCTATCCACTGATACCTGAATAATGGTACACGTTCTAGGAAGAACGTCACCAAGATCTATCCATACCCGAATTGTTTCAATCTCCCTGTCTTGCATTTAGTGAGTTGGTCTTTGATGTTGACTAACAACCCATTGCACCAGTTAAATACTATGGGACTATGACAGTGTATTACATATTGGAAGTGAGACTTGGTCGTTCGTGTAGGGTCTAAGCTCAAGCTATTCGAGCCATGGTATGACGAATTGTTCTCAGCAGGAGATTTGTGATAGTTTTTATGTCTATTTTCCCACTCTTTGTTTTTCGAGAGCCTGGGAATATCTTGCTATCAACATATCTATACTCTCTCCCCCAGTATGAGAACCAAACAGCTGAATGCGTTGTCCCCTTCTGGACAAACCTATGATGAAATAGATGTCTACAATATCTATCTCAAGTTCTTGGTCTCCTATGATAAACAGTTGGCGGTCTACATCCCATCATCCAACCAAATGTTGCAGTAATTCAATTTGGGTCCTAATCCTAGGGATACAGAAGAATTTGAGTAGTCCACATTCCCAAAGAGCTCTTATGCAATTTGGATCTTGGGCTGCCTCCTAATCTTCTGCTTCATGATCTCTTTCTTTCCATTCAATCACCATTTTTTCTGTGAATAACCTACGAAACATCCATAAATAGAGATTTTATTAGCTTCTAAGAGAGAAAATTTGAAAAACAATCATTAATCTTGGAGGATTTTTGAATTTTTTTATGTCACGGCGCCAACATGACTGTTTCCCAATTTTTCTGCTGCGTGGAGTTATTAGCTATTCATGATTGTACACATAATTCCTTCTGTATGGATGGCTGTGTCCATGCCGTGGGTTTATCGGAAAATTTCAAAATAGAAATCCTAATGTAGTGATAATATTATTTCTTCTACTTATTAACTCAGAAATAAGTTATTCACAGTGTTCTTATGATGAATATCAAAATAAACTCATTGGTACCTAGGCCTCAGGACAGATCAATGGTAGGTTTGAGATGGATCTACAAGGTCAAATATGCTGCAGACGGCAGTGTGGAGAAATAAAAACCCAGGTTTGTGGCTAAGGGGTATGCTTAGAAGGAAGGGATAGACTACGAAGAAACCTTTGCCCCAGTAGCCAGGTATACTTCTATTAGAACCATGATATCTCTTGCAACACAGATGGGGTAGGAGATTCATCAGATGGATGTCAAGACGACATTCTTGAATGAAGTAATAGAAGAGAAAGTATACATTGAACAGCCAAAAGGTTTTGAGACACATGAGAAGAAATCTCATGTATGCAGATTAAAGAAAGCTTTGTATGGGCTTAAACATGCACCTAGAGCATGGTACATTTGAATTGATGGCTACTTGCCGAAGATGGGTTCGTCAAGAGTGACACAAACCCTAATCTCTACTATCTTGTCGTAGAGAATGAGCCTCTAATCCTAGTGTTATATGTGGATGATCTCTTCCTGACAGGATCATCCAGGCTCAACAAAGATTGCAAAAAGAACCTAGCCACATAATTCAACATGAAGGATTTGGGACAGATGCATTATTTTCTGGGGTTGGAAGTTTTGCAGCAGAAGGGTGAGATCTTCCTTGGACAAGGGAGATATGTTACAAAAATCTTGAAGAGATTTAGGATGCAAGACTGTAGACCTATGGCTACTCCAATGATCACCAACTGGAAGAAGATTGATGCATTAGAAGATAAAGACGTTGATCCCACCTTATACAGGCAGCTTATAGGGCCCTTGATGTATCTAGTCAATTCCAGGCCAGACATTTGTTACGCTGTCAACACCCTCAGTCAGTTCATGGTGGAACCTAAGAGGGCAAACTGGGCAGCAGCGAAACATGTTCTCAGGTATATACAAAGAATAGTCGAGCATGGACTATTGTACACTAGAGGCAATGACATCAGGCTGAGTGTGTTCACTGACGCAGATTGGGCTGGAAGTTCAATAGATCGGAAAAGTACAACTGGTTACTGTTTCAACATTGGATTAGGAATGACCTCTTGGTGTAGTAGGAAACAGAAATCCGTGGCTTTGAGTTCAGCTGAAGCAGAATATATGGCCGCTAGCACAGCGTTGTGTGAAGCCATATGGCTTAGGAAATTGCTTGTGAATCTATTCAGGACAAGAATGGAAGCGACTAGGACATGTGTGATAATTAGAGTTGCATCAAGCTCTCCGAGAATCCAATATTTCATGATTGGTTGAAGCACATTGATATCAGGTGTCACTTTGTCAGACACTGTGTCCAACGAGGAGCAGTACGGTTGAGGTACACTCCTACAGGAGAACAGGTGGCAGACATCATCACTAAGGCTTTAGGAAGAACACAGTTTGTTTATTTCAGGGAGAAGATGAGGATGGTAAAGAATCCATTTCAGTAGCAGAAATGGATAAGTGTCAGGATTTGCAGTGCATCAGTTAGCAGTTGCAGTGCTATGGGCAGCATGATGCAGCATGTTGAGAGGGAGCTGCAGTACAGGTGCCGCAGTGGCAATGGCAGTGGCAGTGTCATGGGCAGTAGTATAGGAAGCAACATTGCAGGGGATGTGAGGCAGCAGGCCAAGCATCAACACAGGTACCGATGCAGAAGATCAATGTGATGCTTCTATAGTGAAGCATTGTTAGAGCACATTCCTCGCTAAGAGGGAGTGTTGATTTTTGATAGCATCGGATGTGCTCTAACCTTGAAATTTGGAGGAGAGGCTAAGGCACATGAGATCTCGAAGACCCAGAAATCGTTTTGAGAAATTCCACCCGGATGAGGAGTTATTAAAATAATTAATATTTTTAATGGTTTCCTAAGTCTAAACTTAGGAAAATAAAAATATTAATGGATATTAATAAAGATAAGGGTGAGAAGCTTCTAAGAGACGAGGATCAAGTTTGTTTTAATCTTAGCCGTTGATTAGAGACTTAATCTGGCTGTTGGTTCGTCAACAAGAAAAGTATAAGAGAAGCCTTGAGGATCATTTAGAGACATATCGACAGATACTTAGTATCTCTAGGAAAATCGATTCTCAAGTAAAGGAGATCGATTTTAGAGGGAGAGTTGCAGGGTGGAGGAAGAGGAGGGCATCAACAACAGGCGGTGACTTAGGAGGAGGTAACGCAGGGACAGTGGGAGACGTAGTCCAGAGGAGAGACACAGAGCCACTCAAGGCCACGCAGAGTGATGCAGAGGTGATGCAGGAGTGAGAGCAGGGTCTCCAAAGTGTCAAAAAGCCTCAAAGGAAAAGCCTCAAGTGTTTTCTTTCAATTTCTCTGTAAAATCATTCCTTGTAAAAGCAATTGTTGTTGAAGATTAATAAAGCCCTCATCTACTGCACTGGTTTTCCCACATTGGGTTTTTCGGGGACAATTGTCCAAAAACAACTTTTTGATGTGATTGGTTCTTGTGGATGTACATTTTCTCTAGGTAATTGTGTGATAATTGCAGTAGAATTTATTTTAATATTTGTTGAAGGGATTTCGTAAATAACTTATTGTGAATAGTACGTAGGTGAAATAAATTAGTTGCTGCAGTAGAATTTCAGTTTATAAATTTTCACAGAAACTATGTTGAAACCAAATTTGGTAATATCGAGAGACTTTAAAGATATCTCAAGGGTAATCATTCAAGAAAATCAAAGGGCATTGTAAAATATGTAAAAGAAATTGGGAATATTTTCACAGGCAAAAATGAAGAAAATTTTGCCTCAAGGACCATAATGAAAAATTACTTACCCAAGTTAAGAAGCTTAATAAGGATAAGAGGTCACTGGAAAAAAAAGTACAACTTATTAAAAGGGAAGCATTGGAATCTTTAGATGTGAAAATGCAAGTTGACGTAAGAGGAATGAATACATATATAGTCAATATCACAACACAAGGAGATGCCAAACCAGTTGAAGTAAAAACAAACTCATATGTTGGAGTACATGATAGAATTTTTGAGTGTATTTACAAATAAAAGCTCAATAATTAATGATGCAACATCAGTGCCTAAAGAAAATAAAACTCTAGAAGCAAAGCAACAAAACACTACAAAGGCACCTAATTTACTTTCGAATCACAAGATCAAGTACATTAACTAGTTAAGGTATCAACATCAGTCAAAAAGAAAACAATTAACATATCTTTCGAAGGATATTAATACTAGTCTTATCAAGTCTCATGATAACAATTTCAAGTACCAAGTAAGTGGGAAGTTCCACAAAAGATTGAACTGGGATGGTTAGATCATTTTTTGGTTCAACAAATTTATTCATTAATCAAAGGATCATAGCGTCTTGTATCATCAGAGATGACAGCTCCAAGAATTGGGAAAATTGTGAAAACATTACAAGACAAAGAAAAAAGATATCAAGCCTTCAATCAATATGCTTTAAGAACAAAGCATTTTTAAAGGGAAGACAATGTTATGAACATAAAAATGTATAAAATAAACATAAATAACAATGATAATAGTAATTAATACAATATTATTAATAATTATGGAAGGACATATCTCGAATGTCATAACTCTTTATGAATGGGCACTCCCACTTACGCGCATATATATATATATATATAGTTTATTCATCCTTATGGGTATTTGCATATTCCAGATATTTTGAACATTTTGTGTGTGAGAGAACTTTGTTCATAACAATGATCTACATAAAAGCATGCTTCACATCATAAGCCACCCACCTGTGAAAAATCAGTGACCCGATTCCCTACTTCAACAACTGATTATATTTCTCCCACTGAATTAGGTTATTTACACTATGATACAGTGAACATTGAAATAATTACAACTGAAACCTTCACAACATAAATAATATGCGGAAACAAGAAATGAGCAAGAAAGAAGTAGCACACACACAAGTGACACTATTGTTTTTGGACAATGTCCCCGGAAAAACCCAATACGGGAAAACCGGTGCAACAACTAAGGGTTTTAATTATTATGCAGTAGTTTTTGAATACAATATTTGGATGCCTTACTGGCTATCTGATACAGAGAATCTGAGTGGCAAAGAAATTAGTGAGAAATACCTCACACTATCACTGGCGATTCGATACTGATCCAAGCTCTGGATAGCAAGCCCTAAACTATCTCTATGATGCCTCTGCATCAACCTACACAGTTTAGCGCCACAACTACAAGGCTCTGCGCCACCCTTATTGCTAGTCGATTTGCCTCTGGAACTTCGAATTTTTGCCCTTCCGGTCTCACACCCCTTCTTTTGGCTCTATAACTCGGCTCTCTAGCAAATTTCGAATCTCCTCTTAGGGTCTGCGTTGCCTCAACATGGCTCTACGTTGGCCAGCGTGGCTCTGCGCTACCTCTTCTAGATCTCTCACTGCATCCTCGGCAATGTATCCCTGGATCAGGAAATTCTCCAACCGGAAAACTATCTCTACCCTTCACTGCAAGAAATCTCTTCGATGACTTCTCTGGCAACTGCTACGCTGCTCTCTTGAGAAATTCGATCTTTGATCTCTCACTCAATGTGTTTTCCAAATGCCCATCAAGCCTCTTCTTATAATCCTCTCGTTAATCAATCAACGACCCAAATTAGATTCTAATCAATGGCTCAGATCATCTTGACTTGATCCTTGTCTTCTTCTAGAGGATTCACACCCGTGTAATTAATACACTTTAATTATTTTAATTTCCTAAGTTTAAACTTAGGCATCCACTAAAAATAATTAATAATTTTAACTAAACCTCCTCCAAGTGGAATTTCCCAAAACGACTTCTGGGTATTGTGGAATGCATGTGCCCTAGCCTCCCGTCAAAATCTTGAGGCTAGAGCACATCTGATGCTACCAGAAATCAACACCATCCATGTGTGAAAAACATACATGAGAGACAGGACATTAATGCAATGAGCCTCTAACCATGCCAATACCATGTCATCTTGAATAAGTATGAAGGCAAGGGAAAGATAGGAGCAAAGTGTCAAGTGCTCTTAAACATGATGATGTTAACCAAACCAAGATGCCCATGGAATGTCAAACAAGCCCAAAGATGCTAGGGTGTTTTTCCAATAGAGTCACACATTAACATTTATCAACAACTATCCACCTGTTCATAGGGGCTCCATATCCAAGTCTATTAACATAAAAGGAAAGAAATCACCAAGCCAATATCATCAAGATATCCATCGCCATATCAAGTGAAATCACGACCTCTAGGCCATCCAAAGCTCCATCAACCTGTAAACCTGCCCTTGTGATAAAAATCATGAGTAGTGAAAAGAGTTCTCTAGTATAGCCTTATGCAAAATGAGGGATAACGCTTGGTTTTGCACTTGAGTGATAGCAAAAGTTCTAGATTAAACAAGAATGGGATGACTTTCTTGATGCTTATTATGACATCATACAATATCTATAGATATGTGGGGCAACTCTTAATCTGAAGAAAAATAGTTTGTGTGAGAACATTAGTTTGAACCTGAATAATGAGATACTGTCTGTTGTATCAATTCAATAGATTGGAAGGTTGTAGCATTGTAAAAGTGTGCAGATACATGATGTTGACAAGTTTCTCATGTAAATGGTGTCAACAGCTTTGATCTTGCATACAATGGTGGGGCTTGCATCACCATTATGGGTACTATGGAAGAGGGGACACATTTTCTGACAAAGCTTTTCCATGGAACTGTGGATTTGGAGAATTCTCTACTTCACATTTCATATTCTGTAAGGAAAAGTTCTTCACTTTTTGTCATGAAAATTTGTTTCAAGATTTATTTATGATCATATTTTTTAAAAACTTTTTGTTTTTATTTTTAATGTTTTTGCGTTGAATTTTCAAACATTGGTAGAACAAATTTCCTGAGATGCAATATGTAATATGAAGATGTTATGATAGTACTATGCATGCGAGAATGCCACCTTTTGTAAAAGTTACCATGCTTAATAAATTGAAAAGATAGTGTCTTGATCCCTTGTAAATTTCTGTAAGTCGTACTCCCACAAGATGTTCCCTAAGCATTGTTATAGTCAACTTGATTCCTTTATAGTTAATGCCAATGGTAGTGAAGCATATCTTGCATGAGGTTCAAGAATTGCGATCAAGTAGATTGTATGATTATTTTGACAAGCAAAATTCGAAGCTATTGTTGCAGTTGTCCACTTTAGTAGAACATATTATTCTCAACTTGTGCAGTATTCCCACCACATCCATTTAAGGAAACATGAAACTAAATATCATTTGAATAGGATCAATGTACATGCAATTTTCATAAACACATGTTTTAATTTTTGCATGGAAATGGTATGATTAAGTTATAAATTAAAGTTACGTCCATTTAAGGTAATAGTATGTTGTGTAATGTATTATACCCCAAAATTGTCTGCTACAAATTTTGCCATTGACTCTGGAAGGGAGTTGTGTGAATGATCAGCTAGGGAAGTTTTTTGTTCTGAATACAATCTCTTTCACAATACCTCTCACTTGAAACAAAAATCCTTCAAATCCAACAGTAAGAAGCTTCAACATGGCAATAAAACTTCGATTTCTGGGTGTTTAGATCTCTAAACAGCATGCAAAAACCTCAATTTACAAAAATATACTTGAAATCAACACTTGCACTTCGCAAATTTGCTACAAATTCACTCCAGAATCTGGTGTAACTGGTGGATCAGCACTAAAATAACTCAAAAACAGTGAAAAATGTCTGATTTCTATGCACAAACCCTGTGAATCTGCAAGTATAATGGTACACCTACGGTTTCCATCACTTGCTAAATATAGACATGCTAAAAATAATAGCCCAGTTTTAAATATGGGAGAAGACGAAAAATCTTGGGAGGTGCTAGGAGAACACTGTCAAAGATAGCATGCCTAAAAATAGGCATTGCTAAAAAGCAGCATCTGATATGTCAATAAAATATTAAAATCAGTCACATTGGATCTGATGTTTTTGCAAGGAATCCAACTATATGCTCAGAATCATGATATGAGCCTTGGAACCCTAATTGCTAAAAATATTAGTGTCTCCCATGTTTCTTAGAGAAAGTTTGTTGACATTGTGTCGTCAGGAGGATCCCAAATATGTGATCACCTTTGACCTGTGGATCCTTCAATTCTATCTCTTAAGAAAGGGGAAAACTGCTAAAACAACAATTTTCCAAAAGCTGATGAACATGCGTTTGAAATGCCTCTACCTCTGAAAATGGACTTTGACCTCTGAAAAAGTTGTCTCTGATCTCTATGAAACTCGTCTCATCGGCTTCCTCTTCTACATCTTCAATAAACACTTTAATAGAAGGTATGCCTTTTGATTCACAAAAATAGTTAACTCGTTCATTCTTATTTTTTCCAAAAGAATAAATGAAAAACCTCATGAGAGCATCCTCATGCACCATATTGATCTCCGAAGCGTATTTAAGGAATTTTTCCACATGATCGATGATTGAAGAAGGATCACCATCAAATTTTGGAACATTTGTTATACTACTTGTACCATAACAATAAGGATATTCAGGAATATCCTTAACATCAAGAACAGGGTGCATTTCATGCAAATCCCAAGGAGTCATTTTCTTGAATTTGGCATATCATGCAATTGTGGAGTTTCCACAGGGTGAATCCAATTGCCTTAAAAGATGCTTGCTTCACCCTAAAAGCATGAGATCTTTGAAGATCAATGAAGAACTAGGGCTTCATTCTTCCAAGGAGTCACCAAATGAGCAGATTTGTTCTTGGCTTTGGGATGAGCTCATTCAAACAAAAGGAAGTATACGCTTCGGATTCGGAGGAAGTGGACTCAACACGTCCCTGGTACGTGCCAAAAATGTTACTTTAAAATCTAATAGGCCTAGTGCAAGGCCTCACTAGTCAACTAGGTCTCATGGCAACAAGAGGCCAACCACCATTGCCACCTCGGCGGCTTCTTTCCAGTTGTTTAGTGGTGGAATTTATCCCCACAAGGGAGGCTTCCCTACAAAAGGTCACCAACAAGATATTCAACTAAGGAGGGCTCATTGGTGATGCAAGGTCTAATAATTGAAGGAAAAGGTACCACCAAAACCTTGAAAAGGCTGAGATAAGAGTTGCCTAAAATTCAGCACACTTCCCTAAAACCTTTAAAACCAATGTTCCACCAAGACTCCGGTGCGGGGAGACACGGGTGCGGGGAGACGCACAAGGGGGACGTGTGGGAGCACCCTCAAATTTTAGGGAAATTTCGGGGGTGCGGGGAGACGTCGAGGTATATATATATATATATATATATATATAATTCAAGTTCATATTCATTGTTCAATGTTCAATAATGAAAGAATAAAAATATTAAATAGACAATTGAATCATTGATCCATCCTCATCATTCATTTTGATAAATACATCATTCATATGACATACTCAAGTCTCATTATTGAATTATTCATACATACCATGAGATTCGATAAAATAAATAAAAATCAATAATGAAATATTCAAATACATTGATCCATATCATTCATCATTCAATGATTCATCATTCTACAATCTACATTGATTTAAAAATTAAATTCATCATTCATCATTCTAGAATCTAAATTGAAAGCAAAACATACTAGAATATTTTCAAAGTTTGAACACTAAATTTATATAACTCAAAGTTTGAACCTAGGTTTTAGACTTTTAGTTATTTAATATTTTTTTGTTCTATTTAGTTTTAATTTTAATTTTTTTTAATTGTTTTGATTTTTAATTTTTAATTTGGGTCTTATTAGACAAATTTAAAGGGGGACACCCAAAAGCACCCTTTTTGAAGGGGGACGCCCAAACGCACCCTTTTTGAGGAGTCTTGACTTCCACACTGAAAGGGGACGCCCAGACGCACCCTTTTTGGGGAGTCTAGACTCCCACACTAGGGAAACGCACCCCCTTGCGTCTCCCCAAGACTCCCCAAAAAGGGTGCGTGGGGAAACGCACCCCCAAGAGACTCCCCGTCCCGGGTGCGAGGGGTGCGTGCACCCGACCCTGGGGGACGCGTTCCCGTTGAACACTGTTTAAAACTCAGGAGAAGGCTGCTATAAGTTAGGGTTTGTATAATATGTAGATATAGGGCGCACAATGACATATAACAACTCTAGACAATAGACTATAAATGATAGGATCAACAAAGGACCAATGGTTATCGAGGCAAGCAAGGGTCATGTAAACAATGGTTTTAAATGGTTGAAAATGCATATGATAACAAAAATACCAAGGCGTCAACCCTTATTTTAGGGTTAAAATGTGAAATTAATAGTAGATTTTATCTTTTATTATTTATTAAATACAATCCCTTCCAATAGTGAAATAACATATGGACATAAAATTGCTATAAAATGCAGATTTTCAGCTAGCCCTAACCCTAGTTACCAAGAAATTAAAAAGGGAATGAGAAATTTATAATGATTGACACCTACTAGACTAGTGCCTTTATCTAATTGGGCAATGAAGTAAATTAGGGAAAGGTCAATGACAAAGGTCCTTGTATGAGGAGAGTGGAAGACTGAAATTCTTCTCTTAGAAACCGTAGCAACTTCTCTATGTGGGAGATTAAGTTCAAAAAGTGTATGAACCAAGTTCCTTTGATGGATTCTTGCAAGACAAATTTTACACACCATAAAGAACTAAGATTTCAAGAAAATATATTGCACTCTTTAATATGGCACACATAGAAACCCTAATTTCAGAAATATGACATGTAAAATGGAAGAAAATGAACAATAAACATACACAATTCGAACATGAACCACTTCAATCAATCTCAAAAGTCTCTCCATGCAAACATCTCCCACCCAAGACAATTTGCTCCGTGAAAGATCACATTGCATCCAAGAAGAAAGACGAGCTATTGCACACCCTTTTAGAGAAGAAGAAGTGGGTGAATGCTGATGAATAATGAAAGGTGACTCCCTTCTATTTATATGAGGGAAGCCAAGTCACTTTTTCATAATTTTACAATAAAACCCCTAAAAGGTTTGCTTGAAGCATTGAACTAGGTCAAAGTTCACAAGGTGACCTTGAGATAGCTCCAAAACATAATAAAAATTCCAAAATCTCCCACACATGTGGGAATAAAATCTCTCCACTATGATGTCATCCTCTAAGAATGGGCAATCTCCATCAAGCAAGTGATAGAATGGTCCATGAATGCTTCTCGTTGCTGCAAAATCTAGCAGGCCTTGGAGAGGGGTACCCTACAAGGCTATCGCTAGACCAAGTGACAACAATGAGATAGTAGCCCACTGTTACCACTGCTACTAACCCTTTCTGTTTACAGATTTTCACCTATGGGAGGAGTCTTGATGCTTAGACTAGGCCACCTTATAGGTATTCTATGTTTAGGATATGAGGTGAGAAGGTTTTCCAAAGGAAAAACATTATTTAGGCACAAGGCTCCAAAGGGATGCAATTCGCTTTCCTTGAGAAGACCTAATTGGATACACAAGACCTAGGACTTGATTGATAGGTTGAGAGTTGGAATGGCCACAGGTCAATGTATAGGGAAAGATTTTTCCAAGATATATTCCAACAAGTAAAAGGTGCATAAAACCCTCAATAAGCCACTAAGTTGAAGCTAAACCAAAACTAGGGTTTGCCTTGGGAAAAATAACAAGGGCGAATGAATTTATGGATGAAATTGAAGTGAATGCCTACCAAATGGAGTGATTTTGTGGAAACCACTATCCTCTTGTTGAAATTTTGATGTTCTATGCTATAACAATCACTTATTACAAAACTTCTTTACGTTGCAATATTAGATAAGAAATTGTAAATAGAACATAAATCAATGCACAATAGAAGACAACCAAGAAAAAAATGAGACAGAGAATTTAGGTCCAATGACCAGGGCAAAGCCCACAAGGGAAAACCCAACTTGATTCTTCTTCCATTAGAAATCAATTGTTCAGCAAAGATATAGAGTACAATGAGAGATCAAGAGAATGAGTAAGTTGACCCAAATCTAAACAGGTTGTAGCACGAAGATAACTAGTAGCAGCAACAGATGCACACACTGAATCAACCTCCCCTTCAACTGAATCAACACTGAAGCATTGAATCAACCTTGGCTCACCAAGTTTTGCTCTTACTTTCCAAGTTTCTCTCATAATCTTCTTAAACTCTCTCCAACTCTCTCTCAAGTTCAAAATCTTCTTTCACAATGCACACATAGTGAGGGGAAAAAGAATGAGGCACATATATATAGGAGGAGCAATGAATCCATGCCATAAAGGAGGAGTAACTCGCATGCCAAGAGGGAGAGTAACATATGCCCATTTAGGAAATGTAACTCATGCCATTAAGAAGGTACACATGCCTTTGTAACTTATGCCATTAAGGAGAGTATAACGTATGCATTAAAGAGTGCGTAAGAGGAATATTTCATGAGATGCTTTAATGAGAGTGTAAGAGAACATTATTGAGAGCCATGATTGAGTGACTTGAATTTCTTTTTAATAATAATATAATAGTATCATAAGAATAATAATAATAATATTAATGATAATATTGATGATTAAGTCGAAATTGAACTATTAGGATTGATTGATGATCAGAAGGGATTTTCCATCAATAATATTCGATTACCAATTGATGCAAAGTGATTTACTATTTTTGGGAAGTGATACTTGAGACTTTCTATTTTTTGAAATACTATTTTAGACTTTTTATTTTTAGAAATTCATCCCTGAGCTGCCAAATTTTGGACACTCCCTCTCAGCTAGGGAGGAATTTATTTTTGCAACAAAAGATCTCTACTTTCTCTGCTCATCTCTCTATTCATCTTTGCTATGTATCATTTGGAACAATGATGTCTCAATCTAATGAAGAAGAATCACGTAAGGGAGCTCCGACTACCACCCTATAGCCACGGACAATAGGGGAGATTAATCCACCACCCTAAATATATATGTGATCGACAATAGGCAGGATACCACTTACCATGAGAGGTAAGGATCACAATAATCCTATTGTCCGCCAATCTTCTCACATGGACCTTCAAGAATCAAGTGGTAGAACACTTGCATCCATATACTTTTGGGGGTTAACCAACTTACCAGAGGTAAAGGATCACACACACTGAAGTCTTTCCTCTTTCTTTGGATGGCAATCTCGACAAGCACAACTTGTGGGTAGGATGCATACTAGGCTATACTATGACAAGTCCCAGACTAGATGGTAGGGGGATTACCACTTGTCAACACATGACAAGGATCACACACAACCTACAGTCAAGAGTTACTCCAACCCATGAGCTCTCCTGGCTCCATTCCCAACTTGGGAGCTCAAGTAGGGGGGAAAGCATACCTTAATGTTCTTGATCAGCTGTGACCACCCCTCTCATCAGTGCCTTCACTGGGCTTACGACTGTTATTCCTGGCCTTAGTGCATGACATTGAGAGAATATTGGGTCACATCCGTCCGTCCAATTTTCTCTTTGAATACCGAAAACTTCCCTTTCGGCAAAGGCTTGGTAAGCATGTTGACTATCTGATCATCAGTCACAATATGATGGAGCCTCACTGCTCCTCTTTGCACCATATCTTGGATATAGTGATATGTGATCTAAATGTGCTTGTAGTTGTCATGGAACATAGGATTTTCTGCAAGTCAAATCCCACTCTTATGGTCACAGTATATTATTGTCGTATCTAACACATGCTCAAACAACTCTCCAAAGATCTTCCTCGACCATACTGCCTCACAGCTAGCCATGCTAGTAGCAATGTACTCGGCTTCAGCCGTGCTAAGGGCTATAGACTTTTGTTTTCTGCTCATCCAAGATATCACGGTAGATCCCAAACTAAAGCAACATCTAGATGTGATATTTTAGTCAACAGAGTTACAAGCCTATCGGCATCAGAGAACCTGTGTAGTCTTACATCTCCGACAGTATATCTCAATCCAAGATTGATGGTCTCTGTTACCATTCAAACTAGCAAGGGTCCTAAAAGGGGGATCCTTGAAGGGTTACTACTAGGCTAAGGGAAACAATGGAGAGATAGCCTAGTGTCACCTTAGCTAAGGCTCCCTACTCTTTATAGACTTTCACCGATGGGAGGAGACCCATTATGATAAGGATCATGAAATGTATGGACCAATGATAGGGCGAGGGGTGATTCTAGAAGCCTATTCACAAGAGGCTCAAATATGTGGCTTGCTTGTCTTGGAACACAAGATGGAAGGCTCTTTAGGAAGGGCTTGGGAAAATTTCTAGGGTTAGGTTTTGAGTATGTGTCTTATAAATGAGATCCCTAAGCCCTAGAATTCTTGGGTTTAGGTGATCTTCAAAGTATTAACCTTGATAGTGCATTGGACCACATGGGACCAAGTGGACTTGAGGTTCGGTCAAGGGGATAGGATTTAGCAACCAATGATATGCTTGACCTAATTAGGGGGGGAAGGGATCAACGAATGAATTTTCAATGAAAGACAATGCAAGGATCCCAGTGACGTTTCTAGCGTAAGGGAAACCAAAGGGAAGAATTGCTATTTTATCTAGGGCTTGCGATATCTCAAGATTCGATCATCGGAATCTCATGAAATTTGGAGGGCTTCTCGAGGACACACTAGCATAGTTGTGGACCAAAATCGAAGTATTTGGATGGCTAGATTGGGAGATAATTGATGCCCTAGGTGACCTAGAGGACTAGACATAGAGAAGGGGAAAGGGGAGAAGGAAAATAGGTTTGAGGTGATCACCTTTGGATGGACCAGTGCCTAATCATTTAGGGAGATTGGAGTTAGGTAGAATTATGACTATGGACCTTTGAATTTTCTAGGTCAAGGAGGCCTTAAAGACAACTTCGCTGGGCACTAGGGTAGCAGCAAAAGCAACTTCAAAGACTTTATACTTCGTTTTGTATGATAAATGGCTTGTCGAGATGAATTTTAGTAATGAAACATTCCTAGGAACATTCATTCATTATACATGGCCCATGCATGAAGCGTTCACTATCCAGAAACAAAATTTCCACAACTTCCCATAAGAGATGCAACAAATAAGCCCTATTATAGCAAAATCCCAACAACAATGTATGTGACAAAATTAGAAAGAAAAAATAGCATTAAAATGTTCATACATGTATAAGAATATATCCAACCATCCAAAGACTTGCCATCAAGAGGCTCCAATGTGAAAATTCCTTAAACCCGTGAATTCTTACTGCAACACTAATGATATTTCTCCTACTTGTTAGATTTACATAAACAAGTTATTTGTTGTTTCCTACAACAAACATCGAAATACATACACTGCAACCTACACCATTTAAATAATATGCCGAAACAAGAAACTGAACAATAGAGAAAGATATACACAAATGAGACAGTTGTTTTTGGACAAATGTCCCCGGAAAAACCTAATGTAGGAAAAACCAATGTTCCACCAAGACTCCGGTGCGGGGAGACGCGGGTGCGGGAGACGCACAAGGGGGACGTGTGGGAGCACCCTCAAATTTTAGGGAAATTTCGGGGGTGCGGGGAGACATCAAGGTATATATATATATATATATATATATATAATTCAAGTTCATATCCATTGTTCAATGTTCAATAATGAAAGAACAAAAATATTAAATAGGCAATTGAATCATTGATCCATCCTCATCATTCATTTTGATAAATACATCATTCATATGACATACTCAAGTCCCATTATTGAATTATTCATACATACCATGAGATTCGATAAAATAAATAAAAATCAATAATGAAATATTCAAATACATTGATCCATATCATTCATCATTCAATGATTCATTATTCTACAATCTACATTGATTTAAAAATTAAATTCATCATTCATCATTCTAGAATCTAAATTGAAAGCAAAACATACTAGAATATTTTCAAAGTTTGAACACTAAATTTATATAACTCAAAGTTTGAAGTTTTGAACCCAGGTTTTAGACTTTTAGTTATTTAATATTTTTTTGTTCTATTTAGTTTTAATTTTAATTTTTTTTAATTGTTTTGATTTTTAATTTTTAATTTGGGTCTTATTAGACAAATTTAAAGGGGGACACCTAGAAGCACCCTTTTTGAAGGGGGACGCCCAAACGCACCCTTTTTGGGGAGTCTAGACTCCCACACTGAAAGGGGACGCCCAGATGCATCCTTTTTGGGGAGTCTAGACTCCCACACTGGGGAAACGCACCCCCTTGCGTCTCCCCAAGACTCCCCAAAAAAGGTGTGTGGGGAAACGCACCCCCAAGAGACTCCTCGTCCCAGGTGCAAGGGGTGCGAGGGGTGCGTGCACCCGACCCTGGGGGACGCGTTCTCGTGGAACATTGGGAAAAACGGTGCAACAGATCTGGCGGTTTTTATTATTATGCAGTAATTTTCTGAATACAACTTTTGGATGCCTTTCCGACAATCCAGTTACAGAGAAATATGACTGACAGAAGAAATTTGTGAGATTACCTCACTCTACCCGGCAAGTCCTTGCTGATTCGACAGCTGAACCAATGTGTCCCTGACTATTTCTGCGCTACCCCTGCGTGGGCTCTGCGTCAACGTCTAAGGCCCCGTGTCAGCTCAACTAGGAATTGATTTGCTCTCTCGAAGCTCTGACGTTAACCCTCTCGGCTTAAAATGTCAAACCCCAACGAATTTTAGGACTTCTGCTTGGAGGACTGTGTTGCCTCTACGTGAGCACTTCTGGCTCAACGTCAACCCCTCATGGGTAATGCACTACCTCCTTCTGTTGTCTCTCTGCCTCTCTGCTGCGTATCCTTGGTTGAGGAGAGGATTCTCCAACCAAACTATCCCTGCCCTCATTGCAAAAGATCACTATCGAAATTCTCCTGGCAGCTGCTCTGATTCAGAAAATCGAACTTCTGAACTCACTTTGTGTGTCTTCCCAAATGACCCTCAAGCTTTCTTAAATAACCTCCTCGTTGACATTCAACGGCTTAGATTAGAAGCTAATCAATGGCTAAGATCATTTCTAGTTGATCCTCGTCTTCTTCTAGAAGTTACACCCACAGTTAGATTAACACCCATTAATTATTTTATTTTCCTAAGTTTAGACTTAGGGTCCCAATAAAAATAATTAATTATTTTAATAAAATTGTTTTTGAGTGGAATTTTCCAAAACACTTTATGGGTTCTTTGGAATACATGTGCCCAAGCTTCCTTGCAAAATTTGAGAATTAGCGCACCTCCGATGCTACCAAAAATCAACACTCCCACTTAGCGAGGAATGTGCTCTCTAACAATGCAACCTGCTCAAGCATCACTCTGTTCTGTAACATCTCCCTCTGTGCTGTTGATGTCTGACATTCTGTCCACTAACCACTACGCAAATGCTACATTTGTACTACTGCTGACCCTGCCACTATCAACACTGCATCCGTACTACAACTCCCTCTGAATTTCTGCATTCGTGTTGTTACTGGCACTGGCACTGCCAACTGCCCCTGCACTGCAAACTGCTGATTCTACTACATCAGCAACGGAAAAAGATCCCAAATTACTGAACTAATTGTGTTCAGTATGATACCATGTGAATGCTGGAGCCTGATTGCTGCTAGACTCTGCGTTGACCCTCTGAATCTTTTGCGTTGCTGCTGACTTCTGCTCTGTGCCATTTGCATTGCTGCTAACTCTGGTCTTCCCTGTTCAGTCTCTGACGCTCCTAGCCACTGCAACTGTCTCTCCAACACTCGATACCGTCCGACACTAGTCCACCCTACTACTTCTGATCTGGGCTCTCGTAGCAAGGAATTGATCCGAGAGGTGGGTTGCTCATGGATCTTGCCCATCTATAGCTCTTTCGAACTACAACTTGAAATCAACCCACCTCCCTCCTGGAGGTATCTCAGTTGTCATGGCAAACTCCTCCTCCTTGATCTTCGTGGGTGCATCCTTTGCATCATGCTTCTCATCTTTGTTCTTCTTCCTGAGAGGACACTGTGTTGCGTAGTGACCAATCTCATGATCTGAAATCACCCGTAGATGACCTCAGAGAAATAATGAAGGTATTATATACTCAAGTGCTAGGGTGTGCCTATGTTATTTTATGCAATGGATTGATAAGATTGCGAAATACACAGACACTGAAACAGTAAGAGAACACAATAAACAAACACATAAACACAACAAATTTAATAAGGAGTTCACCCAATCCTCCTAGACTACGTCTCCTGGTCTAGCCTTCAGTGGTGGCCTTTCTATTGTGTCTTAAAGCAGAGTTTTTACAATAAGGAGCTCAATTTGAGTCTCACTTAACAGATGATGATCAGTAGGATTGTACTTGGATTCCCCAAGTCTTTAGAGTACACAGACTCCCTTTACTGAATCTTGACCTCAATTGGTCTCAGTGGTATGAGTCCAATTTGGTACTCAATACCTGACAAGTATACACAGAAGAGTTGCTTGAACCTCTCAAGCCTTCTCTGGAGTTCACAGACTCTCGGACTCTCCCTGTCTCTGTCTGCTCGATGTTGCCTTTGCTCTGCAGGTTAGCTCGGCTTCTCTGTTCTCTGCAATTCACTTCTTTCTTGCCTCTTGGCTTTCTACTTCTCTTTCGCTGCCTGCCTTTACTCTGTCTGTTCGTGGCTTAAAGCCAATCTGCTCCCTGATTGTTCGTTTCCGCTTCCCGACTCTCTGGATCTCCTATCTCTGCCCGTTGGAATTCCACTGCTCTGCATCATCATCACTGTGTAATGCTTCACAGAGAGGTGGCCACTTGTTTCCTCACGAATTGAGTGTCAGTTCTCTTTGAACGGTCGTTATTTCCATTGCTCCAAGATTTCCTGCAAAACTGATTCCTCTGCCAACTCATCGGTCATGCTGGACCTCAAATCTTATATGACTCAGCCTATTTCCCCGTCGAATCCGGTCATCCATCGGATCATTTCTCCGCCGTTGATCTGGAGCCTCCAGATCCTACGGTCTCCGTCCATATCGGGCAGGTAAGTAGCATGACCTTTACTTGCGTGATGTGAGCAGTTTTCTCTCTCATCCACTGGACGCGTGTTACCCAGTGTATGGCATCGGGCAAGACTCGGTCGAACCCGCTTACCACTTGAAGCCCTTCCGATATACTGTCAGTTTTAGCGCAGAACCTGCCTTCTGACGGAATCGGCGATTTCCTTACGGTTTTATGCTTTTCCTCGTGACAGAGCGCTTGGGGGCTTTCCTTCATTGAGGGGGACGCCCTGCGATACGCGATTAGCGCTAATCGCGTATTAGAAACTGCCTTTGTTTTTGGATTTGACCTCCCGTTTGTCAATTTGTGCCAGTGCGTGGTCACCATGTGTAATATTCCTAATTAGCCATGGCTAATTGGAATATTCGATTTTGCTTATTTTTGCATTCTATAGTTATATATGAATAAAAAGGTGAGGAAAAGGGGACATGACTCACTCTTAGAATAAAAGTCACTTCCTAGTAGCACCACGTTGTGACTTAAAGGGGAGCCAAGGGGGCCAAAAGGGGATGCAGAGATGGAGCCCACGCAGACACTTGGAGGGACTGCGCAGAAGGGAAGGAACACGTGGCAAGAGGGGAATTATGCTGGAGAAGGTGGGCCTTGGGATTGAGAGAGGCACAGGCTATAAAGGAGAGAGGAGCTTCCTCATTTTGGCATTCAGCTATGTGCATTCGATATAGTCACTTCGACTTAGATCACGCTGGTTGTTTAGCTAGTCTGTAGCACTGTTTAGTGCATTGAGTGTTTCCGTTCGAAGATCTCACCCTTAGCCCCGGGGGACTTCGAGTGCCTGCTCGGGCAAGGTATTTCCATTAGCATTTCAGCAATAGTTTCATTAGCATTTTGGCAGGAGGATTGAGCACCTTGGAGGATTGCGCAACACTGAGAGGGATGACGCAGTTCTTTCTGGCAGGAGTTTTGGATTGAGGGTTTGCAGTAGGATTTGTGTTGGGAGATTGAGCAAGGGATCAACCCTTGCATATTGGAGAGTTTTGGCAGAGGTTTCAGGCAGATTTCTGGAGGGTTTCATTCAGTGGCAGTGCAGAGCATTGAGGGACTGCGCAAAACCCCAAGGGGGTGATTTTCGGGGGTTGTCTATTCTAGGAAAGCTTTCTGGGTTTTTCTAGGTTTCTTGAGTAGAGTCCAATTCCAGAGTTTTAGCATTTTCCAAGGAGGGGAACAGCCCCAAATCCTCATTTGATTTTCAGCAGCAATAGCAGCACGACAGTTCTCCAGCAACTTCCACGCAGTTCTGAGAGAGGCCATTCCTTTGCTATTTTGAGTGTATTTCTTCACTTGCCTTGTGCAAGTTGAGGTGACATCTTCCTGATCACCTCCTGTACTCATTCTATTGCTCAGTATAACAAAATGGCTTAGCATTTCTCTCTGCATTTCTTGAGTATCTGCTTATATTGCACATTTATATTATTATATATTGCACCACTATTATTTTTATCATTTTGAGTTTCCCGGTTATTATATCATTTGTACGTATTTGGTTGGAGTTTACTGGGGTTTTGGATAATATCTCTGAAACGGGATATTACACCATGGGCCAATTGTCTGCGCGCTTTGACCGAGGGTCCTCATTGTTCCTTGCTGACCACAAATTGCCATTGCTCAGAGGTTATTTTTGATAAGCTCGATATCCATAAGATTTTGAAGCTTGACATAATTTGAAACAGTCATGAAAACTTAGAGAATGTTTAAGGATCCAATTCGGATCACGACCTCCCCACTGAAAAAGCTTTTGGACCACCAAAAGTTGGTTTTCAAGCATCGACTAAGTGAGGGGATAGCTGTCTCACTTGTCCAATCTCTATCCATTTTTCACTGCTTGGCTTTGAACCCTTGAGTCTAATCTTGAGGTACTCAACATCTCCCTTGCGCGCCATCCTTACCTTTTTGTCTAGAACTGTATCTTCTTGCAATTCATTGAGATGTTAAGGTAACAGATAATCAACAGAAGGCAATTGACTTTGCTCTTCGGGATCTTCAAATAATGAAGGTTCGAATAGTCTCAAGTTGTCTGCATTAACCACTGAGTAGATGTGCATGTAAGCTGGTAAATCAAGGCGAAAAGCATTCTCACCAATTTTCTCAAGTATCTTGAAAGGTCCATACCTTATTGGCTTTAGCTTTTTACCTTCACCTTGCATTTTGTCTTTGCTGATATATAGCCAAAATTGATCACCAACTTGGAAACTATGCTCCATCCGATGCTTGTCATGCCTTGCCTTGTATTTGGCTTGGCTCTTTTCCAGCTGTTCCTGTACTGCCTGGTGAATCTCTTGGATTTGTTCAATGAACTTGGTTGCCTTGTCCACATCACTGTGTCCATCAACTGCTATGTTTTTACCAAAGACAAAATCTAAGGGAGACCTTGGTGTGAAACCAAAATAGGTCTCAAAAGGAGATCTCTGTGTACAAGAATGTTTTGCTTGGTTGTAAGCATGTTGCACATAACACAAATGTTCATCTCAAAGTTTGGGATGCTTGCTGCAATAGCCTTTGAGCAACTGGATCACTGTTTTGTTGACCACTTCTGTCTGACCATCTGTCTATGGATGAAAGGCTATGTTTTTCTTCAGTTTGGTGTCCATCAATTCTCACAGACTCGACCAAAACTTCCCAACAAATCGGGTGTCTCGATCAGATACAATGGAAGTGGGTAATCCAAAATGAACCCATACACGCTGAAAGAACAACTTTGCAGTTTGTTCAACTGTAATCTGTTTACTACAAGGTATCAAAATACACATTTTGTTGAACCTATCCACAACAACATATAAATAGTCATGACCTTTCTTAGATTTAGGCAGTCCTCCAACAAAGTCCATGGAAACACTTTCCCAAGGATGAGAAAGAACTGGTAGTGGAGTGTACAAGCCTAGTTTTTTATTACTGGACTTGCTTTTAGCACACATGGTACACCCTCTTACATATCTAGAAACTGTCTCATTCATTTTTGGCCAATAACAAAATCTTTGCAGTTGTGCAACCGTTTTACTTACCCCAAAGTGACCTGATATTAGAGAAGTGTGTGCTCGAATTATCTTTACTTTTTCAGTTTGTGGAATGCATAGCTTCCCACAATGATGCAAGAGTTGGTCCTTAATGCGATAATCCAATTCTTTTACTCGTTTGCCTTGACTTAAAGTTGCATATACATCTTTAAAATCTATATCTGAGCATATTGTTCAATGTAGCTCTCATGCAATACTAAGTTATGCTTAAGTATAGTAGATGCGTTTATAATTGGTCTAGATAACATATCTGCAACTTTATTGTGTATGCCCTTTTTATATCTGATGACTAAATGAAACTGTTGTAAAAAACCCATCCATCTATAGTGTCTTGATTACTGCAACTTAGTTTGGGAGTGTAGATATTGGAGTGGTTGATGATCAATATGTATAACTGTCTCTTTGCCCATTAAGTAATGTTTCCACTTTTTCACTCTGTACTAATGCATACAATTCTTTATCATATGTGGGATAGTTAACTACTGCAAAATTAAATGTCTCAGAATGATAACATATGGGTTTACTGTGTTGTATCAACACTGCTCCCATGGCATAGTCACTGGCATCTATTTGGATCTCAAATGGTTTTTGAAGACTAGGTAGTGCTAGTACTGGTGTTGTACTAATCTTTTCTTTCAAGGTGTCAAAGGCTTTCTGTTGTTTGCCTCCCCACTGAAACACCTTGTTCAATCCTGTTAAAGCATGTAAGGGAGCTGCAATTAAGGAAAAGTTAGAAATGAACTTTCTCCAATATTGTGCTACTCCTAAGAAGCTTCTATCTTCTGTAACAGATTTGGGTTTAGGCCAGTTTACAGTGACTGCCACCTTAGAGGGATCTATCTTCAATTCATCACCCCCTACTATATGTCCCATATAATTCAAAGATGTTTTGCCAAATTCACATTTTGAGAGTTTAACATAAAATTTTTCTCTTTTCAAAACATCTAGTGTCTGCTTACATGCTTTAAATGTTCTCGCCACGTTTTGCTAAAAATAAGAATGTCATCCAGATATACAATAACAAAATCATCAAGAAAAGGTCTGAGTACATCATTCATTATTCTCATAAAAGTAGCAGGAGCATTAGTTAAGCCAAAAAGCATAACCAGCCACTCATATAATCCCTACTTTGTTTTGAAAGCAGTCTTCCATGCATCTTGTTCTGCAACTCTGACCTGATGATATCCACTATTCAAGTCTAACTTGGGAAAATAAACAACTTCCTTTAACTGATCTAATAGATCATCTATGCGAGGAAGGGGATAACGATTTTTTATTGTTATCTTTTTCAGTGCTCGGTAATCGATGCACATTCTCCATGAGCCATCTTTCTTTTTTACCAAAACGATTAGAGACCCACATGGTGGTGTGCTAGGTCTGATGAACCTCTTCTCGAGCAACTCCTGTACCTGCTTCTTGATTTCTGCATTCTCTAAAGCAGATAGCCTGTACATTTTGATGTTAGGCAATGGAGCATCTTGCTGCAAATTAATATCATGCACTATTTCCTTTTTGGGTGGCAGACCCTTAGGTTCTTGAAACAAGATATCATATTCTAAAACAACTTTTTTTAAATCAGCTTGCTGTTTAGCATCACAACCCTCAAATACATTGGTTTTATCAGGTTTCTTTTCCTTTACAACCATTAGTAAAAATTGTTTGCAAGAATTTACAATTCGTTTCACTTGCCTTGAGTTTATGAGAGTATGATTATTTTGAGCTTATGAGCTCTTACAATATATTTGATTCCATCTTTAACGAGGAGATACTTGTTCTCAGCTCTATAGAAAATAGCTTTTCTATCATACAAGTAGGGACTTCCCAAAACAATTCCACATATATCCAAAGGAACTATGTTTAACTCAACCTCATCTACAATTGCTGACCCAAAAGAAAACTTAAGTTTACATTGTCTAGTCACTTGTAGTTGTGCTTTATCACTTAACCAACCTAATGGGTATGGTTTCTTGTGAGGTGTAGTCAGTAATCCCAACTTCTTTACAATTGCTTCAGAAATTAAATTTACTTGTGAGCCACTATCAAAATATCAATCTTTTGATGCTTGGAAATAACTCGAATATGGAAAAGCTCATGTCCTTTTCTCTCATTTTCTTCATTATTAGTAGATTGTGCAGAATCACTAGTAGATGCTTCAGAATTCTTACCTTTTATACCTGTGGCTGCAATGGTTGTTTCATCTCCCGAGTCTGACTCCAAATATTTCTGAATAGCTGCAGCAGTCTTCTTCTTCTTGTCCTCGAACTTCTTAGGTCTCAGCTCCACATGCAGTATCCAACAGTGCTCATCATCATGCCCATCCTTCTTACAGTGAGTGCATGAAGACTTGTTTTTCTGTGCAGTGTTGGCCTTCCTCTCTTTCCATTTCTGTTTTCTTTTCTCCTTATTCTTGCTTGCAATGGGCTTGGATGATCCCCCAATTTCTGTGTTCCCATTCTTTCCTCTAGTTTCTGTTGAAATTTGATACCGGAGGACAGGTGGTTCCCTAAGGCTTTGATCTTTGGCCTAGGGAAAAGTGTCCAATAGAATTTATTTTTTCTCCTAAAGTGACTTTATAATTTTTATAAAATCAAATCTAATTTAAAAGTGACTTTAAGTGATAAAGTCACTAAAGTCTAATTTTAAAGTGACTTTAATAAAGTCAATGTAAAATTAGAAAGGAAAAGTGACTTTGGAAATAAATGACTAAGTGGGTCTTTATTAAAGTGGGGTGAATTAAAAAATAAAAAGTGAGATTTAAATGAACATTTAATCTCAGCCTTAGATCTCAACCTATTTCAGCGATTGGATTTAGGGATCACCCAAAAGTCACTTAGGGTTAGATTAAGGGAGGAAAATGAGGAAAAATTCATTCATTCTATTAGCTACCTATACCAATAGGTTTCATATTTCATGATTGGCAAAGAAAGTTCCAAATATGCTCTGCTTTGGTGATACAAAGATCCCATATTTCCAAGAGAAGACAATGTGTATATATAGCTTCATGTTGACTAAATTTTGATGGATGGTCCAACAGCCCAATCTGGATCATGCCATGTTTCAATTTGTGTTGTAGAATAGAGAAAGAAGTCTGTCCAAACTGTTTAATCTTGGCAGACCAGTAGCTTAGGTAGAGAAGTAAGGTTCCCAACTGCTTAATCTGGGACCTTGGAAGCAATAAGGGTAGTTCTAGATAGAAAATCAAAAGAAAAAGCCAAGAGAAAAGAAAAGGCAAATAAGGGTCTGCAAGTCCAAGTGCACCCTCCAAGAAGAAACAAAAAATGCTAGGCAAGTAGATGGGTAGGCAGATGGGGTTGCAGAAATGTCATCTCTTTCAAAAGGATCTTGCTGACCTAGCATAAAGAAACATTAGTGGATAGAGAAGCTCCTCTTCTCCATCATGTTGCAGCAAAGCAAAGAAGCATGACTGACTCCCTTTTCCCCTTTTCACATTCATTACTAACATCCCTTCATCAGTGGTGGTCATGAAAGAATTTAAGGTTTTATGTTGGTTCTTATTCCTTTAAAAGCCACATTTCTTGTCTAAAAATCTTTTTATTTTGATCTACTCCCTAAGCTAAGTGGTTTTCACATAAACTTAGTGATTTCATCCCTCATTCACTTCTTCCATTCATATTAACCCCTAACTTCTTATTATCTAAATCCCCTATGTTACCCTTTCCCTATTATTATAAACACTATGGTGTATAAACCCCAAGCATTCTATAAATATCCCTTCCCCTTGGCATTATAGCCATATGTTCACTATCAGGGATTAAATTGACATCTGGTCAGTTTAAGAACCCAAAGCCTTACCCCTCTTTCCCCTTCAGAAGTTTTCTAATCCATTAAACCCTTCATTTGTAAAAGAACCTTGTGAAAAACCCCCATTTGCACCCCTAACCCGCTTCATTTGCAAAAGCATATGAAAAAACCCACTTTTTCATTTTACCCAAAGTTCGGGCGCTGTGCGCATTTTTATGAAAAATACATTGAAAACCATATGAATTTGCCGAAGTCCTAAGTCCCCGCCGGGCACACCTTTCAAAGAAAATATTAAAATAATCCCCGCCCGCTGCCGTATGGTCCTGGCATCTCAACGATCCGTCAACCGTCGGATCTAGCCTTTTTCATCGGACGGCCCACATGAATATCGGAGCGGCCCTGACGTCCGTAGGTTAGCTTCCGATATTTGTCAGAGGGTGACGTTAGGCCTCTGCCACGCGTCACCCCCACATCGTATCGGAGCCCCCTCTGACAATTCAGCTTCCGTATAGAGGGCGGTGCGATATCAAACCGCTTACCGCTTCCGGTTTCCGTTAACCCGCTAGGCCAGCGTCACTGCTACGTCATCGCCGCGTCAGCGCCCCCGTTCGCCATTTGCTCCACCTGTCCGCCACCTCATCATCCCCGTGGACCACTCTTAAGCCGCCACGTCACCTGATGACGTCATCCGACCTTGACCCCACCTGATGACGTCATGCTGACGTCATCCAAAAAAAGCGCCAATGTTCCAAAAATCCATATTTTGGCCAAAAAACCGTGTTTTTTGCACTTTTTGCAAAAACGATTGTTGTTTCTTCTGCATGCATTTTACGTCCAAGCTCTCACCAACCTGCTGAATTCGACCTGGAGACCGTTGGTGCGCCAAACCCACCTGCATTTGCCACCATTGCCGCAGTGTACCAGGTATTTATCCGAATTATCCTCCCTGCGCCTAAGTTTGTCCATAATTCTCCAAGGATAACTTAAAACACTGAAAAAACACATAATTTACCGGCAAATCCTCTCTGCCTAGTCTCCATTTACAACTGTAAGGTCGAAATTCAACTGCTAAGCCTTGTTTACCCGAGTTTTCACAAAACCTGCATGCTGTTCGCGCAATCGTGAACGGGGAACCCGAGCTGCACTAATTTACTGTGAAAAAGGAGTTGTAAGGGCCAAGCATTAGCCCTATCAGTTCTTGTGCAGCATTTCAAATTGCTGCCATTGCCATTTTACCCTTTGTTTCTTGCAATTCACCTCTCTATTGCAAAAATACCCCTTTGGTATTGTTCTGTTCATTAACACCAGTGCACATACAAACAGAGCCCTAAAGCAACCATGGATGCACCAGTAGCTCCTGTAGCCCTGAACATTGCCCCATTAAACGCCCCTCAAAGGGAATTGGAATGGGAGCCATTAGCAGACCTGGATTATCAGATATCAGAAGAAATGCTAATGCACAGCAAGTACCACATTTACTTGCTGAATGAGTTGAAGATTAAACATGAGGCTGGAACAGATGTATTGGGCATTTGGGATTCTTTCCTCCCTCTCTTCAAGCTCCCTCAGGTCAACCAGTTTCCTGACCTAATCCACCTATGTGCTGAATCCTACGACGCCACTCAGAGGGCTGTGATTGACCCTTCAGGCTCAGTTGTTTTCTATGTCACCCCTGAAGCCATCAGAGAGATGCTGCACTTCAAAACTGAGAAGAAATTAGTCCCTTTATCACTGGCTGATCTGATAAAGCAAGGAGCTAAATTGACAGAGGCTCAGATCACCAAACTAAATCAGTTGTACATTGGGTCTGACACCGTGAAGTACCCTCCCATTTCTCATGTTTACCTCAACCAATTGGGCAGGGACCTTGTAGATATGATCAGTCCCATTCTGGGCTATAATTCTATTGAGTTTGTTGATGAAACTGTGCTGGTGATGATGCTCATGTTTGCCCCTGGCAAGTCTCCAATCTGCTATGACTATGCCACCTACATATCTGACAAAATACATGAGCAACTAATGAACTTGGCAAGAGAAAGGGTGTTCAGATACACCTCTTACATCTATCACTTAATTTTGTATTATCAACATGAGAAGTTTCACTTTGCTATAAAGAGAGTGGATGCACAAGGAAATCCAAGGTCAGTGGTTTATTGGTCCTCTACCTTCCATTGCAGATCTTGCTCTCCATATACTTATTGTGAGTTTATAGAGCTTTTCATCCACCCAGCCATGTCTCTGCTCATGAGCTCACCTCCTCCTAGACTTACTGATGAGATGCAGAGGATTCTTCAGCTGTCCAAGGCATACAGCATTGGGGATTGGTACTATTACCAACACCACACAGTCATTAGAATATATGGGTGTGAGTTGCCCCCATACAGATTGCCCAGATATGTGCCCATGAGATTGTTTGCCCTTGAATACTTCAGGCAGTTTGGGAAT
Source organism: Pinus tabuliformis (assembly GCA_031772625.1). Lineage (NCBI taxonomy): Eukaryota > Viridiplantae > Streptophyta > Pinopsida > Pinales > Pinaceae > Pinus > Pinus tabuliformis. Next base: position 840,284,583 of record CM062815.1, read on the forward strand.
GCTGATGTGCTACATTTTTCAGGCAAGGGCAAGAAAGCACAGCTCAAGGTAAGAAACCAATTAGGCCACTTCATTTACAACAAAAGGGAGGAAGGTTGGCAAGAAGCAGACAGAATGCTAGAATCCCTTGGCCTACAGACCAGTTTCCTTTGGAAACCTTATGACCCCAATCACTTCATAACTTTAAGAAGGGTCAAATATAGGCTATCCGGTTATGACCATGTAAGGTTGCCTCACATAGAAAAGTATGCAAATCAAATTAAGTGGAGGAGAGGAACCTTAGAGGAGGCTGCTACACAAGAAGAATTAAATCAAAGAGAAGTTAAAAATCTCCAAAAGATGGCTGACTTGGAGCTTTGTTCACAGGTATTTGCTCTTCCAAGCACTCTAGTGGGAGCAGCTGCCTCATCCTCCACAACGCATCAGCAAGCAGCTAGAACTACTAATCAAACCTCTAGCAAAGGCAAAGAGAAAGAAATGGAGACAGAGCAGCCACCTCATGAAGAGGTGTAGCATGAAGAGGTGCAGCATGAACAGGTACAGCAGCAGGAAATGCAGCAACAACAACAGGTACAGCAGCAACAAGAGGGGCAGCAAGAAAATATATCACAGGCCCCAATTTCCACTGAGCAGCAGCCACAACAAATTGTGCCTCCTAGGCAGGAGACAACAGTGGAGGCCTCAGTCATTCAAACCCCACAGAAAGAAGATATCAGTAGAAAGAGGGACAGAGAGACTACCCTCACAACATCAACAACTCATGGGGAGAAAAGACATAGAATGAATCCCTTCTCAGAGGAAGAAATGCCTATAGGGCAGTCTTTGGGCATGGGCCCACCTAGTATGGAGGCATCTGCAAGTTCCTTCCAGCAGGAACAAGAGAGGACAGTGGGAGGAGAAGTCAGCTCCTCAAGCCAGCAAAGAGGAGCTGAGGTGGGCATCAAGCAGCAGTTCATTGACATAAAGAAGAGGAATGAGCCCATAAGAGTACAGCTGTATAATCATTTGTTGAAAATGGCTCCCACTAACCAGCAAAGACTAATGTCCGCATTTGATGTCCAAGAGGGCAAGATGATCATGAGCCACTTCATGCCAGCCGTATTGCAGCCGCAGTCAGCTGCAGATTACATAAGGACCAACCTTGAGGTCCTTGCCAAGGACATCCACCCAATGGACAAAATTGAATTGCATAAGCAAACGGGTGAAATGGTGTATGCCTCCTTGGCAGATAAGACATTGGAGAATTACAGGCTAGAAAATAGCCTAAATAACATAGCTGCCCAACTTGAGTTGGAGAGAGCATCCTCTCAAGCAAAGGACAACAGAATCAAAGCCTTGGAGGAGATAATCATAGAACTTGGGCACGATCCCAAGGACATCAAGGCTGTGCAGGCATTGTTGAAATCGAGAGATGCAGATATGGCAGCATTAAGAAAAATGGTGAAAGTCCCAGCAACCATTCACCCACAAACTGGAGAAGTTGCCCAGCTGAGACATGACCAAGATGCATCAGCTATGCTAGTATCCCTATACAAACAGCTGATCCAAGATTCCAAACACAAGAAAAATTGGGAGAATCAGAGGCTGCACAGGCTGCACTGCAGGCAGCATTACAACAAAAAGGAGGACAAACATCTCAGCCTCCTCCAGAAATAATTAACCTGGAGGAACCTCCTCAGACTACAGCTCCTCCTACTGAACAGACAGCACCATCTACATCAGCAACTGCACCAGCAACAGAGCAGGCTCCAAGCCTGGATATGCAAAAGCTAAGGAGTGAAATCCAAGCCCTGGAAGCCCAAATGTCAGAACTAAATGAGGCCAGGGAGAGTTTAGCCAAGCTCAATGAAAGATATGATAAATCCAAGCAGACTGTGGCAGAAAAAGGAAGGGAAATCAAGGCCCTTAAGGATAAGATAAAGGAGCTGGAGAAGGAGCTCACACTTGACAAAGTGACAGCTGAGCTCAAGACAGTCCTATGGGCCAACATTGGCCAATCCATAACTGATCAATGGCAATACATTGAGACAATTCATGAGCAAATAGAGCTCATAGGGAAAGCACATAGGGAAATCCAGAGAGCAAAGGCATCTCTAGGCAATATGCCTGAGGTTGCCAACAGAATGATCAATGTGCTTAATAACAGAACAAGTGCTCAGCTGGCGACAATGGGAATTACAAGCAGAACCGAGACCATTCAGCTGATAAAGAGGGTCCTGACATTAAAAAGCCTGGTACAGACATTGGAAAGAAGAAGCCAGGACATGCAGACAGAGGTTAATAAGTTTATGGACAGATTTGCAGCATTACAAAGCAGAGGTCTTCCTGGCTTACTGAACAGCGCAGGAAGGCTACTTTCTCATGAGCAGTATGCCAAAAGGGTCAATACATTCGCTACTAATCAGATCACTGAAAGACCCAGTACCTCTGAAGAACCAGGACCAGCAACAGGACAAAGTCTCTACAACAGGGTAGAGAACTTATTTTTCATCATGAATGAGATCAAACATTTGTTTGATGTGCCTCCAAATTTCTATAAATACACAGAGGCAGATGAGACCTTAGAGGCAATTCTGAGACATCAATTGCCCACACAGGAATGGTGGACTAAGACCATACAGATCATATTATAAACAAGAAGCCATTCACTAAGTTTTCATCAAAAAATATAAGTTATCATGCACAGGAAAATTTTGATAAATTCAGCATGTATGGAGAATAATGGGCTGAGCCAACTCAGCAAAACTATTCGGCCACCAAGGCAGCACTGACAGTCACAGGTGACAGGGCCGAAAAGCTACAGGAGGACAGAGCTACAAAGACACGTCATTCATCATTTATAACAGAGCGTTCAACCGACTCAGTGACCTCCAAAGGTCAAAAAGTCTTCTGACAGAATTAAAGAAGCATTTATGTTGTATTCAAAGCTGTAATAACTTCTTATCTGTCTTTCTGTACAAGTTGGTGAAGATATTTATTTCTCAGATGACTCAACGCTTCAGATATTTTGGTATCACCGTTTGTATATAGTCCCCCCTCGCATAAGCTTGCAGGGGTTGTTGTTGATTTCTTTTCCAGATTTCTTATGCTGTAAACTCTCAGAGGATTAATAAAAAGCTGATGGAATTTCCAAAGCTCTGCGTTATTTGATGCATTGTGGTGTTTAGCTGAATGTTACAGGATTCCTGCGTATTTCATGACTCAATAAGTTTTCTTTAAACTCTTCGTTATGTGTTTTGCCATCTTCTCATAGCTAATTCATGTTCTGTGTTTCACATTTAAATGGCAAGGAAAAAGAATAGTTCTAGGATTTAATCACAGATTACCCTGAACTCAATCTATGCTATTATAAATGTTTTCTTCAGTTACAGTAATAAAGGTGTAATTCTTAATTGCTGCACCTCTACACTATATCTTTCACAGTGATTATTGTTTCAGGAATTCAAGTTTGTTCCTGTGCAGTATATCTCTTTCTCACACTCCCAGCTTAGTGGTAAATTCTTAATTGCTTTCCACGGCTTAAGCACACTTCACCATCACAATTTCAAATTTGTTTCATGAAGTATTTAAATGGCCCTGTAATTTCAGCAACTCAACTCAATATTTCAAACAACCTGTGGCCACAGACTCCATAGCCCAATGGATTAGAACTATCTGAAGGTTTCACATTAGGTACAGAAAGGTATCCTTCAACCAAAACATAAAAACAAAACAAACCCTGAACTCATAACTAGCATAAAATCTTCACAAAGACACAGGCAAACCTTAAAGAGAGAGCCCTCTCTGATTACAGTTTGGCTAGAAGCTGTAATCCAAAGATTGGTTAGTGGTTACCCCAGCCGTATTCCCTTGGGAGTCAAAGGGAACAACTTGGGTGTTAACACATTCTTTCATGAGAAGATTGAGAGAGAGAGAGCAAGAGAGCAAGGGAGATTTCTGGACAGGGAGGAGAAGGAGGGAGCAGCTTGGCACACATTCCAAGGCAGCAGTTTAGCAAATCCATACAGCAGTTTATTTGTGGAGGCCGTACAGCAGTTGGGCATGATTTTCTAGGAAAACCGTATAGCAGTTGGGCACAGAAATCGAGGGCCGTACAACAGATTTTCTGCACAGAAATCGAAGGCCGTACAACAGATTTTCTGCACAGAAATCGAGGGCCATACAACTGATTTTTTGCACAGAAATCGGGGTCCGTACAACAGTCCTTACAACAGTCGTACAACAATATTACAACAGTTTTCCAGTTGGCTGTGAGGCACGGAAAACGAGATAAGTTGTAAAAGTTTGCTTGCTAAATTTTTGCTAAATATTTTTTCTCACTATAAAAGCATTTTCAGAAATAAGAAAGAGCTCTCGAACTGGTTTTCCCCAAGAGTTGTAGGGGGTTTTTCCAGGGTCACCTTGACAAAAAGTCACTGTGTTTAAATGTGTTAAATGGCTGTTTGTACTTGCTGATTTTTTATTTCGGCATTTTCCAGCATTCTGTAAAATTTCCAAAATTTGTGTTTTCAACAAAAATTTATTTTTTCAGTTGTTGAATGTATGGATATGGGAAAAGGGCATTTAACTATATGGGAGAAATAAGGTGAAACTGAAAACCGGGGTGGGAAATGAGAAATTTTTACATGGTATCAGAGCTTGAGTGCTGAAGTGCAGTTTGGGACAACAAGGAGGAAAATTACAGCCTGCTGATTTTTCACTCAGAAAATTCTAGCAAGCTGATTTTTCACAAACAACAGTTTTATCTTTACTATAGCAGTGCTATTTTTCAGTTTTAGGACAACGGGATGTCATTGGGATTGAGGGTGGAGGATAGGCTGGATGGGCATACAAATTACAACGTTTGGAAGGAGAGAATGCAGTGTATCTTTGAGGAGGAAGAAGTCTGAGACATCATGGTGCATGCCACACAGAACCCTGTTGTTGTGCTTACTGATGCCACTAAGTTGGCTGAGTATAATAAAGAGAACAACAATGGTAAGAGACTGATTCTAGACGGAGTCAAAGACCATTGCATTCCTCATGTGAGAGGAAAGAGAAATGCCCATGAGATGTGGACAGCATTGTCCAATCTCTACCAGAGTACCAATGAGAACCGGAAAATGGTCCTGAAGGAGAAGCTGAAGACTATTAAGATGGGCAATGATAGTGCAGCTGGATATCTCACAAAGATTACTAATGTGAGAGATGAGTTGGCAACAGTTGGAGAGGACATTCCACCCACTGAGTTGGTGCGGATTGCAGTGAATGGCCTCCCCTATTCATGGATGAACTTTGTTGATGGGGTTTGTGCACGTGAGACCCTTCCCACATGGGAAAGGTTTTGGGATGATTGCATTCAGACAGAGATCAGGAAAGGTCAGCTTGGGGTAGCCAAGCCAGTTGAGCAGGATGAGAATGTAGCATTGTCGGTAGGAGGCAAGAAAGGCAAAGGGAAGAAGCAGACTTCCACAAGCAATGGCGGGGGCAAAGGCAAAGGTAAAGGTAAACAGGGTAACACACAGAAGGACTATTCCAAGGTGAAGTGTTGGAATTGTCAAAAGATGGGACACTATGCAGTTGTGTGTTTGGAGAAGAAGAAGAAGAAGGGGAAGAACCAGAGCGTGGCAGCTTCAGCAGAGGTTGAGGACTTTGCAGTTCGTTTTGATCGGGAGTTTGGGTTCACTGCGTATGAGTCCTCTAATGCAGGATCACCTGCCACACAGGTTCAGAGGGAGCATGCTTTTCCCTTGATTAGCGGAGCATCTTCGGGTATCTGGTATGTGGACAGTGGGGCTTCACGTCGCATGACAGGAGTCCGTGAGTACTTCTCAGAGCTTTCAGAGAGTGGCATTGATACAGAGGTAGTACTCGGTGATGACAGAGTTGTTAGAGCAGTCGGGGTGGGGACACTGACATTTCAGAGGGAGTCCAAACCTCCCTTGAAGGTGTCAAATGTTCTTATGTGCCAAGGATGAGGAAGAACCTCATATCCGTATCAGCTTTGGAGGACAGAGGATATGAGGTACTGTTCAAGGGAGGACAGGTGTTGATGTATCCCAGGGGCACTCCAGCTGATTCAACTAGAGTGATAGGTGTACGCCATGCAAAGGTGTACAAGTTTGCATTCTAGTGCCTTTTGGCATTGAGCAATAGTACCGACAACAGAGCTAGCAGTTCTGAGTTGTGTGAGATTTGGCACCGCAGGATGGGACATATATGTCATGGAGCCTTGAGGGCCTTGCAGGAGATCACTATAGGTGTGCCAGATTTCAGTATTGATCACTTTGATACTTGCAGAGGATGTGCGATGGGCAAGTTTTCCAAATCCCCTTTTCCCAGCAGTGATAGCAGAGCGATTGGGATACTTGATTTGATTCATTCCAATGTTAGCGGTTGGATGTCTCATGTTTCCTTGAGTGGATATGAGTACTATGTTTTATTCATTGATGATCACTCCAGGAGGACCTGGATTTATTTCTTGAAGACCAAGAGGGAGGTCTTCAAGCGGTTTCAGGAGTTTAGAGCTCTTGTGGAGACACAGACAGGTCAGAAGATCAAGTCCCTGAGGTCGGACAATGGGGGAGAGTACACCCTTGGAGAGTTTGTTGACTATTGTGCGGAGGCAGGCATTAGGAGGGAGTTCATTGTTCCTTACAACCCCCAGCAGAACGGGGTTGCGGAGAGGAAGAAAAGATCCATCGTAGGGGCTGCCAAAGCCATGTTACATGATCAGGGGTTGCCATTGTTCTTATGGGCAGAGGCTCGCAACACAACTGTTTATTTGCAGAACAGGAGTCCGCATCGTGCCTTGGGGCACATGACTCCGGAGGAGGCTTTTTTTTGGAAGAAGCCTGATATTTGTCATCTTCGTATCTTTGGGTGCATCACATACTCCTACATACCCAAGGAGAAGAGGACCGAACTAGAGCCCACCGCAGAGAAGGGTATCTGTGTGGGCTACAGTGAGACCTCAAAGGCCTTTCGTATTTACATTCCTGCACAGAGGAAAGTTGTTGTCAGACGGGATGTGAAGTTCGAGGAGGACAAGGCCTTTAGGAGGTCACGGGAGTTAGAGTATCTGGATCAGCCAGACCCTCAACAGTAGTTAAGTCAGTCGCAGGGATCCAGTGGGCAGGGATCAAGAGGATCCAGAGGTACATCTATGAGGATGTCAGGTCCGTCAGTGAGCAGTGGCTCGCCGAGCCAGAGGGGTGGTGCTTCGGGCAGCACGCAGAGCAGTTCACAAAGCAGTTCACTAGGGAGTCCACTGATGGACAGTTCACATGGTACCTCAGCGTCTACAGGTTCAGGTGCAGGTAGGAGGACAGCAGACAAACAGTCAGGAGTTCAGGCTCCTGATGATGATGGGGAGGAGGAGTTTTATTCTCCTATGGGAGAAGTGCACTTAGGGAAGAGGAAGCCCAAGTGGCTCCAGGACACCTTGAGAGATGCCACATCTGTTGCTGAGCCTAAGAGGCCGGTCAGAGAGAGTAGACCACCTGAGAGGTTTTGTAGCTATATGGCAATGGCGACCAGCATCCTTGACTCTGAGCCTTCTAGCTATGAGGAGGCAGCTAGCCAGCAGGTCTGGAGAGAGGCCATGCAGGAGGAGTATTCTTCTATCATGAAGAATGATGTTTGGGAGGTGGTGCCGAGGCCTGAGGGCAAATCCATGGTTACTTCCAGATGGCTTTACAAGGTAAAGCATGTTGCAGATGGCAGCGTTGAGAAATTCAAAGCAAGGTTTGTGGCTAGAGGGTTTCCCAGTTAGAGGGAGTTGATTATGAGGAGACCTTCACTCCCGTGGCTCTATATACTTCGATCCGCTCCATTATATTGATAGCAGCAGAGATGGGTTGGAAGATCCACCAGATGGATGTGAAGACTGCATTTCTCAATGGCTTCATAGAGGAGGAGGTGTACATTGAGCAGCCACAGGGCTTTGAGGTGCATGGGAAGGAGTCCCATGTGCGCAAACTGAAGAAGGCCCTTTATGGCCTGAAGCAAGCTCGTAGAGCTTGGTACTCCAGGATAGATACATACTTGCAGGGGATGGGTTTCACAAAGAGTGAGGCAGATCCGAACCTTTACTTTGTTGTGATTGGTGAGGAGCCTCTCATTCTGGTGCTGTATGTGGATGACTTGGTCATTACAGGTGCAGAGAGACTCATAGAGCACTGCAAGAGAGATCTTGCGGTGGAGTTTGAGATAAAGGACATCGGCTTGATGCATTACTTTTTGGGTTTGGAGGTGTGGCAGGAGGAGGGGCATTTCTTCCTGGGGCAGGGGAAGTATATTGTGGACATCCTTGGCAGATTCCACATGGAGGATTGTAAACCCATGTCAACATCGATGATCACCAACTGGAAGAAGCTTCATGCTTCGGATTCCGAATTGGTGGATCCCACATTGTACAGGCAGCTGATCGGTTCCTTGATGTATTTGGTCAAGACTAGACCAGATATTTGTTTTGCAGTCAACACGATGAGTTAGTTTATGTGTGAGCCTAGGAAGGTTCACTGGGTGGCTGCAAAACACATTTTGCGGTACTTGCAAGGGACAGTGGATTATGGTCTGGACTACAGGCAAGGGGGTGGAGTGAGATTGGCAGGTTACACCGATTCTGATTGGGCAGGTTGTGCTTCTGATAGGAAGAGCACTTCAGGGTGCTGTTTTGGGTTGGGTTCAGCAGTAGTGTCATGGTTCAGCCGGAAGCAGCATTCAGTAGCATTGAATTCAGCGGAAGTAGAGTATATGGCAATTAGTCTAGCTAGTTGTGAGGCCATTTGGCTTCGCAAGATGTTGTTTGGCTTATTTGGTCAGCCGTTGAGACCTTCAGTGATCTATTGTGATAATCAGAGTTGCATTAAACTCACGGAGAATCCAGTATTTCATGACAGGTCAAAGCATATCGGGATCAAAGATCATTTCATCAGAGACTATGTTCAGAAGGGCGCTATGAAGCTTGAGTATATTCCCACTGATGAGCAGGTTGTAGATATTGTTATCAAAGCCTTACCACGGGGCAAGCATGACTACTTCAGAGACAAGATGGATGTGGTGAGGAACACCTTCCTTGGTAAGAGGGAGTGTTGAAATTTGGTACCGGAGGACAGGTGGTTCCCTAAGGCTTTGATCTTTGGCCTAGGGAAAAGTGTCCAAAAGAATTTATTTTTTCTCCTAAAGTGACTTTATAATTTTTATAAAATCAAATCTAATTTAAAAGTGACTTTAAGTGATAAAATTACTAAAGTCTAATTTTAAAGTGACTTTAATAAAATCAATGTAAAATTAGAAAGGAAAAGTGACTTTGGAAATAAATGACTAAGTGGGTCTTTATTAAAGTGGGGTGAATTAAAAAATAAAAAGTGAGATTTAAATGAGCATTTAATCTCAGCCTTAGATCTCAATCTATTTCAGCGATTGGATTTAGGGATCACCCAAAAGTCATTTAGGGTTAGATTAAGGGAGGAAAAGGAGGAAAAGGTCATTCATTCTTTCATGAGAAGATTGAGAGAGAGAGCAAGAGAGCAAGGGAGATTTCTGGACAGGGAGGGGAAGGAGGCAACAGCTTGGCACACATTCCAAGGCAGTAGTTTAGCAAATCCATACAACAGTTTATTTGTGGAGGCCATACAGCAGTTGGGCACGATTTTCTAGGAAAACCGTACTGTAGTTGGGCACAAAAATCAAGGGCCGTACAACAGATTTTCTGCACAGAAATCGAGCGCCGTACAACAGATTTTCTGCACAGAAATCGAGGGCCGTGCAGCAGATTTTCTGCACAGAAATCGAGGGCCGTACAGTAGTCGGGACTCGGTACAGTCCGTACAGCAGCCGTACAACAGTATTACAGCAGTTTTCCAGTTGGCTGTGAAGCACGGAAAACGAGATAAGTTGTAAAAGTTTGCTAGCGGAATTTTTGCTAAATATTTTTTCTCACTATAAAAGCATTTTCAAAAATAATAAAGAGCTCTCGAACTGGTTTTCCCCAAGAGTTGTAGGGGGTTTTTCTAGGGTCACCTTGACCAAAAATCACTATGTTTAAATGTGTTAAATGGCTGTCTGTACCTGCGGTTTTTTTATTTCTGCATTTTCCAGCATTCTATAAAATTTGCAGAATTTGTGTTTTCAGCAAAAAATTGTTTTTTCAGTTGTTGAATGTATGGATATGGGAAAGGGCATTTAATTATATGGGAGAAATAAGGTGAAACTGAAAACCGGGTGGGAAATGAGAAATTTTTACAGTTTCTAGATGTGTAGCTTGAACAAATATCTCATCTATACTAGTGGGATTAAACATGATGATAGTGTGCCTCATATAGCTGTGTAGACCACCTATGTACTTCAACAGAGTCTCAGGTGAGTCTAATGAAATTCCTAGAATCAAAGCTCTTTTCCTAAATTCTTGGGTGTAACCTTGTACACTTTGCCTTTTCAATTGGCGAAGAGTTTGCCAGCGCATCATGGCTTGCTGCATGTAAGTTAGTGGATAGAACTACTTTTTGATTGCAGAAACAAATTCACTCCAGATAGAAAGAATCTCACCATGTTTCTTCATGTTAGCTTGTGTCCTGCCTTCCCACCATACCAAGGCAGTGCCTCCGAGGCGTAGGCTAACCAGCTGAATCTTAGTCTTGTCTGAGTCAACTCTGCACTTTGCAATAAACATCAATTTGTCTGATCCAATTATCCAGCTTCTCTGCATTCAACTCTCCATCATATATTGGTAAATCAAGTTTAACATCTAATTTAATCAAAGATGTATTCTTTTTATGTTCAGGGCTATTAGGAGGTGTGAGAAAGTTTTCTTCTTTCCCTTTGCCTTTTGAGTGGTCATGGAGGAGAGACTCTTCTTCTCCTTTATCTTGTTTGGAGCCTGATGAATCTTCATCTTTATGTTTCCTAAAGTCCCTATACATTTCCTCTACCATGGACCTCATGGTCAGGAAACTATCTATAAATTGGGGATCTGGTCCCAAGGGACTTTCTTCTGACATTTCCTTCTTGGAATAAACTCTTCCAATTTCCGGTTTAGTTTCAACCAACTCTCCTTCTCCTAATTCAAGCTTTGATCTAGTTAGCATTCAACAACAAAATCCAGCACAAGTTTGTCTAACCTTAACAACCTAGAGCTCTGATACCACTTGATTTGAAATCACCCGTAGATGACCTCAGAGAAATAATGAAGGTATTACAAACTCAAGTGCTGGGGTGTGCCTATGTTATTTTATGCAACGGATCGATAAGATTGCAAAATACACAGACACTGAAATAGTAAGAGAACACAGTAAGAAAACACATAAACACAACAAATTTAATAAGGAGTTCACCCAATCCTCCTGGGCTACGTCTCCTAGTCCAACCTTCAGTGGTGGCCTTTCTATTGTGTCTTAAAGCAGAGTTTTTACAATAAGGAGCTCAATTTGAGTCTCACTTAACAGATGATGATCAGTAGGATTGTACTTGGATTCCCCAAGTCTCTAGAGTACACAGACTCCCCTTACTGAATCTCGACCTCAACTGGTCTCAGTGGTATGAGTCCAATTTGGTACTCAATACCTGACAGGTATACACATAAGAGTTGCTTGGACATCTCAAGCCTTCTCTGGAGTTCACAGACTCTTGGACTCTCTTTGTCTCTGTCTACTCGATGTTGCCTTTGCTCTACAGGTCAACTCGACTTCTCTGTTCTCTGCAATTCACTTCTTTCTTGCCTCTCGGTTTTCTACTTCTCTTTCTCTGCCTGCCTTTACTCTTTGTCTGTTCGTGGCTTAAAGCCAATCTGCTCCCTGATTGTTCGTTTCCGATCTCGGCTCTCTGGATCTCCTGCCTCTGCCCGCTGGAATTCCCCTGCTCTGCGTCATTATCACTATGTAACGCTTCACAGAGAGGTGGCCACTTGTTTCCTCACGAACTAATGTTGGTTCTCTTTGAACGGTCTTTATTTCCGTTGCTCCAAGATTGCTTGCGAAACTGATTCCTTTGTCAACTCATCGGTCATGCCGGACTTCAAATTTTATATGACTCAGCCTATTTCCCCATCGATTTCGGTCATCCATTGGATCATTTCTCCGTCATTGATCTGGCGCCTCCAGACCCTACGATCTCTGTCCATATCGGGCGGGTAAGTAGCATGACCTTTACCCGCGCAATGTGAGCGGTTTTCTCTCTCATTCGCTGGATGTGTGTCACCCAGTGTATGGCATCAGGCAGGACTCGATTGAACCCACCTTATTGCTTGAAGCCCTTCTGATATCGTGCCGATTTTAGCACGAGACCCGACTTTTGACGGAATCGGCGATTTCCGTACGGTTTTATGCTTTTCCTCGTGATCGAGCTTGGGGGCTTTCCTTCACTGAGGGGGACGCCCTCGATACGCGATTAGCACTAATCGCATATCAGAAATTGCCTCTGCTTTTGGATTTGACCTCCCGTTTATCAATTTGTGCTAGTGCGCGATCACCATGGGCCAACGGCCTGTGCGCTTTGACCGAGGTCCTCGTTGTTCCGTGCTGACCACAAATTGCCATTGTTCAGAGGTTATTTCTGATAAGCTCGATATCCATAAGATTTTGAAGCTTGACATAATTTGAAACAGTCATGAAAACTTAGACAATGTTTAAGGATCCAATTTGGATCATCTCACCACACTTGAAGTACTTTATCTTCGAGACATCCTTCTGCCTTCGTTGCTCTTGTTGCCCCTTCGATGCAAGGGCTACATTCTCATCCTCTTCCTTGGGCTTCGACCCACTACTGCTGCTTTCATCAAGCTTACACTTGACCAAGTCTCTCTTCAGCGCCTCTTGTTTGAGAGCTGCCCACATCTCATTCCAATTCGACAAAGTCACCCTACCCAGGATACTCTGGACAAAGACTTGCCACTCATCTAAGACAAAATTGAGGTCTAATCTAACTGATTTGGACCCTTGAGGCGTAGACCCCGCAACTGCTAACTCATCACGGGTCCCCTGAAGCTTCGTGAGGAACGGATCTATGCACTCCCCCTTCTGCATCTGTGCAAATCTCATTTTCTGCTCTAAGTACATCTCTCGTTTCTCAGAAGAACCTTGATATAGCATAAACAATGGATCCCACATCTCCTTAATAGTCCCTCTGCTAGCGATGTGACAAACTACATGATCCTTCACTTCGTCGAGAATCATTCTCTTTGCCTTCACCATTTCTGCTTTGTACTTCTTCAACGGATCTGCATCTACAGGCACAACCACCACACTGTCGACATATGTCTTGAGATCATCCTCGCCTACCAGATGATGTAGTTGGATGCCCCATCGAACCTGTCCTGATCTTTCAAGCCACTAGTTACCATCTTTGCCACAATTTTTTTTTGAACTGCTCCTCTCTACTTCTTACTGTTGTTTCTTAGCCAATAAGAAAGCAGACTTCTTGGCAGGAAGTCTTATGAGGAAAAATTCTCTCATAGTGCTTCTCTTCTCTTCTAACATCTTTTTGCCTAGTAAAACGGCTTGCAAAAAAACTGCTTCCCACCAGCTCCTCCTCACGCTAATGCTTCAAAGTTGCTCCCTTTGCGATGTCAAGATTTCGATCTGGAGGTCCTTCTCTCTGTCGACTCATTTAGAGAGAGACTGCCTCAAAATTCAACCCTTCGGCTAGGACTGCACAAACCCCTCTGGGGATTTGAATTGCTGGCTCCTGCAACTTTTTCGACCTCCTTTTCTGCTCAGCGTTGGGTTCTTTGGCACTGTTCTTCTTACTTCACCTACACTTTCTCTGATACCATGTGAAAAATCCTTAAAGCTAGGAATTCCTACTACAACACTGATGATATTTTTGTTATTAGATTTACAAAAACAATTTATTTGTTGTTTCCTGTGGCAAACATTGAAATACATGCACTGCAGCCTACACCATTTAAATAATATGTCGAAACAAGAAACTAAACAATGGATAAAGATACACACAAATGATAGTTGTTTTTGGACAAATGTCCCCAGAAAGACCCAATGCGGAAAACCGGTGTAATAGATTTGAGGGTTTTTATTATTATGCAATATTTTTCTGAATACAACTTCTAGATGCCTTTCCGGCAATCTAGTTACAAAGAAATATGACAAGCAGAAGAAATTTGTAAGATTACATCACGCTACCCAGCGAACCCCAACTGATTTGACAACTGAACCAACGTGTCCCCGACTATTTTTGCTCTTCCCTTGCGTGGGCCCTGCGTCAGCTCAACTAGGAATCGATTTGCTCTCTCAGAGCTCTAACGTCAACCCCCCAGCTCAGAATGTCAAATCCCAACAAATTTTTGGAGTTCTGCTTCGAGGACTGTGTTGCCTCTACGTGAGACCTTCTGGCTCAGCATTAAACCCTCCTGGGTATTGCGCTGCCTCCTTTTGTGGTCTCTCTACCTCTCTGCTGCGTATCCTTGGCTCAGGAGAGGATTCTCGAACCAAACTATCCCTGCCCCTCACTACAAAAGCTCACTATTGAAATTCTCCCAGTAGCTGCTTTGATTCAGAAAATCGAACTTCTGAACTCACTTTGTGTGTCTTCCCAAATGACCCTCAAGCTTCCTTAAATAACCTCCTTGTTGACATTCAATGGCCCAGATTATAAGCTAATCAATGGCTAAGATCATTTCTGCTTGATCCTCGTCTTCTTCTAGAAGTTACACCCACAGTTAGATTAAATACCCATTAATTATTTTATTTTCCTAAGTTTAGACTTAGGGTCCCATTAAAAATAATTATTTATTTGAATAACATTGTTTTTGGGTGGAATTTCCCAAAATGCTTTCTGGGTTCTTTGGAATACATGTGCCCAAGCTTCCCTGCAAAATTTGAGACTTAGAGCACATCTGATGCGACCAAAAATCAACATCCAAGACATATGAAAATTATCGAAACATCAAATTTCATTCCATGCTCCGAAAATTCGTCCTCCAAGAAGGATAACAAAAATCTCTAAAGAGATACTAGTTGCAAATCCAAGTGATGATGGTAAAATGAATCCTCATCACTTCTATTTATACACTTTTAATGAGTTTGATTTAGCTACTTGGGCATACATTAGCCCCTGAAATAAAATAATGTGCAAAACAACTAACTTTTGGTGACAAGCCCACCAAACTAGCTCATAAACAAAAGAACAAGCCTCTCAAGAGGTCGAATGATCAATAATACATGTCGTTGGGCCTTCTAAGAAGCTTGATGAAGTCCATAAGTGCCACAATGATGAATAGGACTCCCAAAAGTAGTGGACAAGGGGTTGGCCCTTTGTTCTCCAAATAATAAACTTGTGGTACTCCCAATGGGTGTGAGGGCACACAAGTAACCTCATGGGCCTCCAAGTAGGTCGAAGATGCTTGTAGACCATCTGTAAGGGCTCATATGATGGTGTAAGTGATGCCACATCAACATACAAGTCTTGGGTCATCTGCCAAGTGTATGGTACAACTGTGGGGCCAGTTGGGCATGGTGATCCAGGTGCATCTTCCTTGTCCTGTAGGTGAATCTCAAGCAATTTCTGAACATCTCTGGGGATCCATGGAATATTGTCTACCGCTGTGGAGGTCCATGACTCTCAACACACAACCTACATGTGCCAATGTAGCCCTCTGGAAGGTTAGGAACTCGTATAGGGAGACCAAACCCAAAATGGAGACGATCTACAATCCTACATAAGATCTAATGCGTCCCTTAGCCTTCCAATACAACAAGTCATCAAAGGAAATCGAGTTAAAGAGCTTACAAACCATGGACAATAGGTGGGAACTTCATAATGGCATGCCCTTCCATAGTCAGCTTTGGTATGTGCCAATGTCTCCAAGCTCCAAATGTGGTTAACCAAGTATCCTATTAGGTGGTTTTTGCCTTTAAAGGGGATAGTATGTCCAAGGTATCTCCTTCAAAGGATGGTGGCATGTGATTAAGCGATGAATGGAATAGGGAATGAAAAGGGGCAGCGTTTGGCCACATGCTGGGGTACTAGGGTAGCTAGCAAAAGGGAATCCCACACTTGGGTATATAATGTATAGGAGGGAATGATCGTGGTACATGAGGTGCTCCGACCTTGTGTTTCCACCCTTCTTTATATGCCTTTTGTCTTTTATAATTTTTCTTTGATTAATTGCTCGTGGCTCAAGGATAAGAGCATGATGTGTAAGGTATAGCAATGGACACCCTCTTTAGGGTAGGGTGGTTCATTGCCCACTAGGGGTTGGGAAAATCATGGGTTCTTGAATGATAAAGGAGGCTCATCTAGGGCTTATAGGAACCTGGGTGATGGCCATGATAATGGGGTAGAGCTCATGTATTGGCCTTTTCCCACGTGCTAAATGTGTTTGTCCCAATCATCTTTTGCATTTTGTGGTACATCTTCCTATTGAATGTGGCCAATTATGCTTTTACTTTTCTTTTCAGCTGCATCAACCTTCGGGGCATCATTCCAGGGCCAACCCAAGGTTTGGTCAAGGGGAAGGGTCAAGCTAACCCTATGTGGACCTAGTGGAGGAATGTGGACCCAGGTGCGAGGAATGATGAATGGGGTTATAGTGAGCAGAAGGGGAGTGTTATATGTGGATGAAGGAGCGGGACCATGCAACCAAAATCATGGTTTCCCAGGAAGTACAATCCCTAAAGCCCAAAGGTTAGTAAAATTGATTCCACAAGACTAGAGTCCAAGGTTAACATCCAAAAGAGGTCTAGGGGACAACAACACAGACCCAGCCCACTCTTTCTGTCAAATGCCCCCATTAATCCATGCCCAAAAGTTTCCGTGATAAGTAAACTACAATATTCAATTACCAAATGACAAGGCATACCTTCAGGTTTGGAAGGCCCACCTTCAAACATACGACCATGACAAATGGGTGAGGGACCACATGGTTGGCTCAGGTGGCAGAGAATTGGCAGAACGAAGTAGTTGGTGGCTGCAAGGGGCTGCCGACTGCCGGTTGATGACCATCTTCTAGAAAAAAAAAATTATAACCCACAAAATGGTGGGTAACATCTGGCTCGAATTGGGACGTGATCTATCGAATAGTGGGTGAATCTACACAAACGGGAGGTCACAAGAACACCAACAATCTCTTGGTACACCGTAGACCTGTTCCCTGCACATAGATGAAAAACACGGGGCAGCATGCTTTCGCGACGTCTCATGATCGCACATGCTTGGATTAGACCCATAAAATTGACTCATAAAAATAAACTTTCAAATGTAGTTTTAAATCTAAATGCAACTAATCTATCATGAGAAATATCATATGACATTAGTTATAATGCAAAAATCAGCATGCAATGCATCCTACCCTAACGTGCATATGGTACAAATCTAGTACTAAGTGTAATCATAAAGCCAGTGCAACCAACATATCATCAAATCAATATAAATATGCTAGCCTATATGATTACTCATGTAGCAAATCTCAAAGCAAATGTGGACAAAATCATATGGATGATAAGGCTGATGGGAGGTAGGAAAATAGAATGCCCTCACATGGATGATCATGTGAGAAGAGGTAAGAAAAGGATGTAATCTAGTCCAGGGATCCTTTCTTCTAACTAAAATATAGAGATGTCAATGATTAGGCCCATAAACTTTTGATGGATGGCAACCTCGGACATATGGTGGTCCTTATCATTTATGTCATATTTTATGGCCTCTACAGGGTTATGATTAGTAAGAATGGGAGACTAATGAGATGGAGAAACTCAAGTAGGTTTCCCATGATGATCACACTGGAAAGGGGAGGTTATAGATTGATCGTGATCCTGAGGAGGCGCCCAAGGAAATAAAAAATATTCAATGAGGGGTTCTTCCTTGACACTATACTAAGAAATGGGAAAGGGATCAAGGTTACTTTAGATCATATGAGAAAAAGCGTGAGAATCACTCTCAAAATGATGAACAAGAGAAGAAGGCAAAGGGAAGGGTGGAGTGTTATATCCAATAGGTTTCTCTTCCCCAAAATCATAATCTAAAGGCTCAGGTGATATGAATATAGAATCATAAGGAGTAGCCTTATTGATTTCCTTAGTATCATAGATTTTGCTCTTCCTAACATGAAAAATTGATCACTTCCAACTGCCCCTCCTTATGCAAGGGAAAATAAAGTTTCTCCTTCCCAAGGGCATCAATGGATATGTCATCATAAATAATACTCGAGAGAAAGGGACGACAAATTTCAGCCTCATCCTCCTTGTCGGTGTCGTAAATGGGAGTACAATCAAATTGAGGACCAACAATTTCCCATTTCTCCTTTTCAATATGGAAGTAATCTCCAATGTCATCTTCTAAGGGGCAAATGGGATCACCTTCCTCAAGGTTCTCAAAAGGAGAGTCATCAGGAGTAATATCCTTGAGAAAGGTAAGGTTAGTCTCAACTTCATCCTTCCCAACACGTGTTCTCGAAATCATCCTTTTCGTTGTGTGGATCCGAGGAGGACTCGTCTTCTTGCTCATTATTTATATTCTCAATGTCTAGATGATGGTTAATGAAGGCTTCCTTGGATGCTTAATATGGGACATACTTGAAAATGTCTAAGAATGCCATCCATGAAATCCTCAATAGATGAGATGCTCTTAGGTTCATGATCATGCAGCCATGAGTTATGACCACCGACAGATCCCATGAACAACAACATAAGGACATCTTGGTGAACAACCTCCTCTCTTGAATCATGTGCATTAAATCTTTCTACGTGGTCAATTGCGGAGAGTGGATCACCATCAAATACGGGCACCCCACGTACCATCCTTCCTGTGACATGATTAGGGTGCCTAGGGATGCTAGCAATGTCCAAAGCGGGAAATTTATTAAGGAAATCAAACCTGTTTGAGATATACATGAAAAATATGTAGGAGACGCCATGGTGATTTTAAAGATTCCTCGAAAAATGTTTGCTTTACCCTACAAGCATCGACCTTAATGTTCAACGAAGAACTAGAGCTTCGTTCTTCTAATGGAGTCACTAATAATGTTATGTCAATATGTCGTATGGGGAACAAAACACATGTTTCATGTCCCCAACAACAACACCAAAATGTTACTGCTCAAACTAGCAGGGGTCCTAAAAGGGGATCCTTGAAGGGTTACTACTAGGCTAAGAGAAATAATGGAGCAATAGCCCATTGTCACCTCGGCTAAGGTTCCCTACTCTTTACAGACTTTCACTGATGGGAGGAGACCTGTTATGAAAAAGATCACAAACTGGATGGACCAATGATAGGGCGAGGGGTGATCCTGGAAGCTTATTCACAAGAGAGGCTCAAATATGTGGCTTGCTTTTCTTGGAAGACAAGATGGAAGGCTCTCTAGGAAGGGCTTGGGCAAAATTTCTAGGGTTAGGTTTTGAGTATGTGTCTTATAAAGGAGATCCCTAAGCCTTAAAATTCTTGGGTTCTAGGTGATCTTCGAAGAATTAACTTTGATAGTGCATGGAACCACACGGGACCAAGTGGACCCTAGGTTTGGTCAAGGGGATAGGATTTAGATACGAATGATATGATTGACCTAATTAGGGAGGGGAAAGGGATCAAGGAATGAATTTTCAATGAAAGACAATGCAAGGATCCCAATGAGGTTTCTAGCCTAAGGGAAACTAAGGGCAAGAATTAGTCTTTGAGCTAGGGCTTGCGATATCTCAAGATCCCACCTTTGGAATCTCATGAAATTAGGAGGGATACTTGAGGACATACAAGTGCAGTTGTGGACCAAAAAACAAAGTATTTGGATGGCTATATTGTGAGATAATTGATGCCCTAGGTGACCTAGAGGACTAGACCTAGAGAAGGGGAAAGGGGAGAAAGAAAGTAGGTTTAAGGTGATCACCTTTGGGTGGACCAGTGCCTAATCCTTTGGGGAGGTTGGACTTAGGTAGAATTATGACTATGGACCTTTGAATTTTCTAGGTCAAGGAGGCCTCAAAGACAACTTTGCTTGGAACTAAGGCAACAACAAAAGCAACTTCAAATACTTTATACTTCGTTTTGCAAGATAAATGGCTTGTCAAGATGAATTTCAGTAATGAAACATCCCTAGGAACATTCATTCATTATACATGGCCCATATATGAAGCATTCACTATCTATAGGGACTACCCCCCATTTCATAGGGACTACCCCCCATAACCTACTATTGGTAAACAACTAGAATGGAGTGGGTGGGGATCAAAGTAAAAACCCCCATCCTGAGTGTTATCACGGTGTCTGTACAATCCAGACGACAACAAGGCAGAACCAGACAATCATCCAATTTATGTTGTAGACACTGCGTTGGGGTCAACAATCTTTTTTAATGATTTGAATTTGGAGGAAGAAAATGAATAGCAAGTAGAAGAGCAAATTAAGACAAAAAATGAGCAAGTGGCTGACATAGATGATACATGTAGCATATGTTTTGACGTGTCTGTTTGCAGATTCAAGAGATAGTTTATGGATCATTTCACCAGATGGAGTTAGCCAAGTGTATTCTTTTAAGTTATATTTTGAGTGTTCTAATAATGTAGTTGAATATGAGGCTTTAGTCATTGGTTTGAACATACTCAAGAAGCAAAGAGCTAAAAAGATTTGTATTTTTGGGGACTCAAAGCTTATTATAAATCAGGTTAAAGGGTTATATCAGACAAAACACCCAAGGATGAGAGCTTACAGAAATGAGGTTTGGGATTTATTTGATAATTTCTTTGTTGAGTCCAAAATTTCGGTAGTTTCTAGATAGGAAAATTACATTGCTGATTCATTGGCTAGTACAACAAGTATGTTCAAAATTCCTATTTACCCAAATAAGCAATATCAGGTAGAGATGAGATACAAACCTTCCATTCCAAACAACATAAAGCACTGGCAGGTCTTTGAAGATGATCAACAAATAAAAAGATTTTTGGAAATGACTGGTGAGTTTGCCAACAGTCCTATTGATGAAGACAAAGATTCAGAAAATCAGGCTGATACAGATGACTTTGTAAATGTTATAGGAGATCAAAAAATAATCTAGCTAAGCAATAATTTCTTGCCTAGTGGGTTAGTGCCTCTGGAGAAGTTATTTGACAACAATGATGTGGCTATCAAACCAAAAATGAAGCCTGATAGTAATTAATTACAGGACTACAATTTTGTCACAGAAAAGGAACCAAAGGTTGTTAAAATCTTAAATTCTTTAAATCAGGAGCAAAGGGAGAAATATGTTTCTTTATTGAAAGAGTTTTCTGATGTCTTTGCATGGAAGTAGGAATATTTAAGGGTCTATGACAAAAGTATAAGGTTATAGTATTAAAGGAAAATGAAAAAACTTTTTAAGCAGAACTATAAGGTCTCTAAGTACATAAATTTATGAAATTACTTCTAGTTTTACAGACAGTGCAATTTAGGAAAATACCTGTTTGTTTTTCTTTGAATTTGATGTCGATTCTAGGTTGTCCTCGTTCCCAATTTTGTTGTTGTTACCAAATGACCAATCCTCCCAGCCAAGCTAAGCACAACCTTAATACTCAACTCCAAAATACTTCCTAATTGGAGTATTTTAGTCCCCCATGCCCAAAAGCTTCAAGAATAATTGCTCAATTCTCAAGTTTGATTCGAATATCCAACTCTAAATCGAATCTCCGGCTTTGATTCAGATCTCCCGTTCTCCTTCCAATCTTTCTTTCTCAAAACCCCCTCCTCCTTTGGTGTCTCTGTGTACTTAGGATAAATATCACCCCTAGGCGGTCACTACCTTCTTCCACTGCCCTCATTAGATTTTATTTGACAGATATAGATTTATGTGTAATGGGAGATGAGGATATGTGTTTATATCTTGATATGTTTGACATGTTTAAACTTTAATAACTTTAACTTTTATAAAATTTAATTATAATAATAAAATCAATAGTTATACATATATATCAAATTTTTGTTATATTAATTTAGAAACTTTAACTTATATATATATATAATACTTTACTTATAACTTTAACTCTATAATAATCAATATTTCCATTGGAAGGATTAGAATTGTAAATTTTATTTAACAACTTTATAAGTAACAGGTATTTAATATGTATATTTTGAGTGTCGGATTTTAGGTAATATCTCTCTTCTCAATAATTTAGGTATTTACTATTTAGTCCATTTTCATTCATTTAAACATTTTTCCTAATTATTTAATAAATATACTAGTGCAAGGCATGTGATTTGTGATATGTAGCTATCATATGCATACATTGTATGCATGCTAGTACTCTTTTGCTTATAGATCGAAATGGGTCATTACATACTTCCTTCAGAAAACTTCGTCCCGAAGTTAGGGTTTATATAATATATCAGTAATTGCTTTAGTGATTAGTGTGATCATGTAAGGATTGCATTTCAAGATTGAATTTTTGTTTGAACATTTAAAGTTTTATAAACTTAATAATCATTCCCTGCCCCAACTGGGCTCCCAAGCTATTCTAGAATCATCCTATCCTTCCTAATCTCTTTCACTTCCTTGTTATCCGTCCTCTACTGGAGTATGCCATGGCGTCAGCTATACTGATCTAACCATTCATAGGCTCTTAAGGGTGTCAACGTTGACTATTAAGAGTGTCAATGTCGACTATATTGACCTGATTGCCAATAGGCATCTGACAGTCATCATCACACGTCTAGGAGAGCGTGACTTGCACAGTCCTCCTATGACTCCAAATTTTGGAGGATAAACGGTGGGTAGTACTTCCACCCCTCTGAGTGGGACCAAGGTTAACACCTTATTATGGAATCTCATTGAGTTTCAATTATTCTTGAAGCTTTTGTCATCACGTAGTCATTT
Organism: Pinus tabuliformis; assembly: GCA_031772625.1. Lineage (NCBI taxonomy): Eukaryota > Viridiplantae > Streptophyta > Pinopsida > Pinales > Pinaceae > Pinus > Pinus tabuliformis. The sequence goes on from CM062815.1 coordinate 840,307,348, forward strand.
GGTAATGATGCTATCTGTAATGAAAACACTTGTCCATACATTATAACATATGCATCAATATATTCAAAACAATTCGTATTTAAATAACAGTTTCTGTATAATGCATACATGTTTTTATCTATGGTATAACATACTTGGCCTTATCTAGCTCATGTATTTAGCTTTCATATTAAAATGTAATCATTCTTTTATTTCTATCTCATCAATCATATCGGTATGCAGAAATGAAATAAAATTATAGCTCTCTCATCCATAACATAATTCATAATTTAGATTTCATCGCAAAGTTAATCAAATACTAGACTTCATATTGGTATTCATAATTCAACAATATTAATGTAAATAACATATCTCATATTGGTATCCACGTACCAGTAGAATTAAGTAAATAACATATATCCTGTTCCAGTGACATAAAATTCATTTTTACATGTGATCACCATCAAATAGTTTTAAGTATCTGATTTAAAGTAAATATATACAAAATATGGGTTTAAGTTCTTCAAAATTGACATAAGTTTGGGTATGTTTGACATGTGATCTCCGTATCTTCCCAAGTAGCTGATCCAGGCCTATACTTGTCCCACTTGACCTTAACTTGGTCTACCAAACAGTTTCTGAGTTGTCGAACCCTACGTTCCACTATACGTAATGGTTCGACTGAAATAGTTCTCTGGTCCGATATTTGTAGTTCCTTCCATTGAAGGTTATGAGATTTATCAGCTATATAATATCTTAATACAGATACGTGAAATACATTATGAACTTTATTCAAGTGGGGTGGCAGTGCAAGGCGATAGGCGACATGTCGAACTTTTTCCAAGACTTTGAATGGTCCGATAAATCGGGGTGACAACTTTGTCCCTTTTTTGAATGAGATAGTGCTTTTATTTGATCTGATGCAGACGAAAACCTAATCTCCCACTTCATAATTCCTATCTATTCTATTCGCATCCACATAACTCTTGTGTCTATCTTGTGCCTCTTTCAACCGTTGTCTAATTTGTTTCACCTGTTCTTCCATCTCTTGAAGTAATTCCAACTCCACTATTACTCGATTTTCTAACCTGTCCCAACTTAATGGTGTTCTGCAAGGTATGTCATACAATGCTTCAAATGGAGGCATCTCAATTGAAGTGTGGTCACTGTTATTGTATGAAAATTCAACCAAGGGTAAGTACTTTTCCTAGTGTGATTGTTGATCCATAATGTACATCCTTAGCATATATTTTAGTATTTGGTTCACCCTTTTTGTTTACCCATCAGTCTCAAGAAGATAAGCTGTACTTAAATTTAGTTGAGTTTTTAAGGTTGATTGCATACAAGTCCAAAACCTTGAAGTAAATCGTGAATCTCTATCTGATATGATCTTCTTAAGTACTCCATGAAATCTGATAATTTCATTTATAAATACCCGAGCTATGTCAACAACTTTGTAAGTATCTCTTACGGGGATCAAATGGGAACTTTTTGTTAATTTATCCACCACAACTAGAATGGCATTATGCTTTTGTGGAGTAAGAGGTAGCCTGACGATAAAGTCCATAGAAATTGCCCCCCATTTGGTCAAAAGAATGTCATGAGTTTGCAAGAGACCTGCTGGGTGACAATGATCAACTTTCACTTGTTGACATTCAAGACATTTTGCAACGAATTGAATAATATCGCATTTTATGTCTGCCCAAAAGAAGAGTTTATTTGTATTATCATACATTTTCTTTACACCAGGATGTGCACAATACAATGCTCTGTGGGCTTCTTTAAGGATGGTGTCTCGAGATCCTCATTATCAGTAATGTACATCCTTCCATGGAATCGCAAAGTTCCATCATCTTTTAGTTCATATCCTTCAAACTTAGGTTCTTTTGACTTTTTACTGTCAAGGCCGAATCTCACTTTTAAATACCAACTACCTCTAAAGAGATGTTCTAGTACTCATTTCCTTAAGTCTACCTTGATAGGTATGAGGGAAAATATCTGAGGTCTTCTACTTAAAGCATCTGCCACGAGGTTCTCTTTTCCTTTAATGTATGAAATTCCAAAGTCATACTCACTTAGGAATTCACTCCATCGTCTTTGCCTAGCATTCAAATTTCTTTGAGTAAACAAATATTATAGACTTTGATGGTTGCTTTTGAGCATAAAGCTTCTCTCTACTAGATAGTGTCTCCATATCTTTAAAGCTAGCACTACAACGAGTAACTCTAAATCATGTGTGGCGTAGAGTTCTTCACGAGGCTTTAATCTCCTTGAGGCATATGCTATTACGCCTCTATCCAGCATTAATACTGCACCTAATCCTTGCGTGGATGCATCAGTACACAGTAAAATCTTTGTCCATATCAAGTACTTGCAAGATTGGTGCACTGGTCGATAGTCTTTTAAGTTCAAAGAATGCTCTATGACATTCTTCAGTCCATTCATACCTAACTCCTTTACGCTGGAAGGTTGTGATAGGTTTTGCAATTTTAGAGAATCCTTCTACAAACCTTTGGTAGTAGCTGGCTAAATCCATAAAGCTTCTCACTTCATGTGCATTTTTCAGTATCGACAATTCCATGATTGCCTTTACCTTCTCAGGATCTACTGAGATTCCTTCACAGATATGATATGGCCCAAGTAATGAATATTTTTCTGAAAGAAGGAACACTTGGATAACTTTCCATATAACTGGTGTTCTCTGAGGCAAGATAATAGTATCTGCAAATATTTTTCATGTTCTTTCTCATTTTTGGAGTAGATGAGAATATCATCTAAAAAGACTTGTATAATTTGATCTAGATATTTGCGGAAAACGTTGTTCATAAGGTTCATGAATACTGCTGGTGCATTGGTCAACTTAAATGGTATCACAGTGAACTCATAATGTCTAAAGCGTGTTCGAAATGCAGTCTCAGAGATATCGTTTTCCTTAATCCTTAGCTGATGATAGCCTGATCGTAGATCAATTTTTGAGAAGACAACTCCTTTCATTTGGTCGAAGAGGTCATCAATTCGAGGCATTGGATATCGATTCTTAATTGTAGCTCGATTCAAGTCTCGGTAGTCTATGCATAACCGCAAGGAACCATCCTTCTTCTTGACGAAAATTACAGGAGCACCCCAAGGTGAAATACTGGGTCAAATGTGTCATATATCCAATAGTTGCTTCAACTAAATTTATAATTCTTGAAGTTTTGGGATTGTCATTCTGTAAGGTGTTTTAGAAATTAATATTATACCAAGTTTCAATTTTATTGTGAGATCCAACTCCCTTTCAGGAGGTAATCCTGGTAGTTCCTTTGGAAAAACATCCGGAAATTTGGCTAACATCAAATATTGTTCTAAGGACGGTTCTTTCTCTTTGCTTACTTCTTGAACTACCTATGCTTGACAACCTTTCCTTATGCAACGCTTCATTTGCATTGCTGAGATGAAGCGTAAAGATACCTTTTTCTTAAAACCTTGGATTTGGATCGTCTCTCCTTTATCATTATACAAAGATTTTTTTCCTATAACTGTCTACCCAAGCTTGATGAGCTTCTAACCAATCCATACCTATGATGAAGTCATAAGTTCTTGGGGCTGTGACATAAACTTTTAACTTAATTGAACATATCCCTAGATCAATTTTACATTCCTCCAGACTTAAGTCTACGGATTGAAGTTCTCCAGAAGCCATTTCTACCTTATCTAAAATCGTTTTGCTTGCAGGCTACCAACCCACATTTATTCAATGCATATGACGAAATGAAACTATCAGTGGCACCAGTATCAAATAAGATTTTGAGTTTTATGTCGTTAATAATACTTGAGGATTCCACTACAGTGCACTGATGTGTTGCCTGGTTGTTGTTGACTACTACATGGATTTTATGATTGCCTTGCATATTTGATGATGGCTCTTTTCCTGTATTGTGCATTATACTTGACGAAGCTTCCGGATGATCACGTTGAAAATGCGGTCCTCCACATCCCCAATAATTAAACTGGGATGATACCCTTGAGTCAAATTGTGAGTTTCTAGATAGGGAACTTTGTCCTCTTGTGCCACTTCCTCTCGCATTTCTTCCTCTATTAGCAGTTCCTCAAGCTTTCCATGGACTTGTGTTTGATGATTCAGCAGTGATAGTATTAATTGCCATGGGAGCTCTTGCTCCTTCTCCTCTTAGGGTAAATTTATTACCATAAGGAGGTGGTCTCGAGCTACTTCCCCTGAAGAAGTTTCGGGGAGTTTTTCTTGGAAATCCTGGTTGTAGAGGTTTTGTTGGCCTGACATCCCTTTTTATCCCTAGATGCTCCTCTACATAACGGCCACATTCAACTGTCTCGGCTACTAATGATGGCTTCCACATCCTAACCATGGCCCTGATGCAAGGATTTAATCCATATACGAAGTGCTCAGCTTGTCGTTCGTCAGAATCTAAATAATGAATATATTTCACAAGCTCCATAAACCTTATCTCATATTCCTCCACTATTTTGTTACCTTGGACTAGCGTATGAAAGGCCTTGACTTGCTGCTCTTGAAAATATGGAGGTAAGTACTTGGCGCGGAATCTTGCCTTGAATAACTCCTAGGGAACATTATCCGTTGTGAGGTGTAATTGTTTTTCCAGATTCCCCTACCAATCAAGGCGCTTTCCTTTAACTGAAAATATGGCAATTTTCGTCTTGGAAGTAGAAGAGTACTCTCTTAGTGCAAAACATTTGTACATTCCTTCTAACCATGCTTTGGCACGTTCTCCAACTCGTCCTCCTGAAAATTCTCAGAGTTTAATTTTTTGCGGCTCCCTAGAAATGTCTTCCTTTGATTGTCTATAATTAGAACCTTTGGGCTCTGTTGGATTTCTTTCTTCGAGTTGAGGTTGCTCTTCTTTGGTATTAGCTATTGGTGGCCCTTTTAATGTTTCCAATATGGCTTCCTGTTAAACACACATGGGAGCAAGAACAATATGATTGATAAATCATGAGAGTACATTTTTTATTAACAGGAGATATACATTTATAGTACATTGTTGTGACTGTTGGGTTTCACATCCTAAGGTCTCTTGGACTCCTTTTTTCTATTTAGCTTCCACACTAACCCATTGAGGATTAGGTGTCCAACATTCCCCCCCTTAATCCGAAGGGTTATGTATGAGTCCAAGAAGAGAGTTGTAATACAAAATGTGCAAATATGCATGGCAGCACTAGGTTGAATGTGCTCTCTGAAATGTTGGTATAAAGGGCAGTGGTTTAAGGATGACCACCAACACTGGAACGCTTAGTGCAGTTCCCGGAACTCTTCCAAAACTGGCAAGAAACTGAAGTTTTCTACTAGAGGAAGTGATCCTATTGTTTTAAAGAGGGAAACCTTCAACCATGAAAGGGAGGCCTCACCTCGCATAAAAGGGAGAACTTCAACTTGAAAAGGGAAGTATCAACCTGTGATGGTTTAAGGATGACCAACAACTCTGGAATGCTTAATGCAATTCCTGGAACTCTTCCAAAACTAGCAAGAAGCTAGAGTCTTCTGCTAGAGGAAGTGTTCTCAATTTTGTTCCTGGAATTCTTCCAAAACTGGCAAGAAGCTGAAGTCTTCTGCTAGAGGAAGTGTCCCAGATTGCTAACTGAAGGCATGTTCAGGGGCATCTTTGTTTCTGGCTACAACTCTGAAACTTGTGTGGCAGGTTGTGGCTGAGGCTCGCTTGATGTGGCTTTGAAGCTTGTATATGAGCATCATTTCCCCCCCTGTCAGATACAAGGTGAGATGATGGAGAAAACTCAACTGCAAGACTGTTCAATACTCTAGAACAAGTTCTGACATGTGTTTGGAATATCTTTTTGGCTGTTGATGCCCATTTCCAAGAAGCGATCCATCCAAGATGAATCTTTGTTCTTGCAGGGTGTTTGTTGTTGAAGCATCTGTGTGAAGAATGGCTAGTTTTATGACAATGCTTACATGGATGAAGATCAAAACAGTGATCTTTCAAATGGCCAACTCGGTCACAGTGTTGACATTTCACAATCTGTTGTTGTTGTTGTTGCTGTGGAAGAGGGGCAGAATCTGGAACAGCTGGAGGTGAACTGTCATGAGGAGCAAGTGAACTGTCATGAATGAATCCAGCACTCTGAAACTGAATGGGCTTGGCATAATCTGGAATATGAAAGGACAAGTCCTTGTCATATCCAAAACCAGTTCTGTGCTTGTTGTGGACAAGCTGTTCCCAAGGTCTGATGATGGGCTTGGGAAGTGCAAACTAAGTTTCTGCATCTGCATGTACAACTACTGCTTTATTTGAATGAACAGTAACATTATTGACTTGCTGTTTATGGGAGTCTGTTTCAATCTTCTGAACAAAAACAGGTTCAGAATGATGACTCCACTGTTGTAATTCTTCGTGCTGTAGTTGAGATTCAAGTTGCAAGAATTCAATCTGTTCTTGTGCATATTGCAGACATGTCTGAATTTTTGAGAGAGATCCTATGCTGATTTGTAATGTGTCATCAACAGTAGATTGTATAAGAGTTTTCATGAACTCTAATACTTCACTGATTCTGGGCATTTTTCTTCAATGTCAGATTTACACCTTAAAAAAACTGATCACAATTATTACTTAATGTAGAAAAGTAATATCCACTCACAGTACACAACAATATCTTGTATAAATGTGCAGCAAATGAATTAGGGAATCAATGCATATATATGTAGACAGAAACTATAATGGGTTTTAAATACAATGCCACAATTGGGGCAGCAGCAACTGCAAACTTGCTTGGATCCTTCAAGTACTCCTTCAGAAATGATGGCTATCAAAAGGCAAAACCCTTGTGGATTATCTTCTTTTCGAATGCAAGTATTGAAATTAATAAAATAATTATTTGAAGTACCTACATCAACACTTCTTCAGATATATCCAAGTCAGGAGACAAACGAACTGCTGAAGATTCACACACCTTCTTGCTCAACTGGTTGGAAAGATTCCCTCAATATAAAAATTTACGATATTCCTTTAAGTTTATTGTCTCAAGCATCAAAATTATGAATACTTCCTTTATTCATACCCATGTCTTAATTCCCTCATTCTTTAATCACCAACATTCACATGTGTTTATACACATCATCCCAAATTACAATCTGCATTTCCAATCCCCGTTTACATGCTTTCATATCAAATAAACATCATTCAATCCGAAGTCCAATCTTGTACATGCGCCTTTTAAGATCAGATTTCATTTCACAATCAAATTTCAACCAAACAAATGCCCTATGCGTTAAGACTGAGTCTGGCAATTTAATACGATCATATATCATTTACATGCATTATAACTTTATGCAACCACCATCATATCTTACCCGTTTGAATCAATCTCTGGACTGCGCCTTCTGGCTCATTATTTCTGCACCAAATATTAAAAATGCGCCTTTTCCCAATCTGCTTATCAAGCTCATAAAATCAAATGCCCATGCTTATTATACTATCCAACCATGTGAATGTTTTTAAATCAACATTTTATCCTCCAAACTCAACACAAATTGAATCGATTCAAGACTCTGGAAAACGCAGATCAGTTTAAAACACTGATCGATTTCAACCAGACTCTGATTAAAATCGAATACCAACACAATAAACTTACCTCTCCTTATTCAAACTCGCAACACGCATTATCAATTCAGCATTCTTTGAACTGTAATTTACAGCGGTCAATCTCGGCAAAGCATTAAACATATGAATGGCACCAGCAATCAAATCGGATCCAACTATAGGGACAGAAGCACAGAATCTCGGTTGCAAATGGAATTCGAACTATTCAAAGTGTATTTGAAACCGATCACCATACCATTGGATCGTATACCATTCAGGCCTCATACGAACTTATTTAAAACAGCAGCTTCAACGTATTTCAGGCAGCATCAAAACGTATTCAGGCAGCTTTAATCACAGTTTTCGATGCATTCAATACAGCTCCAAGTCAGCACACAAATGAATCAATGAGCGATATACAAAACTGATTTCTTTGTCTGCAATAGAGACTTAATGTCCAGCACATACAGTGCACATATTAAGAGCAATAATCATCACAAAAAGAAACGACCTTTCCAACGAACGCTCAGGGCATTGAATGAATTTTCAGCAGACATTTGACGGACCATATTTTTAGCGCAAACAACAAATATACACCAGCCTTCAAAAAAGAACGCACAGGTTTCATTAATTGAAATGAAACGGCCAACGCCCCGGGAGATATATCAATGCCAATACATGTCGCTAATGCACAAACATGTTAGGTTGCGCAATTCCATTTGCATCATTCTTCCTTGGCGTTATGCTCTAACCTCTGCTCGCGGTTGCTAGCCGAAGGGTTTATGCGCAGTGCTCTTGTCTAGTTTTTGAGGTGGTTGAAGGCTTTCGAGTTTGTCATTTACGCCACTCATTCAAATGGAAACCATATAAATGTCGATACCAGGAGCTGGAAAACTTCGGACCTTCATCGACGGTGGCGTGCAAGTAGAATCAACTGCATTAAATCATATAAAACAAGAAGTAATTTTTGCGTGAGTCGAGTCAGTTTCACGTCCCCATGCTCATCATTTTCAAGACCGTCTCAGCCATTATTTATTCTCCGTATTCTTCTTTAACTTGACTATCATCAACGTATTTGTATGGAAGGGCGTATTGGAGTAGCGCACTGGAGCAGCTGCTGCGCACTGGAGCAGGAGGATAGGCAGCTATATAGGAGGATAGGCAGTGTGTATTTTGTGAAGAATGTGAAGGGCTATTGTGAATGGGAATGGGTCGATTATGAAAATGAAATGTTGCTCTGCGACGAATGTGACACCAGAGGTTATCACATGTATGTCTTCACCCTGTTGTGGCTAGAGTTCCGGTGGGAAGCTGGTTTTTCCAACAAATGCATTCACTGATAACGAGTTTACAACAACTACTGGAGCAATGCACATTACATTTTCCAGCTGTGTGAGACTCTCGTATGACAGATCCGAGCCATACTCCTGTCCATTGTGATTCATATTATGATCTGAACTTCCATCAGCGTATTGGGCTAATGAGAGTGAAACAGCTAGAGCAATTTCAATCTTGTAATGGTCAGAATTTGTCAAAGAATTCCAGCAGCATGGAATGAGCGACAGAGAGGAAGGCCAAGAGATACCACAAAAGATCTGGAAATGGGACCTGCATAGGCCACCACAATGAAACGCTTCGCTCCACGCTCACATCACCACAATGAAACGCTTCAGCACTCCATCCTGACACACAACAGTGCGACCTTCACCACAATGAAACGCTTCAGCACTCCATCCTAACACACAACAACACGACCTTCACCACAATGAAACGCTTCAGCACTCCATCCTGACACACAACAACGCTGTATACCAAAATAAACCGCAGAGCGCATACACCAAAGCGTTGTATACCATGTCAGTTCAACGCATATACCAAGTGAATGCAAGCGTTAAGCATAAGACAGTTTTACCATTATTGCCTGTTCCTGTTTATGAATATTCATATAAGTGGTTTCTTCCTTTGAACCTTACGAAACAAAGGTTTCATCTGCGATTTAGCATACTTGAATGGGACAGTGCAAGAAACAAGTATAGACGGTAATTTTTTCATTTGAAGACGTTGCAATGACAATTTGAAACTGCAAATACTCACAAAACACTTCGTTAACGATCGCTACAGAAAATAAATGGAGGCGCAGGTGAGATGTTGGGAATCCGCACATAATAATCAATGGAGGCGCAATATAATCAGGTGAAGCAATTCATGCAATGGAGGCGCAGGTGCAATAACGCCCTTTTTGAAACGTTTATGACAGTCAGAGAACTGAACAGTCAGACAGAGGGGAAGCTAATTTTATGGAGAACAGATACCAGCAGCAGTATAATCAGGTTGCAGCTAAAATTGAGCTGAAGAAATATTCATGAATTTCATGGCAGAAATAAACTGCACAGAAAGGCCATAAAACAAATGGCTCAAATTAATTATGCAGGGCAGGAATACGCCTGCTCTGATACCATGTTAAACACACATGGGAGCAAGAACAATATGAATGATAAATCATGAGAGTACATTTTTTATTAACAGGAGATATACATTTATAGTACATTGTTGTGACCGTTGGGTTTCACATCCCAAGGTCTCTTGGACTCCTTTTGTCCATTCAGCTTCCACACTAACCCATTGAGGATTAGGTGTCCAACACTTCCAATGAGCGCATTATAATGGTGAACTCCAGTGCTGGAGCAATTGGTGTTGATGATGGTCTTGATGGTGGTGGCGATGGCAGTGGTGATGGAGATGGTGATGACGATTGGTGGTGGCATCAACGATGGTGATGCTACCTGATCACGTCGTCGTCGTTGATATGTCCTTACCATCGTAGCTTTTCCTGTTTATATATATAAAATAAAATTATGAAAATATGAGGTGTACTTTTAGATTTAATATATATATTTTGCAAATTCAAGCTCACAAATGGGTATAGTTTTTTTTTTCTATTTTTACCTACTAGGCAGGTCTTACTAGTACTGAGGTCAAGGAGGGTGGTATCGCTACCCCTTGGCCTAATGCATGGTGTTCTATCCTAATGCTTAATAATATTTATTAAATGCATGGGTCTTCATAGACCATAGTATTCCTTTATGATATTTACCTAGTATTTTCTAGTCTTAACTATGGTTATGGAAGGGGTTATTATCATTTTTTATTTCACTCTATTAGGTGACTAGATGCTCAATTACCAAAAGACCCTTTGTTAATTTATGGTATGTTCTATTCTTAGAGCAGTTTACTTCAATTTCTTCTTATTAGCCATTGTTTAGCAATCACATTAACATATAGTAAAATGCAAATAGAACATTAATAGATCAACAGAAAACAAGCCAAGACAAGAGACACCATATGTGGCGGCTAGCCAAAGACAAACCCCAATGTGGGGAACCCTTTGATCAATTCTTCTATAATCTTCAATAGTTCAATAGAGAGAGAAATAGTACAAATACATAAATCTATGATTTTAGGACAGCAACAGCAGACCCTAACCAGCAAAGTCAAATCTGGTCAAACAAGATGAAATTGACCTCCAATATGATTGTTTAATTTCCCGATCATCTAGGCCTCCAACAAAAAGAAGCAACCCATAAACAATCCGAAAAACCCAGTCAAACTGCAGTCAACTGAAGTCAACCTGCTGCCACAAACTAGGGCAGTCAACGTTGGTCAAACCAGAGGTCAAAATGCCTCGGTTTGTGTGCCAAAATCTGTGGCCTGCCTAGGAGAGGGAGCCACACCAAAACCGCACTCTTGAAAGGTCAACACTTGGTCAACGTTGGTCAAAATGACTTGCTGCAACCTTGGTCAAAGTCAACACAATCAAACAGATTTGCGTCCTTCTTTCCTGTGTAGTTCTGCGTCCTCCAACTTCGTCCTCTTCTTTCCCATGTGTGTGTGCTGCTCCTTGTGTGTAAACCCACTCAATAAAGGAGAGAAGAATGTGAGAGATGAGATGATGGAATAATGCCTCAACCTCACTTGTATTTATATGAAACATTGAGCATGTGTGCCACACATTTAGCTGTTGGCCGACCTTGACAATTTGCCAAGTAAATACAAATAGATTCATAACTCCATAAGTACTTGTCGGAATTGGATGATCTTTAGATCAATCCTACACCTCTCAATGAGAGGAATCCAAGAAAAATATCAGTTGCCATGAATAAGATGACCCACATTGAGGTTGGCCCTAGTTTCCAATTTTAACACCTTTAAATTTCAAAATTTCAAAGTTCGAATAATGGCTTTATTTTTTTTTTCTAAATTAAGCTAAATTCTATTACTGAAACATAATGGTACACTGAGGCCGTAGCCTTTGCCTGTCCATGCCATAGTTTGGGCCAAAAACTAGCAAAACAAGGTCTGGACTGCCCATAATGGGAAACCAGTCCAGTTCAAAAATAATGTTGTAGGTGTTATCTTGCTGCCCATGTCAGGGAAACCAACAATTACGCATAGTATTTAACAAATTTTTCAGAAAAACAAGAAAAAACATCAAAGTACCCATATGACAGCAAATTTTCTAAAAACCCTAAAAACATCAAAAACCCCTAAATCTCGGAACCTGAGACTCGAAGCCACATGGCGGATTGTGTGGTCGGCCAGGTTGCATGCTGGCAAGGTAGGTTTTGCGTAGCGGCGACGGGTGTTCCTCAACAACAAAACATCTGTATTCATCCCTATCATCGTCTGCCTGCGTTGCACCCATGTCATCTTCCCGCTACTCCGGGTGTTCCTCCATGTCGTCATCTGCTTGATGGTCATGGCCCTTCTCCTTCCCAATTTGCTTGTCCAGAGGAGTGTCCTGCTTCACCTTAGTGCATTGTGTGCTCCTTTCGACCCTGGCATGCTCCGCACTGGTATGGCTTCCTCCAATTGTGGCAGGCTCCGCACTGGTATGGCTTCCTCCAATTGTGGCAGGCTCCTCCTCATGGAAGGTAATGGAGATGGTGGCAGTAATGATGGGCTGGTTCAAGGAGCAGCGGTAGATGAAGCTGGCTAAGCGGAGGGACGACTGAGAACTTGAGGGAATTTCCCTGGGTGGCAAGTCAGGGTGCATCGAGTGGAGGCGGAGAGGACATGAGCGGTTTCTGCCACTGCGTGTGTTTGGGTATCGGCCTGAGGTCAGTTGAGCCGAAGGGGAGGAAGTGTCAGAGGCCGAAGATGGAGGAGAATAGGGCAATCTACCTCTGTTGCCCCCTCTGCGACTGCGCATTCGATGGCGAGTTCTGGGCATATTGACTACAAGGGTAGGAGAAAGACTGAAGGGAGACAACTCAGAGTGAAGTGAGGGCGTATCAGGTTTAGAGGTCAGCTCAGAGGAAGGATTATCTACAGACGCAGGGTGGAAGATGAAATTACAGACCAAGCTTTGAGTGAAATGAATGCCCGGGCCGAGATTAATGCAACAAAGAACGCTGCATCCCCTGCTGTAGCAGTGCGAGAGCTTGGTTCCGCTGCTGCCAAAGGACAATGGCAATGCAGAGGCAAGGGATTAGCGACTGGAGCGGTGGAAGTAAAATCACCAGAGGTCGTCATTGAGCTAAGCCGAGGCGGGTAGATGCAGTCGGTTTGAAGACAGTGCCGGCTTAATTGCCATTTATGGCCACTGTTAATGCATTTTATGGAATGATGTGCAGGATTACGGATGGCCATGTGGCAAGGCCACTTGCCGTCCCGTGTTGCCGCCATTCTTTTAATTGTAATGGGCACCCGCATTCGGGACAAATAATGTCTTTATTAATAACATGATAATATATATTTATACCAAGAAGTAATATGAACATTTATAAAGAGTAGACACACAAGGTATAACTACATACATCAAGAATAAAATAAAAGCCCTGATTTATTATCATACAATTATATATAAAAAATTAATAACTTAACAAGGACATTTCTTCAATTCTTCATATGGTAATTAAAAGCAGTGTTTTTAAAACCGGAACCGGTGACCGGACCGGTCCACCTAATGAACCGGTTTACCGACCGGAACCGGTCTAACCGGGACTGGTTTGGTCTAAACGAACCGGTTTTTAAAAAATACATTAAATAATTAATTTTTAATGAAACAAAACTATTTTTAAGATGTAAAACCATGATTCCAAGCCAATAGAGACAAAAAATGCAAAGTTTGCTCATTTATATACCATGCAAAGGTGAATATATCAAAATGGCACCGAGTGCAATACATATCATCGACAAAATAGCAAAATACATAAGAAATGAGGCTCTAAATGGCCTATAAAGTCCAAAAACAATGCTGCAAGCTATGAGGCCATTGGCCTACTACAAGTCTACAGTGTACACATGATCAATCATCAAGTCCATCACTACTACTAGACACAGGATCATCATCAGGAGCTACATAGACATCATCTGGTTCAGAGTCTGAGGATGCCTCTACCTCATCTGCAACATCAGTATCAATGCCACCAATGACAATAGAAGTGGACCTAATGGAAGCACGAGTTTTTCGACCTGCACGACTAGTGCCTTCCATTGGTTCCTTGCCTTTCCTTGATGCCGCTACTGATCCTGGTTTTGATGCCGCCACATAATCTGCCTCATCCTCCGCTAAAGCCATGTCGATATCAAAATCAGCCTCAAACACAGGATCTTCAGTCTCCTCCACCCATTCTGATGTTGGATCAATATCGTCCAACACAATGGGATCTAGATCAGGTGATTTGCTCATCATTTGGTTCCTCCTCAGTCGAAGGTTGTATTGCACAAAAACAAGATCATTTAACCATTTTTGTTCCAAACGGTTTCTCTTCTTCGTGTGTATGCGCTTAAAAACAGACCAATTGCACTCACAACCTGAAGCACTGCAAGTTTGACTGAGGACTCTAATTGCAAACCTTTGCAATTGAGGACATTGGCCACCAAATGACTCCCACCAATGTGCTGCAAAGAAAAAGACAATAATTAGTAACTTAGTTTATAATTTGAATTGTAAAGAACGTAAACAATTTTAACTTGAAATGAAAAACAAAATGGAAATTGGAATTGCTTACCTGGTTGGTCCACATCTCTTGCCATCTTTGCCAAGTTTTTGCCAAAAGTACCACTTGCTTGATTGAAAATAGTAAGCTGTCTATGTATTTCCAACTGGTCTACATGGTTAGGGACCATGCACTCCAAGCAATCAATCAATCCAGCTCTGACCTCCCCATCATGCTGATCTCCTAGCCGATTTTTATAGTGATACCTTGGGTTCAAAAAATACCCGGCTGCATGTATAGGACGATGGAGTTGATTGTTCCATATGTTATCAATGATCTCCCATATACGGCCATATTTAGCTAACCTGTCATTGTAAGCTGCCCGTATCTACTCCTTTGCTTGATCCATAGCTTCATAAATGTAGCCCATGGCCAATCTTTCCCCATCCACCAACCTTAGCACCTTAACAAGGGGCTCGGTAATTTTCACAAGCTCTACAGACCTTTTCCAAAAATAAGTGTCTAACACTTTCTTTTTGGTGTCTTTTCCATTTGGTCTACGAGCCCACCGAGATTCAGACCATTCTTCAGAGGAAAACATTTTCTGCAAGTTTCTATGTTGACCATTGAGACATTGCAACGTGAGGAAGTGAGTTGCAAATCTCGTAATTGCAGGCCTAACAAGCTCTTTGCCTCCAGTGTGTTTCCTCATTAGGCTCAATACCCATGAGTGGTTGTAAATGTATTTTGTAATGCACTTGGCATGCTCTACAGTGTTTTTTACCCACTCCACCTTCCCTATATCCTCAAGCATGAGGTCTATGCAATGTGCAACACATGGAGTCCAAAATATGGTCTTATATTTGGCCTCAAGCATCTTTCCAGCAAGAACATAGTTTGAGGCATTATCAGTGATGACCTGCCATAAATAAGTCTTCTATTGAATCTAATGTGTATACAGTTTGGTAAAAGTTAGAACAGCATACAGTGCTACTTGCACTGCATCCCACAGGTTGAGATTTTGAATTCTATCTGTCGATCTGGTGCATTGTATTCTCTTGCTAGCGCTAGAATCTCACCATCCGAGCACATTAGAAACAACAGGTTTTGAAGTTAATTGGTCCTTGAGAAAAGAATTAACATAATGCATGGTAGTAGGTCATGGTTTCACCAAGTCAAAGGGTGCGAGTCTGAAGACACACACACACAAATTAAAATCTAGTCCAGAATTTAGGCCTATGTAAGGTTCTGTGGGAAAGTACACAAGTATTACATTAATGACCAATGGTTCGCAAAGCACCTTACACAGAGGAGAAACCTGTTTCCTGAGTTGCTTCTGTATATGATTCTAGTCAGATGATATGGTTACAAATGAATTAGATAAATGATTGCTTATGGCAAGTTGTGTTCCTGGCCTCTGAATGGTATAAATTAATGTAGTTCTGACATGATTTACATACTGGGTTTTGTAGATGAAAACTGCAGAGGATTCAAGACTTTGCCTTGCATTACATCTTTCAAACAGTTTAGATGCTGGAACCCTTTTATTTCTCACACAAGAAGGCAGTCCCACAAGCAACAAATCGAACTATTCTCTTCAGCTCCCAGACAAAAGTTACAAGACAGCAGGATCAAAGTTTAACAACTTTAAAATTCAGGGTTCTGCAAGCCTTCTGCAAGTAAGCAATGGTTGGCACTTGCATGAATATATCCTTAAAGTTGACAGTTACAAATTTACTACAATTTATGCTGTATCCTATAAAGGAGAGCTTGATGGAGATAAGGTTTTAAAAATCTTGAAGGAAAACAAGTTTGCACCTTCTAGTTCAACAGAGGCAAATGAGCATTTAGAAAAGCAGAATGCTGTATCTACTGGGTTTGAATCTTCTTTTCCAATAGAAAGCAGTGAGAAGTTATCATATCATGGATCCCTTGGACACGTTACTCTAACCTCTTCAAATCACAACCAGAATGTTTCTCAGTCAGGTTCATGGGACTTTAGCGGTAATGACATCTCCTGGGATATGACATCCACAGGACAAATAATGCTGAGTACAAACTTAGTCTGGCGACTGAAAATGGGACCTGATTGTTCAAATGTTGAAATTGGTCCTACCTTCCTGAGATATGATCTATATGTGGAAAAAATAGAACAGTTACAAGCTCACAATTTGAGAGGAAACAGCCCTATTACAAACACAGTGGAACATTTGGGAACTGCAGTGGTAGAAGCCTTTTATGTATCTCACCTTCTTGTTCCACCAGATTGTAGAACATTAAGATTCTTTCTGCAAGTGTGTAGTTCTTCTGGGGATTTCAAACCACTAAAGGACAGCCCATTATGGTCTATTAATGTACCATCCAAGCTATAGATTATTTAAAATGGTACGCTGAGATTCCCGTATTCTAGGTCTCATGGGAAGGACCAATATGCCAAGAAGATATCTATTGTAGGTGAAGTAACCTGTATTTATTGATCAGTGATCAGAGTGAGACAATACTATTTATGAAAACACTGTCTTTATTTAAAGGCATTATATAAGAAACCCGCAAAGTATGCTGGATAGTTATTGAACTTAGTATTTCTGTATTAATTGAACTTTGATATTTTTGTAAATAAACTAGTCTAAGATATATAAGATAGAAAATATGTCTTTAATAAGCTGTATATGTGTGAAGCATATTGTCTTTTAAGATAAGTAATGAGAGATTCATGAAAAAGAAAGCATCTTCATTACGTTAAGAAGGAATTTCTCCTTTAGACATTTGAGGGTTGTGACCGATTTGATAAGGGTCAATGTTGCACTTCCATGTCAATAGAGCCTCAAGGGGACCATAACCAGTATAATGGCACATTGATTAGTTAGGGTTGCTAAAGTCAGTAAAGAAATATATTGACATTGTCCTCATTTAATAACCATCCCATGCAAGAGCACATGTGAGCATTTACTGTGCTTAAGATGGGTGCTTGAACTTAAAGAATGTAGCACATTAAAGCAACTAGTTATATTGAATGCTAGCAACCCATTATAGAAGAACTTCTTGCTTGCTAATTGTATTCATAAAGGCTATATTGTTGATGAGAGGTGCCATAATAAAATGATTGAATAGGCTATTCTATTGTGCTTGCAAAACTGCCATCAGTCTCGTCATCATGTTTTTGCTCATCATTTTCATGTTTTTGCCCATGATCTTTATCATTGAACTTTTTTTTTAAAGAAAATTCAATTATTATTAATGTAAATTCTCCATTGTTCCAAGTCATAAATGGAATTATTTTGGGTGATTTTGCTCATCATTTTCATGTTTTTGCCCATGATCTTTATCATTGAACCTTTTTTTTAAAAGAAAATTCAATTATTATTAATGTAAATTCTCCATTGTTCCAAGTCATAAATGGAATTACTCTGGGTGATTGTCACTAGCAACCCATTATAGAAGATGCATGGTGGTGTTCTTGCTTGCTAATTGTCTTCATAAAGGCTGTGTTGTTGATGGGAGGTGCCATAATAATTTGATTGAATAGGCTATTCTATTTTGCTTGCAAAACTGCCTTCAGTCTCGTCATCATGTTTTTGCTCATCATTTTCATGTTTTTGCCCATGATCTTTATCATTGAGCCTTTTTTCTTAAAGAAAATTCAATTATTACTAATTATTATTATTAATGTAAATCCTCCATTGTTCCAAGTCATAAATGGAATTATTCTTGGTGATTGTCACTAGAGGATAAGTCGAACAATTAAGCTACTTTTGTTATCTATGGAGATTTGGCTTGATGTTGACCTAGTCAACATTAATCTATCATATGCATGGGTATTTAAGGCTGAACAAGTCATTACGTGGGTTTGTAATCCCTCGTGTGTTAGCTTACGAGGTTATTGTAAAAGTGTTCAAACCATGCTTAGAGGTACTTCTTGTTAATTTTTCTTAGGGCTATATTGTTCTTTGCTTTAGATAATTGCATTTTATCATCTACATATTTAATTCACCCCACAACATCATAACATCATTAATAACATATGCAATTATACAGGCAAGAACAATATCATCATCAATGCAACGGAACATAAAGGAACAAGAGAAGAAAAGCATTCACACGTAAAGACACCAAGATTGGTTGGAGACAAAAGGAAAAACCCCATAATGGGAAAACCCTTTCAAAGTATTCTTCTTATTAGACTGTCATTGAATGTTTTAGCAAAGAGAGTACAATGGTCCATTTCTTCATTCACAAGACTATCCAGTGAAACCAACCAAAAAATATCTCAAAGATGAACACATCTATAATACTAATCAAAATCATGATTCAGAGGCCTGTAGTCAATTGTCAACATTTGCAATCAACTCTCAAATGATACCCTAGTTTCTAGCCACATGGAGAGAGAGATATTGTGCGGTTGAAATGTTCCAGCAATTGATTTGGGGTAGCATCGGATGTGCTCTAGCCATGAAAATTGGCGGAGAGGCTAAAGCACATGAGATCTCGAAAACCCATAAATGGTTTGGGCAAATTCTAACTGGTTTGGGAGATATTAAATTAATTAATATTTTTAATGGAGTTTCTAAGTCTAAACTTAGGAAAAAGAAAATATTAATGGGTATTAATATAACACTGGGTTAGAAGGTTCCAAAAGTCATGGATCAAGCCAAATCTAATCTTAGCCGTTGATTAGAGATGTAATCTCGGTCGTTGAAGGACCAACGAGAAAAGTATAAGAAGAGGCTTGAAGGTCAGTTGGAAGATACACCATAGTGATTAGTCATTTGATTTGCTAGAGCGGGGTTACTAAGCAAAGTCGAATCAGTGATCAGCAGTGAGGGGTAGTGAGTACCGGACAGAGAGGTAGAGTTAGTGCTGAGAGACCAGCGCAGAGGTAGAAAGCGAGACACAAAAGCCAGAGCAGACCTCACAGAGCCCAACAAAGACAGCGCAGAGGCCAAAGGGCCTGCATCATCCACACAAAAGGTAGCAGGAGTGATGCAGAGGGTCCTAGAGGCTGCGTAGTGCCTCAAAGGGATGATGCAGAGAGTTCTGAGGCTGACGCAATGCTTCAGAGTTGCTGGAGAGGGTTTTGTAGGACAAGTTTTCTAAATAACTATTTTCGAATAGAGAGGTATTACTACCGATTTTGTTTCTCTATTGGGTGAGCCAATTAGGCACCCAGTTGTACTCAATGACAAACTGCATAATAAATAAACCCTCAGAATTGTTGCATCAGTTTTCCCGCATTGGGTTTTTTCTAAGGACGATTGACTTAGTAGCTAGCCCTACCAAGCCGGAGAGGGCTATCTCCAAAGAATGACAGCCAAGAGGGCTGGATGGGTTAGGGTTTTAGGCTAGGTATAAAGTGTAAAGGTTGTTTTGATTTGATTTGATGGGGTTATTGCTAGATGAGGGTATTAGGTCAAAGAGGCTAGGTCTGGGAAAATGAGATATGATTGCAGACATCCAACGGGGCAAGGTAGGCAAGATGCAAGGCACTTAAAAGGTGATTTGATGAGATGGTTTAAGACTGATGAGGAGTTAGGAAGAGCATGTGAGATGTATTCTTCCTAAACTGAAGAAAAATGGACAAATTATGATAACTTTCTCAAAACAGAGCATGAGCAAACATGTATTTTTCCTATCAACTTGAAAATTACCATATAACAGACATGAAATGGTTTATGATCATACAAATGATCACAAAGAAGAAACAATGCTAAACATCCATACCACATGTATCCCAAAGAAATAACTGCAACTCATCTATTAATACTCACCAAAATCTGATACAATAGTGTCTCTTATCACTAGTACAGCATCCAACTGAGTCCCCCTTCTGAAAAGAGTGAAGAAAGGGAAGATATAGACATCAAAACAAACTCCTCCCAACATCAGGGGTCGACCATAAGAGGAGGAGCAATTCCACCAAACTCTGAACTGATAGCTAGAGGTAGGGTGGTCAAAGTGACTCATCTCTATGTACATTGAAACTGATTCATTTGGCCTAATGAAGTGTATTTACCTAATGTATTTACCCTTAGGTAATAGTAAAAGACCATAACTACATTTAACATATCAATTACATCAATAAAAAGCTGATTCCCATAGGTGAAAATCAAATCTGGAGAAGAACAGTGAAAAATCAAGTAAATTGTCAAGTGCACCATCTTTTTGTCAAGTGCGCCCTCACAGTGTCAAGTGCGCAGCGCCATCTTCATACCAACTTTTCACTGCCTTCCTGGTGTCCAAATTGAGCCCAGGATAGCTCATTGGAAAGCTTATCCTGTGTAGTTTCCAAATCTACCTTTAGTTTTCAAAATGGACCTAATTTGACCCTCCAAAACTTCATTCTCCCAAGTTATGTCAAGTGTGCATCGCCTAGCTGAAAAAGAGGGCAAAAACATGATTTTTTGCTAGTTTTTTTCCCTTTTGACCTGCTAGTTTTGCAAATCAGGGCTGGAAACATGGTTTTCTTAGATTTATGTGTCATTATGAATCCAGTGGCGGTCTCCATTTCTCCAAAAAGTGTCCCAAAAAAGTGCGCAACGCCTAGGCGTTTGACCATGCGACTAATATTTAAATTGCCTAAAAAACACAGAAAAGATATATTTGCTAAAATGTGCCAAGAGGTTTCAAAATTGGTCAAGGAGCTAATGTTTGGTGTAGCTACGCTTGGAGTGAAGCCTCTGCAAGTATGTCAAGCTTCTCCTTCTCTTTTGGGTGAGTTAGGGCTTCAATTTTTGCCTTTGCAACCTTGAGTTTTGCCCTTATATTCCTTTCTTTGTTGGCATAGTGTTTTGCCATCTTCTTCTGAATTTCATTTTGCTGATTAGCTTTGTCTAGGAGCTTCTCTAAATGTTGATTGACCTTATCAAGCCAATGCTCCCGGTTCTCATTGATCAAGATGGAAAATTTCTCATTCCATGTGAGCTCATTAGCAAGCTCAGCGTCTTGTTTTCCTAGTTCTAGAGCTCTTTTTAGCCCTCTAGTTCTAGGCCTTTTTCTAGGTTCTTGCTCTTCTTCAAATTCACCATACCTGTCATAGGCCTCATCAAGCAATACTTTGGCTTTCTTTGCTTCCCTCTTTGCCTTGATGAGTTGAATCTCCATGACGTCATGTTTGGCTTGACGCTGCTTATTCTCCTGCTCATAATATGAGATGGTGTATTTTGACCTCTCTAGGTTGATCTGGAGCTCCCTGATGAGTGCATCTTTTTCTTTGATGACAATGCTTGTGCTCTCACTGTCACCATGCTCACCTAGGTCAACCAAGTCAAAATCTTGCTCTATCTCATGGAGGTCCTCCTCCTCATGCTAAATATTTGTCTCTGTCATATTTTCCTTGCCCTTCTGTACCGGCTTTGCTAATGAAGAAGGCAAGGCCCCTCCCACAATCTGTGGGGCAAACACCTGCCTATGGCCTCTCTGATAAGTGTGTGTCAAAGTGACCAAATCAGTGCATTTAGGTTTGATGACCTCAACCTGTTCAATCTGCTCCTACCCTTTGATTTCATCTCTGTTAGCTGAATGAATATGCTCATGAAATGGTGATGATGGAGGTGATGGTGAGGGTGACTAATCAGATGATGATGAATGATCTATGGGCTGGGATGGAGGAATGGAGGTGGAAGGATGAGATGATGAAGGGATACTTTGAACATTATGAATAGATGAATAAGTGAATATGGGATTGGCTATGAAGGTACTCCATGCAATGTTGAGCTCTTTGAGATGATAAAGGACTATGATTTTAATGAGGGAATGATGAAAGAGACTCTTCATTTGATGTTCATACTCTCTTTTCTGGACAATATAGGCCATCTTATCAATGCTCCGGAAAATATAGTAGGGTATATTGAGCATTTTTACCCTAGTGAAATGCATTAAAAGTCGGATGTGATAGGAATAAAGCCTAGAAAATCTACCTTCACATGAAAAGTATTTCATGATAATTTTCATCATTGGAGCATATCTGTCTAGTAGGTGAGAAAAAGGAAAATAGCCCTTTATTTCATTTCGGTACCTTGGTTTTATGAAAGGCTCATAATAATGTCTCTCCAACTCACCTTGTTTAAACCATTTCTCCCCAACATCTGGGATTCCGGTGGCAGCTGATATAATGGCAGTAGATAAGGTAAAAGTGACACCTGCTAAAGTGACTTAGTTGTCTTGGAGTTTGGATCTGAAGATTCTAGTCAACATAGTATTGTGTTGGACTACCTGAATTTGCTCACAGAAATCATGACAGCCTAGATATTTGAAGGATGTTACAGCCATAGGAGATGCGAAGAGTTCCCTGAGATCTATTGGCTCAAATCTGAGTATTTTGCCTCCTTTGTGTGTATTCTTGACCTCTGTTTCTTCTTCCTCACTGTATGGTTTATATTCCTCTTTTTCCATGGTGTTTTAATATCAAACCCTAGGGAGGTATAAGGTTGTTGGAATGTGGTTTTTTGGGAGTAGGGAATGGGGAAGGGAAATATGAAGGAGATGGGTGAAGGGATATATGTAATGGAGGGGGTTTGGGAGCCTAGGTAGTTGTAGCACCTAGGACATAGGGTTTTGGGACAAAGGTTTAGAGAGCACTGGGATAAAAGGGTTTAAGGAAAGGGAATGAAGGTGTAGGGGGTGTATGAAAGTGTAGGGGAGTTAAAATTTAGGAATTGAGAGTGCAAGGGTAGTTTTTAGGGAGATACTAGGGTTTAGATGTGAAAATAACACCAAATCTTCAACAAACTTTCAAAACACCATGAGAATGATTTTAGGAGGAAGAAACATGTAATCTTCAACTGTTACTTACTTGTGGGAGGTTGAATACAACTTTGGTGGAGCTGAGGAGGCGATTCTAGCTTTCCTGGACAAACGCGCAGCGCTTGTGGCAAGTGTGTAGCGCCTGTGGCAAGCGCGCAATGCCTCTGGCAAGTGTGCAGTGCCTGAAGGGAATGTGTAGTACTTGGCAAGTGTGCAATGCCTGAAGAGAACGCGCAACGCTTGCTCTGTTTTGCTGATTTTGCCCAGAATTGTGAAAAATGGTCTCTTGGGGTTTGCTCAAGAAATGATAAGAGGTAAACAGAGTTGAGTTAGATGCTAGGAAGGCCTTTATACTTGAGTGAATTTGATTTTTAGCTTTAAAACCCAATTTATAATGTTTCACTTCTCATTTTTTGAAATTTTTGCTAATTTCCCCTCACACTTAGATTTTCTTCTTTGTAGGTTGATGATGCTGGAGTTTTTGGCACTCTTTACCCCTAAATTTACTTGGACGAAGTTGGCACTTAGAGTTGAGTTAACAGCTTAGGAATAGTTACTTATTACATATAATGAACATAAAATTGCATAAATTAGAAAAAATATTACATCTCTGTTTTTTTAGAATAAAATTGCAATCTGAAATAGAACTGATACTTGGAATGAAAATTAGAACTTGGACAAGCATAGTTACATGTTTGCCAATCCCCTTTAAATGAAAACAGGATATTATTTTTCTCACTCATACTTTTTGCTGGCTTTATGCAATGAAATGGAGTATTATTGGACCTTAAAAGAATGAAATCGTGACCTAATGGGACCCTGAATGACCAGACTCTATGTGGACTTGACTGGCACAAAACATGATGAAATGAGCTTTTATGATCAATGTATGCTTAATAAGACACAAGAAGGTGGGCCAGCAAATATTGATTTTTGAGGGAGAGTGAGGTTTTTTACTAAGGCTACCATCAATGAGTAAATGTTTGAAAGAGGACCTAGGTGGAATGACAAATTTTTTTGAGCGAGACCCTAATATGAATATGAAAAGAGGAGTTTTGATCACTGATGGCAGTATGCAAATACTAAATCTAACATCGTCCTTATTTGGGGATGGCGACTCCTTGGAGGTGTCAAGAACACCGTAGACCAAGTGCCTAACCATGTCGGCCAATATGGTCAAAAACTCAAACTGAAATGCATGACTGAATTTTGACAACTCAAATGACACAAACTGACTTGTGACTAACTGAAAACTGACTGAAAAATGACTCAATATTGTCTTACTTCACTGACACAAGTACTTACAAAACTTATTAATGGCAACAGACCATCGAGATTTGAGGGATTCAAATTTTGATAACAACCACCTGCCTACTGAAGAAATATGTACAATCATGTGAAGTGATCCTCCCAATGTAACCAATCCAGCAGATGGCTTCCTAGTGAAAATCTGCTCTCGCTTTCGTCGAGTAGACAAAATGATGTACATGTAGGCAACTCACAATAACAATTGAAACCAAGGCTTATGCTAATAAACAAGACAACATTCATCTTTTCCAATGCTTGCAATAGATTGCCGAAGGGATCTTGAAGATCCTGAAGCATTACCTTGTCTTGAGATCTAGCGGCAAAAATACAAGTAGTCCCTTCATTTTGATCTGAAAGAACAGTTGGTTTTTGATTGATAGGAAGGCATAGGGAAGTATAACCTTCTGTTATCTGAGTGTTGGCTGTAAATTCCTCAAACATGAGAAATTTTGACTCAATTTCTGGCATACTGTCTCTCTCAGGCTCATACTCCTCAAATTCATAGTCTAAGTCATCCTTAAATAGAAAAAATTCTTCAAGATTATCAAACATGATAGCCCCATCATCTTCACGAAATAAAGAAATATATGTTAGCTGATCTATAAATCTAATTTCAAGATTGCCCTCATTTTCAAAAACTAACACCTTCTTGACTATGTGAACACTGCAAACCTGCGTTAGCTTGGGTTGTAACATGACCTTTCAAGAGTTGATCTATCTCATCTTTAGACAGAGGAGAAAGTACTTTTTGTTTTCTTTTGCTAAAATAGTAATTGTCTTCTTTCCCTCCTAAAGATTCACAAGGATGTTGAATATGGTCTTGTGTATCAAAGTGACTAGCTTCTTCAGATTGTTCTTGAAACTCAAAACTGAAATTTCTATCATTTACCACAGAGTCATCCAAAGAAGATTTTTCACTTGAACAAAGATCTTGTCTTGTTTTTCATAAAGGGACTGGATTACCTCCTTCTGAAAACTTTGTTCTGATGGGGTGAGAACACTTGGGTCGATAACTTCGTTTTCTTCATTCAAGGTGATCTCAACAATAGAGCTCTCCTTCATGGGATCCAGAACAACATACTCTTCATCATCACAATCTGAATCTAGATCTGGAATAGCCAACTTGACCTTATCACAATCTGAAATTGGAACTTGATTTTCCTTCATACCATCTTCTGTTGCAAGCAAATCTAAAATAAGACCTTGTCTTCCATCATTTTCAACTATACAAAGATCTTCAGCGTGCTGCGAACTTTCTTGAGCATCTTGACAAGTATCCTCTAAGCTTTCTTTATGCTGCTGAAATGGATTTTCATATAGGGCTTCCATGATCTCATCATCCATGAATTCATCATCTCCATAAACATTCTCAAGATTTTCAATAAAAATATCAACATGTTTACAACAGTTCTGAACTAATATTAAGGATGGACAAGATTCTTTATACCTTTCAAAGAACATGGTATGAAAATCCTTTAAAAAATAAATGCAAGCATGCGAAAAACTTTCATACCAAGATTGGGCTTCACCTTCCAGAGTGGCCATGAATATCTTCATCAAGTATTCTTCAGGAAAACCAATCTTTAATCTACACACATGCATGTGAAATCTCACCAGATGAAGAGAAGCATAATAACCTTTCACATCTTTGAACATAGGAAAATTGCTTTGCCAATTTACCTTAGCCATTTTATTTGGGAAACCTGGAATGTGATCTCTTTTCATTGGAGCATACCTTCTTGCAATAGATTCCATCTTGAAAGTTCTTCAAGCTACTGATCTTAATGCAGTGGAGTCGCCATGAAGTGTTGATTTTCTGGATCTTCAATCAATGGAGTCACCAGGTGAATGGTACAGCCTTCCTATGTGTCCAACTATTGTTCACCATCAACAATTAGATCTAAACTTTGTCGTACACCCAGGGAAAATGAATCTTTCGTTCCTTGGCAATGGCGCCAATATGTTATCACTCGTCTGGATCTCCAAGGCTGAGGAAGAGTCCAGCTGAGCTAACCACAGACTAACCTTTTGAATTGGTAGCTAGCCCTACCAAGCCGGAGAGGGATCTCTCCAAAGAATCACAACCAAAAGGGCTGGATGGATTAGGGTTTTAAGCTAGGTATAAAGTGCAGAGGTTGTTTTGATTTGATTTGATGGAGTTATTGTTGGATGAGGGTATTAGGTCAAAGAGGCTAGGTCAGGGCAAATGAGATATGATTGTAGACATCTAACAAGGCAAGGTAGGCAGGAGGATTAGCACTTAAAAGGTGATTTGATGAGATGGTTTAAGACTGATGAGGAGTTAGGAAGAGCATATGAGATGTATTCTTCCTAAACTAAAGAAAAATGGACAAATTATGATAACTTTCCCAAAACTGAGCATGAGAAAACATGTATTATGCCTATCAACTTGAAAATTACCATATAATAGACATGAAATGGTTTATGAGCATACAAAACATTCATACAAATGATCACAAAGAAGAAACAATGCTAAACATCCATACCACATGTATCCCAAAGAAATAACTACAACTCATCTATTAATACTGGCCAAAATCTGATACAATAATGTCTCTAATCACTAGTACAGCATCCCATTGAGTCCCCCCTCTGAAAAGAGTGAAGAAAGGGAAGATATAGACATCAAAGCAAACTCTTCCCAACCTCAGGGGTTGAATCCATAAGAGGAGGAGCAATTCCACCAAAATCTGAACTGATAGCTAGAGTGTAGGGTGGTCATAGTGACTCATCCCTAATTACATTGAAACTTATTCATTTGACTTGATGAAGTGTATTTATCTAATGTATTTACCCCTAGGTAATAGTAAAAGACCAATTACATTTACCATATCAATTACATCAGTAAAAAGTTGATTCCCATAGGTGAAAATCAAATCTGGAGAAGAACAGTGAAAAATCAGGCAAATTGTCAAGTGCGCCATCTTCAGACCAACTTTTGACTGCCTTCCCAATGTCCAAATTGAGTCCAGGATAGCTCATTGGAAATCTTATCCTGTGTAGTTTCAAAATCTGCTTTTAGTTTTCAAAATGGACCTGATTTGACCCTCCAAAACTTCATTCTCCCAAGACTAGTTAAGTGCGCAACACTTAGCTGAAAAAGAGGGCAGAAACATAATTTTTTGCTAGTTTTTTGCATTTTTCACCTGCCAGTTTTGTAAACCAGGGTTGGAAACATGGTTTTCTTAGATGTATGTGTCATTATGAATCCAGTGGTGGTCTCCATTTCTCCAAAAAGTGTCCCAGCATTTGACCATGTAGTTGATATTTAAATTGCCTAAAAAACACAAAAAGGATATATTTGCTAAAATGTGCCAAGAGGTTTCAAAATTGGTCAAGGAGCTGATGTTTGGTGTAGCTATGCTTGGAGTGAAGCCTCTGCAAGTATGTCAAGCTTCTCCTTCTCTTTTTGGTGAGTTAGGGCTTCAATTTTTGCCTTTGCAACCTTGAGTTTTGCCCTTGCATTCCATTCTCTGTAGGCATAATGTTTTGCCATCTTTTTCTGAATTTCATTTTGTTGATTAGCTTTGTCTAGGAGCTTCTCTAAATGTTGATTGACCTTATCAAGCCAATGCTCTTGGTTCTCATTGATCAAGATGGAAAATTTCTCATTCCATGTGAGCTCATTAGCAAGCTCAACCTCCTTTTGTTTTTCTAGTTCGAGAGCTCTATTCAACCCTCTAGTTCTAGGTCGCTTTCTAGGTTCTTGCTCTTCTTCAGGTTCACCATAACTATCATAGGCCTCATTAAGCAATGCCTTGGCTTTCTTTGCTTCCCTCTTTGCCTTATGAGCTGAATCTCCATGACATCATGTTTGGCCTGAAGCTACTTATTCTCCCGCTCATAACATGAGATGATGTATTTTGACCTGTCTAGGTTGATCTGGAGCTCCCTGATGAGTGCATCTTTTTCTTTGATAACAATGCTTGTGCTCTCACTATCATCATGCTCACCTAGGTCAACCAAGTCAAAATCCTGCTTTGTCTCGTGGAGGTCCTCCTCCTCATGCTGAATCTCTGTCTCTATCATCTTTTCCTTGCCCTTATGTACCTGCTTTGCTGATGAAGAAGGCAAGGCCCCTTCCACAATCTGTGGGGAAAACACTTGCCTATGGCTTCTCTGATAAGCGTTTGTCATAGTGCCCAAATCAGCCCCTTTAGGCTTGATGACCTCAACCTGTTCAATCTGCTCCCGCTCTCTAATTTCATCTCTATTAGGTGAATGAATATGCTCATGAAATGGTAATGGTGAGGGTGACTGATAAGATGATGACGAATGATCTATGGGCTGAGATGGAGGAATGGAGGTGGAAGGATGAGATGATGAAAGGATACTTTGAACATTCTGAATAGATGAATCAGTGAATATGGGATTGGCTATGAAGGTACTCCATGCAATGTTGAGCTCTTTGAGATGATAAAGGTCACTATGATTTTAGTGAGGGAATGATGAAAGACACACTTCATTTGATGTTCATACTTTCTTTTTTGGACAATATAGGCCCTCTTATCAATGCTCCAGAAAAGATAGTAGGGTATATTGAGCATTTTTACCCTAGTGAATTGGATTAAGAGCCGGATGTGATAGGAATAATTTTCATCATTGGAGCATATATGTCTAGTAGGTGACAAAAAGGAAAATAACTCTTTATTTCATTTTGGTACCTTGGTTTTATGAAAGGCTCATAATAATGTGTCTCCAACTCACCTTGTTTAAACCATTTCTCCCTAACATCTGGGATTCTGGTGGCAGCTGATATAATAGCAGTAGATAAAGTAGAAGTGACCCCTGCTAAAGTGACTTGGTTGTCTTGGAGTTTGGATATGAAGAGTCTAGTCAACATAGGATGGTGTTGGACTACCTGAATTTGATCACAGAAATCATAACAGCTTAGATATTTGAAGGATGTCACAACCATAGGAGATGCCAAGAGTTCCCTAGGATCTGTTGGCTCAAATCTGAGTATTCTGCCTTCTTTGTGTGTTTTCTTGACCTTTGTTTCTTCTTCCTCACTATATGGTTTATATTCCTCTTCTGCCATGGTGTTTTAATATCAAATCCTAGGGAGGTATAAGTGTTGGGTTGTGTTATATTCTTTCCATGTAGTTAACAGGGAGTTTGAAGGGCACTCGTAACCCCACTTTATGGGGTCCGGGGCAGTGCCCCGGAAAATTTTGGTTTTGGACCCTATGTTAGGTTGGGCGGACCCACCTATGGTTTTGTGCATGATTTTCGCACATGTTTTTTGGACACGATGGTTTTCGGTCCATGGTATTGGACGCGATGGTTTTCGGTCCATGGTATTGGATGCTTCGGCATGTATAAATATGTATTGTAACATTGAAAGGAACATAATGAAAAATCAAGCTGGTAGCCCTGGTTTTGGGATCCAGGGGAAAATCTTTGTGTATATGTGTTTTATGTGTTATGATCTCGCATTGTTTATTTTCTGTGTTTTAGAATTTGTATGCAGGTAATTTATGTACAGGGTTAAAACCTACATTTGGTACCAGAGCTGTTTTTGGCTTCAAGGGGATGCCTTTGTTGCTGAGGGGTTTCGCTCGGGCCTGTGGTAGACCCTGTTCAGTGAGAGATCTGCGAGATCGATTCTGGTGGTGAAAGAAGATGGCGAGTAGTGGAAAGATAGAGATCGATAAATTTAATGGTTAGAGTTTTGAGTTGTGGAAACTCAAGATGGAGGATTTGTTGGTGGATAAAGACCAGTGGATCGCGGTAGATCTGAGTACTAAACTAACGGGAGTGCTCGATGAAAAATGGAAGAAGTTGGATCAGAAGGCAAAGAGCACAATACGATTGTGTGTCTCAGATTTAGTATTGTTGAATGTATCAGGGGAAGCTACATCGAAGGCTTTGTGGGACAAGTTAGGGACTTGTACCAATCTAAGTCTCTGGTGAATAAACTGTTCTTGCGGAAAAAGCTGTATAACCTGAGGATAAAAGATGGAGACTCGGTGACAGAGCATCTGAATGCATTTAATACTGTGGTAAGTCAATTAGCATCTGTTGATAGTAAAATTTCAGATGAATATAAGTGCATCAGTTTGTTGTGTTCTCTGCCAGATTCGTGGGATAGTCTGGTTATTGCAATAGGTAGCAATGCAACTGCCTTGCATTTTGATGAAATAGTCTCCTCCTTACTGACGGAGGAGATGAGACGGAAAAATATGGAGAGCCAAAATGGTGATGCCTTGTCTATACGAGGGCGGACCGAGAACAGAAACAAAAATAAGTCATCGAGTGGGAGATTTAAATCTAAAGGGAGATCTAAATCTCTAGGAAAACCTGTAAAGGTGGTGTGCTAGAAATGTGGAAAGGAAGGGCACTACAAAAGGGACTGTAAATCTAAAGCTCCTGACAAAGAAAAGGGATCTGATGAGACTCCTTCTGTAGAGGCGAAAACCACCTCAGATGAAGGTGGGGATGTGTACTTGGCTTCTTCAAGTACACGTATATCATGAGGCATGGTTGATTGACTCAGGTGCATCCTTTCACTTCACTCCTCATAGAGAGTGGTTCTGCGAGTATGAGAAATATGATGGTGGTGATGTCTTCTTGGGGGATGACAGGAAGGCTAGAATTGTTGGTCGCGGAAAAGTAAAGTTGAAGTTGCAAGGTGGAAGGGTTAGAACGCTTCCAGGTGTTCTACATATTCTTGCATTAGCTAAAAATATAATTTTTGTTAGCAAGCTGGATGATGTAGGTGTAAAAACAGTGTTCGAGAAGGATACTTGCAAAATGGTTTGGGGAGCACTGGTATTGATGCGGGGAGTTGAGATTGGAACTCTGTACAAGCTGCAAGATAGCACTGTTATTGATGGGTGCAATAGTTATGTGGTTCCTGAAAGTGGAGTAGAAAATCTAGTGGTCTCTGAATAGAAGACCATGTTGTGGCATCAAAGGCTTGGACATATTGGAGAAAAGGGCCTTTGGATACTTCATGGTAAAGGTATGGTAGAAGGTATGAGTAATAGCTCTCTGGATTTTGATTTCTGTGAAAATTGTGTATATGGGAAGCAGAATCAGGTGAGTTTCCCCTTTGGTAGTAAGAGGGTGAAACAAATACTAGAACTTGTGCACAATGATGTGTTTGGACCTATGAAGGTTCCATCATTGGGTAAGTCTGTGTACTATGTATCATTTATAGATGACTTCTCAAGGAATACATGGATATATTTCCTTAAGAAGAAATCTGAAGTCTTTGCCAGGTTTAAAGAATTTAAGGCTCTGGTGGAAAACCAGACAGAGAAGAAGATAAAGGCGTTGAGGACAGATAATGGTGGAGAGTTTTACAGTAAGGAATTTGAAGAATTCTGTAAGAAGTGTGGTATAGCACAGCAGAAGACTACTCCATATACACCTCAGCAAAATGGAGTCGCAGAAAGAATGAATAAGATGTTGATGGAAAGGGCAAGAAGCATGCTCAGTGGTGCTGGGTTATGATAGGAATTTTGGGCAGAGGCGGTGGATACTGCATGTTACGTGGTCAATAGGTTACCTTCATCAGCGTTGGAGGATAAGACTCCACAAGAGGTATGGACTAGTAAGAAATGCTCTCTTTCACATTTGAGGGTATTTGGATGTGATGCATATGTACATGTTTCAAAGGAGAAACAAACCAAGTTGGATAGTAAATATGAAAAGTGCATCTTTATTGGGTATAAGGATGGTTTAAAGGGTTATAAGCTTTGGAACCCAATCACACAGAAGGTTGTGTACAACCGAGATGTGGTGTTCAGAGAGGTGAAAGATGTTATTAAACATGAAGTCCAATGAAAGGAACCTGAAAAGATAGAGTTTGAGCTAAAGGAGGAAGTATCGGACTCTACAGCAGAGGAGGAATCAGAAGATGAAGAGTCACAAACTCCGGTTGTGAGAAGATCGGTTCGAGAAAGAAGACAACCTGAAAGGTATAGTCCATTTGCTTTCTGTTCAAATTTTGCTTTATCTATTACTGACGATGATCCTAGAACTGTGAAGGAAGCAGTAGATTCAGAGGATGGAAAACTCTGGAAAGAGGCCATGGTTGATGAAATGGCATCTTTGCACAAAAATGAGGCTTGGGGTCTGGTGGAGTTGCCGGTTGGAAGGAAACCCATTGGCAGCAAATGGGTGTTCAAAAAGAAGACAAATGCAGAAGGAAAAGTGGAAAAATACAAAGCTCGGTTGGTAGCAAAAGGTTATTCCCAGGTGCCGGGAATTGATTTTGGTGATATTTTTTCTCCTATTGCCAAGGTAACTTCTATTAGATTACTTTTATCTGTTGCTGTTGGTTTTGATTTTAAGATAGAACAGATGGATGTGAAGACAACATTTCTTCACGGGGATCTCGAAGAGGAAATCTACATGAAGCAACATGAAGGCTTTGCAGCGAAGGGTAAGAAAGAACTGGTATGCAAGTTAAATAAGTCTCTGTATGGGTTAAAACAGTCACCAAAGATGTGGTATCAAAAATTTGATACATTTATACGAGGACTTGGCTTCACCAGAAGCAAAGCAGATCACTGTGTGTATTTTAAATTAATTGGTGACCGTGTTATTTATTTGGTCTTGTATGTGGATGATATGTTGTTGGTTGGAAATAACAAAGAAATTATCCAGGATTTGAAGACCCAATTGTCCTCCAAATTCAACATGAAAGATCTTGGTGCTGCAAACTATATTTTGGGCGTGGAAATTAAAAGAGATTGGGCAAAGAGGAAGCTCTGGTTAAACCAGAGGAAGTATGTCGAGACAATATTGCAGAGGTTTAATATGCAGGATAGTAAACCGGTGAAGGTTCCTATTACTGTAGGTGTGAGGTTATCTGCTGAACAATGTTCCAAGACACAAGAAGAGGAAGAGGACATGTCCCGTATTCCATATGCAAGTGTAGTCGGTAGCTTGATGTCTGCAATGGTCTGTACTAGACCAAACATTGCAAATGCAGTGGGAGTATTGAGCAAGTTTATGTCAAAACCAGGAAAAGAGCATTGGACAACAATGAAGTGGATTTTCAGGTATTTGCATGGCACTAGTGATTATTGTCTGTGCTACCAAGGAAGACCAGGATTAGACAGAGTGTTGGGTATTCATGGCTTTGTTGATGCAGACTGGGCTGGGGAACTGGATCAGAGAAGATCTACAAGTGGGTATGTTTTTAACCTATTTGGTGGTGCAGTTAGTTGGATGAGTAAGAAACAATCTGTAGTGGCACTATCAACTATAGAGGCAGAATACACGGTAGCCACTCATGCAAGCAAGGAAGCAGTTTGGTTGCAGAGATTGTGTTCAAGTATGGAGTTAATACAGTAAGCTATAAGGATATACTGTGACAGCCAAAGTGCAATTTTCTTGGCAAAGAACCCTGCATATCATTCAAAGACAAAGCACATTGATGTTCAGTATCACTTTGTGAGGGATATGATAGAAGACAAAAAGGTGTTGCTGGTAAAGGTGAACACTTTAAAGAATACTGCAGATGCATTGACAAAATCTGTGAGCTCTTAGAAGTTCTCTTGGTGTGGAGAGACAATGGGCATTTCAGGGTTGGGAAAATGACTAAGCTCTCTTGTGACCCGCTGTGGAAAGAAAACAAAAAGTGGGAAAATGTTGGGTTGTGTTATATTCTTTCCACGTAGTTAACAGTGGGTTTGAAGGGCACCCGTAACCCCACTTTATGGGGTCCAGGGTAGCGCCTCAGAAAATTTTGGTTTTGGACCCTATATTAGGTTGGGCAGACCCACTTATGGTTTTGCGCATGATTTTCACACATTTTTTTTGGACATGATGGTTTTCGGTCCATGGTATTGGACGTGATGGTTTTTGGTCCATGGTATTGGATGCTTCGGCATGTATAAATATGTATTGTAACATTGAAAGGAACATAATGAAAAATCAAGCTGGTAGTCCTGGTTTTGGGATCCAGGGGAAATCTTTGTGTATATGTGTTTTATGTGTTATGATCTCACATTGCTTATTTTATGTGTTTTAGAATTCGTATGCAGGTAATTTTTGTACGGGGTTAAAACCTACAATAAGGTTGTTGGAATGTGGTTTTTTCGGAGTAGGGAATGAAAAAGGGAAATATGAAGGAGATGGGTGAAGGGATGTATGTAATGGAGGGGGTTTGGGAGCCTAGGTAGTTGTAGCACCTAGGACTTAGGGTTTTGGGACAAAGGTTTAGAGAGTATTGGGATAAAAGGGTTTAGGGAAAGGGAATGAAGGTGTTAGGGGTGTATGAAAGTGTAGGGGAGTTAAAATTTAGGAATTGAGAGTGCAAGGGTAGTTTTTAGGGAGATACTAGGGTTTAGATGTGAAAATTACACCAAATCTTCAACAAGCTTTCAAAACACCATGAGAATGATTTTAGGAGGAAGAAACATGTAATCTTAAGTTGTTACTTACTTGTGGGAGGTTGAATACAACCTTGGTGGAGCTAAGGAGGTGGTTCTAGCTTTCTTGGACAAATGCGCAGCGCTTGTGGCAAGTGCGTAGCGCCTGTGGCAAGCACGCAGTGCCTCTGGCAAGCGCCTAAAGGGAACGCGCAGGGTTTGTGGCAAGTGAGTAGCACCTGCCAAGTGTGTAGTGCCTAAAGAGAACGCGCAATGCTTGCTTTGTTTTGTTGATTTCGCCCAGACTTGTGAAAAATGGTCTCTTGGGGTTTGCTTAAGAAATGATAAGAGGAAAATGGAGTTGGGTTAGATGCTAGAGAGGCCTTTATACTTGAGTGAATTTGATTTTTAGCTTTAAAACCCACTTTATAATGTTTCACTTCTCCTTTTTTGAAATTTTTGCTAATTTCCCTTTACACTTAGATTTTCTTCTTTGCAGGTTAATGATGTTGGAGTTTTAGCACTCTTTACCTCTAAATTTCCTTGGATGAAGTTGGCACTTAGAGTTGAGTTAACAGCTTAGGAATAGTTACTTATTGTTTGGTCAATTTAGTGTTGTCTAAATTGCTACTTTTAATTGTCAACCCGGGGCTCGTAAGCTGATGAAGTGAGGTGTATTATATGTACTTAGATAACCTTTTCTAAGTCTTTTGTCGTTTTTATCTTTTTAGTTTGTTTTTTATTGTATTTTTCCTAATGTAATGTGATGGAGATGTAATGAAGTGAGTGAATGTGTGTGATTGTGATGATTTCTAAGTAATTTCTTGAAACTTAAAGAGTATTCTAAAAGAAAGCTTGAACAATAACTGAAATAAAATCAAAGCTCAAAATCAATTAAAGGACTAATGGCATCGGCCCAGTATCTCTGTTGTTGATGAAAATGAAAATGAAGTCTATATTAACTCAATTAAAACAAGAACAACTACTTTACACTACTTTACAAAATCTAATCAATGTGAAATCTAAGTGAGACAAATCACACTATTTAACCTCTTCTTAATGATGTGAGAATAGTTATGAACAGGTCAGCAATGTGAGTCTAAAAGCAAAATAAATCAAGCTGCACTAAATGATATTTTGGCTCCAATAGAGTTAGTTGATTATAGAAAAAGAACCATCAATGGATGAACAACTTGATAACTACTGAGCAGAAAGTAAAGTGCAAGTTAAAGAAATAAAACTAATGAGAATCAAACTGCAGAAAAGTAAAGATCAGCAGCCTAGACAAGATGATCACACATGCCACTAGTTGTAAAAAGAAAAGCAAGAAAACTATCCCGGGCTCGCCTAAGAAACCTGCAATACACACTGATCAGTCATGGACAAAAGTGCAGAAATGTAAATCAGCAGAATTCAAAGTTTATGTACAACTATTATACATGTTTGAAAAGAAATAACATTGCAGCAAATGAAAAGACATATATACAGCTATTATACATGAAATCAGAAAACGAAATGCAAGGAATTAAACTACTGTACAGTGGCTGTAGTAAACAGGGGCCCTCTGCCCACTTCAGCCAATCCAAAGAGCAGTTACACGCTTAGAAACAGAACAGTCTTCTCATGTATTAATTTGCAAGTTTGAAAATACAGTGGGGAGCTCAAAACGAGTACAAAACAACTAACTATCCAGCGTTCAAAGACGCTTTATTTATACAGAGGAAATCAAACTACTTTAACGAAACTTCAGCTATTCAAGCAGCTGTGTCAAAACACGTAATCTGGCTGCGTCCTCGGATTTAGGCAACGGTCGTTGTGGGCATTCAATCCGCTGTTGGATTCATGTCTCCCACTGTCTTCGTGGCTG
The DNA here is from genome assembly GCA_031772625.1 of Pinus tabuliformis. Taxonomy (NCBI): domain Eukaryota; kingdom Viridiplantae; phylum Streptophyta; class Pinopsida; order Pinales; family Pinaceae; genus Pinus; species Pinus tabuliformis. The sequence goes on from CM062815.1 coordinate 840,344,102, forward strand.
AGGAAGGTGCCACCTGTTCTTCACGTGCTCCAAAACAGAACACGCAGAGCCGTGCCACCGCCAATGACCTCTGGTTGACCGGATTTGCCTCTGCGTTGACTACGGGTTTTTATGACCAGTTTGGGTGAGCTGGAGGGACACACACCATGTCCTTGGTTCCACGAACTTGCCCATGTGGCTCTTCTTCCTGGAGGACACCTGGAACATACCGTTTAAGAAAACAGCTGCGGAATCCGGGGTTGGCTGCGGAAACCCTGTGTGAGCTGCGGAAACGCAGCTCTTTGAACCAAAATTCTAAACCAACAACAAGTCATTAGCATAATTAGCAAACCATGTAAAAAGTCCTAAAATACAATGATTTGAGCAATTTGATGGAGGGAATGAGTGACAAAAGAAGGAAATGAATAGGAAAAGGAGGCTGAGAGGATGTGTAAAGAAGTGTAGGTCTGAGGCTCAACACTTATTACATATAATGAACATAAAATTACATAAATTAGAAAAAATATTACATCTCTATATTTTTAGAATAAAATACAATCTGAAATAGAACTGATACTTGGAATGAAAATTAGAACTTGGGAAAGCATAGTTACATGTTTACCAATCCTCTTTAAATGAAAAAAGGATATTATTTTTCTCACTCATACTTTTTATTGGCTTTATGTGGTGAAATGGAGTATTATTGAACCTTGAAAGAATGAAACCTAGTGACCTAATGGGACATTGAATGACTAGACTCATGTGGACTTGACTGACACAGGACATGATGAAATGAGCTTTTATAATATTCTTAGTTAAGACACAAGAAGGTGGGCCAAAAAATATTGATTTTTGAGGGAGAGTGAAGTTTTTGACTAGGGTTACCATCAGTGAGTAAATTTTTTAATGAGGAACTAGGTGGAATGATAAAAAATTCTTAGCAAGACCCTAATATGAATATGAAAAGAGGATTTTTGATCATTGATGGCAATATGCAAATACTAACTCTAATGGCGTCATCAGTTCGGGCCAGAGAAAGGCCAGTGCAGAGGATGAGGAGGGTAGGAAGAGGCTCACGCAGAGCCACATAGAGACCAAGAGAGTTGATGCAGTTGGATGAGGGGGCAATTTTTCCAATGTTGGGATTGTGCAGATCCTAGAGGCTTAGTCCTTCTATTGCTGGGGCATAGGAAGTTGTGGGCAGTTTGCGGGAGCGAAGCTGGTGGGGTACTGTGGGCAGAATAGTACCTAATAAGGCAAGACCAAGGTAGAGGGAGTCACTACAGAGGCAGATTTTTAGCCAAGAAATCTAGATTAGTGTTGTAGGTGCATAGGAGATCAGAGAGGAGCAACTTGACGATTGGCAGAAGGATTTCCAGGAGGGAAATCCGAACTCAGAGTGAGTCTAGCAGAGAACTTCTAGGCAGGAAGTAGAGAGACTCAACAGGAGTCGAAAGGAGAACTTCCAGAGGGAAGTAGAGAGACTTGAAGGAGTCAACAGAAGAGCAGAGAGATGGTCGTGAATGGACTGACACATTAGGACAGGCTGGACAGGGCATCCAACTTTGTGGTCTCTGTTACAGTAAAATTTGTCACCATGACTATTTGCAGTTAGTATGGCTCCATCAACTGTCATACTATCCTCCTTGGCAAGTCTCATACCTCTGCTCTTCATGTCAAACTCCAAGAAAGAGAGAAAGTCTTTAAAAATCTATATATCTCTGGGTACGCAGTTTCTCTTAGCCTTACCTGCGTGTACGCACCCCAAGTTCACAATACCTGCGTACTTGTACGCTCTGTCTGTAAAGGGGTGGGTGCGTACTCCTGTAAAGGTCAAAAGGCGCAAGTTTCACTTCAAAAAAGTTACTTGTGGTCATTTCTAGAGCATTCTAGAAGCTTGTTCGACATGTATTGAGCGCCTCCAGATGGTTCATGTATCCCTATGAAGGAGGAACTTATCCCATCAAGAGGGGAGCTATCCCATTCAAAGAGGGGCTTATCCCATTGATGGTGGACCTGATTAACTTCCTCTAGAGCACTATAAATACAGGCATTGGGCCAGAGGGAGGGGAGGTTGAAAGCTGAACATTCTTAAGGGTAAATGCTACTGGAATTAGAACTCCCTTATAGAGCTTGAGAGGAGAAATTCCCATCCTTTCCTAGCCTTATTTGGAAGTGGGTGAGCTGATCAAAGTAAAGGAAAACTCTTGGTGGACCCTAGGAGGGACCTGCACAACACCAAGGCTCAGGTTGTAATGGTTTATTTTGTTTCCACTTAATACAAATAAACTCATTTTTCTCAACAGATTGTTATTCATGATTTGTTTCATATACTCCTTGGTCTGTATGATGAATATGTTTTATTTTATAAGTTATTCAGGTGCTATTTAATCTTTTGGCTTGTTAGTGAATGCAGGTTTCGAAAAGAAGGAAGAGCTCATCCGGATCGGCGAGGCTGGACTACTACAAAGCGTTGGACTAAAGGTATGTTATAAACACCTGTTTACTTGTATTTTAAATGCATATTTAGAGAAATGTAGTGTTTACTTGTCTTGTTTGTCACTAGAAAGCCTTAGCTTCTAGGGAGGTCGGTTTTGTCCGCAAAATTGACTCTTTCCGCATGACAAAATGACGACTCCGCTGGGGACTCCATTGATGTGAATGATTTTTCCTTTGTGTGAAACTTTGATCTGAGAAAAGTCGTTTGTTTTCTGGTTTTTGGTTGTTTGACTGTGTATTTGGGTGGGATAGCTTAGGGTTAAATTATATTTTAGTTTTTCTTTGTTTTGCTAGAAGTACGCAGCCTCTGCGTTAAGCACAGTGCGTACCTGTACGCACTGCAGCTTTGTGCACAGAGCGTACACGCACCTGTGCAAACAGGTTGCCTGCGTACCCTGTCAAAATTGAGAAAATTTCAATTTTCTTCTTTTTTGCCTTTTAGATTTTGTTTTTAATTTGTTTTTTTCTGCCCAGATCCACTGGTTACCTGTCATAAATCTTCACCTAAGCTTGTTTCATCAGTGTCGAGTTTTAGTGAAATTCATAGAGATTTTGCCCTAGGGTTTGATTTTTGCACTGGTCCTGTAGTGACTTTGACTTTGGAAGTTGTAAAACCTTGGATCTCCCTGGTCTTTTCAGTCTTCTTAGGAGTCGGACCTTTCATAGAATCCACCCTTGTGAGAAACCTACCTTTGTGTTGTCTCTTTGCCGAATCTCGAAAAAGTTTGTTGATTGAACTTTGAATTTTATTCTTAAGAAAAAGAACAAAAGATTTTGATTTTTGTTTTTGACTGGTTTTTGATTCTGCATTAACTAGTCCTTAGTTAAATTTTGACTGAGTAAAACATCCTGGAATCATACTTGGTAGGCTTTTTGCCTCATTAGATTTACTTTTAGGTGAATTTCTCTTAGATTTGCTTTTGGGTGAAATTGAGTTGATTTGATTGCCATAGATTTTTTAACTTTGATTTCTGTTAAAGTAAGTTTTGCATGCTTTGTTAATATAGGGAAAAATACAAAAAAAATCTTTTGAAGAAAAGTTTGCTTTAGTAGCATTTGGGTCTTTGAAAAGAAAGGGAATTTTCGTGAAGTAATTAGTAGTCATGTGTTGTATGCTTTGGAAAAGATAAAGAGTTTGTTTCTTTGATTTTCATTGCCAAGAAAGTTGTCTTTATATCAATTTTGCATTCTCCAACTCTCTTAGCTAGGGAACTCATTGAAAAAGAAAATTAGTATAAATCATCCTAAGTGCATCTTTTTAGTGGATTTGAGTCGAGTCTACACACCATCAGTTTCATCTCCACTACCTTTTGTCCTAAAGAAAAGCCATAAAAAATTAACGCTTAAAGTAAAATCAACTTAGTAACTTTTATTTACTAGGGCTCTGAAACACCAATATAGATCAGGCTAGTGTCTTGGAGTAGGAGAGTAATTAACTCTCCAAGACAGTAAAACCAAACAAGTAGCTCATCTTGTGGTAGGATAAATCCAACTGTTTCATTTGTACTCTGGGAAAGCTCCTCTTAAAGGAGAAGCACGAGACCGTGTCCGAACTAGTGAGGGGATCAATCCTCCTTCATTGGGAAAGACGCCAGATACGCACGTACTACAAACGGTAAACCTCGGAGTATTGTCGAGGAGCCTGGGGTCACTTGTCGGTAAACCTTGGATTATTGTCAAGGAGCCGGCAAGGGGATTGAGCTTGTTACGCTGCCCTTGCGTGCTATCGGGTCGTAGACTGTTCCCCCAGGTATATTTGTTGCTGTTGGTAACCTTAGTGACCATTATCTTTAGGATTCTACCGAGGTGACGGTGGAGGGAAGATCCCACTGTACCTGGAGCAGACGTCGGCTAGACTCACTTGGATTTTATGGGGGGTTCACTTCACTCGAGACGGTTAAAGTGGAGGAACTTGTGCCGGTCTATTCATTAAGCAGGTTGCCGGGGTAACTGTTCCACCCACCACTTCTGTACTGAATTCGGCGATGTTGGGTTTCATCTCCAACTAGTGTTTTCGATCCGGAAGGCTACTGTTTGTGTATGGTTTGACGTCCTAGATTCTTTAGGCGTGTGATTCGAATTTGTTTGGTTCTTTAGAGACTTTAGGCGGTTTGCTTTGAGATTTTACTTTGTTTGCGTGTGCAGTAGTTAAAAGTTTTTAACTGTGGCTGAATTACCGAGACAGTCCCGTAGACTTCGGGGCGAACCTCCTGAAGACGTCCCGGGTCATTACAAAGGTTTGAAAGTCCTTGTAACTCCTAGTGGCAGTAAAGTAGGTTCACCTGAAGAAGGAGAGTCGTCATTGGTAGTCCATCCAGATTACCAAGGTCTAGAAACAGGTTATAATCCCGAAGCTGTTGCAGTTTCCGAGCTTGCTGGTAGTTTTTCATCTACTAGTGATATAGGCGAAGAACCTGAAATATCTGAACCTGTTACTCCAACTTCTAGTGCTCGTGATTCACCTAGGGTAGAAAGAGTCATCACCGAAAATCTTCCTGCTGGTTTGATAGCTATTGAAGAACTTGCTCCAGAAGAAGAAATAGGCGTCTCTATCCTTGAAGATCAACCTACTATTGATCTAAGGGAGCGTGAATCTATCTTTTACAGTCCTCCTAGAAGTACTACTTGGTATCTTTCGTTAACTAATTATTTGGACAACTCAGGGTCAAGTTTTTCTCCACCTCGTACTCCTTATCCACCTGGAGGTATTTATACTCCTGTAAATATGTCTGGTCAGTCGTCCATGTTCACTCAATCTCCTGAATCTTTCTTGTACGACGGTCGTTCTGTTCCCTCTGGGTATCAGTCACTTTCTGGTACTTTTGCGGGAGCATCTCCTCAACCCATTGAACATGGGTTATTAGCTGGAAACAATGGTAATAAACCATTGGGTGTAGGAGACATTTACATGATGTCAGGTTCAGTTCCCGGTTCTCAACCTCAAGGTGGCCAGTTACCGCCTGGGGGGCAGCCTCAATTAACGCCTGGGGGGCAACCTCAAGGACAGTATGTACCCATAGTACAATACATTCCTCAAGGTCAACCCCAGCCTCAATATGTACCCCAAGGTCAACCTTAGTATCAATTTATAGCTCAAGGTCAACCCCAGTATCAGTATTTACCTCAAGGGTATCTACCTCAAGGTCAGTACTCGAGTCAAGGTTATCAACCACCCCAAGGTCAATCTTATGTTCAAGGTACGGGAAATGTACCTTTCAATTATCAATCCTACCCTCAATCCGGTTATGGATCTCAATATCCTCAACCTGTCATGGGTCAATACCCCGGAATGAACATAGTGTGGGATCCATCGCAAGTTCAACATGTATTGCAACGAAGTGTACAGTTGTCATCTCAAGCTGGACAACCCTTAGTTTCTGGTTCACCCCAGCAACTAGTCCAGTCTAATGTTCAAACTTTTGTACCTTCGGTAGTTACTCAGTCGCCCATTGCACCTAGTACTCCATCTCAAACAACTGCTGCAACTACCGCAACATCTGTTCCTTCCACCACACTTACTTCTGGAGTATCGACAGCTTCGGTTTCTACTGTCTCTGCAACTACTCCTCAGACATCTTTACCATTGTCTGGATCCACGATTCAAACTACGGTTCAGATTCCTGTAGGACAGCCTGGTTTAAGTACGGTTGTCACTAGTCAACCACAATTCACTTATCAACCGTACTAGGGACAGTACCAATACGGGCCTGCTGTCCAGCAGCCAGTTTACCAGTATCAACCGTATCCTGGGTACACTTATCAACAACCTCAGCAACCCCAGTACGGTCCGGTTAATCCTGGTTTTCCAGGAGGATACAATATCCCGAATGCGATTCCTATTCCAAGTTATCCTAGATATCCTCCTCCTGGGACTGGTCTTGTGACCCAGAGTTTTAGGGATCCTAATCGGCAATTACCGTTTATCGCAACTTTGGATTTACCGGACTTGTCGCGCCTAACGAACGATCCAATAAATTATCTTCCGTTTTGGCCACCAATGCCAAATAAGTTGCCCAGTGACATACCCAAGTTCGAAGGTAAGTCTGGAGAGGATCCGTCAAATCATGTGATGACTTACCACCTCTGGTGTGCTTCAAATTCCATCTCGGATGATTCGATCCGCTTACGTCTTTTCCAGCGTACGCTCATTGGTCTCGCGGCCAAGTGGTACATTGAGTTACCACGAGCCTCTTTTTACAATTTTAGTCAGTTAGCTACCTCGTTCCTAACTCATTTTCTGTTGCCGGTCAGATATGATAATGGCACGGAGTCACTAACTTCATTAAAACAGTCGACGTCCACTTATATTTCCGATCATATACATGAATGGAGACGTCGAAGGCGATTAGTGAAAGTTTTTATCCCGGACCAAATCTTAGCTGAATGGTTTGTTAAATCATTATTACCGAAGATTACTGAAGACGTAGCTAAGGCCGGAGTAGTTACTGAGGAGCAAGTGATTGCTCAAGCGCAGTACCTTGACTTAGTTTACACTCAGTCAGGTACGTTACACGAAAAGATCCCAGACCTTCCAAAGTCAAATCAAATCGCTGTTGCTCCTTCGGGATCTCATGCTGCTGATGGCATGATTGGTACGGTGAATACTAAAAGCAAGAAGAAGTCTTCAAAGAATTCTTCGCCCATTATAACCTTACCAAACTCCCCGACAGGAGAATCTTCTGCTGAAGTTTCCGCTGATATTCACGTTGTAGAGTTGTCTACGGCTAAATCAAAAAACGGTGGGAAGAAGAAAGGTAAGAAGAAGAATAAAGCAGACAAGACTCCAAAGGAGAAAATAGAAAAGTCGGAAACCAATGACGAAAAGCGCAAACCTCGATATCCTTGTCTTATTTGTGAAGAGGATCATTTTACAAGAGATTGCCCTCATCGGGCCGAGGTTGTGAAAATCGTCAAGGGTTCCCCAACTCCTGCTGTTTTGAAAGATCCATTTCCAAAGCAAGAGAGTAAGATGATAGGTTCTTCCTCGAGTGCCAGCGAAGAACCCATATTGATGATGTCTCATGTAAGGATTGCGACTCGATCGCAAGATTATGGTAGTAAAAGTCCTGTTGATGGATCGAAAGAAGCATAATTTTCTCATTCTAATCCATCAACCTCAGCTCCCGATTCCGATCCACTACAGATCAAGAAACCTAACCCTGACTTAGTAATCAAACCGCCTGCCAAGGGTGTACTTCGAAGGTCTGCTTTCAATCCACATGCGAGAGCGGCCCAGAATTACAACATTGTTGAGGATTTAGCTGTTTCACCCTCAGCAATGTCGGCTTTAGAAGTGCTGCAATCATGCCCAGCACAACGAAAATTACTTTTGTCGGCTATAGGAGCTGTTGATGTTCAGGACCCGAACCTAATAATCTTTGATCTAGAAAATAGTACACCGTGTTTGCCTCATCAGAGGGCTTTCCAGATACCAGTGATAGTCAAAAACAGGCCTATTCATCGGACTGTAATTGATGAGGGAGCTTCCACGTGTATTATGTCGATACAGTGCTGGAGATCGCTTGGTTCTCCTTCACTAAATCAATCCCCGACAATTCTTAAGGCCTTTGATGGCCGTGGGTTCCATCCGTTTGGCATTCTACAGGATTTGCCTATAGGGGTTGAAGGAAAAACCGTTAGTCTGGATGTGGAGGTGGTTGATGCCCCTCTAGACTACAACCTTCTCTTGGGTTGAAGTTGGTCTTACGCTATGACAGCGGTCGTTTCATCGGTCTTCAGAGTAATAAAGTTTCCACACAATGGCAAGATCGTAACCATAGACCAGCTGGCTTACTTTTCATCCGACCCAGCCTCTTCAGAGAGTATCCAACATGTCGGTAAAATGACTATCCCTTACAAGGATGTTGGCGTAGGATTAGTTAAAGATGCCGGTTTACTGGGAACTTTTCCTTTTCCTCCAATCAACGCCATGTCTTCATTTGCATCTATTCATATGATTACTTCAGACACCATTGTTTATGACGATCCTTGGATCGTTCCTTCTGAATCTGAGATAGACTCATTTGGTGACGCAATGCCTTTGAGTCCATATGAAATTGCCTATGAATCCGTGCAGTCTTTTACCGACCCGAGTTCAACCAAAATCGACCAAATGAATGTGGTCCGTGAGGAATCTCTTTTCGCGTCAACCTCGGAGTTAATAGCGTTTCCCGAAGTTGTGTCATCTGACGAACAACTTTGTGAAGTCCTGTGCGTAGACGATTTACCATGGGAAGATCTCCATCATAGATCTTCGTTTTTACCTGAGGATGATCGTTTTGAAAACAATTTCTCATCAATCTTTACAGCTGAATATGTCAAAGAAGCTCAGAGTCCAATGAAACATCCTGATTCAGAGCTGAATTTGGGAAACATTTCTCGCACTATTCCCATTGACATTTCAGTCAAGCCCGGAATTGTTGAGCACATTCATATAGGTGCCTCGTGTTCAGATGACAAAATTCAGACATACAAGGCCCTATTTCAAGAATTCCGGGACGTGTTTGCCTGGTCCTATGAGGAAATGCCAGGAATTGATCCCGCAATTGTTGTCCATGAGATCAAGACTTACCCGGATGCTAAACCCGTCCGGCAACATTTGCGTCAGATTCACCCACGAAAAGCGGTTGCAATTAAAACAGAAGTTGAGAAGCTGTTGAAAGCAGGTTTCATTTATCCGATCCCGTTAACGGATTGGGTATCGAATATTGTTCCAGTTAACAAAAAACAGGGAACAATAAGAATATGTATCGACTATAGGGATATCAATCGTGCTTGTCCCAAGGACAACTATCCAACACCCTATATCGATCAAATAATTTATGATTGTGCCGGCAGTGAAATATTTTCCTTTATGGACGGTTTTTCCGGTTACAACCAAATCAATATTCTACCTGCCGATCAACCAAAAACGGCTTTCATTTGTCCATGGGGGACATTTGCTTATTGCAAATTACCTTTTGGGCTTAAGAATGCCGGAGCCACTTTTCAAAGGGCGATGTCTTATGCATTTCATGACATCAAACACATTGTGCAACCGTATCTCGATGATTTGCCCGCTCACTCCTTACATCGAGCTGATCACCTTGTCCATTTACGAGCAATTTTTATGAGGTGTAGGCATTATCGTATACGGTTGAACCCACACAAATGTGTCTTCTGTATAGAAGTGGGACGATTGCTGGGATTTGTAGTTTCAAAAGCCGGCATCCGCGTCGATCCCTCGAAGGTAGAAGCTATCATCAAATTGCCTCCTCCTTCGAGTCTTCGCCAACTCCAAAGTTTGCAGGGGAAAGCAAACTTTTTACGCCGATTCATTCCTAACTACGCCGAGATTACCAAAGGTTTTACCCGGTTGTTGAAACAGAACGCTCAATTCTCTTGGGATGAGATAGCTCAGAAATCTTTTGATGCACTCAAGCATGCGTTAACCCATGCATCGTTGTTGCATCCTCCCAACTACAACCAGGATTACTTTTTGTACCTCGCCGTCGCTCATTCCACCATTGGAATGGTCTTAGTCCAGGAAGACGAATTCGGAACAGAACATGTGATCTATTACCTTAGTCGGACGTTAAATCCCACTAAGCTCAAATATTCACATGTGGAGAAATTGGCCTTGGCAGCCGTTCAAGCTGTCCAACGTTTTCGTCACTACATTCTTCTCCGTAAAACTACAGTCATTTCGGATTGCAACCCTATGATCTACATTTTGACTAAACAATTGCTAGGGGGCAAGTACTCTAAATGGATCGTTATCCTGCAAGAGTTCGACTTGGAATTTGAAAAGTCTAAGTCTAAGAAATCTTTAGTTTTTGCAGAGTTGATGTGTGATTTCCCGCGTGCTGACACGGAAACTGTGGCAGAGGAACCCATTGCGGACGAATCTTTGTTTCTCATCAGCACTTTAGATCCGTGGTATGGAGATATAATCGTCTATCTCCAGACCCAATCCTTTCGGCCCGAAGTTTCAAAGTCGGAACGTCGGAAAATTCGATTCCAGTCCCAACAGTACAAAATTATTGGATATACTCTTTATCACCGTGGGGCGGACTTGGTTTTTCGCCGTTGCTTAACTCATGAGGAAGCTGAAAGGGTTTTGAATGACTGTCACTCTGGAGCGTGTGGCGGTCATATGTCTGGGTATGCCACAGCCCAAAAGATATTGCGCGCTGGCTACTTCTGGCCGTCCTTATTTAAAGACAGTATTATTGCGGTCCGGAAATGCCACAACTGTCAAGTGTTTGATCGCAAGATGCGCGCACCACCTGCTCCTCTCCACCCTATAATTGTCGTTGGTCCTTTTTCCAAATGGGGTATCGATTTTATTACATGTAACCCTCACTCGGCCGGGGGGCATGCGTATATCATCCTTGCGGTTGATTATTTTACTAAGTGGGCCGAGGCGATGCCTACATTCGAGGCAGACGGCAAGACAGCTGCAATTTTCGTATTCAATCACATTATTGCTAGGTTTGGTGTCCCACAAGCGATAATCACTGACCATGGGCGCCATTTTCGAAACGTTATGATGACAAAACTTACAGGCCAGCTTGGTTTGCGTCACGATAGCTCAACTCCTTATTATCCACAAGCGAATGGTCTGGTTGAGTCCATCAACAAAGTTTTAGTTATCATGATCTGACGAATCATTGGTATTCATCGGTCGAATTGGCACAACATGTTATTTTCCGCGCTTTGGGCGTACCGAACCTCAGTGAAAACATCAACAGGGTTCACTCCTTTCCAACTAGTTTATGGTTTGGAAGCAGTGCTGCCCATTGAATGCGAAATCCCGTCACTTCAAATGGTTGTCGAATTACTTCCAACTACTTCCGAAGAGGAGAAGTGTTTATTATACTTAGCTCAATTAGATGAGACTCGACGTGACGCTGCATTGGCAATCGAGACTCACGCAAAACGTATGGAAGCTCAATATGATCGAAATGTGACCCCCGAAATTTTTCGGAAGGAGACCTAGTGCTATTATATGATCAAGCTAACGATAAATTAGGTGCTGGAAAATTCGTTCCTATGTGGCATGGACCCTACATTGTCAAGCGTAAGTTAGCAAAAGGGGCCTATGAGCTGGTAGATTTTGACGGGGACTCTTTGGGTAAACCCAGAAATGGACTTCACCTAAAGAGGTATTATGCTTAAATGATGGGTATGGAGATTTAGTTAGGTTAGATTTTTCTTTCTAGCTGGCGTGTTTGTTAGTATAGACAATGTGCTTAGCTTAGAAAGTGTGTTTTTCGTCGTTATTCTGGCTTATCTTGGTTTTACTCTTAATATTGCAGATGTCGACGCCTCTCCAAACGTACATTGGATTCGCTGATGGTGCTTGTCGTAGTACACGGAATATCTCTTCCGCAGCTTGGGTTATCTATTCGCCCTCTGACGAGTTAGTTTCTATGCATGGGGTGAGCCTCGGTCAAACAACAAACAACATTGCAGAATACAGTGCAGTGATTGAATTATTGTCTGAATCTATTTCGTTTGGGATTCGGAGTTTGATAGTGAGGTTAGATTCTGAACTCGTTGTATTACAGCTTAATAGAGTATATGCCATTAGAAATCCAGTGTTATTAAGGTTATTTTTGAGAGTGCGTCTCTTGGAACGTGAATTTGATTACATTGAATATCAGCATATTCCAAGGTCTTTAAATACATTAGCAGATGCAATTGCTTCTCGAATGTTAGACAGACATTTGCGATAATCATACGTGTAAATTTAAAAACATTTCATCACACATGTTTAACAAGATAAGCCGGTAATAATGATATATATAGATAGGAGTGTGTCAAAAATACATCGTCTTCGATCATAGGTTGAAAAACACCTTATGATCGGCAAAAATGATAAGTACAAAAAACCAAAATGTCACATGTGTCTACAAAAGTGACCATCCAATCACTGGTGGTGCTCTCTATACGGAGATTGGCTGGACGCTGTGGGCCTACATCTGCATTTTGAAAATTGTCACTGTCAGTTTTGAGACGATATAAAAACAAAAAAAAATAGATAATTTAAAAACTTGTGAAAAATGAAGTACCTGTGTCATCCCACTGTTCTCCCGGTGGAAGAATCATGTCCGGATCTCCACGAAAATCAACTCCGGCATAAGGAAAATCCTGTATCGAGAAGACCTGGTTCTCTAACCAGTGAAAATACTCCGGTCTAAATCGGACAACCTCCGTGCCCTCGTCAGGATGACGGGCCATCACCGCAACCCATCGCATCAACTTAGGCTCTCGGGGAGGCCCAACCTCAACAGTGAGCTGCTGTGGGATCAGCATCGGAACCCTCTCTAGGGCAAAACTCACAACTAAAGGCCCATAACCAAAAGTCTTCAGCTGTACGTTTTTGGTCCTAGTCAGTTGGCCCTTTAAGTTGGCCAACACAGCATCGCACCAGTTGAAAATGGTGCCCCGATAGCAATCAATCGCCATCCGCATCTGGGATCCAGTGGCAATGTGCAAAGCGGCAGCCCCGCAAAGTCTGGTAACTGTAAAGGCAATTACCATAAGTTCAGGTCGGGATATCTTTTTGATTTCTATCCCCTTATCCTGGTTTTGATTATTGCACCACTCTAGCCGGAGACTAGCAATGGACTGGCCACCCGGCCTAGTCCCGGACAGAGTCAATTGTTCGCCCCTCTTGGGCAAACCAGTGAGAAAGTAAATATCTGAGGGCTCTATCTTGAGCTGGTGCCCTCCAATGTAAAAACACTGATCCTGAACGTTCCACCTTTCAACCAGCCACTCTAGAAAGCGCACCTGGGCCCTCATGCCAGGTATGGCCCAGTACTTGTAAAGACCGCATGCCTTCAAAGCATCAATGGAAGGTTGGTGATTAATCGCGGCCAAATCAACATCTTCGTGTTCTCTCTCGCACCAATCAAGAATGGTGGGCAATCTACACACCATAAAACATCTGTTAGAGTCCATAAAATTGAAAGTTTTTGGTTCATTTTGGAGAAAGGGAGGTTTGAAAATCCTCTCCGCGGTGTACGCAGCCCGCCTTTAGAGACAGGGCGTATGTACGCAGGTTCTCTTAAGGCAAGCTGCGTACGCCCGACATTTTCCCAACTGAGAAAATGTCGGGGTACGCAGGTCACCAATGGAGCACCTGCGTACCCCGAAAAGCGGACCTTGAAACCCCAAGGCCTCCAAAAAATGAAACTAAAGCTTAAAAACAAATTCTAAACGGATGGAAATGCAAGGGAGGATGTTGTAGAATACCTGATGAGACGGCATTCGGTTTCGACGGTCGGATTCTCCGCAATGTCCACGGGAAGTTTCTTGCCAAAAGCCCTTTTTCTCTCCTCAACAGTAAAATGGTAAAAATGAAATGGTAAAAGCCCTTTTTATAGGTTTTTTGAGTAAATGAATGTCAAATTTGTTTATTTTCCACCATGAAAAGGTATTTTTCAAAGTATTTTTATCTATCTTTAAACATGTATGAGTAATGTGTTGGTTTTTGCGCAGGATAAAAGGATTTTCAGGGAAAATTGTCATTTTTCACAAACAAAAACATCAGAGTCATCTTTTAAGCCCTTTTCTGACTCCTAAAACATGAAAAGATTGCCGAGCGTTTCTTTTACACTCGTTAAAACGGAATTAAAAGACGGTCCTCTTATAGCCCTTTTCTGACCGTAAAAACAGGAAAAGATTGCCGGATTTTTGTCGTTTCAAATTCGATACTGGAAATAAAACGACGTGTCCTTGATCGCTTTTTACTTTTCAGGTCAAAGACACTAATCATGAAAGTACTCCTTGGTCGCAAGATCAAGCGGTTCTCTCAAGTATTATTTTATACTTTTTCGGGCTTGGGAGACACAAATTTACGAAAAAGTTCAACCCTGGAGTCTTCTTAAGTTTTTTCAGACTCTCTAAAATTGAAAAACACCGAGTTTCTCCTATACTGGACTTGTTAAAATTTCACAGTAAAGGACCTGTTCGATTACAAACAGGAACGGACCACTCCTTCTTAGGGTTCGAATCAAAACTAAGTTGGACTCATCCGAAGGATGAGCTTATAATCAAGCATATGTTATCCTCCTCAAGCTTGTAAAAAATAAAGAGGTACTTGCCAGAAATGGTGGGGGAAAAGAGAGAAAAATGAGCCTATTTGTTATCCTTTGTCTCAAAAGAAGCCTTATCACCACTCTTGAACACGACACTTTTCATTCACCTGGGTTGGGAAATCCTTTGCCTCACAGTTGATCAAACCACATTGAAAGTCTTCATCCGGGTATTAACTTTGGGTCAAACGTCACCAAACCATCTGTTGTGTCGTTATGTGTTCAAGAGGTCACTGCAGATAAACCATTCATCTGCAAAATACCCGTCATCCATCTCGACCATCCCTGAGTCAGTCCTTACAGCTACATTTCTTCAACTTGATCTATGATTTCGTGTTGTGGGCTTGCCTGCAACGGGTCGCTTTCTATCGACATCAGCACATTATCTAGAAAGATGACCTAGAAATCGTCAGTACCTTGAAATCTGCATGCATCAATGGCAGGTTTCTCGCCTTTGACGACGGTTTACATCATTGACTTTCGATCGAAGGATTCCGTGAAATGTTCGACATCAACTCATTCATTCACATCTCATGGATTGTACTGGGTACTTTGAGAACCATTGACATCACTGGTGGTCTCTCTCACACTTGTTAACAGTTTACATCATTGACTGGTAATCAAGTGGTTTCTACCATGTTCGACATCAACTCATTTATTCGCATGGATAGAATCGTACTATTTCGGGAAGTAGAAATGAAGACCCTGGATCTAGTTTCCACCATCCAGGCTGCGAGGAGTTTTGTATTCATTGTATAGTAGACCAACTATAAACAGATGGCTGCGTCCATACTGTGTCTACACAAGTCTATGATTATGATGTACTGCAAAATCATTCCTGTATCAGAGCAGTAGTTAGTTTGTTAGTTAAAGTTTTCAATCTGAGTATGGGAATGCCTACCTCAGCGATGATATGATCTTATATATGTATTTTGTGTTGAATATTTGCAGGTTCCGACTGGGCTCTCCACAAGATAATCCTTGAAATGATAAAGTACTTCACCCTTCCTAGATGATATGAAACCCTAATCTACTACAGGGTTCGCACTTTAGGGGGCAATCTGTTACACTAAAATTTGTCACCATGACTATTTGCAGTTAGTATGGCTCCATCAACTGTCATACTATCCTCCTTGGCAAGTCTCATACCTCTACTCTTCATGTCAAACTCCAAGAAAGAGAGAAAGTCTTTAAAAATATATATATCTCTGGGTACGCAGTTTCTCTTAGCCTTACCTGCGTGTACGCACCCCAAGTTCACAATACCTGCGTACTTGTACGCTCTGTCTGTAAAGGGGTGGGTGCGTACTCCTGTAAAGGTCAAAAGGCGCAAGTTTCACTTCAAAAAATTTACTTGTGGTCATTTCTAGAGCATTCTAGAAGCTTGTTCGACGTGTATTGAGCGCCTCCAGATGGTTCATGTATCCCTATGAAAGAGGAACTTATCCCATCAAGAGGGGAGCTATCCCATTCAAAGAGGGGCTTATCCCATTGATGGTGGACCTGATTAACTTCCTCTAGAGCACTATAAATACAGGCATTGGGCCAGAGGGAGGGGAGGTTGAAAGCTGAACATTCCTAAGGGTAGATGCTGCTGGAATTAGGACTCCCTTATAGAGCCTGAGAGGAGAGATTCCCATCCTTTCCTAGCCTTATTTGGAAGTGGGTGAGCTGATCAAAGTAAAGGAAAACTCTTGCTGGACCCTAGGAGGGACCTGCACAACACCAAGGCTCAAGTT
Source organism: Pinus tabuliformis (assembly GCA_031772625.1). Lineage (NCBI taxonomy): Eukaryota > Viridiplantae > Streptophyta > Pinopsida > Pinales > Pinaceae > Pinus > Pinus tabuliformis. Next base: position 840,360,405 of record CM062815.1, read on the forward strand.
GTAATGGTTTCTTTTGTTTCCACTTAATACAAATAAACTCATTTTTCTCAACAGATTGTTATTCATGATTTGTTTCATATACTCCTTGGTCTGTATGATGAATATGTTTTATTTTATAAGTTATTCAGGTGCTATTTAATCTTTTGGCTTGTTAGTGAATGCAGGTTTCGAAGAGAAGGAAGAGCTCATCCGGATCGGCGAGGCTGGACTACTACAAAGCGTTGGACTAAAGGTATGCTATAAACACCTGTTTACTTGTATTTTAAATGCATATTTAGAGAAAGGTAGTGTTTACTTGTCTTGTTTGTCACTAGAAAGCCTTAGCTTCTAGGGAGGTCGGTTTTGTCCGCAAAATTGACTCTTTCCGCATGACAGTCTCAAAGGCCAGGATCTTGTCCATTCTATATAGACATTGCTATCCCAGTTGACCCGGTAGCTAATGAGAAGTATGAGGAAGCAATGGCCAAGGCAAAATGCATCATCCTTGATGGGGTCAAGGATCATGTGGTCCAACATATTGCTGAGAAGGAAATGGCAAAGGAGATGTGGGACACCTTGAAGACATTGTACCAGCATACTTTCGTGCAGAGGAAGATGTTACTTGAGAATCAACTACGGTCATACCAGATGTAGAAGGGGGAGCAGATAGATCACTTCCTCGATCTGTTGAAGGAGATCTGGACCAACTGACTTCCATAGGAGCCACGCTGGATGAAGAGATGATGGTAAGGACCGCACTTAACGTAGTCTCCGAGGAGTGAGAGACATTTTTCCAAAGCATACTAGGCAGGGCAGATCTTCCAGATTGGGAAGAATTGTGGGCAGCTCTTCGTCAAGAGGAGATCAGGCAGTTGAGCAAGGTGGGAAGTAGCAGCGAAGGAGTCAGGATTAAGAAGGAAGAGGAAGAGGATGCAACTCTGGAATCTGCGAGAAAGCAGGAGAAGAGGAAGAAGAAGGACCTCTCCAAGGTCAAGTGCTTCCACTATAGGGAATTGGGTCATTATGTGAACCAGTGTCTTAGGAAGAAGAGTAAGGGAGAGGTGTCTAACTCTAAATGAAGGCAGAGAATGAAGTCGAGCAGGATGACAATTGTGCCATGAGTGCTCATGTACCACTAGAGAAGAGGTGGGGAGACATCGAGCTGTAATCAGGAAGAAAACAGGCGATGAGGGGTAGGGTCCTTGAGGTACCGAAACTCTTGGATTATATCTGGCTACAGAGCCCCGAAGTGAGAGTAGCAGGATGGTGGATGTCGGTAGAAATGGATGCGGATGAAGCGGTAGAGAGTGCTACAGTGCAGTAGTCCCCGAGCAGCGCGAGGCTAGCAGGCTGCAACAGTGCGAGAGACACGAAGACTATTGCAACGGTGTAGGATGGCATAGAGAGGTTTGTAACAGTGCGAGATGCAGGGAGTTGTTGCAGTAGCGTAGAGGTCAGTAAAGGGAGCACTTGATGGTGACAGAGAGAGCTTCAGCATCGGGAGTGTTTCTAGCCTGACAGGGATGTCAGAATTTGGGTGGATCAGTTACTTACTTCTTAGTAACTGAGTTGTAGTGCAGTAGTAGTATGCAATAGTACGATGCAACATGATGAGAGGGCATTGCAGTGTAGATGCAATGTTGGGAGGAAGGACTAGCGATAACACGAATGCAGAGGGAGTTATTGTACGAATGCAGCAGTGGTAATGGCAGGGCCATGGGCAGCAGTTCAGAGGATGTTGGGCGGTGAGGCCTAGCATTAGGACAGGTAGCGATGTCATATAATTAGAGTGATGCTTAGTGTGGAGTATTACTAGAGAACAATCCTCACTAAGAAGGAGTGTTGATTTGGGGTAGCATTGGATGTGCTCTAGCCATGAAAATTGGTGGAGATGCTAAAACACGTGAGATCTCCAAGACCCATAAATGGTTTGGGTAGATTCTAATCGGTTTGGGAGATATTAAAATAATTAATAATTTTAATGGAGTTCCTAAGTCTAAACTTAGGAAAAATAAAATATTAGTGGGTATCAATATAAAACTGGGTTAGAAGGTTCCAAAAGTCATGGATCAAGCCAAACCTAATCATAGTGGTTGATTAGAGATGTAATGTCGGTCGTTGAAGGACCAACGAGAAAAGTATAAGAAGAGGCTTGAGGGTCAGTTGGAAGAAGATACACCAGAGTGATCAGTCATTCAATTTGCTAGAGCGGGGTTGCTAAGCAAAGTCGAATCAGTGATCAACATCGAGGGGCAATGAGTACCAGACAGAGAGGCAGAGATAATGTCGAGAGACCAACGCAGAGGCAGAAAGCGAGACGGAGAAGCTAGAGCAGGCCACGCAGAGATAGTGTAGAGACCAGAGGGCCTGCATCATCCACGCAGAAGACCGCAGGAGTGGAAAAGAGGGTCCCAAAGGCTGTGCAGCGCCTTAGAGGGTTGACACAGAGAGTTCTGAGGCTGACGCAGAGCAGCAAGAGGCTAACACAGTGCTTCAGAGTTGCAGGAGAGGGTTTCGTGGGACAGGTTTTCTGAATATCAGTTTCCGAACAAAGAGGTATTACTGTTGTTTGTTTTTCTCTGTCGAGTGAGCCAGTTAAGCACCTAGTTGTACTCAAGGATAGACTGCATAATAAATAAACCCTCAGAATTTTTGCACTGGTTTTCCCGCATTGGGTTTTTACAAGGACGAGCTGTCCTAAAATAACATTGTCACTTGTGTGTTTTTTATTCTTTTAGTTGTTGATCTATAGATGGTTGAGACTGTATTGTGTTTATTTCAATGTTTATATGTTTAAATAACTTGTTCGTAATTAACAAGTAGGAGAAATAAACCATAACAATACAGATAAAATTTCTAACAGGTAATATTTATAAATTTTAACACCAACCGCACAGAGAGAGATGTGTGTGCGATTGAAACATTCCAGCCACGCATAGAGGCATATGTGTGTGCGGTTGTAGCTGAAAATACCTTGTGTCAACCTTGCGGTAGTGAACCAAAAACCCTAATCCCTACATGCGAGCTCAAACCCTACAATTTCAGACCTGCATGAACGGATTTCTTGCGAACCAATTTTAGAGTTGTGCAAGCCAAACCAAATAAAGAAGAATGATTGATGATCTCCAAATGAGGGTCATGTTACCCACCACCTGTGGGTGATATCCGTAGAAGAAAATTTTTCTCCTAGATGGTGCTTAGTCGATAGCCAACAATCCCTTACAACCACCAAATAGCTCGATGTGCCACCATCTCTACCACCTGAGCCAACCATTATGCTCCCTTGCCCATATGTTATGATCGTATGTTTGAAGGTGGGCCTCCAACCCCGAAGGTATAGCCTTTCATTATGTAGTTGAGTATTTTGGATTACTTATCATGGGCACTTTTGGGCATGGATTACTGGGGGGATTCGGCGGAAAGAATGAGCTTGGTTTGTACTCTTGTCTCCTCTGTCCAACTTGGTGGTCAACCTTCTATCCTAGTCTCATGGGATCTCCTTTATTCGCTACTAGCTTTAGGAATGACACTACATGGGAAATCTGGGTTTTGGTTTAGTGGCCCCCTTTCCTGACACCACATACATCACTCCCCTCCACTCATTATAACCTCTTTCAACATATTTTCCATCCGGGTCCACATTTGTCCATTGGGTCGACAAAGAGTTAGCCTCCCCCTCCACTTGTCCACATTTTGGGTCGGGCTTGGAATGATGCCCTAGAGTTGATGCAGCTAAAAAGAAAGTAAAAGGCATAATTTGGCCACACTCAAAAGGAAATGTACCATAAGATGCAAAGGATGGTTGAGACATACAAATTTAGCATGTGGGGAAAAGCCAACATGAGTTTTACCCTCTATCATTATGGCCCCTATATGATCCCCTTCATCATCAAGGAACCCATGATTTCCCCAACCGATGGTGGGCGATGAACTACCCAATCTTAAGGGGGTATTCACTGTTACATCATTCACATCATTTACATCATGCTCTCATCCCTTGGAGCTCCTAGCAGTTATATAAGAAAAATCAATAAAAGGAAAAAAGCATTTGAAGAAGGGTGGAAAAACAAAGGTTGGGGTAACTCATGTACCTCGATTGCTCCCTTCTACATTCATACACCCATGTGGGCTTCTGTCATCATGGCTACCCTTGTACTGTGACATGTGGCTTGGAGCCTTCCCCTGATGTCCCACTCTGTTCTATCATTATACCGCTTGACACCTGCCACTTAAGGGATGTGCCATGGACATGTCACTCCCTTAGAGGTTGAAACCACTTATTAGGGTCCTTGATTAACCTCCTTCTTGAACTTGGAGACACTTGTAAGTTCTAAAGACCATTATGGAAGGGCATGCCATTGTGAAGTGTCCACTTGGTTCCATGATTTGTAAGCTCATTTACTTAATTGCACTAATGATTTGTTGTACTGGAAGGTGAGGAGACAAATTGGGTCTTATATAGCATTGTAGGTGAGTCTTTGTCTTGGGGTTTGGTCGCCCTATGCAGGGTCCAAACCCTCCAGAGGGTCATATTGACATTTGTAGGGTGGGCGTAGAGAGCCATGGGCCTCCACTATAGCAGAGAGCATATATTCACATCATGGGATCCTTCAGGTCCGCTCAAGGTTAGCACGTGTTCCATTTATTTGACGATGATGATGTACCTGGACCATCTTTCCCTGTCGAATACACACTTGGCAATTGTTCCAAGGCCTATATGATGATGTCTCGCCATGGAAGACAGAGGGAGGGCTTGCATCATTGTTCCAGCCCTTACAAATGGGATATAGGCTTGTTCGATCCACTTGGAGACACATGAGGATGTTTTTGTGCCCCCACAACCACTTGGGATCACCACAAGTCATTTGCTTAGAGATCAAGAGGCCACCTCCTTCATCCCTATTTTTGGAGCCCTTCCATCCATTTTGGCACATGTTGGAATTCACTAGGCCTTCCAAAAACCCTCTTAGCCATTATATTATCATTTTAGCCCTCCCGAGAGGCTTATTTTTCATGTTATGGAGCTATTTGGTGGGATTGTCACCAATTAGGGTGTTATTTTTCACATTAGAGACACTTTTAAGGGTTTGTTAGGCTAATTAGACCCATTGAACTATTAGAGGCTCATATAAATAAAAGTGAGGCCTCACTTGTAACTCATCATCACTTGGATTTGGATCATTATTTCTTCTAGAATTTCGCTATAGCTATTGAAGGACGAATGGTAGGTTCTTTAATGCATTTCAATGTTTGGGTTAATGTTATTCTATTTTGGAGCTTCTCTCTTGCAAATGTGATGGATGGATATACTTTTTTTTCCATGTAAGTTTCTCTTTTATGAAAAAAAATCATTATACGTTTAATGTATGGAATATTGTATCATGATGTTGCTTGTGCTCTAAATTATGCGAAAATCTTGAATCACTTTGGTAGTCTTGATCTATTGCATGTGCTATTCATTGGGTAAGGAAAAGTGAATGTTCCTAGGGGTTGTCTTTGAAAATCAAGCCCTAAAACTCCATTATTTGACAAGTTGAAGTATAAATCCTTGTTGTAGTTGGGTAGCTACTTCATTAGGGCATCTGAAGTTGTAATTAGGCTCCTTGATGGAACAAAACCTAAATCAATCTCATTCTTAATTCCATTCTCTTAATAGGTTAGGCATTGGTCCTAGATCCTTGGTGATCACATTCACTTAACAAAATATCATTCTTTCACCTCTTTTCTTCCTCTTTTCTTCATCCCCTAAGGATAAGGAGATTTTTTAGGGTTTGGTGCAAAATTGTAGGGAGGAGGAATTTTAGGATTTCGTCCTAACAAGTTTCTTCATTTATGTCTCCTCTAGGCATCCTCTAGTTTTGAACAAATTCCGATGGTGGATTTTCAAATAAATTGATTCCCTAGTTATCAAACCAAGAGGGAACCCTTGAAACCACTTTGACTTGGGCATTTCTTCAACGTTTGCAATTTGTAGTTCATCATTCAAAACATTTTATCTTAACTATAGGTAATCATTGGATGAGCCTTTACCACGGTATATCTGTCAACCCTTGGTCTCTTATATATTTCTCTCAAGGGGTTTTTCATGGAAAGTCACCCTAGCTTCTCCCAAAGCTCACACTTTAATTGAATATTTCCATTGAATGAGCCATCCTTGCCTTACTTTGAACCCTAATATAAACACATCAATCACAAGTGAGGTATTTTGAAAGTTTTGGTCTTAGGCATTCATCATTTTTTAATATTCCTAAACTCGAGGTCATTGTTCCCTCAAGCCTTTCTTGGAGAGCCCTTCTTTTTCTTTTAAAACAAGCATCCTATTATCTAAGCCTATCCTTTGAATGGGATTTGGGAATTACATTGTGCATTGTTATTGACCTCGCCATTCTAGTGATTTTCCTATGTCAGGACTCCTCCAATCAGAGAAAGTTCGTAAAGAGTATGGGACATTGACTGAGGTGATAGTGGGTCCTTGTCCCATTGTTTCCACTTGATCTAGTAGTAGTCCCCTGCTAAATTGAGTGGTAATATGTCACTTGACTTATATTTATAGCCATCCAAGCGTGTTCAATTTCCTTTTGGGTCGACCTGTCTTTTTGTGCAAATGTGGGTTTCCATATCAAAATATATTTTTCCTTAACTAAATTAAATTCTTCCAAGGGCTAGTAGGGGTCTTTTTTAAGTGGAAGATTGTCCAAAGAAGGGAATATGTCCCCTAGCTACCAAAATTAACACTCCCTCTCAGCTAGGGAGAAATGATTGACTACAACATATGTCCCATCACATATATCTTGTCAACAAATGTCGTCATTGCATATCTTGGCTCATCTCTACTCGTCTTTGTTCATCTCTGCTCATCTTTGTTGATCTCTTCTTATTTTTGCTTGTCTCTGCTCATACGTTGAACACTCTCGAATCTAAAAGAAGAAGAAGTTGACTTCGGAGGGGAGTCCAAGCTACTACCATCTATTAAAGAGGGAGCCACTACTACCACCCAGAATCATATGCACGTAGGGAGCCCAATGCTACTACCCAGAAAACATCAAAGAACTTAACATCATGGAACCCTGCTCAACCTAAAACCACATCAGGGAACCCATATCAACCTGGAATCCAATGACAATGAGGAAGGTCCTATGGGACACTCTTGTTGAAATTTCTATGTCTAACCCGTTAGAAATTTTCCTGCACTATCTGGTTTATTTCACCTACTTGTTTAATTACTGAACAAGTTATTTAACCATATAAATACTAAAATAAACACAAATGCAGTATCAACCATCTACAGATCATCAATTGAAAGAAATAGACAAACACACAAGGGTCACCGTTATTTTTGGAAAATCATCCTTGGAAAAACCCAACTTGGGAAAACCAGTGCAACAATTATGAGGGTTTTATTATTAAGCAATTTTTCTTGAGTACAACTAGGTGCCAATCTGGCTCACCCGACAGAGAAATCAATCTGGCAGTAATACCTCCCTTCGAAAGAAGATATTTGGCAAGTCCACTCCACGAAAATCTCTCCAACACCTCTCTGAGGCTCTGTGTCAACCCTCCTGGCCTCTGTGTCAGTCTAGAACCCTCTGCGTCACCCTACAGATGTTCTGTGCTAGCTCTTTGGCCCTCTGCGCAGTCACTCTGCCCCTCTCCTACTGGCTCTACGTAGCCTTCTTTGCCTCTGTGCTGGTCTTCTGACACTATCTCTGCCTCTCTACTATGCACTCACTGCCCCTCATTCAAACTTTAATCACTGGTTCAATTTCTCTCAACAAACCCCACTCCAAAAAATTGAACTAACTGATCAACTTGGTGTATCTCCAACTGGCCTTCAAGCCTCCTCTTATACTTGTTCTGTTGAGTCTTCAACAACTGAGATTAAATCTCTAATCAATGGATAATATTAGATTTGGCTTGATCCATGTCATTTAGAACCTTCTCACCCAATTTTATATTAATATCTATTAATATTTTTATTTTCCTATGTTTAGACTTAGCAACCCATTAAAAATATTAATTATTTTAATATCTCTCTAACCGAGTGGAATTTCCCCAAACCATTTCTGGGTCTTGGAGATCTCATATGATTTAGCCTCTCCACCAATTTTCATGGCTAGAGCACATCTGATGATACCCCAAATAAACACTCCCTTGCAACAAGGAATGTGCTCTAGTAATGCTCCACCACTGAACATCACTTTGATCATTCGACACATGTACTTGTGTTGATGCTTGGCCTGCTGCCCAACATCCTCTGCACTATTGCCTCCTATATTTTTGCCCATGGCTTTGACATTGCCACTTCTACATCTGTACTATAGCTCCTTCTGCATCTGTGTTGTTGTTGGTACTTTCTCCCACCACTGCATCTGCACTGCAACCCTCTCTCATCATGTTGCATCGTGCTGAGCATAGCACCACCACTGCCATTGTTGCACTGCAAATCAATTACTGAGACGTTGGTAACTAATCTACCCAACTACTGACATCCTTATCAAGCTAGAAGCCCTCCTAATGCTGAAGCTCTCTCTGTTGCTATCTTGTGCTCCCTCTGCTACCTCTGCACTGTTGCAACAACTATGTGACTCCCGCACTGCTGCAAACACCTATGTGCCTTCCTACACTGCTGCAACCTCCTCTGTGCCTCTCGCACTGTTGCAACCCTCACTGTGCTACTACAGAACCTTGCACTCTAGCATTGTTTTGTCACTTCATCCACATCTTGCTTCTACCGGCATCCGTCATCTCGCTACTATCTCTCGGGGATCCCATAGTCAGATATGATCCAATAGTTTGGGTACCTCAAGGAACCTACCCCTCATCTCCTGTAGTTCTCCTAACTACAGCTCGATGTCACCCCGCCTCTTCTCTAGAGGTGCATGCACACTCATGGCACATGCGTCATCATCCTCTACCTACTTCTCTGCCTTAGCTGGCATTGCCTTGGAGTCAAAAGCCTCTCCCTTATTCTTCTTCCTGGGACACTCGGTTGCATAATGGCCCATCTCCCCACAATGGAAGAACTTTATCTTGGAGATGTCCTTCTTCTTCCTCTTCCCTTATTGTCCCATAGATGCCAGAGTCACATCCTCTTCGTCCTCTTTCTTGATTTGACCCCCTTTGCTACTACTTCCCCAATGGTCAGTCATTTGATCTCTTCTTGGCGAAGAGCTACCCACAATTCTTCCCAATCTGGAAGATTCGCTCTACCCAAAATGATTTGGATGAATGTTTCCCACTCCTTGTAGACCGCGTTCAGGGCAATCCTCACCATTAACTCTTGATCTGGCGTAGCCCCTATGGAAATAAGGTGGTCCTGAATCTCCTACAACCTGCTAAGGAAGTGATCCATCTTCCTCTACATGGAAGTGCCCTGATACAATGTCGTCAAGGTATCCCACATGTCCTTTATCGGCAATATGCTAAACTACATGATCCTTGACCCCATCAAGGATTATGCACTTTTCCTTGGCCATTGCATCCTCATACTTTTCGTTATCAGCTAGGTTGACTGGGATAGCCATGGCTCTCAAGGCGAAGGCCTTGATGCAATGTCTATCTAGAATAGATAGGATCCTGGCCTTCTAGATGACAAAGTTGGATGCCCCGTCCAGCCTATCCTGATCCCTCAATCCATTCATTACCATCTCCACTCTTCTCTTTGACTCCCTTTGAGTCTCTACTTCCCTCTTGGAAGTTCTCTTCTAGACTCCCTCTAAGTCTTGATTTCCTTCCTGGAAATCCTCTCCTAAACTCCCTCTGAGTCTTGATTTCCCTCCTAGAAATCCTTCTGCCAACAGTCGAATCACACCTCTCCAATCCCCTTTGCTCCTGCAACACTGATAGGGATTTCTTTGCTAGAAATCCTTCTAGGTAGCAACTCTCTCTACCTTGTTTTTGTCTCGTTAGTACTGTTCTACCTCAATAGAAACATCACCCCACCAGCTTCACAATCCACAATCTACCCACAACTTCCTAGGCCCCAGCAGCTGAAGAAATTGAGCCTCTTAGCTCTGCGCAATCTTAGCAAGGCTGATTCGCTTCTCTAGCCAATTGCGTCACTCCTACTTCGCTGAGTAGGATGACGTGGCTCCTTGTGAGCCTCTTCTTCCTTCCTTTGCTGCGCTAGCCCTTTCTCTAGCTCAAATGGATGATGCATGCCCTGTGCGTCACTCCTCCTTTGCTACCTTTTGCTTAGGAACAACTTTGTCTCTCGGGAAAATTGTTTCTGCTATAATTTTTTTGATCACGTTGGTGCCTTCAATCCTCTTGTGATCTGCAATGCTCTGATACCATGTTGAAATTTCTAAGTCTAACTCGTTAGAAATTTTCCTGCAATATTTGGTTTATTTCACCTACTTGTTTAATCACTAAACAAGTTATTTTACCATATAAATACTAAAATAAACACAAATACAATCTCAACCATCTATAGATCATCAACTAAAAGAAATAGACAAACACACAAGGAACACCGTTATTTTTTGACAATTGTCCCCAGAAAAGCCCAAATTGAGAAAACTAGTGCAGCAGTTATGAGGGTTTTATTATTAATCAGCTTTTCTTGAGTACAATTGGGTGCCAAACTAACTCACCCAACAGAGAAATCAATATGGCAGTAATACCTCTCTTCAGAAGTAGATATTTGGAAAGTCTGCTCCACGAAAATCTCTCCAACGCCTCTTTGAGGCTCTGCGTCAACCTACAAATGCTCTGCGCTAGCTCTCTGGCCCTCTGCGTCACTCACGCAGACCCTCTAGCCCTTTGTGCGGTCACTCTGCCCCTCTACGTGCCTCCTGTTGGCTATGCGTAGCCTTCTCTGCCTCGCGCTGGTCTTCTGACACTATCTCTGCCTCTCTGCTATGCACTCACTACCCCTCGCTGCAACTCTAATCACTGGTTTAATTTCTCTCAGCAAACCCCGCTCCAGAAAATCGAACTGACTGATCAACTTGTTGTATCTCCATCTAACCCTCAAGCGTCCTCTTATACTTTTTCTGTTGATTCTTCAACGCCTGAGATTAAATCTCTAATCAACGACTAAGATTAGATTTGGATTGATCCATGTCATTTAGAACCTTCTCATCCAGTTTTATATTAATACCCATTAATATTTTTATTTTCCTAAGTTTAGACCTTGGAACCCATTAAAAATATTAATTATTTTAATATCTCTCCAACCGAGTGGAATTTCCCCAAACCATTTCTGGGTCTTGGAGATCTCATATGCTTCAACCTATCCACCAATTTCCATGGCTAGAGAACATCTGATGCTACCCCAAATCAAAAACTCTCACCCCAAGTCATCTCATAGGGGAGCATACGTCTCCCACCCTATGTCAAGCAATAGGTGAGATATAATATCTCATCTGTCTTATTTCCTATTGATCTTCCCAATAATGACCTCAAGAGTCATGTGGTAGAACACTTGCATCATAATCAAGCTTGGGTGAGATACCCGACTTACGAAAGGTAAGGATCACACACCCCCAAGCTTTCTCAACTTGTTGGCCAGACAAGGAGCTACAATCCCAACGAGCTCGACTTGTGGGTATGATGCCAAATTGGGTATACTCTGCTAGACCAAGATAGGGGAGCATACGTCTTCCACCCTATGGGTGACCAATAGGGATGATACCCTATTGTCCAGAGATCCCTCAACCTTAGGATCTCTACGACTCACCCTAGGAGCTCAGACATGGAGGAAGAGCTAGCTCAATGTCCTTAATCATCCCTGCTCTCTGTAGATCAAAAACATATCAACATGTTCATATCCGATACTTGCTTAAACAGTTCACTTAAAAGTTCAATCATACTGCCTCATGCATTACCAAGAGAAACAATCCTTTGTTTTCATGTTCATGCAGGACATCAAATCAATATTATGTTAGAACAAATACATGACATAAAATGATACCTTATTCTTCCTTTCTCCCTGTCACAGAGGTAGCAACCACAAGTCTAAGCTTGTCTCATATAGCAGCATTGGCTCAATGCATGAAGATATTTCAGTCCCAGCAATATACGATATTTTCTTCCAATATCCCATTCTACAATGTATCATTGTTGTGTTAAGAATTTCCTCAAACAACTCTTCAAAGATATTTTTCAAGCAAACTGTCCCACAGCTAGCCATGCTAGTAACAATGAACTCAACCTCAGTCTTGCTTAAAGTTACAAACGTCTATCTTATCCAAAATATAATGGCAGATCCCAAGATAAAACAACACCCAAATGTTCTCTTCTTGTCAATAATTCTTTCTAGCTCAGTCAGCATTAGTGTATCGATGCAGTCATACATCTCTGGAATTATATCTCAGACCAACATTAATTGTCCCATGCAAATGTGCTTAGCGGAAACACAATGCATATGGAGTGACTCAATAATGAATTAATTCAGGTTGTTCTCTGCAAAACATATGTCTAAATGGGTGTTCACAAGGAACATCAATGCTTCAATTAATTGTCGGCTGCCAAGTTAAGTTCAACAATATATTTGCATAACTTCTTGAAATTCATTTCCATTGGGGTCTCCAAGGATTTGCATTCTGTTGTTGGGAAAAGTATCCATTCGGAATGCCCCTATCCCACTCTAAGGTGTGATAGTGCCTTAGCAACAAACAAGGAAAACTAATTGAGTATTTCTTCTTTATGAAATGTAAATGAGGAGGAAGGATGTAACTAACCTGTGTCTTCCGCTAGTTTGTTGATCCAACCACTCCTCTCTTCAGTGGCTCTCAGCTCCTTGCTCCTTCACCGGCCCAGCTTCACCGAATTCCTGCAAGATCACAAGAGAGAGAAACTACACAAAGATAGAGATATACATTCATAAAAAGCTCAAGATCAGATTAAGCTAAACATGTAAGCATAACAAAACATCATTGGTACACAGCATGTAGGAGAAACTCAAATAGTTTATTGATAGAATAAGAAAGTCCAAGAGGAGATACAACCAAATGAGTTCCGATCCAGCATCTACCTCCCAGCAAAGGAATCCCTTCCTCTCCTCCAACAAAGCATAAATCACCCAATGTACTAATCTCAATCTCAAACCAACAGCAATTCTCTGCAAAGTACAAAATTCCAGCCTCTGGATCTCTGGGATGAGGGATCCATATATAGATGTAAGCAGAGAGGATGAGTCAGCTTATGTTTTGACTTGTGGCTTCTCTCTGTCAGTTCTTGCTTCCACTTGGAGGTTGAGAGCCTCTTACTCATCACTAGTCGAATTCATTGAGGCAAGTGTCACTGGAGAAGATTCTGGAAGCTTCCATCGTCTTTCCACCTCGTTGAATGAGTTTGCCATTTGTCATTTCCCGCTCAGCGCACCCTGGTAGTGCTTTTAGGTGCATTGCAACGCACCCAGCTAGTGTACTGGGGTGCATTGCAACGCAGGTAGCTAGAAGAGCTTCTGAATTGATCCTGAATTGACTGTTTTTGAGTTGTTTTTGGTGGAGAACTTCTGGGAGAAGCTGTCATTGGTTGACCTTGTTCCTTTAGGAGCTGTAACAACATCTTTAGGGACTTTGGATCCCTTGGATTATGGACATTTCATGCTTATAGCTGTAAGGCACAAAAATGTCTATAACAGTTGCCCCCTAAAGTATGAGGCCGTTTATCGGGTGAAATGCTTTATTAGGAGGATCCGAAGTTCATTCAATGCTAGGAGGAGACCTGTAATAAGATACAATACAATACATTATTTTTCATACTGTTTTCATGATCTAGCTGAGGCGGGCATTCCCATGCTCAGCTTTATAAATTCATTTTCTGTACATAGGACAGACAATCGTTTGATGGTAGACTGATGATTTTGATGAAATCATCATCCTTTTGGTAGGATGATTATCTGTTCTGCAATGCTGTACATGTCAATGTCTTTATTTTTTCCTGAATATATATCGCAGCCCGGATGGATGAAACTAGATCCAGGGTCTTCAATCTCGTCCAATATTCACTCTAAGTACAAGTCGATCCATGTGAGAAATGTTTTGAAGTCGAACATGGAAAGACATCGCTTGATTACCAGTCAATGATGTAAACTGTTTAACAAGCGCGAGAGGAATCACCGATAATGATAATGACCCTCAAGGTACTGCAGCACAATTCACGTGGTGTGAATAAAGGACTTGGCGTCGAACACCACGCAAAATCTTTCGGTCGAAGGTCATTGATGTATACCTGTCGCCGGAAGTGAGAAACTTGCCATTGAGGCATGCAAGCTTCAAAGTACTGAAGGGGGCGTTCCTAGATCAACTTCTTGGATGATGAGCTGATGTCGAAAGAAGCGATCCGTCAAAGGAGGGCCTTGATGTATCCCACATCAGTGACACGGAACGGAGCAAATGATTTTTATGGAGGTGAAAACATCTGACGATATATGGTTCAGGGTGGCGGTCATGAAAGAATGAAGGATAATGTATGGTAGTGGATGGGACACGGTTGACTTCTCTGGATGACTTCTCTTGAACATATCGGCGACACTTATGTGATGGATTGGTAGCATTTACCCCAAAGGTGGATGGTATGGCGAGACCATGGTGATGTGACCTGTGAATGAAACAACCCAACCCGACTCAGGCACGGAGCAGAAGTGTCATGTTCAAGAGCGACTTGCTACCAATAAATGTTCTTTGAGTTTCTTCCCAATTTTTCCCCAGTCATTGCTGACCAGTACCTCTTTATTTTTGTCAAGCTTGAGGAGGATAACATATGCTTGTTCTATAATTTGCCCTTCGGGCAAACCCATCGCTATGTTTTAACGAGCCTAGCGATAGTGAAACTCGTTCTCGTCTAAAGACAAGTTTGTCGCTATTAATGTTTTTTAACGAGTTTAACGACAAAGATAACTCGGTCCCTTTTCATTTTTAGAGAGTCTAAAAAGGTACGTAAAGATAACTCCAAAAGTCCTTTTTCGTCATCTAATCCCTTAAGTCCGAAAAAGTATAAAACAATACAGAAGGGATGAATTTTCGATAGTTTTAACGAGCCGAACAAAACAAGCGCTCGATCTTTTTGTGCAATAATCCCTCAGGTCCAAAAAGATTAAAATCTAGAGGAGGGATAACACTTCTGGTCATTTTAACGAGCTGGAAGGCCAAAACTCGGCAATCTTTTCATATTTTACGAGTCAGATGAAAAGAGCTTAAAGAAGACTCGTCTTTTGAGGAACGAGTGATAAAAAGGGTAGCAGCTGATTCCAGGTACGAGTTGGAACTTTCCAATCACGGCAGTGTCACAAGGATGGCTAGTGAAATCACTCTTCGCAGCTGTTCCTCAAAATGGGTAAACAATCAAATGGAGGTGAATGATCGGCCAATGGAAAAGTGGAGGTGACGGTGCAAACACGACCAAGGCTTTAATGGCTGATAATGTTACATTCACGGTGGTTATTTACCGGAGGATAGTTCATTTTTTAACGAGCTTAAACGCGGGTTGAAACACTTGCTCGATCTTATGTTTATTTTTTAATGAGCATGAACTATGTGCTAAAACTGCTCGATTTTCCAGTCATATGATAAGAATGTCTCATGTAAGATTCCATTTTTTATGGAGCTTGCGCCTTACAAAGCTATGCCCCGCATCCTTTCGTTATGCAAGTTCAGAAACGACTAATCCTATGAGTTTAAAGGGTTAGACCTACAGGTTTAAAGGGAGGACCTAAAAATTTAAAAAATAAATAGCCGCCCCTTGCTTGCACTCCAAAAGGGTTGCATGCCCCCAGGTATACAACAGAGTTTCAAGGTTACCCCTACTTTAGTCCGATAAAACATTTGTTTTAGCGAGAGAGGCCTACCTCTTACAGGTCACCCAAAGATTGTTCTATTAATCTTTCAAACAAAACACTTCTTCGGCAATGTCTACCGAGATAAACAAAGGTGATTGACTCAGTTCTGTCAACTCACATAACTTTGACAAGAGAATCTTATTCTAGAATAACCCCACTTCCAAGACGGACGGGGTACAGACTAGTCATATTCTCCCGTGGAAACCTACCCTATACCCAAAGTTTTCCTGCCGAAGCAGACCAGGACGCATGCCCCCTGGGTTCCAGTCATATCCTTCCGAATTACTCGTGCTCATCGGGAGGACGGACCGTGGGTTGAGACATTTCTTGCGTGAAGAGACCATTTAGGGACGGTATATGACTATTTGCAATGCGTGATCCGGGAAATGAAAGCTGGTCCACGAGCTTGACCACTCTTCCTTCGTGCGGAAAACACATTACTCTAAAGAGTGAGGAGACGATGGCTCCTATGCAATATATATAGTCTCGTCCAAGGAGTAGGTTATAATCCAAGGGTCCTTGAACGACCATCACGTTCATTTGAACGGCCTTCCCTTTCAATGTGATAGGCACATTGGGGAGGATCCCTAAAGGTCGACTGGTTCCTTTATCAAAGCCTGTCAGATTTCTCATTTCAGGCAAAAGCGCTGGCGAACCAAGCGCTTTCCAAGCAGTAGAGGAAAGGATACTCACAGATGCCCCCTCATCAATGATGGTGCCAGCCATGACCATTCTGTATATTTGGACGATAATTCTGAATGGTATGCTTGCTGGCAAACAGGGTCTGCCTAGTTGGTTCCAGTCGAAGGAGACAACTAGGTTGCTTGGTGGTGGGACCGAGTAGACGGCCGGGTATCGCTCTGACGAACTTCCTTCCTGCGATAAAGGAATGGGGGGATTGCCCCCGTGCTCGTCGGAGTCTGTGTTGATGAAGAGAATTTGGATGGTGTCATCTTTATCCTCTTCAGTGACTGTATCATTCGAAGACAAAACCTCTGAAGGCAAGACCGGGTCAACTGCCGCCTCGACCTTTTGACTTTCGTCAGGTATGGATTCAGCTGGTTCATCTTCAATGACCGGCGCTTCAGCTGACCACTTGAGCGGGCCAGCTGGATTTTCAACTAACGAAGGACTCGGCAAGAGTTTTTTATATCCAGGAGGAAATTGTAACGGTGAAACCGGACGATCATCCAAAACTCTTTTTGCTTCGTCTAAGAAGGGACAACGGTGGATAGCATGATTGCCTTCGCACAGTCTACAGGGAGATTTAGCTCTCCCTTTTTGTCCAAGGACTTCACTTTCGCTAGTTGACAGTGTGCATTCAACCTGGCTATCAGAGGTTGATGCCACCGGATTGTGCAAACGGGGAGACCAGTCCCTTAGTATCCGAGGGATGCAGGGACAATCTCTGTGGAAATGGTCTCCCTTGCATATGACACATGGTGATTTAGGCCTAGTCAGTGCTGTGTGTGGATTTTTGTCAGATGACACTTGTTTGCCCCCAGTCGCTTTTGGCTCCTTCTTCTTCTTCTCTTTCTTCTTCTTTTCCTTCTTCTCCTTAGGAACTTGGTTTTTTGTTTTACCAGTTCCGTCAAGCGAAGAGGAAGGAGGAGAGGAAGAATTAGAGGAAGTAGAAGGCTGGTGGGTAACTCTGGACTGGTCTAACTGTTGATTTGACTGTTCAGGAATAGTGGTGTTCTGAATGACATTTGTTGAGAAGAGCCAGATCGGCAAGCCAATTGTCAGTCCTGGAAGCGACAATGTGGCCATATGGGGCGCACCAACATCTCCCCAAGAGGAGAAGGGACTAGGATTTCCACCAAGGGGAATTCCTTGGTTGGTAGGCTCCATTTTCTCAACCTAAAGATCAACGCAGGAAAAAGGGTATGAATATTCCGTTTAAAATAAATTTTAACGACGCTTGGACACAACTTTCTTTTTCAATTTTAAAGAGTCGAGAAAAAGCAAAAGATGACTCTAGTCTCCTTCGATGTTTTAACGAGCCCGAAGTGACAAATGCTCGGATGGACTTTTTCCGTTATAGAGTCTGAAAAAGGCCAAAAGGAACTGCTCTGGAGATCTAGGTAGAGGGTGTGCCAAACTTTTCGCAAAACCGCAGAATACTTTTTAGGGTACGGGCGGTCAATCTTCCCGAATGCTGTGTTCAGTGCATTGTGATCAGTAGGGCGGCCGACACGGCTTCCTAAGGATAAAGGTTTTATGCCTATAGGGGTCTCCCAATATATACTCGACGGTACGTGGGAGCACAATCCATACTGGCGCTTATCGTCTCTCAGGAGGAATCACCCAACCATCAACGAGATCGACAGTCACCAGGTTTTACGACGCCGGAACACGTCTCTAGCCTAGACCTCTATGTTGTGCGTTAAGTTACAAAGCGTTGTTAAGTTCATTCAATTTATTTTAGGTTGATCTTTCTTAGAAGTTTGCCTTTTTGGATCACCACGAGATGTATGATACAATTCCTAAATGCAGTCTAAAGATGATAAGCAAGCTTTTATATCTTTTCAACAATGAAAATCCTAGCTACAAGGGGAAAAGAAAGACACAATCTTTTCTCAAAGAGCATAGAGCACACTGTAAATGCACTTTTCCTAAATCAAAGCATGCAAACTATCAAAATGCAAATGCACATATGCATGTATTTGTTTTCACTTTCTTAATATTGATGCCTAAAAAGAAAGTTGTTGTACAAATTTGAATTCGATTTCAAGTGAAAAACATAAACAAGCTCCTTTTTCGAAATCAAAAAGACGATTACGACACTTTATGATTTACTTGTTTCGACACTAGAAATGCATAAATTCAAACCAAACGACAAAAGTAAAAGCTTAATCAACTGTGAACAACAAACAAACTCACTCCTAAGATCAAAACGACACTTACGACAGGTCTAGATCTAAGGGCGACAGTATGACTAATTTACTTTTGTAATGGGAAACTGCAAATGATGTAACAAATACACAAAGAACAAATAAAGTTTCTTTATACAATTGAGGCGGAATTAAGGCAAAGAAAAGGGGTTTCAGATAGGTACACACACTGATAACAGGCTGCAAAAAACAGAGATAAAACTGAACACAAGGATGCAAAGAACCACAGCTGCACAAGGCAAAGGCTGATCAGCGCACCCTCAGCACAGAGAAACTGAACTTCAACGCAGGTAGCCCACTCGGGACCTGCGTTGAAATGCAGAGTCTCTTCACAGAGCCTGCGCTGAAGCAGAAACGAGAATTTTCTCTGGGTTCTGGGTCACGGTTTGCAGTTTAATCTACAGTTTTTGGCCGGATAAAAGCTATCAATTAGGTACAATTAGGAGGATGATTTAAAGGAGGACTAAGATCTATCACAAAGGGCTGTTAGAGCACTTGTGGATCAGCTGTTCAGATCATAAACACAGGCCCAGTGAGTGGACTAGAGTGGCAGATCTCTACTTTGCATTTGTAAATGGCAAATGCATTTCGATTCGACACTCCTGAGTTTATGAGAAGAACAACAATAGAAACAAAAATAAACTAACAAGATACGATCCCCAGTGGAGTCGCCAATTTGTTGTTGGGAAAAGTATCCATTCGGAATGCCCCTATCCCACTCTAAGGTGTGATAGTGCCTTAGCAACAAACAAGGAAAACTAATTGAGTATTTCTTCTTTATGAAATGTAAATGAGGAGGAAGGATGTAACTAACCTGTGTCTTCCGCTAGTTTGTTGATCCAACCACTCCTCTCTTCAGTGGCTCTCAGCTCCTTGCTCCTTCACCGGCCTAGCTTCACCGAATTCCTGCAAGATCACAAGAGAGAGAAACTACACGAAGATATAGATATATATTCATAAAAAGCTCAAGATCAGATTAAGCTAAACATGTAAGCATAAAAAAACATCATTGGTACACAGCAAGTAGGAGAAACTCAAATAGTTTATTGATAGAATAAGAAAGTCCAAGAGGAGATACAACCAAGTGAGTTCCGATCCAGCATCTACCTCCCAGCAAAGGAATCCCTTCCTCTCCTCCAACAAAGTATAAATCACCCAATGTACTAATCTCAATCTCAAACCAACAACAATTCTCTGCAAAGGACAAAATTCCAGCCTCTGGATCTCTGGGATGAGGGATCCATATATAGATGTAAGCAGAGAGGATGAGTCAGCTTATGTTTTGACTTGTGGCTTCTCTCTGTCAGTTCTTGCTTCCACTTGGAGGTTGAGAGCCTCTTACTCATCACTAGTCGAATTCATTGAGGCAAGTGTCACTGGAGAAGATTCTGGAAGCTTCCATGGTCTTTCCACCTCGTTGAATGAGTTTTCCATTTGTCATTTCCTGCTCAGCGCGCCCTGGTAGTGATTTTAGGTGCGTTGCAACGCACCCAGCTAGTGTACTGGGGTGCACTGCAACGCAGGTAGCTAGAATAGCTTCTGAATTGATCCTGAATTGACTGTTTTTGAGTTGTTTTTGGTTGAGAACTTCTGGGAGAAGCTGTCATTGGTTGACCTTGTTCCTTTAGGAGCTGTAACAACATCTTTAGGGACTTTGGATCCCTTGGATTATGGACATTTCATGCTTATAGCTGTAAGGCACAAAAATGTCTATAACACATTCCATCATGCCAAATAGCTTCACAACATACTTTCGTTTTCCAAACTTCTAAACCCATAAATTAGTGCATCATGCCAAGGTCTTCCATCTCAGTCTCAGAGGCCAACTCCCTATTATTTTGATCATCAGAGGCTCATTACCTGCCAAGAATAGATCATCAACATATAAAACCAAAATCAAGGGCATACATTAGACCACTTTGAAGTAGAGGTTTGGATCGACACGTCTTCCAAGCTTTACCAGGTAATTGTCAGTGTAGGCATACCATGTTCGGTAGGCTTGCTTCAAACCATACAATGCTTTCTGTAAACATAATACTGACCAAACCAACATACTCAGCCTCAAACAAATCAATATTATGAAATCAAATTAACCAAGTCTGCTTATCAAGCCTTAAATGTCAAATCAAAGTGATAAAAGTTCCTACTAATATCACTATCAAACTTTTCAGACTAGGTGACAGGTAGAGCTCATACCAAAATACCAGGTTACAACCTTATCTCGTGTCATGTCAGCAACTGTCATTTACCAAGCAATATCAAGCCAAAATTTATCAAGGCATCCTCATGATCATAATATGAATAATTTTTATCCCTAGATGTAAATCCATACATCAAGGATAAGTCATATAAGTTCCATCTATTGTGAGATCACTACATACTGAATCACAATTGTTTACACTTTAACCAATGTGCCAAGGCCAATGATGTCAATACAAAATCAATATTGCATACCAATATTAACCACTGAGAGTTACTATGCCCATACTGTAGTGCCACATCAAGGAAAATCACCATTCCAAAAATTGATCGAAACCTAATCTTGTTATGATTGTGAATTCAATCAATCCATAACCCAAAACATATCTATGAACTTATTGAAATTCTAATATTGTTCATCTATATTAAGCTAAGTCTTTGTCACACCCTTGAACCTTTTACCAAATGCTGCCATATACTAGCTTCAATGATCAAATCAAGGAAAATAAAAAACTGATAGGCATACTACAGGCTCCTGCAAACACAAGATGAGTTAAGACATTCACTTTCTATGCAACAAATCAAACAGTATGTAGATTTCATAGTTCCTTAAAACTTCCTTTCTCATAGAACTCTCTATCATTAGCTTCATGTCTATAGATTTTTCATCCTCCTAGAGCACTTCTGATTTTCATCCATAGGTTTTAGTTTTTATATCCTACAGGATCAACTGCACCCACAGGCCTTCTTTTGTGCAGTTAGGAGGCCTGTGGTCACACCCTTGAGCCCTTCTTCCAGTGGCTGGGGCTTAGATTAGGAGAAACCCTTTCTGCTCGAATCAAAATTTGACAAAAGTACTTCCTTCATCAAAATCATCTATTCATGTTCATAAACCTTTCTTCAATAATCAAAAGACTTATTGCAAATAATAATGGAGTTTCTCCCTGCTAATGGAAAGCCTCTTCAATCATCATTCAAGACATCAACATGTCTATCGTAATATTCTTATGCATCAACAAAATTTTCAGATCATGGATTCACAACTATATCATATTTTCAAACATATATGCATCATAGTCATAACAAATCGTCATCAACTACTTCATCATCACATACAAACATGTCATCAAATCTTCATCACTGGTTAGAGTCATATAAATGTATATTCATACTTTGAGGATCATAATCACAACATCACTTCTTTATTCAATCAAGTCAGGGCATTCATTTTTGTCACATAGTCAAATTTACTAACATATCAAAACCATATTAAGATCAATAAGAAGATCTTGAGTATCAATCTTATTGTCACACTTTTATTATCAAGGTTGTCATGCTTATCATAAGCGATAGTATCAAGTTATCAAAATCCATGTTTCTAACCAACTTTATAAAATTAGGAAATCCACCATGCCTTGCCAAATATCAGGAGCACCAATATATCACATGTACCAGAAATCAAACTTACTTTCATACGCATGCATGAGTCATTCATGATTGTGGTATTTAACATACCTTAGGGCTTAATTTTCCCCAAATCTTGCAACATAACACTAAAACAATATACTACACATGCATTGTAGTATACATGTACCTTTGCAAAGTGTAGCTTGTATTTGTTATTGGCAACTGTAGAACTTGCATATTGTACTTTTTGGATGCTACTTTGAAAAATTTCAAAAAAAATCCTTAGGTACTTTTCTCCTTGTCCAACACCAGTTCTTCTCTTCCTGCACCAGCTTTATTTACATTCAATTTAGATGATCCTCAACAAGGATTTGCTTATCACATCTCATTTGGAGGTTAGAAGTATTCACATACTCAAATATGCAAGAAGAAATAATCAAATCAATAATCCTAAACAAGAATAGAATCACAAATAAGTAACATACATATAAAAGGTACGTATCTTTAATGAGAGGAGATTAGGTCCCTATTGAACCAATCTTCAATAGTTAATATTGTCCATTATCCATGTAACGATGTTGCCTTCAATATTCCCATCGACTTCGTTAGCAACCAAGCCTAATTGAGCTTAGCTCAACTAGGGTTTCACTTAAATTTGTCACAAGTGTTAGAAAAACTTCTCATTAATCATGCTAGGGTTTCAAAACTACAAAACTCAAGCCTTTATCTTATCCCAAGGTTTCTTCCAAACCTTAACCTCATGATATCCATAAAACCCCAATAACCAAATTGTTTAGGGTTTCCTTCAAACCCTGGCATTAAAAGTGTCTTCTCATGGGTGGTCTCAATGACTTTTCTTCAGCCTAGCGTTGATACCATGTTAATTTTTCTTAGAGCTATATTGTTCTTTTCTTTAGATAATTTCATTTCATCATTTACATATTTAATTCACCCCATAACATCATAACATCATTAACAACATATGAAATTATACAAAAAGAACAATATCATCACTAATGCAGCGAAACATAAAGGAATAATAGAATAAAAGCATTCACCCATAAAAACACTAGGATTAGTCGAAGACTAGGGAAAAACCCTACAAGGGGGAAAACCCTTTCAAATTCTTCTTCTTATTAGATTATCATTGAATGTTTCAGCAAAGAGAGTACAATGATCCATTTCTTCATTCACAAGACTATCTAGTGAAACCAACCAAACAATATTCCATAGATGAACCCATCAATAATACTAATGATGATTCAGAAGCTTGCGGTCAACTGTCAAATGAAACCCTAGTTTCCAGCCGCACAGAGAGAGATACGTGTGCGACTGAAATGTTCCAACCACATGCAGAGGTTTGTGTGTGTGCCTCTGCAACCAAAAATATCATGTGTCAACCCAGCGGTTGTGAAGAAAAAAACCTAATCCATACGTGCGAGCTCAGACCTTACAATTTCAGACTTATGCGAACGAATTCCCTACAAACCAATTTCAGACCTATGCGAGCCAAACCAAAGAAAGAAGAATGATTGATGATTTGCAAATGAGGGTCACTTGACTTGTATTTATAACCATCCAATGGTGTCCATTTTCCTTTTGGGTTGACCTTTCGTTTTGTGCACATGTGGGTTTCCATATTAAAAATATATTTTTCCTTAACCACATCAAATTCTTCCAAGGGCTAGTAGGGTTCTTTCTTGATGAGGAAAATTGTCTAAAGGAGGGACTTTGTCCCTAAGCTGCCAAAATTGACACTTATTCATATTTTGGTTACATGGTTGATCCAAGAGGATCCGTTGATTCGATTGCACATATATTCAAAGTGTCGTCATCAGTGTTCATGGGTATCATTCAGTGTCGTCGTCACTTTAGTTTAGTTTCGACAGATCAATAGTGTTGGTTATGATCAGGTTGTGCAGGTAATGTTCGTAGTAATGTTCATGGCATTCAGTTGATGTGGTATTGTACCTGGCCATCGACTTATGTTCATCAACAGCTCCGCCAGGATTGGTCGACAACATGTGTTTTGTCGTTTGACTTTGCAGGTTTAATGTGTCGACATCAGCATCGTCAATAGCATAGATTCATCGTTTGAGTTGTTGTTGCAAAGACAGTTGGAGTCAACGATGTGCGTGGGTTGTTGTCATGGCAGAGGATCGATATTGTCGTTTGTTGACAATCAGCATGGATTTATTGTCATCATGTGATGAATTTCGCAAACGTCGCATTGTGACAAAATTGTACATATGGGTTTTTTTAAATAAATCTTAATCTATGTACCACCCCTAAATCCTATGCTAAACCCTAGCCTGAAACCTATGCTAAATCAAAATGCATCCAAACCTAATGTTAGTTCTAATCCTAAAGACCTAAACACCATTACCTATTTCAAATACTCAACATTCCATTCAAAAGAATTGTTAAAAACCCTTACCTAATCTCAAACCCTAAGGAAAATACATTAAACTAAGAATTAATACATTACAAACCTAAACAATAGCTCTCGACCTATTTTACCATACAACACATTACAAAATTGTTCATAACACAGTCTTAACCGCCAGCATCTGACTGCGGCGGGACCGTGTCATGTGAGAAGGCATAAGATTTTGTAGCGGAGGTTAGCACTGATCGCCAACCTAAACCGTGCGGGGATTTAAACCGCAATGGAGTTATGTGAACAATCAAGTGGGAATGTTAGTGGAAAGCCGTTAGTGGTAACCAGAGCGGGGTCCACTGTCATGTGAGCAGGGGTAAGCCGTCGGCGGGTTGGTCACCGGAGCTGCGGGGATAGCCCTTCCAGGTGGCCGCCACGAGTTATATCGCTTGGTCACATCCCAACAGTCCACACAATCCACGCAGCCAAACTGTTTACGGTTTTAGAATTTATTATAAAGTTTTAATTTGGGTTTTCAACAGTTTATTTGTTAAACTTAATTCAGTGACCATGCCAACCTAGTCTAGGTGGCACAAAACCATAAGAATGAGTTCCAAAACTCATCATGGAGCAACCAATTCATCTTGTAATCAGCCCATGGAGGTTATTATGTACCTGTAGGCCTATAAGAGGCAGATTTTCTCATTGAAGAATAGCTGGAGTGGTTCTGGTTTCTATATGCAAGTTTTAGAGGACATAGGCTATTTTGTTTTCAATGTTTCAGGAGCATTCAGAGTCGGATTTGGAAACCGTAAGTAGCGTTGGAAAGCTGGTTTAGAGACCTATCTGATGATAGAGGTCAAAATTCCTGTGTGCAAGTTTAGTTTGTCCAAATCACTATGTAATTGACTCATTTCTTCTCATTCCTAATAAAACGGTCGCCCATCTTGAAAGCGGACCCAGAGACGTAATCCATCAGGGACGAACTCCGTAATAAATTTTGATGTCTGGTAGAACTGTGTTTTTGTTGTTTATACTTCTGTTTTTCATCTTACTTATGGTTTATCAGTTGTCTTAAAGTGATCAATTCAAGCAGTTTTCCTCGATTTCCGTGCATTCAGTTAACATTCAAACTCATTAATGGATAATCAATTCTACATCATTTTTTAGTATATGGTCATATCAGATCATATAATTTGGTATCAAAGTAGGTTTCATTTGTAGAATGTGCCATTGAATGTTAACCAGGTCTAAGTTGCAACGAGGAGAAGGAATATTTGAACAGATCGATCTAGAGATTGGAAAGCGACGAGTCATTCAGAAATCGACCATGTCGGGACTTGATGCAGGCGAAACCACTGAAACAAATATTAGTGAGGAACAATTTCAGCAGACGTTCTTAACTATGCAACAGATGTTGGGAGAATTGTACAAAGACAAGAAGGCAAGAGATGCAGCTTCTTCTTCAAAGGCATCAAAGAAGGAAAAAGGTAAAGGGAAGAATGATAAACCACCTTCACCTCCATCATCTCCATCATCCTCTTCTTCTTCTTCTTCTTCCAGTGCAAAATCTGAAACGGAAAAGAAACCTAAGAAAACATCTCTTTTGGAACTTGATGTTAAATTTGAGTTACTTGTTTATGATGGCGAAATGAATCCTGAAAACCTGGATAACTGGATAAAGAAGTTAGAAGTGTATTGTCGCATTCAGAACATTTCTAAAGATAAAACTAAACTTCAGTTAGCTACACTTAGAATGGGGGGAACAGATTTAATCTGGTGGGAAAGAAAAACTCAGCTAGATGTAAAGAATAAATGAAAATTCATCTCTTCATGGTCTAAGTTTTTGAAAGCTCTTAGGAAACAATTCTATCCGTAATAAATCTTGTTGTCTGGTATAACTGTGTTTTTGTTGTTTATACTTCTATTTTGCATCTTACTTATGGTTTATTAGTTGTCCTAAAGTGATCAATTCAAGCAGTTTTCCCCGATTTCCATGCATTCAGTTAACATTAAAACTCCTTAATGGATAATCAATTCTACATCAGTTTTTAATATATGGTCATATCAGATCATATAATTTGGTATCAGAGTAGGTTTTGTTTGTGGAATGTTCCATTGAATGTTAACCAAGTCTAGGTTGCAACGAGGAGAAGGAATCCTTGAACAGATCGATCCAGAGATTGGAAAGCAATGAGTCGTTCAGAAATCGACCATGTCAGGACCTGATGCAGGCGAAAACACTGAAACAAAGATGAGTGAGGAACAGTTTTAGCAGGCGTTCTTAACTATGCAATAGATGTTGGGAGAATTGTACGAAGACAAGAAGGCGAGAGATGCAGCTTCTTCTTCAAAGGCATCGAAGAAGGACAAAGGTAAAGGGAAGAATGATAAACCACCTTCACCTCCATCATCTCCATCATCCTCTTCTTCTTCTTCTTCTTCCAGTGCATAATCTGAAACGGAAAAGAAACTTAAGAAAACATCTCTTTTGAAACTTGATGTTAAATTTGAGTTCCCTGTTTATGATGGCGAAATGAATCCTGAAAATCTAGATAACTGGATAAAGTAGTTAGAAGTGTATTGTCGCATTCAGAACATTTCTAAAGATAAAACTAAAATTCAGTTAGCTACATTTGGAATGGGGGGAACAACTTTAATCTAGTGGGAAAGCAAAACTCAGTTAGATGTAAAGCGTAAAGGAAAATTCATCTCTTCATGGTCTAAGTTTTTGAAATCTCTTAGGAAACAATTCTATCCTTTAGGATACATGCAACAAGCTGTTATTAATTGGCAACATCTGAGGCAAGGTAAATGGTAGAGTGTTTAGGAGTTTATTAAGGAGTTCAGAAAGAAAGCATTGGCACTTGGTATTTCATTGGATACACGTGAAACTTTGTTAAAATACATTGGCAATTTACATTCATATTTGCAGCGTACTTTATTGATGTTTAATCCTAATGATTTTAACGAGGTGTGTGTTCAGGCCATACATATTGAATCAGGTGGCAGACCATTCAAGTTGTCATCTCAATCATCCAGAGAGTTGGAAACTAGAGATTCTAGTGACAGTAAGGGGAAGAACATTTCTAAGAGAAAGAAATCAGCGATCGTTTAGAAGGAATGATCTACCTGTTCTCATTGCCAGAGAATCAGTCATGATGAATCGAAGTGCTAGAAACTTCATCTAGAACTTAAGCCCAAAAAGTTCCTTAAGGCAAAGGATGAAAAGAAGGCCATTGCAGCAGTCCAACAAGATCTAGGTTCAGATTCAGGTGATGAAAGGAGGATAATTGCCATGGTTACGATAATTAAAACTTATGATACTGGTTCAAGTTCGAAAACTAATGTATCTTCTTCAAACATAAATCCTCCACATGAGGATAAAAGAGTTGAACTCTTCCACATAAGGATAACTTCTAAGCATACAAATATTGACACAATGTTTGACAGTGGATCGCAAGCAAATTTAATATCTGAACATATAGTTAATCAATTGGGATTGGAGACATGGAATCATCTAAGACCATACCCATTGGGTTGGATTAATAAATCAACTCAGATACATGTCACAAAGTAGTGTCAGTTAAAATTTTCAATTACATCTAAGTACATTGATGAAGTCGAATTAGACGTGGTCCCAGTAGACACATGTAGAGTTGTATTAGGAAGTCCTTATCTTTATGATAGAGATGCAGTGTTTTACAGAAGAGGACATAAATATCACGTAAAGAAAGAAGGGGTTGAATTTATTGTTAGGGCACATAAAGTCAAATCAAACTTGGATCTAATTGTTACAAATCAAGTTAAGTAGTTAATAAGTTCAAGTAAATATGTACTCATGTTTATTAAGGAACAACATAAGGATGATTGTTCAAGATGCGAGATTCAGTTTATAGATCAATTGGTCAAGGTGGTTAATTATTTTCCAAGAAATATTATTCATAAATAGGATAAGCAACATGAGATACATTTAATGTCCTATGAACATCTTCTTAAAGATAGAATGAATCTCAACTCATTCATTCAACTTAATTCTAGAAACTATCATCATCAACAGTGTATTGCAGGGAATGGTACATGTGAGTCTAATCAGAGACTTGTTTCAAATGGTATGTTTATTTTCATTTTCAGGGGTGCAGGTCAGTATCAAGGAAAGTCAATGTTACATTTCTTTGGTATTACGTCATCATTTCATGCTTTAAAAATTAAGGAAGCCTCCTTTCAAGTAGAGAGGAAGTCTATAAGTTTTCATGAAAAAGCATTTTCAAAAGCAGATCTAAAGTTTCCTTACCAAGATTTGAAAACTAATGCATTAAGTGAAGGTGTTAGTCAATGGAAATATCAGTTAATAGACGAAGAAATAGTGATTCAAGTAAATCAACAATTACTTATGTTATCACTCAGGTTGTTCCCCAAAGTTGTAAGAAAGGGAATACGGTCGAGGTAACCACAGACCAATCTTTTAGATACAGATTCTAGCCAATCTGCATCCAGAGAGGTCTCTCTCTTTATGATTTAGCTTTGTTTTAAAATATGTTAGGCTAGTTATGAAGTTCAAAGGTTTTGTTTGTGTTTGGATGGTGGAATTCTATAGAGCAGTGAGGAAAACTGAATAGTTCAGTCCATTGGGCATGATGGAGTCAAGGAAGGTGGCTTTCTGGATTAGGTTTCTTCACAGAAAATGGCATCACAGAGCCAGGTAGTCAAACATGGAACAAATTTAGGCTGAAATTAGATGGAATGGACTCAAATGGCTGAAGGGAAGTTAAGAATCCTTCAACATATTGAAAGAGGGAAAATGGATGATTAATGTTAAGGAGCAGTTACGAATTCCTTAGCAAATAATCAAAATGAAAGAACCAAGAAGCAAGAGCAATTAAGAAATCACTACCTATACTAATTCTGAAGAAAACACAGAGAATAATAAAGATTGAAAATAGAGTGCAGTCAAGCAAATTCTGAATTAATCTTTTTCTTTACTATTCAGATTGTGGAACACATATGATATAGCAAACATGAAAACTGTAAAACAAGAGATATAAGGGACTTATTGATCCAGAGTTTAATTTCAAGAATTCTGTGACAAGTCTTCTGCATCAAATCCTTATTCAGTAAGCCAAACAAGAAATTGTTCCAACAACCTTTTATTCCAGAAAATTTCAGTATTACAGTCAAAACTATGAATACCCACCAACCAACCCCAAATACTTCGTTTGGGGGTATTTATACAAAATATCAAAATATCTTACAAAATATCTGATGGAGATAATATCTAGTGATGATTAACCCATTTTCTACAAAAAGATAGAGACAAACAGTATCAGAAATAGGGAAACAATAAATTGATGCTGTGCTGGCCGTTCCTTCTTTATTGGATGTACCAGAGGTAGGTTCCGCACGTCGGTTTACAGCTGTCTTCCACTGATACTTTGTGCTAGTTACTCCGTCGTTGCCAGACATTCTTTGACCCTGATCAGATATAATTTGACCCGCTTGAGCCTTATTTATCTCTGTTTGTCTTATCACGGAAAAATAGCCCGAAATCCCCACTTTATCCAAGAGAAATTTACAAAATCCCCAACATGTCTTCCCACCATTGTTGATCTGGAAATTTATGCCTCTGAAGTTTCTTCAGGGTTTCATCAGCTTCTGTATATCTGACAAAATTAGGCTGGAGCTGAAACAGATGTTCTACCTCATGCTCAATATAAAATAAATTTTCTAAGTTATCATAGAGACTTTGGCTTGTGGGGAGTGCTTTTACTCTTGAAGCACTTGTTGATGAATTAACTTGATCAACAGCATATGTGTTCAACTTATGTACATAATCTGCGTGTTTCATAAGCTGGTCATTATTTCCTAAAAGACTTGGCAGCCCTTTATCCTGCAAAACTGTAAACCTTTGTATGAAAGAATTAATTTCTACTTGCATATCCTGGCATCTTTTTTCCAAATTCTGCATTAAAGTTCTCTTGGTTAGAACTCTTTTGATATCCAAAATGGTGCCTGTCCTGTCTGGGATTCCAATTTGTTCCAGCTATTCTCTATTTCTGTAACTCAAAAAATGTATGAGTCGATTGGCCTGCTCAAGCATTTGTCTTAATAAAGCTCTTGCTTTTTGGATTTCACCATGTGCTGCATTCACCAAATCAATCTGCTCATAAATTGCTTGGATAGATGGCCAAACATTACTTAGGGATTGATTGATGTTGGTCCAAAGAATTCCTTTGATTTCTGCCAGAGGTTTATCCATAGTAAGATCCTTCTCTAATGCTCTCACTTTACTCACTAAAGCCTTAACCTCTCTTATTTTCTCTGCCACACTTATTTTGGATTTATCATAACTTTTTTCCACCTTTGCCAATTTTTCCTTTACTTGCTTCAACTCTGACACTTGGAGTCTCAATTCTTCCATGGCCTTTATTAATTCCTCTGTGGTCATACTTGTATTACTACCTGGTGCTGTTGCTGCTGTTTCTGTACCTGTAATTACTTCTGCTATAGGTGCTGGGACATTGGAGCTGATGCTGATGCAATTGTTGAGGGGGCTGCAGTAGTGATTGTTGGGATTACCTCAGGTTGCTGGGAGGTCGACTCTCCCTGCTTCTATTTTGATGCTTTTTCTAGCGCCTGCTCTGTATCAGTTAATCTTTCATTGAGTTTCATGAGCAGGTCCATCATGTCTTCTTCTGATTTCTGCTCTATAATTTCTGCAGTCTAAGGGTGCCTTGAAGGAGGTAGCTTCAACTGTTTCCTTAGGGCAGCAATGTCCTCTTCCTTCTTCTTGATTAATGCCTTTATGCCTTTAACATCTTTGGGGTCATGTCCCAATTCCATGATGATCTCTTCTAAGGATTTGATTCTGTTATCGTTGGCTAGAGAAGAAGCTTTTTCCCAATGCAACTGAGCTATTGTGTTGTCCAAGGAACTTTGCAACTGGTGGGCCAACATTGCCTTGTCAGTTAATGTGGAATAAACCATTTCCCCAGTCTTCTTGTGAAGTTCAATTTGGTCCAATGGATGAATGTCTTTGGCTAGGACCTCCGAGTCTATTTTGATATAATTTGTTGTTGACTAGGGTTGCTGCACCTTTGGCTTAAAATAACTCATAATCATTTTGCCTTCTTTAATGTCATAGGAAGACATCAATCTTTGCTGCGTTGAGGGGGCCATTTTTAAGTATTGATTATAGATTTCAATCCTCACGGGATCATTCCTGGCCTTTATCTCTGTGAAAGTTTTCTTAATGTCCGAGGTCTGTTTGGTTTGTGGCCTGGTGGATGATACCTCTACACTGTGCTGCCTTTCTAGCTCTTGTCTATGTGAGCTAGTTGATGTATCCACCACTGGGGAAGTCTACTAGATGACTACCCTCTCACCTCTTAGACTGTCTGTTGTTTCTTCAATAATTTCCTCTTCTGATAGAGGATTCAATCTTTGTCTCTTTGCTCCTGGTTGCTCAGCAGGTCCACTGATAGGTGTGGCCTCTTCTCTGTCTCTTTTCTTGCCTTTTTCCTCATTTAAAGGAGTTTGTAATGCTAGAATTTCTGCTGCTCTGGTTTGGGCTGGAGGAATTTGTACTTGTTCCTGTTCTTTGGACCCCCCTAGCTGATCTGTCATTATTGGTTGTTCTGTAGTTTCCACCTCTTTGCCCTTTGAAGTCCCTGTGACTGATGTGTTGGTTTTCTGTGCAGGCTGCTGAGAAGTTCCAGCAGAGGATGTTCCAACTCTTGACTATTGAGGCAGCCTGAAAGATACCTGTCCAAAAGGGTCCAGGTCAAGGGTTTTTTCAAGATCTTTCATAGCCTTTTCCATCTTTTCTTGCTCACTAATTTCTTCTATTAAGGTCCCTTCTACCCATTCTTCCTGATTTGCATACTGTTTAATTTCTGGGATCCTATGATGAACATACACTGATAACCTGTATCTTACATTCCTGTCACTTATGAAACTACATGGGTCATATGGCACCCACCCAAAACTCTTTTTCAATCTGAGGTGGTCTTCTAAGATCTGTTCTGCATCTTTCCATGCTTCCCTATCATGGATAACATAAGGGCCTAACTGGTTTTTGATTCTCAGCTGAGCCTTCTTCTTTACATTACAGAAGTGGGTTAAATCTGCATTTATGATTTGCCTGAAATATTCTAATACAAATAACCTCATGGGCACATATTTAGGCAACTTAAAAAGGCGAAGTTCACACCCATATATTCTGATCTCTGTGTGATTCTTGTAAAAGTACCAGTCACCTATTCTGTATTGTTTGCAAAGCTGTAAAATCTTCCTCATGTCCCTAGTGATCCTAGGAGGAGGAGCTCCTATCAACAGAGTGGAGGCTGGGTGTACAAACAAGTCAATGAATTCACTATAATTATAAGGGCACTCATAGGTATTGTGGAAGATTGAGCTCCAAAAGATCACAGACCTTCGATTCCCCTTTGATTCTAATTTCCTGATGGGAAATGGGAAGCTGTCTGGCTAATAATATAACAACAGATGGTATATAAAAGATGTGTATTTGAAGACTCCTTCTCTATCCAAATTTATAAACTGATTATGGATTTTGTTGGCAATAAAAGTGGCATAGTCATACTTGACAATAGGGGGCTATCCTGGAGTAATTATTGATAATAGAACTAGGGTGATATCATCCACATATTCACTGGACCTAAATCCCAAGACTGAGGATATCATGTCAACAATAAGCCTCCCAGTTTCAGTGAAAAAAGCATGCAGATAAGGAGGAGGGCCTTTAGGTTGGTGCTTTGGCGACATGAACATCTGGGCAATACGGGTTATTTCTGAGTTAGGCAATTGAGAAGATTTTTCAAGCAAAAATCCCATGGAGAGAGGAGCAAGAGGCTCAATGGAATGGAAATGTAGCATTTCATTGATGGATTCAGCAGTTATGGAAAAAAAGACAGTTTGGGAAGGAGACATAACTGCCCTATGAATAGGGTCATAGTTGGCACAACATTGGTGAATGATGTCTGGAAAAACATGGATTGAGGGAAGGAAGTACATGGGAAGGTTTGATTCCCACAGTCCAAAAATATTAGAGTTGCTTAGATAACTATCTCTAATTTGGCAGAAAGCCTGAAGATGATTATAATCAATAGTTAGGTCCTTTATTTGAAAATATTTGTCTGCAAGAGGCATATAATTTAAGTCTTTGTGAGGTGCATTTATAGGCGCGACATTCAGGGCTGTGGGGGCTTCCATGTTTGGTTCTTGTGTTTTCAAATTGGAATTTGGGATTTTTTGTGGAGAATTGGGCTAAACAGCAGGTTTAGGAGTCCTTTATGGACTAAACAAACTGATTTCAACTCAAAGTTGGCTTTCTCAGGGAGAATTTTCAATGGAAAAGTGAAATTGCAGGTTTGCAGGGTGTGGAGCTATAAAAAGGGTCTCTTTCACCTCTAATTACCTCACATTAGTTGTCAATCCAGGAATTTTTTGTTAGTTCAAAGAGTGTCTAAGTCTGAGGCTATCATTTGTCAGAGTAATGCTAGTAGTATAGTGTTCAGAAATACAAGAGTAAACGGATGCTTTTTTACAGTAAACTACTTCAAAAGATTAAACTACTCATTCAGAAAACTAAGCAAGTTATCAGTCAAGGGTTCAGTAGCAGTAACTCATCCCTTTGTAAACTGATGGAACTAAGGTAAATCAGAGAACAGATCATGGATCTAGGAGCCAGGGAGTAAATTTCAGTGCTCACTACAGCCCCGGATCGTTCTTCACACCAAAATAACAAAGAACATGAAATAGAACAACAGGTAAGAAATGGAACAACGAAATAAGAAATGGAACGACAAATCTGAAATAGAACAGTGAACCTGAAATAGAACGACAAATCTGAAATAGAACAACAAACAAGAAACTATAGCAGCGACTAAGTCTAGCAAGCAGTAACACCTTAGTCTACAAGATCAAATGCACGAATCGTGATCTATAGGAATTGAATGGCAATCCTTCACTCTTAAGGACGAATTGAACAACACACCAAAATGGAACAACACTGATTAATGATAAACTATAGAACAGTACTTCAAAACCATATATGCACATGGCACACCTTAACAGTAACCTGATCTCGGCAAACCAGTTATCACTCTTAGTTATAAAAGATTACGACTGCATTTCAGAACGGAACAAAAATTTCTATAGATCCAACAATCGCAAAGAACATAATCGCTAAGATGAATCCCATAATACCAATGAATAAGTGCATGGCACAGAGGCTCTAAATTGAACAGCAACACTATTCTGTAAAGACTGACAGTATTATATCAACGCTTAGAAGAACAGTGATACGTTGCAGAGTCAATGCAATAGTTTTGTCACAGTAAAGTAAGCATAACAGAGCATGTGATGTAAACTAACAAAACACATCAGATTACCAAATCACGCTGATAAGCAAACCACGCATAAACCAAATGTAATAGTACAGGAGCAAGTGTCCTCCAAGGCCGGGCCCTTAGCCTCCAGGGGTACACCGCTTGAAGTTATTCCAGACTCAGGGATGAAATAGCAACCGAGTTTGTATTAATGCATAAAACAAAATTACAATAGATCGGTTCTTAACGAGACTCGATGATCAAAGTTTTGATCTTAAAGGAAATTACATAAAACATAACCAACCCTCTTCGAGCTAACAGTGCTGCCCCTTTTATAAGGGTGAAGGCAGAGATATCTAAGTGCAGAAATAGATAAAACAGCGATCCTGAGGGATTTGCCGAACCGTTAGTCCTCAGTCATCTCTTTCATTTCTTGCGCCGAGCCGATATCTCCACTTCCTTTCCAGGGCTGATTTGCTTTGATTTGCTTTGCCTTGTTTGCATATGGTCTCCCTTCAAAGGGACAATGGTTAACCAGTCCTTGTCCTTTTCTTTGGAACGACAACTTCTCGTTTTTCCTCCTTCCTGCATAAGGAAATGACAATTGTTAGTGTTTTCGTCTTGCATATTAATCTCACGTGTTTTATTACAATTTCTTATCATTTTCCTAGTTCATGATGCAAAAGGTTCGTAAGTTCTAATGAAAAGATGCTGAAATAATTACCAAAAACATACCTTCTTTAGTACTCCACACACCCCCCTGCTTACCCTTTTTCATGCCCTCATGAAAACATTGTAGTTGACGTGTAAGGCAGTGAGTGAGTAGGCTGGAGATGTAATTTCATGTGAAGGCCTACAGCCATGATGCATAACTAGGTGTTCAAAGAAACTACTTGTCTGACCCTCAGGCATCTCATACAGGGCTTGGTATCCAGGTGCAGGGTGCCAAATAATTGGACTCCAGAACCTATATCCTAACCAGGATGGCCCTGCCCTCAAAATGACTTCGCCATAGAGGTGCAAGCGGTTGGTGGCTAATTTCAAATTTTCATACTTAAATGGTTCCCTGAGCTAGATATTCGGATTAGAGATCTAATACTGAAATTTAGCCGCATCAATGGCAGGGTCTTGGATAGAGAAAAAGTATTATAATCCCTATCGAATGATTGCCTCATGCATGGGTCCTAATGCTTCAATTACACCTGGAGTCTTCATGAGGTTTCTATGTTTTCTCCACAAATGTACTAGATCCCTAGGCTCAGCTCTTATCCACAAATCTAATCCGTTTTCTTGTCTTTCGAAAGCATTATAGGCTTTAAGCCATTTAATTTGATTAACCCCAAATGAAATAAATGCCTGTAATTGGATATCCCCAACAAAAGGGCCAGGGTTCAGCTCGGTCTCCTGGTCTAATACAAGGTTATGCAAATAAAACTCACACAGTAGTCTCTGAAATTTTACCCCGTAGTGTTTACAGCAATTTATAAAATAATCGATGGTGTTAATTTGTATGGGAGCACCTGCTTTAACAACCTTTATTTTCAATTGCAAATATCGTTCCATTAAAAAAAAGGCATAATTCTTAGCAGGGGCTCTACATGCTAGGACGTCATTGTATAAGGAACATAAGGTATCCATCTGCTTGATAACTATATCTAACCTATGAGTTACCTTGGCGACTTTTTCTTCTTACCTTCGCCACCCTTCAAAGGCCTGGCTTTCAGATAGATTGACGTTCTTAAGCTGTTGCTGTAGCTCTTCATACTTTTCTCGAGGGACTGTTTGCTCTCTAAGATTTTCTGCTGCTTGCTGAGCTTGCTTCAAACCCTTTCGCAGGGTTACCGTTTTTGGATCTCTTTCCCATGCGACAGTGGAGGCCAAGAGTTTTTCCTGAATTTTCCTATTGCGTTGTTTTGAGTTCATGACTCTTATCACTCCCGAAGATGGTTTCTCCGTCTGAATTTCCTTATCGCGGGTCAACATCTCATACATTTCTATCTTAACGTGGATACCTGTGCATTGCTGTTTCTTTTCAATTGGAACAGCAGTCTGCTTCCCAGCATCATTTGGAACAACATCCTGGTTTTCGACAGGGTTTTGAATAGCAGGATGGACTCTGGTCCTCTGCCCCTTTGTCTTGAGGGGTTTTGCTGGAGTGGTTGCATTTTTCCTTCCGAAGTCCTTTTTATCCTTTGTCTTGCTTTTAGAATCCTAATCTGCTGGTGGAGCTAATTCAGTAATCTCTGTTGTTCCTTTCGCAATTCCTTAATTTCATGAATTTCCTTAAAAGGAACAACAGGCTGTTCACTGCGGCTGGGACTGTGACTAACTTCCTGATTTTGTTCCTGGGGTGCTTCTTTGTTGTTCTGCTCTGGCTGCTCTGGGGCAAGAACCCTAGCTGGTTCTGTTATTTCTTGGGTGACTTCCTTTTCTACCCCCTGCCTCCGGAGTTTCTTCTGGTGTCGTCTGGCTAGGAACGGGTTGTCCCTCTTCTACATCTCCTGTCATGTTTTCATCATGAACGGGCAGATTCTCTTCTTTTGCCTCTTTGGCATGTGATTCTTCAGGTGCATTTTCCTCCTGAGGTTTCTCTTTGGCATGGAGGTCTGATAGACTGGAAGGTTGGCCATATTCGCCCATATTGGCCAAAACTTTGGCCAATTCATCTTCTCCCAATGGGTCCCACAATGGGCTACCTTCCTATTGTTCCATTTCCTCCTCCTGCTCAAGTTGCTCGACTTCTTCTTCTTTTTCTCCTTCTTCTTCAGATTCTTGGCTTCTTCTTATTTTTCTCCTTCCTCTTCTGATTGCTCAGCTTCTTCTTCTTCCTGCACTCCTTCCTCATCGTCTTCCCCTTCTAATCGTGGGGGTTTCTCATCTTCTATTTCTATCGGCTGGCTGGTGCTTCCTTGGGGCTTCTCCAGCCTCCCTCGTAGCCGTGCTAGCCAAACCGATTTCCTGCATTTTTCTGGATGCTCGGGTGTACTAGTGGCATGTTTACGTTTTGGGGATGGTGCGGTCAATCTTCCTTATATTATGGAAATTAGCTCTTCCCAGCTGCTCTGCTGCTGGGTAAGGCTATGGCTGACTATTAACCGTATCAACCTGTTAAGTTTAGGTATGTTCTATGCTAGAGCAATTTATTTAAATTTTCACAGTTAGCAATCACATCAACATTACAATAAACTGCAGATAGAACATAAATATAAAATCGCAGAAGACAAGCCAAGACAAGAGGACACAGGATATGGCGCGAGCCAGGGACAAACCCCACAATGTGTGGGGAAACCCTTGATCAATTCTTCTTTTATCTTCAAAGTTCAGTAGAGAAAGAGAGAGAGAGTATATTTACAACAGAAGTCAACACTTTGACTTATCTAGATCTGAGCATAGATCATCTTCTATAACGATGAGATCAGTTGAAGACATTCTGCTTCAACTGATCCTCCAAGGTGACTCCTTCACCTATCATCATCCTACATCAAGTTCTCAAGCTGCACCACTGCATACTGGATCATGCTGCACTAATCATGATTATCATGTTGCCCATGTCCATGATCTTATCCATCATAATGTTGTTCAAACTAAAGGTGCATCATCATCACGCTACTGCCCCTGCTAATGTATCATTGTCCTGCCATGCACATGATCTCATAGTGCTGCCCATCATGTTGCTGCCTCTGCCTTCTCATTACTTCATCATGCTGCAACAATTTGCTTCTTTTGATATCAGCCTTAGCTCCTTGCTATGGCTTGCAGCCTAGCAAAGCAGCTAGGTTATAGATCCTATTCAGCAGACTTCTTAAACTGGTTCTTACTGCGTTAACAGGTCTCAACGTATAGGGTTTCTCCATGAACCAATGTATCATGTAGTTATCATGACAACGTATAGACCCTTTATTAGGAAGTTGCTGCCTATGACAATTCATATGTTTCCACCTGTGAGTATATATATATCCATTCTGTCAACCACATACATTTGTTATATATAACAATTTATATTTTTCCACCTGCGAGTATATATATCCAATAATACTGTGCGTATATATATTCATATATCATAGCCCTCGTATATCTAGCTATTGATGTGATGGAGTCTTCGTTGATTGCGTTGAATCCAAATTATGAACAGCGTGTAGACTGTGTTGTACCGCGGAACCTCTTCATCACTGCGGCACCAACGTGACTGCGTACATATGAATATATATAACCAGCGTATATATGAATATATTAACCAGCGTATATATGAATATATATAACCAACGTATAACTGAACCAGCGTATATATGAATGCACCTCTTCATCACTACGACACAAACATGACTGCATACACATGAATATAGATAACCAGCGTATATATGAATATATATAACCAGCGTATAACTGAATATATTAACCAGTGTATAACTGAACCAACGTATATATGAATGCACCTCTTCATCACTGCAGCACCAACGTGACTGCATACATATGAATATATATAACCAGCGTATATATGAATATATATAACCAGCGTATAACTGAATATATTAACCAGCGTATAACTGAACCAACGTATATATGAATGCACCTCTTCATCACTGCGGCACCAACGTGACTGCGTACATTTGAATATATATAACTAGCGTATATATGAATATATTAACCAGCGTATATATGAATGCACCTCTTCATCACAACGTATGGATTGTCTGCTCAGCATGTAGGGACAGCGTGGTAAGATTCTTCATTAGAACAACGTTTCTTTTAACTATGGCTTCACTGCAGCTACCTTTTGTTTCACGATGGCGTTATGCATTATCTATCTGCGTTCCATATATGAGATGGTTTAGCATGATCCTGATTGTCACCATAAATGTCATGGTTGCCCAGATTACACGATACCTGGTGCGTAGGTTCCCTTTTGGACTGTGTTATAAGATCTTGCCTTCCGGTTGCTGCATATTTAGTGACATCTAGGGTTTCTTCCATAGCAGAGTTTAGATCTAGGTCATTATGCTACTACAGCTAGGGCATCATAGCAAATACTCTTAGTGTTTTCTCTATCTCCAAAAAACCCAGACATGGAGAGGAGATCACATGAAGAGTGAGTGTGCCAATTGACATCAAAAACTCTTCTATTTATACTAAAGCGAGGATGATGAATAGACACATCGTTTAGGCTTCTAGAGCCTTCATAATAACTGGTCGGCTTGATAATAATTACATAAACAAAATAAATTCATATCTCCATGAATACTTATCGGAATCGGATGATCTTTGGATCAATCCTACACCTCTCGACGAGAGGGATCCAATAAAAATATCAGATGCCATAAATAAGCCGACCCACATGGAGCTTGGCCCTAGTTGCCAATTTAACACTCCCTCTCAACTAGGGAGAACTCCGTTCATTGATCCATAAGTCCGACTGTACTATCTTTGCTATCAGTGCCCTGCACTGTTCTACCCAACTCTGCTCAGCTCTGTTGGCTCTGCTCTACTCTGCTGGCTCTGGTAGCTCTGCTCTGCTCTGCTGGCTCTACTCTGCTCAGCTTTGCTGAACTATGAAAAAGAAGAATTGATCGAGAATGAGTCATATCATTCTCCACTAACCCGAAGTTAGTCTCAGAGTGCGTACCACTGGTCCTAGATCAGTCTCAACCGACCCAAAGTCAGCGTCATAGTATGTACGACTCTCACTGGTCCCAGAACAGTCCTGCACTGACACGAAGTCAGTCTCGGAGTATGTACCACTGGTCCCAGACCAGTCTCAGCCGACCCGAAGTCAGCGTCATAGTATGTACAACTCCTACCACTGGTCCCAGACCAGTATCATTGATCCCAGATCAATGGAGGTCATCCTAGCGTAGGGAGTACGGTAGATACAACGATGCGTCCATCGGTACTACTATGGTCCCTAACTTCATTTCCCTACTCATTAATCAGATGAGAGGTACTTCCCATTAGTCCTAGACTGTATGGGTAGGATGCCTCGACAAGAGAACTTAATCAATCCTGTCCTCACAGGAGAACACATCAATCCTGCTACAATCTCCATGGAGAACACATCAATCTAGGCCTCATAGGAGAACACATCAATCATGCTACAATCGCCATGGAGAACACATCAATCCAGGCCTTACAGGAGAACACATCAATCTTGCTACAATCGCCATGGAGGTAAGTGTGTCCTTCCCTCTATCCTTTTACCAATTCAAAGCAATCTCTTATAAAAATAACGATTTTATAATTCACCTGATTTCAGTATGTTGTGATTTTGTATCCATTGCATAAGTGCATAGCTGTATTCCAAAAGACTTGAAAGAACAGGAACAGTAAGCATCCTTAATTTAAAACAGCAAGGGGAACAAGCATAAGTAAAAAGAATACGAGGATGTTGCTGCTTCAAAGAGGAAGAGAAAAAGAATACAAGTGATGTTCCTTTTAGAAAAAAGAATAGCAAAACACACAAATGTCGTTCCTTTGGAAAAGGAACAGCAAAAATCGAAATCGTTGTTCCTTTGAAAGAGGAACAACAAAACACAAAAATGTTGTTCCTTCGGAAAAGGAACAACAAAAATTGAAAATGTTGTTCCTTTGGAAAAGGAACAACAAGACATCCAAGTGTCGTTCCTTTGGAAAAGGAACAACAAAAATCGAAAATGTTGTTCCTTTGGAAAAGGAACAACAAGGCACACAAATGCCATTCCTTTTGGAAAAGGAACAACGAAAAGCAAAAGTGTTGTTCCTTTGGAAAAGGAACATCAAGACACGCCAGTGCCGTTCCTTTGGAAAAGGAACAGCGAAAAGCAAAAGTTTTGTTCCTTTTCCAAAGGAAAAACAGGTGTTGTTCTTTTGAAAAAGGAATAACAGAACGAAAAATGTTGTCCCTTTGAGAAAAGGAATTATTTTGCTTGAAAAAGGAACAGCAGAACGAAAAATGTTGTCCCTTTGAGAAAAGGAATAACAAAAATAATAACATTGTTGCTGGTTCGAAAAGTAGCGGCAAAGCATTTGATTCAAAAATATGTACAAAAACAAAAGAAATTATGTACAAACTGTGAAAAGAGATAAATTACTTAATGAATCATAGGTGAGGAAGACTTCTCTCCCTCCCCCAAAATTTCCATATCAGAGTCTTGGCGTAGCTGCTGGCAGAAGGACTCCCCAGTGAGTGGTTTGTGATAAAGGCGAACTCAGTGGCCATTGAAGGCATATCCAGAACTGTCAATAATGATTAGAGTAAGAGTACCATTTTCATGTACCTTCTGGATATCGTATGGTCCCAACCAACAAGTCTGGAGTTTCCCGGGAAAGTCCTGAAACCTGGAATCGTACAAAAGTGCCTAGTCTCCTTCGTGGAAGACTTTATTTTTAATGAGAGCATCATGCCATTTAGCTTGTTGCTATTGGATAAGTGCAGTATTTTGGATTGCAGAAAGCCTGATTTCATCGAGCTCATTGATCTTCTGCAATCGATTAATCTGTGCCTCCGTTAAATCTAAGCCAACTTCCTGTGTTGTTCGCAGTGTTTGGATTTCAAATTCTATGGGAAAAATGGGTTGCTTGCCAAACACTAATTGATAAGGTGAGTAACCAGTGGTACTTCTCCATGTTGTTCTGTAAGCCCACAGTGCCTCTGGTAGTCTGGCAGCCCAATCAGGTCTATGTGACGCGATTGTTTTTGTTAGGATTACTTCTATTATTTTATTGTTGCTTTCTACCTGACCATTTGCCTGTGGGTGGTATGGAGTAGTGATTTTGTGCTGGACATGATAGTTTTTGAGTGTTGCAGCTATTTTGTTCCCAGAAAATTGTGGTCCACTGTCTGTAATTATATCTCTTGGAAGGCCATAACACACAAATATATGGAACAAGAACTGTATGACAGAATCTTCTGTAGCTCTCGGCAATGCCTCTGCCTCAACCCATTTGGTGACATATTCTGTTGCCACCAAGATATATGTTTTCTGATTTGAGGGTGGGTTAATTGGTCCGACAAAATCAAGGGCCCATCGTTCGAATGGTTCAATGACTAACTGTGGGTTCAAGGGCATCTCATTGGACTGACCAGGGCGTCCTGCTCTTTGGCAACTGTCACAAGCTTGGACGAATTTTTTTGCATCTTTGAAAATTGTAG
The DNA here is from genome assembly GCA_031772625.1 of Pinus tabuliformis. Lineage (NCBI taxonomy): Eukaryota > Viridiplantae > Streptophyta > Pinopsida > Pinales > Pinaceae > Pinus > Pinus tabuliformis. Next base: position 840,403,519 of record CM062815.1, read on the forward strand.
GCCAATAATACCCTATTTGCAGGACCTTATGTTCAGTTCTACGATTGGCGAAATGTCCGCCACATGGTCCATCATGGCAGGCTTTTAAAATGTCGAAGATTTCATCCTTTCGAACGCATCTTCTGGTATGCATGTCTACCCCTGTGTGGAACAGGTAGCCTCCAACCCACAAGAATCGAGCACTCTTCTGAACAATCTGTTTTTGCTCTGTTAGGATATTCTGACACATAGGAAATAGTTAAGTAAAAATTGGTCTAGTATAGAGTTAGGTAAAGTGTGTTTCTTTACCGTTGTACATTTTGTAACTTACAATCCGACGGTCACGATATGTAGTGATCCGACGGTTCATTCTCTCCTCGGTATTACCGACACTTGATCCGTGGCTTGACACCCGATTGGTCCATGAATTCTATTTAAAGCGCATGGAGGGTCATTTGTAGGGTAATCCGTGCATGAGAGAAACATATGTAAATTTTCGTTCTTTTATTAATAAATTGCCTGAAGTGGCCGCGTTGGCTCAGGCCGTGGACTGTTTCCCTCTTTGAGGGTTTTAACCACGTCAAAATACTGGTGTATTGATCTACGATCTGGTTGTGAGCGGTGTCCTTTTGGTGTTCTGTCTGAGGAACTTACCTTGTAAATTCCTACATGGTATCAGAGCTATTTGAGGGCCGCGTCCGTTGGTGATCCAAATCTGAAGCCGGTAGAACTGCATCCGACTGTCGTTTCCTAGATCTACTGTTTCTGACTGCTTTCGGGCCGAGAGGACTGCTCTGTTGTGTTGGGAGCATCTGTTCCAGTGAGGAACCCCTTTCGTTTCACGTGAAAAGGTTTCCGGTAGCCCTAGCTGCGTCATTTTTAAGATCTGGAGATATACAATGTTTATTTGCAGTTTACTGTTATTTTCTCTCTGTTTATTTCGGTTTCGGTTTATTTAGCCTTTTTTATTACCGGATCTATACCTTTCATTTCTGCGTATGCTCTTTTCCCTGTGACTCTGTGTGATCTGGGCAAATCAGAAACAGAAAGGAAGGATTTTTCTCATGCGTATGCTCTTTTCCCTGCGCCCTAGGGTGATCTCGGAAAATCAGAAACATTGAGGAAAATATTTAGTTTCCGGCCAAAGCTAACTTTGAGCCGCAAGGTTCATTTTTGAAAATATTTAGTTTTTCGGCTAAAGCTAACTTCGAGCCATAAGGTTTGTTTTCTTTGCATGTCCGTGTTGGGTTTTGTGTTTTTTGTTTTGTAGGGAAAAAGAGCTTTCTCAAAGCAAGCACGCAACCCAAAGCACCCCCCCCCCCTCTCTCTCTCTCTCTCAAATTTTTTGTATAGATCAATTGGTTCAAAGCTATTTTAAGAGAGTAGAGGTCTTGGGTTCAAGTCTCCATTTTGTGGGGGCGGACTTTTTCATTTCCGCACATTCCCCCACTTCGTCGGCAACTTCAACAACTTTTTTTCAAAAAGCCATAACTTCTTCATCTGGAAGCCGTTTTCAGAGCCGTTTTTTTTTAAACCAGCCTATTTTTTCGAGATCTATCCATTGGAACACTTATTTTCAGCATCTTTAGCTTCAGTTTCCATTGAAATGGAAAGTAAATACCAAGTTACCCTTGACAGCACCAACTACTTCCAATGGTTGGCTTACATTGAGGATTTACTTAGAAGTAAAGGTCTCTACAGAATAGCCTCAGGCCAAGAAAAGAAACCGAAGGATGAAGATAAGGCTGCTAAATGGGAAAATAGGCAAGATCAAGCACGTGGATTGATAGGGATGTCTATTTCTCCAGATCTTAGATTCCATATTGCAGAAATTGATACTCCTGATGAAGCAATGAAACAAATCAATAAAGTTTTTGGGATTAAAAATGAAATTAGAGCCCATCAACTTGAAAATGAGTTGCTTACATTGGACCCTAATAATTTTTCTTGCATTGAAGATTTCTTGTCCAAGTTCAAGACCCTTAGATATCTTTTGGAAGGTGTTAAAGTTAAGAAAGAAGATAGTAACCTTATCTATTCCATTCTTACAAAGTTGGGACCAACCTACTCTGTGTTTGTTTCCACCTTCCATTCTACAAGAGAAGCTTTCATTTCTCAAGGAACAGACTACAAGCCCCCTTCCTTTGACTCTTTTTGTGATTCTTTAATAAGAGAACAAGAAAAACTCTTACACCTTGGTCTTCTTAATCTTGGAAACTCTTCCAAGAAAGCGTTAGCCACCCAGCAGCAACCAAATTCAAAGAATCTTAAGAAGTCATATCCTAAAAAGAATGGTCCTAAACCAAACAAGGGTCCTAAGCAATTTCAGCCCCAAAATGAAAAATCATTTCAACAAAATGATAAGACAAATAAAAACAAATGGAAGAACACTGATAGACATTGCAATTTTTGTAATCGAGATGGCCACTTAGAATCAAAATGCTTTAAGAATATGGAAGCCTTGGAAGCAGCAATGAAGAAGCATAACATCCATTTGGGGCAATCTTCAACTTCAACTTCATCTTCAGGAATGGCACTTTCTGCATGTGGTTGTCAAGCATCTTGGTCTGGCTATGCATTAAATGTATCTTCTTCTTCTCATTCTCATGAGTGGCTCATTGATTATGGAGCTTCTTATCACATGGCCAAAAACAAAGCCATGTTTTCTTCTTTAAATGATTGTAACACCAAAAATATATATGTTGGTGATGATAGATCTCTTAGTGTTGTAGGGACTGGAACTGTTCATCTAGACAATGGTCAGTTTAATGATGTATTATGTGTTCCAACCTTATCTTGCAACCTTCTATCTGTATATCAGATAACTCATTCAGGTGAAGGTAAAATCGTTGAATTTTCACCTCATGATGTTGTAATCAAGGACTTAAGAGATCCTAAACAGATTTTGGCTACTGGCATTGCTGATGATTCTACAAGGTTGTATAAGTTTCACAACTTTGGGTCATCAAATCTTCCCTCAGTATTTGTTGCTCATAACGATGAAGTGAGCAAACTTTGGCATGAGCGATTTGGTCACTTAAACTATCGCTCCCTTCAGCATCTATGTAAAGAAAATATGGTGACAGGTCTTCCTATGGTATCTTGCAGAGATGGTGTTTGTTCCGGATGTGTACTCGGAAAACATCATCGGGACAGTTTTGAAAAACGTGCCTCTTAGCACGCCTCAGCCCCTTTACAACTTGTGCATAGTGATTTATGTGGTCCACTTCCAGTTGTGTCATTCTCTGGCTGCAAGTATTTCTTAAATTTCATTGATGATTTCTCCAGACGCATTTGGGTATACTTCTTAAAACTCAAGAGTGAAGTATTTAACACTTTTTTGGCCTTCAAGGCCTTTGTTGAAAAACAAACTGGACATCAAATTCTTAAGTTAAGATCTGATAATGGCGGAGAATATGTTAAAAACACATTCATCAACTATTGCACTGAGAATGGAATTCAAATGCAACATACTGTTCCATATACTCCACAACAAAATGGTGTAGCTGAAAGGAAGAATCGCACCTTAAAGGAAATGGCTAATTGTATGCTACAATCTAAAGGACTTGGTCTTAGTTTTTGGGCAGAAGCAATTAACTGTGAAAATTACATAATAAATCACACTCCTACTAAAGCTTTAAAGAATATCACTCCAGAAGAAGCATGGAGCTCAATCAAACCAGATGTAAGTCACTTTCGTGTTCTTGGAAGTGAAGCGTGGGCCCATATTCCAGATGAAAAGCATAAAGCTTTAGAACCTAAGAGTGAAAATTCACTTTTGTTGGATATTCTGAAGATGTCAAAGGCTATAGACTTATTCCATTTAAGTCCAAAAATGTTATCATTAGAAGAGATGTAAAATTTGATGAAAATATATCGGCCTGCGAGCCTAGTCCGGCGGTTGTGCCACCTCTCCCTATCTCTTCTACTTTTGAAAACATTTCTTCTTCAGATGATGAAAGTGAGGATGACAATCCTCCCCCACCATCTCAGGATCTTCCTTCAGCTCCCCAGCTTCCAAAATGGGTTCGTGCTACTCGAGATGCAACAGGTGATCTTGCCGGTGATCCTACAGATTAGCGACGTACACGTTCTCAGTTCGAGAGAGCCTCTTCTTTACTGGGTCAAGCTCCAGTAAATTATGATCCTGACACCTTTGCAGAAGCTTCAGGCCATCCAGATTGGGAAGCAGCTATGAATGAAGAATATCATTCATTGTTGGCAAATGATACATGGGATCTTGTTCCTCTACCAAAGGGACGAAAACTTGTTAGATGCAAATGGGTTTATAGAACCAAGTATGGACCAGATGGGAAAGTTGATAAACATAAAGCTCGTCTTGTTGCTAAGGGTTTTTCACAGGTTGAAGGCATTGACTACACTGAAACCTTCTCCCCTGTTGCCAAAATGAACTCTATCCGCCTTGTTCTTTCCCTTGCTGCCTCTTTCAAATGGGAAGTCCATCAGATGGATGTTAAATCTGCCTTCTTGCATGGGGACTTGCATGAATAAATCTATATGGAACAACCCATTGGCTTCATACAAACAGACTCCAGCCTTGTATGTCGACTTAAGAAATCCCTTTATGGTCTCAAGCAAGCTCCTCGGGCTTGGTATGCCAAAATGGATACCTTTCTTTTAGAATCTGGCTTTTCTAGGTGTCATTCTGACAATACTGTCTACACCAAGAAAGTGGGAAACTCTCTTATCATCCTTGTTCTTTATGTTGATGATCTTATCCTTACTGGTAGTGATCCCAACCTTATAAACCATGTGAAGTCTAGCCTTAAAAGGAAATTTGAAATGACAGACTTAGGACACTTACACTATTTTCTCGGTCTTCAAGTCTTGCAATCCAAGGAGGGTATTTCCCTTTCCCAGTCCAAGTATGCTTGTGATATTCTACGTCATTTTCACATGGAAGACTGTAAGCCAGCCCCTTCTCCCTTTCAGTCTGGAGTCAAACTTTCAGTCACTTGTACTTCTCCTGAAGTTGATGCTACCTTATACCGTCAACTTGTAGGAAAACTTTTGTATCTAACCCATACTCGTCCTGACCTTTCCTTTGCTGTTGGCCTTGTTGCTCGGTTCATGCAAAACCCCCGTGAAAGTCATTGGAAAGCAGCTAAAAGAATACTTCGTTATGTTCGAGGTACAATTCAGTTTGGGATTCATTACAGTGCCGAAGCATCTCCTCTATTGGTTGGTTTCACTGATTCCGATTGGACTGGTGACCCTGATGATCGGAAGTCTACTGCCGGTTATGTGTTCACTCTTGGTTCAGGACCTATTACATGGGCTTGCAAGAAACAAGGTGCCATTTCTCTTTCATCAGCAGAAGCAGAGTATCGTGGTGCCATAGAAGCTAGTAAGGAAGCCTTGTGGCTTCGTCAGATCCTATCAGAGTTTGGCTTTGAGCAGCAGCATCCGACTACACTTTGGTGTGATAATCAAAGTGCCATTCAGCTATGCAAAGATCCAGTCCAACATCAGCGCAACAAACACATTGAACTGCACATGCACTTCATCAGAAAGCTCATTCACGACCATGTTCTTGAAGTGCAATATTGTTCAACAGATGATCAAGTTGCAGACATCTTCACAAAGGCTCTCACAGAGGCGAAGTTCACTAAACTTCGATTTATGGTTGGAGTTCAGGAAGTTGTCACTAAGGGGGGATAGGCTCTAGTGCCTCCTTCCTTCTCCTATTGTGTCATATTTGTAAATCCTTCAATCCTATCCCAAGTTGTTCTTAAGGGGGGATGTTAGGATATTCCGACACATAGGAAATAGTTAAGTACAACTTGGTCTAGTATAGAGTTAGGTAAAGTGTGTTTCTTTACCGTTGTACATTTTTTAACTTACAATCCGACGGTCACGATATGTAGTGATCCGACGGTTCATTCTCTCCTCGGTATTACCGACACTTGATCCGTGGCTTGACACCCGATTGGTCCATGAATTCTATTTAAAGCGCATGGAGGGTCATTTGTAGGGTAATCCGTGCATGAGAGAAACATATGTAAATTTTCATTCTTTTATTAATAAATTGCCTGAAGTGGTCGCGTTGGCTCAGGCCGTGGACTGTTTCCCTCTTTGAGGGTTTTAACCACGTCAAAATACTGGTGTATTGATCTGCGATCTGGTTGTGAGCGGTGTCCTTTTGGTGTTCTGTCTGAGGAACTTACCCTGTAAATTCCTACATGCTCATTAGGTGTTAGATGTTTCGGTAGTTTACCTACCGCTAGGTAATTGGCAACATCAGCATACCAGGGTGTTTGAACAACAACATCAAACAGATGCTCATCGAGAAATTAATCTTCAACTGCTGCTGCATCGATTGGATTTGGCATTCTTGAGAGAAAATCAGCTACAGGATTTTCTTTTCCAGGTCGATCCTTGATTGTAATATCAAATTCCTGCAATAAAATTAGCCATCTAGTTATTCTGCCATTTGTGATAGGTTTGTTTGCTAAATATTTGATGGCAGAATGATCTGTATACAAGATAACAGGGTAACCAGTAATGTAATGTCTAAATTTATTGACAGCATGTATTACAGCTAAAAATTCTTTCTCAGTAACAGTGTAATTTAATTCAGCAGGGGATAAATTTTTGCTAATATAATAAATTGCATATGGTTTTTTATCCTCTTCCTGCCCAAGGACTTCTCTAATGGCTATATCTGAGGCATCAGATGATATCTGAAATAGCAAATCCCAATTTGGCCCTTGAAGGACTGGGGCTATGGACACAAGCTTCTTTAGATCCTAGAAAGCACGTTCACATTTTTCTGTCCAAAGAAAATCAATGTTACCAGTTAGTGCATACATAGGTGCAGCAATATGCGAAAAATGTTCTATAAACCTCCTATAATAACCAGAAAATCCAAGAAAACTGCGTACCTCCGTTTGAGTGGTAGGAGTGGGAATAAGCAAAATTATTTGGATTTTGGCTGGGTCTACCTGAATGCCAACTGCTGAAATATAGTGTCTGAGAATAAGTCCTTTAGTCATCATCATATAGCATTTTTCATGGCTTAAACAAAGCCTGGTAGAAATGCAGCATTGTAGGACTTTTTCCAGTGTATCCAATGCTGGATCGAAATTGTCTCCATATGGTGTAAAGTCATCCATGTATACTTCAAGTCCTTCATTTATTAAGTCTACAAAAATGCTGAGGATAGCCCTTTGGAATGTGGCAGGAGCATTGCATAAGCCAAAAGGTAGAACTCTGTAGGAAAATGTTCCCCAAGGACAAGTAAAAGTGGTTTTGTCTTGGTCTTCAGGGGCAATTTGGATCTGATTGTATCCACTAAAGCCATCCAGGAAAGAAAAGAATTTCTTTCCTGCCAAAGTGTCTAATACTTGGTCAATGAATGGGAGAGGGAAGTGGTCTTTTTGTGTTGCTTTATTTAGTTCTCTGTAGCCCACACAAATTCTCCATTTCCCATTCTTTTTTGGTACCACCACAAGCGGAGAGACCCATTTACTATCGGAGATAGGATAGATGAAGTTGACATCTAAAAGTTTTTGAAGTTCAACTTTTACCACATCTTTTAGATGAGGATTAAGTCTCCTCTGAGGCTAGCGAACAGGGCTCGCATATTTTTCTATGTAAATGTGGTGGGTACATAATTGAGGGTCAATTCCTTTCATATCAGGATAGTCCCATGCAAATGCTTCTTTATATTTCCTCAACAGATGGATGAGCTTCGTTTCTTGTTCGGAGGTGAGGTTGGCATTAATGTTTAAGGTTTTTCTCAGTTCGATTTCCACAATTCTACTATTTGCAACAGAGGTAACCGATATCATTTGATCATGTGTATCTCTAAGAGGATCTTCTTCTAATTCGTTGTTGAACGCTGCCTCTATCATGTGACACTGTGTGCGGGATATGGATTTAGTTTGACTAATAAATTTATTAATGGAATCATCCTCTGTCTGATCTTTAAAATCAAGTGCCTCTTGTATAGTTAATGTAGACCTAATGTTGTCAATAAGGTATGCTACAAGGTGCTTATTAGTTTTGATAATTGTGAAACTTGGCTGTGTTGGAGGGTATAAGGCTAAGTTTTTGATATACGCTCCCCTTGTTATGGTCATATTGCCTTGTCAGCAGCCAACATAGGCATCGACAGTTGCAATCCAAGGTCTTCTTAAAATCGATGGGTGTCCATCAAGTTGGCTTTTGGGATTTATTACCAGAAAATTAGTTGGATATTCCTAGGAGTCAATAGATACCATGAAATCATGTAGCATGCCCTCTGCCCTAACCACAGATCGGTCAGCCAACTCTAACAAGGTAGAGGTGCGTTCTACAGATGTAATGCCTATCTTTTGGCAAGTAGTAGTTGTTAAGATGTTGATTGCAGCTCCTAGATCAATTAAGGCATTAGGGAAGGTTTGACCATAAATTTGTACGGTGACTATTGGATTTCCTGGGTCCTCGTATTTAATGGGCGTTTCTTTTCCTGATGATAAGTCAGATAGAGTGCCAACTACTTGGACTCTTGGATTGTTTGTTGTATTCCTCCTTGGTTTCTTTACACACAATTCTTTGATAGTCTTTGCATATACCGGAATGTCTTGAATGGCTTGGAGGAATGGAATTTTTATGTACAAATTTTGTAATTCTCCTAGAATGTCAAAATCAGGATATTGTGTAGGTCGAGGTATGATTAATCGTTCTGGGAACGAGGGAGAGGATGTGGTTGTTTGGTTATGAGTTTGTTGTTTGTTCACATCCTCTTATTGTGACAGATGTTCTCTGGGTAATTGATTTTCAACATGGGCTATCCTTTCTCCCTCAGTTTCAATAATACGCCTAGATCTTAACTAAAGATCATTACACTCCCTCAGATCAGCTCCTATTTCTGATGTTTCTATTATTTGGACAGATTGGACCGGTCTGTTATTTGGATTGGTGTTGGGTTGGGCTGGGAGTTGCGGTCTCAGATTAGACTGGGGATTTTGTTGTAGGGTTGGCAGTGTAGGTTGAGGGAGCGGCATGGTTCCTACTGGTTGATGCATCAGTCTTTGCCAGTTTGTTTGCCAAGCTGAACTTTGTGAAGTAGGCGGAGTCCATTGTGGTGGGTATGCGTTACTTTGCCAATATGGTGGAGTATAGGGAAAATTCGGCCAACTAGATGGGCTTGCTTGATTCAGCCACAGGGTTGATGAAGGAAACAACTGAGGTGACCAATTTGGGGGCGGGGGTTGGGATTGACTTTGCCACATATTATATTGTTGAGCATTATACTGCGGAGACTGAAAAGAAGAGGTCGGGTCTGAAAACATACCAGATTGTCGCGGCTGCCACTGACGGCGCTGGTTGAGCAAATATACCGATTCTGGCTCTTCTTCTACTTCCTTATATACTGCTTTTAATCCGGGAAGTGAGGGACAACTTTTTGTAAGGTGATCTTTTGTGCAGATGGCGCATGTTCAGACTGCATCTAGTGGACACTCCTTATGGCTATGTTTCTTCCTGCATCGGGGACAGAAGATTGCCAAATTCTGTTCTGCCTCCATTTGCTTCTGCTTGGCCTGCATAACATCAAGTTGTGTAGTTAGCGTCCCTAGTATATCAGTTTTAAAATTTTCCAATAGATTTCCAATTTCTGCACGCGTTACTCCTTTTGTCGAAATTTTATTATCTCTTACAAACCGATCATGTTCTATCAATTTCAATCTTGTGCTGCCTCTCGAACTCCTGATACATAAGTCAATAATGTCAACAAAAAGTTTCCTGATAAATATCTCATTTTCCCATAATATTTAATGTTTCGATCCATTGTTCCTTCATGCCCCTAATTAATGTTGTTTTTAACACATTATCAGGTAAAGGTAGTGATGCATATGGAGACCTTTGAAGATTATACTGAAAACGTTCCACATACTCCTCTAATGTTTCATTTGGTCTAGCTACAATCTGGAATATTTCATCCTTCAGTTCTCTAGACCTGCAATAGTCCTGATATTTCTTTAGAAAAGATTCTTTCATTTGATCCCAATTATTTATAACCCCACCACCTAATCCCATAAACCATCTTAAGACAACCCATTTTAATGTAGAGGGAAATAATTTTAGTTTCTTGGGGTTGGTGGTGTAATCATATCCCCTACACAGCACATCGAACTCAAATAGAAATGCATCTAGATCTTCTGATGTAAGACCGTGGAATGTTGGGATATGTTGAAGAGGGATTGCTTTCATGGGCACATGTGCTGCAGTATCCACTATGGGGTATTGCAATGTAGAGGTTTGGGTGTTTGGCTGGTTTTGAGCCATTTGGTCGAATATATGCCAATAACCTTCTGGGATATCTAGGAGGGTATTCCTAGGTTGAGAAGGAATGGCTTTAACAGGACTGGTTTTAACAACACTTCCTCTGTCTGGGATAATGAGAGTGCCTAATGTCTGAGGAGATTGAGTTTCTTCAACAATGATCTTTTGCAGCACTTCCCTTGTCTGGGCTATTTAATGGCTGAGTTGTCCCAAGAGGAGACCTTGGTTCCTCAGTTTCCCCTGTTTCTCCTCCTCCTTCACAAAGATTGCTGAAATTCCCTTCTTGCAATAGTTCTGGAGTAAAATTTTCAATTTCTTGAAAGTCCTGCTCTTCAGTTTGACTATGCACCTCAGCAAAGGCTACAGATGGTGATCCTGTGGCTTGAAGGGAACTAGTAGGCTGTCTAGAAATAACTTTTCTGGGTCCTACTAAAGGCTGAGATTCTGCTTTCTTGATGATTTCGTCTATGAAGGTTGATCTGCCAAGGGTCACCAACCCCTTAGCTTTTTCTGGCTTGGGTAGAGATTTGGAATTCTTTTCTGGCTTTTTCTGCTTAGTCATGCACACCAATCAACTACTAGATTCTTCCCAAACAAAACAACAGCAAATTTGTAAGAAAGAGGGTAAGGGAGCAGGGCTGTTACATGCTCCACACGTAGGTTCTTACCTTCCGTTTTCAAAACCCAATTCTTCCCTAATAGGTTCGTACACTACTCTGAAAAAAGAACAAATGGCTACACTCTTTCCCCAGCATCGACGCCAAAATGTGGAGCTATAAAAAGGGTATCTTTCACCTCTAATTACCTCACATTAGTTGTCAATCCAGGAATGCTTTATTATCTCAAAGAGTGTCTCAGTCTGAGGCTATCATTTGTCAGAGTAATGCTAGTAGTACAATGTTCAGAAATACAAGAGTAAACAGATGCTTGTTTACAGTAAACTACTTCAAAAGATTAAACTACTCATTCAGAAAACTAAGCAAGTTATCCGTCAAGGGTTCAGTAGTAGTAACTCATCCCTTTGTAAACTGATGGAACTAAGGTAAATCAGAGAACAGATCGTGGATCTGGGAGCCAGGCAGTAAATGTTAGTGCTCACTACAGCCCTGGATCGTTCTTCACACCAAAATAACAAAGAACAGGAAATAGAACATCAGGTAAGAAATGGAACGGAAAATCTGAAATAGAACGGCAAACCTGAAATAGAATAGCAAACAGGAAACTGTAACAGCGACCAAGTCTAGCAAGAAGTGACACCTTAGTTTACAAGATCAAATGCACGAATCGTGATCTACAGGAATTGAATGGCAATCCTTCACTCTTAAGGATGAATTGAACAACACACCAAAATGGAACAACACTGATTAATGATAAACTATAGAACAGTACTTCAAAACCATATATGCACATGGCACACCTTAATAGTAACCTGATCTCGGTAAACCAATTATCACTCTTAGTTATAAAATATTACGACTGCATTTTAGAATGGAACAACAATGTCTATAGATCCAACAATCGCAAAGAACATAATCACTAAGATGAATCCCGTAATACCAATGAATAAGTGCACGACACAGAGGCTCTATAATTGAACAGCAACAATATTATGTAAATACTAACAGTATTATATCAACACTTAGAAGAACAGTGATACGTTGCAGAGTCAATGCAATAGTTCTATCTCAGTAAAGTAAGCATAACAGAGCATGTGATGTAAACTAACAAACACATCAGATTACCAAATCACGCTAATAAGCAAACCATGCATAAACCAAACGTAATAGTACAGGAGCAAGTGTCCTCCAGGGCCGGGCCCTTAGCCTCTAGGGGTACACCGCTTGAAGTTATTCCAAACTCAGGGATGAAATAGCGACCAAGTTTGTATTAATGCATAAAACGAAATTACAATAGATCAGTTCTTAACGAGACTCGATGATCAAAGTTTTGATCTTAAAGGAAATTACATAAAACATAACCAACCCTCTTCGAGCTAACAGTGCTGCCCCTTTTATAAGGGCGAAGGCGGAGATATCTAAGTGCAGAAATAGATAAAACAACGATCGCTCAGGATCAAGGTGTTATGAAACCAACTCAAGAAAACATAGAAGAGATAGATCAATGCCTTAGAATTCAGCATCTTCGAGGGGGAAACCTCCTTTACATTACATAAATGAACAATTCTTGGATGATACAAATGAAAAAACCTCCTTTCTATATATAGGAGTCTAAGGAGTCACAATATAACCCAGCCGACCTAACAATAATAATATAAAGCCACAAAAATAACAATAGAGGGATTCTATTGGGCACAGTAATAACAATATGGGGATAATAGGGGCACAACAATATTAATAAGGGGTACAACTACAATAGTAATGGGGTAATCACTAGTATTATAAGGACCCAACATGCCCCTCTCCTTCAAAAAAGTGTTGTCCTCAACGCTTGAGAAGTTCTGGATGCTTTTGTATAAAATTCTCATCCTCCCATGTGGAATCTTCAGTGGATAAGTTCTTCCACTTGATAAGATACTTCGAAATTGATCGATTTCATAGCTGTCGAGTTCTTGTTTCTGTGACTGCTTCCGGTTCCAATATAATTTTTCCTTCCTCGTCAAGTTCTGGGAATATTGTTTGAACTGGGAGCTTGTCACCTATAACCTTTTTTAAACATGAAACATGGAAAACTGGGTGCAATTGAGAAGCTGTAGGAAGCTCCAATTTGTATGCCATAGTACCAATCTTTTGCAACACCTTGTATGGACCATAATACTTTGGTGATAATTTATTATCCTTCTTAACTTGCTTGAGGGAAATTTGCTTATATGGTTGTAGCCGTAGGAATACCCAATCACCTACATCAAAACTTTTTCGCTACGATGTTGGTCTGCATGTTGTTTCATTCTATTCTGTGCCAACACGAGGTTATCCTTTAAGAGTTGGAGGACTTGTTGTTGATGTTCTACTGCTTGAACCTTAGAATTTTCTCTTAAATATGATGTGATGGATGGTGGCTGATACCCATAAAGTGCCATAAATGGGGTCATTTTTGTTGCTGTATGGAAGGAAGTGTTATACCACCATTCAACGAGAGGCAACCATTTGACCCATTATGTCTGTTTATCAGATACAAAGCAATGAAGATATCCTTCCAAACATTTGTTTACTATCTCAGTTTTCCCATCAGATTGAGGATGATAAGATGAGCTATGAGCCAACTGAGTACCAAGACAAGAAAATAATTCTATCCAAAAATTTCCAGTGAAAAAGGGATCTCTGTCACTTCAATAATCTTTGGGTTTCCATGTAGATTTTGAATTGTTTCCATAAATGCAGTAGAAACTGTACTGGCTTTAAATGGATGTGATAATGCACAAAAGTGTGCATACTTGGTAAGTCTGTCAACTACCACCATGATGAGACTCTTTCCCTCAGACTTGGGTAAACCTGTGATAAAATCCATTGAAACCTCCTCCCAACGTTGGCTTGGAATGGATAAAGGTTGTAATAGAACCGGTGTCTTAATTGTTTCAACTTTATTTTATTGGCAAACCAAACATTCTGCCACAAACTTTTGAATATCTGATTTAAGGCCATCCCAAAAAAATTCCTTCTTAACCTTGTGGTAAGTTTTTAAAAATCCTGAGTGCCCTCCTAAGGGAGAAGTGTGCAATTCCATAAGAATCTTTTGTTTTAGTTGGGAATTCTTACAGAGGTATAAGCGATCTTCGTACCATAACGATTTTGCCAGCTAAATGTATCAGACATACTGGAATCTTGTTGTAACTTTCGAATAAGTGCCCACACTTCTTCGTCATTCTTCCATTCCTTCCTTGCTTCGTTTATCCAATCTGGTTGGATAATAGAAATGGCGCACAACAATGCCTCCACATCCTCATCCTTTCTTGAGAGTGCATCTGCCACCACATTTTGCTTCCCTTTTTTGTAGATGATTTCAAAGTCATAACCCAACATCTTTGTGACCCACTTTTGTTGCTCTTCAGAGGATAATCTTTGTTCTAAAAAGTATTTAAGGCTATCATGATCCGTTTTTACCTTGAAGTGTCTTCCCATTAGGTAGGGTCGCCATTTCTTAAGTGCATGGAGTATTTCCAACATTTCCTTCTCATAAATAGCTTTGTGTAAAAACTTTCCCTTGATTGGACGACTTTCAAAAACAATGGGTCTTTCATCTTGCATTAAAACAGCACCAATTCCATTTCCTGAAGCATCACATTCCACAATAAAGGTTTTTGTGAAGTCTGGTGTAGCTAAGACCGGTGCTTGGCACATTGCCTCTTTAAAATGTTCGAATGCCTTTGTTGCTTCTGGAGTCCATGAAAATGCATCTTTCTTCAATAATGTTGTTAGAGGTGCTGTTATTCTCCCATAATTCTTAACAAACTTGCGATAATACCCTGTCAACCCGAGAAATCCTCGCAGATTCTTTATGGATGTGGGAATTTTCCATTCCTTAATGGCTTTAATTTTGCTAGGGTCTACCTTAACTCCTTCATGAGATACAATATGACCCAGATATTCCACCTCTTGTACTCCAAAGAAACATTTGGATCTTTTTGCATATAATTGTTTCTCCTCCAATAGTTGTAGCACCCTGTCAACATGTTCAACATGATCCTTCCAAGACTTGTTGTAGATTAGTATATCATCAAAAAATACTAACACAAATTTTCTAAGGAATGGTTTGAAAATTGAATTCATCAAACCTTGAAATGTTGAAGGTGCATTGGTAAGGCCAAAAGGCATGACCAAAAATTCATAATGACCCTCATGAGTTCTAAATGTTGTTTTAGGAATGTCTTCAATCTTCATTCTGATTTGATGATATCCTGAACGAAGATCCAACTTGGTGAAGTAAATTGATCCATGCAAATCATCCAGTAATTCATCAATGACAGGAATGGGAAACTTATCTTTAATAGTGAGCTTGTTGAGCTCCCTATAATCTGGACACATGCACCATGATCCATCCTTCTTGTGCACCAATACTACTGGAGCAAAGAAAGAACTTTGACTTGGTTGAATTATACCAGCCTCTAGCATTTCTGCAACCATACGTTCAATTTCACTCTTTTGGGCATAGGGATATCTGTACGGCGTGATGTTTGGAGAAACACTTCCTGGAATCAGATGAATAACATGATCATGATCACGAATAGGTGGGAGACCTTTAGGAGTCTCAAATACCTTGGAATGATTGTCCAAGACTTTTTGGAGATCTGGAGAAATAGATGATTCCACTGTGGACACATCTAGCGAACATAATTGTGCAATTACACCTCTTTGTTCCTTTTTTAGAAGCTTTGTAATACCGTTAGAGCTGATTATCTTTCGCGGTTTCCCTGCAATACCCCTTAATTCAACTTCCTTTCCTTCCACAGAAAATTTCATTAAAAGTTCTTGAAAATTAAAAGCTATTGTACCCAAGGATTGTAGCCATTGGACTCCTAATACTACATCAGCACCTCCCATTGGAATGGAAAGCATTGGGCTAGTCAATACATATTCTCCCATGGATAGCTTGATATTATGGCACTTTCCCGAGCAATTTATTGTTCTTCCATTTGCAACCATCACTTGACACTCTGGTGCTGGATATAAGAAGCAATTCAATTCTCTTGCTACCTTACAAAGAATAAAATTGTGGGTACTTCCTAAATCAATCAACACTATTACCTTTTTCTTCTTGATTTGTCCTTCTATCTTGATGGTTTGAGGAGTGGTAATTCCCGCCAATGCATTACAAGATATGGTCGGATTCATTTCTTCTTTATCTAGGCTTTGTTCCTGGAGTATATCCTCTTCTTTTGACCTTTCTTGCTCCTTTTCTTCTTCCTCTTCACAATCTATGTAGAATAATTTCTTCTTAGCACACTTATGACCTTTAGTGTATTTTCTATCACAACTGTAACAAAGCCCTTTTGCTCTTTTTTCTTCCAATTGTTGTGGTGTCAACCTTATAGGTTGTGGAATACTAGCGGCAACAACACTTCTGTCTTTATAGTTGTGAGTGGTATGCTTCCTGGTTGCCATAATTTTGCTTTCTATTTTTCTTGCTAACCTGAATGCCTTTTCTACTGAATCAGGTTCCCAAAGGCGAACATCATGTTGGATATTATCCTTTAAAGACCCTATGAATACATCAATCCTATGCTCCTCTGGAATATCTTTTACCCTTATGTTCAATTTTTGGAACTCCTCAATGTGCTCCATTATTGAACCCTTTTGTTTGAGACTTATCAATTGGCTAAAAAAAATGTTGCTTTTTGTATCCTCATAATGTGCTATCAATTCTTCCGTAAAAATTGCCCAAGTGATAAATTGTTTACGAGAGCAAAGCCATTGATACCATACAAACTGATTTGGTTCCAAATATAAAGTTGCAATACATACCTTTTGTGTGTTTTGCACATTATTGAGATCGAAAAATTGTTCCATTTGTAATATCCATGTTGCGGGATCCTTGCCATCAAACTTCCTCATATCGATTTTTGGAATATGGTGGGTCTTTGATCTAACATTAGAGTCTATGGAATCATGATTAACATTTTTTTTGTTCTCATCATGAGTTTCCTTTACTACCCTTTCACCATTAGTAATGACCCTTTCTTGTAGCAACTTATTCATATTTATCTTCAATTCTTCCATGTCTGTCTTCAAATCTATCTTCAAATCATCCATCTTAGGTTCCACATCATTCATCTTAGCTTCTATGCCTTTCTTTAAACAATCCATCTTAGCTTCTACGCCTTTCTTTAAACCATCCATCTTAGATTCTATTCCTTTTTGTGCAAGGGACAGTTGTTGCACTTGGTCTTGCAATTTTGATATATCATGTTGCATTTCTTTCTCTTCTTCATGAGTCATGCTAGAGCTTTCAGGTTCCTTACTAAGTGTTTGCATTTTCTTTTCTCGGGGAATCAGTTACCGATAATAATGCTCTACTATGCCCTTTGAATTCCTTCAAAATAAATTTTCAAACCAAGCTTAAGCAAAAATTTAAGAAAATCTACACACCTTTTTTCACTTTGTAGGAGCTCGATATTGCCTCTAATGTATCTCTGTACTTTACAATCATCTAGATCTGAATTTGTGACCTGCAGTAGCCCTCTGTGTCCTCTTTCTAATGCCACAAGTCTGACCCAAATTGGATTCTCCAAGGAAGAGTTATGTGAAATCTCCCACAGTGACTTGATTATAGACTAGTTCAGTAGAGCGAACTTGTACGACATGCCACGAGTCACAGTTTCGACCTTTGGATCTGAAAATTGCATACACAAAACTACAATCCGTCATCTTTTTGTACCTTCTTACGAAATTTCAATATGATCTCCAAAGAGAAAGTTATGATGCTTTTCCCCAGGTCACCTGTTTGGAATGTAATTCAGGAGTTTGCAAAAAGACCAACTTCCTCAAATGGTTCAGTGTGATTTCTTCTCAAATGGGTTTTTTTTGCAACTTCTGAAACATCGCAGAAAAAAAGTTATAGCGAAAATGCCACGATGACCTATTTGGAGTAGCGAAACCCTAGAATCCAAAGCTCTGATACCAAATGTTATGAAACCAGCTCAATAAAAGATAGAAGAGATAGATCAACGCCTTAGAATTCAACCTCTTTGAGGGGGAAACCTCCTTTACATTACATAAATGAACAATTCTTGGATGATACAAATGACAAAACCTCCTTTTTATATATAGGAGTCTAAGGAGTCACAATATAACCTAGTAGACCTAACAATAATAATATAAAGCTACAAAAATAACAATAGAGGGATTCTATGGGGCACAGTAATAACAATATGGGGATAATAGGGGCACAACAATATTAATAAGGGGTACAACTACAATAGTAATGGGGTAATCACTAGTATTATAGGGACCCAACACAAGGATCCTAAGGGATTCGCCGAACCATTAGTCCTCAGTCATCTCTTTCCTTTCCTATGCCGAGCCGATATCTCCACTTCCTTTCCAGGGCTGGTTTACTTTAATTTGCTTTGCCTTGTTTGCATACGGTCTCCTGTTAAAGGGACAGCGGTTAACCCGTCCTTGTCATTTTCTCTTGAACGACAACTTCTCGTTTTTCCTCCTTCCTGCATAAGGAAATGACAATTGTTAGTGTTTTCGTCTTGCATATTAATCTCACATGTTTTATTACAATTTATTATCATTTTCCTAGTTCATGATGCAAAAGGTTCGTAAGTTCTAATGAAAAGATGCTGAAATAATTACCAAAAACATACCTTCTTTAGTACTCCACACAGGGTAGAAACGGATAAATACCTGGATTGCGGAGGTAAAACTGCGAATTTGCAGGTCGAATGGCGGACCACCGAGTATGACACTGGAGTTTCTTGGCCGGGAGATGGGCTAACTGCTCGAATAGTCGAGTGGACGTACTTTGCATGGAGCACAGTTTGCAGAAAATTGGGGCAAAAATGACATTTTATCGTTTATTTAACGAAAATTGGTTTGGCGAGTATTTTTGGCATTTATTGAGCGGATATCATCAGCATGACGGGACAACTTATTGCGTAGCGGAGGGTACGAGACCTTGATGTGGCAGTGATGTCAGTGAGGGGTCAGCAGGAGGGTGGTAAGTGGTTTACCCTGGACCACTTGTGGGCTAAAGTGGTTTCGGACGGGGAGGCCACGAGCAGCGTGGGAGTGCGACACGCGTCCTAGTATGGGCAACGATACTGCCAATTCCCCGGACGTTAAAGTGCAGCGGCGGAGGGGGTCACGAAATGATCTACAACCGTCAGATGCGAGGGCTGAGATCGAACGATGGGTGTTCTCCTGAGATGGTGTGTACTTTAAGTGGTGGGAAAGATGTAATTATTAATAAATCCCAAATGGATCTATTAATCCCCTTAAAAATAGTGAATATGGTTATATAACCGGGGACAGGAAATATTAATATTTGGGGTTTTTATTATATAACACATATTTCATTAAATTTGGAAGTATTCAATGGATCTAGAATATGTAACTTTAACTAGATTAAATTTTTTCAAAATGGGGAATTAGAAATTCACTTAGTTCACTAATTTTAATGTAGATATTCATCATTTTTTGTGAAAAATTATCATGATAAACTTTATTAAACAAATTCATATAAACTTGCAAAAGAAAATCTTTCACGTCTTAATTTTGGATTCCTTACATTATCTATTTTAATATTTTTATGGTTTGTATTAAAATATAAGTTTGTTAAAGCTATTTTATGAAAAGAATGATGTGTATTTTACTATTATTAACCCATTTAATTACAATCCGATATAGTAAATATCATGTACATGTTAAGTTACAATTATTACTAAGACAATGTTGGCACAATTTAAAAGTCTATCACCTTTGCAACACTAGTAATATCGATGAAGATTTAAAAAATCTCATAGACCATCGAGTTTATACTCATATTGGATTTAAATTTCCAAATATTTGTGACACTACCAACCTTCTTGATCTTTTAACTAAACATAATTATGATGAGCTTGAAACACTTCTTTTAATGCTTTTTGAGCATAACAATAAAATTCGAAATAATTTTGGGTAATATCTTTTTGCCTTCTTATATACCATATTTGGTCTTAGTGGATGATAATCATCGTTATCACCATCATCATTTCATACTATTGTAGGAAATTTGCACCATTTTAGAGTTGAGGAGAAAATATTTTTTTAGGATCAAATTAAATGTTGAATGCGAGTAGTAGCATAATTTATTTTTATTTATTATTCGCACTTTTATGTTAAAAAATAAGTTGATTGGGGCTTACTTAATGAATAATAGATTAATATGCAAGACATATATTAAGTATAAAGTTATTTAATGACAAATGGTCATAGTAATGTGTCCAATATATACCATCATAGATCCATCTTAAGTGCGGATGTAGGGATCAAATTTATTCATGTGCAAACATTTTTAGAGTGCAAAATACAATGTGATGTTTTTCATTGTTCAAACTGTATTTTTGAATGCTAAATAGACTATATATAAAGACCAAATAAAAATGTTAACCATATATATATATATATATATATATATATATGAAGTTGATATTGACATAAATTAGTTAACATAGATCTTCAAATAGTTTATTTGAATTTATAGGTGAAATATTTTTGAAAAGTATAAGATTTAAACATCTAATTCACCGATGAACCACACTGGTTGGTTTGAAACGCGTCGACAAATGTCTGTCTACATGTGATTTATGCTGAAGTTATTCTTTCAACTATTATGGATCACAGAAGCCTCAATTCAACTACTTTACAACATATTCATTTTTTTTATTTTTCTATTTAAAACAAAATTTTAATTTTAAAGGGGCACAGACGAACAAACAAACTTACACATCCCCGCATACTTGGTTGTAGAACAATTACTAATCGTTTTAATGATCAAAATCAATCATGAATTAGAATAGTAACAAAGTAGTGCAATTTGATAATTTTCAAATACAAGAGGAAACTAAACTATTTATTACAAATGTTTAGTTTTTATTCGTGTAGTGTTTAAAGATATTATATTGAAAAGAACATATTAGCATTAATCTAAAACTTAGATTCTTTATATTATTTATATTATCATTAATATTTATATATTTATATTTATGTATGAAATTTGACTCATGAATAATAGATTTTGTAAAGAAAATCTTACCTATAAAGTTATTTAACAATATATTAATATTGTTTTTCTTACTATTATTGACCATTTTAAATTGACACTAACTACTTTTCCTATGTTGAGTAAAAATTTATTATACTAGTACAATGTTGGCACCACTTCCAAATCTATAAGAGGATATATTTTGTAATTCTAGTTGTGTTGTTCAATGATAAAAATAATTTTTTTATAAATTAGAGTGCAACAAAATAGCAAATTTGATTTATTTCAATTATAATAAAGAATGTTAAGGAAAACTCACTTCAAACATTATTACAGGTGTCTAGCATTTATTCATTAAGTGTTTAAATGGTTTATATTAAACAGAATACTAATTAGGTACTCCACTATTGTTTTAATAGACCAAGTTTAGAATATGTTTTCAAGTGCATTATTGAATATGATTATGCATATTTGATATGGTGAAAAGTCATGTTGGTCAAATAAAGCTTTGAAAACTTAAATATTTTATAGCGCTGTCATTTAATTTGTATCAACACATGATTAAATTGAAATATTAAATAATATAAAACTCCAAAAATAATATGAAGAGAATAATTTATATACAACAAATATTGAAAAGTGTGTTTGAGTGTATATTAATAGATCCTTCAAAAAAAATTACATTCATGAACCATATAAACTTAATCTCAAGATATTCGCTCAAGTAGATCAAGAATGGCTTCTACACCATATTTATTTATCTTGGTCTTCTTGCAATGTTTTTTCTTTGGCATCCATGCCCACATTATGGTATTAATTGGAATAGAGCCAAGTTTTGTGTCATTGGGATTTGGTACCTAATATTGCTCTAAAAAATTTCCATTGTATTTCCCTGACATGGGCTTCCACCAAACAACCTTTACATGAAGATTCTCACTTTCATTATCCGTTAAGATATATTAGAAGGATTTTTCATCCAAATCATCTTTCCTGCATCCTCATTTCCTTATCTAACTAGCAACATCTTTCCTTTATCAACTTCAATCATAATATTGAATGTTGGCTTTGGCTTGTTGCATTTGGGTCCAACATATACTCGTTCATCTATCACGTTATCAAAATCTCCATCCATAATACTTGATATTACTTGGAGTGTATTACGATCAACATCAACAATGTGCCTTTTCTTGGGCCAGAAATTCTTGGAAAATGAATCACTTTCATTTATTATTCTATGATCATTATAGATTCCATCTAATGTATCAAGAACTCTTTCCAAATACACTACTTTATTTTTCCATTCCTTTGTAACAATTGGTGAATCCTCATTCCCAATAGTGTCTTTCCACATTTTTATGTATGATGTTATCCCTTCCTTTAGTTCTTTTAAATAGACATCATTTTGTTTGGAAGCTAAGAAATATGGCTTCCCTATGGGAATTATAGTTTGACCTTCATCATCTATATTCCATAACTCAAGTGGTTCTGACCACTTAATATCCTCTAATTAATTCTTTGTACCTTAGTATTGGAACATCATTGAGTACAAGAAATTGGAAGTATTGGACATTAAGATGTCTAGCCAGTGCATTTTTCCATCCTTGATGTATCCATTAAGGAAACTTTTGAAGTAATATACCTTGCCAATAAGTGTAGGTGGAAACACTCGATTTTCTTCAATTATGCAATATGTATCCATCATTTCAAATAAAGAATAAATATCTTTACTTTTTAGGTTGGAAGACATTCTTCCGTAGGTTCCATTTATGTCTTCATGGGTGTGCCCCACTTGCAAGAACCCAACTGCAATAGTGATGAAGACAATAAGTGTAGTTAAAAGTGATAGAAACATGAAAAGATATTGATTCTTATTATCACTTGTTGCATTGTCCAATTATAACAAAAAATGTGGAGGCAGAGGTTTAAAATCAACATTTTGACTTTTTGATCTTCCATTAGATATAAAATCATCCTTGTACACTTGACATTTTGAGTAAATAAAGGTGTCAAGTAATGCATTTGTAAGTGGGCTTCTTTAACTTCCACTTTCATAAAGTAGATCACCATACATATCCATTTGTGGGTCTTCAAGGTCCCTTAAACACTTTGCAAGGGATGTAATAGTAAATTGTGATCCCATATGTACAAATGGTAGGGAGAAATGGCCAAAACCTCATGTCTTATGCCCATGTGTAAGCATACCTATCAATGACAAACCTAAATTTGTTCCTACAATAGATTTTGATTTGATATGTAGCCTTGGGATTGAAGTCTTTGTTTTTTCCATTTTATCATGCATAATGCTCAAATTCTCCTTTGGAAATCGCTTTGACATAATTCTATGGGCATAGTAGTAATATCTTCCACACATAACAATCTTGTTATGTTCGTTCAGCCTACCTCGTGCCTTTTCTTCCAACTATTTTGTAGTTGCTGACTTCATTTGTGCTTTCAACACAATACATTCACTGCATTTATTGAAGTTGGTGTTCTTTGAAAATGCCACATCTCGAAACTTAGTATTCCAGATCTTGCTCATTGTTGACTATGATATTAATGGGTAATTGAGATTGTGAAGAGCCTCATTAATCTCTTTTAACAAAGAATTTTGTGTGTAAATCGAAGGAAGCAATCTTAAAGGAGCATATGTTCCATCTTCTTCAACTTAATGTGTTTGGTTTGGTGAAAAGTCTAAATTATCCATTACAATTTTGTGCAATATTTCTATTGTTGTGTGAGCTCGTGCTTTGCATGTGTTGGCGTTACCATGAATAGCTTTAATATGTCCATGTTGGAAATATTGTTGGCAGTTATAGAATGTGCTTTGAGGAATCTTATGTATCTTATACCATGCTTTCTTACAAATAATATTCCCATTAAATCTCATGTCCTTTACATTTCTAGCAATAGATGGCAGGCCATGGCCTTTGACATGACTGTGTTTGACATGAGTGAATTCAAGAAAAATTCCCTAATACCATTTTTATTTATTTTTCATACCCCTTCTAGCACCTGCAATGTCCTTCCTATCCACATGTTGAAGACAATATTTTCTACAACATACATTTGCTGCCAAAAGTCGAATTTCTTTCTCTTCATCTACTTTTGTTTGACATTTTGCAAAATTTTTTGTATCCATAACTCGTTTAATCCTTTTATACGACCTTGTCACATGCATATCAATTGAGTTTCTATAATTTTCATTACAAAGATACACATCCCATTTGTTTAAGGGATTTGTGTCCTCTATAACATCCCATATCACCATTTTCTTGGGTGGCTCCTTGTACTTTTCCTTGACCCTTAATATCACACCTTTTTTTTCCACCAACTTATTTATTGGACATATAACCAAACAATGTATAGAATTATCCCCAATTCTACATATCCCACAATTTCCATCTACCTCTTCCAAAAAAACACCAAATTCCATTTCACCTAGTGTTTCACCCTCAACAATGTCATCCTCACGAACATTAACTAGAATTCCTTTGGCAATGCACATGCTTGTTCCCATGCATTCATTTGTAAGAGAAACCTTTGTAAATATGAATCTACCCCTATCTTGGGAAGATTTATGGCATGATCATGACAGTGAGGCTCCAAATCTGATTTTGGCCAAACCTCATAAGATTCCAATGCACCCCCTAGTGTATGCTCAAATACTGTTGGATGTGGTAGACGAGCATCATCTTTTAACACCTTATCAATTTTAACCACTATGAATCCTTTCTTTACCATATTTCCATGCACTTTATGCCCAAGCTCTGCATTGAATATGGAGCCCTCGCCCACCTTCACTCCATGTTGCAGAAGATCTACCTTATCTCCAATAGAAAATGTAGAAGAAACATTTGCACCTACAAACAAATGTAAATAAGGTTAGTATTTACTCAAGAAAACAACTATTATACTATCAACAATATTTAACACATACTTCAATATTTTGATTTACATATGTTGTGTCTCAAATCTATGATCTTCCATGGATGTATGTCCTCTTCATTAACATCCTCATCAATCAAATGTGGTTGAGTGACATCAATTATCAAAATTGTAACATAACCTGCATTAAACCTTTCTCTGATATAATAAGTTCTAGACTCTATAGATTTGACCCTTCCTAGCCCAATGACTTGATCATTAATAAGGAAATAAACATAGTCCCCTTTTGGAAAAATTATATTTTCCATTATAGCTTGTATAAATTCTATAACAACAACTAAATTGTAATTTGTAATTAACAGGTTGAACCATGTAAAGTGTGACTTTATGTTTTCAAAAAAACACACAACTTACGAAAAAGTAATATAGATGCAATAATTTAAATAATATGGTAGTCATATTGTATGTAATGAAACATTATTTCCCACCATTTAGTGCCTACTACTAAAAATTACTTTACATACAAATTACACAAAAAAAGATATATATGAAGAACAGGAAATTAGAGATGTAGATAGTATCATAGAATGACAAATATCAACTCATATCAAACCACCAACTTCTTATTTAACTTTAGAAATGACACTTGTAGTTTTGATGCATGTGTATGAATAATGATCATAAGAAATATGTAGAAGTTAAAGAACCAAAACATGGTCCTTTGGAAAATATGAGAAATTCCAAGATCGATGCTACATAAGATGTCTAAAATCCCCATGAGAAGGACAAATTATATTTATATTTCACTTAGTGAGGATGTTTGATGTTTGAACTTGATAATCGAAAGCCAAACTAGAGGTTCTCTTCCAAATAAAATTTTTGCTACTGTAAATACTAGATAATTTCCATTTTTATTCTAAAAGCAAAGAAATTGCATTAGAAGAAAAATATAGTATACCAAATATAGTATACCTCAATAATAAATTTATTCATAAACTTCAAAATTATACAAAGATCACATTATTCTCCATGGATCAAATAATTATGATTGGATTATTATGTTTGTGCGAAAAGGAAAGCTATACAATTATCTTTCCTTCCAACGCAAGCACAAATGTAGTGCCGACAACAACATATATTTATATACACTTCTTTTGCACTATCATTGATATTCATAAATTGTTCCAAATTCAATAAAAGGGCACATCAAAAGCTATAATTCTAACCATTGTGATTATTGATACAATGTCACTCCTAGTGCATTGGTTGCATAAGTGTAATGGTGTTTAGAAGAAAGTTAGTAATTATTAGGTATCCTTCTTGCATGATCACAAATGCACTGCCAATAACAATATCAAAGCACTAACATTTGTGAGGGTGATCCTTTTTGCACAAGAACAAAGAAATCTAGTGCATTCTATAATTCCTTCTAACACAAATACAATCACATTTCCAACAATAATGTTGCATTGTGAACAAAATTTAATGCATGAAATATTTACTTGTATCACAAATACAAACACATTTTCAACAATAACATTTCAAGATGAAGGAAATTTAACACATTCTAACCTTCCTTCTAGCATAATGAGAAACATATTTCTAATAACAACATTGCATTATGAAAGAAATATAATGTGTGTTAGCTTTCCTTCTATCACAAGTAGAAGCCCATTTCCAACAATAACATTGCACCTCAAATGAAAGCTAACAATCAATATCATTCCTTCTACTACAAACATAAGCATATTGCTAGAAGCAACATTACATGGTCAAATAAATCTAGCACATGCTAGATTTCCTTCTAGCACAAACACAAGCACATTGTCAATAACAATATTCTAAGGCGAACGAAATCCACCACATGCTAAATTTCCTTGTAACATAAATAGAAGCATATTACTCTCAAAAAAATTGCAAAGTAAAAAAAATATTACACATTCTAGAGTTTCTTCTAGCACAAACACAATCACATTGCCAAAAATAAAATTGCAGGGTGGAAGATATCTAGCATACGCTTTATTTACTTCTAGCACAAACACAAACACATTGGCAACCCTAACATTGTAAGGGGGGGGGGGGGGGATCCAATGCATGATAGAATTCATTATAGCACAAACACAAGTACATTTCCAACAATATTGCATTGAAAAAGAAATCCAATGCAGGTTATATTTCATTCTAGCACAAATACAAGCACGTTGCCAATGACAATATTACATTGCAAAAGAAATCTATTGCATACCAGATTTTATTCTAGTACAAACACAAGCACATTTCTAACACCAATATTTCATTCCAAAACCCCTGATCGGGCTGTGACAGAGAAGAGGAGGTGGCCCAGTGACGATGGGAAGTGGAGATGTCAAGGACCATCCACTCGAGCGCAAGGACAGAGAACACATCAAGATGTGGAGGAAGAGGACAACAAAAAGGGCAGGTGGAAGGACAAGGCAGGGAGGGAGAAAGACCCGAAAGAAGACAGGCGGGGTTACGAAGGGAAGGCAAAGAGGAAGGCATGGGAGCCATCGAAAGAGTGAGCGAAGAGATGCCAACAAGTGGCAGGAATATAGAGAAGAACCCACGGTAGGAGCAGCTGGAGGCACGAGGGAGTTAATGAGGGTAAGAGCTGGAAGGGACAGAGGGCCATCATTCTGAGGAGTAGGAATAAGGAAAAGGGTGGCGAGAAAATTAGGAGGACAGGTGGTAGGTGTGATGAAAGGCAGTAGGGATAGTGAGGTAAAACAAAAGGTAAGAGAGAAAGAAGATAGTTGCATGCAGAAAGAGAGAGTGAGAGTAAGAGCATAGAAAGGCAGTGGACGCAGGATGAGGACGCAGGCCGATGGATGCAACTGCGTCAACTCAGGTTGGAAGTATGTATTCTTGCATTTCCTTAACATCATAATTATAGTAATGCCAAATTCAGTGGTACTAGGGAAAGAGACCTGGGAAAATCTAGACTTAGAAAGAGTCGAAACCAGGGTCTCCTAGAACACTATCTGAGTCAGGAATGAGGATGAAAGGGACAGAGAAGCAAAAGATAAAGGAACGCCCCTAAAGAAAGCACAAAGAGGGAAGGAGGGCGACTGAGGAGAGAAGAGAGAACCTGAGCGCTTGTCCTACCATTTTTAGGAATCAACACGCCCCATATTTAATGGTTACCTTAATGGACAGTGTTGATCTCTCATGGAATCAGAGTGCAGTCTTCACGAATGTTGTTGCCAATGCAATTCTTAAAAGATAAATTACTATATGGCACAATATTGTGACTTTATTATAAGTGGCCATAGAATTTCAACAGGCCCTTCAACAACTTCGTAGTATCTAGGGGCGTGGGTCCCATGTTCCTCTATATTTCTCAGCGCTTACCCTTCTTTGACATGGGAATGGGTAGAATTGGAAATGAGAATTTACGGGTATGTATGGCCATCAATCTCTATAAATTTATGTTAATATTTTCTGGTTTAGCATTATTGATATTACAAAGAGGATTTTTTCAAAGCAACACGGTCCTATAAAATCTCTACATAATAAAGCATTATTTCTACAAACCATACTATTATATAAAAATCAACAATTTTGCAAATGACATCTTAGTTTATAGAAGGGTGAAATTCCCCAATTTTAGGTTTTATAAGAAAATTTAGACACCTTTCATCCACCTTTTTACACTGTGAATTTGTATTTATAGCAAGAAAATAGTTCTCCTTGAGCCATATCCATGATTGTGCCTTCCTGATTGTGATCATGCAAATCTCAGCTTTCATTAATGCCCCATGCTTTCATCAATCCCCCATGCTGACCCACATCAGCCATATTCGGAAGCACCCAGTGACTTATGCTATTAGAGCATTCTATTATCTTGAGCGCTTGTCCTACCATTTTTAGGAATCAACACACCCAATATTTAATGGTTACCTTTAATGGACAGTGTTGATCTCTCATGGAATCAGAGTGCAGTCTTCATGAATGTTGTTGCCAACGTAATTCTTAAAAGATAAATTACTATATGGCACAATATTGCAACTCTATTATAAGTGGCCATAGAACTGGGAACTTAAGCAGGGACATGCACAAAATTCGAATTAATTACATCCTTTAAATCAGAAATCACTACTATAACTCCATATAGAACTTGGTCCTTTTGCATAAACATGTCTATTTGAAGTTAAAAATCTAAATAGGATAGTCCTCTAGCATAATCATGTCTATTGTAAGTTAAAAATTAAAATAGGATGGCCAAGCAGTGATAAGTTTAATTTCTAATACATTTTCTTCAAAAATTAAAACAAGATGTTAAAACAGTGATAAAATTGATTTCTAATGCATTTTAAGCTCTATTCATCTATTTATTTTTTAATTGAAACATTGTAGTTTGCACTTTTTCATCAAAATGTTGTCAAACCGGATTTACCTTTCACAAAACTTCCAAATATATCTTAGGAATGAGTTTTCTGAAATCATTTATATCTTTAATGAGGCTTCTACTCTCTTAATCTAAACAATTTATGTGTTGAGAACTTGCATGTACCTTTCACAAAACTTCCAAATTCATATTAGGAAAGAATCTCCTAAAACCATATATTTCTTTAGGGAGGCTTCGACTCTTAAACTAAACAAATTTCTAGTGAAAACCTCCATGTACGCTGGAGATCTTCCTACACACCATTGACAGGTAGAGAAATTTTAGTGAAAAAAGGTTTAAACTAGCACAACCTCAACTGAGTGAAAAAGGTTTAAACTAGTACAACCTCAACTGAGAAATGCTGCCGATAGGGGTGATAAGAACCGAATGCTCAAGATTGTGGGAGAGGACGTACTAGCTTTCTCACTTGCTAATAGCTATTCTCTCTCGCAAGCCTAAGAAAGCCAATAAGTTCTCTCTCATAAGCCTACACACCAATGGATTCTCTTGGTTTTCACACCGTATGTTCTTACCATGCTAACAATGTTCCTGTAATGAAAATTCCATGTTCTTATCATGTTTATTAAAATTCCAGTTCATTTTAAATTTCACACACCCAGACATATTCTTACTAATTCCAAAATTTGAATTCCTGGTAACTTCGAAGCACCAAAGCTCAAGTGTTGTCTTTTGTGCTTCTTGCGCTGAATGAACAAGCTCGCTTAAAGGTAGTAGCTAAAGTAGCACAAGTAATACTAGATGAATTTAAGCCAGATTCGAGCTTCATTTTCAAACAGTACGCTTATAAGGTATAAATCCTGTCCTGGTGAACTGAAGAATGTTTTTAATTTCTGAATCAGTTTTGCATATAAATTTTCATAACTGTAAAGAATAATATATAATGTAGAATACCTATTATGGCCATGAACAACTTAGCTTCTCATGGAACTGGGAAAATCGATAAAAAAAATTGGTGTCTTCTTGCCACATGATATTAGCTGAATTCTATTTATGGCGATCATAATTTTATTTATTTATAATCTAATTTTTTTGAATCATGTGATAGATATTACTGCATTTCTTTTGCAATATTTGGTGTCATTGCTTGTTCTTCCAGTATGTATAAATCATTCTGCTAATATTGATTCGTTACTGTGTGAATAAATCATTTTTCTAATATTGATTCCATAGAGAGAGATACAACAAGCCTATTGACCTCATCAAGCTTCTCAAAAGAGATGGCCCAGCGTGGGATCCAGCCTTTGATTGCTTCGCCAGCGACAACAATAAACCAGGTCGGCCATCCTGCAGTAACTCTCACCTTCGATGTTCCTGGGAGAATTCCCAAGCCTGGGATTAGAATTGGCATTTGGAGAAAATTCTCCCTGTGGCTGTAGAGGATGAGAACAAAAAGGATAGTGTTGCTTATGCTAATAGTGTCGTTGCTTTTCGGCGTCGTCCCACAACACTGAAACTGGGTCGACACCATTGTTTTTTTCCCTCTCAATTTAGTCCTATAATCCCCATGTGTTTGTTCTCAGCCTCAATGCCATGGTCCATGACTGCAGGGGCTACCAACGACCGAGACACCATATAAGGATGCCCCCCTTCGAGCTCTCTACATAATATGTGGCTCTTGTAAAGGGTTTGCTGCAAATGCACTCTATAAGAATAATTACAAAACCTACTCCAGAAGCCCTCCTCTGCCAACCTGAAAACCCCAAGAAAATCCTCGAAGCAAAGAATTTAAACCCAAAATGACGTTGCATCCAAGGCTTGCCTTTCCTGTATTTGCTCTTTTATGAACAAGTCTTCAGCGTGGATATGTCAAAAAAGTAATAAAGGCCGCACACAAAAACACCCTAACCAGTTTATATTCACATCATTTTGTGTGGAGAAAAGAACAAGCTACATTGCGTCAAGACCTCCTCTTCTTCCTCTAGTATTCTTCTTAAACACGCATCATGGTTTCAAACCCCGTGATGTGAAACCAAGCTATTTGCTTGGAACCCAGAAATGCACTTAACAACACAGTTTTTCTTCTATTTTCTTTGAACCAGCACGTCCCGGGTTCGAATCCCAGACGCAGAGTGCTTCACTAAAATCTGGGGCTGCACACTTACTAGCTGCAATGCTAACCCCATCTGAATGGCCAGCATTCTCATTCCGTAAAATGCATGTTAACTTCGACAACCCTGATTAGGGGAGACCATACCCGCCATTGGGTGCAAGTTTGAATTACTGAAAGATCTATCTATTTCTCCCATGGATCCAAGGAGGTCATGGATGCCATAGGGTGCAGGTTCGAATCCTTCAAAAATCCATTTTTGGCTCTGCGCATACAGAAGAGCTGTGCAACTAAAATGACATGTCTTTTTATCGGTCATTATTTCTTAATTTTAGAAAATTAATTTTCTAATTTTTTTTGTTTTTTGTTTTTTAATTATTATTTATGGTTTCTTTTCTTGTTTTGCTTTTTTCTTTTTTTCTTTTGCTTTTACTGTTTCTTGTTTTGTTTTTTTATAATAGTCATTATTTGAAAATTAATTTTTTAATTTAGTTTATTTATAGGCATAATATATATATTTCATTGTGGTGATTGATCTAAGATGAGATTTTTTGGTTTTTTTTTTAATCATGGTCATTATTTCTTAATTTTATAAATTTAATTTTCTAATTTATTTTCTGATTTAGTTTACTCATAGGCATAATATATGTATTTAATTGTGATGATTGATATAAGATGAGATTTTTTTGGTTTTTTATCATAGTTATTATTTCTTAATTTTATAAACTTAAATTTTTAATTTAGTTTACTTATAGGTAAAATATATGTATTTTATTGTGATGATTGATATAAGATAAGATAATATTATTATATTTATGTCCAATTAATGACCATAAAGTAGGTCAAATGGATTGTTGAGTACAATGATGTCCATACAAAGTGGGAGAACCAAATGGTCTCCCTAAAAAAAAGATACAATGCATGAAATTAATCAACATCTAGTTGTAGCGGAGAAGATCCAGGAGCTAATAAATCTCAAGATTAGATCCATTTCTCCTAACATCTGAGGTTGAATGAAGAGCACTAAAGAAACTCAACAAAGTCTGTTGGGTTGATGAAGAGTCGGTGGAAAGTGCAGACTGTCCACTAAACCGTCGCCTGGGGGGTTCACGCGTTGCTGAGGTATGGAGGACTTAGTTCGTCTCGCAGGGATGGATCTAAGAAGGATTTTCCGCTGAGATCTCATGTGGCAGGGTGAGATCCCACAGATCCTCACTGATCTAGTGTCTAGATACATACAGGTATCAATCAATTTCTTCGTGCCCGTGTCTCAAGGTAGTACCCTGAAAAATGTCGTGATCTTCTATGTGGGGTCTGGTCTAATGGGAGGCCAAAAAATATGCGCTTGGAACATGAGAGCCTCTTGAATATATAGGGCCAAACATCTTTGATCTGGATAGAATATCTAACAAAACAATGAAACCTTCCTCTAATCTTGTAGTAGACAGGGCATTCAAGAATGAAATGCACATCGGTCTCCACTTCCTATAAATGACATACTTGGGAGATTTTGCCTGGGCTATCCACCTGGTGGTCCATCTCTACCTGAAGTCTGTGACAACCTACTTTGAACTAGCCTAGAGGAATGCGAATATCATGCATTAAATGGTGAAATGTATACTGGGGTCGAACAATGATCTCGTCTCTCAACTCCAAGAAGTGCTTAGCGTAGAAGGCCATCTTTGGGCGCAACCCTCTTGGAGGATTGACCTAGGTGACCTAGACGAACTATCTATAGATGTCCTCCTTGATGATCTTGTTTAGCTCATGTCTAATAGGTAAAAGGTGACCAGGAGCATCTAAGGAATATTAGAAAGGAGGGAGACGATCCAACTGAATTCCCACTAACTCTAAAAGATTTGAATATCCTGTAAATCAACATCTAGCTTAGCCTCAGGGAGTAGAATGGGCAATTCTCAGAAGAGAAATATGTCAAGTAAGGATATCGGTCCCCACTCTTTATCGAGTATGCAAATCCCTGGACACAACGCAAGAATGAAACCAATCTAAAGATCGTCTCAAGCTGAAAGGGCCGAGCTCCAAACTCTGCAAGGATGATGTGTTGCAGTAGTGTCAGTTTACTTCTAATGATGTGGCAGAGAAGAAGAATATGGACTCTCTGAGATGAAGCCCAATCTAACTGAAGTAAAGACAATCCCCAAAACTCTAAGCCCTATAGAACAATGGGACAGATCAATGTGTCCATGAGGATCATCTTGGACAAGATGTCCTGGAAGTGATGTCAAAAGCTCTGTCTCTCGAGAAGGGCTAAGGATCCATATCCTTTGTTGATATGAGGTTGAAGCATTGGTTGCAAACTGAAGTGAGGACCAGAGAATTGCACCCCCAAGTAAGTATACGTGCTAGTGATCTCAATCTCTCCCCTTTGAATAAGAATTGAAGGTCTAAGGTTTTCTTCACCACATTGAAGATCATAACAAAGGAGACGGTGATAAGAAGCTTTGACGTCAGAGTGGAAGGGTGGAGAGTGAGTTAAAGCATATTGAAGTTCTCGATGTAGAGTCTTGCATTCATCATTGTACCACTTGTTCATGGGGCAAGATCCAACTTTAGGGGAGATGGAAATAGAACAAGTGGAGTGGGGGAAGGATTTGAGTGTTGCTTTCCAAATGGCAGATGAAATGCAGGTGTATTTAGTAGAATTAGAATCAAGCAAATTGGGTCTCTAATGGGAGCATATTGCATATAGTAGAGGAGAAGATGTCAGGGTCTCCTTCGTCAAATCATAAGGTAGTTCAGGGTGGGCCCCAAGGGGAGGGATCAAGTGGAAGGGGAGGGTTAAACCAGAGAGAGACAGAAAGAAGTGCATGATCGGCAAGGCGGGTGGTGGACACTGAGAAATGGTGAATAAAAGGGAGAAATTTATGTCTAGTGAGGACATAATCAAGTACACTCGCACCCGCACCATATGGCCGACATGTGAAAAAGCGAGAGTCTTGGAAATAGGGGAGGCCATTTAGAATCAACACTCCTGGGATTCCCCCAACTACAATAGATGCTTACCATAAAATGTAGTGGGCCCCAAAGCATCATCTGACCTTTGGTGATGCCCTACTGAATCTGGATCTATCCCTTGGGTGCAAAACACATCCTCTGATTCATCGCGAAGAGGGTGTGGAGACCTCTAGTATGAGCATTGAAGTAACCTAGGCGGATGACTTCCCCAAAAACAAAGTACTTAGTGATGTTAGTATACAAGTATATAAAGGGATCCCTAAGTGATGTTGAAGTTACCCTTCGAAAGACATAAAACAAAGAGAAAAAGACCAAAGGAAAAGGCCGATCGCAAATTGCAATTAGAGCTTCTAGCAACAACAAAGGAGGGCAGCGAGATCAACAATTAGCAATCGTCGATATCGTAAATAGCATGTCAGAGGTTGCAGTAGTCAAGAAGTATCATTGAGGGTAAGATCAGTGATCAGTCAATCACTGATATCACAAATCGGCTATCGACGGGTCCAAGGTAGAGCAAATATTGCTTATCAGTAGTCGAAGGCCCATGGGACATAGTGTATTGGAAACTCACAATGTAGAGCGCCAATATCACATATCGACAATCGCATGAACAAAAGGGTGCACACAAACACATGGTCATGAAGCCGCAAACGTTGATAACACAAAAATCACTAAAATTTGGGCCCTTAGTGTTAAATTTTCTGGAAGGCCGAAAATATTTATCAAAGGAAATTGACACAAAAATAGGGACACGTGAGCCTTCTTCTCTCCCTCCATGGTACCACGTTGCAAAATACCATTGGTCCTTATATATGGCATGGCAGCTGACGTGATCATGACATGGCAGTATGGAGGTGACGTGACAGTACGAAAATGACGTGGCAGTACGGAGGACACATGGCACACAGATTTGGCATTTTCATGGGTCCTATGGGGGAACTTCTTAGTGACATGTGTCACCACTCACAAGGTGACACATGGTAGCAATGATGTCACCCATCTCAAATCAACGATTGACGATCGCACAAGTCAAGGCCCCCCTCCGTCGAAGATCCTTCCGAGCTGCGATTGCGATATGTGAAGGACCCTCTCGGATGCAATATTTTATGAGTTATACCTTATGAGGATTCTGCGTTCGGACAATCGACCACCGTTATGAGAAGAGGTAAAGAGGTCCTTCCTCCTGTATTTCCATTGTAATATCCTGGGTGAGCCCATTCCCACAGATCGACAATCATAGGTGTCAAGGGGAGATAACAAAGGTTGTGTCATAAACCGTTGATTGCTGATCTCTGATTTAAACCTCGCTCCCCAGGTCTCAGCCCTTGGTCCTATTATGCAGAAACACAAAAGGGGGTTAAGTCAGAGGGGGCCAAAAGTGACCGAGATTCACTATTCTGTGATGCCTCTTAGCGTAAAGGTCTCGATGTGGTGATGCCCCGATAGCATGGTACAAAGCTTTAAAGGTAGACGAGTCGACAGCTAAGGAAATGAATAAAGGTACGGGGCAATGGGAAATCCATATGGGTCGGTCCTGTACAAGCCCCTGCAACACGAAACCAAGGACTATGAGGTGCGAAGGGATGGATTCGACTACTTCACTACTCGTCTCTTGTGAGTAAATGAATGTATTGAAGCTCAAGAAGACTTAATGGCTCGGCATGGGGTTGCACTCCGATACTTAGCAAAGTACTACTAGGTGTTACACAGTAATTTGTCACTGTCTCCATGTCAGTCACCCTACTGTGACGGGAGTTCACAATAATCAAGTTCATGCCTTCTGAACTGGCCAAAAACCCACTTTTCCAAAGTTTTCCTCATCAGCGCGTCTGTTTCTAAAATATCCGCGATGACCGGCGCTTCATAACAGACCGCGTGCACTGCCAGCGCGGAAGCACACGACTTTCCCACGCTGATCGAATTTCATGACAAGCACAGCCTCTGTTTGTATTTACCCGCGCTGACATGGCCCTTTCCATTATGTCTTTGCGACGTCAGCGCGCCAGACCAGTTATGCACCCGCGCTGATCCAGTTTGGGCGAGTTTGTTCCAACAGCCAGCCTTCCAGATAACTCCAGACTTGGTTGTTGGCCTTGTGAATATCGACTCCCTTCTATGGCATGTCTGTTCGACCCTTTGCAACTACTTCCCTTGAAGATAAGCTCATCCTTCCACCATTCAAGGAGACTCCTTCTCCTATATAAACCTCTACCATTACCATGAGCAGCTATTTTGGGATAGCTTGGATTGTGTGGAGCTTATAGTGCTCAGATTGCTGCTACTATAGGTAGTTGGTGTGATAAGTGTGGAAGTGCTTGATAGCTTAGGGAAGGTTGTTTTGTGTTGCTTGTGTGAGAGAGAGAGTTTCTTGTCTTGGGAGAATCATTTCCAAAGGTGAATGCTTGAGACACTTGCTGACTGGCCCCTCCTGAGAAGGATACCGACGTTAGAACATTTGGTTGTACTCTTCTCTGCTTGATTAATAATAGATGACTACTATTATTGTTCCATTCTCATTTGTCTATGTAATGGTTAATGTGAATTACATCCTTTCTGACTAATGTATAGTTGCTTTTATTAGATTTCACGCTTGTGTTTGTTTCCTCTTCGTGTGTGCAGGTATCTATTCGCGGAGATCGCGGAAGATCGTGACCAGCCAGAGCGGAGGAGCGAAGGTGGCATCTCTTCATCAAACAACAGCGCTGGAATCCAAGTAGGTGTTCTTGCCTACCTTTTAATTGCAATTAGGAACTTGCATAGTAGCATTGACTGATTGTTGCTAGACCCATTCTGGGCTAGTAGGGATCGCCTCTATCCGTAGAGGGGATTTGCCTGTCCAACAATTTGGCGACTCCGCTGGGGAGTTCAGCCTTTTGTCTCTTGTGTCCATTCTTTTGTTTGAATTTGATTGTTCTCTCTTTTCAAGATTTGGGGATTGATTCTCTGCTTGTAGACTTCCTGGGTCCATCTGGGAAGTGTCTTAATTGTTAAAGGGTTTCTACCTTTGGTTTGGGAGCTTTTGCTTTGATTCTACTCGTTTTTTACCCTCAGCGCGGTTTAATTCAAAACAGACGCGCCGACGTCGCATACCTGCTTCTTTGTTTTCCCTGTCATCGCTCCTGTATGACTAACAGTCGCGCTGACCTTGTTTTTGAGACAGTGCGCTTAATCCATGTTCTTCCGCGATGATGGCGCAAAGTTGCTACATGCCTTCTCTTGTCAACGCCGAGTTGCTGAAAGCCACCCGCGCTGATCCTGTAGAGTTCATTTTTGTCCAAATTAGCCTCATGAACCTGTTGCTTTGACTTTCCCCTCTTCTCTCCACTTGGTCTATGACTTGTTTTTCATTGCCTGAACTCTGAGGTACTTGCTTGCGAAGTCTTGGTCCACAGGGTTTCGTTTTTTCTCATTTTTCGGTTTTGCAAACACCTTCCTCTTTGCTTTCGCTGCTTGGTTTGTATTTCGGCCATCACTTTTACAGTTGCTGGATTGTGTTGAATCTCTAATTTACTGGTTGTAACTCTCATCCTCCGAGTGTTTTCTCTTCTCCATTGATTTCGCACTCTAACCCTAGGGCATCTAGTGGTCGTGTGTGTGTCAAGCCTTCCGTAGGGATCTTGTTCTCTTGTTTGACCAGCCAACTTCAGATTTGTTTTTTACACTTGTTCAGTGATTGTTGAAGTGTTTTTGGTTGTGTTTCCGAGCGGTTTTTGCTTCTTCCTTGTTTGAATTCCTGTTTGTCTTGCCGAGCTTAGATCACATAGCTCGTGCGGAACTTGGTTTTTCCTTTTGATTTGGAGATCTTTTTTGGATGTTTTGGGAACTTTGTGTGCTTTCATTAAGTGATTTGCTTGGTGTTCCTGTTCCTCAAAATTCATTTGGATGCTTTGTGCCATTGAAAGAAAATCAAACTAGTAGCTTTGCTTTCGAGAATTGAAAAGGAAAAGAACATTTCATTGATTCACATTTTCAAAAGAAAAGTTTCCTTTCCTTGCTTTTAGCTGCATTAGGTTGTTTGATTGCTCGTGTTCATTTTGTTTGATCAAAAAATTCTTTACCTTCTCATAGCTAGAATTCATCGAACAAAATGGTATTCTTTGGCATGTAGTTTGCATCTAGGTAATTGTGAGAGAACACACAATAGGACCTGAAATCGAAACTTAATTCAAGATCAACCATAAAATGAACTGAATTAACCTAAAAACGCATTAGAACTAAACGCAAATATCTAGAGGTCTAGGTTAGAGACGTGTTCCGGCGTCTTTAAACATAGTCACTGTTGTTTCACATTATGGTTGGGTGATTCCTCCTTCTGTGACTCGATAGTGGTCTAACACGCACTGTGCTCTCACGTACCGTCGTGTATATAGGGAGACCCCACTAGGCTTTTATCCTTTATCCATAGGAAGCCGAGTCTGCCGCCTTGTGAACCGTAACGCACCGAACACAGCATTCGGGAAGATTGACTACAGTATGGAAAGTCCTTGGCTCTCATACGATTGCTAAGGTGTATAAGCAGTTTTACGGGTCGCCTGGTAAACCCTATACCTAGAGTCTCAAGAGCAATCACTTTTGATCCTTTTCGGACTCCCTAAATGAAAAGGTGCCTGTGAGCGTCTTGTCACTTCGTGCTCATTAAACATTCGAAGGAGACTAGAGTCATCTTTTCGTCCTTTTCTCGACTCTTGAAACATGAAAAGGTCAAGTTTGGTTCTTGTGTCTTAAAATTTATTCGGCCACGATAACATCACCTGGTTAGATCTTGTGTGCGTTAGTTTTGAGTAGGGTCTTTATCGTTAGTTTTCTTTAGGTTTTCTAAGGGGTCTTGTCATCCTGGCTGACCCGTCAACTCTCGGTCCAAGTGATCAAGGTTCTCCATCTTCTGCTGCTCCAGAGGTACCAGTTGTAAGCGATACTCTTCCCATTGTTCAGAGTATCCAGCCTATCAATGTACGTGCCCTGGGCGACGAAGATTACATAGAAGATTGGAATCCTATCTGGGAGCCTGACAGCGATTATACCCCTCGTACTCCTCTCGGTATGTCGTCTCCGATGTCTACTTCCCCCATGGATGAGACATCTTCCAGCACAGGTGAGACACCCGTGGTGACAGACATTGAAACTCCGATCCCAGCTACCTCTCCACTCCCTCCACGATATCAGTCAGTGAGGGATAGGATAGCTGCTAGAACTACTTCTACGACTATATGGGATCCTAGTCTTATTGCCACCACAGGGCCCTTTATTTCGCGACCTCTTAATACACCTATTACTTCAGGTCTTAATACGCCTGTTACCTCAGTTCCTACCAATCCAACCGTTTGTGTAGCGCACTCGACTCTGGTCGTCAGTGCTGTGACAACATCCTCATCTACAAACCCTGGGGCTGGTCCCTCTTACAGTCAGGGCCAGCCAGGGGTTTCGTCTGGAGTCATTGATCCTGCACAAAATGCTCAGCCCTCTTCTGGTGGTGTTCCAGGAGCAGGCCCGTATGATGCCCACGGGCAGCCCATTGTGGACACAGATTACCAAGGTCCACTCTTTTATTATGATGCTAACGGCCAGTACCTCGAGAACGTTTCATCCCTGCCTCGTCAACCTTTCATTGAGAACTCGGCACCGTTGGACGTTACGTATGATCCCGTTACTCATACTTTCCGAGGGCATCGGAATCCTCCCGGACAGCCCCAAGGACCGCCAAATCAAGCCCAGCCGCCTTATGTGCAAATCCCTCAAGGGCAACCACTTTATGGCCCGCCTTACCCAGGACAATCTGGGGGCCCGCAGGGACAACCCTCGGCCGTTGGGGGTCCGTCGTTTTCATATCAGAGTCAACTTTCTGGATATCCAGGGCAACCTGGTACCCAGCAAGGTTACCCAACTGGACAACCAGGGCAGCCTTACACTCAACAAGGCCAACCCGGTTTCCAGCAGGGGTACCCATCTGGACAAGCTGGGCCAGTTTATACTCCTCAAAGTCAACCAGCAGTCCAGCAGGGATATCCTCTTGGGCAGGGTGGGCAACCCTACGTTCAGCAGGGTCAACCCACTGCTCAATCCATGCATCGTTCTGGGCAGCAGGGGCAGCCTGCTATACAGCAAGGCCAACCCATTGCTCAGCCTATGCACCAAGGGGGGCAGCTTGTTATACAACAAATCCAGCCCTCTGCTCAGTCTGTGCACCCTGGGGGGCAGACGGGCCAACCTTCTATACAGCAAGGTCAACCCGCTGTCCGCCCTAATCATCCATCCGAACAAGCTGGCCAACCTCAGGGTCAACTAGCTGTTCAGCCGGCTCAGTCATCTGTTCCGCAAGGACAACCCTTGGTGTTCAACGGACAACCTGGCACCCAGCAAGTTCATCCTGCCGACCAGCCAGGTCCATCCCAAATCAAACCAAGTCAACCTTCGGGCCAGATGATCCAAGCCCAGCCGGTTCAAGGACATTACTCTGGGCCTCAAACTCAAATGGGTTATCAAATGCAAGGTGGGCTATAGCCTCAACCTTCTTACCAGATGCAACCTCCCTATCAGGCTCAGTATGGGGCCCAACGGTCATATGGCTACCAGTAACCCCATGGGCAAACTCAGTTTGCTCCTTATCAAAATTATCAACAGCCACAGGTCACTCCTTACCAAAATTATCAGTATGCTGCGCCTGTAGGGCAAGTTTCTAATACATGGGGAGCTGGGGGGCAGACACAGGGACAAATGTCCGCATATGGCCAGAATCGTATGGACAGAGCTCCTATGGGCAAGGTCCCTACGCACCAGGCCCTTTCGGGCCGGGTCCAGCTGGACAGAGCCCATGGGGGCAACCGCCACCTGGTTGGAACCCTAATGTTGCCTTGAATCCGCAGCCACAAATGTCCTTTAACCCTCAGTTACCGTTTTTAGCGACGTTGGAACTGCCTGATGTGTCCAAGTTAACAAATGATCCTATTTTGCATAATCCATATTGGCCACCGGTTCCAACCAAAATACCAGGTGATTGTCCAAAGTTTGATGGCAAAGCTGGTGAAGACCCTCAGGCCCATGTAATGACTTATCACCTTTGGTGTTCATCGAACTCATGGCTTGATGATTCTATCCAGCTCCGCCTGTTTCAGAGGACTCTCATTGGTTCAGCAGCTAAGTGGTATATCGAGCTGAATCGCGGCATGTTTCAAGATTTCAACTCGTTGGCTATGGCCTTCTTGACTCATTTTTAGTTACCTATTCGGTACGAGACTGGGACGCATCTCCTCACATCTCTCAAACAGGATACGGCTACGCACATCTCTGATCATATACATGAATGGAGAAGGCGTCGTCGCTTGATCAAATTTTGGATTCCCGATCAACTCCTGACCGATTGGTTCACGACTTCCTTTGTCCCTAAGATTGCAAAAGACATCGCAATGGGAGCGTGTGTAACTGAAGAGTAAGAATTCGTGTGAGCTCAGTACCTCGACTTAGTATACTCTCAGTCGGGTACTTTGTATGAGTACTTGCCAGATGCCCCGAGGCCTGGACAGCCCAAGGCTCCACCAAAGCCTTTTGTTGATGGAGTCATTGGTTCTGTGAATTCGTCATCAAAGAAATCAGCCGCGAACCCTGGGAAGCAGAAACAGAACGCCTCTAACGAAAATGCTTCTCAGGGCCAATCAATTTCTGGGAGTACCTCTGAGGTAAACGCCGTTCAGTCCACCGCGGCGGACAAATCCTCGAAAGGGAAAAATAAAGGGAAAGCTAAAGATAAATCTGGACAGCCCAAGCAGGATCCTCCTAAGCCTCCCTCCGAGGAAGGAGCTAAACGAAAACCTAAGTATCCTTGTCTCATCTGCGATGAGGATCACTATACCAAGGATTGCCCAAGGCAGTCCGAAGTTAGTCGACTTTTGAAAGGTGCTCCAGGGCCTCCTGTTGTGCTTAAAGAGCCTTTCCCTTCCCAGCAGACCCAAATGGTGGCAGATCCCTCTCAATCCTCTTCCTCGTTCGGTTCTCAAGTGTTCATGGCTGGAACGATCCCCATCCATGTTTCAACTCGAGCGAAAGATTATCCATCTCAAGCCGGGAAAGAGCTGGAGGTTACCTCTAGCGCTCCCCTGTCCAGTTCTGGTCCCCTTCACATCGAACGGCCCAGCACTGAGACGATCCCCCGACCCCCTCCCAAAGGTGTACTCAGGAAGTCATCTTATAACCCCAATGCTCGTGCTGCCCAGCACTATAGCATTGTCGAGGACTTAGCTCAGGCTCTGTCTACTATGTCCGCGTTAGAAGTCCTCCAGAGCTGCCCCTCCCAGAGGAAGTCCTTGCTATCAGCCATTGGTGGCATCGACCCGGCAGATTCGGATTTAATTTCTTTTGATCTCGAGGGTTTCACACAGAGACTGCCTCACCAAGTGGCTTTCCTTATACAGGTCCTCATCAATGGCAAAACGATTCACCGTACAGTCATTGATGAGGGTGCCTCGACCTGCATCATGTCTATTGCTTGCTGGAAGGCTATTGGTTCTCCTGCTCTGAGCCAGTCTCCTACGACCCTGGAAGCTTTCGATGGAAGAGAATCTCGTCCATATGGTATCCTCCCACGATTGCCTATCTCTTTAGAAGGGAAAACCATAGAGGTAGAGGTTGAAGTTGTTGACGCTAATCTCACTTACAACCTCCTCCTTGGATGAAGCTGGACATACGCCATGCAAGCCGTGGCTTCCTCCTTGTTCCGTGTCGTTCGCTTCCCTCATCAAGGAAGAATCGTCACGGTGGACCATCTGTCCTTTTTTTCTTCTTCTTCTGAAGGAAATGTGCCGTTCGTGGAGCATACCTCCAAGTCATTAGTGAGTGTGGGTGCCGGACTGTTCAAAGATCCCTCCTTAATGGGAGTCTTTCCCCTCCCACCTCCGAATCTCGCCCCTGTTAACATGATTTCAGTACGTTCTGATCCATGGGTTCTTCCTCCCTTGAATCAGGAAGACTCTTGGGGTGATATGATGCCGTTGAGTCCTGCCGAGCTCAACTACATCGAGATTGTCGCTGCATCGGCTCCCCCTCCTGAACCTGCTTTTTTAAGCAGTGTTCCTGATTCATATGATCATTTCCCTTGGCTGGGTGATGAGGCCACTTTGGATCCCCTGAAGGAAACATTTCCCTCCGATGAGGCCATCATAGAGACTATGTCTCTAGAAGAGCTCCCTTGGTCAGATCACCACCATCGCTCTTCGTTTCTCCCTCCACATTCGGAAATGGTCGCATGTCTCGAGCGGTTTGCTTCATGTGCCCCATCTCCGCCCCTCCAAACACCTGTCCAGCTATACCAAGTGTCTTCGGAGGGCAATATGGGTAACATCACGCAAATCCAGCCTATCGACATCTCTGTCAAACCAGGGATTGTCGAGAATATTTTCATTGGAGTCACGTGCACTCCTGACGAAGTTCAACTCTATACCGCTTTATTTCGTGAATTCCATGATGTCTTCGCATGGTCTTACGAGGAAATGCCCGACATCGACCCTAGTATTGTGGTGCACGAAATACCTACTTATCCAGATGCTAAGCCTGTTCGTCAGCGCTTACATCCAATGCACCCTCGAAAGGCTGCAGCCATCAAAGCCGAAGTCGAAAAGCTTCTTCGAGCTGGTTTCATCTATGCCATCCCCCTCACGGAGTGGGTGTCCAATATAGTCCCTGTGAATAAAAAGCAGGGCACTATCCGGGTCTGTGTTGACTACCGCGATATCAATCGTGCGTGTCCAAAAGATAACTTTCCTACGCCTTTCATTGATCAGCTTATTGATGACTGCGCAGGAAGTGAGATAACTTTCCTACGCCTTTCATTATCGCCTCTTGACAAGAATGCTCCGAAGATGCTTGTAGCAGGCAGTCATGCGGACAATCTGAGGTACCAGTGTGGAGGATGGACTATAAGCCGGAAAGGCAACTGTGGAGAGACAGGATCATTGTTCGACCCCAGTATACATTTCACAATTGAATGCATGATATTCACATTCCTCTAGGCTAGTTCAGAGTAGGTTGTCACAGACTTCAGGTAGAGATGGACCACCGGGTGGGTAGCCCAGACAAAATCTCCCAGGTATGTCATTTACAGGAAGTGGAGACCGATGTGCACTTCATTCTTGAATGCCCTGTCTACTACAAGATTAGAGGAAGGTTTCATTGTTTTATTAGAGATTCTATTTAGATCAAAGATGTTTGGCCCTATATATTCAAGAGGCTCTCATGTTCCAAGCGCATATTTTTCAGCCTCCCATCAGACCAGACCCCACACAGAGGATCACGTCATTTTTCAGGGTACTACTTTCAGACAGGGGCACGAAGAAATTGATTGATACCAGTACGTATCTAGACACTAGATCAGTGAGGATCCGCGGGACCTCACCCTGCCACACGAGATCTCAGTGGCAAATCCTTCTTAGATCCATCCCTGG
This sequence comes from Pinus tabuliformis, assembly GCA_031772625.1. NCBI lineage: Eukaryota > Viridiplantae > Streptophyta > Pinopsida > Pinales > Pinaceae > Pinus > Pinus tabuliformis. The sequence goes on from CM062815.1 coordinate 840,448,193, forward strand.
GAGACGGACTAAGTCCTCCATATCTCAGCGGCAAGTGAACCCCCCAAGCGACGATTTAGTGGACAGTTTGCACTTTCCACCGACTCTTCATCAACCCACCAGACTTTGTTGAGTTTCTTTAGTGCTCTTCATTCAACCTCAGATGTTAGGAGAGATGGATCTAGTCTTGAGACTTATTAGCTCCTGGATCTTCTCCGCTACAGCCAGATGTTGATTTATTTCATGCATTGTATCTTTTTTTTAGGGAGACCATTTGGTTCTCCCGCTTTGTATGGACATCATTGTACTCAACAATCCATTTGACCTACTTTATGGTCATTAATTGGACATAAATTTAATAATCTTATCTTATTTTATATCAATCATCATAATAAAATACATATACTCTACCTATAAGTAAACTAAATTAAAAAATTAAGTTTATAAAATTAAGAAATAATAACTATGATAAAAAACCAAAAAATTCTTATTTTATATCAATCATCACAATGAAATATATATATTATACCTATGAGTAACTAAATCAGAAAATAAATTAGAAAATTAAATTTATAAAATTAGGGAATAATGACCATGATAAAAAAAAAAAAACAACCAAAAAATCTCATTTGAGATCACTCATCACAATGAATATATATATATATATATATTATACCTATGAATAAATTAAATTAGAAAATTAATTTTCAAATAATGACTATGATAAAAAAACAAAACAAGAAACCGTAAAAGCAAAATAAAAATAGAAAAAAGCAAAACAAGAAAAGAAACCATAAATAATTAAAAAAAAAAAAAAAACAAAAAAAATTAGAAAATTAATTTTCTAAAATTAAGAAATAATGAGCGATAAAAAGACATGTCATTTTAGTTGCACAGCTCTTCTGTATTCTCACAGCCAAAAATGGATTTTTGAAGGATTCTAACCTGCACCCTATGGCATCCATGACCTCCTTGAATCCATGGGAGATATAGATAGATCTTTCAGTAATTCAAACTTGCACCCAATGGCGAGTATGGTCTCCCCGAATCAGGGTTGTCCAAGTTAACATGCATTTGACGGAATGAGAATGCTGGCCGTTCAGATGGGGTTAGCGTTGCAGCTAGTGAGTGTGCAGCTCCAGATTTCAGTGAAGCACTCTGCTTCTGGGATTCGAACCTAGGACGTGCTGGTTCAGAGAAAATTGAAGAAAAACCCTGTCGTTAAGTGCATTTTTGGGTTCCAAGCAACTAGCTTGGTTTCACATCACGGGGTTCGAAACCATGATGTGTGTTTAAGAAGAATACTAGAGGAAGAAGAGGAGGTCTTGACGCAATGCAGCTTGTTCTTTTCTCCAGACAAAATGATGTGAATATGAACTGGTTAGGGTATTTTATTGTGCGGCCTTTATTACTTTTTTAACAGATCCACGCTGAAGACTTGTTCATAAAAGAACAAATACGGGAAAGGAAAGCCTTGGATGCAACGTCATTTTGGGATTTAAATTCTTTGCTTCGAGGATTTTCTTGGGGTTTTCAGGTTGGCAGAGGAGGGCTTCTGGAGTAGGTTTTGTAATTATTCTTATAGAGTGCATTTGCAGCAAACCCTTTACAAGAGCCACATATTATGTAGAGAGCTCGAAGGGGGCATCCTCCAATAGTTGATCTTCTTATATGGCGTCTCAGCCGTTGGTAGCCCCTGCAGTCATGGACCATAGCATTGAGGCTGAGAACAGACACATGGGGGATTATAGGACTAAATTGAGAGGGAAAAAAACAATGGTGCCGACCCAGTTTCATTGTTGTGGGACGACGCCGAAAAGCAACGGCACTATTAGCATAAGCAACACTATCCTTTTTGTTCTCATCCTCTGCAGCCACAGGGAGAGTTTTCTCCGAATGCCAATTCTAATCCTAGGCTTGGGAATTCTCCCAGGAACATCGAAGGCGAGAGTTACTGCAGGATGGCCGGCCTGGTTTATTGTTGTCGCTGGCGAAGCGATCAAAGGCTGGATCCCACGCTGGGCCATCTCTTTTGAGAAGCTTGATGAGGTCAGTAGGCTTGCTGTATCTCTCTATGGAATCAATATTAGCAAAATGATTTATTCACACGGTAACGAATCAATATTAGCAGAATGATTTATTCATCCAGGAAGAACAAGCAATGACACCCAATATTGCAAAAGAAATGCAGTAATATCTATCACATGATTAAAAAAAAATAGATTATAAATAAATAAAATTATGATCGCCATAAAGAGAATTCAGCTAATATCATGTGCCATAATAGGTATTCTACATTATATATTATTCATTACAATTATGAAAATTTATATACAAAACTGATTGAGAAATTAAAAACATTCTTCAGTTCACCAGGACAATATTTATACCTTATAAGCGTAGTGTTTGAAAATATACTTATTGCAGCCCCAATCCCCACTATCTCCTCGTGCAATGGATCCTAAACTTGTAACATGCTTTTAAATATGATATTCACCATTAGTATGAACATTTTCACGGGGTTTTGAGGTTGTTTCTATGGACATATCATATATGTGAAGATGCAATTGAATGCAAAGAAATTGAGAATATGTAGAAGTTTTGCAAGAAACCATTCTCCAATAGTTGAAACAAATCACACATTTCCCACTTGCAAACCATCACCTTGTACCTTCAAAAATTTACTCTCCAAACCTGCAGTAACACCCTTCAGGACTATCTTTTTTTCAGAAGTTGATTTATACAACTTGCAAACCGACCCCCAAGGTCACAATGTCTTGTACTGTAGCTTCCTTTGTAATGCAAATCTTTGAACTCGATCTTAGAGATTTAAACCTCCCCCTTTGAAGTTTATGGTCACCATCAATTTCCAAGTAATGGTATTTATCTTGGGCTTAGTGTACCACTTGTTGGATCAACGATGCTATCATTTCTTCCTAACTTGGAACGATTCTATCTCTCCTCATATAACAGAATCTAGATTGGGTTTTTGCATTTACTTTTGATGCAACATTTCTTGTTGATTAGGATTTGCATTTAACCATGGTGATGTGAATAACTACCCAAGTTTAAATTGAATATGCACCCATGTGCAGTGTGATGTCATTTTTTCCCATGTAACAAAGTTTGAAAGTACCCCACCCTCCAATCCTGTAGGAAACGATAAGATATTTTGTTTATTTGTTTTTGACTAAGTGGAGTGTTCACTATAAATATTGATGTTTCAATTTTTTTTATATAGTTTGTTTTGAGAAAGTCTGAGTAACAATATGAATAATTGTGAAAACTTACATTGTAACTTCGTTGGAACATCCAAAAATATTTCAAAAAATTGAAGTAAGAACATGAATAACTATGAAAGCATATACACAAGGAATTATAAATTTGTTTGAATATCCAAAGATAATAATTTAGGTATCCAAAATTGAGTTGTATACCTCATGCCTATAATTGATTATGTATGTATGCAAATTTATAAAGCATAGGTTCATTCATATATCAAATTTTCTGATGCACTTTGAGTTGTTGTAGACTATGGGAAACCTCCTCTTCTAGCACCAAAAAACTGTGAAGCTTGATCATAGTACTCTTTCCATGCTTTATTGTGTGGTAAATGGGTTGTTATTACATATGTCCTCTCCTAGGTGCCTGTTGCCAAAACCCATGAATCATGATAGTGGATGGAGGAAACATTTTTTTTTCCAAAGCATGTTGAATTCCAAAGGGCTCAGTGGGTGGAGGTGTGTCTCAAGGATCTCCCAGATGGCTTGAGACTGGTTTGATTTAATTGCAATGAAGGGTATGTGAAGAGATAAGGATGACACACTATGAGTTAATCCTTGAAGTTTGAAGTTAGACATTTGGACAAATTGGATTACCTCTTTATTGATTTAACTTGGTGAAAGAGAGACATCTATTTCTACTGCTGCATTATGAGACTCACGAAATTGCCTAAATTAGGTGTGTGTTTCCTGAGAAGAGAGAGACATTTGTTGCTACATTATGAGACTGAAGAAATCGCCTAAATTGAGTGTTACCTGAGAAGGGGATGAGGTGGAAGATATGACTAGGTTGCCTGATAAGATGAGGCAACTTCAATTTTTAAAATCTGTAGGCAAATTCAGTACATAAATCTATTTTCTCTCATGGAAGCTATGGGATTTAAAACTTCAGCATAGAAATCTAATGGCTTTGGAATAATTGGTGAGAAACAAACAAAAAGAGTGAGTTCTACATGTTCAAATCCAGAATTGAGATTGCTATGGTCTTGTACTCCATTTGTATTTGTTCAATCTCCAAAGAAAACTGGGAAGTGATAATAATGAGAAACAATCATGTTATGATCAACAAAGTAAAATTAGTTGTTGGGAGTAGGCTGCTTGAGCAATATTTTAGACTTTCAGCTAAATAAGTCACAAGATTTATCATTATGAACATTGATGTAGGAAACATGGTCCTTTTTGGTTGTGCAGAAAAAATAGATTTTTAATTCAAAACCGTAGAAATGTTATCACGTATATCGAGAATTTTTATGTTTAGATTTAATATCAAGGTTCCAAGTCATTATGACAAAAAAATCCCAATTATTCAAGACAAACTCAATTAATTATCAATTTAATAATAATAAAATAATTTCCATTTTTCCTTATTACTTTATAAAAGGGATATTGTATCCTTATTATATTTTATTTCTTTGGAATTTTTGGCTGGAAGCATTTATTTTTGGGTGAAATCTTGCTTTTTGTTTTTGAATTCAGCTCTTAAAAAACCACCACTATTATACAAAATTCACAAATCAAATTTTTGATTCCAATGTATTGCGAACAAATTGCATAGGAAAATTTGACCAAACAAATATAGCCAAAAACTGTCGAAAACATACACTACGACCTATAAAAATGCACATTGGACTGTAAACACACTTGGCCTCTTCGAATGTAATTATTTTTCATTTGGTTCTTTGTTTGCTTGTCTCAAATTCTTACGATGTGAGTCTTCTATAGTTGTGTTGTCTGTACGTTGACATATTGTTTTCTTATGTTCTTGTCACTGATAGCATCCATCCATCAACCAACCAACAATATATGTGTTTGGTGACTTGCAAAAATTTGACATGCGACATTGCCATGCAAACGTGCATGTAGTTGGAGAGAGCATAGAAAATTTTGTAGTGCATTACCTATGGCTGTGGGTATTTTGCCTGTTCTATATGCTGTGATCCTTGTTAGGTAGGTTTAATTTTTAATTTTTGGAGGTTGTGGTGCTGCTTGCAAGTAATTTATTATTTTTTGGAAATTTAGAATTCAATTATACTATTAAAGTTATTATAATTTTAAATACTTTATTTTAAAAAAGTTATTTTTTTTTTAAGAAATAATTTTAGTAAGCTTCGCAGATTATTCCATTTTAAAAAATAGGTAGGAATTACATAAACATCATCCATAATTAGATGGCCTCAACTTGCTCATTGGGAAACCATGTAAATTGGCTATTTGACAACATTATATGCCATCCAAAATCTGAAAAGCCTGAGAATGTTAGGCAAGGCTATATAAACCTGAGTGTCTATGCGTCTCCTATTTACTCTATGTCTATAACAGAAAGATAAAAAATGCATACTATTGATTTATACATAGAAAAATTGAGAGCCAAAACTATGCTAAGAAAAATGATAATCATCAAAAGATTCAATTGGCATCAAGTCTTTGGCACTGGAGCCCGATAGTTCAATTTGTGGAAGGTAGGGAATATGATTCTCAATACAACTTAAACGAGCATTTTGTTGTTGAATTTGGCATTGAATGAGTTGGGATTCCTTGTCGATTTCCTGTATTTTTGTTGCTAACTATGAAATTCCTTCAAAGCTGGATGTTAAAGCTTTTGCTAAGAGATTTTTCATCATCCAGAAAAGGTAAAGGGTCTGTAGAACTGGTTGTGTCGGCCTTTGGTATGGCCTGGGTTAGGGATGAGATCCTGCCATTCATTTAGCTCCAGTTCATTATATGTTTCCTGCTTCAATTCACTCTCCCAACCCAAAATAATCTAACGAGCATGTGTGTGTGCATTAGTTTGCTAAGACAGAGTTTCTTCCAAGTTTAAATCATTGTTATTTATGCGACCTTGATTTCGGGTAGTTCAATGTTGAGCTTGAGTTATTCCACAACCACAACCCTGGCCCTGGCTACGACCTTGACCACCTCTTGCATTTCCCCCTCGGGATGAAAGAGTGAGGAGAAAAAACATAAGGGAAAATATTGGACTTGAGGGCTGCACTTGGAGGGAAAGTAAATATGATAAATGGACTAACAACCCAATAGACTACAAACTCAAAGAGTTAGAGAACAAACCAACTGCGGGATACTAAATGAAAATTCATTATATGGAAATATACATGAATTTCTTTGTGTTAAGGAGAGAAAGCTCCTTGAGAATTAAACAAACTCTACTACCAGTGATACCCTGCCAAAGGCTATCGAAATAAAGCGTAAGGGTTTGTTGGCAAGGAAACATAATACAAAGAGGTAAAGGGATGAGGCTAGGAGGGATTGGTCCTTCAACTTGCTTGGTTGTTATTGGGAAATATGCAAAGATTTTTCCCCTTCATGCTTTAATAATGCCATGCCCTTTAGTGCAAATAAAAAAAAACAGAAAGAACATTCTGAGACACCTCCTAAAATTCCCATAGAATACATCAAGTTCAACACTATATTCAATGACATCATCCATTTTCTTCAGTGCTTTCATTATGGAGTGAATGCAAAGAGATGATTGTATGCTTGAATGAAGGTTTGTGCAAAGCTGATTCAATGCAATTTGCAAACTCTCCTTGATTTGATGAATTCAATGACTCATCGTGTAAGCCAACTTCAATTGGATACAAATACCCAACTTTTTGATCCTCTTCACTCGTGCCCAACATAATAGTTTGAAAGTATCACAATCTAAAAATGTGAAGGTATGTAAAGTCTACTATAAGGGGGCCTATCTAAAAATGTGAAAGTATGTAAAGTCTACTATAAGGGGGGTCTATCTAAATGTGAATGTATGTAAAGTCTACTATAAGGGGGCCTTCTAATGCCCCCACAAGTTGCCACGAGGGGGGCTCTTAACAGCCCCAAAAGTTAGTACGAGGGGGGCACCCAACGTCCCCAAACTTTGCAACAAGGTGGTTTTAAACCACCCTCATAAGTTGCAACAAGGGGGGTTGTAAGCTGACCTTGTACGTTGCTATGAGGGGGATTTTAAATTGCCCACATAGGTCAATTTTCAAGGGGGTTTCAAATCACCCCCAAAAGTGAATTTTTTTAGGCGATTTACAACCAACCTTGAAAGATGACTTTTGAGGGCTATTTCAATCACCCCTAAAAGTCACTTCTGTGGCTAGTTCATATCTCTTAAAAAACCTTTTCGTTTGTCCTCACAACGCCCTTAGTCTAGCCCACGTGAAGGGACCTCATGCCTAATCGACCCAACTTTTGGGGCTTGACCCTGACGAAGCCAAGGAGAACTGAACCAACGCCTCGTAACAGAGGGCCAATGACTTGGCAGATAGGCTTCAACCAACCATTTGGGCTATCCATCAACGCTATCTCTTCAAAAACCTTTCCTAAAAGGCTTGAAATTTAGAGGTAATGCTTTGAAGAGAGGGGGGTTCTAAAAAATTCCACCCAAAAGTCACTTTTCAAGTTTGGAACCCCCCTTGAAAACTGACACATTTGGGGGCAATTCATATCTCTTAAAAAACGCCCATAAAAGGCTTGAATTTTAGAGGTGATGCTTTTAGGGGTAGGGGGGAGGAGGTATGATGGAGGTTTTAAAAAATTGCAGATAATGTTAATATTTCTTTTAATTCCCACTTTTGGAGTCAGATCCCCCCCTGCCCTCCAAAAGTAATTTTTTTGTAGTAGTGGTAGTTATAATTTTTCTCTCCAGAAGTCATTCTTTTTTAATGATTAACTATGCTTTACTTCTTTCTAGGATATCCTCTCAAGCACATGTTTCAACCAATTCTCAATTTCATTCTTCAAATTACTTTTATATTTATTTTTTGAGATTTATAATTCTCTAATCTTTTGCAAGAAAAGGTCTTTCATTTTATACAGGGTAGGTGATTCCTTGAGTTAGAGGAAAGGAATATCCTTCCCTCACTAGGAAAGGGATTTCCCTATAGAAAAGGAAAATGATTTCCTTTGTTGAGAGAGATACAAGATTTTCCTTATCAAAACCGATTGCATTACCAACAGATGCATTGTCAACATTACAAATAGCTGGTGAAGTCTCTTTTTTAATATTTGGCTCTCGAGTAATCTTCTTGTTATTCCAAGGAAATCCTCGCCTCTCCCCTTCGCATTAGCATTATGAGATACAACCTTAATTGCTTTTGGTTTTTTCAAGAAATCAATCAAGGGTGCTTCCTTACAGATATTAGACACATATGATAACACTGCACATTGTTTAAGGGGTTCAACAATAACACTAGATCCATAAATATTTGACTCCATTCCTACATGCTTTCCTTTCGGTTTACTTTGGGCTAGTGGAAGAGGTCGAAGGGGATTGTTCAACATGGACTTTGCAACCCTTGCCCGTGTAATGTGAACATTAGATGTCTGGGTTCCAGTCATTGTTATTTTGTAAAGTTGTGAACAACATGACTTTACACCTTTGAATTTGTGTAAACCTAGTAGCAAAATTCGGAGATCTAGTCGCGAAAGTTTACCAGTTATTGCAGCCCACCCAAAGTTCAACTAGAATGCTCGAATGTTAAAGTGCATAGTGAATTAATGTGTGTACTTCTCAACTTTTTTCTACTCCAAAATAGTGGTTGAGTCATATGCTTTATTACTAAGCAACGGTTGGTTTGAAAAACTAAATGGATATTTTTTTGATAGAATGGTCACATCTTTGGCTTCCATATAACGACAATACTAATCAAATTAAAATAACAAGCAAGAGGCATATGAAGCACACAATCACTGATTTGAATGATTCAAATGTATTCATTGTGTTCTTTAATTCTACACTTTTTAACTACTATTTTGACTCTCTTTTTTGGAAATTTATTGTTGAATGTTCACCTTTTGTAGATGTGTGTAAAAAATCTAAGATCTCTCACTCAAATTAGCTTGTTGTAAATAATCTATATATTATGCAAGAACATGTACAAAGTTATTTTCAAAATTAGTAAATTTAGATGTAAATTAGAATGTATGGTTTTTATTTTTTGATGGCTCTAAGTTGAGTTCAAGTGAAAGGTCTAGGTGCACTCTTAAAGATCTTAAAGGATACAAATATTTGATGTCTTGTCGCTTGGATTTCCCATGCACAAATAATGTCACTAAGTATGAGGCTTTGATACAAGGTCTTAAAAGGGTGATAGATTTGGAAGCTAAATAGCTCCAACTAATAGGGATTTACAAATAGTTATCAAACATTTAGGAAATTCAATTCACTGTATTTTAATCACCTTAAGAATTATATAGATGAGGCATGGATTATTATTTCTAGTTTTGATACATTTAATATTAATTATGTATATTGAAGTCAAAATGCAAATGAAAATTTACTTTCAAACACAACTCCTATATTTATACCACTGAGAAAATTTTCTATGGACGTGTTTTCTAATGAACATTTTTTTAGGCATTTTATACCAAACAATATTACAAACTAGATATTTTTTGATGATGATGCCCTTATTTTAGAATTCCTCACATAGGGAGATACTTTTAGGGGATCACCATTGATGAAAATTGACATTGTGATCAAATTAATACATTGTCTCTAGATGCAAAACTAAAGAGTGAGAACTTATTTCTTAAATATGTGGTTCAAATGGAGAAGTATCATGACTCAGAAGATAAATTCAAGGGGGAAACAAAATACAAATCCAATACCTACGCAATGCAATATTAGGTAATGAATATCTGTAACAAATAATACCCAGAAAATATTAATCTAGGTATTAGATACATGCCCATTGAGAGGGCTACATTTTTTCATTTCCTCAAGGAATATACAGATTTTTTTTTCTCCTAGAATTACACTGATTCAAAGATTCATGACACTAAAATCATCCAGGATGTGATATAATTCAATAATTATATGATCCTATTCAACAAACATTCTTAGATAGGTATTCAAAAATATAATAACAAATGAAAATGAAACTCAATAAGTTTTTGGAGGAAAAAATAATATTTGTCATTCATCATGTGGTAGAATTCTTTTAGCATGCAATGTTGTTATGCTCTTGTATTTGAGCTAGAAGGAAATCTAGCACACGTTAGATTTATTGTACCTTGCAATGTTATTATTGCTAAGATGATTATATTGGTGATAGAAGAAAATCTATTGTGTGTTAAATTTATTTTACCTTGGAATGTTGTTGTTGGCAATATAATTGTAGTTGTACTAAAAGTAAATCTAACATGCGTTGAATTTATTTAATCCTACAATTTTGTTATGTTCTTGTGGTTGTGCTAGAAGAAAATATAGCACATTCTAGATTTGTTTTGCCCTGCAGTGTTGTTGGAACCATGCTCGTATTTATGTTAGAAGTAAGCTAACAAGCACTAGATATGTTTGAAGCTATAATGTTGTTATGTTATTATTTGTGCTAAAGGAAATCTAACACTTGCTAGATTTGTTTCATCTTACAATGTTGTTATTAGGAATACACTTGAGTTTATTACAGAATGAAATCTAGCATGTGTTAGATTTCCTTTGCTTGATAATGTTGTTGTTGGCAATAAGCTTGTATTTTTGCTAAAAGTAAATATAAAACATGTTAGATATTTTTCACCTTACATTGTTTTTATGTGCTTGTGTTTGAGCTAGAAGGAAGTTTAGCACGCATTATATTTCTTTCAAAATGCAATGTTGTGGTTGGAATTTGGTTGTTTGTGCTAGAAAGAAACACGATAGAATTCTTTGACCTTGCAATGTTATTGGAATTTTACATGTGATTGTGTTAGAAGGAAATTTAGCACATGTTAGATTTCTTTATTGCAATGTTGTTATTGACAATATAATTCATTTTGTGCTAGAACTAAATTTAGTGTGTGTTATATTTCTTTAACCCTACAATGTTGTTATGTTCCTGTGTTTGTGCTAGAAGGAAATCTAGCACAAGAGATTTGTTTCATCCTGTAATGTGCTTGTGTGTGTTAGAAAAATATGTAGCATGCACTAGATTTCCTTGCCCTGTAATGTTGTTGTTGTCAACATGGTTGTGTTTGTGTTAGAAGTAAATCTATCATGTGCTATAATTCGTTCATGTTACAATGTTTTTTTTCTGCTTGTGTTTATACAAGAAGGAAATCTAAAACACATTAGATTTCTTTCACCTTGCAATGTTGTTATTGGCAATGTGCTTATCTTTGGGCTAGAAGGAAATCTTGCATGCACTAGATTTATTTTACAATGAAATTTATTGTTGGAAATATGGTTGCTTGTGCTAGAAGGAATTTAGCATGTGTTTTGTTTCCTTTAGCTTGAAATCTACTTGTGTTTGTGATAGAATGAATCCAGCATGCACTAGACTTCTTTAGTCCTACACTGTTGTTATGTGCTTGCGCTTGTGCTAGAAGAAAATCTAGCATGTGTTAGATTTATTTCAGATTGAAATGTGCTTGTATTTCTGTTGGAAGAAAATTTAGCATAGGCTAGATTTTTTATACTCTACAATGTTATTGTTAGCAACATGCTTGTATTTGTTGTAGACATAAATCTAACACATGCTAGATTTTTCACTCTACAATGTTGCTATGTGCTTGTGTTTGCGCTAAGAGGAAATATAACACATGTTAGATTTTTTTACCTTGCAATGTTATTGCTAACATGTTTTTGTTTGGGCTAAAATGAAATCTAGCTTGTGCTAAATATGTTTTGTCCTGTAATGTTGTCATTGGAAATATTTATATGTTTGTTTTAGAAGTAAATATATTGGAATTTTTTCTCACCCCACAATGTTGTTATGTGATTATGTTTGCATTAGAAGGAAATATGGTATGCATTATATTTCTTTCACCTTGTAATGTTTTTATTTGCAAGGTGCTTTTGTTTTTTATAGGAGCAAATCTAACTTGTGTTAGATTTGCTTTGTCTAGTAATGTTGTTGTTGGCAATATGTTTGTGAATTTGCACTAGAAGGAGATCTAGTACGTGTTATATTTCTTTTCACAATGCAATGTTATTTTTGACGATATAGTTATTTGTGTTAGAAGGAAATCGAATGTTGTCTTACATATTTTTATTTTGCAATATGCTTCTGTTTATGCTAGAAGGAAATTTAGCTTGTGCTAGATCTCTTTTTTTTGCAGTGTTGTTGTTGACAATATGCTTGTGTTTGTGATAGAAGTAAATCTAGCACATAGTAGATTTATGAGACCTTGCAATGTTGTTACGTTCTTGTGTTTATGATAGAATGAAATATAGCACACACTAGATTTCTTTCATCTTACAATGTTATTATTCGCAATGTGTTTTTGTTTTTGTTTCAAGAAAATCTTGTGGGTACTAGATTCTTTTTGCCTTACAATTATGTTATTGGTAATATGTCCGTGTTTGTGCTATAAGTAAATCCAACATGTATTAGGTTTATTTAGCCATAAAATAATGTTATTTTCTTATGTTTGTGCTAGAAGGAAATATAACATGTGTTAGATTTTACTTTACCCTGCTGTAATGATGTTGTTCACAACATATTTGTGTTTGTGCTAGAAGCAAATCTAGCACATGTTAGATTTCTTTCACCTATCAATGCTGATATGAGTTTTTTTTTTGTCCTCTAGAAGGAAGTGTGCAATGCTTAAATTTATGTCCCTTTCCAATGTTTTTATTGGCAATGTGCTTATGTTTGTACTAGAAATAAATCTAGCATGTCCTACATTTAATTTTCTTTGCAATATTGTCATTGGAAACATGTTTATATTTTTGCTAAAAGTAATTCTAGCACATGTTATATTTATTTCACCCTAAAATGTTGTTATGTGTTTGTTTTTATGCTAAAAAGAAATTTAACTTACAATATATTTATTTCACCTTGCAATGTTTTTATTGGCAATGTGCTTGTGTTTGTGATAGAGGGTAATATAGAATGTTTTTGTTTTCACAATGCAATGTTGTTGTTGGAAACATGCTTATGTTTTTACCATAACTCATTCTTAGGCCACATATTCCATATGAAGGGCCTTCTAATCATTTGAGGGTTTAACATTTTTTATATTGTAACAATAATTTATGTAGGCATGGACTAAAACCTCATTGTTTCTAAAAGGCAGTGTCAAATTGCATAAGCACGGAGATGTCTCAAGAAATATTATTATTGTAATGTTTTTATTGACAATGTTTTTGTGCTTGTGATAGAAGGAAATTTAGCATGCACTACATTTACTTTACAACTCAATGTTGTTGTTGGCAATCTTGTTTTATGCGATAGAAGGGAGTTTAGCATGTGTTACATTTCCATTTCCTTGGTAATATTTTTAATGACAATGTGCTTGTGTTTGTGCTAGAAGGAAAACTAGCTTGTGCTAGATTTCTTTCGGTTTGGAATGTTTTTCTTGGAAATATGCATGTGTTCATGCTCAAAATAATTCTAACATGTGCTAGATTTATTTCACCATACAATGTTTTTATTGGCAATATTCCTTGTGTTTGTGATAAAAAGAAATCTAGGATACAAATATTTCTTTTTCTTTGCAACATTCTTGTTGGCAATATGCTTGTGTTTCTACTAGAAGTAATTCTATCACATTCTCTATTTCTTTCACTTTGCAATGTTGTTATGTGTTTTTCTTTGTGCTAGATGAAGATCTAGAAGAAAATCTAATAATTGCTATAGTTAATGTTCTTTCATTGTGTTTTGATTTTATGGTTTCTAAAGCAAGCTAAGAATATACATGACTATAAAAGATCAATTTTATGTAAATATGATGTTGTTGTAGTCTCTACAGTTTTATTTATTTATTCACAATGTAATGTTTTTTGGAAATGTGTTTATGCTCGTGCTAGAAGAAAAGCTAGTAGGTGATAACTTGCCTATAGTCATGATTAAAAGAACATAATAAATTATTTGGGGGTTCCCTTTTTCTAATTAACACCATGATTAGCTATTATTGTGAGTTCTACACTTGTTATTGTTCTTGTTCATTTTTGTTACACATATAATGATGTGATTAAAGGTGCGTGTCGGTGTGTTTCTTTTTAAAGGTTTCATTACTAATGTTTTTCTTGGTATTGGTATTTGATTGAATGTTTAATAAGAAGTACTATTGGCAGTTGATTAAATGTTTAATATGTTTACTCCAAGTTCTATCAAGATGATAAAAGAACTTATTATTTCATCTATAAATAGTGAAAAAACCACTGAAGATAAGTGTATTGTTTCAACAATTTATTTAGTAATTTTTGTAACATGAATAAAATGGTTTGACTAGATTATTTGTCATTGTGTTGCAGCCAAAATAACTAAAAATAAATTAGTTATTTTTTAACTAAAGGACATTTCTTATCATAGCATTGATGATGAAGCAAAAAAAAAAGCATATTTAGAAAATGGGAACTGATGTTGATTACACAATAGAGAAAAAATTATTACACAATAGAGTTTTAAAAAAGTTGGTTTCAGAAACATTCAAGTTAAACTTGTGTTTATGTGGACTTCTTAAGATTGTAAACCACAAAATGGACATAAGGTCATTGACAATCCAAACAAAGTTATACACACTAAATCATTGAAAAAAGTGTGGGAAACGCATACACAATACGATGCAACCAATACTATGATAGTGGGTTGTTCACTTGAGAGCGTGAAAGATAATCCCAAAGAAAATGTGAGTCTTGCCCCTCCATTCATTGGAACAGATCAAGAGGATAATTGGTTGTTCGATGAGCTATGGAGAATGTGCATATACTCAAGAAGGCTACAAATGTGTAAGCTATTTTTAAAGATGTTCAATTACATTTACAAGTACCTTAATATGACCGATGTCTATTTCATGTTATTATATGTATGACATCATGAATTATTAGTTTTATTTCACAACACTTATAAAATAATTGTTGATTTGGTTTGTCCTTACTAAAAGCAAAGTACTTTTATTTTCCTTATTTTTGGTGAGATACTGTGTCGATAATAATTATTGATTTGAATGGCCATTTAATGTTTTCATATCAAAATTTTCCATGCTATAGAATTTTTTACAATGGATTACATTAAATGTGAAAATTAATAGACAATTGGTATATTTGTTTGAATTAGATCATTACAATTATTTGTTTCAATTTTGGTTTAAGTTATCATTATACCTATTAGAAATTAGTAATGTGAAGGATGGCCCATTGTATTTTTATAACATTTTTTATTCCATATAAGTTGAAAAACTAGATTAGGTTGTATGTAGCACCAACAATAAACATACAATTTGTACTAAAAGAAGCACCAAAAGAATCTAAGGTAGAGACTCTAGAAATTAGCATATAAATAATTAGGTTTGAAATTTAAAAATTGTATTATATTGTATGTGGAAATTAATATATAATTTATTTGTTTACTTTCATTAGACCATTGTAATTATATTTTTCAATTGTAATTAAAGAAATCATTATAAATTATAAAATCAATGATTTAAATGGTGGGCCAATGCGTTCTTAGAATATTTTTATTCCATACAAATTAAATAAAGGCATTATGTTGTATGTATAAAGTAAACATATCATTAGTTTGTTCATGTTATTGGGGCCATTGTATTTGTATTTTGTGATTACTATTAACTCATTGTAAAATTCCCTTTGCATACAAATGGAAATAATTCATAATAAATATTAACATCATTTTTAAATTGGTAGGTTTTTATGTCCTTAATCAATGAAGTGTTGAAGTGGAGATGTGTTAATATCATACATGTGGTTGCAGTGTAGATGCAGATGAGCATTACTACAAGTCAAAAGATGGTGATATTTGAAATGGAAGGAGTATTATTCCAATCATATGCCAAAGATGAACTAAATTTTCATATTCAAACAGAACCAGATTGGCAGTTTGGTGATGGGTCCTATTTTTTAAGGCATTTTCAGTCAAGTATGAAAATGTTGCTTAAAAAATTATGATGTCGCAATATGGACATTAAATGTCACTGACAAGTATATTCGTAAAGTACTAGAAAAATCAAATATTGATATAGAGGACTTTAAATTTGCATGGGACAGGTCCCATTGTCATTTGCAAACAAAATTGGATGCAGGAAGAACAAGACAATTTTATGAGAAAACGTTGACTGATGTGTGGTCCCAATATGGAGATAATTATGAAGAATCAAATGTATTGCTAATAGATACAACAAAGCATACTTCTCAATTCATTGGATATCGATCAAACCACATGTTGATAAAATCCTGTATAGGGAAAGAGCAAGATACTTGGCTTATGCAAGTTTTATTCCCCTTTCTTAAGACACTTCATCTTATCAATAAAAAGCATTCGTACATTCAAATGTTAAATAGAACATGTACTTCATTGTATTGGATGGAGATAATTTCCTTTATAAATTTGTTGAAAAGTACATTCCAAATTTTTGATACATTTTGGACATAGTTTTTGTTGAATCAATTTGTATGATTTTATATTTTTTGAAATATATGGGAATTGCCAATTATATTAATATTAATATTTCTTATTATTTATAATTTCTTTTGCAATGGCTTTGTTGTATCGATTTCTTTTTAAGACGTGTGCATGTGTCATTTAAATTATCTTGCATGAACCATCGAAGCTTTTTATTTTTAATGATATATGTTTACTTATATGCACCAATAATCATAATATATAAATGTGAAATATAAGTTTTGAAATATAAATCCTTGCAAACAAAGGTGTAATTATTGCTAAAGAAACTATGATAATTTACTTGATAAATGTTATGTGCACTATTCACTATTCACAATGCATTATTCACTATTAAGGCTGAATTATTTGAACTTTTTGAAGCATAAGATATGTGATTTATTAATCCATGATTTTCATAAATTTATATGCCTAAATCAATTAATGGTTGTAACTGCAATCATATCATATTGAAAATCAATAAGGCACAAAGTTAGTTATTCATTGTTTACATATAAAATGCACTAATATGAGTGCATAAATGTGATTTGTAATTTTTGAGATAAAAATCTATTGTAAATAATTTAGTATTTCTTAAAAAAAACATATAATTAATGATAATGATTGCTAAGTGGACTATCAAGGTTTGATTAGACACTATCATGGATGAATTATGTCTTTGAAGTGTAAGGCATCTGAATTTATTACTTAAAGTTAATTTTTTGTATATTAAATAAATTGAAATCATATGATTTGAGCTAGAATTATATTATTGACTTATACTTAGTTATTTCCATTAATATGATTGTATAAATTTGATATATAATATTCGTATACTATGATGCAATTCTTCCAAAAATAAGTCTTATAATTTGTTGATAATAAGTATTAAGTGGACACTTTAGGCTAATGGGTGATGGCTCATAGGTGAATACTACTCGTTAAATTGTAGGGAATTCAATTTTTAATCCATAACTTATTCTTAAATCAACTATTTGTATATGCAATCATCTCAGCTCACATAATTTAATAAGGAGTCGATTTATTGACTTGTATTTAGTTATCACATAATTTATTAAGAGTGTATTAATGTCATATTGTATTGAAATGAAACAAAACTCTGTGTAAAGAAAAAATATCTTCGTAATAAAACATGGAATAATTAATTAACAACGTGTTAAGTGGATGATCTATACTCATTAAAGAGATGAGTAAAAAATAGTTGTATTTAAACTTTTTGCACCATAAGACATTGATTTTCTCATTGATATTAACATTTTTTCATTTTCAATTCTTAAATAGTTTATTTGTGATTTAAATAATTTCATATAAACCAATATGACTTGAAGAATTCTATTTGGTTATATGCATTAATAAAAGTTTATAAATGTGATGCATTTTTTAAATGTATCTCTTAATGTAAGTATATATATATATATATATATATATATATATATATATATATATATATATATATATATATATATTTTAGAAAACAAATTATAAGTAATTGATAATGAGTTCTAAGTGGCCTATATAAATCCATTTATTGACTTTTATTTTCCTATCACGAGGTTTAATATAAGTGTATAAATGTGACATTTTGTTTTGAAATAAAATTCCATGTAAAATTAAATTTTTTTCATAACAACACATGGAATAATTATTTGGTAATGAATGCTAAGTATATCGTTCAAGTTTATTCGTATACGAGTTATAAATAAATGAATTTAAACTTTATGCAACATATGACATTTGATTTTCCCACCCCTATTAACATTTGGTAAATTTCAATTCTTAAATAAATTATTTGTAATTGAAATAATCTCATAGAAGCCAACAAGACAAGTATGTATTAAATTCTATTTAGTATGTATGTATGTATAAATGAAATTTATTTTTGAAATCAAGTTCTTAATGTAAGTAAAATATATTTTTTAGAAAATTAATAATTTAAAATCAATTGTTGATGAACTCTAACTCGTTTCTTTTATTTTGAATCAACAACTTTTTCTAACTATGCATTCTTAAATCAATTACTTCTATATGAAATCATGCCATATAAGTCAATAAGTCAAGAAACCATTAATTGATTTTATTTAACTATCATGTGGTTTAATATGAATGTATAAATGTGACATTACTATTTCTAGAATAAAAATCCATATAAAAAAAATGCATTTTCAAATAAAACATGGATTAATGAATTTACAATGAGCATTAAGTAGAATATTTAAGCTCATTCAAGAGATGGGTCACAAATGGATGTATTTAAATTTTTTTCACCTTATGACATGATTTTCCCATCAAGATTAACATTTTGTAAATTTCAATTCTAAAATAAATTATTTGTACTTAAAATAATCTCATAGAATCCAACAAGACTTAGAAGCTATTTATTCAATTCCATTTAATTATATGTATTGATATAAGTTTATAAATGTAATTTATTTTTGAAAAAAAGCTCTTAACGTAAGTTAAGATATATCTTTTACAAAACTAATTAGAATTAATTGATATGAGCTTTAAGTGGCTTATTCAGACTACATGAAAAATAAAGTGTCATAGATGAATGCCTTTTAATACATATTTAATATGCAAAATCAATATCTTAAATATAATTTATTTGTATTTAGATTAAGTATTTAATAATTAAAGAACACGGGGACTTATATAAATTTCAACTAAAATCCATGAGTTATGTTTCACAATTATTTCTTCCTCATTAAAAATTCTTATCATTTCTCCTCTTAGTGAAAGTAATGATTGATCATGGTTTTCCATACAATTGGTTGGTGCTATTACATCGAGACTATTATTGGCTTTGACAATGTTGAAAAGGAGAGATAAATATCCACACTACCATCAACTATACTAATCTTTGAAAACCCTTGCCTCCACTACTTACAAGAAGACCACTAATTCTTGTTTACTTCAATCTGTGACATTGTCCATCACAATGGAATGAATCGAATACCCATTTAAGAACTCTCATTTTATGTACTTGGCTTTGAGTGGAGATAGATCAATGGTGCCAAACCTTCTTGAAATACCTAGATCAAAAATGCATAACTTTTATGATGGATGCCTGGGTGCTATGAAGACGAATGATCACCCCGTCATTAGTGCTTCATAAAGGCATAAAGGGACCGTAGGAAATTGAGCACAAAAACATTTTACTAAGTTTTTAGTAGACTACTTTCAATGCAATGCAAGGGATGCACATCCTTTCCATTTACACTAAGATCCTCGCATCAACATCTTTCAATCAACAAGTCCTCCATAGGTTGTGGGAAAGGGGTTTAGAGTCGTCAGACACAAAATTCAAACATCAAGGAATCTAGTTCGTTATCCATAACTATAATATCTTTATTGGATGTTAGACATACTAATATGATTTAGCTTGAATCAATTGCTTCTAAGAGTTTGATTTCACATTCATATTGTGTATTGATACTATTGTACATAACAACTTATGTTTGACCTATTCATGATCTCTACCTGGTTTGAAATTACTTAATTATTTTTATGTTGAATTAAGTTAATACGGCGATTTACAAAAGAATGAATGTTGTTGAAGGCCTTGTAATAGAATACTTCCAAATTTAATGAAATATGTGTTATATCTATAATACGGGAACGGGAATGGGTCGGGATTTAAATAATAATATTAAATTTAATATGTAAAAATGAGTTTAAAAGCGCTAAGTCACAATGTTTAAGAACTTAGGCTAAAGGGAAAAACAGGAATTTATGCGAGAAATAAGGCTATTTCCCTAAGTAAAATGGGGATTTACTTAGGCACTTGATATGGATTGGAATGAGAGGACTTAGTGATATTAATCAGATCTTAATGTATTGGGGGGCAAATTAGTAAATGATATGGGAAAGGGATGAAGTAAGATTAGTCATGCTTTGCTTGAGTTGCTCCAAAAATATGAAACTGCCATAGTACTTGTGATAGAGGTAAGATTATCATTCTTAGAGAAAAAATCAATCACAAGTCTCTTTCTGCAATACCAAAACTGCCTACCCAACCTACTGTATCTAACATTTTTTCTTCTTTTTCTATGGGTGCACTTGACTAGCAAACCCTTTTCATCTTTTCTTTTTTTTACATGATAAGCCTATCTAAATCTGCCTTTATTTCTTCTAAGGGCTCAGATTAAACAATTGAGATCCTTTGTTTCTCTACCTATCTATTTATCTACCAAGTTTAAACAATTTGGACAGATTTTAATTATCTATCTCTAAAACAAGAAATTCAAACATGAACTGGCCAGGATTAAGCTATTTGGCCAGTCATCAACTGTGGAAAAAAGTGCAACAAGTTGTACATGATGCTTTATTTACTGAAAATGAAATAGTAGTGGCATTTGGACTTGCACACTTTCCTGGTCTTTTTATTTGGGTTCATCTCTTCACTTTTTTGACCAACTTATTCTCTTCACCCTTTGATTTTTCTTTTAGGGTATACCCTCTTTACATTTTTTAATTTTTTGATTTTTTCGTAATATGGAAAACCTTTAAAGCCAGAAAAGGAATGAACATATTGTAGATCTAACCAAGTCAATCATGAACTATGACACCTATTGGTATAAGAGCATAACACTGGCTCCACTTGGGGATGGCTTTTCCTGGTGAAAAGTCAAGAACAGCAGGTTAGATGGCCTTATGCATAACTCTTGCTGTGCTCTGAAATCTTCCTTTGTTGAAAGTAGAAAACTTTACAAACGGATCATGTAAAATATACATATTTTTCTTGAGTAAAACAAAAAATGGTTAAAATTCCTTCACTGCTTTTCAAATTTTTCTACACTTTCCTCCTCATTTTTATTGTTGTAAAAGCTGCAGAAACTGAACTTTCTTATGTACAAGTCAAATTCAGGATATATCAACAAACTGGATCAAAATAGTGTTTCAGCATTCGACCATTCACTGGTCCTTCTTCTGTTTCTGAACCATCCATGTTCTTTAAAAAGTAAGTATTGTTGGCTTGTGAAGCCTGGATAACAAAAGGTCCCTTCCATAGGAATTCAAACTTCCCATGTTTTCCTTTGTCTTCTCTCTTGTAATCCAATTTTAACACTTTGTCTCCTATGTAAAAATCTTCTGCCTTGGTGCTCTTATTAAAAATTTTCTTGAGTTTTTCTTGTAGCACTTGGGATCTTTGGTATACTTCTTCTCTGGTTTGCTGCAAATGGATGGTCTGATTTAGCCTTCTTTGATGTCATTGGGTTGTACCTAAGCTTATTGCAGTAGTTTCATTAAAGGGACCCCTAATGATGAAGGAAATATAGCCTCCATACCATAGACTAATTCATAAGTGCTAGTCCCAATGGATCTCTTGGTAGTTAATTTGTTTGCCCATAGTGCATTGGTAAGTTTCTTATGCTAGTTTTTCTTGTTTTCTTCCAACACTTTCTTGATAATATTAATCAGGCTTTTATTGGAGGACTCAGCTAGACCATTACCTTGAGGGTAATAGGTTGTCGAATGGCATAAGGTGATGTGGTAATTGTTACATAAATTAATCATTTTCTTGGATTTGAAAGCAGCAACATTGTCGGTTATGATCTTTTTAGGTCTTCCAAATCTAGACAAGATGTTGGTTTCTAGGAATCCTATGATCACTGAATCATTAGCTTGCCTACAAGGAATGGATTCTATCCATTTGGTGAAGTAATCTGTGGCAGTGAGGATCCACCTGTGTTGGCTTGAAGAGGGAGGATGGATTTGCCCAATGAAGTCTAAACCCCATTGTTGAAATGGTCTTTCAGTGGAAACTGGTCTAAGGGGTAGAGGTAGAAGTTTCCTCTTGCCTTCGAAAATTTGACATTTGTGGCAAGCAGTGACAAACTTCTTGACATCAGTGAACAAGGTTGGCCACTAGAATCCAGCCCTTAGGATTTTGTCTGCAGTTGATTTCTAGTAAAGATGTCTACCACAGTCCCTTGCATGAAACTCTTTGAGTACCTTGTCAGCTTCATCTTTTATTAAATAGTTCAATAGAATACCTTCATGACTTTTCCAAAAAATAGCACCATCTAAAATACAGAATATTGAAGCTTTCATTTTTAAAAACCTTTTCTTTGTTCTGGATAACCCTGGAGGAGCATGCAGGTTTAATAATACATGAGTTATATCAGCGTACCAAGATGATTCTAAGAAGGCCTGGCTGATTTGTGGAGTCGCCATCTCCTATTCATTATCCACTTCATTAATATCCAGGGCTTGGCAATTGGTTTCAGTCATGAGTTTAGCCAATCCCTGTCCTTTTATAAGCTTTGTAGGTTTTATTTCAATGTCATATTCCAATATATTGGCTATCCATTTGCCTCTCTTGTCCTCAATCCCCTCTTGAGTCAGGATATATTTGACAACAACACTTGGCACATAGGCTATTACATGGGAATATAATATGTAGATTCTGAATTCTTTAATGGCTTTCACAAGTGCATAAGCATGTTTTTCCATGATTGGGTATTTTAGAGGTGCATCCCTAAGTGCTTTACTAAAAAAGGCTATGGGTTTTTCACATCCTTGATCATCTTTTTGTAGTAAAACAACAACAATGGTGTGTTCTGATGCAAATGAGAATATTATGAAGTCTCTATCAAACTTTGGACTTGTAAGGACTGGTGTTCTGGTCAAAGCCATTTTAATTTCTTCAAATGCTTGTTTGGATTCTAATGTCCATTTAACCTTGGAGTCGTTCTTCAACATGTTATTCATGAATCTAATTAATTCAACCAAATTAGGAATGAATCTTATTAAAAAGTTAATTTTTCCTAGGAAATCTTGAAGTTCTTTGATATTTCTAGGGTGGGGTATTTGTAAAATGGCTTCTATTCTATCAGGATCAATTTTGATGCCATCTTGGGAGATTATATGGCCTAACAGTTTGCCTTCTTCTAGACCGAACAATGACTTCTTAGGATTTAAGGAAATACCATACTGTCTGCATTTTAAAAAGACTTGCCTTAAATGATCTAAATGTTGCTGATCTGATTTAGAAAACACAGTAAGATCATCTAGATATATGACCAGAAAATCATGAATTTCTTTTGCAAAAGCTATGTCCATTGCTCGTTGGAAGGTTTCCCCTACATTCTTAAGTCCAAATGACATTTTAACATATTTGAAAGTTCCCCATGATGTTGTAAAAGCGGCCTTTTCCTGGTCATCAGGATGGACTAGAATCTGGTTAAAGCCTGAGAACCCATCTAACAGTGAAATCCTAGAGGCACTACTACCCTTTGTAAAATGTGGTCCATCTTAGGTAAGGGGTAGTGGTCTTTCAAAGAAACCTTATTTACATTCCTTAAATCAACACACAATCTGATTTCTCCTATTTTCTTCCTAGTGGGTACTAAATTAGACACCCATTCTAAAAACCTGATGGGAGCAATTATCCCTGCTTCATACATTCTTTTGATTTCTTTTTCAATTAAGGGGAGTAGTACAAGGTTAACTCTTCTGAGTTTTTTCTTGAATGGTTTTTTATTTTCCTTGAGGGGTATTGTATGTTGAATTACAGAGGTGTCATAAGATTTCAGATCTTCATAGCTCCAGGCAAAGACATCCTGGAATTCTTTGAGGAGTTCAACATATTTAAGTTTTTGATCAGGAGGCAAAGTTTTGGATAATTTTATCATTTTCGGGTTTTCTTTAGTTCCTATGTTACAATCTTCAATGTCTGAGTTTAGAGGCTACATTTTTGGTTTCTTTGGGATATCATTAGAATCAAAGAAATCTTCCAAAGGAGTTAATCCTGTGGGCAAATAATTGTCTTTTAAATTAATAATTTCAACCTCTGCTCCGATAATTTCATCGATGTCCCCTTCTTTCAGATCTTGCAATTTTTCATTGGTAAATTTTGTTGGGTGAAGTCTTTGAGTTGCAGTTTCTGCTGAAATGTCTCTTTCAATTTTATCTTTTTGATCAACCTCGCCAACAATGTCCGTGTCTATATTAGTGCTGGAAAATTCTTCTTCTAGGGTTAAGAAATTGTTAATCTGAGTATCATTATCAAACACTTGCGATTTTTTTACATTGTCACGTATGGTTGGCCTGTGTCTAATTTCAACTGTAAACTGATGGTTGGGTTCAAATGGCAATTTACAAGTGCTGGCAAATGTTGCTAAGCTGTGAGCATGCAAATTATGTTTTCTTGGAATTTTGGCAAGCTGTGTTTCTAGAAATGTATTAAGGATCTCAATTGTTGTTTTTCTGTAAGATCTTGATCTGGGATCATTTGTGAGGAAGTTGTCTTTTATCTGTTGAATGACTAAATCAGAGTCTCCCAAAACTGATACCCTGATTGCCCCTAAAATTTTGATCAATTTAAGTCCTAGCAAGAGGGCTTCATATTCAACCACATTATTGGTGCATCTGAAGTTTAATCTGTAAGCGTGCCCTTCAGCATGATCATTTTGTAGATTGTGTACCCAAATGCCTGCACCTGCCCCTAATTTATTGACTGAATCATCAAATTCTAAATACCACAAGATCTCATGTTCATAGTTAGAATCAGGAGTGTCAGAAATTTGTTTACTAGGGAAATCTGGTTTTTTGGTTTCATCTGGTTTCTCTTGAGTGTCTATTATATCATTGTTTTGAGAAACTTCTTGAATTTGAACACCATATTTTTGGTCTATAATTCCTTCTTGTTCAGGTGCTAAAACCTTGACATGAGTTGGTGAATTAACTTCAGCATTGTATAGAATGGAGTCCATGTCAGAATGCATGGAGTAGATGGGAAAATTTTGGGGTTTCTCCTGACTACTTACCACATATTTCATTAAAGTTTCTCGGTACAATCTCTTTGGCTGACTAAATACTGAAACAGTAGCATAGGACATGTCCAATTGTAAAGATACATGCAGTTTTGCACCCCAAGATCTAGACAACAACATGTCGTATTTTGGTGGAATATTAGCTACCACTATGTCCATTAAAATGGTCTTGGCGGGATATTGAACTAATGATACACATAAATCTTTGATCAATCCTAGACATCTGACCTGGCTTGAGTCAAAAGAGAACAAGTCTTTGTATGGCCTGGTAATATCTAGGTCCAACTTCTCCATTACAGATTTAGGCATTAAGTTATGAGAAACACCAGAATCAAACATGGCATTATGAAGTATTTTATCATGTATGTTCAGACTTACATAGAAAGGAGGGACTCCTCCATCTATTGATTTTCCGTTTACCTCAGGGCCAAAAATTAATTCAGGCTGGTCATCAAAGAGATTTATTGAATCTTTGTTCTCTGAAATTTGAAGTGATCTGCTAATTTGATTTCTGTAGACATCATGTTTATCCAATTCTATCAATGGAATGGCTATCTTTAATTTTCCTATTTCAGTCTCAAGATTGAAAGGTTTTTCAGTTTGAATTTTGATATTTGGGACAGTGAGATTTCTTTTTCTGCTGTATTTTCAGTGTTTTTCTCTTTTCAAGAGTGGCGTCATGGACTGAATTTGCTTCTATGCCAATTTCTGGAGGTTCTTCTATCTTTCCCTTAGGAGGAGTTGAATTGGAAGGTTGTTTGTTAGGTTATTGATTGTCTGATACATCTTCAACTACTGGATTATTTGGATTAGAAGCTATTCTAAGAAGGGTTTGTACAGGTGTGTTATTTATCTTGGCTTTGTTAGGCTACTTGGTTTCTTTCTATTTTTTGGCCTTAGGGACATCTATTCTTCTGCTCCTCAGATTGTATTGCTTGTGGACTTTATAAATGATTGTATCATATCCCTCCCTAAAATCAAATGATTCACCTGGTTGAGTTTGAAATTGTTTGAAAGTGTGAGCTTCTTAGTCATCTTGAGTCAAGAAGACTTGTTGTTCACCATTGAGGCCCATTAAGTTAATTTGAGTGTCTTCTGTTGGTTGATCAGAAGTTGAGGCTTCAGCATAATTTTCCTGGAATGGGGGCCTAATGTTTTGGTCAGGCGCAACCTTTCCAGCATTAGGGTTTTAGTTTTTTTTTAAATTTTGATTTCTCCCAGTATTGCTCGGTTGACCATCCCAAGAGAATTTCCTCTCAATTGTTTCTACTCTATCACCGAGTCTATCCATTCCTTTAATAATAGCATCTATTTTTTGTTCAAAGGCAGAAGGTTCTTCTTTAATAGGTATCCTCCTTTCAGTTCTAGCTCGAGCTCGTTTAGAAATGAGGTTGGCTTCAACGCTAACAGCTATACTCTGCATCTCTTCTAAGTCTCGAGGAGCTCTTTCCCTAAGTTGGTATGCCATATCTGAGTCAAATGCATCAGGGAATTTGATCAAGGCCAAATCTGGAGGAGGTCTGAGATTTTGAGGAATAGCATTGTAAACATTATTGAATCTGGTACAGTAATCTTGGACAGTTTCTTGGGTACCTCTCTTTAAGCCCTCATATTTTGATAAAATGTGGAGAGGATCTTTCTAATTTTTCCATCTATTCAGGAAGGTCGGAAAAAGAGCTTGTGGGTCATTGATACTGTTTGCAGGGAGGGCTCTAAACCATGTTCTGACATCTCCAGTTAAACTTTGCACAAATACTTTCATTCTGACATCATCATCATTAATCTCATAATTTTCAAAATAATCTGTCATTTTCTTTGTATGTTGTTGAGCTATGTAAGTGCCAGTACTGTCAAAATAGGTGATTTTACCTTGACAGTCTTGTGGCATGGCCCTTGGATTTGCAGGTAATTGCAGGGGAGAATATCCGTTTGCCATGTTTGTAGATATAACTGTGACAACTGGTAGAGCAGGGATAACAATGCAAATGTACACTGCAGATAGAGGAGTGGGAAGAATGGTGTGGGGTGCTGATGGAGAACTTGAAGAAGCTGTAGCAATGACAGAAAGATTTGGTATTTTCCCAGAGGCAAGCTCAGATTGGATAGGGTTCTGCAAATGTTTGTCAGGGTGTAAATTAGCAGAACTCTGTTGTCTCTCCTGTCTTCTAAGGATCTTAGGAATCAGATTAGGATTTTCAAAGACAAGTGGAGGATTAGGGTCCAGTTTTGATCTAGTGTAACGAATCTTCTTTGGAGCCAGTTTCTAGGTTGTATTTTTTTTTTTTGGAATAATTTAAGGATACAACTTTGATAGTCTCTTCTAGAAATTTTTTAGATATTGGAACCTTGAAGCTTTCCTAAAAGTGTTTCGAGAGAGGGAACTAATCAAGAATTTGAAACAGTTGTTTTAAACATAAACTAGACTGGAGATAGACTGAAGCAACATTTATTTACTTATATAAATGCAATGCAAAAGCAGTTTCAAAGGCTACCTAGCTAACTTTAGGCTCCATTTGTAGCTTATGAAGTAGATAGCAGTAACAAACAAATTAGTTCATTCTCCAATGGAGTCGCCAATGATGTTATCACTTAGGTTGTTCCCCAAAGTTGTAAGAAAGGGAATATGGCCGAGGTAACCATAGACCAATCTTTTAGATACAGATTCTAGCCAATCTGCATCCAGAGAGGACTTTCTCTTTATGATTTAGCTTTGTTTTGAAATATGTTAGGATAGTTATGAAGTTCAAGGGTTTTGTTTGTGTTTGGATGGTGGAATTCTATAGAGCAGTAAGGAAAACTGAATAGTTCAGTCCATTGGGCATGATGGAGTCAAGGAAGGTGGCTTTCTGGATTAGGTTTATTCACATAAGATGGCATCACAGAGCAAGGTAGTCAAACATGGAACAAATTTAGGCCGAAATCAAATGGAATGGACTCAAATGGCTGAAGGGAAATTAAGAATCCTTCAGCATATTGAAAGAGGGAAAATGGATGATTATTGTTAAGGAGCAGTTACAAATTCCTTAGAAAATAATCAAAATGAAAGAACCAGGAAGTAGGAGCAATTAAGAATTCACTGCCTATACTAATTCTGAAGAAAACACAGAGAATAATAAAGATTTAAAACAAAGTGCAGTCAAGCCAATTCTGAATTAATCTTTTTCTTTACTATTCAGATTGTGGAACACATATGATATAGCAAACATGAAAACTGTAAAACAAGAGATATAGGGGACTTATTGATCTGGAGTTTAATTTCAAGAATTTTGTGACAAGTCTTCTGCATCAAATCCTCATTCAGTAGGCCAGACAACAAATGGTTCCAACAGCCTTTTATTCCAGAAAATTTTAGTATTACAGTCAAAACTATGAATACCCACCAACCAACCCCAAATACTTTGTTTGGGGGGTATTTATACAAAATATCAAAATATCTTACAAAATATCTTATGGAGATAATATCTAGTGATGATTAACCCCTTTTTTACAAAAAGATAGAGACAAACAGTCTCGGAAACAGGGAAACAATAAATTGATGTTGTGCTAGCCGTTCCTTCTTTATTGGATGTACCGAAGGTAGGTTTTGCAAGTCAGTTTACAGCTATCTTCCACTGATACTCTGTGTTGGTTACTTCGTCGTTGCCGGACATTCTTTGACCCTGATCAGATACACTTTGACCCGCTTGAGCCTTATTTATCTCTGTTTATCTTATCACGGAAAAATAGCCCGAAATCTCTGCTTTATCCAAGAGAAATTTACAAAATCCCCAACATGTCTTCCCACCATTGTTGTTCTGGAAATTTATGCCTCTGAAGTTTCCTCAGGGTTTCATCAGCTTCTGTATATCTGACAAAATTAGGTTGGAGCTGAAACAGACGTTTTACCTCATGCTCAATATAAAATAAATTTTCTAAGTTATCATAGAGACTTTGGCTGTGGGGAGTGCATTTACTCCTGAAGCACTTGTTGATGAATTAACTTGATCAAAAAAATATGTGTTCAACTTATGTACATATTTTGCGTGTTTCATAAGCCAGTCATTATTTCCTAAAAGACTTGGTAGCCCTTTATCCTGCAAAACTGTAAACCTTTGTATGAAAGAATTAATTTCTACTTGCATATCCTGGCATCTTTTTCAAAAATTATGCATTAAAGTCCTCTTGGTTAGAACTCTTTTGATATCCAAAATGATGTCTATCCTGTCTAGGATGCCAAGTTGTTCCAGTTGTTCTCTATTTCTGTAATTCAAAAAATGTATGAGCCGGTTGGCCTGCTCAGGAATTTGTCCTAGTAAAGCTCTTTCTTTTTGGATTTCACCATGTGCTGCATTCACCAAATCAATCTGCTCATAAATTGCTTGGATAGATGGCCAAACATTACTTAGGGATTGATTGATGTTGGTCCAAAGAATTCCTTTGATTTTTGCCAGAGGCTTATCCATAGTGAGATCCTTCTCTAATGTTCTCACTTTATTCTCTAAAGCTTTAACCTCTCTTATTTTCTCTGCCACACTTATTTTGGATTTATCATAACTTTTTTCCACCTTTTCCAAATTTTCCTTTACTTGCTTCAGCTCTGACACTTGGAGTCTCAATTCTTCCATGGCCTTTATTAATTCCTCTATGCTCATACTTGTACTGTTGCCTGGTGTTGTTGCTGCTGTTTCTGTACCTGTAATTACTTCTGTTGTAGGTGTTGGGACATTTGGAGTTGATGCTGATGCAATTGTTGAGGGGGCTGCAGTAGTGACTGTTGGGATTACCTCAGGTTGCTGGGAGGTCGACTCTCCCTGCTTCTCTTTTAATGCTTTTTCCAGCGCCTGCTCTGTATCAGTTAATCTTTCATTGAGTTTCATGAGCAGGTCCATCATGTCTTCTTCTAATTTCTGCTCTATAATTTCTACAGTCTGAGGGTGCCTTGAAGGAGGTAGCTTCAATTGTTTCCTTAGGGCAACAATGTCCTCTTCCTTCTTCTTGATTAATGCCTTTATGCCTTTAGCATCTTTGGGGTCATGTCCCAATTCCATGATGATCTCTTCTAAGGATTTGATTCTGTTATCCTTGGCCAGAGAAGAAGATTTTTCCCAATGCAACTGAGTTGTTTTGTTGTCCAAGGAACTTTGCAACTAGTGGGCCAACATTGCCTTGTCAGTTAATGTGGAATAAACCATTTCCCCAGTCTGCTTGTGAAGTTCAATTTGGTCCAATGGATGAATGTCTTTGGCTAGGACCTCTAAGTTTGTTCTGATATAATCTGCTGCTGACTGGGGTTGCTGCACCTTTGGCTTAAAATAACTCATAATCATTTTTCCTTCTTTAATGTCATAGGCAAACATCAATGTTTGTTGGGTTGAGGGGGCCATTTTTAAGTATTGATTATAGATTTCAATCCTCACGAGATCATTCTTGGCCTTTATCTCTATGAAAGTTTTCTTGATGTCCGAGGTCTGTTTGGTTTGTGGCCTGGTGGACGATACCTCTACACTGTGCTGCCTTTCTAGCTCATGTCTATGTGAGCTAGTTGATGTATCCACCACTGGGGAAGTCTGCTGGCTGACTACCCTCTCACCTCTTAGATTGTATGTTGTTTCTTCAATAATTTCCTCTTCTGACAGAGGATTCAGTCTTTGTCTCTTTGCTCCTGGTTGCTCAGCAGGTCCACTGATAGGTGTGGCCTCTTCTCTGTCTCTTTTCTTGCCTTTTTCCTCATTTAGAGGAGTTTGTAACGCTGAAATTCTGCTACTCTGGTTTGGGCTGGAGGAATTTTTACTTTTTCCTTTTCTTTGGACCCCCCTGGCTGATCTATCATTATTGGTTGTTCCGTAGTTTCCACCTCTTTGCCCTTTGAAGTCCCTGTGACTGATGTGCTGGTTTTCTGTGCAGGCTGCTAAGAAGTTCCAGTAGAGGATGTTCCAACTCCTAACTGTTGAGGCAGCTTGAATATACCTGTCCAAAAGAGTCCAGGTCAAGGTTTTTTTTCAAGATCTTTCATAGCCTTTTCCATCTTTTCTTGCTCACTAATTTCTTCTATTAAGGTCCCTTCTACCCATTCTTCCTGATTTTCATATTGTTCAATTTCTGGGATCCTATGATGAACATACACCGATAGCCTGTATCTTACCCTCTTGTCACTTATGAAACTACATGGGTCATATGGCACCCACCCAAAACTCTTTTTCAATCTGAGGTGTTCTTCTAAGATCTATTCTGCATCTTTCCATGCTTCCCTATCATGGATAACATAAGGGCCTAACTGGTTTTTGATTCTCAACTGAGCCTTCTTCTTTACATTACAGAAGTGGGTTAAATCTACATTTATGATTTGCCTGAAATATTCTAATGCAAATAACCTCATGGGCACATATTTAGGCAACTTAAAAGGGCGAAGTTCACACCCATATATTCTGATCTCTGTGTGAATCTGGTAGAAGTACCAGTCACCTATTCTGTATTGTTTGCAAAGCTGTAAAATCTTCCTCATATCCCCAGTGATCCTAGGAGGAGGAGCTCCTATGAACAGAGTGGAGGCTGGGTGTACAAACAAGTCAATGAATTCACTATAAGTATAAGGGCACTCATAGGTATTGTGGAAGACTGAGCTCCAAAATATCACAGACCTTCGATTTCCCTTTGAGTTTAATTTCCTGATGGGAAATGGGAAGATGTTTGGTTGATAATAAAACAACAGATGGTATATAAAAGATGTGTATTTGAAGACTCCTTCTCTATCCAAATTTATAAATTGATTATGGATTTTGTTGGCAATAAAAGTGGCATAGTCATACTTGACAACAGGGGGTTGTCCTGGAGTAAATATTGATAATAGAACCAGGGTGATATCATCCACATATTCACTGGACCTAAATCCAAAGGCTGAGGATATCATGTCAACAATAAGCCTACCGGTTTCAGTGAAAAAAGCATGCAGATAAAGAGGAGGGCCTTTAGGTTGGTGCTTTGGTGACATGAACTTCTGGGCAATACATGTTATTTATGAGTTAGGAAATTGAGAATCTTTTTCAAGAAAAAATACCATGGAGAGAGAAGCAAGGGGCTCAGTGGAATGGAAATGTAGCATTTCATTGATGGATTCAGTAGTTATGGAAAAAAGGACAGTTTGGGAAGGAGACATAACTGCCCTATGAACAGGGTCATAGTTGGCACAGCATTGGTGAATGATGTCTGGAAAAACATGGACTGAGGGAAGGAAGTACATGGGAAGGTTTGATTCCCATAGTCCAAAAATATCAGAGTTGCTTAGATAACTATCCCTAATTTGGCAGAAGGCCTGAAGATGATTATAATCAGTGGTTAGGTCCTTTATTTGAAAATCTTTGTTTGCAAGAGGCAGATAATTTAAGTCTTTGTGAGGTGCATTTACAGGCGCGACATTCAGGGCTGCGGGGGCTTCCATGTTTGGTTCTTGTGTTTTCAAATTGGAATTTGGGATTGTTTATGTAGAATTGGGCTAAACAGCAGGTTTAGGAGTCTTTTATGAACTAAACAGACTGATTTCAACTCAAAGTTGGCTTTCTCAGGTAGAATTTTCAGTGGAAAAGTGAAATTGCAGGTTTGCAGGGTAGAAACGGATAAATACCTGGATTGCGGAGGTAAAACTACGAATTTGCAGGTCGAATGGCGGACTGCCGAGTACGACATAGGAGTTTCTTGGCCGAGGGACGAGCTAACTGCTCGAACAGTCGAGTGGACGTACTTTGCATGGAGCACAGTTTGGAGAAAATCGGGGCGAAAATGACATTTTATCATTTATTTAACGAAAATTTGTTTGGTGGGTATTTTTGGCATTTATTGAGCAGATATCGTCAGCATAACGGACAACTTGTCGCGTAGTGGAGGGTACGGGACAGTGACGTGGCAGTGACGTCAGTGAGGGGTCAGCGAGAGGGCGATAAGTGGTTTACCCCGAACCGCTTGTGGGCTAAAGTGGTTTCAGACAGGCGGGCCGCGAGCAGCGCGGGAGTGCGACACACGTCCTAGTACGGGTGGCGATACTGCCAATTCCCCGGACATTAAAGTGCAGCGATGGAGGGGGTCGCGAAATGATCTATAGCCGTCGGATGCGAGGGCTGAGATTGAACGATGGGCGGTCTCCTGAGATGGCATGTACTTTAAGCAGTGGGACCGATGTAATTAAACCATGATTCTAATGTTTTCGGGCGCGATATCATTGGTTGTCGGGGTTTATCTTAATTTAGGTTATTAATTAACCAAATGTTAATTAACCCTTTGGATGGCGTGCGGCGGGTTATTAATAAATCCCAAATGGATCTATTAATCCCCTTAAAAATAGTGAATATGGTTATATAACCGGGGACGGAAAATATTAATATTTAGGGTTTTTATTATATCTATAATATGGGAACATGTAATGGGGCGGGATTTAAATAATAATGTTAAAGTTAATATGTAAAAATGAGTTTAAATGCGCTAAGTCACAATGTTTAAGAACTTAAGCTAAAGGGAGAAACAAGAATTTATACAAGAAATAAGGCTATTTCCCTAAGTAAAATGGGGATTTACTTAGGCACCTGATATGGATTGGAATGAGAGGACTTAGTGATATTAAGCAGATCTTCATGTCCCTGGGGGGTAATTAGTAAATGATATGGGAAAGGAATGAAGGGAGATTAGTCATGCTTTGCTTGAGTTGCTCTAAAAATATAAAATTGCCATAGTACCTGTGATAGAGGTAAGATTATCATTCTGAGAGAAAAAATCAATCACAAGTCTCTTTCTGCAACACCAAAACTACCTACCCAACCTACTGTATCTAACATTTTTTTTCTTTTTCCATGGGTGCACTTGGACTAGCAAACCCTTTTCATCTTTTCTTTTCTTTACATGATAAGCCTATCTAAATCTGCCCTTATTTCTTCCAAGGGCTCAGATTAAACAGTTGAGCTCCTTTGTTTCTCTACCTATCTATTTATCTACCAATTTTAAACAATTTGGACAGATTTTAATTCTCTATATCTAAAACAGGAAATTCAAACATGAACTGGCCAGGATTAAGCTATTTGGCCAATGATCAACTGTGGAAAAAAGTGCAACAAGCTGTACATGATGCTTTATTTACTAAAAATGAAATAGTAGTGGCATTTGGACTTGCACACTTTCCTGGTCTTTTTATTTGGGGTTCATCTCTTCACTTTTTTGATCAACTTATTCTCTTCACCCTTCGATTTTTCTTTTAGGGTAACCCTCTTTACATTTTTTAACTTTTTTTATTTTTTCATAATATGGAAAACCTTTAAAACCAAAAAAGGAATGAACATATTGCAGAGCTAACCAAGTCAATCATGAACTATGACACCTATTGGTATAGGAGCATAACAACTTAGATACTTTCAAAATCAAACTAAGTTGCAACAATTTTTACATCACAACTGGATGAGTTCTGTGTAGTAAGTTCACTTAGTAATCAGTCAACAAGAAAGTAAATCAAGTCAAGTAATTGATATGAAGTCAAAATCAAAGGAGTCTTTGAATATTTCAGTTATTCCAGAAAGTAGATTGTTAATACCCATTAGATGTATTGAACAAATTTCTACAAATATTGTTTTCAAAGATGTTTTTGAATCACTAACTCATGATTCTTTGTGGAAAGAATTCAATTTCCATGTTGATAATAGGTTGTTTTCCCATCGTCGCAAGTTGTTCATACTGCGGATGGAAGAAACAGGTCACTAAATCAAAAGGTATCATGGTCAGCATCATCAGGGTCATCACTTGTAGGTGATTGATCGAATGTATTGGTACATCATCAAGTCAAGGTGGAAAGAGAGGGAGTTCTACCCTCATCGACTAAATGTTTAGTAAAACTTTTGTGGTCCAAAAGCTTTCAAGTGGAGAGGAATGATCTAGGAGGATCTGTTGATTCAATTGCATAGATATTCAAAGTGGCATCATCAATGTTCATGGGTGTTGTTCAGTGTCGTCATCGCTTCAGTTCAGCTTCGACAGATCGACAATGTTGGTTATGATCAGGTTGTGCAGGTAATGTTCGTAGTAATGTTCATGGCATTCAATTGATGTGGTATTGTACCTGGATGTCGACTGATGTTCATCGACAGTTCCGCCATGATTGGTCGACGACATGTGTTTTGTCGTTTGACTTTGCAGATTTGATGTGTCGACAACAGTGTCGTCAGTAGCATAGATTCATCATCCGAGTTACTGTTGCAAAGATAGCTGGAGTCAACAATGAGCGTGGGTTGTCGTCATGGCAGAGGTTTGATATCGTCATTTGTCGATGATCGACATGGGTTTATTGTCGTCATGTGATGAATTTCTCGAACGTCGCACTGTGACAAAACTATACATATGGGTTTTTTAAAATAAATCCTAATCTATGTACCAACCCTAAATCCTATGCTAAACCCTAGTCTAAAACCTATGCTAAATCAAAATGCATCCAAACCTAATGCTAGTTCTAATCCTAAAGACCTAAACACCATTACCTATTTCAAATACTCAACATTCCATTCAAAATCATTATTAAAAATCCTTACCTAAGCTCAAACCTTAATGCAAATACATTAAACTACGAATTAATACATTACAAACCTAAACAATAGCTCTCGGCCTATTTTACCACACAAAACATTACAAAATTGTTCATAACACAGTCCTAACCGCCAACATCTGACCACGCTGGACCATGTCATGTGAACAGGAAGAAGAGTTTGCAGCGGAGGTTAGCACTAACCACCAACCTAAACCGCGTGGGGATTCAAACCGCAGCAAATTTATGTGAACAATCAAGCAGGAATGTTATTGGAAAGCCATCAGTGGTAACCGCAGCGGGGTCAACTTCCATGTGAGCATAGGTAAGGCGTCGGCGGGTTGGTCGCCGGAGCTGCGGGGATAACCCTTCCAGGTAGCCGCCACGAGTTAGACCGCTTGGTCACATGCCAGCGGTCCACACAATCTGCGCAGCCAAACTGTTTGCGGTTTTAGAATTTATTGTAGTTTTAATTTGGGTTTTCAACAGTTTATTTGTTAAACTTAATTCGGTGACCATGCCAACCTAGTCTAGGTTGCACAAAACCATAAGACCGAGTTCCAAAATTCATAATGGAGCAACCAATTCATCTTGTAATAAGCCCATGGAGATTATTATGTACCTACAAGCCTATAAGAGGCAGATTTTCTCATTGAAAAATAGCTGGAGTGGTTTTGGTTTTTGTATGCAAGTTTCGGAGGACATAGGCTATTTTGCTTTCAGTGTCTTAGGAGCATCCAGAATCGGATTTGGAAACCGTAAGTGGTGTTGGAAAGATGGTTCAAAGAGCTATCTGATGACAGAGGTCAAAATTCCCTATGTGCAAGTTCAGTCTATCCAAATCACTGTGTAATCGACTCCTTTCTTCTCATTACTAATAAAACGGTCGCTCATCTTGAAAGTGGACCTGGAGACGTAGTCCATCAGGGACGAACTCCTTAATCAATCTTGATGCCTAGTATAACTGTGCTTTTGTTGTTTATACTTCTATTTTGCATCTTACTTATGGTTTATGAGCTATTGTAAAGTGATCAATTTAAGCAGTTTTCCTCGATTTCTGTGCATTCAGTTAACATTCAAACTCATTAATGGCTAATCAATTCTACATCAGTTTTTAGTATATGGTCATATCAGATCAATGGTGTATGTTTATTCCCTTGTTAATCCATGATATATTTTCACAAGAGGTGGTCCATGTTGGATTTGCACACTAGAGATGTATTACTGAAAGGTTCCTTGATCTTAGATGGGAGCTTGTGTGATATTCTTCCCTAGGGCATTG
This sequence comes from Pinus tabuliformis, assembly GCA_031772625.1. NCBI lineage: Eukaryota > Viridiplantae > Streptophyta > Pinopsida > Pinales > Pinaceae > Pinus > Pinus tabuliformis. The sequence continues at coordinate 840,485,383 of CM062815.1, forward strand.
GAGATCCTTCAACAGTTTTGGTGATATTTCACATGATGGGCACATGGATATGGTTGCTTGCTTGGAGAAACATGTTTATTAGGAATAATGTTTTGCATCTTGAAGGAGCAAATTGGGCCTTAGACAACATAAGGTCATTTGGGTGCTTGCATGGAGTCTTGGAGTCGACTTGGGGACTCGTGGATTGCAAGAGTGTCTATGTAGGGGGAGTAGACCTAGTGGAATAAATGTCTTAGGTGTCATTGTGCAAACTCTAAATATGTGAAACATTCTTAACCATGAAAAGGAGAACCTAGACGTAATTACTAGGAAAATGTCCCACTGTCACCTTGGTCACCTTGGCCCACTCTTTAGGCTAAAGGAAAGAATATATCTTAGTCTACAGAGTTATCCCGAAGGTCAATCAGGCTAACGCGTTGTAGATGTTAGAGTGATTCTTTAGCTTGGATTGATTATGAATTTTTTTAACCAAACAACCACTTAGAATGTGAGAAATGTGACGAAGTATGCAAGGAACTTATTTGATTAATGTTAATAAACACAAGATTCTAATTACAAATGAAGTGAGATAATAAAAACCTGTGTTTATAGTGCTAGAAATAGATAAAGTGTTTTATGACAATCTTCAATAACCAAGTGAAACATAAATTACCCAATTATGCCTCAATATAAATGGATCATTCGAGCATAAACATTACAACCATGTATTATCAAGTCAAAGGATTTTTATGATCATGTAATAGAGATGTTGATACTATATGTGTTCGGAACTTAGCAATAACCAGTTGCACTATGAACTATGATATTATGGCATCCACACATTTTAACCAAATTTTGCAAGTTGCATAGATTATGATGAAAAATGCTTGCATTCACAACAACTATCCAACAAATCATTGAGATACCAAGTATGAGTTATATTCATTAATAGCACAATAATATTTAATGAGACTTAAGTTGATCAAGATACAAAATTTAATTGATGTTGGATCTTAAGTGTTATTCATCATCCTTCATAACCTCATCACATTATCCCATAAGTTACACATGCAATTTATAAGAGAAAATTATGTGTTTGGTGATTTAAGTTTTGTTGACAAGTATTACCAAAAATATGTGTAACATGTCCATAAATCATTGTCAAATCATGAAAAATTTAGCACTTTAACTTTTGATCATCTCATGAAATAGAATATTTAGATATTAAATTATATTATCTAGCATTTAGGTGCAATTTTCATGATTTGTCCTTGATCCTAAATCTACTATGTAATAATTAATGCGACATATTGATTACAATAGTAATTATTCCAATAAAAAGAGACTATTTAGAACTCAGAAGAGAATATCATCAATATTTTAACAATCCCTTAAAGACGTGATATTTATCTATAAACGGTATGCCTAATGATCGTTTGTCTCACCAAAACATATGCTTCGTCAATTGTTGTTTTTTTATGTAATTTGATTTCACTACCTCTTCAAACAACTTATGTAGCAAACACATTCTCTATGATCCAGGTGGATGTTGGTGGCCACCCACCTGTCCCACTTGGACCCCCACAACTGTCTCTTTCAGTTTTTCAATTTCCGTAATTGTAGCACAATTTACCATTTTTAGCAGTTTTTCGGGTCCTGAATTTCCGTAGCTGTTTTGAGGCCCTAAACAACGTTTTTTGGGAAATATGGGAGCAACATGGATCCATGGACTAATTTTTCTCTTCTCAAAGTTGTATTGCTCGAATATATCTTTCTAATGAGCTATTGTATGCGTCAAACGAAGATCGTATGCCAAATTTATGACCCTGGGAAATTGATGTACCAATTTACCCAAACGGGGCCCACAATTTGGTGTTTCATCTTCTAGGGTTAGTTTTGAGATGTTAAGGGTTTTCCATTGTTTCTAAACAATAAATAGGCCTTCGAGCCTCATTGTAACACAGTTCAGAGGCATGTAGCCACCACATCTCTTCTCAGAGATAAGCTACTATCGCCCTAGTTGGTTTATTTCCATTTCTGTTTGTAAGCATATTTCAATATTTTACATTAATGAAATGAAGTATTATTTCTGTTGCATCTTTGTGTATATGGTTATCTTGTATTTTGTTGCATTCCTATTTAAATCTGGGTCAGTGGTATTAGAGCGGTTTGCTTTTTTCTTTGTTTTTCTTTGCATGTCCCCAACAAGGTCGGGATATAAGGAGCTAGGGCTCGATCTGGTTGAAGCTTTGCAAGATCAGGCTTGCAAATCTTGACAACCTCCCATGGTGGATGAAAAGAAAGACGAGGGGGTAGGAGATCCTATCAAAATCTTGCTTGAAGAAGCCCTCGATGATGGACAACTTTGCCCAGATCCTTCAGCGGCTACCCAGAGGCGACACATCAGCTTCCATCAGCTACTCTGGAAACACCACACCCTTTAAGGTACAAGTTAATTTTTAAATCCCCATCTTCGAGGGTCAAATAGAAGTAGATGTTGTAGATAAATGGTTAAATATACTAGATGGGTATTTTTCTGTTCATCAATTTTCGAGTCAGGAAAAGATTGTTTTTGCTCTTCTCAAAGTAGCCCTCCACATCAAGGACTGGTGGGAAACCTACTACGAGCATAAGAATGAAAGTACGACTCACTATGTTTAGCCGCACCCACTTAGGATTCATTCCGGGATGCTGTCAAGGAGCAGTACTACCCTGTCAAAAGCTATGAGGAAAAATGCATCAAATGGACCACACTACAGCAGGGAAGGGACCAAGATGTGTCGGAGTTCACAAACATTTTTCATAGCCTTTGCACACAGTTGGGTATCAAGGACTCTGAGATGCATTTTTTACTCAAATACTACGGCTTCCTATGCAGATACATCTAGGAAGAGATGGAGTTCTTAAACATCTCCCCGCTCAGCATTGCGTACCGATACACTATCAAAATCAAGCAAAAGTTCAAATAGAAGAAGCAAGACTTTGGACCTATCAATCCGAAGACCAAAGGAAAAACACAAGGCAAGGTGGCCCAAGACAACCCATCGAAGCCACAAGAAAAGAACAACACCACGAAGTCAAAGAAGGAAACAGGAAAGTGGTTCAAGTTCCACAAGAGCCCCACTCAAAACACAAGTGAGTGTCGGACCAAGCAGTCACCGGTGGCCGACTTGAAGGCTTCAGAATCGTATGCATGTTCCGACCCTGGGTCAGAACCCGAAAAGGGGAATGGCAAAGGGAAGCAGATCATTGATGTGGAGCCCAGCATCATTATTGCCACCGCCAAGATCTAGAAGAATGAATCCAAAGATCCAGAGGAGGGGGAACGTCTTTTCCACTCACTGATGTGGGTTAAGGGTTCACCGCTACAATTCATTGTTGATAGTGGCAGCCAAAAGAACCTCATTTCAGCAGAGGTCGTGAAGTGGTTGGGCCTACCAGCTACACCACATTCGTAGCCGTAAAGTATCGGGTGGCTTCATGAAGGACGAGATCTCAAAGTTCGCCAGCAGTGTCGCCTTCCCTACAGCATCAAGCCCTTCACAGACGAGGTATTGTGTGATGTTACACCTCTGGATGTTTGTGATGTATTATTAGGCCAGCCATACTTGTGGAGGTGACATGTTGTGTATGAGTCAAGGCCTAGTGTTGTCATTATTTCTTTGTGTAATTCATTATACAGGATACTGAAGGTAGCCCCACCTAGCGCCACCTCTTTGATCACTGCCAAGAAAGGTAGCAAGCTGATCTCCCAGACTAGGAAATTCATTTTCTGTTTGGTTAGCTCCCAAAGTAAGGGGAAGATCGTCACCACATCCATGACCCCCGCGAAGGGTTCCTCCACGCAACAACAACAACAAAAGGATATGGTCATGACAGAACACGGGAACAACTTCTCCTCACCCACAAGGTTACCACATAAGCTTCAAGTGGACAACAAAGTTTAGTTGCATCTTCAGAAAGAACGCCTTACAAGAGCTCATCAGAAGCTTCGACCACACCGACATGGTACTTACACCATTACCAAGGTTGTGGGAAATAATGCTTTGGAGCACAACATTCCTCCATTCCTTTGCCTACACCAAGTGTTCAATGTGCACCTCCCTCAACCATGCTTCCCACCATTACTGGACACATCCGAGATTGCAAAACAGCTCACCAGTGACCAAGTTCAACAGATGGATGAACTCAACGCAATGTGGACCATTGATTCCTAAGGGGGGAGGAATGATCCAGATGGAAGTTGGTGGCTACCCACCTGTCCCACTTGGACCCCCACAACTGTCTCTTTCAGTTTTTCAGTTTCCGTAATTTCAGCACAATTTACTATTTTTAGTAGTTTTTCGGGTCCTGAATTTTCGGAGCCATTTGAGGCCCTAAACGACGTTTTTTGGGAAATATGGGAGCAACATGGGTCCATCAACCAATGTTTCTCTTCCCAAAGTTGTAGTGCTCAAATAGATCTCTCTAACGAGCTATTGTATGCATCAAACGAAGATAATATGCCAAAGTTACGACCCCGGGAAATTGATGTACCAATTTACCCAAACAGGGCCCACAATTTGTCATTTCATCTTCTAGGGTTAGGTTTCGAGATGTTAATGGTTTTCCATTGTTTCTCAACAATAAATAGGCCTTTGAGCCTCATTGTAACACAGTTCAGAGGCATGTAGCCACCACATCTCTTCTCAAAGATAAGCTACCATCGCCCTAGCTGGTTTATTTCCATTTCTGTTTGTAAGCATATTTCAGTATTTTACATTAATGAAATGAAGTATTATTTCCACTACATATTTGCGTATATGGTTATCTATGTATTTTGTTGTGTTCCTGTTTAAATCTGGATCACTCTAGTAACAATAAAACATTTCACTTTGCACTGTAACTCCCAGTTAGGAAAAAAATAAAAAAAGTAAAACATACTTTGTTATAGAATTGTTGGTGCACCTTAAGATTCTTCACTTACAAGTTGTTTATTGTACTAAGGTAACCATAGAATCAATTATAGAGGGGATTTTTACCTGCAAAACGTGGGTAAACCTTAGGAGAGAAATGTTCTCCTCATTTGACATCTAGCTAGCCAGCACTAAAACCCTAAAGAAACAACCCTAACATTGTTGTTTTGAAAGAAGACAAGAACGAAGTTGCAGTTATCATGAATAAGAAAGATTACAATGAAAATATTCTAGATCATTTCAACAATATTTGGAGTTATAGGAAGTTAAGAAATAACTCGTTGAAGAAAATCTCAAAAGATGTATGCAACTCAATCAAACCCAGTAATGAACATGACAACAAGAAATTGATCAAAAATAATCCATATACCCCAAGGATTTATGGTGCTCCTAAGATTCACAAGGATGAGGTTCCCCTTAGACGCATATTCAATACTATTAATGTAATTAATTTATATTAATAATTACCATTACATTAACAAATACTTTATGCATATCCCTAATACATTAATATTTAATACATTATATTAATATTACCTTATATAATAATTACTTCACTTTATATTAGTAGCACTATTATTTTATACTTTATAATAATAATAAATTTAAATTGATAATTACCTTACTCTTAACATTCTAATTCTAATATTAATAATTAAAAAACTTTATATTAATATTGACCTTATACATATTACTCATACTTAAAATTGTAACATCAACATTAATATAAAAATAAAAATTAATACATCTTAATGCCCTTTTCTATCTTCACTTTGGTTGTATTTGATTTCTCCCTTTTTTAGGTCTTGTAGGGTTTTTGTCGACCATCCTATTATTATTTAGGGATTTTTTGGTCGATTCTACCTCATCACTCCTCTTTTGACTATATGTTCTAGTGGCTACAACCACCGTCCAAAATTTTTCTTTCGTTTCATTTTGGAGTCTCCCTCCTCGAAATCATAGCAGCTATCCTTCACTAATGTGTTTATTTCATTTCATTTGTCGCTTAACAATTGTTTTCATTCACTTGCTTCGTCGGTCAACCACAAGCTGACCCAACACTTGGTTCACATCCAATCAATCAGCTATTGGGAAAAACTGTGCAATCCTAAGGTCAATGTATCTTCCCCTCAGAAATTGCACAGAGCAGCCCAATAGTTTCCCTACACTAAAAAATTGTGCAGATCATCCTAGCCAGCCTTCCTCCAGAAAATTACGCAAAGCACACCATCCAACCTTGCTACAGAAAATTATGCAGAGCAGGCCAGCCAACCTTGCTCCTGAAAATTGCACAGAGTAGGCCAGCCAACACTGCTCTCTAGAAATGCGCAGAGCATGCCAGGCTAGTTGCACTGCTCTCCAGAAATGTGCAGCACTAGCCAACAACACTGCTTTGGAAAATTGTGCAGAGCTGGCCAGCCAACCAGGGCCACTCAGCCCAAAAACAACACAGAAGTTTTCCCTCAGTGGTTGTTCGTTGCATGTGCTGGTAGGTTTCCCGGCTCCCTCCAGAACTATGCAATCCTTCCTTGCATGTCGGGAAGATTTTCTTGAAAAGATAAAAAAGAAAAAAGTGAAAAAGCATCCTTAGATTTTAGGGATCTAGTTTTAGCAGTTGGATTTACATGCAAAATCATTTTTAGAAACTCCCCACCAAGTGTCTCTTTTCCTAGATTTGTGGCATGCGCATCATAAACCCTAATTTCGTCAAATCTATTTAAATGATGCCTCAGATCTCATTATTCATATTCGATCTTGAAGCTTTTGCATTCCTAAGGCATATAGGAACGTTTGACACAATTGGCACAACTTTTTCAAGTTTTTCTTTTCAAACCACTTTTGTTGCTTTTTCTGTGGTTTTTTATTTTTCGTCTTGTATGAGTGTTGTTTCCTTTGTTTTATTGAACGAACATTGGTGTTTCAACGTGTTTTAGCTTGTAGAAGTGTTGTTTCAAGTTTTCATTACCTTTCCTTAGTGTCGCATGCATAACATTGTTTCTGCTCTAACGGTCGTCGTTGCAGTGACTATCTTCATGAGCTTCATGGTTTTTTCATTTGATTGATTTCTGCACTTGCTTGAATTGCATGCATGTCTATTCACTCAAATTTGCACTAGCTTTGCACACACACTTAGTCCTTCGCATTTTCAGGTTTCCATTAGGCAGATCTAGGTTGTCTTGGCCCAGATCTTGTTTCTCCCAACATGCTTTACGCATTCCCGGCAGTCAAGGCTCTCCCTTGCCTCTAGGAATTTTATAGAGGCTGCTCATAGTGGCTCTTAGCTTTTCTCTGTGCAATCCTGGGAGGTAGTGCCCCAGTCCTACCCACTGGAGTTGTGTAATACGTAGTTCCATCCAGCAACCCAACCTGACTGTTTTTCTCATTGCACAGTTTCAATTAGCAGTCAGCCTCATTGGACTGTGCATTATGCAGTTCTAGTCAATAGTCAGCCTCACTGTACTGCGCATTGCGCGGTTCCAATCACAAATTAGCCTCGCTGGCAACTGAGACTGCGCAATGCGCAGCTCCAACTGACAGTCTCCCAGCCTTCCGGAGTCAATGTTGTGCAATATTTCCTAGCAGTCACCAGTTTGTATTTGATTGATTCTCGAGTTGTTTTATGTTTTTAGTTGACATTGTCTTGTCGTGAGTGTCTTCTCTATCTTCAAGTACCACAGGTTTTTGAGCAACTTCTCAGCAGTATAGGTATCATGGCCTCCAAGAATCAATATTCCTTAGCAATTAAAACTTTTAAATCTTTTCAAACCATTAGTTAATATTCAATTATTATTAATGTTTATGCAGTAATAACAGTAAATAAAGGAACAAATTAGGCACAAAAAATTTAGGTGGAAAACCCCCTCCAGGTCAAAAACCACCGTACGCTTTTCTAATAAATTCTTTAATCTTCAGCCCCAACTGAAATGAAAGAAACAACTTCCTAGAATTCTAGAAAACCATTCTTCTCCAGCTCCCATTGGAAGGATGCCCCAACGCCCTGGTTTCTTCAGTAATCAACTGAATGGATGACCCAACACCCTACACCAACCTACCACCCTGAAGTGTTCACAGGATCCAACCTGTAGGCGACTTCATGCACCTGCCTAGCACCTCCCTACCACCCTTTAAAGACAAAAGTAAATACAAAAGTGTGGAATCCCGTACCAGGGACAATGATCCACGTTACAATGATATTACGATGATTTTCTTGTACTTGACCAATTACCCAATCACTCTATGGTTTGCAACTCAACCATGAAATCATCCCAACAGTGACTCCTATACTTCCCAACAACGTCTCTTCGACTCTAGGCAAATTGACTTTTTTACAATCTTTACAATGATGACTCTTTTACAAATGACTCTTAGCCTTGATACTTCTTCACAATATGTAGATGGTTGTCATGTCTTCAAAGGATGTCCCGCTGCAATGCTTCCTTTGATTTGATACTTTAGCTCTTGAATGCTTTCTTGATGTTGTGCTTGAATCTATGCAAAATTTTCCCAGTGAAACAAAACCCAAAACAAAACAAAATACCCTTCAACTTACCTCTGCCTGCAAAACACATGGAAGTGCATAATAATGAATAAATACAAATTAAAATTACAATTCGTTCACTAGAGCGAACTTGTACGAAGTGCCACGTGTCACTGCTGTGACCTTTGGCTCTAAAAACACTACTCAACAAACTTCAGTCCATCCTATTTATGTGACTATTTATGAAATTTGAATCCAATGCTCAGAGAGAAAGTTATGACGATTTTCCCAACATCACATGTTGGAAATGGAATTCGGGAGCCTGCAAAAACCCTAACTTCCTTAGATCATATCTCCAACAATATAGTGAACCAAGATCTGAAATTTGGTTAGGAAGTTCATCACAATTTCGGCTCAAATGGGTTTTAATTTCAGATTTTGAATCTTCGCAGAAAAAAATTATAGCGAAAATTCCACAATGACTTGTTTGAAGTCACGAAATCCTTTCTAGAGGAGGATATGAGGGTCATTATTTATATGAATGTCTTGAGTTGAGAGGGTCCTCAACAAGTGAACGTTGGAGGGATTTTAGGGGCAAAAATGATTTATTAATTATTTATTATTCAATGACCACAACCAATTATGAGTGCCATGCCACAACCCCATAGGGTTTAGCCCACTAACTGGGGTTACTAACTTCAAACATGAATATCTCTCAAACCGTGAAGAATTACTTGGCATGCCGGATATCAATGGAAACATCTCAACGAGTAGAATCAATCTAGAATATCCTTGACTCAAAATAGAGTAAGCTGTCAAGTCAAAATTCCCTTGCAAAATCGGGGTAGCCCCTGGTGCTGCTTGGGTTGACATCAATGACAACGATTGATCAACAATCTCCTCGTTTGGAATTGATGGCAACAAGAGTACTCCCCTTGCTATCATGACACCTTTTCCTACTACCTTCTCTCCCCCTTTGTCATCAATGGCAAATGGTAACTCCCCCTGACAAATGGCCATCCTGCGGACCTATATACACCTCCACTCCCCCTTTCTACTCGAGTAGATAAGAGAAATATACTAATGAAAACTTGGGAGAATCCCAAGATTTTGGCGAAGATACTCAAATGCTTCATGAGGTAATGGTTTGGTAAAGATTTTAGCAATTTATTCCTTTGTGCCAACATATTCAAGCTTGATATTCCTTTCAGCTACCTACTCTCTAACGAAATGATATTTAATCGGAATGTGCTTCGTTTTGGAGTGCATCACAGGATTCTTGGAGATACTGATAGCATTGGTGTTATCGCAAAAGATGGGAATAGGCTTATCAAACTTGACTTGAATATCTTGCAAAGTTTGCTTCATCTAGAGAACTTGTGTACAACAAGTTGCTGCCGTGATATATTCTACTTTTGATGTGGATAACGAGATTAACAACTTCTTTTTACTTAACCATGAAACAAGACAACCACCTAGATAGAATGCTACTCCACTGGTACTCTTACAATCATCAACACTTCCTGCCAAATCTGCATTTGTATAAGCTTGGATAACTAGATCATTTCCTTCAGGATACCATAGACCATATTCCACTGTGCCCTTAAGATATCGAAGAATTCTTTTGATGGCAATAATATGAGATTCTTTTGGTGTTGCTTGGAATCTTGCTACTTGTCCAACTGCCTGCATCACATTAGGCCAAGAGGCTGTCACATATAGGAGACTACCAATCATGGATCTATACAATGTTTGGTCCACATCCTTTGACGAATCTTCTAAGCTTAACTTGCAACCTCTTATCATGGGGGTAAGGACTGGCTTGCAATCTTCCATCTGGATTTTTTTTAGCATTTCCTTGATGTACTTGGTTTGATATATGAATATTCCTTTGTCCTGCTGAGAAATCTGAAGCCCCAAAAATTATGTCAATTCACCAAGCATAGACATTTCAAACTCACTTTGCATTTTTGTGGAAAATTCTTTACTTAATCTGTCATCATTACTTCCAAAGATTATATCATCCACATATACCTTGGTAATCGTTAGGTTATCTTAATCCACTTTCACATAGACATTGTTGTCAACACTTCCTTTCTTGAACCCTTGTTGATGTAGATACCTATCAAGATGATCATGCCAAGCCATAGGAGCTTGCTTGAGACCATATAGTGCCTTCTTTAATTTGCAAAGGTAGTTTTCTTTGTCAGTGAGCAGAAAACCTTCGGGTTTTTCAACGTAAACTTCTTCTTCCAATTCACCATTTAGAAACGTTGACTTGACATCCATTTGATAGACCTTGATTTTTCTCGAGCATGCATAAGCAAGAAACATCTTGATAGCTTTCATTCAGGAAATGGGAGCAAATGTTTCTTCAAAATTGATTCCCTCAACTTGTGTAGATCCTTTGTAAACTAATCTTTCTTTATTCTTGGTAACATGTCCATCCTCGTTCAATTTGTTTCTGAAGATGCATTTAGTTCCAATAACATTTTTATCCATTGGTCGTGGAATCAATTCCCAAGTGTCTTTCTTCTCAATTTGATCTAGTTATTCATTCATAGCTTCTACCCAGTGTTCATTTTGACTAGCTTCCTCAGAATTTCTAGGCTCAAAAGTCACTAAAAGGGAAAGATGGGCTTGTCGTGATGAACGAAGCTGACAACTTCTTCTGGTTCCAGTTCCTTCATTTATGTTGTTGATGATCTAATTTAACGGATGATTCTTTTGATACCATTCTTTTGAACCTTTTGGATAAACTTCTTGTACATCCTGCTGATCATTTCTTATTTCTTCTTGGTTGAGTGGTGTTTCCTTATTTGATTGGTCTTGTTCTGGAGCTTCTTCTTCATCCTTCATAGATTCTACCTCAAGCCCCTCAGATTTTCTTGAAGATACAATCTCATTGTTATCCTTTAGAACACATTCTTCATCAAAAGTAACATTTATACTTTCGACTATTTGATTTTGCCTTAGATTGTAGCATCTATAAGCCTTTCTTTTGCACAAATAACCAACGAAAATACCTTCTTCAACACGGGAATCGAACTTGACCAATTTTTGGTCTTCTCTTTTGATGTAACATTTACTTCCAAATATTTTGAAGTATTTGACGTTAGCTGGTCTTCCTTTCCATAGTTCTTACGAAGTCATCTTACAATTGTTCTTGAGTAGGCCTATGTTTATAATGAATACGACAATATCAATTGATTGAACCTAGAATTTATCGTCTAAGTTTGAGCCTTTTAACATTTTTCTAGCCATTTCCTGTACGGTTTTGTTTTTTCTTTCAGCTACTCCATTTCTTTTTGGTGTTCTAGTTGTTAAGAATTGCCTTTTTATTCCATGTTCGTCACAGTATTGCTGAAATGATTTGGACGTGAATTCTCCACCATTATCTGATCTTAGACATTTGATCTTCAAATATGTTTCATTTTCAACCAATTCCTTGTATATTCTAAAACGTTTGAATTCCTCAGACTTTTTCTTCAGGAAACCGATAGTTGTCATTCTAGTGCAATAATCTATCGTTAACATAAAGTACAATTCATCGTCTAAACCTTTTTCTCTCATACGACCACATAGATCAGTATGTATTAATTCCAATGGAGGTGACACACAATGTTCCTTTGTCTTGAACTCGATTTTTGTCTGTTTGTCGTGCTGACAAGATTCACATATCGTATTGGTAGGTTTTGAGATTTTCGGCATTTCTCTAATTGCCTCCTTTTTGTTGATCTTGACCAAATTGTCGAAATTTATATGTCACATTCGTTTGTGCCATAACTAACTCTCATCTTCTTTTGCCAAGAAACACCTTTAGGTGTCTCATCCAAAATATATATTTCATTTGGAGCTCTACTTGCTGTAGCCACAATCTTACCAAACTTGTCTTTCCTGATTTCACATTTCTTCGAGTTGAATAACATCGTGTGCCCTTGATTGCACATCTGTCCAACATTGAGTAGATTGTGATTCATCTTTTCAACCAGCAAAACATCCTTTGTTAATGCATCCTTTCTTCCAAGAGTGACTATACCTGCTCCTATGACGTTTGAAGACCCTTTAGTTCCAAAAGACATTGTTCCATCCTTATTTTCTTTCAAGGAAATGAACTTATTTCTATATTCAGTCATATGCATCGAGCAACCACTGTTAACATACCATACATTTTTGTTCGTTTGAGCCTTGAGAGCGAGAGCACACCTTTCAGTCTTCCTTTTCCATACTTGTTCATTTTGATTTTTCCAGAATTCCTTTGAAGAACTTCCAAGTCTGCAATCTTTTTCCAAGTGTCCAAAATTGTTACATTTGTAACATTCGAGATCGTATCTCAAATGACCAAATCTGTTGTTATTCTGCTAAGTTATGGAATATCCATTTCTAAGAGATCTCCTAGAATTATATTAATTCCAAACATACATGTGACATTCTGCAGCTCTATGTCCAAACCTTCCACATGAATAACAATGACCATAAAAGATAGGTTGATACCTGGGAGGAAATATTCTTCGAGGAATTGTCTTCCAAGGTTCTTCTCGTGAGTCTTGATCTCTTGATCTGGCTGGGAGATCTACCTACTTGGTAGATTTTGCATTTCCATCTTTTTTAGTTGTCATAGAAGGACTTGACTCCTTTTCAAATTTTTCTTTGTAACCAAGACCAGTCTTGTCACTGCATGATCATTGCTTGCTGATGAGTTCATCCAAATTCTTTGAGTTGTTGGTGTAGTTTTGAAGAGTCTTTCCATTTTTTGCTTCCTTTCGTAAAGAAACGATTTCAGCTTCCAATGCTTCCTTTTCCTTGTTTCTTTCCTTTAATTCTTTCATGAGTGATTCTTCAATTCGTTTGTATTCTTCAACCTTGATTTTAAGATTTAGGACCTGTTCCCTTTCTGTCTTTAATTTGTCTTCAAGAGTGTTGACATGCTTCTTCTCGGCCTTGAGCTCTTTGATAACCCTTATCACTTCGTTTTTAAATTCAACCTCAGTCATTTCTTCTTATTCGTCTCCTTCTTCATCATGTGCCTCTTGCTTATTGTGCTTGGCCATAAAAAATACTCTTCTGTTGAATTCTTCTTTGTTATGACTGTCTTCTTCGGATGAGGAGCTATCTTCTTTGGAGAAGAAACTTTTCTTAAACCATTTCTTCTTACCTTTCTTGTTGAAATTCCTGGGAATTTTCTTTCCTTTCGTAACAACCTCATTTTTTTGAGGACATTTGGCTACAAAATGTCCAACCTCACCAAAATCAAAACATATTAATGGAAGTTTACCTTTCAATTTTCCCATACTTGTTCTCATTTTCTACGTGAAATAGGCAAACTCTTTATTTGAGAATTCTTCTTCATCTTCTTCCTTTCCCTCATCTTTACAATTGCAAGTTTTTGCTTTCGGAGTTTGCTTATCCTTACTATTCTTCTTGGATGCGGAAATGATGTTTCTAATTGAGATGTGTCATCTTCTTCTTCAATCCTCATTTCAAATACCGTAGGAATTCTATGTAATTCATCGATGTTAAGATTGGTCAGATTTGATCTATCTTCCAAGACATATACCTTAGGGTTAAATCTTGCTGGCAAGGTTCTAAGGATATTTTGGACAACAATTTTCGTTTCAACAGGTTCTCCCAACCTTCCAATGTATTTGTTGTTTCATCAACATGCTGAAAGTATGCAGCAATATCTTCATCTTCCCTCATTTTGAGTTGCTCAAATTTTTCCCTGGAAATATGAAGCTTTGCTTCTTTCACCTTTGAGTCACTTGCATATATATTTTCAAGCTTGCCCCATACCTCTTTAGTAGTTTTGCAACTCAATAACTTAAGATAAATAGATTCAATAAGCCCACTGATAATAAGATCTTTATCCTTTGCATCATATACCATATTTTTCTTACCTTGGTTATCCTAGGTCAGTGTGAAGCCTTTGTCAATGATTTCCCATACTTCGTATCCTTGCGCCAGAAAAATGAACCTACATTCTTCCACTCCAAAGTGCATATTTATTTCCATTGAACAAAAGAACTCTTTTCTTAGTATACTCCATGAACTCATTCCAGTTGTTAGAATGTTATTGAAGGAACCAAGCTCTGATACAAATTGTTGAAAACACTGAGAGGGGGCGTGAATCAATATTCCTTAGAAATTAACACTTTTAAATTTTTTCAAAGCATTAGTTAATCTTCAATTATTATTAATATTTATGCAATAATAACAATAAATAAAAGAACACAGTAGGCACAAAAAATTTAGGTGGAAAAATCCCTTTGAGTCAAAAACCACCGAACGCTTTTCTAATAAATTCTTTAATCTTCAGCCCCAACTGAAATGAAAGCAACAACTTCCTAGAATTCTAGAAAACCATTCTTCTCTATCTCCCACTAGAAAGACGCCCCAACGCCCTGGTTTCTTCAGTAATCAATTGAATGGATGCCCCAACCCCCTAGACCAACCTACCACCCTGAAGTGCTCACAGGATCCAACCTATAGGTGACTTCATGCACTTTCCTAGCACCTCCCTGCCACCCTTTAAAGACAAAAGTAAATACAAAAGTGTGGACTCCCGTACCAGGGACAATGATCCATGTTATAATGATATTACAATGATCTTCTTGTACTTGACCAATTACCCAATCACTCTATGACCTGCAACTCAACCATGACATCATCCCAACAATGACTCCTATACCTCCCAACAATGCCTCTTCGACTCTAAGCAAAATGACTGTTTTACAATCTTTACAATGATGACTCTTTTACAACTTTACAATGATGACTCTTTTACAAATGACTCTTAGGCCTTGATACTTCTTCACAATATTTAGATGGTTTCCATGTCTTCAAAGGATGTCCCGCTGTAATGATTCCTTTGATTTTATACTTCATCTCTTGGATGCTTGTTTGATGTTGTGCTTGAATCTAATCAAAATTTTCCCGGCAAAACCAAACCCAAAACAAAACAAATACCCTTCAACTTACCTCTGCCTGCAAACATCTAAGTGCATAATAATGAATAAATACAAATTAAAATTACAATTCATACCTGAAGTGTTCTTGTCACTTTTTTTGTTGACTTGTTGCGGCAATAGACAAAGACTCCCACTCTTGATATAGGCCTAGACTCTATGCAAGACTATATCCAAACTGACCTAAAGATATATACAATAGAAACTAATGACAGACTCTAGACTTGTGATGAACCAAGTTCTAAGTACAACAACAGAGACCATTTTATCAACCATGACAAGACAAGTAACATGAACTTTCAACATCATATAGATTTAGCAAACTTGGTGTAGCATCAAGAATATGTAGCATAAAATGTGTAGTATCAAAACTAATTGTGACATATAGAGACATAGAGATATAACCGAGACACTGTATATACTTACGTTGTATTGCAAAAACATATGTCAGAGATGATGCTTAAAATTCAAATGTAAACACTAATCATACTTACCTTGTTGTACGAGACTTACCCTTGACTGTTGATGTGTGGTCCTTACTGCAGTGATCTTTGAATGCATGCTTTTTATTGCCTTCTAAGAGCTCGATATTGAATCCGTTGTATCTATGTAATTTCGAATATCCAAGGTTTGAAATATCTTCTTGGGGTAGCCCTCTGAGTCCTCTTTCCAACCCCACAGGTCTGATCAAGATTGGATTCTTCAAGAAAGCATTATGCCCAATATCCCATGATGACCTGATTATAGATTGGTTCAGTAGAGAGAACTTGTAAGAAGTGCCATGTGTCACTGTTGTGACCTTTGGCTTGGAAAACACTACTCAACAAACTACAATCCGTCCTCTTTCTACTACTATTTATGAAATTTGAATCCCATACTCAGAGAGAAAGTTATGACGATTTTCCCAGTGTCACCAGTTTGAAATGGAATTCAGGAACTTGCAAAAACCATAAATTCCTAAGATGATATCTCCGAAAATATAGTGAAACAAGACCTGAAATTCAATCGCAATGTTCATCAAGATGTTGGCTCAAATGGGTTTTAATTTCAGCTTCACAGAAAATAAAGAAAAACTAATAATAATAATAAATAAATAAAATAAAATAAAAGCAGCCATGAAATCCCTACTAGAAGAGGATATGAGGGTCATTATTTATATGAATATCTTGAGTTGAGAGGGTCCTCAACAAGTGAACGTTGGAGGGATTTTAGGGGCAAAAAATATTTTATCAATTATTGACTATTCAATGACCACAACCAATTATGAGTTTCATGCCACAACCCCATAGGGTTTTAGCCCACTAACTAGGGTTACTAACTTTAAACATGAATATCTCTCAAACTGTGAAGAATTACTTGGCGTTTCATATAGCAATGGAAACGTCTCGACGAGTGGAATCCATCTAGAAGATAACTGACTCAAAATAGAGTAAGTTGTCAAGTCAAAATTCCCTTGCAAGATCGGGATAGCCCCGTGTGCTGCTTGGTTTGACATTAATGACAACCACTTATCAACAATATCCCCCTTTGGCATTGATGGCAACACAAGTACTCCCCCTACGATCATGACACCTCTTCCTACTTCCTTCTCTCCCCCTTTGTCATCAATGGCAAAGGGTAAATCCCAATGAAAAACAGCCATCTTGCAGACCTGTACACACCTCCACTCCCCCTTTCTACTCGCGTAGATAAGAGAAAGGGTCTAATGAAAACTTGGGAGAATCCCAAGATTTTAGCGAAGATACTCAAATGCTTCACGAGGTAATGGTTTGGTAAAGATGTCAGCAATTTTTTCCTTTGTGCCAACATATTCAAGCCTAATCTTCCTTTTGGCGACCTTCTCTCTAACAAAATGATGTTTAATCGGAATGTGCTTCATTTTGGAATGCATCATAGGATTCTTGGAGATACTGATGGCGCTAGTGTTATCGCAAAATATGGGAACAGGCTCATCAAACTTGACTTGAAGATATTGCAAAGTTTTCTTCATCCAGAGAGCTTGTGTACAACAAGCTACTACCGTGATATATTCTGCTTCTGCTGTGGATAACGAGATTGAAGATTTCTTTCTACTTAACCATGAAACAAGACAACCACCTAGATAGAATGCTACTCCACTAGTACTCTTATGATCATCAACACTTCCTACCCATTCTGAATTTGTATAAGCTTAGATAACCAGATCATTTCCTTTGGGATACCATAGACCATATTCTGTTGTGCCCTTAAGATATCGAAGAATTACTTTGACGAGAATAATATGATATTCTTTTGGTGCTGCTTGGAATCTTGCTACTTGTCCAACTATCTGCATCACATCAGGCTGGGAGGCTGTCACATATAGGAGCTACTAATCATGGATCTATACAATCTTTTTTCCACATCCTTTGACGAATCTTCTAAGGTTAACTTGCAACCTGTTATCATGGGGGTAAGGACTAGCTTGTAATCTTCCATCTGGACTTTTTTTAGCATCTCCTTGATGTAATTGGTTTGATATATGAATATTCCTTTATCCTATTGAGAAATTTGGAGCCCCAAACTATATGTCATCTCGCCAAGCATAGACATTTCAAACTCACTTTGCATTTTTGTCACAAAGTGTATACTTAATGTGTCATCATTGCTTCCAAAGATTATATCATCCACATATACCTCGATAATCGTTAGGTTATCTTGATCCACTTTCACATAGATATTGATGTCAACGCTTCCTTTCTTGAATCATTATTGATGTAGATACCTATCAAGACGATCATTCCAAGCCCTAGGAGATTGCTTGAGACAATATAGTGCCTTCTTTAATCTGAAAACGTAGCTTTCTTTGTCAGTGAGCAGAAAACCTTCGGGTTGCTCAATGTAAACTTCTTCTTCCAATTCACCATTTAAAAAGGTTGAATTAATATCCATTTGGTAGAACTTGATTTTTCTTGAGCATGCATAATCAAGAAACATCCTGATAGTCTCTATTCTGGAAACGAGAGCAATTTTTTCTTCAAAATCGATTCCCTCAACTTGTGCATATCCTTTGCAGACTAATCTTTCTTTATTCCTTGTATCTTGTCCATCCTCATTCAAGTTGTTTCTGAAGACCCATTTAGTTCCAATAACATTTTTATCCTTTGGTTGTGGAATCAATTCCCAATTGTCGTTCTTCTCAATTTGATCCAGTTCTTCATTCATAGCTTCTACCCAGTGTTCATTTTGACTAGCTTCCTCAAAATTGATAGGCTCAAAATTCGCTAAAAGGGAAAGATGGGCTTGTTGTGATGAACGAAGTTGTCGACTTCTTCTGGTTCCAATTCCTTCAATTATGTTGTTGATGATCTGATTTGACGGATGATTCTTTTGATACCATTCTTTTGAACCTTTTGGAGAAACTTCTTGTACATCTTGCTAATAATTTCTTGTTTCTTCTTGGTTGACTGGTGTTTCCTTATTTGATTGGTCTTGTTTTAGAGCTTCTTCTTCATCCTTCACAGATTCTACCTCAAGCCCCTCAGATTTTCTTGAAGAGATGATCTCATTGTTATCCTTTAGAACATAGTCTTCATCAAAAGTAACATTTATACTTTCAACTATTTGTTTTTGCCTTAGATTGTAGCATCTATAAGCCTTTCTTTTGCATGAATAACCAACGAAAATACCTTCATCAACACAGGATTCAAACTTGCCCAATTTTTGGTCTTCTCTTTTGATGTAACATTTACTTCCAATTATTTTGAAGTATTTGACGTTAGTCGGTCTTCCTTTCCATAGTTTGTACGGAGTAATGATACAATTGTTCCTGAGCAAGCCTTTGTTTATAATGAATACGACAGTATCAATTGCTTGAACCCAGAATTTATCGTCTAATTTTGAGTCTTTTAACATGGTTTTATTCATTTATGTTGGACACCTAATCCTCTATGGGTTGGTGTAGAATGTGAACAACCATGAGAGTCTAAGAGACCTTGGGATGTGGAACCCAACGGTCACACGAATGTACTATAAATGTATATCATTGTCAATAATAGATACACACTAATTTTATCATTTACACTTTATATTTGCCATGTATGTGCCTAACATGGTATCAGAGTGGGTGATATCCTTCCCTGATCATATTTGAGCCACTTATTTTATGGCCTTTCTGTGCAGGTCAGTTCTGCCATCAATTCTACATTTCATGAATATTTTCTCAGCTAAATTCTAGTTGCAACCTCTGTCATTTCTCGATTGCTCCATCCTTTTCCAGTTATCGAATATGATTAATTCATTCTCTACATTGTAACGCCCAGTATCTGCATTGTTTGCAGTCTTGAAATAAAATAAAAAATAGCCTGTCGAGTTAACACTTCACATAACACTCCTTGTCTTGTGCATTGAATGCCATTTATTCTGCTAATGTTTCGACAATTTTCTCCATTTCATAAATGCTCTTCTTTCTTGGAAATTTCCTAGGTTGGCTGTTAGGGTTTAACGATTTTGGCGCTGAAGGATTATTCTTCGATTTGCTAGCTTTGCCTCCTCTTAAACATACAACATTGCAACCATTATCAGCGCTCTCTATCATCGACATAGGGTTTTCGCTGGCTCAGGATCACTTTATCAGAGGCCCTTGTCTACGTCCACTTGACCTTTATAGCTTATTGTGAGCTTCTTTGTTCCTTTTCTTAGTCATTTTTCATCCCTAATCAATTTAGAGCTTGAAACTTGATGGTTTACATTATCCATGGAAGTTGTAACTAGTTATGCATTATTGCTTCTAGGAGGCGCGAGGTGGAGAGAATAAAGAGAGGGCTTCTTAGGTATGAAAAGATTAGATCCTTGGCTAAAGACGAAGAAGAAGGGGTCGTTCTTCTCATGGCCCTGTCCTGCAACGTTGCCTCATGTTGAAGCCTTTTGTGTAGATTACACAGTAGAATCAATGATTTAATTACATAACAAAATCAATGATTGGATGAAATGTTGCCACTGTAATACGATGTTAGCTTTTCAACACAAGGTGCGACCAAATTCAAGGATAACAAATGCGCGGCTGATGAAAAGTCTCTCAGTGATGAGTAAAACAGACAAACTTTCCTCGGAAATATCATCACTTTATTTTGAGAAACCGCCGAAAGCAAATGTTTGAACATATCAAGAACCAGGTGAAGGTGAACTCTCATGAACGGAGGAATGCTTCGGGTAAGATCATGTTCAAGGGTTTGGAGAGAAGTTGTAGCAGCCCGAGCAACTTCAATATGAGAAAGAATGATTTTCACTACAGTCGCAAGGGGTTTGAAAGGTCTTACTTCGTAAATGTTAGAATTACTCCTGTATAATGAGAGCACTCCTCTTCTGGTGCGTTTGCAGGGAGTCGAACCTGGGTCACCACATCTTTGGCATACCAAGAGCCTTTCCATCGTAGTTAGTAGTGTACCTGGAAACCATTCGGACCCGTCACCTATGCAAAGAAACAAAAAAAACAATTATGTTGAACATGATCGTCCTTTTACTATTTTGTTTCAAACAGCGATAGCCCTTGGCGATTGGGATGCTTCCATGTCAGTTGGTGGTGGTGCATTCAAATAAATAAATTGATTGTGTAGAAATTCAGTTTGAGAATGGTGTCTGGTATCACCTTGAATCCTCTTGAATCCAGAAGAAATGTGAGCACCCATACTCGCAAGAGCCTCTGAAACCAGGGAAGATACCTCTCCATGAAGAACATTGAAAATTTGGCTGCATAATAGAGCTGGGAGCTGGCTCCGTATTAGAGTCGGATATTAGAGTTGGCAGCAGGATTGGCTGATAGTAAAACACCCTGACACTCGGTCCGAGCTAGCCAGATCCACTTCAAACCCAAAGGGCCTAAGCACTAAATTAGAGGTGATATCCACCATGAATGCATGAAATCCATTCCATTGGGGATTAGTTTGATTACAAAAACAACGTTTTTGGAGATACTTTCTCAAGTTGATGACTATCTTTTTATCATTATTTTATCATTTGTTGACTGGAGTTGTTGAAAAGATGGCAAGACTTGATGATATATTATAGTTGTTAAGTACTCTAATACATTCCAATGTTGACGAAATGGTACACATCAACAAAGACACTCTGTTTGACATTCATACTTGTTTGCATAATGCACAAGAGGAGGTAGAATTTTTGGAGCTTGAATCTCAGCTTCAGCAAAAGGAACTAAAATGGAAGAGTTATCATTTTGAACATGTTTTTGTTCAGAACATTGAGACAACCACCCATCAGCAAAAAGTCAATATTGTTGAATTTCATTTAGATTTAGTACCCAATGAAGCAGCAAAGTCACACGCAGATGCAGAAGTTTAGTTTGCACTTCCCAAGCCCATCATCAGACCTTGGGAAGAGCTTATCCACAACAAGCATAGAACAGGTCTTGGATATGATAAGGAGGTTTCCTTTCACATTGTAGATTACTCAAAGCCCATCCAGTTTTAAAGTCTTGGATTCCTTAATGACAGTTCACCTTTAGCTATTCCAGATTTTGCCCCTCTTCCACAGCAACAGCAACAGATTGTGAAATGCCAACACTGTGACCGAATCGGCCATGTGAAAGATCATTGTTTTGATCTTCATACATATAAGAACTGTCATAAAACCAGTCATTCTTTAAACATATGCTTCAAAAAAAATCCTCCTGCAAGAACAAAGATTCATCATGGATGGATCCTTCTTAGCAATGGGCATCAAAATCCAAGAAGATATTTCAGTCATATGTTCGAACTTGTTCAAGAGTATTGAACAATCTTTCTGTTACAGTTGAGTTTTCTCCATCATCTCACCTTATATTTGACAGGGGGGGAATGACAGTCATCTACAAGCTTCAAAGCCACATCAAGCAAGCCTGAGCCACAACCTGCCATACGAGATTTAGAGTTGTAGCCAGAGACAAAGATGCCCCTGATCATGCATTCAGTTGGTGATGCCTCTTCAAAGAATTGGAGACACTTCCTCTAGCAAAATACTTCAGCTTCTTGTTAGTTTTGGAAGAGTTCGAGGAATTTCATTAAGCATTCCAGAGTTGTTGGTCATCCTTAAACCATCACAGGTTGAGACCTCCATTTTCAGGTTGAAGTTATCCCTTTTATGCAGGGTGAGACCTCCCTTTCATGGTTGAAGGTTTCCCTCTTCAAAACATTAGGAGCACTTCCTCTAGCAGAAGACCTAAGCTTCATGTTAGATGTTGGCTACGTGGGGCCTGACCCAGGTTCAGAAGTGAGTTTAGCCAAGCAAATCCCAGTACCACTAGCCCTTTTGGCAATAGCCCGCGGAGCACGAACTGAAGTCTCACTCGAAGTAGTATGGGAGGGTGTTGGAACCAGGTTTCCGCACCCTAGGGATGTCTTGATGAAGGTTCTAGAGGTTCGCGATCTTAACTTGCGCGTTGCGCTATTCCGCGCAGCTTTCTATCCTTCGCAACCCGTGTGAACCTTTGTAAATATAGTATTATTCCAATCCGATCTTTACTATGCTATTATATTAGTACTTACTTAGTTTGTGTGGGCCCAATATTCTTATTACTTATTCAAATTTCAGAAAATTGTGTGTGCTTGAAAACAATATAAATGCATAAAGATAACTAGAACATAGAAATACAGATCTACAACTAGATGCACAATATTTTGAATCAAACTTATCTTTATTAATACTCAAGTTTCGTTAAAACTCGACTCCGCCATGCGCACTCAGCTGCAGGGGTCTGCACACTCAACTGCGGACTCTACTAAGCCTCGACGTACACAGCTGTAGGGGTCTGCACACTCAACTGCAAACTCTACTAGGCCTCTATGCACACAACTGCAAAGCCTCTACCTACTACTATGACCTACTACCTTCAGATCCACTTCTATCTTCTAACCATGCCTTCGCATCTATATCATTCTTCTTTTCTACTCCCGCTAAGCTCTCTTTACACTTAGAGCCTCGCTCTATTTATACAATCCCATGGTTTGTGGACCATGGGTAGGCCAACTCAACTTTACATTATTTTACAATTCTTAGGGCAGACAACCCTATGACTCATCCTAGACTTTCGTGCTCCACCCCCGTACTTCATGGAGTCTTTACATTACATTGACCAAAACTCGGGCTTTAAGCCCAAAAAATATGTTGTGGGGGGATCTATTGCCCTACAAGCCCCCAACACAATCATCATGACTCGTCTTGAGTCACTGCTGGTGCGACGATCTTTACACGAAGCCCATCCAACTGTGCCTGTACTACGCAAAGGTCCACAATGCACTGTTTTGTCGTCTGTTGGATCGGTTCTACTCTTTTTGTTGAATGCTCGCTTTCAGGGGAAAATACCTGTCTTAAATCATGCATCACCTTCACTTGTGCAAGATTTCGTTCGCTATCGGCAATGATGTGGAAAGACTCATCAATCCAAGGCTGGACGTGCGCTTTAAGTACTACCTCTTTCTGTCATGCGGCATCCACCTATTCCTTCAATGCCTTCACCTGTTGTAGCTTCGCCAGCCACTGGGTCAGGAAAACTGTCTGCGTCGTTCCACGCACACTGTCATATTGTACTTGAAGCTCCCACACCTCTATTTCCAGGTGTTGTATGGTGGGGTCCTCCTGTAAGGAAGTGAGGACCACGAAGGATTCTTCCAACATATTTGTACAGGTCTGCACTGCCTATCCTGTTTCCTCCAGCCATTTTTGGATACCATCAGCGTGTTGTTCTCAAACTTCCGGAGGCGTGGACGACTGCACCTTTAATCACAATTCAGCAATCTACAGGTTGAGGTCCAGCTAGATCCTCGTAGCTTCCTCCTTTGCCTCGTGGAATCCACTAGCCAATTTGTGGATCTGCATTCCTATTGGTAGGTCTGTCGCAATTTCGAACTCGGGGGTGCGGAGACATGCTTCCTCTACGATCTGCTCCAACTGCTGGTTTTGTGCCACCGCTTCATTGCGTTGTAGGCTAAGCTGCTCAATGTTGATTCGTTGTTCACTTAGTATTTTCACTGTGCATCCTTCCCTACCGTGGAGTTCTATTGTCGCTCTATCCTACAACTAGTATAAAATATCCTACGGTAGGGCAGTATGATGTCGGGTGAGTCAGTTTGGCACCCAAATGTTAAAATTGAGACAACCAATTAATGACTACGCTAAAAATGACTAAAAGTTGGTCCCATTATAAGATATTGTAAATTAGCAACTATTGATCACCGACCGAAAAATAGTCGTTTATATGCAAATTTTATTCATTTTTTTAGTAACTAATTAACCATTTTGTACTAGTGTATACCTAGAGTTTAGGTTGGGACAAACACTATAGAGACCTTTTTGGGTTGAATTACTAGTCCCTGAAGCTAGGTTGGACAAATGATCTAGAGCCCTAAAAGGTTGTGGGTTGAGTTACTAGTTCCTGGAGCCTTGGACAACTTGGGTAGAGACCAATCTGGTTGGTGTTAGTGATGTCCAATCGTGAAGGTGGAATCATTGTGGTTGAGAATTGAGGTGGTTTTTCCTCTAGAAGCCCTAGTTTGGTTTTGTTTTGATTTATTCCATGGGATACCACATTCATGCTTGGAATATGGCACGGGGGTGATGGTTGAAAGAGAGATTTGGTTTAACGCAATCTATGGTTGGGTGGTACGTGGATGTCCCTGACTTGGTTGTAATTTTCATATCTTAATATGAGATATTCCCTTATTGTGATCTATGAGAATTTGTAGTGATTATGTTGGGGATATTATGGTTGACTTGTCATGGTTTCTATGTTGGTTATATGATGTGTATTATATATGGCTCTTGTCATGAATTGTTTAGTTATTGATTGATTCATGAATGTATGAACTAATAAGTGTTTTTGTAGCTATGTGTAGATGGAATAAGGCCTTCTTGGTGATTCTTAGATGAATCTCAGACTCTTATGATCAAATATGCATTCATGACCTGTAGCTTACATGTTTTCCATGTGTTTGACGAAATGTCTATTATGGACTAGGCATGTCTTGGGTCAGTTCTTGTTCAAGTTTTGTATGAAAATATTTTTCATTATATCATTTATCATTCTAAGAAGTTACAAGTAGTTCTAGGCAGTGATCTGGAGGTTGGCCTGGAAAGGTGGCTCATATCTCAAGACCGAACCTTCTAAACTGGAGATTTTGGTCTATAAACACATGGAGGTAGTGTTGTGCATGCAGTTGGAGGCCTATAACCGCACCCTAACCTTCTCATGCATGTGGTTGTGGTTTAGGGTAGTGAAAAAGAGACCCAGCTCAGGGTTTGATCACCTGGGTTGGTCCTTTCGCCCATGAGTGTCTTGTAGCCATGAGGGATGTTGTGAGTTGTCAGTTTGTCGACTCCACTTCCATAATTGGAGCTTGGAGGTCAGGTCATCTCATAATAACTCTTTGTCTCATGTTTACCCTCGAAAGTCAATGAAATTGGGTAAATGTGGGAGGATTGGTTATAGGGTGGTATCAGAGTGGGTTCCATTCTCTTTGGGTAATATCTGATACTATAGGCTGGTATTCAAGTAGGTTTCGTTCTCTTTGGGTGATATTTGATACTACAGGCTAGTATTAGAGCTTCTAGGTTCAAACACTTGGACTGGATTGGCTAAATATATATGGTCATGGATGCATAGTAGGTCAAACATACATCGTGGTGGTGATTATGCAATTTGTATCATCATGATGTTATTAGTATGTTATCATGTTGATATGTTCACTGTGATGGAGCAAGAGCTGCAGATTATCAGAGTGAGGTTGCAGCATTAGAAGTCGGGGTAAAAGAAAATTGTCATATAGGTTTGTATGTTTGGCATGTCGGTATGATGGTTAATGGATGTTATGTGCATCGTGGCTATATGCATGCATTTCATTTTATTGTTGTTGTGGTTAGATGCATGAGAGATGCTAGTTGATTACTGTGGTCATATGCGCGTGCATTGGTTGGTCATGCGTGTAAGTTAACTTGTTGTTATATGTATTGCGGTCATACACACCATGATTATGGTCATTGCAACTAAGATCTTGATTTTATATGTATCATGCTAATCTGGATTGACATGGTTTTCTTCTTGTGTGTTTCTTGTTCTTTCCTTTTATGTTTTGAGGGCTTTGGGAATTGGTTGGGGAGAGAGGAAATTTAATGGAGCTTGGGGAGAGTTGAATGAAACTTGACAGGAAATGTAAGACCCGGATGAAGCTCAATGCATGTATAAGGGTCATTGAAGGCAAGAATATAACAACCAGTTAAGTCAGTTAGGTCCATCGAGATAATTGGACGGTGGCAGGAAAATCATGAGAAATGTAACGGGAAAGGTAAAGTAAATGGATTTAAGGCGTTAGATGCCTTGGCTATGTTGGGAATTATTGTTCTCATTGTTGTGCATGCATTGCATGGATAAAGGGAGTTCTCCTAACCTTGACCTTATGATATCTAGTAATTATGTTATGATAATGATTTTGTTGATGTCTATATATGTATACATGCATGTATGTATTTCGTTGTATGACAAGGCCATCAGGGATTATTATTGTGGAGGAATGATTTCCTATGCAAGTGAATGACATGAAGAGGTTCTTGGTATTATGAGAAAGCGAGAAGAATAGCCCAGAAAAATCTATGAGGTTAGTATCATGTGGATATGATTTGATATTATGTGCTTATAACTATGCCTGTGTTTATGTTATAGATAGGTTATTCTTAGGGATACATCAACTGAATGAAAGCAGTGTGATTTACACCATGTTGGGATAAGCCTGGATGGTGGAAGGAACCATAAACCCAGAATTTGGATTGTGGATGCAAACAATAAAGCGTGGGAAGATACATGAAGCAAGGTTGCTTGGTAGAGACATTGTGGTCTTCAGATATGTTGTATTGCAGTTGTGTAATGTAGTGTTGTGTACATGGTGTACATGTGGTGTTGTCTACATGTTGTGCATGTGGTGTTGTGTATATGTTATACACATGGCATTGTGTACATGTTGTACATGTGGTATTATGTACATTTGTTTTTTCCTTTTAATTTGTTTTTTATTTTATTTTTCAATTTATTTATGTAATAAGATTTCAATTCTTTTCATCAATAAAATGATTAAAAATTAATAATACATCATAAAAATTATTTTAAAAAGACAATTTGAAATTCCATAATTTTAATTTAATTATCAATAATTATTAGGTGGATGGTAGAAATCGATGAAGCATTCTAGAATATTCATAATAGTATACACAAATCAAAGGTTGAGATCTATCTCCAAAGTAGTTATGCCATTTTTTCTCTTTTACTTAAATTGATTAATTAACAAAATGTGATATGAACAAGTGCCATGTCGAATTATGGCTTTTTGGGCATGCATCTTATAACAAAGTCTATTTACAATTGAGAATCTCCATAGTAAAGTGAGGAATAAATCCCCATGGTTAAGAATCTTGTTCTGTGTTTTGTTAAATGAATATATGTTTAACTTATATATTATTTTTAAATTTTAATAATAATAATAATAATAATAGTAGTTTAAAATAATCTTAAAACTTAGTTTTTATGTGTTTTTTAATTTTAGCAATATGAAATGTATCACGTAGTAAGTGTTTTGATGTTTATTATGGATTGCTACCTATTAGCATTTTATCAGCCATTTAATTTATATACCTATGCTAATTTAATACATAAATATTATTTTAAAATTTAACATCATTAGTCTATATTACTGTTATACTCACCTTCAATAAATTTCACATTTTATATTTATTATAAGATATAGTTTACAATAATAAATATAAATTTTTCTTCAAAGTATTTTATATGTGATTATACTAGCAATTGCACCAAGAGGTGCAAAGGAACATTGATAGGAGGAGCAGGGAATGTGGAAGACAATGGTTAAGACAACATATTTCAAAGTATAATGGGTTTGTATATTTTTTTGTAGGTTAGTTGAGTGTGAGTAGTTAACCCCAAGGGCAATACGTAGCCACAAGAGTGATATAGGGAATAAAAGGAATGTAGTTAAGGTTGAAAAGTGAAAGTGCGTGTTATTTTTGTTTTTGATTTTTTTTGTCATTTTTGTTGATTTTCCATGACCAGTACTCTCCTAAGAGATGCAAAGCATTATTTTGTTTTTATATGAAAGTGTTTTAAAGTTGTAAATTTGAATTGTTTTGCAAAATATTTGGTATCAATGTAATAATATAGATCTAATTTCCATGGGTGTGAATAGTTTTTTTTTCAAGGATGTTAATTAGATTAATTTTGCAATTGGCAATGTAGTTTGGAAAATGCTTATTAAAGTTGTCCTTTATAAATAATTAAAAATGCCATTTTTTTGCAATGAGTGTCATATTTCACCAGATGTTGGTCTACGAATGCATAAGCACCTATTGTATCAATGTGTTAAGTAGCACTAGTGACTAGTTGTTCCCACACATTTAGATTTTTTGTAGAAGAGACATGTTCAATGTGGAAGTTGTAATTGTTTGTCTTATTAGTTGGGTATTTCTATGAGTTAAGAGTAGATGATTGCATCAACCTTTTTTGTGATTGATGTTGTTTGTGCTTTTGATTGAAGTGCCAATAGGTAGCATGCTTTCAAGTGGGAAAGGGTTCATTTTGATATGTTCATGCACTGAAGTTATTTTTTCCTCTTGTATTACAAGAACAATTGTGTTTGAAAGGCACCAAAATTTTGAATGAAAACAGTAAAAGAAAAAGGGAATTAATGTTATTTAGCTTCCAAATAGATAATTAGATATGTATTGTTTTCTATTTGTAGTACCATGGCAGGAGTCGGTTTTGGACATGTACTTAGTAGTTTTGTTAGATGTATTGTCTTATTTTGTATGGTTGTAATGCGAAAAGTTAGTTTGCATGTTTTGTATAGCATTTATTTGTTTGTAAAGTTTGGAAATGGGTGAGAAGATAAAAAAAAGGCAGGAAATCAAGGAAAAAAAATAGTGAGAAGAAACGAATGGGCATGTAAGAAAAAGAGGTGTGTTTATAAGACATTGACAAGTAAGCAGAGTGCTACAAAGAAATGGTTTGTGTTATCCATGAAAGTAGAAACATGCGGTGGATGGGGGAAAGGAAATGTTTGTAGTCGAACAACGTAGTTGTGTGTGTCCCCCATTTGAAAAAATGCTAGTCGTAAATACAAGCTGGTGCATGGCATCTGCAACACCATTTGAGATTCAAAGTTGGGACACAGTCAAGATACTCTGAGTGGAGCTGCCTGTTTGCATCTCTTTTGTGTTTATGGATGAGGACATGCATGAAATTCTTAATCCTTCTAAGTAGTTTGAGAGTAGGGCACAAACGGTATAGAGGCAAATTTGGTGAGAGTAGGAATCATGATTGTATATCCAAAAGAGTAGCTTCTTGTTCATGTATTTCCTGGAAAAATTGGTAGAGCTGGGAAGCAGCTTGTATATCCATTTTCCTGTTCAAGAAAAATAAAAGGTTATAAGTAAACATATATAAATGAATAATTGAAAACTAAAACATAGAAGATATATAGCATTAACATGCAACAACCACAACACATTAGGAATAGAGAAGGGAAAAAAGAAACATGAATGTGAGTTTTGTTTTTTTAATGAGAGATGAGGTGAAACATCTGAAAATGCATTGCGAAGGAAGTTAAGCTACCTTGAATAGAATTTCTTCAAGGAGGTGGCTGCATAGATTTAGAGGCAAGGTATGTTTCCTCTCTTTTCCTACGTATCATGTAAGGATTATCTTGCATGTGTGAGTAGTGTGAGAAAGAAAAAGTGGGAGAGATGCAAAGGTCATTCAACAATCTAACTCTAGATATGGCTTTGAATATTAGGCCTTGTCGATCGATGTTTCCAATGTTGATTGTCGCTTTCTAGAGGGTCATACCTTGTGATTTGTGGATTGTTAGGGCCCATGCCATGCGAAGGGGAATTTGTGTGTGAGAGCCCCTTGTTACTGGGGGGATTGGCACATAATTTAGATGTGAAATGTCCCATGGTGTACCTTTGTAGTTAATGAAATCAACAACAACAAATGATGGGAATTGTGGGGACCAAGAACTAATGCATAGGAGATAGCAACAACTTTGCCAAGTGACCCATTAACAAGGCCCTGCATCAACCCACAAATTGCTTGTTAGGATGACTTGTTATCCAACGCATAGAAGTAAATTTGTAGCCAGGTGTTCATCCTCTTGAGTGGCAAATGGAATTTGTTTCCTTTGTTGAGCATAGAAATGCACAGTTGGCAGGTCCATTTTTTTAGCATGGATTTATTATGGAGAGATACAGATGCATTAGTTACATAAAGGTGCATAGCATTGTCGAATCTTTGTTGCTCATCAGGTGGAAGCTTGGATTTTGTGTGTGCCATAAGAAGTTGTCAATCATGTAGTGTGGGGGTTGCATTACGAAGATTGGAAAAGAGTTGTCCGAATGCAATCTAAGCAATGCTTGTGCCCTAATGGCAAAAAATCGTTGAAAGTGTGATAGTTGTATCAAAGATTTGCCAAAGAGAATTGCTACAATATGTGCCCACATACATTGGTGTATATTTGATAGGTGGCAACTAACCGAGGTCACCTACTAGGATTATGGAGAAGCCACCGAATGGAGTGTTTCTATTGGATTGGAATACCTCTTGCAAACGGTCATCAATTTGAGCAAGAATTTTAGGACCAATGAAGCCCATCTCATCAATAAGAATGTATTTCACATGTTGAAGTTGTCCTTGAAGGTTTAGTATGGATTGAATTTCAAGAGGTTTCATAGAGGATACGGGGGTGTGAAGGCCAGAGTGTATTGTAAGTGCATGTATGTGGAATGTTGTAACACCAGTTGGAGCAAGCAAGAGTAAAGGGCTCATTGTATTGCCATAGGTGAATAGGAAGGCATTTTTGAGGAATTCAATTAGGAAATATTTGTCAGTGCCAGTAGTGCCTTGGACAAGCATCTTTAGCGGTGGTTTGGAGGCATTGCTAGAAAAGTGGGAAAAAATGATATTGAAATCCATGTGTTGGCTTGGGGACAAGGAGGAAAGGGAATGCGTAGTTGGGGAGGGGATTTGGCGCAGTTGTGTGGAGGAGCGTTTGAATTCTATGAAGCAAATGGTCATCTCTTGCAAGTGTGAAGGGATAATGGAATAAGCCCAATTATGGTTTTCATCGAAGTCACTGTGGCCAAGTAGTTATAGCTCATCAAAGAGAATATTGTTACTTGGGTGGAGTTGGGAAAGGAATTTCCATTCATCCATGTCCATGGTGCATTGGGGGTCCGTTTCAACAGTAGAGTTGTCAGGAGATGTGGGGAGTGGTAGGTCTATAGGTGCACGATGCACATACCATGCATGGTATGTGCGTTTAACT
This sequence comes from Pinus tabuliformis, assembly GCA_031772625.1. Classification (NCBI taxonomy): domain Eukaryota; kingdom Viridiplantae; phylum Streptophyta; class Pinopsida; order Pinales; family Pinaceae; genus Pinus; species Pinus tabuliformis. The sequence continues at coordinate 840,517,088 of CM062815.1, forward strand.
TATTCCCAATGTGCGACAATCACCTCGTCATTTGTGCCAATATCATTTGGTATTTTATTGAAAGGTAAGTACAAGAGAAGTTCACTCCAACATAAGTCAACATAAAATTCTAAATCTATAGATGGAATAGAGGTATAGCGAGGAATGACGTGTACGACCATGGAAGGGGAGATGTGTTTCCATGGTGATGTCTTACGACGGGAGGAAAATGACCAAGAACATGTGACTTCAATAAGAGACAATGATTCAAGTGAGGGAGGTCTTTGCATGTATGAAGTGATTAAGGGTGTTGTTGGAAGATGGCCATCCAAGCTATGTGAGACATGTTTGAAAATTTTTCTCTTAACATTAAGGGAGACAAAAGAGCGTCAACATTTTGTTGGTGGGAGTTTTTGGAGCATGTGGCATGTTTCTCATGCACTAATGTCCCTATCAGCAACGAGCTTAGTCAAGAGTTTGCGAATGACAGTGACAGTTGGGGTGTCGAGGGGAGAACTCATGGAAAGGTAGGCAAGCATTTGGTGGTAGCTTTCTGATTTAGACTTTGTTTTTGTTGCATATTTTGATATGTAGTTCAAAATGGCTTGGTGAGAAAGCATAGGCTGTAAGTCAATGTTGGCCCTACAAATCGCAAGCATGTGAGGGTTATGGACATTAAGCTTGTCATCATTTCTAGCAAGAGAATATGTTTTACGACCTGAAGTATTGATGTCCATGGAAGAGGAATCACCCAATTCCCAGGGGACTCCAAAGCGGCATGATGTGGAATTGTTCCTTTTGCAAAGGTTGTTGGGTTGTGTTATATTCTTTCCATGACTAGCCAACGTAGTTAACCGAGGGGTTATAAGGGGGGCGGAGCCCCCTCCTTCGTTGTGCCACTTGCGTAGCAGGGGAGTCACAGAGGGTTTGAGGGGTGCAAGTAACCCCACTCTATGGGGTCCAGGGCAGTGGCCAGGAAAATTTTTGTTTTGGACCCTATATAGGGTTGGGCGGACCTACCTATGGTTTTGTGCATGTTTTTCGCACATGGTTTTGGAAAAGATGGTTTTCGGTCCATAGTATTATATGCTTCGACATGTATAAATATCTATTGTAACATTGAAAGGAAAAAAATGAAAAATCAAGCTGGTAGTCCCGGTTTTGGGATCCAAGGGAAAATCTTTGTGTATATGTGTTTTATGTGTTATGCTCTCACATTGTTTATTTTCTATGTTTTAGAATTCGTATGCAAGTAATTTCTGTATGGGGTTAAAACCTACAAAGGTAGGTAGAGGAATGGTAGTTTGTGTGCCTTTGGACATAGTTAACAAGCTCCTCGTAGTATTTTGTTCATTGGAAGAGAGGATTTCAGGTGTTGCAAGGAGGCAAGGATCACGAACCGATGTTTGATGGATTTTGGAATTTCTTTGATGGAGGGGGCGAGGGTTCCTAACAGTAATGTATCGAAAAACACTTTAGCAGCAGCAACAATTTCTTCGTCAATCGAGTTGAGTTCATCCATTTAAGATGCATTTGAGAACCATAGGAATCCATGTATATTTGCAAATCCTCTATGTTGTCATTCATACTCATGGTACAAAAAAAGGAGAACAAGTAAGAGGTTTGCATGAAAGAAATTGTACATAAAGGAGAGAAGACAAACAAGGGTAGTTTCAGACCTGTACCAAAAATCCTTTACAAGGAACCCTTTTAGTAGGACCTCTTCTAAGAAGATTGTGAATCTGCAATGGACATATAGAGATGCATGATGCGGGTTTGCAACAATGTTTTGGATTCTCCATTGACATTGTTCATGTGCATTGGATGGAGGTTTAGAAGGCATGGCCATATGCAAGTCATGCCATTTGGTATCAGTTTCACTTAATGTGAAGAAGAAGGTAGGGCTACCTTGTTGAATGATCATGTCACTAAGTTCCCCTCTAGCCTTGGTCCAAAAAGCCCGGATCCCTTAGAGGGATGAGCCAAAACACATAATATGTTATGGAATGGTTGGTGGGAAAGTTGTTGAAGGTGATGACGAAGGTCTGCAATGGTGGCCAGTAAATTATTTGCAAGGTCTCTTTTAATGAAGATAGAGGCAGTTGCCTAGTTGCAATGGTGCATTATAAGGTTGTACAACTAACAGCGAAACCTGGGGTGTCGAACAAAAAAGTTATTGTGATAGTGCATTAGATGCAAAGCATGTTCTTGCATATCAACTCTTACAATTCTTGGTTGGTTAATCATGGTAGACCTGGTGGGGAAGAGGGTGGGGAAGGCCATAGAGAAGAAGCCCTCAATGTTGTATTCATTAATTGGAGAAAGACTAATAATTGGCCATTGAAGTGAATGGGTGGGTGTGAGATTGGAAGATTCTATGTAGGCAAGTATTTCATCAATATCAATACGAGAAATTGGAAGAGTTGAAACAAAGGAGGATGGATGAAGCTCAGAGAAGGTCAGACGGGCATGTGTGGTGAATTTTAGGAGTGGGGGTTTCAGAGTAGGTTTGGTGGGTGAAGGGGAGTTAGTGGTGACATGGCGTAGAAGGGTGGTGACATCTGTAAGGACAATAAGCAAAGTAGAAAGCGCAATTGGGTCAATATGAACATCAATGCAGTATGGATCATTTTCTAGTTTGAGTTCCAATGTTGCAAGGATGCAAGATCTACTTAGAAAGAACTCATAAGATGTGTGCTCAGAGGTACTTTTGTTGACAACAAGGATTTCTATTTCTGAGAGCACGCGGGGAAGGGAGGTGACAATGTTAGTGATATCCTAAGGGAAGCTAATAGTATGGCCAAAATATTTGTATTGGCCCCCACGTGCATGGGTAACTTGAAGAACTGGGCTGACATGAGCAATCAGCATCTCTTCAACTTGAGTTAGGTAGGAGAGGACCGCGAGTTTTTTTCCTAGTTCCATGTTGTTTGAGGACGAGAAACGATGGACAATTCATTCGGAGATACAACAAGAGCAGGAACCAAAGCCATTACATTTTTTTTCATGGAAGGGTAAGATTCATTACAAGTAGAAAATATTTGCATGGGGGTGAGGGCATCAATTCGTTCACGAAAGTGATGATGTGCTTGTTGGAGACGGTTGTTGTGGAATTGTTGGGAATTTGAAAAGGAAGCAACATGGGGGGCTTGTTGGGCAGGGAAAGCGCGAGGTGAAGGAAGGGAAAGGGAGGGAATTGGTGGGTTGGTAAGAGGAAATGAAAGTGGGAGCAAAGGAGAAGGGGTGGATGGAAGGGGAGGGAGAGAAAGGTGGGAAGGTATGGAAGTTTGAGATGGGGTGGTGCGATGTGGTAGTGTGGATCGACGAGAATTGTAGAGAATCCAATGATGTGTATTTATTTTGTCCCTGTGAAGTGCGTAGTTTCATTGCCGAAGCATTTGTCGTACGTTAGTCACCGGAGTGGATTGCGCAGCTAGTCAAGAAAGAAGAGTATTTTCAAAGTTAGACGTAGAAGTTGAATTTGAAGCAAAGGCAAGTATAACATGCATGTCAAAGGTAAGTAGTCTATGCAGTGAATGATTTTTTGTTGTGATTCAAGCAGAGGTACTATATTCTGGGTGGCATTTGAAAAATATATAACAAAAAAAAGAAAAAGTTTAATGGAAATGTGACAACAAACATGTATCTTTGCAAGAAAGTAAGCAATATGAACGATGAACAAAGTGAGGAACAATACATGTCATGTGCTAATTTGAGAGAGGAGGATGTAATTTTTTTGTTATTTGGATGTTTTTTGTTTTTTTTAGGTTTTTTTATGAATGAAAAGGGAGGTAGGAAAAAAATTGTGCAAGCCATGTAGGAACGTGGAAAGTAAATGAGTGGTGTTTAGGAGGATCATTTTGTTGTGTTTGTGTGTATAAATCAAAATTGTTTTTTGTGTGTGTTTATGTGTGCAATGAATAATAGAATTTAATGGATATGTTTGTTTGTTTAACTTGTTGCCATTGCACAAAAAGAGGTGGTGAGTATGAAACTAAGGTGAAATACAAATTTGAGAGAAGTGTTTTTTTGTGTTTGTTTTTGTTATGTTGGTGCCTTCCAATAGTGAATAGTGGGATGTTCAAATGACCATTAATTTTATTAGAATGGATATAATTATGCATAGATGGTTTGGATTAAAGGAAGATAAGTTTTGGATTCCACCATAATTTTAAGCAATAGTTGTGTATGTTATCCATATTGAAAAGTTACATTTTAATTTGTGTATTGAATACATGTTTTTTTTTTTTGTTTTTTTGTAGTTTAGATGAAGAGATGAGAAAGGGTAGGAATTGAAAGTGAGTGAGTGCCTATGTAGTTACAAGAAACATATAGTTATGAGAAACAAGTGAATGTCAATATATTCATGAGGAGCATTACAAGTGAGTGAGTGCCCATACAGTTGTGAGGAACAAGTAAAAGCGATGAAGTGGCAATATACTTACGAGAAAGAAATACAAAAGTAGGAAGTAATGTTGTAGGGGAGGTGTAAAACTAAGAGTAGATATAGAAGTGTGGACAAAAGGGTTTTAACAAGTCATGCAGATGTGTGCAAGGGTATGGAGGAAATGTTGCAACTGCAAATTAGGGGGGAAGAGTTGACAATAGTGAAATGGAGTGGCATAGTAGGGAATGAATTTGAAAGGTTGAAGTTGGTCATAAATGGAGAAAGGGGGGGTTGGGCGCGCGGGTGGGGTGGGTTTAGAACACATCGGTGTATAGTGAAAGGGTGTGTAAAACAAGAACATGGGGAAAAAAGGAGAAGGGGAAAGGCATGTTTATAGCTGGCGGGAAACCATCCCGGAAGTGGTGTAGGGGAGCTCCTCAAAGCACATGAGGGTTGGACGAAGGTGCTCAACTTTGTTGAAAGTGTCTATCTTTAAAGCCAATGTGAAGAGGAGTTGTCGATCTTTCACCTTGTTGAATATTTACCTGACATTTTCTGGCTTTCTTGAGAGGAGGCTAAGGTCCTTTCCGAACATGCCCAAAATTTATATTGTGGAATCATTGAAAGAACAACATTGTTGAGGTGGCTAGTGTGGTCATGCAATTCAAGTCAGAGCACATAGCAGTAGTCATATTCACAAAGGAAGCCCTCAGATTTTGTACAATGCGATGTGTTTTCGTTTTGGTGGGAAGTTTTTTTCATGCATTGCACCCCATCAATGTTAATGGATCATGCAAGAAATTAGAAATATTCCATGTTGATAGATGTAGATGTAGCATGAAGGGAAACCCACAAATTTTTTTTGGTGCATGAAATTGCAGTTAGCTTAGCTATTATTTTTGTTTTGATGGGTCTGTTGAGTGTGCTTATATACTTTCAACTAAGTGAGGGCTAGTATGAGTTGATGCTTATTTCCTAAACCCATTTTATGAGCTAGCGTGCTTCAGCAATATCTGGATTTATAGCAAGGTAGGTGATGGGGATAGTCCCAACAGTTTGACCATTGAACTCGACTACATGACCCCCTTTGATCACAATGAATGTAGTGGTTCGCACCATATGGATGTTGGACCATTCGTGGCCCTCAGCATGGAAGTGTACACCCCAGAGGGTCACATCAATGCTAAAACTAGATGTGTCATGAAGCGAGATAGTTTTTTTTGGAGTCTCAGAGCCATCGCCTCTGTGTATGATGTAGGTAGGAAAAGTTGAGATGACAACACCAATAACATCAACAAATGTGTTGAGTGATGAAAGGTTGAGTTAACTAAATAGCACAAAATGGAAGTTATGGGAAGGGATTGGTGTATCATCATGTATAGAGGGAGACACGTTCGATGTGGATAAGAAAATGATTTTGAAAGGTTGGTTAAGATTATTGTAGGCAGGGTTCAAAACCTTTATGTTGTCATTTGAAACTATCTATATCTGTTTGATTTGAATGAGAGAATGGAGGGAGGTTGACAAGTCATTTAAGGAAGAACATGGATTGCATCATCATTGCAATTAACAAGGTCAAAGCCAATTGATTTCCTAAAGCCGCTTGAGGTGGTGTATTCACGTAGGTTTTTTTTACGAGCACTTTGCCTTGAATGGACAAAAATTTGTGTGATGGGGTGAGGGAATTGAAAGAGAGTAGGTTTGTAGTTGCAGGGACACTGTCTAGCGAGTTTGGATTTTGGGTGCCTATAAGGGGGTTTGATGTTAATCTGGATGCATTAGACGAGGATGAGCAGGCATGGAGTCTTTTTTCGGTGGAGAGAACGAGATGGGTTGTCTCGTTGACCATAACTGTTGCAAATTGGAGGATTTCAAGTTTGAGGACACGTAGGAACCTGAAAATAGGAAGAAAGGAAAATGTGAGTTAAGAGGGGAAAATAAACATCAATATATCAATTGCAAGTCAAAACGGGATAAAAGGAGAGGGAGGAAATGGAGCCGGGGGGTGGGGGGAAGTTGCAAATGCATGAAGACTAATGAAAAAATGTGCATGAGATTTTTATAAGGAGCATAATGGAGCCAATATACAGGGTTTCAGATGTTGCAAGCGCATTGTGGGAGGAAGGCAAGAATACCTCATGGATCTGAGTCTCGTCAGAAAGAGAGAGGTGGAAACAAGGGTTTGTGGACCTGGTGGGGTGTATGTGTTCAATGGCAATAATCTGGAGGGCTGACTACAATTCGATGCAACCGACTATCAACAATAAAAGTGCATTACTAGTCAAGGTTGTCTCCATTGTGAAGTGACTTTGTTGTTTGAAGAGAGGAGCTACAGGTAAAATTCACTTGTAAGTGTATAAGAACAAAGTTAGTATGCGTAGTAAAATGAAGGACAAGGCTACAATGTTTACTTTATAAGGCATGAAGGGAGGAAAGAAAAAATGAAGGGAAAACTATGGAAGATCTAAAGACAAGGGAGGGGCGAGGACGTGTGAAAGCGACGGGGATACCAATAACGAAGAGATTCTAGTTTTTTTTTTTTGTTTTTTTTTGTGCAATCCGGATGTGCCAAAGAAAATGTTCCATGATTAAGAAATCAAGCGAAGGGAAAAACAATGCCTATCATGAATCGATTTCTTTGAAGAAATGGATTAAACATGTTACATGATGACGTTACAAGTCCTACGTTAAGGAAGATATGAAAATGTTTTCAAACATTTAATTTAGGTATGAAAATGTCTCAAAAACCATTTTGAATGCGATCCAACCAAAAATCTGAAGCATTACAAATATCATTGTTGGATAAAACAATCATTCCACAAAATAAATTTTGATTGTTGTCAATATAATAGAAGATAGATATCATAGTGGGTACAGTTTAAGTCCAAAGTATGACAACCTCCTTATGTAAAAACAAGAATTTTTTATGGAGCAATCCAAAATAAGGAATTGGATTAGCTAAGATTATGATTAAGTAATGAATAACAACCCTAAAACCTATGTAAGAAAGGGGAAGAGATAAAGCTTTCTATTTGAAACGAGCAAAGTGTTTAATAGGACCAAAGAGATTAGTGGATGGACTAGTATTAGATATTATTTTGTCAATTGTAGTGTTCAAATTGCCTAATAAGTGGTGTCTAGAAGATTAGAAATGAGGTATCCTCATGGAAATCAACCCAACTTACTATTCGAATAGCGGGTCATGGACAATAGAGAATAAATTTACTATGATGAAGAGAAGAAACAAAACTAAAGTAGAATAAATTTATACAATAGTTTCTAAAATAAAACTTATGATACTTTGATCAAGTCGATGCAACAAATATATTCAGGAAATAATTCCATTCCACTCACAACAAATATATTCAGGAAATAATTCCACTGCCATGATGAGCCCCAGTATTGCAGCAAGGATGTTGCAACTCCCAGAGCTCCCAACTTTACTTTATCAACCCAAGGTTTCATACAAACTTGGAGGTGATAGTGCTATATAAACAACAGATGCATCATTCTACTCATGTCACTCTCAATTGGGTTACTTGACCATTAAGGTTCCAGACCATTCCTCTATTGAACTCAAAGGAGTTTGACTACTAAAATCAGAATGTAAAGGCTATTTCTAATGCAGAGAAAGTGAATGCTTGTCAATTCAGGAAATGGAAGCTACCAAGTTGTAAATGCTATGAGATGACACAAATCACTTGCAGAAAGGAAACTATGCTAATCTTGCACTTAATCACCTAGCTATCAAGGTTGCTTGAAAATATAAAATTACTCGACCATTTCATAATTCAAGCATGCATGCACTAACTATCTCATTCACACTTGCAACATAGATAAAGTTCTAATTGCTGGATTTAGAAATAAAAGGGCTAATTCTATCTAATCTTGCAGGAAGGAAAGGAGTGAAAGGTCTAGTCTAGGTGGCACTTCTAGTCATGGAGTCCAAGCTTAGGGGTTAAACTACACCTAAACTAGGCTACGCTATCATTGCAGGTCAAAACAGGGTCGAAACATGCTGCTACAGGATTGCTACAGGATGTTGCTACAGGATGTCTTGAACTGTTATAGGATACCCTTAACTACTACAGGAAGTTGGTTGAGAGGTTTTGGAGGGAAATAATGGTGAAATAAAGTGTTGGAAGGGTGTATGATGGTCATGAAAGTGTCGGGAAGGTGATGTATTTACTCTATTGCATTGCAACAACTAATTTATCCTTTAAGCTAATGGAAGAATGAATAAACCAACAACTTAATCAATCTTTTAAGTTAAAAGAGACATGAATAAACTATAGCAACTAATCAACATTCTTGCCTAAGAATATATACACAAGAGAGGAACTCATGCTACTAGGGTTGGGCCCTAACCCAAGAGCTTCATACCCCTGAGTCAACTCAGTGTTGGATCAAAACAGAATTTCTCATTATTATAAAAAGTGTCAAATACATCATAACATGATAGTCAAAATGTGTTCCAGCTAAAATTACCTCTTTGGCTATCAAAAATTTGAATCCTAATGAGTCCCTTAGCTTGATTATTTATACAAAAGTGGAACTACCAACAAATCCCTATAAAATAGGGATACTTGGCTCCCTAACTCGAGTATAGGTGGGTCTAACTCTTCCTATACTTGCATTGGGTTGGCTACAAATGAAATCAACATGCTTTGTTGCTAGTGAACCTGAGCTGATGAGATAGAGTGGGAGATCTTCGACTGATTGGACGACTTAAGGAGCGAGACCACCTCCTAAAATCTCTCTTTCTTGTCTACTTTGAGTTCCTGCACCCAAATCAACTCAAACTTTCTCCAATTTCTACATTTAACACACATTAGAACACATGACATAATAACACATCTTTACTCCTCACATTAATCGTAATTTAAAAAAATATATCGATAAATGTGATAAAAGACAATTTAATAAGCTGGAGAATGGCATTGTGACCCATATAGTTTACTTATTGATGAGCCTCATCCTCACTCCCCTACTAATATTGTTTCGCATCCTCTAAGCAACCTATTCATCTATATACATGTGTTTCATGGCCCTCGTGGCCTCTCTAACATCCCAAGATTCTATAAATGGTGTCTCTTCCTGAGCATAGGAGCCTGCATTTTTCAATATCTCTTCCCACTGCTTCCTTTCCTCTTCTTCCTTCCTTCCTTCCTGTAGACCCAATAGCAAAGGTGGATTGAGATTCAGTTCAATCCAGTTGATCTTCAATATTTGCACGGCCTTCTTGTACATAGGTGTTTTGGCCAATCCATTTTTCAATCTCGCAGGATTGTGATATTTGTAGGTTTTAACCCCATACGGAAATTAACTACATACAGATTCTAAAACACGGAAAATAAACAATGCGAGAGCATAACACATAAAACACATATACGCAGAGATTTTCCCTTGAATCCCAAAACCAGGACTACCAGCTTGATTTTTTCATTATTTTTCTTTCAATCTTATAATACATATTTATACATGCCGAAGCATCCAATACCATGGACCGAAAACCATCGCGTCCAAAACCATGTGTGAAAATCATGCACAAAACCATAGGTAGGTCTTCCCAACCTAATATAGGGTCCAAAAAACAAAATTTTCCAGGGCTCTGTGCCAAACCCCATAGAGGGGTGTTACCTACACCCCTTAAACCCCCTATGACCCCCCCGCTGCATAATCGGCGCAATGAAGGGTGGGTCCACCCCCCCTCTAACCCCTCGGTTAACTATGTGGGCTATTTGTGGAAAGAATATAACACAACTCAACATTCTCCCACTTGTTGTTTTCTTTCCACAGGGAGCCACGAGAGCTTAGTCATTTATCAAGCCCTGCAACACCCATTGTTTCTCTACACCAAGAGAACTTCTGAGAGCTCACAGATTTTGTCAATGCATCTGCAGTACTCTTAAAAGTGTCCACCTTTACCAACAACACCTTTTTGTCTTCTATCATATCCCTCACAAAGTGATACTAAACATTAATGTTATTTGTCTTTGAATGATATGTAGGGTTATTTGCCAAGAAAATTACACTTTGGCTATCACAGTCTATCCTTATAGCTCCTTGTACTAACCCCATACTTGAACATAATCTCTACAACCAAACTGCTTCCTTGCTTGCATGAGTGGCTGCCATGTATTCTGCCTCTGTAGTTGATAGTACCACTAAAGATTATTTCTTACTCATCCAACTGAATGCACCTCCAAATAGGTTAAACACATAACCACTTGTAGATCTTCTCTGATCCAGATCTCCAGCCTAGTCTGCATCAACAAAGCCACGAATATCCAACACTCTGTCCAATCCCGGTCTTCCTTGGTAGCACAAACCATAATCACTAGTGCCACGCAAAAACCTGAAAAATTGCTTCACTTCTGTCCAGTGCTCCTTCCCTGGTTTTGACATAAACCTACTCAATACTCCCATTACATGTGCAATGTCTGGTCTAGTACAGACCATTTCATACATCAGGCTACCGATTGCACTTGCATATGGAACATGGGACATGTCCTCTTCCTCTTCTTGTGTCTTGGGACACTCTTCAGCAGATAACCTCACACCTATAGGAATAGGAACCTGCACTGGTTTACTATCCTGCATCACCTTTGCAGTATTGTCTCAAAATACTTCCTCTGGTTTAACCATAGCTTCCTCTTTTCCCTGTCTCTTTTAATTTCCATGCCCAAAATATAGTTTGCAGCACCAAGATCTTTCATGTCGAATTTACAAACCATAATCACTAGTGCCACGCAAAAACCTGAAAAATCGCTTCACTTTTGTCCAGTGCTCCTTCCCTGGTTTTGACATAAACCTACTCAATACTCCCATTGCATGTGCAATGTCTGGTCTAGTACAGACCATTTCATACATCAGGCTACCGATTGCACTTGCATATGGAACATGGGACATGTCCTCTTCCTCTTCTTGTGTCTTGGGACACTCTTCAGCAGATAACCTCACACCTATAGGAATAGGAACCTGCACTGGTTTACTATCCTGCATCACCTTTGCAGTATTGTCTCAAAATACTTCCTCTGGTTTAACCAGAGCTTCCTCTTTTCCCTGTCTCTTTTAATTTCCATGCCCAAAATATAGTTTGCAGCACCAAGATCTTTCATGTCGAATTTGGAGGACAATTGGGTCTTCAAATCCTGGATAATTTCTTTGTCATTTGGAACCAGCAACATATCATCCACATACAAGACCAAATAAATAACACGGTCACCAGTTAATTTAAAATACACACAGTGATCTGCTTTGCTTCTAGTGAAGCCAAGTCCTCGTATAAATGTATCAAATTTCTGATACCACATCCTTGGTGACTACTTTAACCCATATAGAGACTTCTTTAACTTGCATACCAGTTCTTTCTTACGCTTCACTTCAAAGCCTTCGGGTCACTTCATGTAGATTTCCTCTTCCAGATCCCCGTGAAGAAACGTTGTCTTCACATCCATCTGTTCTACCTCAAAATCAAAAGCAGCAGCAACAGATAAAAGGAATCTAATAAAAGCTACCTTGGCAACAAGAGAAAAAATATCACCAAAATCAATTCCTGGCACTTGAGAATAACCTTTTGCTACAAGCCAAGCTTTGTATTTCTCCACCTTTCCTTTTGCATTTGTCTTTTTCTTGAACACCCATTTGCTGCCAATGGGTTTCCTTCCAGTCGGCAACCCCACCAGATCCCAAGCCTCATTTTTGTGCAAAGATGCCATTTCATCAACCATGGCCTCTTTCCAGAGTTTTGCATCCTCTAAATCTACTGCTTCCTTCACAGTTTTGGGATCATCATCAGTAACGGATAAAGAAAAAATTGAACAGAAAGTAGATGGATTGTACCTTTACGACTACCTTCGTTCTCGAACTGATCTTCTCACGCCCGGATTTTGTGGCTCTTCATCTTCTAATTCCTCTTCTGCTGTAGATTTTGATTCTTCCTCCTTAAGCTCAAACTCTATCTTCTCAGGTTCCTTTAGTTGGACTTCATGTTTAATAACATCTTTTACCTCTCTAAACACCACATCTCGGCTGTACACAACATTCCTTGTTATTGGATTCCAAAGCTTATAACCCTTTAAACCATCCTTATACCCAATAAATATGCACTTTTCAGATTTACTATCCAACATGGTTTGTTTCTCCTTTGGAACATGTACATATGCATCACATACAAATACCCTCAGATGTGAAAGAGAGGGTTTAATGCCAGTCCATACCTCTTGTGGAGTCTTATCCTCCAATGTTGATGAAGGTGATCTGTTGACTAAGTAACATGTTGTCTCCACCGCCTCTGCCCAGAATTCTTGTCCTAACCCGACACCACTGAGCATGCTTCTTGCCCTTTCCATCAACGTCTTGTTCATACTTTCTGTAACTCCATTTTGCTCAGGTGTGTGTGGAGTAGTCTTATGTCATGCTATACCACACTCCTTACAGAATTATTCAAATTCCTTGCTACAAAACTCTCCGCCATTATCTGTCCTCAACACTTTTATCTTCTTCTCTGTCTGGTTTTCCACCAGAGCCTTAAATTCTTTAAACCTGTTAAAGACTTCAGATTTCTTCTTAAATAAATATATCCATGTATTCCTTGAGAAGTCATATATAAATGATACATAGTACACAGACTTACCCACTGATGGAACCTTCATAGGTCCAAACACATCCCTATGCACAAGTTCTAATATATGTTTCGCCCTCTTACCACCAAAGGGGAAACTCAACCGATTTTTATACACAATTTTCACAGAAATCAAAATCCAGAGAGATATTACTCATACCTTCTACCATACCCTTACCATGAAGTATTCAAAGACCCTTCTCTCCAATATGTCCAAGCCTTTGATGCCACATCATGGTCTTCTCTCCATAGACCACTAGATTTTCTGCTCCACTTTCAGGAACCACAAAACTATTGCACCCATCAACAACATTGCTACCTTGCAGCTTGTACAAAGTCTCAATTCGAACTCCCCACATCAATACCAGTGCCCCCCGAACCATCTTGTAGGTATCCTCCTCAAACATTGTTTTTACACCTGCATCATCCAACTTGCTTATAGAAATCAGATTTTTGGCTAATGTAGGAATATGAAGAACACCCGGAAGTGTTCTAACCCTTCCACCTTGTAACTTCAACTTTAGTTTTCCGCAACCAACAATTCTAGCCTTCTTGTCATCCCCCAAGAAGACATCACCACCATCATATTTCTCATACTCGCAAAACCACTCTCTATGGGGAGTGAAGTGAAAGGATGCACCTGAGTCAATCAACCATGCCTCATGATCTACATGTGTACTTGAAGAAGCCAAGTACACATCCCCACCTTCATCTGAGGTGGTTTTCACCTCTGCAGAAGAAGCATCATTAGATCCCTTTCCTTTATCAGGAGCTTTAGATTTACAGTCCCTTTTGTAGTGCCCTTCCTTTCCGCATTTCCAACACACCACCTTTACCGGTTTTCCTAGAGATTTAGATCTCCCTCTAGATTTAGACCTCCCACTCGATGACTTAATTTTGTTTCTGTTATGGGATTGTCCTTGTACAGAAAAAGCATCACCATTCTGTCTCTCCATATTTTTCCGTCTCATTTCCTCCGTTATCAAGGATGAGACCATTTCATCAAACTGCAAGGCAGTTGCATTGCTACCTATTGCAATAACCAGACTATCCCACAAATCTGGTAGAGAACACAACAAACTGATGTGCTTATCTTCATCTGAAATTTTAATATCAACAGATAATAACTAACTTACCACAGTATTAAATACGTTCAGATGCTCTGTCACCGAGTCTCCATCTTTCATCCTCATGTTATACAGCTTTTTCCGTAGGAACAGTTTATTCACCAGAGACTTAGATTGGTACAAAGTCCCTAACTTGTCCCACAAAGCCTTCGTCGTAGCTTCCCCTGATACATTCAGCAATACTAAATATGAGACACACAATCATATTGTGCTTTTTTCCTTCCGATCCAACTTCTCCCATTCTTCATCGGACACTCCTATTGGTTTAGTACCTGGATCTACCGCAATCCACTGATCTTTATCCACCAACAGATCCTCCATCTTGAGTTTCCATAACTCAAAACTTTGACCATTAAATTTCTCGATCTCTATCTTTCCACTGCTCGCCAACTTCTTTCACAACCAAAATAGATCCCGCAAATCTCCCACTGAACAGGGTCTTCCATAGGCCCGAGAGAAACCCCTCAGCAACAAAGGCATCCCTTGAAGCAAAATAGCTCTGATTCCAAATGTAGGTTTTAACCCCGTACATAACTTACTTGCATGCGAATTCTAAAACACAAAAAATAAACAATGTGAGAGCATAACACATAAAACACATATACACAGAGATTTTCCCCTAGATCCCAAAACCGAGACTACTAGCTTGATTTTTCATTATTTTCCTTTCAATGTTACAATACATATTTATACATGCCGAAGCATCCAATACCATGGATCGAAAACCATCGCGTCCAAAACCATGGACCGAAAACCATCGCGTCCAAAAGCATGTGCGAAAATCATGCACAAAACCATAGGTAGGTCCGCCCAACCTAATATAGGGTCCAAAAAACAAAATTTACTGGGGCGCTGTTGGGCGATTTAGTTGTCTGCTAAATCCCTGTCATTTAATTTATCAATCCGGGGAATCGTAAACTTAGAAGCAAACCAATATATATGGGACCTTTGATGAAACAGGTGTAAGAAGTTTGTTTAGAATGGAAATGCATATTACAAATCTAAACTATCAGATTCTATTCTATGAAAGCATAAAAATAATGTTTGATCAATGGAATTATTCTACTTTAGAAGATAAAGAAGAGTCTCTTGTTCAAGAGTCCTGGTTGTCCTACCATCTTTCTATAATAACATTGCCAAACACCTAAGAAAGCAGGAAAGAAAGCATGTAAATGAAAGCAAGTAAATATTGTTTTCATTTCAGTTCTTAATGGAGAAGAGTCTCCTAACTTAGGAGGACTTGATTTCTCTAGATACTGAAAGGGAATCAATATTCACATAAATGTAATCTAGGAAAGCATAAGAGAAAGTAAATCTTATTTCAATTTAATCTAGCTCATGGAGAAGAGACTCCTAACTTAGGAGTTCATGGTTGCCCTTCTCACATCAAAACTAGATACTGAAAGGAGATCAACCTTCACACAACAAAACATGGCCATTTCATGAATTCATATTGAAATTATCTACAATTATTTACAACAAAGAAATAAGATGAACATTAGAATTGAAATTAGTATATTCACAACATTATTCTACAACAAAGTGTACTTATCTCAGTATGGGGATCCTTCCATTCCTCAATGAGCACACATGAACAATTATCACACCTTAAGAATCAAACAACACTCATAACTCATGATTTGGAGAAAATGGTATTATTCATGTTGAATGAACATAAATCTAATGCTAATGAATAACTGATAATTGTTTTCTCTCCCTCCTCCTCCTTCATTACATGATTTGGAGGATGCTCCTCTTATTTATACATGAATTAGGGATATCTACTCAATAAATGTAGATCCCTTAAATATCTACTAGACCCACACTTGTCTCAACTTATCCCTAAATACTAGAAACAAATCCCATGACACATCAAAATCTCCATGATCTTTCTCCTTGGAATATGGTCCACCTCTTGAGTTGAAATTCGAATTTGATCTTGGGAGGCCACATAAGGGTGCCTTGGAAGCTTCCAAATGATCTACACTTGTCATCAAACTCAAGCCACTTTTAGGTATAATAAAATACATGTTATTTCTCTAACTTTTAATCATAAATTCACTCTAAATACATGAAATTAATAACTTTGGAAAATGAGAATATAAACTCATATGGTAATGGAAATATAGGATTATGTAATGATAATATGGTGAAATGAGATGACAAAATGAGGATAAAAGGTGAAAATGGAGTGAAAATTAAGGTTAATTTGGAGGCCCAACAGGCGCTACCCCGAACCCCATAAAGGGGGGTTACCTGCACCCCTCAAACCCCCCTGGTTAACTACGTGCACTAGTCGTGGAAAGAATATAACACAACCCAAAAATATTCTTTGATCTGGAGACTATGTGGAAGGGTAGTCCACCTTCTCTTACATGCCTGTTGGCTCTCTGTCTCCAACATCCTGAGAGTGTCCTCAAAGTGATAGATGGCTTGTTCTTAGGTGGAAAGGTATCTAGGTGCCAACTTAGCATCATTGGAAATGATGTTATGATTGTTGATTACATCCACAGAACTTATCTTCTCTCCCCTGATGTAGAGGGGCTCCTTTTCTTCCTTTGCCAATAATCTCTCCACCTCCTCAACCCTAGCTTCCTCATGCCTTATCCAGGATGCAAGGGCCATCAGGTGCAAGTCTCCTAATTTTGCATTGGGGTCCCAAACATTCATGTCAGTTAGGGTGAGGTTGTGTAGGTAGAACTTATCTCTTCCATGCCACTTTTGTCACACAACTCAATGAATTGTTTATAGTCCTACAATGGCATGGACCCATGCTCTGCTAATGTCTTGATCTATAACTGCATCCATTGGTATTTTAGGAAAAGTGCATAGGATTTGGATGGAAGTCTGCATTGAAGTGCCTCCATGGAGAGGCTTTCCATTGTGGCCAATTGAGTCTCCTTCTCTTGTAATTTCTTCCTCAACCATTTGTTTTCTGCTTGCAGCTGTGTTCTCATGGTGTATTCTTTATCCCTCAACTCACTCAACTCCTTGCCCATTTCTATGAGTTTTTCTTCCATAAGGCCCACATCTTCCACTTTCTTAGCTTTGGCAATCTGCATCCACCTATGTGTCCTTCCTCTCTCTACTTCAAGCTCAAAGAAGAGAGGGATTGCAAATTTTTGTGGGATCACTCTTCCTCCTTCAATGAACTTGTAATAGGAGCTCAAATTGGGTTGTGGACTAGGCTCCTGAAGTTCTAGAAAATCTCTCTCAAATTTTCTTGGAGAATTTGCCCCCTCCTGTACCTATTGTGTTGCTTTTGTGCCTTCTTTTTTCCCATTTTTCTCCTCCTATAGTATTTTATGCCTTTCCTATAGCACTACCTGTGTTTCCTGTAGCATTGTTTGTGTTTTTTGTAGCAAGCATTTTCCTTTATATTTGAGTGTAACATGTGCCTTGGGCTACTTATAGGAGGTTCCCCTAGTGGCAGACTTCCTTACATAGGTTATGGGAGTCTTTGAGATGGCTCCAAGAGATGTGGCTTCCTCAACCTTCCTTTCAATATGTTCCAGCTCCTCTCTCTTGTTGGGTGATTCTTCAATCAGAATAGGGGTCCTTGTGGGTGTTTGAGGCTTCCCTTGTCTAATCCTAGTGCTTTTCCTTGTTTTGAAATATAGGGGAGTTTGCCTCTGCCTTTTCTTCTTGGATTTGATAGGTGTGCTCAAGGCAGCTAGGGCAGAAACTGCCTCCTTTTTAGTGGGTTCAGGAGATAACCTTTGCTTCTCTGGAGACATCTCCCCTTCTTATTCCTTTTGTTCTTCCTCAACCTCTTCCTCTTTTTGTGGTTCTTCCTCTATTTTCTCTACCTCTTCTTCTTCTGCTCCTTCCTCTTCTTCCCATTCCTCTTCTTTAGCACTTGAGGTTGGGTTCTCACCAAGTGCAAGGACTTGGGCATCAAGGAAGTCTTCTCTGTCCATATCTTCGAATGTGGACCAAAGGCCAAGAAATCTTGATTTACTCAAAACATCCTCCACTATTAACTTGATGAGACCATGGTGTGTGATCCAGGTGGATGTTGGTGGCCACCCACCTATCCCATTTGGACTCCCACAACTGTCTCTTTCATTTTTTCAGTTTCCGTAATTGTAGCACAATTTACTATTTTTAGCAGTTTTTCGGGTCTTGAACTTCCAGAGCCGTTTTGAGGCCCTAAATGACGTTTCTTTGGGAAATCTGGGAGCAACAAGGGTCAATGGGCTAATGTTTCTCTTCCCAAAGTCGTAGTGCTCAGATAGATCTTTCTAACGAGGTATTGTACGCGTCAAACGAAGATTGGTACCAAAGTTACGACCCTGGGAAGTTGATGTACCAACTTACCCAAAACGGGGCCCACAATTTGGCGTTTCATCTTCTAGGGTTAGGTTTTGGAATGTTAAAGGTTTTCCATTGTTTCTCAACAATAAATAGCCCTTCGAGCCTCATTGTAACATAGTTCAGAGACATGTAGCTGCTACATCTCTTCTCAGAGATGAGCTACCATCGCCCTAGTTGTTTATTTCCATTTTCTGTTTGTAAGCATATCTCAGTATTTTACATTAATGAAATGAAGTATTATTTCCACTGCATCTTTGTGTTTATGGTTATCTCTGTAATTTTTTCCGTTCCTGTTTAAATCTGTAGCAGTGGTATCAGAGTAGTCTGCTTTTTCTCTGTTTTTCTTTGCATGTCCCCAACGAGGTCGGGATATGAGTTAGGGCTTGAACTGGTCAAACCTTTGCAAGACCAGCCTCGCAAATCACGATGGCCTCCCATGGCGGATGAAAAGAAATATGAGGGGGCAGGAGATCCTATCAAAATCTTGCTCGAAGAAGCCCTCGAGCGACAAAGGAATGTGATGATGGATAGCTTTGCCCAGATCCTTCAACGGCTACCCAAATGCAACGCATCGCTTCCAACAGCTACTCTGGAAACGCCACGCCCTTTAAGGTACAAGTTAATTTTGAAATCCCCATCTTCGAGGGTCAAATAGACACAGATGTTGTAGATAAATGGTTAAATCTACTAGAAGGTTATTTTTCTGTTCATGACTTTTCCAGCTAGTAAAAGATCACTTTCGGACTTCTCAAAGAAGCCCCCCACATCAAGGACTGGTGGGAAACCTACTACGAGCAGAAGGATGAAAACACGGGCACACTGTTTTCAGCCACACCCACTTGGAATTCATTCTGGGATGCCATTAAGGAGTAGTATTACCCTATCAAAAGCTATGAGGACAAATACATAAAATGGACCAAAATGCGGCAGGGAAGGGACCAAGATGTGGCGGAGTTCACAAAAAATTTTCATACCCTTCTCACACAGTTGGGTATCAATGATTCTGAGCTGCATCTGATATTCAAATATTGTGGTTGCATACACAGGTACATCTAAGAAGAGATGGAGTTCCTGAACATCTCCTCGCTTGGCACGGTGTACCGATACAAAGTCAAAATTGAGCAAATGTTCAAATAGAAGAAGCGAGACTTTGGATCTGTAAATCCGAAGACCAAAGGACAAAGCCAAGGGGGGGTGACCCAAGACAACCCGTCGAAGCCGCAAGAAAAGAACAACACCATGAAGTCAAAGAAGGACACAGGAAAGTGGTGTGAGTTCCATAAGAGTCCCACTCACAACACAAGTGAGTGTCGGACCAAGCAGTCGTTGGTGGCTGATTTGAAGGCTTCAGAATCAGATGCATGTTCTGACCCTGAGTCGAAACCCGAAAAGGGGAATGGAAAAGGGAAGAAGATCATTGATGCGGAGCCTAGCGTCACTGTTTCCAATGCCAAGATCTAGAAGAATGAGCCCGAAGATCCAGAGGAGGGGGAGCATCTTTTCCACTCACAAATGTGGGTGAAGGGTTCACTGCTGCAATTCATTGTTGACAGTGGGAGCCAAAAGAACCTCATTTCAGTAGAGGTCGTGAAGCGGTTGGGCCTACCGACTACACCACTTGCGCAGTCGTACAGTATCGGGTGGCTTCATGAAGGAA
This sequence comes from Pinus tabuliformis, assembly GCA_031772625.1. Classification (NCBI taxonomy): domain Eukaryota; kingdom Viridiplantae; phylum Streptophyta; class Pinopsida; order Pinales; family Pinaceae; genus Pinus; species Pinus tabuliformis. Next base: position 840,537,181 of record CM062815.1, read on the forward strand.
GAGATCTCCGAGTTTGCCAACAATGTTGCCTTCCCTACAGCATCAAACCCTTCACAAACGAGGTTTTGTGTGATGTTACACCTCTAGATGTTTGTGATGTACTATTAGGCCACCCATACTTGTGGAGGTGACATCCTGTGTATGAGTCAAGGCCTCATGCTGTCATTATTTCTTTGTGTAATTCATTATACAGGATAACGAAGGTAGCCCCACCTACCACCACCTCTTTGATCATTGCCAAGAAAGGCAGCAAGCTCATCTCCTAGACTAGGAAATTCATTTTCTATCTGGTTCACTCCCAAAGTAAGGGAAAGATCGTCACCACATCCATGACCCCCGCGAAGGGTTTCGTCATGCAACAGCAGTAGCACCAAAGAGATATCGTCATCATAGAACATGGGAATAGCTTCTCCTCACCCATAGGGGTACCACATAAGCTTCAGGTGGGCAACAAAGTCTGGTTTCATCTGTAGAAAGAACGCCTTACAAGAGCCCATTAGAAGTTCCGACCACTCCGACATGGTCCTTACACCAGTACCAAGGCTACGGGAAACAATGCTTTGGAGCACAACATTCCTCCATTCCTTCGCTTGCACCGAGTGTTCAATGTGGATAGTTGTCGACCAAGCTTCCCACCATTACTAGACACATCACAAGTTGCAGAACAATGCACCGGGGACCAAGTTCAGTAGGTGGAGGAACTCAGCGCAATAGGGACCATTGCTTCCTAATGGGGGAGGAATGATCCAAGTGGATGTTGGTGACCATGCACCTATCCCATTTGGACCCCTACAACTATCTCTTTCAGTTTTTCTGTTTTCGTAATTGTAGCACAATTTACTATTTTTAGGAGCCGTTTTGAGGCCCTAAACGACGTTTTTTGGGAAATTTGGGAGCAACATGGGTCCATGGATCGATGTTTCTATTCCCAAAGTTGTAGTGCTCGGATAGATCTTTCTAACGATCTAATGTATGCGTCAAATGGAGATCGGGTGCCAAAGTTACAACCCCAGGAAGTTGATGTACCAACTTACCCAAAACGGGGCCCACAATTTGGCGTTTCATCTTCTAGGGCTAGGTTTTGGGATGTTAAGGGTTTTCCATTGTTTCTCAACAATAAATAGGCCTTCGAGCCTCATTGTAACACAGTTTAGAGTTATGTAGCCACTACATCTCTTCTCATAGATAAGCTACCATTGCCCTAGATATTTATTTCCATTTTCTGTTTGTAAGCATATCTCAGTATTTTACATTAATGAAATGAAGTATTATTTCCACTGCATCTTTGTGTTTATGGTTATCTCTGTAATTTGTTGCATTCCTATTTAAATCTGGATTAGTGTGCTAACTATTGTTGCTTTCCCTCTTTCACCTTTTGGCTCATGTCCATGATGGACTATAGGAGAAAATAAGGCATAGTGAGTCTTTGGGCTATGGGAAATATAGCTCGAAATCTCAGTTCATGGTGCAGTCTGAATTGATAGCTATAGACTACACCCAGTCTTCCTTCACAAGAAGTGAACTTAAGGATGTGGTAGGCTACCTCATACCAGGGATAGGGAAGGCTTTCCCTTCTGACCCCATTTTTATCTTCAATGATTTCTCATCATTTGTGAAGAAATTATTCTTAGCAAGGGCATTGCTAGACTTGTCTTCTTTTCGCCACTAGACTCCTAGGGGATGGGTTGGAACCCTTCTAATTAGCTCAAGAGTGATGGTAATGGATAATCCCCTCACTATAGTGGTAGCACTTGCTCTTGCTTGAGGGTTTAGGGCCATGGAAAACTCATAAGTGATATCATCGACATATCCTTTTAGAAGCTCAAAGAAACCTAACCAATGATGCCTCTTGAAGATGTCTACTATAGGGGGATGAAGGTGAATTCTCCTTGTATCTGTAGGCTCCCTCCTATTGAATCCCCCTCCCATATTCTTCTATGTTTTTACTAGGTGTAGGAGGGTCTTTCTGGGATAGCTTCAGTATGAATTCAAAGCAGCTGAGAGGTGGAACTCTAGTTTATGATTGTAATTACTAAGACTCTTTATAGCCACAAAACTCTTTACTTTTATAGCCCCAAAACTATTTTTAATTCACAGGATGACTATAATTCCTAAAGGAGTTCAGAGTGCACTAGTATGCAAATCATGGATAGGGAGAGAGAGAGAAAGAGACCACTTACTTCTTACTATAATGCCTGGTATATTGAAAATTGAGGACCAAATCGACCCTAGGCCCTGTTCTTGCACCCTTGTAGGCCTCATGTATCAATTCCTATGCCTTTTGTAGCTTTTTGTAGCATCCTGCACTTCCGATAGTTGCCACCTTTAGGATTGACAGAGTAGGGTTCGACTCTCTCGATAGCTTCCCAAGCCTGTACCTACCTTATTAATTTTGAAACCAATGAAAAATGTAGGAAAGTTTGGGTTTTATGCTATTTGTGGTCAATGTTAAGAGCATTGTGTTAGTTTTCGATAGTACGAGTTTTCCACATTTAGATTGTTGGCCCTCCTTAGGTGATCATTCTCATGTTCCTCATAATCATCACCCACTCCCTCTTAACTGATTTCGACCTCCCTCTTAACTGATTTCGAATGATGTGACACTTTTATGTTGCATGTTGACTAATATATTACTTTTTGTTCACAAGTTGAGGGTGGCCAAGTTAACTGGCCACCTCCAGCTTATAAAAAAACCTTTCCTCGACATGTACACATTTTTCATTATTTCATACCTAAGGAGGAGCTTAGAAGTTACCATACATGTGCCTACCTGGTGCTTGATCAATGCATGCTGGAGTGCTAGACTTCTGTGCTACTCCTTAGGGAAGTTCTTCCTGGCTTTTTCTTGTGTACATTCTTTTTTCTCTTGTATAGTTGATTGTTTTTTGTTGCTCGTGTGTGAAGGTGCTTCACTGATATATCTAGTGATGATGTTGTTTTTTTCGAGACTTGCTTATAAGAGAAAGGTGCCCATGGATGATGGTATCATATCCTCACTCCTGATGGGAAGAAAAACTAGGTTTCAGGTTTATGGTATAGTGGCATAGGCTGCTACAGGAGATCCTGTAGCAACCCCTTTTTCTTCCTTTTCAAGGGTCTTTTTTATAGTGGAGTGTTGGGAAGTAGTGTAGGGGTTGGAGGATGATGGTAAAGGATGATGGGTGAGGATGAGGATGGTGGAAATGGAGGACATGTCCTCTGTGTTTTTTATTTTTGAATTTTTTTCTCTCTTGTTTGAATGAGATAGAGCTTAGGGTTGGTATGGGGAGATGGTGATTTTTTTTTGAATCAGGGATGCATGGATGATGGGTGAGTGGTTGGATCAAGTGAAGAGGCCCTAACCAACCTAGGACAGGCCATGCATGATGTTTTTCTATCAGATTCCTTCCCCTGTAGAATTCCAGGACATCTTGTAGTGCTACAGGATCTTCTTGTAGTGCTACAAGATCTTCCTGTAGCAGTTACAGGACATCCTGTAGAAAACTAGAGAGTGCCTAAAAATGGGTTTTTGAGCCCTGAGGATGGATGAGAGTGGTAGGGACCTGGTAGACATGGATGGTATGGAGTGGATGGATGTAGAAATGGAATGGAATTTAAGCATGTTGCCCATGTAGCTCTGCATTTTCCACTGCCTTCAAAACCTGCAAAATCACATAATTTATTAATGGATAGGTTGTAGTCCCATGTCATTGTATTCTCTTTTTTCTTTTTCTTTTTTTCCTTATTCTCTTTTTTTTTTTAGGGACACACAGGCTGCCTCAAAAGAGGTTTTCAACCTGCCTGTCTGCACTTCAAGGGAGGTTTTCACTCAAGGTTTTTTTTTTCTTTTCTTTTTTTTTTCACTCTTGGGCTACCTCAAGGAGGCTTCCAACCCAAGGGTTGGCCTCATATGCCTCATGGAGGTTTTCATACAGGACTCTTATTTATTTTTTTCTTTTCTTTTCCTTTTTTTTCATAAATAAAAAACAATATTTAAGAATGTTGTGACTTGGAAGTTAGGACACTTCCAATCACATTCACGTCCTTGCTAGTGATGTTAATGAACTCTTCCATGGATAGAGTTTTTCTGTAAGAGTTCAATCTATATCCATTGACAAGTAAGAGGATACCTTCCTCACCAATGGTCCTGATTTGAACAGCTCTGTTTTCATGGCACTTCTCTATTAGGTATGGGCCTAAACACCTTGTCATCAATTTTCCTTTGAATTCCTTGAACCTGGAGTCATATAGAAAATCCCAATCCCCTTCTTGAAAAACCTTGTCCTTGATTTTCTTTTCATGCCAAACCTTCCTCTGTACTTGGATAAATTCAGTGTGTAAGAGGGCTTGCATTCTAAATTCATCTAGACCATTCGGTTGGAGCAACCTCTCCTGTTGTGCCTTTGTAACATCCAAATCCAGTTGTGTTGGCATCCTCAACGTATTGTATTCAAACTCAATGGAGAGAAGAGCCTTATTTCCATAGACCAAGTCATAAGGAGTGAAACCAGTAGTTGTCTTCCAATTTGTATTATAGGCCCAAGTGGACTACACTAATATTTATGCCCAATCCTTTTGCTACTACTCACAACCTTGGTGAGGATGCCTTCTAATTTTCTATTGGTGACCTATATTTGTCCATTCCCCTGAGGATGATAGGTAGTAGATTTTATGTGCTTTATCCCATGCTACCTTAAAAAAAAAATTATTAGATGCGATGTGAATTGAGATCCTTGATTAATGACTAGCTCTCTGGGGTACCCAAATTTGTAAAACACATTTTCCCTCAAGAACTCGGCCACTTTCTCCTTTGTTACTACCTTGATAGCCTTGGTCTCAGCCCACTTTGTCAAATAATTAGTGCATACAATTATGTACTTTTGTTTCCCTGATGGTGGATCAATTGGCCCAATGAAATCCTTTCCCCACTTGTCAAATGGCTCTAAAGCCACTTGAGGTTGCAAGGGAATCTCTTCCTTGGGAGTAGGTTTCCCCATCCTTTGTCACTGATCACATTGATTGGTGTATCTTATGGCATCTTGGTGAAGAGTGGGCCAGTAGTAGCCAGCTTGTAGAACCTTGAAAGTTGTCTTCTTGGCAGCAAAGTGACCTCCACAAGGCCCATCATGGTAGGCTGAGGAAGTCAAAGACTTCCTCTTTCCTGACACATCTCTTCAAAATTTGATCTGGTCCCATTTTGAAGATATTTCCCCCAATCCAAGTGAAAGGGGCACTCTTCCTCACAATCCTGCTCTTCTCTTTGGATGACAAATTTGGAGGTAATTCTTCAGCAACTAGGTATTTGTCTATGTCAGAAAACCATGGAGAGAGAACTGAAATATAAAATAGGTGTTCATTTGGCAGTTGGTCATCAACCATCCCTTCTTCACCTGTAGGCAAATCAAGTCTAGATAAAAAATATGCAACTAAATTTTCTTTACCTGTCTTGTCAATGATAGTTAGATCAAACTGCTGCAATAGAAGCAACCATCTAATAATTATAGCATTCACATCAGGCTTGTTCATTAATTACTTGATAGCAGCATGAGAAATATGCACAAAGGTTTGATAACCAGTGATGTAGAGTATGGATTTGTTTAAGGAATGGACAACAACTAGAAGTTCCTTCTCATTCACAGTGTAATTCAATTTAGCCTTAAACATATTTTTGCTAATGAAGTAAATGACATAAGGAAACTTATCACCTATATGTCCTAGAGCTGCTCCTACAACTTTGTTAGATGCATCAGCAAGGACGCGGAAATGAATCGCCCAATTTGGGCCTATAATTATGGGTGTAGAAGTCAATTTGTCCATCAAGATTTCTAGGGCCTCTTGGAAACTCTCTGACTAGCAAAATTCAGATTCCTTGGCCTACAATCCAAACAATGGTGAGGCTAATTTGATGAAGTCTTTGATAAACCTCCTATAATATCTAGCTAAGCCTAAGAAACTCCTAACATCCCTCTACTTTTGAGGAGTAGGGACCCTTTTTTTGATGGAAATTTTATTTGGGTCCACTTATATTCCCTCCTGAGATATGGAATTCACTAGGATAGTCCCTACATTCATCAATAATTCACACTTCTCATAACTAAGCGATAGGTTCATTTCAATTCACTTCCTTAGGACCTTGCCCAAGTTGGAGAGAGATTCCAGGAAGTCACACCCATAAGGAGTGAAATCATCCATGTAGATATCTACAAAGTCATGAACTAGCTCAGCAAATATGCTCAGAACTGTCGTTTGAAAAGTGGAAGGGGCATTACATAATCCAAAAGGAAGGACCCATAATAAATTGTACCCCAAGGGAAAGTGAATGTAGTTTTATCTTGGTCCTCTGGGCTGATCTAGATCTTATTATAACCACTAAATCCATCTAGAAAAGAGAATAACTTCTTCCCTGCAATACCATCCAAGACTTGATCAATGAAAGGTAAAGGGAAATGGTCTTTTTTAGTGGCTTTGTTCAGCTCTCTATAATCCACACAGACCCTCCACTTTCCATTTTTCTTTGGGACCAACACTAGAGGGGACACCCACTCACTATCTGAGATGGGGTAAATGAACCTTGCATCCAACAATTTCTACAATTCTTCCTTCACTATGTCTTTGAGGGTTGGGTTCATTCTCCTCAAGTTGGTGCACTAGTTTTCATCATTCCTTGATGTAGATGTGGTGAGTACACACCGAAGGATGCACTCTCTTCATTTATTTATAGCTCCAAGAAAAGGCATATAAGTGTTCTCTCAGCATGTTGCACAACTTCTCTTCTTGGTTGGCTGAGAGGGAGGGGTTTATCTTCAAAGTTTTAGATGGGTTGAATTCTACCATTTTGACATGTGCGGGACTTGGGTCCACTAGGCATAACTCAGTCCAAGGATTACCCTTAGATTCTTTCACGAGATCATAATGGGGTATGGTGTTGGGGGGATGGTTCTGGAGTATTTTTCAATGAGTTCATCTTCATCATGTTGCCCCCTCCATGAAATCATCTAGGGTACAGATTATTTGGGATGCAGTATGATACACTTCATCTTCCTCCTCCTCTTCCAACTATAGGGGCAATTCATGCTCAAGGGATAGTTGAGCAGGAGGGTACAATACCAATTATTTGGACAAATACTCATTCTTAATGGTCATGTTCCCATTTCTACAAATTATGTAAATATCAACAGTGACTAGCCATGGTCTTCCAAGGATGAAATGGTAGACATTGAATTTGGTCTTGGGCTATAGAACTAGGAAGTCAGCAGGATACTCCCAAGAATCAATAGAGACCATTACATCCTCAACAACTCCCTTAGGAGCCACTATGGACATGTCTGCAAATTGCAGCACCGTTGTCGTATTTTTCAAAGATCCTTGGAGGTTTAGTTTGAGCATGGTTTCCTTAGTCATCACATTGATGGAAGCCCCAATATCAATCAAGGTGTGAGGGACAATGATGCCATCAATGTGTACATCTACCACAGGACTTCCAGGATCTAGATACTTTGGGAAAATCACTCTCCCCAGCATCATATTAGACAATTGACCAATGACATTAATGGTAGGGGTGTCTTTCTTTCTCCTCCCAAGATGTTTGAAGCATTTCTCTTTTATAAGCTTATTGTAGATGGGAACATCCTTGATAGCTTGGAGGAGTGGGATTTTCACACACAAGTTTTTCAATTCTCCCAGAAGTTCAGTCTCTTCTGGGGTGTGTTGGTTAGGATGGATCAATATTTCAGGAAAAGGAGGTGGATTGGCTTTAGGAACACTCTCTTCCTTTTCCTCTTCAAGCTCCTCAAGTGGAGATGGAGGTTGGTTATCTAGTAGCACTCTTCTAAACTTGAGGTTAATTTCTTGAATCTCCATAGCATAGGCAGGGTAAGATGTCTCTCCACTATAGACCTGTTGTGTCTGCTTGTTGTTCAAGTTTGGATTTGGTTGAGAAGGCATGTGAGGTCTCCTTGGGTGGAGTAGGATGAATGAGTTGTGTTTGAGATGGAGGTGGAGGCAGTAAAGTAGGAGGTTGGTTGAATTGAGGCCTCCAGCCTTGTGATGGGGTATTCCACTGAGAATGTGGAGAAGAATATGATTGAAGTGGTTGATTGGTAGGTTGGGGAGGATATTGAGGTGCATAAGACCAAGGAGAAGGTGTTGACCATGAAGGGTGAGTAGGAGAACACCAAGGTGGTAGGGATGCATTCTAATTAAAATGGTAATATGAATAGGATGCACCCTGCATTCCCTGTAGGCATGGCCTAGGTCATTGAGGCCTCCTTTGATTGATATAATAGATTCGTTCAACCCCACCTTCAGCCCCTTAGTATACAACTTTAAATCCATACAAAGAAGGAAATTTATCTATGGAATGGTTCTCCTCAGAGATCGAGCAGACCTCTATAACATTTAATGGACATTAATTTTTGGGGTGCCTCTTGTTAGAGTCGGTCTAGTAGCCCTCCACCAGAGATCAAAGCTCTTTGCATTTCATGATTAGGTGTCGCATCAGTGTGATCATGTTGCATTCTGTTAGGCATGCCATAACTCTGGTAGAGGAGTTTGTGTCTTTTATTCCCCTCTTTTTTGGCACTACTGGTTCAGTTTTCTTAAGTAAATAAAATCTTCAAAGGGTCATTCATCTTGTTTTAAGTTTTGAAGTCTTAGGTCTAGGGTTGAGTCAATTTTTGTCTTGAGAGGTCATAAAGGACCAGCAGGCCAGAGGGATGTCCTTCATAAAGCATCATTTCAATAATTCTCATCATTGTACAGCTAAATTTTCACCTTGTTTTCAAAACTCTGTTTTTGAAAAACAAAGGTCATTATCTCGTTTTTGTAAAAAATTGTCAAAATTTCAAATTCTCCAAAAAAAAAAAAAAAAGTTTTGAGCGTTGGTGGAGGAGAGAGAACAGAGCTTCATTGTACAGATTTTGACAGAGATTTTAATGAAAATACACAGCTCTGGCTTCTGAGATTCCTATGGTATGAGATTTAACATTTGTGTCCTCCTTTGTTTCATGTATAGCCTGTTATGTGTTCATTTCATTTCATGATCGTTTCCAATTGAACAAATGAAGTGTTAAGGTAGAATTCATATTTTGTATGCTCTGCCTTTAAGTTTGTTCATATTTAATGTTTTCTTATGTTTGACAAGGATTCATCCTCCATGCCCTTGTCAGCTCCTCAGCAGTCTTGCCATTCCATTTAATCTCAATTTGATGTTAAACTTTCTTGCCTACCTTGCCTCAGGAGACAATCTATGTTTTTGATTACATTTCTCTGTTCAAGCTGTTTCTTTGCCCCATGCAGCCCAGAAAAACCCCATCATTTTATTAAAAACCCCTTTTTTATCAATTTACTAGCTTAAAATCAGTGTTCTTTATTAGTCATCTCAGCCCTTTGAAAACTTTTGCCGAGATAGACCCGGAGAGAGCCCTCTCCTGTCCTCGTAGGGCTAGCTACGAGGCTAAGTGGTTTGATGTTGCCTTGGATTTTGCCTTCTTCAGCCTGAGGCCAAATTCGAGCGCTAACACCTCCTAGTGCATTTAAGGGAAAATATAACTAAGGCTCTCTCTCTGCTTGCTCTTGTTTCCTCTTGATTTGCATGGTATCCATTTGCGAGAAAAAGTGTGAAGAATTTCACTTTTAAATTCCTCCAACATGTTTCCAATTTCACTCTTGATAGATGTGGTGGAGTAATAGGAACTGGCCAAAGCTTCATTAGCCCTGCCCTTATTTCTAGCAACCCTAGAATGGTTTTTGAATACAATATTGATATCGTTATGGGGTAGCTCATAAATGTCCCTTTCAGACAAAATGTGTATGGTTTTCAGTATGTCCTCCCCGATTCCTCTAAGGACTAACTTGAGTGATTCAGGGTCAAGGGTGCATCTATCCCTTTTATAACTGTGTTGGAACCTTTCCCCATAATCTTCCAAGGATTCATCGGGTCCCAACGTCATTTTAAATATTTCCTCTTTGGTGACCTTGGACCTACAATATTTCTTGTACTTGCTATTAAAGGATTGTTGCATTTGCGCCTAGGTAGTTATGTTATCCCCAAGTAGACCCATGAACCAATGCAAGGTTGCATCCTTAAGGGTGGATGGGAACAAATTCAACTTCTAGTCATCATAGGTATAATCATAAGTTCTGCAGATGACAACAAGCTCAAACAAGAAGGTATCAGGGTCCTCTAAGGTTAAGCCATGGAAGTGAGGAAGGGTATAGGGGCTTATAATTTTTATCTTAGTATCTCCATTAGTCTCTCTAATGGGAAAAGCACCCTCATTTCTATTTTCAGCCATGGTGTAAGTGTGTGGAATGGTCTCGACTTCCTCTTCCTCAATAGGCTCCTCAAAGATCTCAGGTTGATCACCCAAGGGGTCCTCTAACTCCCCTGCAGTCAAAGAGGGAAGCTGACAATCACCGAAGAAGAGGGAAGGTTGATTGTTTGATGGAGTGGGGGTATTTGGCAACAATTTCCCTAAAGTGTCTCTACTCCTACGATATATATATATATATATATATATATATATATAGATATATTATTATTATGAGTTTTTTTCAAAACCAAATGCAAGACAAAAAGAAAAGCAAGAGTAACATCTATCTAGTGAATGCAAAATAGAAAGAAAAAGAAAAAATTACATCTACCTAGACACTTCCCTGATAATGACGTAAAAAGTGATGAACCCCAATATTGCAACAAGGATGTTGCAACTCCCAGAGCTACCAACTTTACTTTATCAACCCAGGGTTTCATACAAACTTGGAGGTGAAAATGTTATATACACATCAGATGCATCATTCTACTCATGTCACTCTCAACTGGGTCACTTGACCATTAGGGTTCCAGACCATTCCTCTATTGAACTAAAAGGAGTCTGACTACTGAAAGTAGAATGTAAAGGATAGTTCTAGTGCAGATAATGTAAATTCTTGTCAATTCATGAAATTAAAGCTGCCAATTTGTAAATGTTATGAAATGACACAAATCACTATGAAATGACACAAATCACTTGCAAAAAGAAAACTATGCTAATCTTTCACTTGATCACCTGGCTATCAAGGTTGCTTGAAAATAGAATATTAATCTACCATTTCATAATTCAAGCATGCATGCATTAACTATCTCATTCACACTTGCATCATAGAAAAGGTTATAATTGCTAGATTTAGAAATAAAAGGGCTAATGTTATCTGATCTTGCAGGAAGGAAAGGAGTGAAAGTACTAGTCTAGGTGACACTTCTGGTCATGGAGTCCAAGATGAGGGGTTAAAATACTCCTAAACTAGGATAGACTATCATTGCAGGTCAAAATAGGGTCAAAAAAGGCTGCTACAGGTTTGCTACAAGATGTTACTAAAGGATGTCCTATAGGATACCCTGAACTACTACAGGAAGTTGGCTAAGAGGATTTGGAGGGAAAGAATGGTGAGATAAAGTGTTGGAAGGTTGTGTGACAATGGTGAAAGTGTGGGGAAGGTGATCATCACCCTTAGCCAAACCCAGCATTCTAAGAAGGCCAATTTCAACTAAGACAGCTTGCTCACAATGACTGAAAGATAGAGGTTCAGAATATGGGTTGGCATGCATCCACAGAAGGTGGAGAAGACCTAGATGGAGTTGGTTGGAGGAGTCCCTTCATGCATATCAACAACCCTACAATTACACATGTTTCTCTTTTCATTTACAACTCATTACATGTCAATGTGGAAAAGATGAATTGAATTTGGAAAATTTGATCTAACTATTGCTAAGAACTGGATCTATGATAGGAACTACTTCTAAGCTACAACAATCTTAAAAAGAATAATAACAATTGTGAATTTTTCCAAGAAATCATAAACAACTAAGACTAAAACTTAATCTATGCAATGGATAAAAAAAGGTCAAACTTTGTTTTTGGGCTATGAGAGTGGGATCCTCTAATCATGATCCCATGAGAGAGATGAGATAGGGGTCACTCTCACTATATTTTTGATGTATTTTACTCTATTTCACTGCAACAACTAATTTATCCTTTAAGCTAATGGAAGCATGGATAAACCAACAACTTAATCAATATTTTAAGCTAAAAGAGACATAAATAAACTACAACAACCAATCAAAATTCTAGCCTAAGAATATAGATACAAGAGAGGAACTTTTGTTTCTAGGGTTGGGCCCTAACCCAAGATTTTCAGCCCCCTGATTCAACTCAGTTTTGGATCAAAACATAATTTCTCATTATCATAATAAGTGCCAAATACATCATAACATGACAATAAAAATATGTTGCAGCTAAAATGGCATCTTTGGCTATCAAATCTTTGAATCCTAATGAGTCCCCTAGCTTGCTTATTTATAAAAAAATGGAGCTACAACAACACCCTATAAAATAGGGATACTTGGCTCCCTAACTTGAGTATAGGTGGGTCTAAATCTTCCTTTACTTGCATTGGCTCGGCTGCTAATGAACTCAGCATGCTTAGCTGCTATTGAACCCAAGTTGACGAGATAGAGTGGGAGATCTTCGACTGATTGGAGGAGTTAATGAGGGAGATCACCTCCTCGAATCTCTATTTCTTGTCTACTCTCAGTTCCTGCACCCAAATCAACTCAAACTTGCTCCAATTTCTGCATTTAACACACATTATAACACATGACATAGTAACACATATTTACTCCTCATGTTAAATATAATATAACAAAATCTATGGATAAATGTGAGAAAAGACAATTTAATAAGTTGGAGAATGGCATTGTGACCCATATAGCTTACCTATTGATGAGCCTCATCATGCCACTCACATATAGATTAACATTCATAACAAGAGACAAAAAATTCCATTAGTCACTGCAAAACATCCCTCCCTCCATGCATGATGAAAATTGTAATAGGAAGCATGATTAAATAATAAAATTTCAAGAAAATGCAACAAGCTATAATTTAGAGCAAATATCTTATTGCCTTCACAGTAGTTTGCCTCATGGATAAATTAACTCTAAAGTAAAACTGTGGAAACCAGAATATATTGGGAAATAACATTGTGATAAGACATGTATATGATCTAGCCCTAAGGGATAGCTCAAATGGTCGAGTTCCCGTTGCTAAAGCACTTTCCTAGTTTGGGAGGTCACGGGGTCAAATCTCCTCGACGCCCTCAGGGTTAGGCTTGTTAAGATTGGCCGACGGGCAGATCCCTTCGGGTGGATCTGCCCCGATATTTTCCCGTGGATGTAGCGGCCACCCAGTGACCGTGAACCACAGCTTAAAAAAAAAAAGACATGTATATGATCTATCCAAAGGCCAATAACAAGGAGGTTAGTAGCAATAGTTGGTAGTAATCGATCACCAATAACAAAAACGAATAAATAAAGGAGTTCAAATTGCAATTAGAAGAGTTGTCAGAACAACAAATGGCATGTTTAGAATTAAACAAGTCAAGTAAATTAATGTATGTTTCTGGTTGTGAAAATGAAGGGAGGAAAACATTCTATCAAAACTCAAAGTCACTAAAATATATACATATTCAAAAGACATAAGGACATATTTTGTTTTTAAGTCCAATCTCGCCATTTAGAAAAAGAAAAGAAAAAAGTGAGCTAGTCTCAACCTCTACACAAAGGAACCATAACATTGGGATTGACCAAATTGACAGCATCCAAAATTTTATATGGAAGTCCGTGTTCATTAAAACATTGATGAAATTTAGAAATGGTGATGCAAGAGTTGCTTCCATGAATTGAAAGACACTTGGGAACCAACTATGCAGGTCTTTGGCTACAAATGAAATAAAACTACAAAGAGTGTCATATTTCTATATGATTACGTAGGAGGGAAGGCTGAGAGATGATATATTTGAGAATAGTTGTATGAATTTATATTTCCAAGACCTTTTTTGTAATTCTTTGAATTCAAGAGCCTGTCAATAATTTTGAAGGATTTCATTCTCTATTTAAGTCTATTTACATATTACAAAAGACCAATTTTCACTGAAATTTATATTTCCATCTGACCATTTTTCACTGAAATTCATTTTGTATTAAATAAATGCACCAAAATTACACCTATAGTAATGAAACAACTTGATATAAAAATAAGAGTTTGAATTTTTCCTTTATATATAGCACACCAAACTGTTATCCAAAAAATATCTATCAAGCTTATAGTAGCAAAAAGACAAATAACCATTTTATGGAGTTTATGAAAATCCCGATTACCTTTAAAGCCTATTGATCTCTTAGAAAACATTTGGTTTCATCTTCTCAATACCTGAGAGAAAGACAAAAACTAAACCTATGAAAATTTTTTGATAGGGAACGGTTCAAAGGGAGAAATGTCAACTATTCTGGCAGGAGAATGCTTCAAACACAAGTGCAAATCCCAGGGAAGCAAATTTTAATGTAGAAATCATAATATTGAGAATATAGGTTCCAAAAAATATTAATGAAAATGAAAATAGTAATGGGTTTCATACCGACATGCGAATTTGTACCATGACCCTAGGATAGGTAAACCCATTCTCTTCAACATCCTTGAGTTCAAAACATTCATCTTTTGGTTTTGAATTTATCTTCATGTACAGGCTCGTAAAAAAAGAAAATCATGAAAATGTTTGCCATAGCTTGAACTTCGGACAAATGTAAATGGATCTAAATGAATCCTAGTATAGATATATTAATTGTAGGAAATATTCAATCCCGAATAAAGTTGGCATGTAAAAATAGGGTGTGGAGAAATTTCACCTAATCGTGTAGGAAAATGCTTGAAACAAAGTGCTGCCAATGAAACCACAAAAAGAAATGACTTAGGAAACCTAAACAATTTTTTTTTGGATTGCTAAAATTCCATCACCAACCCTGTTCTAAAAATAGGTTTTTTTCGACAAGAAGACTCCATAGTCCTCTAACAAGTGAGGCAAGACACCCTGCAACAATGTGAGCCTTAAGAAGAAACACTGTCAATTGCTAGGCAGTCTTTCCCCTGTCCTTGTCTACCAGTTGTAATGAAAAATCTAGATATTCAACCTAAAACATTCACCAATTGGGATGCTCCATTCTCACCACAAATGGTATTCCCTTCGATGGATCTTTGACCAAAAGACCAAACCTAGGTCCCGTTAATAATTTCTTAAGGATAGAGAATTTTTTTATCTCAACAATGCAGCAACTACAATAAATAACGAAAAAATGGGAGCCTGCTACTTTTTTCATGTTAGTGAGGTAGTTCCTGAAACCTCCCTCTTTAACTAAGATCCATAATTCTACTTACACATAACCTGCTCTTGGTATTGTTTCCCATAGCTTCGAAAACCTTTAGCTATTACACAACAACCATATATGTAAATTTCATTTTGAAAACACAATGTACACATAACACAATTATCTAATAAAGTGAAATGCAATTAGCAAAGAATGTGATAGTTTCACATCAAGATAAGCACCTGGATTCCTGAAGTAGCATGGAAGTAGTTTTTAGAAGAAGCCTCATATTTAAAATAACTGTGGGCAATAGTTGAAATAGCCTCAAAGATCCACTTATTGTGTCCATAAGAGAGATATTAAGCAATCAACTCATCAATTATATATGAATAGCAGCAATTAAAATAGATTTCAAGGGAGACTTCAATGGAATATCCATAATCCAAACCTCAACTTACTATCCATAATCCAGATATCATTATCTGGACCTAACCTGAACCTTACTAAATTTTGCAATAGTAGCAACTCCATATGTCAGAACACTAAATTTCCAAGGCAATGAAGAACTGGACTTTACACAGTGAAAAGACTAACAAACAACACCACTTAGTGCAACAGTACTTCCATTTACAAAGGTAGAAGCTGAAAAGTTAAAAATTTTACATGGTTTCTCGGTCAGTTCTGGTGGTAGCAGGTTCATACAGGGCCTAGCAGATTCAGTTTTCCTTGGAATTCATGCACTATTGTAGACCAACAAAAACCCAAATTGTAGATCAACTCTTTAAATTCTATCTAGTTGTTCCTTGAGAATTTTCTGTTGTTTCCAACTGAGTTTCTTCTCCATATTAACTATCTTGAGCTTGATATCCCTAGATAATTAGAGCTCAAAGGTTGTAATGGAGAAGAGAGGTTGTCATGGTAAAAGAACAAATATCCTTGAGAGCCATGGAATAACCCGAGAAAGGTAGGCTTGGAAGGCCACAAGGGGGGCACTGAAAGATGTAGCAACATGAGAAAAAAGAATCCAAAATGGACTTAGATTCACTATGGGATGCATTTTTTTGAAGAATTATCCAACATGAAAACTAGATTTTCTACCATTACTTGCCTCTCAAAATTATTGAGCCAATTTTCCATGATATCTAGGCATCTAAACACCATAACATAGATATATTTTATTTATTCTCCATGAGAAAGGTCAATTTTCAAGAATGAATTCTATTGTAGTCAAAAGAATACCACCATATACCTTCATGTGCAGAACAAATAAATGGAATGAAGAAGGGGATCATACCTTAGTCCTCAATTTTCAAGAATGAATGCTATTGTAGTCAAAATAATACCATAATATACCATATTGTACACAACAAATAAAGGGAATGAAGAAGGGGGATCATACCTTAGTCCTCCACCCTCCATGTGGAAAAGGATTTCATACTTACCCCTAACAACACATATTATGATGATGATGTACCATGAGTTTATAATATCATTACATACAAACAAATTATCATTTAATACATCATACAATAAAAATAAATCAAATACAAATAAAAAGATGTGGTTTCGGTCGACCATTATTGAGGATTCAAATAGTCATTTTGTGGGAGGAATGTGGTTCATTTTATTAGCCAATACAAAATCAAAGTACCAAGAATGTTCATAAGACATATCATGGTGAATATGTTTAGATACTCCTTGCCTTATGTTAACATCATTTTCCTCCCAAGAAAAAGGGACCAACATTAGAGAGGTCATGAGAAGGTCTTAGGAATCCCTCCCTTTTCAAAGAGGTGTCATTCCTCATATTGAGTTTCCATATTTTATTATGTTCTTTCAATGTGTAACGGGAAAGTGCTAAATAGAAAACCCCAACAAAATCTACTCACTCGTAGAAAATTCTTTTAAATTGTTTATTTTCTTTTAAAGCATAGTGCTTCTTAAGAAAGGACCAAGTAGTCTCAATCATTGTTAGGAAGAAAATAAATATAATTGCAAGTTTCATAAGCTAACCAAATTTACTCATAACAAGGATTTTCCTTCATTAAATACTATAAGTATATTATCAAACACAACTTCATAAGAGGAACGAAAGAAAGAATACATGGCATGACAAACCAACAAACTTTAAAATATGATTTCATTCCATACTAAAGGAGTTGTGAAGAGTCATTTTCTCAAGTTTCAATTGATTAAAAATATATTAGAATTCATAAAAACAAGATGAGCACTTGAATATTTCTTTATCTATGGGAGGGGGTAGGTGGGAGGGGGGCACACTTTAATACAATTGAAAAATTTTACAAAGTAATATAGTAACTTTGTCTGAAATAAATGGGTTTGATACAACCTCTACCAAAATCTCAAAGACAATTACATAAAGAAGAAATTGAAACAAATTCACCATTTAAGGTAGAATAGGGCTTCTCCAAACCTAAAATATATAGAAATAAAAGATAAGGGAGATCATATAAGACATACCTACAAAATTCTTAACAGCATGGAATATCCTCTACTTCTTTTTTTTCACAATAATTGGAAGACTTGTACTAAATTGTTAAAATTGCATCTTAATGGATACTACAAGTGTACATAAGAAAGTATAACCTTCAAAATGAGAGATACATTAATTATGGGCTCTAAAAATACATTAGTTACTTATAAAAAGTAGAGATATTGAAGTTCAAAAAAAAACTTGATAGTGTGCATATAGAGATACACTTGAGAACATTGATATGAAAGCAAAAATTCAAGTTAAACCCATGGAGGGAGGATTAGTAGTAGATTATGGATTTTTAGAAGAACTCCCAAGAGTTGCTTCATTAAGGTCTGGAAGAGTAGAATTCACATAAGGTAAAGAAGATGAATCAAAATACCTAGTGGAAGAAAAGTTAAAACCACATGAAATTTCGGTGCCAAGGTGCATTCATGTCCTATAGTTTGCTCTTGATTGCATCAATTTCATCATGGAATTTGTGAATAAGCTCTCGATGTTGAACCAATAAATCCATAATCATTTCCATTCAGGTTGTGAGGTTGTCCAATTGAATATTCTAGGTGAGTGAGGAGGATCAAAGGTCAATAACATTGCCTTCTAGCTAATTCAAAGTAGACTTAACAGTTGAAAGGATATGAAAGGACATGAGAGAGATGTTAATCAAAGAGGAAAAAAGTAGTAACAAGGAGGGCCCAAGTGAAGGTGGGGGCATATAGGGAATAGAGACAACGGAGGTGAAAAAATATTTACAAGAGAACAAGGGTTTTGAAGGAATTAAATTACAATTGGTGATAACATATACTAGTTGGGCCAGAGACCACCCAACACCATGTTTTGACTAGATTTCCATTGTCAAATCTTCATGCAAGATCCCACCTCAAACCAAGGGGTTAGGCAAGAGGGATTTATGATCATGAGAGAGTGATAATGAAGGTATATGTGATGATAGATAGGATGACATTTGCATGATATTCCTAGGATGGATCTCATACACGTTATTCATGAGTTGGTGGAATTTATTTAATGTGTCTTGTCATGGAATACAATTTATGGAACATTTCTCATTGATGACTTGGACGCTAACATTTTCTAAAAGTCCCTCATTCATTTACAAATCCACAAAGTAGTTGTTGGATTAAGGAGTGTGAAAAAAACAAAATTTGGAAAGGGAAAGAAGGAATAGGTGGATTTTAAGGAAAATATATTTCAATGACTAATTAGAGGGAAAAGTGCCTAGACACAAATGAAATATAGTGTTTTTGGAGTCTCCTATGGGATTCAAAGTCATGATGTTGAGAAGGATGCAAGTTTGAACCCCAATAGTAAAGTGTAATGTTTTTTTGTGGTTATGCCAAGGTTCCAACATAAGGTATTTACAATATTTCATGCTAGGTCATAAATGACTCCCCCCACCCTTGCAACTATTGCCTCTATGGAATATCCTCTACTTTATAAAGGCATGTTGATTGAGATAATATGTCTATGTCACCATGTATGCTTCTCAAAAAATAATCTCCAATCTAACAAAATTTATAAGATATTAGTGAGCCTTTACTCTTCAAGAAATCATGATCACTCTTCATCTTATCTTTAGGTAGGTTTTCATTTATCCTCCATAATTAACACCAATAATTCCTCTGACATCTTCCTTTGGGAAGTAGTAATAGAGGAACTTAGGGTCGTAACCATCAATGGCCTCAATCAAATTTACATCAAGGTTTTGCAAATCTTGGCCTAACTATGTCAGGTGAACCATGATTCTCACCTCGATGCCTATTAACCTAAACAAAGTAGTAATGAATTATTTCCATTTACTTCCTTTTAAAAAAAAGACCATTTTGGCACTTTTTCATAATTTATTTAGAAAATCCCTATTAGCCATGAACTTGGGTAACATAAATGGTTTCCATTCACAAATTTAAAGTCAAATGTATGCAATTATTTCCTCAAAAATAAAGTCACCCTTCCCTCGAAGGAGGTCTTGGGATTATTTCATTAATTTCTTTGGTTCATGCCCAATCAAAATCTCATTACAAACTAATCCTAAATGTTATGTAAATTGAAATGGGCCTTGTGCCTCCAAAACATAGGAGACTATAATGGTACAAATTTTGAATCTACATGAACATCCTCTTTGGGATGAAAATGTTCAAACTAGTTAGAAATGAGGATTTCATATACCAAATATGAGGCCATGAAGAATATTTGATTTTTAAAAAAATTGGTTAATTGGTGGGAAATCCCATTTTATATTATCTCTCCCAAATAAAATATTGCAACCCCTATTTAACACATAATTCATTACATACAAGACATATTTGTGAACCTGCAACATACTTTCTTGGCCATGAATCCTAGAAAAAGTCGATGCAACTTCTTAGTATGGCTCTGTCAAGTCTAAAATGTCAATTTGGAAAGATATGATATTATCAATAGTTGGATGCAAGAAGTAAGTGAATGTTGGTTTAAATTATATGTGTAGTTGATGCAAGGATTATTTACATATTTATAAAGGTAGAAAGTTCCAAAGACAAATGTGACTTATCGACTTCACTTACTCCTACAATGTTATGCTTGGCATCAAAACTCTGAGAATAATTGTGGATGACTTCCTAAAAATCATACACTTAAGGAATTTAGTTGACTTTGGCCAAACCCAGCATCCATACTTGACAATAATCCTATGAAGCACTCCTCCATCTTTGAATATCACTTGTGGGCTACAAACCAATTAAATTATTCCTCTCACTAAGCTATAATATTCAATGTGTCTTCATAATAAGGTTCATGACTCTTTTTAGGAGCTATCCCTAAATTTTCACCTCTCAACTATAAAAACCTAGCCCAGTTGTCATTAATTAATATAACAATCTTAATTTTTCCCATTTCTATCCATAAAATGCATGTGGCATGATGTTCTTGAATAAAATCTTATCACCCTAAATGTTTGTCACTATTCTTCGAAGGGTTAATAGTCCTCAAATGAAACATGATAACCACAACACCAAGACATGAATGAAATGAGTAAAGTTAGAGGTGATAACTCCTAAATTGTGGAATAATATAGTAAAGAACTAAGAGAGGAAATATTCTCTACACTATGTAGTTCCACATGCAAGATGCTAAATGCAAAAGACAAGTTTGGATAATGAACAAAATGGAAATCACCTGCACTTTGCACTTTGCATGCAAGATGCATAACACAAAATGCAAGTTTGAACATAAGGAATCACGGTAAATACCTACAATCCACACTCCATAAGTAGAATACAAAATGTGGGTTACAAATGAATTTTAAACATATGTTCATGCATATGGATGATTCAATGTCGTGCATTCTACATGTAGATGTGGAATGTGGGGGAATACACTTAAAGAGTTGTAGAATGGAAGTACAACAAATGTTCAATAACACCTTCTTTGATTGAAAACGCACACCTTCATGTTGTACTCAACTCCTTGGTACATGGATTTTAACGAGGAAAATGAGGGCATTGACTTGTATTGTGGATATCCATATAAATGTTACATAATTCTACACTATTTTGCAGGAATTCACGGAGATCATTTTTCTTGGTATATTTCAGACAAAAGATTGCCATAGCCATTTTTATATCCTCTTAATTATTCTCTATTTAGAAGGTATCTAGTTGCATGGATAATGAATCTAAGGTGTCCATTTTCATATCATTTAAAAACATCCCTATAATATACAAAATAACCTTTGTTCATTATTGAGGCTATAAGGTACATAATCACACCAATTTTTTATCTGATACCATTAAGAAACTCAATGCTCTAACATTTAACCAATTGGAGAATGAATGCATGTTAATGTAGAGTTATGCAAGAAAATTAAGCATTCCATTCAATCATGGGTCCATAATTATAATTTTGTATTCATAATTACATTATGAACTGAAAAAATAGAAAATAAATTAATCCATAACATGGAAAAAAAATTATACATATCTATAAATAAATAAAGAACACCATATCTTCAAGAATTTCTTCACCAATTAAATGTTAAATAAGGACATTCCACCTAACCATAGGCTCATGATTACGCCTAATTTCTCGATAACATAGACCACTCCTAAGTTAAAGCTACAATCTACTAAGGATAATTACTATGGAATGGGTTTGGTTTTATTCATACAACCCAATTTCCAATTTTTTTCAAGCCAAATTCCAATATAAGAATCCCAATATACCATCCCTCTTTCCCCTAAGATTGCACAACCCGAGAAATGGGTTTCCCTTTTCTACTAAATAGTCTCTTAGGTTATCCAACTTCCATCCAAGGTTTCAACACAACCTACCCTAGAAATATCTATGTTGGGATTCCAAGGTTTAGCAATTATAATTAATGCCTATTAGTGCCAAAAATTACCCTACACATAGTCATGATTTCCCTACAATTTCATATAATTAATTTCTCATAATTTTATTCCAATAATACGTTGACAGTTTTAGCATGGAGATAAAATCCAAGGAAGAATCAACATGGAAAATAAATTTTCATGCCCAAAATCATATAATATAACTGCATGCAAAGGAAAGACAACGTGCCTTCTTAAGAAGCACACATATCTCATTTTGCAAACTATTTCTAAGGTTGAAAGGACTTAGTATAAGTGTAAATAAAGGTTTAATAAAGCTGTGGTAAAAATAAATTAAAATAATATTATTCTCACTTAGCCCCTTAAGTCCCCTTTCTTTCCCCTCTTGTGGATTCTTAACCCCACCAATCCTTGTTCTTCTTATTCTATGGCCAATGATGTATTTATATTATAGTTCAATACATAATTTACAAGTCATATATGTCTAGCTCATATATATTTTGTCATATACATATATAATAATAACATGGTGATAAAAAATGAGGCATTACATTACCAATTTCTGTATTGGTCACCCCATATATTTATTTTTTTAGGATTTCGCAACAATCTCTCTAGAACCTTTCTTCCTTCTTTCAATAATTATTGAATAATTGATTAAGACTTCCCTAATCTCATCATAAGTGCACCTATAGAATAATTGTTGTAGCAAAACAAGTAAATATTCCTCTACCACCCACATCATTCATGGATGCTAGAAGAGGAATTGCAATATGTATACAAATAATGAGCCTAAATGATAAAAAGGAACGCACATAATACACACATCCAACAATGAATTCATTGAGTGGGACCTTGCCTAAAGAGGGAATCCCAAAACAACTTTTAATTTAGATAGGTAATAAAAAGTGTTTCCGTTAATGGAAATACTATGAAATTACAATAATAATCTTCATACCATAGACTTTATTCTAGCTAAGAAGAATATAGTATACACTAAGTTATAGACGAATGTATCTATATTATAGTGTTCGTGGATTCCTCAAAATAAGTACTAGGGAATCCCATGCCTCTTTCCATTCATTTCTCCCTAGAAATTTCCAGTTACAACATGGTAATTAATTGACATATTGATGGGTCGAGAGAGAAGTGATTTTATGGGTCCATAATCCTTCATGATCCACTAAACCAGAAAATTGTTGGAGAAGTCATTTCTTCACTTCATCATCTTTCGCAATCAATTTAATCAATGAAATAGGTTTTCCCTAGCAATTGCTAAATGATCATGAATTGGATTTTAATATTTAACATGTTCTATTGGCTTGGAATATGCTATAAAAACTAAAATACTCCATGGCCTATTTGGTTATTGGATTCATAAGTTATGATCATAATATTGTTGTTAATGTATTTTCATAATAGACTTTGCAACCTATTTAACTATTAGTTTCATAAGTTATAATCAATGCTATTGCTAATGTATTTTTGGGAAGAAGTGAACAAGGAATCATTTCACAATAGTTATATAATTTTATATGAAGAAAAATACAACATGATAACTCTTGATAAATCTTGGCTACTAACACATATTCATCACGCACACATGTAATGCAAGTGAAAAAAATATAGATCGACAAACTATTGCATGTGGAATTGTATTTGTATCAATTGTTGGAGTATAATCTTTGTGTCTATGTACAATTTGAGTAAGTATAACATTGAAGAACATGTTGTCTCCTTGTAAGTTACATGCTCAATTCTAGAGGGGGGTAGTTAATGCACATGTGAGAAAGGTATTGTTTTTGGATATCTGTGTGGAGTTGTCAAGGTACCAACTAATATCATTCTTTACACATACAAACTAGACATGAACATGGTATTATCTATTAAACTCTTGTTAGTTCCCCTTGCCAAAAAAGAAAATAACTAATGTTTTCCAAGCCAAAAATTATTAGGAACACTCATAAATGTGAGTTTAACTAGAAAATAACCAAACTATTAAAAGAGAATATGATTAATCTTAAATTAATAATCCTATCTATTTTTTAGTTAAACCTTGAAAAATAAAATATAATTTAATGTTCTAGATATTTTCACTATTTTATGAGGATCTAAGGGCATGACTGTAAAATGTTTGGTGATATTTATGTGGTGTTGGAAAGGTAGTAACAAATCTCATTCTTAGGGCTTACAAACTATAAAAGAATGAATTGTAATTCTTGCAAGGATTTTTAAACAATAACAGTAAAGTAGGCTCAAATGAACAAATGCCAATTCCCTTTCTCCAATTTTACAATGATATGAACATAGTATTAGCTAATAAATTATTGTTAGTTCCCTTCTCCACAAAATCAAAACTACTAATAACAAATGTTTTCCAAGACAAAAATCATTAAGAAGAATAATAAATGTGAGAGATTAACTAGTCTATAACCAAAATATTAAATGAGGCTATCATTAATCTTAAATTAATAATCTTATATAATTTTTCATTGAATCGTGATAAATAAAATATATTTCACTACTTTAGTTATTTTATCAATATTTAATTCAAATAAGTATGAGGATTTAAAGCTATGATTACAAAAGGTTGTAATTTCAATCTTTAAAAGAAGTGATTTCAAGAACACAACTTTTTGAAATGGTGCTAAAAAGAAACACAAATATGACATAAAAAATAAAAAGTCATGAAGGTTCTTGTGAAGTTTGAAACCATCCTTTAAATAACCAACTAAGGTATGTGATGTTCTTGGGGCTTCAAATGCCATTGAAATAATTAGTGTCCTAGTTCTAAATGATGTGGAAATTTTGATGCAACTAAGGAATTAAACTAGTTCAATCTATCATATGATTAAGAGCTTAGAAAATTTGTACCTCAAGTTGTCCTAGGCATAGAATGTGCCTTGGCTTTCAAAATTTGACTCATCAAAATAAAATTCACAATTATTTTTTGGGTCCATCATTCTTTTTAATCTACCAAACTAGCAAATCGTTAGAGAAATGATGTTGTAGTTCCATCATCCTTTTTATCAATCCAATTGTTGGATCGAAGTTGCCTTATTAATTGCTAAATTAAAATGACATGACATATAAAATTTAACAAGTTCCTTTACCTTACAATGGGTTGTAGAATTAAAAATACTCTACAACATATTTTGCCATTGATTTTATAAGTTATGATAATAATACGTTATGAAGCCAGCTCACAAAAAGATAGAAAAGATAGATCAATGCCTTAGAAATAAGCCTCTTCGAGGGGGCAACCTCCTTTACATTACACAAATGAACAATTCTTGGATGATACAAATGACAAGACCTCCTTTTTATATATAGGATTCTAAGGGGTCATAATACAAGTAGAGTCGACATAACAATAATAATGTAAGGGCACAATAATAAGAATAGCGGGCTTCTATGGGGCATAATAATAACAATATGGGGACTACATGGGCACAACAATATAATAAGGGGGTTTTGCTAATAATAATAAGGGGTTACACTAGTAGTATAGAGACCTAACATGCCCCTCCTTCAAAAAGTGTTGTCCTCAATGCTTGAGTAGTTCTTGATGCTTTTGTATAAAATTCTTGTCCTCCCATGTGGAATCTTCTGGGAGTAAGTTCTTCCACTTGATGAGATACTCTGAAATTAATCGATTTTGTAGCTCTTGAGTTCTTGTTTTTTTTACTTCTCCATGTTCCAATATGGCTTTTCCTTCCTCGTCAAGTTGTGGTAATATTGTTTGAACTAGGATCTTCTGCAACTTTTGAATGAGTGGCCACACTTCTTTGTCCTTCTTCCATTCATCCCTTGCTCCATTTATCCAATCTAGTTGGATAATAGAAATATCACAAAACAATGCTTCCACATCCTCATCCTTTCTTGAGAGTGTATCTGCAACAACATTTTTTTCCCTTTTTTGTAGATGATTTCAAAGTCATAACCCAACATATTTGTGACCCATTTTTTTTGTTCTTCTAAAGATAATCTTTGTTCTAAAAAGTATTTAAGACTATCATGATCCATTTTTACCTTGATGTGTCTTCCTATTAGGTAAGGTCGCCATTTATTAAGTGCATGTAGTATTGACAACATTTCCTTGTCATAAATATCTTTCTTGAGATGTAGCCGTAAAAATACCCAATCGCCTACATCAAAACTTCTTTCCCTATGATGTTGATCTACCTGTTGTTTCATTCGATTCTGCACCAAAGTGGCGTTATCCTTTAAAAGTTGGAGAACTTGTTGTTGATGCTCGATGTGATCTTTCACTGCTTGAATCTTTTTCTTCTTGATATGTCCTTCTATCTTGAGAGTTTGAGGAGTGGTAATTTCTTCCAATGCATTACAAGATATGATTGGATTCATTTCTTGATGCTCGATGTGATCTTTCACTTCTTGAACATTTTTCTTCTTGATATGTCCTTCTATATTGATAGTTTGAGGAGTGGTAATTCTGTCCAATGCATTACAAGATATGGTCAGATTAATTTCTTCTTTCTCGATGTGATCTTTCACTTCTTGAACCTTTTTCTTCTTGATATGTCCTTCTACCATGGGAGTTTGAGGAGTGGTAATTCTTGCCAATGATTTACAAGATATGGTCTGATTCATTTCTTCTTTCTCTGTGGTTGGTTCATGGTGTATATCCTCTTCTTTTGATGTTTCTTGATCCTTTTCTTCCTCCTCTTCATAATCTAGGTAAAATAATTTCTTCTCAGCACACTTATGACCTTCAATGTATTTTCTATCACATTGTAACAAATCCCTTTTTCTCTTTTTCTTCCAATTTCTCCGGTGTAAACCTTGTAGGTTGTGGAAGGCTAGAAGAAAAAACACTTCCATAATTATAGTCATGAGTGGTGGGATTCCTTGTTTCCATAATTTCACTTTCAATTTTTCTTGAAAACCTGAATGCCTTCTCCAATGAATCAAGTTCCCAAAGACGAACCTCATGTTGAATGTTATCCTTTAAAGTCCCTATGAAGACATCAATCCTTTGCTTATCTGGAATATCATTTACCCTTATATTCAATTTTTGAAAGTCCTCAATGTACTCTGCCATTGAACCCTTTTGTTTGAGATTTATCAATTGGCTAAAGAATGTGTTACTCTTTGTATCCTCATAACGTGCTATCATTTCTTCCCTGAAAATTGACCAAATGACAAGTGATTTACGAGAACAAAGCCCTTTATACCATAAAAATTGATTTGGTTGTAAATATAAAGATGCAATATGTACCTTTTGTGACAGTGGTACACCATGTAGATCAAAATATTTCTCTATCTGTAGTATCCAATGTACCGGATCCTTGCCATCAAACTTCCTCATATCGCTTTTTCTTGATTTTAGGAGCTCGATATTGAAATGACTGTAACTCTGTAATTTCAGATCTCCAAGGTCTGAAACTATGACTTGCAGTAGCCCTCTGCGTCCTCTTGCCAATGTCACCAATCTGATTGAAATTGGATTCTCCAAGAAAGAGTTATGCCCAATCTCCCAAGATGACCATATTATATACTTTTTCAGTAGAGCCAACTTGTACGAAGTGCCACATGTTACTGTTTCAACCTTCGAACTTGAAAACAATAAAAATAAAATTACAGTTTGTCCTCTCTTTGTAACTTCTTACGAAATTTTAATATGATGCTCAGAGAGAATGTTATGACATCTTTCCCCAGGTCACCTATTTGGGATGTAATTCGGGAGCCTGTAGCAACCCTAAATGGCTTGGACTGTATCTCTGAAAATATAACTCAACAAGATCTGAAATATGAGCCCAAGCTACACCAAGTTTTCATCTCAAATGGGTTTTGATTTCAGAGTTTGGAACTTTGTAGAAAAACAATTATAAAAACCCTAACTTCCTCAGATCATATCTCCGAACATATAGTGAGCCAAGATCTGAAATTTGGAACCTACTGAAACATCGCATAAAAAATGTTATAGTGAATATGCCACAATGGCCTATTTGGAGAAGCAAAACCCTAGAATCCAAATCTCTGATACCAAATGTTATGAAACTAGCTCACAAAAAGATAGAAAAGATAGATCAACTTCTTAGAAATCAGCCTCTTCGAGGGGGCAACCTCCTTTACATTACACAAATGAATAATTATTGGATGATACAAATGACAAGACCTCCTTTCTATATATAGGAGTCTAAGGGGTCATAATATAATCAGAGCCGACATAACAATAATAATGTAAGGGCACAATAATAAGAATAGTGGGCTTCTATGGGGCACAATAATAACAATATGGGGATTACATGCTCACAACAATATAATAAGTGGGTTGTACTAATAACAATAAGGGGTTACACTAGTAGTATAGGGACCTAACATAATACCACTACTAACATATTTTCATGATAAAAGACTCCACAACCTATTTCGCTATTTGTTTCATAAGTTATGGTCAAAACACTATTTCTAATATCTTTTCAGCATGAAGTGAATGAAGAATCATTTTACAACAATTATAGAATTTCGTAAAAAGAAAAAGGCAACAATCATAACTATCATCAATCTTGGCTACTAACACATATTTACAAAGAACACATGCAATTTAGATAATTTGTCACAAATCCTATATGATGTTTCAAGCAATTTATAAGATAAAGCAAAATGACTACAAAATCCATAGTTTGGTAAATATTTAGTTAAAATGTGACATTATAAAGACTTCTACAAGATGAAAGGACATGCAAAAGATGAGAAAAATAGATTAATTATGAACTCATCCATGAGCATTTAAAAATAAATTGAGAAAATGATTATAGATTCAATCTTTATATAGGTTTTTGGTCTTTAATCAAACCTATGGACTAGGGGTTTTCTTTGGAGTGTTATCCTATTTTTGATGTGAAGACTTTAAATGGGTTAATTATGAACTCATCCATGGGAATTTAAGAATAAATTGAAAAAATGAATATAGATTTAATCTTTCTATAGGTTTTTGGTCTTTAATCAACCTTATGGACTAAGGGTTTTGTTTGGAGTGTTATCCTATTTTTTATGTTAAGAGTTTAAATATAAGATAATGTAATATACACTAATGTAGGATACTTAGTTTGTTTATTTTGAATGTCTATTTTAAATATATTTATATTCATTTTAATCGTATTTAAACTTGTAAATTAAACAATATATATTTTTAAGTCTTTATATTTCACTTCATAACTAGAACTGTATTTAAAATTTTAAATTAAATAGTATCTATTTTTATGATAAAATGTAAATTTTGAATTCAAGTGAATTTTGTAACTCTTGCTTCTTATTAATTTAGGCAGAAAAATAGAATTAATTCACATTAAATAAATAAGTATTATATATATATATATATATATATATAATCATTTAAAATGTATTAATTTAAAATTTTCATTATTTTTTTTTACAAATATTTTGTATTACTTGAAAATAAGGAATACATATCAAGTCAATGAACTTTTCTTTGGTTGATCACTTGGAAGATCAGACCAGGCCCAAAAATTCAGCCTTTTCAAAAGAGCAAAAGACAAGATTTTCCTTATAGTTTCGAAAACCTAAAAACATAAACTAGAAGTAAGACCACCTGGACCATTTTTAAACTGCAAAATACAAAATGAAAACATAGAAAAACAAGGACAAGAAGAAAAGAGAAAAATCAAGAAGATGTATCTAAATTAGAATCTTCAACTGGTATGGGCTCCTTATTATTGCTTGAGAGAAACTTGATTCAAGAGGGATGCCCATAAGTTTCTCAATGTGACCCAGTCATTTATCCAAAACTATTAATTGTCATTGCATGCGATACAAGGACAGGAGAATGTCTGATCGAATTTCATTTCTATCATGCGGCCTGGTGGGATGGGGACAGCCCACCCCCCACCCTCTCTCGATCCAAGCACCCCATTTGGGGAATTCAAACCTTGATGAGCCATCGTCCAACATTCTTTCTTAAGGGAAGAGTCTTCAAAGGATTGTCAGGAGGAAGAGATCAAAAAGGCCAATTTGACATATTCTCGATTAACTAGCATGTATACACTTTTATTTCGAGTTCTTCTGATGTGAGTAGGGATGAACACAAGAATGGACGGAAGGAAGGAAGAAAATCAAATAAGAAGACCTTCAAGTCACAAATTGTGAGAGATTTTGTTGATTGGGTGCCATGTAGGATCTTGCAAATCAATTTTATGACAAGTTATGAGTCTCCCTCCACTAGAAATTTAGAGAAACCTTGAGTCTAGGAAATCAACAATCCGTCTTCCAAGGCTTTTAATTCTATTGTGTTGTTGTTGTTGAATCTTAGGAACTTGAATCGATGTAAATAGGAGATCCCAAATGATCTCTGAAAATAATTCCAAATATTTCCACACCTGAGTTTCTTTAGAAGCTCCATCAAAATTGAGCTTGAAAAAATTTAAGGGAGGAGTGTAAGAGAAGTAATGGGAGTTTGCCTCGAGTGGAGAGAGGAGAGAGATAAGACCCCTTGGTTACTTTTAAAGGAGGACATGGGAGTGGGATTTGATCCACTTATGTATTCATTAAACTATTTAATATGGTTTACATGGGTGCAACCACATTTTGAACCACTAACTCAAGGTGCCCCCATGACTCAAGGGTAATCCCTCACTAGAATTGAACCTTACCTAATTGATCTGGGAGGATCCAAAAAGGCATAAAAATAAAAGTTCTCAAAATTTGATGGAAATAGTGGCATGTCGAAGAGCTTGATGAGATGATTCCAACACAACTTGAATCGCGTTGAATTAAGTTTGTATAAAGAAGTTATGGAAATTTGAATATTTTGACCAATAGGAAAGAAGTCAAACTGATTAAGACACATGGCAACATTTGGATGTGACACGTGTAAATAAATACATGATGATGTGGCAACATTGTGGCTTGACACATGTCATTGAGTCAATAATTATGTGGTGTTGATTTGGTAGCTCGAAAGATCGATACGTGAAAATAAATGAGTGCATGACGTGGACACATGACAACATGCCATGTGACCCAATCAGATGGTGCCACATGACACTCCGGAAACAATGGGTGCATCCTGTTGGCATTATGGCATTATGGACATGTGTTGAACTTGATGGAAACCCTCTCACAGACAAACATCTCTCTTATATACAAGAAGAGCCAAGAGGAGCTAAGAGGAGAGAAGAGGGGCCATTTACATATGTTTATATCACAAAGAAGCAGTTATCAGAACTATTGAGCCATTGGGAGCTTACCGGAGCAATAGAGGCTTATTCTCATGCTTATTGGGAGGTATCAGGCTTATTAAAACCATTGGATGCATGCTAAATCATTATCGGGAGTGATCAGGCCATATATGCATGTATTAACGTTATCAGAAGTGTTTGGGCGCCCAAAACCTATATATATATATGCTTTTACAATAATCAAAGGCATTTTTCCTTTTAGGCGGAAACAACACAAGTTAAATATGTTTCGGCACATATGGATCCGATGGCATATATATATATATATATATATATATATATATATATATATATCGCCATATCGGCGCATCGGGGTTTTGGCTATGTGACCCGATGGCATATCGCAATGGACCCGATGGCATTTCATATTTGGTTTATAATATATCGCATCTGCAGCATAAAGGGTCACCCACCCCAAATCCTCTGATTGCGATAACTCCGCGGACCCGATGGTGGCGTTAAAACTGGTTTATAATAATATCGCATCCGCAGTATGTCGCAATGTATATAGGGTCGTCCACCCCAATCCTCCGATTGCGATAAGTGGTGGCGGACCCGATGGAAGCTTTAAAGGGATTTTATAATAACATCGCATCCGCGGTAATCGCACAGTTTATAAAAGCCTTCCACTTCAAATTGCCGATAGCGATGAAAAGAGCGGACCCGATATATATATAAAGGCTGGTTAATGGGCATGTCGCATCCGATCCATCGGATCGGATGTCGGGAATAGGCCATGATATGGGCATGCGCTGGTAGCGATGAGAAGCAGACCCGATATAGTATTATTATGGGTTCATTCAGTTTAAAGTCCGCCTTTTGTTGTTTGGACCATTTTCATCATTTTCCCACTTAAGCCTCTTTCTTAAGAGATCGGTCAAAACAATTGCGCCCTAGGTTTTCGGATCCTCTGGTTTCGATTCTTGGTTTTATCAAAAGGCGTGATTATATAAAGAAAAAGAGGATCTTGCGGCAATGCATCGATTATGAATTGAAGATCTTAAGGGAGAATTGATTGGCATTCTTGTGATCGGTTAAGGAGCAATTACGGATCAAGGAGAATGCGCGTAGAACAGAGCAAAGGATCGCAGGCTTGAAGTTCAGACATTTCTTCGAGAGAAATCACATTGCTTCGGGTGTATTGCAGTTCAGGTTCTGGGTGCGCATATTGGGTTTGTCTTGTGTCTAGCCTCTGGGTGCACTGTTATATGTATATCCTCTGCATTGTGTTCTGATTTCGGCATAAACAACCTCTGTTTTTAATGGGTGACCAGATCGAGCATTTATTTATATTTTGATCTAGTGCTTGGGTTGGCGCTTGGGTGACTTTGGAAGATCTGTTGTATAAAGAAAATATATATTGATTTGATGCTTGGGTAATTCTGAAGATTTGTTTATTCTTGATGACCATTTGATCTTCTTGGATCCAGTTTGAAAATTAATGAAATGTGGTCCTTGAACGACGTAGGGGGTTTTAGCTCCCTTCTAGGAGAGATTGGAAAATGAGAGAGGGTTGTAGCTCTTTGCAGGTTGTAGCCTACGTATTGGTAAAGGACTGCACCAGTACAAATTCATTGTAAAAGAAATTATATTTGAAAGAAGATAGAGACATATTGCAGCATGTGGTTTTCACCCACATTGGGTTTCCACCTTATATCTGGTGTTCCGTTGTGTGACAATCTGTTTTTAACTGTTCTTGTTTATCATTTTATGGTACTGACATACAAGTTAATTATCAATTTCGGAAGAATAATTAAAAGCATAAATTTGGATGGTTTATTGAAAAGAAATTAATATTACTGATTCACCCCACCCCCCCCCCCCCCCCTCTCAGTATTATTTCCAACACAACCTCCACGGGCTCAACCCCGATGCTGCGAACCCCTACATTTTATTAACCAAAAGAATTATCATTGTGTCACAAGTGTTATGGTTATAAGGTTTATAGTGCTGAGAGTGTTTAAGCTAGTTTTTGAGTTTACATACTTTTGTGAACAAAGTTTTGGAGCTTATTTTTGCAGAAACTAAAAGGAGGTTTTGGGGGGGATTTTGGAGGAAACTTCCTAGAAGCAGAGAGACCATTTTTGTATTATAATTAGAGTAATTTTGTGATGTAAAAAATTATTTTTAAGCTTAGCATCTGAATTAATAAAGAGTCCACTCTCTTGGAGGTAAGACCGAGAGACGTAATCCATATTGGACAAATTCCTTTATCAATTGGTTCTTGTGTTTCTCTTCTCGATACTATGTTGGAAATAATACTGAGAGGGGGGGTGAATCAGTGTTATCAGATCAGTAAAAACTTTCCAATTTCATACTCAGAAACATATACGCTACTTCAATTAAGTGAACCCGCGTGTACACGCTACTGTGTCTAATGAAACTCACGTATATCCAGAGATCTTATAATTCAGTTAGCTTAATCTTCAGTAAATGCATCAAAACATTATTAAGCATATTAACAGTAAACAGGTGCAGAATAACAGAACAAAACATCACACAAGAGCCACACACATGAACACCATGATATAAGGTGGAAACCCAATGTGGGTGAAAACCACCTGCTGCAATTCGTCTCTTTCTTCTTTAATAAGAACTTATTTTACAATGTACTGGTGCAGTCCTTTACCAGTACGCAGGCTACAACCTGCAGAGGGCTACAACCCTCTCTCGTTTTCCAACTACTTTTGGAAGGGAGCTACAACCCCCTCAGCTCTTGTACTAGCCGATCCATTTACTAGTACGTAGGTGCTGACCCTACAACCTGCTTTCCTTCAGGGACCACGTTTCATCAATTTCCAGACTGGATCCAAGAGTGCAAAACAAACATTACCGCAATACAATCATCAACTTATACTTGCATCATAATTCATTAAACAACCCAATACTGAATCACTGAAACCCTGTCATCAAGAACACAGAACCCAAACCAGAGCCCAGAACTCTGCAACAACCACCAGAATCAGCAGCAACCTGAAATATCAAATCTTATTCTGCATACGCTACTTCACTGTACCAAAACCGCGTGTATACGCGCTTTCACCAAAGGCAACCCGTGTGCAGATCTAGAAATAGTTTCTTATGCCTTCGCTGTCAGATCCGACCCTTGCCAAGCGTCCCGAACAGATAAACAGTAATACCAGATCTTCTCACTTTGTCAGACACACACTGCTTTCCCCTTTGCCTAATGATCTTCTCCTTATATAGCCTTAAGTACTTCACAATACCACGGTCCAAAACCATAGTAACACAATACCATCAACCTCAAAACTAGGGATCGACACGCCCGTCGAGACACCATGGTCCGAAACCATAGGCACAACTTCCAAGGACTAACCGCCACGGACCAAAGGTACTTTTTCACATACACGCTCTTTTACTGAAGCCAACCTGCGTGTACACGCGACTTGGTATATAGTGAACCTGCGTATACGCAACTTGGTATATAGTGAACCTGCTTGTATACGCGACTTGGGCTTAACGAACCTGCATGTATGAACTTTCTTGGCATGCTGTACTAAGATCTGTCCTCTGATTAAGTTGCCATCACCTGTACCAACCTCTGAGCACCTGTACCAACCTCTGAGTGAGTTGCCATCAAGGACAACACTTGAATCATAATGCCAACAATCTCCCCCTTTGGACTTGATGGCAACCACCACACCAAGTCACTCTCCCCCTTTGACATCAAGGGCAAAGGGCGGACCAAGATGTTCTCTTCTTTGGTATACCTCCTGCTGTCCATACTGCTGTCCATAATCCCCCTGAGTAAATGCTGAAGTTTCTGATTTGGCTCCCCCTTTGTATATGCCAAGTTGTATCAATCCATCCATGCTCCCCCTGAGCAGATGCAGGTTCTAAGACCAGCAATAGCTATTTATCATAAGCCTGCAAAACCATTCCTTAAACAATAAGATGTATCATTTAGTTTCATCATCAACTTCTAACCATAATGCCAACAATGAATTATTTGAAGTATATGCTCCCCTTGAGTGTGAGCCAACCATGACTGAACCATTTCCTGAGTCTGTTCTGCTCCCCCTGAGCCTGAGCCAACCATGACTGAACCTGGGTCTGTTCTGCTGCCCTTTCTTCATATACGCGACTTTGCAGCCTGTAACTCGCGTATATACGCGACTTGTCTTCGTTATATCAGCGTATGCAAGATGGAATACTGAATTTCATCACTTTCAGATTCCCCTATGTCTGTTATGTCCGCTGTCTGAATTATGCCACACCTTTCTGTCTCTGTCTTCTTCAATTCCTGCAACTGTGATGATGTATGGTCCTCTTGTCTTGAATTTTGAAATCTGCTCCTGCATTCCCTTGCTTTATGCCCATAGTTGTTGCATGTATAACACCTTACATTTTTCATGTTCCTTCTATCACAATCAATTGCTTTGTGTCCATATGCATTGCAGGCAAAGCAATATCCTCTGAAATACCTGGGATGCGATGATCTTTCTTGAACCATTCTACTTCTACATCTGGCTGCAACATGTCCAAGATTATGACATACATAACATTCAACATTATTCAGTGGAGGAAATAATCGTCTATCACGTCCATAGTTAGGAGTAAAGGATATTCCTTGAGGAATTTCTTTCCTTGGTTGTTCCTTGTTGAGCATTTCAGATTTCTCATTAGAGTTTCTTGCCTCACCTTGTGAACTAGATTCACCTTCAACATATTCATGAAAACCAAGACCAGTCTTGATAGCAGGAGACCTTTGACTATTAAGAATATCATCCAAGACTTTAGTACTATCTTGAAATCGTAAAAGCTTATCCTTTTCTTCTATTTTACCTTTCAAGATATTTACCTCAACTTGATGTTGTTCTTCCTTTTTCAGATATTGATTCCTTAGGTCTTCTTCAGCTTTTCTTCCTTCTTCCACTTGTCGCTTTAGTTTGGTCACTTCATGTTCTTGATCTTCAAGATCTTCTCTGTTCTGTTCTCTTGATTTTTTAAGATCTTCTTTTAGAGAGAGGATCTTTGATTCAAGTCTCTGAATAGTTGTACTGTGATCCTTTACTATATCCTGCAATTTCTCCCTTACCCTGATTTCTGTCTCCAATTGTTCTTTTAATTTGGCAACTTCTTCAGTTTCTGCATTCTTCTCTTCATGTGCCATGAGACTTTTAATATCTTCGCTATTATTGGATGAAGCATTCTTCTTCTTATGTGCCATGAGACTTCTAATATCTTCACTATCATTGAATGAACTTTTAATATGGGTATAATAGCTTCTACCATCTTCTTCAGATATCTTTCCTTTGTTATGAGGACATCTAGCAGCATAGTGACCAACCCTACCACATAGAAAACATTTGAAAGGTAGCTTACCTTTGAACCGTCCAGTTCCCCGTTCAAGATTCTTGACAAAATTTACCTCATCTTCTTCCTCTGACACTTCTAATGCGGCCTCTGGTGGTACCTCTTGTCGCATTTCAAAAGCAGTTAAGATCCTGTGAAGCTGTGACATGGTGATTTTCTGCACATTCTCCTTTTCTTCTATGGCAGATACTTTAGAATCAAATTTAGTAGACAGAGATCTCAAAACCTTTTCAACTAAGACAACTTCCTCAAATTCTTCACCCAGATCCCTCATACAATTCACAATCTCATCCATACGCAGGAAATAATTAGCTATGCTTTCATTACTACGCATCTTAAGAGTTTCATACCGGATTCTGAGAGTTTGAAGCTTTTCTCTTTTTACCTGATCATCTCCTTCGTAGCTTGTAACGATTTTGTCCCATATTTCCTTAGCTGATTTGAAATGCATGATC
The DNA here is from genome assembly GCA_031772625.1 of Pinus tabuliformis. Taxonomy (NCBI): domain Eukaryota; kingdom Viridiplantae; phylum Streptophyta; class Pinopsida; order Pinales; family Pinaceae; genus Pinus; species Pinus tabuliformis. The sequence goes on from CM062815.1 coordinate 840,574,194, forward strand.
TTCATAAATTCTGATTGAGTCAAACTACTCAATAGGACAGTAACAGCTTTGGCATTGAGCTCATATTGCTTTTTCTCTGCTGGATCTGTAGGAGTTGCTGATGGGAATTTGTATCCTCCTTCTACGATTCCCCAAACTTCTGCTCCAAGAGATTGTAGATATGCAGTGGTTCTTATCTTCCAGTGAGTAAAATTGTTCCCGTCAAAGACTGGTGGCCTGATGTGTGCCTCTCTTTCTGGATTAGCCATTCTGATGGATCTTTTCCTTCAAGCGATCAAGCTTCCTCTGAAGGACCTGCTCTGATACCAATTGTTGGAAATAATACTGAGAGGGGGGGTGAATCAGTATTATCAGATCAGTAAAAACTTTCCAATTTCATACTCAGAAACATATACGCTACTTCAATTAAGTGAACCCGCGTGTACACGCTACTGTGTCTAATGAAACTCGCGTATATCCAGAGATCTTATAATTCAGTTAGCTTAATCTTTAGTAAATGCATCAAAACATTATTAAGCATATTAACAGTAAACAGGTGCAGAATAACAGAACAAAACATCACACAAGAGCCACACACATGAACACCATGATATAAGGTGGAAACCCAATGTGGGTGAAAACCACCTGCTGCAATTCGTCTCTTTCTTCTTTAATAAGAACTTCTTTTACAATGTACTAGTGCAGTCCTTTACCAGTACGCAAGCTACAACCTGCAGAGGGCTACAACCCTCTCTCGTTTTCCAACTACTTTTGGAAGGGAGCTACAACCCCCTCAGCTCTTGTACTAGCCGATCCATTTACTAGTACGTAGGTACTGACCCTACAACCTGCTTTCCTTCAGGGACCACGTTTCATCAATTTTCAGACTGGATCCAAGAGTGCAAAACAAACATTACCGCAATACAATCATCAACTTATACTTTCATCATAATTCATTAAACAACCCAATACTGAATCACTGAAACCCTGTCATCAAGAACACAGAACCCAAACCAGAGCCCAGAACTCTGCAACAACCACCAGAATCAACAACAACCTGAAATATCAAATCTTATTATGCATACGCTACTTCACTGTACCAAAACCGCGTGTATACGCGCTTTCACCAAAGGCAACCCGCGTGCAGATCTAGAAATAGTTTCTTATGCCTTTGCTGTCAGATCCGACCCTTGCCAAGCGTCCCGAATAGATAAACAGTAATACCAGATCTTCTCACTTTGTCAGACACACACTGCTTTCCCCTTTGCCTAATGATCTTCTCCTTATATAGCCTTAGGTACTTCACAATACCACGGTCCAAAACCATAGTAACACAATACCATCAACCTCAAAACTAGGGATCGACACGCCCGTCGAGACACCATGGTCCGAAACCATAGGCACAACTTCCAAGGACTAACCGCCACGGACCAAAGGTACTTTTTCACATACACGCTCTTTTACTGAAGCCAACCTGCGTGTACACGCGACTTGGTATATAGTGAACCTGCGTATACGCGACTTGGTATATAGTGAACCTGCTTGTATACGCAACTTGGGCTTAACGAACCTGCGTGTATGAACTTCTTGGCATGTTGTACTAAGATCTATCCTCTGATTAAGTTGCCATCACCTGTACCAACCTCTGAGCACCTGTACCAACCTCTGAGTGAGTTGCCATCAAGGACAACACTTGAATCATAATGCCAACATACTATATATTTCATTTTAATTTTTAGTTTCATTCAAGTCTTTCATGCTTCTGTTAATTGTTAATCTAGTTTATTTTAATCATACACACTTGAACATTTTTACAATCCAACTCACTTTAAAAGATCCTAGATCAAGTGGTAATAGAGCAACTTTGCTAGTGGTTTGTAAGTGTACATGATAACTAAGGAAAGATTCAATCAAGGTGAAGGGACATTTGTTGAAGGCAATCCAAAAACTGGATTAAGAAGATTTACTCGAATAAGGGAGAAGTCATCACACAAGCGAGAAGAGAATCCTTTTGGTTCTGAGAAAGTGTTTTATGAAGCTTTCATGACGATGAAGGCCATGGTTGACGAAATGTATTAGGAATGGAAGGAGTTTAGAGAGGGAAGCTCGTCATATAAGTAAGTTAAAGACGAAGGAAATGGAAGTGATTCGAAAAAGACTCCTCCTCCTTCTCTTCTTTCTTCTCCTCTCTCAAGTCCTCCTCATTCTCCTCCTTCATCTCCTCATACAAAACATACTTCAAAGAAGCTATTATTGAAGTTGGATATTAAATTTGACTTTCCAGTATATGATGGTGAATTTAATGCTAAAAAAATTGATAATTGGATTTTCCATATGGAATTATATCACTATGTGCAACAGATTGTCAATGACGAAGAAAAAATTTATCTAGCCTTGCTTTGATTGGACGATATTCTGTTAATATGGTGGGAGACTACAAGTTAGGAAGGTAAAACTCTTTCCCTGTGTTTTGAATTTACGTTAGCATTGAAGAAGCAATTTGATCCTTTGAAACATAACCAAAAGACAATAATAAAATGGAAAACTTTGCGGCAACATAAAGTCCAAAGCGTGCAAAACTTTACAGAGAATTTTAGGAAAAAGACAATGGCATTAAATATTCCACCAAATACATAAGAGACTCTTTTGAATTATATTGGTAGTTTGATGGGTATATCTGTAATACTATTTTTCTGTTGAAGCCATCTAGCCTAGATAAAGTATGTGTGCAAACGACCTATATTGTAGTAGGTGACCCATTTAAGCATAGCAGAGTTATTTCCTTTTACTGTTTAACACATTAAAATGAATTTGATCTGCAAAATAAATCAACCACAAATGCAAAAGAAGTTGTTAAAGCAGTTCACCCCCTCCAGGGCTACATCTGTTGGGTCCAAAGCTCCCAATGAAGCTTGTCCTTGTTTTTATTATATTCTCAAATTGAAAATACAGCTGAATAGAATCATCTACAGGAGAAATAGATGGTAAAAATGGATTCAGAACACTTGAATCCTTCAGGATTGACTATTGGATCACCTCCAATGGATACCTGCAACCCTATATAGTCTTCACAAAACTGGGCCCTAGTGGCTCCTAGAAATTTCACGGCTCCAAAACCTCTACAAATGATCTCAGATGGCTGTAATACCTGCACCAATGGCTTCAGAAGGTCGAAAATACCCAAAATCAAAAAAAAAATCGTCCAAAACCGACTTTCCTAGCCAAAGTTATGGCCATTTAAAGTTTCTCCAGTTTTTCCCTAGAAAAACTCCAGCTAACTTTAGTTAACTCCAGATAGCTCCACCAATTATGGCGGGTCCGCAAAATTTGGCACTCCTGCCAAAATTCCGCCAACTTAACTGTAGTTACATTTAATGTTTGGTGGTTTCCTCGGATTTCTTGCCAGGCGGAATATTCCTTTTTTAATTTTTTTTGAAAAATTACAATTTCTAATGTTATGGACAAATTCTTCTTTTTGCCATAACTTCCTCATATGGCGACCGTTTTTCGAACCGTTTGCGGCCAAGAACTTTAAATTTTGAGCATTTCACGACCTTAGGACATAATCACCTGATCAGTAGGTAAACAAGGTTGTGGAGTCTCTGTGGAAGATAATTGGTCGAAAGACGATAAAGATAAAGGAAAGGAGAAGCTAAAGAGAACAACCTTTGTGAAGAAGGGTGATGAGAAACTTTCTTGTACCCATTGCAAGAAAGAGGGACGCAATGGTGATTGTAACAACCCCTGGTTGATTTTCCATGTAAAAAATATAAGACCAAGGTCATGGGAAATGTATTCCATGTTGAAGTTTGGTTTATTTATGCCTAAGGAATTTGGCAAGGCATTGGCAAAGGCAAAGTGGCAATACTTGGCATTTTATTTATGAAAAGAAAGGAAAATAGGAGAAAAGGAAGGTGAAGAGACACATATTTTCATGAGAGAGAAATTAAAGGAAAAATGAAGGAAAATGAAGAAAATAGAGACCTCAATGATAAAAAGGCTTCTAAGAATCAGTTGCTAGATTTTGTCAGTGTGAGCCTTTTGTTAGTTTAGCTTTGGAGCTCTCTTTCATTTTCTCATACTCTTGCACACTTAGAGAAATCTTGGAGCATTATTGGAGCGTGCTTGGAGCACTTTAACATTCATTTGATTTGGATAAATAAGGCAAAGGAAAGCAGGAAAGAGCAAGGAAACAGGGGGATCGACAGCTACAACTGGATTTCTTTGCAAGTAACAAGTTGCATGTGTGACTTCCTTGTTGTTTTATGGATGCATGGTATATACATGTGATTTTATGTTTATGTGCAATCATTGGCATGGAGATTTTCTTGGATGGACATCGTTTTAGCTTTTCCATTTTGTTTCGTGGATAGCCATGGTGTTGTGGGTTTTTTCCACTTATTATTTTCTGATTGGTGCTCAGGTTTCTTATGTTTGTGGGTTGGAAAAAACACTTTGGAAGACCTAAAACAACTTGTTTTGGGTTACTAGTCCTAGAGTTTAGGTTGGGACAAATGCTCTAGAGCCCTTGGTGGGTTGAATTACTAGTTCTTGAAGCTGGGTTGGACATATTCTCTAGAGACCTAGAATTTTGTGGTTTGAGTTACTAGTTCTTAGAGCCCTGGACAACTTAGGTAGAGATCGATTTGGTTAGTGTTAGTGGTGTCCGACCATGGAGGTGGAATCACTACGATTGAGGGTTGAGGTGGTTTTGCCTCTAGAAGCCCTAGTTTTGTTTTGTTTTGATTTATTACATGAGATACCACATTCATGCTTGGAATATGGTGTGGGGGTGATGGTTGAAAGAGAGATTTGGTTCAACCCAATCTATGGTCAGGTGGTACATGGAAGTCCTTGACTTGGTTGGCATTTTCATATCCTAATATAAGACATTTCCTTATTGTGATCTATGAGCATTTGTAATGATTATGTTAGGGATATTACGGTTGAGTTGTTGTGGTTTCTATGTTGGTTATTTCTTGTTATATGTTGGTTATATGATGTGTATTATCTATGGCTCTTGTCATGAATTGTTTAGTTCTTGATTCGTTCATGAATGCATGAACCAATAGTGTTGCTGCAACTATGTATAGGAAAAATAGGGCCCTCTTGATGATTCTTAGATGAATCTCAGACTCTTATGATCATATATACATTCATGACCTATAGCCTACATGTTTTCCATGTGTTTGACTAAATGTCTATTATGGACTAGGCATGTCTTGGGTCAATTCTTGTTCAAGTTTTGTATGAAAATCTTTGTCATTATATCATTTATCATTCTAATAAGTTATAGGCAGTTCTAGGCGGTGGTATGGAGGTTGGCTTGGAAAGGTGACTCATATCTCGAGACCGAACCCTTTGAACTAGATATTTTGGGCTATAAACACATAGAGGTAGTGTTGTGCATGCGGTTGGAGGCCTATAACCACACCCTAGCCTTATCATGCATGTGGTTATGGGCTTAGGGTAGTGAAAAAGAGCTCTAAATTAGGGTTTGGTCACCTAGGGTGGTCCTTTGGCTCCTGAGTGTCCTGTAGCCATGAAGGATGTTGTGAGTTGTCAGTTTGTCGACTCCACTTCCATAATTGGAGCTTGGAGGTCAGGTCATCTCATAGTAACTCTTTGTCTCATGTTTACCTAGGGAGGGTGGTGAAATTGGGTAAATGTGGGAGGGGTGGTTACAGGGTGGTATAAGAGCGAGTTTCATTCTCTTTGGGTGATATCTGATACTACAGGGTGGTATTCAAGTAGGTTTCGTTCTCTTTGGGTTATATTTGATACTACATGGTGGTATAAGAGCTTCAAGGTTCAAACACTTGGATGGATGCACTAAATGTATATGGTTATGCATGCATAGTAGGTCAAACATGCATCATGGTGGTCATTATGCAGTTTATATCATCATGATGCTATTGGTATGTTATGATGTTGATATGTTGATTGTGATGGAGCAAGAGCTATAAATTACAGGGTGAGGTTGCAGCACTGGACCTTGGGGTAAAGGCAAATCGTCATATAGTTTTGTATGTTTGGCATGCAGGTATGATGGTTAATGGTTGTTATGTTCATCGTGGCTATATGCATGCATATCATTCTATTATTGTTGCGGTTACATGCATGAGATATGCTAGTTGATTAGAGTGGTCATATGCACGTGCATCGATTGGTCATGCGTGTAAGTTAACTTGTTTTTATATGCATTGCGGTCATACACATGATGATTATGGTCATCGCAACTAACATCTTGATGTTATATGTATCGTGCTAATTTGGATTGACATGGTTTTCTTCTTGTTCATTTCTTGTTCTTGTCTTTTATGTTTTGAAGGCCTTGGGAATTGGTTGCGAAAAGAGGAAATTTAATGGAGCTCGGGGAGAATTGAATGAAATTGACAGGAAATGTAAGACCCGAATGAAGCTTGGTGCATGTATAAGGGTTGCTGAAGGCAAGAATATGACAACCAGTTAAGTCGGTTAGTCCATTGGGATAAATGGAAGGTGGCAGGACAATCATGAGAAAGGTAACTAGAAAGGTAAAGTAAATGGATTTGAGGCATTATATGCCTTGGCTATGTTGGGAATTGTTCTTCTCATTGTTGTGCATGCATTGCATGGATAAAGGGAGTTATCCTAACCTTGACCTTATGATATCTAGTAATTATGTTGTGATAATGATTTTTTTGATGTCTATATATGTAGACATGTATGTATGTATGTCGTTGTATGACAAGGTCGTCGGGGATTGTTCTTGTGGAGGAATGATTTCCTATGCAAGTGAATTGCATGAAGAGGTTCTTAGTATTATGAGAAACCAAGCAAGAAGAATAGCCCTGAAAAATCTATGAGGTTAGTATCATGTGGATAGGATTTGATATTATGTGCTTATAACTATGCCTTCATTTATGTTATGGACAAGCTATGCTGAGGGATACATCAGCTGTATGAAAGCAGTGTGATTTGCGCCATGTTGGGATAACCATGGACAGTGGAAGGAACCACAAAGACAGAATTTGGATTGTGGATGCACACACTAAAACGTGGGAAGATACTAGAAGCAAGGTTGTCTGCTAGAGACAATGTGGTCTCTGAATGTGTTGTATTGTTGTTGTGTACATGTGGTGTTGTCTACATGTTGTGCATGTGGTGTAGTGCATATGTTATACACATGGCATTGTGTACATGTTGTACATGTGGTATTGTGTACATTTGTTTTTTCCTTTTCATTTTTTTTATTCAACTAGTTATGTCATAAGATTTCAATTATTTTCATCAATAAAATGATTAAAAATAATTAATACATCAAAAATTAAAAAAAAAAAAAATGAAATTCCATAATTTTAATTTAATTATCAATAACTATTAGGCGGATGGTAGAGATCGATGAAGCATTCTAGAATATTCATAATAGTATACAAAAATCTAAGGTTGAGATCTATCTCCAAAGTGGTTACGTCATTTTTCTCTTTTAATTAAATTGATCAATTAAAAAGAATTATGAACAAGTACCATGTGGAGTTATGGTTTTTAGGGCATGCATCTTGTAGCAAAGTCTATTTACAATTAAGAATCTCCATAGTAAAGTGAGGGGTAAATCTCCATGGTTAAGAATCTTGTTCCATGTTTTCTTAAATGAATATATGTTTAACTTATATATTATTTAAAAAAAAAATTAATAATAATAATTTAAAATAATCTTAAAACTTAATTTTTATGGGTTTTTTAATTTTAACAATATGAAATGTATCATGTAGTAAGTGTTTTGATGTTTATTATGGATTGATGTCTATTAACATTTTATCAACCATTTAATTTATATAACTATGCTAATTGAATACATAAATATTATTTTAAAATTTAACATCATTAGTCTATATTACTATTATACTCAGCTTCAATAAATTTCACATTTTATATTTATCATAAGATATAATTCACAATAATAAATATAAATTTTTCTTCAAAGAATTTTATATGTGAATATATTGCACCCATGTTTGATGTCTAATTTTTTTTATTATTATAAGTTACAGTGTTTAATTTTTATATTTATTATAAGATTGAATGTGTAATCAATTTTCTTTAAAATATTAGTTTTTAAATATTTTAATTCTAATTTTTTAATAAATATGATTTAAAAGTTTTCTTCAAACTATTTCATGGGAATGCTTTTAAGTATTTTAATTTAATTTTTTTAATAACTACGATTTAAAATAATTTGATAAAAAACAATTAAGAGAGAACTCTGGTTAACTATTATGAACAACAACTAGTTGTGAGAGGTTTGTTAGACGCCTCCATCAACGTGACGTACACCATATTTTGAAAAAGAAATCAGAGAGGTATATATGTTAGTGATTGGTCGTTGGGAGTGGGATTTAAATTTGAAATGCAATGCAATATATTCTGATGATGTATTTTCAATTTCTCTTCGACTTCAACGAGGTTGGTGATAAATTTTTTTCTCTATGTATGTTGGGCAAACAAGGTTTTGTTGAGGAAAGATGTTACAGGTATGAGTCCCTGCAGTTTTGTGTTTATTTTATTATGTCTGCTACCGAATTAAATGCCTATTTACGGGATAATCAAAAATTTCTTATACAAACTCTGCTTTGAATTCTTCATTTAGGGTATAATCATTCATTATCCATTGTTGAGTACTTCACAGATAGGTATTAGTATTAAATAAAGTTGCCTTGATCTTGATCATCGTTTCGTTTCACAAAGGCCTAGATATCACATGTGTGCACATCTAGAATTGGAATTGGAATTAGAGTGATTTGATTTGAAAATCCATGGTTCTAACAACAATTACAATTAAAAAAAAATGTTGCAGAGGTCTTTATCTATTTTAGCAGGGTATCATTTATTCATAGTATTGAATATTCATGGTTTCTTTGAATTTGTAGACCTAAAAGAAAGTGCATAATATATAATGTCACATCGATGCTAATTAATACCAACTAGAAAATATGGTTTTCTATTCTCTAGGTGCTCCAGAGAAAGCAAAAACAATGGGACATGCAGAGGGTCTTATATGCAAGCTCAGGTGAGATGGTAGTATCGAGATGTCTTTTTTGGTGAAAATTCTATCTGATGTGTGGAATTATAAGCTAGCTAGTGAAATTCATGTTTCTTTATCCATTGATCTGTATTCGTGTGTGGTGTGGCAAGTAGGGTATTGTGGTAGCTCATTAGTTGTGTAGTTTTTTTTGTGTGGAATGTTACCTTTGCCTATCTCGCCTCCTCAAGTCTTCCCAACTTTCTAGATGTTTTCCTTACCATTTTTTTGTTATCAATGGAAATGTAATATAAAAATTGTTGATTATTCCTTGTTAATGGGTGCAAACTAACTTTCAAGGTTCATAAGAGAGTTAAATTGTTTCATAACAAATATCGAGTTCAGGAATTAACACAGTCTCTGAATCTTTCCAAGTAAATGTATAGATGGTTTGCAGGTTAGGAGATGAAATAGAAAATGGAGAATACTTTGAATTTTCAGTAGATTTTTTTTTTTGAGGGCTACTTCTAATTCGTTGCTCCGTCTACCTCTGAACCCAATCAGAGAAATTGTAATATGTTCATTATGCTTGTTGTTTTAATATTTATTTTGGTCTATGTTAACTTGTATTGTGTGTTATGGTAGTCCATCTCTATTTTTGTGCATATGAATATCACATTTGCTAGGCTTGTGCCCTCTTTGAGTTTTCTTTATCTCCTTGCTTTCTATTTATTACAGTAGTTTCCCAAGTAGTGTGGATGCAATTAGACATGATTGCTTGTAGTTATGTTCTGTTATTATTTTTTGATGATGGCAATAATGGATTAGTCTTATAATTTTAAGCTTCTTTCAATGAAATTGTTTCACATGAGAGTATGAGCTCATTTTTTTTTCCAGGAAAGAGTTTGAGTTCATTGCTTGCCACTCAATATCTGGTTTGTTTGCAGCTCGGGAAGCCTAGAATAGAAACCAGAGAATAGGTTAAATATTTTCCAGAGTAGGTTATGTGCATATGGTGTACCTTGTAATGAGTGGATTTTTGTCGGCGACACAAATTTCATGGCAGGTCAGTACACAATTCATATTATTTTCTTTTACCTGATAAACATTATGTGTATGTCTTTTCCTCTTGGCATTTCCGGAAAACCTAATCCTAATTAACTTCCTTTTAATAGATTATACTTTCCCTAATATATTAACATCACTACTATTTCTTTTAAATAATAATGTTTTAAAAAATAATTTAATTGTTTCTCATTATAACTATTCTTGATTGTAACCCAACTTACCTTCTCACATTTATTTTGACTACTATTACCATCACAACTCGAAACTCTTTCCAAACCAATGTATTGTCCACCACCATCCCTTGCTGGGGCCTATAATTTGAAATGCACTCCCTTGGTTGTTGTCATCCCTCTAAAGAGGATTTTGTCAGATAAGGAAGTTGTAGGGCACGAATCCCTACTACCGATACATTAATAATACGTCATCAATCATATTTGATTATCATGTGTTTTTTTCCATCGATCATATTGGATTGTCATGTGTTTTTTTCCTACCTCATCAATCATACTTATCAGATTTTTTTTTATAAGGTGTGATTATTATGTGTCTTTTCCTACTTCATCAATCATACTTTATTATTATCTTGTGTTTTTTTGAAGGGACCATAATTTTCTGGTCAAATTAGCAAACCGTAATCCTGAAAGTGTTGAGAAGAATTGACCCTGTGAACTTTCATTGAAAGAATATTTTAACAACAAAAACTCAATCAATTAAATTAACCTTTAAAACTTACTTAATTAATTATCATGTTATTATAATTCCCTCCCTATTTAATGAATTGGGCTTCTCGATAATATGCAGATTATTTCGTTCTAACGGGAATGTGGAGGAGGACTGGAGTATCATGATTGACCTGTAATGCATAATTTTGAGCTTTTTTCAATGGAATTGTTTTACATGAATGTATGAGCTCATTATTTACCACTCAATCTTTCTAACTCGATGTTTGGTTTATTTGCAGCTTAGGAAAATTGGTATAGAAAATGAAGAAACGTTAAATAGTTTCCACCAGAGGGTGGATTGTTGTTGGGGACAGACTTCACTATAGGTCAGTACACAATCCATTTTATTTTTGTCTTGCCCTTGAACACATTCTATGTGATTATATTTTTCCTCCTACCTTCTCTAGAAGACATAGTTGCCTAAATATTTTAACCTATTTAAATTTCAAATACTTCAAGATTTTGTGCCACCTGATTACACCTAATTTCTCGATAACATAGACCACTCATAAGTTAAAGCTACAAATATACCAAGTATAATTACTATGGAATGGGTTTGGTTTTATTCATACAACCCAATTTCCAATTTTTTTCAAGTCAAATTCCATTATAAAAATCCAAATCTATCATCTCTCTTTCCCCTAAGCTTGCATAACCCAAGGAATGGGTTCCCCTTTTCTACTAAACAATCCCTTAGGTTATCCAACTTCCCTCCAAGGATCCAACACGACCTAGCCTAAAAATCTCTATGTTGGGATTCTGAGGTTTAGCAATTATAATTAATGCCTATTAGTGCCAACAATTACCCTACACATAGTCATGATTTCCCTACAATTTCATAGAATCAATTTCTCATAATTTTATTACAATAATACTGTTATAGTTTTAGCATGGAGATAAAATCCAAGGAAGAATGAACATGGAAAATAAACTTTCATCCCCAAAATTGTAGAATATAATTTCAAGCAAAGGAAAGACCACATGCCTTCTTAAGAAGTACACATATCTCACTCCGCAAACTATTTCCAAGGTTGAAAGGATTTAAGATAAGCATAAATAAAGTTTTAATAATGTTGTGTTAATTAATTAATATATATATATATATATATATATATATATATATATATATATATATATATATATGTATATATAGATATATATATTATTCCCACTTAGCCCTTTAAGTCCCCTTTCTTTCCCTTCTTGTGGATTCTTAACCCCACCAAACCTTTTTCTTATTATTCTATAACAAATGATGTATTTATATTATAGTTCAATACATAATTTACAAGTCATATATGTCTATCTCATATCTATTTCATCATATACATATATCATAATAATATGGTGATAAAAAAAAACTCAATTGATCTGTTAATGCGATTTTTTCCTCGAAGATCCGCATTCTACGTGCTCTGCAACCTGCGTGCGCGTCCGCTGAGAGCTTCGCTATTGGCCGCGGCCGGCCTGGCTGGGTCTGCTGGCTCATCATGGAGGCACTAACTCCCCCTCAGGGGCCTCCCTCTCCTCCTCCGCCTTCTGCCACTGAGGCCTTCAAAACCTTGCCGACCTCTTTGCCTAAGAAGAAAAGCATGGAAGCTGCAAAGTTTGTGAAAAAACTAGAAGACATCCCTAAGATCGCCCTTCTACCAGAAGGACCGATCCAAGTAGCCTTGTCTCTAGCAGATTGTGCTTTGGTTGGCCAGTTCACAGGACTCTGGCCTTCCCCGAAATCCACTGAGAACTAGGTCGCCAGGAACTGGGCACCGTTGATAAAGGACAAGGTAACCTCTTACTTCCTCGGGAGAGGCTACTTTTTGTTTGAGTTCTCTACAAAAGAGGACAAAGATCTCATTTTCTTGAATGGCCCTTACTTCATGGGTCCTCAAGGTTTGTATTTGAATAAATGGACGCCAGACTTTGATCCGGCAGTGGATGTGCCTATAATGGTCCCGGTGTGGGTGAGACTCCCCAACCTTCCAGTGCACTGTTGGAACTGGGACTCTCTGAAGCACATAGGAAATACCCTTGGAAAATTTATAGACAAGGCTAACAACAAAGATCAGTATGATTATTCCAGAATCTGTGTGGAGGTAGATCTAGAGATAGGATTACCGGAAGCCATCAAAATAATCGTAGGCCCGTGGACTCATGTACAGAAACTGGATTATGAGCAGCTGTCGTTCAAATTCTGGAAGCCACGTCTATGGACACTTTGTCAGAGACTGCCCATCCAAAGGTGTGGAAGAAAAAGGGAAGGAAGATGGATGGAACCAAGAAAAGCGCTCCAAAACCTCTCACAAGAACAATGCAATTGTAAATGCTAAAGCTCTTCACATGGGTCCTACTCAGAAATCACCCACGGAAAGCCAAGGAAATAAATTTGAGATCCTTTGATCTAAAATCATGACCACCTAGGAGGCAGAAATCCCAAAGGAGGCCTCTCCATATAAATCCTCCCCCTCCATCAAAAGTGCAACAGAGAGATCCAAAGGGAAGATTTCAGAAGAGGAGGAGGAAACCCAAGAATCCGAGGAATCTGAGGAAGAAGGGGAAATAGGTGAATCACAATCTTCTCCCAGAAGAACCACAAGAGGACGCAAGTCTGCAAAGGAAAAAAGAGAACAAGAAACTTATAAGGACAAGCTTCAGGGCAGCCAGCCAATGCTAGAGAAGTTACGGGCAAAAACTCCAAAGATGACAAGGAATCAATCTCAGGGCTCCAAGGGAGCTCATCACAACAAAAATAAATGATGAAGATAGTCTCCTGGAATTGTAGGGGAATGGGCACCACAGTCAAGGAAGAAGCAATGAATAGTCTAATAAGATTGGAAGCCCCGAATATCCTCCTCATCCAGGAGACTAAATTGGAGGACGCAACTTTCCTCCAAGCAAGTAAAAAATTTTGGAATAAAAGTGGAGCGCATGCAATTTCTGCCCATGGAGCTTCGAGAGGGCTTGGGTCGCTCTGGAACCCTAATTATTTCTCATTAATCTCTAAGTCCCTGAATACCCATTGGATTTTAAAAAAAATGCATCATTTAGAACCTAAGAAGATTATCTGTCTATTCAATGTGTATTCTCCTAACAATGCAGGTGAGAAAAAAAACTGTTGGGACTCCATAAAAAGCCTGGCAGATCTAGAGAACCTAGAAAATATAATCATAGCCGGAGATCTCAACCTCACCCTCCTCTCGTCAGAAAAAAGAGGAGTTAGCATCCTTAGAGATCTGGCAAGAGAATGAGTGGAAGACCTCATGCAAGACTAGGACCTGCTAGATATCAAGCCAGTTACTGGTAAGTTTACATGGTCAAATAAGAGAGTTGGGCTGGGACACATAGCGGCAAGACTTGATAGATTTTTTGTTCAAAGTTCCTTCCTGCTTCTTGGGTTAGAGGCTAGAATGTGCATTCTCCATAGCAGTGTATCAAATCACAAGCCCATTAGCCTAGAGCTGCTGACTCCCAAGGACCTGGGTCCTATCCCTTTCAGATTCAGTTCACTATGGACTAAAGAGGCAGACTTCATGCAAAAGGTCAGAGATTGCTGGAAAGATCCAGTCAAGAGTTCCCCTTTTTTTTTTGGGAGGAAAAACTTAGAAGAGTAAAATCTATGCTAAAAGACTGGGTTAAGACCTTGCTCAATCCTGTTTTTGAAAGAAAAAAATTCTGAAGTGCTCTAGAGAAGTAGCACCTCCATCTAGAAGCTGCTGAAATCACCAAAGAAGAGCTGGACAAGGAGTCTCAGTTACAGCATAAATTCCATAAGGCCTGCCTGGCAGAAGAAGAATTCTGGAGGCTCAAGTCCAAGAGTTTATGGATCAAAGCAGGCGATAGAAAATCCTCTTTTTTCCATAAGAAAGCTCAAGCTAGGAAATGCCGTAATTCTATCTCTAAAATCAAAAAAGATAACTGCACCTTAAAGGATTTTGCCAGCATCAAAAAGGCAGCTTTAGAACATTTTGAGAAGATGTATAGTGAAGACATGGAGGTTGGCCAAAATGACAATCTGCTAGATGTTGTTCCCAACCTTATCACTTCTAGAATGAATTAGGCTCTTGAAGGAAAAATCAGCAAAAAATGAAGTTAGGGACGCCCTCTTTGCAATGGATCCCGACAAAGCCCCGGGACCGGATGGTTTTACACCCAGATTTCTCCAGACCTGTTGGCAGATCGTTGAGAAGGAGTTCTTTAAAATGATCCAGAAGTCCCAAGAGTGTCAGAAAATTGGAGGTTGCACAAACTCTACTTTTCTCGCCCTCATCCCTAAAGAAAAAGGTGCAAACTCTTTCAATAGATTTCGCCCAATATCCTTATGTAACATTGGATATAAAGTGATAACCAAGGTAATAGCAAACAAGTTGAGGAAAATTCTCCCCAAAATCATCCCGGAGAATCAAGGTGGATTTATACATGGCAAACAGCTAGTAGATAACTTCGTCCTGGTCCAAGAGGCGATCCATTCCAGTCTTCATCAAAAATAAAACGGTATGGTCATTAAACTAGATCTAGCTAATGCATTTGATCGTGTAAGACATAGATTTTTGTTTGATGTTTTTCACAAGCTAGGTTTTGGTCAAAATTTTATCAAGTGGATCAGAGCTTGTATTTCAGAACCCTGGATTGCACCTTTAGTGAATGGTAGGGCTACTGAATTCTTCAAAGCTTCTAGAGGGCTGAGGCAAGGGTGCCCCCTCTCACCCCTCCTCTTTGTGCTGCAAGCCTCTATCCTTAGCTCTTATTTAGATAAGAAGTAGCAAGACCAAGATATATCTGGCCTGTGCATAGCAAGAGGGGTTAAGAGCATCAATCACGCCCTCTTCACGGACGATACCTTGTTGTTGGGGGCTGCATCTCCTCTTTCAGCAATCAAATTTAAAGAAGTGCTGGAAGACTATTGTAAAGTTTCGGGTAGTGAATTAAACAAGGGAAAATGTCATATATACTACTAGAATATCTCTGCTTCTTCCGCAAACCCCATTGCCAGATGACTAGGCTTTGAAGCATATTCATCTTGGACCTCATTTAAATACCTTGGGCTGCCCATCTTTCATAAGAGGGCCTTGAGCAAGGATTGGTATCCTCAGATAGAAAAATTCAAAGGAAAAATGCAGGCTTGGGGATCCTCCTGGCTCAACATTATGGGAAAATCAGTGCTCATCAAATCTGTGCTTAGCAGCCTACCATTATTCCAATTCTCCATTCTTTTGGCTCCTGTAGGAATCATTAAGAGAATGGAGGAGCTAATCAGAAAAATTTTCTGGAAAGGAGGCAAGCTTAATGAGAAGAGAATTCCTCTTATCAATTGGGAAATTGTCTCCAGACCACTTCAGGAGGGAGGGTTGAATTTCAAAAACCTCTGTGCCCAAAACTTAGCCATGGGAGCCAAATTGATTTGGAAAATCATAGCTCCAAAACCAAAATGGGTTCACTTAGCTCTATGGAGAAAATATTTCAGAGGACAGAGACTCTGGTTCCTGGAGCAATCCAAAAACCATATCATAACCCCTTTTAGCATGCTTAGCAATAAAACTGGCCCGCTGATAAGAAATCACGCCTATTGGATACTGGGAAATGGAAAATACATCAATTTGTGGGATGATAGCATAATGAACAGGCCCCCGCTGGCAGACTCGGGCCTCATGACCGAGCTGAAGGGATGGATGGATGAAGCAAACATCAAAACGCTTTGGAACATTTGAAACTGGAGTGGTGGTTGTTAGACAAGCTGGAAACAGCTCACAGTCCCACCTACATTACAAACAGAATTTGTTGCACTATTAACGATGTTGCATGGGCTGGCTCCATCACACGCAAGAAGGAAAGATGCGAGAGGCTGGGGTCCGAAATAGGTTGGCTATACGGTGGCTCAGGGCTACACCAAATGCATGGAGTGGCCTCACATGCCTCCCAATCCTGCCCCATGGGTTGGCATATGGAATTTCCCATCTATTCCAAAAATAGATCACTTCTATTGGCTGCTATGCCATCAAAAAATCCTAACAGACGACAGGTTACAAAAAAGGGGCATTCTCGGGCCATCAAGATGCACGCTATGTAAGGAAAGTTCGGAATCTGCCCTTCATCTCACGCTGGAGTGCAAATTCGCAGGTTTAATCTGGCATGAGCTTCTTGGATCATGGAATTTTATGTTCACCTTCCCCCACTCTGTCCCAGACCTATTTGCTGGATGGATGGCCAGATATCCAGGCCCAAATCCAAGAAACAATATTGTCAAGGCAGCATGGACTGCTCTGCCTAAACTCATCAGCTGGAAAATCTGGTTGGAGAGGAACAAAAGGATTTTCAGAAACAAGGAACAGGACTTCAAACTAGTTGCAAATACAGTGAAATGTCAGTTAAATGAGTGGCTAAGAGACAAAAGTGATGACACAAACCTAAGCCAGCAGGATATTGAGTTTGGAGCTACTCTCAATCTCAATTTTCAAAAATCAAAAACCTCATCTACATCCCTCAAAGATTGGCAAATCAGGAAAAATGAAGAAGAATTCCAATCTTGGATGTCCAAGCAAACACTTCCTTCTCTCTTCTTTGACGGGGCAGCCAAGGGAAATCCAGGAATTGCTGGCGCAGGAGGGCTCATTATAAACCTAGAAGAAACATCTATACACAGATTTGCTTGGGGACTGGGCCACTCCTCAAGCATACAAGCTGAAGCGATGGCCCTTTTTCAAGGGATCAAACTTCTCAAAGAGCTGGGACACAAGGAGGCAATTGTTTTTGGTGATTCCCAGGTCATCATCAAAGCAGTGGCGACCAACACAAATCCAGCAGATCTGCGGCTTGCAAGGACAATTACAAGAATTAAAGACATGACAAAGCTCCTGAATTTGAAATTTTTTCATGTCCTAAGAGCCAACAACAAAGAAGCAGACATAGAGGCAAACAAGGCAGTCTAGCTAGCTGCCGGAACTATTCTCAGAGACAATGAAACCTCTTGGGACCCAATTCCCTAAATATTCATGTTTTTCTACATTTTATTGAAACAGTTTGTATGCATTCATAAGCTCGGGAAATCAGCAGCAAGAGTTCATTTTATAAATTGTAAAAAGAGGCGATTCATAAGCGTATGTGCTATGTCCCTCTTGTTGGAGAGACGCTTAGAAACCAGCCTCACTATTTGTAACCGGAATTGTGGCTTTTTGCCAAACAGTTAATGAAATCCCATAACCATTTCTGTAAAAAAAAATAAAGAATAAATAGATATATATATATATATATATATGGTGATAAAAAATGATTCATTACATTACCAATTTCTGTATTGGTCATTTCATCTGTTTTTTTCTAAGGATTATGCAACAATCCATCTAGGACCTTTCTTCCTTCTTTGAGTAGTTATTGAATAATTGATGAATACTTCAAGAATCTCTTCATAAGTGCACCTATAGAATAATTTTTGTAGCTAAGCAAGTAACTATTCCTTTACCACCCACATGATTAGTGGATGCTAGAAGAGGAATTTCAATATGTATACAAATAATGAGCACAAATTATAAAAAGGAACACACATAATACGCGCATTCAACAATGAATTCATTGAGTGTGACCTTTCCTAAAGAGGGAATCCTAAAACAATTTTAATTTAGATAAGTAATAAAAAGTGTTTTATTAATGGAAATACTATGAAATTACAATAATAATCATCATCTCATAGACTCTATTCTAGCTAATAAGAATATAGTCTACTTAAGTTATAGATGAATGTATCTATGATACAGTGTTTGTCGATTCCTGAAAATAAGTAGTAGGGAATTCCAAGACTCTTTCCATTCATTTCTCCGTAGGAATTTCCATTTACAACATCGTAGTTAATTGACATATTGATGGGTTGATAGAGAAGTGATTTTATGGGTCCATCATCCTTCTTGATCTACTAAATTGAAAAATTGTTGAAGTGATTTGTTCGCTTCATCATATTTCTTAATCAATTTAACCATTGAAAAAGGTTTTTCAATTGATAAATGATCATGAATTGGGTTTTAATATTTAACAAGTTCTATTGGCTTGGAATATGCTATAGAATAAAATATTCCATGGCTTGTTTGGTTATCGATTTCATAAGTTATGATCATAATACTATTTTTAGTGTCTTTTCATAATAGTCTCTACAACCTATTTAACAATTAGTTTCGTAAGTTATGATCAATGTTACTGCTAATGTATTTTCAGGATGAAGTGAATAAGGAATCATTTCATAATAGTTATAGAATTTCATATGAAGCAAGATACAACAATGATAACTCATGATAAAGCTTTGCTACTAACACATATTCATCGGGCACACATGTGATGCAAGTGAAACAAATATAGATTGACAAACTATTGCATGTGGAATTGTATTTGTATCAATTGTTGGAGTATAATCTTTGTGTCCATGTACAATTTGAGTAGGTATAACAGTGAAGAACGTGTTGTCTCCTTGTAAGTCACATGCTCAATTCTAGAGGGGGTAGTTAATGCACATGTGAGAAAGGTGTTGTTGTTGGAAATAACACTGAGAGGGGGGGTGAATCAGTATTATCAAGTCAATTATTTTCTTTTTCAAACCCAGATCATATACACTACTTCAGTTAGATAAAACTACGTATATACGCAACTACAGAGAAGGAAACCCGCGTATGCAATGCAAACTTATAATTTAGTTTATCTTACTGATGTTGATCATTAATTTGTGTATTAGGATCAAATAAACAGTAACCAAAAACAGTAAAACAGATCTGAAGACAATCACACACACAAGAACACAAGATATATGGTGGAAACCCAAAGTGGGTGAAAACCACCTGCTGCAACTCGTCTCTATCTTCCTTTAATTAGAAACTTCTTTTTACAATGTACTGCTACAGTCCTTTACTAGTACACAGGCTGCAACCTGTAGAGAGCTACAACCCTCTCTCGTTCTCCAGCTTCTCCTGGAAGGAAGCTACAACCCCCTTAGCTCTTGCACTAGCCAAGATACTAGTATGTAGGTGCTCGCTTACAGAAGGCTTCAACCTTCTCTTTCTTCCAGGGACCACGTTTCATAAATTTTCAGACTGGATCCACATCAATCAAATATCAAGAATTTCTGCATCAACCAATCACCTTTTCACCAATCAAAACTGAATCAAAATAAACACTTCTCTGACAGCTGTACCCAGAACACAGTAACTGTAACCACACACCAATTCTGAACCTAGACCACTGCAGCAATAAACAGAAATAGCTAGAACATAAATTAAGAGATGTACGCTACTTCACTGTTCATAAACCTGCGTGTATACTCTTCTGTGTCAAAGCCAACCTGTGTATACGCTTCTTTCCCTTACCAAAACAACGTATATACGCGCCTTCGCTTCACTGAACTTGCGTATAGATCTATAAAGGATAATTCACTCTTTCAAAAATTCAGACACTGATTAGCCCAGAATATCAGATTTATAGATCAAGCATGCGCCACATATAACAGATCAAAATCATACAAATATACTATCATTCGAGCCTTAAGATTATGACCCATCAATAGAACTTATGCTTCTCTTTGCGCTAAGGTTCCTCCTTCATTCAGATCTATATCTGCACCATAACCCCAATCACCAATATTTCAGATCTAGCACTTATTAGATATTCAATTAATTCAGATAATCCTTTCCAAATGATCTCCTTCCTCTTTTATAGTCTGAGGCCTTTCACAATACCACGGTCCAAAACCATAATAAAACAATACCAAGGACCCAATACTTGGGATCAATACTTCTTACGAGATACCATGGTCCAAAACCATAGGTTCAAGTACCAAGGACTAACTACCACGAACCAAAAGAAGTTCTCCAACATATACGCACTTTTCCTTGCGTGAAAGTGCTTGTATACGCATACGCGCCTTTGTAACGTCTAACCCGCATGTATACGCGCCTTGGTCTCGATGAACCTGCGTATATGTCTTTTCCTTCATTCTGAAAGCCTGAACTGAGATCTATCACTAGATAGAGTTGCCATCAAGGACAAAACCTGTCCAAACCTGTGCCATAATGCCAACAATCTCCCCCTTTGGACTTGATGGCAACCCCAAGATCCTCAAATTCATTCTCCCCCTTTGTCATCAAGGGCAAAGGGTTGTGCTCCCCTTGAGTATATGCTGAAATCTCTGTCCTGCTGTGCTGACCATGCTCCCCCTGACTGTAGGCAAGATCTGCAAAAAGATGTTCTTCAAGAAGAACGATGACTTATACATCATAAAAGACCTTCCTATCACCAAAAGACTCAATACATACATCCATCACCCAACCAAGTGGGGATCATCCACCCAACCAAGTGGGGATACATCAGAGATTTACATATGACATCCAAGTACATTACATCTTCATCCCAGGCATAGTGGGGAAACCAAAATAGGTCGTTACATGACCTTGACACCTTAAAAGAGATACATGACATAGAGACGAAATAACTAGAGCAAGACTTATGAAAGTCACCAATAATTGATATCAGCAGCATTTGTCAATCACCATTCAGATCAGCAACCAATATTTCCTTTTCTTCTCCCTCTGCCTTTGTTCCACCTGAAACCAAAAACAACTGTGAACTAGAACCAAAAGATTCTAAGATAATGCCAACAATGCATCATTAGAAGTTTATCTGCTCCCCCTGAACCTGTGCCGGATGGTCTCTGTCAGACCCATATCAGAATATCTTCAACCAGAGCCTGTCCCTACTGATATCCATTAAACCTCCATATACGCGACTGTCTCTGCACAAACCGGCGTATGTACGCAGATCCTCCTCAAGCAACTCGCCTACACCCATTTTTCTCTGAAACAAACAAGATTTAACAGCAAGATGATGCATCAACTACTCCCAGCTTCTGTCTGAGGTATTCAAAAGTTTCCTTGGGCAGTGGTTTAGTGAGAATATCAACAACTTGTTCCTTAGAAGGAACATACTCCAATTTGACCTTTTGTTCCAACACTTGTTCCCGAAGAAAGTGATACTTGATCGGTATGTGCTTGGTCTTTGAATGCATGACTGGGTTCTTTGAAATGCTGATTGCACTCGTATTATCACATAAGATGGAGATAGGTGGTGTACAAGTGATTTGAAAATCCTGCAAGGTCTGTATCATCCAGAGGAGTTGAGTGCAGCAAGATGCAGCAGCCACATATTCCACTTCAACTGTAGATAAAGCAATCGAACTCTATTTCTTGCTAAACCAAGATAGTAATCTGGAACCCATAAAGAATGCACCACCACTTGTGCTCTTCCTGTCATCCACGCTTCCGGCCCAATTTGCATCTGTATAAGCATGAAGTGTGAGATCTGTATCTCTAGGATACCATAAGCCATAGTTTTGAGTTCCTTGAAGGTACTTGAAGATTCTCTTAACTGCCTGAAGATGAGTTTCCTTAGGATTTGCTTGAAATCTTCCAACTATTCCCACTGCATGCATGATGTCTGGTCGGGTACCTGTCAAATAAAGTAGACTTCCAATCATAGATCTATAGGTTGGTTGATGCATTGCTGCTGATTCATCATTTTCACTAAGGTTACATCCTGTAACCATGGGGGTACATACTGGTTTTGCATCTTCCATGCCATATTTCTTCAAGATCTGTTTGAGATACTTGGTTTGAGACAAAAAGATACCACCTTCATTTTGTTGGATTTGCAATCCAAGAAAATATGTCAATTCTCCAAGCAAGGACATTTCGAATTCTTTCTGCATCACCAAGGCGAAGCTTTGACTCATAGCTTCTTCATTGCTGCCAAAGATAATATCATCTACATACACAACAAATATTAGCAATTTGTTATTTTCAATTTTTATATAAATATTGCTATCTGTTGATCCTTTTGAAAAACCTTGTTGGTGAAGATATTTGTCCAAATGGTAGTACCAAGCCCTTGGAGCTTGTTTGAGACCATAGAGAGCCTTTTTTAGTCTACATACAAGATTTGGATCATTCCCAAGAATGAAACCATCTGGTTGCTCAATGTACACTTCTTCTTCTAAGTCTCCATTCAGAAAGGTTGATTTCACGTCCATTTGAAATACTTTGAACTTCTGAAAGCTTGAGAGAGCAAGGAACATTCGGATGGCCTCAAGTTTAGCAATGGGAGCAAAAGTTTCTTCAAAGTCTATTCCTTCTTGTTGAGCATACCCTTTACAGACAAGTCTGGCCTTGTTTCTAATAACTTCCCCATTTGCATTCAACTTGTTCTTGAAGATCCATCTTGTTCCTATGACATTCTTATCCTTTGGTCTAGGGACCAACTCCCAAGTGTTGTTATTTTCGATTTGCTCAAGTTCTTCATCCATTGCCTTGACCCAGCATTCATCTTTGCATACCTCTTTTACATTTTTTGGTTCAGTGGAGGAGAGCAATGCCAAATAGCTTGAGGCTTGTTCAATTGTTCTTCTTGTTTGTATACCTGCCTCTTTCTGCCCCAAAATTTGAGATTCTAGATGATTCTTCTGAACGTACCTGGATGGAGTCTTCTCTTTTGTCTTTATTTGTTCCTCTGGTGCCTCTTGAGGTTCTTCTTCATCATCAGTATGATTTGAAGGATGGTCTTCATCCTCTTCGATATTTTCATAATTTACTTGCCTAGGAATGTTTCCTTCTTCATCAACCACTACATCAATGTTGTCAACAATTCTTCCAAGTCTTTTATTGTAACACTTATATGCTTTGCTGTGAGGAGAATAACCAAGGAGAATGCCTTCATCTGCTCTAGGTTCAAACTTGCCAAGATGTTCATCATTATTCTTAATATAGCATTTGCTTCCAAAGATTTTGAAATGTTTTACCGAAGGAGTCTCACCATACCAAAGCTCATGAGAAGTTTGCGTGTTGTTCACCCAGACATTTGTTTTGTTGAGAATAACAACCGCAGCAAATGTAGCTTCACCCCAGAAGGTTGCGGGAGTTCCAGACTCATCAAGCATAGCACAAGCCATTTGTTGAATCATTCTGTTCATCCTTTCCACTACTCCATTTTGCTGAGGAGTCCTAGCTGTAGATAATTCCCTTCTTATTCCATGTTCTTCACAAAAATTGAAAAATTCATTCGAGGTAAACTCCCCACCTCTATCAGACCTGAGGCATTTAATTTTGTGATCTGATTCGTTTTCAACCAAGGCTTTAAGATTTGAATTTTTCGAAGGCTTCGTCTTTTTGCTTCATAAGTCCTATCCAAACCATTCTAGAGAAGTTGTCAATGAATAATACAAAGTATTCTTCTCCTTGAGGTGACCTTTTCCTAGATGGACCACATACATCTGTATGGACTAGTTCAAGAGGCCTGTTAGCTGATCCTTCCTTCTCAGGAAAGTTAGTTCTGGTTTGCTTACCAAACTGACATGATTTGCATATTGTATTGTCTGGAATTCTGATGTCTAGAAGTCCACAAACTACTTGGTACTTGCATGCTTTCCTTATCTGTGAAAAGCTTAGATGCCCCAACCTCTGGTGCCATAACCAGTGTTCATCATTTTTGCTCAAATAGCATTGTTGTTGTCCTTCTTCAAATATGTATAAATTATTTGGAGTTCTTATGCCTTTGATCACTATTTTTCCTGTATCAAGATCACGAACACTGCATCCATTTGATCGAAATATTACCTCAGTTCCTTGATCACACATCTGACTGACACTCAGTAGATTATGTTTCAAGCCATCAACATACAAAACATTTCTAGCTTTGACTTTTTCTTTCAACTGAACAGTGCCTTTTCCTTTTATGACTGTAGGGGTATCATTTCCAAAAGAAACTTTCTTTCCCTTTTCTAAAGCACTATATGATTTAAGTTTTTCTTTATTACCTGTCATATGCTTCGAACATCCACTGTTGATATACCATTGATTTTCTTGTCCTTATGCATATAAAGCTATCCCACATCTTTCTGATTATGGTTCCTTCATTCTCCATGTTCTGGCACTTGAGGTTTGTTCCTTCTGAGTTGTCTTCCGAAACTTGCTCCTGCATTCAGAATCTTCATGACCAAAGTTATTACAAATAGAACATTCAATTTCATTTTCAAGGGCGGAAAAGTTGTTATAGGTCCTTTTCGTGATTCTAGTCATACTTCTTTGTTCTCGAGCTTCTCTAGTCATGATTGTCTTATAGGAAACACATTGAGCTACTTTGTGGCCAAAGTTATGGCAAGAGAAACATTTTCCATTGAAGAAACTCCTGCGATTATCAAATCTATCAACCAACCGATTGTAGTTTCTACTGACATCCATTCTTGAGGCAAATTGGGAAGATTTTACCTATGGCTGGTTGTGGCTTCTGTTTTTCCTTAAAGTAGATTGCCCCCGATTTTCCTGACAGTCTTTGTTCATTCTTAAGGTAAACTGACCCTAATTTACCTGATGATTTCTATTAGGCCTTTGCTTGCTCCTCCTTGCTGCATCAAGATAACTTTTGGAGGTGGATGCTTGAGATGCTTCTCCATTATATCCCAGACCTGTCTTGATTAGTGGAGAACGCTGCACATTGATAATCTCATCCAGAGTTTCAGATCCTTTAACAAATTTAAGATTAAGAGCTTTTGTTTTCTCAATCTCTTTTCTAAGACCAACAATTTCACATTCCAATTTTTCTTGATGTTTTTCCCTTTCAGCCAGTTGACATTGCAGAGAATCAATAATCACATTTTTCTCTTCTAAACAAAGTTTGAGTTTAGAAATCTCTTAATAAAGACCTTCTTCATCAATAGCATCCATGTAATCATCATCTTCAAAAGCCATTAAAAGTTTATAATTATTACCTCGTTCATCTTCATCGCTGTTTGAGAGTCCATCACTGTCTTCATGAGTGTAATAGCTTTTCTTATTTACATTTTGTTTCTTGTTCCATCTAACAGGTTCCTTCCCCTTGTCAATCTTATCCTTATGAGGACATTTGGCAGGATAGTGACCGACTCTTCCACAAGCAAAGCATTTGAAAGGTAACTTACCTCGGAATCTTCCATCACCCTGTTGAAGGTTCTTGACAAAATTTCATTCTTCTTCTTCTGACACATTGTTATGAAACCAGCTCACAAAAAGATAGAAAAGAGAGATCCACGCCTTATAATTCAGCCTCTTCGAGGGGGCAACCTCCTTTACATTACATAAATGAACAATTCTTGGATGATACAAATGAAAATACCTCCTTTCTATATATAGGAGTCTAAGTGGTCCCAATACAATCAGAGCCTACATAACAATAATATTGTAGGGCACAACAATAACAATAGTGGGCTTCTATGTGGCACAATAGTAACAATATGGGCACTACATGGGTACATCAATATAAATAAGGGGTATAACTACAATAGTAATGGGGTAATCACTAGTATTATAGGGACCCAACATGCCCCTCTCCTTCAAAAAGTGTTGTCCTCAACGCTTGAGTAGTTCAGGATACTTCTGCATAAAATTCTCGTCCTCCCATGTGGAATCTTCAGCGGATAAGTTCTTCCACTTGATAAGGTACTCTGAAATTGATCGATTTCGTAGCTGTCGAGTTCTTGTTTCTATAACTGCTTCTGGTTCCAATATAATTTTTCCTTCTTCGTCAAGTTCTGGCAATATTGTTTGAACTGGGAGCTTGTCGCCTATAACCTTCTTTAAGCATGAAACATGGAAAACTGGGTGCAATCGAGAAGCTGCAGGAAGCTCCAATTTGTATGCCATAGTACCAATCTTTTGCAACACCTTGTACGGACCATAATACTTTGGTGATAATTTATTATCCTTCTTAGCTTGCTTGAGGGACATTTGCTTATATGGTTGTAGCCGTAGGAATACCCAATCACCTACATCAAAACTTCTTTCACTGCGATGTTGATCTGCCTGTTGTTTCATTCTATTCTGTGCCAACACAAGGTTATCCTTTAAGAGTTGGAGGACTTGTTGTTGATGTTCGATGTGATGTTCCACTGCCTGAACCTTAGAATTTTCTCTTAAATATGATGTGATGGATGGTGGTTGATACCCATAAAGTGCCATAAATGGGGTCATTTTTGTTGCTGTATGAAAGGAAGTGTTATACCACCATTCAGCCAGAGGCAACCATTTGACCCATTGTGTCTGTTTATCAGATACAAAGCAACGAAGATATCCTTCCAAACATTTGTTTACTATCTCAGTTTGCCCATCAGATTGAGGATGATAAGATGAGCTATGAGCTAACTGAGTACCAGACAAGAAAATAATTCTGTCCAAAAATTTCCAGTGAAAATGGGATCTCTGTCACTTACAATAATCTTTGGGTTTCCATGTAGCTTTTGAACTGTTTCCATAAATGCAGTAGAAACTGTACTGGCTTTAAATGGATGTGATAATGCACAAAAGTGTGCATACTTGGTAAGTCTGTCAACTACCACCATGATGACACTCTTTCCCTCAGACTTGGGTAAACCTGTGATAAAATCCATTGAAACCTCCTCCCAACGTTGGCTTGGAATGGATAAAGGTTGTAATAGACCCGGTGTCTTAATTGTTTCAACTTTATTTTGCTGGCAAACCAAACATTCCGCCACAAACTTTTGAATATCTGATTTAAGGCCATCCCAAAAAAATTCCTTCTTAACCCTGTGGTAAGTTTTTAAAAATCCTGAGTGCCCTCCTAAGGGAGAAGTGTGCAATTCCATAAGAATCTTTTGTTTTAGCTGGGAATTCTTACAGAGGTATAAGCGATCTTTGTACCATAACGAATCATTTTTCCAGCTAAATGTATCAGAAGTACTGGAATCTTGTTGTAGCTTTGAATAAGTGCCCACACTTCTTCGTCATTCTTCCATTCCTCCCTTGCTTCGTTTATCCAATCTGGTTGGATAATAGAAATGGCACACAACAATGCTTCCACATCCTCATCCTTTCTTGAGAGTGCATCTGCCACCACATTTTGCTTCCCTTTTTTGTAGATGATTTCAAAGTCATAACCCAACATCTTTGTGACCCACTTTTGTTGCTCTTCAGAGGATAATCTTTGTTCTAAAAAGTATTTAAGGCTATCATGATCCGTTTTTACCTTGAAGTGTCTTCCCATTAGGTAGGGTCGCCATTTCTTAAGTGCATGGAGTATTGCCAACATTTCCTTCTCATAAATAGCTTTTCTTAAAAACTTTCCCTTGATTGGACGACTTTCAAAAGCAATGGGTCTTTCATCTTGCATTAGAACAGCACCAATTCCATTTCCTGAAGCATCACATTCCACAATAAAGGTTTTTGTGAAGTCCGGTGTAGCTAAGACCGGTGCTTGGCACATTGCCTCTTTAAGATGTTCAAAGGCCTTTGTTGCTTCCGAAGTCCATGAAAATGAATCTTTCTTCAATAATGTTGTTAGAGGTGCTGCTATTCTCCCATAATTCTTAACAAACTTGCGATAATACCCTGTCAACCCAAGAAATCCTCGCAGATGCTTTATGGATGTGGGGATTTTCCATTCCTTAATGGCTTTAATTTTGCTAGGGTCTACCTTAACTCCTTCATGAGATACAATATGACCCAAATATTCCACCTCCTGGACTCCAAAGAAACATTTGGATCTTTTTGCATATAATTGTTTCTCCTCCAATAGTTGTAGCACCCTGTCAACATGTTCAACATGATCCTTCCAAGACTTGCTGTAGATTAGTATATCATCAAAAAATACTAACACAAATTTTCTAAGGAATGGTTTGAAAATTGAATTCATCAAACCTTGAAATGTTGAAGGTGCATTGGTAAGGCCAAAAGGCATGACCAAAAATTCATAATGACCCTCATGAGTTCTAAATGCTGTTTTCGGAATGTCTTCAATCTTCATTCTGATTTGATGATATCCCGAACGAAGATCCAACTTGGTGAAGTAAATTGATCCATGCAATTCATCCAGTAATTCATCAATGACAGGAATGGGGAACTTATCTTTAATAGTGAGCTTGTTGAGCTCCCTATAATCTGGACACATGCGCCATGATCCATCCTTCTTGTGCACCAATACTACTGGAGCTGAGAAAGAACTTTGACTCGGTTGAATTATACCAGCCTCTAGCATTTCTGCAACCATACGTTCAATTTCACTTTTTTGGACATATGGATATCTGTACGGCCTGATGTTTGGAGGAACACTTCCTGGAATCAGATGAATAGCATGATCATGATCACGCATAGGTGGGAGACCTTTGGGAGTCTCAAATACCTTGGAATGATTGTCCAGGACTTTTTGGAGATCTGGAGAAATAGATGATTCCAATGTGGAAACATCTAGCGAACATAATTGTGCAATTACACCTCTTTGCTCCTTTTTTAGAAGCTTTGTCATTCCATTAGAGCTGATTATCTTTCCTGGTTTCCCTGCAATACCCCTTAATTCAACTTCCTTTCCTTCCACAGAAAATTTCATGAAAAGTTCTTGAAAATTAAAAGCTATTGTACCCAAGGATTGTAGCCATTGGACTCCTAGTACAACATCAGCACCTCCCATTGGAATGGAAAGCATTGGGCTAGTCAATACATATTCTCCCATGGATAGCTTGATATTATGGCACTTTCCAGAACAATTTATTGTTCCTCCATTTGCAATCATCACTTGACACTCTGGTGCTGGATATAGGAAGCAATTCAATTCTTTTGCTACCCTACAATGAATAAAATTGTGGGTGCTTCCTGAATCAATCAACACTATTACCTTTTTCTTCTTGATTTGTCCTTCTATCTTGATGGTTTGAGGAGTGGTAATTCCCGCCAATGCATTACAAGATATGGTCGGATTTATTTGTTCTTCATCTAGGCTTTGTTCCTGGAATATATCCTCTTCTTTTGACCTTTCTTGCTCCTTTTCTTCTTCCTCTTCACAATCTATGTAGAATAATTTCTTCTCAGCACACTTATGACCTTTTGTGTATTTGCTATCACAATTGTAACAAAGCCCTTTTGCTCTTTTTTCTTCCAATTGTTGTGGTGTCAACCTTGTAGGTTGTGGAAGACTATGGGCAACAACACTTCCGTCTTTATAGTTGTGAATGGTATGCTTCCTAGTTGCCATAATTTTGCTTTCCATTTTTCTTGCTAACCTGAATGCCTTCTCTAATGAATCAGGTTCCCAAAGGCGCACATCATGTTGGATATTATCCTTTAAAGACCCTATGAACACATCAATCCTATGCTCCTCTGGAATATCTTTTACCCTTATGTTCAATTTTTGGAACTCCTCAATGTGCTCCATTATTGAACCCTTTTGTTTGAGACTTATCAATTGGCTAAAAAAAGTGTTGCTTTTTGTATCCTCATAATGTGCTATCAATTCTTCCGTAAAAATTGCCCAAGTGATAAATTGTTTACGAGAACAAAGCCATTGATACCATACAAACTGATTTGGTTCCAAATATAAAGTTGCCATACGTACCTTTTGTGTGTTTTGCACATTATTGAGATCGAAGAATTGCTCCATCTGTAATATCCATGTGGCGGGATCCTTGCCATCAAACTTCCTCATATCGATTTTTGGAACATGGTGAGTCTTCGATCCAACATTAGCATCTATGGAATCATGATTAACATTTCTTTTGTTCTCATCATGAGTTTCCTTTACTACCTTTTCACCATTAGTGACCCTTTCTTGTAGCAACTTCTTCAATTCATCCATCTTATCATCCATGCCATCAAATTTAGCATCAATCTTAGCTTCCATGCCATCCATCTTAGCTTCCATGCCATTTACCTTAGATTCCACGCCACTTATCTTAGCTTCTGTTAGCTTTTGTGAGCGTGACATTTGTTGCACTTGTTCTTGTAATTTTGATATATCATGTAGCATTTCTTCCTCTTCTTCATGAGTCATGCTAGAGCTTTCAGGTTCCTTACTAGGTGTTTTCATTTTTTTCCTCGGGGCATCAGTTACCGATAATAAAGTTTTACTATGCCCTTTGAATTCCGTTAAACCAAGCTTACACAAAAATTTAAAAAAACTACACACCTTTTTTCACTTTATAGAAGCCTGATATTGAATCTGATGTATCTCTGTAATTTTAGATCATCCAATTCTGAAATTGCTACTTGTAGTAGCCTTCTGCGTCCTCTTTCCAATGCCACAAGTCTGAGCCAAATTGGATTCTCCAAGGAAGAGTTATGTGAAATCTCCCACAGTGACTTGCTTTTAGACTGGTTCAGTAGAGCGAACTTGTACGACGTGCCACGAGTCACTGTTTCCACATTTGAATCTAAAACACACGCACAAGAAACTACAGTCCGTCCTCTTTCTGTACCTTTTTACGAAATTTCAATCCGATCCTCAGAGAGAGAGTTATGACGATTTTCCCCAGGTCACCTGTTTTGAATGTAATTCAGGAGTCTGCCAAAAGACCAAATTCCTCAGATCATATCTCCGAAAATGTTGCGAGAAAAGCTCTGAAATTCGGACCCAAGGTTCAGCGCCAATTCTTCTCAAATGGGTTTTTTTTGCGACTTCTGAAACGTCCCAGAAAAAAAGTTATAGCGAAAATGCCACGATGACCTGTTTGGAGCAGCGAAACCCTAGAATCCAAAGCTCTGATACCAAATGTTATGAAACCAGCTCACAAAAAGATAGAAAAGAGAGATCCACGCCTTATAATTCAGCCTCTTCGAGGGGGCAACCTCCTTTACATTACATAAATGAACAATTCTTGGATGATACAAATGAAAATACCTCCTTTCTATATATAGGAGTCTAAGTGGTCCCAATACAATCAGAGCCTACATAACAATAATATTGTAGGGCACAACAATAACAATAGTGGGCTTCTATGTGGCACAATAGTAACAATATGGGCACTACATGGGTACATCAATATAAATAAGGGGTATAACTACAATAGTAATGGGGTAATCACTAGTATTATAGGGACCCAACACACATGTCCTGACTCATAGTAGTCTCCTTTGCCTAAAGCCTTGAAGACAGCTTCTCTCCTGTCTGATGGTCCTCCTTTCCTCATTTCATAGGCAGTTATAATTCCGTGCAGCTGTGACATGGTAAGGTTTCGTAGATTCTCTTTTTCTTCTATTGCAGAAACTTTAGATTCAAACCTAGGGGACAAAGAGCTTAGAACTTTTTCAACCACAACAGCCTCTTTTATTTCTTCTCCCAAGTTTTTCATACAATTAACAATCTCATCTACACGAAGGAAATAGTTAGCCACACTTTCATCATTGTGCATTCTGAGATTTTCATACTGAATTCTGAGGGTTTGAAGTTTTGCTCATTTTACCTGTTCATCTCCTTCATAGCTCAGAACAATCTTGTCCCATATTTCTTTTGCGGATTTATACTGCATAATCTTGACGAATTCTGATTGAGATAGACATCCTAATAGGGTATTGATAGCCTTTGCATTTGTTTCATATTTCTTCTTCTCAGCTGGATCTGTAGGAGTTGCTGATGGAAAAGAGTACCCTGTATCTATGATATCCCAGACTTCTGTACCAAGAGATTGAAGATAGGCAATAACTCTTACCTTCCAATATACGAAGTTTGTCCCATCAAAAATCGGTGGCCTGATAGATGCTTCTCTCGCGTAGTTGCTCATGATGATGGATCTTCCTTCAAGCGATCAAGCTTCTTCAGAAGGACCTGCTCTGATTCCAATTGTTGGAAATAATACTGAGAGGGGGGATGAATCAGTATTATCAAGTCAATTATTTTCTTTTTCAAACCCAGATCATATACGCTACTTCAGTTAGATAAAACTGTGTATATACGCAACTACAGAGAAGGAAACCCGCGTATGCAATGCAAACTTATAATTTAGTTTATCTTACTGATGTTGATCATTAATCTGTGTATTAGGATCAAATAAACAGTAACCAGAAATAGTAAAACAGATCTGAAGACAATCACACACACAAGAACACAAGATATATGGTGGAAACCCAATGTGGGTGAAAACCACCTGCTGCAATTCGTCTCTATCTTCCTTTAATTAGAAACTTCTTTTTACAATGTACTGGTGCAGTCCTTTACTAGTACGTAAGCTGCAACCTGCAGAGAGCTACAACCCTCTCTCATTCTCCAGCTTCTCCTGGAAGGAAGCTACAACCCCCTTAGCTCTTTCACTAACCAATATACTAGTGCATAGGTGCTCACCTACAGAAGGCTTCAACCTTCTCTTTCTTCCAGGGACCACGTTTCATAAATTTTCAGACTGGATCCACATCAATCAAATATCAAGAATTTCTGCATCAACCAATCACCTTTTCACCAATCAAAACTGAATCAAAATAAACACTTCTCTGACAGCTGTACCCAGAACACAGTAACTATAACCACACACCAATTCTGAACCCAAACCACTGTAGCAATAAACAGAAACAGCTAGAACATAAATTAAGAGATGTACGCTACTTCACTGTTCAGAAACCTGCGTGTATACGCTTCTGTGTCAAAGCCAACCTGCATATACGCTTCTTTCCCTTACCAAAACAGCGTGTATACGCGCCTTCGCTTCACTGAACCTGCGTATAGATCTATAAAGGATAATTCACTCTTTCAAAAATTCGAACACTGATTAGCCCAGAGTATCAGATTTATAGATCAAGCATGCGCCACATATAACAAATCAAAATCATACAAAGATACTATCATTCAAGCCTTAAGATTATGACCCATCAATAGAACTTATCCTTCTCTTTGCGCTAAGGTTCCTCCTTCATTCAGATCCAGACCTGCACCATAACCTCAATCACCAATATTTCAGATCTAGCACTTATTAGATATTCAATTAATTCAGATAATCCTTGCCAAATGATCTCCTTCCTCTTTTATAGTCTGAGGCCTTTCACAATACCACGATCCAAAACCATAATAAAACAATACCAAGGACCCAACACTTGGGTTCAACACTTCTGACGAGATACCATGGTCCAAAACCATAGATTCAAGTACCAAGGACTAACTACCATGGACCAAAAGAAGTTCTCCAACATATACGCGCTTTCCTTGCATGAAAGTGCATGTATACGCATACGCGCCTTTGTAACGTCTAA
The DNA here is from genome assembly GCA_031772625.1 of Pinus tabuliformis. Taxonomy (NCBI): domain Eukaryota; kingdom Viridiplantae; phylum Streptophyta; class Pinopsida; order Pinales; family Pinaceae; genus Pinus; species Pinus tabuliformis. The sequence continues at coordinate 840,607,964 of CM062815.1, forward strand.
CCCGCGTGTATACGCACCTTAGTCTCGATGAACCTGCGTATATGTCTTTTCCTTCATTCTGAAAGCCTGAACTGAGATCTGTCACCAGATAGAGTTGCCATCAAGGACAACACCAGTGCCATAGCTCCAAACCTATGCCATAATGCCAACAGTTGTTTGTGGATATTTGTGTGGAGTTGGAAAGGTACCAACTAATATCATTCTTGCCACATATAAACTGGAAATGAATGAATTGTATTTCTTGTGAGGCTCTTAAACAACAACAATAAAGTAGGCCCCCCAAGTGAACAAATGTTAATTCCCTTCCTCCATTCTTACAATGACATGAACATAGTATTATCTAGTAAACTCTTGTTAGTTCCCATTGCCACAAAAGCAAATAACTAATGTTTTCCAAGCCAAAAATTATTAGGAAGACTGATAAATGTGAGAGTTTAACTAGAAAATAACGAAAATATTGTAAGAGGATATGATTATTCTTAAATTAATAATTTTATCTATTTTTTAGTTAAACCTTGATAAATAATATATATTTTAATGTTCTATATATTTTATTAATATTTTATGAGTGTTTAAGGCCATGACTATAAAATGTTTGTGAATATTTATGTGGTGTTGGCAAGGTAGTAACAAATGTCATTCTTAGGCCTTACAAACTATAAAATAATGAATTGTATTTCTTCTAAGGCTTTTTAAAAAATGATAGTAAAGTAGGCTCGAGTGAACAAATGTTAGTTCCCTTTCTCCAATTTTACAATGATATGAACATAGTATTAGCTAATAAACTATTGTTAGTTCCCTTATCCATAAAAGAAAAACTACTAATAACAAATGCTTTCCAAGCCAAAAATCATTAGGAAGAATAATAATTGTAAGAGTTTAACTAGTATATAACCAAAATATTAAAAGACACTATAACTAATCTTAAATTAATAATCTTATCTATTTTTTATTTCATTCGTGATAAATAAAATTGGTTTCAATACTTCAGTTATTTTATCAATATTTAATTAAAATAAGTATGAGGATTTAAATCCATGATTACAAAAGGTTGTAATTTCAATCTTTAAAATAAGTTATTTCAAGAACACAACTTTTTGAAATGGTGATAAAAATAAACACAAATATGACATAAAAAATAAAAAGTCATGAAGGTTCTTGTGAAGTTCGAAACCCTCCTTTAAATAACCAACTAAGGTATGTGATGTTTCAAGGTGTTGTGCACTACATATGTAATCCCTTGGGGCTTGAAATACCATTGAAATAATAATTGTCCTAGTTCTAAATGATGTGGAAATTTTGATGCAATTAAGGGATTAAACTAGTTCAATATATCATATGATTAAGAGCTTAGAAACTTTGTATCTCAGGTTGTCCAAGACATAGAATGTCCCTTAGCTCTCCAAACTTGACTTGTCAAAATAAACTTCACAATGATTTTTTGGGTCCATCATTCTTCTTAATCTACCAAACTAGAAAGTTGTTAGAGAAGTAATTTTGTAGTTGCTTAATCCTTTTTTATTGATCCAATTGTTGGATCAAATTTGCCTTATTAATTGCTAAATGAAAATGACATGACATATAAAATTTAACAACATATTTTACCATTGATTTTATAGGTTATGATCATGATACCACTACTAATATATTTTCATTAAAAAAGTCTCCATAGCCTATTTGGCTATTTGTTTCATAAGTTATGATCAACTAACTATTTCTAATATATTTTCAACATGAAGTGAATGAAGAATCATTTTAAAACAACTATATAATTTCATAAAAAGCAAAAGGAAACAATCATAAGTATCATCAAGATTGTATACTAACACATATTTACAAAGAACACATGCAATTTAGATAATTTGTCACAAATCCTAAATGATGTTTTAAGCGATTTATTAGATAAAACAAAATGACTAAAAAATTTATAGTTAAAATGTGACATGATAAATACTTCTACAAGATGAAAGGACATGCAAGAGATGAGAAAAATAGATTAATTATGAACTCATCCATGAGAATTTAAAAATAAATTGAAAAAATGAATATAGATTCAATCTTTCTATAGGCTTTTGGTCTTAAATCAACCTTATGGACTAGGGGTTTTGTTTGGAGTGTTATCCTATTTTTGATGTTAAGAGTTTAAATAGATTAATTATGAACTCATCCATGAGCCTTTAAGAATAAATTGAAAAAATGATTATAGATTCAATCTTTCTATAGTTTTTTGGTCTTTAATCAACCTTATGGACTAGGGTTTTTGTTTGGAGTGTTATCCTATTTTTGATGTTAAGAGTTTAAATATAAGATAATGTAATATACAATAATGTAGGATATTTAGGTTTTTTTTGAATGTCTATTTTAAATATATTTATATTCCACATTTTAATTGTATTTAAACTTGTAAATTATATAGTATCAATTATTGTGATAAAAAATAAATTTTGAATTCAAGTGAATTTTGTAACTTTGGCCTCTTATTAATTTATGCATAAAAATAGTAGTAATTCACATTAAACAAATAATATCACATTATATATATATATATATATATAATCATTTAAAAATTATTAATTTAAAATTTCATTTTTTTTTTTTTTACAAATATTTTGTATTACTTGAAAATAAGGAATACATATCGGATGCCCATATGTTTCTCAATGTGACCCAGTCGTTTATCCAAAAACTATCAATTGTCGTTGCATGTGATTCAAGGAGTGGATAATTTCCTATCTGTTGTCATTTCTATCATGTGGCTTGGTGGTACGGTGACAACCCGCCCCCCACCCTCTCTCGATCCAAGTACCCCATTCGGGGAATTCAAATCTTGATGAGCCACAATCCAACATTCTTAATTAAGGGAAGCGTCTTCAAAGGATTTCTGGGAGGAAGAGATCAAAGAGGCCAATGTGACAGATTTGAGAGATTTTGTTGATTGGGGTGCCATGTAGGATCTTGCAGATCATTTTTATGATAAGTGATGAGTCTCCCTCCACTAGAAATTTAGAGAACCCTTGAGTCTAGGAAATAAAAAATCCTTCTTCCAAGGCTTTTAATTCTACTGCATTATTGTTGTTGAATCTTAGGAACCTGAATAGATTTAAATAGGAGATCCCAAGTGATATCTGAAAATAATTCCAAATATTTAGACACCTGAGTTTCCTTTAGAAGCTCCATAAAAATTGAGCTTGAAATTTTTTAAGGGAGGAGTCCAAGAGAAGGAATGGGAGTTGGCCTCGAGTGGAGAGAGGAGAGAGATGAGACCCCATGGCTAATTTTAAAGGAGGACATGGGAGTGGGATTTGATCCACTTATGTATTCACAAAACCATTTAATATGGTCTATCTAGGAGCAACCACAAGTTGAACCCACTACCTCAAGGTGCCCCCATGGCTCAAGGGTAAGCCCTCACTAGAATTGAACCTTACTTAAATGATCTGGGAGGATCCAGAAAGGCCTGAAAATAAAAGTTCTAAAGATTGACGGAAATAGTTCCATGTCAAAGATATTTATGAGATGATTCATACACAACTTGAATCACTTTGAAGGGAGTATGTATGAAGAAATTATGGCAGTTTGAATATTTTGACGAATAGGAAAAAAGTCAAACTGAGCAAGACACATAGCAACATCTGGATGTGACGTGGCAATAAGTACATGGTGATGTGGCAACATTATGGTTTTGTACATGGAATTGAATCAACAATGATGTGGTGTTGATTTGGTAGCTCAAAAGATCGACACGTGGAAATAAATGAGCACATGGCATGGACGTATGACAACATGGAATGTGGCCAAATTAGAGGGTGTCACATGGCACTCCGGAAACAATGTAGAAAGTTTGGTGGTACATGGTGATGTGGCAAAATTGTGGTTTTACACATGGCACTGAGTCAACAATGATGTGGTGTTCAGTTGGTAGCTCGAAGGATCGACACATGGAAATAAATGAGCACATGGCATGGACGTATGACAACATGGAATGTGGCCCAATCAAAGGGTGTCACATGGCACTCCGGAAATAATGTAGAACGTTTGGTGGTTTAAAATTTATTTCACAGTTTGTTAATAGTGGGGTTTGAACTTTTGATGTTAACGGAGACAAGCCAATGCTCCACCAATGAGCCACGTGTCGAACTTTATAACAATAGCAAAACATTCCATATTTTACTTTTTGTTGGAACCAAATGCAAAAGGGGTGTTGGGGGGGGGGAAGGAGGAGAGGTCGCAAGCTTGACCCCATGACCTCCATGTTGACTAATCAATTGTGTAACCTTTGCATATGTGTTCATGGATACAACGTGGCCCATGACGATGTCATGTGAAACAACTTGCACATGGGATAAGGTTATTTTTCTATCGTTTGGTTATATGTTCCACCTAGCTATGGTTAAAACAATATAATGTGTGTGCATATCATATGGGTGGTTCATTTGTTATGTATTGGTGTGTCATTTGTGAAATAGTTAATGTGGTTCATTTGGTTATAACGAATGCCACATATGGTTAAATAATATGTCAACAAAACACTATTTTTAACATATGGTTACAACAGTGGGGTGCAACCTCCACAGGCTTAACCCCGAGGCTACGAACCCCTACGTTTTATAAACCAAAAGAATTACCATTGCACCACAAGTGTTATGGTTATATTGTTTATAGTGTTGAGAGTGTTTAAGCTAGTTTTTGAGTCTGAATACTTTTGTAAACACATCTTTGGAGCTTAGTTTTTTAGCAACTGAAAGGAAGTTTTGGGGGGGATTTTGGAGGACACTTCATAGAAACAAAGAGATCAATTTTTTAGTAAAATTAGAGTAATTTTGTGATGTAATAAATTATTTTTAAGCTTAGAATATGAATTAATAAAGAGGACACTCTCTTAGAGGTAAGACCCAGAGACGTAGTCCACATTGGACAAACTCTGTAATCAATTGGTTCTTGTGTTTCTCTTCTCGATCTTCTATATTTCATTTTAATTTGTAGTTTCATTTAATTCTTTCATGTTTGTGTTAATTTTTAAGCTAGTTTATTTTAATCATACACAATTGAACATTTTTACAAGCTAAGTCACTTTAAAATATCCTAGAGCAAGTGGTATTAGAGCAAATTTGATGGTGGCTTTGTAAGTGTACATGATAACTAGGGGAAGATTCAAGCAAGGCGAAGGAACACTTGTTGAAGGCAATCCAAAAACTGGATCAAGAAGCTTTACTTGAAGAAGGGATAAGTCATCACACAAGGGAGAAGAGAATCCTTTTGGTTCTGAGAAAGAGTTTTGTGAAGCTTTCATGGCAATGAAGGCCGTGGTTGAAGAAATGTAATAGGAATGGAAGGAGTTTAGAGAGGGAAGCTCATCAAAGAAGGAAGTTAAAGATGAAAAAGACTCCTCCTCCTTCTCTTCATTCTTCTCCTCTTTCAAGTTCTCCTTATTCTCCTCCTCCATCTCCTCGTACAAAAACTTCTTCAAAGAAGTTATTGTTGAAGTTGGATATTAAATTCAACTTGCCAATATATGATGGTGATTTTAAAGCTAAAAAGATTGATAATTGGATTCACCATATGGAAGTTTATCACTGTGTGCAACATATTGTTGATGGCGAAGAAAAAAATTAGTTGGCCTTGCTTCGCTTAGACGGTATTGTGTTAACATGGTGGGATACTACACGTTAGGATTTCCTCATGGTTTGAATTTACATTAGAATTGAAGAAGCAAATTTATCCTTTGGAACATAACCAGAGGGCAATAATAAATGGAAAATTTCGCGGCAACATAAAGTCCAAAACGTACAAAACTTTACAAAAAAATTTAGGAAAAAGACAATGGCATTAAATATTCCACTAAATACATAAGATGCTCTTTTGAAATATATTGGTAGTTTGCATGGATATATATGCAATACTATTTTTTTGTTGAAGCCATCTAACCTAGATAAGGTATGTGTGCAGGAGACCTATATTGAAGCAGATACACAAAGTTTTGGAGTCTTTGTGGAAGACATTTGGTCGAAGGACGATAAAGGAAAAGGAAAGGAGAAGTCAAACAAAACAAATTTTGTGAAGAAGGGAGATGAGAAACTCTCTTGTACCCATTGCAAGAAAGAGGGACACGATGATGATTGTAACAAGCCTTGGTTGATTTTCCATGTAAAATATATAAGACCAAGGTCACGGGAAACATATTCCAAGTTGAATGGTGGGAAACAATATCCTAGTGGGTGTCATTTTGGGTTTATATATAGTTAAGGAATTTGGCAAGGCATTGGCAAAGGAAAAGTGGAAATAATTGGCATTTTGTTTATGAAAATTAAGGAAAATAGGAGGAAAGGAAGGTGAAGAGACACAAATTTGCGTGAGAGGGAAATTGAAGGGAAAATGAAGGGAAACGAATAAAATAGAGGCTTAAATGATAAAAAGGCTTCTGAGAATCAGTTTCTAGCTTTTGTCAATGTAAGCCTTTTGTTATTTTAGCTTTGGAGATCCCTTTCATCCTCTCATTCTCTCATAATCTTGCACACTTGGAGAAATCTTGGAGAATTCATGGAGCATGCTTGGAGCACTTTAGCATTCATTTGATTTGTAGAAAGAAGGTAAAGGAAAGTAGGAAAGCCCTCAAACAACTTGGGTTGAGTTACTAATCCTGGAGTCTAGGTTGGGACAAATGCTTTGGAGCCCTTGGTGGGTTGAATTACTAGTCCCTAGAGCTGGGTTGGAAAAATGCTCTAGAGCCCTAGAAGGTTGTGGATTAAGCTACTAATTCATGGAGCCCTGGATAGCTTGGGTAGAAACCGATCTGGTTTGTGTTAGTGATGTCCGATCGTGGAGGTTGAATCATTGCGGTTGAGGTAGTTTGGCCTCTGTAAGCCCTAGTTTGGTTTTGTTTTGGTCTATTCCATGAGATACCATATTCATGCTTGTAATATGGCATGGGGGTGATGGTTGAAAGAGAGATTTGGTTCAACCCAATCTATGATCAGGTGGTACGTGGAAGTCCTTGACTTGGTTGGAATTTTCATATGTGAATATGATACATTTCCTTATTGTGATCTATGAGCATTTTTAGTGATTATGTTGGTGATATTATGGTTGGGTTTCCATGGTTTCTATGTTGGTTATTTTATGGTTATATGTTGGTTATATGATGTGTATTATCTATGGCTCTTTTCATGAATTGTTTAGTTATTGACTGGTTGATGAATGTATGGACTAATAAGTTGTTGAAGCTATGTGGAGAGGGCATAAGGCCTTCTTGGTGATTCTTAGATGAATCTCAAACCATTATGATCAGATATGCATTCATGACATGTAGCCTACATGTTTTCCATGTGTTTAACAAAATGTTTTTTATGGACTTGGCATGTCTTGGGTCAGTTCTTATTCAAGTTTTGTATGAAAATATTTTTCGTTACATCATTTATCATTCTAAGAAGTTATAGGCAATTATAGGTATCGGTCTGGAGGTTGTCTTAGAAAGGTGGCTCATATCTCAAGACCACACCCTCTGAACTAAATATTTTGGGCAATAAATGCATGGAGGTGGTGTTATGTATGCGGTTGGAGGCCTATAAATGGACCCTGACCTTGTCACGCATTTGGTTGTGGGATTAGGGTAGTGAAAAAGAGCCCCATCTCAGGGTTTGGTCACCTAGGGTGGTCCTTTGGCTTCTGAGTGTCTTGTAGCCATGAGGGGTGTTATGAGTTGTCAGTTTGTTGGCTCCACTTCCATAACTGGAGCTTAGAGGTCAGATCATGTCATAGTAGTTCTTTGTCTCATGTTTACCTTGGAATTCCGATGAAATTGGGTAAATTTTGGATGGGTCGTTATGGGGTTGTATAGAGCGGGTTTCGTTCTCTTTGGGTGATATTTGATACTATAGGGTGGTATTCGAGTCGGTTCCATTCTCTTTGGGTGATATTTGATACTATAGGGTGGTACCATAGCTTCCAAGTTCAAACACTTGGACTGGATGGGCTAAATGTATATGGTTATGCATGCATAGTAAGCTAGACATGCATCGTGTTGTCATTATGCAGTTTGAATCATCATGATGTTATTGGTATGTTATGATGTTGATATGTTGAATGTGATGGAGCAGGAGATGCAGATTATCAAAGTGAGGTTGTAGCATTGGATGTCAGGGTAAAAGCAGATTGTCATACAAGTTTGTATGTTTCACATGCAGGGATGATGGTTAATGGTTGTTATGTGCATCATGGTTATATGTGTGCATGTCATTCTATTATTGTTGTGGTTACATGCATGAGAGATGCTATTTGATTAGTGCGGTCATATGCACGTGCATCAGTTGGTCATGTGTGTTAGTTAACTTGTTGTTATATGCATTGCGGTCATACACACAATGATTATGGTCATTGCATCTAAGATGATGTTACATGTATCATGCTAATCTGGATTGACATAATTTTTCATGGTTTTCTTCTTGTTTGTTGCTTGTTCTTACCATTTATGTTTTGAGGGCCTTAGATATTGATTGGGAAAAGAGGAAATTTAATTGATCTCAGGGAGAGCTGAATGAAACGCGACAGGAAATGTAAGACCTGGATGAAGCCTGGTGCATGTATAAGGGCCCTGGAGGCAAGAGTATGAAAACTATTTGAGTTGGTCGGGTCCATTGGGATAAATGGACGGTGGTAGTAAAATCATAAAAAAGGTAACATGAAAGGTAAATTAAATGGATTTGAGGCATTAGATGCCTTGGATATGTTGGGAATTGTTGTTCTCAATGTTGTGCATGCATTGCATGGATAAAGGGAGTTCTCCTAACCTTGACCTTATGATATCTAGCAATTATGTTGTGATAATCATTTTGTCGATGTCTATATATGTATACATGTATGTATGTATGTCATTGTATGACAAGCTTGTTAGGGATTATTCTTGTGGAGGAACGATTTCCTATGCAAGTGAATGGCATGAAGAGGTTCTTGGTATTATGAGAAATCAAGTGGGAAAAATATCTCTAAAAGATCTATGAGGTTAGTATCATGTGGATGTGATTTGATATTATGTGCTCATAATTATGCCTATGTTTATGTTATGGAAAAGTTATGCTGAGGGATACATCAGCTGAATGAAAGCAGTGTGATTTGCGCCATGTTGGGATAAGCATGGATAGTGGAAGGGACCACAAACCTAAAATTTGGATTGTGGATGCACATAGTGATGAGGCTCATCAATAGGTATATTATGGGTCACAATGTCATCCTCCATTTTATTAAATTATCCTTTTCTCACATTTATCTACAAATTGTTTTCTATTATGCTTAGTTTGAGGAGTAAATATGTGTTACTATGTCATGTCACCTAATGTGTGTTAAATGCAGGAATTGGAGTACTTTTGAGATGAGTTGAGTGTAGGAACTCTGAGTAGACAAGAAAGAGAGATTCTAGGAGATGGTCCACCTCCTTAATTCCTCAAATCAGTTAAATATCCCCCACTCTATCTCATCAACTTGGTGTCTTTAGTAGCCAACCAGGTTGAATTCATTGGTAGTTGAGTCGGTGCAAGTCAAGGAAGAGTCAGATTCACATATTCTCAAGTTAGGGAGGAAAATATCCCTATTTTATAGGGAGATGTTGTAGCTCTACTTTTGTATAAATAAACGAGCTAAGGGACTCATTAGGATTCAAATATTTATTGTAGCCAAGAGGCTATTAAGCTGAAGCACATTTGACAATTATTTTCATGATGTATTTGACACTTTTTGAATGATAATGAGAAGTTCTGTTTTGATATAGCACTGAGTTGACTCAGAGGGCTGAAGCTTTTGGGTTAGGGTCCAACCCTAGCAACATAAGTTCCTCTCTTGTATCTATATTATTAGTCTAGAATTTTGATTAGTTGTTGTAGTTTATTCACGTTTCTTTTAGCTTAGAAGATTGATTAAGTTGTTTCTTATTCATGCTTCCATTAGCTTAGAGGATCAATTAGTTGTTGCAGTTTAGTAGAGTAAAATACATCAAAAAGCCTATGACAGTGACCCCTATCACATCTCCCTCATGGGAGCATGACTAGAGGACCCCACTCTCACAACCCAAAAACAGAGTTTGGTTTCTTGTTCATTGCATAGATCAAGTTTTAGCATTAATTAGATAGTTGTTTATGATTTATTGGAAAGATTTACGTTTGTTATTTTGCTTCTCATGATTGTTGTAGCTTAGAAGGTAGTTCAGTTCATAGATAACAGTAATTATATCATATTTTCCAAATTCAATTCATCTTTTCCACATTTACATGTAATAATTTGCAATTGAAAAAAGAAACAAGTAGGTGTTCTTGCAGGGTTTTTGATCTGCAGGAAAGGAATCCTTTCACCAAATCCATTTAGGTCTTCTCTACCTTCTGTTGATGCATGCCAACCCATGTTCTAAACCTTTGTTTTCAGGTCACTGTGAGCAAGCCATCTTAGCCCAAATCCAGCCTTTTTTAAGTACTGACCTTGGCTAGGGGTGATGATCACCTTCCCCACACTTTCCACAGCTTCATACACCCTTCCAACACTTCACCTCACCATTCTTACCCTTAAAACCCTCTCAACCAACTTCCTATAGTAGCATGTTTTGACCTGCAATGATAGCCTAGCCTAGTTGAGTATGTGCGCTACCGCAGTCATGGCATTACTTTACTACCCACTTTGGGACTCCTAATCCAAACGGTCTAAGGTCTAGTTGGGACTTCTTACTGGGGAGATCCCCTGACATGTTGGCAGGTCTAGCACCATCAACATTTCTAGCACTAGAAAGAGGGCCAAATGACAAGTTGAGCCCTCAAAGTCTATTTTGAATCTCTGCACATCATTCATGGCTTAAATTACAATCTCAACTCTTGCATGTTTTTCTCATGCACATGCTTTCAAAGTGTTGGAGGACGTCATTGGTGACTTGTCACAAATTAAGTACGACGGTGAAGGCAGAGAATCCCTGCTAAGGAAACAAGTTTCCTTCGTAGGCTTCTGTGATAGGAATGAAGTCCTCCTGGATGACATTTCGTGTGGGTTGTTCGCTTACATGCTCGATGGGCATGCTGACCAATGGTGTCGCTCATTGCCCGCAACATCTATTCACTCATATGATCACATGATTGGAGAATTAATCCATGCCTTCTATCATTATCACCATAAAGCACTCAACAAAAGAATTCTGGAATTATGGAAAGCACCTAATGAATCTATTTTTCAATTTTGGGTGTGCTTCCTGAATCTTGCTTTTCAAATCCCTAAAGATGAAATTGATTGGAAATTTCTCAAAGAATGATTTCAATATCTTCTTCACATATCTGAAAATCCCCACGAGTTAGAATCATTCGAACCCATCCCAACATACCTCGGTGTTAGAGCTTCCAAATCTAATACAGACAAGGTTGTTGTCACAAGTGACCCTCCGTCCCCTTCTCATCAAACAACTCTAGCTCCGTAGGATGACGTGGGATAAGTTGGGAACCCATCTATTGAAGTGTCACATCCTCCCACCCCAATATCTTTGGATATATACACATATTTGGACTGCAACTATGATGATTTTCATGAGATCTTGTCTTCTCGACATTCGTCCTCTAGTTCCTTTGATCCTCCGGATTATTTTGTGTTGTGTTCACCCGTTCTGGACTCTACCTCTGTTGTTCACGAGGATCAAGTTGTGGACAAAGTTGGTGTTGAGCAGCCAACCCATGTTGTCATTTTTATGAGTATGTGTGGGAATCTAAAGAACTTGAGGTGAAGGACGACCTCCTTATACCCACACCTCGTCCTCTCTATCCTAATATCTTTTGTGATCTTGTCATTTCTAGTTTTTCTTGTGAAAATTCATTCCCAGATGTCCCCATTTCTGATCATTCACAGGACACATGGGATGGCAATCCATCATTTGATTGCGGTGAGGATAAATCTTTCCTTTCAAATCCACCCAATCTGTCATCTTTCATTTCTGAAAATTCAGGGGGGGCGGGGTGGGGGGGATTTTTGTTTCTCATCAATCCCTCTGTATGATTCATCAGATCATGAGGATGTCGATGTACGTCTCAAATTTTCTAGTCGTGGTTGTTGTGATCCCTTCACTCACTCATTTTATCGTGATGTTGATTCACATGCTATTGATATTTCAAAGCCACCAGTCTTTGATGATCTACCCATTGATGAAGTGGAAACCCATCAAGCTGTTGAGGAACTTCAACCCGAGTTGATGGTTATGTCAGGTTCTCGCAGTCTTGAGGTCAATTCCACTTTTGATCAGAAAACTGTTGAATCACCCCAAGCTCCTCATCACACTCTTGCTCGCATTGAAAATCAATATAATCTACAGTTTTCACCTCGTCCACCAGAATCACATGATCGTATCGCTCATGCATTGGAGGGGTCATAAGTAGAAAGTCATGTTTCTAACCGAACGTTTTCTTCTTTTTGCATGTTTTTTCATCTGTCCAAATCAAAAGAGTGTGAGTGTTTGTCATTTGTGCACATTGTGATGCTTCACCATGGTACACCTACAAAGTGTTTGTCTTGCGCCTTTACTCTTTTTTTTCTTCTATAGAAGCGCCTAAACTTTGAGCGTGTTAGTATTCATTGTTTTATCTTTCTTGTGTGTTGGTTTACTTGAATATATTTCTTGTCGACCATTCCTTCACCAACATGGACCAACCTGATGCAAGAGCACGAGGCTTGAAGACAAAAGACTTCAAATTTTATTCCAAAAATACAAAAAAAGTTTACAAGCAAAGGAGTGGGATCCTTTAGCTGTCACTTTACAAATCTTTCTAAATAGGATTTGAGCTAGAATTCAGGGATTTGAATTATCTTGTAATTAATTCAAGTATGTAGGCTTAATTGAGATTTGTGAGGAGAATATCATGCAGATTAGATTTTATCTAGGATTAGGCATATTTGATCCATTGATTTAGGATCTGATTGTTGTATGTATAGGTACTTATGTAAGTTTCAAATTAGTGGAAGGGGATTTTGGCTGAGGAGGATTGGATTGCGAATACTGTGCATAAATGGTCAAATCCCGAAGGTTTTAATTTCCTTCGAAATATTTTTGAGTTTTGTTGATTTCCAGTTTGAACCCTTTAGAACTAGATTTTATATAACCTTGTGTTGTCGCATCTAAATCTTCACTCATTGTGCATTGAAATAACCTAGATGTATTCGAAATCACATAATATAATTTAGAGACAGACTAATCTTGGCGGAAGTGCTAGTCTTAGCAGAACAAGGAAACTCTGACAAATTTGTGAGAAACCCAGGAGAAGATCTGAATTGTCCGATTGACAGATCCAATAAGATCTAATGGTCATCGTGTGCCAACAAGCGCAGGCGTTAATCAGAATAGAAGACTGGTCTTCGTAGGTGTAAGTAGTATCTCGCACGATCTCAAAGTGGTCAATGGTATTTTTCAAATTCACACGATTAACTTGAGGGGTTGACATGTAGCATGGGAAAACCACTTTTCTCGCGCGCTCTCGACTTGTTATGCATTGTGCAAGAATTCACCCGAGATTACGCGATAGCCATTGGATCAAGTAGGATTGGTCGACGGTGGAGATCGGGCAAGCTATTTGGTGAGTGGGTGACATGATAGCAGTTCGATTAGACGGGTCAGATCTGATGGTGATCGCGTCGAAAGATGAACAGGATTTAATTTAAATTTCGGACACGATAAGGTTATGAGTTGGAGTTTTATTTCCTTTTGGTTTCGTGGTAAAGTTGAAGTTTTACCATATATTGGGTAAATTAAATAAGTTCTGCTATTTTCGCAGAATAACTAAAATTGGAGGTTGATGATTGATACTCCAAAGAAAACCCGAGAAGAAGTTCCACCCAAACTTGAAGGAATAGTTTCTCGTTTTGAACGATTATCCTTAAACCTTGCAACCAGCACACCATTAGTGGTATTGGAGCAGCTTATTGACACTGAGCAGGATCTCAAAGATCAGACAAGAAATCCAACATGGATTTCAGAGTTGGAGGAAGATGTGGTGGTGGTCAAAGAAGAGGAATACCAGTTGCAAATGCTAAAGTGTTGGAAGCTATGAAATAGATGCAAGATAGATTAGAAGTAGTGGAAATTGGAAATCAAAGAGATGTAGGTGCTGGAGATGTCAGTGAGCCTGAAGTTGAAGCTACAAAAGAAGAGGAACCTACAGAAGTTACTCCTGAAATGAGATTCTTTAAATCAATGTTGGGATCCACATCTAAACCTATACTTGAGGTTTTAGTTTATACAGGAGGTTTAAACCCTGAGGAGTTGAAAGACTAGATTAATGACATGGATAAATTCTTTGATTATGAAGAAATGGAAGAAGGAAAGAGAGTGAAATTTGTTGGCACAAAGTTGAAAGGGCATGAAACACTTTGGTGGGATGGAGTGCAGGCAGAAAGAAGGAGACTTGATAAGCAGCCAATTAAAAATTGGAACAGGATGGTGGCAAAGTTGAGAGGTAAGTTTTTGCCAAGTGATTATCAACTTTCATTACTTAGACAAATGCAAAATCTTAGATAGAGGTCTTTGACAAGAAAATAATACTTGTAGCAAATTGAAGAGAATGAGGTAAATTTTGCATTGATTTGCAAACCTAAGGTAATAATTACTTCCACTAAAATTTCTGATTTTCCAATTGAAATTCAAAAGATGCTCGAAAATTATTATGATATCATTGTAGATGATTTGCCTAATGATTTACCACCCATTAGAAAAATCAGTCATCATATAGATTTGATTCCGGGGGAAAATCTGCCAAATAAAGTAGCTTACAAGATAACTACCACAGAAAATTAAGAAATCAGAAAACAGGTACAGGAATTGTTAGATAAAGCACTGATTAGAGAGGGTTTGAGTTCTTGTGCAGTGCCAACAATGTTGAGTCCAAAGAAAGATGGAGGTTGGAGAATGTGCACTGATTCAAGAGCAATCAAAAAAATAACAATCAGGTACAGATTTCCTTTACCTAGAATTGAAGATTTGATGGATTGTTTAAGTGGAGCAAGATATTTTACAAAACTGGATTTAAAAAGTGGTTATCGTCAAATAAGGATTAGAGAAGGAGATGAATGGAAAACTGTTTTTAAAACAAATGAAGGACTGTATGAATGGATGGTAATGTCTTTTGGGCTATCAAATGCTCCTAGTACATTTATGAGGCTTATGAATGAAGAGCTAAAAGAATTTATTGGTAAATTTGTAATAGTATATCTGGATGATATATTAGTTTACAACAGATCTAAAGAGGAACATATGAGACATCTGAATTATGTCTTACAGAAGTTTCAATAAGAAAAGTTACTGCTAAATTTAAAGAAATGTTCATTAATGAAGGAAGAGTTGGTGTATTTGGGCTTTGTTTTTTTTGTTGATGGATTAAAGATGGATCCAAAGAAGATAAAGGCAATCATAGAGTGGCCTTCACCAAAAACTGTTTTTGAGATAAGAATTTTTCATGGTCTTGCTAGTTTTTATAGAAAATTCATAAGGAATTTTAGTAAGATCAATGCTTCTATTATTGACACTATAAAGAAGGATAAACAACCATTTAAATGGACTATTGACACAGAAAAAACTTCCAGCTGTTGAAAAGAAAGATCATTGAAAACCTATTTTAATTTTGCCTAATTTTAATAAACCTTTTCAAGTGAAATGTGATGCTAGTAGAGAAGTTATTGGCATTGTTTTAAGTCAGGAGGACAGACCTGTAGCTTATTTCAGTGAAAAATTCAATGAATCAAAGAAGAAATATTCTTCTTATGATAAGGAATTTTATGCAGTTGTACAGTCATTGAAAAATTGGAGACATTACTTGATGTCTAAGGATTTTATATTTTATTCAGACAATCATGCATTGCAGTACATTATGCAACAACCAAAGCTTAGTCAGAAACATGGAAAATGGGTAGAATATCTTCAAAGTTTTAATTTTGTATTAAAACATATAAATGGCCAATCAAACAAAGTAGCAGATGCCTTAAGCAGGAAAAAGATCCTAGTTCAAGAAAGTCAAATTCAAGTGTTGGGTTTTGATTTTCTTAAAGAATTATATGAGAAAGATTTAGATTTTAGAGAAGCATTTGAAGCTTGTAAAAGTCTTGTTTTGTTAGACAGAAGTAAGTGGCTGGATTTTTTCTTGCAAGAAGGATTGTTGTTTAAAAGAAATCAGTTGTGCATACCAAATTGATCTATGTGAGAAAATTTAATCAAGGAGAAACATAGTGATGGACTTGGAGGACATTTTGGTACAGACAAGACTTATGAGCAATTGAATCGGTTTTATTTTCTGGCCGAAGATGAGATCTGAAGTGGAGAAGTATGTAAAAAATTGTAAAGTCTGTTAGTATGCAAAGGGAAGGAGCCAAAACACAAGTTTGTATGTTCCATTACCTATTCCAAATAGACCTTGGGATATGGTAAGTATGGATTTTGTTTTGGGTTTACCGAAAACTCAAAGAGGAAATGATTCAATTTATGTTGTGATTGACATATTTTCGAAAATGGCACATTCTACTCCATGTTATAAAACCAGTGATGCTACTCACGTTGTTAATTTGTTTTTTAAGGAGATTGCAAGGTTGCATGGGTTACCTAAGAGCATTGTTTCAGACAGAGACACCAGATTTGTTGGTCATTTCTTAAGGACCTTGTGGAAGAAACTTGGTACTAAACTGAGTTTCAGTTCAACTTATCATCCTCAGACTGATGGACAAACTGAATTTTTAAACAGAAGCTTGGGTAATCTTCTGAGAAGTCTTGCAGGTGAACATCCAAAACAGTGGGATCAAATTTTGGCATAGGCTGAATATGCTTATAATGACTCTCCTAACAGGAGTACAGGGCAGAGTCTATTCCATATAGTTTATGGAATGCACCCAAGAGGAGTGTTTGAATTAAGAGACTTGGGTAAATTTGAAATGAGAAG
This sequence comes from Pinus tabuliformis, assembly GCA_031772625.1. Classification (NCBI taxonomy): domain Eukaryota; kingdom Viridiplantae; phylum Streptophyta; class Pinopsida; order Pinales; family Pinaceae; genus Pinus; species Pinus tabuliformis. The sequence goes on from CM062815.1 coordinate 840,624,880, forward strand.
TGCTAAAGGAGAAGATTTTGCTTCAGAGATTTAAGCAATAGATGAACAGGTAAAACAACAGTTACAAGATAGCAACATCAAGTACAAGAGCAGAGCAAATTTGAAGAAGAGAGAAGTTAATTTTGAGGTTGGAGATTTGGTTTTAGCACACGTAAGGAAGGAAAGATTTCCAAAAAGGGAGTATAACGAGTTAAAATTTAAGAAAATTGGATCATGCAGAGTCTTGAGGAGATTTTCTGCAAATGCATATGAAATTGAAATACCCCCTGACATTGGAATATCTCCAATTTTCAATGTTGCTGATTTGTATAGGTAGGCAAATAGAAATGCAAATGATACAGTAGAAGATAAAGAAGAACAAGAGGTTGATTGGGTAAAACAATTACCTACAGCAAAGGCATTGCAGCGAGAAAAGATTTTAACTAAGAGATTGTTTAAAAATACAAGAGGATAGGAGTATTTTCAGTATTTGATCAAGGATCAACCAATTGTTGATGCTACCTGGATGACAGATTTCATGCTACAGAAGTTGGGCAGTTCTATAGAAGAGCTCATGGATAGGAGCCCATGAAGAATTTTTTCCTTAGGAATCTAATGCAGGAGTATGAGGCTTGAAGACAAAAGACTTCGAATTTTATTCCAAAAATACAAAAAAAGTTTACAAGCAAAGGAGTGGGATCCTTTAGCTATCATTTTACAAAGCTTTCTAGATAGGATTTCAGCTAGAATTCAGGGATTTGAATTATCTTGTAATTAATTCAAGTATGTAGGCTTAGTTGAGATTTGTGAGGAGAATATCATGAAAATTAGATATTATCTAGGATTAAGCAGATTCGATCCATTGATTTAGGATTTGATTGTTGTATGTACAGGTACTTATGTAAGTTTTGAATTAGTGGAAGAGGATTTTGGCTGAGCAGGATTGGAATGTAAAATTTGGAATTTCTCTGTATCTCTGTGAATACTGTGCATAAATGGTCGAATCCCGGAGTTTTTAATTTCCTTCGAAATATTTATGAGTTATGTTGATTTCCAATTTGAACCCTTTAGAATTAGGTTTTATATAACCTTTTGTTGTCGCATCTAAATCTTCACTCACTGTGCATTGAAATAACCTGGATGTATTCGAAATCACATAATATAATTTAGAGACAGTCTAAACTTGGTGGAAGTGCTAGTCTTGGCGGAACGAGTAAACCCTGACAAATTCATGAGAAACCCAGGAGAAGATCTGAATCGTTCGATCGACAGATCCAATAAGATCTAATTGCCATCACGTGCCAACAAGCATAGGCGTTAATCAGAATAGAAGAGCGGTCTTCGTAGGTGTAAGCAGTATCTCGCACGGTCTCAAAGTGATAAATGGTATTTTGAAAATTCACGTGATTAACCTGAGAGGTTGACACGTAGCATGGGAAAACCACTTTTCTAATGCGCTCTCGACTAGTTATGCATTGTGCAAGAATTCACACGAGATTACGTGATAGTCGTTGGATCAAGCAGGATTGATCGGCAGTGGAGATCGGGCAAGCTAGTTGGCAAGCGGGTGATGCGATAGTCGTTCGGTTAGATGGGTTAGATTTGATGGTGATCGCATCGAATATGCACGGATGCAATAAGGTTAGGAACTGGGGTTTTATTTCCTTTTGGTTCTGTGGTAAAGTTGAAGTTTTTCCATATATCAGGTAAATTAAATAAGTTCTGTTATTTTAGCAGAATAACTAAAATTGGAGGTTGATGATTGATACTCGACAGGCAACCCAAGAAGAAGTTCCACCCAAACATGAAGGAATAGTTTCTCATTTTGAATGATTATCCTTAACACCTACAACCAGCCCACCACAACCAATGTGCTGGTGGCTACATTGGAAATATCACTTCACATGAGTAGGCCCATGCATTATTTAGCTTAGGAGCAAGATTATTTTTGCTTTCTTGTTTGCTTTTCTTTCATCATTGGCTTTGCTTACTCGCTTTGCTTTCTTTACTTATGTCTTTTGCTTTCTTGTTTGTTGGTTGGTTACACACCCGTAGGATTAGATTCACATGAAACTGTGTTTGGCTCTTGAGACAAGCATGGTGAGGTACAAAAGGACTTGTACATTGATCAACATTTGGTTATCTGTTATCCCCTCTCTTTATGAAGAGCTTGTGTTCTTCGGTTGATGACACCCTTATGGAAAATACGTTCTGCTCAGAGTGAGTCTTGGTGAAAAAACAACACTTGCACTTGTAACTACTACCACATACTGTTGGACATTAGATAAACCAGCAGTCCCCGTGTGTTTCTTGGCATGGACTAACCACCTCTCATGGATCCTTATCTCTTGTGATGCAATAGTGGACTAACACCTACAAGTTTTGGTCTAACGACAATCGTGATTCCCAACAAGTGGTATCAGAGCATAGGTCACGAGTTCGATACACACCTGACTCATGTTGGCAAGGATATTGTTAAACATTGGATAAACCAATGCTCCCCACGTATTTTGTGACATGGACTAACCACCTCTCATGGATCCTTATCTCTGATGATGCGATCGTTGACTGACACATGCAGGTTTTGGTCTAATGGCAATCGTGATTCCTAACACCTACTCTAATCTGTTTTTCTATATTCGTTAACCCTTTTCAACTCATTCAAGTAGAGTAAGGTGAGGGGGGAAACCTTAACAAGTATTTCATAGGTATATATAAAATACTTCTCTAAAGGGACAACCTCTTCTTCTCTCAATAAGTCAGGATCCCTCTTCCGCCTCATGAACTAAATAAGTGCCTACGCATAGTTCTCTGAAAAATGAAAATAATAAAAGAATATAAGGTGAAATAAGAGAAAGGATTCATGAGCAGAGAGTTGAAGAAAGTAACTCTATCGGGGTACTGTCCAGGCTCACTGGTAGCGGAGCAATGCTTGTGTTCCTGAAGTGACTCTGTCGGGGTACTGTCGATATCTGCTGGCAGTGGAGCAACACCAGACATGAAACTTAAACTCTAACACTCTATATTACTTGTGCATCAATATACCCTTCATCCACAATCAAAACAACTCAGTTTTCTTGGCTTGGTATATATGTTTCTCGATCAAGAGAATGGCAGGGACTATATCTTTAACTCAAGCTAGTGAGGAAGCCATGACGACCAAAGAATCAAACAATGCTTCCGGAGGAGTTAGACTCGCTTTACGCAAGGCAAGCTCCATATAGAGAGCTGGAGTTCTACCAGTGTGTTGCCAATGTGGTAGGGCTACAACCACCCTCCAAAATTTTGTCTTTGCTTCATTTTGCAATCTCCCTATTAAAATTTTAGCATCTTGTCTTGCACTGCTCAGGTACTTGTGCTTTCATTCAAATTTATCTTTCACTTTACAACTTGTCTCACTTACTTGCTTTGTTGTCTAACCACAAGCCAACCCCCCATGACTTGGTTGCATCTGGTTCTTGCACTGCCTTGGAAAACTGTACAACCCTAGCGGGTAACCAGCCTTGCTCTTAAGAATTGCACAGTGCAGCCCCAGTAGCGAGCTTTGTTGTCCAAAATTGCGCATACCCAGCTGACAACTTGTCTTCAGCTGGGAAACTGTGAAAAGCATGATAGGTAGCCAGAGCCACTCAACCCAGTAATTGCACAAAAGCATTCCCTCAGTTGTTGCATAATGCATGTGCCAGCAGGTTGCTCGGTTCCCTCCAGAATTGCGCAATTTCTCCATGCATGCATGGTAGCCCTTCCCAAAAAATAAAAAATAAAAAAGAATCCCTAAAAAATAGGGATATATTTTTAGCACTAGGAGTTACACTTGAGTTAATTTTAGAAAATTGTCGCCACTTACCATTTTTTCCTAGATTTTTGGCATGTGTGTCATAAACCCTAAATCAATCAAATCTATTCAATGGACTCCACCATATATTATTTTCACATTCGATCTTCGAGCTCTGGCATTCTTGAGGCATCTAGGAACCTTCGGGTCAATCAACACAACTTTTCTGGGTAAGTTTTGCTTTTCAAGTCTTTTGCTGCTTTTTTTGTCGCTTTTGTTTCCTTGGCTTGTGTGAGTATTGTTTTGCATGTTTTATTGAATGAACATTGGCGTTTTAGTTTGTTTTAACTTTTAGAAATGATGTTTCAAGTTTTGCATTACCTTTCTTAAGCATCGCATGCATAACCTGATTTTTTCACTAATGGTCGTCGTTGTGATGACTCTCCCCACAAGCTTCATTGTTTGTCTGTTTGACTGATTTTTGCACTTGCTTTGATTGCATGCATGACCATTCACTCATATCTACACCATCCTTCACTCATGCATTCAGATATACCTGTTTTCAAGTTTCCCTTGGGCAGATCTGGGCTGCCTTGGCTCAGATGTAACCCTTTCCGGCATGCACTGTGCATTTTTGGAACTCAAGGCTCTGCCTTGGCTCCAGGAATTGCAAAGAGGTTGTTAGTCACTAGCTTCAGTTGCGTTCTACGCAGTTCCAGGAGTCAGTCACGAGACTTGCCTACTAGGAATGCACAATCCCATCCAACATCAAGCCAGACGAACTGCGCATTGTGCAGTTCCAGTCCACAACAAGCCACACTGGACTGTGTTATGCGCAGTTCCAGTCATTAGTACCTCTCACTTCCAACTGGGACTTTGCAATGCACAGATCCAGATGAAATTCCCTCACCTCTGAGAGTCACAACTACACAATCTTTCCTAGTTTGTTGCATGATCGATCTTTGAAGTGCATTGTTTTTTTAAGCTAACATTTGCTTGTCGTGAGTGTCTACTCTCTCTCTAGATACATCATTTGTTGAGAAAATTCTTAGCAATATAGGCAACATGATTTTCAAGAGATATGGATCAAAGGATACTATAGAGAGCAACACTCAAGATATAGTTGAACAGGTGCTAATGAACTTTCCCATCTATGCAGGCATGTAACTGTTCGTAGAGAAGGACATGAAGATTACATGGCAAGAAATAAAGGACATATTTGTAGGTAGCTTCAAGGAAGATTTGGAAGATCAACAAGTCTATGTCAACATCCACAAGTCAGACATGTAAAGGGTTGCATGCAGGTACCTCGCCTTCCCATGTGCAGATATCATTCACTGGATTGTCTCACATACTGATCCTGAGATGATGACCCTGAGCAATACCAGTGGAACACAGCTTCCCACCTTCAGGACTTAAAACTACCATCAGATGTATCACTTTCCGCATCTAGTGAATTACATGGATGCATTGTGCTACACTCCCAACAACAATGTGAACATTGGAGACATCATGAAGTGTTGGGTAACAAAGCCATTGAATTTTAGAGTGACACCCAACAAGGTCTACAAGACAAAGTCTGTTATGAAACTAGCTCAAGAAAAGATAGAAAAGATAGATCAACACCTTAGAATTCAGCCTCTTTAAGGGGGCAACCTCCTTTACATTACATAAATGAGCAATTCTTGGATGATTCAAATGACAAAACCTCCTTTCTATATATAGGAGTCTAAGGAGTCACAATATAATCCAGCCGACCTAACAATAATAATATAAAGCCACAAAAATAACAATAGAGGGATTCTATGGGGCACAGTAATAACAATATGGGGCAATAGGGGCACAACAATATTAATAAGGGGTATAACTACAATAGTAATGGGGTAATCACTAGTATTATAGGGACCCAACATGCCCCTCTCCTTCAAAAAAGTGTTGTCCTCAATGCTTGAGTAGTTCTGGATACTTCTGCATAAAATTCTCATCCTCCCATGTGGAATCTTCAGCGGATAAGTTCTTCCACTTGATAAGATACTCTGAAATTGATCGATTTCGTAGCTGTCGAGTTCTTGTTTCTGTGACTGCTTCCGGTTCCAATATAATTTTTCCTTCCTCGTCAAGTTCTGGCAATATTGTTTGAACTGGGAGCTTGTCGCCTATAACCTTCTTTAAACATGAAACATGGAAAACTGGGTGCAATCGAGAAGCTGCAGGAAGCTCCAATTTGTATGCCATAGTACCAATCTTTTGCAACACCTTGTACGGACCATAATACTTTGGTGATAATTTATTATCCTTCTTAGCTTGCTTGAGGGACATTTGCTTATATGGTTGTAGCCGTAGGAATACCCAATCACCTACATCAAAACTTCTTTCACTGCGATGTTGATCTGCCTGTTGTTTCATTCTATTTTGTGCCAACACGAGGTTATCCTTTAAGAGTTGGAGGACTTGTTGTTGATGTTCGATGTGATGTTCCACTGCCTGAACCTTAGAATTTTCTCTTAAATATGATGTGATGGATGGTGGTTGATACCCATAAAGTGCCATAAATGGGGTCATTTTTGTTGTTGTATGGAAGGAAGTGTTATACCACCATTCAGCCAGAGGCAACCATTTGACCCATTGTGTCTGTTTATCAGATACAAAGCAACGAAGATATCCTTCCAAACATTTGTTTACTATCTCAGTTTGCCATCAGATTGAGGATGATAAGATGAGCTATGAGCTAACTGAGTACCAAGACAAGAAAATAATTCTGTCCAAAAATTTCCAGTGAAAATGGGATCTCTGTCACTTACAATAATCTTTGGGTTTCCATGTAGCTTTTGAATTGTTTCCATAAATGCAGTAGAAACTGTACTGGCTTTAAATGGATGTGATAATGCACAAAAGTGTGCATACTTGGTAAGTCTGTCAACTACCACCATGATGACACTCTTTCCCTCAGACTTGGGTAAACCTGTGATAAAATCCATTGAAACCTCCTCCCAACGTTGGCTTGGAATGGATAAAGGTTGTAATAGACCCGGTGTCTTAATTGTTTCAACTTTATTTTGTTGGCAAACCAAACATTCCGCCACAAACTTTTGAATATCTGATTTAAGGCCATCCCAAAAAAATTCCTTCTTAACCCTGTGGTAAGTTTTTAAAAATCCTGAGTGCCCTCCTAAGGGAGAAGTGTGCAATTCCATAAGAATCTTTTGTTTTAGCTGGGAATTCTTACAGAGGTATAAGCGATCTTTGTACCATAACGAATCATTTTGCCAGCTAAATGTATCAGACGTACTGGAATCTTGTTGTAACTTTCGAATAAGTGCCCACACTTCTTCGTCATTCTTCCATTCCTCCCTTGCTTCGTTTATCCAATCTGGTTGGATAATAGAAATGGCGCACAACAATGCTTCCACATCCTCATCCTTTCTTGAGAGTGCATCTGCCACCACATTTTGCTTCCCTTTTTTGTAGATGATTTCAAAGTCATAACCCAACATCTTTGTGACCCACTTTTGTTGCTCTTCAGAGGATAATCTTTGTTCTAAAAAGTATTTAAGGCTATCATGATCCGTTTTTACCTTGAAGTGTCTTCCCATTAGGTAGGGTCGCCATTTCTTAAGTGCATGGAGTATTGCCAACATTTCCTTCTCATAAATAGCTTTGCTTAAAAACTTTCCCTTGATTGGACGACTTTCAAAAGCAATGGGTCTTTCATCTTGCATTAGAACAACACCAATTCCATTTCCTGAAGCATCACATTCCACAATAAAGGTTTTTGTGAAGTCCGGTGTAGCTAAGACCGGTGCTTGGCACATTGCCTCTTTAAGATGTTCAAAGGCCTTTGTTGCTTCCGGAGTCCATGAAAATGCATCTTTCTTCAATAATGTTGTTAGAGGTGCTGCTATTCTCCCATAATTCTTAACAAACTTGCGATAATACCCTGTCAACCCAAGAAATCCTCGCAGATGCTTTATGGATGTGGGGATTTTCCATTCCTTAATGGCTTTAATTTTGCTAGGGTCTACCTTAACTCCTTCATGAGATACAATATGACCCAAATATTCCACCTCCTGGACTCCAAAGAAACATTTGGATCTTTTTGCATATAATTGTTTCTCCTCCAATAGTTGTAGCACCCTGTCAACATGTTCAACATGATCCTTCCAAGACTTGTTGTAGATTAGTATATCATCAAAAAATACTAACACAAATTTTCTAAGGAATGGTTTGAAAATTGAATTCATCAAACCTTGAAATGTTGAAGGTGCATTGGTAAGGCCAAAAGGCATGACCAAAAATTCATAATGACCCTCATGAGTTCTAAATGTTGTTTTCGGAATGTCTTCAATCTTCATTCTGATTTGATGATATCCTGAACGAAGATCCAACTTGGTGAAGTAAATTGATCCATGCAATTCATCAATGACAGGAATGGGGAACTTATCTTTAATAGTGAGCTTGTTGAGCTCCCTATAATCCGGACACATGCGCCATGATCCATCCTTCTTGTGCACCAATACTACTGGAGCAGAGAAAGAACTTTGACTCGGTTGAATTATACCAGCCTCTAGCATTTCTGCAACCATACGTTCAATTTCACTCTTTTGGACATAGGGATATCTGTACGGCCTGATGTTTGGAGGAACACTTCCTGGAATCAGATGAATAGCATGATCATGATCACGCATAGGTGGGAGACCTTTGGGAGTCTCAAATACCTTGGAATGATTGTCCAGGACTTTTTGGAGATCTGGAGAAATAGATGATTCCGATGTGGAAACATCTAGCGAACATAATTGTGCAATTACACCTCTTTGCTCCTTTTTTAGAAGCTTTGTCATACCATTAGAGCTGATTATCTTTCCTGGTTTCCCTGCAATACCCCTTAATTCAACTTCCTTTCCTTCCGTAGAAAATTTGATGAAAAGTTCTTGAAAATTAAAAGCTATTGTACCCAAGGATTGTAGCCATTGGACTCCTAGTACAACATCAGCACCTCCCATTGGAATGGAAAGCATTGGGCTAGTCAATACATATTCTCCCATGGATAGCTTGATATTATGGCACTTTCCAGAGCAATTTATTGTTCCTCCATTTGCAATCATCACTTGACACTCTGGTGCTGGATATAGGAAGCAATTCAATTCTTTTGCTACCTTACAATGAATAAAATTGTGGGTGCTTCCTGAATCAATCAACACTATTACCTTTTTCTTCTTGATTTGTCCTTCTATCTTGATGGTTTGAGGAGTGGTAATTCCCGCCAATGCATTACAAGATATGGTCGGATTTATTTGTTCTTCATCTAGGCTTTGTTCCTGGAGTATATCCTCTTCTTTTGACCTTTCTTGCTCCTTTTCTTCTTCCTCTTCACAATCTATGTAGAATAATTTCTTCTCAGCACACTTATGACCTTTAGTGTATTTGCTATCACAATTGTAACAAAGCCCTTTTGCTCTTTTTTCTTCCAATTGTTGTGGTGTCAACCTTATAGGTTGTGGAAGACTAGGGGCAACAACACTTCCGTCTTTATAGTTGTGAGTGGTATGCTTCCTGGTTGCCATAATTTTGCTTTCCATTTTTCTTGCTAACCTGAATGCCTTCTCTAATGAATCAGGTTCCCAAAGGCGAACATCATGTTGGATATTATCCTTTAAAGACCCTATGAACACATCAATCCTATGCTCCTCTGGAATATCTTTTACCCTTATGTTCAATTTTTGGAACTCCTCAATGTGCTCCATTATTGAACCCTTTTGTTTGAGACTTATCAATTGGCTAAAAAAAGTGTTGCTTTTTGTATCCTCATAATGTGCTATCAATTCTTTCGTAAAAATTGCCCAAGTGATAAATTGTTTACGAGAGCAAAGCCATTGATACCATACAAACTGATTTGGTTCCAAATATAAAGTTGCCATACGTACCTTTTGTGTGTTTTGCACATTATTGAGATCGAAGAATTGCTCCATCTGTAATATCCATGTTGCGGGATCCTTGCCATCAAACTTCCTCATATCGATTTTTGGAATATGGTGGGTCTTCGATCCAACATTAGAGTCTATGGAATCATGATTAACATTTCTTTTGTTCTCATCATGAGTTTCCTTTACTACCCTTTCACCATTAGTGACCCTTTCTTGTAGCAACTTCTTCAATTCTTCCATGTTTGTCTTCAAATCTATCTTCAAATCATCCATCTTAGCTTCTACGCCTTTCTTTAAACCATCCATCTTAGCTTCTACATCTTTCTTTAAACCATCCATCTTAGATTCTGTTCCTTTTTGTGCAAGTGACACTTGTTGCACTTGGTCTTGTAATTTTGATATATCATGTTGCATTTCTTCCTCTTCTTCATAAGTCATGCTAGAGCTTTCAGGTTGCTTACTAGGTGTTTGCATTTTCTTTCCTCGGGGCATCAATTACCGATAATAATGCTTTACTATGCCCTTTGAATTCCTTCAAACCAAGCTTATGCAAAAATTTAAAAAAAAAACTACACACCTTTTTTCACTTTGTAGAAGCCTGATATTGAATCTGATGTATCTCTGTAATTTCAAATCATCCAGTTCTGAAATTGTGATCTGTAGTAGCCTTCTATGTCCTCTTTCCAATGCCACTAGTCTGATCCAAATTGGATTCTCCAAGAAAGAGTTATGCACAATCTCCCGCAGTGACCTGATTGTAGACTAGTTCAGTAGAGCGAACTTGTATGAAGTGCCACGTGTCACTGTTTCGACCTTTGACTCTGAAAAATATATATAAGAAAACTACAGTCCGTCCTCTTTTTGTACCTTCTTGTGAAATTTCAATCTGATGCTCAGAAAGAAAGTTATGAATATTTTCCCCAGGTCACCTGTTTGGAATGTAATTCAGGAGTCTGCAAAAAGACCAACTTCCTCAGATCATATCTCCGCAAATATAGCGTGAAAATATCTGAATTTCGGACCCGAGGTTCAGTGTGATTTCTTATCAAATGGGTTTTTTTTAAACTTCTGAAACGTTGCAGAAAAGAATTTATAGCGAAAATGCCACGATGACCTATTTGGAGCAGCGAAACCCTAGAATCCAAAGCTCTGATACCAAATGTTATGAAACCAGCTCAAGAAAAGATAGATCAACGCCTTAGAATTCAGCCTCTTCGAGGGGGAAACCTCCTTTACATTACATAAATGAGCAATTCTTGGATGATTCAAATGACAAAACCTCCTTTCTATATATAGGAGTCTAAGGAGTCACAATATAATCCAGCTGACCTAACAATAATAATATAAAGCCACAAAAATAACAATAGAGGGATTCTATGGGGCACAGTAATAACAATATGGAGGCAATAGGGGCACAATAATATTAATAAGGGGTATAACTACAATAGTAATGGGGTAATCACTAGTATTATGGGGATCCAACAAAGTCACTCAAGAAGGCCTACCAAATCTTGGTCATCTTTGCATGCCACTTGTATGGTCAAGATAGCACGGAGACATTTCCACAGAGTTGGGTGGTTATGTTGGATCAATTGGCAAATGAAGGAAGGCCATTCAACTAGTCGGACATGTTGGCTCTTCAATTGAAAGTGCATGTGTCCTATGCCCGGAGTCCGCCTAAGGATGAGCAAGCGATATTCTATATGTTCACATACCTTCTTGATGTAATCTGTGCCCAACAGTAGTTCCTTGGCATGGGATGGACATGGACAACATCATAGGATGTTTTGAACATCTATTGCAAGTTCCTCTCTGAGTGCAACTACCGAGGAGTCATGGCGATGCTATCTAACCACTTCATCACCCCACTATATAGGATGATATCCGAACAGGATCCACCTTGCATGTCCTAAGAAGCGATGCAGGAATTTCATAACATTGCAGATTGGTATGACTCACCCAATGACACCTTCATCATGATGTTTGGACAGAGAAGCCTCGGCATGAGCTACCGAGGTTTTCCATGGACAAGTTGGTCACACAAGAGATTGTTTTTCACATCTCCACAAGGTTATCGACAGGACTACATAGGAGGAAGAAGGCACCACGGCCTACTCTTCCTTTGCAGATTGGGTTGTACGAGATCCGTACCTTGAAGGATGCGGATGTTGAGGCCAAGGAATTGAAGAAGTTTGGGTTCGGCACCAAGAGTTTCAATCTGTATGATCCCCACTGCATATGCAAGAACCGTTGTGTGAAGGTGTATTACCCATGGATCCACGAGGCATGTCATTGGCTAGAGGAAGATCCTTGGAGGTATTTCTACAACCCCTCTAGGCTTAATGAATTGGTCATCATGGATGCAGAATGGGAAGAAACATTGCAGGTAGTAGCACCATAGGAAGAAACAACAATAATAGTAGTGAGCATCAAATTGTCACAAGACAAAAGCAAGAGGAAGGTTTCCAAGAGCGCAAAGGCTGAGCAAAGCTACAAGTTCAGATAATATCCTCTTGTTGAGAAAGTAGGTTTGGAGATAGAGGTGAGGAAGCAACAATGTGAAAGGAGAGTAGAACAGAGGAAGAGAGAGAAGTAAAGGTTGGAAGATGCAGAGAGGAAGTTGCATGAAACATTAAAGAAGCTGAAAGCAGAGCAAGAGCTCCCGGAGGAGAGAAAGGGAAGAAAAGAAGAAACAGGAACAGGAGGAAAGACAAGGCACATTGACAGAGTAAATTGTGCCTATACAGGTTGATACAACAAAGTAGCCAGCAGATGCAAAAGAGGGTGAGCAGGTGCAGGTTTGGGAACTCACTCAGCAGTTTGAGCAGATTATTGAAGCAATGAACATGGAGACAGAATAGGAGCCACAGGACCAAGACACCGATCTCATGCCAAGAGCATCTGAGGTCGCACCACAGTCTCTGCCACCTCTAGAATCACAATCGGTCCCAAGCAAGCAAGGAGAGATTGTTCTCCTTGATAATGATTTGGAGATGGATGTGTACAATCTGTCATTCGACAATTCATAACACAGGATTGTACATGCATGAAGAAAGAATCTCACGGATGATCACACATCACCTGCGCACATAGAGGAAAGGGTGATTGTGTCAGATGTGAGAAGACATCTAGCTGTCACGTTTTCATGCATATGTTGTTATTGTAGTTGGACTATTCTGGATGCTTTAACAATGTATTTTATTTATCTTATGCAATTGTATGAATCTTGGTGTAGATGTGTTGTTGGTTTAACCCGTCACTTTGGTTTATGGACTATTATGCTTTCCAGCTTGTGATGTCATTCCACTCGTGTGTTCCTTTCAAGTTGCGTACTATTACAAGCTTCTAAGGGACACACTTCCTTTTCCCCTTTATATGTTAGAAACCCCATGCATCTCACTTGACTCGCTGCAAGGTCACGCACTTGCTTCCGAAAAAGTTATCACATTTACCTATGTGCGCTACCGCAGTCAAGGCATTACTTTACTACCCACTGTTGGGACTCCTACTCCAAATGGTCTGAGGTCTAGTTGGCACTTCTTACCATGGAGATCCCCTAACATGTTGGCGGGTCTAGCACCATCAACACCTACATAGTTGTAACCATTATCACCAATGTAAGCTTCTTCTTACCCTGCAAGACTCTCTTCTCTCTATCATCATTCAAGCACTTGATAGCCTTCGCATAACAATCTACCTTAGTCCTATGAAGGTATAACAAATCCATTCCCAAAAGCATGTTATATGATCCCAAAGGAAGCACTTTTAGATGTGTTGATGTTGGCATACCATTCATCTCAAATTCACAAGCCCTCACCCAATGATGAACTATTTTCTTGGTCCCTATAACCAACTGCACCAACCAAAACTCTATGCACTTCTTTACTCAAGCCACACTTATCCACCAAGTCAGGTTAACATAACTATAATTATATACAAGATCAATCAAAATGAAAACAATTTGATCACATAGCTTACCTTCCAACACAATAATGGATGTCTGGTGATATGATTTCTTGTTATAAAATGCCACATAAATCCGAGGAATGCTCTAACCAACATCCCCAACTTCCTACACCTCCTTAGCTCTATAGATATGAGTTATACCACCCTGGTACAACATACAATCCTTCTTGCAATGATCCTTTCCAAAAATCCAACACTACAATGGTTCCCTGCCACTAGATTTATTTTTCTTCTCTTTAGGATGAGATCCATGTCCCTTCTCAACTACGTGAAACTTCTTATAAGGAGCCACATTTTCTTTCTCACTTGCATCCTGAGGTCTTTCCCACTTCGAAGGCCATTTTCCTTTGGTCTTGTCAATGCCTTTATAGTCATGCTTAGGCTTAGCCTTGTGCTTTGATTGTTCATAACAGTGCTTCAACTTCCCAATGACTTCCTCTAACAACCAAGGCTCATCATACTCAAACTGATCCTTGAATGCTAATGGTAGTCCATAGATGAATCTTTGAACCTTTAACTTCTCATCCTTAAGGTAAGACGCATACATCAACAACTCCTTAAACTTTGTCATGTACTCCTTATATGTCATAGATATCATCTTAAGTTCATATAACTCCTTGTCCTTTCCATCGTAATATCTCTCTAACAAGTACTTCTTCCTGAAGAGTCTTTTGAACTCATGCCAACTCAACTCCTCTTTCCTGATGCCTTTGGAACGCTTCACATCTTACCACCATATATCTTCCTTTCCTTTGAGACCGAAAATAGTTATCATGGCCTTCATATTCTCTGTATAATCATGCATCTCAAAGAACTTCTTCATCCCAAGCAACCATGCTTGTGCATCGTTTGGTTTCTCCATCTCTCCATCAAATGTAGGAGGCTTGGATTTCTTTAACTTAGTTGGCAAGTATACCCTCACACTCCTCTTGTAAGGATGATAGTGATAATGACCATGATGTCTATCCAAACCAAAACTAGAATAAAATCCATAACCACTACCTATCCTATCAAGTGTATCCATCCATCTACCACCTCTGACAATGTCATCCATGTCTAACTTGTGTCCTCCATGAGACCTACTACCATATGCACCGTTATTAGACTTCTCAAGGTATTTTATATGTTAGGAGAATACTCTTCCTCGTGTTGCTTAGTTGATCTATAAGGAGAGTCACGTGAATTGTAATCTGCCATTCTACTTATCATCTCTGATCTTCTTCTCGCAAACATACCATGTCAGGTAAATCAAATATATACATAATCAAACATACCTTATTGAAGTTCATGGGAGACGCCAACATATTAACATATCGACATCATCTCAATCATCATGCATGATAACTCAACATGTGACACCAACTATATACATGACAACCATAGCCACTACCATGCATGCATAGCAATCACACCCCACCCATCTATTCCAAGTGTTGAACCTGGAAGCTCTGATACCAATTATAGCATGCCTCTCCCCACATTTACCCACTTTTATAAGCCCTCCAAGTAAATGTGAAGTAGAGTGCTACTATGACATGACCCGACCTCTTAGTTCTAGTTAAGGAAGTGGGGCCTATAATTGAGATTTATTGACCTTCCTCAAGAACCACAGATCACTCAGAGGTTGAACAACCACCCCAAGTGACCAATCCTTGAGTTGGAACCCTTTTTCTCTTACCTAGACCTATAGTCACACCCTTGACACTACATGCATGTGGTTGTGAACCTCCAACTACAATCACAAGCCTTGCTCCATGTGGTTATGACCTCAGATCCTCATTTTTGTGCCTGTGGTCCCAAGGTCTAAGCCACTTTTCTTGGCTAGTCTTTAGACCACTACCCAGAACATCTTGTAACTTTCCATAATCATATTTCTCATAACGACAATGCTAATCATTCAAAATTGAAGTCAGAACTTGACTTAGACTGGCTAGAACACAATACACATTTTGCCAAACATATGGTAAACATGTGAATTACAAGTCATGAATGCACATCTCGGTGTAAATATTTGTACTTTAGCTGAAAATATCAAGAATCTCTAATTCCCTCTCAAGTAGCTGCAATAACACTTGTTAGCCCATGCATTCATCAACCATTCATTAACTTATCAAAAGATAATAAGAACCATAGCTAGAGCACATCTTAAATCAAGCTTATAACCAACATATAACCATAATACTAACCATGATAGAACAACCATCAAAGAAACATAATAATAGGTACAAATTCTCATAGAGTACAATAGAAAATTAGCTCTTATTAACATATGTAAAATTCAACCAAGTCAGAGACTTCCACGTACCACTCGACCATAGATTGAGTTGAACCAAATATTTATTTCAGCCAATCACCCGTGTTCCATATCCCAATCATGAATGTGGGATCTCATGGGATAAACCAAGAAATAATCAACCAAATGAATCTATAGGTTTAACCACTTCCACCCTCAAACTACCATGATCTCGCCAAAACCGATCAATGGATCACAAAACCAAAACAAGCTTTGATGCCTCAAAATTTCTTCACCATACCTTGAGGAATTTTCCTATTTCCATCCACCTATTGAGGGCTTCCTTGAGAAAACCATATCCACCCCAAACCCTTGGTAATATTCCTGGATTCACCTCACCCCGTTCCAAAAACTTTTGGCAATCCAAAGCTCAACCAAGAAATGAATCCCATCACACCATGGTTATCCAAGAAATGACAAGGAAAGTCTAAAACCATTGTCAAACCAGGAAAAAACCCATGTCAATGACAACAAATGAACAAAATCTGCAAATGAATGTACCATGCATTCACACCTCAACTAGGAAATCACACATGCAACTTGTTACTTGTAAAATCTTCCTGCTAAAGTTGTTGATCCAACCTTCTTCTTGCTTTCCTTCCTTGTCCTTTGCTTTCCTTTTTTCTTCCCTTGCTTTCCTTTTCCTTCCTTTACTTGCTTGCTTGCTTTCTCCTCTTGGTGCTCTCTCTCTCTCTCTCTCAAACTAATTCCAAAACCGAAATGACAAAAGCTAAACCAGCTAAAGTTTTGAACTGATTCTTTGATGCATTTTTATTATTGATGTCTCCTTTTTCTTCATTTTCCTTTCCTTAGCATGCAAATCTGTGTCCCTTCCCCTTCCTTTTTCTCATATTTTCCTTTATTTCTCATAAATAAATTACAATTAATGCCTCTTTGCCTTTTCCAATTTTCATAGCCATAAATAAACCAAAAGTGATGCCCACTATAGCGTTTTGCCCAACATTCAACTTGGAATATATGTCCCGTGACCTTGGTTTGGTTTTTCCTTTATTAACCTTTATTACATGAACTTTTAACCTGGGGCTATTATAAGAAGCCTCTCCAAGAGAATATTTTCCATGGCAATCATGGATTTTTGTGTTTATTCCTTATTTCCATTCATCTTATTTTCTATTCCTTCTATCTTCATTTCTATTCCTTCCTTATTTTTCATTCATCTTCTTTTCCATTTCTATTTTAAGCTTTTCTTGAGAACCTAAGAAACCCACATTTTTCAACATACCACAATCCATTTTATTAACTTTATTCTTTAATTTATATAACCTAAATTCCAAGTCTCCACTTTATTCATGATTTAAAGATGAGCATTCAGTGGATTTAATTGGTGTAGTAGTTTTCTTTGGAGGCATGTTGTAAAATAATAATAACACTCCACTTTTTTAGAACTTTCAATAACCAAAAAAATTGGATCTACTAATCAATAGTTAGGTCACTAATAAGTTACTTATCTTATTTTAGAGAATGTCAAAATGATTGAAGTTTTATTGATATCTCTTTAATTTTTTCGCCCTTATGGATTTGAAAATTTGTTATGTAATACTCTGATATGTATTTTTATTATTCCTCAAGTGTGAACTGAATTTGATGTATCCAATGAAAGTTATGGCAACTTTCCGAAAACCTGTTTATATTTTGCCTCTTCCCATGAGAAAACTTGTATAGCATGCCACGCGTCCAATTCTTCAAATATAATTCTAAAATTTGTACATGAGGTTCTTCTGCATGTCTCCTAAATTACTTGAAAAATTCATAGTATTTAGAAAAACTACTATCATTACACTAATAGAGGGATGAGGTGAGATAAAGTAAATAATATATACTTCACATTTTAAGTGTCAAAGTGGCATCTTCAACTCCATTTTCTCATTTAATTAACTGCTCAGGTGCATAGGATTATGGACATTATGCTTGAACAATGGTAAGGTTATTGATATCCAATATTGTCCTTGTGATGGTTATCTCTAACGTTTTCTCCTCCACATGACGTGTAAGTTACTATGGCAATAATTGTTTTTCATGTGTACAAACAATGTCATCATCCTCTTTTTGCACTAAAAGTCCATTTAACCTTAATGACTTGAAGGTATTTCTTTGCTCCAATTAGTGCACATGTTAGATAATTTTGCTTAAATTATTTATTTGTAATTCATCTCCTAGGATATGTATATAAAAATTATAGAAATTTTATTTTATAAAGGATCTCCCCTCTCTCTATGCACACATACACACAAAAAATATTGAAAAAATATTTTATAAAAGGTTGTAGTCAAGGCTAAACAAAAACATTACAAAAATTACTAGACTTAACTTTTGGAAAAAAATATATATATTTCATTATTTGTTGCATAAATAAAGTTCCTAAGTCTTTAGGAAATACATCCTAGATGTTCTCACTAGTATATTTTCCTTAAAAAATCCTAAGATACAAACTACTTTGCAATACTTAATAATTAACGAAACAAATGATAATGTTGTGCCTCTCATAGCTCCATGTTGGTTGGATTTGATTCTTAGTTGTCAATGTCCATGTCATCAAGTATTTGATACTAATTGTCCTTCTCTTCATATCTAGATGTATAAAATTGGTGGAAATTCCAAGCTTAAGGTTGTTGATTAATTACTTTTGCTCAATTTATGGACCACATATCGAGCACTTTATACTCCAATTCTATAGAGTTGATTTGTAGTTCATATCGAGTCAAAGTTGTCATAATTATGGAATTATGATTTGAACACTATGTTGATTCTTGCGAAGCTTTGTGGTGGATGATAAAATTGAGGTCCTATCCCTACCTCCATATAATCCTTGAAACCAATAAATGAGTGATTGTCAAATTTCCTCAAAAACTAAGTTGGACATGGAGACCATAAACAACTCATTTCTCGCCCAATTAATTAGAGGAAAACCTAAACTGAAGGAACCGAAGAAAAATAGTGGCACATAACCCCCAAAAAATAAATCCCACTTACAAATAGGAAAATCACCCACACTATTGATGACATAGGAATAGCGTGGACCTTCAATCTCAGAGGTGGAAATGACTCTCATAATCCAACAGGAGAATTCAACATGTAAGATCTGATATCTAATAACCAAAACATGGAAACCAAAGCCAAAATCCCTTTAGGTTAATTTTTAGAGAATTATCCATAAATGGAGGTATCTTCTTATGAAATTAATGCCATTACTTCCACTTATAGAGCATGCATCCATGAACAATCCCATTATCCCACCACTATTAAAACAAATTCATGCACAACATTCAAAGAGCATGCAAGAGTTCAAAGTTTGCATTCACAAGGGTGATACACAAGTCTTGTTGAATCCCTTCACCTAAAATGCAATTATGTGCCACATATTTACTTAATGTGAGGGTATGAGTCATGATTTGACAATGAGATAGGCTAAGGGATGGAGTGATAATATAACATCATCTTTTCCTTTGCAACCCTTATCAAATTTGTGAGGCCTGATTGGTTTAATTATTTGCTTGACAATTTTGATGTCAAGGAACCTAAAAAGAGCAAGATCATTTGGAGATGACTAGTTATAATGGAGGCAATCCTATTATCAAAAGGAATTTTTTCTTTGTCAATCAATAATATTCTATTATATTATCAGGAGAGAGAAAAATACATGATTATTGTCAACAACTCTCTCGGCTTCACTCTGACTAGCTAGGAGATCCAAAATATAAAGCATAAGATTTTCCAATTGGACATTATTTCTAGAGGGCTAGACAACCATACATACCAAAAAAGGAACAAAATCAGTAAGCATCCACTAGAATACATATCAAGGTGGAAGTTGGGGAGGGTGTAACAACCCTGGTTAAAAACTCATGTAAAAATATATAAGGCCACGGATGATGGGACATGTATTCCAAGCGGAATGGTGGGGGAACATCCTAATGGGTGTTGATTCGGTTTATTATGGCTAAGGAAATTGGCAAAGGCACTGGATAAGGCTTTGGAAAGGCGAAGCATTTATTGGCATTTGATTTATGGAAATTAGGCCTCATTAATAAAAAGGCTTCTAGGGATCAGTGGGCAAGACTTGATTGGTTCAGTTTTGGAGCTCTCTCACTATTCTCTCTCTCTCTCTCTCGTACTCTTGGATACTTAGATTTTTCTTGGAGCACTCTTGGAGGGTGTGGCATACTTGGAGTTTTGGAGCAAGAAGGCAAAGGAAGAGCAAGAAAGCGAAAGAGGGCATTGTTATCAACAACTACATCGAGTTTTTCATGTAGGTATCAAGTTGCATGCATGTTTTCCTCACTAGTTTTGGCATGCATGGCACATATATGTGGTTTCTTGGTCATGGTCTGTCATTGGCATGGAGGATGGTCAGGATTGATAGTGGATTGCCTACCCTTTCCAATTCCTGGATAACCCATGGTGATTGTGGGTTTATTTTCATTGTTGTGTTTTTGGTTGGTTCTCATGTTTCCTTAGCTTGGGTTGAGTTCTTAGTCTTGGAGCCTTGGTTGGACAAATGCATTGGAGCCTTGGAACAACGTGGGTTGAGTTATTGGTCCTGGAGCCTTGGCTGGAAAAATGCTCTGGAGCCCTTGGTGGGTTGAGTTACTAGTCCTTGAGCTTTAGCTGGACAAATGCTTTGGAGTCCTCGAAAGATTGGATAGAGACCGATCTGATGATGGTTTTGTGATGTCCGACTGTGAGGTGGAATCACTGTTTGATGGGTTGAGGTGGATGGCCTCTAGAATCCCTGGATGGTTTTTTATTGATGTGTTCTATGAGATCCCACATTCATGCTTGGAATATGGCACGGGGGTGAATGGATGAAGAGAGATTTGGCTTGGCCATTCTACGGTCAAGTGGAATGTGGAAGTCCCATGCCAGGTTTGGATTTTTCATCATTAATGAAAGGTTATTTCTTCTTGTATCTCTATGAGCATTATGATGGATTATATGTGGTTTATATAGTTGTGATTTCATTGGTATTTATGTCCCTATTATGCTGGTTATTTACATGTTTTATGAAAGTAGCCATGAGTGGCCCTCATCATGTTCTTACTTTTTATTGAATGATCAATGTATCTATGACCTAATGGATGAAATGGCAGCTAATATAATAAGGAGACAATGATTCATAGCGAATCTTAGATAATTATGAGACACCTATGCTCATTTCTGTTATTTACACTTGTAGGTTACATATTTACTAATTGTTTGAAAAAATACCTGTCATTGTTAGTAGGGGTATGGTTAAGGTCTTGAACAAGTATTTGCTTTAGTATTGACATTTCCATGTTATTTTACTGATATATAAAGATGGTTCAATTCTGGGCAGTGACCTGGGCTCTGGGCCTGAAAAAGTGGCTCAAAACCCAGAGTCGTTGGCATAACACTGACAATTTGGGTCTTTGGTTGCTGGCAAGCAAGTCTGTGAGAGCAACTATAGGGTTACAGTCACATGTAGGCCTTGTCATGGGAGCGACTTTGGGTCTCATTCATCTAAATTCTAGGTTAACTCAGGGGTTGGGTACCTGGAGTTAACTCCTGGGGTTCCTGAAGCACCTAAGGGAGGTCTGTGTGTTGTGTTTCCATCGATTCCATTTCCTTAAGGTCACCTAGGAGGTTGAATCATATCATAGTAGCCTCTCATCGCATGTTTACCCCGGTTGGTTGGTTGCTTGGGTAGATGTGGGAGGAGGGTGTTACAAAGTGGTATCAGAGCGTGGTTGCGCTCTCCTTGGGTTGTGTGTTGATCATGCTTTCATGTTTGTTGCATGTGTGTTGATCATCCTTTTTGTCTATATGCATGTTGCATTTGCATGGTGTTGATCATGGTTGTAGTGATGTCGCCATGTGAAGGTTGAAGATGTTGTCGTGGAGTATGTCTTCCTGTGTGTATGGTTGATTATGCAGTTGTCATGCATGTATGGTCTTGGTTATAGTTATGCATGAATAGTAGGTCAAACATTACTTGTGAAGTCATGGTATGCAATTTAGGTCATCATGATGCTATTGGTTGTTATGATGCTAATGTGTTAGCTGAGATAGAGCAGGAGATGCAGATCATCATAATGAGGTTGTAGCATTAGACTTTGGGGCAAGAGCAGATTGGCATACAAGTATTGTATGTTTGGCATGCAGGTATGTAAGTTAAGGATTGTCATATGCATTAGGTTTATATACATTAGGTTTATGTAGATGTCTTTTGATGTTATGGTTACATTCATAATATATGTCAATTGGTTAGTGTAGTTATATGCACATGTGTTTTGGAGAATTTGGTATCTACGGATAAATACTATTCCCTAGATAAGTAGCCATATCTAGAACAACAGTTTAAAGTGTTTTAGTCTTTTCCTATAAGCAATATATAAGATGAGAAGACCTACTTGTAGTTCTGCTTTCCCCTCGTCTCCCTTGTATCGATCCTATCGCTCCTTCCCATATGTAATAAGCTTGAGAAGTACCTGTAAACATAATAGAAAACAAAGAATCGATCAAAGCAAAAGATCTATTGAATATAAGTGAATGGAATCAAATACAATTCACACATATAAGCATTATAAAACAATACAAACATATGGGAGAAAGGTTCAAACACTTTATTGAATAGAAGAAGGAATTACAACCATTGATGTCTAATTCAAAGCCATTCCTCCAGTTTGGATCCCATCCACATCACATCAAAAGCATGACAAACTTGTAGCATTACAATACTTGCTTCAAAGCCAAATCTCATGGCAACATTATCTCCTTATAATTCAACATAATCCAGCCCCTGGTCACTTAGATGAGTGGTCAATTTATAGGGATATGAAGGAGGTTTTGTCATAAATGGTGGCATTGAATGGCCTTCCATACTTAGAATTAGTTCCATGGAGGAAAGGATGAGAGGATAGGATGCATCTTAACTCATTCCTCATCCATTTTCAAGATCATAGGAGTTGATAAGTGAGGGAACCTTCTAGATGACTCCAAAAGATAAGAATATTCCCCAAACCCTATGTGAATTTCGCTCAAACTCACCCAGCATAGGTGAAAGGAAGCCTAAGTGCTCTGCAGAGCACCCTGGCATGGACTTAACTGCTCTACAATGCACCCTTACATAGGCCTACCTGTGTTGGTCCCTCTAGAGGTCATTTTAGGATGTCTTCATGTCATGAAATTGTCTGGGAAGGAGGCATTCAAAGGGGTGACTTGTTTAGGGCATGTAGCAACTGAAATTAGGGTTTGATGAACCCTAAAACACTGATCTGAATGATGGGATTGATGTGCCCAAATGGATTTGTAACAACATGTGTCAGATAGTCAAGAATGATAGTATCATGTCGTTGTATGCATTGCCATTGTTGTTTTATATTAGATAACCTAATGATTATGTTATATGTTGATTGATGAGTATGTTATAGGTTAGCTTGTTGTTGTTATATGATAGTTAGCTTGACAATTAGTTTATATGTTGTCGATGAGCATGATATATAGCTTATGGTTGTTTTATGCTAGTAACTTGATGATTAGGGTTATTTCATTAAGATCTTGATGTCGTATGTATCATGCTAAATTGGATTGGCCTATGCAGATGGTTAGGGTTACAACATTCAAGTATGAGTCAACTTATTATGTTACTAATTTAGACCGATCGTACATATGTGATTGCTATGCATAAATGATAAATTCTTATGAGTTTATGATGTGAACATGTTAGTTAGTTAGTGTTATGGATATCGTGATCTTATTTATGTTTGAGTTGACATGTTGTAAAGTTATATTTTTCTAACTAGATTGATTGTGCAGACAAGATAGCCTCTCCTGAGATACATTAAGGTACGAGTTTTCTTATGTCGTGTATTTAGGGTTTGAATGTTTGATTATTTTTTCTATTTGGTGTTTGAGTGTTTGGTGTCTATTATGTCGTCTAGTTGATTTATTTAACATGGTATGTTTGCAAGTTGGTTGAATTTTTGATGAATTGCATAATATGAGTATGTTTTTATAAGATTTCTTGTCGAAATGATCTTGTTCTAAGAGGATTGTACTAACACATGTGTTAAGACAGTCGATACATACTTGAGTATAGTAGGTGATAGTTGTAGCATTGTGTCTAAGGACCATGAACTGACTATGAATTATGACATGATTGTTAGTCTTGTTAAAGGTTGATTTCAAATTATGACTGTCTTGATATTTGGAACATGTGGTTGACACATGTGAGCAGTTGCAGGGTAACATATTAGGTATTATCATGACAAGGTAACACTTGATGTGTTTGCGTAACTAACAGTTGGGTGATGTGACAACGCATAGTAAGCCTCGATTACAACAAGGTAAAAAGGTAAAAGGAAGGAATTGGGAAAGAATTCCTTTGGCTATGTTTGAAAACCCTAATTCCAAGTGAATGAGTGCTTGCGTACATGAAATTTTCTTAACCGTAATTTTGTCTGACATTATGTGGATATGTGTTATATTCATGGACATGTACTTTACAGGTATATTAGCCAGTCTCTAGTTGCAGGATGATCTGTCAAGGGAATTGGAGTCCCTTGGGAGATGGCGTGGATGTGTCCAGCTGCAGGCAATGTGCTTGGCACAACAAGATAAGGTGAATGGTATATTGTTATATTTATTTATGCAGTGACAATTATGTGTTGATGGCAGTATGGTACATGGAGTTGCATGGCAAGAGAGGTTGCCATGAAATCTTGAAGAAGGCTCGGGTTGAGCTTTCCTTGGGAACCATGGGGATTGAGTCATGGTCTTTGTAGTCATGACAAACATATGAGGCCAGTATCATGTCAAAATGAATTTATATTGTATGCTTGTATTATGCCTATGATTATGTTATGGGCAAGTTATACCGAGGGATACATCAGCAAAGTGAAAGTAGTGTGGTCTACAGCATGTTGGGACAAGCATGGAGAAGACACTGGAAGCAAGGTTGCTTAGTAAAGAGTCAGTAAGGTTTTTCATGTGTGGTATGCCTATTTTACATATGTCGTATATGTTGTACTTGTTGCACCTATGATGTTGTGTGCATGCGGTGTGGTGTATATTTAGTGTGTGTACATGTTGATTATGTAATGTTATGTACATGGTGTAGTACAGATAGTGTTGTATGAATGTTTCATATTCAATGTTGGGTATAGATGGTGCTATGTACATGTTGGAAATGCAGTGTTATGTACAAGTGGTGTTGCGTGCATGTTATACATGTGGTGCTATGTACATATGGTGTGGCGTGCATGTGGTGTTGTGTACATGTTGTACAAGTGGCGTTGTGTGTAGGTGGTGTTGTGTACATGTCTTGCATGCGGTGTTGTGACGTGTGTTGTCGCGTACATGTCGTGCATGTGGTATTATGTACATGTGATATTGTGTACATGTTGTACAGTGGTGCAGTGTACATATGGAGTTGTGTACACATTATGTGGGTGGTGTCATGTACATGTGATGTTGTGCACACATTGTGCAGGTGGTGCTTGGGACATGTGGTACTGGTGTATGTGTGAGATTGAGTGCATGTCATACATGTTGTGTTGTAGGCATGCGGTACTATGTATTTTCATTATGTAGTCATGGTATCGTGACATATCTATTCATTGTGTTGCACTCTAGATATGTATTTGTGTTATGTTGTACATTAGGTGTAGGTGCATGTATTGTGTTGTACATAGGATGTTAGCGTATGTATTGTGTTGTGTTGTACACTGGGCGTAGGTGTGTGAGTTGTGTTGTATACTGGGTGTACGTGTATGCATTTCATGGTGTTGCACGTTGTGTGTAGATGAATTTCTTCTGGTGTACATTGTGCACGCATATGTACGTACACTGGGTGTAGGTGTATGTGTTGTATGTCAGGTATAGATGCATGCGTTGCATGGAGTTGTATGTCATGTGTGGTTGTATGTGTGTGATGCACACTATGTATATGTGCACCTAATTGAAGAGAAGGCACTAGGTGTTTGACAAGTGTGGCAACCGATCTGGTGTGCGTATGAAATAAGAACAAAGGCAGAAGTAAGGATCGATTAAAGGATAAGTATCAATATATTATTTTAGTTTTATTATGCATGTGATTTATGATTCTAGTATATTATGATTACATGTGAATTATGATTATGGTTTATGATGGTTACATGTGATTTATGATTTTGATCTATGATGGTTATGTTTTGAGCTATCCTGATGAGATATTTTTATACATGTTGATTTGGTCAAATATGCTAGTTTGACTTGTTGTGACATGAAGCGAATAGGATTGCAAATGTACCTTATTGACGGGCTACCAATGAGGTATGATGGGAATTTATTTCAATTAAATCTAATGGAATTTATGTGCTTGGTACAAAATGCATGAAATTCCTAGTTGGGTGATTGAAATCGACTACAAGAATTTGTAACAACAAAAGGAATCGGAAAATGCAGGAGTATGCTAGTAAAGCATTAAGGAATAGGGACATTGTGGGACATTAGTACCCAATATTGTCCATTGATTTCCATGAGCATGCTATGACTGGTATAATGGTTTCGACGCATGGGTATGCATTGGTTTTTGTATCTTTCGATGCGAGGAAGCCTTGCCAAGGGATGGACTACCTGAGATGGGATTGCCAACGAAACTTGGAAGGTAATTGACAGCATGAAGGGGTGACCAGAGTGCCCGAGGAGTTGTGTAGCAGAGAAGGGAAGGTCGAGGATGGATTCGTTTTGGTTGTTAACATTACCAAATGGAATCAAATGCACATTGAGAGTGCACCCTGGAACAATGCGTTGGTAACTGTTCACTGAGAGGAAAAACGACGTGGGATTATAGCGCTGGACATTGGATGCAAATTTGACTTTGCAGTGGATTCTGAACTTCATGGGAAGGAAGTGAATCCTGGTATTACTTTGAGGGTGGAGGCACAAGCCTCTAGATTCCCTTATTGCGGATGCAAGCATCGTATCCTTTTATTTGTTGGTTGAGAAAATGTGTATATTATTGTAAATACTGTATTGAGCTAGTTTATAAAGCTCCATAGACAATATGGTTATTTTCTAGTTGAAGCAAATGTGTATGTGCATATGTGGTTATTATAAATACCGTAATGAGTTGTGTTATAAAGCTCCAATAAACGGTATGTTTATCGTGTTTTAGCAGATGGTCATTGTAAATACTGCAACAAGTTGTGTTATAAAGCTCCATGAGCAGTATGTTTTGTTTTCAGTAGTATTCTTGGTTATATGTGTCATTGAACATCGAGGACAGTGTTCCCCCAAGGGGGTGGTTCTGTAACAGCCTTGGTTAAAAACTCACGTAAAAATATATAAGGCCACGGATGATGGGGCATGTATTCCAAGTTGAATGGTGGGGGACACATCCTAATGGGTGTTGATTCAATTTATTATGGCTAAGGAAATTGGCAAAGGAAATGGCTAAGGCTTTGGAAAGGCATGAGGCATTTATTAGCATTTTATTTATGGAAATAATGGAAATTAGGAGAAAGGAAGGTGAAAGATCACAAGTTGCATGTGAGCAGGAAAATGAAGGAAAATAATGGAAAATGAAGAAAAAGGCGTCATTAATAAAAAGGCTTCTGAGGATCCGTGGGCAAGACTTGATCAATTTAGTTTTGGAGCTCTTTCATTATTCTCTTTCTCTCATACTCTTGGATACTTAAAGTTTTCTTGGAGCACTCTTGGAGGGTGTGGCATACTTGGATTTTTGGAGCAAGAGGGCAAAGGAAGAGCAGGAAAGCACAAGAGGGCATCAGTATCAACAGGTACAACGGGTTTTGCTTGTAGGTATCGAGTTTCATGTATGTTTTCCTCACTAGTTTTGGCATGCATGGCACATGCATGTGGTTTCTTGGTCATGGTCTGTCATTGGCATGGAGGATGGTCGAGATTGACAGTGGATTTCCTACCCTTGCCATTTCCTAGATGGCCATGGTGATTGTGGGTTTATTTTCATTGTTGTGTTTTTGGTTGGTTCTCATGTTTCCTTAGCTTGGGCTTTTTCATCTTCCGATGCGAGGAAGCCTTGCCAAGGGATGGACTGCTCGAGATGGGGGTACCAACGGAACTTGGAAGGTGAGTGACTGCACAGAAGGGGTGACCGGAGTGCTCGGGGGACTGTGCAATAGAGAAGGGATAGTCGGGGATGGATCTGTTTTGGTTGTTAACATTGCCATATGGAATCAGATGCACATTGGGAGTGTGCCCTGGAACAATGAGTCGGTAACTGTTCTCTGAGAGGACAAGCAGTGCAAGATTATAGCGCTGGACATTGGATGCAAATTTGAATTTGCAGTGGATTCTGGACTTCCTGGGAAGGAAGTGAATCCTGGTATTACTTTGAGGGTGGAGGCATGAGCCTATGGATTCCCTTGTTGCAAATGCAAGCATCGTATCCTTTTATTGGCTGGTTGAGCAAATGTGTATATGTGTATATTATTGTAAATATTGTATTGATCTAGTTTATAAAGCTCCATAGACAATATGGTTATTTGTTGGTTGAAGCAAATGTGTATGTGCATATGTAGTTATTGTAAATACCATAATGAGTTGTGTTATAAAGCTCCAGTAAACAATATGTTTGTTGTGTTTTAGCAGATGGTCATTGTAAATACTGCAACGAGTTGTGTTATAAAGCTCCATGGGCAGTATGTTTTGTTTTCAACAGTCTTCTTGGTTATAGGTGTCATTGAACCCCGAGGACAGTGTTCCCCCAAGGGGAGGGTTCTGTAATAGCCCTAGTTAAAAACTCATGTAAAAATATATAAGGCCATGAATGATGGGACATGTATTCCAAGTTGAATGGTGGGGAAGACATCCTAATGGGTGTTGATTCGATTTATTATGGCTAAGGGAATTGGCAAAGGCAAGGGCTAAGGCTTTGGAAAGGCATGAGGCATTTATTGGCATTTTATATATGGAAAGAATGGCAATTAGGAGAAAAGGTAGGCGAAAGGTCACATGTTTCATGTGAGGAGGAAAATGAAGGAAAATAATGGAAAATGAAGAAAATAGAGGCCTCATTAATAAAAAGGCTTTTGAGGATCAGTGGGAAGACTTGATCAGTTTAGTTTTGGAGCTCTCTCATTATTCTCTCTCTCTCATACTCTTGGATACTTAGAGTTTTCTTGGAGCACTCTTGGAGGGTGTGGCATACTTGGAGTTTTGGAGCAAGAAGGCAAAGGAAGAGAAGGAAAGTGCAAGAGGGCATTGGTATCAGCAGTTATAACGGGTTTTTCTCGCAGGTATCGAGTTTCATGTATTTTTTCCTCACTAGTTTTGGCATGCATGGCACATGCATGTGGTTTCTTGGTCATGGTTTGTCATTGGCATGGAGGATGGTTAGGATTGATAGTGGATTGCCTAGCCTTGCCATTTCCTGGATATCCACGGTGATTGTGGTTTTATTTCCATTGTTGTGTTTTTGGTTGGTTCTCATGTTTCCTTAGCTTAGGTTGACTTACTATTCCTGGAGCCTTGGTTAGACAAATGCTCTAGAGCCCTGGAACAACTTGGGTTGAGTTACTAGTCCTAGAGCCTTGGTTGGAAAAGTGCTTTGGAGCCCTTGGTGGGTTGAGTTACTAGTTCTGGAGCTTTGGTTGGACAAACGTTCTGGAGCACGGTAAAAGTTGTGGGTCGAGTTACTAGTCTTGGAGCCTAGGTTGGAAAAACACTCTGGAGCCTTGGAAAGCTTGGATAGAGATCGATCTGATGATGGTTTTGTGATGTCAGACCGTGAGGTGGAATCAATGTTTGATGGGTTGAGGTGGATGGCCTCTGGAAGCCCTGGATGGTTTTTTTTATTGATGTGTTCTATGAGATCCCACATTCATGCTCGGAATATGGCACAAGGGTGAATGGCTAAAGAGATATCTACGGTCAGGTGGAACATGTAATTCCCATCCTGGGTTTGTATTTTTCATCATTAATGAAAGGTTATTTCTCCTTGTATCTCTATGAGAATTATGATAGATTATATGTGGTTTATATGGTTGTGATTTCATTGGTATTTCTGTCCCTATTATGCTGGTTATTTACATGTTTTATGATAGCAACCATGAGTGGCCCTCTTCATGTTCTTACTTTTTATTGAACGATCAATGTATCTATGACCTAATGGATGAAATGGCAGCTAATATGATAATGAGACAATGCTTCATAGTGAATCTCATATAAGTATGAGACCCCTATGCTCAGATCTGTTATTTACACATGTAGGTTTTATATTTACTAAGTGTTTGACAAAATTCATGTCATGGCTAGTAGGGGTCCTGTCAAGGTTTTGAACAAGTATTTTCTTTAGTACTGACATTTCCATGTTATTTTATTGATCTAGAGAGATGGTTCAATTCTGGGCAGTGACCTGGGCTCTGGGCCTGAAAAAGTGGCTCAAATCTCGGAGTCCCTAGCATAGCAATTCCAATTTGGGTCTCTGTTCACTAGCAGGCAAGCTTGTGAGAGCGACTATAGGGTAACAGTCGCATGCATGCCTTGTCATGGGAGCAATTTTGGTCTAATTCATCTAAATGCTATGTTAACTCAGGGGTTGGGCACTTGGAGTGGTGGATTAGCTCCTGGGGGTCCTAAAGCACCTAAGGGAGGTCTATATGTTGTGTTTCAATCAATTCCATTTCCTTAAGGTCACCTAAGAGGTTGAATCATATCATAGTAGCCTATCATCACATGTGTTACCCCGGCTGGCCAGTTGCTTGGGTAGATGTGGGAGGAGGGTGTTATAGAGGGCACATTGATGACTCTACCATTGGGCCATGTCCTTCATGCACATGGAAGTCAATGTGTTACATTCTTGCATTAATATCATTCAAGCGTTCATTAGTCCATCATTGGCTTATATGCACATTGGCCAATTGCTCTAGGATCTCTGTTTGGTTGTATTAAATATCATTCATATAAGCCACCAGCTCATTCCTATCCTCTTATCTTTGTTCCTAGAGGATATCCAGGTTGGCCTAGATTCCTCTTAACTACTTGACTATCGAATCCAAAGAAGGTGGTTGAATGACGTGGCCAAGAGAGCGGGTCAGATCCTGGGAAATTTCGCCCTCCTTCTCCTTGCTCCCAGAATCTTCCTCATTGAGATTCTCATCTATGTCCGCCCTTGCATCTTGCCGCCCCTGCTGGTCACCTCCTCTGCAGGGTCTTCCCCGTTGGCGAAGCATTTATGCATGCAACAAAATAACCTAAACCTCCACCAACACACTGACAATTTCTCCAACATGACTTCTTAGTTCCAAAACTCGAAGAGCCCAATGCTCTTGACAAAGGACCGACCTAGGCATGAGATAGGAGTAACACAACACTTGATGTCATTGCTTGAGACTTGAATTAGCGGAGCCCACCCTAAGACACAAAGAATACCTCTTGGAAACTCCAAGTCCGACCATACTCAAAACATCAAATCCCTCTTTGCCAATCCACAAGACCTTCAACCCCACTATGATAGACTTCCAACATAGTCATTTTCCCTGAACCATGCTCTCTAAATACACTAGCGATCGACATGGGATAGAAGATTACAATATTACACCACCTCACAGCATAAAATTCAAGAAGACAACAATCAGAATCTAAATTTCATTGCAGGGGTCTAACCCCTTCCCCTTTCTTAGACACAAACTTTTGAGACTAAAAGCATAACCAATTGGGACATAATGGGACCACTGTAACAACAAAGAAACATATCCCAAGGACGAACATGTGAACCTGACTACCAACCCACAAAAACGCCAGGGGGTGTTATGACTTCCCCTTGACCACAACCACATAGACCCTAAATAGAACAGCTCTAGATAAGAGATATACCTGGATACTAGCGAGCTCCATCCTGACAAGAGGCGAGCAATGCATGAAGAGACTAGAAATAATGAGTACCAAAAATAGATTGTACAGGGACCTTCAAGGGTGGAATTGCGCCTCACCAGGGTCTGAAATAAACACTTGAATTCAGCCCAATCCTGTAACACATAAACACTTGTCTATCACTGCTACATTGTGCCTGTTCAAATCTATAAAGGATCCTTGCTAGCATAACAAGCAAGGAATTCACCCCAAAATTCCTCTGTTCATTTCTTGGTGTGCTAATCCATTGTCGTTCAACAGTGCGTGAATAATAAACATACCCAGAAACTCTAGAGACTTCGTTGTCGGTCCATCAACCGATAGATCACACTTAATGTCTTTTGCATGCTGGACACATGGAGGAGTGAGGTTGCCCCGTGTCTTCATGTACCCTTGTTTGGTCACCCCCATTGGTGAATCAGAAGGGAGGAATTTTGAAACCACTAGATTGATTATTAAACTTGAATCCCCAATAACTATTAAACTCTTTCTAGTTAAGATGTAAGTAGTAGGACATGAATAAGAGTGCTCCAACTTGGTTATTCGAATATTTTCCAGTACCCCATGAAAAGTTTGTTTCTTAGTTTCCTCCAGGATCAAGAATGATCCCTCCTGCACCCGTGACCCCTCCATAGCTTTTGCACAACTGTTAAGCACTAACAAATATGTAATATAAAACTTGATGTTTTGACATTAAGGTTCAAAGGCAAACATATTTTATAGTAAGTTTGTTTGGTGTTTAAGACTTCTCGAAGTTTTCTAAGAAAAAACTAATCTTACAATAAAATGACCTTATTTTTTACCATAAATTTGATAGCAATTTGGTAAAAATTCAAAGTATAAGATTTTTTTTTTTATCAATAATCTAAGATTTGTACATGGTACAACAATGTCCTTGGAAAATTTCCCAATTCTATATTGATGGAGATTGTCAAAATTTTAAATAGATAAAAACTAATTTTTTTTATTTTTTCATTTATAACCATTAAAAAAGTTTATTAAAAATAACATAAGCACATCTTTATATAAACCTTTATTTTCCATTTTAATTATTAAGTAAATTATTATTATTTTAAATAATTTAATATTAAAAAACAAAATTAATTAATTATTAGGTTATTATAGGAAATATTATTAAAAATTTATGTTTTATTACATAAAGCACCTTTTCAAGACTCATTTTAATGTGTGTTAAAAGTAATTTAAAACATTTTTCAATAATATAACTTACAATAACTTTTATTACCAAAGATAAAAATCTTTATAATGAATTAACAATTCATTTGGAATAAATTATGCGCTTGGTTTGGTGGGTTTTATAGCTTTTAGAACTTGATGATGATGTGTGGTATGTTTTTAAGCGACCGTGACACATAACGTTTATTTGAACAAATGGATATATACTTCACCACGTGTTATCTAAAATCATGTATTTAAAAGAGCAACTGACAAAAAAAAAAAAAGCAAATGGAGTAAAATTAAACACACCTATATAATTGCCCGCTCTTTATTCAAATTCTCTTAATATGAATTTGGGCTTGGCTGATCTGAATTGGACTCACGAGAGCGCATGGGAGATGTGAGAATTTGGGCTTGGCTAGTCTGCACTAGATTCAGGGGAGTGCATGGGAGATATAATTCCCTTGACATGAGTTTGGGCTTGGTTGGTGGTCTGCATTGGACTCAGGGAAGTGCATGGGAGATGTAAGAATTTGGGCTTTGATGGTCTGCATTGGGCTTAGGGTAGTGCATGGGAGATATAATTCGCTTGACATGAGTTTGGGCTTGGTTGGTGGTCTGCATTGGACTCAGGGGAGTGTATGGGAGATGTAAGAATTTGGGCTTGGCTGGTCTACACTGGACTCAGGGGAGCCCATGGGAGATATAATTCCCTTTACATGAGTTTGGGCTTGGCTGGTCTGCACTGGACTCAGAGTAGTGCATAGTAGATGTGAAGCCCAGGAGAGGAGAGTTCCATTTTAGAGCCTGATTTTCTGTCAACTGTGTTTTCTGTCTTTTATTTTTGTTTTTTTGTCTTCTTCTTTTTTTCTTCCCTTTTTTATTTAAAGTGGTTTTGGGTTTCTGGTTATTATTTTTCATTCTTAGCATGGCCATGCTAATTTTGATTTTGACATCTATCTTTCCTGTTTGATTTGTCATTTTTTCTTTCTTATCACCTGGTGTTTTCATTTTGGTTTGATCTCTTCTTCCTTGTTTGGTTTCTCATCTTTTCTTCCCTGTTCCCTGTTGTTTATATATATGCCTTTTCTTATGGATTTGATTAACAGGGAAATTAAGGCAGGCCCAAATAGCCCACCTGATGCAGATTCAACCGATGCAATGGGCATAGATGAAGGTTAATGAAGGTATGTTTGGGTTTTTTGTTTCCATTTTGAATACAAATAATAATGTGTTTTTTTTTTTCTTTTGGGTTTAATAAGCAGGGAAATGTAGGCAGGCCTAAATAGTCCACCTTATGTAAATTCAACAGATGCAACGGGCATAGATGAACGTTAATGAAGGTATGTTTAGGTTCTTTGTTTCCATTCTGGATACAAATTATAATGTGGTTTTTCTTTCAAGTTTAATATCTAGGGAATTCTTTTGGGTTTAGTAATCAGTGAAATGAAGGTAGGCCCAAATAGTCCACCTGATGCAGATTCAACAGATGCCATGGGCATAAATGAACATTAATGAAGGTATTCTTGGGTTCTTTGTTTCCATTTTAGATACAAATTATATTGTGTCATGGGCATAGATGATCGTTAATGAAGGTATGCTTGGGTTCTTTGTTTCCATTTTAGATACAAATTATAGTGTATTTTTCTTTTGGGTTTAATAAGTAGGGAAATGAAGGCAGGCCCACAGTCCACCTGATGCAAATTTAACAGATGTGATGGGCATAATTGAAGGTATGATTGAGTTATTTGTTTCTATTTTGAATACAAATTATATTGTGTTTTTTCTTTTGGGAAGCAGGGAAATGAAGTAAGGCCCAAATAGTCTACCAGATGCAAATTCAACCGATGCAAAGGGCATAGGCAAAAGTTAATGAAGGTATGCCTTCCATTTCTCCTGCCCATATTAATCTCAGAATATCTTGCATCCTCGCCCAATTTGACGAAGTTGCCAATCGCGTTACTGCATATTGTAAGTCATAGATCCATACATAGGTTGAATAGAAAAGCCTCCACTCGGGCTCTAGGGTAGTTTGGGCATGCACTACCTTATACTCCTACTCGGTCATTAGTGTTTACATAGTCATAATTACATTGATAGGTGAACATCACTATAATCATCAACCTTTTCTGAGTACCAAACCATGGTTGGGTTCGTTTCTTCCATTGTGATACAAATTACAATGTGTTTTTTCCTTTGGGTTTAATAAACAGGGAAATTAAGGCAGGCCCAAATAGCTCATCTGACGCAGATTCAACGGATGCAATGGGCACAGGTGAAGGTTAATGAAGCTATGCATGGGTTGATTTGTTTTGTTTTTGGATAAAAATTATAATGCATTTTTTTCTTTTGGTTTTGATAAGTAGGGAAATTAAGGCAGGTGCAAATAGCCCACCTGATGCAGATTCTTCAACAAATGCGGTAGGCATAGGCAAAGGTCAACCACGGTATGATTGGGTTCATTTGTTTCATTTTTTGATATAAATTACAATGTATCTTTTCCTTTGTGTTTACTAAGCAGGAAAGTCAAGGCAGGCCCGAATAGCCCACCTGACGCAGATTCCATAGATGCAATGGGCATAGATGAAGTTTAAGAAAGGTATGCTTGAGTTGATTTGTCTTGTTTTTGGCAAATTATAATGTGATTTTGTTTTAAAAGTTAGAATAAGGAAGATGAAAGAATTCTTGAATATATTTGCATGAGGGCAAAGAAGACTGAGTTAGGATCCTAAATTGTAATGATGTATGTTCACTTTGCCAATTATGCTTGTTCCTATAGAGAATCTGGGACTAGCAATGGTTCTTGATTTGGAAGGGACTCAGGTTAACCCCGACTCGGTGATATAACTGAGTTGTTTGTGCCTCTGTTGGATCCACAGAGTATAGGGCTATATCAGAGTCTTATCTCTTACGAGAAGACACTATGCCAACCTAGTTTTCCATCAGTTGTAGGCTTTACGTACTTCTCTTGGTGTCCCATGATGAGGATCATCCTCCTTCCAAACAGTGGTAATTTCCTCCCGCTTTACCTCTTAGGGTTTCTGATCCTTATTCAATGTATTTTTATTACAATATGTTATAGTCTGGTTTAATATTTTTGAAGATATTTGTGATATCTTTTTAATATTTCTCACAAGATTTTTTGCTTTTGTGTTTTTAAGGTTTAATGGGTGGGGAAATTAAATTTGGCCAATTTCATAGCTGCAATGTGGGCAAGGGTGGGTAGAGAAACTAAATTTGGCCCTAACAAGTCATCATTTCACATGTGCAGTGGGTGCAGGGGAAGGCAAAAGGGGGCGTATCAAAAGGGGAGAATCTATGGTTGAATTTAACTCCTATTCCATCACATAGTTATGGTTGAATTTTGACTCCTATTCCATCACATAATTATATTTAATTATAATTTTATATCGAGTGTTTTTTGAAATTTAAAGGTTATGGAGGTAAAGAAAGGTGGAGGAATGCAGTTGAATATCTTTGTTTGAGAGAGTTAAAGGATAGACTGAGTACTTTTTTGGTGCAAAACCCCCTTGTAAGTCTCATTTCAAATGAAAATTTCTCTCACATATTTAAGGATTAAGATCTTTTGTTTTCATATGGAATCTGCATATAATTTATGTTTAAATGCTTTTTATAGATGACAGTTTATGGTTAATATGTTTTAGGAGATTCTTAGTTTTGCTTTTGTTAGGCTTGGTAGGTTGGGTGTTAATTTTTTTTTTATATATAAATTACAATTTATGATTAATATTTCATGAAATTTTTAATGTTGTCTTAAGATTTTTTATAAAATTTTATTGTCTAAGGTTAAGATTTTTCATGATTTTTTTGTGCCTTTTAAATATTTCTTATCATATTTTTTGGTTTTGTTTTTATTAGGTTTGGCGAGTCAGGAAATTAAGGCAGACCTAAACAATGATGGTATGTATGGTTCATTTTAGCTCATTTTATGCTACATAATTATATAACGTGTGTTTTTTAAAATTTTCAGTGTTTGCCTAAGATGTGCTTTTCAGGTTTATGCTTTTTTTGGGTCTTTGAAAAATGATATTACTTGTGCCTAAGGTTTTTGGTCTATGTTTTTTCCGATATTTTTGGAATATATATATATATATGCTTTTTTGGCACTCCAAATAAACTTTTTCACTTTTGTTTCTTCCACAGATTTTACTGGAAAAAAGCTAAATTAACACTAACTGAAATGACCAATTTAAGTAGCCTTCCAAAGGCAATGACATAAATTGCTGGTCTGAATATAGATAATATTCAAAACATTAAAAAAACAACTCTAATTGATTCTAGGAAGTTCTAGCTTTTCCTCTAACGAGCAATTATGTGATCTCGAGTTTATGAAGGAACCTTACCAGGGATGCAAAAGTAAGGTGTGGTAGACCTTCTGTCTGACGGACAGAATTAGAGCTTGGCTAGAACTTCGCTTCATTACCCACAAATGTAAACAACAAATCTACCAAAGATTGCCTTTGGCAATTATTGGTGCCATTTCCCTATAAACCAATCAACGTCAAGTCTCATCAAGTCTTACATGGACACCGGGTAGCTGAATATAACCCGTGAAACAAAACACTTCCAGCATTTGACAAGGAAGTACGAATTGAGTGAACCATTGCCTAGACTGCATCTTAAGCCAAGAAACCGAAATGTATCAATGCAATGATCAACACAACCAGTTTTGTGCAGTCTTCTCCATCTTTCCTTAAAAGCATAGGCCCAATTTGCAAATGGATTATGTTGACATAAACTGATGACTGTTTGAAGTGAGTTTATGATATGGCAATTTAGTACAGCAGAAATCGGAATCTGGCAAACTCGGGGCCAACTCTGTAATCACAGATTTTAACTATTTTCTTGGCACGTTGATGGGAAGCTTTTGTGCTGTATCAACTATTCTGTTTTAAATTTTAAATTTATTCATTTTTCCTTATTTTTTCCAGAAAGTTAACATTTGGCTTTAACTTGGGGACAAATTGCCTTCTTGGGGGCACTTGAGAACCCCAAAATTTCATCATGCAAGAAGAACAAGTAATATCAACCGTTGCAACCACTTCCTCATTTCTTTTGTGTAATGCCCATTACCTTTGTTTGTTTACTGTCAAGAACAAAGAGATTTTCAAAATTAAATGCTTGTGGGCTGGTTTTCAAATGCTAGTATGTCTACCAGCTTTGCAGCCATGTCCATGTGCAGTGAATATGCCCTTGTGTGATCCATTCTGTAGGTTAAGGATGTTTTCATTATCAGCCTGCACTTCCTTGTGTGATTTCATTACCAAGGGTTTCCAAACGGTCTCTCAAAATATTGACTGCTCCTTGTAGGCAATTTTTAGCAAGGATAAGGAGCTGTTGTTTCACTTCTGAAATGTCCTCATGTGCATGTTTGACATAAACAGCTTCCTCTCTGGGGCAATTTGAGTTGTTTTGCTCAATTTGTATGCACAAGTCTGTCCCTGGATCAGCAGATCCATCATTTTGTGTGAGGGTAGAGGTATCCTAACAAACATCACCATAGCTACCATCAAAATGTATCCCCGAAGGTCTGTCTCAAAATCAATCTTAAAATATAACGCTGAGCTGCCATTAGTACTCTTATTTGTCTTCTAGGGGATCAGTGCTGCAGTCTATCACATGAGGTTTGTCAAGAAATGGCACCTAATCATGATACTTATCATAAAAGATTGATGCCCTTCCAAAACATATTATGTGTGACTTTCCTCTATTGCGTTTAAGGTGCACATTTATGATATCTAAACCGTCCTCTTCTGGGTCAGTAGTATCTTCTTTAATGGATCCTACAACATTGTCTTTGCGGGGAGTGAAGGCTTGCTCTAGTGATGTTTCATCTCCATTAAGATCTTTGTTATCTCCATTTTCACAAAACTGTTCCATAATGATCTGATCCAAAATCCCCTTTTGATCGGCTTCTTCTACACTATAACCACAATTTTCAAAAGGATTATGGGGTTACCCTTGCTGCAGATTTATGACAGTTCCCTTGTCCACCTTGTCTTCATGGCAGTCTTCATTTGTGTCTTTTACAAGTTCAACAATGTCTTTCTCTCTCTTATTGCTGCCAAATTTATTTCTTTTGAGACAACAAATACATTGTTGCAATTTGGAAAAAACTACAATCCTTCTTTTTGATCCTGAGTGTCATTGTCTTCAAACTTCAAACAACTTAGATGAACCTTTTATATTACATTGATGAATATTGATGATTGTCTTTGAAAAATATGTAGAATAGGCCCCTTACCATCTTTAAACCTATACAACTTCTAAATGAAAATTTAAATTTGAATATAAATACAATTTGTACCCTTTTCACAATTGGGTCACCAAGGTGAGTTGTTAAATGCCTTCACAATGGTGCTTGTCTCATCTCACAAGCATCAAGTCTTCAAAAATTGTAAGAACAATGTATTATTCTTCTAATGGAGTTGCTTTGATGGAAATATCTTCAATATTAAGCTTCATCCATTGTCGTCTCCTTGGAAATGGACTTTATCCCCGGCAACTATGCCAAAAATGTTGCGTCAAAATCCCACACTTTTCGAGATAAAGAAGTCTAAAAGCTCAAGTGTGAGGCCCACTCCCCACCATAGAGGGGGCCATTGTCTCCTTACCTACTCTCTTCTTGATTATGGCTAGATCTACTTCGGCTCAAGGGGGATCTCCCTAGGGTAGGATTGCTAGGGTTTGGTAATTTCATGATTTGAACTCAAAGGGAAGCTCTCCAAATACGCACCATCAAGGGATTACCTAGTGATCTTGGAGAGTAAACCCTAGCAAAATAGTTTAAAATATTTTGAAGGAAATAAGGTGTTGAAGGATTCGGTTAGCTTGCCAATATATTTTTGGGGGCATTTTGAGTCAAGGAGCAACACAATTGGAGAAAAAGGAGACAAACGTGGGTTCAAAGAACTAAGGGAGACTAGCCTATGCCCCTCAAACATCCAACCTTAGCATCCTTCAATCTTCAAAGATGGCATGGGGGAGCGATCCTAGCTTAGGTCATCTCAAAAGTACTTGATGAGATATCCAAAGAAGCTTGTTGCATATTTAGTTTGAAGGACTCGGGTAGACTATGTTGTATACCCTAAAGCCTTTGGGTTAGGCTCCTTACAATTTTCAAGGATAAGTAAGAGAGGGAGCTTAACTTAGTTCACCGTAGGAAGTCGTCAATGAAGAACCTTGTTGAAAAAAAATAAAGAGATAAAAATACTAGCAAAACCATGGTGGAATAATTAATAACCATTATACAAGATTGGAAGAAGATAACTCACATTGAATGGTATGTATCATCAAAATTCACCAATATATGCAAAGAAGTCTATCCACATCGACAAGGCCTTCTCATCAAGGTCTACCAATATCTATCAAGAAAAGAGAACCATCCACATCAGCAAAATCCTCCAAGTGGTTTCTCTACTTATTCCTCTATAGCCAAAATTAAGAATCAAGAGAAAATTTTAGAAATTTCAGATTTGCCAAAGGGATTTTTCCACCAATCTAAACAACCAATAGAAAATGAGAGGAAGTGCATCTCTATTTATAGAGGAGGTGCTCAACTTCCTTTACATTAAAATATTCATTTTTAAGGCTAACAACGTTTAATCTAGACCAAGGAGGGGAAAAATGAACTCTTCACCATAAATAAATTTAAGTTACAAAAAGTTAAAGGGCATTCATGCCACTTGTACAATTTTAAGGGCATCAATCCTCTAAAAGGGACCAATCTCCATAAATGAAGGGGTATAGGGCATTTTGGTGCAACATCTAGCCTCCAAAGGCCCCTTAATGTGGTAGAGTCTAGCCTCCAAGGGCCCTTTTGAGATTGCTTACTCCATATGTCACGTGGAACCAAACCCAAAGTGCCCTCCATGGGTGGCCATGTGGATCTCCAAATTGCTTGTTTAACTTTTTGATGCTATTCGATAACATATCTAAACAAGCAAAACCCAAAATCTCCCTTCATGTGGCTAAGTGGGCCAAAATATCTTTCAAAGGTGAACATCCTAACTCTAGATTTCTTCTCCAAAGGGGCGAGAGGCTTCGAAGGTGGACCCACAGACCCCAATTATGCAACAACCATGACCTTCAATCAAGTATCTACATAAATACTTCTTGAAGGTCATGGGAAGTTGGTTGTTGCATGTTTGGAGTTTGTTGTCCACTTTGGAAGTGTGTGTAGGGACCTCAATAAGCCATGTCTAAACCCAAAGGTGGACATTTTGATTCTCCACAAATAAACAAGTGTATTCTTCAAACATTATCCAAAGTGCACAATTTTTTTTTTAATACTCTTTACTTGTAGACATGTAAGTTGGCTTAGTCACAAGTTCAACTCGTCCCTCAAATTTTCTCATACCTAATCAAAATTTAATCATATTGGAGTTGGCCCTTGGTTTTCATATAGGTTTTCCTAAGATCTAATTGCACTTTAAACCTGCATTTTAAGGTCGTATTGTGTAAAGATATTGATCAATTCATAGGTTAGGTTGGCTCTTTTGTTCCAACGACCCATGCGCATATCTAGATAGAGGTCAAACTTATCTATTATCTTCATCGCTAGGTGTGTTGGACACTTTGTTCTGCAACATCTATTCGAGGTCAGGTCACATTCTGTTCGCCTTGTTTTAAACTATGTTTCTCAACCAAACAACCTCCTTCAAGATATTTCACCAAAACAAGGTGAAAATTTTTCTGGCGTTATCGGCCATTGTTGTTTGCTCTCGACTTCAGCGGCTTAAGGCCATGGCAGTGAGTGAGGAAACTGCTTTGTTGCAGAATATGCACAATACAATAGTAGATGAGTTTTATCTTCGATTTTAAGATGAATGACAATTGTGGATACTGGATGAGCATTCATAGTTTCATGACATAATTTCAATGGGACCTTTTCATCCCACGTATATACCAAAGGTCGTTTAGCAATTGATATGCAAAAAAACTGGGCAAGAGTTTTAGTGCTCCAAAAATATACAACTACATCTTGTCACAGTGACAGTTATATCATTAATGTCAATTTCAGAATCTGGACTAACAACGTCTATTTTGGAATTATTTAAATGTGCCATATATTTGATTTTCTCTTAGTATTGGATCTATCTCCGGTCCTTGTAGGTTTGGTTGATAATCTTGCATTTTTGGAAGCTGAAGTGCTTCATTTGTCTGCTTAAACCATACAATTTTATCATCAGCCGAATGATTCTCCAACAAAGGCCACGTTGTAGACTCAAACACAGCAACATCACTAAAAACATAAGCGTGTGATTTCAAATTTATGAAGCATGCGCAGGCCTGTAAAATTAATGTATGGTAGACATTTTGTCTGGTGGACAGAATTAGAGTTTGGTTGGATGTTGCTTCATTACAAACAATTGTAAACAACCTGCATCAATGTTACTTTTCTTTATGAAACAGCCAGCATCAATGCCTTCCAACAACAACTCAAAACAGAAGCAAACAAGTCTCCATTCTTATCAAGTCATGTCGGGGCACTAGGTAGCTGAATATAATCTATAAAACAGAACACCTCCAACATTTCAGAACGAAGTATGAACAAAATAAACCATTACTTAGACTGCATTGTAAGCCAAGAAACCAAATTTATCAATGCAAGGATCTACACTCCCAATTTTGTGCAGTCTGCTCCATCTAACATTATAAGCATACTGCCCATTTACAAATGGAGTATGTTGACATAATTTGAAGATTCCTTGATGTGAGTTCATGATATGGCAATTTAGGACAACAGAAATGGGAATATGACAGACTCAAGGTCAGCTCCGTAATGACAGATTTTAATTTCTTTCTTGACCTATTGATGGCAAGTTTTTGTGCTGCAACAAAAAATATATATATATATATATATATATATATATATATATAAATTTTTCCTAATTGGTATCTTGAGGACTCCTCTAGTGCTGCTCTACAGGTTGGTGGATAGCAGGCTCCAGGATTATTATTATATTCAGTTTGTAAATGATAAGGACTATTTTATGGGCTAGCTTCTTATGGGCACCTCATAGCCCTCTCACTTTTTGGAACCCGAATTTTCATGGGTGAACTAGATTTGAGCCTCCCTGTTCTAAGGCTCCATTTCATAGTCATGCTTCTTTCTCCCTCTATCCCCAAATATTCCTTTGGAGAGTTTTCCATTATTAGTCTTAATTTTTAATCAATAGATTTATGCTTTCCACTTTGTGTTCAGTTTCCTCCACCTTTCAAGATGAACTACTTGCTACAAATACAACTTTGGAATCCTATATCCCATGGGGATCAATAGATTTATGCCTTCCACTTTGTGTTCAGTTTCCTCCACCTTTCAAGATGAACTACTTGCTACAAATACAACTTTGGAATCCTATATCTCATGGGGTTTGTCTATTAGGAAAGGTATTCTAGAAAATTCTTCAACTTTGGAATCCTATATCCCATGGGGTTTGTCTATTAGGAAAGGTATTCTAGAAAATTCTTCAACTTTGGAATCCTATATCCCATGGGGTTTGTCTATTAGGAAAGGTATTCTAGAAAATTCTTCCAAGCCATTAAGGTTTTTGATGACTTTAGATTTTTCTATGGAATTTGAATCCTTAGCCACAAGGGAAATTGGGTGGGGGATGTCCTTTGAAGGTTTTCTGCCAAGCTATGTGGCTTTATTGATGTCTTGGAGGGATAAGTATCATTTTTTAAGCATTCTTTTTTTGTCCACCTGCTTGATTTTTTCTCTCATTTGACTTGCTTTTGAACTTTAGCTTCTTTGATATCATATTCTTGCTATTTTTTTTTTCCAGGTAATCTATCCCTAGCAAATTTGTCAGGCACTTCCCCTCTTTTTGAGGATGGCACCTATGCTAAACCCTAATTTTTTTAGGGCATAATGCCAGGCCAACAACAAGACTTAAAAATATACTTGTTAATAGCTCATGATGTCACTTCTCAGAATTAAATCGAGGTGGGGAGGATAACACTTCTCTCAACCACTCGAGCTAGATTGAATTGACGGATGTCATG
This sequence comes from Pinus tabuliformis, assembly GCA_031772625.1. Lineage (NCBI taxonomy): Eukaryota > Viridiplantae > Streptophyta > Pinopsida > Pinales > Pinaceae > Pinus > Pinus tabuliformis. The sequence goes on from CM062815.1 coordinate 840,668,876, forward strand.
TTCTTGCTATGGTTAATTTTTTTATTTTTGTGGCCCTCATCCCACCTTTACCAACATTTATGGCAAGATATTATGCCCTTGAGAATTTGAAGATGCCTTCAAATTCTTCCATTATACCATAATTCTCTATAGACTTTTCTTTTTCAACATAGACTAGTTTTGTTTTTGTAAGTCAAACTTTTCTATTTATGTAGAATGGTTACATCTTTGTCCATGGATTTCCAAAATCCTACCGGCCTTAATCTTACCAGATTTATTAGCAGTAGGCAGTTTCCAAAAAAGATCATGCATTGCCAAAAGGATTTAACTAGCCAGAAACCTAAAGGGACTAAGAACCAAAATAACAACAATATTAAATTACATCCAAAAGAGATTATGTATCCAATGAGGTTACTGGAATTGGATTTTTTGGATGCGAACTAGGAGGCAGTAGGGTTTGAATTCACAATGGACATGTCTCTCCATATGGGGCATACGACCCTCCATATGGTTTAGGTTTTCCTGAAGACACCATTGTCCCATTTGCAGGCTTGCTAGTTTGTCTTGCATGTACTACTGATTTCTTTTATATCATTTAGAAAGAGATAATTTAATTCTTATCTTCCATGTCTGTCCTTGGTAAGCTGTGCCACAAGCAACCTGAGTTTCCTAATCTGTTGTCCACAATCCACCTAACCAAGCTCATGCACAGGAAAATTAGGTAGCCCCGTTGATGCAACTGCCACTTCCTTGCCCAGAGGAGAACTTAGTCTAGGGGGCCAGCGAGATTACCCTCTATCGACTCCCCCACCCCCTCTTCTCAAGTGACCACATTGGTTAGGCATCCTTAGCATGTCACCAAAACAATAAACAAAATACCCCAGGTAGTGGTCATCACAACAAACAGATATAGTGCCCCTAACAGAGCACCTCCTGTAAAAGCCACCATTGCAGAAGGCCACAGATCACCCAACACCAAGTTGACATAGGTCGCAGTCCCTACTGGAAGTCTTAAATTGGGAATTCCCTACCCACCAGACCACGGGTAGCCTCGCCAATAGAATTTCAGCTCCAAAACAACCATCAAAGTGCCAAAACAAAGGGAAACTACCCAAATCCCTTAAGGGTTGAATCTCCCCACTCAATCTTAGCCCCCACACAATGAATAGGACCCAAATCAACTCAACCCAAAATAGAAAACTCACGGAGCCATGAATACAAACAACATTGTATATATTACCACCAGGAAAAAGTGAATAATGTCAGTACAACCAACACGAAATATTAACCATGAAATACAACCAATCCAAAGTGAGAATTCGTAATAACTTGTGCCTGTGCCTTGTGCGCTTGGAAGAATACTGCAACCGAGGCCCTAGTCACATACTCAACAACCAAGAAGTTGAAACTTTGTAAATTATTTATCACCATTTTGTTAGTTAGAGGGCTTTTCTCTCCATGCCCCCATGACACACCAACAATAGCCACAAAAACTTCCCCCCCAAGTCTCGTTATCGAGGAAACTTATAACCCGTAAGTTACAACACCAAGTCCTTTAATGCCAAGCATCTCAACACAAGGGAATCACCATTCCTATGCCACCTTATCAATTTATCAAATATTGAGTAGGGCTGGTGAGTGAAATCACCATAGTAGCACACAAGGGCTAAGTAGGATGAGATATGTGTTAGTTTTTGTACCATTAGATGGTGTTATAGTTTCGAGACTTTATGGAGAGGCTAAAACACATGAGTTATTCAAAACCCAGAAATCGTTTCTGGAAATTCCACCTAGAGATGACTCAATTAAATTAATTGACCATAATTAAAATTTCCTAAGTCTAACTTAGGAAAATGGTTTAATCAATAGAAATTAATTAAGAAGGGTGTGAACTATCTAGAAACTCACACAAATCCACTTAGAAGATAATCTCAACCATTGATTAAGTTTTAATCATGGCTGTTGAAGTCTCAACTGGAGATTACAAGAAGAAGTGGATGGGTAAATGGAGAATACACTTTTGGAGAACACTTGAAGGTGAGAAGAACTTGAAAGTGTGAAACTAGTTGCAGATACTTAGTGATTTAGAAAAATTGATTCTCCAGTACAGGTGATTCAACAAAAGTGATCAAGTCAAAGATCGAGTAGCAAAGTGTCATAGGGGCAAAGACAATGATCTAGAGGAGGATATCTAGATCCGAAAGAGGCAAAAGTGAGTGGTTGAAGTATTCCAGATCAGTCGCAAGTGTCATGCGGAATCTCTTGATGAGTCAGAATTATGGTCATGCGGATTTTCCTCATACAACCGTGAGGATCGTGCAGAGTTTCCTAGCATAGTTGTGCAGATTAATCAAAAGTCATGAGGGCCTGCGTAGAGGTTGGACGACTAGTTTTCAAAGGCCAAGGTTTTGCTCGTGGAGGGAGAGAACCTTCTCTCCAAATATTTTTTTGTTAGGTCTTGCTGATTGGATAACTAGTTGGGCTTCCAAAGATTGTACTTAGATTTTCAATGTTGCATAGTAAAATAAACCCTCAGTTGTTGCACCGTGTTATAGACATTTTTGTGCCTTACAGCTATAAGCATGAAATGTCCATAATCCAAGGGATCCAAAGTCCCTAAAGATTTTGTTACAGCTCCTAAAGGAACAAGGTCAACCAATGACAGCTTCTCCCAGAAGTTCTCCACCAAAAACCACTCGGAAACAGTCAATTCAGGATCAATTCAAGTGCTCCACTAGCTGCCTGCGTTGAAAAGCACCCCAGTCCATTGTCTAGGTGCGTTGCAACGCACTTGAATGCACTACCCAGGTGCGTTGAGCGGGAAAGGACAAGTGGCAGAATCATTCAACGAGGTGGAAAGACCATGGAAGCTTCCAGAATCTTCTCCAATGACACTTGCCTCACTGAATTTGACCAAGTGATGAGTAAGAGGCTCTCAGTCTCCAAGTGGAAGCAAGAACTGACAGAGAGAAGCCACAAGTCAAAACATAAGCTGACTCATCCTCTCTGCTTACATCTATATATGGATCCCTCATCCCAGAGATCCAGAGGCTGGAATTTTGTACTTTGCAGAGAATTGCTGTTGGTTTGAGATTGAGATTAGTACATTGGGTGATTTATGCTTTGTTGGAGGAGAGGAAGGGATTCCTTTGCTGGGAGGTAGATGTTGGATCGGAACTCACTTGGTTGTATCTCCTCTTGGACTTTCTTGTCTTATCAATAAAATTATTTGAGTTTCTCCTACATGCTGTGTATCAATGATGTTTTGTTATATTTGCATGTGTTAGCTTAATCTGATCTTGAGCTTTTTATGAATGTATATCTATATCTTCGTGTAGTTTCTCTCTCTTGTGATCTTGCAGGAATTCGGTGAAGCTGGGCCGGTAAGGGAGCAGGGAGTTGGGAGCTATTGAAGAGAGGAGCGATTGGATCAACAAACTAGCGAAAGACGCAGGTTAGTTACATCCTTTCTCCTCATTTACATCTCATAAAGAAGAATACTCAAATAGTTTTCCTTGTTTGTGGCTAAGGCACTATCACACCTTAGAGTGGGATAGGGGCATTCTGAATAGATACTTTTCCCAACAACAAATTGGCGACTCCACTGGGGACCGTATCTAGTTAGTTTATTTGTGTTTCTATTGTTGTTCTTCTCATAAACTTAGGAGTGGAGAATCGAACTGCATTTGCCATTTACAAATGCAAAGTAGAGATCTTCCACTCTAGTCCACTCGCTGGGCCTGTTTATGATCTAAACAAGCTGATCCACAAATGATCTAACTGCCCTTTGTGATAGCTCTTAGTCCTCCTTTAAATCATCCTTCTAATTGTACCTTATTGATAGCTTTTATCCGGCCAAAAACCTCAGATCAAACTGCAAACCGTGACCCAGAACCCAGAGACAATTCTCGTTTCTGCTTCAGCGCAGGCTCTGTGAAGAGACTCTGCATTTCAATGCAGGTCCCGAGAGGGCTACCTGCGCTGCAATTCAGTTTCTCTGTGCTGCAGGTGCGCTGATCAGCCTTTGCCCTGTGCAGCTGTGGTTCTTTGCATCCTTGTGTTCAGTTTTATCTCTGTTTTTGCAGCCTGTTATCAGTGTGTGTACCTATCTGAAAACCCCTTTTCTCTGCCTTAATTCCGCCTCAGTTGTATAAAAGAAACTGTATTTGTTTTTGTGTATTTGTTACATCATTTGCAGTTTCCCATTACAAAAGTAAACTAGTCATACTGTCGCCCTTAGATCTAGACCTGTCATAAGTGTCGTTTTGATCTTAGGAGTAAGTTTGTTTGCTGTTGACAGTTGATTGCGCTTTTACTTTTGTCTTTTCGTTTGAATTTATGAATTTCTAGTGTCGAAACAAGTGTTTACTTCCAAATCAAAAGTGTTGTAATCGTATTTTTGATTTCAAAAAGAAACTTGTTTGTGTTTTCACTTGAAATCGCATTCAAATTTGTACAACAACTTTCTTTTTAGGCATCGATATTAAGAAAGTGAAAACAAATACATGCATTTGTGCATTTGCATATTGATAGTTTGTATGGTTTGATTTAGGAAAAGTGCATTTACAGTGTGCTCTGTGCTCTTTGAGAAAAGTTTGTGTCTTTCTTTTCCCCTTGTAGCTAGGATTTTCATTGTTGAAAAGAGATAAAAGCTTGCTTATCATCTTTAGACTGCATTTAGGAATTGTATATACATCTCGTGGTGATCCAAAAAGGAAAACTTCTAAGAAAGATCAACCTAAAATAAATTGAATGAACTTAACAACACTTTGTAACTTAACGCACAACATAGAGGTCTAGGTTAGAGACGTGTTCTGGCGTCGTAAAACCTGGTGACTGTCGATCTCGCTGATGGTTGGGTGATTCCTCCTGAGAGACGATAAGCACCAGTACGGATTGTGCTCCCACGTACCGTCAAGTATATATTGGGAGACCCCTATAGGCATAAAACCTTTATCCATAAGAAGCCGTGTCGGCTGCCCTACTGATCGCAATGCACTGAACACAGCATTCGGGAAGATTGACTGCCCGTACCTTAAAAAGTATTCTGCGGTTTTGCGAAAAGTTTGGCACACCCTCTACCTAGAACTCCAGAGCAGTCCATTTCGTTCCTTTTCAGACTCCTTAACGGAAAAGGTCCATCTGAGCACTTGTCACTTTAGGCTCATTAAAAATCGAAGGAGACTAGAGTCATCTTTTGCTTTTTCTCGACTCTTTAAAATTGAAAAAGCAAGTTGTGTCCAAGCGTCGTTAAAATTTATTTTAAATGGAAAATTCATACCATTTTTCCTACGTTGATCTTTAGGTTGAGAAAATGGAGCCTACCAACCAAGGAATTCCCCTTGGTGGAAATCCTAGTCCCTTCTCCTCTTGGGGAGATGTTGGTGCGCCCCATATGGCCACATTGTCGCTTCCAGGACTGACAATTGGCTTACCGGTCTGGCTCTTCTCAACCAATGTCGTTCAGAACACCACTATTCCTGAACAGTTGAATCAGCAGTTAGACCAGTCCAGAGTTACCCACCAGCCTTCTACTTCCTATAATTCTTCCTCTCCTCCTTCCTCTTCGCTTGACGGGACTGGTAAAGCTAAAAACCAAGCTCCTAAGGAGAAGAAGGAAAAGAAGAAGAAAGAGAAGAAGAAGAAAGATCCAAAAGCGACTGGGGGCAAACGAGTGTCGTCTAATGAAAATCCACACACTGCACTGACCAGGCCTAAATCGCCATGTGTCATTTGCAAGGGAGACCACTTTCACAGAGATTGTCCCTGCATCCCTCGGATACTAAGGGGCTGGTCTCCCCGTTTGCACAATCCGGTGGCATCAACCTCTGATAGCCATGTTGAAAGCACACCGTCAACTAGCGAAAGTGAAGTCCCAGGACAAAAAGGAAGAGCTAGATCTCCCTGTAGACTGTGCGAAGGTAACCACGCCATCCACCGTTGTCCCTTCTTAGACGAAGCTAAAAGAGTTTTGGATGATCGTCCGGTTTCACCATTACGACTTCCTCCTGGATATAAAAAACTCTTGCCGAGTCCTTCGTTAGTTGAAAATCCAGCTGGCCCGCTCAAGTGGTCAGCTGAAGCGCCGGTCATTGAAGATGAACCAGCTGAATCCATACCCGACGAAAGTCAAAAGGTCGAGGTGGCAGTTGACCCGGTCTTTCCTTCAGAGGATTTATCTTCGAATGATACAGTCACTGAAGAGGATAAAGATGACACCATCCAAATTCTCTTCATCAATACAGACTCCGACGAACACGGGGGCACTCCACCCATTCCTTTATTGCAGGAAGGAAGTTCGTCAGAGCGATACCCGGCCATCTACTCGGTCCCACCACCAAGCAACCTAGTTTTATCCTTCGACTGGAACCGACTAGGCAGACCTCGTTTGCCAGCAAGCATACCATTCCGAATTATCGTCCAAATATACAGAATGGTCATGGCTCGCACCATCATTGATGAGGGGGAATCTGTGAGTATCCTTTCCTCTACTGCTTGGAAAGCGCTTGGTTCGCCATCTCTTTTGCCTGAAATGAGAAATCTGACAAGCTTTGATAAAGTAACCAGTCGACCTTTAGGGATCCTCCCCAATGTGCCCATAACATTGAAAGGGAAGACCGTTCAAATGAACGTGATGGTCGTTCAAGGACCCTTGGATTATAACCTACTCCTTGGAGGAGACTATATATATGGCATGGGAGCCATCATCTCCTCACTCTTTAGAGTAATGTGTTTTCCGCACGAAGGAAGAGTGGTCAAGCTCGTGGACCAACTTTCATTTCCCGGATCACGCATCGCAAATAGTCATATGCCATCCCTAAATGGTCTCTTCACGCAAGAAATGTCTCAACCAATGTTGCACACATCGCGATCGGGATTTAATCGGCGCCGGGAAAAAAGCGGAAAAAATCGTTAAAATCGGGAAAAAATCGGAAAAAAGCGGGAAAAAATCGTTTGGCACAAAAATATTCATTTTTTTTCAATTTTTTTAATATCTAAACCATCTACAACATAAAATAAATACATTGACACATAAATATGATAAAAAAACTAATATATAAGATGTTTAATATCATTTCTAGCGCTAAAATCACACATAACATTGAATCATGTCCTGAATAGTAAGTCCTGAGTCCCAAGTCCAACTCAGCCTCAAAATATCAACAAAAAATATGATAATGTATCTCATCATGTCATAATGTCATATACAATAAAATGAAAGTCTAATCCTATTGATTTCCTCTGCCCCTCTTGCGAGAAAATGGCACAACTTTCTCTTTCCCTCTAGATGTAGAAGCTGGTGCCTGTGGTGGTGGAAATGGCAGTGGAGTCTGACGTGCTCTAGAAGCTGAAGAACTAGTAGTAGCAGCTATAGGAGGCTGAGGTGGACGGAGACCACGTCCTCTACTGGTGGTAGTGGTAGCCCGGGTAGCTCGGGTAGGCGGTGTCACCTCCTCCTCCTGCTCCTCCAACTCCTCCTCCTCCTGCTCCTGCTCCTGCTCCTGCTCCTGCTCCTCCTCCTCCTCCCCCTCATCCTGCACTAACCAATCCTCAGTGGGATCCATGAGAGGCCTCTCGGTCTCAACCCTCCATTCAGCAGTGGTGTCAATCCCATCCAATGAGATGGCTTCCGTATCAGGTGTCTTCTCTAGTTGTTTCACCCACAATCGAAGATTGTAGTAGACATAGACCATGTCATTAAGTCTATGGGACTCCAACCTGTACAAAGTTCATGAAATAATAAATTAATAATTAATAATTAATATTATAAAAAAAATATTGTTTAAAACTTTAATGAATTCAAAAATTTATTTGGAAATTTGCAATATTTTAAATGTTTAAGTGTTAACCTATTGCGCTTCTTGTTGTGTATTTTTTCAAATACACTCCAATTGCGCTCACATCCCGAGGAGCTGCATGTTTGGCTGAGGATGCGTATGGCAAGATTTTGCAAAAGGGGTACTCTGCCACCATACATCTTCCACCATGCGTCTACAACAAAATTACAAATAAAATTTTAAATAAACATAAGAAAAAAATGGAATTTGAAGAAACAATGAAATTTGAAACAAAGTTACAAAGTACATACTACAAACTAAAAAATACCTGGCATTTTAACCGTCCTATCAATGACAGCCATATCAAAGCCAAATAAGCCACCTGACAACTTATATTGCTCAATTTGTCTAGAGATCTCCATACGTTCTTCTGAAGATCTCACCATCTTCTGGACACAGGTTAATAATCCTTCCACGACCTCAACATCAAAATTAAACCCACATGCATAAGAAAATGCAGGGTTCAGGAAAAGCCCAGCAGCATGAATGGGACGATGGAGTGTGTTGTTCCATCGCTCATCAATGACCTTCCATAGAAGGAGTTGTCTCTGGAACCCATCATCTCCCTTGTCATCATAGTAGGACCGAATGGCTTCTTTGGCCCTGTCCATGGCTTCATACAAATAGTCCATTGCGGGCTTCTCACCATCTACCAACCGAAGAACCTTTACCAAAGGTTCAGTGACAGCGCACACCTCCTGCACTCCCGCCCAGAAGTCTTCTTGGTATGAAACAAGTCTGCAGACGGCCTCTCCTTCTGGTTTGCGGCTCATTGGCGAAGAACGCCACTCCTCTGAAACAAACATTCTCTTCAAATCCCACATAGAATTCAAGAGGGATTGAAGAGATATGAAACTCGTCGCAAACCGTGTAATGGCGGGGCGCACCAACTCTTTGTTGTTGGTGCATTTTCTCATCAAGCTAAGCACAGATGTGTGATTGTAAATAAATTTTGTGATGGTTTTTGATGAGTCAACAGCCTCTTTGACAAAGGGAATTTTCCCTATGTCCTCTAACATCAAATCAATACAATGGGCAGCACAAGGTGTCCAAAATAAAGTAGGATGCCTGTCCATAAGCATTCTACCAGCAGCAACATAATTTGCAGCGTTGTCCGTTATGACTTGGACAACATTTTCTGCACCCACCTCCAAAATAAACACATCCAGCAAATCACATAAATTTTTTGCATCTTTGATTTGATGAGTTGCATCAACAGATTTGATAAACATAGTCCCCAAGGGACAACTAACCAAGAAGTTTATAAGGGTTCTCCCCTTTTGGTCAGTCCAACCATCTGACATAACAGTGCATCCTGTTTGTGCCCATGATGCCCTAAAATCCTCCAATCTTTGGGTGCAGTCACGCTTTTCATCTTGAAGAAGCCGGCCTCTGAAATCATGAAGAGAAGGGAGTTTGTACCCCGGGCCAACACTGGCAACAGCATCAAGAGTAGGTTGGAAAAATGGATTATTCCTTATAATGCTGAAAGGAATATCACTCCAGAGGAGAAATTTTGTCATCAACTTGTCAGCTTTTTCTTTTTCAGTTCTTTTCATCATTGAACCGATAGTTGGTTGTGAACTAGGTGTGGTTCGAGGAACAAAATATGATGATGCAGCAAACGGATTGACTGACGCTGCAGTAGAACCTGTGCCACTTGGCCCACTTCCTTCAGCTGACCTTTTTAGTTGCCTTTTGAGTTCTTCTTTGGCGTCTCTAGTGTGCTCTAATTCTCCCAATGCTCTCATGGCTTTTTGGATAATTTCAGCATTTGTCTTTAGACAGGGCCCCACATCACGTCCAGGGATTTGTGCAAGGTGGAACTTCAACCTGTATATCCCCCCGAATATTTCCTTTCCACACAACTTGCAATACAAGTTTTGTCTATCATTCGGAGTTTTAGGGTCACCATATTCCCAGAAAGGATCCAATTTCCTTGGCATGTTTGTTTTTGAATTTTGAATTTGCAAACCTATGGAAAAATAAGGATTAGGAAATAGGAATTTAGGATTACATAAATGATAATAGTAAATACAAATTACAATTTAGCATTTGCAAAATTACAAGCTAATTATTTCCAAAATCCCAATTTCTAAACCCAAGTCACCCAACCAAATGCCAAAAAACAATGAAAAATAAAAAAAAATAAACAATGTTTAAAGAAAATGAGAAAATAAAAATAAAAAATTGGTTCTCATAGTCATAACAAATAACCCATCCCAAATCAATGAAAAATTTCCAAAAATTCTTTAAAAACAATGAAAAACAAAGTTTTTATTGAACCAAAACAAAAAAAAATTAATCTACATACCTGGTTTATGGACAAATTGGCGATCTTGGCTTGGATTCCTCCTAAAATCGCTTCGATTCGCTCCCACAACCGACGGCAACCCTCTCCCTCCCTTCTTCTCCTTCTCCTCCGCGGCGGACTGCTGAATGAATAAAAAAAAAATCGTTTTTTCCATATAAAACCCCGCTGCCCGCGCCCTCCGCGATTTTAACCGAAAAAATCGCGATTTTATCGAAAAAATCGCGATTTTTTGAAAAAATCACGATTTTTTCGATAAAAATCGCTATAAAAAAATGGGCGATTTTTTCGATAAAAATCGCGCTTTGAATCGGCAAATTTAAAAAATCGCGATTTTCCGATTTTATCGCGATGTGTGCAACACTGGTCTCAACCCATGGTCCGTCCTCCCGATGAGCGCGAGTAGTTCGGAGGGATATGACTGGAACCCAGGGGGCATGCATCCTGGTCTGCTTCGGCAGGAAAACTTTGGGTATAGGGTAGGTTTCCGCAGGAGAATATGACTAGTCTGTACCCCGTCCGTCTTGGAAGAGGGGTTATTCTAGAATAAGATTCTCTTGTTAAAGTTATGTGTGTGGCGCTCGTTGTCACTCACCTTTGTTTATCTCGGTAGACATCGCCGAAGAAATGTTTTGTTTACACTGTAAATAGAACAATCTTTGGGTAGCCTGTAAGAGGTAGTACCCTTCCTGATAAAACAAATGTTTTGTCAGCTCGAATAAAGGGTGACCCTTCCTGATAAAACAAATGTTTTGTCAGCTCGAATAGAGGGAGACCTCGAAACTCTGTTTTATACCTGGGGGCATGCAAACCTTTTGAAGTGCAAGCAAGGGGCGGCTATTTATTTTTTAAATTTTTAGGTCCTCCCTTTAAACCTGTAGGTCTAACCCTTTAAACTCGTAGGATTAGTCGTTTCCGAACTTGCATAACGAAAGGATGCGGGGCATTGCTTTGTAAGGCGCAAGCTCCATAAAAAATGGCATCTTACATGAGACATTCTTATCATGCTGGATTAATCGAGCAGTTTTAGCGCATAGTTCATGCTCGTTAAAAAATAAACATAAGATCGAGCAAGTGTTTCAACCCGCGTTTAAGCTCGTTAAAAAATGAACTATCCTCCGGTAAATAACCACCATGAATGTAACATTATCAGCCATTAAAGCCTTGGTCGTGTTTGCACCGTCACCTCCACTTTTCAGTTGGCCGATCATTCACCTCCATATGATTGTTTACCCATTTTGAGGAACAGCTGCGAAGAGTGATTTCACTAGCCATCCTTGTGACACTGCCGTGCTTGGAAAATTCCAACCCTTACCTGGAATCAGCTGCTACCCATTTTATCACTCGTTCCTCAAAAGACGAGTCTTCTTTAAGCTCTTTTCATTTGACTCGTAAAATATGAAAAGATTGCCGAGTTTTGGCTTTCCAGCTCGTTAAAGCGACAGGAAGAGCTATCCCTCCTCTAGATTTTAATCTTTTTGGACCTGAGGGATTATTGCACAAAAAGATCGAGCACTTGTTTTGTTCGGCTCGTTAAAGCTATCGAAAATTCATCCCTTCTGTATTGTTTTATACTTTTTCGGACCTAAGGGATTAGACGACGAAAAAGGACTTCCGGAGTTAAATTTACGTATCTTTTCAGACTCTCTAAAAATGAAAAGGACCGAGTTATCTTTGTCGTTAGACTCGTTAAAAAGATTAATAGTGACAAACTTGTCTTTAGACGAGAACGAGTTTCACTATCGCTAGGCTCGTTAAAACATAGCGATGGGTTTGTCCGAAGGGAAAATTATAGAACAAGCATATGCTATCCTCCTCAAGCTTGACAAAAATAAAGAGGTACTGGTCAGCAATGACTGGGGAAAAATTGGGAAGAAACTCAAAGAACCTTTATTGGTAGCAAGTCGCTCTTGAACATGACACTTCCACTCCGTGCCTGAGTCGGGTTGGGTTGTTTCATTCACCGGTCACATCACCATGGTCTTGCCATACCATCCACCTTTGGGGTAAATGCTACCAATCCATCACACAAATGTCGCCGATATATTCAAGAGAAGTCATCCAGAGAAGTCAACTGTGTCCCATCCACTACCATACATTATACTTCATTCTTTCATGACCGCCACCCTGAACCATATATCATCAGATCGTTTTCACCTCCATCAAAATCATTTGCTCCGTTCCGTGTCACTGATGTGGGATACATCAAGGCCCTCCTTTGACGGATCGCTTCTTGTCGACATCAGCTCATTATCCAAGAAGTTGATCTAGGAACAACCCCTTCAGTACTTTGAAGCTTGCATGCCTCAATGGCAAGTTTCTCACTTCCGGCGATAGGTATACATCAATGACCTTCGACCAAAAGATTTTGCGTGGTGTTCGACGCCAAGTCCTTTATTCACACCACGTGAATTGTACTGCAGTACCTTGAGGGTCATTATCATTATCGGTGATTCCTCTTGCGCTTGTTAACAGTTTACATCATTGACTGGTAATCAAGCGATGTCTTTCCATGTCGACTTCAAAACATTTCTCACATGGATTGACTTGTATTTAGAGTGAAGATCGGACGAGATTGAAGACCCCGGATCTAGTTTCATCCATCCGGGCTGCGATATATATTCAGGAAAAATAAAGACATTGACATGTACAGCATTGCAGAACAGATAATCATCCTACCAAAAGGATGATGATTTCATCAGAATCATCAGTCTACCATCAGACGATTGTCTGTCCTATGTACATAAAAATGAATTTATAAAGCTGAGCATGGGAATGCTCGCCTCAGCTAGATCATGAAAACAGTATGAAAAATAATGTATTGTATTGTATCTTATTACAGGTCTCCTCCCAGCATTGAATGAACTTCGGATCCTCCTAATAAAGCATTTCACCCGATAAACGACCTCATACTTTAGGGGGCAACTGTTATAGACATTTTTGTGCCTTACAGCTATAAGCATGAAATGTCCATAATCCAAGGGATCCAAAGTCCCTAAAGATGTTGTTACAGCTCCTAAAGGAACAAGGTCAACCAATGACAGCTTCTCCCAGAAGTTCTCCACCAAAAACCACTCGGAAACAGTCAATTCAGGATCAATTCAAGTGCTCCACTAGCTGCCTGTGTTGCAAAGCACCCCAGTCCACTGTCTAGGTGTGTTGCAACGCAATTGAATGCACTACCCAGGTGCGTTGAGCGGGAAAGGACAAGTGGCAGAGTCATTCAACGAGGTGGAAAGACCATGGAAGCTTCCAGAATCTTCTCCAATGACACTTGCCTCACTGAATTCGACCAAGTGATGAGTAAGAGGCTCTCAGTCTCCAAGTGGAAGCAAGAACTGACAGAGAGAAGCCACAAGTCAAAACATAAGCTGACTCATCCTCTCTGCTTACATCTATATATGGATCCCTCATCCCAGAGATCCAGAGGCTGGAATTTTGTACTTTGCAGAGAATTGCTGTTGGTTTGAGATTGAGATTGGTACATTGGGTGATTTATGCTTTGTTGGAGGAGAGGAAGGGATTCCTTTGCTGGGAGGTAGATGCTGGATCGGAACTCACTTGGTTGTATCTCCTCTCGGAATTTCTTATCTTATCAATAAAATTATTTGAGTTTCTCCTACATGTTGTGTATCAATGATGTTTTGTTATATTTGCATGTTTAGCTTAATCTGATCTTGAGCTTTTTATGAATGTATATCTATATCTTCGTGTAGTTTCTCTCTCTTGTGATCTTGCAGGAATTCGGTGAAGCTGGGCCGGTAAGGGAGCAGGGAGTTGGGAGCTATTGAAGAGAGGAGCGATTGGATCAACAAACTAGCGAAATACATAGGTTAGTTACATCCTTTCTCCTCATTTACATCTCATAAAGAAGAATACTCAAATAGTTTTCCTTGTTTGTTGCTAAGGCACTATCACACCTTAGAGTGGGATAGGGGCATTCTGAATAGATACTTTTCCCAACAACACACCGGGTTTCCCACATTGGGTTTTTCCCCGAGGAATTTTGTCCAAAACAACCATGTTAATTTTGTGCGTGTGCTAGTATTTCTCAGTTCCTATTTTTGCTTCCACAATATTTGTTTTTGGTGATGAAATTGCTGTGTGATTAATTCAATATTAATAAAAAAATAATAAATTGTTAATCAATTAGGAGAATTAACTTCCAGTTGTTGCATTTCAAGGGATTTTTCACACGGTATCAAAGCGTATTTGATAGACAGGAGGCTTAGAAGCGGAAAAGATAAATTTGCAGCTTAGAGGGAGTTGGAGTACAAATTTTTCAGAGTGTTGCGCGGATTAGCTCAGAACAATTGCGAGAGCCGCACGAGATATTTTCTGTACAACCGCAGCACAACTAGGAGTAGCGACGACTCAGATTTGTGCAGAGCAAATTCTTGTGTGGGTACAGACGGTTTGTAGCAGTTTTCTAAAGCAGATTTAGTGTTGGGTGGAAGAGAAAGTGCACACAAAAAGAGAGATTTTATAGTAGTTTGCTAGAGCGGATTCAGTGCTGGGTGGAAGAGAAAGTGCACACATAGAGAGAGATTTTATAGTAGTTTGCTAGAGTAGATTCAGTGCTGGGTGGAAGAGAAAGTGCACACACATAGAGAGATCTTTTTATCTAAGTTTCGAGTATTTTAGAGTGATCCAGGTGGATATTGGTGGCCACCTGCCAAGTCCACCTGGACCCCCACCATTGTCTTTCTCAGCATTTTCAGTTTCCTTAATTGTAGCACAACTTACTATTTTTAGCAGTTTTTCGGGTCCTGAACTTCCGGAGCCGTTTTGAGGCCCTAAACGACCTTTTTTTGGGAAATTTGAGGCCCTTCCCAAAGTGGTAGTGCTCGGATAGATCTTTCTAACGAGCTATTGTACGCGTCAAACGAAGATCGTATGCCAAAGTTACGACCCCGGGAAGTTGATGTACCAATTTACCCAAACGGGGCCCACAGTTTGGCGTTTCATCTCCTAGGGTTAGGTTTTGGAATGTTAAGGGTTGTCCATTGTTTCTCAACAATAAATAGGCCTTCGAGCCTCATTGTAACACAGTTCAGAGGCATGTAGCCATCACATCTCTTCTCAGAGATAAGCTACCATCGCCCTAGCTAGTTTATTGTCATTTCTGTTTGTAAGCATATTTCAGTATTTTCCATTAATGAAATGAAGTATTATTTTCGCTGCATCTTTGTGTATATGGTTATCTCTGTAATTTGTTGCGTTCCTGTTTAAATCCGGATCAGTGGTATCAGAGCGGTCTGCTTTTTCTCTGTTTTTCTTTGCATGTCCCCAACAAGGTCGGGATATAAGGAGTTAGGGCTTGAACTGGTTGAACCTTTGCAAGACCAGCCTCGCAAATCCCGACGGCCTCCCATGGCGGACGAGAAGAAAGACGAGGGGGCAGGAGATCCCATCAAAATCTTGCTTGAAGAAGCGCTCGAGCGACAACAGAACGCGATGATGGACAGCTTTGCGCAGATCCTTCAGCGGCTACCCAGAAGCGGCGCATCGGCTTCCAGTAGCTCCTCTGGAAACGCCACACCCTTTAAGGTACAAGTTAATTTTGAAATCCCCATATTCGAGGGTCAGATAGACGCCGATGCCGTAGATAAATGGTTAAATCTGCTAGAGGGTTATTTTTCTGTTCATGAATTTTCGAGTCGGGAAAAGATTGTTTTTGCTCTTCTCAAAGCAGCCCCCCACGTCAAGGACTGGTGGGAAACCTACTGCGAGCAGAAGGATGAAAGTACTGGCTCACTATTTTCAGCCGCACCCACCTGGGATTCGTTCCGGGATGCCATCAAGGAGCAGTACTACCCTGTCGGAAGCTATGAGGATGAATACATAAAGTGGACCACGCTGCGGCAGGGAAGGGACCAAGACGTGCCGGAGTTCACCAATCTTTTCCATACCCTTCGCACAAAGTTGGGTATCAAGGATTCGGAGCAACATTTGATACTCAAATACCGTGGCTGCCTGCACAAGTACATCCAGGAAGAAATACAGTTCTTAAACATCCCCTCGCTCGGCGCAGCATACCGGTATGCCGTCAAGGTCGAGCAGAAGTTTAAACAAAAGAAGCGAGACTTTGGATCTGCGAATCCAAAGCAGGGGAAAGGTGCCCCTAAACCACAGAACAAAGGACAAAGCCAAGGCGGGACAGCCCAAGACAACCAGCCGAAGCTGCAAGCAAAGAGCAACGCCGCGAAGCCGAGAAAGGACACTGGAAAATGGTGCGAGTTCCATAAGAGCTCCACTCACAACACAAGTGAGTGTCGGGCCAAGCAGTCACTGGTGGCTGAGCTAAAGGTTTCAGAATCAGATGCATGTTCCGACTCTGAGTCAGAACCCGATAAGGGGTATGAAAAAGGGAAGCAGATCATTGATGCGGATCCCAGCGCCACTGTTGCTACCGCAAAGATCCAGAAAAATGAACCCGAAGATCCAGAGGAGGAGGAGCGTCTCTTCCACTCCCAGATGTGGGTAAAGGGCTCCCCGATACAGTTCATTGTTGATAGCGGGAGTCAAAAGAACCTCATTTCGGCAGAGGTCGTGAAGCGGTTGGGCTTACCGACCACAGCACATCCACAACCATACACCATTGGGTGGCTTCACCAAGGGCGAGATCTTCGCGTGAGCCAGCAGTGTCGCCTTCCATACAACATCAAGCCCTTCACGGATGAGGTATTGTGTGACATTGCTCCCCTTGAAGTTTGTGATGTATTACTAGGACAACCATACTTGTGGAAGCGACATGCTGTGTATGAATCAAGGCCCCGTGCTGTTATTATTACATTGGGAAATAAGTTGTTCAGGATACCAGAGGTAGCACCACCTGCCGCCATCTCTTTGATTACTGCAAAACAATGCAGTAAGATCATTTCCAAAACCAGGAAATTTGTTTTCCTGATGATACGCCCTCAAGGGAAGAAGAAGACAGTGGCCGCGGCCTCCAAACGGGGTTCCTCTGCACGGCAGCTACAGATGGACAAGATTGTGGAGGAGTACGAAGACATCTTCACCTCCCCGGCAGGGGTTCCTCTGCACTGTCAAGTCAAGCACTCCATCGATCTGACCCCAGGTGCGCCGCTACCCAATGGACCAATTTATCGGCGCTCCGTTCTGGAGAACAATGAAATCAAGAGGCAGATTCAGGAGCTCCTGCAGAAAGGTCACATCCGTCCGAGTTCTTCGCCCTGTGGGAGCCCGATAGTGTTGGTACAGAAGAAGGATGGGACGTGGAGACTCTGTATTGACTATCGGGCGCTGAACAAGATCACTGTCCGTAATAGGTACCCGATCCCGCGGATTGATGACCTCCTAGACCAACTAAAGGGGGCGAAATATTTCAGCAAGATCGATCTGAAGTCAGGATATCACCAGGTACCAATTGAACCCTCAGATGTGTGGAAGACTGCCTTCAAATCCAAGGAGGGCCTCTTCGAATGGTTGGTCATGCCTTTCGGATTGACGAATGCTCCTGCAACCTTTATGAGGCTAATGGATGACATCTTGCGGCCATTCACCAACTCCTTTGTAGTAGTATACTTGGATGACATTCTGATCTTCAGCCAGAGTTGGGAAGAGCACCTCCACCACATCCGACAGGTTCTCCAAACACTGCGGCAACACAAGCTATGTGCCAATTTGGAGAAATGCACTTTTGGCATGACCAAGGTTCAGTATCTGGGATACATCATTGATGAACATGGGGTGCATGTCGATCCAGCCAAGGTCCAAGTCATTCGGGATTGGCCCTCTCCAACCACTCTAACAGAGCTCCGCAGCTTTCTAGGTCTTGCCAACTTCTACCGCAGGTTTGTGTTGGGATTTTCTCATATTTCTTGGCCCTTGAGTCAAGTCACCAAGGGCGGGGCGAAAGCAAAATTCTTTTGGTCTGAATCTCAACAGAAGGCATTCAGGGAGTTGAAGGATCGCCTCTGCACGGCACCAGTGCTCGCGTTACCAGATTTACAACAACCATTTGAGGTCGAGACAGATGCCTCTGACTATGCTATTGGGGCAGTCCTTACTCAACATGGACATCCAGTGGCATATCACAGTGAAACACTTTCAGACACAGTCCGGAAGTACCCCACTTATGATAAAGAGATGTATTCCATTGTACAGGCCTGCCGACAATGGAAGCATTACATTTTGGGGAAGGAAACGGTCATCCACACAGACCACCGACCTCTGCAGTTCATACAGACCCAAGGGAAATTGCAGAATGATCGCCATCAGAAGTGGTCTACATACCTGCAACAGTTTCACTTGAATATCAAGTATAAAAAGGGCAGCACCAATAATGTTGCAGATTGCCTCAGTCGACCACCGATCATGGCGCTAACCACCGTGCTCAACTCTTGCGGGCACGAGACTTCTGATTGGCCACTTCTCTACAAAAGCGACCCAGAATTCGGCCACACATACCCGACACTCTTGGAGGGTCGGCAGGTTGCAGATTTTCACCTCCAGGATGCCCTATTATGCCACCTCGGTCACCTCTGTGTTCCTTCAAGCGAGCGTGCCAAGATGATTTGGGAAGCACACTACAGTCGGGCTGCTGGGCATTTCGGGGTCGAGAAAACAGTGGCAGTACTGCAAAACTATTTCTATTGGCCGAATCTTCGACAGGATGTTGGGAAGTACATCCGATCATGTACTGCCTGTGCCATTGCCAAACCGACCATTAAGAAGCAAGGCCTCTATACCCCGTTGCCTACCCCTAGTCGACCTTGGGAATCCATCTCCATGGATTACATGTCAGGCCTTCCTTCCACTAAGCATGGAAATGACTGTGTTTTTGTGGTCGTCGACAGGTTCTCAAAGATGGCCATTATGATGGCCTGCAAGAAGAATATCACAGCAGAAGCCACTGCTAAACTCTTCTTTGAACGAGTGTGGGTGCACTTTGGGATCCCACAGTCTATCATCTCAGATCGGGACAGTCGGTTTCTCAGCACCTTTTGGTCCAGTCTCTGGTCAATGCTGGACACCAAACTCACGAAGTCCACAGCCTTCCATCCTCAAACTGATGGCCAGACAGAGGTTGTCAATAGGATGATTGTGCACATTCTGCGCATGTATAACTCAAAGCATCCACGCACATGGGACGAGAGCCTCCCCTACGTTCAGCACAGCTACAACCGAGCTCTTCACAGCTCCACTGGCCATAGCCCTTTTCAGGTGGGTTTGGGATTCCAGCCACTATGCCCCATTGATGTGGCCATGCCACTTGCAGCTACTCACATGAATTCAGCTCATGTCCAGTCCGAAACAGATAAGGCCACCAGCTTCATTGAGCGAATCCAACATATTCGCCAGCAGGTCCATGACATTCTTGAGAAATCAAATGCCAAGTACAAGCAGCGACATGATCAACATCGGGTGCCACACAAGTTTCAGGTGGGCGACAAAGTCTGGTTGCATTTGCAAAAGGAACGCCTTACTGGAGCCTATCGGAAATTGAGACCACTCCGATATGGTCCTTACACAATTACTAAGGCTATGGGAGACAATGCATTTGAGCTCAGCATTCCCCCATTCCTTGGCCTGCACCCAGTATTTAATGTGGACCGCCTTCGGCCATACTTTCCACCATTGCTAGACACATCCGACATTGCAGAACAGCTCAAACCCACAGAATTAAATCCAGATTGCATGGAACAAGCTGCAACTGATCGGATCATGGACACACAGATCAAGAACACTCGCCAACAGAATATCCAACTGTATCGAGTTGTCAAAGCGGGCCAACTCCTTCAGCAGGGCAAGTGGCTCACCAGGGAACAAGTTCAGCAGAAGTTTCCTCATCTCATGGAGGAGCTCAACGCAATGGGGACCATTGCTTCCTAAGGGGGGAGGAATGATCCAGGTGGATATTGGTGGCCACCTGCCAAGTCCACCTGGACCCCCACCATTGTCTTTCTCAGCATTTTCAGTTTCCTTAATTGTAGCACAACTTACTATTTTTAGCAGTTTTTCGGGTCCTGAACTTCCGGAGCCGTTTTGAGGCCCTAAACGACGTTTTTTGGGAAATCTGGGGGCAACATGGGTCCATGGACCGATGTTGCCCTTCCCAAAGTGGTAGTGCTCGGATAGATCTTTCTAACGAGCTATTGTACGCGTCAAACGGAGATCGTATGCCAAAGTTACGACCCCGGGAAGTTGATGTACCAATTTACCCAAACGGGGCCCACAGTTTGGCGTTTCATCTCCTAGGGTTAGGTTTTGGAATGTTAAGGGTTGTCCATTGTTTCTCAACAATAAATAGGCCTTCGAGCCTCATTGTAACACCGTTCAGAGGCATGTAGCCATCACATCTCTTCTCAGAGATAAGCTACCATCGCCCTAGCTAGTTTATTGCCATTTCTGTTTGTAAGCATATTTCAGTGTTTTCCATTAATGAAATGAAGTATTATTTCCGCTGCATCTTTGTGTATATGGTTATCTCTGTAATTTGTTGCGTTCCTGTTTAAATCCGGATCATAGAGATGGCCGCAATTGGGCTTGGAGATCAGGATAGGTTGGAGGGATCTTCCAACTATGTCATTTGGAAGGCTAGGATGTCATTCTTGCTAGATGAATTTGGTCTGAAGACCTATGTAGAGAATTTGTGGCTGTACCAAACGATGCATATCAACTGAAGGAATACAGGAAAGAGATGGCTAAGGTGAAGTGGATGATCTTGGATGGAGTCCAAGACCATATAGTCTCGCATATATCGACCAAAGAGATGTGGGATGCTCTTGCTCAGCTATATCAAAATCCTTCTGAGCAGTAGAAGATGTTCCTGCAAGAGAAGTTGAGAAATATTAGGATGCAGAAGGGTGAAGGCATAGATCCCTTCCTCACCATAATTTAGGAAATACGGGATCAACTTGTAGTTGTTGGGGAAGCACCTCAACCTACAGAGCTTATGTGTTTGGCCCTAAATAGTGTCTTCGAGGAGTGGCAAGTCTTTTTCCAAAGCATCTTGGGACGAGACACTTTGCCAAGTTGGGACTGGATATGGTCAGACCTACAGCAGGAGGATACGAGGTGAGCTCTAGTAAAGAGCTCGATTAGCGGAAGCAATAACAAGGGTTTGAAGGGTGAGAAGGAAGAACAAAATGTGGCCCTTGCATTAAAGGGTCCTAGTCAGGGATAAGGGGCGAATAAGAAGAAGAAGGATTTATCTAATGTGAAGTGCTTCGGGTGTGGCGAGTTTGGCCACTACAGTACCCAATGTCCTCTTAGGAAGAAGGAAAATTAGGAGAAGTAGGACCAGGCAACAACATCCGCAGAGATAGACAACTTGTCCTCCAGGTTGGAGGAAGATTTCGCCATGTTTGCAGCTATACCTTCAGGAGAGAGGTGGGGCAATATGGAGCTATAGTCCGAGAGCAACGTAGAGTTTGGGCCAGGTCCATTGAGGTGTCCTCATGGATCATTACCTTGCTACATGGGCCCATAGTATTCTATAGTAAGATGGATTAGTGTAAGTTGATGTAGTCAGATTTCCAAGTGATAGTTGCAGACTAGTTGCAGTCAGGTGTTAAGGAGCGTAGATGCAGTGTTGACAACAGAGTAGGTGGCTCAGTGCAGAGTTAGTAGCAGCACAGATCCTTCAATGGACAGTGCAGAGGCTAGTAGCAGTCATATGTTCAGGAGACAGATGCATCACAAAGGCACAGTTGATTCAGTATTCTAGATGCTTCTCAGCTGCAGTAGTTACAGGAGTAGTAACAACAGATGAGAGGGAGTTGCAACGCAGATGCAGAGTTGGCAGTAGTATAGCAGTGTCAGCAACGACATAGATGCAACATCAGAGTTGCGTAGTGGTTGGTGGGCAGTGGTAGGTAGTCACAGTGGCCAGACATCGACAACATGTATAGAGGGTGATGCAGAAACAGGGTATTGGAACAATTCAACACTAGAACACCTTCCTCGCTAAGAGGGAGTGTTAATTTTTGTAGCATTAGATGGTATTATAGTCTTGAGACTTTGTGGAGAGGCTAAAACACACGAGTTATCCAAAACCCAGAAATTGTTTCTCAAAATTCCACTTAGAGATGACTCAATTAAATTAATTGACCATAATTAAAATTTCCTTAAGTGTAACTTCAAAAAAGGGGTTAATGAATAGAAATTAATTGAGAAGGGTATGAATTGTCTAAAAACTCACACGGATCAACTTAGAAGATAATCTCAACCGTTTATTAATTTTTAATCATGGCGGTTGAAATCTCAACTGGAGATTATAAGAAGAATTCAATGGGTAGATGGAGAATATACTTTTGGAGAGGACTTGCAGGTGAGAAGCATTTGAGAGTGTGAGTGCAGATACTCAGTGATCTAGATAGATTGATTCTCTACTGCAGGTGTTTCAAAAAGAGTGATCAAGTTCAAGATCGAGTAACAAAGTGTCAAAGGGGTCGAGACAGTGATCCAGAGGAGGATTTCCAGATTCGGAAGAGGCAAAAGCGAGTAATTGAAGTATTCCACGACGCAGCTAATCCAGATCAGCTGCAAGGGTCACGCATAATTTCCTGACGGGTCACAATTATGGTCGGACGAGTTTTCCCCATACAACTGCAAGGGTCGTGCAAGTTTTCCCAGTACAGTCACACAGATTGATCATAAGCTGTGCGGGCCTGTGCAGAGGTTGGGCAACCAATTTTAAGAGGTTGGGGTTTGCTTGTGGATGTTGCAGTTTCTAAGTCTACCAGTTAGAAACCCTCCATGCACTTTACTGATTTATTCCTACCTACTTGTTCCGTTACTTAACAAGTTATTTACAATGTAAATACTAAAAAATAAACACTAGTGCATGCTCAACATATTATAGATCATCAACTGAAGGAAACAGAAACAAGCACGCAAAATGACACCGTTATTTTTGGACTAATGTCCTCGGAAAATCCCAATGCGGGAAAACCGATGCAGCTATCTAAGGGTTTTATTATTAAGAAATTTCAGAGTACAATCTGGGTGCCAAATTGGGCTAACCCAACAGAGGATTTCCTTGGCATTAGTACCTCTCAGTCTGAGACAAATATCCCGACTGAAACACCGGATAAACCCTCAGGCAACTCCTCAGCTCCAATGCCCTAGAAACCACAGCGTCTTCCTTTCTGGAATGTGTTAGCCTCTCTTTGCCCAGTGTTGACCCTGTGTCACCTTGAATGGACATGCGTCAGCCTCAAGAGGCCCTACGTCAGCCTTTTGGCCCTCTATGTCAGCAACGCTGGCCTCTTTGAAGTATTGTGCAGCTCCTGGCTGACTCTCCGTGGCCATGCGTGAGCCCTGGCTGCTACTGCGTCACTCTCTCTGGCTCTTGCGCTGGTCTCCTGGCACTATCTCTGCCTCTCTGTCTCTCTATACTCAATGCCCCTCAGCTACAACTCCAATCACTGATTCTATCTCTCTTAGCAAACCCCACTCTAGAGAATAGAATGACTGATCATCTGGTGTGATCTCCAAGTGACCCTTAAACCCCCTCTTATACTTTTCTCGTTGACATATCAACAACCAAAATTAAGTCCCTAATTAATGACTAAGATTAGATCTGGCTTTATCCGTGACTTTTGGACCATTCTAACACAATTTTATATTAATTCACATTAATATTTTAATTTCCCTAAGTTTAGGCTTAGGGACTCCATTAAAATATTAATTATTTTAATATCTCTCAAACTGTTTAGAATCTGCCCAAACCCTTTCTGGGTATTGGAGATCTCATGTGCCCCAACCTCTCCACCAAATTTCGTGGTTAGAGCACATCCAATGCTACCCCAAATCAACAGTGGAGGGAGAGAAACTTCTCTCCAAATATTTTCTGTCAAATCTTGCTGATTGGATAGTCAGTTGGGCTTCCAAAGATTTTACTCGGATTTTCATTGTTGCATAATAAAATAAACCCTCAACTGTTGTACTGGTTTCCCACATTGGATTTTTTTTAAGGACTTTTGACCAAAACAACTATGTTAATTTTGTGTGCATGCTAGTATTTATCAGTTCCTATTTTTGCTTCCGCAGTATTTATTTTTGGTGAAGAAATTATAGTGTGATTAATTTGATATTAATTAGAAATTAATTAGAAAATTAATGAACTGTTAATCAATTAAGAGAATTAATTTCCAATCGTTGCATTTCAAGGGAATTTTCACAATATGTATGGTTAATTTTATAATTTTATAATCATTGTTATATTATTAAATCATTTTTTTACTTCTTCAGTCTAACAAATTGTAGAGGTATAGGATTGATGTAGTTTTATTCCACAAATGCAGTGGATGGAAGTGAACACTAAGAAGATATGACTCTGTCTGTTTTGATAAATTGGAGGCATTTAAGCAAATGTGGAGGATTAGTGATAAAACAACTGAATTATGTCTGTGTGAGACAGACGAAATTAAGGTGCAAAGTCAAGGAAGAGGTGAGTTCATTTGGCATGAATGTCATGCTCAATTGTGAAAGCTTTTATATTTCAAATACAATATCTTTCCTCCCTTCTTATCTAGCTAGGGTTTATGATTTTTGATGTTTGTATAAAATATATTTACTTACACATAAGATTTTTTTTTTCTCGTTAAAACTAATTTATTATATACAGGAGCAAGAAAACAGTTACATCATATCAAGACCAACAGAACCAGAGGCCTTGTTATAGACATTTTTGTGCCTCGCATCATGGAGCATGGAATGTCGATAATTACAGGGATCCTCAGTCCCTAAACATGTTGTTCTTACCCCTAAAAGAACAAGGTCATCAAACATCAACACTTCCAATCAGTTCTCCACCTGAAAACACTTCAAAACAGGTCAATTTTGGATCATGTCAGCTGCTTCACTGAGCTTCTGCACTGGAATGCAACTGTTCCTCCTTGTACCTGCGCTGGAAGTCAAGATTAATGAAGGCTACTTGTGCTGGGCGAGATTGGCCAAGTGGCACAGTCATCCTGCAAGGTGTCAACTGCCCAGGAAGCTTCCAAACTGACACTTGGTTCATGAGATTCGCCCTGTGATGAGTAAGAGGTACTTGATCACCATGTGTAAGCAAGGATCTCCAAGTGGACACAAGAACTGAAGATTAACTGAAGAGGGAGAGGACACAAGGCAGCTTCATGTCAGTCTCAAGCTGACTCATCCTCTCTTCTTCTCTCCTATATATAGAGCTCTTCTATGAGGTCTAAGGAGGCTGGAATTTTGTATTAAGCAAGGAGGTGCTGTTGGTTTACAGTTAGAGCTATTGGGTGATTGTTTTACTAGAGGTGAAGAGGAGAGTTCTTGCTGCTGGGGAGGTGCTGCTGGATTGGAGCCATCATTGGTTGTAACCTTCTCAGAACCCTGTTACTTCTATCAATAAAGTTTTGCATGTTCTCCTATATACTTGTATTGCATTGATGTATTGTATTTACATGTATATTTGATTCATCCTAATCCATGCTTCAGTTATGAGTACATGTATCTTGTAGTTTGCTCTCTGGTTTTGTGCAGGATCTGTGTGTAGCTGGACCGGCAAAGAGAGCAAGGAGCTGGGAACAAGAGACAAAGAGAGAGGACAAGGATCGACTAAGCGAAAGACACCAGGTTGGTTGACCTTCTTTTCCTTCTCTCTGTACTTTCATAAAGGAAAACATCAAAGCTTTACTTTCAGTTGTTGCTAAAGACTGTCACCTTTAGAGTAGGGATAGGGTCATCCGCATCGGATACTTTTCCCCACAACAAACTGGCGACTCCGCTGGGGACTCTAGTATCTTGTTGGTGTTTGTAGTATTTTGCTATTCATTTCTTGAAGAAAAGAGTACCAAATCGAAAAGCTTTTGACTATATCAAAAGCGAAGTAGAGGGACTGCTACTCTTGCTCATTTGCTGAGCAAATTCAAGATTTAAAGAGCTAATCTACAAAAGACTCTTTACTCTTTGTGATAGATCTTCATCCTCTTGATCATCCCTTAGCCTGTACTTGACCTATAGCTTTTTATTTCAGCAAAAACAGTGCATTTTTGAGCTTTTTATGACCCGGAATTCTTTGTAGACGAAACTCTCGTGTGTCAGTGCAGGCTGTCCACAGGCAGTCTGCATTACAGCGCAGGTGCTCCCTTCGGGAACTGCGCTGAGAGTGAAACTGGCAGACTAGAACCTGCGCTGGTCCAGTTAGCCATTGTCTTGCTCAGCTTTCCCTTTGTGTCTTAGCCCTGTTTGCACTTGTTTTTGGCTGATTGCTTGCTGGTTATTGTACTTGCTGTAAGCCACTTCTCCTTGACATTATTCCGCCTCAGTTGTGTGATGAAACTGTGAACGTTCTTTCAGTATTTCTTGTTTCAGTTACAGTTTCCCATTGTGAAAAGCGAACCTAGTAGCTGTGGCCTCTTAGATCCTGAACTATAAAAGTGTCTTTGTGATCTTATGAGCTAGTTTTATTACTGTTCATGGCTGTTTGAGTTTGTTTGCTCTTCATTTTTATGGTTTGAATCTATACATTTCCTGTGTTTGAACAAGTCTATCATAAGGTGTCTTTTTGATTGTGGACAAGCTTGTTTATTTCTACTTGAAATTAGATTCAAAATTACACAACAGTTTCCTTTTTGTCTAGCATCAACATTAAGGATAACGAAAAGAAATACATGCATTGTGCATTTTGCATTTGACTGTGTGCTTGACGATTTAGGAAAATGTGCATTTTAGTGTGTGTTCTTTGATCTGTGGAAAAAGTTGTGTCTTTCTTTTCCCTCAGTAGATTAAGGTTTTCAAAGTTGAAAGATTGAAAAGATTTGCTTCTCATTCTTAGATTGCATATAGGAAGTTGTATATATACATCTCGTGGCGAACCTGAAAGGCAAACTGTTAAGAAAGATCAACATTAAAATAAACTCAATTTACATAACAACGCTTTGGAATTTAACGCAAACATCTAGAGGTCTAGGTAGAGACGTGTTCCGGCATCGTTAAACATAGTGACTGTCGATCTCTACGAAGGTGGGTGATTCCTCCTGAGAGTCGGTGGCACTAACACGGACTTGAGCTCCCGCGTACCGTCGCGTATATTGGGAGACCCCTATAGGCTTTTATCCTTTATCCTTAGGAAACCGTGTCGGCCGCCCTACTGATCGCGATGCAGTGAACACAGCATTCACGAAGATCGACCACCCGTACCGTAAAACGTATTCTGTGGTTTCGCGAAAAGTTTGGCACACCCTCTGCCTAGATCTCCAGAGCAGTTTCTTTTGGCCTTTTTCAAACTCTATAACTGAAAAAGTCCAACCGAGCATTTGTCACTTCGGGCTCGTTAATACATCGAAGGCGACTAGAGTCATCTTTAGCTTTTTCTCGACTCTTAAAACATGAAAAAGCAAGTTTGTGTCTAAAAGCGTCGTAAATAAAATTTATTTTAAGCGGAACATAATCACCTGTTATTCCCACGTTGATCTTTCAGTTGAAAAGTATGGAGCCCACCAACCAAGGAAGTAACCTTGGCGGAAGTCCAAATCCCTTCTCCTCTTGGGGAGATGTTGGTGCGCCTCATATGGCTACATTGTCACTTCCAGGATTGACAATCGGCCTTCCTGTTTGGCTCTTTTCAACTAATGTAGTCCAGATCGCCACTAATCCTGAGCAGTCGAATCAACAGTCAGAACAATCTAGAACTACCCACCAGCCTTCCACTTCTTATGATACTTCCTCTGATCCTTCATCTTCGCAAGGTAGAGCCGGCAAAAGTCAGCCTCCCAAGGAGAAGAAGGAAAAGAAGAAGAGAGAAAAGAAGCAGAAGGAGCCTCTGGCGAAGGCGACTGGGGGCAAGCAGAAGAAAACTGACAAAAACCCACACACTGCACCGACCGGGCCTAAATCACCATGTGTCATTTGCAAAGGGATCCATTTCCATTGTGATTGTCCTTGTATTCCCCGGATACTAAGGGACTGGTCCCCAAGGTTGCACAATCCGGTAGCATCAACCTCTGGTTGTCAAGTTGATTGCATTCCCTCAACTAGCGAGAGTGAAGGACGAAGAAGGGGACCAAGATCACCCTGTCTATTGTGTGAAGGTAACCACGCCATCCACAAATGTCCATTCTTAGATGAGGCAAAGAGAGTTTTGGAAGATCGCCCGGTGTCACCGGTGCGACTTCCTCCTGGATACCAAAAACTCGCGCCTAATCCCTCGATAGTTGAAAATCCAGTTGAACCACTCAAGTGGTCAGCTGAAGTGTCGGTCATTGAGAATGAACCTACTGAATCTAGACCAGACGAAAGTCTAAAGGTCGAAACGGCAGTTGACCCGGTTCTTCCTTCAGAAGTTCTATCGTCCAATGACTCCGTCATTGAAGACCCGTCTTCAAATGACACCGTCGCCGAAGAGTCATCTTCATGCGACACCCTCACTGATGAGAACAAGGATGACACCATCCAGGTTCTTTTCATCAGCACCGACTCCGATGAGCGTCAGGGCAATGTGCCCATTCCTTTATCGCAGGAAGGAACATCATCAGAGTCATATCCGGCCGTATATTCGGTCCCACCGCCAAGCAACCTGGTTGTATCCTTTGATTGGAATCAACTAGGCAGACCCCGGTTACCAGCCAGTATACCATTCAGAATCATTGTCCAGATCTATAGAATGATTATGGCTGGTACTATCATTGATGAAGGGGCGTCTGTGAGTATCCTTTCCTCTATTGCTTGGAAAGCACTGGGTTCCCCAACGCTTTTACCTGAGTTGAGAAATCTCTCAGGTTTTGATAAAGGAACCAGTCGACCATTAGGGATCCTCCCCGATGTACCTGTTACATTGAAAGGGAAGACCGTCAGGATGAACGTGTTGGTAGTTCAAGGACCCTTGGATTATAACCTACTCCTTGGACGCGACTATATTTATTGCATGGGAGCGATAGTCTCCTCACTCTTTAGAGTAATGTGTTTTCTACACGAAGGAAGGGTGGTCAAGCTCGTAGACCAACTTTCATTTCCGGGATCTCGCATAGCAAATAGTCAAATACCAATCCTAAATGGTCTGTTCACTCAAGATACGCCTCCGCCCCCAGTCCTCCTTCCCGATGAATGCGAGTGATTCGGAAAGAAAGACTAGGACCCAGGGGGCATGCACCCTAGTCTGCTTCGGGCAGAAGAAACTCCGGGTATAAGAAAGAATTTCCGCAGAAGAACATGACTAGTCCGTACCCCGTCCGTAGGAAGTGGGGTTGTTCTAGAATAATGATCTTTTGTTAAAGTTATGTGTTTGACCGAAGAGTCATTCACCTTTGTCTAAAAAGTGGGCAATGCCCAAGTAGGAATTCCCTTATTGCAACAAGTAGTCACCATCTTTAAATTCAAGCCTCGCCCATCGAAACATATGTTTTGAAGGATAAGCAGGGGCAGTCTACGAAGAAGGAGACCGTATTGTTGTGACAGAGGGTAACCATCTTTGGACAACCCAATGATAGACACTGCCGAAGAAAGAGATTGATTTGCGGCAGCAAATTGAACCGTCTTTGGATAATAAGAAAGAGGCGAACCTCGTTGATAAAGGGGCAGCCTCGAAATTCTATCCTATACCTGGGGGCATGCAAACTTTTGGAATGCAAGGAAGGGACGACTATTTATTTTTTAAATTTTTAGGTCCTCCCTTTAAACCTGTAGGTCTAACCCGTTAAACTCGTAGGATTAGCCGTTTCCGACCTTGCATGAAGAAAGCCTGTGGGGCAAAAGTAAAACTTGCCAAAACTAGAGCATAGTTGTGGTAAGGCATAAGCTCTATAAAAATTGGTCCTTATAGGAGGCGTTCTTTTTATGACTGGTATATCGAGCAGTTTTAGCATATAGTTCATGCTTGTTAAAAAATAAACGCAAAATTCGAGCAGTTTTAGGACTGAATTTATGCTCGTTAAAAAATAGAAAAGTATGAGCAAAGGTTTCCCCCAGAGTTCAAGCTCATGGAAAAAAAATGAACCGGTAAATAACCTTTTGAGATCGTAAATTCATCAGCCATAAGAACCTTGATCGTGTTTTCATCCATCACCTCCACCGTTCATTTGGCCGATCATTCACTTCCATTTGTGTGTTTACCTCTTTTGAGAAACAGCTGCGAAGAGTGATTTCACCTAGCCATCCTTGTGACACTGCCGTGATTGGAAAATTCCAACCTGTACCTGGAATCTGTAGCTATCCCTGTTAATCACTCGTTCCTCAAAAGACGAGTCTTCTTTCAGCTCTTTTCACCGACTCGTAAAATATGAAAAGTTTGCCGAGTTTTGGCCTTCCAGCTCGTTAAATGACCGGAACGCTATCCCTCCTCTAAATTTTAATCTTTTTTGGACCTGAGGGATTATTGCACAAAAGGATCGAGCGCTTGTCTTGTTCGGCTCGTTAAAAGTACCGAACAGCCATCCCTTCTGTATTGTTTTATACTTTTTCGGACTTAAGGGATTAGCTGACGAAAAAGGAATTATGGAGTTAACTTTCTGTACCTTTTCAGACTCTCTAAAAATGAAAAGGACCGAGTTTTCCTTGTCGTTAGACTCGTTAAAATGATTAAATAGCGACAAACTTGTCTTTAGACGAGAACGAGTTTCCCTATCGCTAGGCTCGTTAAATCATAGCGATGGGCTTGCCCGAAGGGCAGGTTATAGAACAAGCATATGTTATCCTCCTCAAGCTTGACAAAAATAAAGAGGTACTGGTCAGAAATGACTGGGGAAAAATTGGGAGAACATCAAAGTTTAATGGTAGCAAGTCACTCTTGAACATGACACTTTTCCTCCGTACCATCGGGTTGGGTTGTTTCATTCACTGGTCTCATCACCATGGTCCTCGCCAAACCATCCACATTTGGGGTAATGCTACCAATCCATCGCATCAGTGTCGTTATATGTTCAAGAGGGGTCATTCTGAAAGTGTCAACCGTGTCCCATCCACTGCCATACATTATCCTTCATCCATTCATGATCGCCACCCTGAATCATACATCACAGTTTGTTTTCACCTCCACTAAATCATTAGCTCCGTTCCGTGTCATTGATGTGGGATTCGTTAAGGCCCTCCTTTGACGGATCGCTTCTTGTCGACTTCAGCTCATTATCCAAGAAGTTGATCTAGGAACACCCCCATCAGTACTTTGAAGCTTGCATGCCTCAATGGCAGGTTTCTCACTTCCGGCGACAGGTATACCTCAATGACCTTCGACCAGAAGATTTTGCGTGGCGTTCGACACCAAGTCCCTTATTCACGCCACGTGAATTGTACTGCCGTACCTTGAGGGTCATCGTCATTATTGGTGATTCCTCTCGCGCTTGTTAACGGTTTTCATTATTGACCGGTAATCAAGCGACGTCTTTCCATGTTCGACTTCAGCGCAATTCTCACATGGATCGACTTGTACTTAGAGTGAAGATCGAATGAGTTTGAAGACCCCGGATCTAGTTTCATCCATCCGGGCTGCGATATATATTCAGGAAATATAAAAGCATTTTCCATGTACATCATTGCAGCAGATGATCATCCTTCTCAAAGGATGATAATTTCAGCAGAAGATTATCAGTCTACCTTCAGACGATCGTCTGTCATTTTTACCAAAATGTATTTATAAAAGCTGAGCATGGGAATGCCCGCCTCAGCCAGATCATGAAAATAGAATGAAAAATAATGTATTGTATTGTATTGTATTACAGGGCATTCTCCTCAGCACTGGAACGAACTTCGGACCCTCTAGATAAAGCATTTCACCCGATAAACGGCCTCATACTTTAGGGGGCAACTGTTATAGACATTTTTGTGCCTCGCATCATGGAGCATGGAATGTCGATAATTACAGGGATCCTCAGTCCCTAAACATGTTGTTCTTACCCCTAAAAGAACAAGGTCATCAAACATCAGCACTTCCAATCAGTTCTCCACCTGAAAACACTTCAAAACAGGTCAATTTTGGATCATGTCAGCTGCTTCACTGAGCTTTTGCGCTGGAATGCAACTGTTCCTCCTTGTACCTGCGCTGGAAGTCAAGATTAATGAAGGCTACCTGCGCTGGGCGAGATTGGCCAAGTGGCACAGTCATCCTGCAAGGTGTCAACTGCCCAGGAAGCTTCCAAACTGACACTTGGTTCATGAGATTCGCCCTGTGATGAGTAAGAGGTACTTGATCACCATGTGTAAGCAAGGATCTCCAAGTGGACACAAGAACTGAAGATTAACTGAAGAGGGAGAGGACACAAGGCAGCTTCATGTCAGTCTCAAGCTGACTCATCCTCTCTTCTTCTCTCCTATATATAGAGCTCTTCTATGAGGTCTAAGGAGGCTGGAATTTTGTATTAAGCAAGGAGGTGCTGTTGGTTTACAGTTAGAGCTATTGGGTGATTGTTTTACTAGAGGTGAAGAGGAGAGTTCTTGCTGCTGGGGAGGTGCTGCTGGATTGGAGCCATCATTGGTTGTAACCTTCTCAGAACCCTGTTACTTCTATCAATAAAGTTTTGCATGTTCTCCTATATACTTGTATTGCATTGATGTATTGTATTTACATGTATATTTGATTCATCCTAATCCATGCTTCAGTTATGAGTACATGTATCTTGTAGTTTGCTCTCTGGTGTTGTGCAGGATCTGTGTGTAGCTGGACCGGCAAAGAGAGCAAGGAGCTGGGAACAAGAGACAAAGAGAGAGGACAAGGATCGACTAAGCGAAAGACACCAGGTTGGTTGACCTTCTTTTCCTTCTCTCTGTACTTTCATAAAGGAAAACATCAAAGCTTTACTTTCAGTTGTTGCTAAAGACTGTCACCTTTAGAGTAGGGATAGGGTCATCCGCATCGGATACTTTTCCCCACAACAGGCCTGTTGTGGCACTTTGGAACAGCTGAGACCAAAAAGAACAGCCCTCACAGGGGCACCAGACTAGAGATAAACAACCCTCGCAGGGGCGCTAGACCAAAAATAAACATCCCTCGCAGGGGCGCCAAACCAAAACTAAACAACCCTCGCAGGGGCGCCGGACCAAAACATTACATCCCCCGCAGGGGCGCCAGCAGAACTTCAGCATAATCCCTCTCGGGGAAGACAAACCCATCCCTGAGCCAACATACCATAAACAAACTATGAGCCAACATAACATGAACAATAAGACCAAAACAAAACCTAAGCAGCGAGGGAGGTCGGAGGTCGGGACTCCGAACAAATGAGCGGCTATTCGTCCGGCTCGTCCTCGACCACCCTACACCTCCATAATTCTCCACTTCCTCTGCAGTGGGAGCAGTGTCCATGTTGACATTGTCCCCTTTGCTGGTCGTCGCCTCCTGAGCCAGAGGGTGATTAGAGACATTCTCTGGAACATCCACAGGCTTCTCCATGACATTCTCTGAGCCGCCAATAGGATGCTTCCCCCTTCTGTCTTGAGAGTCGCCACCATCCGGAGAGTCTTCGAGGAAGAGAAACGACACATGGGCACTGATTCGGGGTCTATTTAGAGAACTGCTAAAGTTGAAAATGGCGGAACCGAAGGCAGCCGTGGAAGTCGGGTCAGAATCAGGAGCACTTGAGTCCAGAAATTGGCTAGTCTGAAGGGGGTTGGCCTCAGAGGTTCGGTGGCAATAGCAGTGGCAACAATGGGGATGAGAAGCATCAACTGGAGGACGCGAAGACCCGCCACGGGTGGAACCTCAACGGCTGAGCATTCGCTGTCGAGGCCTAACCATATTTGCAGGGTCACCAATAATGTAGAGCAGCTCGAAATTGAGTAATCAACCAGGCTTAAGACTACCCAAAACAGTCAGGGAATTGGCCCTGACGGCAAGAACTATAGCCTGAAGAACCTTAGACCGAGAAAGAACCTGCGCACAGAGCACCATGGACTGAGCATGAACCGGCGCATAGAGAGCCAACCCACCACATCGTTTAACATCCCTACCGCCACCTCGAACCCCGTCCGCCATTACTGCTCTCTCCATTCGAACCAAGGAGCCGGACAGAGCATTGAATTGCTTCTGGAGAATGCCAATCCATTTATTCCTTAGCGGCCAGAGACCTGTCATCTCGCATAAGTGACCCTTGAGACAGCGCATGGCTTGCATGTGGCCTTCATTAAACGCGTGTCCTGTCCACCTTATCACCCGCATCCGGGGTCTTACGCATAAGATTACATATAAGATCTATGGTCTTTGTTTAAGATTTCTTGTGGGATAACTTTGTTTCATATTTAGTGGGAAAGGCGATGGATTGAGGAATTTACTTGTTCACAACTGTGTAATTTTATGGTTCCATGTTCATTTTAATTTAACTCATTTGTTGGTTCGTTATGATATCATGTGCTTGTTTAAATTTAAATTTCAATGCAGGTTAAGGAAAGTGGAGGAGCACTAATGAAGCCACTAAATGTCTTTGTGCGAGATAGATGTCGGGCACTATAATAAAGGCAAACACACTGATGTAGAGAGTGATTTCTCTTGTTGTATAATATTATTCAAAAGATTCATCTTTGTTTATTATTTCTCCTAATATGTTTTACTATATGTTTAATATTTCTTAGAAAGCATTTTACTATTTGTGAAATATTTCACTATCTCTATCTCTTTGATGTTTCTTGTGAGATTTTTGGTGTCCTATTAAGATTTTTCATAAGATTTTTTGGTCTTTATTTAATATTTTTTGGTTTATTTTTATTTGGCTCAGTAGGTGGAGAAATTAAGGTTGTCCCTAACAGCCCATATTGTGGGTTGAGGGATGACGTAAATTCTACAATGTAATGGGTAAAGATGAACACTAAGGAAGAGGAGGTATGTATGGTTATATATATATATATATATATATATATATATATTCATTTAAATTAGAGACATATTATAGAATTTGTCATTTCTTTATCAATTGACTACAAGGAAATGTAGGTCAAGGATGTGGAGGAGTGTTAATGACACTAATGAAATACACTTGTGTGAATGATGTGGGGCAATGTAGCAGGTGCAATTGTAGAGGCAAAGGGTGGGTTCTACCTCTAATAATAGCCCATGTTGTGGCTTTAGAATTGATGTGGATACCATAGGTGCAATGGGCGAGGAGAAGACTAAGGAGTCGGAGGTATTCTTGGTTCTATGTGGGTTGAACTTAACTAGTTAGTTGTACATCATTATATCATGTGTTTAGATTTAAAGGAAGTGTTGTGCGTGTGAAGGAAAGTGAAGCACTATTGATGAAGCTATTGAAATGTCTATATGAGAGGGGCATAGACCATCACCATAGAAGCATGGGTAGATGGTGAGTTCTCTTTCGGTGCAAAACACACATACACTTTATTATGAAATTCTCATTTCAATTATATTAATGCTTCTCCTTCCTTGGCTATTTAAGGTTTGTGAGTTTGTCTTTGCATAATTTTTTTAATCATCGTTTAAGATTTCTGATAACATATTTCAGTATTTATTTAATATTTCTCATTATATTTTTGGTGTCTTTTACAGATTTTGTATAAAATTTATGTTCTCTATTGAATATTTTATGGTTTGGAATTTGGTGGGTTTCGTTTGTGGGAAAAAGTGTAGGTTCTAACAATGCATGTTGTGGATATCGAGCTGTTGCACATCCCATTTTGTAGTGGGTGAAGGCAAAGGTTGAAGTGGTATGTATGGTTGTATTTTGTGTTCTTTTAAGTTAGAGACATTTTACATTATTTGTCATTTATTTAAATATTGAGTGCAACTTAATGCAAGAAAAGTAACGTGGAGGATAACTGATGAAACTATTGTAATTTCTGTGTTAGAAACATTGTATTATAGTGAAGAGGTAGAGGCAAAGGCAAGTTCTCTTTTGGTGCAAAATCCATGCAATCTACCATGAGTTCTCTTTTGGTGCAAAATCCATGCAATCTACTATGAATCCTTGTGATGTTGTTTTGTTTCATATTTTTCATAAGATATTTGGTGTGTTTAAAAATTCTCATGAGATTTTATGGTTTCTATTTAATATTTTTCTATTCTTGGTGTGCAGGATGTCCTTGATTGGTTGTGGATGCCTTATGGGCTTGTGGAGAAGAGTCCAACCCTATTGTATTTCTTTGTTTTTTTATTTATTTTTTTGCTATTTATTCACATGCTTTTTTTTTTCTACAACTATGGTTGCTTTTTTTTGCATTGTGAGCATGGCCATGTTAATTTTTGGTTTTGTGTTTTGCTTTTCATGCTTTCTTTCTATTTTATTCCTTATATTTTTCATGATTTTTATATTTGGTTGAATGGGTGGGGAAATTAAGGCATGCCCTAACATCAGATATTGTGGGCTTAGACTTATGAAGATTCAATGGATGTAACCAAGAAAGGTGAAGGAGGTATGTATGAGTCAATTTACTCATTTGCTACTACATAATTTTATGGTTCCATGTTTTAATTGAATTCTTTTGTCGCTTCTTATATAATGTGTGTTCATATAAATTTACAGGAACTGTGGGTAAAGAAAGATAATCAAAATCTACCTAGATAAGGAAAATTTGCCTGGAACTAAGCAGGGTTTGTGGAAATGGATGAAACAAAATATTTTTTTTAATCTTGCTTACAACCATACTAGTTTTCATCTACATGTGGGAGGAGGACTATGAGCTTTGTGCCACTGGAGCATGTGGGTTTCTCTGTTGTGTATTTTTGTCTCAACAATTTCATTAAAACATGACAAATTTTTCCCTTCAACTCCATATTATCGACAACCTTTTGTATGGCTGCTTCATGTCACTTAGATTCTTCTATAGCTCTTGAATACATTTCTCTGATTCAAACATCATCTCTCCATCTTGGATGAAGAAGCAAAAGCATTATGGGCTCTCTCCATCATTGATCATATCGGAACGCGCGTTTGGCAGGAACTTACCATAGCAAGGCAATATAAGGAGCAGAAAAATTTGGCCTATGTAGAAGGCTAGGAAACACTATCTAACTTTTGTATGTGGAGGGTTTTGAGTGAGGTTTAGACTTCAACATCACTCCAACAACTCCCTTTAGACCTCGTCCTAATACATCTTTATGCCATTCTCCGATCAACTTTAGTTGGAACTAACTTGTCTCAAGACCAAGCCTTAGACCTCAGCATTACAAACATCTTTTTGCCATTCTTCAACCAACTTCAGTTGGGCCTTAGTTTGCACACTAACTCAATCATGATGGTTTGTGGTGGAGGTCTTGATATAACAAAATCGTGCAGTTATTGTGATAAAGTCATAAAGTTGAAACTTGAGACTTTATGTAATTAAGAGGTGGCCATTGTCACATCACCACCTCTTTTCTCACTTATGGTTGATTCTCCTTCGGCTCAAGGGGGGCTCTCCCTAAGATAAGATTTTTAAAGATTTTAGGGCTTTGAAGGTAATTTCTAGGTTGAGTTTGAATTGTTTGATCACTGATTGGAAGGCTTAGGTCAACCAAGATATGCTTAATCAAGGCCCCAAACTTACACACTCAAGAGATTACAAGGTGATTTCGAAGAGTAAACCCAAACAAAACTATTTAAAGGGTTTTTAAAAGGGATAAAGTGATGGAGGATAGAATATCAGTGCTTTAGCTTGCCAATATATCATGCGGGCATACAAAGTTGCACAATCAACACACTCTAAGAGAAATCGGAATGGATTTAGCTTCAAAGAATAAGGGAGACATTAATTCTAAGTTGCACGAAACGGGGAAACGGGTACGAGTTTCTAAAATAGGCATGGGTACGAAACGTGACCCCACCAAATTTTGGAAACGAGGAAACGCGAATATCTATATATATATATATATATAGATATAGATATAGATATTAGGACATTTAAGAAATATGTGCAATCATAAAGCATATATGATACATTCTAATTTATTACATTATGATAAAATTGTCAATTGTCAATACATAAACTATAAGTCTCTAAATTTACATCACATTTACTCATGAATGATCACATAATGAAAATAGAAATATCAAAAATCATCCATAAGAAATTTCTAATTTTTTGTCTCATGCTTGATTGGGAGTCTCCTCCTACATAGTCGAACAACCTTAGTGCTCTTGATTAAATACAAATTTCATACCCTAGTACCTTACATGCTCTTGATTAATGGGAATCTCCCCTGCATAGAGGACTTGGTTCTCTTGATTAAATACAAGTTCCATACCCTAGTACATGATAAAATCCAATGGAAACATTGCAATCCCCCCAATCCTGAAATCCTGAAAAACAGATAAGTCTGCTGGATTTTGAGCGAGATCTAAAATTCTACTTTCTCCATATGAAATCCAATGAGGGCGAAACCACTCTCAAACATCTTGAGTCATTTCATGGTAACGTTAAAAATTTAAGTAAAAGAATGAAAATGAAAAATAAAGGAGAATATCACTTTTACTTAAATTTTTAACATTACCATGAAGTTCATTTTAATAACCTAATTAAAAATTAGAAGACAAAATAATAAAATAAAAAAAGTCAAACTACATGTGGAAACAGCGTCGTACAGCCCAGAAACGCGTTTCCGGCTGTATTGGCCACATTTTTGCCTCGAGAAATGTGCCAGTACGGGGCCATACCGTATGCGCTTCTGAGTTTCGTTTCCATTTCAATACGGAAACTCCTCCCCTACCCACATTTCCTGCAGCTTAGCATTAATTGTGTCCCTTAGAGGTTTGGCCTAGGCATCCTACAATCTCAGGGATAAATAAGGGATGGAGCTTTCACATGGGTCACCCTCTCTAAGATAGGATTTAGGGTTTTTAGGGTCTGAAGGTAACTTCTAGATTTGTGTTTGAACTTTGAAGGGTCCAATGGTTGATTGGAAGGCTTAGGTCAACCAATATAAGCTCAAGAAAGGTCCCGAAACACACTCAATCAAGAAATTACATGGTGATTTTGAGGAGTAAACCCCAACAAAATGGTTTACAAGGATTTTAAAAGAGAAAAAGTGATGAAAGATAGAAGATCAATGCCTCAGCTTGCCAATATATTTTTGGGTAATATGGAGTTACATGATCAACACACTTGAAGAAAAATTGAGATGAATTTATGTTCAAAGACTAAGGGACACATTGCTTGTGTGGTTTGACCTGGGTGTTCCGCAATCTTTAAGGATAAATAAGGGAGAGAGCTTTCACATAGGTCACCTCAAAAGAACTCGATAAAAAACTTGTCCAAGGAAAATATTGAGATAAACATACCGACAATTACTTGGGTGACTTCTTAATAACCATTATCCATCAGGATAAACATAATAAAAAAAGACAACTTACTCAATTTAGCATGCATTCATTAGAGTTTACTGATATAATCATCCATGAAAAGAGAACTATCCACATCAACAAGGTCTCTCT
The DNA here is from genome assembly GCA_031772625.1 of Pinus tabuliformis. Classification (NCBI taxonomy): domain Eukaryota; kingdom Viridiplantae; phylum Streptophyta; class Pinopsida; order Pinales; family Pinaceae; genus Pinus; species Pinus tabuliformis. The sequence goes on from CM062815.1 coordinate 840,708,283, forward strand.
AAGAGGTTTATCAACTCATTCATTCATAGCCAAATTTAAGAGAAACAAATATTATAGAAGTTTTAGACTTGCTAAGGGTTTTCTCCCCCAATCCATCCATGAGAAAATGAGAGTAAGTGCATCTCTATTTATAAAGGGATTCTCAACTTCCTTTACATTAAAATATTAATTCCTTAGGTCTAAAACTCTTATTCTAGCCCATGGAGTGGCAAAAGGCCCTCTTCTACAATTAATTTCATTTAAATGATACAAAAATCAAGGGTCACAAGCCTTCAAAAATGACTTGACTTGTCTCCATAAATGAGGAGTGTAGAGGCTCTTAGCAAGCAACATCTAGCCTCCAAAGGATCTCCCAAAAGATGCTCCATCCCTACATGGGATTCCAATTGAAGATATGCCTGAAATCGCAACAAACAACCCTTCAAAGGTGTTGCTACTCAAAATAGGTAGCCCTTCAAAGATTGCCCAAGGGCTTGTACTCTTCTCCTACCAAGCAACTAACAACTCAATACTTCAAATGTGGATGTAAGGGCTCCGAGTGGGTGTTCCATCCTTCATGTCATCATCCAAAGTGGAAACTTGGGTCCCCCAAAACCACTTTGAAGACTTGCATCTTTTCCACAATTTAAATGAGCTAAAACAATTGTTAGGGCAGTCCTTTATACCACAGATCATCTCAATACCCAAATTCATGTTTTAGGTCGGCCCTTCAAATATATTCCATGTTCTAATTGAAATATTCAACACTCCTTAACAAAGGTTGGCCAGGTCATCATTTCCTTGTATTCCATACGCTCTTATATATATATATATATAACCCTAGTCTTTCCATTCTACATATATGTGCCTTAAACTGTTGTCTTGTGTTTATGTGGGAGCACCCCTTTAATGAAACCTCAGCCTTATAGCTTGTATACAGATGCCCAAGGGATTTGTCCTTCTCAGACCAAGGTACATTTCTCCTGTAGGTCTAAAACAAATAAGAAGGCCTGGTGTGTACGTCAAGTTTGAGTGCAAATTGTTTAATGCACTTTTATCAGCCATGTCAACTGGATGTTGCTACTTTGTCATAAATCGAGTGAATAGTTAGGATACTCTTTGAAACATAGAAACATGTAGCATCCTCTTGCATAAGAAGAGTCATCATATCATCTCTAGACACGTATCTCGTTAAAAGGTACATGTATTATGTGTCCTGGAATGAAAATTTCATAATGCATCGACTATAAATTTCTAGAAGCAGATTCCTCTTAGTGCATGCATGTTTCACCTTTAGAGCATCTATTTACCATAGTTCCTTCCATCAAAATTCTAATTTTTTCTCGTAGAAGCTGTCATTCCATGGTCATTTCATTCAATTATATTTGGCTAAGTACAATGTGAGGTTGACACTGTGTTTCCAATATCACCAGTCTGATGTGCCTCATGCAACTAGAGTGTATGCTCTTCTTTAAAAGCATAGCCAACAAATTTTGGCTTCCCAAATGCCACAGGATTCGTTGCTTTGTAGCTATAAGAGGCCTGTGACGTCATGGTTGTTTCTTGTTAGCTTAACTTCTACAACAACGAATCCTATGTCTTGTGACTTCGAGGAGTGATCTTGTATATACTACACATCATCTAGTAATACCATTGAACTTGGTACCTTAACTTTGACATTAGGTGTATATTCATGATATGTTGTCATCTCATTTGGAGTTGCGATCCCCTAGTTGTCTAGGATTTTTTTCATCACAACGCAATGTTCCAATCCATGATCAAGGATGACTGGTTCATCATAGTTGTATCCTCATGATCATAGTAACTATAACCCATCACACCCATCGGTGCATTCTATCCATGTACCTGAAGATTCACAAGCAGAGATGTGGATGGATTGATCTAGTTTGCAATTTTGAAAATACTTGACTAGATACTCTTTTTTCAAAATCAGATCACTAACATGGTTCTGGGAGATGCTTGTAGCTTATTTTAACTCAATTCTTTGACCCATTTCCTTTTAGTGTTAATGTGGAAAAAAAAATCTGTGTCCATTGGTTTAGATACCATGGCACTTAGTAAACACAGGAAACTCATCTGAACCCTGTATTAATACTTCCTATCATTTTGTCACTTGTTGAATCTGCCATGATACTCCACTATACTCCACCATTTCTGAGCAAATTTTCCAAAATTCCAAAATGGTGGGTAATATTGGGCTCCCACTTGGGGACGTGTTATTCTTGGGAACACTAAAGAACCCCAGAATCTCATCAAAATGAAAAATGTGCAAGAAACCAGTGTCAGTTGAAATTAGTGAGCCAATGTGATCACTTCATGATTTCGTTAGCACAATGAACCTTTCCTGTCTATTTGATCATAATAGAAGAGATAGACACATCAGATCTTGAATAGTCATGTGCAGGAATCTCCATTGGAAGTGTATTAAATCACTGGTGTTCACTCCATTTTCCTTTTCTAAAAATAGTCTCAAAAAAAAACACTCACACTTCACATCAGCATCACAACTTCCACCTTCTCTAGATCAGCCTTCTCTTTATATTGTGTGAATTTACCAAATTTATATTGCAAAGACCGTAAACAGATGCAAATACAGTAAGGGATTTATATCATGAACCTGTAAACAATTTCCTGAAATTTTACAAAATCAATTAACAGAACTGCTGAGGTACCTACTTGTGCCCCTGTGGTTGAATATGCCTCCAGTTGTACTGCTACAGTTACCAAAAGACCGAATCCACCCAGCCAAACTGAGCAAAACCTAGCTGCTCAATCTAGTAAGCTTCTTAGCAGAAGCTGACTGTTCCCTCGTGCCCAGAACCTCAGAACGACTCAAGCTATTCCTGTGGATGATTTCCGTACATGATGTTCCTCCTCCTTCCCATTTCTTCCCTCTGTTTTTCTCCCCTGTCGTTCCCAAATCACTGTCCCGTGGTTTTATCCTGTTGTTTGGCGTTGGTCACTCTTCCATCTACAGCCTACCGCTCAGTGCACTGGTGACACGCTCCTCCCTTACGTATTCCTCCCTTATCTCTTTGAAAGTCATGAATGTATATGTTTTATGCTTTAATAAATCATATTATGTTTTATTAAAATATTCTTTTAATATAAACATTATATCGTATATATGTCTTATGATTTAATATATCACATTGTGTTTTATTAAAGTATTCTTTTAATATAAACATTATAACTTTATACTTAGTGTCCCTTTTAATTAATTTCTTATATATATATATATATATATAAGAAATTAATTAAAAGGGACACTAAGTATAAAGTTATATATATATATATATATATATTAAAATTTATTTTATTAATTTATTAATATAATTTTATCAATAATCTGGAATATATAATTCATATAGTCCTCTTTTAATATTTACCCATACATTAAGCAATATTGATGGATAAGTAGAACCTCTATTCAAAAAAGTGTCATGGTATTTAGCACTTATAGTTAATTTAGTATATAATATTAGTGTGGTGTATGCGACACATGCATATGTAGCTATCATATGCATGCACCAGATGCCTGCTATTATTCTTGCGTTCTTTATATTTATAGATAGGTCGTTACATATATGCAGTTCAATGTTCATTTTTCCTTTCTTCTCATTTTCAAAAGTGATTTTTGTCTTAAGAATGGAAGGTGAAGCAAATGATATTTCCTTTTTTCAAACTTGTTTTTGAACAGTTTCTTGATTCCATAGGCACAACCGAAGTCTTGATGATCCCACTTGATTGTATAGAATGAATACAAAGTTTCAAATATATTCTGTTGAAAATTGCAGAAATACTTACCAACTTCATCTTGTAACAAAGATTTGGTCCGTCAAAACTGTAGTGATCCATGGCTTCAACATATGTTAGCCTTGGGACAGGAGTAGGAATTTCAATCCCTTGAATTTCAATTCCATTATACACCAAAATTTTGGCAATGGAGATATCGGGCAATTTTTTGTTTACAACTAAAAGATGACCTACTTCTTGATATGTATATTGTTCAAACCCCAGACTAGAGGTGTCCTTATCCAACACTTTGTTATGCAGTTAGATCAAACCCATAGCCTCCAAGATATTTAGCCCTGCCTGCTTCATACTTGTCTTCATCAAAACTTCCAGTGTGAAGAAAGGCTATTATTTGCTTGAAAACTGTTATCATATAATGGATGTGGGAAATGGTTCAAATCATTGATGGGAAATTTTACAATACAATCCTTATCATCAAAAAATTGCAAATTCATACAATATTCTACTTCTTTGCAATCTTCTGCTTCCTGTCATCTTCATCAACACCAGGGTTATTATCAGATTCTATTCTTCTTATGAGAAGAGAAGTGCCCTTCTTGATTAATTGCTCTTTGTCCCTCATCATTATCACCATATTTTCCACCATATTTTTGTGATAAACTTGTGATAGGGTCAAAGTCATACTTCCTTTCCTCCCAATGGTCATCATCAAATACTGGCAGCCCATCAAAGCAGAATTATACATGATCTGCCTCAATTCTGTCCCAAATGTAAGGTTTGATCCAGATTGATGAGAAGATTATTACGAGTGCCAAGGTGTCATGTCCCTTCTCAAACACATTTGTAATAGGGTGTTGCTACACAATTTTGGCCAAGGAAGAGAACCCATCATTTTAGACTTAGGGACTTAGGATGCAATTCGACATAATTTGGTTGCTAGTGGAATGTGGAGGCCACCCACACAGGAATTCGAATTGGCCCATTCGAATATCTTGGAGGGAAAGTCGAATAAGTGGATGGAGGGGCCCACATGAGGCAAGGGAAGCCCAAGGAGTTATAAGGAGGGAGCAACTCTCATTTTGGGATTCATTGATACATCTTGCAAATAAAATCACTTGACTATTCACTCTACTGTTTAGCTAAGTCAACTGGTTGTTTAGCCACGAATCTCTCAAGCAGGAGATTGAACCTCTACTTCGGGGGACTATTCGTGCCCGCCCTAGAGAGGTAGTTCTACAAGGGTTTCAGGAGTTCCGGGCAGTGACATAGCACCACCAACCAGCACAGAGCAAGGAGTACGTATTTCTGGGTAGCCAGGAAACACGTAGAGGGAGATTGAGGCAAGCAGAGATCTGATTGCTTGTCCAGGAGTTGGGGAGATGAGGTAGCAACATTAGACCAATGTTCTTGCTGGGTTTTACAACTAGCTGAGCCAACATTCCAGCAATTCAAACTGTTGGGTTGGGGGACAACGCAGAGGCCATACAACAGATTTTTGTGGTACTTGAGAGCAGCTGAGTTGGGCCAAGAGATCATTCGGGGAGTCAGGGATTGGATAGCACAGGTGAACTCAACATTTTGGAGAATTTTTCAGGTGGATTTACAGGCAGTTTCCAGCAAGTTGAAATTGGCAGCTAGAGTTGAAGTGAGGCTCCAAGTGGGTTGAAAATCAGAAGTCTAAACCAACCAAAATCCTTTCTGGATTTTTCTGGGTTTTTGACAAGGATCCCAAATATCAAGTTTCATAATTTTCTAAGCACCGGAGGTGGGGTTTTAAGTTGTATCTTTGTAGTAGGCAGTGTAGACTTGTTGGGGATTGAATAGTGCCTTTGGGGGTAGATTTTGGGAAGTCCAAATCAGGCCAAACCATTTCTGGGTTTTTGTGGGTTTTGGCCAAGGAGTCCAAGGTTAAAAGCATATAAATTTCTGGGCAATTTTAGTGCACCTTCCAGTCATTTGAATTTCAGTAAAGTAGTAGTTCCTCTGCATCATAGTGCAGATTGGTGCAGCAGCTGGGTAGCCTTCAGCTTAGCCATTTTCCTCCCTTGGTTTGGTCCTAGTTGTCCTTTTAGACAAGCCCAGGTGCACCATTGCATCATCTATTGTATTTGACTTGCATAAATATAATAAAATGTGTTAGAAGTTCTCCATTTGCATCTTTTAAATGGGTGTTTGCTGAATATTTCATTTTTGTAATTTGCTCCATGTATTATTTGCTTGTTATCACTTGTATTCCTATTAAGGATCATTACAGTGGTATCAAAGCATGATCTTGGCCTAGCTGTGGGAAATTAGCCAGAAGGTCATGGAAGCTTTGGGTATGAGTGCACACAGACGGGTGAAACCGAAGACAAACCCATGGCTCAAGGGAAATCCAGTATGCAAAAATTCTAGGGTAGAATTCATTGGGATGATGAGAGGTTGGCCCAACTGAGGAGGGTGACATACCAAACCAATCCTCACCCTTACAACAAAGACGTTAGAGGTGAGCAGGTCGTGGGGGTGCAGCCATCTACATTGTGTGGGGAAATTCGACCGGATTAGGGCACCAGATCTCCTGAAAAGGAGTACACAGGACAAAGACGGTTAGAGGGTGAGACCACGAGGTGCTTTTGGTGGTGGAGACCTGGCTTTAGATACCAAGAGCCTGAGGAGGAGGTTGAGCATGATGCTGAGAGCCCACAGGATGGTGAGGAGCACATCGATATACCTGGTGTGGTGTAGGAGTCATCTTTCTTAGAGACCTCTTTGATAGCCCTATTTGACATCGTGGTGGAGAGGATAGAGCCTACTCACATAGAACCATTTGTTGACGGGGTGCCATCTCTGGACGAGATGCCAACAGTTGCTGAGGTATCTGGAGTCGTGACCAAGTTTACAGGTGATAGATGCCCACAACAGTTCCATCAGTTTTAGGCCGACCTTCTAGCATTAAAAGGAAGGTCGCGTTAGTGCAAGAGGCGATTCTGTAGCAGAAAGAGTAGCTTGAGGGCATGAGAGAAGTTTTTACCGAGTCCACAACAAAATTGACTCGTGTTGGGGAGCAGTTGGATTCCCTACTGGTGCAGCTAGAGTGCACGTTGGAGTGTGAGAGAAGCCCTCTTCAGACATACATAGACGGGGCTGGTAGCACTGTTAGGTTACCATGACCCATTGGACAGAGGGAGACAAAGCTACCTTGTTAGATTGTATGTATTGACCAGGATAGCGAGATGAGACGACCTGAGTTGCACATGGTGCAACACCCTCATGGTGGGGTTTTTCTATGTGCGGGAGTTCATGCATTCGATCCCTCTCTTAGGGTTGGGTGGCAAGAGATTCTAAGTTGGTACCCGATGGAGTGGACTATAGAGATGGTAGTGGACCCAGGTGGAGCTCAGCAAGATTTTCCAGGCACTGGGGATGCTAGAAGGCCTGACTGGAATTGGGATCTGGGAGGGACTACCTATCCTTTCCCATGTATGTCGGTTGACTACAAGCGGGATGGTGCAGTTGACCTAGTAGTTGAGCATACACTTTCTCTAGGGTAGTCTCGGTCAGCACCAGTGGCTGACCAGTTTATGGAAAGACACTTTTGGTTTTCTTGGTATGGCATTTGTACACGGGATCATTGGGTGATCAACATACTCTAGCAAGAGTTTGTCGGAGGAGGTGGCATTGGTAGGCCACCAGACGGTGCCTTGCATGGAGCTAAGGGCTATTCACTTTTGTGCAGGGCATAAAGGATGCAGAGGAGCGAAGCAGTGGCGGCATCACTGCTGACACATAGGGAGAGTCACTTCTTAGATCCCTCAGGGGGGCTTTGGAGGGACGATCCATTCATAGGTGGGGATAATGATTCAATGGTGGAGGTGATGATACTGATCGGGTGTGGCCTGACACATACATACATAGCTCTCGACCATCATATCCGGGGATATGTTGGAGCATATAGCATTGAGCAGTGGTCTACAGGTGGGCATGGAGATGCATGGTAGTGTGTTGTAGTGCGTTGCACTGCATTGCGTTGTGGGAGTGCCTCACATCGCAGTGAGTACATGCGGGGAGTGACAGGTGCAGCGAGACAAGTAGGAAGCAGGACGGTATCGGATGGCATAACTGCAGCCGAGGGTATCCCGCCATGTATAGGGGTAGGCTGCAGTGTACAGTGGCATGTTCAGGAGTACTGGGATGATCAATGGTATGCAGAGGCGTATGGTGTTGCACAACAAGGTCTTGGAGTGTTGCCTCCAAGGACACCCATGCACGAAGATATTGGGCATACCTTTGGGTGTAGTTAAGCCTGGATCGATGGGGACACAGATGAGCGATACTTGATGGTATCCACGGGGACTCACACTCCTGACCCTCTTCTACGTCACTTACAGGAACGAACGATCTGGTTGTTGTCCTTTGACACTTTGGGCACGAGTAGCAGGGGATGGGGAGCTCACCCAAGATATTTGGATGACACTTGGTGCGATAGAGAGGAGACTTCTCAGTGGGGGCATCGAGTCACTGCCCAAGTTGACAGCCACAGGTCGAGGGATGAGGTGATCATCGACAAGGATGGCATATCATTCATCATTGATTCTATGCCTGGGAGCTGGTCACGGGGGAGACATGTTTCATTCTTTCCAAAGGGCATGTCTGGACCAAAGATGAGCAAAGGATATCGTGTGCGGTTGAGATAGTTGTCTAGTATGTATTTGGGTTCCCGACATTGTATCGACACATTCTCCAGGGGGCGGGTAGCCGAACTAGTGGCGATGGTTGGTAGGAGCAGGATGGATCCACATACACTGAGTCGATTGCGTATATCAGATACCCATCTAATGGTTGCATTCAAGGGGTAGCTATTTGGCACACATGGTTTCCAGTGGTCATTTGTATTACACAGTGGCAGACACCAGACAGTTTAACATGCCTCATATTAGTTCATGATGTATGGAGCCTATATATGGGTGGCATGCAGGGACTAGAGATGAGGGCCAAAGGGATTCCATCGGTTGTCAGGGCTATGTCGCAACAGGTCTACCTATGGGATTCATGGATTCAGTTGATCGATAGATAACTCATGATGAGCGGAGTTGTGGCAGAGAGTGATATAGTTTGCTCTTGTGATGACACATGGGGTTCACAGAGGGTTTCATCATATGGGGAGGTAGACATTGTCTATTGTTGCATAGGTTCAGAGCTAGATTTGGATGGGTAGGCCTTGGTGCCATGGAGATGCCCAGGCAGGATGTGTCTCGCCTCTTTTAGTATTCCACCATCAAGTTCCAGGAGAGCAGGATACTGTCTACGCATGATGGGGAGTATGACATAGTCAGAGTAGCGCAACATCAGCATGGTGGCACCACTCTGGGACTAGCAGGGAACTGGGGCATCACAACTCTTCACAACTCAATAACCTTTAGGGATGTGCCGGCTAGTGCAAGGGGAGATCATATAGATCTTACATTGTGTTTTAGCGAGTCACTGACGAAGTAAGGGACTTTTGGTACTTCCACCAGGCAAGATAGTGAGTGGAGCAAGGGGAGCTTCATGTTGGACATGATGGCTTGGGATCTTGGTATTGAAGGTTTCTTTCATGTCAGGACTGTGCTGAGGTCAAGGACAATTCAGTGGCACATTCTTGAAGTTTCTAAGTCTACGAGTTAGAAACCCTCAATGCACTTTATCTGATTTATTCCTACCTACTTGTTCTGTTACTTAACAAGTTATTTACAATGTAAATACTAAAAATAAACACTAGTGCATGCTCAACATATTACAGATCAACAACTGAAGGAAACAGAAACAATCACACCAAATGACACTGTTATTTTTGGACCAATGTTCCCGGAAAAACCCAATGTGGGAAAGTTGGTGCAGCTATCTAAGGGTTTTCTTATTAAGCAATATCGGAGTACAATCTGGGTGCCCAATCTAGCCTACTCAACAAAGAATTTCCTTGGCAATAATACCTCTCAGTTTGAGACAAATTTCCCGGCTGAAACCCCAGATAATCCTTCCGGCAGCTCCTCAGCTCCAATCTACCCTAGAAACCCCAACGGCTGCCTTTTTGGATTGTGTCATCCCCTCTATGCCAAACGCTGGCCCTGCGTCACCTGAATGGGTTTGCGTCAGCCTTCTGGACCTCTACGTCAGCAACGCTGGCCTCTCTCAATCTCTGCCCAACTCCCCACTACCTTTACGTGGCCCTGCGTGAGCTCTGGCTGCTACTATGTCACTCTCCCCAGCCGCTGCGCTACTCTACCGGCACTATCTTTGCCTCTCTGTCTCTCTGTACTCAATGCCCATCAGCTGCAACTCCGATCACTGATTCTATCTCTTTTAGCAAACGCCGCTCTAGAGAATAGAATGATTGATCACTCTGGTGTACTCTCCAAGCAACCCTCGAGCCTCCTCTTATACTTTTCTCGTTGGCATATCAACGACAGAGATTAAGTCCCTAATCAACAGCTAAGATTAGATCTAGCATGATCCATGTCTTTTGGACCATTCTAACACACTTTTATATTAATCCACATTAATATTTTAATTTCCCTAAGTTTAGACTTAGGGACTCCATTAAAAATATTAATTATTTTAATATCTCTTAAATTGTTTGGAATCTGCCCAAACCGTTTCTAGGTATTGGAGATCTCATGTGCCCCAACCTCTCCACCAAATTTCGTGGCTAGATCACATCCGATGCTACCACAAATCAACACTCCCTCTTAGCGAGGATTGTGCTCTAGCAATACTCCTCACTAAGTATTACTCTGATCATCCGGCATCAGTCCCTGTGCTAATGCTAGGCCTACTGCCCACCATCATCTGCATTGTTGTATCATGTACTGCTGCCCATGGTTCTACCACTTCCACTGTTGCATATGTATGATAGCTCCCTCTGTATCCGTGCTGCTGTTGGTCCTTTCTCCCAACACTGCATCCACACTGCAACTTCTCTCATCATGCTGCCCACTGCTGCACTGCAACTCAGTTACTGAGAAGTAAGTAACTGATCTCCCAACTCTGACCTTGTTGTTGGGCTAGAGAACCTCCTGATGCTGAAGCTCCCTCTACCACTGACAAGTGCTCCCTCTCTGACCTCTATGCTACTTCAACAACTCCCTGCATCTCGCACGGTTGCACACCTCTCTGTGCCATCCTGCACTGGTGCAACACTCTCGTGTCTCTCGCACTGTTGCAGCCTGCTAGCCTCGCGTTGTCTTGAGACTCCTGCATTGTAGCTCTCTCCACCACTTCATCCACATCCGTCTCTACCCACATCAGCCAGTCCTGCTACTCCTCTTCAGGGCTCCCATAGCAAGGTCTAATCCAAGAGGTTGGGTACCTCGAGGATCTTGCCCCTCATCACCTGTAGTCCACTTGACTACAACTCGATGTCTCCCCACTTCTGCTCAAGTGGTGCGTGTGCACTCATGGCACATAAAACAGACAGGATCCTGGCCTTCCAAATGACAAAGTTGGATGCCTCATCCAACTTGTCCTAATCCCTTAGCCCATTCATGGCCATCTCTCTGCTCTTCTTGTCGACTCCTCCGAGTCTCTCTACTTCACACCTGGAAGTTCTCTGTTCGACTCCTTCTGAGTCTACTTCCCGCTTGGAAGTTCTCCGTTTGACTCTTGTTGTGTCTACTTCATGTCAGGAAGTTCTTTGTTCGACTCCTGCTGAGTCTAATTCCCGTCTAGTAGTTCTCTGTTTGACTCAGGCTGAGTCTCTCTACTTCCTGTTTGGAAGTTCTTGGTTCGACTCCCACTGAGTCTCTCTACTTCCCGTCTGGAAGTTCTCTTCTATACTCCCTCTGAGTCCCGATTTCCCTCCTGGAAATCCTTCTGCCAATGTCGAGATGTCCCCTACTCTTATCGTCTGTGCAACCGCACCACTGATCCGAGTTTCTTGGCTAGAAACCCTTGGTAGCAACTCCCTCCTCTTGGCCTTGCCCTGTCTGGTACTGTTCGGACTACAGTGCCTCACCAGCTCCACTCTGCAATATTCCCACAACCTTCTAAACCCCAGCAACTTGAAGGTGAGAGCTCTTAGGCTCTGCGCAATCCCGACACCAGCAACCCAGCCTCCTCAGCCAACTTTGTCAGCCCTTCTAGCTTCTATGTGAGGCTTTCTTTGCCTTCCTTAGCTCTGCGCTGCCTCTTCTTGGCTCACCCTTGATGACGCAAGCACTGCGTCACCCTTCCCTTATTGCTTCTCTGCTAGAAATAGCTTTTGTCACCTCGGGACAACTGTTTTCTATTGCTATTGCTCTGCTCGGCTGATGTCCTCAGTCCTCCTGTGATCTGCAAACTTGGCTCTGATACCATGTTGAAGTTTCTAAATTTACCAGTTAGAAACCCTCCATGCACTTTATCTGATTTATTCCTACCTACTTGTTCTGTTAGTTAACAAGTTATTTACAATGTAAATACTGAAAATAAACACTAGTGCATGCTCAACATATTATAGATCAACAACTGAAGGAAACAAAAACAATCACGCCAAATGACACCGTTATTTTTGGACCATTGTCCCCGGAAAAACCCAATGTGGGAAAACTGGTGCAGTTATATAAGGGTTTTCTTATTAAACAATATCAGAGTACAATCTGTGTTCCAAATTCGGCCTACCCAACAGAGAATTTCCTTGGCAGTAATACCTCTCAGTTTGAGACAAATTTATCAGCTGAAACCCCAGATAATCCTTCCGGCAGCTCCTCAGCTCCGCCCCAAAAACCCCAACGTCTGAATTTTTGGACTACATCAGTGCCTCTTTGCCCAGCACTGGCCCTGCGTCACCCTGAATGGGTTTGCGTGAGCCTTAGGAGGCCCTGTGTCAGCCTTCTGGCCCTCTACATCAGCAATGCTAGCCTCTTCGAAGCTCTGCGTAGCTTCCGGCTACCTTTGCGTGGCCCTGCATGAGCTCTGGCTGCTACTGCGTCACTTTCTCGGCTACTGCGCTACTCTCTCGGCACTATCTCTGTCTCTCTGTATTCAGTGCCCCTCAGCTACAACTCCGATCACTGATTCTATCTCTCTTAGCAAACCCTGCTCTAGAAGATAGAATGATTGATCACTCTGGTGTACTCTCCAAGTGACCCTCAAGCCTCCTCTTATACTTTTCTCATTGACATATCAACGACCGAGATTAAGTCCCTAATCAACGGATAAGATTAGATCTGGCTTGATCCATGACTTTTGGACCATTTTAACACAACTTTATATTAATCCACAATAATATTTTAATTTCCCTAAGTTTAGACTTAGGGACTCCATTAAAAATATTATTTATTTTAATATCTCCTAAACTGTTTAAAATCTGCCCAAACCCTTTCTAGGTATTGGAGATCTCATGTGCCCCAACCTCTCCACCAAATTTCGTGGCTAGAACACATATGGTACTACCACACATCAACACACATATGGGACCCTGGAACATGTTACAATTACAGTGGGGAGCAACAGTTAGAGAGGATGATCGTTCATGCATTGCTTGAGGACAAGCGATTTTTGGAGCGTTGGAAGAACTTGCCGGATGAGGATGCCACTTGGGAGGGTGAGCAAATATTGGAGCACCTAGCTTTGAGGTTTCTTGAGGGCTAGCAACATTTGGGAGGGGAGGACTGTCATGTCCCTTCTCAAACACATTTGTAACAGGGTGCTGCTACACAATTTTGCACAATTTTGGCCAAGGAAGAGAACCCATCGTTTTCGACTTAAGGACTTAGGAGGCAATTCAACTTAATTTGGTTGCTAGTGGAATGTGGCCCATGGGGTCACTCACACGGGAATTTGAATAGCTTGGAGGGAAAGTTGAATAGGTGGATGGAGGGGCCCACATGAGGCAAGGGAAGCCCAAGGAGTTATAAGGAGGGAGAAACTCTCATTTTGGGAATAATTGATACATCTTGCAAACAAAATCACTTGACTGTTCACTCTGTTGTTTAGTTGAGTCAACTAGTTATTTAGCCACGAATATCTCAAGCAGGAGATTCAACCTATACTTTGGGGGACCATCCATGCCCGCCCTAGAGAGTCAGTTCTACAAGGATTTTAGGAGTTCTTGGGGCAGTGACATAGCACCACCAACCAGTGCAAAGCAAGGAGTGTGTATTTCTGGGTAGCCAGGAAACATGTAGAGGGAGATTGAGGCAAACAGAGATCTGATTGCTTGTCCAGGAGTTGGGGAGATGAGGTAGCAACATTAGACCAACATTCTTGTTGGGTTTTACAACCAACTGAGCCAGCATTCTAGCAATTCAAATTGTTGGGCTGGGGGACAATGCAGAGGCCACACAATAGATTTTCGTGGTACTTGGGAGTAGTTGATTTGGGCCAAGAGATCATTCAGGGAGTCATGGATTGGATAACATGGGTGAACTCAACATTTTGGAGAAGTTTTCAGGTGGAATTACAGGCAGTTTGCAGCAAGTCGAAATTGGCAGCTAGAGTTGAGGTGAGTCTTCAAGGGGGTTGAAAATCAGAAGTCTAAACCAGCGAAAATCCTCTTTGGGTTTTTCTGGGTTTTGTCCAAGGAGTCTAAGGCTAAAAGGACAGAATTTTCTGGGCAATTTTTGGGCACTTTCTAGTAGGCCAAAAGTCAGCAGATGTAGTCGGAGAGCAACTCCCAAGAGGCTAAAAATCCAAAGTCAAAATCAGAGAAATTTCCTTCTGGGTTTTGTCCAAGGAGTCTAATATTAAAAGGGTAGAATTTTATGGGAAGTTTTTGGGCACTTTCCAACAGGCCGAAGTTAACAGATCAGCAGTTTACTAGGACAACACATAACATAGTAGAGCAGTAGTTGAACAACCTTCTTTCCAGCTATTCTACCACCTAGGTTTGGTCCAGCGTGTCCTTGAGACAAGCCCAAGTGCACTACTCCATTGATATATTGTACTCATGCTCTCATATTTCATAATATATGGCTCCGCAGTTCCAGTATTACAATGTTTCATGGGTGTTTGCTAAATGTTTTTAATTTTCCATTGTTGCACTGTTTGTTTAATTGGTTTATCACTTAAATTCTTGTTTAGGAACATTAAACAAGGTTGTTGTTCACGACCTTTTCTACCACCCCAAGAAGATTAGATGGTGTTACCTCAACCCCAACAAAATGATCACCTCCAAATTTACTCCAAGTTTCATTACAAGTCCCCTTTTTAACAATTGCAAGCCCCCTTTTTAGCAATTCCACGGTTTAGTGGCTGGTTGGAAGATAACAGAGCAACATTATAATCTATATCTGGCTTCTTCTGGGTGGGTGGCAAGCACATCATCATGCTTTAGAGGGACTTCAAAACTTTTCTTTAGATATGGAGTTCCATTATCTTCAAGGGAGCCAAAAGGATCTCCTTCCACTAGTGCTTCATATTTATTCTTAGTAATGCTTGTGTTGCCTTCAAAAAGACCTAGAAGGCCTTCTTCTTGTAGGGCTGCCACTGGTAGGTGTTTTCAAATTTTTGAAAGTTTGGGCCTCAATATTTGAGAAATTCTTCAATAAAGACCTTCATAGAAGGTATTCTCTTCACACTGCATGAACACCTGATCCAATTCTATTGCTTTGCTTCTAGAGAGTAAGTGAATAGTGTCATCAACTCTGAATCTTGATGTGAATTTCACATGATGGAGAACACCTAAAGAAGGATCACCATCATGTTCTAGACTTCCTTCCAACCAATCCATAATGTAGTGATTAGGGTATGTAGGGATACTCTTGACATCAGTAGCCTCATACATCTCATGAATTTCGCATGGAGCCATCTTTCATCACATGCAAATTTTCCACCATGAGACAAAATTCAATTTTGTACCTTTTTCACAACGTAGTCACCAAGATGAGTTTTCAATGCCTTAAGAATGGTGTTGGTCTCACCTCACAAGTATCAAGCCTTGAAATTTGTAAAGAATAAGGTCTTCGTTATTCCAATGGAGTCACCAAGAAGAGATTCTAATTTGAAACCTCATCCAATGTTGTTTTTCGGGAAATGGACTTTATCCTCACAATAGTGCCAAAATGTTACAACAAATTCTTGCACTTCTCAAGCTAAAGTCCTAAAGCTCAAGTGCAAGACCCTATGTAATTAAGAGGGGACCACTATCACCTCACCAACCCTCTTCTCACTTCTAGTTGACTCTCCTCCAACTCAGGGGGAGTTTTCCCTAGGATAGTATTGCTAGGGTTTTAGGGCTTTGAAGGTAATTTCTAGATTTGAGTTTGAAGGGCCCAATCACTTATTGGAAGGGTTATGTCAACCACGATAAGATCAAGAAAGGCCCCCAAACACACACAATCAAGAAATTAGAAGGTGATTTTCAAGAATAAAACTCAACAAAATGGTTTAAAGGGTTTTTAAATGGTAAACAGTGATGGGGATAGCAGATCATGGCCTTAACTTGCCAATATATTTTTGGGGCATATGGAGTTACACACTTGAAGAGAAATTGGAATTGATTTAGGTTTTAAGACTAAGGGAGACATTACTTGTGTTTCTTAGAGGTTTGACCTAGATTTTCTACAATCTTCAGGGATAAATGAGGGAGCTTTCACATCGGTCACCTGAAAAGATCTTGATGAAAATATTGTGTGGTCGACATGCCTTCTCTAATATCCTCAGTTTGATATGCTTGATGCAATTGGAGCTTAGGCTCTTTTGTACAAATATTCCCTGTAAATTTTGGCTTCCCACATGCCACAATAGTTGTTACTTTATAGCTATAAAAGGCCTGCACATATAATGACTTAGCAACAATTTCATAACAACAACTAGTGTGTTTTGTGACTTTGAAGAGTGAACTTGTCATACCATTGGATTTGACATCTCAGCTCGGGTTTACTTATGTGTATATTGAATATATTCACAACATGTTCTCATCTCACCTGGAGCTATTATACCCTCGTTGTCTAGGATTTTTTTCATTACAATGCAATGCCCCAATTCACGATGATGAGAAGACTGGTTCATTGCAATGATGTCCTCGGGATAATAGTCACTAGTAACCCATCACAACCACCATTACATTCTGTCCATGTGATTTAATATCCTTGAAAAGAGTTGTGGATGGATTGATCTGGTGGGCTCTTTTGAAAATGCATGATAAGATAATCTTGCTATGAAATTAGACCACTGGCATGGTTTTGAGCAGATGCTTGTAGTACTTTTTTACTCAAATCTTTGACCCATTGTTGTGTATTATTACGGCCTTCTAGAAAAAAGTAGTATCCATTGGTTTAGATACCATTGCACTTTATAACTCAAGAATCTCATATGAACCTGTTGTCGCACAGATTGTCACGACAACGCTCAGACCGGGGGCTGTCACTCTGATCCCCGATCTCTCCGTTTAAGCCTGTCTCCTGCAGCTAAGGGGGGTAGACCCCATGAAATGATGAATGACCAAATGCGAATCAATTGGTTTGGGAGACATGAAAGGAACAAGCACTAAATTGATTTTGTTATATTAATAGACCAGTGCCTTATCAAGTTAATGCTTAAATGATTACTTACTAAATGTTGCAGAAATGTAAACCATGTAGAGCAATCATTTATCATTAAATAACTCAAACAAATATTAAATTGGATACGAGAAAATGCTTAAATGATATTCCAACAATTTAAAACTTCGAAATATAAAGATCGATACACAACCATGTAATTTTAAACGCTAACCAGATATCACATTCATGATCATTCAAGCATAAAAAAAAATGATAAACATTAATTCCACATCAAAAATTTAATCTCATGAGGAAAAAATAAAACGTGATAAATCCCAGAACTAATACTGAATCTGGCACAAAATTTCCACAATTTTTTTTTTAGATAAAAATTTGAATGGAATGAAACCCTAAAAAATCTAAATATTAAAATCTACACCTAAAAGAAAAGAAATAATTTATTTATTTTATTCTTTTTAATTCTTAAAAATAAACTTTAAACTAAAATATAAAATTAAAATTCTAAAAGAAATTTTTTTATGATTTTTTTTTAAAGGGCTTTAAACTTAAAAAAAAACTAAAAAAAATGAAAAAATTAAAATTTAATTAAAAAAATTAAATCTAAATATAAAGTTTGAAGCTAACGAATTAAAAAAAAAAAAAAAAAAAAAAAAAAAAAAAAATTTATATTTTTAAACAAAACTTTACAATAAAAACTAAACATAAACCTAAAATTTTAAATCGAAAATCAAATCGCACATAGCTAAAACAAAACATAAAAATGAAAGTCGATTTTTTTTGTTAGTTTAATTTTTTATATACCCAAATCGAATCAAACGAAAGGACTTGCGTTAATGAAATTGAAAACGAAAATTCCTTACTGCTCAACGCAAAGGAGGACCTGGCCCGTAAAAAAAATTAGATGTGGTTTTTTACTGCGTGTTGCAGGTTTTCTTCGACCAAGGACATAAGACGTTTGTAGCTTCCAGCGATTTTTTGATGCGGAGTGCTCTTGGGCGACGATAGTGGGAGAACCCTGAACCGTATTGAAACTAAAAAATTACCTGACGCCCACGATAAACACGTATTTCTTACTGCGTGGAGATGAGTAAAGGATCGGATGCAGGCAGAGAGGGATGCGATGAAGCTGACCACGGTTATTTTGTTTTGTTTGCAGGCTTTAATTTGAGTGCGGGAATGAATGGAACCGCAACAGAAAAGAAATGGGAAGAGGAGGGCAGATAAGGAAGAAGATGCATTGACAGTAGACTAACAAGAGGGTTTTGCAGGCTGGAAAATATATGGGCTTCTCCCTTGTATATATATATATATATATATGTGTGTGTGTGTGTGTGTGTGTGTTTTTCTTTTGACCTTCTGGGCCTGAGACCAACGTACACCCTCGGATTCCGCCAGAAAATTAAAAAAAAAAGAAGAAAAAATCAAAGCCTGTGCCTGCAACCTGCAATGGGAAAACAAAAACCCAAAATGATATGTGCTGCAAATGAAACTAAAACCCTAGATCAGCTAAATAATTACAACATTTACAGATTTTCGACTCTTTATCAGCCAGATTTGTCAATAATCCACAGTAATATTTTCAGAATATAAGTTTAATGTAAGACGCTTAAGAAAACCCTGCATGCATTCATAAATTTTTTTTTGAATGATTAGCCCGGGATCAAAAACTGGCTGGGCTCTTTCAGAAAACACAATCCGGGAGTTGGCTGGTTCAGCCGAGAACTTCCCCTAACGCCCGGTAATCAGAAAAAGGGATTTCCTACACAGCTTAAAATCAACCATTAACATAGAGGGAGAAAACAATAATGAAAACCCGATCAAATGGAGATACGTGCCACTATATTTCAGAATCTAAACTATCATTCAAACCCTAAAAATCAGACAAGATACCTGTGCCTAGATCAATCTTCATTAAGCTATCATCAATGGCTGAAAATAAAATTATGTAGAGAAAAAATAGAACAATCTTACAACATTTTCAGAAGAGTAACACCAACAAGATTTTTAACCCCAAAGTATTCTTTATTGCACAAAAAAAATGACTACAAGAGAGCTTTCTTTAGCACCAGACTCTCAGATCAAATCTGATCTCAAATGACCCCTAGCACCCTATTTAAAGGAAAAATTTCCAACGGCTAGTTCGAGTGATCCATATCAAAATGATCTCGACCGTCGATGAGGATCAAGATATCTCTTAATCTCATCTGTCGAATTTTTTAATGCATTAAAAATTGAAATTCTGCATTTATTTACTCAAAAATATTATTATTTTATTATTTTTAGGTTTTTACTTTATTTTATTATTTTTATCTAATTTTATTATTTTTAGTTTATTTTATAAATTTTAATATTTTTTTTTTTTATAATTTATTTATTTATTTATTTTTTTTTTTTCAGTTTTTTTTTTTAATTTTTTAATTTTTTTAATTTTTAATTTATTTTTAAATGGATCCTCGAACTTAGCCTTTGGAAAAATCACCTAGGACCTAGGACTTAGGACTTATGAGGGGATTAAAACATTTTATAACCCTCAAGACACTTTACATCATGACTTTTACAACTTTACATCTCAAGGGAATAACCCATTTGACATAGACCCTCATAAACCACCCAGTTCTGTGACACAACCATAATTTAGCAGATTAACACACTAGGATTCTCCTAAGATTCTAATGACAAAATCCATTCCGGCTTTGGGGTTAGGTTGAAGGAAAACTCTGTCGATCATAGATCAAAAAACCTTCCGAAACGTAGATTATCACTAAGAAATTAGGTCCACCTAGGCAATTTACATACATGACTCATATCTGCTACAATTATTTACAATTCACATATGCAGACTGGGTTTACAACATAGTATGATCAAGTCGACGATGACTTTCGAATGGCACGAACATGTCGATCAAGTGCTATCCCTTTTTGCTAAGAAAAGGGGGTGTACTTGCTATGGGGAGTTAACACGTAGTGGTCAACATCTGGCTCTACTCGGGAACACGTCGTTGCACTGTAGGAATGTGAGAATCCAGAATCTGCATCTACGCAACACACAACAGAAATAAGTAGCGTCCATCCAAAAATCATCATATAACATTAAACACATGAAAGATATAAGCTCTTCATTTATTAACTATCTAGTAACATGAAAAGTAAATATAATCCTAAAACAGAAATGAAAATACTGAAAAAAACAAGGAGTAAGGTTAGGAATACAGGGGATGCCCCATGGCATCAAATGTGTTCAATATAGTGTATATTGAGCATTTGCCTGCTTTTAGGGAAATCTGTCGGCTGCTTGTCGGATGTGCCATGTCCAATTCTACATATGGTAGGACTTTTTCCTATCCGAAAATCAAGCTGCTCGTGGCCGTCTGATGCATCAAATCTTCTTCTCATTTTCTTCGTCTTGCGCTTTTTCTTCCTGGTATGCTGCATTATTGATGACGTGGAACTTTTTGCTTCAAAGCTATCAGATGAAGTATGTAAGATATGCATGACATGTCTTTCTTCATCTGCATCTGATCTTTATCATTTTTTATTTTATCTGGATCACCTTCAATTAACCACCTTTCAATCGAACCAATGACCTCCTCATAATAAGATGGAGCTTGTTGCAGCAAATGAGAAGGCTCCTGATCTATTGATGTTTCCTGGTTTCTTTCCTCCTTAATCCGCTGTTGAAATTTATGTACCTGTATTGTAATGACATTTATCTGGCTAGAGTGTTCAACTTTCATAGCACTGATTTCCCTGGCATGATCTTCTTGCATGGTCAATAACTTTTTCTGAAGACATATTTGATTAGCTTCCATATCTTTTATTACTTTATCGTCTTTTTCCTTTATGGTCATTAAGCAATGCTGCATAGAGTTTATCTCTTCCTTATGATTTTCTTGCATGGTCGTCATTTTTTCCTCTAAGTCTGATAACTTGCTTTGCATAAAACTAATTTCTGTGTCATGATTAGTCTTCATGGCCTCAATTTCCTTAGTATGTTGATTTTGCATGATCTCTATCTCCCTATTACGCTTTTCCAGGTGGGTGCATAAAATTCTCACATCATTGGCATGATTAGTTTGATTGACCTCCATATTTTTTACCAACAGCATTAGTTCTTGTATAATTTGCTTATGATCTTCCTTTTCATTGTCAACACTATTTTTACAATTTGTTCCTACTTCTCCACTATGATCTGCAATGGTACAAGTGGATGGCAAATTCTGATATGAAGCATTGTCTTGAAATCTTTCATCGACAACTGAACCTTTTATAAGATTATTTTCATTCTGTTGCACAATTTTAGGGGCACAAGGCGAGCTATTTGGATCACCATATCTATCTTTAAAAGCATCGACAATGTCTTGCAAAGAAGTGAAGGAATCTTCAAGACAACTATTAAACCAATTCAAAGCATCATCTTCTAAAGAAAGGACAAATAGACGCATTTTGACATCTTCATGATTATACTGAGGAGATCTACAATACATGATCATTATACAAGTAAACCAGCCTAGATGCTTTTTAACAGCGACTGAAACACCACCCGAGAACACAGGTAATTTAGAAATGGCCACCTCCGGAATATCATGGCGAACATCAGTAAAATGACATGGTTTAAACGAATAATCCATAATGAATAATGAGGAACCAAATGGATGATAGAACGAGATCTCTGCTCAAGAAAATCAATAGATGAAAGAAGTGGAGTCGCCACTTGAACAATGAATCTAATTCTAAGATCCAAAAGAAACCAACAAGCAGATATGAGGAAGGCTTCTTGTCTGGGAAAAATAAGAAAATGGAGTCGCCACCCAAACAAGAAACAAACCGAAGAGAAGCTGCTGATATGACGAAAGATAAGGTGATAAAAGATCTAAATGATAACAAAAAATGTTGAATCTGCCAACTCAAATGAGAGATGAGAAAGATGAAAGAATGATGAGAAATGAGAAGATGAATGTCGTTGAAACGCCAGGGACAGAAAAACTCTTCCCCGGCAGCGGCGCCAAAAAATTTGTCGCACAGATTGTCACAATAACGCTCAGACTGGGGGCTATCACTCTGATCCCCGATCTCTCCGTTTAAGCCTGTCTCCCGCGGCTAAGGGGGGTAGACCCTATGAAATGATTAATGACCAACTGCGAATAAGTTGGTTTGGGAGACACGAAAGGAACAAGCACTAAATTTATTTTGTTATATTAATAGACCAGTGCCTTATCAAGTTAATGCTTAAATGATTACTTACTAAATGTTGCAAAAATGTAAACCATGTAGAGTAATCATTTATCATTAAATAACTCAAACAAAGATTAAATCGGATACGAGAAAATGCTTAAATGATATTCCAACAATTTAAAACTTCGAAAGATAAAGATCGATACACAACCATGTAATTTTAAACGCTAACCAGATATCACATTCATGATCATTCAAGCATAAAAAAAAAATGATAAACACTAATTCCACATCAAAAATTTAATCTCAGTAGGAAAAAATAAAACGTGATAAATCCCAGAACTAATACTGAATCTGGCACAAAATTTCCACAATTTTTTTTTTTTTAGATAAAAGTTTGAACGGAATGAAACCCTAAAAAATCTAAATATTAAAATCTACACCTAAAAGAAAAGAAATATATATATATATATATATATATATATTCTTAAAAATAAACTTTAAACTAAAATATAAAATAAAAATCCTAAAAGAAATTTTTTTATGATTTTTTTTTAAAGGGCTTTAAACTTAAAAAAAATTAATTTAATTAAAAAAAAATAAATCTAAATCTAAAGTCTAAAGCTAACGAATTTTTAAATAAAAAAAAAAATAGTTTACAAAAGATTTTTCGGCGAAGATCACATGAAACATCATTTGTCGACGCGTTCCGAACCAACCAGTGTGGTTCATCGTCAGGACAAGTTTTGACGATGAATCACACTGGTTGGTTCGGAACGCGTCAACAAATGATGTTTCATGTGATCTTCGCCGAAAAATCTTTTGTAAACTTGATATGGATCACAGAAGCCTAAACTCTACTAAAAAAAAATAATTTTTAATTTTTATATTTTTAAAACAAAACTTTACAATAAAATCTAAACATAAACCTAAAATTTTAAATCTAAAATCAAATCGCACATAGCTAAAACAAAACATAAAAATGAAAGTCGAATTTTTTTTTGTTAGTTTAATTTTTTATATACCTAAATCGAATCAAACGAAAGGACTTATGTTAATGAAATTGAAAACGAAAATTCCTTACCGCTCAACGCAAAGGAGGACCTGGCTCGTAAAAAAAATTAGATGTGGTTTTTTACAGCGTGTTGCAGGTTTTCTTCGACGGTGGACAGAAGACGTTTGCAGCTTCCAGCAATTTTTTGATGGCAGAGTGCTCTTGGGCGACCACAGTGGGAGAACCCTAAACTGTATTGAAACTGAAAAATTACCTGACGCCCATGATAAACACATTTTTCTTACTGCGTGGAGATGAGTAAAGGATTGAACGCAAGCAGAGAGGTATGCAATGAAGCTGACCACAATTATTTTGTTTTTTTTGCAGGCTTTAATTTGAGCGCGGGAATGAATGGAACCGCAACAGAAAAGAAATGGGAAGAGGAGGGCGGATAAGGAAGAAGATGCGTTGACAATAGACTGAAAAGAGGGTTTTGCAGGCTGGAAAATATATGGGCTTCTCCCTTGTATATATATATATGTGTGTGTGTTTCTCTTTTGACTTTCTGGGCCTAAGACCAATGTACACCCTCGGATTTCGCCAAAAAAAAAAAAAAAAAAAAAAAAAAAAAAAAAAAAAAAAAAACTCCAAGCCTGTGCCTGCAACCTGCAATGGAAAAACAAAAACCAAAAATAATATGTGCAGCAAATGAAACTAAAACCCTAGATCAGCTAAATAATTACAACATTTACAGATTTTTGACTCTTTATCAGCCAGATTTGTCAATAATCCACAGTAATATTTTCAGAATATAAGTTTAATGTAAGACGCTTCAGAAAACCCTGCATGCATTCATAAAAAAAATTTCGAATGATTAGCCCGGGATCAAAAACTGGCTGGGCTCTTTCAGAAAACACAATCCGGGAGTTGGCTGGTTCAACCGAGAACTTCCCCTAACGCCCGGTAATCAGAAAAAAGGATTTCCTGCACAGCTTAAAATCAACCATTAACATAGAGGGAGAAAACAATAATGAAACCCCGATCAAATGGAGATACCTGCCACTATATTTCAGAATCTAAACTATCATTCAAACCCCAAAGATCAGACAAGATACCTGTGCCTAGATCAATATTCATTAAGCTATCATCAATGGCTGAAAATAAAATTATGCAGAGAAAAAATAGAACAATCTTACAACATTTTCATAAGAGTAACACCAGCAAGATTTTTAACCCCAAAGTCTTCTTTATTGCACAAAAAAATGACTACAAGAGAGCTTTCTTTAGCACCAGACTCTCAGATCAAATCTGATCTCAAATGACCCCTAGCACCTTATTTAAAGGAAAAATTCCCAACGGCTAGTTCGAGTGATCCATGTCAAAATGATCTCGACCATCGATGATGATCAAGACATCTCTTGATCTCATTCTTTGAATTTTTTAATGCATTAAAAATTGAAATTCTTCATTTATTTACTCAAAATATTATTATTTTATTATTTTTAGGTTTTTACTTTATTTTATTATTTTTTATTTTTATCTAAATTTTTATTTATTTATTTTTAGTTTATTTTATAAATTTTATTATTTTTTATTTTTTAAAATTTTTATTTTTCAATTATTTTTATTTTTTTATTTTTTAATTTATTTTTAAATGGATCCTCGAACTTAGCCTTTGGATAAATCACCTAGGACCTAGGACTTAGGACTTATGAGAGGATTAAAACATTTTCTAACCCTCAAGACACTTTACATCATGACTTTTACAACTTTACATCTCAAGGGGAAGAACCCATTTGACATAGACCCTCATAAACCACCCAGTTCTGCGACACAACCATAATCTAGCAGATTAACACACTAGGATTCTCCTAAGATTCTAATGACAAAATCCATTCCGGCTTTGGGGTTAGGCTGAAGGAAAACTCTGCCGATCATAGATCGGTGAGACAAAATATCTTCCGAAACATAGATTATCAGTAGGAAATTAGGTCCACCTAGGCAGTTTACATACATGACTCATATCTGCTAAGATTATTTACAATTCACACATGCAGACTGGGTTTACAACATAGTATGATCAAGTCGACGATGATTGTCGAATGGCACGGACATGTCGATCAAGCGCTATCCCTTTTTGCTAAGAAAAGGGGGTGTACTTGCTATGGGGAGTTGACACGTAGTGGTCAACAGAACCCTGTACTAATAATTCTTGTGCTTGTTGATTTTGCCTCCACCTTTTCTAAGCAAGTTTCTCACATGTCAAAATGGTGGGTAACAGGCCCCACACATGTTTTCCTACCCATACCTATCATATTTGTGACCACTTTCGGCAACCACTTGTCGGAGTTCTCCCTTATTTATAATGTTCTTGATACCCTAAAATTAGCAACAATATATTTTAGCAATACCCTTTGAACAACCTAGTAACACAACGATTAAAATGCAAAATTGTCCTTTACTAGACAACAAGGAGATAAAAGCAAGCAACAAGAGCAGCAAATGCATAGAAGATTGAAGCTAGTGCCATATCTCCATTCTCAAAACCTTAGCTATTAATACCGGCATAGGGGGAAATAACTTGTTTTTGATCCTTTTTTTGGGGTTAAGATCATAACTATCATATAATGAGAATGCAATGTCCCCCCTCGCTTTATTGTGTCGGTTTGAGGTAAAGTGATCACATTTATTACCGTCTTGTACCTGTCACAGTCTTACCCCTTGTTATAGACATTTTTGTGCCTCGCAGCATGGAGCATGAAATGTCAATAATTACAGGGATCCTCAGTCCCTAAACATGTTGTTCTTACCCCTAGAAGAACAAGGTCAGCAAACCACAGCACTTCCCATCAGTTCTCCACCTGAAAACACTAAAAAACAGGCTATTTTTGGATCATGTCAGCTGCTCCACTGAGCAACTGCGCTGAATGTCAACTGCTCCTCCTTGTACCTGCGCTGAAAGTCAACTCCAATGAAGGCTACCTGCGCTGGGCGAGATTGGCCAAGTGGCACAGTCATTCTGCAAGGTGTCAACTGCCCAGGAAGCTTCCAAACTGACACTTGGTTCAAGGGATTCGCCCTGTGATGAGTAAGAAGGTCTTGATCTCCAAGTGGAAGCAAGATTCTCCAAGTGGACTCAAGAACTGAAGATTAACTAAAGTGGGAGAGGACACTAGTCAGCTTTATGCCAGCCTCAAGCTGACTCATCCTTTCTCCAAATCTCCTATATATAGAGCTCTTCTATGAGGTCTGGGGAGGCTGGAATTTTGTGCAAAGCAAGGAAGTGCTGTTGGTTTACAGTTAGAGCTATTGGGTGATTGCTTTTATAGAGGAGAAGAGGGGATTTTCTTGCTGCTGGGGAGGTGCTGCTGGATTGGAGCCATTGATGGTTGTAACCTTCTCAGAACCTTTTACTTCTATCAATAAAGCTTTGAATGTTCTCCTATATACTTGTATTACATTGATGTATTGTTTTTACTTGTATATCTGATTCACTCTAATCCATGCATCAGTTATGAGTACATGTTTCTTGTAGTTTCCCTCTCTTGTTTTTGCAGGATCTTTGTGTAGCTGGGCCGGCAAAGGGAGCAAGGAGCTGGTAACAAGAGACAAAGAGAGAAGACATGATCGACAAAAGCGAAAGACACCGGTTGGTCAATCTTTTCTTCCTTCTCTGTACTTTCATAAAGGAAAAATATCAAAGCTTTACTTTCAGTTGTTGCTAAGGAACTATCACCCTTAGAGTAGGGATAGGGTCATTCCGAGTCGGATACTTTTCCCCACAACAAACTGGCGACTCCGCTGGGGAGCCTAGTATCTTGTTGGTTTATTGTGTTTCTTGCTATTCATCTCATAAACAAGGAGAGCACCAAATCGAACTGCAATTGAGTCCTTCAATTGCAAAGTAGAGGGCAGCTGCTCTGGCTCAGTTTCTGAGCAAGTTTATGATTTGAAGAGCTGATCCACAAGGACTCTTGTGCTCTTTGTGATAACTTTTCATCCTCTTGATCATCCCTTAGCTTGTACTTGACCTATAGCTTTTTATTTCAGCAAAAACAGTGAATTTTTGAGCTTTTTATGACCCGGAAACCCTTGTAAACGCAACTCTCGTGTCTCAGTGCAGGCTGTCCAAAGGCAGTCTGCATTTCAGCGCAGGTACTCCCTTCGGGAACTGCGCTGAGAGTCAGTTTGACAGACCAGAGCCTGCGCTGAACCAGTTAGGCTATGTCTTCCTGAGGTTTCCCACTGAGTCTTGGCCCTGTTTTCACTGTTATTTTGCTGCTGATTGCTTGTCATTTGTAATTGCTGTAAACCAACTTTCCTTGACATTATTCCGCCTCAGTTGTGTGATGAAACTGTGATTGTTCTTTCAGTATTTCTTGTTTCAGTTACAGTTTCCCATTGTGAAAAGCGAACCAGTATAGCTGTGGCCTCTTAGATCCTGAACTGTAAAGGTGTCTTTGTGATCTTAAGAGCTAGTTTTATTACTGTTCATGGCTGTTTGAGTTTGTTTGTTTTTCATTTTATGGTTTGAATTCATACATTTTTAGTGTCGAAACAAGTACCTGTAAGGCATCTTTTGATTTCAGACAAAACTTGTTTGTTTACGCTTCAAATTGAATTCGAAAATTATACGACAGTTTCCTTTTGTCTACATCAACATTAAGGGAAAAGAAAAGAAATACATGCATCTTGCATTTGCATTTTTTGATAAGTTTGCGTGATTGATCTAGGGGAAAGTGCATTAGTTTGTGCTTTGTGCTCTGTGTGGAAAGATAATGTTTTTCTCTCCCCTCAGTAGTTAGGATTTTCAAAGCTAAAAAGATTGTAAAGCTTGCTTATCATTTTAGCTGCATTTAGGAATTTGTACCAATACATCTCGTGGTGATCCTGAAAGACAAACTGCTAAACAAGATCAACTTAAAATATATTGAATGAATCTAAAAACGCTTTGTAACATAACGCTCACAATAGAGGTCTAGGTAGAGACGTGTTCCGGCGTCGTTAAACGTAGTGACCGTCGATCTCTACGAAGGTGGGTGATTCCTCCTGAGGGACGATAACACTAATACGGACTTGTGCTCCCGCGTATCGTCGCGTATATTGGGAGACCCCTATAGGCATTTATCCTTTATCCTTAGGAAGCCGTGTCGGCCGCCCTACTGATCGCGATGCAGTGAACACAGCATTCACGAAGATCGACCACCCGTACCGTAAAACGTATTCTGTGGTTTCGCGAAAGGTTTGGCACACCCTCTGCCTAGATCTCCAGAGCAGTTTCTTTTGGCCTTTTTCAAACTCTATAACTGAAAAAGTCCAACCGAGCATTTGTCACTTCGGGCTCGTTAATACATCGAAGGCGACTAGAGTCATCTTTAGCTTTTTCTCGACTCTTAAAACATGAAAAAGCAAAGTTGTGTCTAAAAGCGTCTAATAAAATTCATTCAATACGGAAACATAATTCCCCTTTTTGTATTTTAGTTGATCAAGTAATCCGCAACCGTGGAGGAAAGTCAATTAAAACTCCGTCGTTCGAGGAGACTCGCGAGTCAACCATCTTTGTCTCCGGAATTGAGAGTAGTACGGACAAAGCGAACTCGCTTGACCGGGTCAAAATCTCCCATTAAAGTTAGAACAACAGTTCCGACAACATCTGAGATTCTGGTCACTCCTAATATTTTTGGAATCCCTGCCTCTATTGAAGAAGTTCAACAACAACAGAGGGACAGTTGTACTGATCCTAGTCTGAAGACAAGTACTTGCATAACTGAACCAGTTCCATCTGAAACCGGTCCACAGAGTCTTGTTGTTCAAACAACTGTCGCTGTCGAAGCAACCCCTTCTTCGGCACCAGAAATCTTTTACGGACCTGACGGTCTTCCTCTTCCTCCTGGTCTGATTGCAATAGAGGAAATCGTAGAGGACCAGCAAGCAAATACTCCAACTCATTTTGGAGTAGGCGCCACTCTTTTTCCTTCTGCATCAGAAGTTTGTCCATCGCCACTGGAAGTTCCTGTAGAATCATTAGGCAGTTTATTGGATAGACTTAAAATGTCTGAGCAACCGTCGACATCTAGGACTGTGCCAAATGACACAGCGACAGCAGAAACTCCTGCTGTCACTCCAACGATGTTTGCCGGCATACCAGCTGTCCCGACTAGCTCTCATCAGCTAGAAGGAGTCCACCCAGGGACTATTACGACAACTTGGTCTGTTCCAGTTTGTTCTTCCGGTATAACACCCGGTAATTCTTATGTTGAAACTAGACAAATTGATCCCTTTGGAAATCAGTTTGGTCCATCCAGTCCTCAAAGGCAAACTATACCCTTGAGTTCCGGATTGTTACCATATGGGGGGCAGTATGCCCTTTCACTTCCCCTTCCGGGGGGATACCCATACGGCAGTTTTCAACAACATTCAGGTTTGACTGAAGTAACGACGAGTGGTTGGGTACCTATATTACCCCAACAACCAAGAGTTTTATATTCCATGCAACAGTTTGTACCTATGTCTACTATCCCGACGACGCCAGCAATTGTAACCGTGTCGCAAGTTCAATCGATGCCTGTTGTATGTCAACCCCAAGTTGTAATGCAACAGCCCATTGAACCCGCAACACAACCACAATCGCCAACTGCCGGGACGACACAGACACAAACGGGAACCATAACCCCGCATCTTGGTCCGTCGGTTAGTATCGCACAGCAAAACATGGCTTCGCAACCATGGATGGTGCAATACCAACAACCTCAGTTTCAACAGGTGTACCAGGGATCTGAACAACAGATCTTTGCGAATAGTGGGCAACCCTATATTCAGAACGGGTTAAATCAACCACTTTACAGTGGCCAAGCCCACCAGCCATATCAGTCATATCAACATCAGTTGCATTATGCTGGTATGCAAAGGCCTACTGCTCAGGCGATTCCATCATATCCTGGGTACGCCTCGCCAAACCTGAATCAACAGTTGCCATTCGTGGCAACTCTAGAATTACCAGATTTACATCGATTGACGAACGATCCAATCGCCTATGCCCATTGGTGGCCAGCGATTCCTCACAAACTTCCTTCGGACATTCCTAAATTCAATGGAAATCCTGGCGAAGACCCGTCGAATCATGTGATGACATTCCATCTGTGGTGTTCGTCGAATACCTTGAATGATGATTCGATAAGGCTTCGCCTTTTCCAGAGGACATTGACTGGCCCGGCGGCTAAATGGTATATTGAATTACCTAGAGCCTCTTTCGACAATTTTAGTTCCCTAGCCACGACTTTCTTAACACACTTTCAGTTACCTATAAGGTACGAAACTGGAACAGAGATCTTGACCAATTTCAAGCAGACAACGGCCACACATATATCAGATCATATACATGAGTGGCGTCGTCGTCGCAGAATGGTAAAGACCTATGTTCCAGATCAGCTATTAGCTGAGTGGTTTATAAAGTCGCTTCTTCCTGCTATAACAGAAGATGTGGCCAAGGGAGGCGTCGTAACAGAGGAGCAGGTTATTGCTCGTGCTCAATATTTGGACTTAGTATATACTCAGTCGGGCACGCTCTATGATAAGATACCTGACGCCCCCAGACCGGAATTTTCAATCCCTCCTCCTCCCGGATCAAATAGTGACTCTCATGCCGGTGATGGCGTGATTGGAACTGCAAACGCTAAGTCGACAAAGGATTCAAATAAGAAAGCCCGTAAGACTTCAAATCAAAAAGCAAATCAAGAGATTCTTGCTTCAGAGGTAAATGCTGTATCTACGGATAAAGGCAAAAACTCCAATCAACCAGGAAGCAAGAAGAAACAAAACGAAGGGAAGAAGAAGAAACAGGGTGAGTCATCCCTTCAAAAAACTTCTTCAAGCCCTCCTAAGAAAGGGAAACCAACGAGTCCATGTCATATATGCGATGAGGATCATTGGACAGCAGATTGTCCATATAAAGCCGAGTTTAAAAGATTCTTAAAGAATTCACAAACCCCAGCTGTATTGACTGATCCGTTTCCCGATCCAAGTCAAAATCTGGTTGATAGTGGAGATACTTCCCGGTGCCAGGTGCTAATGGTGTCGACCTCTGAACAACAGAATGATGCTTCGAGGTCAACCAAATGCAAAAACTGCGGGAATCCGCAGTCGTCGAACGATAAAGGAAATAATCAACCAAGTAGTTCGACGACAACTTCGACAAAAGTTGTGCCACCATTTACTACGGGAAGCATTCCTATGATCCAGGGAAGGAATCACTCTCTCCAAAATATCGGAGTCATTTTCCTAAAAGACCCTACTTTAATGGGTACTTCCGCATTGCCGCCTTCAAGTAATCTGGCGGAAATGACCACAATGGAATATGAGACCTTCTGTTTCTAGCGGATCTGAAAGTTCGAGGATAGTTCCTTTCTCAAGTCAACCTCGTTTAAAAAATGAAATAGAGGGTAAAAGAGGATAGTTCTGTGCGATGTCAACCTCTTTAAAAAATGAAATGTCCCCTTATTATTTAGGGGGCATGGGCCTCATCTGCATTATTATTATGCTGGGGGCATAATCGAGCAGTTTTAGCACATAGTTCATGCTCGTTAAAAAATAAACGCAAGATTCGAGCAGTTTTAGCACATAGTTCATGCTCGTTAAAAAATAAACGCAAGATCCGAGCAGTTTTAGCACATAGTTCATGCTCGTTAAAAAATAAACATAAGTTGTGAGCAATCTTCCCCTAGAGTTCAAGCTCATTCAGAAAAAATGAACCGGTAAATAACCTTTTGAGATCGTAAATTCATCAGCCATAAAAGCCTTGGTCGTGTTTGTGCACCGTCACCTCCACTTTTCATTTGGCCAATCATTCACCTCCATTTGTGTGTTTACCTCTTTTGAGAAACAGCTGCGAAGAGTGATTTCACCTAGCCATCCTTGTGACACTTCCGTGATTGGAAAATTCCAACCTATACCTGGAATCTGCTGCTATCCCTGTTTATCACTCGTTCCTCAAAAGACGAGTCTTCTTTGAGCTCTTTTCACTGACTTGTAAAATATGAAAAGTTTGCCGAGTTTTGGCCTTCCAGCTCGTTAAACGACCGGAAGAGCTATCCCTCCTCTAAATTTTAATCTTTTTGGACCTGAGGGATTATTACACAAAAAGATCGAGCGCTTGTCTTGTTCAGCTCGTTAAAAGTACCGAACACCCATCCCTTCTGTATTGTTTTATACTTTTTCGGACTTAAGGGATTAGATGACGAAAAAGGAATTATGGAGTTAACTTTCTGTACCTTTTCAGACTCTCTAAAAATGAAAAGGACCGAGTTTTCCTTGTCGTTAGACTCGTTAAAATGATTAAATAGCGACAAACTTGTCTTTAGACGAGAACGAGTTTCCCTATCGCTAAGCTCGTTAAATCATAGCGATGGGCTTGCCCGAAGGGCAGGTTATAGAACAAGCATATGTTATCCTCCTCAAGCTTGACAAAAATAAAGAGGTACTGGTCAGAAATGACTGGGGAAAAATTGGGAGAACATCGAAGCTTAATGGTAGCAAGTCGCTCTTGAACATGACACTTTTCTTCCGTACCACATCGGGTTGGGTTGTTTCATTCACCGGTCTCATCACCATGGTCTTCGCCAAACCATCCACATTTTGGGGTAATGCTACCGATCCATCACATCAGTGTCGTTGTATGTTCAAGAGAGGTCATTCTGAAAGTGTCAACCGTGTCCCATCCACTGCCATACATTATCCTTCATCCATTCATGATCGCCACCCTGAATCATATGTCACAGTTTGTTTTCACCTCCACTAAAATCATTAGCTCCATTCCGTGTCATTGATGTGGGATTCATTAAGGCCCTCCTTTGACGGATCGCTTCTTGTCGACTTCAGCTCATTATCCAAGAAGTTGATCTAGGAACGACCCCATCAGTACTTTGAAGCTTGCATGCCTCAATGGCAAGTTTCTCACTTCCGGCGACAGGTATACATCAATGACCTTCGACCAGAAGATTTTGCGTGGCGTTCGACGCCAAGTCCTTTATTCACGCCACGTGAATTGTACTGCAGTACCTTGAGGGTCATTATCATTATCGGTGATTCCTCTCGCGCTTGTTAACGGTTTTCATCATTGACCGGTAATCAAGCGATGTCTTTCCATGTTCGACTTCAGCGCAATTCTCACATGGATCGACTTGTACTCAGAGTGAAGATCGAACGAGTTTGAAGACCCCGGATCTAGTTTCATCCATCCGGGCTGCGATATATGTTCAGGAAATATAAAAGCATTTGTCATGTACATCATTGCAGCAGATGATCATCCTATTCAAAGGATGATAATTACAGCAGAGAATTATCAGTCTACCATCAGACGATCGTCTGTTCTATGTACCAAAATGTATTTATAAAGCTGAGCATGGGAATGCCCGCCTCAGCTAGATCATGAAAACAAAATGAAAAATAATGTATTGTATTGTATTGTATTACAGGGCGCCTCCTCAGCACTGGAATGAACTTCGGACCCTCTAGATAAAGCATTTCACCCGATAAACGGCCTCATACTTTAGGGGGCAACTGTTATAGACATTTTTGTGCCTCGCAGCATGGAGCATGAAATGTCAATAATTACAGGGATCCTCAGTCCCTAAACATGTTGTTCTTACCCCTAGAAGAACAAGGTCAGCAAACCACAGCACTTCCCATCAGTTCTCCACCTGAAAACACTCAAAAACAGGCCATTTTTGGATCATGTCAGCTGCTCCACTGAGCAACTGCGCTGAATGTCAACTGCTCCTCCTTGTATCTGCGCTGAAAGTCAACTCCAATGAAGGCTACCTGCGCTGGGCGAGATTGGCCAAGTGGCACAGTCATTCTGCAAGGTGTCAACTGCCCAGGAAGCTTCCAAACTGACACTTGGTTCAAGGGATTCGCCTTGTGATGAGTAAGAAGGTCTTGATCTCCAAGTGGAAGCAAGATTCTCCAAGTGGACTCAAGAACTGAAGATTAACTAAAGTGGGAGAGGACACTAGTCAGCTTTATGCCAGCCTCAAGCTGACTCATCCTTTCTCCAAATCTCCTATATATAGAGCTCTTCTATGAGGTCTGGGGAGGCTGGAATTTTGTGCAAAGCAAGGAAGTGCTGTTGGTTTACAGTTAGAGCTATTGGGTGATTGCTTTTATAAAGGAGAAGAGGGGATTTTCTTGCTGCTGGGGAGGTGCTGCTGGATTGGAGCCATTGATGGTTGTAACCTTCTCAGAACCTTTTACTTCTATCAATAAAGCTTTGAATGTTCTCCTATATACTTGTATTACATTGATGTATTGTTTTTACTTGTATATCTGATTCACTCTAATCCATGCATCAGTTATGAGTACATGTTTCTTGTAGTTTCCCTCTCTTGTTTTTGCAGGATCTTTGTGTAGCTGGGCCGGCAAAGGGAGCAAGGAGCTGGTAACAAGAGACAAAGAGAGAAGACAGGATCGACAAAAGCGAAAGACACCGGTTGGTCAATCTTTTCTTCCTTCTCTGTACTTTCATAAAGGAAAAATATCAAAGCTTTACTTTCAGTTGTTGCTAAGGAACTATCACCCTTAGAGTAGGGATAGGGTCATTCCGAGTCGGATACTTTTCCCCACAACACCCCTAGCATTAACAATTTTGTATTTAGGAAATTAGTTAAGTAATAATTATGAATCAATTTAGAAAACATGTGAAAAAATTGCACTTAAAATGATTTAAGTAGATTTTTTAGATTTTGAAACTGTGTTACAATTTAGAAACGTTCCCAATGTTTTGAGTGGACAACTCCAATGGAAGCTTTAGTCACATTCAATCGCATTCTAAATATGAAAGCTTTAGTTGGATCCCTGATGATGGGTAGAATGTCTCTTGATCCCCTCATCATGAGTAGACTTTCATAGTTTAAAAACTCAAGTTCTAATTGAACTCCAAGGAACTGTGAAACTCTACATTTTGAAAGATGAGATTTTGGAAGTTCATATTAGAGATTTTGGTTTCTTGTTGTTAAACAATTTTCATTACATTTCTATGTTTCTCATATAAAACACATGATCTGAGGGTATCTTTACATTAAAATTTTCATAAATAACAAGTACCTTTCCTTGGATTTGAGGGGTATCTAATTGCTATATTGTCTAGCACTCTCCATCAACGTATGTAAAACACATGATCTGAGGGTATCTTTACATTACAATTTTCATAAATAACAAGCACCTTTCCTTGGATTTGAGGGGTATCTAATTGCTATGTTGTCTAGCACTCTCCATCAACGTTATGAGTGAAACAACGCTTCATTGGCTTGCCTTTATGTTTTTAATATTTATATTAAGAAATAATTTATCCCTTTGTAATTTGTTACTTATCTATCTTGAATAAAAGAAATATATTTTGAGAAATTTCTAAGATTGCGGTGAAAGCAGAAGTAAAATAGTTAAATGGAAGATTTCAATTTCGTTCTCTAATTGACTATGGGGTTAACCATCCTGCTAAATGTGGTTTTGTCCATGATATACTTTCTAGAAGGGATGATACGTTGCACATTTGAAATTGTGAAATTGTTGCATCTGAGTTAATTTAATTGGTAGAATTTTTCGGTGTTTGTCAATGGATGTTTTTTTCTTTAGTGCAATGTTCATGAGTAGGTGGACTACTTGTTTAGCTTTTCTTGCTTTTAAATTAATATTCGGGGGTTTGTAGTTTGTTCCTTTTGTTCATGATTTGGCACAATTTTAGTATTAACTTTGGTCATGTTCTATTTCATTAACCATTTGCAGCTTCATGTCAATCAAAAGGTGTTAGCGAATGGGATTTGGCTTTATCTTCGTTATCTTTGGGAGGTTCATACCCATGTTGGGATCTATGATTGCAATGCGTTATCATAATCCTCAAAACAAAGGTGTGGACCAATCTCGTCTGAAAAGTATATTCCTTGTTGGATTCCAAGGAAGTTTTTGATATTGAAATTATTTATATTATGAACGAGATTAATTATCTGTTGTACCAATTGGAGTTGACCAATATAAATTGTCATGTAGGAAGGAATCATTTGTAGTCTTTTAACTTTATCAATTTCTTTCTTTTTTGTTTTTCCATTGATATAAAATTGTAAACAAACTTTACCCCATGGTTTAGGAATCCCACAAGTGTTTGCTCAAAGCCCTCCTCTATGGCTGTGTTAGCAAAGCAAGAACAACAAGATAAACCTTTACTATGTGTTACAACTTACAACAAGTTACAACAGAATTCCTTGGGGTTGAGTACACTTATCTACCCTTTGCAATCAATGGTATCCTTCTATGTAGTATTTCGTAGGTTCAAACAACTCTTTGTAGCCAATGCAATATCCTTTTGTGCAATATTACGCAGGTTCGAATAATCCATAATTTTGCAGGTGTAGTTGGTGAAGATGAAGGTTGAGGTGACCTGTATGGTTCCATGTGTGTTTATTTAAATATGAGGCATTTTACATTATCTTCAGCTATCTAATTATTGAGTGCAATGTAACGCGGGTAATGTAAAGTGAGGGGGAGACTAGAGTAGAGTGCAAAGGTAGAGGCAAATTTAGATTTTAGTTCACTTTTGATGCAAATATCCATATATGATCCGTTAGTTACCTATTTCTCCATTTATGATCCCTTTATTTACCTATTTAGGGCTTATGACTTTTGGTGTTTCATATATCTCACAACATTTTGGGTGTATCTAATATTTTTCATATATTTTATTGGGTGCAATGCAAAGCAGATATGAAATGTGGAGGATGACAAACAAAGCTATTGAAATATCTTTATGAGAGACATTCTAGTAGAGTGTACAGGAGGCACAAATAGAGGTTAGTTCTCTTTAGGTGCAAAATCTGTGTATGACTTGCTATGAAGTATTTCTCATTTGAAAACAACAATTCTCCTCCCTCACTTATTTAAGGTTGATGACATTTAGTGTTTGCATAAGATACACTTTCTGGTGCATATGATTATTGATAATATTGTTGGTTTATATTTAAGACTTTCATAATATATTTTTGATCTTTTTTACATATTTCTCACAACTTGTTGTGTCTATTTAATATTTCTCATAATATTGTTTTGGTGTGCAAGATGTCCCTAGTTGGCCATTGACGGATTTTGGTGTGCAGGATGTCCCTGGTTGGCCATTGATGGATTTTGGGATTGCAGATCAAAGTCTCCATCTATTGTTGGCCATTGATGGATTTTGGGATTGCAGATCAAAGTCTCCATCTATTGTTTCTCTTTGATCCTTTCTTTTTTGTTACTTTTATTGGTTTTCTATCATTGTTGGCTTCTGCTCCTTTCTTTTTTGTTACTTTTATTGGTTTTTTTTTGTCATTGTTGGCTTTTGCTCTTTTCTTTTTTGTTACTTTTATTGGTTTTTTTTTGTCATTGTTGGTTTCTTTTGCTATTGTTGTGGTTTTGTTTTGTTTTGTTTTCTACTTTCATTGATTTTATTTTCTTGCATTTGTGAGCATGGCCATGCTAGTTTGTAGCTCGAATTTTGTTTTTCTTATGTGTCCTCTTATTTATTTTTCCTTCTTTTATTAATTTTTTTGGGTTTTTACAGCCAAATGTGCATTTATGGTTCCATGCTTCATTTAATTTAACTCGTTTGTTTCCAAATAATCATAAATAATCATATCTTGTGTGCTCTTTTAAATTTAAATGCAATTCGGGAAGGAAAGTGGAGGAACATAATGAAACCATTGAACATCTTTGTGTAAAAAAGATGTAGAGCACTAGAACAAAGTAGAGGTCACTGAATGTCTTTATGTAAAAAAGATGTGGAGCACTACAACAAGGGTAGAGGCAATGGCGTAGTGGGTGAGTTATCTGTTGGCATATAGGGTAAGCTATCTTGTGATGAGATTATTCATAAGACTTGTCTTTGTTTGTGATTTCTCATGCTATATTTTACTATTTGTATACTATTTATCACGATATTTTTGGTGTCCTTATATGATAAGTAAGACAATATTATGAGAATATTTTGGGGTTGGTTTTTGTTTGTCTTGGTGGAGAAATTGATGCAGGTTCCTAACAATCCATATTGTGGTTTTAGGGATGACACGCCTTCCACAGCATAATGGGTGAAGGCAAATGATAAGGAAGACAAAGTATATATACTTTCATATATGTTCATTTAAATTAGAGGTATATTATATTATTTGTCATTTATTTACTAATTGAGTGTAAATGTTGGTAAATAGTGGTGAACTACTACTGACATTTATGAAAACATACTTGTGTGAAAGAGACACGAGCGATGTAGCATGTGCAATGGTAGAGGAAAATTGTGGGTTCTAATTCTATGAATAATAGCCCATATTGTGGGTCTAGAACCGATGTAGATTCCACAAATGCATTGGGTAAGGAGAAGGCCAAGGAGTAGTAGGTATGCATGGTTATAACTAAACTTGTGCATTTAGTTCTAAAAGTGCAGCGGGCAAAGATGATGGAGGTATGCATTGAGAAATTTACTTGTTCACCACTACATAACTATATGGTTAATTTAACTCGTTTGTTTCTAAATAATAATGTGTTCTCATTAAATTTAAATGCAATTCAGGAAGGAAAGTGGAGGACCACAATGAAACCATCGCATGTCTTTGTGTAAACGTGATGTGGAGCACTACAACAAAGGTAGAGGTAATGGCGTAGTGGGTGAGTTATCTCTTGGCATATAGGGTAAGCTATCTTGTTGGATAAGATTATTCATAAGATTTGTCTTTGCCATTATGATGTCTCAGGCTATATTTTACTATTTGTATACTATTTCTCATGATACTTTTGGCGTCCTTATATGAGAAGTAAGATAATATTATGAGAATATTTTGGGGTTGGTTTTTGTTTGTCTTGGTGGAGAAATTGAGGAGGGTCCTAACAATCCATATTGTGGGCTTTGGGATGACATACCTTCCAATGCAATGTTCCACCAAGACTCCGGGAAGGGAAGACGCGGGTGCGTGGAGACGCATAAGGGGGACGTGTGGGAGTACCCTCAAATTTTAGGGAAATTTAGGGGGGATAGGAGGACATCGGGGTATATAATTTTTTTTTAATATATATATATATATATATATATATATATATATATATATATTCAATAATGAAAGCATAATTACAATGATACATACACAATTTAATTAACTTATTAAGTAATGAAATACATTGATCCATACTCATCATCCTTATTAATACATACATGATTCATCCATAGACCATAAGATTCAATAATGAAATACTCTTATACATATTCATCATTCATTATTCACCATTCTAGAATCTACATTGATTTAAAAATTAAATTCATCATTCATCACTCTAGATTTTAAATTGATTTAAAATTAAAATTGATCATTCATCATTCTAGAATCTAATTAGTACTAAGCAAAATAGACTATAATAGATACTAAAATCTAAAGACTGGAATAGTAAATTGATATAACTAAACTCAAAAACAATGGAGTGATGAGTCTAAAAGTCACTTTAAAGTACACATACGGCTTGGTGCTCTTGATTAAATACTAATTCCATACCCTTGTACATGAAAAAATGCAATGGAAACATTGCAATCCATCGAATCCTGAATTCCTGAAAAATTGTTAAGTCTGGTGGATTTTGAGTGAGATCTAAAATTCTATTTTTTCCATATGAAATCCAATTAGGTTGGAACCACTCTCAAACATCTTGAGTCATTTAACTTTTACTTTAAGAATTTAACATTACCATGAATTGCATAGCATTAGTAGGCAATATGAGAAAATACTAGCTTTCCCCTGTCATTAATCATTCTTTACAAGCAAATTTAAGCGGGGATGCCCAGGCATCCCCCTTTTGGGGAGTCACCTCCCCCACACTGGGGAAACGTCCCCCTTGCGTCTCCCCATGTCTCCCCAAAAGGGGGACGTGGGAATGTCCCCCCATCCCGGGTGCGTGGGGTGCGAGGGGTGCACGTACCTGACCCTGGGGGATGCGTCCCCATGGAACATTGTTCCAATGCATTCCACAACATAAGGGGTGAAGGAAAATGATAAGGAAGACTAGGTATATATGGTTGCATATATGTTCATTTAAATTAGAGGCATATTATATTATTTATCATTTATTTACTAATTAAATGCAATGAAATGTTGGTAAAGGATATTGAAGTGTTAAGTACATTGTTGAAAACGTACTTGTGTGAAAGAGACACGGGCGATGTAGCATGTGCAATGGTAGAGGCAAAGTGTGAGTTCTAATTCTATGAATAATAGCCCATATTGTGGGTCTAGAACCGATGTAGATTCCACAAATGAATTGGGTTGGAGAAGGGCAAGGAGTAGTAGGTATGTATGGTTCCTTGTTGGTTGAACTTAACTCATTTGTTATACATCATTATATCACGCCTTTAAATTTAAAGACAATTTCATGCGAGTTAAAGAAAGTGGATCATTGTTGATGAAGCTATTGAAATCTCTGTGTGAGAGAGGTATGTACTAGTGCAATAGGAGCACAGATCGATGGTGAGTTCTTTTTCGATGCAAAATACATGTATGTGTTATTATGAAATGGTCATTTCAACTTATGATTCTCCTAACTCCTTAGCTATTTACGTTTTGTGATTTTTTTGTCTTTACAAAAGATATACTTAGTTTTGCATAATATTTTTGGTAATTGTTTAAGATTTTTCATAGCATATTTGAATATCTATTCTACATTTCTCTTGATATTTTGGTATCTTTTATTGATTTTTCATAAAATTTTATGTTCTATATTTAATATCTTACAAAAGATATACTTAATTTTGCATAATATTTTTGTTCATTGTTTAAGAATTTTCATAGCATATTTGAATATCTATTCTATATTTCTCATGATATTTTGGCGTCTTTATTTATTTTTCATAGAATTTTATTTTCTATATTTAATATTTTATGATTTTTTTTAAGATTTCCCTTTTGGGAAATCAAGGCAGTAGCAAGCAACCAATGGTGTGGATATAGTGCTTGCACTACCACTAGGGTAGTGGGTGAAGGCAAAGGTTAGATGGTATGTATGGTTCTAACTTCTATTTGTGTTTGTTTAAATTAGTGGCATCTACTATTATTTGTCATTTATTTAAATAGAGTACAATACAATGCAGGAAAAGTATCATGCAGGATAACAGATGAAACTATTGAAATATTTGTGAGAAACATTGCATTATAGTAAAGAGCTAGAGATGGATGTGGGTTCTTCTTTGGTGTAAAATCTATGCGATTTGGTATGAAATCTTCCTGTTGTTGGTCTTTGCTTCATATTTTTCATAAGATGTTTGGTGTCTATTTGAAATTTCTTATAAGGTATTATGATCTCTATTTAATACTTAACAATTTTTTGGTGTGCAGGACATCCTTGGCGACACACTTTTTGGGCTTCTAGAGGAGAGTTCTTGTCTATTGTTTTTATATTGTTATTTTTGTTTTTCTTTGCTATTGTTGTTTGTATTTTTTGCTATTTTTTTGTTGTGTTTTTGTTTTTCTACATCTTTAGTTATTATTTTTTTTTGCATTTGACAGCATGGCCATGCTAATTTGTGATTGGGTGTTTTGTTTTATGTGTTTACTTTTCTTGTGTTTTTTTTTCTTTGGTGTTTTTCACCTTGTTCATTGTTTTTGTTTTGGGTTCAATGTGTGGGGAAATTAAGGCAAGCCTTAACATCACGTGTTTAGGGCTTATGAAGATTCCATGGATGTACTTGGCAAAGTTGAATGAGGTATGTTATATTAGAGGCATATTATATTATTTGTCATTTATTTACTAATTGAGCGCAAATGTTGGTAAATAATAGTGAAGTGCTAATGTCATTGTTGAAAACATACTTGTGTGAAAGAGACACGGGTGATGTAGCATGTGCAATGGTAGAGGCATGTGCAATGATAGAGGCAAAGTGTGGGTTCTAATTCTATGAATAATTACCTATATCCTTTGGGTAAGGAGAAGGCCAAGGAGGAGTAGGTATGCATGGTTACGACCAAACTTGCACATTTAATCTCAAAAGTGCAATGGACAAAGGTGGAGGTTTGCATTGATAAATTTACTTGTTCACCACTACCTAATTATATGGTTCCATGCTCGACTTAATTTAACTCGTTTGTTTCTAAATAATAATCGTATTATGTGTGCTCGTTTAAATTTAAATGCAATTCAGGAAGGAAGTGGAGGAAGACAATGAAACCTTTGAATGTCTTTGTGTAAAAAAGATGTGGAGAACTACAAAAAAGGTCGAGGCAATGTTGTAGTGGGTGAGTTATCTTATCTTTTGGCATATAAGGTAAGCTATCTTGTTGGATAATATTATTCATAAGATTTGTCTTTGCCATTATGATTTCTCATGCTATATTTTACTATTTGTATACTATTTCTTATGATATTTTTCACGTCTGGAGAAGTAAGACAATATTATGAGAATGTTTTTGGGGTTGGTTTTTGTTTGTCTTAGTGGAGAATTTGAGGTAGGGTCCTAACAATCCATATTATGGGCTTAGGGATGACATGCCTTCCACGACCTTCCACAACATAATGGGTAAAGGCAAATGATGAGGAAGACAAGGTATATATGGTTTCATAAATGTTCATTTAAATTATAGGCATCTTATATTATTTGTCATTTATTTACTAATTAAGTGCAATGAAATGTTGGTAAAGAATGGTGAAGTGCTAATGACATTGTTGAAAACATATCTATGTGAAAGAGACACAGGCAATGTAGCATGTGCAATGGTAGAGGCAAAGTGTGAGTTCTAATTCTATGAATAATAGCCCATATTGTGGGTCTAGACCCGATGTAGATTCCACAAATGCCTTGGGTAAGGAGTAGTAGGTATGCATGGTTCCTTGTTGGTTGAACTTAACTCATTTGTTATACATCATTATATCATGCCTTTAAATTTAAAGACAATTTCATGCAAGTTAAAGAAGGTGGATCATTGTTGATGAAGCTATTGAAATCTGTGTGAGAGAGGCATAGACGAGAGAGGCATAGACTAATGCAATAGGAGCACAGAAAGATGGTGAGTTCTTTTTCGATGCAAAATAGATGTATGCACTATTATGAAATGGTCATTTCAACTTATGGTTCTCCTACCTTCTTAGCTGTTTAAGTTTTGTGATTTTTTGTCTTTACAAATGATATACTTAGTTTTGCATAGTATTTTTGGTAATTGTTTAAGATTTTTCATAGAATATTTGAATATTTATTCTATATTTCTCATGATATTTTAGTATCTTTTATTGATTTTTCATAAAATTTTACGCCTATATTTAATATCTTATGTTTTTTTTAATTAATTATTATTATTATTATTATTTTCACTTGTGGGGAAATTAAAGCAGTACCAAACAACCAATGTTGTTGATATAGTGCTTGCACACATCACAAGGTAGTGGGTGAAGGCAAATGTTGAGATGGTATGTATAGTTCTAACTTCTATTTGTGTTTTGTTTAAATTAGTGACATCTAATATTATTTGTCATTTAAATAAATAGAATACAATACAATGCAGGAAAAGTATCATGGAAGACAAAATATGAAACTATTGAAATATCTGTGAGAAACATTGCATTATTGTGAAGAGGTAGAGTTCAACTTATGATTCTCCTACCTCCTTGGCTATTTAAGTTTTGTGATTTTTTGTCTTAACAAAAGATATACTTAGTTTTGCATAATATTTTTGCTTATTTTTTAAGATTTTTCATAGCATATTTGAATATCTATTTTATATTTCTAATGATATTTTGGTGTCAAGGCAGTACCATACAACCAATGTTGTGGATAT
Organism: Pinus tabuliformis; assembly: GCA_031772625.1. NCBI lineage: Eukaryota > Viridiplantae > Streptophyta > Pinopsida > Pinales > Pinaceae > Pinus > Pinus tabuliformis. The sequence continues at coordinate 840,752,454 of CM062815.1, forward strand.
AGTGCTTGCACATACCACCTGGTAGTGGGTGAAGGCAAAGGTTGAGATGGTATGTATGGTTCTAACTTCTATTTATGTTTCTTTAAATTAGTGGCATCTACTAGTATTTGTCATTTATTTAAATAGAGTACAATACACTGTAGGAAAAGTATCATGGAGGATAACAGATGAAAATATTGAAATATTTGTGAGAAACATTGCATTATAGTAAAGAGGTAGAGATAGAGGTGAGTTCTTATTTGGTATAAAATCTATGCGATTTGCTATGAAATCTTCCTGTTGTTGGTTTTTGCTTCATATTTCTCATAAGATGTTTGGTGTCTATTTGAAATTTCTTATAAGGTATTATGATCTCTATTTAATACTTAACAATTTTTTGGTGTGCAGGATGTCCTTGGCGACAGACACTTTTTAGGCTTCTAGAGGAGAGTTCTTGTCTATTGTTTTTATATTGTTATTTTTGTTTTTATTTGCTATTATTGTTTGTATTTTTTGCTATTTTTTGTTGTGTTCTTGTTTTTCTACATATGCAGTTATTATTTTTTTTTGCATTTGACAGCATGGCCATGCTAATTTGTGATTGGGTGTTTTGTTTTCTGTGTTTACTTTCCTTGTGTTTTTTTGCTTTGGTGTTTTTATACCTTGTTCATGATTTTTGTTTTCGGTTCAATGGGCAGGGAAATCAAGGCAAGCATTAACATCACGTGTTTAGGGCTGACAAAGATTCCATGGATGTACTTGGCAAAGTTGAATGAGGGATGTTATATTAGAGGCATATTATATTATTTGTCATTTATTTACTAATTGAGTGCAAATGTTGGTAAAGAATGGTGAAGTGCTAATGACACTGTTGAAAACATACTTGTGTGGAAGAGACACAGGCGATGTAGCATGTACAATGGTAGAGGCAAAGTGTGGGTTCTAATTCTATGAATAATAACCCATATTGTGGGTCTAGAACCGATGTAGATTCCAAAAATCCTTTGGGTAAGGAAAAGGCCAAGGAGGAGTAGGTATGCATGGTTACAACGAAACTTGTGCATTTCGTTCCAAAATTGTAGTGGACAAAGGTGGAGGTATGCACTGAGAAATTTACTTGTTCACTACTACACTACTACATAATTATATGGTTCCATGCTCGACTTAATTTAACTCGTTTGTTTCTAAATAATAATCATATCATGTATGCTCATTTAAATTTAAATGTTTCTAAATAATAATCATATCATTTGTGCTCGTTTAAATTTTAATGCAATTCAAGAAGGAAGTGGAGGAAGACAATGAAACCTTTGAATGTTCTTGTGTAAAAAAGATGGGGAGAACTACAAAAAAAGGTAGAGGCAATGTTGTAGTGGGTGAGTTATCTTATCTTTTGGCATATAAGGTAAGCTATCTTGTTGGATAATATTATTCATAAGATTTGTCTTTGCCATTATGATTTCTCATGCTATATTTTATTATTTGTATATTATTTCTTATGATACTTTTATGATATTTTTGGCATCCTGAGAAGTAAGACAATATTATGAGAATGTTTTTGGGGTTGGTTTTTGTTTGTCTTAGTGGAGAATTTGAGGTAGGGTCCTAACAATCCATATTGTGGGCTTCGGGATGACATGCCTTCCACGGCCTTCGACAACATAATGGGTGAAGGCAAATGATGAGGAAGACAAGGTATATGTGTCCATTTTAATTAGAGGCATGTTATATTATTTGTCATTTATTTACAAATTAAGTGCAATGAAATGTTGGTAAAGAACGGTGAAGTGCTAATGACATTGTTGAAAACATATCAGGCAAAGTGTGAGTTCTAATTCTATGAATAAGACCACATATTGTGGGTCTAGAACCGATGTAGATTCCACAAATGCCATGGGTAAGGAGAAGGGAAAGGAGTAGTAGGTATGCATGGTTCTTTGTTGGTTGAACTTAACTCATTTGTTATACATAATTATATCATGCCTTTACATTTAAAGACAATTTCATGCAAGTTAAAGAAGGTGGATCATTGGTGATGAAGCTATTTAAGTCTCTTTGTGAGAGAGGCATAGACTAATGCAATAGGAGCACAGAAAGATGGTGAGTTCTTTTTTGATGCAAAATAGATGTATGTACTATTATGAAATGTTCATTTCAACTTATGATTCTCCTACCTCCTTACCTATTTAAGTTTTGTGATTTTTTGTCTTTACAAAATATATACTTAGTTTTACATAGTATTTTTGGTAATTGTTTAAGATTTTTCATAGCTTATTTGAATATCTATTCTATATTTCTCATGATATTTTGGTATCTTTTATTGATTTTTCATAAAATTTTATGTCTATATTTAATATCTTTTGTTTTGTTTTTTTTTTATTTTTATTTTATGTCTATATTTTATATTTCATGTATTTATTTATTTTCAGGTTTCACTTGTGGGGAAATTAAAGCAGCACCAAACAACCAATGTTGTGGATATAATGCTTGCACATATCACAAGGTAGTGGGTGAAGGCAAATGTTGAGATGGTATGTATAGTTCTAACTTCTATTTGTGTTTGTTTAAATTAGTGACATCTAATATTATTTGTCACTTAAATAAATAGAATACAATACAATGCAGGAAAAGTATCATGGAGGACAACAGATGAAACTATTGAAATATCTGTGAGAAACATTGCATTATTGTGAAGAGGTAGAGTTCAACTTATGATTCTCCTACCTCCTTGGCTATTTAAGTTTTGTGTGTTTTTGTGATTTTCTGTTTAAGATTTTTCATAGCATATTTGAATATCTATTATATATTTCTCATGATATTTTGGTGTCTTTTATTGATTTTTCATAAAATTTTATGTTCTATATTTAATATCTTATGTTTTTCTTTAGATTTCGCTTATGGGAAATCAAGGCAGTACCATACAACCAATGTTGTGGATATAGTGCTTGCACATACCACCCGGGTAGTGGGCGAAGGCAAAGGTTGAGATGGTATGTATGGTTCTAACTTCTATTTGTGTTTCTTTAAGTTAGTGGCATCTATTAGTATTTGTCATTTATTTAAATAGAGTACAATACAATGCAGGTAAAGTATCATGGGGGATAACAGATGAAACTAATGAAATATTTTTGAGAAACATTGCATTGTAGAGATATAGGTGAGTTCTTCTTTGGTATAAAATCTATGCGATTTGCTATGAAATCTTCCTGTTGTTGGTCTTTGTTTCATATTTCTCATAAGATGTTTGAAGTCTATTTGATATTTCTTATAAGATATTATGATCTCTATTTAATACTTAACAATTTTTTGGTGTGCAGGATGTCCTTGGCGAAAGACACTTTTTCGGCTTCTAGAGGAGAGTTCTTGTCTATTGTTTTTCGTTGTTTTTATATTGTTATTTTTGTTTTTCTTTGCTATTGTTATTTGTATCTTTTTCTATTTTTTGTTGTTCTGTTTTTGTTTTTCTACAACTGTGGTTATTATTTTTTTGCATTTGATAGCATGGCCATGCTAATTTGTGATTGAGTGTTTTGTTTTCTGTGTTTACTTTCTCTTATGTTTTTTTTCCTCTGGTGTTTTTGTACATTGTTCATGGTTTTTGTTTTGGCTTCAATGGGTGGAGAAATTAAGGCAAGCCTTAACATCACGTGTTTAGGGCTGATGAAGATTCCATGGATGTAATTGGCAAAGTTGAATGAGGTGTGTACGAGGGAACTTACTCGTTTTTTGTTACATAATCTTATGGTTCCATCTCGTTTTAATTGAATTCTTTTTTTGTTTATTATATCTCGAGTGTTCATGTAAATTTGCACATAATCTGTGTAAAGGAAAGTAATCAAAATCTATAGGGATAAACAAAACTTCCCTCTAATTGAATAGAGTTTGTAGATATGGATTGGATGAAACATAACAAAATTTTCAAGCCTATCTGTGACTGTACTAGTTTTCATTTGCAATTAAGAGGGGGATTGGGCATTCTATGCCATTGGAGAGTGTGCGTTCTCAGTTTTGTATTTGAATGTCAACAATTTCATTCAACCATAACACATTTGTTCTTTCAACTCCATAATATTTACTACCTTCCATATGGTTGCTTCTTGTTACTTAGATTCTTCTCTACCCCTTGAATACACGTCTTTGCTTCAAACTCTGCCTATCCATCTTGGATGAAGAATCCAAAAACATCTTGGACTACCTCCATCGGTCTATTATAGATGAATGCATGTTTGGCAGGAACCTTACTATAGTAAGGTGATATAACGAATAGTTTTCCCTCTATATAAGGCTAGGTAAGAGTATTTCCAACTTTGGTATGTGCAGGGTTTGGTGAGGGGGTCGATTTTCAGCCTCACTCTAGTGACTCCATTCACTCCACATTCTACATGCATATTTCTGTTGTTCTTAAATCAACTTTAGTTGGGTCTTAATTTGCACACTGACTTATTTTGATACCTAGGCTCAGACTTCATCCTGCATACATTTCTTGCCATTCTCAAATCAAATTCAGTTGGGCCTTAGTCTACACACTAACCTGTCTTGAGACTAGCTAAAACTGAACTATATATAAACGTTATTAAAGCGAGTTTCAAAATAAACAACATTTCCTGCCATTCTCAAATCAAATTCAGTTGGGCCTTAGTTTGCACACTATCCTGTCTTGAGACTAGCTAAAACTGAACTAGATATAAAGGTTATTAAAGCGAGTTTCAAAATAAACAAATGCATTACAAGAGATGGAAGTCATGGATTTCTCTTCATTTTCAACACTTTCCTTGTGAGCCGTTACAATAGTGACTTGTTCAAGCTCCACTGCTTTATAATGTTCTCGTTACCCGTAGCATTAGCATCTATATATTTGAGAAATACCTCTAAACAAGCTAGTAACACTAACTAAAACGGAACATGTTCTTCAACTAAATAACAACGAGATAAAAACCAGCAATGAAAGATGGAACTCATGGATTTCTCTTCATTTTCAACGCTTTGCTTGTGATCTGTTACAGTAGTGACTTGTTCAAGCTCCATTGCTTTATAATGTTCGCGTTACCCCTGGCATTAGCATCTATATATTTGAGCAATACCTCTAAACAAGCTAGTAAAAATAACTAAAACCGAACATGTTCTTTAACTAAATAACAATGAGATAAAAACCAGCAATGAAAACAACAAATGAATAAGAAGATTGAAGCCATTGCTTTATCTCCATCCTCAAAATCTCATCTGCATGCACTTGCTATGTCTCTTCCATTCTGCCAACTCACATAGTAATGTGAGTTCTATCCATTAATAATGGTAGAGGGGAAGAACCTATTTTCGATCCTTATCTTGGGTTAAGTTCCATAATTGTCATATCATGAAGGTGCAAGTCATTTCCTTTACTTGACTGTGTTGTTTTGAGGTAGAGTGAGCACATTTATTTGCTTTCTACCCATGGCATTTGTTTTTTGATATTTTTTAATTTTTATATTTGAGCAATTGGTTATGTAAGAATTTTGAATAAATTTTAATAAATTTGTGAAAAAATGGCAACTAAAATGGTTTAAGTTGAATTCTCGGATCTTAAAACCATGTTATGATTTATAAACATTCAATGTTTTGAGTGGACACTCTAGTCATCATTGGGGAATCCAATTGAAGCTTTGGCCCTCTTCAATGTTTCAAAGCTTCAATTATATCCCATCATTGATGAATCTAGTTGAAGCTTTGGTCCCTTGCAAAGTTTCAAAACTTCAATTGGATTCCTCATGATGGGTATAGGTTAGATTTCACAGTTTGAAAATCTAGAAATTCTAATATAACACTGATGAATTGTGAAACTTTACATACTGATTTTGGTTGTTGGGAGTTATATTATAGATTTTGGTTTCTTGTTAAGAAATTTTTATTGCATCTCTTTGTCTCTCATATAAAACACTGATTCGAGGGTATCTTTACATTTCATTTTTCATAAAGAGATATCCTTCCCTAGATCTGAGGGGTACCTATTTTCCAAATTTGTATGGGAGTCACAACCAATTTCCTGAAACTCATGACGTTCGCACAGGGCATAACATAGTAGGAATGGAACCTTGTACTCTCCTTCAACGTGATGAGTGAACAAGGTTTCATCGACTTGTCTTTATATTGAGAAATTAGATATCCTATTGTAACTTGCTACTTATTTAGAAGGGATGTTATGTTGCACATTTGAAATTGTTGCATTGTGTTAGTTTAATTGGTGAAATTTCTGGGTATTTTTCAAAATGTATGTTGTTTTCATTATTAGAATGCTATGATAGTTAGTGCGATGTGCTTTAGTAGGTGGACTGATTGTTTATCTTTGTGTTAAATTGATATTTGGGGTTTTGTATTTTGTTCTCTTTGTTCATGATTATGTACAATTTTAGTATTAAAATTGGCTATGTTCTATTTCATCAATATTTTTCATCTTCAGGTCAATCAAGATGTGCCAGACAATGAGATTTTGGCTTTATCTCATTTATCTCCTCAAGGCTCATACCTGTGTTGGGATCTACGTTTACAAGGATCTATCAGAATCCTCAAAACAAAGATGTGAACCAATCTCGTGGATATTAGTTTTGGGCTTCCAAGGGAGTTTTTGATGTTGAAGTTATTTACAACTTAAAGGTGATCAATTAGTTGAGGCACCAGTTGGAGTTGGCCCAGTAAAAAAGAATCCTATGGGCGAGAGCCATTAAAGGTGATCCATTAGCTGAGGCACCATTTGGAGTTGGGCCAGTAAAAATTAATCCTATGGGCGAGAGCCATTAAAGGTGATCAATTAGCAGAGGCACCATTTGGAGTTGGACCAGTAAAAAATAATCCTATGGGCAAGAGCCATCTATTGGTCCAATAGATAGTTTTTAAACTCTACTAGCATCTTGCTTTTTTGTTTTTCCGTTGGTCTATAATTATAGACCATGTTTGGCTATGTTTCAGGAATCTTGCAAGCATCTGCTCAAAGCCCTCCTCAATGGCTGCTGGATTCACAAAGAAACTTCCAGCCATCGGTAAAGCAGGAATAACTATATAAAGCTATGCTACGTGTTACAACATCACAATTCCTTTGGGTTTTATTACAGCTATCAGCCCTTTGCAGCCACTTTGGTATCCTTCAATGTTGTATTCATCAATTTCTTAGCCTTTCCATGTATCAAGGCCTACTCCAATTGGTCCAACTGCTCAGTAGACCAAACAAGTGCCACATCTATCCCTTGTTAAAGATGGACGTGCCCATATCCATTGTTTTCATTCCTGATTTTAAATCATGAATATTTTGGAAAACACAATTTGGAAATAGTGCGTTATCCCACTTTGAGCCATTTGGATACGTAATAGTGATTCCTCTACTTTTGTATATCCATTCCTGATTTTAAACGGGGAATATTTTGGAAAACACAAATTGGAAATAATGCATTATGCTACGTTGAGGCAGATACCTGATAGTGATTACTCTACGTTTGTATATCTCTGAAAGAGTTTCAAACAGCAAGACAACTTTATCTAATGTGATATAGATTGATGAAAAGGACCCAGCTAAGTTGTACAAGAAATGATTGTATTTTGCCTCCAATTAATATGCAGGCTGTGATTTCTGGTACACTTAGAGATGGAAGCCAGGATATCTACGACAAGAATCTTGAGTATTGGACCTACTGCTAATCCTGGTGCAGGCTGTGATTTCTAGTACACTTCGAGATGGAAGCCAGGGCATCTACGACAAGAATCTTGAGTATTGGACCTACTGCTAGGCTGTGATTTCTGGTACACTTCGAGATGGAAGCCAGGATATCTACGACAAGAATCTTAAAGTATTGGACCTACTGCTAATCCTAGTGAATTGAGCCAATATTAAAATGTTGGTGTAGGCCAAACTCCAAACGATTTGCACCTTTTTCGTGCAATGTTTTCCCGCGCATTTCACTTCCGTCATCCACTTTCCGACCTCCATTTTCGATGGGCACCTCTCCGACCTTGTTCCTTTACACCCCATCAGCTTACCCCGTTGGCCTTTGTCCTCGTTTAAACCATTGACGATGCCAACCTACAAACCACCTCATATTAATGCCATGGATTAATGGTTTGAAGAACCTCCCTCGGGCTCCTCCCCTCCCCTGTATTCTCACTTCGATCGCCCTCCTCCCCTGTTGTGGACAATTCAACATCTTGTTTACCTCAAAATTTCCATAAGAGGAGCTGCTCGACACTTGTAAGATATGCTATTTAGGCTTCCAGCAATCCATGTTGGGCTTTTAGCAATCCATGTCTCATTTGAAACTTCAAATCGTATCAAAATTAGGTTTTACACATTGTCTAACGCAACTACGGAGGGCCCTGCGTGATTTGTATGGGCAATTTGTATTGTTTAATGCAGCTACTCACTTGGCACTTTCACTGCACAAATTTATTCACCCCTACTTACTCATTTAAATAGCTTAAATTCAAATGCCAATAGCTGTCAAATGGAACTCACCCTGGATTTCCACTATTCCTTTTCAGTGAATAGCCTGTGGGTGCAACTTACAAAGCTCAGACACCTCATATATACATGTGCTGAGAGAATCCCAAAAAAATTGGAAGGCCTGTTGCAGAAAATAACCAAAAGTAATCCACAGCTTTCACTGGCACTCCTAACAAGTCGGCCTCGCAAGTCACCAAGATAAGAACAAAAACATATTTGTAAGCAAGGCAGGCCTATTGATACCAACCTGGAGGTTATTATGATTCAGGATTCTATTGACATATGGCAATTCTTAGGATCCAAACGCTGCTATGGGTTATTGCAATTGCAATCCAAGTGCTGGAATTCAGAGTCCAGTCCCTGCAGTTGCCATATCCACCACCAGCAAAGGGACCTGTTGAGGGCTTTGCACAAGCTGACAGACAGATTCTGGGCTCAGGACACTAATTCCAAGCTGTGGAAAAGATTAAAATTGCCCTTTGATTTACTGATCTGCATAAAATTAGGCTCCATTGAAGACAAAACAATAGTCCATATAACCAATAACTTAATTGTCCATCAGGAGGACCCTTCAGATGATAGAGATGATGAGAATTTGAATTTGAATTCTCGTCTTCCTTTGAGGACCAAGACTTCCCTCAAATTCATATTGGAATCATTGGCGTGGATCACTGGAGAAAGTGGGTCAATCTATGAAAGGTTTCGGAATGGATTACAGCGGGCGATGCTCCTCATGATCTGCCTGCTTCTGCAGGATATGCCATTTCAGTTTTTGCTGTCAAGGAAACATTCATGGCCTTATCTGAAGCTGTAATTCTGTATCAGGTGCATGCATAATTATTCATGGCCTTATCTCAAGCTGGAATTCTGTATCAGGTTTTCAGTTTTTGCTGTCAAGGAGACATTCGTGGCCTTATCTGAAGCAGTGATTCTGTATCAGGTGCATGCATAATTATTCATGGCCTTATTTGAAGCTGGAATTCTGTATCAGGTGCATGAATAATTATGACCGTTAGACCTCATTTTGATTTTTAAGTAAGTTTTATGCCTCTGTTCTGAATGCTTTTTCATTTGATTTTGTAAGACTTCATAGGGATGTACACAATGTAATTGGTTGATGGCTCCTTAAGGCAAAATCATTATAAGACATCCCTTCAAATAAGAGGTTTTCCTTTTTCAAGCACATCTTTCATTAACATGGGCTACGTCGGCCGACCCACCAAGCCTTCCTTCTTGCTGTGTGAATTTCTCCCAATTTATTAATTGTAGGATTATTTTTCCAACATAAACTAGCTGGACTGTATTTCATTTATGTGTGTTTTATCTATAAATTTTGTTTTGAATAAGCGGAGCTCTTAGAAAGTCCATACTGCCCACTTGTGAATTTTCAACTACCATGGTCTTTCTATTTAAGATTTTGCTCATAGTTGACCCAAAGATCTGAGGTGCTCTCCAAATCACCTTTTATGTTTTGTTGAGTTTCTTTCTCTTTTTAGGACATTCAGTCTGATAATTAGTGTCCACATACTAATTGCAAAATTGAACACTTGGTTAATTTAGTGAAAAAATCATAAGATAACAACATAAGCTAGAGGTACACTCTACAGATAAAAATAGAGTCATTAAACTGGTTGGTTTTTTAAAAGAGAGGTCTTTGCTGTCGGTCCTGCAAGGAATCCAAATTATTGCCAATAGACCTGCAATTTCTAATACTCACAATAAGCATAGTTCCTAGTAATGATCCATCCAATTTGATGATCTCAAATAAAGGTGGCAAATACATATTCAAATTATATGGCTTGTCTTATACTAATTATGAGCAAATGCATATGCACTTTCAATGCCAATCTCTATTGCAAATAGATATGAACATAGTCAACCACCTTGAGGCCACAATGAGGCCACAAAAAGCAATAAGAAGGCCCAAAAAGGTTATAGATGTTTAGGCCTAAAAAGTCCTTACATTTGTGTAAATTTCTTTGAATCTATCCAATCGGCCCCTAACTAACCTTGAGGCCACAATGAGGCCACAAAAAACAATAAGAAGGCCCAAAAGGGCTACAGATGTTTAGGCCTGAAAAGTCCTTACATTTGTGTAAATTTCTTTGAATCTATCCAATCGGCCCCTAACTAACCTTGAGCCTAAAAAATAGGAAGGCCCAAACTGGGGTACAGATGTTTAGGCCCGAAAAGTCCCTAGATTTGCATAAATTTCTTTGAATTTATTCAATTGGACCCTAAGTGTTATGAATGGTCTAGAAAAATGAATTTAACAAGTGCCATGGATGTCACAACGAAAGATTGCCATTTTATCTAGCTACAAAATGACCCTAAGTGTTATGAATGGTCTAGAAAATGAATTTAACAAGTGCCATGGATGTCACAATGAAAGATTGCCATTTTATCTAGCTACAAAATGATTCACCAGTGATCATCAAATGTGTGTCATTCTATGATACACACATTGAAAGGATTGCACACTTGTTTAGCAAGTATCTAGTGATCATCAAATGTGTGTCATTGTATGATACACACATTGAAAGGATTGGACACTTGTTTAGCAAGTATTTCTAGATGCCTAGACTACTTTTTCTAAATCTATCCTACGCATGAAAATATCTAGGGAAGGTGATGATGGATTCTGGACCTTACAATCTCTTTGCGTTTACTCATATTCTCATTGCGTCTACCTTTTCCTTGCTTGACCTAACTACACAACTTTCTCTTAAACATCCAAACTAGGATTTCCCAAGACTCAATTAATTACCCAATTTTGTGGTCAATGGATTTCGTAATACATACCAGCCATATACATGCTTCAATTATGTACTTACCTTACATTACATATATAATCGATAATTACCATACACATGCTTTGAATTATGTACTTCCCTTACATCACATTTTTAATAGATAATTTAATTGCTTCTGTCGCAAAAGTGAGGTTAAATTATCTCATATTCCTTGTGAAAAGTTCAGTTGTTATCAATTGACTAACTATTGAGTTGCCTAATAAATAAAAATTCCCCTCCGTTAGCCACACGTGACAGTGAAGGGCAAGTGCTTAATAAGCATGGGATTAATTGACCCCTGAATTTCACAAGATCAAAATCAAAAAATTGTTATCAGCATGTTACATATTGGTGGGCAGGTTAACAGAGTATGCTCATTTGTGCCTTAAGTGCTAAATATTCTACAAAGTAAACTTTCGTATTTATATTATCATTTATCTACATATTTTGTGGGAAATATTTCTATTCTACTCAGTAAACTTTTGTATTTATATTATCATTTATCTATGTGTTTTGAGAGACATATTTCTTTTGCAGGTGGGCTATTGTTGCTTCACTGTTGGGCAAGTTCCACAAGATATCCTTTTTGGAAGGCACCGCAAAGCTATAAGTCTCCAAAGCACAACACTATTGAGTAAGTTCCATAAGATATCCTTTTTGGAAGGCACCGCAAAGCTATAAGTCTCCAAAGCCAAAGCATTTTGTGATGGGCAAAGTGATGGTTTCATCAGCATAAAATAACGAGATGATAAGCTGAAGATAGCAGTTGACCCTGTTGAAACTCGTTTTGTACGTGGAGCAGGTAATTTTCAGATGGAAGGCCTTGTCTATGATGAACGCAGGGCAGTATTTGACTAATAAGTTTGACACAAGTTTGTAGATGAAAATGTTTGATCAAAAGCAGTACTGCATCCATTCCCTTCTTGCAAAGCAAAGCCTAGCGATGCATTCCCTTCTTGCAAAGAAAAGCCTAGCAAATGCAAGAATGACACGTCCTATGTACTTCAGATGATGATGTTTGAAAGGTTTAGATCTCACATGCTTAGTTATAATATACTTGTTGGATGAAAATAGTTGATCAAAAGGAGCACTGCATCCATTCCCTTCTTGCAAAGCAAAGCCTAGCAGATGTTAGAATGGCACGTTCTATGTACTTCAGATGATGTTTGAAAGGTCTAGATCTAGACCTCACATACTCGGACTTAATAGTATAATATACTTGTCGGATGAAAATAATTGATTGAAAGGAGTACTGCATCCATTCCCTTCTTGCAAAACAAAGCTGCAGATGCAACAATGGCACGTCCTATGTACTTCAGATGATGATGTTTGAAAGGTTTAGATCTCACATACTTGGGTATAATATACTTGTTGGTGAGGCTAATTGGATGAAAATAGTTGATCAAAGGCAATACTGCATCCATTCTCTTCTTGCAAAGCAAACCCTGCAGATGCAACAATGACACATCCTATGTACTTCAGATGATGATGTTTGAAAGGTTTAGATCTTACATACTTGGATGTAATATACTTGTTGGTGAGGTTAATTAGGCTGTGACAGCTATATAGGGAAATAACTCTTTCAAATGCATCACAATGTACAATCCAGGGAAAATTGATTCTTCACAGCTTGGCTTGATTTAATTATTTATACCACTTGGTATAGTGTTGATTAAGGTACTATAATGGTTAAAGACGGTGTTATTGATTAGGCAATACTGCATCCATTCCCTTCTTGCAAAGCGAAGCCTGCAGATGCAACAATCGCACATCCTATGTACTTCAGATGATGATGTTTGAAAGGTTTAGATCTCAAATACTTGGATGTAATATACTTGTTGATGGGGTTGATTAGGCTGTGACAGCTATATAGGGAAATAACTCTTTCAAATGCATCACAATGTGCAGTAAAGGAAAAATTGATTCTTCACAGCTTGGCTTGATTTAATTCTTTATACCACTTGGTATAGTGTTGATTAAGGTAGAATAATGGTTAAAGACAGTGTTATTGATTAGCATTGAGTCAAGGAAAAATTGATTCTTCATAGCTTGGCTTGCTTTAATTCTTTATACCACTTGGTATAGTGTTGATTAAGGTACAATAATGATTAAAGAAAGTGTTATTGATTAGCAATGAGTGTCAATATCTTGTTTTCTTCTCAGTTTCAAAGTGCAAAAACTATAATATGAAAATGTACTTGGTGGAATTTTTTTGAATAATTTTGGTATCTTGCAATGTTCCACCAAGACTCCGGTACGGGGAGACGCAGGTGCGGGGAGACGCACAAGGGGGACGTGTGGGAGTACTCTCAAATTTTAGGGAAATTTAGGGGGGACGTCGAGGTATATAATTTTTTTTAATATATATATATATATATATATATGAATTATATATATATGTATGAATTTGATACATATATATATAATTCATATATATATATATATATATATCAAATTCATATTCAATAATGAAAGCATAAATGCAATGATACATACACAATCTAATTAACTTATTAAGTAATGAAATACATTGATCCCCACTCATCATCCTTACTAGTACATACATGATTCATCCATAGATTATGAGATTCAATAATAAAATACTCGATACATATTCATCATTCATTATTCACCATTTTAGAATCTATATTGATTTAAAAATTAAATTCATCATTCATCACTCTAGATTCTAAATTGATTTAAAATTAAAATTGATCATTGATCATTCTAGAATCTAATTAGTACTAAGCAAAATAGACTATAATAGATACTGAAATCTAAAGACTGGAATAGTAAATTGATTTAACTAAACTCAATAACAATGGAGTGATGAGTCTAAAAGTCACTCTAAAGTACACAAAGGGCTTGGTGCTCTTGATTAAATACTAATTCCATACCCTTGTACATGATAAAATGCAATGGAAATATTGCAATCCATCAAATCCTGAATTCCTGAAAAATTGTTAAGTCTGCTGGATTTTGAGTGAGATCTAAAATTCTACTTTTTCCATATGAAATCCAATTAGGTCGGAACCACTCTCAAACATCTCGAGTCATTTCATGGTAATGTTAAAAATTTAAGTAAAAGTGACATTTTCCTTTCTCTTTCATTTTCATTCTTTTACTTTAAGAATTTAACATTACCATGAATTGCATAGCATTAGTAGGAAATATGATCAAATACTAGCTTTCCCCTGTCATTAATCATTGTTTACAAGCAAATTTAAGGGGAATGCCCAGACGTCTCCCTTTTGGGGAGTCGCGTCCCCCACACTGGGGAAATGTCCCCATCTGCGTCTTCCCACGTCGACGTGGGAAAACGTTTCCCTAGATGTCCCCCCGTCCCAGGTGCGTGGGGTGCGAGGGGTGCACGCACCTGACCTTGGGGGACGCGTTCCCGTGGAACACTGGTATCTTGTCTTCTTAGTTTCAAGTGCAAAACTTTGTGAATATACTGAGTGGAAGAAATTTGAATAATTTTGGTGATCTAATAATTATCCATTATGCAAGTCTTACATCTATCATCATCAAAAAAAACTTGTTATTATCCATTATGCAAGTCTTACATCTATCATCATCAAAAAAACTTGTTTTTGGCAAGACTCAAGATATTCCAAAACCCAATTAATTTTAATTATATAGTGTCTAGGCTCTATCACTTTTTACTCGCTATTTTTCCTCTCCACATACAAACACAAAATATTAGTCTTTTGAACGGCTATTGCCAAGTCTGAAATGTGGCTTGCTACTTGTTCAATCAATTATGATATTCCGGCATAAAAGGGTATGCAGGGACAAAATTAATTGATCCTAATCCAGTAACTGTACTGTAATCATTAATCCTCACTGTTCTTAAACCCTGTGTTCGGCACTCAGAGTTAAACAAATGATCCTGATCCTATATCTGTACTTTAATCACTAATCCTCACTCTTATTAAATCCTGTCATCGCTACTCAGCATTAAACTTCTTTAGACTAGATAGTAATTGCGGGAAAAAGAAATTAGAAATTTCCAAATCAGACATGTAACCTTGACATATACAAAGATGATCTCATTGGAGCCTATGGAGCATAATCCTTTTCCAAATTTACCCTTTGCATTACAGAGCATTTGTATTCGCCCATCAAGGGAAATTACTTAAAGCCATCCCAACTCTCTCAACTTTTCCAGCTTTTCTACCTTGCCTAATAGCAAACTCAAACCATTATATTCAATTTAACCTTCTGCCAACAACCCTTAGTGCCAACCACCCTTATCACAACAATGGAAATATTTCATTCTTAATTTGGTTGAATAGATCTTAAATCATCTACATGTATCTTTTTATGCATCTAACCTTCTGCCAACAACCCTTAGTGCCAACCACCCTTATCACAACAATGGAAATATTTCATTCTTAATTTGGTTGAATAGATCTTAAATCATCTACATGTATCTTTTTATGCATCTAAAGTATTATTTTCAGATTGGTTTTGTTTAATACTCTGAGTTATTTATGCTAGATTGGTTTTGTTTAATACTCTGAGTTATTTATGCGTTGAATAGGTCCATGTTAAAAGCTTTATGGACAACTTGTCCAAATCTGACTTTACTTTATGAGGAGATTTTTAACTTAAATTATATTTGGAATTGTAAATATAATTTAAACTCATAAATATACATTGAAATTTGGAATTGTAAATATAACTTAAATTCATGAATATACATTGAAACTATAATCAATCGTTTTGAAGCCGGTGATTATTTAAGGTGGACTCTTAAATAAAACATAAAATCAAAAAGAAGATAAAGCATGTAGGTTTATCGTGAATGGATTTCTGAATGAGGATAACTGTGAAGTTTCAAAATTTTGGAAAATTTATTTTTCTTTATTTGTTTTGAGTATTTTTTTTTTAATAAATTTATTTGAGTAAATAGATTTACATTTTTATTAGGTTATGGGGTTTTGGATTGCTTTGTTGTGTTTTTCTTGACATGTTTTCGAAATGTGCCTTTGCTTTTATTGAGTGTTATGTCTTTCTTGACATGTTTTTGAAATGTGTTGTTGCTTCCATTGAGTGAGTGTTGTGTCTTTCTTGACATGTTTTCAAAATGTGCCTTTGCTTCCATTGAGTTCCTACTGCATGTTTTTAACTTAGATTTGTGTTATTAACCTAGGTTTAAGAGTTGTTACTACATATTTTTAACCTAGATTTGTGTTATGAATGGTAACTTATGATGGAGTATTGATGGTTAACAATTATGTAACATTTATGCATATAATTAAATTATATAATGTCTTGTTTATGAAATGAATATTTTAGGGCATATAATTAAAAAAAATTTGTTTTCATAATAACATAGTATGTTGTCATGTTTATCCTCTTCATTTGGGATCATGATAGTTTATAATTATCCTAAATGCTTTAGATGTTGGATTGGAAGTTAGGGAGGAATTTTTGTTTCAAATGTCTTTGATTGTAAAATGTGATGCTCTTACCATTGTATTCATTATTTTAAGGGGGGAGGCATTAAAAAATCATATATGTGTGGCTTATAATGCAAGTTTAAAAATATAATTAAAATTTATTTGGATTGGCTTAGATATTATTTTTTTTTTATCTAAATGCTTTTAGAGTGGAAGAATTGGAGGAATCAATTTGTAGAGTCATTTTTATTGGCAGCTCCTAGTAAAGAGATGGGATTTGAAGCCTTCTACAACCATTTTGAGGCATTAAATGATGTTTTTTTGGTAAAATTTTCTTTTTGTGGCATAGCACTTTGGCAAGCTGGTCTACACTTATAGACCTTTGCAATAGTGCAAAAATTGTGTCAATCAGAATTCATATGCAAAAGTTAATTTTCCCACAAGCTAATCTACAATGTTGACCACCATGGTATGAGTGGATGACACACCAACCCCCATTGAAGGAGTTAAACCTTACTTCTAGTTGGCTATTGAGCTATGTTAAATACCGAGCTAATAGGAGGAGTAGTGGTTCCATTTTATGTTATTGTCTTTTGTTTCATAGTTGAGCAGAGAAATTGTGAATGGGAAGTTAGAGAGAAAAACATAGGTGACTAACATTTTCTAGTAGTCTTACGGGTCACAAGTATCTAGTAACTCCACAAAGAGTACCTCTTTCTTTTTACTTGCAATTTTTTCACACCATAGAAAAACACTGAGGTAATTAATCAAGAATAAATCATCCAAGATGAATCAATATAGAGGATCTTGGGCATATTCGTGCAAGGAAGAGTTTGGAGGGATTTGAGACAAGAGTGTTGGAATGAGTTCTTAGATGAGTTCAATGGATGAGTTCTAAAATGAATTTGAAAAACATACTATGTGAGACATATCAATGGATGGTTCTTGAGGTTTTACTTGTATGAGCTTCGTTATGTAGCCATGAAAAAGACAATGTGTCTTGGCATTTTCATGTACTATTGTAATTGAGTTGCGGTAGTGGTTGAACTCCCCTTATTGTATCTTTATATCATATTGTAACATTTTTATATGTGCAGGATAAGGGTGTTAGGAATTCTTCAATGTGTCTTACCATTTTCATGTACTATTGTAATTGAGTTGCGGTAGTGGTTGAACTCCCCTCATTGTATCTTTATATCATATTGTAACATTTTTATTTGTGTAGGATAAGGGTGTTAGGAACTGGCTTGGTGCTACCCAACCCACATGAATTGCGTATTGTTCTATATATGTGTTTGAATGTTGCATTGTTTTATGTATGCTTTATATGAAAAAGTGTATATTGGTTAGTATTGTTGCGGGACATTTTAGGTCATCGTTGGACATGTGCTTAGTGTGGTGTTTGACAAGGCTAAGTAGAGTAGAATCTGGAATGTTAGCCAACACATTATAGCTCAAGGCGAATTTATGGGCATTCTTTGGGTGAAGAGGTGTAGTATGCTTATAATAGACACGGTTTGGTTAAGCTGTCATGTTTGAAACAATGTGATTCCACACGCTTGCATGTTCCATAACAACTTGGCCACACAAAGTAATTGATTTTTTTTTTGAATGCATTGCAGATCTTTGATACTAGTACTTTGAAATTGGCATATGCAAAGGGTACTCTCGCAATACCTTCAAACGTCCATAACCCAAGGCACAATGTTGAATTATGCCATCAATTTCTGAACTTGTATAACTCCTTGAATATCTATTATTATTATGTGACCCTCACAATGAGTTGCTTCATTTGTACTTCGGTCTAAGTAAGTAAACAACCCCAAAAGGCCATGGATGGAGAGGTGCCACTTGACCGACATTATATGTGGATAATTCTCTTGACACTGAGATTACATTGATATTATAAATAAATCTTATCTTTATTGTACCAACAAATTAGTGTTTCAGTAATTCCCAAAGTTGAGTTGGGTTGTGTTGCCCTCTTCATTCACTTAGCCTTTCTTGTGATAGGCCCAATATATGTGTTTAGTGAGGCTAGTTAATTGAGATGAACCAAATAAAACATGCAAGCTTAGTATGATTGGTGCATATGAATATAGAGCCAATTTTTTTGGCTCATTTACTTTCTAAGAATTATATGTGGTTCATTTATGGATTGTAGCCAAGTGGGGCTACAGGTTGGAAGTTTTCATATTAGGATGGTGGCATTTTGACCCTTCATGATGACACCTCCAATTTGGACTAGATGGCACCTCCAATTTGGACTAGATGTATTGGTTTTTTTACATATAAAATACAAAACCAACTTTTTTTTCACACTGAAAAAAGAAAGAATATAGAGCCAATTTCTTAAAATATTTGAGTACAAGCTTCAACTATAATTCTATTCACACACTTGAGAAATAGATGTGCAAGCCATGCTACTCTTGTGTTAAATTTTTTGTTGTTGAAATATGTGTATATCAAAAACAGCACCACCAAAAAGAAAATGTGTAACAAACCTAGACCTCTAAATGCCCTTAGGAGTACCCACACCTAGACCTCTAAATGCCCTTAGGAGTACACATACCTAGACCTCTATGACCTTAGGAGTATAAGATCTCAAAAATTTTATTGAGTGTTATTCATCTACTACTTGTCCATTAATCTTTATGGTAAGGGTGAGTTCACTCAAATTTTGATGCCAATGTGCACAAGCACGACTCCCTAATGCCAGCGTGGCTGTAAACCATGTGGCATTGCACCCCGCGAGGACCTTAGGTGTTGGGCACCTTCTTTGATGTACAATTCCACAAGTTTCCACTGCCCTATTTTCCTTCTGACTTGCTTGACGCCCTTGTTTCTGTAGCTCAAGTTTTTATCGCGATTCCGTTGCTGTTGCCATGGGACACTGTGTTACAATTCAGATCTTTCAACGGCATGGCACTGTAGCTCCACATATCGCTTCACAATTTTGATTTTGCAGCGACAAGGGACTGGACCTCCCACATCCCTCTCGAATCTACAATCTCTAGTGATATATCGATGGCTTCATATGGTTTCATTTCAGTCTAGGACTCGCAAAACTTAGCGATACATCACTATCTTCAAGGAATTTATTTCGCTTAAATATTTGCAAATTTCAACCATACATAGCACTCTTCACGCAATTTTGGATCGCTCAGGAATTATACAAAAGCAAGCCGTGTATTATACCGATCCAATGGCTGGGATTGTAAAGGCTTGAAGGCCTGTGGAAACCCCATTCTTCACGCAATTTCAGAATACACTGCGGTAGAAGGCCCTCTCAAACAATACACTGTGGTGTCGTTCGGCGTGGGCGGCCTGTTGGGCCCCTGTTGAACCTAGCCATGGTTTCTCTCGAGCTCTCGACATTCGAATTTCTGCTACCCAGCTCCTCATTTCAGCATTCGCATTCCCTTGAATTGGCAGAATTTTTGCCCATGATCTTCGCATTGTCTGAGTATGGACATGGTCATGCCCCTGTGCGGAGGCTTTGTCACATATTTGGGAGCACACAAGAAGCTCTGTAGTAGCAGCGGTCAAAATGCCGATTCGGCTCTGATCTATTGCAGTGATTTAACAGAGCAAATAATTTATCACATAACGGCAGATAGTTTCGCTGTGCAGAACTTATTGGTTCTGAACTTATTGGCAGATAAGTGACTGGTGGATAAGTTATTGGTGAGAACTTATTAGTGGATATGTTTTCCGCAAATAAGATATTAGTGGATATGTCCTCACTCAATAAGTTATCCAGGATAAGTTCTTTGTTAATAACTTATCGGTAGATAAGCTATGGAATGTTGATAACTTATTAGTGTTGAACATATCTGAAGATAAGTTATCTGTAGAACTTATTTTTGATAACTTATTTTATCCTTTGAGACCTTATTGGTGTATAACTTATCTAAATATAAGTTATCTGTAATAACTTCTCTTATCTGTTGAGACCTTATGGTGTATAACTTATCTGAAGATAAATTATCTATAATAACTTATCTGTTGAGAAGTTATTGGTGTATAACTTATCGAATAGAAGTTCTCTGTAATAACTTCTCTTTTGATAGATAAGTTATAGTTATTAGCTGATAACTTTTCAGGGCATAAGTTATCGGAAGATCAATTATCAACATATGTCTTATTCTCTGATAGCTTATCTGTGAAAAAGTCGAAAACGAATTATTAGCTGATAACCTATCATCTGATATCTTATCTTTGATTAGTTATCAGTTAAAAACCTATCATTTAATAAGTTCTTAAAACATAACTTATCCACATATAAGTTCTCAGAAGATAAGTTATTGGTAAATTACTAATCTGATAATAAGTTATCTTCTCATAAGTTATACACCGATCAGTTACTTTCTTTCTTATAAGTTATCGGTGAATATTTTTTCACGCAAAAAAAACAAATGCCTTATTTGTTGAGACAGAATACCACTTATCGGCCGAAATATTTATCTGGCAAAAGTTCAGCTACTGATCTGCTAAAAGCTCTGCTATTGATGTCGCTGTCGTGGCCAAAGTATCGAAGGAAAGTTGTGTAGCTGCCAGAGTGAAATTGATTCCCAGCAATGTCTTCCGGACACCACTGCGATGCTTGGAGTTGTTCCTCCGAAGAAACAACATGAAACTGCTCATACATTATGAGATGGCGGATTACAAAGAATTGGACTGCAACCAATCGTATTAAACCGAACAATTCGTCGGACAAATCGAGTCTACAAATTTCTAAATCCATTGGCCAGAGCATTTGGCCGAATTTGGTACTGTGATTGAAGTGATTGAGACAAATGGAGTTTGCATTCTAAAATTTCGGTGTGAATTTACTAAATAGGAAAAATTAGGAAAACTTATGTCATATTATGTTTTAGATTTGGTCTATCTGACATCTACTTTTTGCTAAGGATGATAGGTTTATATCGTCTCTATAGATTATCTGTATGCTTTTTCTGAAAGAGAGATTGGACATTTCTATGCCTCATCCAAATCTAATAATTTTTATATCGTCTCTATAGATTATCTGTATGCTTTTTCTAGGTTTATATCGTCTCTATAGATTATCTGTATGCTTTTTCTGAAAGAGAGATTGGACATTTCTATGCCTCATCCAAATCTAATAATTTTTATATACTCTTAATATAAAGCTATGTTGGTTTTTTTTCTCAGGAAAAAAATGCCTCTGAAATGCATTAAAGTATATCAGAGTGATTTTAGTAAACAGGATGAAATTAGCAAAACATATTTTGAATTATGAATGTTTAATAGGGAAAAATAGTTGGACTCACGGCCACGATCGCTCAGGAATTATACAAAAGCAAGCCCGAAATCTGCTTACAGTTCCATTTCAGGGATCGATTCAAAGGCTGGGATTGTAAAGGCTTGGAGGCCTGTCAAAACCCCATTCTGTTTAGTAAAAGAGCTTCACGTATGGCCGGATTCCACACCTCAAAGATTGGATCAGAACAACCCCAAAATTCAAAGCCAATGGATCACGGCACTGCCACGCCTCCCTACACTCGTGTATCACAAACCACTCACTCAATGTTCAGATATAGAGACACACACATCCACAGACACATCTCAGGCTCGAAAGCACTCCTCTCCACATACACATCTGCATAAATGGCAGCTGCATAAAAGTCTATATAACCAATAACTTAAATGAACACAAAACAATAGTCCATATAACCAATAACTTAATTGTCCATCAGGAGGGCCATTCAGATGATAGAGATGATGAAAATTTGAATTCTCGTCTTCCTTTGGGGACCAAGACTTCCCTCAAAGCCATATCGGAATCATCCATGTCGATCACTGGAAAAAGTGGCTCAATCTATGAAAGGTTTCCGAATGGATTGCAGTGAGCGATGGTCCTCATGATCTGCATGCTTCTGCAGGATATGCCATTTCAGGTTTTGCTGTCATGGAGACATTCACAGCATTATCTGAAGCTGGAATTCTGTTGCAGGTGCATGAATACTTATGACCCTTACACCTCATTTTGATATTTAAGTAAGTTTTATGCCTCTGTTCTGAATGAATACACCTCATTTTGATTTTTAAGTAAGTTTTATGCCTCTGTTCTGAATGCTAGTTTTTCATTTCATTTTGTAAGACTTCATATGGATATACACAGGTAAGTTTTATGCATCTGTTCTAAATGCTAAATTTTCATTTGATTTTGTAAGACTTCATATGGATATACACAATGTAATTGGTTGATGGCTCCTTAAGGTAAACTCATCATAAGACATATCTTGAAATAAGAGGTTTTCATTAACTTGGCTACGTCCGTTGGCCCATCAAGCCTCCTTTGTTGGGAAAACGTTTTATTGGCTCTGTGAATCTCTCCAATTTATTAATTGTAGGATCTTTCCAACATAAATACGCTGGACAGTATTTTATTCATGTGTTTTATTTATAAATTTTTGTTTTGAACCAGCGGAGCTCTTAGAAGGTCCACTCTGGCCACTTGTGAATTTTTAACCATCATGGTGTGTCTATCTAAGATTTTGCTTATAGTGGACCAAATGATTTGAGGTAATCTCCAAATCACCTTTTATGTTGTGTTGATTCTCTTTGTCTTTTTAGGACATTCAGTATGATAATTAGTATCTGCAGAATTGAACACTTGGTTTTATGTTGTATTGATTCTCTTTATCTTTTAGGACTTTCAGTCTGATAATTAGTAGTATCTACATACTAATTGTAGAATTGAACACTTGGTTAATTTAATGAAAAATCATAAGATGACAACATGGTTTAGAGGCACACTCTACTAATAAAAATATGGTCATTAAACTGGTTGCTTTTTTAAACGAGAAGTCTTTCCAAATTATTGCCAATAGACCCACCATTTCTAGACCAGCCATTTCTAGTAATAGCAATAATCATAGTTCCTAGTAATCATCCATCCAATTTAATAAACTCAAATGGCGGAAAATGCATATTAAAATTGCATGGTTTGCCTTATACCAATTATGAGAAAATATATATGCACTTTCAACGCTGATCTCTACTGCAAATAAATATCAACATAGTCAACCACCTTGAGGCCACAGAAAACAATATCAACATAGTCAACCACCTTGAGGCCACAAAAAACAATAGGAAGGCCCAAACTGGGCTATAGATGTTTAGGCCCAAAAAGTCCTTAGATTTGTGTGATTTTTTTTGAATCTATCCAATTGGCCCCTAACTATTTTAAATGGTCTAAAAAGGCACTAAAAGGGTTTGAACAGGTGCCACGGATGTCACTATGAACAATTGCCATTTTATTTAGCTACAGAAAGATTCACGAGTGATGATCAAATGTGTGTCATTCTATGATACACATGTTGAAAAGATCACACACTTGTCTAGGAAAGTATCCTTTCAAGATACATTTACAGATGCCTGGACTACTTTTTCTAAATCTAAACTAAGCATGAAAATATCTAGGGAAGGCGATGATGGATTACGTTTTAGCCTTTTCCTTGTTCAACCTAACTACACAACATTCTCTTAAACATCCAAACTAGGATTTCCCAAGACTGAATTAAATGCCCAATTTTGTGGTCTATGGATTTAGTACTATATACCAACCATGCTATGCTTTCAATTCATAATTTTTTTATGTACTTCCCTTAGATTGCATATATAATAGATAATTAATAGCTTCTATAGCAATAGTGAGGTTAAATTATCTCATATTCCTTGTGAAAATTTCAGTTATTATCAATTGTCTCACTATTGAGTTGCTTAATAACTCAAAATTTTGCCTCCGATAGCCACACGTGACCGTGAAGGGAAGGTGCTTAATAAGCATGGGATTACAATTGAAACCTGAATTTCACAAAAGATTGTTATCAACATATTACATATTGGTGGACATGCTAACAGAGTATGATCATTTGTGCCTTAAGTGCTAAATATTCTACTGAGAGTAAACTTTCATAATTGCCTTATCATTTATATGCCTATTTTGAGGGACATATTTCTTTTGCAGGTGGGCTATTGTTGGTTCTATTGTTGAGAAAGTTGCACAAGTTGTGTGCTATGTTAGTTTGGGATATCCTTTTTGGAAGGCACCACAAAGCTATTTTGGAGTCTCCAAAGCCAACGTTTTTTTGTGATGGGCACACATGATCGTTTCATCATCATAAACTAGCTAGAAGATAGCTGAAGATAGCAACTGGCCATGTTGAAACTCCTTTTGTACTTGGAGAAGTTAATTTTCAAATGGAAGGCCCTGTCTACGATGAACGCATGGCAGATTTGATTGATAAGTTTGCCACAACTTAGTAGATGAAATAGTTGATCAAAATCAGTATTGCTTCCATTCCCTTATTGCAAAGAAAAACCTAGTAGATGCAAGAATGACATGTCCTATGTACTTCAGATGATGATGTTCAAATGGTTTAGATATGCCATACTTGAGTATAATATACTTGGTGAGGTTGATTAGGCTGTGACAACTATACATAGAAAGAACTTTTGCAAATGCATCACTTTGTACAGTCAAGAATACTTTGATTCTTTACGGCTTGACTTGATTTAATTCTTTATACCACTTTGGTATAGTGTTGATTAAGGTGCAATATTAGTAAAAGATAATGTTATTGATTAGAATTGAGTGTCAATATCTTGTCTTCTTCTCTGTTTCAAGTGAAACTATATTTTTAAATGTACTTGGTGGAAGAAGTTTGAATAATTTTGGTGTTCTAATGATTATCCATTATGCAAAACTTACATCTATTATCGTCAAAGAAAATTGTTTTTGGCAGTACTCAAGATATTCCAGAACCCAGTCCCAACTAATTATATGTTCTCTTGGCTCTGCCAATTTTTACTCACTATTTTTCCTCTCCACATACAGAAACACAAATTATTAGTCTTTTGAATGGCTAATGCCAAGTCTGTAATGTGGCTTGCTATTTGCTCAATCCTTTCTGATATTCAGGCATAAAACGGTATGCAAGGACACCACTAACTAACCTTGATTTGGTAATTGTACACTAATCACTAATCCTCACTCTTCTTAAATCTTGTCTTCACTACTCAGATTTAACTTCTTTAGACAGTAATTGCGGGAAAAATAAATTTCCAAATCAGGCTTGTAGCCTTAACATATACATGGATGGTCTAATTGGAGCCTATGGAGCACAATCCATTTCCAAGTTTTCCCCTTGCATTAAAAAGCATTTGTCTTGGCCCATTATAAGGGACAATTGAGGAGAAATTGCTTATAGCCATCCCAACTCCCTTAGCTTTTACACCATGCCAAATAGCTACTCAAGCCATTATATTCAATTTAACCTTGTTACACTATTCTTCTTTTACTCTCTCTCTCTCTCGTACTAGGAACCAAAAGTATAATATGCATGTCCATACCCCCAACGAAGGAAGTTCTTGGTGCCAACGCCCCTTGTCACAACAACGGAAATGTTTCATGCTTAATTGTATATCTATGGATGCATTTATAGGTCTTGGGAGAGGATGCACCCATATCTACAATGGCCATCATACCTCTGATTCTCTTGGTCTATTAACCAAAAATTCGATGTTGTTTGTATTTATCTAAGTATATACTCAAGCTTAGGCCTGAGAGCTGGAGGAGCCTCCTTACCAAGCCTGGTTGTGCAAGCTGGAAATGCATGTGGCCTGAAAGAGGGTTTTGTAGGTATCATTTTTCAAATTATAATTGTCAACTTATTCAAGCTCAAATAGGGTTGAGAATGCATTCTTTAATTAAAAGAAAACCACAAAGAAACCAAGTGACTGAGCCTGATAATTGAGCTTCTTGAATATGGAAGAAATACAACATCCACAGATGTGTATATAAAAGAGCCTAATAGCTCCCTACGGGTGAAAGAAAACAACCCTTCGCCTTTCAACTCTCTCTACAAGGCAACACCACTGCCATACCATTGCCATTCACCCAAACCAATGCTCGGCTGAGGAATGAGGTTGAGGGAGAACATTTGAAGATTTGGTCGCTTAGTAGGCAATGTAATATTTCCATAATGCTCAAGGGTCCAAATGAGCAGAAACAAGAGGGATACTTTTCACTCAGTATTTTGTATCGTGCAATCAAATAAACAATGAGTAATGAGAAAGGCTCTCAGGTCTTTCTCCTTAATCTTTGCTCTCTTATATCTCTATAGGCCACAACTTTTAGCATCATCATGATGCCTGCAAACCTTACTACCCATTTGGTAAGGGACTAAGATCTCAAGAAGAATCTCATGCATCATAAGCTCATCAATGATTATTATAAATCTCAGTTTCAGATGTTTTGTGAAGACTATAATACTCACTTTCAAATGTTGTGTGAACACTTTATTTACTTAATATTCATTATAGAATCAAGGCATTCATCCTTAAAGTTAGGTCCATGATTCCAATTAAAGAAACTTACTCGTGAACAAGCCTACGTAAGTCTACATAAAATTTTGATGTTCTTCACAACCTTCACATTCAAGGACCTGTTACAGGTCTTTCCCTATTGCCTCATCCTTCATAGTTGTTCAAATAATTCACTATAGAAATCTCATCCTTTCCAACCACTATACCTCTCCAATGTCACAAGCTTAAGAAGTAGCACTAACCATACTCTTATACATGTGTTGTGTCCATTGACATCGATAACCAAGGAATTACCAAGCCCCTAGTTGTCAGATCCCTCAATTCAGGACATGTGAGGAACTTCCTCTGAAGCAATGCGAATGGATGGTTTGGTTAACCAAGTTGCCTTGGCTTGTGGAATGGTATGCAACAAATGAGTGCCTTGGCTCATTGGAAATGTATGAGATGAACTGATGCCTACCGCCTTTTATTATTTGATATGAGCTTGAGCGACTTGATTCCATGAATAAGGGCATTTGACTGTGTCAAGTATGGTGAAACAAAGAATATATGGAGGAGTTGCTTTCTTTGAAACTTGCGTGTTGAGAAGCCATTCTCTTCTCCATAGTAATGATGAGTTTGGAAACCTTGTGGAATAAGTGAACTTTTACCTTAGGTAGTTGCGATGAGGTACCAAAGTGTGGGACACTTGCTTGTGGGGATCAGGGCCATTATATTCTATGCAATAGATGGAGACAAAAAAGGAGTCGACCATAAAAACATGGATTGTTGAGTTGTATGAGTAGCTAGGACGTAGACGAAGAAACTTAGATGTTGCTCTCTTATGTTTAGTATGGAACTTTGGATGTGGTAGAGCATTACTTTGGGCAACTTTGAGATGATTGCCAGATGACTTTGAAATCAAAAGGATCATTGGTTGAAGGTGTGATAGAAGTAGTGGTGTGGACATTACTTTGAAATCATAAGGATTATTGGTTGAAGGTGTGATAGAAGTAGTGGTGTGGATATGACTTTGAAATCAAAAGGATCACTGGTTGAAGGTGTGATAAAAGTAGTGGGGTGGATGTGCCTTTCTTGGAGGAGGTATGGAAGTATTTTGGGAGTTTCATTTTTATTTAGATGTTGGACGGTTGTTTTTTTTTTACAAGTTCGGTTATGGTTTTATATATTCCAAAAAAGAGAGAGGAGAAAGCTCCTGATACATATGGGGCTGGAAAGAGTCATGCTGAAGGAGAATAGATCGGGAACGCAATCTCGGGTACCTTTAGACATGAATCCAAAAATTCCAGAGTTTCCAACTACATTTCTAGGATATTGTCGTACATATTGTGAAAGCAAGAAAATACACTTACATAACATAACTTCAGAAACTAAGAAATGCGGGTGAAAATTCAAAACACTTATGAGGCATTTTAATATTTGTTTACAGATTGATCTTGTTGAGATCTCTGTTTACTGCTCTGATAGTTGGAGTTTTCTCCCTCCTGATTCAGAGTAATGTTTTTGAGGTAGTTGACTGTCTCCTCTAGGTGAGTGCACTTGTTGGTGAGAGAGTCTATTT
The DNA here is from genome assembly GCA_031772625.1 of Pinus tabuliformis. Classification (NCBI taxonomy): domain Eukaryota; kingdom Viridiplantae; phylum Streptophyta; class Pinopsida; order Pinales; family Pinaceae; genus Pinus; species Pinus tabuliformis. Next base: position 840,781,011 of record CM062815.1, read on the forward strand.
CAGCCTTCTGACTCTCCAGTTGTCTCTTCAAAGCTGAGTTTTCAGATCTCACTTGAATCTTCAAGTCTTGGATTGTCTCTCTTACCTTAACGATCATGAATTTGTGAGCTCGACATGTAGTGCATTTCTCATTTTGGGAAGCTTGGATTACTGGATTCAAGACCATGAATGAGCGGCCTTCTGTTGTCTTATGATATGAAATATGATCCTTTTTGGTATGCTCGTTATTCTTGTTGTCTCTGCTAGGTGAAGGCACTGATGTTGTTCCCCGGAGCTTGATAGGATGATGCCTATGGACCTTCTTGTTTACTGGATGAAAAGTCAACTTCCCTTCATTAAGGCTCTGGTCTACTGGCTTGATTCGATACAGGAGGCAAAAGGAGGCTAGCCTCACTGAAGAGAAAGCGAAAATGGAGGAGTGAAGAAAGTGGCCAGAAATGAGAGCAGATATGGGCGAATAGATATTTTGGACAATTGTTGGAGATGGGATTGGAAACTACTTTCCATCGACATTTTTATTGATTTGTAGTCCAATGATTCATTATTGAGAAGTAGGCAACGGAGCTTTGGTGCATTTGAGAGGTTGTTGTGTGGATGTTTGGTTGGGCGTTAGATTTGAAAAAATGACATGTAGGCATGAGTGGTGGCTGGGAATTTCCATTTATGTTGGATAGAGGAGCTCAAATGTGAACGAAAAAGACCAATGTAGGTATGAGTGCACAAAAACATGTCAGCGGTTCAACACTTGACATTTTAGAGTGTTCTTGAAGATGTTACCAAGTCTAGCAATTAGCGGGGGGGATTGTAAGACCTCTCAACTAGAAGCACACATGGCACTTCCTTCGTAGCAACACAAATAGATGATTTGGTTGATCAAGACACTTTGGCTTGTGGCAAGTATTGATTTTGGGTAGCATCGGATGTGATCTAGCTCCGAAATTTTGTGGAGGGGCTAAATTCATGAGATCTCCAGGGCCCAAAAATTGTTTGGAGAAATTCCACCCGAATGATGAGTTATTAAAATAATTAATATTTTTAATGGGGTTCTAAGTCTAAACTTAGGAAAATAAAAATATTAATGGGTATTAATAAAGATATGGGTGAGAAGATTCTAAGAGACAAGGATAAAGTTTGTTTTAATCTTAGCTGTTGATTAGGGACTTAATCTTGTCCGTTGATTCATCAACATGAAAAGTATAAGAGAATACTTGAGAGTCATTTGGAGACACACCGAGAAAATACTCAGTAACCTGAGGGAATCAATTCTCAAGGAGAAGAAGTTCGATTCAGAAGGAGAGTAGCGGGGTGAAGGAAGAGGACGGTATCAACATCAGTTAGAGACTGAGGAAGAGGTGACGCAAAGCATCTGAGAGACAACGCAGAGGGAAGATTAGAGAGACAACGTAGCTGGAGACCCAGTCCTCACGCAAAAGTGACGTAGAAGTGACGCAGAGGAGGGTAGAGGGTCTCTTGGGTGTCAGAACTTCTCCAAGAGGAGGAGAAAAATTGTCTCAATTGTTTCTCTCAGAAGTGTCTCAGTTTTCTGTAGAATCATTCCTTGTAAAGAGATTGTTGTTGAAGATTAAATAAATCCTCATCTGCTGCACCGGTTTTCCTGCATTGGGTTTTTCCGAGGAAAATTGTCCAAAATTAACTGTGTTGATGTTATTGATTCTTGTTCTTTTATATCACTGTTAATTTTTCTCTATGATATTATGTGATAACTGCAATAGGATTTATTTTAATGTTTACTAAAGGGTTTTCTAAATAAGTTATTGTGGAAAATAATTAGGAGAAATAAATCAGTTATTGTAGTAGAATTTCATGTTAGAAATTTTCACATGGTATCAGAGTAGAGATCGGGCAACATGATTAAAGAATCTGCTATAAGTCATGAGCATGATGGCAAGGCATTAACTCATAAAGACTCACGCAGATCTCCATAGAAAGAAGAGAGAACGAAGAACATGGATCATGATTATTCTATGTTAGCTTCTAGACTGGAAGAAGAAGTTGTTTGCTTAGTGAGTTCTGCCTCCTCTGAGGTTTGGTATATAGATAGTGGAGCTTCCTAACACATGACAGGAGTACATGATTTTTTTTCGAATTATCAGGAAGAAAGGATGAACTTCCAGATCACCATGGGAAATAAGTCAAAATGTACCTATGTAGGAAGAGGTACTATAGTCTTTCAAACAGAAGTAGGGGATCGACTTCGAGCAACCAAGGTGTTGCATGTGTCGGGATTGAGGATGAACTTACTCTATGTATCTCACCTTCAAAACAAGGGCTATGATTTTTTCTTCATTAAGGAGAAAGTATATGTCAAACACCCGAGTTGGAAAAAGAAGGCCCAGATTGGAGTCAGAAGTAATAGGCTGTAAAAATTACAGCTAGAATCTCCAATGGCACTGATACACAGTAGTGGGGAAAAATATTTGAATGAACTATGGAACAAGAGGATGGGGCACTTACACCATGGGGCTCTAAGAATTCTTGGAAGAGAAATAACAAGAGTTCCAGAGTTGAGTACAAAACGAGATGATGTATGCAGAGGGTGCACACTAGGCAAGTACACAAAGCGGCATTTTCCAGAAGTAACAATAGGGCTAATAGTGTTTTCGGATTGATACACTCAGATATTTGCGGACCCATTTCCACAAAAGATCTTAGTGGTGACAAATACTTCGTCACCTTCATTGATGACCATTCCAGAAAGACTTGGATATACTTTCTAAAAACCAAAGATGAGTTTTTTGGTCGATTCAAAGAGTTCAAGGCTTTAGTTGAGAATCTGACAGGAAAGAGGATAAAGATATTGCGCTCAAAAAATGGTGGAGAATACATCGACAAGTACTTCACTGATTTTTGTGCAAGGGAAGGCATTAGAAGAGAGTGGACAACTCCCTATAATCGGATGGAGTAGCAGAAAGGAAGAACAAGACTATTGTTGAAGCAGCCAGGGCAATGTTGTATGATTAGGATATGCCCAAGTTTTTATGGGAAAAAGCATGCAACACGACAGTTTATGTCCAGAATAGGACTCCTCACAAGGCATTAGGTAAGATTACTCCGGAGAGTGTCTTCACCGGTAAGAAGCTTGAGGTGAGTCATTTCAAGATATTTGGGAGTTTGGCATACTACCATATACCCAAAGAAAAGAGGAAGAAATTGGATCAGACTGCAGAGAAAGGATATCTTGTGGGATATAGAGAGAATGCTAAGGCATATAGAGTCTATCTTCCAGGGAATAGGAAGATTGTAATTCGACGGGATGTAAAGTTCATGGAGGACAGAGCTTTCAAGAAATCCTGAGAAATGCCTTCTGAAGAGCAGTCAAAGGATGATCCATTGGTCCAGCCACTTCGACTAGCAGAAACTACCACCAATATTTCTCCTAAAGGAAAAACTCTAGAGGTGTCACACCAGGTGGAGTCTCAGGAATAGGAGGAGCAGATAGATATACCCACTACTAGTGGAAGAACGAAATGGGAACATCAATAGATACTACGAGATGCACAGGATTTCGTTGGTGTGCCTAGGAATGAGAAAAGGGAGTGTAGACAACCAGATAGATACCAAGACTTGGTGGCTCAGGTTGTAGAACCCTCTAGTTTTCAGGAGGCCGCTCAACATCAAGTATGGGTAGATGCTACGGTGGAGGAATACAGTTCCATAATGGTCAATGATGTCGGGGAAGTGGTACCAAGGCCTCAGGGCAGGTCAGTTGTAGGTTCGAGATGGATCTACAAAGTCAGATATGCTACAAATGGCAGTGTGGAAAAGTACAAAGCCAAGTTTGTGGCTAAGGGGTATGCTCAGAAAGAAGGGATATACTATGAAGAAACCTTCACCCCAGTAGCCAGGTATACTTCTATTAGATCTGTGATATCCCTTGCAGCACAGATGGGGTGGGAGATTCACTAGATGGATGTCAAGGTGACGTTCCTGAACGGGGTGATAGAAGAAGAAGTATACATTGAACAACCATAGGGTTTTGAGACAAATGAGAAGAAATCTCATGTATGTAGGTTAAAGAAAGCCTTGTATGGGGTTAAACAGGCACCTAGAGCATGGTACGGTCGAATTGATGGTTACTTGCAAAAGATGGGATTCGTCAAGAGTGACGCAGATCCTAACCTCTACTATCTGGTTGTAGAGAATGAGCCTCTAATCCTGGTGTTATATGCAGGTGATATTTTACTGACAGGGTCATCCAGGCTCATCAAAGATTGCAAGGAAAACCTAGCTACAAAATTCAACATGAAGGATTTGGGACGAATGCATTATTTCCTAGGGTTGGAAGTTTGGAAGCAGAAGGGTGGGATTTTCCTTGGACAAGGGAGATACGCTAAAGAGATTTTGAAAAGGTTTAGAATGCAGGACTGCAGACCTATGGCTACTCCAATGATTACCAACTGGAAGAATATTGATGCATCCCAAGATAAGTAAGTCGATCCCACCTTGTACAGGCAGCTCATAGGGTCCCCGATGTATCTCGTCAATATGAGGCCAGACATTTGTTACGCTGTCAACACCCTCAGTTAGTTCATGATGGAACTAAAGAGGGCGCACTAGGCAGTAACCAAGCATGTTCTCAGATATATACGAGGAACAATTGAGCATGGACTAATGTACACCCAAGGAAATGACATCAGGTTGAGTGGATTCACTGACATAGACTGGGCTGGAAGTTCAGTAGATTGGAAAAGTACCACTGGGTACTGTTTCAACATTTAATCGGGAATGACCTCCTGGTGTAGTAGGAAACAAAAATTCATAGCTCTGAGCTCAGCTGGAGCTGAATATACGACAACTAACACAACTTCATGTGAAGTCATATGGCTTAGGAAATTACTTGTGAATCTATTCCAGAGAAGGATGGAAGTGACCAATATTTTGTGTGATAATCAGAGTTGCATCAAGATCTCTGAGAATCCAGTTTTTCATGATTGGTCGAAGCACATTGACATCACGTGTCACTTTATCAGAGACTGTGTCCAATGAGAGGCCATACAATTGAGGTACACTTTGACAGGAGAATAGGTGGCAGACATTCTCAACAAGGCTCTAGGAAGAACAAAGTTTGTCTATTTCAAGGAGAAGATGGGAATGGTTAAGAATATGTTTCAGTAGCAGAAGCAAATAGTATAGGGAGTTGCAGTGCAACAGTTAGAAGTGGCAGTGCTATGGGCAGCATGATGCAACATGTTCAGAGGGAGTTTCAATACAGATGTAGCAGTGACAATTGCAGGGTTGTGGGCAAGAGTACAAGGTGCAACAGTGCAGTAGATGATGGGCAGCAGGTTGAGCATCAACAACGCATAGGACCGATGAAGTGGATCAGTGTGATGATTCTATTGGGAGCATTGCTAGAACACATTCCCCGCCAAGAGGGAGTGTTTATTTTGGGTAGCATCGAATGTGATGTAGCTCCAAAATTTTGTGGAGGGGCCAAAATTCATGAGATCTCCAAGACCCAAAAATAATTTGGATAAATTCCACCCGGATGATGAGTTATTAAAATAATTAATATTTTTAATGGGGTTCCTAAGTCTAAACTTAGGAAAATAGAAATATTAATAGGTATTAATAAATATATGGGCGAGAAGCTTCTAAGAGACAAGGATCAAGTATATTTTAATCTTAGCCATTGATTAGGGACTTAATCTCGGCTATTGATTCATCAACAAGAAAAGTATAAGAGAAGACTTGAGAGTCATTTGGAGACATACTAGGCAAATACTTAGTAACCCAAGGGAAATCAATTCTCAAGGAGAAGAAGTTCGATTTCAGAGGGAGAGTACCAAGGTGAAGGAAGAGGAGGATATCAGCATTAGTCAGAGACTAAGGAAGAGGTGACGCAGAGCATCTCAGAGACAACACAGAGGGAAGATCAGAGAGATAGCCCAACTAGAGACACTGTCCTCACGCAGGCTGACGCAGAAGTGACGCAGAGGAGGGTAGAGGGTCTCCAAGGTATCAAAACTTCTCCAAGAAAAGGAGAAAATTTGTCTCAGGTTTTTCTCTCAGAGGTGTCTCAGTATTCTGTAGAATCGTTCCTTGTAAAGAGATTGTTGTTGAAGATTAATAAATAAATCCTCATATGCTGCACCGTTTTCCCGCATTGGGTTTTTCTGGGGACAATTGTCTGAAAATAATTGTGTTGATGTGATTGATTATTATGCTTGTATATCATTGCTATTTTTTCTTTATGCTATTATGTGATAACTACAGTAGAATTCATTTTAATGTTTAGTGAAGGGTTTTGTAAATAACTTATTGTGGAAAATAAGTAGGAGAAATAAATCAGTTACTGTAGTAGAATTTCGTGGAAATTTTCACAGCAAGGCATGCATCAAATGAGTGCCTTAGCCCATTGGCAAGGTGTGAGATGGACATATGCCTTGGCCTATTGGCAAGATAATATTTTGAATGAACATCTTGGCCTATTGGAAAGATGACACAAACACGTTGAGAAGGTGGGGTGCATTGAGGATGGAGTTTGGGAAGTCTTGTGGTTGGGCAGGATGTGCCGAATACAAGCCAATTTGGTTGCGCTAAGAAAGTTGGGTAAGCATAGCTAGAAGATTTCAGGATTCCGTGTGCCAAGAATTAAATGCATGGAAGAAGTGGGTGTTCTACACTTGGGGTTCACCTTGGACAGTTGAGTTTCCTTAGGGAAAAAGTAGTCATGTGCGTGATTATGTAGTGAATCCACTAGGTGGAGTCCCTTGGGAACATGTCCCTCATGGATGGTTCATGGAGATATCTTGGATGCATGAGATGAGTATGTGGACCTTGTGAAAATTTCTAAATCTACACATCAAAAATCCTACTGCAATCATTGGTTTATCACCTCCTACTTGTTATTTCATTCAACAAGTTATTTAATTTATAAATAGTGATGAAAAACACTAATGTGGACTACATTGACATACAGATCATAAACTGAAACAATAGATGAGAAAAACAAACAAGGGACACCGTCATTTTTGGACAACATGTCCCCGAAAAAACCTAATGCAGGAAAACCGGTGCAACAGATAGAGCGTTTGTATTATTAACCAAATAGAATTTGAGTACAATAGGTTCCCTCTCACACCAGCTAACCTTTCAGAGAAATCTCGGCAGCAAGAAATACATGTGAGGGTTTACCCCGTTCTCCAAGTCTCAGCGCAATCACTTCTTGGGCTAGCATCTTGCCTATAGGAGACTGCGTCACCCCTTCTGTTGGATCAATTTACTGGAGGAAGACTGTTTTTCAGCCCTCCCAGCTTAGAAACTTGGTTCTCTGGAAAAATCTCAAACTTCTGACGAATATCCTGCACTGCCACTGCAAGAGACCCTCTTGGCCTGCGTCAGCACTGCGTGAACCCCTTCCTGGGCTGCGTTGGCCTTTGTGTTGCCTCTCTGATGCTACTACTGCCTCTTTGCCTAGTACTCTTTGGCTCGGAACTCCTTTCCAATCCAAATCTCTGCTTCTGCCCCTCTCACTGCAACTCAAATCACTAGTTTGATTTTCTCTCAAAAAAATACTTTTCTCCAACTAACCCTTAAGCCTCCTCTTATACTTTTCATGTTGATGAATCAATGGTCGAGATTAAGTTCCTAATCAACGGATAAGATTAAAACAGACTTGATCCTCGTCTCTTAGAAGCTCCTCACCCATATTTTTATTAATACCCATTAATATTTTTATTTTCCTAAGTTTAGACTTAGGAACCCATTAAAAATATTCATTATTTTAATAACTCACAATCCAGATGGAAATTCTCCAAACGTTTTTTGGGTCTTGGAGATATTATGTATTCTAGCCCCTCCACAAAATTTCAGAGCTAGATCACATCCAATGCTACCCCAAAATCAATGGACCTAAAGGTGACTTGTTCACCCTTACTTGTAGATAAGAACATTGTGGAAAATTGGATGACTTGGGTGCACGGATGAGGTCGAATTCTATACATTCCAGTTGGAATAGGTAACTCTCAACTTGCAAATTCCCTTCTCTCGGAACCCACACATCCCCCTACTCTACGTGGGTGTTTGAATACACAATTGGATGGTTATTTTCCCAAGATTTACCCCGTTCCCCACACCACTAATGGGTCAACTCTCCAAACTTGAGATAGGTAGTCACCCATACTACCCACTAAAGTTTGAAATAACTCAACCACCTCCTAGCATTCATAATTGTGATGAGTGGTTGCTTTAACTACCAAGTTCTTCATCTAATGAATTTTTGAGTTGGAAAGAAGAGATAAAGCAACATTTAAAATTTAAATCTTTTTGGCACAAAGATTTGGTAGGTTTTTTTGGCATTATAGGCAAGGTTAATTCCCATAGCTCCATCACCATTTCTCGCTCATGGAATCATGGTTAGTGTATTTGCTCCACCCTTCAATTAACTATGTAACAATTATTCATTAATAACAAAATACATTGACATAGTTCATAATTTGTTTGCTTTAGCTTAAAAATTGAGAATGTGTCCATGTCGTGACTCACAATGACTCTTAGACATAATCACATTTACATAGTAGGGAAATAAAAATGAGGTGTTACAAATGGTAATAAGTAGGTGGTTGAGGGTGAAATATGTATAGTGTGGGAAATGCCTAGTTCAATGAAATACAAGAAAGCATCAAAGGAGAAGAAACATAACAAGCATATTGGTACCTTCTATCTAACATCTTTTTTTGTAATTTTATTTTCATATTTTTTTCAATGGTCTTTTTTTTATATCTCAATTTTATGATCTATGGGATCTAGTTTTCTTTTATGTTTCGATCAAATACGCAATGAAACTTTTGTGCTTATCCTATGTGATCAAGTCAATTGATTTTTGTTATTGGAATAGAGTTTAGGATAGAGTTTTAATTCAAAATAAAAACACAGAGATACAGTAAAATTTGACTTCTATTAAATTTTAGAACAATTTTGATTTATAACAAAAACACATACATATAATAAAACTTCAATTCTTTAAATAACATAGTGTGTTAAACTATAAAAATGAGAAATGAAACAAACTTGCTCAAGTGGTGGTAACTTCTCTATGAGGAGATGTGATGACTATGCACATTTGCTAGAGCACATTACAATAAGGCCAAAAGACCCTTTTTAACATAGAGAAGCAATTGTTGGAAATATTGAGAGGAGAGGGGGATGAATTGGTATTTCACTTCAATTAGTTAATTGTTAAACTTCAGAGCATTAATGAACATTAAAATCATATCAAAACATAAGTCAACAACACCATTCAACAATGCACAATATCAAAGATAATATACATAAGTTTTTAGGCGGAAATCGTTCAAGGAGAGAAACCATCAAACACTTCTTAATATAGGTCTTTAAAATTTACATCAATAGGAAGCTTCAACTTCCAAGGTTCTCAACATCAATTGGAGGAGGCTTCAACTCCTTGGTTTATCATCTCCAACGCTCTGGTTTACTAGCTCTAACTAGAAGGACGCTCCAACGCCCTGACTTACAAGCTCCAACTCCTTGATTTACCGACTTTGATTGGAAGGATGCTCCAACACCTTGATTTATTGGCTGCAACCTGAAGGAAGCTCCAACTTCGTAATTTACCAACTTCTATTGGAAGGAGGCTCCAACATCCTAGTTTATCAATTTTGACTGAAAGGATGCTCCAACACCCTGCATAGGCTCCAACTTACCCTAGCACCACTCTGCTGTTGTAGCATTTTTTGGTTTTGATAAGATAGAATAAAATAGTCAAAAAATAAAAAAATGATATTTGAAAAAATGTTAAGTTAGGATATGGACATAATAATATTGAAAAAAATGTTCTTGAAAATATCTTGATGATGATGTCCATATCAAAGAAAATGTTAGGTTAGATTCCCTAAAAAAATCAAGGCAAAAAGAAAATGTTAGCTTAGAAAGAAAAGAAAATAAATAAATTCTGAAAGTGAGCAAGTCCAAATGCCACTACTATTGTTTTTGCAAAATAATGGTTGTGTGCAACTTGTTTTAAATGCCACAACCCATGATAGTCAAAAATTGTTTAATCTTGAATACTTCATGCTTTAAATTTGATGTTATAGTTAGAGAATAAAGATCTGGCCAAATTGTTTAATCTTGGCAGATCAATAGTTAGGTAGAGAATAATAAGGTGCTCATCAGTTTAATATGAGCCCTTACATGTTATAAGGTTAGAATTAGATATTTTCTTTTGTAAAATAAAAAGAAAAGAAAAGGTTTGCCAGCTTAAATGCACCCATTAAGTGAAGAAAAAATGATAGGATAAGCAAAGGGTAAGTAGAGAAAGGTTGCAGAAGTATGATGATTGATTGGACAAAATGTACATTTATCATGTTTTACCATATGTTTCTATGTCCATGAGGCAATTACACAAAGCAAATGAAGGTCTACAAGATAAATTAATTAACTTCCTTCATCCTCATTCATCCCTATATTTACTAATTTCCCCTTCCCACCTTCATACAGTTCATATTCATTCATTTTCCATAAAAAACCCCTTTTCCTAAGGTTAAAATCCTTTTTGCCTAGGAAAAGTGAAAACCCCATGCTAAATCCCCTTTTACCCAAAAACCCACAAAAAGTTGTTTAGCCTAAGTATTAATGTATATATGTGAAAAGCAAATAACTCATAAAAAGCATTATACTTAGTCTATTTTCCCTTTCCACTCATATTTCATATTAACACTAACTTAACGTATTAAACCCCTAAAAGTTCCCTTTCCCGTATATATTAACTCCCTTTATTAAAATACCCCGAGACCATTAGTTTTATTTTAAAAACTATATATTTTATAAAACATCACATCGGCGGATCACAAGCCTTTCAACGTGCATACACTCTCCCTGCATTGCGATATGTGATGCGCTATGGGCCCGGACCCGACACAATATATATTATAATCCATTTCCATATCGCATCCGCCCCTCATCGCAAGTCCTGACTAAAGCAATAACCATCCGCCGTTGCGATCTTCGATTGTGATAGACCCGGACCCAATGCGATATATATCATAATTCAATGCCATTTTTCATCCGCCTCCATCATAAATCTCGGGTAAAGCATTACCCTCTGCCATTGCGATCTCTGATTACGATGGGAACCTAGACCCGACACGATATTATATATTATTTATTTTTCACATCGCGTCCAGCCCCTATCGCATTCCCTTGTGATGGGCCTTCCTCCGCTAAACTGTGATTGCGATATGCGATGGAAGCTCGAACCCGACGCCATTTATCCACCGACATTCATATTATTTCGAGTCTGCCATATTTGTTTTGCCATGAATTTCGTTGTTAAAATGTTTTTATGGTTTAAACATAAAACACCACTAACCTCAGTTTTAACACATAAATAAAGCCATTGCCGCCATAATTAATCATTGAGACCCTCTGTGCTGCTCTTTTGCTTCACCACTGTCCGATCTAAGGCATTCAAATCCAATGACCCTCAGCAATTTTGGGTTGGCTCTCTGTACGAGCATTACCCGCCCGAAAAGCGGTATTCCATTGACCTCCCTTTGCTATGTGTCAGGCTCAGATTATTTCGGGTGACTCCTCCCAAAACTGCCCGCGCCCCATAAAGTGGTGCGATGAAAACCAAAAACACCTCCCGCATAACGATAAAATGACCATTGTTCACTTTGCCGCATATTTCAAAAAGAAAGTAGTTTTTTCAGTTTAAACGCAAAAATCACCATTTTTCCTTTGTTTCACCTATTTTCACTATAAACCCTCCATAAACCTCTGCGACTAATAAAGCCATTGTTTTACCTTCCAATACACTGTGGACTCCTTCCAAAATCCTTTCAAGCTCAATAAAGCCATTGACAAATTTCTTAGTCACCTTTGTTTTCTTAACAATTTTTATGTTTTGCAAGTAAAGACTTCTGTTCCAGGCTTACAAAGAAAAAGCCTGCATATAGTTTGAAGACAATTAAGAAGATCATATCAAATTATTTTACCATTTGACATAAAATCTAAAAGGATTTACTTTGAAAAACACAGTAAAACTCTGAAATGCACAGTAAAGGTAAAAGAACACAGTAAAGGTTACTCAGCAGGGTCAAAGGATATTCACAGAGTTTAAAGAGAATCATATGAAAGATCAAATGAAGGAATTAACCAACGTAAATGATACAAACAATTAAGCAGCCTAAAGGGGAAAAATATCAGACAACAAAGCCAGCACAACCTGAATAAAAGGGACAATAAGAAGCAGTTCAATAGCTCCCCGTATCTTCTTGTATGAAGATCTTTCCTTTCCTAGAATAAAACTTAATTAGTTTTAAGATATTTCCTTAGTTACATTATTGTATAAATAACTCTCTTCTCGAGTTATTATGGGTTCAAAGTTCAAGATTCATTATTCATTGATTGTTAAGTTGTGATTGTTCATTCTACTTTGAACCTGGTTGCACCTGTGAAGGAAGCTTTTGTAGACACTTGATATACTTAGTCTTTCTGGAACCTTAATACAAAGCAGAGGATTCTGAATTTGGTTTTACACAGTTTGTGTTATCTTGTAAGTTTTCCCAGTTATCAATCATTATGCCTTTCTTCATATGCTTATGACTTATAGAGATATCTAGGTAGGAATAATTGTGTGTCAATTAATTCCTATAAGCTCCTGAAGTGATCATCTATTAAGAGAATAGACTAATGAACTGTTTGTTTAGCTAATCCCCTCTAATCAATAAATCATCAGCATCTTAAGTAAGCTTAAGTATATTGCCTTGAATCTTTGGAACATAGTTTAGAAGGTTTTCACACTTATGATTGTTCTATTTTACAGTCTGGAAACTGTGATAATCATATTATTTTTTGTCTTCTTCTCACCACTATTTTGATCTATATCACTGTGTAAAGCTTTATAGCAGCCCTTTGCTGAAATATTAATATTATCCAAAGGATTAAGTATTTCAATTCTACATTTGTCTTCATTCATTGGTCTTCCAAAACTAAAACCAAAAACCCAAAAACAATTATTTTAGATTCTCTGGCATTGGTAGCTGACCTACTACTATCTCATAGGTACAACATCAGACTGGCGCCATTTCCGGGGATTCGAATTTCTTTTAAGTTTCCCATGGGATAATGATATTCATTCATTATTTTCCTTTAAGGTGATTAAGGGTTTATAAAGGTTAAAATAATTCACCTAGGCGACTCCACACTCCCAAGTTGGCACCTTTTAAACATACTAGATCTTGTTTAGAAGCTGACATAGTTAGTCCTCTGTCAGATCCTGAAAGGCTTCTGAGAAAAGCCAGTTCTAAAAGGGGACACCAACCATATTCTTCTTCCTCTTCAGTCCTACAGTATGAAGAATTAGAATCATTTGACCCCTATAGTAATATCCCAGCTGATCCTGATTACTCCCATTTATCACCTAGGGTTGTTGAACTTCTAGATAAAGGAGTTGATTTTAAGTCAGCCTACCTTATTCATTCATTAGAATCTCATCCAATACCTACACTACCACCAGGATCACCTAAAACTGAATCTGATTTGCATGTTAATCTACCAGAATATAAACCCACAAATTTCATATCCCCTACCACCTATCATTTTCCTTCCATTCTTGACTGACCTGAAGCTTCTTCTTCTAAACAATCTGAGGAGACCTTTTCTATATATTCCAATCCTCTCTTTGAAGCAAAATAAGGTATTCCTTTACAGGTCCCAAAGTAAGTTCTTAGGACTCCTTTGAAGTCTTTTAGGAGATCTCCTCCTTCACCTCCAATAGTTCATCAACCCCTGAATCACCATCTTCTTCCTCTACATCCACACAAACACCACATACTCCACCTGGACAACCTCATACACCTCAAGCACCTCATATGCCACCTGCTGTCATGGCTTTCTGACCTATTGTACAGGCTAGATATGCTGCCTTAGTCTTACCTAATAACCTTGATGCATTCCTAGTTGGATACCCAAGTACAATGGAGAAACTGGTCCCTCAGCTAAGGACCATCTTCAAGCTTTCTTAGACTTTGCAGACAACATGAATATTGAACAAGAAAACATTTATATGAGATTGTTTGTGCAGTCACTTGAAGGAAATGTGAGGATTTGGTTTAGACAGTTACCAGAACCTACCATTAGAAATTGGGAAGAGCTTACAACCATATTTAAAAATCAATGGGGTGTGAAAAAGGATCCTCTTTACTTCCCCACAGAATTTGAAGAGCTCAAAAGGAACTTCGGTGAACGAGTATCAAATTTTATCAAAAGATTCAATAAACTCTATCACAAAATGCCTACTGATTGTAAGCCCCCTGTAGCAGCAGATAAGTCTAGATTTTCTAAAGCTTTTGATGATGACTTCGCTGTTATGCTACGAGAGAGAACTTCAAGAAATCTTGAAGATATGCAAACAAACGCTATAGAAGTAGAAGCAAATAGGGCGGCCTCAACTTCTTTAAAACTTAAGGATGAAAAGGCCCAAAGAAAACTCAAATTTGTTCAAGAAGCCTCTAGTTCCTCTAAGACTAAATCAAAAGACTCAAAAATAGATGAAATAACATCTCTTCTTAGAAACCTATCAAATAGGATTTCAAAGATTGAGACCCAACCTAGGAAAATACAACAAACAGTTACTAGACCTCAAAACCAAAATCAAGGTCAGCATAAAAGAAATCCACCACTACAAATTATTCAGAGACCTAGCAATGATCACCAGGTTCCAACTCCTCTATTGATAGATGACCAACAACCTGATGATAATACTATGACAATTACTGAAGATATTAATAGTATGGATTCTTCTTCCAGTCAAACAATCATCATTCCTATCACAACAAAATCAGGTTCAAGAAGATCAAGAAACTTCACAGGTCTCTAAATATCATGCTTTCTCTGAATTTTTAATTGCATAGTTAAACAAGAGGTATGATCTTAGGCCTAGGCCTAGTCTTGGGAGACCTCCAAAGGAAACTCCAATAATTGAACCACGTACCAAAACTGTTGAAGCTCAAACAACTCTTATTCAACCCTTAGATCAGTCAATTGATACTACCCAAACTGGTAAAAACTTTTTGACTACATTTAATGTTGGAAAAGAATTAGAGAGGGTTAAGATCTGAATTCCATTGTCAAAAGTTTCTAAAAACCCCGGTTACAAAATCCAAGTCACAAAATGGATACAAAATACCTCGTTTGATGCTGAAGGTGATGTCATAAGTCTGCAGGATGAAAAAATAGCAGTAGTTTTTGGCCCTAGTTCAAACATGATAGATGAGATAGTGCCTCCCTTCTATGTAACTCTTAAAACAAATGATTCCATGTTGTATAATTGTATGCTTGATTCAGGAGCATCACACAACCTTATGCCAAAATCTATCATGGACCATTTGAAACTCAACATAACTAAATCCTACCATGACTTGTACACCTTTGATTCTAAAAGGGTGCCCTGTTTGGGATTGATCAAGGATCTAGTGGTTACCCTTGCCCAAATTCCAGTGAAAAGTGTAGTACTTGATATTGTTGTCACAGATATCCCTCCCAAGTTTGGAATGCTCCTTTCTAGGTCTTGTTGTGCCAAATTAGGGGGAACTCTACAGATGGATATGTCATATGCTACTATTCCTGTTTATGGAGGAGAGAAATTAAGATTATATAGAGAGGTAAGATTTGTACATACTGTTTGTAAGACTGACCAGCCAAGGAACCATCCAATTTATGCAATAGATCAAGACTTTGGTTGTTTTCAACTCACTTCAAACCAACATAAAACTCAAGTCAAAATTGAAGAGGTAGTTGAAAGTCCTGAACCAAACCAAACTGATATTTGGAAACTGTTCTTTGATGGCTCTTGCATGAAAGATGGGGCAAGAGCTGGAGTAGTTTTAATTTCACCTGAAAAAGAAAATATAACCCAATCATGTAAATTAGATTTTGAAGTTACAAATAATGCGGTTGAATATGAAGCTTTCCTTTTAGGATTACAATTAGCCAAAAGCTTAAAAGTTCAAAACTTAAGTGTTTTTACTGATTCAGAACTTATTGTTAAGCAAGTAAGAAATGTTTGCCAGACCAAGCACCCTAGACTTAGGTCCTACCGAAATGAAGTATGGGATTCAGTTGAAAACTTCTTTGATGCTTTTAATTTGACTCATATTCCCAGAGATCAGAATATTCATGCAGATGCCTTAGCTGTCTCTGCTAGCTCTTTTAAAATTCCTGATCATACTGATGTACTCTATCAGATACAAGTCAAATATAGGCCATCTATCCCAGATAATCTGAAACATTGGCAAATATTCGAAGATGATGAACATTTGAAATCATTTCTGCAGGTAATAGATGATTTTTCATTTCTACAAATTGATGAAGATAGAACTGAAATAAATGAAAATGCAGATGGAAATGATACTTCAAATTTTAAAACCCAAATTGCTAATCATGACATTATTCAATTATCTAATAATTTTATTCCAAAAGGACTCATTCCTTTAGAAAGATTGTTTGATCAAAATGATGTCCTCCGAAACCCTCAGTCCATTTCTTCAGAAGATGACATAGAAGAGATTAACATTGGAATTGATGAAGATATCAAAAACATCAAAATATGTGCATCTCTAGACCCTGAGATCAAAGCTCAATATCTTAAGTTACTGAAAAATTATAAGGATGTTTTTTCTTGGACTTATGCCGATCTAAAGACCTATGATACTTCAATAATACAACATAAGGTTCCTTTGAAGCCAGAAGCAAAACCTTATCAACAGAAACTTAGAAGGATAAATCCAACCTTTCTACCTACTGTAGAAAGGGAGACTAAGAAAATGTTATATGCTAAGATCATCCTCCCTCTTAGATATTCTAATTGGGTTGCAAATCTAGTTCCTGTTAGAAAGAAAAATGGAGAAATAAGACTCTGTGTGGATTTTATAAATTTGAACAAAGCATCATTCAAAGATAATTATCCTTTTCCTAAAATGGATCAGTTACTTCAAATGGTTTCAGGAGCACAAAGACTTTCTATGCTTGATGTTTTTCAGGTTACAATCAGGTGAATGTTGATATAACAGACAGAGAGAAGACAACCTTTACTACACCTTGGGGTAGATTAATGTACGCTAGAATGCCATTTGGCTTAACCAATGCTAGAGCAACATTTCAGAGAGCTATGGACACAAATTTTATGGGTCAGGTAAATAAATTTGTGGTTATTTATCTTGATGACATAATTGTTTTTTCTAACTCTGATAAAAAACATCTAAAGAACTTGCTGAAGGTTTTTGACAGGTGTAGAAATTTGGAATATCATTGAACCCTAAGAAGTCCTTGTTTGCTGTCAAAGAAGGAAAATTGCTGGGCCATATAATTTCAAAGGAGGGAGTAGTAATTGACCCAAAACGAGTATCTGCCATTGAAACATTGACCTTACCTAGAAACAAGAAGGAGATTCAAGCTTTTCTAGCAAGATTAATTTTCTAAGGAGGTTTATTCCAAATTATGCAGAGATTGTAAAAGATATAACTGACATGCTTTGAAAGGACCATGAAGTCAAATCGAATCCATCTTCTAGGCATGCATTTGAAAAAATAAAAAGGGATATCTTTGAAGCTCCGACCTTAGCCAACCCTGATTATACTAAGCCATTTAGTATTTTCTCTTTTGCCTCTGAAACAACCCTTGCTGTTGTTCTATTATAGAAAAATGAAGATTTCCATGACCAAACCATAGCCTGTTTTAGCAAGGTTATGAGAGATGCTGAGATTAAGTATGACATCATTGAGAAGCAAGCCTATGCCCTCATTCAAGCCCTGAAATCATTCAGAATGTATGTCTTGCATTCACCTATTACTGCTTATGTCCCTAACAGTGTTGTGAAAATTGTCCTAACCCAACCAGACACTGATGGGAAAAGAGGTAGATGGATCACTCAAATTCTGGAGTTTGATCTAACTATCAAGACTACCAAGCTAGTAAAAGGTCAAGGATTAGCCAAGCTTCTAGCTGAATCCAACTGCAAAGTACTTGGAATCAATTCTGTTTTAGAAATACAAGGGAAGAATACACAAGAACCTTCTGTCCTTGTAGAAGGGGAGAATCCACAAGAACCTTCCCTTCATCTTAAAGGGGAGAATCCACAAGAACCTCTACCTTATGAGGAGATCAATCCTATACACATTGATGAAAAATTCTTGTTGTCAAATTGGTATCAGGATATTGTAAATTTCTTGATCCATTTTGAGTGTCCAACATCTTTCTCCAAAGCCTAGTGTAAAACCCTTACGTTAAAATCAGTCAAGTACTGCATTATAAATGCAAATTTATACTAGAAAGATCCACTGGATATTTTGTTATTATGTTTAACATAATCAGAAACTGAAGGAATCATTGATCAGTTTCATACAGGATATTGTGGGGGACATTATGCTTGGAGAGAAACAGCATACAAGATTCTGAGGGGGGGATTTTATTGGCCCAGATTGTTCTTACAAGTAGGGGCAAAGGTCAGAGGTTGTGTTCCTTGTCAAATGTTTGTTGGTAAACAAAAATTAGCAGCTCTTCCACTCGTTCCATCAATAGTTTCAGCACCCTTTTCTCAATGGGGATTAGATTTTGTTGGAGAGATTCACCCCACTTCAAGTAATCAACATAAATGGATCCTCGCTGCAACCGACTACTTTACTAAATGGGTGGAAGCAATTCCAATCAGAAATGCTATTGATTCAGTAGTAATTAAGTTTATTGAGGAGAATATATTATCTAGATTTGGTTGCCCAACTCAAATTGTCATTGATAATGCAACAATTTTTTCTAGTGTTAAAATGATTGACTTTTGCCAGAAATATCAGATTCTGTTACATCATTCAACTCCATACTACCCTCAAGGTAATGGCCTTGCACAGTCATCAAACAAAAGTCTGGTAAAGATAATAAAAAAGACTCTAGCTGATCATAAGAAGAGCTGGGATTCACATTTGATTTATGCAGTGTGGGCAAACAGAATTACTCCAAAGAGATCAACTGGCAAATATCCATTTCAGTTAGTCTATGGGAAAGATGCAATTTTCCCTACCAATTTGGCTTTCCCTGTTTTAAAATTCCTGTAGGATTCTACAGATGAACCTGATGATTTTTCAATAAGAATAAATCAGATTATTAAACTTAATGAAAATAGAGATGAAGTTCAATACAAATTGAATAAATATCAGAATAAGATGAAGGACCTATTTGACAGAAGAGCCAGGGAAAGGGACTTTAAGTAAGGTGATTTAGTTCTAAGATGGGATGCCAGGAGAGAAGAGAAAGGAAAGCATGGCAAATTTGACAATCTATGGTTTGGACCTTTAGAAATTGCTGAAGTGAAGGGTAACAACACTTTTGTGCTGTAGAATCTTGAGGGGATATATTCCACTTATCCTGTAAATGGAAGGTTTCTCAAACATTACATTCAGTACTAAGAAGTTGAAATAATTTTCATTGTAAATACTCAAGTTTTCTTTACTTTTCAAGATGTCAGTGTGACTTTTCTTACAGCAAGGACTCCATAGCTTGAGGAGAAGGCACATGGATCTGCAGGTTCTCTCCATTCTACAGGAGAAACCAGTCTGTTAAACACACATGGACAACAAGAAATATGAAAGATAAAACATGACAATACAATTTTATTAACAACATATATACATTTATAATACATTGTTGTGACCGCTGGGTTTCACATCCCAAGGTCTCTTGGACTCCTTTTGTCCATTCAACTTCCACACTAACCCATTGAGGATTAGGTGTCCAACATTCCCCCCCTTAATCCGAAGGGTTATGTATGAGTCAAAGAAGAGAGCTGTAATACAAAATGTGCAAAAAATGCATGGCAGCACAAGGCTGATTGTGCTCTCTGAAATGTTGGTATAAAGGGTGGTGGTTTAAGGATGACCACCAACACTGGAATGCTTAGTGTAGTTCCCGGAACTCTTCCAAAAATGGCAAGAAACTGAAGTCTTCTGCTAGAGGAAGTGCTCCTATTGTTTTGAAGAGGGAAACCTTCAACCATGAAAGGAAGGTCTCACCCCATATAAAAGGGAGAACTTCAACCTGAAAAGGGAAGTCTCAACCTGTGATGGTTTAAGGATGACCAACAACTCTAGAATGCTTAATGCAATTCCTAGAACTCTTCCAAAACTGGCAAGAAGCTGGAGTCTTCTGCTAGAGGAAGTGTTCCCAATTTTGTTTCTGGAATTCTTCTGAAACTGGTAAGAAGTTTAAGTCTTTTACTAGAGGAAGTGTCCCAGATTACCAACTGAAGGCATGTTCAGGGGCATCTTTTCTATGGCTACAACTTTGAATCTGGTATGGTAGGTTGTGGCTCAGGCTTGCTTGATGTGGCTTTGAAGCTTGTAGATGACCATCATTTCCCCCCTGTCAGATACAAGGTGAGATGATGGAGAAAATTCAACTGCAAGACTGTTCAATACTCTGGAACAAGTTCTGACATGTGTTTGGAATATCTTCTTGGCTATTGATGCCAATTGCCAAGAAGCGATCCATCCAAGATGAATCTTTGTTCTTGTAGGACGTTTGTTTTTGAAGCATCTATGTGAAGAATGACTGGTTTTATGACAGTGCTTACATGGATGAAGATCAAAACAATGATCTTTCAAATGGCCAACTCGGTCACAGTGTTGGCATTTCACAATCTATTGTTGTTGTTGCTGTGGAAGAGGAGCAAAATCTGAAACAGCTGGATGTGAACTGTCATGAATGAATCCAGCACTCTAAAACTGAATGGGCTTGGCATAGTCTAGAATATGAAAGGACAAGTCCTTGTCATATCCAAGACTAGTTCTGTGCTTGTTGTGGACAAGTTGTTCCCAAGGTTTGATGACGGGCTTGGGAAGTGTAGATTGAGTTTTTGCATCTACATGTACAACTGCTGTTTTATGGGGTACTAAATCTGAACCAACTGTAACATCATTGACTTGCTTCTGATGGGTTGCAGTCTCAATGTTATGAACAGAAACATGTTCAGTATGACTCCTCTGTTTTAGTTCTTCTTGCTGTAGCTGAGTTTCAAGCTGCAAAAAATCAATATTCTCCTGTGCATTTTGTAGACATATTTTAATATTTAATAGAGAGGTTTTTTTGATCTTAACCATCTCATCAATAGTGGAATGTATCAGAGTATTTAACAACTCTAATGCATTATCAAGTCTAGTAATTTTCTTCATTATATTTATACGTTAAAGGAACTAATCACAACTATCAACCAGTGAAGAAGAAGCAACAATCACTCACAATTCAATGTCACTGCAATATCCTTTATAAATGTCAGCAAATGAGCAGCGTGCAACATAAAAGATTACAATCAGCCCACCAAACTCTTTATGTAGTAGTGGAATCAAGGAATCAATGCACTATAATGAGTTTTAAATAGAATGCTATACTGGAGCAGAGCAACTGCAAACTTGCTTGGATCCTTCAAATACTCATTCACTCTTGAACGTATATCAACACTTCAGTATCAGCTATGAGAATAATATACAACCACACAAACAACCTCTAAATGGCATCCAAATTGTGACAAACTCCTTCTGGTATGGTAGAAACTGACCCAAAATACCAACAGACCAACCAACACAGAATCTTCTGAACAATTGACTGCTTTTAAACATAAGTCTTTGAGAGGTTGGTATAACTCAAATATATATATATATATATATATATATATATATATATATATATATATATATATTATATATATATATATATATATATATATATATAACCACGCCTCCTACTTTCGTACCAAACTAGAGATCCGACTTGTAGAGCTCCAAAATTTTGTGTAGCCTCCGTCAGAAAATTTCATCAACCGAATAGCTTGAATTAAGGAAGCTCTTGTTTCCAAGCTCAAGCTGCCAAATCCAAATAATAAATCCTTTTTGTTTCTCCTTGTTAATGGCGTATGGAAGCAATCATAATTAAAAACACACCATAATGTGAGGGCCCTTTACCGTGACACTGTTAGGTGGAAATTCACAACGTGATATGGAGGCAGCGTTACTTAAAGTCACATGAGACAATGTTAACGGTGGTATATGATGTGGACTTATACAAAGAGAAAACACTACCATAGGCCACCAAAAGACTAACTTCCAGCAATCTAAAAATGGTTGTTATTTTAAATAACTTTAGAAAGAAGAGTAGGTTTGCTCCATTTGAAGTTGAGCAAGACAAAATACAACACTAATAAACTTCCATCTATGTAAGTACACAACAACAATCATACAAAAAAATTATTCATCTATTTAACGTCATAAACAACCTCTTGTTCTGTCGAGAGGATAGCAAATATCCTTGCCGGCTAAAACTATAGTACAAGAACTAGTGATTAAAGAAAAAGCTAAGCTGAAAGCAAGCTTCAAGTGAAGCAGTGTAGTAAAAGGCCCATGCTTCAACAATCAAAAGCTGGCAGGCTTTGTCTCGGCTACATTCACTCTTATTTTCCTCTTTTCCATAACGCCTTTTCCTCTGTGTCTCAACGAAAGCAATTTGCATGCACCATGTCACGATGCACCCACTTGAACAAACCTACTATGGACAAGATCTATTATCAAACTGAATGGATCTATATCCCGCTGATAGAATCACTCATGTAGCTTCACATTTCATATTATCTTTCTTTGTAAGATTGAATTCGAATACAATGCTAATTTTCATGCCTAAAACCCATAAAGGCATCTTTCTGGGACAAGAGTTTTGGATCCAAATATAACCAGATCCATTAAAAGATGTTACTTATCTTTAGGCACAATAGCATAAATTATATGGTCATAATGAGCTTAAAAGAAAACTGCACTTCCTTATGATTTGTTTAGCCAGCTTGCCATATTCACGCAATGACTATCAATCTAGATAAACCGACATTCTCTGAGCGAGTACCAGGAACAACTTCTGGACTTTTGAGCTCAGCTTCTGGACTGTATATATGTTAACAGGTTCTGGAACAACGCTCATATACCTTAATTGAAGCAACATTCAAAACTTATTTGAAACATATGTCATGATACCATTACTAATAAAGATATAGCGCAGGCAACCCGAAATTTCTCAACATCTCTGTGCTACAGCGTGACAGCGTACCCAAACAACGGGGCCTGAAGGGCGAAGCGATTCCACGATAATTTCAACGAACACACCATTCACAAACAACGGGGCCTGAAGGGCGGAGCGATTCCATGATAATTTCAATGAACACACCATTCACCATCTGAATACCATTCGAACTTGGGAAACACACCATATGACAATGTTCATAAAATATGACAACGTCAGGCGGTTTGATTTGCTTCAAATCCTCTACACATCTCATGGTTTACAATCCTCTGACAGGCCATGGTCGCAAGCTACCGCATCTAGAGATCACTTGTGAGGCCATACGTGCAATCGGGATGCAGAGATCATCGTGTGATGATTCGTTCAAGATTGTGGTTATACATGGAGAAATGCCTGTTTTGGGAATTAAGGTCTATGAATCATCCCGCCATTGCTGGTCCCAGTTAACATCGCTTCCTTGAAATAGCAGAGAATGCGCAGAATCCTCCTCCTGTTTGAATGTCCATACCACAGGATTCCACGGGTATTTGCAGAGGGCTTCCTAGCGAAAAAGACGAATGGATGCAAGGCAGCCTGGAATGAAATATATCACAGCGTTTTCTGTAGGGTTTACTATACCAAAAATTGTATCCACAACGACTGTCGAGTTTACTATACCAAAAAACGCAGTTGGGAAGAGAGGAAGTAACATTCAAAACATATTTTAACGGACAGCGGAAGTAGGACAGGACAGCGCTCAGGTCAGGACAGCGCTCAGGTGAACGCTTAGGAATAGGACAACGTTCAGACTCTGTCAGGATAACGTTTAGTGAGGACAATGCTCAGGTCAGGGCATCGCTCAGGTCAGGACAACACTCAAACGTTTCAATGTTTCAATGTCAGGCCAGCGCTTAACTATTTACAATATGACAGCACAAACGTTTCAAATCAGGTCAGGATGACAGTGCAACAGAAGAGCAGGGCGCAATTTTTATAAATAGTATATGGCAAACAGACAAACATTCATGGATAGACACCTTCTAGCTGACATAGAGCCAGGTAAAAGGAATATGGCAGACAGAGGTCAAGTAACGCAGAACTGACATCTATATAGAGACCACAAAACAAGTGGCTCAAATTGGAGCAGGACCAGCAATCTCCTGCTCTGATACCATGTTAAACACACATGGGCAACAAGAAATATGAAAGATAAAACATGACAATACAATTTTATTAACAACTGATATACATTTATAGTACATTGTTGTTGCCGTTGGGTTTCACATCCCAAGGTCTCTTGGACTCCTTTTGTCCATTCAGCTTCCACACTAACCCATTGAGGAATAGGTGTCCAACACAGTCCCCATATGGAGCCAATGTTGTAGCATTTTTTGGTTTTGATAAGATAGAATAAAATAGTCAAAAAATAAAAAATGTTGTTTGGAAAAATGTTAAGTTAGGATATGGACATAACAATATTGAATAAATGTTCTTGAAAATATCTTGATGATGATGTCCATATCAAAGAAAATGTTAGGTTAGATGCCCTAAAAAAATCAAGGCAAAAAGAAAATGTTAGGTTAGAAAGAAAAGAAAACAAATAAACTCTGAAAGTAAGCAAGTCCAAATGCCACTACTATTGTTTCTACAAAATAATAGTTGTGTGCAGCCTGTTTTAAATGCCACAACCCATGACATTCAAACTGTTTAATCTTGACTGCTTCATGCTTTAAATTTGATGTTATAGTTAGAGAATAAAGATCTGAACGAACTGTTTAATCTTGGCAGATCAGTAGTTAGATAGAGAATAATAAGGTGCTCATCAGTTTAATCTGAGCCCTTTCATGTTATAAGGTTAGAATTAGATAGTTTGCTTTTGTAAAATAAAAAGAAAGGAAAAGGGTTTGCTAGCTTAAATGCACCCATTAAGTGAAGAAAAAATGATAAGATAAGCAAAGGGTGAGTAGAGAAAGGTTGCAGATGTATGATGATTGATTGGACAAAATTTACATTTGTCATGTTTTACCATATGTTTCTATGTCCATGAAGCAATTACACAAAGCAAATGAAGGTCTATAATATAAATTAATTAACTTCCTTCATCCTCATTCATCCCTATATTTACTAATTTCCCCTTCCCACCTTCATACAGTTCATATTCATTCATTTTCCATAAAAAACCCCTTTTCCTAAGGTTAAAATCCTTTTTGCCTAGGAAAAGTGAAAACTCCATGCTAAATCCCCTTTTACCCAAAACCCACAAAAAGTTGTTTAGCCTAAGTAATAATGTATATATGTGAAAAGAAAATAACTCATAAAAAGCATTATACTTAGTCTATTTTCCCTTTCCGCTCCTATTTCATATTAACACTAACTTAATCTATTAAACCCATAAAAGTTCCATTTCCCGTATATATTAACTCCCTTTATTAAAATACCCCGAGACCATTAGTTTTATTATAAAACTATATATTTAATAAAACATTGCATCGGCAGATCACAAGCCTTTCAACATGCATACACTCTCCCCACATTGTGATATGCGATGCGTGATGGGCCCGGACTCGACGCAATATATATTATAATCCATTGCCATATCGCGTCTGCCCCTCATCGCGAGTCCCGACTAAAGAAATAACCATCCGCCGTTGTGATCTTCGATTGCAATGGACCCGGACCCGATGTGATATATATCATAATTCAATGCCATTTCACATCCGCCTCCATCGCAAATCTCAGATAAAGCATTACCCTCAGCCATTGCGATCTCTGATTGCAATGGGAACCTAGACTCGACACGGTATTATATATGATTTATTTTCCACATCGCGTCTGGCAACTATCGCATTCCTTTGCGATGGGCCTTCCTTCGTTAAACTGCGATTGTGATATGCGATGGGAGCCTGGACCCGATGCCATTTATCCGCCCGCATTCATATTATTTCAAGTCCGCCATATCTGTTTTGCGAAGGATTTATTTGTTAAAATGTTTTTATGGTTTAAACATAAAACACCACTAATCTCAGTTTTAACCCATAAATAAAGCCATTGTTGCCATAATTAATCATTGGGACCCTCCGCGTTGCTCTTTTTCTCCACCACTGTCCAATCTAAGGCATTCAAATCCAATGACCCTTAGCAATTTCGGGTTGGTTCTCTGTACGAGCATTACTCGCCTGAAAAGCGGTATTCCACTGACCTCCCTTTGCTACGTGTCAGGCTTAGATTATTTTGGGTGACCCCTCCCAAAACCGCCCGCACCCCATAAAGTGGTGTGATGAAAACCAAAACCACCTCCCGCATAACGACAAAATGACCACTGTTCACTTTGCCCCATATTTCAAAAAGAAATTCATTTTTCAGTTTAAACTCAAAAATCATCATTTTTCCTTCGTTTTGCTTGTTTTCACAATAAACCCTCCATAAACCTCTGCGACCAATAAAGCCATTTTTTTACCTTCCGATATGCTTTGGACTCGTTCCAAAATCCTTTCAAGCTCAACAAAGCCATTGACAACCTTCTCAGTCACCTCTATTTTCTTAACAATTTATGTGTTTTGCAGGTAAAGACTTATGTTCCAGGCTTACAAAGAAAAATCCTGCATACAGTTTGAAGACAATTATGAAGATCATATCAAATTATTTTACCATGTGACATAAAATATAAAAGGATTTACTGTTGAAAAACATAGTAAAAACTGAAATGCACAGTAAAGGTAAAAAGAACACAGTAAAGGCTACTCAGCAGGGTTAAAGGATATTTACAGAGTTTAAAGAGAATCAGATGAAAGATCAAATGAAGGAATGAACCAGCGTAAAGGATACAAACAATCAATTAGCTTAAAAGGACAAAATATCAGAAAACAAAATCAGCACAACCTAAATAAAAGGGACAACAAGAAGCAATTCAATAGCTGCCCCTATCTTCTTGTATGAAGATCTTTCCTTTCCTAGAATAAATCTTAATCAGTTTTAAGATATTTCCTTAGTTACATTATTGTATAAATAACTCTCTTCTCGAGTTATTATGGGTTCGAATTTCAAGATTCATTATTCATTGCTTGTTAAAGTTGTGATTGTTCATTCTACTTTGAACCTAGTTGCACCTGTGAAGGAAGCTTTTGTAGACACTTGATGTACTTAGTCTTTCTGGAACCTTAATACAAAGCAGAGGATTTTGAATTTGGTTTTACATAGTTTGTGTCATCCTATAAGTTTTTCTAGTTATCAATCATTATGTCTTTCTTCATATGCTTATGACTTATAGAGATATCTAGGTAGGAATAATTGTGTATCAATTAATTCCTATAAGCTCCTGAAGTGATCATCTATTAAGAGAATGGATTAATGAACTGTCTGTTTAGCTAATCCCCTCTAATCAATAAATTATCAGCATCTTATGTAAGCTTAAGTATATTGCCTTGAATCTTTGGAACGTAGTTTAGAAGGTTTTCACACTTATGATTCTTCTGTTTTAAAGTCTGGAAACTATGATAATCATATTTTTTTTTGTCTTCTTCTCACCACTATTTTGATCTATATCACTATGTAAAGCTTTATAGCAGCCCTTTGCTGAAATATTAATACTATCCAAAGGATTAAGTATTCCAATTCTACATTTGTCTTCCAAAACTACAACCAAAAACCCCAAAACAATTATTTTAGATTCTCTGGCATTGGTAGATGACCTACTACTATCTCAGAGGTACAGCACCTGCCACCCTGAAGTGTTTTCTGGATCCAACCTGAAGGATACTCCACTCTCCCGCCTTGCACCACCTTGCCACCTTATTCAACAAGCGGGCCACGTTTCACCAATACCAAACCTTTGTTGGTTTTAGACAGTCAACAATGATACAAACATACATCAACCACTTAATAAAATACTGATAGTGGCATATGGAAATAGTCAACAAGAAAACTTCACTACACATGTATTCAATCCTTTGGAATGTAGAAATTCCTTATAGATTCAAACTTAAAATTTTAATATGCTAAAACAATTGACTTGAATCTACTCTACTCATAAACTGAAAACAATAAACGATCGATGAGATCAAAAAGCATAAAAGAGAAATAATTCAATCACACATAACACAACAATTTTTTGGGGAGAGCCACATCTGAAAACCCCTGTTATCTGTATATTGCATTAATCTGGAAATATGAGAATATTACAATGCTTTTCTCAAGCCCGAGCAACATTTGCACTATCTCTATCTATATCACTACCAACATGTGCACAAGCTTCTCTTGGCACACCTTTCTCTCACAGGCTCCACACACAAACTTGTGCTTCCTATTGCTTGGTCTCACCAACTCGTGCTCACCAAAACAATGATTAAAATTGTGCCTTCATTCCTCTTTTTAAAGGCAATTTGAATGGCTAAAATTAGTGAGTTTTCTAATTGAGAAATAATTTATTTTAGGCCTTCTTTTGATTGTAGGCACCATTTGTTTAATTTAGATGATTTTACAACTGATAGTACATTGTCCCTCAATTTCAATCTCAATTGCGTCTTTCTCTGATCTGACATGCATGAGTTAATTATGAGTGAATCTTAAATTTACTAGTTGAGCAGTGCTGGTTACACCCCACTATTGTAGGTTACACCCCACTACTGTATCTCCCACTAATTCCTCCATCAACTGGAACTAGTTTAACTAAATTTAACTCAGTTAAACTGAATTAAATAATTACAACTCAAAAGAACTCAACCTGGGTCCCTAAAATTTAGGAATCACTCTACATGACTCTAGATAGAATCCCAACTCAAATTAACTTAGTCAACTAAGTGAAATTAACCTAGTTAATTATTACACTTTGCTATGAGAATTAGAATTACAATTTAATTCAAGGAAAAATTAAATTAGGATATTTTTTTCTTAATGCTATTTTAAACATTTCTTGTTGTTATTTTCAATACTCTCTCTCAATAAGAAAGTAATTCAACTGTATCTTGATCCAGGACCTTTGGAATGCTCTGCATGCAAAACTTGTCACTATTGTTGTTGCTGCTGCAACATCTGCAACCCAAAAAGAATCCAAAGAAAATAAATTGAATCAATCGTTCCTGCAACTATCTACTGAGAAATTTGTGTTATTGTTGACTCTGCTACTAAGCCTATTTCTTTGTTTTCAACTCTACTTTGAACTCCTCAATATCTAACTGACACCGATCCTTCTGTTACTGAATACTATG
Source organism: Pinus tabuliformis (assembly GCA_031772625.1). Lineage (NCBI taxonomy): Eukaryota > Viridiplantae > Streptophyta > Pinopsida > Pinales > Pinaceae > Pinus > Pinus tabuliformis. The sequence continues at coordinate 840,810,281 of CM062815.1, forward strand.
GGTCCCCGTAGCAAAGTAATGATCCATGAGACAAAAAAATACCTCAATGGTTCCTGCGCAAATTTCTAAAACTCTTGTACTAAGGTTTCATATCGCCCCACCTCACACCTGGAGGTATGCCTGTGTGTGCTCCTTCTGCCCACTTGGCTCGAAATTCCCCCCTATTGGATGTCTCTACTTGAGTGGATGTCTCCACATGGTCTCCTCTCTGCTTCTCCAATTGTGGCTTCTCCACAACTTGTTGAGGTTGCTTCTGAGGCTGCATGTTGAGAGGTAATTCATGCTCCCTGTCAACCACCAAGTCTCTAACATTTGTCTTGCTCCTCAAGGCTTTGCATGCATCTTGTACCTCAAGTGTGTTAGTTTTTGGTAGCATCGGACATGTTCTAGCCTTGAAAATTAGTGGAGAGACGAAGGCACATGAGTTCTAAAGAACCCAAAAATCGTTTTGTGAAATTCCACCCTGATTATATTTTATTAAAATAATTAATATTTTTAATGGAGTTTGTAAGTCTAAACTTAGGGAAATTAAAATATTAATGGGTATTAATCAAAATATGGGTGACAATGATCTAGAAGGTGGATCAAGATATGTTTTAATCTTACTCGTTGATTAGAGATTTAATCTCGACCGTTGAAGACTCAACAGGAAAAGTATAAAATGGAGGCTTGGGGTTAATTGGGAAACACAAGGAGAGATTGAGGAAATTGATTTTATGAGGTGAGAAGTTCTCAGGAGGAAAATTGATTAGGGAGATCTTGCAGCAGAGGGGCAGTGAGAATCCGAGAGAAGGACTTTTTGGAGAATACTGACAGAGGGGCGGAGAGAGCTTGCAGAGAAGTAGCGCAGTAGCCAAGAGAGATGACGTTGGGCCAATCTGGGCTCACACAGTCCTAATGCAAAGCCAGAAGGGCCAGCGCAGAGCAAAAAAATTGCCTGTCACGCAGAATCCAGAACTGTCAGAACTATTGGAATTGCCAGGAACTATCGAACTACTGGAACTGTCGGGAGAGTTAATGCAAATGGAAGAGAAGGTGACGCATGGCTGAAGCAGAGCCAATGCAAAAATAGTCGGGGTTAGCCAGTATTGTGCCAGATCAGCCGAAATTATGCCAGGTGAAGTGAGGTAAAACTCACTCATATTTTCCGCTAGTATTTTCTCTGTAAAGGATTGTCCAATGAGCATCCTAGTTTTGTATTCAGATATTTCTCCTGCATTATAATAAACCGTCAGAATTGTTGCACCAGTTTCCCGCATTGGGTTTTTCTAGGGACTATTGTGTCCAAAAATAAGTGTGTCCTATGTATCTTGTTCTTTGCTCTATTTTTGGTTTCATGAGATCAAACCTTTAATTAGTGTAGGCTACAAAAGTAATTTGCTTTAGTATTCAGAAGAATAACTTGATGAATGTGATTTAAAAATCAAGTAGGCGAAGTATATTAAGATTTGCTGCAGTAGGGTTTCCTTCCAGTATAGGAATTTTCATAAAGTGCATACAAGTTTTTGACTCGCACGCCGATCTGTTTAACCATTCCCATGGCGATGTGTCTAAGGAAAACCTTTCCTTTGGTAAAAATCACATCATAGCCACAATCTTCCAATATTGTGACAGAAACAAGATTCTTCTTTAGTCCTGGGACATACATCACATATGTGAGTCTGAGGGGGGAGCCAGACTCCCTCTGAAAAGTAACAATACCGATGTTTGTCGCGCTACACCTCCCATCATCTCCAAACTCTACGTTCTAGTTGAGGTCTTTCTCCTCCAAGTCACTAAAGAGATATTTATTCCCTGTCATATGGAATGAGACACCGTTGTCGAGATACCACTTGTTTCCCATTACAATGCTTACCATGCATGTAATGAGAGTGAAATCAAGTTCGAATTGTGAAGCTAGAGCTTCACCTGCCACTGCTATTGCAAGCTCCTTCTTGGTTTCTTTTTTATGTGGGAATTTCGTGGCATAGTGTTCGAACTCGTGACAATGAAAACACTTGATGTTCAACAAGTCCTTCTTGCCGCCCTCCTCACCTTGGGATTTATTTCCGCTTTTTTTTCTTTGTTGACTAATGAAAAATCCTCTTCCGGTTCATTGGATGATGTCCCATCTCTGGTGTTTCGTTGAATCTACTCTTGTACCAAGTCAGACCACAAACTCTCCCACTATGGTAGTTTCTCCCTCCCATTAACTGAATCCTGGTAGTTGTGCCAGCTCTTGGGAAGGCCTAGAAATGCTAGGCTCACCATATCATCTTCAGCAATTGTAACACTGACACTTCCAAGCTCATCCTGACATTGGGTGAACTTGGTCAAGTACTTTGGTATTGTGTCGCCCTTCTCTATCTTGATCTTTTTGAACTTTTCCTTCAGTGTCAGCTTCCTATGGTCATTGTTGTTTTGAAACAGGTATGTCAAGGATTTCCACATTGCAAATGGAGTCTCCTTCCGTGGAGGTTCGAGATAATATGATCTCGAACTCCTTCTAGGATAATCCTTCTTTCCTTTTCGACACACTTTCTCTACTCTGCCAGATCTTGAGCATCAATTGGCTTAGGAATATCTTTGTCTATGAATTCCTTAAGCTCGTTGTCTTACAACAATGCCTCCATCCCGTCCTTCCAAGAAATATAGTTCGAACTACCCTCAAGGGCATATTTGAGTCTCAATTTGTAGAAAAAAATCCTGCTAGATCTGAAGTATGGTAGTGCAAATTCAATTTCTCCTGCAAACGACAAACTCGTATTCTCCTCTTCTATAGTGATTTCAGCTTTGATACCATGTAGAAATTCCTTGTAGATTCAAACTTCAGATTGTAATATGTTAAAACAATTGATTTGAATAAACTCTACTCATCAGCAGAAACAATAAACGATCGATGAAATCACAAAGCATAAAAAATAAAGAATTCAATCACACATAACACAATAATTTTATGGGGAAACACAATAATTTTTTGAGGAAAGCCACAGCTAAAACCCCCTGCTATCTATATATTGTATTAATCAGAAAATAAGAGAATATTGCAATGCTTTGCTAAAGCCCGAGCAACCTCTGCATTATCTCTATCTATCTCACTCTTTCCCAGACAAGCTCAAGCCAATACTTAACCAATTTTGTTGTTTGTCAAGCTCCTATTTCCTTGCACATTTTCCTTATTAATTAGCCCATATTTAATTGGGAAATTCCACAAATATGAATTGTGCAATCCTCATAGGCCTTCCTCTGATGCACCACTTGTACAATTCAGATGATTATACAACTGATAATACATTGTCCTTGAACTCCAATCTCAACTGGGTATTTCTCTGATCTGACCTGCATGAGTTAATTATGAGTGAATATTTAGTTTACTGGTTGATCACTATTGGTTACACCCACTAATGCAGGTTGCACCCCACTACTAGATCTCCCACTAATTCTTCCATCAATTGGAACTAGTTTAACTGACTTTAACTCAGTTAGACTGAATTAATTAATTACCACTCAAAATAAACTGAACCAGGGTTCCTAAAAAATAGGAGACACTCTACATGAATCTAGTTAGAATCCCATCTCGAATTAACTGAGCTAACTAGGTCAAATTACAAGTTGTCATGAGATGTGGAATTACAATTTAATTCCTAGTTTAATTCAAGGACAAATTAAATTCGGATTTTCTTGTTGCATTTTCAACAGTTCAAGCTATCACCAAGTGCATATAAATTATGAATAAATCCATAAAACAACCTTGAGAACGAGGTATGGGCATTATGAATTTGTGGTAGTGAACTTTGGACTTATCAATGCACCTGCAACCTTTATGTGCCTTATGAACAATTTATTGCACCCTTATTTGGATAAGTTTGTGATAGTCTTCATGGATGAAATTTTGGTCTATTAAAAGACCAAGGAGCATGAAGATCAGATGGTCGCAATACTATAATCACTGAGAGAGCATAATCTTTACACAAATCTTAGTAAATGTAATTTATTTCAGCCACAAATCATTATTTGGGACACATTATCTCAAGGGAGAGAGTATCAGTTGATCCAGATAAAGTTAAGGCTATCATGGAATGGACAACACCTAAAAATGTGGTTGAAGTTAGGTACTTCATGGGGTTGACAGGCTATTACAAGATGTTTATTAAAAAATTATCCAAGATTGGTTGTCCAATTACTGCTCTACAAAAGAAAGGGAAGAGGTTTGAATGGACAGTTGATTGTGCTACAAGCTTCAATCAGCTTAAGAAATTGTTGACCAATGCACCAATATTAATAATATAATATACTGAAAAGGATTTCATTGTATGCATGGATTCTTGCAAGGAGGTACTTGGTGGAGTCTTGATGCATGAAGGTCAAGTGGTGTGTTATGGATCTTAGAATTTAAATGAACATGCGCAGAATTATGTAACTCACAAACCGGAATTGGTTGCCATCATACACACCCTAAAAATGTGGAGACACTACCTTCTTGGTAGAAGTTCACCCTAATGATTAATCATGGAGGATTGAAATATTTGTTCAATAAGAAAAAATTAAATGCAAGGCAAGCCAGATGGCTAGCCACATTTAACAAGTTTGATTTCGAAATCAAATATACAAAAGGCAAGAAGAAAATAGTAGTTGATTCACTCAGCGGGAGGGTTCAATTAAACCATTTAGTAGAAGGGAGGCCAAAATTGGATTTTTCTAAAGCTTGCGTGTGTAAAGGAGAAGGTTTTCTTGAGCTCACACATGTGGAAATTTTGTTGTGACAAGCGTTGTCGTTGCTACAACACCCTCCAAATTTTGCTTATCTTCAAATTTTGGAGCCTCCCATTGATCATGTGAAATGTTGTTTTGAGTCGTTGGATATGTTCCATGCTTGTTCTCCAAGTTTTTCTAAGTGGTCAAGTCCCTTTCTAAAGAAGCCCGAAGTGTCGTATTTTTCTAAAGGAAGCTTTGGTGCACTTTTAAGAGGTAGTTCCAGTGCACTCTTTTGCATTAGTTGATCCTATTTATTATTAGAACATAAGTTGGACACATTCTTAGGTCATTGTGCACTTTCTCTCTGTAGTCGACACTTTCACTTTGTTGTCGTTTCATTGAATATGTGTTGATTTTGGGTACTGTGTATCTTCTTGTTATGTGGTTGATTATTTATGTGTGTGTGATCATGTTCAATACTTTTTATATGATTTTAATCTTGTCACGTCTTGTCTTTTATTTCTTTGCCTTGTTCTAGTTAGCATACATAAATAAGACATTGTGTGGGAGTATCTTGTTAGTTTTGATAAGTGTGGTGAAAGTTTTGAATGATTATTGTGACATTAAAAAATGCTTGGCTAATCTTGGTCCTTCTTCTTCACTTGGGTATAATACCTTTAAGGTCAATGATGTCTGAGTGGGAAATATTATTCATTCTAAACAAGAAAGCTTTAAGCAGAACTACAATGCTCGTATCTATTTCAGGATCTTCATTCCTTGACTTGGCATTGTAATTAATTGGTGTTTTCTTAAATCAATATTAAAGATATACATAAGAGTATCTGTAGACAAGGAACAAACTCTCTTGCTTATAAAATACGATGTATCCCTCTTCCACCATGGAAATAAAAACGTCTATGAAATTCCAATGATCATATTGAAAATAAAATAAGGGGTGAAAGAAGAGAAAGGCTTCCTATGTGGAGAGGTGAAGCAAAAAACTTTGTAGGGGTATTGAACAAGCTCGTTGGCAGTGAAGCAATGCTTATTTTTCCTTGAAGTGACTCCACCAGGGTATTGAACAGACATGCTAGAAACATAGCAACAATAGAGATGGAAGTAAAACTATAACCATCCTAAAGTCTCATACATGTACTATACTTCTCCCTAATCGAAACAATTGAGATATGGCAAGCCCTGTAAATGTGTTTGAGTCGAGAAAGGGAATAAGAGAGACTACAATTATAACCGGTATAAGTAGGGAAGTTTGGCAATATACACGGTGAATCAATACTTCATGAAGATCTAGACCTTGTGCATAAAACTACACATGAACAAAGAATTTGAGGTTCTTCTAGTGAATCACCAAGTGTTTTCGTTGCAACAACACCCTTCAAATTTTGCCTAGCTTCAAATTTTGGAGCCTCCCATTGATAGTGTGAATTGTTGTTTTGAGTCATTGAATACATTCCATGCTTGTTCTCCAAGTTTTTCTAAGTGTTTAAGTCCCTTTGTAAAGAAGCTCGAAGTGTCGTCTTTTGCTAAAGGCATCTACGGCGCAAATTTAAGAGGCAGTTCCAATGCACTCTTTTTCATTAGTTGGTACTATTTATTATTAGAACTTGTGTTGGACACATTCATAGGGAATTGTGCACTTTCTCTTGGTAGTCAACATTTGTGTCGTAAAGGGTCGCATCTTAAGTGTCGCACTTAAATATAAGTGTCACTTTGTTGTCGTTTCAATGAATACATGTTGATTTTGGGTACTGTGAATATTCTTGCTATGTAGTTGATCATTTATGTGTGTGTGATCATGTTCAAGACTTTTTATATGCTTTTAATCTTACCCTCTTGTCTCATTGATCTCACACTTAGTCAATTTTGGAGTTTTCTTTGTCCTCACAACCTACGCAATCAATGATCAATTTTAATCCTCCAGATATTGCACATTATGCATTTCTAAGCCATAGTGATGAAGTCCTTATCTCTTGAAACTGCACAATTCTAAAGGACAACCTCCTTCAACTGTGCATTGAGAAAATTTAGAGCTCAATCAATTAGCTTTGCCAGTTACACTTGCCCAACGTGCAATTTTGGTCAAACCTTCCTTTCCTTGCACACTGTGCATTTCTAGTGGACACTCAAGTCATTTTTTGACCCTTGCAGAAGCCAATTTCATAATTCCTAGAGCCTCCTCCTCAGTTACTACACACTGTGCAATCATAGTGCCCAAACATGCTTCCTTGCCTCTTTATCTTTCCCATTGTGTAATCCTTGACTTGCCTTCTCCCTTCAAGTCATTGTGTACTATGTATTCATAGTGCCTAAACCATCACTCCCTACCTCCTGACACTACGCACTGTGCCCAATAAGGCTTCTCTCCTCAACCCTTGCACATTGTCCTGCCATAGTCAACATGTGCATGATAAAACAAGATACAATAGTTGATTTCCAGATTGATATTGTTTTTTCATGAGTGAACTTCCTTTGTAGGTATTATCATCATAACATGGAAGATAATGTTCAAAGGGATCATCATGGGGATGTTGTAAGAAGACACCTGTGGAGACAAAGCACAAAGAGATCATCATGCAACGAGATAAAATAACTTTGAACTATGACAGATAGATGATAGCTCAAGAAGAATTGGAAGACTCTAATACTATAACTAGCCCCTTTTGGAGGATGAGGATGAAGTACAAGCAAGATATATCATGAAGAATAAGAAGACATAGCATCAAAGAGATGAACTTGCAATTGATACACTACAATGAAGTCTTATGTCACAATCGCCAAATTATGGCTTCTTAAAGTGTCGCCACAAAAGTCTTATGGTGTTCATGTATTTTTCCACAATTTGTGGAATGTAATTGTGTATTTCCAATAATTGAGAAAATGTAAAATGTGTGGAAGCCCAAGGGTCACACATGGAATGTGAAAAGTCACTAGGAATTCCTAGAGTCATGTAGGAATTCAAAGGTTACATAGAAGCTCAAAAGTCATATGGGAGCTCAAGAGTCGTGAGGGAGGTCAAGAGTCACATGGGAGGTGGAGATTCACCTCATTTGTTATAAATACACCCTCATATCTCAAGCAAAGTGCTTTTCACCTTGGCTTCTCAAGCTAGGCATACGAGAGAAGATCATCCTTTTGAGGAGCAAGTAGTGCCTTAACATTCCACTATTGGAGCTAGTGATGTATCATTGTAATCTTGTATCTTGGGACTTTCACTTAATTATTTGAAGCTCTCGAGATTGGCACACTTTCATGCATATACCATGAATCTTGTAAGACAATTCTTTCATTGTTTATGGTGTATCTTTGCATTTATATGTACTACGTAAAATGAATTATTATGTTGGCTTTAGTATACATCTTTGAATTGTGTGTCTTTTGTTTTCGTGATCGTTATTTCTTTGTGAAATATTTCACAATATAATTAACGATTTTTTTAGATATATGTGTATGTCTTTATTAGGATAGTACTTAATTTTCTTCTAAAGGCACACTTTTTCATTTTTGTTCATGGAAGAACCTTTATACATATTGTAATTCAATACTTCAAAAGGCTAATTTACTTGCTCATCTCAAAAGTATATGCCTACTCTCTTATGTTTTTTAATGTAGCCAAGGAAAATATTTAAGTTTATGGCAGTCAGGCCTATTTCTCAGAAGGGGCTCCTATCCCAAACGGTGTGAGGTCTAATTGGGACTTCATACCAAGGATACCCCTTGTATGTTGGTGGTTTCCAACATTGTCAACAACAAGTCACTTTTTGAAGTTTCTTCTTGATGTTGAACATTTTATTGGTATTATTGTTGATGATGGACTTGTTTCTGAAAGAATATTTGGAAGGAGGGCTTGACTTCGCATTCAATTTTAGAGTCTTGTCTGGCTCTTGGGTCTTGGATATCTCACTTTGATTTGATTGTATAAGAAGAGTATTTTTTCTAGGTTTTCCCACTTTGTGGGGTTTTTGCCATGGTTTGGAGCCTAGATCTTTGTGTCATTTGTTTCTTGTGATCTTCATGTTTTATATATTTTCATAATTGCATGATGAAGAGAACATAATAAAAAGAATAAGAAGCCAAAAAACATTCACAAGTAATTATCATGTAAGAGAAATCAACCCTAGTATGCAAGCCACATGATTTCTCAACATGGTAGTAGATCTAAGTTAAATGATGACAATTTTAAGATCACATTTTGTTGACATCGTTGTATTAGTCATCACTCTGTTTAAAGAAGATCAGTATCATGTATAAAATCCAAAGTCTGCAATATCATAAAGGTATGAAACTTATATTGCTCCTAGGTATATTCTCTCTTTGGAATCTAAGCTCAAGAAAAATGATGTCATATGCACTCACTCTAGTATGAAAAGAAGGATAGAACTTTGAAAACAATGATGTGTGAAGTATCCAAAAAGACTTTATGGTAACCCTAGACAGAAGATACAAACTTGTGGAAGCCTACTTCTGAAATATGTGAATCTAAGTGGAGATAGTTGTAACAAAAAATGGTATTCTTCTAGAGTACATTTCCTTATTGTTGGTCATTTAAAGATCAACTCCTTGATGGGTTACACTATATTCAAGGCATTCAAGTTTTAAGGCTACACACATAAAAACAATTTCCAATGGCATATTCTATCTATTTGACTCAAGTTCCTAAGAAACATATCTCTACGTAATAAGATCTACAACATAAGGACCTATGACAGTGCAATGCGAACTTTTAATGTACCTGTTATGATCGAACAAGAACATGACATGCAAAGACTCTAGCATATTGTGATGTTATTATTCTACAACTTGAATCAAGATCAATGATACTTCTCTGAGGCAATGCAAGTTAAGAGAAGCATTTGAACCTCATTGTGACATTATATTGTGATAGCATCTACGACTCTTTATAGCACTATGACTATATACAAATTTTGAAGTTATATACCTGAAGGATGAAAATGATAGAAATAATTGAAAGGCATATCCTTGTGAACTCAATGAAACAAATTATCAGTATTATATCTCTTTGTAGAAGAAATTTATATCTAAAGATTGTTGAATCCTATCTCTGTGATATAAAGCAGTTATACTATTGAATCCTCCTCCTATATTTTAAGAAAGGAAGCAATAAAAAATCTTGCAACTTATTTCCCAATGTTGAAATGATATCTAGTGACGTGGTAAATTATCTTTATGGACAAATTCATGATGACAAAATTATTTGTGGAAAAAGCACTATATACAAGGACCTAAGGGAAAAAGTCATCAATATGTGATCCAATAAAACTTTAATGATGTGAATTCCTGATCTTTTTGAAATCCTTCTTGTGAAATAAAACGAGTTTACTTTGACTACCTCCTAGTAGAAGGGATAAAGACCATAGAAGTTGTAATCTTAAGAACTAATAAGGAAATATATATGAGGCATCCATACTATATAGGGATATTGCAGGGTTTTCCATATTGTTGGATGTCAATAGTTTGAGACATTTATAAAGGCTTGATGCCCATTAAGAACCAAAAATGACCTTGCAGAAGATAGACCTAATACATGTGACACTTTTGAAGGCCAAAAATGGAAGAATTGTGACAAGCATATGTAGCAGCCATGAGACTTATTTCATATACATATAAGAAGAATGAAATCTGACTTATTTGATTCTGAAGCATGAAAGACAAAATACTTTATCTATGTATTTCAATAGTTGAAGGAATGAAAATTTAAGAAATATCAAAAGATCTAATTCTTGCAAGGACCAGGTAAGATCAAAAGTGTAACAAAATATATGAAGATATGTTAGAGTTTGTCAATATAACATTATAAGGAATAGAGTCTACTTGGGATTCTACAAGGAACACTCTTTAAAAAAGAGTTGACATCATTCATCATATCATCTAGAAAATTTGGATTGTTCATGCAATGTTCTATAGTCACTTTAGCAAGAATATTTAGAAGTATTAATTCAGTAATAAAGGACTACAAGGATTTTCAATGGAAACAAAACCATAGAAAAGTCTCTAGCATGATGTTTCATTTCAATCACAAACCTAGAAGAATCTAGTATTTGAAGAATCAAAGGAAAATAGAAAAAATATATTGTACAAAAGAGAAGGTGGTCAATCAATATGCATTGAAAAATAGTGAAGGAACAACATCATAAGAAGCAATCTCATCATTTTACATTTCATGGAAATCATCTACAAGGAAGACTAAAAGAAACAATTTTTGAAGTCATGTGGCAGTTTGGAAGGAAGAAGTATACTAAAAGGACTCATACCTTCAAAAGGAGGTTAAATATTGAACATGATTCAGAAACGTACTTGCAAAAGCATGATATGGATTGGTCAAAAGATAAGAAAGAAGAATCAAGACTCTGCTAGATGAATGATTTGACTTATGGCAACATAACACATTATTGACGAGACTTTTTATTGATCATTATTTTTTACTAATGTGAGGAAGGAAACAATATCGACTTCATAGGGAGCAAGGAGTAGAAATTGACTTAAAGGATCTTACTAATTGAAATTGGGAGTAACATCGATTGTTTTGGAAACTGTATAATGTTTGGTATAGATATGACTTCTAGGAAGAATATATAGTAGAAGTGTATACATTATAAAGGTGGGAAAGGCAACAAATTGATACAAGAAGTCATGAGATAGTTTGTTGATCACTTGATGATATGATGGGAGCGATATTGGTCTAGAAGAAGTTCACCCCCTTAGTTGAAAAGAGGGAGCTAGATTTGACTCTAAATTGATTGGTTTGACAAGTACTATTGTTGATAAAGATACTTCTAATGATTAGTGGAAATTGATATAATTTCTTGAAAAAGGGGATGAAGGCAAAACCTTGTTATGAATAAAGAGTATGTGAAGGCTTGTGTGATCAACATTGAAAGAGTTTGGCTCCATAAGATGTTTAACGAACTACTTGATGACATGAAAGGTCCAGGAAGGTCAAATCTTGTTATGATATGATGCAAGATAAGAGCTCAACAACTATAGTAGATCTCCATAAAAGAACATGTAGTTGATGCCTTAATGAGTATTTTGAGACAATCTTAGGCTTGTGTTTTTTCCTCCATGTTTGAGAGGGAGTGAGGATTTCCTCCCTGGTTGAGAGGGAGTGAGGGTGGAAACCATATTGTCCATGTGTCATGCACATGGTTGGGACGAACAGTCATAAGCCTAGTGAAGGAACTTATAGGGAGAGTGGAGGATTAGATAAGCATCTGGCACTGATACTCCATGAGGAATGGTATCTAATATAGGAATAGTCTCCAGGACCGATACTCTTTGAGGATTGGGAATCCAAGATAAGAGTAGACTTGAGGACTAGTATTCTTCGAGGATGGGGTGATATCCAAGATAAGAAAAGTCCTATAAGGACATACCTAGTGAACATCTAGATGGAGTATGTACATTGAAAGGTCGTGGTGGTGTCCAAATGTATGCATCTAGCATTGTTCTCTAAACTAGTGGAGAGATAGAGCTTCTCAATCAAGGCCTTGCTATTTTGTAATTGACGATGTTGGTTATGATGATGCTTGATGATGCTTATCAATCCAAACTCTTCTTATGAGAATATTTCAATTTGAGAGTATCCTAGTATCATGCTATGTCATTATGAATACCTCCCTAGTTAAGAGGGAGTGTTGAAAATGTAACTAGTGTCAATCTTCATAATGCAAATTTTCAAGATTAATAAATTAATTATCTTTACTAGGATGCTCTTTTTCATGCGAATGTTTATTTATTTTTTAAGCATGGGTTTCATGCTCTAGTCAAATTATTATTTTATTCAAGCATGTTCTTCATGCTCATTTGTATTGGTCAAATCCAAAGGCTTATTCATACTCGAAAGAGAATTTTGAAAAGACGTAATTTGGGTCAAATTCACCTCAAGAAGCCAAGTCGGCCTTGCCGAGGAAGAGACATATATTTGAAACCCTCTGGATAAGTATAAATAAAGGATGAGTTGAGCTTATTTGGTGACATGACATTCGCGTCATGTAATCATTTATTCTTCTGCAACAGAATAAAGCAGAAGAGTGAAGTCAAGGAAAGAAAAGGGAGACTGAAAATTTATCTATCTAAATCTTGCACGTGTAAAGGAGAAGGTTTTCGTGAGCTTGCACATGTGGAAATTTTGCTATGACAAGTCACTTGTTGAAGTTTTTTCTTGTTGATGAACATGTTATTATCCTTATTTTTGTTGATGAACATGGCTGGAATCATATTTGGAAGGAGGGATTGACTTGGCATCTTAAAGGTTATAGTCTTGTCTAGGTCTTTTGTTGTTTGATATCTCACTTTGATTTGATTCTATAAGAAGAGGATTTTTTCTAGGTTTTCCCCCTTTGTGGGGTAATTTTCCTGGCTTGGATCCTACATCTTTGTGTCCTTTGTTTCTTGTGATCTTCATGTTTTATATATTTTGATGATTTCTTGATGAAGAGAACATAATAAAAAAAATAAGAAGCCAACAAACATTCACAAGTAATTATCATGTAAGAGAAATCCACCCTAATATGTAAGTCACATGATTTCTCAACACAAAGTTCATGTCATGTAATGTAAAAAGTAATTAACAAAAGGCTTAATATTTGTGACCACTCCAAAGTTAATGTCAAGTAAATAGTGATCAAAAAAAGGCTTAATAGACACCAATATCAAAACATGTGTTATCAATGTGCTTCAACACAAATTGCAACCATAAATTCGAACATTAAAGAAAAGTATGGATTACACATTTTTAGATTTAGGGAGTTTACAAGTTTTCAAATTCTCCAACCTTTTTTAGGTTTTTCTAACCTTCAAATAAGGTGAGATCCATGTAAGAAAAAAATTAGAAACAATAGTATATGAAAATTCATGCTTCGTGTTTCCTTTAAAATCTTATCAAGGGCTTGAATTAGTTCAAGAATGTGATTCATAGGGCCATGTAGTAATGGGTTCATTACATTCTGATATTATAGCTTTGCTTTCAACGTTGGGTTTGTATGAGTTGCACAATAACATGGTTTCTTCATGTTTTAGCAAGAAATATCTCCACACTTGCATTTTGTTTTAGGAGTTATCTAGTGAGATCAATTTTTTAGTAGATATGTCAAAATCAACTCATAATGTCGAATCTATAATTCCTTGGAATCACGAGTGTAACGTTTTCCAAAAAAATGGTTATCATGGGAGAAAAAAAATCAAATTGTAATGTATCACACCACAAAATTATTTTGAATGATACATCTCATAATTTTTTTTTATTGAGCATGATAAGGAAAACAACAATAGGGTGACATGACAAGAGAAAATAAGATAAGATAAGAAGAGAGGTGTTACACCAGACAAATCTCTCTTGCGGGAAAGAGCGATCTCCCTAGATCCTTGACGGAAACTAAAAACAAGCAGGACAATTGAACTAACTCTTTCCCTAAGTTGGACTTGTTTGAATTATAAGAATTAAAGCTAATGGATGAGCCTCTTACCTATTTCATGAAATGCTCGATGAAGATCCCTTGTTGTGACTTGATGCAACTCCTCAATGCTTGATAAGATCTGCAACCATAAACCATAAAAGGATCAAAATCATATGTGATATAATAATCCAAACAAAACTTAACCTAATGATCAAGGAGATTAGGAATTGAATTTTGCTTAATAAACACCTTAAACAATTATAAACCATTCACCATTCCAATAAGACAAATCAATGAGGAAAAATGTTTATTTGTATTAAAAAAAGATAAAGAGGAGCCTTACAACCTTCGACTTGATGCCGTGAGGTTCCTCCCAAATGCTTTTAATCCTCTCCTTAGATGACAATCTTTCCAATCTCAAACTAGCAACATAATTTTATCTTCTCTGAGTTCTGACCTCCTTAAACCCTCTACCCTCTAGTCATTTTATAGGCAAAGAGGAAGAAGTTTCAGATCCAAAGGAGGAGGGTGAGATCCCCTAATTGAGGGATTAGGAAAAATGTTTATTTGTATTAAAAAAAGATAAAGAGGAGCCTTACAACCTTCGACTTGATGCCGTGAGGTTCCTCCCAAATGCTTTTAATCCTCTCCTTAGATGACAATCTTTCCAATCTCAAACTAGCAACATAATTTTATCTTCTCTGAGTTCTGACCTCCTCAAACCCTCTACCCTCTAGTCATTTTATAGGCCAAGAGGAAGAAGTTTCAGATCCAAAGGAGGAGGGTGAGATCCCCTAATTGAGGGATTAGGTTTCCTTGAGGAAAGGGATTAAGATGCATCATCTGAGGATTATAGTTCGAAATAGTCATCACATGGAAGCTTTTAGTTGGGAAATATTTGACCAACTATGTTTATAGAATGTACTTTTTAATTTTACTTTCTTGAATTCACCTGCGCGGGTTTATAGTGGCAGACAGAGCGCAACTTTGCGCTATTCTTAGAGTTAATTCCAGCGAATGTGTGGGAAAAGCTAGGAAAATCAGCGCAGGTGAAACTTGACAAGGTGTGACAACTATTATTCCCAAATTTTCCATCTCCTTCAAGATATTTTTGGATGTTTGATTTCTAAGGGAGTTTAATCAAACATGTTCACGGATGGTAAAAAGACCCATAAACTGATCAAGTTTCATGGTGACAAATTGATGTGTGACAGATTGACCCCTAAAGTGTGAAGTTTGTAAAATAAGTTTAAAATATTGAAGCGCTTTATCATTCGAAGGATCGGATCAGAGACAATGGTTGGAAACCTGCAAGGAACATTCAAGGATTGCAATGCAAATGTATATCAATAATCATCACTGAAATACGCATTCCCATAGAGTAAAGTGAACTCAATGAACAAGTACAAAAAACCCAAAATCATATAGATAGTAGACACAGTATGGGCGCAGTCATCTGTCATAAATGGGTCTACATAATCATGAATATAAAATATCCTCACAACCTGGATTGATGAAACTAGATCCAAGGTCTTTATCTCCATCTCTCGATCCACAGTACGAATCTAACCATGTGAGTGAATGTTTCGAAGTCGAACATGGTAGAAACCACTTGATTACCGGTCAATGATGTGAACCATTAACAAGGGCGAGAGAAACAACCAATAATGACAATGGTTCTCAAGGTACTTCTAGTACAATCTATGAAATACTAATAAGTGACCTGAAGTTGAACACTCATATAATTGTTCGATTGAAGGCCAATGATGAGAACATGTCGTCAAAGGCGAGAAACCTACCATTAAGGCATGTAGGCCTCAAGGTACTTAAGTTCTCTAGATCAAATTCCTAGATAATGAGTTGAAGTCGATAGGAAGTGACTCGTCGTAGGAAAGCTTACGACATGAAACATAATGTCAAGATTTGAAAATAGTTTGTAGGGACTGACTCAAGGATGGTAATGTGATTTAAGGCTAAAATTTGCAAAGGAACTTGAACTGAGGTTGAACTTCTCTTGAACACACAACGACATGACAATTGAATTGGAGGAATTTGACTTGACAATAATACCCAAAACCATGAAGACTTTCAATGCAGTTTGATTAATTGTAAGACAATTGGTTCCTATCCCGAACATGAATGTGATGGAGTGTCGCGTTCAAGAGCGACATGCTACCTTTAGAAATGAAATGTAAAATGGACACCTTTTCCCAATCTCCCCCACCATTACTGGCAAGTACCTATTTATATTTTAAAATCTTAAGGAGGATAACATATGCTTGGATTGTAAGCTCATCCTTCGAATGAGTCCATCGAAATATTTTTAACGAACCCTAGGAAGGGATGGTTCGGTCCCGTTATACTTAATGAGTCCTATACTATTTCGTTTTTACGATTCCAGTAAAGGAGTAACTCGATGTTGTTATATTTTAAAAAGTTTAAAAAAGACACAAAAAGGAAACTCATTCTTTTCTTTTACCATAAAATTTTAACGAGCTCGGAGAAAGTAAAGCTTGGTGTTTTTCAGTTTTACAGAGTCAAAAGAAAAACATAAGTAGACTCCATCAGGTTCTTTTTCATAATTTTAGCCACTCAGGTCCGAAAATGGATAAAATAATACAAGAGAGAACTCTATTGACCATGTTTGATCAACGCATACCTTTTTCGTAAATAGTCCTAACTCGATACGTAAAATGGGTAAACTTATACTTATTGGATGGTTGTTCATTTACTTTTACGAGTTCAAACAAACAAGTACTCGACAATGTTTTCATTTTTAAAGAGTCTGAAAAGGGCTTAAAAGAGGACTATGATTTTCACTTTTCGTAAATTTTCAAGAGCATGAAAAGTGATAAAAGTTCGCTAATGGTATTTATTCTTGCTTTGTAACCTATCATTATAACTGCTGAAAGATATAAAATTTTCCCTCCCAAAAGGTCTTAAATATAAAAATAATATTTATTTTTAGTTCAAAAAACCTATAAAAGTAGAAAAGTAAATTATTTCTCACCACTTGCATTTTTACCATTTGAGAGTAGAAAAATGAGCTTTTTACCAGCAGACTTCTGGGACTGATTCCGAGCCAACCGGTGGATGAAATCACAAACCTCTTCTTCCAGGTAGAATATCTCTTCCTAACTTAGATTTCCATCGATTCAAATTCCCATTTAAAGCTTTCAGTTAATTTTTTGGAGCAAGGATTTATAAAAAAATGTGCCCTCGGGCTTGTGTCGGTTTGCTTCAATCGGGCCCACGCAGTCGGGTAAAATTTTCCATATGGAAAATCGTAGCCTGCGTGGATACAGTCTAGAAAAATCCGTGCAGTTGCGCTCTGTCTGTAAAACAACGACAACACTGTTGGAAATAATGCTGAGAGGGAGGGGGGGTGAATCAGTATTAACAAATCAATAATCTTTTCATTTCCATTATCATATTCATATATGCTACTTCAGTTAAGGAAACCCGCGTGTATACGCAACTGTGTTTAATGCAACTAGTGTATATCCAGTAAACTTATGATTCAATTAGTTGATATTTAATGAGTTCATCTAAACATTATTAACCATATAAACAGTAAACAGGTGCAGTAATGCAGAACAAATCATCACACATAAGAAGCACACATGAACACCAAGATATAAGGTGGAAACCCAATGTTGGTGAAAACCACCTGCGGCAATTGTCTCTATCTTCCTTTTAATAAGAAACTTCTTTTTACAATTTTGTACTGGCACAGACTCATACCAGTACACAGGCACCCACCTGCAGAAGGCTACAACCTTCTCTCGTTCTCCAGCTATTACTGGATGGGAGCTACAACCCCCTAGCTCTTGTACTAGCTGATGTACTAGTACGTAGGTGCTGACCTACAAAAGGCTACAACCTTCTATTTTCTTCCAGGGACCACGTTTCATAAATTTTCATACTAGATCCATCAATACAAAACAATCACCACTGCAATACAACCATCAATTCTAAATCACCCAACAACTGAATCACTAAAACCTTGTCATCAAAACACAGTCACCAGAACATAGAGCAGAGCCCAAAACTCTGCAATAACCACTAGAACCAACAACAACCTCAAATATCAAATCTCATAATGTATACGCTACTTGACTGTGTCGAACCAGCATGTATATGCTCTTTCACCAAAAGGAACCTGCGTATAGATTTGAAAACAATTACTTATACCTTCGCTGCGATTTTCAACTTTAGATATACCCAGAACATATAAAGGATAAGACATGCGTCGATATTCAGATCTATTCATGATCATACCATATAATGATAATGCATTTTAGTCTTCATGATCCTGGTCCATCAAACTTCATCAACCGCATAGGTGCACTCTTGGTTCAGATCAAGCAAAGCATCACAAACCCATAACCTACATACTAGATCTCACCCTTCATCAGATATTCATTACTTGAATCCTTGCCCTGGCCTAATGATCTCCTCCTCCTTTTATAGTCTTAGGCCTTACTCAATACCATGGTCCAAAACCACTTAGAACCAATACCTTGGACCAAATACCTGGGGTCAACACATCGGAAAAGATACCTTGGACCAATACCATGGATCACAATACCATGGACCAAATACCACAGACCAAAACCAAGTTCTCCAACATGTACGTGCCTTTCCTTGTGTGAAAGTGTGTGTATACGCATACACGTCTTTTGGTCAGCGAACCCGCGTATATACGCGGCTAGGTCAAAAGGCAACTTGCGTATATCTCTTTTTCCTTCATTCTGAGAGCCTGAACTGTGATCTGTCATATGAGTGAGTTTCCATCAAGGACAACACTTGTGTCATACCTGTATCATAATGCCAACAAGCGAGGTAGCAAGGGTTTTAAAAAGGAAATATTTGAACCCCAAAAAATATGAGATTGACCTTAAAAAAGATTCTAAACTCTTTTAAATGGTCATTTCAGGTTAATTGATTGCTCAAAATGGAGTGGAGGGAAAGAGAGCATGAAGCCAATGATTTGGCAGCTTTGGCATATCCAGCTACCATGCAGGCTCTAAGAACTTGTGGCCTCCTGAAATACTGGCTCATTCCTGGGATGAAAGCTCAGGTAGATTTGATGACATGGCTGGTAAAAACCTGGAATGTCCAGTAACAATGTTTCATGATCGAAGATCATCACGTTACCATTGACGTCGATGACATCTATTTCTTGACTGGGCTTTCTCGTCATGGATTCGATGTTTCATTGTTTGGACAGAGGACGGGAGGAGATACTATTGATGGGTAGCTACGATTCTTTTGTAGAGGTGCACCACCCAAGGATGGAAAAATTGATATTCAGACCATCAAGTTCTTGCCCCTGAGGACCATTACTTTCACTATTAGCAAGTTGTGTGGCAGTGTTGCCCTTAATTTAGCCACACGCACAGATGCAGACTATCGTGGAATGTCGGGAATCCACGGTGGTTAATTAGTGCGAGGCAGTGGTTATAAATATGAAGGGGCAATTGACTAGATGCAAGAATTGGAAACTGGAGAACTTTGGTTATGGTGCCATTCTTATTGCTTTTTCCCTAGAGAGGATTCCTCTTCTCTGGCCACAGCAGATTCTAGCATATGATGGGAGTCCTAAGGATCCGTGTATGATGAGGTGGGTTGCACTTATGGCATGTCATGGAGGCGATGCACCGGTAGTGAGGTATACTCCTGAGTTTTTTGACTGGTTAGGCCAACAGATCGTTTTGATCGAGGACTTCCCATTTGTCAGGATGGATTATAGAGGTGATCTTGATATCACACTTCCAGTTGGAGCTCAGTGGGGTGACCTAGGTGAGAATTTCTCATTTTTTCATGTTTTCAATTTTTAATTTTTTATGTGTTTTTTGTCTTGAAAGGCTAATTATCTGAAATGCATGCACATATGTGGGCCTAAACTGACCAGCAGGGTTGAGGCGATTTGACAGACGAGGTGAGTAGCCTATAGCAGCTACAACCTTTGATCCAAAGGCAATAGAGATTTTGACAGAGTTGGAACACAACCTAGAGAGGTTGACTTTAGATATCCCAGAGGCTAGATATCAGAGACATGTAGTTGGGATTCCAGGGCCACTTAGACGATTACTACGTCGAGTTGCTCGTGTTGTTGTTTTCTATCATGAGCATCATCATGCTTAGTTGCTCTAGTTTCTGGGACCACATTTTTTATTTTTGGTGCCAGCATACTCGAAAAATAAAGGCCATGAGGCCTTATGTCCTCAAATGACATATTTTGTAGACACACTTCTATGCAAACTCTATTTTAATGAAAAAAATACTACTTTTTCCTACAGTTTATCTTGATCAATATGAATGAATATTGTTTTAATTTACAAATGTCGTAAATTTATATTTAACACATGATTAGCTAATGCATATGTCAATGTGTTTAAATATCTTGGAATGTGTTGATATTCGATATAATCAAATATCATTTCCAAAATACGGACCCGTAAAACAATTCTTACCATTGTTGGACTTCTTACTGCATAGACATTATTTAAATGTAATACTACAAGCTACGAATCTAACCTAACGATCAAATGTCGAATACCAAATGTGATGGAATCAGATAATAACTCAATGACTATGCTATATTCTCCTATGTTATTTGTTGTTTGACTAAGGAATATTCCATGAATAGAGACTAGCTCATCACTAGGTGAATAGATAACTCAGGCTGTGAGAGATAAATTCTAAGTACTACAACTAGCGCCATCAGCATAGCCAATGTAAGTTTGAGGGAACATCGACATCTACAAATCAAGTGGAAAACAAGATAAGCAGGAGAAGTAGTGTAAAATGTAAAAAACATTAACTATCGCACACCTAAAAAATGGTAAATAATGTACAAATATACACTAAAAATTTATGAATAATATTTCTTTAGGTAAAGACCATTTTTGGGCTTTCCTAAAGGAATACCATCATAATAAAATAGCTCATAGGATCCTTTAGCTCATACGCATTTTATGATGTAAGGGACATGCCACATGAGTTAGAACTTTCCCTCACCTAACTTCTCATGAACTTGATCCTAAACCAAGACTAGGTCACCTTCTGAATATGAACGAGGATTTATGTTTTGATCGAATTGAGATTTGACTCATTTTTTGTGAGCTTCGCTAGCCAGTATGGCATCACGGCGATTTTCAACTAAACGTGTTAAATTTACAAAATTTTCTTCGTCTGCAGAGGTAGCAGGAAGCAATTCGATAGCTAGTTTTAGAGATGGGATTTCACATTCAATGGGTAATACTGCCTCCAAACCATAAACAAGTTGGTAAGGAGTAAAACCTGTCAATGTTTTTGCAGTATTACGGTAAGCCCACAGCGCTGAAAAGAGCATGGAATGCCAGTTTCATTTATGAATACCAACTATCCGTTTAATCATACTTGTTAAAAATTGATTGATGGCTTCGATTTGACCATTAGATTGTGGATAGTAAGGAGTAGAGATATCATAGCATAGGCTGAGTTGTGTTGATAGTTCAACCATCATAAAGTTACGAAAATGACTACCATGGTCTGTAACAATAGCTTGTGGGACACCAAATCGAGCAATCACATGATTGAGAATGAAAATTGTTGAAGTTTTGTCGTCGTATTTATATGTAGGCATTGCCTCGGCCCATTTTGTAAAGTAATCGACTGCAAGGATAATATACCCATGCCCCTTGGCCGAGTGAGTGTTACAGGTGACGAAATCAATGCTCCATTTGGCAAAAGGATGACAACTATGATAGGGTGAATAGGAGCTAGAGGTGCTGACATTTTGCGATCGTAAATTTGGAAATTATGGCATTTGCGGACTGCAATAATCCAATCTTTAAACATTGAAGGCCAAAAATAGTTTACATGTAATATCTTTTGGGTAGTAGCATACCAAGACATATGACCACCACATGCTCCAGAATGGCAATCATTTAATGCTTTTTCGGCCTCTTGGAGAGTCAAACAATGTCGAAAGATAGAATTGGTACTGTGACAGTAAAGAGTGTCACCAACAATATTGTATTGTTGGGATTGGTATCGGATTCAACGACGATAAATTTTAGATAAATCGGGCCTAAAAGTTTGGGTTTGGAGATATATAATGATATCTCCATACCATGGATCTGACGTACTAATAAGAAAGAGAGATTCATCAGCAAAGGAATCTTCTACTACAATTTCTATATTAGTATGAGGAAAGTCACACAATAATTCAGTGAAAACCAAAGATTTCTTTGATTTAGATATTTCAAATTCTAAATCAAATTCTTGTAATATAACTATCCATTTGGAATATTTTCCCCCTAGCAATTTCTTAGTAAGAATGTACATCATAGAGTTGCAATCTGAAATGACAATGGTTTTTTGGAGAAGTATATAGTGACGAAATCGTTGAACAGCTTGAACAGCTGCCAAGGCTAGCTTCTCCACATGTGTGTATTTAATCTCAGTTTTAGTGATATTTCTACTCAAATAATAAATCACATGTTCGCTGCTAAGATGCATCATCTAAGGGTTATAGTTCGAAATAGTCATCACCTGGAAGCTTTTAGTTGGGAAATATCTGACCAACTATGTTTCTAGAATGTACTTTTTATTTTTACTTTCTTGAATTCACTTACGCAAGTTTACAACGGCAGACAGAGCACAACTCTATGGTTTTCTCAAAGGTAATTCCAGCAAATGCACGGGAAAAACTAGGAAAATCAGCACATGTGAAACTTGATAAGGTGTGATAGCTATTATTCCCAAATTTCCCATCTCCTTCAAGATATTTTTGGATGTTTGACTTCTAAGGGAGTTTAATCAAACATGTTCATGGATGGTAAAAATACCCATAAACTGATCAAGTGTTATAGTGACAAATTGATGTGTAACAATAGGGAAAAAGAAAAGAAAAGAAAATGAAGAATATATTAACAAAAAACACATAATGAAAGCTTTGATACTAGTCGATGCAAATATTTGTCCACCACTCCTTGCAATATTAGACACAACTCCCCTGATTTCTATGACATCAAACAATTATAAAGCCACAAATTGACATTATATCATAATCCCTTAAGCAAGTTAATGAGTGATATTTTATCAAGTAAGGTATGTCATTCTTCTCCCTCAAGGCATTGTACACTTGTGAAGTACAAGAGTGGGATAGAAAACACATTTTGTTTACAAATAATTTTGATTAGATAGTATATTGACTATTAAAACACTATGCTACATAACATTAAAAAAACCACTTAAATTAAATGTAAATATTTTCAAATATTCATATTTTAATGTTTCAAACAATAATGTTACTTTATCCACAAAATATTCCGTTTAAGTAGACATTATATATAAAATCGCAAACACAAAATATCATTTCTCATATTACTGATCGGTTGAACTTCTTAAGAGCAAATGTCCATCCGCATTATGTAATGAGATTACACCCATATCAACAAACTAAACTATAATAAGAGAAGTATATTATAATTAAGATTTTGTAGATATTAAGGCTATGCAAGTCCTATCCATAAAATAAATTTATATACTTTCAAATTTATAATTTTACTAATGAATATAGATTCATCCAATTCCACTACATTGTGTGAAAATTCCTGAATCTAACACATCAGAAACCCCTACTGCAATTACTGGTTTACAATATTTTACTTGTACTTTTCATTAACAAGTTATTTAATTGTATAAACATCGAAGTAAACACTATTGCACCCTTCACAAATATACAGATCATGCATTGAAATAAACTGAGACAATAACATAAGGGACACCATTATTTTTGGACAATTGTTCCCAGAAAAACCCAATTTGGGAAAATCGGTGCAACATATAGAGGGTTTGTATTATTAAGAAGATTCATGAATACAAATAGGGTGCTAGAAATGGCTCACCCACCAAAGAATATCCTTGGCAATAGTACCTCTATCCGGAGACAAATATTCTGGTAAATCAACAAATGGATGATCAAACCCCACAATGACTCTGGTTGTTCCCTATGTTGGACATCGAAAGCTGCTCCAAACACTGCTCTGGAACTACGTCACTCCTATGAGCGCTGTGTCACCCTCTTCTGACTCAAAATTTATTGATATTCTCCCATTTTTCCCCACAGAATCTCCCTAGCGCTGCCTCTGAGGCCCAGTGTTAGCCTTTACGGCTTCTGCGTCAACCTTCTACGTCCTTTGCATCAGCTCTTCGGCCTCAGTGTCAGCCCTTCTAGGGCCTACGTTGTCTCTCTCGGCACAATGCTACCTCTCTGCTATGTATTCTTTAGCCTCGGATGAAAATCCCCTACTAAACATCCCCTCGCTGCAACTCTTATCACTAACTCGATTTCCTCAGCAAACCTCGCCTGAGAAAATCAAATTCTTTGATCACTTGGTGTATCTCCAACTTACCCTCAAGCCTCCTCTTATAATTTTCCTGTTGAGTCTTCAACAGCCGAGATTAAGTCCCTAATCAATGGCTAAGATTAGAACTGGACTGGTCCTCGTCACTTAGAACTTTCTCACCCATATTTTATTAATACACATTAATATTTTTATTTTCCTAAGTTTAGACCTAGGAATTCATTAAAAATATTAATTATTTTAATAACTCATCAGGGTGGAATTTCTCCAAACGATTTCTGGGTCTTGGATATTCCATGTGCCTTAGACTCTCCACCAATTTTCAAGGCTATATCACATCCGATGCTACCCAAAATAAACACTCCCTCTTAGCGAGGAATGTGCTCTAGCAATGCTTCACCATAGAAGCATCACATTGATCCTCTGCATCGGTCCTCTGTGTTGATGCTTGGCATGTTGCCCCACATCCAATGCATTGTTGCTTCCTATACTACCCATGACACTGCCACTGCCACTTCTACATTGGTACTGCAACTCCCTCTCAAAAATGTTGCCCATGCTGCCCATAACACTGCCACTACTAATTGTTGCATTGCAACTCAATTACCGAGAAGTAAGTAATTGAATTCACCCAAATACTGACATCCTCGTCAGTCTGGAAGCCTCATAATGCTGAAGCTACCTCTGTTTTTATTCTATGCTCCCTTTGTTTCCATTGTGTTGATGCAACCTCTTCTATGCCTCTTGCACTACTGCAACCTCCACTACATTGCTACAGACTTCTGCACTCTAGCACTGCCTTGTTGATCCATCACACCTTGCTCCACCCGACACATGTCATCATGCTATTGTCTTTAAGGGCTCTTGTAGCCATATGTGATCCAAGAGTTTGGGAACCTCAAGGATCCTTCCCCTTTCTGTAGTCATATCGACTACAGCCCCAAGTCTCCCCACCTCTTCTCTAGAGGCGCATGAGAACTCATGGCATAATCGTCATTAGTCTTGACATCCTTCTCTGCCTTTGTTGGAGCATCCTTTGAGTTGACAGCTTCTCCCTTGTCTTTCTTCCTAGGGCACTAAGAGGCATAATGTTCCAACTCCCTATAGTTGAAGCACTTGACTTTGGAGATGTCTTTCTTCTTCCTCTTTTGTAGCCCTTGTTGTCTTGCTGATGCGAGAGTTGCATCATCCTCCTCATTCTTGATTCAAACTCCCTTACCGCTACTCCCTGCCTTGGTCAATCTCCTGAGCTCTTCCTGTCGAAGAGTTGCCCACATCTCCTCCCAACTGGGGAGATTTTCTTTGCCCAAAATGCTTTGGAAAAACGTCTCCCACTTCTTAGAGATTGTATTCAGGGCAGTCCTGACCATGAACTCTAGATCCGATGTAGATCCCACGGAAGCAAGTTGGTCATGAATCCCTTACAACCTGAGAAGGAAGGGATCTATCTCCTCTCCTTTTTGTATCTGATAATGTCTACACAAATTTTCTAATAGCATCTTCCATTGCACGGAAGAGACCTGATACAAGGTGGTCAGGTTCTCCCACATATCCTTTATTGTGTTCTTCTCAATAATGTGTGGTACTACATGATATTTGACCCCGTCTAGGATCATGCACTTGGCCTTAGCTTAGGCCTCCTCATATTTCTTCATTGGATCAGGATTGGCCTGTTCAGCAACAACCTTCAAGGCATAGTCCTTGATGCGATGTTTGTCTAAGATTTCCAGGATCCTGGCCTTCCAGATGACAAAATTGGATGCTCTATCCAATATGTCCTGATCCCTCTGTTATCACTTAGAACTGCAGTCAATGTATGTAATGATGTCCAAAAAAATTTCATATTCAAAAAAGAGTTGTCTAGTGGTTATGTTCCTATGTGTGTCACTTAGGGATTATGATTTAAAAAGGTATTGATGTGAAACATTGCAAAAAATCGTTAATCATCCTCCATCATAATTGTTTAAGGCATGTCTTGTCTTATTTGCGTCATTGGTCCTTTGCGCAGTTTCGCAGCGCAGTCTGATTGGCCAATTTGGCAGCGCAATGATGTTTCCGCCTTTTCGTAGCGTGTCATTTACCAGCCATTTCGTAGCGAATTTGGTTAATTTATAACTGTATGCGCTACGAAATCGAGGATTCGGGGATTTTGCAGCGCGTTTTCTTGAAATGTCAAGTCTGGGGGGATGAGTCATTAGGTCCGTCCGTATATTGTCAGTTGATGTCCTCTCCAGGTCATTATGGGTCATCATTCCGCCATGAGGTTCAGAACCACGCACATAAACATCATTCAAAGTGATTTTATGATGTATGGTAGTGTCATGATATTTGTTATTAGTGCGTAAACTGACTTGCTTGTATGACAAGACTATTGAAGCGCGAAGGAGCCCGAGTTTTCATTTAAAAGGACCTGATTGCAAGCGAGCCTGCATTCCAAAGTTCGAAGTTGCCTTTTGAGTTGAAGCTTCTGTTAGTTCTTTGTCCGAAAGTTTTCAAAGTAAAATGGAGAAGAGGGAGCATCGATCCAGTAGGTGCCAAAGGACAGAACCAGAGGGGCTTGATCTTACGTTAAGGGATGAAGGTGTAGCAAGAGCTTTTAAGAATGCTGGTTGCTGGAGGTTTTGTGAGAAGTTGCAGGGAGGGCATGCAGAGGTAACAAAAGCTTTTGCATTGAATTTTACTGGTTTAAACTCAAAGGTGTCAATGCTAGAATTCCCTGTATCTCCAGAAGCCATTTCTAATGTGACTGAGATTCCTAGAGGAGGACATGAATGGTTCAAAAATTTCAAATTCGATATGAGCCCTTGTAAGGAATTCTTGAAGGAGCCTTATGTAAATGAGGATCTCACAAAGGCGGTGCCAAGGAGTTACGTGAAGGAACATTTTGCACTGCTCCTTACATGCATCCAAAAATATTTAACATGCGAAGGGAGGTATAACAAAGTTTATTCCTATCATTTTAAACTTTTGTTACATTTCACAGGCAAAGCATCAATAGATATCCCCTTCTACTTGTTCAGAAGCCTCAGTAAAATGTGTGATAAAATTCAACTGAAAAAAGATGACTGTGAAACATCACTGTTTCACCATGGATTGGTAAAGCTGTTAGTGTTAGATGGTTTGCAGAAGATTGGTAAAGATTGGAACTCCTTTATTTTTATGGCTGGCTTTCAGAGCAAGACATGCCTCACTCCATTGCCTGTTAGGGAAAGAGAAAAAACAATTGAAGAACCTACTCTTGCCGAGCTTAGAAAGGAGGTGAAAGATCAGAAGAAGTCCAAAACCAAGTTGAAGAAACCAGTGAAGCCCTTGGTAGTCAAGGAAACACCTCAATCATCATCAAAAGAGAAGGTCAAACAGAAGAAGGATGCACCTGGACCAAGTGAAGTTGAAAGGGTATCAAGAGTAAAAACCAGAGGTTAGTTAAGCAAGGAGAAAGGCAAGTCAATTGCTGTTGAAGAAAGTCCTATGTCAAAAGCTAGTTTAACTGATTTACTTGATGCAATTGAGCTCGAACAAGATTAGCCAGTGCAGATTGAGCCAATAGAGTTTGAACAGGACCAGCTGTTATAGACATTTTTGTGCCTCGCAGCATGGAGCATGAAATGTCAATAATTAAAGGGATCCAAAGTCCCTAAACATGTTGTTCTTACCCCTAGAGGAACAAGGTCAGCGAACCACAGCACTTCAAATCAGTTCTCCACCTGAAAACACTCAAAAACAAGCAAATTCTGGATCATGTCAGCTGCTACACTGGCTACCTGCACTGAATGTCAACTGCTACACTGGCTACCTGCACTGAAATGCAACTCCAACACTAGCTACCTGCGCTGAACGTGTTTGGACAAGTGGCAGGCTCATTTCTCAAGGTGTCAATGCCCAGGAAGCTTCCAAAATGACACTTGGATCAAGGAATTCGCCCAGTGATGAGTAAGAGGTTCTTAATCACCATGTGTAAGCAAGGATCTCCAAGTGGACACAAGAACTGAAGATTAACTGAAGAGGGAGAGGACACTAGTCAGCTCTATGCCAGCCTCAAGCTGACTCATCCTTTCTTCTTCTCTCCTATATATAGAGCTCTTCTATGAGGTCTAAGGAGGCTGGAATTTTGGTTTAAGCAAGGAGGTGCTGTTGGTTTGCAGTCAGAGCTATTGGGTGATTGTTTTACTAGAGGTGAAGAGGAGAGTTCTTGCTGCCGAGGAGGTGCTGCTGGATTGGAGCCATCATCATTGGTTGTAACTTCCTCTGGAACCCTGTTACTTTCTATCAATAAAGTTTGCATGTTCTCCTATATACTTGTTTTACATAGATGTTTTGTGTTTACATGTATATTTGATGCACCCTAATCCATGCTTCAGTTATGAGTACATGTATCTTGTAGTTTGCTCTCTTGTTTTGTGCAGGATCTGTATGTAGCTGGACCGGCTAAGAGAGCAAGGAGCTGGGAACGAGATACAAGGAGAGAAGAGCAAGGATCGACTAAGCGAAAGACACCAGGTTGGTTGACCTTCTTTCATTCTCTCTGTACTTACATAAAGGGAAACAGTAAAACTTTACTTTCAGTTGTTGCTAAAGACTGTCACCTTTAGAGTAGGGATAGTGTCATCCGCATCGGATACTTTTCCCCACAACAAACTGGCGACTCCACTGGGGAAATCCTAGTATCTTGTTGTTGTAGTATTTTGCTATTCATTTCTTGAAGAAAGGAGCACCGAATCGAAAAGCTTTTGACTATATCAAAAGCGAAGTAGAGGGTTTGCTACTCTTGCTCCTTTGCTGAGCAAATTCAAGATTTAAAGAGCTAATCTACAGATGAATCTTTACTCTTTGTGATAGATCTTCATCCTCTTGATCATCCCTTAGCCTGTACTTAACCCATAGCATTTTATTTCAGCAAAAACAGTACATTCTTGAGCTTTTTATGACCCGGAATTCTTAGCAGACGTAACTCTCGTAAGTCAGTGCAGGCTGTCCACAGGCAGTTTGCATTACAGCGCAGGTGCTCCCTTCGGGAACTGCGCTGAGAGTGAAACTGACAGACCAGTGCCTGCGCTGGTCCAGTTAGCCTTAGTCTAGCTCAGCTCTTCCTTTGTGTCTTGGCCATGTTTGCACTTGTTTTTGGCTGATTGCTTGCTGGTTATTGTACTTGCTGTAGACCACTTCTCCTTGACATTATTCCGCCTCAGTTGTGTGATGAAATTGTAAACGTTCTTTCAGTATTTCTTGTTTCAGTTACAATTTCCCATTGTGAAAAGCGAACCTAGTAGCTGTGGCCTCTTAGATCCTGAGCTGTAAAAGTATCTTTGCGATCTTATGAGTTAGTGTTATTACTGTTCATGGCCGTTTGAGTTGGTTTGTTTTCACTTTATGGTTTGAATTCATATATTTTTAGTGTAAAACAAGTACCTGTAAAGTGTCTTTTCATTTAGACAATACTTGTTTGTTTACGCTTCAAATTGAATTCGAAAGTCATACAACAGTTTTCCTTTTGTTAGCATCAACATTAAAGGAAAAGAAAAGAAATACATGCATCTTGCATTTGCATTTTTGATAAGTTTGGGTGTCTGATCTAGGAGAAAGTGCATTAGTTTGTGCTTTGTGCTCTGTGTGGAAAGATATTGTTTTTCTCTCCCCTCAGTAGTTAGGATTTTCAAAGCTAAAAGGATTGTGAAAGCTTGCTTATCATTTTAGCTGCATTTAGGAATTTGTACCAATACATCTCGTGGTGATCCTGAAAGACAAACTGATAAAAAGATCAACTTAAAATATATTGAATGAATCTAAAAACGCATTGTAACATAACGCTCACAATAGAGGTCTAGGTAGAGACGTGTTCCGGCGTCGTTAAATGTAGTGACTGTCGATCTCTACGAAGGTGGGTGATTCCTCCTGAGGGACGATAGCACTAATACGGATTTGAGCTCCCACGTACCGTCGCGTATATTGGGAGACCCCTATAGGCAATTATCCTTTATCCTTAGGAAGCCGTGTCGACCGCCCTACTGATCGCGATGCAGTGAACACAGCATTCACGAAGATCGACCACCCGTACCGTAAAACGTATTCTGTGGTTTCGCGAAAGGTTTGGCACACCCTCTGCCTAGATCTCCAGAGCAGTTTCTTTTGGCCCTTTTCAAACTCTATAACTGAAAAGGTCCAACCGAGCATTTGTCACTTCGGGCTCGTTAATACATCGAAGGCGACTAGAGTCATCTTTAGCTTTTTCTCGACTCTTAAAACATGAAAAAGAAAGTTGTGTCTAAAGCGTCGTTATAAAATTTATTTTAAGCGGAATAATCATCACCCTTCCCTCGTTGATCTTCGAAGTTAGTCCACCACAAGTGGAAGTTCCTGTAAAATCGCTAATAAATCTTTTGGATAGACTAGATATGTCTAAACAACCGTCGACATCTAGGACTGTGTCGTCCGACACAGCAGCAGCAGAACCTCCTACTGCTACTCCAACGATGTTCGCTGGTATACCATCTGTCTCGGCAAGTTGTCAACAACAAGCCGGAGTCCCACCAGGGACGATGACATGGTTAGTTCCTATTTCTTCGTCCGGATTATCATCTGGTATTTCTTATGTTGAAACTCGCCAAATTGATCCATTTGGAGGTCAACCTGGGCAATCGATCCCCTTGAGTTCCGGATTGATACCATATGGGGGGCAGTATGCCTTTTCATTACCTCCTCCGGGAGGATGCCCATCCGTGAGTTCACAACAAAGTTCAGGTCAAACTGGAATTCCATCTAGCGGTTGGGTACCAATACTGCCTCAACAACCAGGAGTTGTATATTCTATGCAACCAGTCCGCCCTGTGTCGAATGCTGCCACTATACCTGGTATGGCGAATATGTCACAAGTACAAGCGTTACCTGTTGTAATACAACAACCTCTTGGCTTAGCGACTCAATCGCAAGCTCAGGGTAGTGCCTCCTTATCTGGAGCGACTCAGGCTCAAACAAGTACTGTGACTTCTCATCCTGGTCAATCATCCAGTATTGGTCAACAGCAAATGGTCCAACAACTAGAGCTGCTTCAATCTCAACAACCGCCTTTCCAGCAATCATATCAAGGACCTGAGCAACAAGTCTTTGTAAGTAATGGGCAACCATACTATAATGGTTACGCCCATCAACCTTGTCAAAGTTGTCAGCATAATGCTGGTCTGCAAAGACCCATTGCTCAGGCGATACCATCTTATCCTGGATATGCTTCGCCTAACCTGAATCAACAGTTGCCCTTTGTAGCAACTCTAGAACTACCAGATCTAAACCGGCTGACGAATGATCCAATTGCTTATGCCCCTTGGTGGCCAGTGATTCCACATAAACTTCCGTCAGATATTCCTAAATTTAATGGAAATCCGGGTGAAGATTCGTCGAATCATGTGATGACATTCCATCTGTGGTGTTCATCAAACACCCTGAATGATGATTCGATAAGACTTCGCCTCTTCCAGAGGACATTGATAGGTCCAGCGGCTAAATGGTACATTGAATTGCCAAGAGCCTCTTTCGACAATTTCAGCTCCTTAGCCACGACTTTCTTAACCCATTTTCAATTACCGATAAGGTATGAAACAGGGACAGAACTCCTTACCAACTTCAAACAGACAACGGCCACTCACATATCTGATCATAGACATGAGTGGCGACGTCGTCGTAGAATGGTGAAAACTTACGTTCCCGATCAGCTGTTAGCTGAATGGTTTATAAAGTCGTTACTTCCAGCTATAACGGAAGATGTGGCCAAGGGAGGAGTCGTAACAGAGGAGCAAGTCATTGCTCGTGCTCAATATTTAGACTTAGTATATACTCAGTCGGGCACGCTCTACGACAAAATACCTGACGCCCCTAGACCTGAATTTTCATTTCCTCCCCCTCCTGGATCGAATACTAACTCTCACGCCAGTAATGGCGTGACTGGAAAACGCAAAATTTCTAATCAAAATGCAAATGAAGAACTTCTTACCTCAGAAGTAAATGCCATGTCGACCGACAAAGGCAAACAACTGAAGCAACCAGGGGGCAAGAAGAAAAAGACAGGAAGAAAAAGGAAACCCCCGACAGGGTGTCATATATGCGATGAGGATCATTGGACGAAAGATTGTCCACATATAGCTGAAGTTAAGAAACTCTTCAAGAGTTCAAAAACCCCAGCAGTGCTGACTGATCCGTTTCCTAATCCAAGTCAAAATCTGGTTGCTAATCAAAATGCTTCCGGATCCCAAGTGCTTATGTTGTCTACCTCTAAGCAACAGAATAATGCTTTGACAAGGAGTAAAGATTACGGGAATCCAAAGATGTCGAACAACAAGGTTAATGAACGACCTAGTAGTTCAACAACAACTTTGAACGAAGTTGTGCCACCCATCGTTCCTGAGCCAATGATAAAGTAGCCAAAGGGAGTAGTACACAAATCGACATTTAATCCTCGTGAAAAAGGAGCACAGAATTACAATATAGTAAAGGACCTGGCCCAATTGCCGTCCACTATGTCGACATTTGAGGTACCACAAAATCACCCCTCCCAAGAGCAAGCTTTATTATCAGCAATAGGTGGGATTGGCCCAATGGATTCCAATCTTGTGGCCTTTGACCATAAAGGATATGACCCTCAGTTACCAGCTCAACTAGCTTTCCTTATTCAAGTGAAAGCCCTCAACAAAACTGTTCATCGAACAATCATTGATGAGGGGGCATCTACATGTCTTATGTCGATGAGTTGCTGGAAAGAATTAGGCTCACCACCCTTGTCGAAATCGTCAACGACGTTAAAAGCATTCGATGGACGATCATACACTCCATACGGGATTTTAAGTAACTTGCAAGTTGAACTGGGGGGCAAAACAGTAGGAATTGATGTTGAAGTAATTGATGGAAACCTCGATTACAACATCCTACTAGGAAGGCCCTGGATCTATGCCATGGCCGCGGTTGTGTCGACCTATTTCAGGAGGATTGCATTTCCCTCCCAAGAAGGAATTACAATCGTCGACCAACAAACTTTTCTCCCCAACAGTTCACAAGTTACAAGAAGCATTCCAATGATCCATGCAAGGAATCATTTTTTCCAAAATATCGGAGTAGGTTTCCTAAAAGACCCTGCCTTAATGGGTACTTTCGCCCTACCGACTACCAGTAATCTGGCGGAAATGGCCACAGTGGAAACCTACAAAATGAAATCTAATCCAATCTTCTGGTTGGATTCGGAAGATTCCTAGATATTTTGTCGGCTCCGAGGACAATTCTTATCTCGTGTCAACCTCGTTAAAAAATGAAACAAGGAGTTATGAGGATAGTTCTTTTACTATGTCAACCTCATTAAAAAATGAAACAAATCCCCTTTTCAAAATTCAAAGGTAAACCTTCATTCCAATCACCAAGTTGAATGCAATGAAGCTTGGGGGGCACCCTCCTTTGACATGCGTTATTATGATGCTGGGGGCATGCGTAAATTTTCGAGCAGTTTTAGCACATAGTTCATGCTCGTTAAAAAATAAACATAAGTTGTGAGCAATCTTCCTCTAGAGTTCAAGCTCATCCAGAAAAAATGAACCGGTAAATAACCGTGGTAAATGTAACCTTTGACAGCCATATTAAAGCCTTGGTCGTGTTTGTCCACCGTCACCTCCATCCGTTCATTTGGCCAATCGTTCATCTCCATATGTGTGTTTACCCATTTTGAGGAACATCTGCGAAGAGTGATTTCACCTAGCCATCCTTGTGACACTGCCGTGATTGGAAAGTTCCAACCTGTACCTGGAATCTGCTGCTACCCATGTTTATCACTCGTTCCTCGAAAGACGAGTCTTCTTTGAACTCTTTTCACTGACTCGTAAAATATGAAAAGTTTGCCGAGTTTTGGCCTTCCAGCTCGTTAAACGACCGGAAAGCTATCCCTCCTCTAAATTTTAATCTTTTTTGGACCTGAGGGATTATTGCACAAAAAGATCGAGCGCTTGTTTGTTCGGCTCGTTAAAGCAATCGAAAATTCATCCCTTCTGTATTGTTTTATACTTTTTCGGACTTAAGGGATTAGATGACGAAAAAGGAATTATGGAGTTAACTTTCTGTACCTTTTCAGACTCTCTAAAAATGAAAAGGACCGAGTTTTCCTTGTCGTTAGACTCGTTAAAATGATGAAATAGCGACAAACTT
This sequence comes from Pinus tabuliformis, assembly GCA_031772625.1. Taxonomy (NCBI): domain Eukaryota; kingdom Viridiplantae; phylum Streptophyta; class Pinopsida; order Pinales; family Pinaceae; genus Pinus; species Pinus tabuliformis. The sequence goes on from CM062815.1 coordinate 840,844,914, forward strand.
GTCTTTAGACGAGAACGAGTTTCCCTATTGCTAGGCTCGTTAAATCATAGCGATGGGCTTGCCCGAAGGGCAGGTTATAGAACAAGCATATGTTATCCTCCTCAAGCTTGACAAAAATAAAGAGGTACTGGTCAGAAATGACTGGGGAAAAATTGGGAGAACATCAAAATTTAATGGTAGCAAGTCACTCTTGAACATGACACTTTTCCTCTGTACCACATCGGGTTGGGTTGTTTCATTCACCGGTCTCATCACCATGGTCCTCGCCAAACCATCCACATTTGGGGTAATGCTACTGATCCATCGCATCAGTGTCGTTATATGTTCAAGAGGGGTCATTCTGAAAGTGTCAACCGTGTCCCATCCACTGCCATACATTATCCTTCATCCATTCATGATCGCCACCCTGAATCATATGTCACAGTTTGTTTTCACCTCCACTAAAATCATTAGCTCCGTTCCGTGTCATTGATGTGGGATTCATCAAGACCCTCCTTTGACGGATCGCTTCTTGTCGACTTCAGCTCATTATCCAAGAAGTTGATCTAGGAACACCCCCATCAGTACTTTGAAGCTTGCATGCCTCAATGGCAAGTTTCTCACTTCCGGCGACAGGTATACGTCAATGACCTTCGACCAGAAGATTTTGCGTGGCGTTCGATGCCAAGTCCTTTATTCACGCCACGTGAATTGTACTGCCGTACCCTGAGGGTCATCGTCATTATTGGTGATTCCTCTCGCGCTTGTTAACGGTTTTCATTACTGACCGGTAATCAAGCGATGTCTTTCCATGTTCGACTTCAGCGCAATTCTCACATGGATCGACTTGTACTTAGAGTGAAGATCGAACGAGTTTGAAGACCCCGGATCTAGTTTCATCCATCCGGGCTGCGATATATATTCAGGAAATATAAAAGCATTTGCCATGTACATCATTACAGCAGATGATCATCCTACTCATAGGATGATAATTTCAGCGGAAGATTATCAGTCTGTCTTCAGACGATCGTCTGTCATATGTACCAAAATGTATTTATAAAAGCTGAGCATGGGAATGCCCGCCTCAGCTAGAGCATGAAAATAGAATGAAAAATAATGTATTGTATTGTATTGTATTACAGGGCGCCTCCTCAGCACTGGAACGAACTTCAGACCCTCTAGATAAAGCATTTCACCCGATAAACGGCCTCATACTTTAGGGGGCAACTGTTATAGACATTTTTGTGCCTCGCAGCATGGAGCATGAAATGTCAATAATTAAAGGGATCCAAAGTCCCTAAACATGTTGTTCTTACCCCTAGAGGAACAAGGTCAACAAACCACAACACTTCAAATCAGTTCTCCACCTGAAAACACTCAAAAACAAGCAAATTCTGGATCATGTCAGCTGCTACACTGGCTACCTGCACTGAATGTCAACTGCTACACTGGCTACCTGCACTGAAATGCAACTCCAACACTAGCTACCTGCGCTGAACGTGTTTGGACAAGTGGCAGGCTCATTTCTCAAGGTGTCAATGCCCAGGAAGCTTCCAAAATGACACTTGGATCAAGGAATTCGCCCAGTGATGAGTAAGAGGTTCTTAATCACCATGTGTAAGCAAAGATCTCCAAGTGGACACAAGAACTGAAGATTAACTGAAGAAGGAGAGGACACTAGTCAGCTCTATGCCAGCCTCAAGCTGACTCATCCTTTCTTCTTCTCTCCTATATATAGAGCTCTTCTATGAGGTCTAAGGAGGCTGGAATTTTGGTTTAAGCAAGGAGGTGCTGTTGGTTTGCAGTCAGAGCTATTGGGTGATTGTTTTACTAGAGGTGAAGAGGAGAGTTCTTGCTGCCGAGGAGGTGCTGCTGGATTGGAGCCATCATCATTGGTTGTAACTTCCTCTGGAACCCTGTTACTTTCTATCAATAAAGTTTGCATGTTCTCCTATATACTTGTTTTACATAGATGTTTTGTGTTTACATGTATATTTGATGCACCCTAATCCATGCTTCAGTTATGAGTACATGTATCTTGTAGTTTTCTCTCTTGTTTTGTGCAGGATCTGTATGTAGCTGGACCGACTAAGAGAGCAAGGAGCTGGGAACGAGATACAAGGAGAGAAGAGCAAGGATCGACTAAGCGAAAGACACCAGGTTGGTTGACCTTCTTTCATTCTCTCTGTACTTGCATAAAGGGAAACAGTAAAACTTTACTTTCAGTTGTTGCTAAATACTGTCACCTTTAGAGTAGGGATAGTGTCATCCGCATCAGATACTTTTCCCCACAACACCAGCCAGTGCAGCCAATGCACATTGACTTAACCCAATCCTCACCAGAGAGCATGAAGAAATCAAAGGCTTCGAAAAGGTTACGGTTTGAGGAGCCTAGTGAAGAATATGTGTTCAAGCCACGGAGGCCAATTACAAGAAGACAAATGAAAGAGGCCGAGAAAGTGCATAAAGAGGAGGCAGCTGTAAAAATGCCCAGTACAGAGTTTCTTGAAGTTTTGACTAAAACAGTGCATGCAGCCAGGCGTAAAGACAAGAGTAAAAAGGTTATTATTAGCCAAGGAGGAAATGTCATAGCTATCAAGAACCAGGAAGGAACAACCCAGGAAGAAGTGGCCCAGATAAAGAATGTTTCTAGAGAACGTGCAGCGAGATATGCTAATTATAGAAGGGCTGTATTAAAAGGCAGCACAAGCCTAGTGGGTCAAGCTGACTCGGGGTCTGATGTATTTTCGTGGACGGTACCAGCACTTAAGAAAGCAAAACTCATAAGAAAGCTGAACATGAGCCTGAGATCAGAAAATAAGGCTTTGAAGGAAGAGGTTAGCAGTTTGAAGAAGAAGCTAGGTAAACTAGCTCACTGATCTAAAAGGAAAGGTGCTTTTCAAGTTTTGATAAATTTTGGTTTAAGCTCCATCATTTTGAAACTATTTAGGTCCCTAACACCTGTACAAAATGTCTGAAGAAATCATGAGTTTAAGCAGAAAGAGCTTCAAGATAAATATGTTATGTTTTGACAAAAACAGCAGTTTCGTAGCGCGCTACGAAACTGCTGTAGATGCTGTTTTATAAGAAAACAATGAATTTGATGATCAGGTCAGCGAATTTTGAAAGGAATGCCTCGAGGACAGGAGGGAGACCAAACAAGGCTATCATAGCAATTCAAACAATGACAGGTGTAAGTTTTGGAGAAAAGGTGAAATATTTTGTTTTTTGCTAAAGTTTTCTTAAAGGCACTTTATGACCGAATTACTAGGGTTCTGGTAGGGTTACCGGAATTTTTGGTTTGTACACCTGTTCAGTCCACAAGGCATCTAGATCATGAGACATATGGTGTTATGCGTTGTTATTGAAGAATTAAAGAGCTTGGAGCGTGGTCTTTAAGTAGTGAAGAATAATGGAAGACAGGGACCATGAAAACAGGGCACTCACCTTCACTAATTAATGAGCCATCTACACAGCTAGTATCCTAGGCCAGCTCGTTCAGTGAATGCTCCTCCAACATATCTCGGCCACAACAAAAAATGTACAGGTGTCAAAGCTCAAGAAAGGCATCATGCATACGAGGAGATAGAGTTAGAATTTCAATGTGATTAGGACTCTATGTATTTACAGCACAATACCTTATGTATTTAATAAGTTTGTTTAAAAATAGATAAGGTTAGTTAATGATAGATCATCGAGCTCCCCTCATGCTGGAGGAGGAGACTCAAGGTAGTTTTAGTTTTGTTTTCCTATATATAGGAGAAACTCTGATGTAAGTAGGGTTGGAGATTTATGAAAAAAACAGAGTTTTTATCTTGGCTAATGTAAAAGACTTTTGACAGTAATAGAAAGATTACTTTTTCTTCCCAAGATTCATCTTGTGTTCAAAGGCTCAGAATATATGTGGTTTTGTCTTTTTCCTTTCTGTTTTACATCTCAATAGATATGCAATAACTCTGAATTCACCTAGTGCTCAGACTTCCTGTGTATGTTTATGAGATGAGGTTCTTTTTGAGAAATGTTCTGAGTGTTTAAACATTATATGCCTTGGTTTCCATGATTGAGTAGTTAATAGTTTACTGCAGAGGTGTTTGACTCCATGAGCCCAATGGAAGAAGTGTTATTTTGTTGTTCCAACCAGCTTATTTTCATGTACTGTTTGAAGAGTTAGCCATCTTTTCTTGTTATTAATTCATATCAAAAATCTGTGAGAGAGCCCTCTCTGACTAAGGAGGCTAAGCCTTAGTCTAAAGCCTGGTTTGAAATAGTTGCATGAGATCTTGCTAAGTAGCAGCCCTTAGTACACGATTTTGTGATAACACCCTCAACCTATTCATTATCATCTCTGCTCCTCTTCTCTAGACTCCCTTTGAGTCTTGATTTTCCTCTCGGAAATCCTCTGACCAACCGTCGAATCACTCCTATCTAATCCTCCTTTGACGTTGCAACCAGGATCTAGATTTCTTGGCTACAAATATGTCGAGATAGTGCCTCCATCTACCTTGGTTCAGTCTCCTTAGAAATTGTTCTGCACCGATAGAAACAACGTCCAACTAGTTCCTCAAATTAAAATCTGCACAGGTCCCTTAACCCTAGCAACTCAAAGAATCTGAGCCCTTCAGGCTCTGCCAACTGCGTCAATCCTTCCTATCTTAGAAAGATGACATGGCTCTGCATGAGCCTTATCTGCCATTCTCTGCCTTTGCACTGGCCCTGATGGTTAACACAACTACTACATGGGCTCCTCCCAGCTATTACGTCTTCCTATCCCAACTCAGAATAATGATGCAGGCACTGCGTGAGCCTATGCATCACACTCTCTGCACTGCGTCACTCCTCCTCTTGCCTCTTCAGCTCTGGAATAACATTGTCTCTCGAGATAGTTTCTTCTCTATTGTAAATTCTCAAATTTCTCAGCTGGTATCTTCACTCGCCTATGATCTGCAATCACTCTAATACCATGTGAAAATTCCTGAATCTAACACATCAGAAACCCCTACTACAATTATTGGTTTACAATCTCCCACTTGTTCTTTACATTAACAAGTTATCTAATTGCATAAACATCGAAGTAAACACTATTGAAGCCTTCACAAATATAATTATTATGCACTAAAATAAATTGAGACAATAACACAAGGGAAACCGTTATTTTTTGACAATTTTCCCTGGAAAAACCAAATTCGGGAAAACCAGTGCAACATATAGAGGGTTTGTACTATTAAGCAGATTTGTGAATACAACTAGGGTGCCAGAAATGGCTCTCCCAACAGAGAATATCCTTGGCAGTAGTACCTCTATCCGAAAACAGATATTTCGGTCAATCAGCAAACGAGTGATCAAACCCCACAACAACTTCAGTTGTTCCCTACGCTGGATAGTGAAAGTTTCTCCAAGAACTGCTTTAGAACTACATCGCTCCTCCAGGAGTTACGTCACCCTCTCCCAGCTCAAAATCTGTTGATCTGCTCCTAGTCTGCCCCAAAGAATCTCCCCAACACTGCCTCTGAGGCCAAGCGTCAGCATTACAACTTTTGCGTTAGCTCTTCGGCCTTCGTGTCAGCCCTTCTAGGGCCTGTGTTGTCTCTCCTGGCACTGCGTTGCCTCTCTGCTATGTATTCTTCAGCCTTAGATGAAAATCCCTTGCTGAATTGCCCCTCGCTGTAACTCTGATCACCAACCCGATTTCCTCAGCAAACTTCACCCCAGAAAATTGAATTCTTTGATCACTTGGTGTATCTCCAACTGATCCTCAAGCCTCCTTTTATACTTTTCATGTTGAGTATTCAATGACTAAGATTAGAATTGGCTTGATCCTCATCACTTAGAACTTTCTAACCAATATTTTATTAATACACATTAATATTTTTATTTTCCTAAGTTTAGACTTAGGAATTCATTAAAAATATTAATTGTTTTAATAACTTCTCATCCGGGCGGAATTTCTCCAAACGATTTCTAGGTTTTGGAGATCTCATGCGCCTTACCTCTCCACCAATTTTCAAGGCTAAAGCACATTTGATGCTACCCAAAATCAACACATTGTTGTTATATAATATATCATGATAAGATGAAATCTATTGATGGATTCCCCTTATTGTGTAATCTATTATTGATAAATAACTTCATTTTAAGTGGGGGGAGGCAAGAGTGGAGGGGTTTTGTATAACCTCAGTGGAAAAATAGTGATGCAATTTTCCCGGGGTCTAGGCCTGGTGACCAACAATATGGCATAATATCTTACATTGTGGAAAGACCTGGAGGTTGTCAAAAAAAAAAAAACCCTAATAGTTTTTGGAGATCCATTGTTGGTCATTCGCCAAATGAAGGAAGAAATATGTTTAGAGTCCTCTCCCATGAATCAAAGGGTGTTTATTTGTGCCTCACAGTTTGAAAAATTGGAATTTTACCATATTCTCTGACATATGAAACCAGTAGTTGATACTTTAGCTAGAAAAGGCTCCATTATGGATCAAAGCAGCCTTGAAGTGGATAATAGTCTCAGTATCTATGAAGTTCCCTAATGATTATGAAAGTCTCAAATCATAGTCAGATGGATGGTGGTGTTTTTCTTCCTCATTATTGTGTCTTAATGAGATCTTTAAACCTCAAACATTGGACATACAACTCTCATAAGCTTGGTTATGAAATGGATATGTCGCCAATTTCCTTGTCATTCCCTTGCAAAGTGGCAAGCTCTCAGCAAAGAATGGGCATCGGGCTTTGGCGATTTGCCGCTTTTCGGCCACAAACATTTACATTCTCCCATCGGTTCCTTAATTATGCTCACAAGTGGCAGGTCTCTTCATATGCTTCAAGGGAGTGGTGTCTTATCTATTTAATCTCCCTTAGGTGGGATATGGGGTGGATTGTCTCAGCTACTGAGTCCAAAACCTCGAGTAGAAGAATGAAATTAAGGCAGCCATTTGACGCCATTCCTCACTTTCCAATTCTTTGTTTGGTTGATCTTTAGGTAATGGCTCTGAATTTACTGATGATGTTTGGCTCATGGAATGGCTATGTCTCTACCTATATATCGAATTCTTTGGTTTCTCAACATATCATTGTGTTCTTGCCTCATCCTAGTTATGAAGTCATTGTATCCATTGTCAGTGAGTTATATAGTTGGGTGTTTGATTTGTGGTAAGAAATGGTTAATTCTCTTGTCCCTTCGGATAACATTGATGCCAACATTGTGCTTGACTGGATTTTGGACACTTCTCAGGCTCTGCTAGTTTCCATTAAAAAGATTGAAGATATGGTTTATATTATTCGTTTAATATTTAAAATTATATTTATTTGAAAAAATAAAATATAATGAATAATAATAACTTTAATGAAGTACCTTCAATCTAATGATATTGTTTTAATGAAACACAAAATTGTTTAAACAATGTTCATAATTATAAATCATTTCTTCTCTGTATAAATTTCATTAAAACTAATAAAATTTAATTACCTTCACCATGTCACAAATGGAATAATGTTATTGCATAAGCAAACCAACCATAATAGATACACCTATCCATGTGTTATGATCATCTCCAAATATGCTAATTCATCATTGTCTGTGATGGAGAAGGAGGATGTAATGTCCGATTTTCAACAGAACCATCCATGTTTTACATAAATGGATTAGCAGTGTTTGAACGACACCACCATAATCAAGTAGAATAGCAAAGTTGAATACCTTTGAGTTCACTTGTTTTTGTCCCACATTGCTAAACTAATAAATAATTTAGATTTTCATAAACCTAGGAAGTCACAATACACCGATGTAGCACACGGAGCTTGATCATTGATAGCCCAAGTGGGCAGAGATCTCAACATAGATAACTCTCAAGGTGGCATATCCTTTGACCATATAATGAAGACAAAGATCCGACATAACGGTGAAGCAAGTAGGTCTAGATCTGACGACTCAAATTGAAATTTGACTAGTAGATGGCACCAAATGGCAGACATCCATCCTTTGGATCAACTAGAGTAGATTCCACTGTTATAGTCTTGTCAAGTGGCCACTACGTGACCACCATGATGGAGAATAATATATGACCATTGTGTCCAGGAAAAGTGACAACAATCCAATGGGGGAGATATAACCACTTTGATTATGCCAAGTGGCAGTTATCTGACGGCCTAGATGGATCAAATCGGACAATCATGATGGTGTCGAGCGAAAAATATGTGACGGCGTTGAGTGGAATACATCCATTAGATGACATCACTTGCCTCACCTTGGGTGGCCCATATTTGGCAATTGGATGGGTACCACTTGGCATGCCCTAGATATCCAAGTTTCGACCATTAAATGGGTGCCACTTAGCATGCTCTGGACTGCCCAGATTTGGCCATTAAATGGGAACCACTTGACATGCCTTGGACCGCCCAGATTTGGCCATTAAATGAGCACCACATGGCACACCCTAGACATAGTTTTATTTTCTTTGCCTTTAAATTCATAGCTCTTATTCTATTATTTTTCATAGAAGGACCATTCTAGACTTCAAAATTACCTTAATTCTTTATGTATTGCACATTAATGGTGATACTTTGATTTTTTTATTATTATTGTGCTTCACGGACCCCAAAGATTGATGACCGCTACATCCCAATGGATCACTTCCTAACGACTAAACCACGGAGCCTGACCCCGAGAGTGTCAAGAGAATTGAACCTGTGACCTCTCAATGGAAAAGGTGATTTAACAATGGAGACTCGACCAATTGAGCTAACCCTTGGGGCTAATTCTTTGATTTTTGTTGTACATGTTCATGATTTGGTTATAAATGGAAAGAACATTGATCAAGCTCTAATATTGAAAATTCTTGGTCTTCTACATTTCTTTCTTTGTCTCCAATATTTTCCATTAGTCGATGGTTTCTTTCTCTCAATATACATATGTATTAGACTTGTTGAAATTATTTAGGATGAACAATTGTGGGCCATGTGCTACACCTATTTATGCAGGTATCAATTTGACTAAACAACATCAATATCTATAAATTGATGATACACTTTTTTGAGAAAAGGGTAGTAGCCTTATTTATTTAAATTATAGTCAACCTAACATTTCCTTTTCTATTAGTGTAGTTTCTTAGTTTAGGAAAGATTAGCAAAAAAGCAACAACAAAGCTATAAAGTGAATCCTTCATTACATTAAGGGCACCTCACATTTTGGTATCAAATAATATTGAAGTTCACATTCATTGGTCAACTTCATATATGCTTATGACCATGATTTTCACTTCAATATTGAACCTATGATTTGGTCATGCAAGATACAACATGTAGTCTTTCTATCGACTATGGATGCGAAATAGCATTGAGTTGTTAATGTAGGGATGGAGACCATTTCTAATTTTCAACTCTTAGGAGAGATTATGCTCCCTGTCAAATTCTCCACTATTATTTATAGTGCCAATCAAATTGTAATTCAGGTTGTAGATGATCATATCACGCACACTAAAATGAAGCAAGTTAAACTTCATGCTCACTTCTTATGACAGTTGGCTTAAGAAAAGGTCGTCACTCTTGTATATTGCAAGACAAATCATCAAATTACTAATGTTTTTACAAATCCAATTTTCAAAGTAAAGTTCATTAAGTTATGAGATATGCTTGGGCTTCAAGAAGTTTCAATTATGAAGTATTGTCATGCTAACATATTTTCACGTCTTAAACCTCCATAATTTGCATAAACATCCTAAGTAGTCCCTCTCATTCCATGTATCCATGGATGAATTGGACACTAGCACTTGATGCAATGTTGGAACCTAAAGCCTATGTTGTTCATCACATCTAAGGATCTTTTTGAGTGGTCAACTAGTTGGATCGTTAACTAAATGGTTGAAGGAATTAACTGAATGATCAAATTGGCTCATGCATTATAGTCTACTGGTTGACTAGGGAAGTAGTCAGTAGTGCAATGGGTTGAATGGTTGATGAGTATGTTAAGTAACCATGTATAAAACATCTAGTTGAGTGGTCAACTAGTTGGATCATTGACTAAATGGTCTAAGGAATTGACTGGATGATCAAATTGGCTCATGCATTATAGTCTACTGGTTGACTAAGGAAGTAGTCAATAGTGCAATGGGTTGAATGGTTGATGAGTATGTTAGGTAACCATGTAGAAAACATCTAGTTGAGTGGTAAAATAGTTGGATTGTTGACTGAATGGTCAAATTGGCTCATGCATTCAACTAGCCAGAAAAAAATGCGTTAATGAGAATAGTCAACAAGCCAAAAAAATAGTGCATATCTCATTGAAACACTTGGAATTGTGGATGCTCATTTATGGCCCAAATATTTCATATTTCAAGTAGGTTGGTTATACTTGGTCACTATAGGTAAAGGCCTTGATGGTTGAATCAAAGAGATTATGTAAGTGTGTAGAACTCATCAATTTTATATTATCATGAATTGAGATTTTTTTTATCAAATTCTTGAATGATGTATGTAGACAATATGGATTATCTTAGAGCTCATTACTCCTTTTTTACTTTTATTGAATTATGTTTTATGTTCTATATTCTTAAGTACAATCCAAAGTAGACGAGTCACAAAAAAGTTTGGAAGTCTAATATTTTCATATTTGGTGATAATGTTGATATATTAAAGAACGGGCTTGTCATCTTTAATTTGATACATGATATTTTCAGAATTTTCCAATGTCATGCTTCACTATGCAGTTTTTGATCTTCTAGACCATGGCTAAGACCTCCTTATACTCTATTTTTTTTTTGATCTTTTAATTCGTAATCACATCATAGATTGTCCTTATATTTATGTCATAATATTTTGAATAGTATTCTATTTTTCTTTCATTTTTTTCTCATATATGAATCTCTTTTTCAATTTAGATGAAATAATATTTTTAGTGGTATCATTATCTTATATTCATCTTCTTTTAATTTTTACCAATATACACAAACCTTCATTTTTAGGCCATCTCACTATGAGTCTATTTTTACAAGAGTTTAAAATAATTTTAAGAAGCCTCATGTCTTTCCATATTGATTTGATTAATGATTTAGATAAAATTTGGCATTTTTATGCAAGGTTGTCCTAAAAATAAGTGGTTTTGAGTAAAAGTTAAAGCAATCATAAGAATATTCGTCTCTTCCATATTGTTTCTCTCATTTTTGTATATTGGGTATATAATTACAATCATACTCTTAATAATAATAAAAACTTATTTTCTAAGGAAGACAAAATAGAATGTATTATTTTTATGATTTTGAGATTATAAATTATAAAAGATCTTCCGAATTAGTTGATCTTTCTCTGCAATTTTTTAGGAATGTTACAATCTCAAAATTAATAAAAACGAAAAAAAAAAACAAAAACAAAAACTATTTTTACATTAAGTAAATATATTTTAACAACTATTTCGAAATATGTTGGATTCCGACCCTTTCCTCTTAGCTTCCTTCCTCTTTTTTTTTTTTTTCCTAATGCTTGTTAACTTATCCCTCCTCTTCTTCTTCTTTTCTTTTCCTTTTTTTTATCCCTCCAGTAACTATAAATTAAAAAATAATAAAATAGTAAATAATGAAAATTATATATATATATATATATATATATTTCCCTTTTTTTCCATTAACTATAAGCTAAAATAATAAATATTAAAATTTAATTTAACATATTACATTTAAATTTAACAAAGTTTATTATTTTCTTTGATTTTATAATTAATTATCATTTATATTACCTTTTGATTTATTTTCCTTTGACTAAATTGTGTTTTTATTTGAATATTTTTCATCAGTTTAGAATCTTTTATAGTCCTTTGTATTTTTATTTTTATATTATTATTTTTATATTAGGGGTCATGTTAGTTATAAATAATTAATTATATAATGTATTTAATATTTAATTTGATTTGTTTATTCATAAGAATAAAAAAAATTAATAAATATTTTGTCTTGTTTTCTTTTCCAATCGAATATAGTCGTTGGAAGGTCTTGACTTCCTATTTAACTTACGACTATGATCTGATTTTTCATCTTGTCTTGATGATGAGCTACCACACTAGTTAGTTCAAAAAGCTTCAGCCTATATCTACCAATATGATTTCTTCCGAAATTGTTTTTAGTTCTATGTAAAACTTATTATTTTCTAAATAATATAATTTAAATAAGACCATAAAACATAAATTAATATATAATTAACAATTTTTCAAAATAAATATAAATATAAGATCAAAAAAATATTGAGAAAAAAACAAATTATCGTCATCAAAATATTGCATTACTTAAATGTAAATTTATAATATTTCATTAAATGTAATTGATTTGATAAAAAGATCTCAACCATGAAAAAAATTCAGTTTTTTATTTTAATTAAATATCCACAAGTCGTGTTAATTTTCAGAACGAAAAAGCACAATTGTATTATATTGAGACAATATAAAGGTATCAGATAGTACATCATTGAGCTTTAAGAAGCTGGAAAATCTTAGACTTAAAAACAAAAATTAGAGGATGAGTCCCTCCATAATGGAAGCGATTTGAGCTAAGCCACATACAAAACAGATACAAGTCTTTTATGCATCATATGCGAAATTCTGAGTTGTAACTTTCAGATATTGTTGGACATTCATATACCATATATATACGAGGATTAAACAAAAAGGATGAAACAAAAGAAAACCTGGAGAAAAAACAAAGGAGAGTTAAGAGCCAGGGATTTAGAAGTCCTGAATGATGAAGGAATTCTTGGCAGATATTACCTTCATGGACAAGGTGCCTGTTTCTAAAAGGATACCTTCCTTGGACAGACTGTCCGCCTGTTGGTTCTGAGCTCTGTAAATGTGTTGAATGGAGCATTCTTTCACAAGCCCCCAAAAAAACATAATCTTGTCCATCCAACCTGTGAGGTGTGGGCTCCTGATGTGGCATTTACCCTTGACATGATCGACCATAATTTTGGAGTCCCCAAAGATTGAGATAGCCTGTATATCAAAAAAAATGCAGAAAGCAAGAAGACTCACTAGAGCCCTTGCCTCAGCCATGCTATTTGTGCCCTTTCCTCCATTCCATGAAATAAAATATTGAAGATTCTCGTCCATTATGATATGTACCCCACAGCCACAAGAGTTTTGCTGAGCAGCTCCATCAAAAAACGCTCTTGGGGCCCTTGAGAGAGAAACTTCTTGCTCATTTCTGTTGGCACTTTTTGCTTTGAGTTGCTTTATCGGCACGGAGTCATAGATGGATATGATATGTTGTAAGATAGCCTTGAAAGGCTCCTTTATTTCTTTGAATATTATGTTGTTCCTCCACCTCCATGCACACCAGAGAACAATGATAATTATAGATCGCCAAGAATCTCTCTGCCCACTCCACCATTCAAAGGCTGCATGCGTTGAAGCATGAGAGACAAGAGGGAAACCGTATAAGATTGCCAATTCATGCCATAATTGCTGAGTAGATTGACATTGGAAGAACATGTGATAGTTGGTTTCCTCGGCTGATTCACACATTAAGCACCTGCTCGGCCCGTGCCAGTTCCTTTTCCTTAAATTTTCCCAGGACATATTTTTATTTTGGAACACCAGCCACGAGAAGTATATTAATTTGGGAGGGCATCCTGTATTCCAAAATGCTAATGGATACTTAGGATTAGATTGCATGGTCTTTAATCCAATCAGGTTTGTATAATCTGATATCTTAATTGGAATCCTTTTAATTAGATACCCCTCAAGTCATGTTTACTGCCATTAAACGCCAACAATGTTGCCCAGAATTAAAAAAAAAAACTAGAAACCACTTTGTAATTTGATTTCTAAACAAATTAATCAGGTTGCAAACGTGATTGACTGATCAATGGCAATTCCGTGCCTACTTTCTCTCCCTTTGGTTCCAAATCCTGCAACTTCGATGGAGAGCAGTATCATGATATGGATGCTAGACGCAGTGGCACTGGCACCAACCTACCACTGGGAACAATGGGATGGCCCATTCTTGGAGAATTTATCCCATTTTATTTTTGACCCACGGATTTATCGCGAAGCGTTGTCCAAGGCAACAAATCTCTGTCAAATTTTACGTTCAAAACTAACAAAATTGCCGACTTCCAGCGCAACACTTGCGGGCGTCGACTGGATCCAGACCTACCACAACGTGACACTTGGCAAGAAAACTCATTGGACGGTTCTGGGCTACACGCAACACTTGGCAGCAACTCATTGCCCACTTGTTCTGCAGCTACACATAACACTTGGCAGAAGCTCGTTGGCAGGATATGGGCCTAGCACACGCAACACTTGGCAGAAGCTCGTTGGCCGGTTGTTCTGGGCTACACGCGACACTTGGCAGCAGCTCGGTGGCTGGTTGTTCTGGGCCTACCACAATCGACACTTGATAGTAGTTCGTTAGCCAGTTGTTCTGGGCCTACACACGAAACACTTGGCAATAGCTCATTGGCCAGTTGTTCTGGGCCTACACACAACACTTGGCAGCAGCTCGTTGGCAGGATATGGGCCTACTACACGTGACACTTGGCAGCTGCTCATCGGCCGGTTGTTCAGGGCCTACGACACATGACACTTGGCAGCATTTTGTTGGCCAGTTGTTCTGGGCTACACGAAACACTTGGCAGCGGCTCGTTGGCCAGTTGTTTTGGGTCTACACATGCAACACTTGGCAGCGGCTCGTTGGCCAGTTGTTCTGGGTCTACCACACGCAACACTTGGCAGCAGCTCATTGGCCAGTTGTTCTGGGTCTACCACATGCAACACTTGGCAACAACGCGTTGGCCAGTTCTTCTGGGCCTACCACATGCAACACTTGGCAGCAGCTCGTTGGAAGGATATGGGCCTACCACACACAAAAGTGCAGTAGCTTGTTAGCCAGATATGGGCCTACCAAAGAGCGACACCTGGCAGCAGCTCGTTGGCCAGATATGGCCCTACTACAGAGCGACACTTGGCAGCAGCTCGTTGGCTAGATATGGGCCTACCACAGAGCGACACCTGGTAGTAGCTCATTGGCCAGATATGGCCCTACCACAGAGCGACACTTGGAAGCAGCTCGTTGGCTAAATATGGGCCTGCCACAGAGCGACACCTAGTAGCAGCTCGTTGGCTAGATATGGGCCTACCATAGAGCAACACCTGGCAGAAGCTCGTTGGCAAGATATGGGCCTACCACAGTGACACCTAGCAGCAGCTCGTTGGCCAGATATGGGCCTAACACAGAGCGACACCTGGCAGCGGAGCGTCATCAGATATGGGCCTACCACAAAGCGACACTTGGCAGCATATGGGCCTACCACAGCGAGACACTTGGAAGCATCTCGTTGGCCAGATCTTGACCTACCACAGGATGACACTTGGCAACATCTCGTTGGCTAGATCTAGACCTACCACAGGATGACACTTGGCAGCATCTCGTTGGCCAGATCTGGTCTTACCACAGGGCGACACTTGGCAGCATCTCGTTGGCTAGCTTTGGTGTTACCACAGGACGACACTTGGCAGCATCTCGTTGCCCCGATCTGGGCGTACCATAGGGGACACTTGGTAGCATCTCGTTGCCTTGATCTGGGCCTACCATAGGGCGCCACTTGGCAGCATCTCGTTGCCCCGATCTGGGCCTACCATAGGGCGACACTTGGCTGCATCTGTTGCCCCATATGGGGCTACCACAGCTAGAAACTTGGCAGCATCTCGTTGCCCCATCTGGGCCTACCACAGTTCCAGACTTGGCAGCATCTCGTTTCCTGATCTAGGCCTAACATAGCGTGACACCTGGCAACATCTCGTTCGCAGCATCTGGGCCTACCTAGCGCAACACTTGGTAGCATCTCATTCGCCCCATCTGAGCCTACCACAACACGACACTTGGCAGCATCTCGTTCGCCCCATCTGGGCCTACCATAGCGCGACACTTGGCAACATCACGTTCACCCCATCTGGGCCTACCATAGCGCGACACTTGGCAGCATCTCCTTGGGCAGACCTGGGCGTAGCACAGGGTGACACTTGGCAGCATCTCGTTCGCCCGATCTGGGCCTACCACAACATGACACTTGGCAGCATCTCGTTGGCCCCATCTTGGCCTACAATAGCGTGACACTTGGCAACGTCTCGTTGGCCAGATCTGAGACTACCACATCGCGACACTTGGCAGCATCTCGTTGGTCAGGTCTGAGCCTACAACAATGTGACACTTGGCAGCATCTCATTGGCCAGATCTGATACTACCACATGTTGACACTTGACATCATCTCGTTGGGCAGGTCTGCGCCTACAACAGCGCGACACTTGGCAACATCTTGTTGACCCCATCTAGGCCTACAACAGTGCGACACTCGCAGCATCTCGTTGGCCAAATCTGGGCGTATCACAGTGTGACACTTGGCAGCATCTCGTTGGCCAGATCTGAGACTACCACAGTGCGACACTTGGCAGCATCTCCTTGGGCAGACCTGGGCGTAGCACAGGGTGACACTTGGCAGCATCTCGTTCGCCCGATCTGGGCCTACCACAACATGACACTTGGCAGCATCTCGTTGGCCAGATCTGAGACTACCACATCGCGACACTTGGCAGCATCTCGTTGGTCAGGTCTGAGCCTACAACAATGTGACACTTGGCAGCATCTCATTGGCCAGATCTGATACTACCACATGTTGACACTTGACATCATCTCGTTGGGCAGGTCTGTGCCTACAACAGTGCGACACTTGGCAACATCTTGTTGACCCCATCTAGGCCTACAACAATGCGACACTCGCAGCATCTCGTTGGCCAAATCTGGGCGTATCACAGTGTGACACTTGGCAGCATCTCGTTGGCCAGATCTGAGACTACCACAGTGCGACACTTGGCAGCATCTTGTTGGCCCCATCTAGGCCTACCACAACGCAACACTTGGCAGCATCTCATTGCCCCAATTTGGGCCTACCACAGTGCGACACTGACAACATCTCAATGGCCCGATCTGGGCCTTCCATAGGGCGACACTTGGCAGCATCTAGTTGGCCGGATCTCGGCCTACCACAGGGCAAAACTTGGCAGCTTCTAATTGGCCAGATCTGGTCTTTCCACAGGGCGACACTTGGTAGAATTTGGTTGGCCGGTTCTAGGCCTAGCATAGAGCGACACTTAGCAGCATCTCATTGCCCAGATCCGGGCCTAGCACAGGGTGACACTTGGCAACATCTCATTGGCCAATATCTCATTTGCCAAACACTTGGCGAAATCTCATTGGTTAGATCTGGGCTTACTACAGGGCAACACTTGGCAGCATATCGTTGGCCAGACCTAGGCTTACCACAGGGCAAAACTTGGCAGCATCTAATTGGCCCGACTTGGGCCTACCACGGGGCGACAGTTGGTAGCATCGAGTTGCCCCAATCTAGGCATACCACAACAGGGCATTTGACAACATCTCGTTGGCCCGATCTGGGCGTACCACAGTGGGGCATTTGGCAGCATCTTGTTGGATCGATCTGGACCTACCACAGCACAGCACTTGGCAGTATCTCGTAGGCCGAATCTCAGCCAATGACAGTACAACACTTGGTAGCCTGTGGCAAGCTCTCTAGGGCCAAATCTCATCCAATATTATTGGTGCCACTTGGAAATTGTCTTGCTAGCCAGATGTGAGCAATATATCTGCACCACTTGGCAATCCGTTGTTTTGCCAAATTTGGACCAATCTATTTGCGCCACTAAGTAGATGGGTCTTGGGGTTTGAAGAGGACGGGATCATTTTGGAGGCAATGGATCGTGGTGAATACATGGTCAAAGAGATGGAAACTGTGTTCAAGTTGGGGAAGGCATTCTCTAAAAGAGTGATTTATTTGGCAACACGCAGTGTAACTAATAGATGCTAGATCTTTTAAGAAAAAAAATTAGGAGCCAAATTTCAATCACATGTTCATTATAACATCTTCAAGCTCTTGCTATCTATGATGTTTGAGTTGCACATCATGATAGGAAGGCTTTTGGAAAGTTTGCAGGGTGCAGGAGCTTCTTGGTTAAAATGAATATGTTTTTTTTGTTAGCTGGTTCAACCTATTCTATTAAAATTTCCTGAAATTCTACAACTAAAACAAAAATAAATTTGGAAACTTCTAGACATGAAAAAATACTCCATGAAATGGACACAAGATTTGAAGAAAAGGAAATGCAGTTTACACAGGCTCTAACATGAAAATGTTGAACTCAACTTTCCAAATCATTACGTAGTCTTGCAGCAACAAGCTGAGGGTGTCTCTTAATATTGGGTGGAGTCAGCAAGTCTCACTGAAATGAATTTATTTTAGTTTTTACCTAACATTTCTTGGAAGAATATGAAATTTGCAAAAGCCTATGTATCTCACTTATCAATCCTAAATTATAAATTCCTCTTATGCTTCAATTGAAATGCTTCTGAAAGTATGGTTCCCCAATTGGAATGCTTCTGAAAGTATGGTTCCCCTGGAAGAGATTATTGAAATGTTTAATCCCATGAAAATTAGCATTATCTTAATGAGTAATGAGTATTATTCTATCCAACTTGAAGTAAATTATGAGAATAAATGTTTAATCCCATGAAAATTAGCATTATCTTAATCAGAAATGAGTATTAATCTATCCACTTGAAGTAAATTATTCTGCAAACATGTTATTGCATTTCATGAAGATATTAACTTCCCAAAATTGGATACTTGAGTTATTTAATTAAATTTACCATTAACTTTTATGAGTTATTAATATACATTTGTTTGTATGAATACATTCTCACCGGCAATAATTTTTAAAAGTCTATTAATTTTTAAAAACATTATACACCTTTAAAACTATAAATTGCTAATTAAAAAAAATTAAGATACTTTTAGCAATCTAAATTTGATTACATTGTAATATTTATAAAATAACTAAATTTATTTTCAAATGTCTGAAGTGTCAATTTCTTTTTTGAATAAATTTGGGTTTCTTTTACATTTTTAATAAATTTAAAATTGAGATAAATATTATTTTGCTTAAAAGCTTTATTGTACAATAAAATGCTTACAAACATTTTAAGCACAAGTGGTATGATTTTGGTTCATTCCTTTTGTGTAAGTTACATTTACTTTATGATATTCTAGTATGATGAGTTACTAAAAATTTCATCCATAAATGTGAGTAAGCATCTCTTGAATTTAAGACACATTGAAAGTTACACCTGCGATATTTGGTTGTGGGTTTTCGGGGACGTGATAAGTGAGTCGATTAGTCTCGCTGCTTGATTAACCCATGACAAGTGAGTCAATTGATTTCGCTGTCTAATTTAGCCCATGATATATCTAGACATGCACTCACAAATTGTATAGTTACCTTTCATGCGATAATCGGCTAAGGAGAACTTTTAATGAGCAATGTTTGTGTGATGTAAATGCCTTCGTTGAGGATAACCAACACATATGTTCCAAACATTCTCATTGTTCATACTATTTGGAACACAATTCACTATGCATTAGTGTGCCTCACAACTCCATCGCCCATTTAACTTCAAAAGCTCGTAATGGGCCTCCTTTTAGGCCTCTATTTGGTTTTACCACAATGCACCTTTCCACAAATTCTTGCAATTCTCAATCAACCAAGAATACAATTTAACTAACATGCCCCTACATATTAATAAATTGTTTCTTATACTCTCTCTCTCTCTCTCCATGGACTAATCTTATAAACCTAAAAAAAGTTGGCGAGGCAAGAGCACTTGGCCCTACACACTAATAGATTGTTTCTTATACTCTATCCATTGGCCAAGCTTACAAGGCTAGAAAAAATTTCCAAGACAAGACCACATACACATTTTGATCACTTGGCCATGCACATTACAAACAATATCCTACATTAGCACTTGTTATGGCCCCAAAGCATTAACAACCAAATTGACCTATCATCCTCTTGCCATTTGTTTTTCTTACATCATTGTAATGGAATACATATATCAAAGATTGTGCCAAAATCCACCTCTTTTTTTAATTTTGTTTTTGTTAGTGTAACTTACATTGTCAATCAATATTGTTAGTGATACATTGTCATCATAACCTTGTTTAAATAAGGTGAAAAAAAAACCCTTGTTTAAATATATATAATTGATGAATATTGAAAACCACATATTAACTAGCTTTATATTGCGCCAATGCCATTACTGGCCCATTGGCATGACATGTTGATTTACATTAGCCTTACCCATTAGTGGGGTCCCATTGACTCAATCCAAATATCCTTATAGTGAGAAGTCTACCAATTCTAAACAAAAAAATAAAACTTTCAACTTTTGCGAAAGCTGAAATTTAAGATGATTACCCGACACTTTCCCTATCCCAAGAGTACTTCTGACATGCCCTCCTAACTGCTTTAAAATTATTATCCAATTATAAAGATGATATTGATGAGATTACTTACCTTCCATGCATCGGATCACGAAATGCAAAATATAATAAATGATATCTTTATATAATAACAATTTTATAACATTAAAAGAAAAACTAATAACAATATGCAACTCGTTCCCAGATGCAGGTGGCTTCCAATCCTAAGGAAACCATGTTAATTTTAGGTATGTTCTATGCTTAGAGCAATTTATTTCAATTTTCATAGTTATCTCAATATCTTTTCCAGATTAGCAATCACATCATCAACATTAAAATAAACTGCAGATAGAACATAAACATAAATCACAGAAGACAAGCCAAGAGGAGAGGACACAAGATATGGCGCTAGCCAGGGACAAACCCCAACGTGGGTAAACCCTTAATCAAATCTTATATGTTCTTCAATATTTTAGCAGAGAGAGAGAGAGAGAGAGATAGTACATTTACAACAAAAGTTAACACTTAGACTTTCTAGATAAGAGAATAGATCATCTCTACATGAGATCAGTTGAAGACATGTTGCTTCCACTGATTCTCCAAGTTGATTCCTTCACCTATCATTGTGCTACATCTCGTCATCATGTTGCACCTCACTATGCTACACCATGCGGCACCCATCATCACATTTTTGGACCTCATGACCATGTTGTACACATCATACCACAGTATCTTATGCTGTCACTGTTTTCCCATGTACCATACTATTATCCCACTGTTAGTGACATAGCCATTCCATGTTTGCCATACTACTGTCCCATTTGCTTGCTCCATCAAGCTTCATTGTTGTCCCAAGTACCATTGCTGCTTTGCTGCACCATGTACTAGTTGTCCCATTTAGACCTGTTGTACCTTGCTGCTCCATGTACTAGCTATCCCATCTAAACATGTTGTACGTTGCTGCTCAATGCACTAGTTGTCCCATCTAGACATGTTTTACCTTGTTGCTCCATGCACTAGCTGTCCCAACTAGACATGTTGTACCTTGCTACCCCATGTACTGTTTCATGTACTTGTTGTCCATGTATTGCATCATGTACAGAGATAGTGTTGTCCCACTGTAACACCTACAACACACATAGATTTCCATGCTGTCACCTACAGCACACATAGGGTCCTTCTTATGTGACTAGGTCTCCTTTTCTAGCTATGTATAGGTCTCCTCAATTGCTATGAATTTGGCATATCTTTATTGTGGACTTAGGCCTCCTCTAACTATGGATTTAGGCCTCCTTTATAGGCCTCTTTTAACTGCGGATTTAGGCCTCCTTTATAGGCCTCTTTTAACTGCAGATTTAGGCCTTCTTTAATTGCGGCCAGACCCCTACCTTAACCGCTGCTAGAGCTCTCCTCCATCTACGGCTGAGTCCCTTTCCACCTGCAGCTAGGGCTAGTTCGTGGCTCCATTTAGATCTGCGGCTAGGGCTAGGTATCTTCTTTAGGACAATAGCTTAGGTCTCATCTAGACCAGTGTTGAGGGCAGTTTAGGACTTCTCCTTGTTGCGTTATAGTAGTCTCCTCCATGAATGCATTAAGGCTGACTAAGGCTTCTTCATTTGGGCAGCGTAGAGCCTAGGGCACTCCCTCTAGATAGCATAGAACCTTTCTCTATTAGGGCAACATTATCCCTTAGGATCTCTCCTCCTACTAAATCCCAAAGAAAAGTAGAGAGGAAGAGATCCCAAGTGAGTGTGTCCAAATAGCTTTCAAGGCACCCCTATTTATACTAAAACGTTGAGCACATGTGGGGTTTATTTGGTTGTTGGCCGACCTTGACAAAGTGTCCCATAACACAAATAAATTCATATCTCCATGAATACTTATTGAAATCAGATGATCTTTAAATCAATCCTACACCTCTAAATGAGAGGGATCCAAGAAAAATATCAGTTGCCATTAACAAGATGACCCATGTGGAGTTTGGCCCTAGTTTCCAATTTTAACAAACCATCACTATCATGCTTAAGGAATTAAAAACCATGAATTCGTGGCACATCAAAACCAGCGCCCCTAAGACATTTGCTCTAGTTGTAAGATCCATGGACATATTTTTCATGCTCCTACATTCACTCCTACATCACTCCACATAAAAGCATTCGGCTAGCAGCATTAAACCTCCTCCCTGGTGCTCACCTCGAAAACAACCCTCAACATCAAATCCCCTCCCTGACGCTCACCTCAACATCACTCCCTCACCATAGTCACACTTAGAGTATCACCCTCATGTTCACTCTGCCATGTGCATCCTTCTCCTGCCTCACTTTGTCACCCAAATCACTTTGAACCCTTTCCACTCCCTCCTTTAATATCGCCATCGTGCCCTCTCAATGCCAACTATCCAAATCCTCCCCAACCTTAGCATCATGGTTCAAGAGCAAGGCAAAGCTAGCTGAGCAAGTCAAGGTCGTGGCCGACCTCTACTCCCGCCCTAGCATGGTAGCAACAAAGACTGCTTTGACCCAAGCATTCCTCGGAGGTATCATTGCATGGTAGCATATATAGATCTTGAGGAAACAACTATCTTTAGAGTCAATCTTTGGTCCCTCTGGAACGCACTCGCCTGCAACCTTTGAGATGTTGAAGACACCACCATCCTCCTCAACAATCAAATGGGTGATCTTGATTTCCACTTCCGCCAGGCTCGTAAAGCTCAAGAAGTCATGGTAAAGACCATGGGCTATAAGCTCACTCCCACCTCCTTCAAGTCACCATTGATCGTTGCTCCAGATTGCACCACCTCTCCTTCATTAGGCATGCACTCCTAGGCGCTTCACGTACATGATGAAGTTGGTCTCTCCCGTGGCAACACAATTCCAACACCTCCCGAGTGAAGCAATGTGTCGTCTTCCGCACCTTCTCATCCTTGGGAAGACCCAATATACTTCAGCCATGTTCCCATTGTTAATGAAAATCCTCCCAACGTGTAGACTAGCAAGTATAGGCTTGTGCTTGCAACAATTATTTTTTTCTCTCTCAAGTTCCCCAAGTCTCCTCCACGCATTTTTCCAATGCCAAATGTAACAAGGTTTGTAATCATATTTTGGACATTATGATATTGATATGTAATCACAATTTTGACACCTTTTGTCTCGGGTTGCCAGTCAACTAGACAATAGTTGGGACATATTTCCTAAAATTGTTATTTCTTTTGAATTGTTGTCATCACCAAACCCAAACTGGTCAAGCCATATCCTAACTGTAATCTATATACATATGTTCTAATTAATGAAAGGCTCACTTACAAAAATACAATATGTAACTCTACTCCATAATTCAAAGTTGGAATCAACCACTCTAGATATATTTTAAGTATAAATCTTGATTCTTCGAAAATTGTCTTCAATTGTAGTCAATTTTTTGGATAATTTTAACTAATCCTATGGGGGTACTTATAATAGATCTCTTCCAAGTTTTTATGTCCTAGTTAGTAGACTATAATAATATTTCTTTATTTTGCTAAGTTTCTCCTATATAGATGGACTAGAAGCTTTGAAGGGCTTACAATTTTGCCATAACTATCTTAACAAAGATCAATTCACATCAAGCCTCTTTAGCGAGTTCATTTGGCAAGAACATGAAAATATAAAATAAACCTTAATACAAAATCTCATTTTCAAATTCCCAGTCATGGCTATGTGTGCTGACCCATGGCTGTGTGTTGGGAGAAGCTGAGTCATAACAAAAAATGTGATTACACCTTGATGATTAGTAAATTAGCTTCAATGCATTGGTTCACAAAGTACAAAATGTAATAAAACTATCTTATGATAACAAAATATGGAACATAAAAAATAAATATAAGAACAATATTTAATTGCTACAACACAAGTATCTCAATGAGATAAATATTTTACTGCTACAACACGAGTATCTCAATGAGATAAACTCGAGTCATTAAGAAATGATGCGGATTACACCTCAATGAACAGGGCAAGCTTTTAATGCTCTTCATTTATCAACCATAACAAAGCACTAACCTGAGCAACTATTTCAGCTAAAGAATCATGATCTGGCTTGACATGTGCCTGCCCAGGACGTCAGTTGGACAATCGACCGCGGCAACCAAGCAACTGTAGAAGGAAAACAATTAGAATAATACAAAATAATCAACTAAACATTCAAAATATAAATATATACAAAGTAACATGTATTCACTTCCACTCATGTTGGCATGCACACCATTGGGAATAATTATGTTTTCGGACTTCCACTTCAAGTAGTCAGCTCTGATATACTTGGTGAACCCCATAAAAGATGCATATAATTTTCTGCTGACAATAATTTTCTGTCTGACAGGGAATTTGAACTTTGGCATGACATGGAGCTTCTTGGACATGATTTGAATGGTTGTCCCTCCATCGTAAAGGAACACTTGGTCTATGGCCCCATGTGCACAAGTTCCCTGTAGTTTTCCGAATGCTCCTCTCATACCAATTTGAAGCCTGTCTCACAATTAAGGATCATCATTATTGTTCAACATACTAAAAAACATATCAATCCTTCTTAACAAGAGTGCTCAAAGATAATTCACCTATTTTGATGGTATTAAGAAGTCTAAGATTTTAAAAGTGCTTTTGATGTAATACTTTTCAAATTTTGTCTTCAGTGTAATATTCTATGCTCACACTTCTGCTTATCATAGTACTTAAAAGATGAACAAGAAAATATGTTTATTTTCAAAACTAAACTAACTACTTGTTCTATCTACAGGAATTTAAATTTTGTTGAGATGAAATTCTTACTTCGAAGTTGGATGAAAATCATATTTATCTTCAAAACTAACTCTATCTATTTGTTCTATCTACAGGAATTTCAATTTTGTTGAGATGAAATTCTCACTTTGAAGTTGGATGACAAAATATATTTATCTTCAAAACTAACTCTATCTACTTGTTCTATCTACAGGAATTTCAATTTTTTTGAGATGAAATTCTTACTTCGAAGTTGGATGACAAAATCATATTTATCTTAAAAACTAACTCATATCTACTTGTTCTATCTACAGGAATTTCAATTTTGTTGAGATGAAATTCTTCCTTTGAAGTTGGATGACTAAAAATCATCATTGAAGCGTAGAATTACATTATCAAACCTCATATTTCATATTTGATCATGTATATGTATGATCATGGATGTCCATGTATGAAATTAAATAACGAAGTTACATATTCAGTGAATTATGCAACTTGAAAATTTCACATAATAAACTGTTTAAGAGGAATAACATGAAATCAAAAAATAATGTCAGTTTACGAAAGACTAATAGTACAACTTTGGTGAGCTCAGAAACTTAATGCAAATGGCCTTCTATTAGAGGAATATAGAAATATGTCACCTGACAACAAAGAACTATAGAGATACTGCCCATATTTAAAGCTAACAAATAACCAGGATATATATTGAGTGTAGTCTGCAGAGAAGCCCCATGTGTCTAGGTTATAACAGTCGAAGCAAATATTTTTGTTGATATGAACTTCAAAAATTCAAGTTATACAGAGGTACTACACCAATAAATAATCAGGATATATATACATTGTAGTCTGTAGAGAAGATCAATGTTTCTTAGTTATAATAGTCGAAGCAAATTTCTTTTTGTTGATATGGACTTTTAAAATTAAAACTATACAGAGGTACACTAATACCAACCCAAAAAGCAACAAAAGACCATTGTGATATGATGCAAAAAGTTAATTGCAAATTGAGCACCTTTGACATTTCCTTAACAGAGAGATTCAAGCAACTCAAGCTAAAGATTACAAAGAATTTGACAATCTAATGTGAATGCAGCAAGCCATGGAGGTACTATATGCTACACAGAGATCATACAAATCTCCAATACCCAACCATAGAATAAGATGAGAAATGGGTGGAAAAATACCTGAATGACACTTTTTAAAGCTTCTGGGCATGTGAATTATGCATTAGATGTTGAAATTTCAAAGCAAAGCTATATTTTATATTCGATGGACTTTTCAGATGGCAGTGATCTAATAACAAGCTATTCAGTGCCAAAGATTCTCTACATCAATTGACAAGAAAAACAATCTCAAGAGGAAAACTGATGTGAACTCCCAAAGTACTCAAATTGAAAATTAACTATGATAGTTACAGGTATGAACAAAAGCCTTCACAATGGGGAGGTAAAATCACAGTAGGGCTTTCTTGAGATTTATAAATATCCACCAAATGACCACAAAAGTGCAAAACCAACTCCTAGGTAATGCTGAAAGCAAAATATAGAAAGATAAAGAAAAAGAGAAATGTAGATAAAGCATCTAACTAAGCTAATCACTAGGTCTAACCAACTCCAAAAGATATATAACAATATTATAGGGGCATTGATAGAAAGTAAGAGTCCCAAGACTCAAAAACTGAACATCTTGATGCAGAGAGAGAGAGCTGTGGATGGCATCAAAGATGACATCTCCTAGGCCTGATTATCAAGGGAAAGAGGGCCAATCAAGGCAATGGCTCATTGTCGAAGTCCTTGAACAACAAGGTGGGATATCACTAAACAATCCTAGGGAAGGCATAGTTGTGAGGGACCCCTGCTCTCCTACCATCCAAGGTCAAAAGGAAGAAACAACAGATATATATCTGGATGCTCAACTAATGCTGGAGGTAATCTGACAAATGAGAGGTGCCCTATTCTAGATCCATTTGAACACTGGAAGCTTGTGTGGTCTAATGTCTTGCTTGACACCTCTAAATCAACCTCGAGGATATGAGTCAATCTCCCAAGGAGTGAGCTTGAAAAGAGACCCAAGATCTCACCACTGCATGTTATGAAGAACTCTAGGGCTCTCGTTGTCTCTTGTTGCCTCGATCAAACAATGAAAGGTGATCCTCTCAATAGTCCCATGGCAAGGTGGGGCATGCCAAAATCGAGATCTATGGTTGAAAATCTCCTTTATGAAGAGGGCTAGGCATCTCTAATGCAATAACAAAAAATGTGGAGAGCAAGCACCCCAAGTCCCCTACAGAGGCAATGATAGCATCCTTTATCTAAAGATGAGGGTCACCCTTTGTCTCTAGCTCATGGAGGTGGCACATATGGCAAATCCTATTTGGATGTGGAAAATGGTGAACAATCTCCACCTGAAGTCTATGAAATCCAACCCATTCCCAAAGGGATCCTAAGTGAATGCATTCAATGTCTACATGTACAAGGAGTGAATGTAACAACAATATTTATGTGTTGTGGTGTGGTACCATAGTTTTAAAACTCTGACTCAAATTCAGAACTGGTC
Organism: Pinus tabuliformis; assembly: GCA_031772625.1. Taxonomy (NCBI): domain Eukaryota; kingdom Viridiplantae; phylum Streptophyta; class Pinopsida; order Pinales; family Pinaceae; genus Pinus; species Pinus tabuliformis. The sequence goes on from CM062815.1 coordinate 840,872,504, forward strand.
GAGGGTCGACTCCAAATCCGACTCCGACTCGGTATCGAATCGGCCTAGTTGATTTCAATGACTCGGTTGTTGTAAAAAATACATTAAATATTTTTATTTATTTATGAAAAAACATATTTTTAAGGATTTTCATTCATGTTTCCAAACTCAAAACATTAGAATATAGAGAGAAGACAACATATGATCAAAGTATTGCTCATGAATATATCTATTATATCAAAATGGCATTCAGTGCACTATTGTTAAAATTGGCAACTAGGGCCAAACTTCATGTGGTTCATCTTATTCATGGTTGATAATATGTTCATTAGATTCCTCTCATTGAGAGGTGTATGAATTATCTAAAGATCATCCGATTCCGATAAGTATTCATGGAGATATGAATTTATTTTGATTATGGAATTATTATCAAGCCGACCTACAACTCATGTAGGCTCAGAAGCCCAACAGTCACATCTATTCAAACATCAAATTTGTGTATAAATACAGGAGGAATTTTCCTCATTTGCACTCAATCATCTCATCACATCTCTCTCTCTACTGCAAAGAATAGAGTCTCTTCTCTATTGCGCAGAAAAGGGTCTCTCCCTCACACATGTGAAGCCGGAAGCTGCTGAAACTGAAGCTGCAACTGCAGAAGTAAAGTTTGAACTGCATGGACCAAAATATCTCCTCATTTGAACTGCGTTATAGGTTCATTTGAACCTCCTCTGAAAGCCACAACTTTTGGTGGTGGAATCAAGTCAATCCAATGGACGGTTTGCAAGATATCGACTGCCCTAGTTTGAAGGAAGTTGCTGAAACTGAAGCTGCAACTGCAGAAGTAGAGTTTGACTTGCGTGGACCAGAATATTTCCTCATCTGAACTGTGATGTAGGTTCATATGAATCTCCTCCGAAAGCCATAACTTTTGGTGGTGGAATCAAGTCAATCCGACGGACGGTTTGCAAGATATCGACTGCCCTGGTTTGAAGGAAGTTGCTAAAACTGAAGCTACAACTGCAGAAGTGAAGTTTGACCTACGCGGACCATAAGATCTCCTCATCCGAGCTGCATTGTAGGTTCATTTGAACCTCATCTGAAAGCCACAACTTTTGGTGGTGGAATTAAGCCAATCCGACAGTTTGTTTGTGAGCTATCGTCTGCTCTAGTTTGATGATGAAGCCGCTAATGCTGATGCTGCTGATCTAGGGTTTGCTACTACTAATATAAATCAGTTTTATTGTACTATTTCTCTCTGCTGAATTATTGAAGATAAAAGAAGATTTTATCAAAGGGTTTCCCCACACATTGTGGGGTTTGTCCCTAGCTAGCCGCCACATCTTGTGTCTCTTGTCTTGGCTTGTTTTCTGTCGATCGTTTAATGTTATATCTGCACTTTACTTTATGTACATGTGATTGCTAATGTGTGGAATATAATAAGAAAAAGAAGTAAATTTTTATAAGCATAGAACATACCATAACTTAACATGGAATCAAAGATGAGGTGAAGAGAAAGCCTGAGCAAGAGCAAGAGCAATCATCGAAGAGAATATTGGCAAGGCTATCCTAAAAGAACTATGGGGTCCTCAACACTCTTTCTTGCCAAAGACAAGCTCCGTGAGAAAGCTGACTATCACGGATGGAAGATGTCTATTGATCTAACCCTAGAAGATCAAGGAGTGTTGGACCATGTAAGAGGCAATATTGTTAAGCCTCCATCAAATGGATCCGCTGCTACCAGGTACAAATGGAAAACCAGAGAAGTCAAAACAAAGAAGATCATCTGGGACTCTATCGACAAGCACTTGGTGGCCTACATCTCTGACCTGAACACCTCCAAGGAAATCTACGATAAACTGATGAGTTTATTTAAATTTAATGATGCAAATCAAGTTTTGTTTCTTAGAAATAAGCTGAGGGAAATCAAGAAGGGTAAAGATGAGAGTATGCAAGCATACTTGTTAAGAATCACCGAGATCAAGAACGATCTCCTATCTATTGGGGATATTATTACTGACAGAGAAATGGCACTCACAACTCTTGGAGGATTACCATCCGAATGGTATGTTTTCAGGACTACTCTTCTGAACAATCATGTAATTCCTGGTTTCAAGGAATTAATGGCTAGATGCATTCAGGAAGAAACAAGGGTAGAAGAGCAAGAAATGCCCATGCCTAAAGGTCCTCCTACTTCCTTTTCTTCTCATGCTAAGAAAAGAAATAATTCCGGGACTAAATCAAAGAGAAATGCTGGATCTAAGGATGGAAGAAAAGGACGATGTTACATTTGCAATAAAGCAGGTCAATATTGTTATAGACATTTTTGGGCACTGCAACCCCAAGCATGAAATTTCCATAAACCAAGGGCTCCTAAGTCCCTAAAAGTGTTGTTCTAACCCCTAAAGGAACAAGGTCAACTGATTATAGCTTCTCCCAGAAGTTCTCCATGAAAAACTGCTCAGAATTGGTCAAAACAGGATCATTTCAGCTGCTCCATAGACAAAGTGCGTTGCATCTCACCTAAACACACTGTGTGGGTGCGTTGCATTTCGAAAAGCCCTTCTATGGGGTGCGATGGGTGAGAAGTGACAACTGGCAGTGTCAGGTGGAGAGGCAATGGAACCTTCCAGAAACTTCTCCTGTGACACTTGCCTCTCTAAATTGGACCAAGGATGAGTAAGAGATCATCAATCTCCAAGTGGAAGCAAGAACTATCAGAGGGAAGACACTAATCAAATCACAAGCTGACTCATCTCCCTTACAGATATCTTATGGATCCCTCATCCGAGAGATCCAGAGGCTGGAATTTTGCATATTGTAAGGAATTGATGTTGGTTTCTTGAGACAAAACATCAGATTGTTGGGTGATCTAAGCTTTGTATGAGGTGAAGAGGGGCTTCCTTGCTGAGAGGATGATGTTGGGTCAGAACAACTGGTTGTAACTCCCCTTGGCTCTTTCTTGTTTATCAATAAAAGCTATTCAAGTTTTCCTCCATACTCTTGTGTAATTTATGTTTGCTGCATTTGTATGGTCAATTTACATCTGATCCTAGATTGTTTATGATTATAGATCCATGTTCTTGTATAGTGCTATGCTACTGTGATCTTATAGGTACTTTGTGAAGCTAGGCGTGCAAGGGAACCAGTAGCGAAGGACTATCAAGAAAGAGAGGAATCGAACCAGGAGATTAGCGCAAGATAGAGGTTGGTCTTCTTTGTTCTTCTCTATCTATACTTCATAAAGGAAAAACGTAAGTAGTTTTACTTTGTTTGTTTCTAAGGCAGCTATCACACCTTAGTGGGATAAGCAGTTTCGAGTAGACACTTTTCCCTGTAACAAAATGGCGACTCCGCTGGGGACTAATTAGTTTGTTTGTTTATCTTCCTTGTTGTCTATTTCATAAACTTACAGACGGAGCCTGAGGTCTTTCTAGGTAGCTTTCGAATTGTATTTGCTATGCAAATGAAAAGTAGATAAATGTCGCTTCAGTCAATCTCCGGGATCTGTTTATGATTTAAACAACTGATTCACAAACTCTCTGATTGCCCCTTGTGGTAGCTCTTAGATCCTCCTTAGATCTACCCCTGATTGTTGCATTACTGATTATCATTTGCTCGGCCAAAACCCATGAACTGAACTGCAAACTGTGACCCGGTACCCAAGCAAAGTCTTGTCTCTGGCCCAGCGCAGGTATTGTTCCGAGAATCTGAAATTCAGCGCACTTCCCGAGTGTAGTAGGTGTGCTGAATTTCAAATTCCCTGTGTTACAAGTGCGCTGATCAGACTAGGCATTGTGCAGTTTTGGTTTCTGTGATTCATTCTTTCCAGTTCTATTCATGAATTTTGCTGCCTGTGATTAGTATATCTCTGTTTGAAACCCCTTTTCCTTGCTGTTATTCCGCCTCCTTTGTACAAAAGAACTGTAAATGTTTTTGTGTGTTTGTTGAGTCATTTTCAGTTCTCCTTTGCAAAAAGTAACATAATTGCACTGTCGTCCTTTGATTTGAAAGTGTCGTTTTCAATCATAGGAAAGAGTTTGATTGCTGTAGATAGTCGATTATCTTGTTACTATTTTTTTTGGTCTGAATTTGTAATTTTTCTAGTGTCGAAAACAAGTATTCATTTCCAAATCGTAAGGTGTTGTGATTGCCTCCATTTTTGATTTCGAAAAGAAACTTGTTGATAATTGTCGCTTGAAAAGTAATTTAGATTTATGCATCAACTTTCTTTTTATCATTTACATACTAAGAAAGTCGAAAACAAATACATGCATGTGCATTTGCATTTAGACAGTCTGATTGGTTTGATTTAGGAAAGTGCATTTAGAGTGTCCTCTTTGCTCTTTGTGAAAGAATTCTATCTTTCTTTCCTTAGTAGCTAGGATTTTCATTGCACAAAGAAGATAAAAAGATTGTTTATCATCTTAGATTGCAGTTTAGGAATTACATCTACATCTCGCAGTGAACCTGAAAGGCAAACTTCATAAACAAGATCAACTATAAAATAAATTCAATGAATCTAACAACGCTTTGGAACCTAATGCACAACATTTAGAAGTCTAAGCTAGAGACATATTCCAGCGTTGTAAAGCCTGGTAACTGTTGTTCTCACTGATGGTTGGGTGATTCCTCCACTTTGAGATGATAAGTGCCAGTAAGAACTTGTGCTCCCACGTACCGTTGAGTATATTTTGGGAGACCATAATAGGCTTAATCCTTTATCCATAGGAAGCCGTGTCTGCCGCCCTATCGATCGCAATTCACTGAACACAACATTTGGGAAGATTGACTGCCGTACCGTAAAAAGTATTCTGTAGTTTTGCGATTGGTTTGGTAATCCCTCTACCTAGATTTCCAGAGCAGTCCCTTTCGTTGCTTTTCAGACTCTTTAACGGAAAAGGTCCATCTAAGCACTTGTCACTTCAGGCTCATTAAAAATCGAAGGCGACTAGAGTCATCTTTTGTTTTTTCTCGACTCTTAAAAATTGAAAAAACAAGTTGTGTCAAAGCGTCTAAAATTTATTTTAAATGGAATAATAATCACTTTTCCTACGTTGATCTTAGGTTGAAGAAAATGGAGTCCACCAACCAAGGAGTTCCCCTTGGAGGAAATCCTAGTCCCTTCTCCTCTTGGGGAGATGTTGGTGCACCCCATATGGCCACATTGTCGCTTCTAGGACTGACAATCAGCTTGCCTGTATGGCTCTTCTCAACCTCTGTCGTTCAGAACACCGCAATTCTTGAACAGTCGAGTCAGCAACTAGACGAATCCAGAGTTACCCACCAACCTTCTACTTCCTCCAATTCTTCCTCTCCTCCTTCTTCTTCGCTTGATGGGGTTGGTAAAGCCAAAAATCAAGTACCTGAGAAGAAGGAAAAGAAGAAGAAAGAGAAGAAGAAGAAGGAGCCAAAAGCGAAAGGGGGCAACCAAGCGTCGTCTAGCGAAAATCCACACACTACACTGACTAGGCCTAAATCGCCATGTGTCATTTGCAAAGGAGACCACTATCATAGAGATTGTCCTTGCATCCCTCGGATCTTAAGGGACTAGTCTCCTTGTTTGCACAACCTGGTGTCGTCAACCTCTGATGATCATGTTGAAAACAAACCGTTGACTAGTGAAAGTGAAGCCCCAGGACAAAAAGGAAAATATAGATTTCCTTGTAAATTGTGCGAAGGCGACCATGCCGTCCACCATTGTCCCTTCTTAGACGAGGTGAAAAGAGTTTTGGACGATCGTCTGGTTTCACCATTACGACTTCCTCCTGGATATAAAAAACTCTTGCCGAGTTCGTCACTAGTTGAAAAACCGGCTGACCCGCCCAGATGGTCGGCTGAAGCATCTATCATTGAAGACAAACCATCTGAACCCATACCAGACGAAAGTCAAAAGGTCGAGGCGGCAGTTGACCCGGTCTTGCCTTCAGAGGTTCCATCTTCAGATGATACAATCACCGAAGAGAACAAGGATGACACCGTCCAAATTCTTTTCGTAAGCACAGACTCCGATGAACATGAGGGCAATTTACCCGTTCCTTTACTACAGGAAGGAAGTTCGTCAGAGTCATACCTGACCGTCTATTCTGTCCCACCTCCAAGAAACCTAGTTGTCTCCTTCGATTGGAATCAACTAGGCAGACCCCGTTTACCGGCTAGTGTACCATTCCGCATCATTGTTAAAATATATAGGATGGTTATGGCCGGTACCATCATAAATGAAGAGGCTTTTGTGAGTATCCTTTCCTCGACTACTTGGAAAGCGCTTGGTTTGCCATCGCTTTTGCCTGAAATGAGAAATCTAATAGGCTTTGACAAAGGAACCAGTCGACCGTTAGGGATCCTTCCCAATGTGCCCATAACATTGAGGGGAAAACCGTTCAAATGAACGTAATGGTAGTTCAAGGACCCCTGGATTATAATCTACTCCTTGGACGAGACTATATTTATTGCATGGGAGCGATTGTCTCCTCACTCTTTAGAGTAATGTGTTTTCCGCACGAAGGAAGAGTGGTCAAGCTCATGGACCAGCTTTCATTTCCCGAATCACACAGGGCAAACAGTCATATACCATCCCTGAATGGTCTTTTCACACAAGGAATGTCTCATCAATCTCCAGTCTGTCCGCCTGATGAGCGCGAGTGATTCGGGGGACATGACTGAAACCGAGGGGGCATGCACCCTGGTCTGCTTCGGCAGGAAAGCTTCGGGTATAGGGTAGGTTTCCACGAGAGTATATGACCTGCGTACTCCCGTCCATGATTGGAAGAGGGAGTTGGACTGGAATAAGATTCTCTTGTCAAAGTTATGTGAGTTGGCAAGCATCACCACTCACCTTTGTTTATTTCGATAAACATCGCCGAAGAAATGTTTTGTTTACGCCGTGAATAGAACAATCTTTGGTAACCTGTAAGAGGTATACCTCTCTCAGTAAAACAAATGTTTTAAAGGAAAGAAGAAGGGGTAACCTTGAAATTCTATTTTATACCTGGGGGCATGCAAACATTTTGGCGTGCAAGCGAAGAGCGACTATTTATTTTTTAAATTTGTAGGTCCTCTAACAGTTTAAACTCATAGGATTGGTCGTTTCCTAACTTGCATAAAGAAAGGATGTGGGGAAAAAATCTAAAAGTTGTCGTTTTTATATATGAGACATTCTTATTATACGACTGGATTAATCGAGCAGTTTTAAGACATAGTTCAAGCTCGTTAAAAAATAAACATAAGTCATGAGCAAATGTTCCCCCCCTAGTGTTTAAGCTCAATAAAAAAAATGAACCGATTCCCCGGTAAATAACCATCGTGAATGTAGTATTTCAACCTTTTAAAAGCCTTGGTCGTGTTCTCATCATCACCTCCACTCTGTATTGGCTGATCATTCACCTCCATTTGATTGTTTACCCCTTTTTGAGGAACAACTGCGAAGAGTGATCTCACTAGCCATCCTTGTAACACTGCCGTGATTCGAAAATTCCAAACCTTACCTGGAATCAGTTGCTACCCATTTTTTCACTCGTTCCTCAAAAGACGAGTCTCCTTTAAGCTATTTTCAATTGACTCGTAAAATATGAAAAGATTGCCGAGCCATTGGCCTCTCCAGCTCGTTAAAGGGACCGGAAGTGCTATCCCTCCTCTAAATTTTAATCTTTTTGGACCTGAGGGATTATTACACAAAAAGATCGAGCGCTTGTTTTGTTTGGCTCGTTAAAAGTATTGAAAATTCATCCCTTCTGTATTGTTTTATACTTTTTTCGGACTTAAGGGATTAGATGATGAAAAAGGAATTTTGGAGTATCCTTTACGTTCCTTTTTAGACTCTCTAAAATTGAAAAGGACCGAGTTATCTTTGTCGTTAAACTCGTTAAAATTTTAATAGCGACAAACTTGTCTATAGACAAGAACGAGTTTCACTATCGCTAGGCTCGTTAAAACATAGCAATGGGTTTGCCCGAAGGGAAGATTATAGAACAAGCATATGTTATCCTCCTCAAGCTTGACAAAAATAAAGAGGTACTGGTTAGTAATGACTGGGGAAAAATTGGGAAGAAAACTTGAAGAAACTTTGTTGGTAGCAAGTCGCTCTTGAACACGACACTTTCACTCCACATCCAAGTCGGGTTGGGTTGTTCCATTCACCGGTCACATCACTATGGTCCCATCACACCATCCACATTTGGGGTTAATGCTACCAATCCATCATGTCAGTGTCGCCGATATGTTCAACAGAAGTCATTCAGAGAATTCACCTGTGTCTCACCCGCTACAATACATTTACACTCCATTCTTTCATGACCGCCACCCTGAACCTTATATCACCAGATCATTTTCACCTCCATTAAAATCATTTGTCCGTTCCGTGTCATTGATGTGGGTTTCATTAAGGCCCTCCTATGACGGATCACTTCTTGTCGACATCAGCTCATTATCCAAGAAGTTGATCTAGGAATACCCCATTCAGTACTTTGAAGCTTGCATGCCTCAATGGCAAGTTTCTCACTTCCAGCGACAGGTTTACATCAATGACCTTCGACCGAAAGATTTTGCATGGTGTTCAACACCAAGTCCTTTATTCACACCACGTAAATTGTACTGCAGTACCTTGAGGGTCATTATCATTATCGGTGATTCCTCTCGTGCTTGTTAACGACTTACATCATTGGCTGGTAATCAAGTGATGTCTTTCCATGTTCGACTCCAGAACATCTCTCACATGGATAGACTTGTACTTCGAGTGAAGATCGAACGAGATTGAAGACCCCGGATCTAGTTTCATCCATCCGGGCTGCGATATATATTCATGGAAATAAAGACATCAAATGTACATCATTGCTGCACAGATAATCATCCAATCAAATGGATGATGGCTCTACCAGAATCATCAGTCTACACTCAGACGATTGTCTGTCCTATGTACATGAAAATGAATTTATAAATCTGAGCATGGGAATGCCCGCCTCAGCTAGATCATGAAAATATTATGAAGATAATGTATTGTATTGTATCTTATTACAGGTCTCCTCCCAGCTTGAAAGAACTTCGGATCCTCATAATAAAGCATTTCACCGGACATCAAAAGATTAACGACCTCATGCTTTAGGGGGCAACTATTATAGACATTTTTGGGCACTGCAACCCCAAGCATGAAATTTCCATAAACCAAGGGCTCCTAAGTCCCTAAAAGTGTTGTTCTAACCCCTAAAGGAACAAGGTCAACTGATTACAGCTTCTCCCAGAAGTTCTCCATGAAAAACCGCTCAAAATTGGTCAAAACAGGATCATTTCAGCTGCTCCATAGGCAAAGTGCGTTGCATGTCACCTAAACACACTGTGTGGGTGCGTTGCATTTCAAAAAGCCCTTCTATGGGGTGCGATGGGTGAGAAGTGACAACTGGCAGTGTCAGGTGGAGAGGCAAAGGAAGCTTCCAGAAACTTCTCCTGTGACACTTGCCTCTCTGAATTGGACCAAGGATGAGTAAGAGATCATCAATCTCCAAGTGGAAGCAAGAACTATCAGAGGGAAGACACTAATCAAATCACAAGCTGACTCATCTCCCTTACAGATATCTATATATGGATCCCTCATCCTAGAGATCCAGAGGCTGGAATTTTTCATATTGTAAGGAATTGTTGTTGGTTTCTTGAGACAAAACATCAGATTGTTGGGTGATCTAAGCTTTGTATGAGGTGAAGAGGGGCTTCGTTGCTGAGAGGATGACGCTGGGTTAGAACAACTGGTTGTAACTCCCCTTGGCTCTTTCTTGTTTATCAATAAAAGCTATTCAAGTTTTCCTCCATACTCTTGTGTAATTTATGTTTGCTGCATTTGTATGGTCAATTTACATCTGATCCTAGATTGTTTATGATTATAGATCCATGTTCTTGTATAGTGCTATGCTACTGTGATCTTACAGGTACTTTGTGAAGCTGGGCGTGCAAGGGAACAAGTAGCAAAGGACTATCAAGAAAGAGAGGAATTGAACCAGGAGATTAGCGCAAGACAGAGGTTGGTCTTCTTTGTTCTTCTCTATCTATACTTCATAAAGGAAAAATGAAAGTAGCTTTATTTTGTTTATTTCTAAGGCAGCTATCACACCTGAGTGGGATAAGCAGTTCTGAGTAGACACTTTTCCCTGTAACAAATATGCATGGGAATGCCCTGATAGAAAGGCTTCTCACCATGACGATGATCAAAATCCCTCTCATGGTAATCGAAGGGATGGAAAATTCAATAGCAAAGGTAAAAGGAATGCTAGAAATCAAGGAAGAGGACAACCATTCAAGAAGGCTAGAAATTCCAGGATGTATTAAATGCACCTGACCTCCGAAAGAACTTGGTGTCCATCTCAGCAATGGAAGACAAAGGCTACAAGGTAACCTTCAGCGATGGCAAGGTACGTGTATCGAAAAATAATGTTAAATATGCCTTTACTCTTGGGTTTCGTGTTGATTCATTATATCAGGTCGATGGAAGTCCGCTAGGTGTCATGTCTTATGAAACATCTCTTCAGTCCGAACTTTGGCATCGAAGGTTTGCCCCCCTTCATTATAAATCTCTACTCGGTGTAAGACAAATGGTGCCAGGGATGCCCAAATTCTGAGTACAAAAAGAAGGTGTATGTCCAGGATGTGCCGAAGGAAAGCTCAAAAGGGGACCATTCCCCTCAAGCCAAAGCAAGACCTCCGATATATTACAGTTGGTTCACTCAGGCATATCTGAGGCTAGCATTGAGAGGGAGACTACTACACCACATACTCCTGAGTAGAATGGGTGGTGGAAAGGAAGAACCGTACGATTGTGGAAGCTGTCTCTATGGGTAGATGATGTAACAATGCCTGATGTGGAGGAACTCATGGATCCTATTTATCGACCTGAGCCTTCCTCTTCTAGGAAGAGGCCTTAATGGCTTACGGGGCAACTTGATGATGCTGAAGGACATGATGCACCCCGAGGAACCTTTCGTGAAAGTAAGAAACCTAACAGGTATCAGGGATACCTGACCATCATGAGCATGATCATACAAAATGAGCCTTCATCATTCTCAGATGCCATCAAGCATCAAGGATGGAAGGATGTTATGACCAAAGAATATGAGTCTGTTATGGAGAATGATGTCTGGGAAGTAGTTCCCAGACCCCAGGACAAGACAATTGTTACTTCAAAATGGCTTTAGAAGATAAAGCTACATCAGATGGAAGTATGGAATAGTATAAGGCTCGTTTTATTGCTCGTGGTTTCTCCCAGAAGGAAGGTATAGACTATGATGTGATATTTTCACCTATTGCTAGATATACGACCGTCCGCTTGATCATAGCCCTTGTGGCTTCACAAGGATGGAACCTACATCAGATGGATGTCAAGATCGCGTTCTTGCACGGTTTGATCAAAGAAGAGGTCTATGTGGAGCAACCCAAAAGATTTGAGATTTATGATTGAAAATCTCATGTATGCAAGTTGAAAAAGGCTTTCTATGGGTTGAGGCAAGCACCCGAGCATGGTATGAGAGGATTGATAGCTACTTGATGAAGCTGGGATTCACTAGGAGTGAAGCCGATCCTAACCTTTACCTTAAGGTTGAAGATGACAAGCCTCTCATATTGTTGTTGTATGTGGATGACCTCTTTTCTAACAGGTGCATACCCTCTCATTCACAAATGTAAGAGGGAGTTAGCTTCTGAATTTGAAATGAAAAAACAAGGACTTGAAGTGTGGCAGAAGCCAAGGGAAATTTTCCTATCTCAAGGAAAATATGTGCTGAAGATTCTGAAAAGATTTGGTATAATGGATTACAAGCTTGTGACTACCTCGAGGATCTTAACTTTCAGAGGTTATATGGTAGTGATGTCGGACCAGATTTGGGAAATTCCTCTGAGTTTCAAAAACTCATTCGCGTTGATGTTTTTGGTGAACCTCCGTTCGAACATATGTTTTTCAGTTAGCATTGTGAGCTCATATTTGGTTGAGACTCACTAGATTGGTGCCAAGAATCTTGTTAGATGTCTTCAGGACACAATCTCTCAAGGATTGAGATACATTGCCAGAAATATGAAACTGCATGATTATTCGAATGCTGATTAGGCAGGTAGTGTGGAGGATCACTGGAGCACTTTTTAGTGTTGTTTCTCTTTGGATTCTGCTTCGATATAATGGATGAGCAGAAAGTATAAGTTGGTTGCCATAAGAACCACCGAGATAGGATACGTATCTATGAGTATGATCTCGTATGAATCTGCCTGGTTGGGGAAGCTCTTTAGTGAGCTGTTTGAACACATACCATTGTGATTCTATGTAACAACTAGAGGTGGGATTCGATTATTGAGGAATCCTGTATTTGTTGATTTCTCCAGCAGATAGACATCATCTGGGATATGGTAATTCAATGAGAAAGGAGGCTCCATCACATTAAGATGATGTACGGGTCGATACACCTTGTCAAAGCCCCGAGGAAAGATCTAATCTGTGATTTTCCCAAACAACTTAGAGTCATCAAGAAACCCTTGTACAAGGGTCCTGCATGTTGCATACATTGAGCTCTGGGAGCTCTGAGGGCTTGCGGTTCTTACTGGAGCAACACACGACCACAGGGGTGACTCACCCTCCCTTGGTGGTGAACACTAGAACAAGATGATTTGCTCTCTTGTGGGACAAGATGATTCGCTCTCTTGTGGAACAGGATGATTCGCTCTCCTATGTAGCAGGATGATTAGTTCTCTTGTGAGGCCTGGATTGATGTGTTCTCCATGGCGATTGTAGCAAGATTGATGTGCTCTGCTGTGAGGCCTAGATTGCTGTGTTCTCCATGGCAATTGTAGCAGGATTGATGTGTTCTCCTGTGAGGCTTGGATTGATGTGTTCTCCATGGTGATAATAGCAGGGTTTATGTGTTCTCCTGTGAGGCCTGGATTGATGTGTCCTCCATGGCGATTGTAGTAGGATTTATGTGTTCTCCTATGAGGCCTGGATTGATGTGTTCTCCATGGAAATTGTAGCAGGATTGATGTGTTATCCTGTGACGATAGGATTGATTAGCTTTCCTGTCGAGGCATCCTACCCATGCAGTCTGGGACTCATAGGAAGTACCTCTCATCTGATCAATGAGCAGGGAAATGAAGTTAGGGACCATAGTAGTACCGATGGACGCATCGTTGTTTCTATCGTACTCCCTACGCTAGGATGAACTCCATTGATCTGGGATCAATGATACTGGTCTAGGACCAATGGTAGGAGTGGTACATTCTATGACACTGACTTCGGGTCAGTTGAGACTGGTCTGGGACCAATGGTACGCACTTTGAGACTGACTTTGAGTCAGAAGAGGATGTTATTGGTATGGGACCAATGGTAGGAGTTGTACTCACTATGACGCTAACTTCGGGTTGGTTGAGACTCGTCTGGGACTTGTGGTACGTACTCTGAGACTGACTTTGAGTCAAGTATGATACATCCTCGATCAGCGGGTAAACAGTCGATATTGAGACATGCAGCCTGTGGAAAGCGGATGGATGGGTGGATGAAAGGGAATAAAGACTCGAGTCTATTTTGACCGGACCTTACTGCAAAGCAAGCATGACGTAACAGTGGGAAGCGAGATGTGGTCCCCTCCCTCCAGGGATATCCGTCTTTCACAAATATATGGCCCTCATGACCTAAGCTTTCCTCATGTGGGAACCACATTAGATTTCTTCTTCTTCATAATTCAGACAAAAGTAGAGCAGAACAGAGCAAAGCAGAGTAGAGCATAATAGAGCAGAGCCATACAGATTAGTACAGGGCAGAACAAGACAAAGCAGAATAGGCAGAATAGAGCAGATCAGGGCAAGGGGTAGTCTTTATAGGGCAGTGCATTTAATGGATGAATAGTAGCGACTGACAGAGAGATTGCAGATGAAGTTCTCCATAGTTGAGAGGGAGTGTTAAAATTGGCAACTAGGGCCAAACTTCATGTGGGTCATCTTATTCATATTTGATAATATGTTCATTAGATTCCTCTAGTTGAGAGGTGTATCATTGATCTAAAGATCATCCGACTCTGATAAGTATTCATGGAGATATGAATTTATTTTGATTATGGAATTATTATCAAGCCGACCTACAACTCATGTAGGCTCAGAAGCCCAACAGTCGCATCTATTCAAACATCAATGTTGTGTATAAATACAGGAGGAATTTTCCTCATTTTCACTCACTCATCTCATCACATCGCTCTATCTACTACGCAGAAAAGGGTCTCTCCCTCACACATGTGAAGTCGGAAGCTGCTGAAACTGAAGCTGCAACTGCAGAAGTAAAGTTTGACCTGCGTGGACCAGAAGATCTCCTCATTTGAACTATGCTATAGGTTCATTTGAACCTCCTCTTAAAGCCGCAACTTTTGGTGGTGGAATCAAGTCAATCCGACAGACCGTTTGCAAGATATCGATTGCCCTAGTTTGAAGGAAGCTGCTGAAACTGATGCTGCAACTGCAGAAGTAGAGTTTTACTTGCGTGGAACAGAAGATATCCTCATCTAAACTACATTGTAGGTTCATCTGAATCTCCTCTGAAAGCTGCAACTTTTGGTGGTGGAATCAAGTCAATCCGATGGACGGTTTGTAAGATATCGATTACCCTAGTTTGAAGGAAGTTGCTAAAACTGAAGCTGCAACTGCAGAAGTGAAGTTTGACCTGTGTGGACTAGAAGATCTCCTCATATGAACTGCGTTTTAGGTTCATCTGAACCTCCTCTGGAAGCCGCAACTTTTGGTGGTGGAATCAAGCCGATTCGACAGTTGGTTTGTGAGATATCGTCTGCTCTAGTTTGATGATGAAGCCGCTAATGCTGATGTTGCTAATCTAGGGTTTGATACTACTAATATAAATCATATTTATTGTATTATTTCTCTCTGCTGAATTATTGAAGATAAAAGAAGATTTGATCAAAGGGTTTCCCCATACATTGTGGGGTTTGTCCCTGGCTAGCCGCCACATCTTGCATCTCTTGTCTTGGCTTGTTTTCTGTCAATCATTTAATGTTCTATCTGCACTTTAATTTTTGTACATGTGATTGCTAATCTATGGAATATAATAAGAAAAAGAAGTAAATTGTTATAAGCATAGAACATACCATAACTTAACAACTATCCAATACATGTAATATATAGAGATCAAAACAAAAACACATAACCAATGAAGCTTTAAATGGCCTCTACAACAAAACATCACTAGTCACTACTACTAAACAAGGCAAGATCATCTGGCTCAGACTTTGAATCAGAGTCAGACAGGGAAACACATGGCTCCTCACTACTGCTCGAAAAGCCAACTCCATCTCTTCACAAACTCCTCACAAATGCTCACACAAATGCAATGAGATTGTTGTGAGTAAATGTGAGGGGGTTGGGTCACTCTTATAGGCTTGGGAGAGGGGTAGAGGCATTAAGAAAAAACAAAAAAAAAAATGAGTTCGAGGTCCGAGTTGTTGTCTTTTTCCCACGGACTAGCTCGGCCAATTTAAGATGGACCTGCCAAATCGATGTCCAGCTCATCAGGTTCGGTAACGAACCAACCAAATCGATGTCCAGCTCAGCAGGTCTATTAATGGACCAACCATCGGACCAGTTTTCCCCCTAGCCGACCCAGGCAAAGGTCTAGCTCGATCAACGAAGTCGAATCCGGTTCAAACCAGCCTAGTTTTAAAACACTATGTGGTAGTGTCTGCTTTAATTGTGCACCTCAACCAATTTATTGATTTACTTGTTCTTGATCAATGATTTTAGTCGACTGCATTCACAATTTTGCAGCAAGGTGTCCATAAATGTGGCTACAAGATTTAGATCCAAGCACTAAATAGGTTAATGATTTTCTTCCAAGCTATGTTTGAGTGGAAGGAGTACCTTAATTGATAGTCTTGGACTATCCATGAGTCCAAGACACACCTATCATAGATAGATGGTGCTCATAAATGACCAAGTTTGAGTTGTGAAAAGCTACTAGAAATTGCACATTCTTTAGCTGAGAATGTATATGTCTTATTGGCATTATCAATGGTAAATAGAAATTGGGGTAAATGAGAATTGTAATACATAAATTACAAGTGTACAATTGCTTGTTGAATATTTAGATCCTCACTAAATATGTTAATGATTTCTTCAAAGATATGTTTGAGTAGAAGGAATACCTTAATTAATAGTCTTAGATTATCTACAATCCAAGACACAACATGTACAAGAAGCTATCACAAGAGAAAATTCATCACATGTTTCCCCTAGGTTCCATATTGATTCTACTGTAACAATTGGTCTCGATCCACAACCAACTATTGATTTGGTATAATTAAGAATAAAATGGAACCACTTACACAAATCTCAATCTCATACCATCTCCAAGAATGCATGGAACTTATGAACTTAAAAGTTCTATAGCTATAAATTTCTTGACAAGCATGTTGCTCCTAGGTGGGATTTGCTAAATGTGGCTATTGATTATATTAAATATAGTTGATATGGCCTTTGAACAAATTTGTAATGGCATTAGCAAGGTAGCAATGTTGATAAAAGGGGTTCTCTTAATTTCTTTATTTTAAAAGGCCTGTCAAAAACAACATGAAGTTAATCCTCTCATATACTTTTCATTTATAACATGGTTTGGTAGCTTTGAAAATTGTTCATTTTGCAAGATATCTTGTTCTATAAAATATGTTTGGGGATTCAATTTCCATTTGACTCCATTGCAAGATTCTTGGAACCCCTAGTCTAACACATAATACCTTGTGTGTTTAATTATGTTGAAACCTACTCAAAAAGAACAATGACTTATAGGTTATCCTAATTACTCAATACAATTTTTGTTATGCCTAAAACAATTAGCCAATGAATTTAGGTTTGTTCTTGTACTCAAGAAACCTGTAGTCATTAATAGGTATTTTATCAAGTAGAATACAGTGATCTTCTACTTGCCAAAACAATGGCCAAATAATTACACTTCTCACTATTTTGTGCCATTTTTTGAACCTTTCCATAAAATACTACAAACCCATTGTCTTGACACTTGTTAACCCATTCTCTTCATTCTTTATATTCTCTTCAAGGTTTCCTAAGATGTCATATAACTGTGCGAAGTGGTTGGCACTTGTAATATAGTGTGGCAATGTTTTCTTTAAATATTTTTCCAAACTATTTTTTAAAGTGGATGGTTGTGCATAGTTAGAGAATGTTTCTACTCCTTTATTGGCAATTTTGAATTGATCAAACAAGACTTCAACCGAAAATTTACCTTGCTCATGCTTTTGATTTTATTTTGGACATTTATGGGTCAGTGAGTCTAACCTATTCATTTGTGCATGAAGTAAATAACATTCCCATACAAAACATAAAAACAAAAACCCACATAATCTATGTTCCCATCCCTTAGGAAACATCCCCAGATTGGGGACTTCATTGGGACTTAAGGACTTAATGGTTTGTCCCCAAGACATTTCAAGCAAATTGTTTGGAGGTTCAAAACATATTTTAGGGATGTTCATGACAGATTTTAGGGATTTTCTTGGTAAATTTCAAGAATAATCCAAGCATGTTTTTATTTTTAATAATCATGGACATGGAAATTGGACAATATGATCATTTTCCCCATCCATTATTTTTTGTATCGCATTGAATCTAAACCCATTGTACAAGTTGCAACTCAAAACATGAATTTTGTATGATGGGTTTCAATTTGAGTTTCTAGTTATTTAAATGTGTTTTAGTGACAACATTACAAGAAATGCGACAATTCAAAAAGATGATTGTGGTTATTGCTCTTGCTCTTCTCATTATTTGGGTCATCTCAAAATTTACATATCGTACATAGGTTTATGAAAACAATCAAATAATAGTTATTTGGAATGGATTATAAATGTTTAAACAAGTTCTGGTTCAATCGCCTTCTTAAACCAAAATACGAATTTAATCTCTTTTCAAAATCCAAGTGTTTTTTTGGTGGTTTACAACAATTGTAAAAGTAAGAAAAACCTATTGAGATGGGAATGCATTTTATGTTTTAACATAATCATCATTAACAAGAAATATGAGAAAGAAAAATTGTTATAGAGACAGTTCTTTGTCTCATAAACTCTTCATGGGCCTTACTGAAAATTGATAATAGTTAAACTTAAATTTCCTAAAATTAAATTTCAATTTTCTCATGTCTAGCAACAAATGATAGAATGTCACTCAACCCTTTTTAAATTGTTTAATCTTTTTTCTTGAATTGGCTTGTATAAGGGCTATGCTTAATACTTACACCTAAAAATGTTTATGGTGAATTATAAATTTTTGTTATTTTAATATTCATTTTATTAATATTACTATTTTATATAGTCATCCACAACATGTTTTCCCTTGAAAATTTTGGGGTTTTTCTCTAGCCAACTCAAGGTCACAACCCCCCCCCTCACCCCCCACCATTCGCAACATTCCCCAATCCCAAAAACCAATGCAACAAATACCTTATTTATTTCTACCATAGTTATTAACCACCAACCCATTTGGATGTTACTAGTGGTTGTGACGAAAATTTGCTACCCTCCCCACTCAAGTTCAAATATCAATTTGTTATTTTTTTCTCTTAGGAAGCTAAGTATTGAAGACTATGTATGATCTATTCATAAGTCCTTGACATGGTCTAATACCCTAAAAATTATAGAGGTTACACTAGGTACCATCCTCAAAAAGAGAAGTGTTGCATAGGAAGTTTTTGAAATATGTTCCTTATAAAAGACAATAGTTATTAAAAACCTTCCTTTTTCTAAGCAATATACAGTGGTTGGATTACTAAGATAACACTCCATGACATGCCTTAGATCGAACTCATTTCTCTTACCCTTGTAAGAGTGATAGGCGCAATATATGCTCCAAAAAGGAAAATGTATGTTGTCTGTTTTGAGCAATAGAAACACAAGTCCGTTCTCTCTCATGTAGGTATATCATGTAGTTATGGCATGTTTGTTGAAAGATCATTGTGAGGGGATGGACTTCATGTTATCAAACAAGGGCTACAACTGTCAATTTTTTTTTTGGGCCAGGGATATCTCTTGAGAAAAAGCCCAATGATTCTACCATCGAATGCTTTAACAAGTGATTGTGCATTTTGACAATGCTTCTTCTAGCTCTTTCTTACTAAATTGTTTGGTTTTGTAATGTTAAATGAACTGTTTGAACAAATTGCATATAGAATATGCATGTAAATTAGTGATAATAACTCTTCTAACATTATGTTGAATGTTATATTTTGAAATATAGAAAGTAAGTTTCTCTTCCCCCACTACAATATAGGCACCATCATGGCCTATTTCTTTACAGTGTTGAGATAGTAGCCATAGCCAAAATAGGTTATGAGAAAACATTATGTTATCTATTCCTTTACACAATTGGATAACTCTTCTAACATTATGTTGAATGTTAGATTTGAAATATAGAAATTAAGTTTCTCTTCCCCCACTCCAATATAGACACCATCATGGCCTATTTCTTTATAGTGTTGAGATAGTAGTTGTAGCCAAAATAGGTTATGAGAAAACATTATGTTATCTATTTCTTTACAAAATTAGAATATAGTAACCATAGGAAAATGGGATGTAGAAAAACATTAGGTTATCTTTAGCTGCATTTTCACCTCAAACAATGTAACAACACTCGAATGGACCTTATAATACTCATTTTGGCACCTGCACAAAACTTGAACAGTGTACATTGCTTGTTTCTTATCTAATAGTTTTTTGGCACCTCCACAAAAAATTGAATAGTCTACATTGCCTATTTATTATTTAATAGTTTTGTACCTGGTCCCAAATCTATATGCAAGAGCATCAAAGGCCCACAATGGAAGTATTTGGAATTGTTGCCACTCTTGGAAGACTATATCACATTTTAGAAACTAGAAAGTAAACTTTACACAAGTTCCATTCTTGGCACATGCTCAAGCTAATCGCGTCCTTGATGTGGAAAACAACAACGTACAACATAGAATTGGGATCTCAATGATGAATGTTTTCCAAGTGAATAAATTCAAGTCCTCCCCTGCCCACACCCCAACAAACAAATGATACACTACATTCTCTCATGTGGCTATATCATGCAGTTGTGGCATGTTGGTTGAGAGATCATTGTAAGACGATGGAATTCCTATTATAAGACCAGCATAGATCCATCTTAAATATGGATTTAACATGAACTGAGAGGAATCCAATTTCTTCACGTGTAAATTTTTTTATGAGCTGGCATTATTTAAATATTTTGTATAGTTATTTAATTTTTTTATTTTTAGATTTTTCATAATATTATTTTGGCGGACATGAGAAAAATTTCAATTCAATTTTAATGACGGACAAACAACGTTACACATCATACTGGGCTGTAGTCATTACTTGGTTTGTCTCAATTCAATTTTGATGACGGACAAATAGCGTTACACTAGTTGAATTGAAATTTTGTTCATGTCCGCCAAAATAATATTATGAAAAATCTAAAAATATTATCTTAGAACAAATACATGACATAAAATGATACCTTATTCATCTTGAGTTAATTGGTTATCTCAATTTTGAGTGTTACACATGTCATAACATTTTCCATATGATAAGAGATTGCATGCTTCCTAGTTATTCAAGGAAAATCCATCAGAAGCAACAACAAATTCAGATAGGAGCTAGAAAAAAACTAGAGAATAATGAAATGAATCGGCACAAGAACATGTGGATAAAGAAGGAGCAACAGTTTGTGAAGTAGTGAGATCAGCTCCCTCTATAATATATGGTTCCCTGATGCATATTCATAGTAGGTTGCAGAGTTTATGAGAGGTGCATAGCCTTGGGGGGAGCGTATAGCAGTAATATGGTAGCATGATTAGTTGGTGGATATGAGTAGCAACAACATGGTATATGTACGAGTTGTAGCAACAACATCTAGATGAGTTCATGCGCCTCATGCACATTCAGGTCCATAGGATCAGCGTGCCTATTAGAGGTATATTGAGCTTAGGGGGAGCTATGCATGGTATGATATTTGCATGAAATTTTATTCATTTCTTTCACTTAGTTATTTTTAGTAGCTACTTATATGTTTCCATGAGTGAAAGGGTACATTTTCAGCCCTACATATGTATTTGTTCTCATTGACAATTGGTTGAAAAGCATATGTACCAGCCATGCATAGATGGATATCATTGATTCAACCATGCATAAAGGAACTTGATTGATGTAACAAATATGTAGAGAACTCTTGTACGCATTTGAGAAACCATGTAAATTTCATGTATATTCATGTTCATTCGGATTGGTGGAGTAGCACTTGTAGGAACCATGTATCTTATTGCATATCATTTTTTATTGAGGAGTTATGGTGGAAGTCATGTACTTCATCCATATGTATGTAATTTTCATTGTTGGAATGATTGTTAAGTAGTCTTGTTTATGGAATGCATTATAGTGAGTTTATTACTTCAGCCATGTATGCACTCGTGTGTTTAAAGATCAAACTTGTAATTATTGTTGATTGTTATCATTGGTTGAGTGGTCCATGTATTGGAGAGAGTTTTGAGTGTGATGTAACAACCATATGTTTTTCACTATATGTCATCATTTTTATCTATGTAATCTCTTATGGAGTCTTGTATTATGTTGTTTCATCATTTGGTTGTTGGTGGATTGGTCCTAGAGTCAAGAGAGAGAGAGTCACGGCCCTCATGTCAAGCAAGAATTGACATAATTTTTTCTTGAGATATGAGAATTGTTACAACCATGTTTGGGCTGATGATTGTCATTTGTTTCAGCCATGTATGGGCCCTTGGTGTCATTGTAGCCATGTACTATCATGGTTTTTTTTTACACCTAATCATAGGGATTGGGTGAAAAATTGTAAACAATGTAAATAATTAATAAGAGAAAATGAAGAGTCATCAGGAGATGAAACTCAAGAGTCACTCCCTCATGTATATAACTATGAAAAACCCAAATGAATAAACAGATTCTCATTTTGAGGAGTTACCTCTTGGCCTGACATGGTATCAAAGCCAACTCCATTTTTGGATTCTATGCCTTTATAACTCCCTTCTGTCTATCCTGCCTATGTTTTTCCTATTTTGCAGAGCTGTCACCTCTACCATAACTCTGCCATACTCCTAGCATCGTTGGTCATGTTGCCTGTGCATTAAATTTTTTGAAGACTGCATTTTATAACTGTAAGGTGCATGTTTGGAGACTGCTGGTGCGAATTATTGAATGATTGGGTTACTGAAGGAGTGGAAGTGAGGTGATGCATGAATGCAGTGTTGTGCATGACAAGCGGAAATACTCCCAACAAACCTCCATACCACAGGCACAGCGAAATGGTGCGGAATGGTATACATTTATAATTGTCATAGAATTTTTTTATAAACTATGGAATACTTCTACTTCTGTTGTCTCCATACTTCTGTTGTCTCCGTTACACCACTCCTAGTCCATATGCCCCTCACTATTTTTCTTCTTCTGTTGGTTAAAATGCGCGGAAAGTGCCCTCATTTGAAAGTTGAAAATAGGTGCGTGGCAGGAGGTAGTCTGCCAGAGGGTTCTAGATAGAAGGCTACCAATTATTGTTATTGTTGTATTTGTATCTAAGTTCGTTTAATGCTTGCAACAAAGATTCAACAAATGGAGTTCCCATGATGTTGTCCATACAGTGTCTGTCATGCTCCCTCCCTCACGCTATGTGATAATACCTCCACATACTTCTACTGACATACACAGTCAACTCCTGCTACCATATGCCATCCCAACATCCCACTTGGCCCTTGGCATTCAGTCGCCCTCCACATACAGTTCTGATACCACTCCTAGGTTTCGCGCAACATAAGCGTGGTTCTGTATTACTTCCAGTCTGAGGTATCCATAGACTTCCCCTCTACTCTCCCATTACGTTGGCCCATTAATATCACATTAATATCACATTAATACCATTAATTCCCATCGCTATCTAGTAATTCATTTCCCCGGTTAATAATAATGTGTCCAGCACATTCCTTGTTTCATATACATAAATGCTGGTATATATATATAACGCTGATACACATATACATTTTTTCATATATATTGTCCTGGTCAATCGTTCTGAAATATGTGATATATAACTGTGATATCACATTTTTTTTTTTAATATCTCATTGCTCCTCCATTGGGCCCTCCACCTATATAACCCTCCCTTAGATATCCCCTCCACCACATAACCCGTCCCTCATATATACCTCTGTTATATACATTAGAATTGTAGTTTTTTTACAACCAAAAGTGCAATTTATTACAACGTATTGGCAGAAGAAGTACATTTTTTTACAATACACAGATTTTTAAAATGCATTCATTGATATCTATTGTGGGAGTGGTTCTCACCGGCAAGGAGAACTATCTAGAATGGTCATGGAGAGTGTGTTGGAGACAGAGACAAAGAACCATAATAGCCTACCTCAGACAAGGAATTCACCATTTGGAAAAATAAGAACAACAAGGCTTATGCCTTGATTGCAACATCAGTAAATGAAGAGGTGAGTCACCATATTTCACCATTTTCAAATGCTTTCGAAGCCTTACAAAAACTGAAGGAACTATATGACTCACACTCTGCACTTGAAGTTGTTCAACTCGTGATTAAATTGTTCAACCTTGAATTACAAAATGGTGATCCTATTGCTCTTACATCAGAAGTAAAATCTATTATGCATGATATCAAAGTCACTAATGTTGAATTGGGCATTCCTCTGATTGCTTTTGTCAAGGCACTTTATCCCACTTACTCAAATTATCTTGAGTCATTGCAAGCAAATGGAAACGTCAAAGAAATTAAATTTGACTCCCTTGTGAAAACATTTGTTGAAAGATAGAAAGCTTTTGGGAAGAAGACAGCTCCTCAGTCTTCTGAGGAGGTTGTGTGTCTTGCACATAGAGAGAATAATATTGCTCAAGATTCTTCCAAAGGAAGAAGAAATTTCAGAGGTAGGGGGGCAGACACTCTCAAGGTGAAAAGTCATATTTGCATTGCATACGTTGCAATAGAGATGGATCACATGATGCATCCAGATGCAAGTTTCCTTGGGACATAATTGAGCAGGGAAGAAACCAACCCAAAGGTAAAACTAATGACAAATAGAAAGGTAAAGCACTTGAATCCACTCACTATGTTGTGGCACATTGTAATATTGGAGTAAATGAAGACTAATGCTTCACTTGCTTCTTGGAAAAATGATTGGTGGCTTGATTCATGAGAAACTTGCCACATGACCTTTACAAGATATTTTTTTGAATAATTTACTGACAATGTTCATGGAGCAGTATATTTTGTAGACAAATCAAAACTCAAGCCATCTAGGCTTGGCACAATCAGGCTTAAATTGTCTGGTCTTCCAAACTTTCTTCTGCATGATGTTTTATATCTCCCACATTTGAGGAGAAACTTTTTTTCCTTGGTCCACATCCACCAGCAAGGACACTCCATTCATATGTTTTATGGCAAGGTTGAGGTGAGAAAAGCATTAGATCACCCACTTGTCATGACGGGGATAGAAGAAGAAAGCCTTCTCAAGTTGTAAGGTACCTTTGCTCGTGCACAAAATTTCTCATACAATTCTCATTATGATGAAGGTACATTTCCATCAAGTTTATTATGGCATGCTATATTTGGAAACTTGAACTATGACAACCTCTGCTTGTTGAAGAAAAATAATGTTACTGGTTTGCCTAATACCAAGGAAACTCAAGCAATGTGATTATTGAATTATAGGAAAGCATAACAAACAATCTTTTCATCATTCGCATTCCAGAGCACATAGAAAACTTGAACTCATTCATTCAGATTTATGTGGTCCAATGATTGTTCCTTCTGTAAATGGAAATAAATATATGATGACATTTATTGATGACTACACCAGAATGTGTTGGGTTTATTTATGAAGAACAAATCTTATGCTTTTCAAACATTCAAGAACTTTCGTACATGAATTGAAAATGATGCATAATCTCATATTGGCTCTATTCGCACTGATAATGGAAAAGAATACACTTCAAATGAATTTGAAAACTATCTTCGCCAACTGCTGAGAGAATAAATTGGTGAATTAATCTCCTAATATTTCATATGTCAATCCGGCCTCGTAAGCACGATTTGTCTTCCGCTTCCTTTATTCAGTTCTAGGTCAGAGTTTTAACGTTTCTTTTATAATGATCAGTTGGGTAAATAGACACACCAATACTTGCAACTCAAAATAAATCAAACATTTAGCTAGCACAGGCTGAATCAATAATCAAATCTAATTTAAGGACTTCCAAAAGTTCTATGAACTTAACCTATTTGGAACTGGAATTGAAATCTGGACTTAACAGGTGACTTTACTTTTTACCATAGATTCTAGGTTATGAGAATGAATACCTAATCAAACAGACTACATACAAAACTTAATCAGTCAAAACACTCAAGTTCGAATTCTTACAATCCACACTCGAAGATTTACTACTTGTAATGACAACCCAATTCTAGATAATCAACCAAACTGTACTCAAAACTCATTAACCCTACTAGCTTATCAACAATAAAAAATCTTGGTGCTGAGCACTTAATCTAGATACTTTGTTTTACTCTCAAATAAGCTGCATTCCCTAATTGATCATGGCCTCAATCACAAATTCAAGCACTAACACTACTCAAACATGGCAATGAAATGAAACAATTGTGAGAAACTGTACTCGAAACTATCCTACAGTCGCATCAATCAAAATGTAAACATAGCTATTTGAAAGCTTAACAAATGTTGGGAGCGGGATCCCCCAAGGGAAGTTTTGGGGATAAAATCCCATGTTTAAGTCAAGTTTTGTAATATAATTCTAAAGACTCCGAATTTTGTGGTCGCGAAGTGTGAAGGTGTTTTGTGTCAAAAAGGGTAGTCCACCCTTAGTTTTGTAAAGTAAAGT
This sequence comes from Pinus tabuliformis, assembly GCA_031772625.1. Taxonomy (NCBI): domain Eukaryota; kingdom Viridiplantae; phylum Streptophyta; class Pinopsida; order Pinales; family Pinaceae; genus Pinus; species Pinus tabuliformis. The sequence continues at coordinate 840,898,426 of CM062815.1, forward strand.
CAGCTGTAAGAGATCTACCCATGGTTTGCGGACCATGGAATTGCATAAAAAGAGCTATGTTCTAAGTAGATAGAAAAAAAGAGAGAAGAATGAAACACGATGTAATGGATTCATAGCTTGGAAGCAAGAAGTCTAAGTCTTTGGTTGTAGCGTAGAGAGAGGCTCTACAGCTGAGTGCACAGAGGCCTAGGGTAGAACTTTGCAACTGAGTGCGTGGACCCCTGCAGTTGTGTGCATAGGGCGAATAGAGGTTGTAACACTTGGAAGATATTAATAAAAGAAGATATTTTGCAATTTATATGTCTTTGTTCTATTGATGCGTTTGGATATTTTATATATGAATTTCCTTTATTATGCTTATATGATGCACGAATGAATGCAATTACATTGAATAAGTGAACACAATTACGAATATCAACTTATGTGGTGTTAACTATAACTGTTTGAAAAGATAAGAAAATCACTTAGATTAATTGGGGAATTTGTACAACACGCTGCTCTATCAGCGCGAAAGTACCTAAGCAGCAGGATAGGGTTGCACGAAGGTCGATCGTACCCTTTTGTGGAGGTATTGAAGGATGGAATAGAGGGCTTGTCTAGTAAGCCCTAGAGCGAAGCGACCTATGTGAAGTCAGGAATAGAGGGAATTAAACAGCATCACAACCATCTCAGGTTGCGGAAACTTGGTTCCAGCATCCCCCCATACTGCTTTGGGTGAGACTTCGGTCCACACTCCGTGGGCCAATGTTGAAAGGGCTAGTAGTGTAGGGATTTGTTTGGCTATTTAACACTGAACCTGGGTCAGGCCCCTTCAAGCCAACAAATGGTTCCGTTTGCGGGACCAGAAATCTGCATAAGAGATGTGTGCCACTGGAATCCAACTAAGAAGGAGATTGGAGATTGGTTGGATAGAAAGATCCACAAGTTTGTGGCGCAAGAGAACAGGAACCCACAACTGAAAAAGGAACTATGGTTGGAAAGATACTTGTATACAGAGATCCATGAGATCTTTTTCTACTCCTTCCGTATTGAGCTATATGAGTGGATCGAGAAGCTAGTAGATAGCGAAGGAAGGTGGAAACTTGACGGTACTATTGTGTGGACCCCAGAGCCAATACAAAAATTGGAAGCATCTGAGGACAAGATCACCCACGTTGTTAATCATTGGCTCGATCGCGCCATAGGAGGATTTGTGATTGAATTTGCAGTCGACATCTTAGTCAGCTACAACAAGGCAGAGCGATGCTTTTTCAAAGGACTGCGTGGTAAGTACATAAAATCTTTGAATACCTGGATTAAAATGATATTGTGTGAAAAACGGGTTATGCAGCTACCTTGATGTTCGAGACTACGCAAATCAGAAAAAATTACACGAATGAAGGAAAAAAGTGTATGAAGTATAGTCCATTGATTTCACCTCCGGGAGGTGACAAGGCAGAGATAGCAAAGGTTTCTTCGCGAAGTGCTATTCAACTAATAAGACAAGGATTCCCATGAATACCACCTCCACCCACACCACCTCCAACTTCACCTGTACCACCTCCACCTCCACCTCCATTGCAGTTCAGTATGGAAAATACAGTGAAGCTGCCTAAAGGCTTGGGAAATGAGGACCCGGACCAATTCTGGTTTGTTGTGAGGGTTGTATGGGAAGCTCAAGGTGTTCTAGATGATCATATAAAGAAGGTGACACTGGTTAGTGCTCTACAAGATCGCGTGCTAACCTGGTGTATTAAGTACTCTAATGATAACCCGAATGTTGGAGTGGCAGATATCCAGGCAGCACTGAATAGATAATTTAGTAGGCCTAAATATGAGGCACTCTCAGTTGTGGGATTCAAAGAAATTGCGATGCAACCAGGTGAGACACCTTGGGAACTAGATCAGAGGTTGAATGCATTTAAAAGGGAGGTACCAGAAAAGCAATTCTTCTAGGCGTTGGACTGGGCACTGTGCACTACACCTGCAAGATGGTGGGTTACGCATAAAGGAAGCTTTGATGATTGTCGTGATTGTAGGATGATGATGAGAACACAATTTGGGAAGCCTAAAATGTGAATGACAGACAAGTATGATGGGAAGGATGATCCGCACGCACATTTAGCCAAAGCAGAGAAGAATTATTCCACCACCAAGCGCGAAGGGTTAGCTATGGTGTATGTGCTCTAGAAGTCTAGGCACTACTTTCTAGGAGGCCATTTGAAGATGTATACAGATCACTTCACGCTGAAGTACTTGGTCAATAAGCCTGTGTTGGGGGGGAGAATCGAAAAGTGGCTCTTATTGTTCCAAGAATATGATTTTGAAGTGGTTGTGAAGCCTCGATGATTGAACGCGAGACCAGACCATCTGTCGCGCATCGAAACAAGGGAGGAACCCACTAACTTGGAAGAAGGATTGCTTGACACATAGCTATTTGTAGTGCATGTCATGGATGGTCATTTTGAAGATATAATACATTTCCTAACAACAGGAATTGCACCAGAAGGATACACTGTCAAGCAAAAGAAGGAATTAGTGGTGCGTGTGGTAGATTTCTCTGTCATTGCTGGGCATCTGTACAAGATGGGGACTAATGAGATATTGCGACAGTATGTACCTGAGTTCAAAACAAGTAGCATCATCATGGACACTCATGGGGGCACCACGGGAGGACATTATGCATGGAGAGAAACTGCACAAAAGATTCTACACGCAGGGTTGTGGTGGTCAACCCTTCATCAGGACTCAAAATCATATTGCAAGGCGTGTGATGTATGTCAAAGAACTGGCAGGCCATCATGGAGGGATGAGATACCTTTGAATCCACAAATGACGTTGCAACCCTTCGAGAAGTGGGCGATAGATTTTGTAGGACCTATTCAGCCACAAGGAAAGACGGGGGCAAGGTATATTATCACCGCGACGAAGTATTTGACTCGTTGGGTAGAGGCATAATCTATGAAGGATTGCATAGGTGCAAACACCATAAAGTTCCTATTTGATCATGTACTGACGTGATTTGGCTATCTGAAGATCTTGATGAGTGATCATGGTACGCACTTCCTGAATGAGACGATCAACGCACTGACAGAGGAATTTGAGGTATACCACCAGAAGAGCACACCTTATCACCCATAAGCTAACAGGACTGTGGAATCATTTAAAAAAGTTCACAAAAATATGCTGACCAAGGTTTGTAATGCTCAGTGAAGTGTTTGGGACCTACGCGTACCTGTAGTACTGTGGGCTTATCGAACGACATGCAAGAAGTTGATTGGACAAACCCCTTTTGGGCTTGTCTATGGTATTAAAGCGGTAATGTCTATGGAGTATATTGTGCTTAGCCCATGCAAAGCAGTGCTCACAGGTACGATGGATCCCTGAGCCCTAGAGGAGAGGCTCTCACAACTGGATGAATTGGAGGAAGAAATATTTTTAGCAGGATTTCACCAGCAGGTCGAAAAGCAATGCGAAAAGGCATGGCATGATCGACACATCAAGCTGCGCACATTTAAGGTAAATGACCTGGTTTTTCTATATGATAGTAAGTTTGATAAATTTCCAGGGAAGTTCAGGATGCACTGGTTAGGGCCTTATGTTATTAAGGAGATTACCGACGGAGGAGTAGTATAGCTAGTCAAATCGAATGGAGAACCCTTCTCAACAAAGGTGAATGGCAGTCGCTTGAAGCCATACACCGGTGGTTTGACCATGTGACTAAGTGAAAGTAGCATAGCATTAACACTCCAGGTAGTTGAAAGGAGGCGCGGAACTATAAACTACACTGCCCGAGTTGGGGAGCTATGCGATTGGAAGATGGTGTGAAGCAAGGACGTGTCACTGGGTCCACGACAGCGTGGAGGGAGCTGCACTAACCAGGGAGAAATTGCATAGGTTGGCCAAAAAGTGACCGTTAAAGTCACTATTCATGAAAAGACAGTAGAAATGAGGCCAAATGGAGTGGGAAGCTAGAATTTAAGACAAAATTTATGGCTTAGATCCTTGAAAATCTGCTGCTAATTGGGCATTAATGAACCTATTTTGGGGGGAACGGTCGGATTTGAATTCGAAATGACCTATAAATTACAAGTAGCTACCCAATGAAAAACACTTGCCATTTTGAGAATTAAGTTGTTAAGCTCTTCGGTGCCTATGAATCGTGAGCAATACGAGCTTCTGATAGTTTCTGGGGTATTTGCGACTTTGCCAGTGGACAGACAGGAATTATTGCAGAAGATCATGTCAGTGCCCCCAGAAGTTATCAATACATAGAAAGTAGTACAGGAGCCGACATTGGAAATGGATATAGAGGTAGAAGTAGTTGCTCCAAGAGTAGCTGAAGTATTGGCGGAGGTCCCTAGATCGCCGAGAACATCGAGACCAAAGCCAACCCCCACCAAGGAATTGTGAAGGACAAGAAGGGAAAGCAGCCTGCCATACCGGTGCGTGCCTCTCCAAGACGAAACCCACCAAAGCCCACTACATAGGAGAAAGGCAAGGCTATAAACCTAGAAATAGAGGAGGAAGATATTGAAGACATCCCGCTAGATATTGAGGATATAGGGATGGAAGTAGAGGAGGTTGAGGCCCATGGTGCAGACCATATTACATGGTTGTCGGAGTATGTCCCTTCTCGCAAGCCTAAATACAAGGTCCCAAAGGACATCGATGAGAGTAAGACTCCCCTGCAAACCTCTCTGCTACTGAATGAAATTACTTTCCACGATCCGTGCTTGGCCCGAGTGCTGATACTAAAGCTTAAAGACTAGGACTTGGCAGACCACAAGAAGTTCCTGCACCAGGCGACCGAATAGTTGATGCACCACATCATAGATACAAATACGGGAATGACAACGTTGGAGCCTTGGGGTTGGATCAAGGGGGTAGAGAAGGCAGGGTTTCTGAACTTGCTCTGGGTGCCACACTATAACCGCACCCAGTGACAGTTTTGGTCATCAAGCCACTATTGTGCTTGGTGCATGATGGGTGTCTGTGGCTGGAGGAGCCGATACACATCACATATATGTTAATCCACCAAATTACACACCTGCCGTATACAGGTAAAAATCTAGCTATGATCTTTGGCGGCAAGGGTGGCGAGCAGGCGCTCGTAGAGTTAATGAAGGAGAAATTCAAGCTGGTGAAGAATTCGCGCGGGTATGCTATCTCCAACATCTGTGATCCCATTTTGAAGGTGGAAAAACAGATCCTTGCAGGGAAGGTGATGCGTAAGTTCCGCACTGATGAGGTGCTGGCACCTGTTGTCGCGCTCGCACATCAATGCGCGGAAGCAGTCTAGTTTAACTGGTTAGACAACGTTCACGGAGAGTTCCTAGCGAACTGTCGCAAAGCACAAGAGAAGCAAGACATTCCACTAAGCGTGGCTCTTTTTTTCGATTTTGCTGGTAGCATGGGAGCTACCAGAGGAGAGCTAGTTCCCTTCGGTCATGACAGACCTTCTTGAAGTAGCAAAGTATGCTTCACTGTGGGCGACCAAGGATGCAAAGCAAGTTTGGGATAGCAAGATCATCTGGATCTTGATGTAAATGAATATCAGGATGGTCATCAATCGTATTTAGTGATGGTCATCAGGGCGGGGAAGGACCCTGCGCAAAAGTGGTACTACTTGCCGTACCTGGCCACAGATGATGCCATCGATGTGGTTCTTGATAAATGGCCGGCATAGTGGTGCACTACCACGGACTTGGCGGGGGGTGGAAGCAAGTCCGTCGTGCAGAAGAAGAAGGAGGAGGCCAAGCTGAAGATGGCACAGCTGGTCGAAAAGTGGAAGAAAGAGGTCGATGAAAAGGCCCAGGCAGAGCAGACAGGAAAGGAAGCGGGAAAACAGACAGGTGGCATAGAGCGGGGCTCTGTCAAAGGTGCATGGTCGCCTTCACTTGAGACCAAAGAGGAGGACGTATAGCAGCATGGCGCGGACCCTCAAGAGATGTCTGTCTGCATTAAGCGTCCAAGAGAGTTGGAGAAGGTAGGGTCCAGAAAGAAATCTAAGGCAACCAAGACCTCACTGGACCCTATCACATTGACTGAGGGCGACTTATATGACATCGGTGACACAGTCAAAGATGTCACCGTGGAGGCCTTGTAATGATTTGAAAAGCAGCAGAAGATCATACTAGGGGCCATATAGACTGGGTTGCAGGAGTTACATACCCACATGTCGCAGGCTAGTATAATGTCTACCAGCTTGGCCATCGACACTTCAAAGGCTATAGATATTATGTGCACGAAGGATTCCAATGCGATAGTGCTGCCGAATGGAGCACTGACCATGAAAAATGAGGCTGACGAGCCCACTCTCAGCGCCTTGAAGGGCGTTGGACTAAACCTGGTAGCGCTTCCTCCCGAAGCACTCCACCTCTTGCAGGATGGAGTAATTGCAGAGTTGAGGGCCTGAGAGCACCGCACCCTCCAGGTGATCAGTGAACAGCGGATAAACAATGAATAGATGGCCCTACAAAGAAATCCTGCCATCGCCGCTGAGGCCAAGGCGACCAACCAGAGCAAGAAGATCATGGAGGTCATGGAGGAGGCATTCAAAATGGTCCTAGAGTTGGCCATTCCGGAGGAGGAGATAGTCAAGGTTTGCATCTGTAAATTGGCCACAAGGTGCACGACACTCGGACATAGATGGCGCAAGTTCAATTGGAGCTGAACCTGTAGATTACAGAGCTCCAGTTGAGGGCCTAGCCTTCAACACTGCTAGAGGTAAAGGAACAATGGGCGACCCTTGTCACAGAAGCAGTTGCGGCGGTGGAAAGTGTAGTAGAAAACTGCACATTGTTGTTTGAGCAATCATTTTGTAGGTTTTAACCCCATACAGAAATTACCTGCATACGAATTCTAAAACACAGAAAATAAACAATGCGATATCATAACACATAAAACACATATACACAGAGATTTTCCCTAGATCCCAAAACCAGGACTACCAGCTTGATTTTTCATTATGTTCCTTTCAATGTTACAATACATATTTATACATGCTGAAGCATCCAAAACCATGGACCGAAAACTATCGCGTCAAATACCATGGACCGAAAACCATCGCGTCCAATACCATGGACCAAAAACCATTGTGTCCAATACCATGGACCGAGAACCATCGTGTCCAAAAAACATGTGCAAAAATCATGCACAAAACCATAAGTGGGTCCGCCCAACCTAACATAGGGTGCCCTTCAAACCCCCTGTTAACTACGTGGAAAGAATATAACACAACCCATCATTCTACCACTTGTTGTTTTCTTTACATAAGGGGCCACAAGAGAGCTTAGTCATTTTCCCAACCCTGAAATGCCCATTGTCTCTCTACACCAAGAGAACTTCTCAGAGCTCACAGATTTTGTCAATGCATCTGCGGTATTCTTCAAAGTGTCCACCTTTACAAGCAACACCTTTTTGTCTTCTATCATATCGCTCACAAAGTGATACTGAACATCAATGTGCTTTGTCTTTGAATGATATGCAGGGTTCTTTGCCAAGAAAATTGCACTTTGGCTGTCACAGTCTATCCTTATAGCTTCCTGTACTAACCCCATACTTGAACATAATCTCTGCAACCAAACTGCTTCCTTGCTTGCATGAGTGGCTTCCATGTATTCTGCCTTTGTAGTTGATAGTGCCACTACAGATTGTTTCTTACTCATCCAACTGATTGCACCTCCAAATAGGTTAAACACATACCCACTTGTAGATCTTCTCTGATCCAGATCTCTAGCCCAGTCTGCATCAAAAAGGCCACAAATATCCAACACTCTGTCCAATCCTGGTCTTCCTTGGTAGCACATACCATAATCACTAGTGCCACGTAAATACCTGAAAATCCGCTTCACTGCTGTCCAATTCTCCTTTCCTGGTTTTGACATAAACCTGCTCAATACTCCCACTGCATGTGCAATGTTTGGTCTAGTACAGACCATTGCATACATCAGGCTACCGACTGCACTTGCATATGGAACACAGGACATGTCCCCTTCCTCTTCTTGTGTCTTGGGACATTTTTCAATAGATAACCTCACACCTACAGGAATAGGAACCTTCACTGGTTTACTATCCTGCATATTAAACCTCTGCAATATTGTCTCGACATACTTCCTCTAGTTTAACCAGAGCTTCCTCTTTGCCCGATCTCTTTTAATTTCCATTCCCAAAATATAGTTTGCAACACCAAGATCTTTCATGTCGGATTTGGAGGACAATTGGGTCTTCAAATCTTGGATAGTTTCTTTGTCATTTCCAACCTGCAACATATCATCCACATACAAGACCAGATAAATAACACGGTCACAAATTAATTTAAAATACGCACAGTGATCTGCGTTGCTTCTGGTGAAGCCAAGTCCCCGTATAAATGTATCAAATTTCTGATACCACATCCTTGGTGACTGTTTTAACCCATACAGAGAGTTCTTTAACTTGCATATCAGTTCTTTCTTACCCTTCGATGCAAAGCCTTCAGGTTGCTTCATGTAGATTTCCTCTTCCAGATCCCCGTGAAGAAATGCTATCTTCACATCCATCTGTTCTACCTCAAAATCAAAAGCAGAAGCAACAGATAAAAGTAATCTAATAGAAGTTACCTTGGCAATAGGAGAAAAAATATCACCAAAATCAATTCTCGGCACCTAGGAATGACCTTTTGCTACCAACCGAGCTTTATATTTCTCCACTTTTCCTTCTGCATTTGCCTTATTTTTGAACACCCATTTGCTGCCAATGGGTTTCCTTGCAGTCGGCAACTCCACCAGAGCCCAAGCCTCATTTTTGTGCAAAGATGCAATTTCATCAACCATGGCCTCTTTCTAGAGTTTTCCATCCTCTGAATCTACTGTTTCCTTCACAGTTCTGGGATCATCGTCAGTAATAGATAAAGAAAAATTTGAATAGAAAGCAGATGGACTATACCTTTTAGGCTGCCTTCTTTCTCAAACCGATCTTCTCACAGCCGGAGTTTGTGGCTCTTCATCTTCTGATTCCTCCTCCGTTGTAGAGTCTGATTCTTCCTCCTTTAGCTCAAACTCTATCTTCTCAGGTTCCTTTCATTGGACTTCGTGTTTAATAACATCTTTCACCTCTCTAAACACCACATCTCGGCTGTACACAACCTTCTGTGTGACTGGGTTCCAAAGCTTATAACCCTTTAAACCATCCTTATACCAAATAAAGATGCACTTTTCAGATTTACTATCCAACTTGGTTCGTTTCTCCTTTGGAACATGTACATATGCATCACATCCAAATACCCTCAGATGTGAAAAAGAGGGTTTCTTACTAGTCCATACCTCTTGTGGAGTCTTATCCTCCAACACTGATGAAGGTGACCTGTTGACCAGGTAACACGCAGTATCCATGGCCTCTACCCAGAATTCTTGTCCTAACCCGGCACCACTGAGCATGCTTCTTGCCCTTTCCATCAACATTTTATTCATTCTTTCTGCAACTCCATTTTGTTGAGGTGTATATGGATTAGTCTTCTGCCATGCTATACCACACTTCTTACAAAATTCTTCAAATTCATTACTGCAAAACTCTCCACCATTATCTGTCCTCAACGCGTTTATCTTCTTCTCTGTCTGGTTTTCCACCAGAACCTTAAATTCTTTAAACCTGTCAAAGACTTCAGATTTCTTCTTAAGGAAATATATCCATGTATTCCTTGAGAAGTCATCTATAAATGATACATAGTACATAGAATTACCCAGTGATGGAACCTTCACATGTCCAAACACATCATTGTTCACAAGGTGTAATATCCGTTTCGTCCTCTTACTACCAGAGGGGAAACTCACCCGATTCTGCTTCCCATATACACAATGTTCACAGAAATCAAAATCTAGAGAGCTATTACTCATACTTTCTACCATACCTTTACCATGAAGTATCTGAAGGCCCTTTTCTCCAATATTTCCAAGCTTTTGATGCCACAACATGGTCTTCTCTCTAGAGACCACTAGATTTTCTGCTCCACTTTCAGGAACCAGAAAACTATTGCACCCATCAATAACAGTGCTACCTTGCAGCTTGTACAGAGTTCCAATCTGAACTCCCCGCATCAATACTAGTTCTCCCCGAATCATCTTGCAGGTATCCTTCTCGAACACTGTTTTTACACCTCCATCATCCAGCTTGCTAAAGAAAATTAGATTTCTGGCTAATGCAGGAATATGTAGAACACCTGGAAGCGTTCTAACCCTTCCACCTTGCAACTTCAACTTTACTTTTCCACGACCAACGATTCTAGCCTTCCTTTCATGCCCCAAGAAGACATCACCACCATCATATTTCTCATACTCGTAGAACCACTCTCTATGGGGAGTGAAGTGAAAGGATGCACCTGAGTCAATCAACCATGCCTCATGATCTACATGTGTACTTGAAGAAGCCAAGTACACATCCCCACCTTCATTTGAGGTGGTTTTCACCTCTGCAGAAGGAGCCTCATCAGATCCCTTTCCTTTGTCAAGAGCTTTAGATTTACAGTCCCTTTTGTAGTGCCCTTCCTTTCCACATTTCCAACACACCACCTTTACAACTTTTCTTGGAGATTTAGATCTCCATTTAGATTTAGATATCCCACTCGATGACTTATTTTTGTTTCTATTTTGGGTCCACCCTCGTACAGACAAGGCATTACCATTTTGTCTCTCCATATTTTTCTGTCTCATCTCCTCCGTCAGCAAGGATGAGACTATTTCATCAAAATGCAAGGCAGTTGCATTGCTACCTATTGCAATAACTAGACTATCCCATGAATCTGGTAGAGAACACAACAAACTGATGCACTTATCTTCATCTGAAATTTTAATATCAGCAGATGCTAACTGACTTACCACAGTATTAAATGCATTTAGATGCTCTGTCACCAAGTCTCCATCTTTCATCCTCAAGTTATACAGTTTTTTCCGCAGGAACAGTTTATTCAAGAGAGACTTAGATTGGTACAAAGTCCCTAACTTGCCCCACAAAGCCTTCGCCATAGCTTCCCCTGATACATTCAACAATACTGATTCTGAGACACATAATCGTACTGTGTTCTTTGCCTTCCGATCCAACTTCTTCCATTCTTCATCGGACACTCCCGTTGGTTTAGTACCCAGATCTACCGCGATCCACTGGTCTTTATCCACCAATAGATCCTCCATCTTAAGTTTCCACAACTCAAAACTCTGACCATTAAATTTCTCGAGCTCGCCATCTTCTTTCACCACCAGAAATTATCTCGCAGATCTCCCACTGAACAGGGTTTACCATAGGCCCGAGCGAAACCCCTCAGCAACAAAGGCGTCCCCTTGAAGCCAAAACAACTCTGATACCAAATGTAGGTTTTAACCCCGTACAGAAATTACCTGCATATGAATTCTAAAACACAGAAAATAAACAATGCGAGATCATAACACATAAAACACATATACACAGAGACTTTCCCCTGGATCCCAAAACTGGGACTACCAGCTTGATTTTTCATTATGTTCTTTTCAATGTTACAATACATATTTATACATGCCGAAGCATCCAATACCATGGACCGAAAACTATCGTGTCCAATACCATGGACCGAAAACCATCGCGTCCAATACCATGGACCGAAAACCATCGCATCCAAAAAACATGTGTGAAAATCATCACAAAACCATAGGTGGGTTTGCCCAACCTAACATATGGTCGAAAACCAAAATTTTCCGGGGCGCTGCCCCGGACCCCATAAAGTGGGGTTATGGGTGCCATTCAAACCCCTTGGTAACTACGTGGAAAGAATATAGCACAACCCAACACGTTTTAGGTCCTGACCAGCTTGCAAGAGGACCCAAACATCCAGAGGCTAGGGACAAAAGTGTGCGAGCTACAACAGTGCTACGACGAAGTTAAGGGCACAACTCAAACTGTCACGTTGACAAAGCGGTTAGCCAAGCTACAGGAAGCCAAGCAGCTGAAGGAACAGGTGGATGCAATGCTGCACAAGGAAATAGTGTTGAAGGTGCAACTAAAGCCCTAGATGGAGGAATCTTACGTAGTCATAGGAAACATCGAATGCAAGCTTGTGACTCTACAAGCGACGCAACAAAAGCTTCAGGCTAATAGTGCAAGAGTAGTAACCGAGAAGACTGTTGAAGATGCGAAGCAGGCAACAGCTCAATACACGACTGAGGTTGCGGTCATACGTGTCGAGCTGGATGGGCTTCGTGCAAAGATCTTCACGCCTACTAAGTGACTCGAGGGTGAGTCATGATGTTTGTGTTGGGGGCATGTTGGGATTGGGATCCCCCAAGAGCAGTTTTGGGGCTAAAAGCCCATGTTTAAGTCAATTTTTGTAATATAATTCTAAAGACTCAGCATTTTGTGGTTGCAGAGCGCGAAGGTGTTATGTGTCAAAAAGGGTAATTTTCCCTTAGTTTTGTAAAATAAAGTTGGTTGTAAGAGATCTACCCATGGTCTGCAGACCACGGGATTGTATAAAAAGAGATAAGTTCTAAGTAGTTAGAAAAAAAGAGAGAAGAATGACACACGATGTAATGGAGTCATAGCTTGGAAGCAAGAAGTCTAAGTCATGGGTTGTAGCATAGGTAAAGGCTCTGCAGCTGAGTGCGCAGAGGCCTAGGGTAGAAGTCTGCAGCTAAGTGTGTGGACCCCTACAACTGTGTGTGCGGGGTGGACATAGGTTGTAACACTTGGAAGATATTAATAAAAGGAGATAGTCTCCAATTTCCGTGTCTTTGTTCTGTTGATGCGTTTGGATATTTTATGTATGAATTTCCTTTATTATGCTTATATGATGTGCGAATGAATGCAATTACATTGAATAAGTGAACATAATTACGAATATCTGCTTATGCGGTGTTAACTATAATTGTTTGACAAGATAAGAAAATCACTTAGATGAATTGGGGAATTTGTACGGCATGCTCCTCTAGCAGCCGAAAGTACCTAAGAAGCAGGATAGAGCTTCATGGAGGTCGATCATACCCCTTCACGGAGGTATTGAAGGCTGGAATAGAGGGCTAGTCTGGTAAGCCCTAGAGCAAAGCGACCTGCGTGAAGGCAGGAATAGAGGGAATTAAATGACATCACAACCATCTCAGGGTGTGGAAACTTGGTTCCAACATTCCCCCATACTGCTTCGGGCGAGACTTCAGTCCGCTCTCTGCGGGCTGATGCCGAAAGGGCTAGTAGTGTAGGAATTTGTTTGGCTATTTAACGCTGAACCTGGGTTAGGTCCCTTTAAGCCAACAACAAACCAATACTCTACTTTTGAAATCCAATCAAGCATCTAAGCTATGGAAAATATAACCAAATATTCAAATGAAACAGGGGAATCAAGTAGTCGAAACGAACCAAAGGAAATTGCTTTGAAAACTAACACTAGATCACTCTTTTGCAATCTCAAGTTAATCCACGCAATCTACTTAACAATCGAGAAATCCATTTGACAAATGAAACTAACTGAAGCTATAATAAATTGTTCAAATCAATTACTATGAAAGCAATGCTTTTGTTGTATACACATTCATGCAATAATCTGACATAAAACAAGTCGACTTAAATTAAACCAAGCTCATGCCAATCGCATTATTCAAATAATCACCCTGAAACAAATACTTCCTATGTCACACACATCTGCATAAACAATCCAGAAGAGAGTCAATCAATTCAATTACTCGATGAAACAAGAGAACCGATATTGAAATTGACTTATCACAATCCAAATTCAACTTTGAATACATTATCCAATTTAGGCATTTGAAAGTATCTTCTGCGTTGTCAATGGATAATCTATCTCCTCATAAGCATTATATGACAATGTAATTCAAAAAACTTCATATGCATCTATGACAATCATAGTCCAATACAATGTGTAGTATCCATGAACAGAGTAGGTCTTTGCCTTGAAAGAAAAAGCGATGTTCACACCAGAGATTTAGATTTGGATCGCTGAAGCAAAGGGCTATAAAAGCATCATATTATCAGCATAATACAATCAATCAAAACTAAGAAAAATATCCACGCAACAGGTAAACTAATAATGAATCATGGATAATTAAAGAGTGACTATATCTATCACACAGATACATTGCGACGCAATATTACAGAGTTGAACCTAGATGGGTGGGCCCGACCACACCTGGGGAGCTGATTAACTTACAGAAAGCGAGAGACTTTGATCACAATTAACTTGTCATCCACAATGAACCATCGAACAATTTAACTTGAACTTAATGCATAACCATTGTAAACATCATTGACTCAATAATATGTCGAAGGATACAGAGTAACAATTTAACTTATGTTCGCTAGCTTCTAAGTATTACATAGTAGCCTTTTATAGGCATTAACTAAGTTAAAAAAAACTGAACCATGGATAGTAAATCCTAACAACCTAGCTAATTCATTCCTTCAAATCGGATGGCTCGAATAACTTGTCCAATTTAGTTTAACAACCTTCAACCAATCCCAATATTGGTGTCTACTCCATTCAGAGAGGATAACGAGGATCTTTGTCGTGGCTGGAGTCGAACACGTTCAAGCATGTTGGAGGCATCTCACCATATAGAAGTATACAACCTCTTATCCCCTGCGTTGTTAGGTACCAAACCCAAAATGGCTCTTGAGTACGAAAGTGGAGGAACCATGGTTCACTACCTGCATTATCCTATTGTCGCCCTGCACATCTACTGCAATGTTTACACTTCGACCATAGTGATTAGTTAGATAATGGATAACTACTCATATCCACTTAAATTCGCTAATAAACAACAAAATTTTACCATGAAATAATTTACCTCATAGTAAGATTAGGATAGTGTTTAGGGAAATAAGAATGGTAGGTGAGTAGGTTTAGGGGTGCCAAAAAGGTCAAAATAGAGATGGAAAACAATAGTGGTAGGAACAAAACGGGGGATCAACATCCTCCCATGCCGATTCTGATGCATGTCCTCATGCATCCGCGAAAAATAAAATTGTGTTTAACCAAAAAGAGATTGTGGTCAAAGACTAGCAGTCTTGATCAGTACCTCGATCCCCTATTTGATTGGTGGTGAGCATTTCGGAAATTGAAGAGCTAACCCTTTTGCATTCAATCTTTTAGTAGGATTGCTCCTTGCCATTTTCCACTACAATAGTTGCTTGTTTTTTCTGGCCAAGGCATCGTTATGAGCATATAACTTCATGTTGGAGTCCTGCACTTTCTGGTTCACATCCCTGATGAAATGGAATAAAACTTTATATTTGTTGGCATGTTCTCTGAGCTTGGTGATCATTTTCCGTAACTTGACAAGTTATATCTTTAAGTTTTCTTCGACATCATATGTAGGAGATCTGGTTGGTGTCATCGACTGTTGCGAGGTACTACCTCCGAGCGACTTTCCTTTGTGTTCTCTTGGGGAAGAATGATGCGGACTGGCCTTCGTGATGCTCCTTCTTGCTGAAGGTCGGGCGGGAGACAAGGTCTCCATATCTCATGCAATATTCGTAGGGATATTCACCTTGGCCGTGGCAGTGGGCTCTCCTTCAAGGGATATTTCAAATTGCTGGACATCAATATCATGGGAGGATGATTTATGGATACATTCTGAGCCGATGCCTTTAGCCTTGGATTGCGGGGCCCAAGCCATGCTCCGAGTCCAACAGCGGCGGCCTTGATCAGAGGTCTCGGCCGGAGAATCCAAGGGAGTGATGAAGGGAAACAAGGGTTGCCAACGTTTGGATTTAGTGTGGCGCTTTCGAGATTTAGGGAAGGCTATGCCAGGGATTCGAATGCATCTTTTTTTGTAATGGTGCTCAACTCAGGTTGGTTTGACTTAGCTTGATGTCATTTTCTCTTCCTTTGTGAGCCCATGAGGGCTTCCACAGGAACCACTTTTTTGCCATCCTTCAAACTGTCATCAGTCGTCTAGGGGAGTTCAAAAATAGGAGTGGGAGAGTGGGTAGGTGTAGATTCAGATTTGGATGGGGGTGTGGCATCATCTAATTTCAGGGAGCGGCCTACTACTCGTTGCTGACCCTTAGTCTGGGTTTCCTGCCCAGGGAATTCCTCAATTAGGAAATCCTCCCACGACCGTTTCCTCTTCTTGAGCTCAACGACCAACAGGATTTTAATTAAGCTATGGTGGTATAATGTGGTCTCGGGTTTCCTGCCCTGCGACTGCACGCCTCTAGCCATCTTGTGCAAACTTAATTTCAGAAAGTGAGGAATGTTCAACTATCTATCTTCAGTAAAATGGATCATTAGTCGGATATGGTAAAGGAATACAACAACAAACCTCCCCTCGCAGGTCACAAAGCGTTGCAACATCATAAGTAATGGATGCCATCGTTCCTCGATGCAGTTGTGGAGCACTCCTTTTGCCCAATTGATCGACCTATAGTCAGGCTTCAAAAACAGGGTTAAATTTGGAATTTCCAGCTGCCCACCTTTGAAGAATTGCTCACCCACGGTCGGTAGCCCAATGGCCCTACTTACAGATTCTTTTGTGACTCTGAAATTTAAGGTGCCTACTTGGGTGTGCTTGCCATTAAAACTCTACACGAATACCATAGAAACTTGGTCATTTGAACCTTGAAACCTTTGCAGAAAGGTCATCCAACCATTTTCCTCCAAAATACCACTACATTGTTGATACTCTTTGCTGCGCGCGAACTGGATGATGGTAGGTTCGTGTCGATTAGCACCCATGGTGCCTACATTCAACTGTAATTCTCTTTCTCCCAATTCTTTTTTGCATCTTTGGTCTCTCACTAATTCTCTAGCCACGGTCGCAGACACCCCTTGTATTTATTTTGGATGAATGATCACCATTATGATGGATTGGAAATCTGAGATCGATTACCATTATGATGATCGTCCCATCTACAACTGGTTCAGATTTTGAATGCTTGATTTCAATGTGCGAGAATCTAAGGGAGTGTGTGAGTATCACAGCCAAGAGGCGGCGCATACTCCTCATCATTACTGAGAGGCACCATGAAACGATGGCCAAGCGCGGGTAGGGCAGACATCATCACACAACAAGTATGAATCATGAGTGGGTGACGGCTGTGGTTTGTGTCTCATCAACATGCTAGAGGGCAATCGTTGTGGAATTGGGAATCGACAGTTGAGGAGGCATGGTATATGATTATGGGTGAAATTTAGGAGAGGTTTAGAGGATCACTTCCATGATATACATTTTAACCACTTACTAGTCAAATTCAAGCAAAATATGAGTGCATACCTGAACCACTTTAGTGATTTTGTGTCAATTGTTTGATTGGATGTGCTTACCGGAACTTGAATATAAGTAATTCTGGCTGCAATTGTGTTCTATGATCCAGATTCTGAAAATGGAACTCAATTGACATGTTTGTAACCTCGGCAAGTTGAGTACTGATCCTATGGATCTGTACTTACACAGATTGATTTTCTAACCACGATCATCCTTGATTGCTGGTGAAGATGAGTCCTAACTCAGGAAACATGTTGACATATATATAAAGATGATCTCTTCATGATCCAGAAGGGCTTCTTCACACACACTGTGATAGCAAATGTGTAATTATAGGACATAGATTTGGACATAATTTCAGGACCCTCATATGTAATAACAAGTTGCATTTTAGACAGAGTATAGAGCATAGGCTGTTTGAATCATAATTTCAGGATCCTCATATGTAATAACAAATTGAATTTAGACAGAGTATAGGGCATAGGCTGTTTGAATCATAATTTTAGGATCCTCATATGTAATAACAAATTGAATTTAGACAGAGTATAGGGCATAGCCTGTTTGAATATAATTTCAGGACCCTCAGACTTAATGCCATATATCATGCTGCTCATTGTCTTCAGAAAAAGAAATTGCTTATCAATCCATGGATTTTAACTAGGCCTGTAATGATGACTGCCTAGGGAATTTCTTCTTTAGGGAGCTGGAAATGTCCAGAAAGAGAGCTCCAAGGGGGCTTCTTTTCTGTAGTTATTCCTTTGGGCTCGGAAAAGAATAATTCAATGCCCAAAGGATCCCTAAACTACCATTACTTTATTTTTTTAACGAGCCTAAAGTAATTGGTGGTCAAGGAATTCATGTTTAAAGATTCTGAATTTCCCATAGTAGACTCCAAGGGGTTTCCTTTCCGTAAACATTTCCTTGAGCTCAGAAAGAAAAATTCTATACTCAAGGAATCCCTAGACTAATACTGGTCCATATTATTTGTGAGCCTTGATCAGTCAATCCTCGGGAGCTTCATGTTTAGAGAGTCTGAAGGCTTCCAAAGAAGACTCCACAGGTTCCTTTTCCATAAGTAATCCACCAGACCTGGATAAATGAATAAACTTCCTCCCGGTGAATTCCTCCTTTATTCTACATGGGCCGTGGGGAGGGACACTTACAGATATGAAAAGTGACAGCCCATTGGTTTGTATATATATAAATAAATTAATCAGTTGAACCAGCAAGGGGTTTGTCATTCGCATGAATAAGCTCCAAACCTGGATCCCTTCGAACTTCCTGCAAAAACTAATCATGTGAAAGTGGTTTATGATAAAATTTAAGTCGATGACCATTTACTATAAAATAAGTCTTATCATCATCGATAGTGCAAATACAAACTGAACCGTTGTCAAAAACTTCAGTTACCTCATACAGTCCTAACCATCTGGTAGAGAATTTACCTTTGAAATAATTAAACTTACTATCATATAACAAGGCCCAGTCACCTGAATGAAAGACTTTCTTCCTAATAAATTTGTCATTCCATCAGGCTCTTTGGTTCTGTACTAATGCAATTTTGTGGTAGGCATCTTGTCAAATCTCATCAAGTTTGTTCAATTGCATCAATCTCTGCTTTTGAGCCTTATTTATATTCATGCCCAGCTGAGTGGAAATTCTGAATGTATTTACTTGGAACTCGATGGGAAAGAGCACTTTTTTACCATATACTAACTCATAAGGTTTGTTTCCGGTCACATTTCTCCAAGTGATCTGGTAAGCCCATAGTGCTTCTGGTAACTTATCTGCCTAGTCCTTATGATGCAGTTGAATTTTTTTTGTAAGGATGGATTCCAAAAATTTGTTTATGGACTCCACTTTCCCATTAGCCTGGGGATGGTAAGGAGTCGACTCGTGGTGCTTAACTTGATACTGATTCGTGAGTGACTTGACCAACTCTAATGTAAATTGTGTACCCTGGTCTGTGACAATTTCACAAGGAACACCGGATCTCGTAAATATTTCCTCGAACAAAAATTCTACTACGGCCTTTTCAGTGGCAGCATACAAGGCTTTAGCCTCCACCCACTTGGTGACGTAATCAGTGAAAATCAAAATATATTTCTTCTTATTCAACATTGGGGAGATGGGACCTACGAAGTACAATGCCCACTTCTCAAAGGGTTCAATGGCAATTTGTGGTTGAAGAGGCATTTCATCGGAGGTAACTAGTCTCCCCATTCATTGGTAAGCATCACAACTCAAAAAAAACTTCTTGGCATCTTTAAAGAGTGTAGGCCAATAGTATCCGGTACGGAGAACTTTATATTCCATCCTTTTATCAGCAAAATGGCCACCACAAGGCTCGCTGTGACTGGCACTTAGTATATCATGCATTTCATCTTCCTGCACACATCGCCTCATAATCAAGTCTGGCCCGGTATAAAACAAATCTCCTTCGATCCAAGAGAAACTAGCACTGTGCTGCACTATATTATGCTTCTCTCGGGCCGACATGTTTTGAGGTGGTTTTCCTGATACGAGATAATTAGCAAGAGCAACGAACCAAGGAGTGATAGTGGAAATGGAAAATAATGCTTCACCTAGAAATTCATTGGGCACTAGCTTTGGCATGTTTTCCTGCATAAGATTCAAACGAGACAAGAAATTAGCTGTCAAGTTATCTCTTCCAGGCCTATCAGTTATAGTTATATTGAATTCTTGTAGAAGCAACAACCATCTATTTATCCTACCGTTAGTTAGGTTTATT
Organism: Pinus tabuliformis; assembly: GCA_031772625.1. Lineage (NCBI taxonomy): Eukaryota > Viridiplantae > Streptophyta > Pinopsida > Pinales > Pinaceae > Pinus > Pinus tabuliformis. Next base: position 840,918,376 of record CM062815.1, read on the forward strand.
CATTAAGAATCTAACAACAAAATGGTCGGAATGGACAAATGTCTCATAACTGGTAATATAATGTCTAAACTTTCCTATAGCATGCACAACTACTAACAACTCTTTTTCAGTAACTGTATAATTTAATTCAGTGGGAGAGAGATTTTTGCTAACAAAATAAATGGCATAGGGAAAGTTGTCCTCCCTTTGTCCCAAAACCGCTCCCAGTGCAGTATCCGAAGCATCTGTACAAATATGAAACGGTAAGGACCAATTTGGTCCTCTTAGCACCAGAGTTGTAGACAAATTTTCCTTCAGTACCTGAAAAGCCTGTTGACAGTCAACATTCCATACAAAGTCAACATCTTTAGTTAAAAATTTAAATAATGGTGTTGCAATTCTAGTGAAATTCTCAATAAATCGTCAATAATATCCTGTGTGCCCTAAGAAACTTCTTACCTCTTTTTGCGAGCTCAGAATATGGATACGTGAGATTACCTCAATTTTTTCCAAGTCAACTTGAATCCCTTCAAATGACACATGATGGCCTAGAACAATTCCCTTAGTTTGCATCATCCTACATTTATCACTACTAAGGGCTAGATCAGCTTCTTGACAACAAATCAATACCTTCTCTAGATTTTCCAAAGCCTATGGAAAGTCATATCCATAAACTGTGAAGTCATCCATATAGACATCCACATAGTCATGGATCAAATAAGAGAAAATGGCAAGTACAACTCTTTGAAAAGTGGCAGGGGCGTTACAAAGACTAAAGGGGAGGACTTTGTATGCATAAGTACCCCAAGAACATGTAAAGGTAGTCTTCTCCTGGTATTCTTTGGCTTTTTGTATTTGATTGTACCCGTTGTACCCATCTAGAAAAGAAAAATATTTCTTACCTGATAGCGTGTTGAGGACTTGATCAATGAAGGGCAATGGAAAATAGTCACACAATGTGGCCTCGTTTATTTCTTTGTAGTCAACGCAGATCAACCACTTGTCATTCTTCTTTGGAACCACTACCAGAGGCGACACCCACTTATTGTCAGAAATGGGGTAGATGAAATCTGTGGCCAAAAGTTTATGAAGCTCATCTTTGACAATGTATTTTATTGTTGGGTTCATGTGCCTTTGTGGTTTTTGAACATGTCTCATTTCTTCATTCGTATAAATATGGTGGATGCAAGTGTCTGGATGTATTCCCCTCATATCTATGTAAGACCATGCGAATGCTCCAATTTTTTATTGAATCATACTCATCAACTGTTGCCTTTGTTTTGTAGTCAATCCTTTACCAATATGTAAGATTTTTCCTTCAAAAATTTCCACAGGTTCCGTGGTGAGCTCATGACTTTCCTCCATTGCTGCAAAAGAGGCAAAGACAACTGGGTGGCAAGTTTCCTAAAACTCATCCCTAAACACATGCTGATAACTATTAAAAGAGATGGGATAATTGATACAAGAGCTATTAGCTAAAAACTGCTGCAAAACATGTTCATCGGAATGTTCCTAGAGACCTCTAGACTAATCTAAGGTTAACAAGGGAAACATACAATCCTCGTCTCCATATGGGCTTTTGATCCATAATGGGACTTCAACAACTGTCTGAGCAGGTGGAAAAATAGACAATGTTTGATTGTGAAGACCATTAGAAATAATCATTTCTCCATTTCTGCATCCAATGACGGCATTAACAATTGCTAGCCATGGCGTCCCAGGACCACAAGGTGTTTGGGCCTAGAGGTTTTTGGAGAAATGACTATGAAATCTATGGGATATTTCCAAGACGCAATAGTGACCACTATGTCCTCCAGGGATCCTATTTGTTTGACGATGGATTTATCTACCATTTCTAAAAGGATAGGGGTTGTTTTAAGTCCAGGTAGTTGTAATGATGTCATTGTTTCATAGGTCATTGCATTTATTGCTGCCCCTAGATCCACGAGAGTGTTCAGAAGAAGTACTCCATTTATCTCAATGGTGACAATGGGGTTCCCAGGGTCATTGTATTTGGCAAGCATATCAGAAATCATAGTGGACATTTGCCTCATGATTTTGACATTCTGGTTTTTATGCCCCTTTCTCCCCGTTTCTTAATGCAGAGATCCTTAACAATTTTGGTATATATGGGAATGTCTCTAATTGCTTGTAAGAGCAGAATTTTAATGCAGACATTCCTAAGTTCGTTTTCCAAATCATATTCAAGCAGGATCTCCTCTTTCTTTACAATTAGTCTTTCTGGGTATGGTGGTTCAGGTGATTCTTCTTTCTGTGATTATTTTTGTTTTTCTTTTTGTGAATGATTTTCGGATGATGTGGAGGGTACCTCTTCTTGGATAACAACAATTGATTTTCCTTTGTTGATTGTCTTCCATAATCATAATTGGATTTCATTCCTAGGAATGGCAGTGATCATGTATGTAGGAAGAGGCTGAATATCAATGTTTTGCACTAGTTGAGGTAACCTATTATGACTTGGGTTAGGTACAAGTTACGCATGTAACAATGTAGGTCGGGGTGGGTTTGCGGTAGCAGGTACCTATGAGGATGTAGGTGCAGGTAGTAATTGATACAAAGGAGGTGGTGGCAGCATAGGTTGTTGATACATGTTAGGGTTATACACTTGCTGATAGGTTTGCATGGTCATATTATATGAAGTACCTGGCATATTTGGATAAGGTGCATAGAATTGGGATTGGGCTTGATAGTTGTTGGCATAGGGGTTTGTCCTCCAATTCTGGCTCCAGGTAGTATTTTGTGGCTACTAAGCATCCCAAGGAGGGTAGGGTGTGCGAAAGTTCCAAGGCTAAGTTTGGATATAACCTTGAGAATTTGGATCCAGAAACATATTCTGACTCTGGCCTCTCCAGGTGGGTTTTCTGGTTGCTTGAGATTGGTCAATGGTTTCAACGTTCCCCTTGTAGATGGCCTGTAAGCCAGGAAGTGATGGGCACTTCTTGGTTGGCTGTTCTAGAGTACAGATTCCACAGACCTCAATGGTGTTTAAAGGACATTCCATCTCTGCATGTTTACACCTACACTTGGAACAAAAGACTACCATGGCTAATTTCTCGGCTTCTTGTTTTTGTTTAATTTTCATGGTGTCTAGCTAGTCACTGATTGTGTTCAGGATATTAGTTTTAAAATTTTCTAATAGGTTTCCCATCTCGACTCTTGTAAGAGCATTAGTCACAGTTTTCTTTTGCACATAGTCTCTAGAATTGTCTCTAAGTTCCCGAAGATTTTTTCATGCTTTAGCTTGGCTCCTAGAATAGGTGTGACAAAGCTCAATGACTTCAGCAAATGGCTTCTTATAAATGTCTCCACCACTAAGTAGGTTTAATGTTTCAATGCAATCATCTCTAAGCCCTTTTAAAAACACACTTCTGATAATCTTTTTGTCTAGGTTGTGTTAGTGTCAGTCTTCCCAGCCTTCCTCCAGTGATCAAATATGCTCTTACAAAGTGGTCTCAGAGTTTCCAAGTCAAATTTTGTCATTTCAAAGAGTTTTCAAGCAAAATTTGGTCACTAGGCATTAGGTCTAGGGTTTGCCTTAACTCCTTCTAAAGTTGTCAAAATGTTGGTCCATGTCACCATTCAGCTGAGTCTATCATCATTCATAGGGTTTTCATTGTCATGTCAGTGTCTAATGAATCATTTTACATCTTGTTCATGCTTCAGTTGTGCCTTGGCAAGGTCATTTCCCTCTCCTAGGGTTTTGAAAGCCAATTTCTCTTGGACGGTCAAATTATCGGCAAAACTTGTTTCTTGATGTTCATACACCTTCCCCTATCCTTAAAGTACCTTATCAAACACTTCCCATCCCTTAGATCCGCCAAATTCCTCATTTTTGCACAAACCCTAGTTTCTAGCTACAACCTGGCAATTTTCTAGGTTTGGCCTGTGTTTTGCCCTTTTGGACCCCTTCCCCTCACTCAATCTCTGAGATTCCACTTTCCCCTGCTTCCTAACATCCCTCCCCACTCCCAAAAATTTCCCCAAGAATTTAGAAGCCCCCTATCCCCTTCATTTTGCTTCATTTCGACAAAATCCCTTTTTTCACACATCGGGACAAGTCGCACTCAAACAATGTTCCAGAGCAATAAAAGATGCATTTTGGAAAACTGAGAGAGGGTTTTTTCCAAAACATGCCAAAGAAGAAAAACCTCCTTCACTTTTTGCACAGGTGTCATGGTTTTAGGGAAATGTCAAAATTACAATCGCCGGATCCAAGGCGGTTGGCCAAGGCACAAAAAAGGAGAAAGAGGCCCGATCCCCTCCATATCTTGGCTGAGGCCTCACTAAAGGATCATGGCACTCATTAGCCTAGCCACAGCTCAAATCCCAAATTTTTTTGAGAATTTTGGGTAATTTTGGCAATTTTTGGAAATTTACAGGTTTGGCTCCTCAACGGGTCTCACCCCCGGTGAGACCCTTTGTCATGGCAGCTCCTTTTTGCAAAAACTCAGCATTTCTAGATTTTTCATGCAAAGTTACATATTCCTAAGGATGGACTTGAGTTTTTATGGAGTTTTGGGCCTCCAAAAGGTCAAAATACATGCAAAATTTGACTTTCTGCCCCTTTTTTGAGTTGCAGAAACCAGTCTTGGGAGAATTAAGTTTTGACAGGGAAAATGACCTCCAAATCCAAAAATTCTAGTTGGGTTGGAATGTAGACTCAAATACCTTTCCAACGAGCTATCCTACACCCAATTCTGACACCTGCAAGTGCCTCAAACAGAGCTCCCAATGTGCGCGACCCGTTGAGCAGGGGGGCGCGACCCGTTGAGCAGATTTAGCCAGATTTCACTGTACAGCTCGGAAAAGCACAGTTTGACTTAGTTTGACTTTTTGGGGTTGAAGATTATTATCTTTGATGTAATTATTGTAACTCTAAGACACTTTTACTCTTGTTTAACACTTCTAGAAGATTCATTCATGTCAAGGGTAAATATTTAATGAATGGATTGGTTTCCTAGCTTACAGAGGCAAGTTGTTTTGACTGCCTAGATTTTAGTGCTCAGTTTAGAATTAGTTGAAACAACTCCTAGAAGGATGAGCTCGACCCCTAGAGGCAAGGGAAGAGGTTGGCTTGCCTATATTATGTATTTTCTTAATCATTTTCAGGGGTTGGAAGGTTGGACTCTTGAGGGAGAAGCTATCATTGTATATTTTCACTGTATCTCTGCAATTTTTGGCTAAGGAAGACCAAGGTTTTGCAGTCCTCTTTGGGATTCTTGTGGATTCATGTGTTGATGATGTGTTTTTCAATGTTCTTGTAAGTGTGTTTATGTGAATCATTTCCTTTCCTTTAGTGCTGCACATTAAACAAATGAAGTGTTAAAGTATGAATTCATGCTAGCCATGCTCTGCTTTTAAATTTGTTTAATTTCAATGTTTTCTACTATCTAAAGGGAATTCAAAGTCATTGTTTGCTCTCTTTAGCTCCTCATATTTCATTCCCGATCATCCATCTCACTTTAAGGCATCAATACTGTCTCCTACCTCGCCCAAAGGAACCCCCTGCAGAAACTATGTCCAATCCCCGCACCCAAAATTGCAATTCCTCGAAATTGCCACCAAAAACCCAAAAAACCCGAAATCAACCTTTTAAATCAGTTTACTAGCCTAATATCAGTGTTACCTTGTTGGTCATCTCATCCCATTGAAGATCTGCCGAGATTGACCGGAGAGAGCCTTCTCCTGCCCCGTAGGGCTAGCTACGAGGCTAAATGGTTTGATGTAGCCTTGAGGTTTACCTTTCTCAGCCTGAGGTGAAATTTCAAGCGCTAACATACTGGCGACCATACTGGGGAGAACAAATTAATCCTTTGCTCATTGACGTGTTATTTCATAAGTCTTAGACGGAGCCTGAAGTTATGCCAGGTAGCCTTCGAAAACGCTCTTGTTTTACATCAGCGTTAGTAGATAAACGCTGCTTCAGTCAATCTCCATGAGCTTGTGAATACAACACTTCATTTGCATTTTAACCCAGTATATGTATCAAGTTCAGATCTGATTGTTGATAGTGGACAACGATCAGACACTTGAAAGGCTGAAATCATTCACTGGCGACTCCTTCACTGAAAAATCCAGAGATCAATGCTTCATGGTGACTTCACTGCAGAGAGATCAGTAGCTTTTAGCTTTTCAAGATGGATCGGATTGCAAGAAGATATGCTCCCTTGAGTCGAGATCACATTCCCAATTTTCCAAATAAAATTCCGAAGGTAGATTGGTCAAGGAATTTGCCTATATTTAACGATGATGGTAGGAAGGACGCTGCTCTACATCTGGTTAGATTTCACATGCATATTCGCAAATTCAGGGTCGATTTTCCTGAAGATTGCTTGATGAAGATATTCCTGGCCACTCTGGAAGGTGAAGCCCAATCATGGTATGAAAGTTTGCCGCCTGCTTGTATTTATTGTTTAAAGGATTTTCATGCTATGTTCATTGAAAGATATAAGGACTCTTATCCATCATTGAATTTAGTTCAAGACTGTTGCAAGCATGCCTATAGTTTTATTGAAAGCCTTGAGAAGTTTTATGAAGATGATAATTTTATGGATGTTGAGATCATGGAGGCTCTATATGAGATTCCATTTCAGCAGCACATAGAAATCTTAGAGGATACTTGTCAAGATTAGCAGGTTGAATATGGCCATATGGCCGAAGATGATGAAAGAGAGGGTTCTATTACAGATCTTCCCATAGAAGAAGACATCATGCAGGGTAGTCAAGATTCAATTTCAGAATGTGATGCAGTTAAGTCAGCTATTTCAAATCAACATTCAGATCATGATGACCAAGCATACCTTGTGCTGAATCCTGAAAAGGAGAATTTTGTTGTTGAGATCATAGACAGCGGTATGGATTCAAATGTTCTCAGTCGTGCTGCCAGTCTGTCATTAGAACCGAGTCTTCATGAGGAGGTAATTCAGCCAGCTCATGAACAGCAAGGTGAGATCTTTGTTCAAGTAAGTGAAAAATCTTCTTTCAATCATAATTTGGATAGTTTGATTGCCATGTCATATGAATATGATCAACAATGTTTCCAAGTTTCAGAAGATCAGGACTGTCATTCAGATTTTTCATGTTTTGAAATGTTATTTCAAGAAGAAAAGACTTGTTTGAGCAAAGGGAAACAGAAAGTCTTATCTCCTTTGTCTGAAGAGGAGATAGATCAGCTTTTGAAAGGTCATGCTACAACCCAAGCTAAAACAAATCGGCAGTGTGCACATGGTCACGAAAGTGTTGGTGAAACTTCTTCCTCTTTTGAAAATGATGACAGTGTTGTAATTAGTTTTATAGATCAGCAAACAGATAATATTTTCTTTCATGAAGATAATGAGGCTGTCATGCTTGATGATCTTGAGGATTGTTTTCTGTTTAAGAATGACCTAGACCATGAAATTGAGGAAAATAAGCTTGAGAGAGACAATATGTCAAAATTTCTCACGGTCAAGGAATTTACAGCCAACACTCATATGGCAGAAGCTTATACCTCTCTGTGCCTTCCTATCAATCAGCAACCTACTGTTCTTTCAGATCAGAATGAAGCGAGTACTTATATTTTTGCAGCTGGATCTCCAAACAAGGTAGTGCCTCAGGATTATCAAGATCCCTTTGGCATTCTTCTGCAAGCATTAGAAAAGATAAATGTTGCCTGGTTCATTATCATAAGCTTTGGTTTCAGTGGTTATTTTGAGTTGCCTACAGGTTCATCGTTTCGCCTGCTCGAGATAAGCGAGAGCAGAAATTTGGTATGTAGCCATCTGCTGGATTGGTTACATTGGAAAGCTCATTATACATGATTGTACATATTTCATTAGTATGCAGGTGGTTGTCATCATGATTCCAAATCTTGATGGATTGCTGCCGTTTTTCCAAAAGCTTTGTAAAGTTCTGTTTTAAGTCGGTCATGAGTCATTTGTGTTTGGTCTGTTGAGTGAGTTTTTTCAAGTTATTTCAGTTTGCCATCGAGTCAGTTTGAGTCAAGTTTCAGTTAAGTTTCAGTCAGTTTTCAGTCAAGTTTTCATTCAATAAATGAGTCAAAGTCTTGTGTCGTTTGCCGAAATAATGACTCCATTGCCCAATGATTGTAAGGCACTGGTCTGCTCTCCCAGAGGTCTACGGTTCTTGGCACCTCCAAGGAGCTACCATCCCCATTGGAGCCAATGTTAGTGTCAGTCTTCCCAGCCTTCCTCTAGTGATCAAATATGCTCTTACAAAGTGGTCTTAGAGTTTCCAAGTCAAATTTTGTCATTTCAAAGAGTTTTCAAGCAAAATTTGGTCACTAGGCATTAGGTCTAGGGTTTGCCTTAACTCCTTCTAAAGTTGTCAAAATGTTGGTCCATGTCACCATTCAGCTGAGTCTATCATCATTCATAGGGTTTTCATTGTCATGTCAGTGTCTAATGAATCATTTTACATCTTGTTCATGCTTCAGTTGTGCCTTGGCAAGGTCATTTCCCTCTCCTAGGGTTTTGAAAGCCAATTTCTCTTGGACGGTCAAATTATCAGCAAAACTTGTTTCCTGATGTTCATACACCTTCCCCTATCCTTAAAGTACCTTATAAAACACTTCCCATCCCTTAGATCCTCCAAATTCCTCATTTTTGCACAAACCCTAGTTTCTAGCTACAACCTGGCAATTTTCTAGGTTTGGCCTGTGTTTTGCCCTTTTGGACCCCTTCCCCTCACTCAATCTCTGAGATTCCACTTTCCCCTGCTTCCTAACATCCCTCCCCACTCCCAAAAATTTCCCCAAGAATTTAGAAGCCCCCTATCCCCTGTAGGAATTTACAGGGTAAGTTCCTCAGAAAGAACACCAAAAGGACACCGCTCACAACCAGATCTCAAATCAATACACCAGTATTTTTGACGTGGTTAAAACCCTCAAAGTGCAAGGAGGGAAACAGTCCATGGCCTGTCCCAACGTGGGTACTATAGGCAATTTATTAATCGAAGAATGAAAATTTACATAAGCTTCTCTCATGCACGGATTACCCGAACAATGACCCTCCATGCGCTTTAAATAGAACTCATGGACCAATCGGGTGTCAAGCCATGGATCAAGTGTCGGTAATACCGAGGTGAGAGTGAACCGTCGGATCACTACATATCGTGACTGTCGGATTGTAAGTTACAAAATGTACAACGGTAAAGAAACACACTTTACCTAACTCTAACCTAACTCTATACTAGACCAAGTTGAACTTAACTATATCCTATGTGTCAGAATATCCTAACATCCCCCCTTAAGAACAACTTGGGATAGGATTGAAGGATTTACAAATATGACACAATAGGAGAAGGAAGGAGGCACTAGAGCCTATCCCCCCTTAGTGACAACTTCCTGAACTCCAAGCATATATCGAAGTTTAGTGAACTTCGCCTCTGTGAGAGCCTTTGTGAAGATGTCTGCAACCTGATCATCTGTTGGACAATATTGCACTTCAAGAACATGGTCATGAATGAGCTTTCTGATGAAGTGCATGTGTAGTTCAATGTGTTTGCTGCGCTGATGCTGGACTGGATCTTTGCATAGCTAAATGGCACTTTGATTATCACACCAAAGTGTGGTTGGATGCTGCTGCTCAAAGCCAAACTCTGATAGGATCTGACGAAGCCACAAGGCTTCCTTACTAGCTTCCACGGCACCACGATACTCTGCTTCTGCTGACGAAAGAGAAATGGCAACCTGTTTCTTACAAGCCCATGTAATAGGTCCTGAACCAAGAGTGAAGACATAACCGACAGTAGACTTCCGATCATCAGGGTCACCAGCCCAATCAGAATCAGTGAAACCAACTAACAGAGGAGCTGCTTTGGCACTGTAATGAATCCCAAACTATACTGTACCTCGAACATAACGAAGTATTCTTTTAGCTGCTTTCCAATGACTTTCACGGGGGTTTTGCATAAAACGAGCAACAAGGCCAACAGCAAAGGAAAGATCAGGACGAGTATGCTTGTGATATTCTTCGTCATTTTCACATGGAAGACTGTAAGCCAGCCCCTTCTCCCTTTCAGTCTGGAGTCAAACTTTCAGTCTCTTGTACTTCTCCTGAAGTTGATGCAACCTTATACCGTCAAGTTGATGGGATCACGATTGCTGTTACACCAAGACCCGCAGGTGTTAGTAAACGGACGCATCGCCAGAGTTAATGGATCCTTGAGAGGCGGTTAGTCCATGTCACGAAACACACGGGGAGCGTTGGATTATCCAATGCCCAACAATCTCCCCCCAACGCGAGCCGGGTGTGATTCGAACTCGAGACCTTTGGCTCTGATACCATGTAGGAATTTACAGGGTAAGTTCCTCAGAAAGAACACCAAAAGGACACCGCTCACAACCAGATCTCAAATCAATACACCAGTATTTTTGACGTGGTTAAAACCCTCAAAGTGCAAGGAGGGAAACAGTCCACGGCCTGTCCCAACGTGGGTACTACAGGCAATTTATTAATCAAAGAATGAAAATTTACATAAGCTTCTCTCGTGCACGGATTACCCGAACAATGACCCTCCATGCGCTTTAAATAGAACTCATGGACCAATCGGGTGTCAAGCCACGGATCAAGTGCCGGTAATACCGAGGTGAGAGTGCACCGTCGGATCACTACATATCGTGACCGTCGGATTGTAAGTTACAAAATGTACAATGGTAAAGAAACACACTTTACCTAACTCTAACCTAACTCTATACTAGACCAAGTTGAACTTAACTATATCCTATGTGTCGGAATATCCTAACATCCCCTTCATTTCGCTTCATTTCGACAAAATCCCTTGTTTCACACATCGGGAAAAGTCGCACTCAAACAATGTTCCAGAGAAATAAAAGGTGCATTTTGGAAAACTGAGAGAGGTTTTTATCCACAACATGCCAAAGAAGAAAACCCTCCTTCACTTTTTGCACAGGTGTCATGGTTTTAGAGAAATGTCAAAAATACAATCGTCGGATCCAAGGCAGTTGGCCAAGGCACAAAAAAGGAGAAAGAGGCCCGATCCCCTCCATATCTTGGCTGAGGCCTCACTGAAGGATCATGGCACTCATTAGCCTAGCCACAGCTCAAATCCCAAAATTTTTTGAGAATTTTGGGTAATTTTGGCAATTTTTGGAAATTTACAGGTTTTGGCTCCTCAACGGGTCTCACCCCCGGTGAGACCCTTTGTCATGGCAGCTCCTTTTTGCAAAAACTCAGCATTTCTAGATTTTTCATGCAAAGTTACATATTCCTATGGATGGACTTGAGTTTTTATGGAGTTTTGGGCCTCCAAAAGGTCAAAATACATGCAAAATTTGACTTTCTGCCCCTTTTTTGAGTTGCAGAAACCAGTCTTGGGAGAATTACGTTTTGATAAGGAAAATGACCTCTAAATCCAAAAATTCTAGTTGGGTTGGAAAGTAGACTCAAATACCTTTCCAACGAGCTATCCTACACCCAATTCTGACACATGCAAGTGCCTCAAACAGAGCTCCCAATGTGCGCGACCCGTTGAGCAGGGGGCGCGACCCGTTGAGCAGATTTTGCCAGATTTCACTGTACAGCTCGGAAAAGCACAGTTTGACTTAGTTTTACTTTTTGGGGTTGAAGATGATTATCTTTGATGTAATTATTGTAACTCTAAGACACTTTTACTCTTGTTTAACACTTCTAGAAGATTCATTCATGTCAAGGGTAAATATTTAATAAATGGATTGGTTTCCTAGCTTATAGAGGCAAGTTGTTTTGACTGCCTAGATTTTAGTGCTCAATTTAGAATTAGTTGAAACAGCTCCTAGAAGGATGAGCTCGACCCCTAGAGGCAAGGGAAGAGGTTGGCTTGCCTATATTATGTATTTTCTTAATCATTTTCAGGGGTTGGAAGGTTGGACTCTTGAGGGAGAAGCTATCATTGTATATTTTCACTGTATCTCTGCAATTTTTGGCTAAGGAAAACCAGGGTTTTGCAGTCCTCTTTGGGATTCTTGTGGATTCATGTGTTGATGATGTGTTTCTCAATGTTCTTGTAAGTTTTTTTATGTGAATCATTTCCTTTCCTTTACTGCTGCACATTAAACAAATGAAGTGTTAAAGTATGAATTCATGCTAGCCATGCTCTGCTTTTAAATTTGTTTAATTTCAATGTTTTCTACTGTCTAAAGGGAATTCAAAGTCATTGTTTGCTCTCTTTAGCTCCTCATCTTTCATTCCTGATCATCCATCTCAATTTAAGGCATCAATACTGTCTCCTACCTCGCCCCAAGGAACCCCCTGCAGAAACTGTGTCCAATCCCCGCACCCAAAATTGCAATTCCTCAAAATTGCCACCAAAAACCCAAAAAACCCCAAATCAACCTTTTAAATCAGTTTACTAGCCTAATATCAGTGTTACCTTGTTGGTCATCTCATCCCATTGAAGATCTGCCGAGATTGACCGGAGAGAGCCTTCTCCTGCCCCGTAGGGCTAGCTACGAGGCTAAATGGTTTGATGTAGCCTTGAGGTTTACCTTTCTCAGCCTGAGGTGAAATTTCAAGCGCTAACAGGTTGGACCCACGAGATTTGTGAAAGTTGTATAGGAACCGTTCAAGATACTCCTCTAGGTTTTCATCTTCAGTTTGCTGCATCCTAAGGATATCGTTGATGTCCCTAATTTTACAAAAATCTTGATACTTTTTAAGAAAAACTGATCTCATCTCATCCCATGTGTATATAGTGTGTTGCCCTAGACTCACGAACCACCTAAGGGACAGATCTTTTAATGTGGAGGGAAACAATTTAAGTTTATGTGCATCATCATAGCAATTATAACTACGATATAAAATATCAAACTCAAAAATAAAGGCATCGGGATATTCAGATGATTTACTGTAGAATAATGGGAGAGATGCCATCGGAATGCTTTTCATTGTGATATCACGAGTCACATCTAGGATAGGGAATCCAAAGGTAACCTCCTCTTCGTCTTCCTAGTTTCCCCCTCTAATGAGGTTCCCATTGTGTTGAGGACCTTCTCCCTCTTCCTAGCATTCTTCGTTGTGTCTTTCCTCCCCATCTTGGTGATCCATTTATGAAACCGGCACCCACTGGGGTTTGTTGATTATGGTGTGAATAGGGGGTATTGGGACACGGTTGATGTTGGTTGATTTCTCATCCAAGTTGTCTTGTTATTCCACTAGTTCTTCTATAGGGTTGTCAAAGACAACCTGTTGAATGATCCTTTCCCCTCGATCTAAGAATTCCTAATTTGAAACCACGTTGGCATCAGCGCTTCCTCCTTCTTGTCTTAGACCTGCATATCGATTAGCAACAATTAGAATGGGTATATTAACTGATCCAAAAGTTGCAAGAAATTTAGAACTGAAAATAAATCTACCCTTGTTATCCCTAGCTCTGCCTATACTTCTACACATAAAGATAAAATAAATAGAAACTCAAGAACAAGCAGTGATCAGTGAAAATTTGGAGCAACCCCACAAAAATGGATGCATGGATCTTCACTCACATCTTACTATACACTCTCTGGTACTCAAATGATAATGGTTATCTGAATAAGAAATGACAACTTCCTTGGCAATGGTGCCAAAATGCTAAGAGATTAAATTGGTGAATTAATCTCCTAATATTTTATATGTCAATCCAGGCTCGTAAGCACGAGTTGTCTTGTGCTTCCTTTATTCAGTTCTAGGTCAGAGTTTTAACGTTTCTTTTATAATGATCAGTTGGTTAAATAGACACACCAATACTTGCAACTCAAAAGAAATCAATCATCTAGCTAGCAAAGGCAGAATCAATAATCAAATCTAATTTAAAGACTTCCAAAATTTCTATGAACTTAACCTATTTGGAACTGGAATTGAAATCTGGACTTAATAGGTGACTTGAATTTTTACCACAGATTCCAGGTTATGAGAATGAATACCTAATCAAACAGACTGCATACAAAACTTAATCAGTCAAAACACTCAAGTTCGAATTCTTACAATCCACACCTGAAGATTTACTACTTGTAATGAAAATCCAATTCTAGCTAATCAACCAAACTGTACTCAAAACTCATTAACCCTACTAGCTTATCAACAATAAAAAATATTGGTGTTGAGCACTTAATTTAGATACTTTGTTTTACTCTCAACTAAGTTGCATACAAGTCCCTAATTGATCATGAACGCAAGCACAAATTCAAGCACGAACTCTACTCAAACATGGCAATCAAACGAAACAATTATGAGAAACTGTACTCAAAACTACCCTATAGTCACATCAATCAAAATGTAAACATCCCTATTTGAAACCTTAACAAACCAATACTCTGCTTTTGAAATCCAATCAAGCATCTAAGCTATGGAAAATATAACCAAGTATTCAAATGAAATAGGGGAATCAAGCAGTCCAAACGAACCAAAGGAAATTTCTTTGAAAACTAACACTAGATCACTCTTTTGCACTCTGAAGTTAATCCACACAGTCTACTTAACAACCGAGAAATACATTTGACAAATGAAACTAACTGAAGCTATAATAAATCATTCAAATCAATTAGTTTGAAAGAAATGCTTCTGTTGTATACACATTAATGCAAATAACCTAACATAAAACCAATCGACTTAAACTAAACCAAGCTCATGGAAATCACATTATTCAAATAATCAACCTGAAACAAATACTTCCTATGTTGCACACATCTGTAGAAAGAATCCAGAAGAGAGTCAATCAATTCAATTACTCGAGGAAACAAGAGAAGAAATTTTGAAATTGATCACAATCCAAATTCAACTTTGAATACGTTATTCAATTTAGGCATTTGAGAGTATCTTCTGTGTTGTCAATAGATAATGTAACTCCTCATAAGCATTAGATGAAAATATAATTCAACAAACTTCATATGCACCTATGACAATCACAGTCAAATACTATGTGCAGTATCCATGAACAGATTATGTCTTTGCCTTGAAAGAAAAAGTGATGGTCACACCAGAGATTTAGGTTTGGATCGCTAAAGCAAAGGGGTTTAAAAGAATCATATTATCAGCATAATATAATCAATCAAAACTAAGAAAAATCTCCATGCAACGGGTAAACTAATAATGAATCACAGATAATTTAAGAGAGACTATATCTACCACACAGATATACTGCTACGCAATATTATAGAGCTGAACTCGGATGGGTGGGCTTGACCATGCCTGGGGAGATGATTAACTTACAGAAAGCGAGAGACTTCGATCACAGTTAACTCGTCATCCACAGTGAACCATTGAACAATTTAACTCAAACTTAATGCATAACCATTGTAAACATATTTGATTCAAAAATAAGTCGAAGGATACATAGTAATAATTTAACTTTTGTTCGCTAGATTCTAAGTATTACATAGCAGCCTTTTATAGGTGTTAACTAAGTTAAAACAAACTGAACCATGGATAGTAAATCCTAACAGCCTTGTTAATTCATTCCTTCAAATCGGATGGCTCGAACAACTTATCCAATTTAGTTTAACAACCTTCAACCAATCCCAATCTTGGTGTCTGTTCCATTCAGATAGGATAACGAGGACCTTTTTCATGGCTGGAGTCAAACATGTTCAAGCATTGCTGGAGGCAGCTTGCCATCTATAGGTATATGACCTCTTATCCCCTGCGTTGTTAGGTACCAAACCCAAAATGGCTCTTGAGTAGGAAAGTGGAGGAACCATGGTTCACTACCTGCATTCTCCTATTCTCACCTTGCACATTTGCTGCAATGTATACACTTTGACCATAGTGATTAGTTAGTTTATGGATAGCTACTCATATCCACTTAAATTCACTAATAAACAACAAAATATTACCATGAAAGACTTTACCTCATAGTAATATTAGGACAGTGTTTAGAGCAATAAGAATGGCAGGTGAGTAGGTTTAGGGGTGCCAAAAAGGTCAAAATAGAGATGGAAAACAATGGTGGTAGGAACAAAATGGGGGATCAACACCAACATGGGATCAAACATCAAACAACTGTGTCTTATAATCCCCAACAGAATCAAGTAGCTGAAAGAATGAATAGGAAAATCTTAAATATGGTGTGCTCCATGATGTTTTTCAAGAATGTAAAATTGATGTTTTGGGCTAATGCAGTTCTATATGTTGTATATGTAAAGAATAGATGTCCATCTAATGCTATTAGAAACAAGACTCCTTATGAAATGTGGTATGGGCACATTCCTTCGGTAAAGCATCTCAGGGTCTTTGGTTCCACCTGTTATGCCTTGATACCAAAGGTACATAGGAACAAACTTGGTGCAAGGAGTCGTAAGTGTATCTTCTTGGGGTATTCAAACACCTCCAAAGCATACCATTTCTATGATGAATTCAATAAAACATTTGTTGTATCTAGATATGTAATCTTTCTTGAATCATCCAATGTCGACAACGTTGTTGAGAGAAAACTTGATCGCTTAGATAGATTCGCAAATGCAAAATCATTTCAAGAATTGGATAATCAGATTCCACATCTTGGGGGGGGATTCCTATACTAGACCAACCTGTGGAATCTTCTTCTGAAGCACTCTCTCCCCTGCATGAAACTCCAACCACTGATGATACTTTGAGTGATGTGATTGATAGAATTGGGAGACTCAATCTTGATTCAGTCCCAACTCAATCAACTAAGCCACCTGGACCATCTCAGAAAGGTCCCCCAAAGTGGCTAACAAAGAAACTTGAAAGTGTTCATCCTGATGAGGTTGGAAAGATAGGAACTAGAAATTCAACTCGAAAAAATGGAGGTGATGTAGATGACTCTGATTCACCTATTGATACGGATGTTTCATATGATTGTGAATTGAATTTGTCTATAGATTTTGAACCAACTTCCTTCAAATAAGTTGCTTCCCATGATGAATGGAAAGAAGTGATACAAAAGGAGTATGATGCCTTGATAAAGAATGGCACTTGGAAGCTGGTTGATCCTCCATTGGGAACCAAACCAATTGGATGCAAGTGGGTCTACAAGAACAAGTATAAAGCTGATGTCTCACTTGACAAGCACAAATCAAGGCTTGTGGCAAAAGGTTTTGCACAGAAGCAAGGGGTCGATTATTGGGAGACTTTTTCCCCCATAGCAAAATGGGCTACCATCCAAACACTCTTTGCCCTAGCAGCTCAGAGCAGTTGGAAAGTCCATCAAATTGATGTAAAAACTGCTTTCATGAATGGAGATCTAAAAGAGTGTTTTTATGTCCGAGCCTGAAGGATTTGCTATGAAAGGACATGAACATAAAGTATGCAAACTTGTGAAATCCTTGTATGGCCTCAAATAAGCACCGCGAGCCTAGTATGAAAATTTAAGTGAGCATATTTTGAAACTCAATTTCAAACATTACGATCTTGATGATGCAACTTTGTTTGTCAAGAAATTTGGAAAAAAAGTTGTATATCTTGTGGTATATGTAGATGATATCTTGATGATAGGGAACAATGAGAGATAAATTGCATCCATAAATAAGGAATTGAGGAAAATTTTTGAAATGACTAATTTTGGCTATGTTCATTAATATCTTGGTATTGAAGTAACTCAACACCCGAAGTCCATATTCCTTTCTCAAAATAAGTACATTGGAGATCTGTTGAACAGGTTTGGGCACCGTTTGGCATGGATGAATGCAATCCTCTAACTACTCCAATGGAACAAAACTTAAAGCTCACATCCATTTAAGGAAAAGAATTTGAGGATGCAACAAAGTATAGACAGCTTGTAGGAAGTCCCAACTACCTGACTACTACCAGATGAGACATTTCATTTGTTGTTGGAATCCTCTCCAGGTTTATGCAAAAGCCTTGTGAGGGACATTGGTTTGACGCAAAAAGAGTTCTAAAGTACTTGAATGGAACTCAAGACTTTGGACTCAAGTATTCATAGGTGGGCAACCTCAGCTTGATTGGATACTCTGATTCAGACTTCGATGGAGACAAAGAAACTGGGGTATCTACTTCTGGTTATGCTATGAGTCTTGGATCAGGAGCTGTCTCCTAGAGATCACACAAACAATCAGTTCTAGAAGATTCCACAACAGAGGAAGAATATGTGGCAGCAGCTTAGGCAACAAAAGAAATTGTGTGGATTAGGAAAATTCTAGAAGATTTGCAGGTAAAACAAGTACATTTGACTCCACTCATGCTTGACAATACATCTGCAATAAAGTTGGCCAAGAACCCAAAGTTCCATGATCGAACGAAGAACATCAATACAAAATATCATATGATTCGACATCATGTTGAGGCCAGAAAAATCCATCTTCGCCATTGTTCCACTAATGAGTAGATTGCAGACATCTTCACCAAAGCGCTTGGAAGAGAAAAGCTTGAAAGATTGAGAACGATGCTTGAACTCACCAACATCCATTTAGATTAAGGGGGGGAATGTTGACACCTAATCATAGGGATTGGGTGAACAATTGTAAATAGTGTAAATGATTAATAAGAGAAAATGAAGAGACGCTGGGAGATGAAACTCAAGAGTCACTCCCTCATTTATATAACTATGAACATCCCAAATGAATAAACAGATTCTCATTTTGAGGAGTTACCTCTCGGCCTGACCTTTTTCTTACAGGTAATTGGCTGAGTCATGTGAAGTGATGATCATGTATGATAGAGCAGTCATGTTTCAGCTATGTGTTATATTTTTGGAGGCATTATACAACCATGTGGTATTATTCTTGTAGCCATGTAATAGGCCTATGGAACCCTATACTTTATTTGCATATCATTGGGTCATAGTCCTTGGTCCATGTGGAGTAGCCTTCGATATATGATGAGGAATTGGCAGCAGAAATTAGTATGTATAACAACATGGAGAGATGATGGAAACCTCATTACATGTTTAGGGGGGACCATGTTCAACTTGTGGTCAACATGGTGTTGAGTATTTCAATGGGAGTACTTCTCTCAGCCCCTCACATAAATCCCTTTTCCATTCATGTCAAAGGGGTAGAGAATTTGGAGTGTATGGAAATCAACCTCAGAGTTTGGAGATTAGGTTGAGGTTGACATCGATGCCAAAGGGGGAGCATGTTGGCATTGTAGTATTGGAATTTATTTCAACAGGGATTTAGTACTATTTATCTTATCATTTATTTCAACCTAATGTAGGTAACACTCACGATTTTTCTCGAGTTATCACTGGTTTGATGCAAATATTTTGTTCTTGTGCAGAGTTGTTGATCCATGCAAAGGTGTTTGGCCAACTAGTCCTCCATGTCCTTAAATTGATGCAAATGTGTTGATCCATGTAGAGTGTAGAAATTATGGTGTAGATTTGCAACTGCTCATGAAGTTTTAATCAAAATCACAAGACATAAACCTATTCTACTATTCCATGGAATTCAATTCACAATTTAGAACATCAATTACAAACATGCAATGAGAAATAACACACATGCACACAATAGTTTTCTAGGGGAAAGAAATATGCTAAAAACCCATTTTCTTACTTGCATTAATCTAATGAATAGAGATGTATTACAATTTCTTTGCTTAACTGAGTACAACCTTAAAGTGAATAACCTATTTCACTGCTCACTGAAAAGCTCTAACCTAGACTTAGTCAATTTTTTCCTCTGCTTGAGATCCTATTTCCTTGCGCAATTCCTTAAGAAAGTAGGCCCCTATTATTTAGGAAATTCCTCAAATTGATTTTGTAATTCCTAAGGTTGATCATATGACTGCATGCAACAAATCTACACTCAAGACTAGTCTATAGTTGATGTTACACTACCTTGGAATCTCCACCATAGCGAGGGAACTTGAATTCTCTGCATGCACTAG
Source organism: Pinus tabuliformis (assembly GCA_031772625.1). NCBI lineage: Eukaryota > Viridiplantae > Streptophyta > Pinopsida > Pinales > Pinaceae > Pinus > Pinus tabuliformis. Next base: position 840,938,157 of record CM062815.1, read on the forward strand.
CTATTTTGGGTTGATTGATCAGTTAACTAGATGATTATTGAGTTATACTGAAGCCCCACTACACAAATGACCTTCCACTAATTCCTCCAATAGCTAGACCTAGTTTAACTGAAAACAACTTGAAATAACTGACCTTGATTGCTACAAATTAGCAATCACACATGATTAAATTAAATATAAGTCCTCCAACTCTAATTTATTGATTAAACTAAGAGGAAAAATCCATGTCACACAAGTTAATTGCATCCAAGTTGTCTGTTGATGTGGAAATTTGAGTTTTCTCAATTTAATCAAGGAAAAATAAAATTGAGAATTTCTTGTTGCATTTTTCAACATAGAGGTTAATGAGATGTTTTTGGTGACTTTTCAAGGCTTGAAAAATGTCCCATAGATGATGAAGGAGGCATGCCAAGGAAGAGATTCAAGTCTAAGCATAAGATTTATGGTGTTTCCTAGGTTTGGCCATAGTTGTTGGGAAGACACTAAGCCATAGTAGATGTATGATTTTAGCTGGTTAGATGCCAATGGTAAGGGTGTGGTTATTGTTTTTGGAAGACAGTAGTCATCCCATCGAATGTTATTTTAGATGAATTTTCTCCGGATTATGCACACACCTCAAATGATTTCATTTGTTTTTATGGAGATTTTGTTCGAGACTTTTATAAAAAGGGTCGGAAAAGTTTAACCATCATCTAGAAGGTGCTTAAGTCAAATATGATGAGGTTTGGTAATGGATATTGATTGCACCTTCCATCAATTATAAAATATATTAGTGTGAAGAAGAAATGGTTGGATTGAGCGAGAGTGTATGCTACAAGTTTGTAGAGTTGGAGAACAGTTAGAGCTCACACTTGGATCATATTTCAGATCATGATGGAGCTACATTAGGTCTAGATGTCTAATCCATTGGTGTTGTAGATTGTGGCTCTCAATTTCTTCTATTATGGGGAGGAAAGTTATGGTCGTATCTGCTGCAGTTTGAGATTATATTTTATTTTGTTGATGCATATCTGATGCAGGGATTTTATTGGAGAATATTATATAGTACCTTCATTTCATGCATTTTATATGGATACATGAGTTTTTGTATGGCTGTTAGTTTGTGTTATTGATGGTTGTGTCTGTAGATCAAATTGGAATTACGTGTGTATTAATGGTTGTGTCTGTAAATCAAATTGGAATTACATGTGTATTAATGGTTGCATTTAAATTGTATTTAGTTGTTGCTGTAATTGTGTTGATGATTGATGAGCATATTGATATGTCAGTCTGGTATGAAAATGTATGAAATGAGGCTCACAAGTATTTGTATGTAGGCTTAGATCATGGATCTAGTCTGAAACATTGTGAAATGTGGTTCATGAGAGAGCTTGGAACTTGGGGCTTTCATTATGGGAGTGGTGACTTTCCAAGCAAATGGTGGCTTGCATATTCAAGGTGTAGCGACATCCTTCAGGTGGTGGCCTGAGAACGTGGAAGTGGTCGCTAGATAGTCCAGTGGTGGTTGGGAAACGATTATTGGGAGTAGTGGCTTCCAGTATGTGGTGGCCTATAAAGTTAAGGGATGGTGCCTTCCAATAGGTGGTTCCCTACAAAATTCTTTATTGTTTTTTTCTGGAGCGAGTAGCAGCTCGCATGATTAGAAAGTTGTGGCTTGCACACTAGTGGTGGATTTTGAATTGAATGTAAATCATTTTTACATAATAGAAGATACATCAATGAATATTATCTGTAGATGGTGGTTTTTATCCTTGTGGTTTCCACCTTACATTTGGTGTCCTTGTGTGGTGTGATTATTGATGTTTTGTTGTCATGTCTCTTGATGGTTTATGGTTTATGCATCACAAATATCATGATATATGTTTATTAATTTTGCTGCTCAAACGATAGTGGGTATACAAATACTATTTTTTTATAATACATTGTGATGTCATACTAATCAATTGTGTGATTCAATGAAGAATTTTTGTAAAGAACACTTTTAGGAAAAAAAAATTATTTGTGAAATATCGGAAGAATCCATGGTCATTTGGTATAGTGAAAAATAATGAGTTGATCATGCTTGTTTTAATGTAGACAACTAAATTAAAAACCCCTAAATGAATGGAGATGAGGCATATGTTAATCAACACCAAATAATACAAAATTTAATTTTTCTTACACTAATTTCAAATATAAAAATAAATAATATCTTCATTTGTAGCCATTACTTAGTACTACTACATAATGATTTAATTGGATTTAATTTTGTATAATATATAAGAATAAAATAACATTTAATCTTCAATGTGTTTAAATATTTTCCTTAGATGGGTTGACAACGATGTGAAAGGTAGGGTTGGGGGGATGGTGATGCCACCATCCCACTAGATTACATGCGAATGGGACGTGGAAACATACCCCCTTAAGTCTACATTAATTACCACGGAAAACTCGGGGATTGATATATTGTTCCACCACTTGGTACATTCAACAGTAAATTTCTGTGATAAGTGGAGGTTAATGTGGTTGGTATATGGTAGGAGTGGATTTGAAGGTTTGAATGGGATGTGTACTAGGTTGTGCGGTGAACATGTCATCTTGAGATTTTGCACCAGATCGAACCTTAATTGGTAGCAAGGGGTGGGAATTTGGTTTAAAATCATAATAGTCGGTCTATACAATCATTATTTCGCATGGAATTCAACAAATATCAGGGGCATTACCTTGGGAATGGAAGAAATTCAACATCTCAAACTCTAAGAGTTTCTTCGGATTAAACTACTAGAGATTGAGAGATTTCTTGCTTTTTATCTTTGTCATACATTATGTGAGGGAACATGAAAAATTTAGAGTCTCCTCTTGGGGTATTCAAGGGAACATACACCTCATCCTAGCTGTTTCCCTCCATTCCCTGGTGGTTTTACAAACTTTGAGTTGTGTGGGAGGAAGACTTTGGGGTGGTTCCATGCATGTTGAGTTGTGGTGGAGAGGAAATTTCCTTATAATCTTACAGTGATATTGTTAAATCATATATTTTCTCTCCCAGGTAAAACACCACCAAAATACAACTTTAGAAGGATTCAAAATGCAGTCAAGCCTTTTCTATTCACTAGTGGCTTTAAATAATTATTAGTAAGGACTCAGTCTCCTTTGAAGGGTTGTGATGTTTGGTATAGCCAAATAAATTTCTCTCCCATTCTCCCCCTCATAGAATCATAGTGTACTGGTTGTATACCTTGGTCTGGGAATTCTTGGAACTTAATGTGGTCAAACTCTCCATGTTGAGTGGGGTCCTTATAGGCTCATCAACATTTAGGGTCCCAATAAGCACTAATATAGTCATATTCTCTGAGAAGATGCCATTAATAATCCACAACTCTAGGTGGCACTTTGCTAATACCTCGGACGCACAATCTCAACTACTAGGCATCATGCCTCATAAGAGAGCAAGGGTACATTGATGTGCAACATAATACTAGGAAATTGATTGTTAAAGAATTTAAGTGTGGGCCAAGAGCTCAACATTTAGATACTGATAACTCACCCTTTAGCCAGTTCAAAGAGGAATCACTTAGGAAAAGTGGGAATTAGCTGAGGAAAGGTGCATTCTCATGGACACAAAGGTTTTGGTAGAGGTGGTATACTAGTTCTAAATGTAGACACACCATAGGCCACTACAACTAGTACATGTACATGGATATTTGTTAGCACTAAAATTTTGTGATATTTCTACTTAGCCACTTTGTTAAGTAAATTACCATTTTTGCCAAATTTGAATTTTTTCCATCTTATACATAGGAAAAGTGGGTTAGGAGGATCCTACTTGGAATTTTTGGCTTAAGGAGTCTCCAACATAGGGAAAAGGAGGAAAATAAAACTCCTAGTGGAATGTGGGGGCTACCCCAAGAGGATTACGCACTGCATGGAGGAAAACACACTTGTGGAGTGAGAGAGAGAAGAAGGCGTCGATGTATGGGGCCCACATGGAGAGAGGAAGAGCTCAATGATAAATTGGAGGAGAGGGCATCATTTGGGGTCTTTTCAATCATTTAACAAAGAAACTCACTTGTATGCTTGAGCTGTGGAGCCAATTCGACAAAGTGTTGTTCAACACGAGAGATTTCTGAGGGGAGATCTCACGTCCTTCTTCAGTGGACTTCAAGTGCCACCCTAGGGGAGCCATTTCCACACTTGAGGAGTTGTTTCGGGAGAGGGAAAATTGAGATATTCCTAGAGCATACTGGGCACAAAAATGGACCACACATTCTCATGGAGAGGTAGCTTCAGGGCAAATCTAGTTCCAAGTTTTTAGGGGCACATTTCCTTGGCATTTGGCAACATTTTTGCAGTGGTTTGGTGGGCTGATTGGGTGTCCATCCTTCAGGTCGAATTATTATTTTTGGGAACAAACAGAGGGTGTTGGTTAGGGCCTTCTTGAGGAGTGTACTTGTGGTGAAAGGCTTGACCGAGGGTTTAGGGTTGAGTTTTGCTAGGTGTCATAGGAGAATTGTTAGAGAGATTTTTTCAGTATTTTTTGGGGGATTTGGCAGCAAATCTTCAGTTGGTATAAATTACCTAACATAAGGACGATCTCACTCTAATTGGGGGTAATTTTGGAAGGTTGTAATGAGGCCCAACCCTTCTGATTCTTTGTGGTTTTGGTGAGGATATCACACAGTTAATTTTATAGAATATTCTGAGCACTCTAAAGGGGTCAAACAACAGTTCATTTCCAGCTAATAGTAGCATATTTCTAGGGCCAGTTCAAAGCTTGAAGAGGAAGTAACTTCCAACATCAAGGCGTCAGTGCACATATTCTATACATATATTGTACTTCCCTCTTTGATAATAAAATGGCTCAACTTGGCGTAGTTTTTGGAAATTCTGTGGGTGTCTAATTACACGTTGAATTTTTGTGTTGCATGTGGCATTTTTGTTTTTATTATCATTGTTAATTCCTAGTAGGAATATTACAATGGTATTAGAGCACCGGTATTATCTCATTCATGGAGGAAATATTCTATGATCATACAAGATAAGTATAACATTACCTAAAGGAGGCATAAATATAAGAGTCGAGAGAGGGAATTTGATATCACACCTAATACTGAGACCTCACAATAGGAGGTACTAAAAGCAAAAATGGGGGAACTAACAAGAAAAGAGAAGGAACCATTCATTAGTCCCTTGAAGGCTTTGAATGACCTAGAAAAGGGGCAGAAAGAAGTGTTGGAGGAGCTTAAACAACAGAACCATGACAAGAGTGTCCACATGGATTTCGTTTTTGGGGAGACTTCAGGGGCTTTCGACTGGTATGATCACCATTTCTCTTTGACTCACCCACATGATTTTAGTGGGCCAACCACAACCACATTTACCACGTTTTTACCTTAAGGATTTGATTAGTAGGTTCGGCAGGATTAGATGCCCATGGGTGAGTACTTCTAGGAGTGGTAGTCAACGGGGGAGAATTTCGTGTTGCACTGAGTTTTAGGGACTATTGCAATCTCAAGAAAAATTACAAGGGAAAGGGTAGGAGGTTCATGCAAACAAAATTCTAAGTTGTAACACACCATTGGGAGGATTTATATCCTCACATTCGATGGTTCATCCAAGTGCACAATTAGGGAATGGGTTTTGGGATCTAGGGAAAAATATTTGTGTATGTTTATTTTATGTTCTCGCCATTATTTTTCTATTTTAAGAATTAATTCGCAAGTAATTTCTATACAGGGTTAAACCCTACATTTGGTATCAGAGCAGTTCCAGCTTCAAGGGGAAGCCTTTATTGCTGAGGGGTTTTGCTCGGGCTTATGGTAGACCCTGTTTAGTGGGAGATCTATAGGATTGATTCTTCGATGAAAGAAGATAGTGAACAATGGAAAGATATAGATCAAGAATTTCAATGGTCATAGTTTCGAGCTATGGAAGCTCAAGATGGTGGATCTATTGGTGGACCAAGATAAGTGGATTGTTGTAGATCTATGCACAACACGACATTGATATAGATCTAGGCACGAAACCAACATAAATGTCAGTAGAATACTGAGTGAAGTTATATTAGACGGTGAACAGAATAATATGGTTGTGTCTCTTAGATTAAGTATTGTTGAATGTAACAGGGGAAGCTAGGCACGGTCCCAGAACAAAAATAGAAATAAATCGTTAAGTGGGAGATATAAATCTAGAGGTGTTGATTTATGGTAGCATCAAATGTGGTCTTAGCCTCAAAATTTGTAGGGAGGCTAGGACACATGTATTCCACAATACCCAGAAACCGTTTTGGGAAATTCCACTTAGAGACAGTTTTATTAAAATAATTAATTATTTTTAATGGGTGCCTAAGTCTAAAATTAGGAAATTAAAGTAATTAAAGGGCATTAATCTAACTGTGGGTGAAAATTCTAGAAGAATACAGAGATTGATTCAATATGATCTAAGCCATTGATTAGAATCTAATCTGGGCTTCATTAATCAACTGGAAGATTATAAGAAGGACTTCGATGGGAATTCAGAAAACACACCAAGTAGATACTGAGTTGGCCAAGTAAGATCGATTTTCTCACTGGCCTAAGTTCGACAAGAGAAAATCAAATTAGAGGGAGAGTTGCAAGTGAGAAGGAGAGAGGGTATCAACATCAGTCGGGAGTACAGGAGCAGAAGACGTAGAGTAGAGAAGGGACAATGCAGAGAATGTGACACAAAGGAGGGACAACACAGAGGTTGTGATGCTGGGACTGTGAAGTCCCTACACAGAAGCTGACACAATGAGACACAAAGGGGGCAATAGGTCCTCTCCTCAAGCAAAATCTTGCCAAGAAGTGTGAGAAAAATTTCTGTAAACTTTCTCACAAAAATTTCTCTTCTATTATGTTGGTTTTATCTTGTACATGAGATGTTTGTTGAAGATTAATAAAGAAACCCTCATCTGCTACATCATTTTTCCCACATTGGGTTTTTTCGGGGACATTTGTCCAAAAATAACTCTGTCATTGTGATTATACTTGTGGTAGTATTTTTCCTTGCATTTACTTTTTGCGGTATTTTAATTGTGAAGGCTGCAGTAGAATTTATTTCAATATTTGTTGTAGAAACATAGTGAATAAATTATTTTTGAATTAATAAGTAGAAGAAATAATATTAGTCACTACAATTGGATTTATATTTAGAATTTTCCCATGGTATCGAGGTGAGTTAAGAAGGAATGCAGACCGGAAGAGCTAGCATTGAAGAGAAAGAGGGATTTCTAAATTACTGCATAGGCAAAAATTCGAATCCCCAGAGGAATTGCACAGTCTAGTCTAAGAGGGAAAATTTTTCATAGGAACATTTCTGTCTAAGAGAGTCGACAGAGAGGAATATTTCTAGATTGAAGTTTTCCAGTAACAGAGGAGCAACATAGAATATTTAGCACAAAGCAGTCTTCAAGTGAAGACGCAATTGTTTCTGCAGTAGTTGCTGGGGCATAAAATCATCAGAAATCAATAGGAAAGTATCACAAAGAAGGATGGAAAATAAATATGTCTTTGAATTATCTTCCAAACTCGAAGAAAAATTCATATGCTTATCAAGTTTATCATCAGCAGATGCTTGATGCATTGATAGCAGGGATTCAACCCATATGAATAGAGTACAAGAATATTTCTCGAGGTATCAATAAGAGAAAATGGACTTCCAACTTACTATGGGAAATAGAATAACTGTACTCCAGTAGGGAGAGGCACCATAAAATTTCATACAGAAGAAGGAACCAATGTCCAAGCCACTAATGTTCTACATGTACCCAGGTTAGGAATGAATCTAATTTCAGTTTCCTAGTTATAAGACAAGGGATACGATGTATACTTCATTGGAAGGAAAGTATATGTCAAACATCCAAGATGGAAGAAGAAGAGAAAAATTGGAGCTCTAATAAATAGGATGTATAAGTTTCACCATGAGTCTCCAATGGCACTGATAAGAAACAATCATAACAATGAAAAGGAACTAAATGAACTGTGGCATAGGCGAATGGGACAATTACACCATAAATCATTGAGGATGCTTAGAGAGATTGTTACAGGATTTCTAGTCCTTAGCACTGAGCATGATGATGTATGCAGAGGATTCGTACTAGGGAAGTACGCTAAAGCAACGTTTTCCAGGAATAACAATAGAGTAGAAGGTGTATTGGGATTAATAACTCAAATATTTGTGGTCCAATGTCCACAAGAGCTCTTAGTGGTGGTGAATACTTCATCACCTTTATTGATGATCACTCTAGAAAAACCTGGATCTATTTCTTAAAGACCAAGGATGAGGTCTTTGATTGGTTCAGAGTGTTTAACGCTCTCATTGAAAACATGACAGGGAAAAATATAAAGGTGTTGTGTTCAGATAATGGTGGAGAATATACGAAAAAAGACTTCACAAAATTCTGTGCAATGGAGGGTATCAAAAGAGAATGGACAACTACATATAATCCAAAGAAAAATGGAGTAGCAGAGCAGAAGAATAGAACTATTGTTGGGGAAAAAAAGGATACGTTGTATAAACATTACTTTCCTAGATTTTTATGGGCAGAGGATTTCAACATAGCGGTGCATATCTAGAATAGAACTCCTCACAAATCATTAGGGAAGAAAACACCCAAAGGTGTCTTCACATGGAAGAAGACGGAGGTGAGTCATCTCATGATATTAAGAAGTGTGGCATATTGTCACATTCTAGTCAAGAAGCATAGTAATTGTATCACACTTCAAAAAAGGGGTACCTCGTAGGATATAACGATACCTCGAAGATATACATAATCTACTGATTCCTAGTAGCAGGAATATTGTAGTAAGACGAGATGAAAAGTTAATGGAGGATAGAGCTTTTAGGATATCCCAAGAGATTCTAGCAAAAGATCAATTCGTAGATGTTCCATTAGTCCATCAGCAGTAGGGACAACAAGGAGGAAAAAAATGAGGACAAACACTTGGATCAAGCACAGTGACCAGCACCAATATTTCCTTAAAATAAGGAAATCTAGGTAGTTCTCAGTAGATGGAATAATAGGAACATGAGGTGGATTTGATTGAGTCTCCCACCACCAGTGGTAGAACCAACAGGGAAGTATGACAGATGTTGAGGGACCCTGAGGAGTCATTCAAAGCTCCTAGAATCGAGAAGAGGCAACATAGACAGCTTGACAGGTACCAATCCTTGGTAGCAGAAGTTGAAGAACCCTCTAGATTTCAAGAAGTCATACAACACCAAGTTTGGGTGGATGCCATGGTATAATATTATAGCTATATCATGATGAATGATGCCTGGGAAGTGGTACCTAGACCAGAGGATAGATAAGTTGTAGGATCAAGGTGGATCTAGAAGATCAAGTATGTGGTAGATGGCAGTATAGAGAAGTACAAGGCTAGGTTTGTGGAAAAGGGGTATGCACATAAAGAAGGAATATAATATGAGGAGGCCTTCACCCTAGTAGCCAGATAAACCTCTATTAGATCCATTATATCTCTAACAATGCAAATGAGACGGGAGATTCACTAGATGGATGTCAAGAAAACATTCTTGAATGGGGTGACAGAAGAAGAGGTGTATATAGAACAACTCGAACGCTTTGAAACTCATGAAAAGAGAACTCATGTATGCATATTAAAGAAATCCATGTACAGGCTCAAGCAGGCACCCAGAGCATGGTATGGTCGAATTGATAGTTGCAGCAGTTGTGATTTGCCAAGAGTGATGTTAATCCTAATCTCTACTATCTAGTGTGGGATAATGAGCCACTTATTATAGTATTATATGCGGATGACTTGTTTCTAATAGGGTAATACAGGCTCATCAAGGACTGTAAGAAGAATCTTGAAGCAAAATTTGACATGAAGGATATGGGGTTGATGCATTATTTTCTAAGGTTGGAAGTTTGGTAAAAGAATAGGGAGATATTCCTTAGGAAAGGAAGATATGCTACAGAGATTATGAAGAGATTCAGAATGCAAGATTATCGACCCATGGCTACGCCCATGATCACCAACTGGAAGAAAGTAGATGCATCAAGAGACAAGGAGGTGGACCCCACCTTGTACAGACAGCTCATTGAGTCACTCGTGTATCTGGTCAACTCTAGGCCACATATTCGTTTCACTGTCAACGCCCTTAGTTAGTTCATGGTGGAATAAAAAAGGGTGCATTGGGCAGCATCTAGGCACATTCTTAGATATGTGCGTGGAACTGTCGGATATGGGTTGAAATACACTCGAGGATATGACGCCAGATTGAATGGATTCATAAATGTAGATTGGGCAGGACGTTCAGTAGACCACAAAAGTACCTCTAGGTATTGCTTTAGTGTTGGATTAAAAATGATATTTTGTTGCAGCAAGAAGCAGAATTCGGTAGCTCTGAGCTTAGTAGAAGAAAAATATATGGCAGCGAGCACAAGTACGTGTGAAGCTATATGGCTTAGAAAACTGCTTATGAGTTTTTTCAAGAAAATGATCAAATCTGACGTGCTACGTGTAGAAGCTGACGCAGTGAGACACAGAGGGGGCAGCAGGACCTCTCCTAGTGTTATCACCAAAATATTGATCATCTAGCCTAATCTACTAGATGGATATAATTACACCATGTAAAGCCAATTTTACCATAGTAAAATTGCTTTCACTGTGAGAAATTACCTAATAAACCACCTTTATTAAGTAATTTATAGTTAAACCCATGAAGAATAATTAAATAAATCATTATTTATTTGATTTTCTTCTAGGAATATTTAATTTAACCACTGTTTTATTATTATTTGTTAGGGTCCAACCCTAACCCCCTTATTTATGTAATAGGATCGAGTCATAGTTATAGTTAAGTAAAGAGTCAATAAATCCCATATTAATAATTGTAAGTGGTTAACCCGCATTTAATGCAGGGACCACAGTTAGTTGCAAATGGGCCATGGTATTAGATAGATGGTATTAATAAGAACCATGGTATTTCCCCATGGTATTGCATGTATGAATCCTATATAAAGGACAAAGAATCCCCTTGAGAAGCATTGTGTCTTATTTTGTAATTGAGCTCAGCTCTATTGGAGGTTGCCCCCTCAAAGAGGCAAGTGAACAATGGTTTCTGAATAATAAAATACTTGTTATTATTTCTCATTGTTCTATGTTTTGGGTATATTTCTTTGCATATTTGGTATTCTGGTATCGTCTTGCAGGTTAAGAGCATAACATTATTCCTTGTCAAATTTGACCCAATCATGAAAAATAAACAGATAAATCATTATGTATTTTATTTTTCTCTAAGAATAATTAATTAATCACTAATTAATTATTATTCTTTATTAAATTTGACTAAATCCCCTATGAATAATTAAATAAATCCTTATTTTTTTATTATTCCTTAACTAATTCCTTGAGATGATAAATAAATCATTTATTTATTTATTATTTCTAAATAAAAGTTTAAATACTTTTTCCCTCCTAACCAAATATAATAAAATATTCCAAGTGGTTATTACAAGAATGGGATCAATAATATTTTATAATTGCTCATTATTCAAGGATAACTCAATATTCTGTTATAAATAGAAGGGTTTTCCATTCATTATTCACTTTTGATTATTTTCATTGTTGCACTCATTGTTTTAACTCTGATTATTTTCATTGTCACACACCATATTTTTACTGGGTTTATGCATTATTGAGGAGATAGACTCTACAAAAGCTGAAATCATTTGAGGATTGCCAAGAACCCATCCCATAGAGGGGGACTTGTAACATTTATCTTTTCTCACAGGTGTTATTATTAAATTGTTCTTTACATATCTGGTTTCCTTTGGATGTTTTGGGGTTATTACTCTTTCTTTCACTATTTAACTATGATTGCAGCATAGATCAGAATTTTGGCATGTTTTGTTTCTATTAATAGTCATAGATCTACAATGTTTGGCAGTCATTTCTACTGTTGAGATTGTTTTTCATCCACAATCTTAAGTGGGTTCTTTTCATACATCATTGAGAAGAAAACACTACAACGAATTGGCGACTCCACTGGGTTTTATACTTCAGATCCAGAAACCTGGGCGACCTTTGGTTTTCAGCTTAGGGTTTCCTATTTTTTCTCTTCTATTAATGTTTCCTAGTGTTTTAACCCTAGATCTGATAAATTTATGACTTCTGTAATCTTTCTGGTCATTTCCGTAGGTCACAGGAACCAGCTGCAGTAAAGGAAACACTTTTTTCTGAAATTTTTAAACTAGAAGTCTTGGTGTAGAAATCACAGTTTTCAGCCCAAAAGGTGCGATCTGGGCTCCAGAATGCAACTTTCTGCCCAAAAAGTATGATTTCATCAAAAAACAGTTCAGAACCTGCAATTTCCGAGTTTTAGGGTTTCTCTCAGATCTGTTGTTGGGTTTTGATGAGAGTTGTCTACTGGGTGTTTGACCTCTATCTCATCCCACTTAGGCCTTGATCCATTTTTTTTTACTAGTCGAAGTCGAATTTAGCCTCCCTTAGGGCTTCTAGTACATTTCTGCCTTTCTAGGAGGAGTTTAGTTGAGTGAGAAGTCTGAGTTTCTGCAGCACTTTCAGTGACACTTTCCAGGTCTGTAACCTTTTGTTTGAGATATGATAAGATAGGTTGATACCATCCATAGTTTCACATTAAAACTTCTTTGGTCATTCCCTTAGGGTCCCCTCAATTGCCCTAGGTATTTCACCCATCTGTCCATCTTTTTGCAGCAATCTTCCCCTCTGGTTTTTTGTTGTTGTTGAACCACTTTCCAGCAACTTAGTTTCACTTGATCCCAGTCACACCAACATTCAGATATCTTGACTGTTTTAGTTTATTTTCCATTGGTTTAGCCACCTAGCAGTACAGTGTTTGCAAACCTAGTGTTATAGACATTTTTGTGCCTTACAACTCCAATCATGAAATGTCCATAAACCAAGGGCTCCTAAGTCCCTAAAAGTGTTGTTCTAACCCCTAAAGGAACAAGGTCAACAGATTATAGCTTCTCCCAGAAGTTCTCCACTAGAAACTGCTCAGAATAAGTCAAAACAGGATCATTTTAGCTACTCCACTGGCTAGGTGCGTTGCATTGCACCTAAATACACTGTGAGGGTGCATTACATTTCAAAAGTCCCTTTTGTGGGGTGCGATGGGTGAGAAATGACAAATGGCAGTGTCATTCCATGAGGTGGAGAGACAATGGAAGCTTCTAGAATCTTCTCCTGTGACACTTGCCTCACTAAATTCGACCAAGGATGAGTAAGAGGCCTTCAGTCTCCAAGTGGAAGCAAGAACTGACAGAGAGAAGACACTAATCAAATCACAAGCTGACTCATCCTCCTTACACATATCTATATATGGATCCCTCATCTCAGAGATCTAGAGGCTGGAATTTTGCATATTGTAAGGAATTGTTGTTGGTTTTTGAGACAAACATCAGAGTATTGGGTGATCTAGGCTTTGTTGGAGGTGAAGAGGGGCTTCTTTGCTGGGAGGTTTATGTTGGGTCAGGAACCACCGGTTGTAACTCCTCCTGGATCTTTTCTTGTTTTATCAATAAAAACTATTTGAGTTTTTCCTCCATGCTTTTGTATCATTGATGCTTGTTACATTTGTATGGTTAACTTAAATCTGATCCTAAGTTGTTTATGAATATAGATCCATGTCTTTGTATATTGTTCTTCTTCTATGATCTTACAGGTATTTTGTGAAGCTGGGCAAGTAAGGGAGCAGTAGCTGGAGACTGTCAGGATTAGCGCAAGACACAGGTTGGTTCTTTCTAGTCCTTTCTATCTATAGTTCATAAAGGAAATACAAAAGTAGTTTTTCTTTGTTTGTTTCTAAGGAAACTGTCACACCTTAGTGGGATAGAGCAGTTCTAAATAGACACTTTTCCCTGTAACAAAATGGCGACTCCGCTGGGGAGGATGTCTAATTAGTTTGTTTGTGTATCATTCTTTGTTGTTTGTTTCATAAACTTATAAGTAGCTTTCGAACTGCATTTGCCATAAAAAATGCAAAGTAGACATCTGCTGCTTCAATCCATTCACTGGATCTGTTTATGATTTGAATAGCTGATTCAAAAACTATCTGATTGCCCTTGTGATAGCTCTTAGACCCTCCTTAGATCTACCCCTAATTGTGCATTACTGATTGCTTTTACTCGGCCAAAAACCAAAGACTGAACTGCAAACTGTGACCCAGAACCCAGACAGATTCTCGTTTATGGCCCAGCATAGGTACTGTTAAGAGATCCTGAATTTCAGCGCACTTCCCGAAAGGGCAACCTGCGCTGCATTTCAGATTCGCTGTGTTATAGGTGCGCTGATCAGACTAGCCCTGTGCAACTGTGGTTCTTGTGCTTCATTCTTTCCAGTTCTGTCTCTGAATTTTGCTGCCTGTGATCAATATATGTCTGTTTAAAACCCCTTTTCCTTGCTGTTATTCCGCCTCCTTTGTACAAAAGAACTGTAGATTTTTTGTGTGTTTGTTGAGTCATTTACAATTTTCCATTGCAAAAGTGGAATAGTTGTACTGTCGTCCTTTGATTTGGATCTGTTGCAAGTGTCGATTTCGATCATAGGAGAAAGTTTGATTGCTATTGATGGTCGATTATACTGTTACTATTGTCTTTGGTCTGAATTTGTGATTTTCTAGTGTTCAGGACAAGTGTTCATTTCAAAATCGCAAGGTGTCGTAATCATCTCTGTTTTTGATTTCGAAAAAGAGCTTGTTTATATTTGTCGCTTGAAAAGAAATTCAGATTTGTACATCAACTTTATTTTTAGCATCAACACTAAGAAAGTCGAAAACAAACACATGCATGTGCATATGCATATAGACAGTCTATTTGGCTTGATTTAGGAAAGTGCATTTACAGTGTGCTCTTTGCTCTTTGTGAAAAGATTGTGTCTTTCTTTTCCCCTAGTAGCTAGGATTTTCATTGCACAAAAGAGATAAAAGTTTGTTTATCATCTTTAGATTGCATTTTAGGAATTACATCTACATCTCGTGGTGAACCCAAAAGGCAAACTTCATAAGCAAGATCAACTTAAAATAAATTCAATGAATCTAACAACGCTTTGGAACTTAACACACAACATTTAGAGGTATAGGCTAGAGACGTATTCCAGTGTCGTAAAGCCTGGTAACTGTTGTCCTCACTGATGGTTGGGTGATTGCTCCACTTTGAGACGATAAGTGCCAGTACGCACTTGTGCTCCCACGTACCGTCAAGTATATTTTGGGAGACCCCTATAGGCTTAAATCCTTTATCCTTAGGAAGCCGTGTCTTTATCGATCGCAATGCACTGAACACAGCATTTAGGAAGATTGACTGCCGTACCGTAAAAAGTATTCTGCAGTTTTGCGATTGGTTTGGTACTCCCTCTACCGAGATCTCCAGAGTATTCCCTTTCGTTCCTTTTCAGACTCCTTAACGGAAAAGGTCCATTTGAGCACTTTTCACTTCAGACTCATTAAAAATCGAAGGCGACTAGAGTCATCTTTTGTTTTTTCTCGACTCTTAAAAACTGAAAAAACAAGTTGTGTCAAAGCGTATTAAAATTTATTTTAAACGGAATATTCATTACCCCTTTCCTACGTTGATCTTGGGTTGAGAAAATGGAGTCAACCAACCAAGGAATTCCCCTTGGAGGAAATCCTAGTCCCTTCTCCTCTTGGGAAGATGTTGGTGCGCCCCATATGGCCACATTGTCGCTTCCAGGACTGACAATTGGTTTGCCTGTATGGCTCTTCTCAACCTCTGTCGTTCAGAACACCACTATTCATGAACAATCGAATCAGCAATTAGACGAGTCCAGAGTAGCCCACCAACCTTCTACTTCCTCTAATTCTTCCTCTCCTCCTTCCTCTTCGCTTGATGGGGCTGGTAAAGCCAAAAGTCAAGTTCCTAAGGAGAAGAAGGAAAAGAAGAAGAAAGAGAAGAAGAAGAAGGAGCCAAAGGCGAACGGGGGAAAACGAGTGTCGTCTAACGAAAATCCACACACTGCACTGACCAGGCCTAAATTGCCATGTGTCATTTGCAAAGGAGACCACTTTCACAGAGATTGTCCTTGCATCCCTCGGATCTTAAGGGACTAGTCTCCTCGTTTGCACAACCCGGTGTCGTTAACCTCTGATGATCATGCTGAAAGCACACCGTCAACTAGTGAAAGTGAAGCCCCAGGACAAAAAGGGAAATGTAGATTCCCTTGTAAACTGTGCGAAGGCGATCATGCCGTCCACCGTTGTCCCTTCTTAGACGAAGCTAAAAGAGTTTTGGATGATCGTCCGATATCACCGTTACGACTTCCTCCTAGATATAAAAACTCTTGCCGAGTTCGTCGCTAGTTGAAAATCCGGCTGACCCGCTCAGGTGGTCGGCCGAAGCATCTGTCATTGAAGATGAACCATCTGAATCCATACCAGACGAAAGTCAAAAGGTCGAGGCGGCAGTTGACCCGGTCTTGCCTTCAGAGGTTCCATCTTTAGAAGATACAATCACTGAAGAGAACAAGGATGACACCGTCCAAATTATCTTCATAAACACAGACTCCGACGAACATGGGGGAAATTTACCCGTTCCTTTACCGCAGGAAGGAAGTTCGTCAGAGCCATACTCGGCCGTCTATTCGGTCCCACCTCCAAGCAACCTAGTTGTCTCCTTCGACTGGAATCAACTAGGAAGACCCCGTTTACCAGCTAGCGTACCATTCCGAATTATCGTTCAAATATATAGAATGGTTATGGCTAGTACCATCATAGATGAGGGGGCTTCTGTGAGTATCCTTTCCTCAACTGCTTGGAAAGCGCTTGGTTCGCCATCGCTTTTGCCTAAGATGAGAAATCTGACAGGCATTGATAAAGGAACCAGTCGACCGTTAGGAATCCTTCCCAATGCGCCCATAACATTGAGAGGGAAAACCATTCACATGAACGTTATGGTAGTTCAAGGACCCCTGGATTATAATCTACTCCTTGGAAGAGACTATATTTATTGCATGGGAGCAATTGTCTCCTCACTCTTTAGAGTAATGTGTTTTCCGCACGAAGGAAGAGTGGTCAAGCTCGTAGACCAGCTTTCATTTCATGGATCATACAGAGCAAATAGTCATATACCATCCCTGAATGGTATTTTCACGCAAGAAATGTCTCAATCTCTAGTCCGTCCTCCTGATGAGCACGAGTAATTCGGAGGGATATGACTGAAACCCAGGGGGCATGCACCATGGTCTGCTTCGGCAGGAAAACTTCGGGTATAGGGTAGGTTTCTGCGGGAGAATATGACTAGTCTGTACCCCCATCCGTGATTGCAAGAGGGGGTTATTCTAGAACAAGATTCTCTTGTCAAAGTTATGTGAGTGGAGTAGCCTCCTTCACTCACCTTTGTTTATCTCAGTAGACATCGCTGAAGAAGTGTTTTGTTTGCGCTGTGAATAGAACAATCTTTGGGTAACCTGTAAGAGGTATACCCTTCCTGATAAAACAAATGTTTTGTCAGCTCGAATAGAGGGTGACCTTGAAACTTTGTTTTATACCTGGGGGCATGTAAACATTTTGGAGTGCAAGCAAAGAGCGATCATTTATCTGTTTTTTGGATTGGTCGTTCCCTAACTTGCATAAAGAAAGGTTGTGGGGCAAAACTCTAAAAGTTGCCGTTTTTATATGAGACATTCTTATCATACGACTGGATTAAGCGAGCAATGTTACCGCAAGGTTCAAGCTCGTTAAAAAATAAACCCGCATCGAGCAGTTTTAGCACATAGTTCAAGCTCGTTAAAAAATAAACATAAGACATGAGCAAATGTTTCCACCCGCGTTTAAGCTCGTTAAAAAATGAACTATTCCCCGGTAAATAACCACCATGAATGTAGTACTTCAGCCATTAAAGCCTTGGTCGTGTTTGCACCGTCACCTCCACTTTTTCATTGGCCGATCATTCACCTCCATTTGATTGTTTACCCATTTTGAGGAACAGCTGTGAAGAGTGATTTCATTAGCCATCCTTGTGACACTGCCGTGATTGGAAAATTCCAAACCTTACCTGGAATCTGCTGCTACCCATTTTATCACTCATTCCTCAAAAGACGAGTCTCCTTTAAGCTCTTTTCAACTGACTCGTAAAATATGAAAAGATTGCCAAGTCCTTGGCCTTCCAGCTCGTTAAAGGGATAGGAAGTGCTATCCCTCATCTAGATTTTAATCTTTTTGGACCTGAGGGATTATTGCACAAAAAGATCGAGTGCTTGTTTTGTTCGGCTCGTTAAAACTATCGAAAATTCATCCCTTCTGTATTGTTTTATACTTTTTCGGACTTAAGAGATTAGATGACGAAAAAGGAATTTTGGAGTTACCTTTACGTTCCTTTTTAGACTCTTTAAAATTGAAAAGGACCGAGTTATCTTTGTCGTTAAACTCGTTAAAAATATTAATAGCGACAAACTTGTCTTTAGACGAGAACGAGTTTCACTATCGCTAGGCTCGTTAAAACATAGCGATGAGTTTGCCTGAAGGGCAAATTATAGAACAAGCATATGTTATCCTCCTCAAGCTTGACAAAAATAAAGAGGTACTGGTCAGCAATGACTGGGGAAAAATTGGGAAGAAAACTCAAAGAATCTTTATTGGTAGCAAGTCGCTCTTGAACATGACACTTCCACTCCGTGTCCGAGTCGGGTTGGGTTGTTTCATTCACCGGTCACATCGCCATGGTCACGCCATACCATCCACATTTGGGGTTAATGCTACCAATCCATCACATCAGTGTCGCCGATATGTTCAAGAGAAGTCATCCAGAGAAGTCACCTGTGTCTCACCCACTACCATACATTATACTCCATTCTTTCATGACCGCCACCCTGAACATTATATCATCAGATTGTTTTCACCTCCATCAAAATCATTTGCTCCATTCCATGTCATTGATGTGGGATTCATTAAGGCCCTCCTTTGATGGATCACTTCTTGTCGACGTCAGCTCATTATCCAAGAAGTTGGTCTAGGAACACCCCATTCAGTACTTTGAAGCTTGCATGCCTCAATGGCAAGTTTCTCACTTCCGGCGACAGGTTTACATCAATGAACTTCGACCGAAAGATTTTGCGTGGTGTTCAAAGCCAAGTCCTTTATTCACACCACGTGAATTGTACTGCAATACCTTGAGGAGCATTATCATTATCGGTGATTCCTCTCGTGCTTGTTAACAGTTTACATCATTGACTGGTAATCAAGCGATGTCTTTCCATGTTCGACTTCAAAACATTTCTCACATGGATCGACTTGTACTTCGAGTAAATATCGGACGAGATTGAAGACCCCGGATCTAGTTTCATCCATCCGGGCTGCGATATATATTTAGGGAAATAAAGACATCAAATGTACAGCATTGCAGCACAGATAATCATCCTACCAAAAGGATGATGGCTCTATCAGAATCATCAGTCTACACTCAAACGATTGTCTGTCCTATGTACATGAAAATGAATTTATAAAGCTGAGCATGGGAATGCCCACCTCAGCTAGATCATGAAAACAGTATGAAGATAATGTATTGTATTGTATCTTATTACAGGTCTCCTCCCAACATTGAAATAACTTCGGATCCTCATAATAAAGCATTTCACCCGACACCAAAAGGTTAACGGCCTCATACTTTAGGGGGCAACTGTTATAGACATTTTTGTGCCTTACAACTCCAAGCATGAAATGTCCGTAAACCAAGGGCTCCTAAGTCCCTAAAAGTGTTGTTCTAACCCCTAAAGGAACAAGGTCAACAGATTACAGCTTCTCCCAGAAGTTCTCCACCAAAAACTGCTCAGAATAAGTCAAAACAGGATCATTTCAGTTGCTCCACTGGCTAGGTGCGTTGCATTGCACCTAAATACACTATGAGGGTGCGTTGCATTTCAAAAGTCCCTTCTGTGGGGTGCGATGGGCGAGAAATGATAAATGGCAGTGTCATTCCGTGAGGTGGAGAGACAATGGAAGCTTCTAGAATATTCTCCTGTGACACTTGCCTCACTGAATTCGACCAAGGATGAGTAAGAGGCCTTCAGTCTCCAAGTGGAAGCAAGAACTGACAGAGAGAAGACACTAATCAAATCACAAGCTGACTCATCCTCCTTACACATATCTATATATGGATCCCTCATCTCAGAGATCCAGAGGCTGGAATTTTTCATATTGTAAGGAATTGCTGTTGGTTTTTGAGACAAACATCAGAGTATTGGGTGATCTATGCTTTGTTGGAGGTGAAGAGGGGCTTATTTGCTGGGAGGTTGATGCTGGGTCAGGAACCACCGGTTGTAACTCCTCCTGGATCTTTTCTTGTTTTATCAATAAAAACTATTTGAGTTTTTCCTCCATGCTTTTGTATCATTGATGCTTGTTACATTTGTATGGTTAACTTAAATACGATCCTAAGTTGTTTATGAATATAGATCCATGTCTTTGTATAGTGTTCTTCTTCTGTGATCTTACATGTATTTTGTGAAGCTGGGCAAGTAAGGGAGCAGGTAGCTCGAGACTGTCAGGATTAGCGCAAGACACAGGTTGGTTCTTTCTAGTCCTTTCTATCTATAGTTCATAAAGGAAATACAAAAGTAGTTTTTCTCTGTTTGTTTCTAAGGCAGCTGTTACACCTTAGTGGGATAGAGCAGTTCTAAATAGACACTTTTCCCTGTAACACCTAGTTTGGGTGGGGTTTAGTTAATTGTTTTTCTATTTATTTTATGTTATATATTTCAGTTTATTTGGAGCATTTTTTTTTCGTTTTTTTTTACAAACACGACCTGAGGTTAATCAATTAATACACTTGCACACACAAGCACACCTTAAGTGAAGGGCACTTGGTTTACACTGCCAAGCCAAGACTTAACATAATAAATTTATCTCACCGCATCAAAGATAGAAGATAAATTGTTGATCTCCCTTCATGTTTTCCGTGTTCTGTGTGTCCTTTCGTCATTGTGCCACCAAGGCACTAGTTGCAGTGACTATGAGGCCTTCACCCCCAGTTTCCACTTGGGCATATTACTACTCCCCGTCAAGTTCGAGTTCATAGCCCTCCGAGTCCCCATTTCGACTCTTCTCCTGGTCCTTTTGATTCCTCATTTGATTCTGAACCTCTTTCACTGCATATCATCACCATGTCTGGACCCATTGCAGGTGCAAGACCCCAATTTGGTTGTGCGTCCAGTGCTATATCGATGGTCACATTAGGTTGAACAGTCTCAGGAACCATTTTGGTAGCCCCATGCTCCCCTTTATGGTTGCTTTAAGTCTACCGGATCTTAACTAGTTGATAAATGACTCCATACACCATGATGTTGGTTCGTCCTCTATGTTGACTAAGCTTCCCTCAGACATCCCAAAGTTTGAGGGTATTGTTGGAGAGGATCCTAACAACCATGTCCAATCCTTTCACATGTGGTGTTTGTCCAACTCCATAACTGATGACTCCATTCGTCTTTGGCTCTTTCAATGCACACTCATTGGAAATGCTACAAAATGGTATGTTGACCAACTCACCGCCTCTCATTCCCTTTTCGTGATGCTTTTTAAAGTGTTATTGTCCTATTTCTAGTTACCTCTTTGGTACGACATTGGTATTGAGATTTTGACCACATTTCGTCAATCCTACGCTACTCACCTTTCTGACCATGTTCAAGAGTGGCATCAAAGGAGGAGCACATGTTGTGTCCTGCCTTTTGAAGACCGTTTTTATCTAGATTGGTTTATCAAGAGCCTTTTATCCCCCATCGGGAAATATGTCGCATCTCATTTTCCTCAGACCAAGGAAGAATCTCTCCAGACCGCTTTGAGATCTGATCTGATTTATGCTCAATCAAGTTATGTCTATACCGTTATTCCATACCTCCCTCATCCTGGCAGTGCTAATGCATGGGGGCATCTCACATCGCCGAGCATGTTGTTAGATCCATTTCACACTCTTCGCCCTATTCTCAACAGAGTTATGGATACCCGTAGGGGGGCACCAGTTCCTCCAACATTTATGCCCCTCCTGATAGCAACATGTTTCCAAGGCCACTACACATTTACCAAATTGTTGCTCCTTCTTATGCACAACCTAGCGCTCCAGCCCCTCAAGCATTAGCGTTTCAGCTTCCTGATGAGCCCCAAATTTGGTAACATTTTGGGCTCATTTGGCCTAACTACCCTTGCTCAATCCTTCATTTTTCATAACTTATGCATCATTTTTTAGTATGTTTATGTCATTTGTACCAGTAAGGGTAGTCACTATTCCTAGGTGGCTAACACGTGCTCATTTCAGGATTTTTTGACACATGTTGGAGCAAAACCGAGTAGACAAGGGCTAGGAGACAACCAAGCTGGGGTTGAGGATTCATAGGGGGGTTGTCCACGGCATTAAATAGCCTTCCTCGGTATCTTCACCCCCAACTCCGAGCTCCAAAAGCCACCAAAACCGGATCTAGAAGGCAGCCAAACAGATTTTGTGGAAGCAGTTGTTCACTCCCAGTTTGGTCAGCCAAGTCCCATAGATTTAGGAGGCCAGCTTGGGCCTCGTGATGTATAAATGATAAGGCTTTAGCCTTCGAAAAGGACTTTTGGAAAAACTTTTGCACATTCTGCACTACGAGCTGCCAGCTCTGTTTTGTTCTTTTGTAGCCATTATTGGCATAACTCTTGACTTATGATTATTATTTTTTAATGGAAAGCAGTCAGATTTGATCTCAACTCTGAGTTTCTAGAGGAGCCATAGCTCTCAGGGTTGGGCCCAACCTGAGAGCCTAGGGCCTCCTTCTTTGTATTGATATATTTCCTTCAGCATTATGATTTTCTTTGTATGCATTTGAAACGCAGTTTGTTGAGTTAGATTTCGTTGTGTGGTTAAGTAGGTCATTGTTGAAGAATAGAGTTGTTTCAGATGTCTAGAATAGAGTAATGAGATAAGAAGTGATAAAAGCTCCAGAAAAGGGTTGCCTGCACTCTCATTTTCACCTCTTCCTAGGGGCTGGAATTGCAGACAGTGCCGCCCAACAAAAACACTAGTTGCTTACCCATGCAATCTTCGGTGAAGTGTTTTCATTTGTAGGAGTTATTCATGCGTTCAGACCTCTTGGAATGTTTCTTTGCTTCAGTACTATACATGGTTCTCTTTAGAAGTAACGTTGCTGTTCATTGGTTTCATTAACAGTTAGGACAGATTAGTTAATATTTTGATTATGTGCAGGACGTGGTTGATTTGGTTAACTTTACACCGTGCGGTGCATCTCCATCACTCTCTCGTCCATCTAAGCTTCGTCCAGGCCAACTGCTCATCTCCACGTTAGATCCCTTGTCTCACAACTACTCTTTTGCCCATGTCACCCTACCTTCTTGGCCTTCCATTTCCTCTGCCCTCTTTAAGACAAGCTAGCTTTCCACACCCTCTCATCACTTCATCTCTATGTCACTAAGTCATTACAGACCGCTATCCTACCTCCCTATCCATTCATGCATCCTCTTTCACTCACCCATCATCCAAAATCCAATTGTAGAACATCCTGTAGAAATTTCTGAACATCCTGTAGAAATTCTGAAACATCCTGTAGAAGCTCACGAATGAGGTTTCTTGATAGCCAAACTCTGTGAAAATATCTGGAAGGGTGTTAGGGACCCCTTAGGCCCTCTCTGTACCATCCCAACCTTTTCCAAGCATTTCTCCTCCTTGATCCACCCCTGCAAAGTGAAAAGCCAGTTAAAAGCACATGCATGATAATTCTAATAACTCAGTCAAAAATACAAAAAGATGTTTTCTTCAGCTAGAGGCAGTGTAGACACATGTATTTTACCTTCATAGAAGTAATGGCATCTCTTCTCATAGTTTGCATTTTCTCCTTTGCATAAGTAGGACTAGTTGGTAGAATTAGGGTTTGCTAGGGTTTGCGTTTCTTTTTGGCTTTCAGTTTCTTTCCGCAAGTAGATTAGCTCCTTTGAGTTAGCTTTCGTCCATCAGTTAAAAAGCTTCTTCTAAGAGCTCATAGAAGTTGGCTTAAGCCCCTAGCGGACTTGTGCCAGCTGACCAAGTGACAGCTGCGGCAAGAGCTAGTACTTGTGCATACAACATTGTCGCTTCCAAGTTTGTTACGAACTACCGGGTTGATAAAATTAAAGAAGGGAGTCCCAGGAGTTGTAGAATTATTGCTACAATACTGGAGCCCACCATCCTTTTGGTGCCGTTGCCGAGGAAGCGTCAGAGTATTGGTGATTGTTGCTTTTCTTCTATTTTCCTACTCTCGCCTTCTGCTAAGTAGTTTATTTCATTTCCATTCTGCAATTTCCTTTCCGCAAAAGTAGCGTAGACATTTCCTGCTTTCATAGATTAGCATTTCAATTCCGCAATTTCATTTCTGCAAGCGTAGATTAGCATTTCAATTCCGCAAGCGTAGCCTAGCA
This sequence comes from Pinus tabuliformis, assembly GCA_031772625.1. NCBI lineage: Eukaryota > Viridiplantae > Streptophyta > Pinopsida > Pinales > Pinaceae > Pinus > Pinus tabuliformis. The sequence continues at coordinate 840,962,544 of CM062815.1, forward strand.
TTTCATTCCTGCAATTTCATTTGAGCAAAATAGATTAGTTCTTTCATGCTTTCATTTCAATTCCGCATTTCCATTTCAGCAAGATAGTTAGTTGCAGTTCAATCTATTTTAGTTTTGCAGGTACCAGAAAAAAAAAAACAAAAGCAATCAAAAGTCTTTCCATTTCATGCCTCGTAGAAATCGAGATAAAACAGGCAAATTCTTACCCAACACCCCCACCACTTCACTGAGTCACCCTTCTCTCTTCTTTGGTGACAGTGATCCAGAAGAACCTATAGGCGAGCCTCTTGAGATATACAAAGATCCTATAACAGAAGAAGAGTTAGAGAACATTCCAACTAAAGCCATGGCTGACAATAGAAGAGAAGATGAGAGAATAGAAGGTGCCTTTCCCATCCGAGAGACCAATGGAGACATGAAAATGAAAAACATAAGCCCCTCCGCTTTACCTCACTTCCATGGACTGACTACTGAAGACCCTGATACCTTCCTGTTTGAGTTTTCTGTCCTTTGTCGAACCTATGACTATACTGAAGATGAGCAAAAACTGAAACTCTTCCCCTCTACCCTTAAGGATGCAGCATTACACTGGTTCATGGGCTTACCTGGGAACAATATCACCACTTGGGCTCAGATGCAGCAAGCTTTCAATACCAAATACCGGGACTACTGTAGGTCCAAGGAAGCCAAGGGAGAAATCTTTCGGATGACCATGGGGAATGATGAGTCTTTAGAAGATTACGAGGAAAGGTTCCAACTTAGCTATAAACGGGCCAGGTGCACACTTGACCCTAAATCTCTCAAGTTGGTCCTGCTCCGAGGAGTCCTTGAAGACCTTCTAGATACCCTTCACATGCTAGCTGGAGGAGATATTTACCAACTACCTTATGAGGATATTAAGACTGTGTTTAGGAACCACTCTAGGGCAGCCCGGAAAAGAGGTAGAGGAAACCCCCTCTCAGCTAGTATTCCTTTCTCCAAACATGAGTTTGCAAATCAGTTAGAGGACCTCAAGAGTGAGGTGAGACAGACCATTTCCATGCAACTTGATACATTCCGAATCCAGCAGAAGAAAGAGGAAGCTGAGAGGGCTTTGGCTGTCTTCTGCCCTAGGTGTACAAGGAAGCACCCTAAGAACGAGTGCCCACTACATTCGGTAGAGGTATGTTTCGTTTGTGAGGAGGACCACCCCACAAACCAATGCCCAACCTTACCTGGGCTTAAAGCCATGTACCAAGGAACAGAGGCGCCCACTGAACCTCTCTATTTCCTCAACCAAAGGAGGCCACATGGACCGAGACCTTACCAGAAGGGGATGCAAGGGACATCCCAAGCTTATTATAACCCCAACCAATATGCTCCTATGCCTTCCTGGGGCCCCCCTGCTCATCCTTCCTGGTCTGTACCTCCCCCATGGTCTTACCCACCTCAGTACCATACTCAGCCCACTACTCATTCGTTTCACTCACATGCCCAACCACAGCCTCAGTGGAATGCACCTCAACCGGGGTGGAGGCCCCAGTACAATACTCCTCCCGCCATTTTGCCTCCACCACCAGCTCAACCACAACCATTACCTCCTGCTCCTCCAAGACGACCCCAAATGCCTGCTCAATCGAACCCGAATCCCAACAACCGACAGGCCCAACAGGTATACACTGGGGAAACAAAATGCCCTACCTATGCTGTGGAGATCCAGGAGATCAACCTGCGATCTGGGAAGACTCTTCCGGATCGCCAACCTCCTCCCCTAGAGGACAAGGAAGATAAACAGGAAAGTGAACCAAAAGCCATTCCACCCTTTCCTGAGAGACTAACAGCAACCACACAACCCAACCCAGAGGAGGATGAGCTTCTGGGAGAACTCAAACAGTTGTGTGTGAGAATACCACTTCTCCAAGCCATCAAAGATGTACCGATATACAACAAACTGGTTAAGAAAAAGTGTTTCAAACACTCAGGCAGGTGAAAAAGAGATGCCTCAACCATCAACGTCAGAGGACAACTTTCTGATCTTATGTTGGGGCAAGTAATCTGCCCAAAGTATTTGGATCCTGGGAGTCTTGTAGTTGATGTCCACACCAATGGCACCATCATACCCCACACTTTGATTGATCTAGGGGCTACCATTAATGTGATGACCAGAGATACCATGCTCAAACTCAACCTTCAGGGTTCCTTAAGAAAGACCTCGACAATCCTGCAGCTATCAGATCGCTCCACCGTGACTCCCGAAGGGATTGTAGAGGATGTCTTGGTCTCTGTTGACTCTTGGGAGTAACCTGCAGACTTCTTGGTTCTTCAACCAAAGGCAAAGCTTACTGGATACCCCCTTATTTTGGGAAGGCCTTGGTTAGCCACTGCGGATGCTTACATAAGCTGCTGTGCAGGAAACATGACCATAAAAAATGGTCCTATGTCCAAGCAGCTAGTCCTATATCCTCCTGCTCAAGCTCTATTAGAGCATGACTTACCACTTTGGTTGGAAGAAGGAGAAGAGGATGAGGTGTACCCTGCACCCTTGTGCACCTTAGAAACCACCAGGGGAGGCCCTCAAACCGAGGATGATTTGATTGAGACCTTGATTCAGAATCCACCTCCAAGTGCATTGTCCTTAGAGAAATTGGTGGAGGATACCCAAGCCAGCACCTTAGTGGACCTTTGTGTGACCAATCCAACCACTCCCAGAGTCAAAAATGTGGAGTTTGGCCCCGAGAGAACGTTAAAGATCAGCTCCTCCCTATCTCCTTCCCAGGAAAAGGAGCTGTGTAGTCTGTTGGCCAGTCATCTAGATGATTTTGCTTGGAGCTATAAGGAGATGAAAGGAGTCCATCCTTCGGTCTGTACCCATCACATCTACATCAAAGAAGATTGTAAACCGGTCATGCAACCCCAAAGGAGAATGAATCCAACCCTTAAGGACATCGTCAAGGAAGAATTGCAAAAACTGCTGGATGCAGGATTCATTTACCCCATCTCGGATAGCGAGTGGGTGTCCCCTATGGTGTTGGTTCCCAAGAAAAACGGGAAGTGGAGAATCTGTGTGGACTATCGAGAACTGAACAAAGCCACCAAGAAAGACCACTTTCCTCTACCCTTCATAAATCAAGTGTTGGATGGACTGGCGGGAAAGAAGTTTTTCTCTTTCCTAGAAGGGTTTAGCGGGTATAATCAGATCCAAATCAGCTCGGAAGACCAAGATAAGACCACCTTCACTTGTCCTTGGGGTACCTTTGCTTACCGAGTTCTTCCCTTTGGACTATGCAACGCTCCTGCCACCTTCCAGAGAGCCGTCTTGAGCATCTTTTCCGAGCTGGTCCATGACTCGGTGGAAATCTATATGGATGACTTCACTCCTTATGGGTCCAACTTCCAGGAAGCATTGTCCAATCTGGGAAAAGTCCTAACCAAGTGCATTGAGATGAACCTGTCCCTTAGTCATGAAAAATGTGAGTTCTTGATGACTAAAGGGACCGTGCTAGGACATACCATTTCTCGCCAAGGGTTACAGGTGGATCCTAACAAAATTTCTCTCATAAAAAAGGTTCCACCTCCTCAGAAGGTAAGAGATGTTCGAAGTTTCTTAGGGTTAGCAGGGTATTATAGGAGATTCATTAAAGACTTCAGTAAGCTAGCCTCGCCATTGTTTGGCCTCTTAGCAAAAGATGTTGAGTTTAAATGGACTGACAATTGTCAGAAGGCTCTGACTGAATTAAAGGATAAGTTGGTGTCTGCCCCAATCTTGAGAGGTCCAAATTGGGCCCTACCTTTCCACATCCACACTGATGCCTTGAACAAAGCCATAGGGGCAGCCTTAGGACAAGTTTAACAAAAACTTCCATATGCCATATACTTTGTCAACAAAAACTTATCCAAGGCAGAACTGAATTATACTGTAACTGAGAAAGAATTCTTGGCTGTGGTCCGTGCAGTGAACAAGTTCCGACATTATATCACTGGCTATCAAACATTTGTACATACTGATCATGCTGAAATTAGATATTTAATGAATAAACCAGATGTGAATGCTCGTATTATTAGATGGTTACTTTTGTTGCAGCAGTTTGATTCGACTATCGTTGACAAACCAGGTAAAGAAAATGTTGTTGCTGACTTCTTGTCTAGATTGGATTTACCTGCAGGTGAGGATGGAACAGTGGATGACCAGATGCCAGATGAACATCTATTTTCTATCTCAGTACTCTCTCCATGGTTTGCTGATATAGCAAACTACCTTGTCTCAGCACAGTTACCTCTGCACCTATCCTCAAGAGAGAAGAGCAGAATGGTAAGGAAGAGTGCCTCATTCACTTGGATCGGGGGCAACCTGTTCAAGCTTGGCCCCGACCAGATCTTAAGGCGTTGTGTAAGGGAGGAGGAAGTCTTTGATATCCTCCTAACTTGTCATGACGGGCCTTGTGGAGGACATTTTGCAGCCAAAAGAACTGCCTTCAAAATCCTACAGGTAGGCTACTATTGGCCCACGCTTCATCAAGATGTCAGAAGATATATCAGCCAATGTGACCGATGCCAAAGGATGGGGAAACCGACTCCAAAGGACGAAATGCCTCTCCAACCTCAAGTGACTCTTGAGCCATTTGAGAAGTGGGGGATGGATTTTGTGGGTCCAATCAATCCTCCTTCAAGGCAAAGGTCTTACATCATTGTGTGCACAGACTACCTGACAAAGTGGGCAGAAACCAAGGCAATCAAAGCAGCGACAGAAGAAAAGGTGGTCGAGTTCTTAAGAGAAAACATCTTCTACAAATTTGGCTACCCAAGAGAGCTAGTCACCGATCAAGGAAACCAGTTCACCTCCAACTTAATTGAAGACCTACTCACTCATCACAAAATCAAGCATAGGACTTCCACCCCCTATCATTCTCAAGCAAATGGGCAGGTGGAAGTCACCAATAGAGCATTGGAAGGGATCTTGACTAAGGTGGTGAGCAGTAGTAGAAAATATTGGGCAGATCGCCTGGTTGAGGCCACTTGGGCTTACAACACCACTTGGAAGACCACAACCGGCTTCACACCTTATGAGCTGGTCTATGGGAAGAGAGCTTTGCTGTCAATTGAGTTCGAGTACAACACCTTGAGGATGGCAGCTCAGCTGGACTTAGATCTCAGCCATGCCCAACAAGAAAGGTTATTGCATCTGCATGGGCTGGATGAACACCGAATGTAGGCCCTTCTCCACTCAGAGGTGGTTCAACTTCAGAGGAAGGTATGGAATGACCGGCACCTCAATGACAAGCAATTCCAGCCAGGAGATTGGGCACTGTTGTATGATTCCAGACATAAGGATTTTAAGGGGAAGCTGAGAACAAGATGGTTGGGACCATATGCAGTGGAGAAGTGTAATGACAATGGGTCTGTTCTTGTTCGGACCATTGATGAGGAAGCCATCCCCATGCTCGTCAATGGGCATCGACTAAAGATCTACAGGAAACCTCTTTCGAGGCAAGAATTCATCAAAACTGTGGAAAAATCAGTGCTGGTCATAGAGAAGGGTTCTGCCTCTGTTTTGGGCATACCCTGAACATCAAAAAAAAAAAAAAGATCCTTGGGTGAAAACCTTTCTGAGGCTCCCAAGGCAGATGGTAGGGGTGAAAACCTCATTGAGGCGCCCCTGCTGTCTTTCTGAAAATTTTTGAATAAAAAAGACCCTTGGGTGAAAACCTCTCTGAGGCGCTCAAGGCAGATGGTAAGGGTGAAAACCTCACTGAGGCGGCCCTGCTGTCTTTCAAAAAAAAAAAATAATAATAAGAAAAAGAAGAAAAAAAAACAAACAAAGAAAAGGAAAACAGAAAAGAAGGAAGCAGAAACAGGAAAACAGGCTCAAGATTTGACAATTCATGCAGAAAAGGAGGTCTCTCAACTAAAGGACAAGGGTCCCTACTATGCTACCAGGTGACCTCACCAGCACTCCCTCCAGAAACACTCATCTCTTCCAAGGTCTGGGCACGATTTGATCACGGTTTAGCCTTCTACAGGAAGCTACAGGACTTTCTACAGGAAGTTTTTTATTTCTACAAGAAACTTCCTTTTAGAATCTTTGGACGACCCAGGATCGACTATGTGGAAGAATTTGAAGCCCGAAGTCCAATAAGGAGGCATGCAACCAATGTTTTTCTCCATCACCCACTGTTGTCGCCTCCTTCTACCACCCCTGCTGCCATGCAATGGAAATACCTGCACAGTCAAATCAGAACATTGGATTCTCAGAAGAAACAATTCTCAAATGGAATAAAGTATGCAGAGGCCCAATGTGCTACTTATCAAAGAAATCCGAGGACCCTGCAATTGTGACCGTGATTCCACCATTTCGGCATGCACCCGAGGAGGAGAAACGACTACAGGATATCCTACAGGAATCCTGTAGCAGTTGATCCGGCTAGAGCATACACCATGAAGGCACCTGCAACTCATAGAGCTGGCAAATGCACCATCCGTAGCCAGGTAACCGGTCTCGTAACCAGCAGCAGTCGGCAAGAAGGAACTCCCGTGCCTGTGCATGAAGCAGCAGCAAGCGGATCTGTCACCCTCGTCCTGAAGCATGAAAATAACGTCGCGGCCACACACGTAAGTGCCTCACCATTTTTCGTCAAATTACATGGAAAATGCTCTAAAATGTGTGCGAGTATGGAAATGAATGGGTTGAGCCAGTTGGCTAGCCATTCAATTGGCCACCACGACCAGTCCGATGGTCTCGTCCGATTCGGAAAGCGTTGGTTGTGTCAAACAAGACAGGAAATGGACACGTGGGAAGCGTCTAGTCGGGGAGAAGTGACGATCTAACAGAAATGGCGGCGGTAGATATGCAGGGAATGATTCAGCGGTCAGGCAGACTTACAGTGGAATGATAATAGGTGATGTCATCCAATGGTCCAGTAGGGACAACTCACCCCCGCACCACGAGTTCCGCAGGGATTCAAATCCACTGGCTAGATTGCGTATGGCACTCCACTCATTTATCCTCAACTGCTTTGCAGTAGAGTAAGCATCCGAAATTTACTGAAGACTGTTACTCCGAGTCCTCAGCCTGTTCAAACGTCTAATGGTTGCACAGAAGGCCCAGAACCACTGACGTGCTCTCTAGAACCCGTGCACGACTTCTACAGGAAGCTCACCGCTACGGAGGAAATTAATCTATTCACGTCAAAGGTGGCAAGTTGGAACGAGGTAAGCCTGAACCTAGTCCTCCCATGCAATTGGTTCGAAGGGTGGCAAAGTCGACGTCCTAAAAAAGTAGAATTGCAGTCTGCGCATGAATTTGCAAGCGTCATCTTACTTCTGCATGAGAATTGTCGTCGTAGTGTATATGTGGGGTTTTCTACAAGATTTGGTTCATAATTGAGCCACTGTCAAGGCTCACCTGTAGACAGTCGTGAATTCACAAACTGTGTGCATGACAGAGGCGTAATTCTGCGCTCTGTCTAAGGAAATCCCAAAGGTCCATCTTTTTATACGCGCCAGCCAGCTCCGGCTAACGTAGCAAGCTTTCACCATGCCGGGTGGGTTCATTAGGAAAGAACCGACAGACTCAAAGAAGCTACGGGAAAACCCTGAGGTGGTAGACCTGTTTTCTCGTGCACGGTGGATGTCGTTCTGCGACAAGCTTCAAGGTTACGATGACGAGGTGGGAGAGGAATTCTTGCGAGCTTTGAAGCCAAAATCAAAAACGCTGGCCGTTGTCAATTTCAGAGGTTTGAATCTCAGACTCACCCCACAGTTCATCAACAGAGTCATTGATCTCCCGATGGGGGTACCGTGGGATAAGGAGGAGAGAAAACTAGGCCAGAAGGCTAAGAAGGAGTTCTTTCTGCCGGAGGAGCAATTCTCAGAGGATAAGAACGGAGTTCAAAGAGCCAGCCTATAGCCACTCTGGAGTGAGGTCAGCCTCCAAATTATGAAGTATATCACGTGCGATGGGCAATTCAGCATCGTGTATGGATACCATTTCCGGCTGCTCACAGAACTTAGGCACCAAATGGACCTACCCTCAGAAAACAAGTTGAGTATTCCTTACTTCCTCCTGCAGTCCATGACTGAATGTGCAACCAAGTTACGAGAGGGAACGCCAGAACAGATAGCCCATCATGGGCTCATCAAGCTCCTCGTGGAGGATGCACTCCACACATACACCGTTCCTCTCTCGTGGGAAGCCTTTCGAAACTTGACTAAGGATGATGACATCAAAATTTTGGCTGAGGAGCTCACCTCCTCCAGCAGCAAGGAGAAGGAACCAATTCAAGCAGAGAAGAAAGGAAAAGTCCAAGAAACCATGGCCAAAGCACCAAAGAAAGAACACAAAGGGAAACAAGAGAAACATCAGGCTGCCAAAACAGAGGATGACAAACCCACATTAACACCCAGGGAGAAAAGGTTACAGAGCAGGGTGGGAAGGACTGAACAAGTCCACGTCAGTGAAGGCACCTCTAAGTCAGCCTCAGCAAAGTCAAAAGGCAAAGCACCCTCAGCCAAGCAGGCTAAAACGGTGCCACCTTCTTCTACAGGAAAATAAAAAATGGCTTCTAGAGGAAGCCAGAAATCATCCGCTACAAGGCTTTCTACAGGAAGTCCTGAGAAAGGAACACAAAAGGGGAAGACAGTCGAAATCCTTGCTAGGGAGGTAGCAGCTATGCTGGCCACCCTAAGTACCCCTCCCAAGCCAAAGGAAAAATGAAAGAGGGAGACCCCTCTGTATTTCAAAGCAAGGAGAAGTGTCAGAATCAAAACAGGCAGGCCCCAACCTCCATCCAGCGACCCAATTACCATAGAAGACACCCCTACCTCGCCAAGGGAGAGGTCCCCCTCAAAAATATCAATCACTTATGAGCGGGGGAGCCCGAAGACAACTGCCTGGAAGGAGAGGATGGAAAGGCTGGCTTCAAAAACCCCTCTACAGGATGCTGAGGCCCTTCTACAGGAAACATTGGCCAGGCTCAAGGAGACCGAAAGAATGGAGGGAGAGGCAGCCACATCACCACCAAGGGAAGATGGAGTAGAGCCACAGAGGGAAGAAGAGGTAGAGCATATTCCGGAACCTAGTCCCCAGCCAAGCTTGAGGTCGTATTATAACTTCTTGGAGGCTGGAAAAATTATTCCATAGAAGTTCACAGTGCCGCTTTTCTTTGCGTTGGAGGAAGAAAGAGTGAGAACCCACACGTGGATGAGGATAGCTAAATCTAAAGGAGTGGCAAATATAGGCCCCTTGGAGGAACAACTCAAGGAGGCACGGAGAGAATTAGCTATGGCCAAACACGTGGGAAACTGCCAGCTGGTATTCCTACAAGAAGAGAATGAGAAACTCAAACTGCAGCTACAGGAACAGAGGAAAGAAAGGGGCACAACATTAGAGGACGCTACAGCAGAACCTCAAGGCAAAGAAGGGCTGCAAGTTGGTCTTGGGGAGCTAAACCAACATCTACAGGAAAGGGAATTGCAAGCACAAATCGAGATACAAGCTCTCAAACAGCAGTTACAACAAAAAGAGGCACAACTCGCCTGCATGGCGAGTTGGGCCATGGATGCTGTACAATGTAGACAATCGGCCAAATCTTATGGCCTATACCTACGGGAACAGTGGCTGCAATTCCAAATTAATGCATTAGCACAGAGGGGTATCTCCCAAATCCAAGACCCCCAGCAGTTCACAGAGTTATGCAATAGCAGTTCATCAGAGGACAAGGCCAAGCTATCAGAGTTCTATCTCAAAAATTTGGCCCTTCCTAATGTGACTTCATGGGATCCCAACATAGTCGTAGGAGATATGTAGTTGATGGCATTTGCCTCATGGTTGAACCATGAAGAGAAGAGAGCAGCAGAGGTCAAAGAGGTCATGAACCGAGAGTTACGTGAGCCACTGCTGATTAGAGCAGAGCCAGGGGACCCCACTGCATTGATATCAGCCCACCAACACTTAGCAACCGACTCTCAAGCTTTATTGAAATACATGGATCAGCAGGCTCAGGCTATAACACATTTCGAGGATATGGAGCAACTATTAGGGGACAATTGTGTTCATGCTTGCACCCGCCGGTGGAACACATTGTCCCACAGCCTCAAAATCAGGGAATATCACACTCCAACTCGAATGAGGGAAGCTCTAGTACGGGTGCCCCTCTACAAGAAGTCCATACAGAACCTCCAAGCCAGCTGGATTGGCCTCAAGCTAAGCCCACCTTTGCTTTTAGGATTGATGGAAGGTAGCACAGAGAAAGAAGAGCATAAGCAGTGGGAAGAGGTGGAAAGGAAGGCTGGGTTCCATGCCAGTGAGGAGGATACTACTTCAGAAGCCTGGGATGTGAGAGTGGCGGTGAAAGCAATGAAGGACGAGGAGCTGGATTAGTTGCTCAGGGATGAGCAATCATTTTAGCTGGGGGGTGATGATGAGCCCCAAATTTGGTAACATTTTGGGCTCATTTGGCCTAACTACCCTTGCTCAATCCTTCATTTTTCATAACTTATGCATCATTTTTTAGTATGTTTATGTCATTTGTACGAATAAGGGTAGTCACTATTCCTAGGTGGCTAACACGTGCTCATTTCAGGATTTTTTGACACATGTTGGAGCAAAACCGAGCATACAAGGGCTAGGAGACAGCCAAGCTGGGGTTGAGGATTCGTAGGGGGGTTGTCCATGGCATTAAATAGCCTTCCTCAGGATCTTCACCCCCAAATCCGAGCTCCAAAAGCCACCAAAACCGGATCTAGAAGGCAGCCAAACAGATTTTGTGGAAGCAGCTGTTCACTCCCAGTTTGGTCAGCCAAGTCCCATAGATTTAGGAGGCCAGCTTGGGCCTCGTGATGTATAAATGATAAGGCTTCAGCCTTCAAAAATGACTTTTGGAAAAACTTTTTCACATTCTGCACTACGAGCTGCCAGCTCTGTTTTGTTATTTTGTAGCAATTATTGGCATAACTCTTGACTTATGATTATTTTTTTTTAATGGGAAGCAGTCAAATTTGATCTCAGCTCTGAGTTTCTAGAGGAGCCATAGCTCTCGAGGTTGGGCCCAACCTGAGAGCCTAGGGCCTCCTTCTTTGTATTGATATCTTTCCTTCAGCATTATGATTTTCTTTGTATGCATTTGAAACGCAGTTTGTTGAGTTAGATTTCGTTGTGTGGTTAAGTAGGTCATTGTTGAAGAATAGAGTTGTTTCAGATGTCTAGAATAGAGTAATGAGATAAGAAGTGATAAAAGCTCCAGAAAAGGGTTGCCTGCACTCTCATTTTCACCTCTTCCTAGGGGCTGGAATTGCAGACAGTGCTGCCCAACAAAAACACTGGTTGCTTACCCATGCAATCTTCGGTGAAGTGTTTTCATTTGTAGGAGTTATTCATGCGTTCAGACCTCTTGGAATGTTTCTTTGCTTCAATACTATACATGGTTCTCTTTAGAAATAGCGTTTTTGTTCATTGGTTTCATTAACAGTTAGGATAGATTAGTTAATATTTTGATTATGTGCAGGACGTGGTTGATTTGGTTAAGTTTACACCGTGCGGTGCATCTCCATCACTCTCTCATCCATCTAAGCTTCGTCCAGGCCAACTGCTCATCTCCACGTTAGATCCCTTGTCTCACAACTACTCTTTTGCCCATGTCACCCTACCTTCTTGGCCTTCCATTTCCTCTGCCCTCTTTAAGAAAAGCTAGCTTTCCACACCCTCTCATCACTTCATCTCTCTGTCATTAAGTCATTACAGACCCCTATCCTACCTCCCTATCCATTCATGCATCCTCTTTCACTCACCCATCATCCAAAATCCAATTGTAGAACATCCTGTAGAAATTTCTGAACATCCTGTAGAACCCCTGCAGACTTCCTGTAGAAGCTCACGAATGACGTTTCTTGATAGCCAAACTCTGTGAAACTCTCTGGAAGGGTGTTAGGGACCCCTTAGGCCCTCTCTGTACCATCCCAACCTTTTCCAAGCATTTCTCCTCCTTGATCCACCCCTGCACAGTGAAAAGCCAGTTAAAAGCACATGCATGATAATTCTAATAACTCAGTCAAAAAGAAGTAATGGCATCTCTTCTCATAGTTTGCATTTTCTCCTTTTCATCAGTAGGACTAGTTGGTAGAATTAGGGTTTGCTAGGGTTTGCATTTCTTTTTGGCTTTCAGTTTCTTTCCGCAAGTAGATTAGCTTCCTTTGAGTTAGCTTTCGTCCATCAGTTAAAAACCTTCTTCTAAGAGCTCATAGAAGTTTGCTTAAGCCCCTAGCGGACTTGTGCCAGCTGACCAAGTGACAGCTGCGGCAAGAGTTAGCACTTGTGCATACAACACCGTTGCTTCCAAGTTTGTTACGAACTACCGGGTTGATAAAATTAAAGAAGGGAGTCCCAGGAGTTGTAGCATTATTGCTACAATACTGGAGCCCACCACTTCCCATGTATCCTCATCCCCAACAGCCACAACCCCCTTAGGGTCAGGTGTTTGCACAATAGAGTGATACCAATCCCCAGAATTCAAAGAAAAAGAATAAGGGGAAGGTTAACAAGGGTAACCAGGGTAACCAAGGTAACCATCCTAGCGAACCCCAGGGGAACCAACCTAACACTGAAAACCAACAATAGGGTGCCCAGCCCAAGCAAAACAAGGCTATTCATATGAATAAGCCTTGTGCATGTTGTGGTGTGATTGGCCACTATAGACATGAGTGTCCCCTCTTACCTTAGATGCACTAACTATGGGAAGCTCAAGAATCTTCTCAATATCAATAATTGCCTCAGAATCTTGCGCCACCTCAAGCGACCATGCTCACAAATCCTTTCCCTCAGCAAGGATTTGTTACTGCTTAACACCAGCCAGGTCAAGCATCCCACCTTCCCCAACCTTCTAGTCCCAATTTCTACCAGATTCTTATGATGAACTTTGATGAGGTTAACCCCTCCCATATCGACCTACAAACTCAGTCACGTCAATATGACAAGCCCTCCATTTTGTCAGTTGCTAAGTCCAAAACCAAAGTGTCCGTTGAGCCTCCTACGATACCCAATGGTCCCTTATAGATCCCTCAACCCAAAGTTGAGGCCATTCCCAGGATCTGAAAAGGACCATTATGCCATAATGCGGCTTCTAATAGAGCTACCCATACATACAATATAGTAGATGACTTGGTGTAATCAATTGCATCCATGTCGACACTGGAAGCCCTCTAGTCATGCCCTTCCCAAAAGGAGGCTCTACTAACTTCTTTGGGTGTAGTGGACCCTTCCGACGATTGCTTGATTTTCTTCCCAGTTGATACATTAGAGCACCCCCCATCGCCTTCATATGTTGCTTTCCAGATACCAATTAGAGTACGTAATTCCATCATCTCCAGATGCATTATTGACGAAGGTGTTGGAAATAATACTGAGAGGGGGGGGTGAATCAGTATTATTAGATCAATAAAACTTTTTCATTTCCATACTTAGATACATATACACTACTTCATTCAAGGGAACCCGCGTGTATACGCAACTGAGTCTAAATCAACTAGCGTATATCCAAAATACTTATGATTCAGTTAATCCATTAAATGTTGATCTCTAGTTAGTGCATCAGAACTTCATTAACCATGTGAACAGTAAGCAGGAGAAGTAAAACAGAACAAATCATCACACACAAGAAGCACACATGAACACCATGATATAAGGTGGAAACCCAATGTGGGTGAAAACCAGCTGCTGCAAGTCGTCTCTATCTTCTTTCAATAAGATAATTCATTTTACAATATTTTGTACTAGTGCAGTCCTTTACTAGTACATAGGTTTCTTCCTGCAGAGGGCTACAACCCTCTCTCTTTTTCCAGACTCTCCTGGGTGGGAGCTACAACCCCCTTAGCTCTTGTACTAGATGATCCATTTACTAGTACGTAGGTTCCTGCCTACTAAACGCTCCAATCTTCACTGGTTCTCCAGTTGCTACCAGAAGGGAGCAACTACCCCCTTTGCTCTTGTACTAGGCTATGTACTAGTACGTAGGCGCCGACCTACAATATCCTTTCACCCTCCAGGGACCACATTTCATACATTTTCAGACTGGATACTCTTGAAGCACAACACTATAATCTGAAGGCCACGTTTCATCAAATTTTCATATTGGACCCATAAATATCATTGAAGCACAAAACAATCAATACTAGCATCATACAAATCTGAATCACTGAAACACTGAAAACCCTGTCAACAACATAGTCACCAGAACACAGAGCAGGCAACAGAACTCTGCAATAACAATCAAACCCAACTGCAACTTCAAACATCAAACTTCAAAATGTATATTCTACTACGATGAATCAAAGCCGCGTACATACGCGCCTTTTCCAAGGCCAACCCGCGTACAGATCTAAAAATATTTTCTTATAACTTTGCAGCTGTACCAGACATCAGTCATACTTATAACATTACATGCGTCAGTATGCAGATCTAGAATAAGCATAATCAACCATATAAAGATAGTTCATTTCAAACCATTTGATCCCGATCTCTCCTTAGATCTTGTTCTCCATCAACCGGTGAGATCCCTCCTTAGCTCAGATCAAGCAATGCATCATCAACCCATAACCTGCATACTGGATCTCATCCTTCATCAGATATTCAAGACTTTTCGGATGCACTTGCCTAATGATCTTCTTCTCCTTTTATAGTCTTAGGCCTTGCTCAATACCATGGTCCAAAACCATAACAAACCAATACCATGGACCCAATACTTGGGGTCAACACATCTGACGAGATACTATAGTCCAAAACCATAGGTTCAAATACCAAGGACTAACTACCACGATCCAAAATTAATTTCTCCAATATATACGCGCTTTTCTTTGCATTAAAGTGCGTGTATACGCATACGCGCCTTTGTAACGTCTGACCCACGTGTATACGCGGCTTTGCTTCACTGAACCTGCATATATATATTTTCTCTTTATTCTTGTAGTCTGATCATCAAATCCTTGCTGCTGACCTGCTGCACTATGATCTGTCATCTGTGTGATTTTCCATCAAGGACAACACTTGTCTCATAATGCCAACAATCTCCCCCTTTGGACTTGATGGCAAAGCTAACTTGTCACATTTAGAACTATCATCTGATTCCTTTGAGCTGTCCTGCATCCGATGCTTTCAGTCACATCTAATATCTCTTCTGAAGATTCATATAGTTATAACTAAGTGAGATGTTCTTCTATGAGTGGGTTGCCATCAAGTACAACACATGCATCATAATGCCAACAATCTCCCACTTTGGACTTGATGGCAACAACACCAATTCACTCTCCCCCTTTGACATCAAGGGCAAAGGGTAGACCAAGATATTCTCTTTCCTTGATAAACATTCTGCTGTCCATACTCCCCCTGAGTACATGCTGAAATCTTTGAATGTGCTCCCCCTTTGTATATGCCAAGGTGTACCAATCTGTCCATGCTCCCTTTAAGTACATGCTGAAAGCTTTGTTCTTGCTGAAGTGTGTTGTTCATGCTCCTCCTGACTTTAAGCAAGGTCTGCAAAAAGATGTTCTGCAAGAAAGAACATGACTCTATACATCATAAGTGACCTTCCTAGCACCAAGGACTCATACATACATCCATCTCCCAACCAAGTGGGGATATACCAAAAGTTTACACATAACATCATTCATCCCAGGCATAGTGGGGAAACTAACATAGGTTGTTACATGACCTTGATACATTACTGAAATATTTCATCATCCTTCTTATGCATAGAGGGGTTACAAATTACATCATGTGACCAGAAGAGATTTCATCAAATGACTACAATAGATAGAGACATGCTATTACATCATGAGTCTTAGTATGACCTTTACATGAGACCAAAATAAGACCATGATAGTCATTAGCAACTATCATACACAATATATGATCTGCTCCATAAGAATCTGTCAACAACATCTAGACCAGCAATCATGTTCTCCCTCTATACCTGTTCCATCTGTGCCAGATGGTTTCTGTTAGGCCCATTCTGAGTTTGGCCTACTGATTTCCTTCACATTGACATATACGCGACTGTATCCACAGAAACAAGCGTATATACGCGGATCCTCCTCATGAAACTCGCGTACAACCACTTCCAGATCAGCAACCTGTAAATGTCCTGTAACAAGGTATGTCTGCATATAGATATCAACTCATAATCATTCACATTATAGCCATCTCATCAACATCAAGATCTGCATGATCCAAGTATCATCACATGGGAACATTTGCATCAATCAACATATGTAAGTATCAACCTATCAACATATAGGAAAGAACACATCATCATCATGTCTCCAACAATGCAACCTTGAGAAATCATTCATGTATCCAGCACTATGTATCTTGAGTTTCAAGATCTTTTGTCAAGGATTCTTTATGTCATCAAATTCAACAAACCTCATCCACATGAGCATCATGATCTTTATGCATATGACGACAACAACATATGAGAGACTCATCATCAAGTAATGAAGTTGTGTATTCAAGCTTTGTACTTCTCTTTATCCTTATGCATCATCTAAGAATCAATCCACAAATATGATCTGAACATCTACTATGTAATCCCAAGAGTCATATGATATTTTATTATGGACAACTCATAACCACCTCATAGCAAGATATATCATTTGGCCATATAAACATCATCACCAAGGACTATTAACCATAATGCCAACAATGCAGTATTAAAGGCATATGCTCCCCCTCAACCTGTGCCATCTGTTTACTATTAGATCTGATCATGCATAAATCAGCAATAAGCATCAAGACATCATCATCATCAAGTTAGGATCAAAACACCTCTAAACATCTTACAAGAATAAAAAATATTTCCACACATCCTCAGCAGACTGTAACTATTAATCCAATAGAGCAAATAATGGACTGAATCATATCAGACCCTTTTTCTGAGCCTGTCCCTACTGCTTTTCCTCAGACTGACATATACGTGACTTTGCAGTGTCTAACTCATGTATATACGCGACTTCCCTTTAAGAAACTTGCGTATGAGATTCAGGACACTGAAGTTTTACACTTTCAGCTCCCCCTGAGTCTGTTATGTCTGTGCTATGCTGTGTCTTAGTACATTGTGCTGTGCCACATCTTTCTGACTGTACTTCCTTCTTCTTCCATATCTTCAAGTGTGATGATGTTTTCTCCTTTTGGTGTGATGTCCGTCCTTTGTTCCTGCATTCCTTTGCTATATGTCCAAGCTTGTTACATGCATAACATCTTACATGTTTCATATTCCTCCTGTAGCAATCAGTAGCTTTGTGACCAAACATATTGCAAGAAAAACAATATCCATTAAAGTACCTGGAATGTGATGATATTTCTGTGTGATGATCTTGAACCATTCTTCTTCTACATCTAGCTGCAACATGTCCAAGATTATGACATTCATAACATTCAATATTTTTCATCTGAGTAAATGGCCGACTATTACTTCCATAGTTAGGAGTAAAATATTTTCTTTGAAGAATGTCTTTCCTTGATTGTTGATGGGGTTGACCTCTCATCTCTCTTATCTCCTTGTTGATCATTTTAGATTTCTCTTTAGAGTTCCTTGCCTCACCTTGTGAACTAGATTCACCTTCAACAGATTCATGAAAACCAAGACCAGTCTTGATAGCAGGAGACCTTTGACTACTAAGAATATCATCCAAGGCTTTAGTACTATCTTGAAATCGTAACAGTTTCTCCTTTTCTTCTTATTTACCTTTTAAGATATTTACCTTAGTCTGAAGTTGTTCCTCCCTTTCCAGACATTGCTTCTTCAAAATTTCTTCAGACTTTCTTCCTTCTTCCATTTGTTGCCTTAGTTTGAGTATCTCCTTTTCTTGTTCTTCATTCAAATCCTGCTGCATTTGACGAATTCTGAAGGCACATTCCAGCTGAGATTTTAAGCTGATGACTTCGTTTTCTTGTTTTTCAATAGCTTGGAGTAGATCTTTATTCTGCTTCTTTGATTCTTCAAGATCTTCCTTTAGCGAGCGGATCGTGGCTTCAAGACTTTCATAGTAACTGGATCTATCTCTGAGTTTCTTGATGGTTGTGCTTCTTTCATTGACTTCATCTCTTAGTGATGTTACTTCATCCTGCAACTTTTGATATTTGTCCTTGAATACCTTCCTTACCTTGTTTCCTTCCTCTAGTTGGGCCTTTAGTTTGGTAGCTTCTTCTTTGAAGTCACATTCCCTCTTGTTCAATAGATCTTGTTGATCTCTGATTTTATCTGAAAGCCTTTTAAATTCTGCCTCTATTTGATATCTTTCTTGTTCACCCATAAGAGCAAATTCAGTTGTTTCGCTATCACTTTCATCTTTTCCAAATGGATATATAGCTGGAACATCAGAGAATAGAAAATTTATACTTGATAGTTCATCTTCATTCTGAAATGATTCTGAATCTGAAGAGCTTCTTACACCTAATCCCCAATCGATTCTCCCACTGTCATAGTTCTTCTGAGATGTCTTCTTCTTCTTGTGTGCTTTCTTCTTAAGCTTCTTTCCCATTGTTCCACGGATCTCCTTTAAGCGATCAAGCCTCTACCAAAAGACCTCCTCTGATACCAATTGTTGGAAATAATATTGAGGGGGGGGGGGGGGGTGAATCAGTATTATCAGATCAATAAAACTTTTTCATTTCCATACTTAGATACATATACGCTAATTCATTCAAGGGAACCCGCGTGTATATGCAACTGAGTCTAAAGTAACTAGTGTATATCCAAAATACTTATGATTCAGTTAATCCATTAAATGTTGATCTCTAGTTAGTGCATCAGAACTTCATTAACCATATGAACAGTAAGCAGGAGTAGTAAAACATAACAGATCACACACACAAGAAGCACACATGAACACCATGATATAAGGTGGAAACCCAATGTGGGTGAAAACCACCTACTGCAAGTCGTCTCTATCTTCTTTCAATAAGATAATTCATTTTACAATATTTTGTACTGGTGCAGTCCTTTACCAGTACGCAGGCTTCTTCTTGTAGAGGGCTACAACCCTCTCTCGTTTTCTAGACTCTCTTGGATGGGAGCTACAACCCCCTTAGCTCTTGAACTAGCTGATCCATTTACTAGTACATAGGTGCCTGCCTATTGAATGCTCCAATCTTCACTCGTTATCCAGCTGCTACCAGAAGGGAGCTACTACCCCCTTTGCTCTTGTACTAGCTGATGTACTAGTACGTAGGCGCCGGCCTACAATCTCCTTTCACCCTCTAGGGACCACATTTCATACATTTTCAGACTGGATACTCCAGAAGCACAACACTATAATATGAAGGCCACGTTTCATCAAATTTTCATACTGGACTCATAAATATCATTGAAGCACAAAACAATCAATACTAGCATCATCAATCTCTGAATCACTGAAACACTAAAAACCCTGTCAACAACATGGTCACCAGAACACAGAGCAGGAAACAGAACTCTGCAATAACAATCAGACCCAACTGCAACTTCAAACATCAAACTTCAAAATGTATACGCTACTACGATGAATCAAAGCCACGTACATATGCGCCTTTTCCAAGGCCAACCCACGTACAGATCTAAAAATATTTTCTTATAATTTTGCAGCTATACCAGACATCAGTCATACTTATAACATTACATGCGTCAGTATGCAGATCTAGAATAAGAATAATCAACCATATAAATATAGTTCATTTCAAACCATTTGATACCGATCTCTCCTTAGATCTTGTTCTCCATCAACCGGTGAGATCCCTCCTTAGCTCAGATCAAGCAATGCATCATCAACCCATAACCTGCATACTGGATCTCATCCTTCATCAGATATTCAAGACTTTTCAGATGCACTTGCCTAATGATCTTCTTCTCCTTTTATAGTCTTAGGCCTTGCTCAATACCATGGTCCAAAACCATAATAAACCAATACCATGGACCCAATACTTGGGGTCAACACATCTGACGAGATACTATGGTCCAAAACCATAGGTTCAAATACCAAGGACTAACTACCACGGTCCAAAAGTAAGTTCTCCAATATATATGCGCTTTTCTTTGCATTAAAGTGCATGTATACGCATACGCGCCTTTGTAACGTCTGACCCGCGTGTATACGCGGCTTTGCTTCACTGAACATGTGTATATATATATTCTCTTTATTCTTGTAGTCTAATCATCAAATCCTTGTTGCTGACCTGTTGCACTATGATCTGTCATCTGTATGATTTGCCATCAAGGACAACACTTGTCTCATAATTCCAACAGAAGGCGCATCCACCTATGTGATGTCCACTGTTGTTTTCAAACAACTCAAGTCACTCGAGTTGCCCCCCTCCACCATCACCTTGTGTGCTTGGGATGGACACTCCTCCCAGGCCCTTGACATGTACCGCAACTGTCCAGTGACCCTTGCAGGCAAGATTGTCCATGTCGATATTGAAGTCATCGATGCCCCTTTAGATTACAATATTCTCTTAGGTTGTAGTTACACATACACCATGTTAGTTGTCGCGTCTTCGGTGTTCTGCAAGATGTTCTTCCCCAATGAAGGGAAGATTGTTACCATTGATCAGTTGACTTACTATGAGCCGATGTCTGTGACCTCCCTCGATTCCATCATCTCATCGGTAGTCGATAAACAGTAATCCACTCCTTGTATCAGTGTCTCATTCGAAGTCTATAAATATTCTTCATTGTTAGGTGCCTTCCCTAGTCCTCCCCCTCCCATTTTTGAACCTACTTCCATGAGTGTTTGCATGTTACAAGCGTCATGGGCCGCCCTTAAGTAGTCTGGTACACCTGATCAACAGTCAACTCCCCAGCACCCTATTGTTGCTCTTCCAGCTGAACCCTCTGGACCCACTCCCGCAGGACCTCCTCCGTTTGTGGGTGCCTCTCCTATGTTCCCTCTAGGAACTATTCCTCCAGGTCTCAAAAATCCAATAGCTATTCCGTTGGGGCATTATCCTATGGGCTAGATACCTTTCTTATTCCCCCCTCTGGGAGTTTTTTCTATACCTGTCATGGCTTCGTTGGTCCTTCCTAACATGACCCTCAATATCCTAGTATGGTACATCGCCCCCCTGCAAACATTCCTCCTGGTTAGCCATGACCATATCACGCCTTGACCTCGGTTCAACCGGTCCCCATGACCCCTGCCGCTGCTTTAGTACCATCATCACCTCAACAGGAACCAACTCCTATTGTGAAAGCATCTGGCTAGGGGGGCAAAGCAAAAAAGAAAGATTCAAAGGACAAGGCTCCCCAAGCTCCTCCAGGCCCTAAGGCCCCAAAGCCATGCACTTTGTGTGAAGTTGTTGTGCATGCCACCAACAATTGTCCTGAACTCCCTCAACTCAAACCTTTGGTTCAGGAAGCGTTCCCTGAGATGAATATTCCAGAAGTCCATGTTGACATACCAGTCCCACCTAAGAAACTCAAAACTCTTCGCACAAACCATCCTTATGCCCTTTGTTATCTTCATGGTCATTATTCGCATTGTTGCCCTCATCTCGATGAGTTTCATGATTTCCATGGAGCGATTCGTGAATACGAGGCCACTCGTAGTAGAGTCACTACTTCTCTACTTATGGATTTTGGTACCACCAGTCAACAAAAATAGGGAAACTCTAGCCCCTCTATTGTGATCCCCTCCCCTGATGTCGAGATGACGAACAACACAGGCCCCATTCTTTACTCATCGTCATCCTTGAGTTCCTTGCCAGAAAACCTTCTTGAGGTTGTGTGCACATTTCTATCGAACCTTTTTCGATAGAATCCAAGGTCTCAACATCAGTAGACCCTCTGTCTAGCAGCCCATCGTTTGCCATCCAATACGATGTGTATGTGAACCTTCTTCCTCAGATTGATGCACCAGGTAATGCCGCCGCATCATGTAGTCAGACTTCCTCCCATCCGTCCATTTCCCAGCCTGATGAGGACACCATGGAAGATATGTCTACCTCTGGTTACCCCCTACACTTAAGTAAGGGGGCATTCCTTCACGAGGATTTCGAGGGCCATCTCCTTCCTGATTCTCCCAATGCCCTCTACGTCCAGAAATGTTGCTCACAACACATCCCTTTGATTTGCATGTCTTTATTTTTTCCATGAAGTTTGGAAGATTGCATCATCTCATTAGTTGTCTTTTGCACCTTTCAGATGGATCCATCATCCACACTATATATCGGTCATGTCGACGGTGCAATTCGCTTCTCCAGGAATGTAGCCTTAGCAACTTGGAACATTTTTAACCCCTTGCATACGTTAGTTCTTTCAAATGATGTGTGCATGGGATCTGCCACCAATAATCAGGTTGAATATGATGCATTGATAGGTCTATTAGTCGATGCCCTCACTCATCGCATTCTTCATCTTCATGTTCATTTAGATTCCTTTCTACTTGTCATGCAATTAAATGGTGTGTGTCATGTGCATAACCAAGTCCTATCTAGAAAATATCTATGAGTGAAGCTATTTGTACGTGAGTTTGAAACCATTACCTTCAGTCATGTTCCTAGAGCCCAAAATCACTATGTAGATACCATTGCAAACAACATTCTAGATTTTCATTTATCACATGTATACCACAGAAGATAACCAACAAATGGAGAACCATCATCTTCATATAAAATGCATAATCATATTATGTATCAGATAAGTGTTTGGAGCCCATAACTCTAAATACATCCAGTACGGCCATATCATACTAGGGGGCACATAGGCCCCTACATATTCTTATCATCCTTTGGAGGATCTCGTGCCAGGTTGGGCCATGATGATTGAATCCCTTTTTCGAGCACTCAAAACATAATGGTGCTCCAAAAAATCCTCTTGCTAGGGCACATCATTCCCACGTCTGCATACCAGATCAGCATCCCATGCTTGGGGGGGATGATGGTTTTCCCCTAGCCATCTTCTCAGTTAAGTCTTGCCCTAGATCCCACTGGATCTAGGCATGGTCTATTATCCTCCCATTCCTTGGATAGTTTGTCCTACCGGCCTCTCCAGCGAGCCATATGCACATCACATATCATAGAAGTTTCATACCATATCTTCAAATATTCTACTCTATGTCCACATAGTCCCCATGTTGACTTAGTGGATGAGAATGATTCTAGACCTCCTCTAGTATTTCATTCTTATTTTCCTCTTACCTTAATCCTTCACTAGGAACCATCGTTCCAAGAAGCATTTAGGCCATCTTGAGACAAGTAAGGCCACTTGCCTAAAAGTTGTAGATCCCGATTCTGATGGTCGGTTTTTCTTCTATCACCCTTTGTGACCAAACTGTAACTCAGTTTGATGAACCATCAACACTGTTGGAAAGCTCTCATTAAGCTCTATAATGGGTCTTCCTTAATTCTTGATGATTTGACACTTCCCCATGAAGCCTTTTTCCCAAGAAGGGTCACTTTGTCACCTCTCAAAATCGACTTGTGTCATAAAACGACACTTGTACTTTGAGGTATGCCTCCTCTAAATACTCGTCGTACCATATGTCGATCGTCATCGTGAGTAACCATAATTTACTCATGTTTTCATGGTCCACACCGCGCCTACTCTGTGTGGCAATGTCATCGAGTCACCCTTGTTCAGAGCATCTGCGATGAGTCTCCCTTGCATCCTTGGAGTCTATTTCATGTCCCACCATCTCATGTCACTATATTCCATCCATATTTTCATACCTTCCATCTTGCTTTACCCATTTTGGCCTCTAGTAATACTATTCCCATCCCCTCTGGAGTTGAGTCAGTTGTTCCCAGGTCAACCATGCACTTTATGCTCTGACAAGGGTTGCTGTCTGTTTGTTCCTCAGTCCCCTTTTCCCCATTATCCCTGGTGTCAGTCCATCATTCACATTAATATTTTCCATCGTGCTTTAGTTGAGGTTCCTAATTGCCTCATTTATCGTGAGCCCTATTATGTTGACATCAACTCATTTATTTCCCTTTGACTTGGTCGTTTCATGTTCGTGATCCATACACTTGATGGTCCAGTGATGTAGTAGATTGTGTTAGCTCTGCTACATAATGATGATTTTCTAAGGTCAGAGATGAGTTTGGTCTGCTTGGTTGTGCTCAAAAGAAGCTCATAATGATCACTTTCTCCTTTTTCCTTTACCCTGCTCATTCTCCCTTCATCTTTGTTTCCTCTGTTTTCCACAAAACCCAACAAAACCCCTTTTACTTTAAGCCCCGAGTGCAAAAGTCTAAATCTGCCATAGAACCACAACCATATGGCTTTGCGCCTTTATAACCTATCGCCTCATCTCAGCCGTTGATCTCCCCTGCCGAATCTAACGGCTCTCGTCGCGCCTGAGAAAGCAACTTTCCCAATCATTCCTCCACCGTCAGATCATCTCTGCCGAGATCTGATGGCCTTCGCACTTATCGTGCCCGCAACCTACCCGAACGTTAGCGCGCGATGACAACAATTTTTCTCTCTCTTCTACTACTACGTGTCAGTCGCTGAATGGAATCGCTCGGTCTTGTCCTTTTACCGCTTTATGCCCAAAGGCGGTGCGATCAATACCATTTACCATCTGACCTATCCACCCCGCCCAATAACTCCCGTGCGGTTCCACCACTCGATCACCGTTCGATTTGTCCACCTAAGATCTAATGGCCCACATTCATCCCGCTCCTACCTCGGCCGATATCCTCCGCCAAGTCATCTCCGCCATCCAATTCTTCAATCCAACGGCTATCCTTTCCACTCATCCATATCGTCCACTCGCCCATGTAGTCCACGTCCTTTGACCACTCCATTTGCCTGAAGGAGAAAGGTGACCAGCTGCCAGTACCAGTCACAGTAAATCCTCAACAACCATGTTTAAACAGACAGTATGGCCAAGGAGAAAAAGGACAAGCACAACCCGGTAACTACATTTATCAGTTATGAAACTTCATTGGTACGAGCACTCCAACTGCCTAAGAGGACGACACAACACCTGAACGGATCAGATTCATCCGCTGAAGCAAGAAAACACAGTCAGAGACTCTATCAGGCGATTAAATGTGGTTGGTGGTCAATTATGACCCCTCCATACCTAAATGGCCAAGTTCCTTTGTAATGTAAAATCTATAAAGACCCAGAAACAAGATGTAATCAGGGTTGATGGTTAGCATTTTGATGTAAAGTTCAACTTCTGGAGACTGTGGATATTTTGCCACTTGCAGCGTCTCATCTTCATTTTCAGCCAATACAAGCTTCTTTTGCTGTTAACTGCTCACTTTCCATTTTATCCCTGTTATAAGCTATGCTTGATATGCTATATTCTTGATCTTTAAGGTTTAGCGCTAGAAAGTTGTCATCCTATCTATGTGTTAGATTGTTGAATGTATCATTGAATATGTTATTCAGGTTTCTTCTATCTAGTGCCAGAGAGTTGTCATCCTGTCTGTGCATTAGTTGATTAGATTTACAGGCTTCTTTACTGGTTGCAACTGGCCATCACATGGTCTTGTGTGTCTGTTGGTGTGGTCAGTATTCTCCATACTCACCCAATCTCTAAATTGTGAGTAGTTGGTGGTCTAAAGCTTTGTAGTCTGGGGGTGTTCACACATGTCTAGAGTGAAACAAAGTAGAAGTGGTTATCTGGCTTGGACAAGCATCATTCCTTCCATTCATCCATTGCAACAATAAGTTGAATTTATATGTTACTAGGCATCTCTGAGCTACAACCTAGGAGAGTTTATTGGAATCCTAACAGATTGTACTAGTGATTCTCGGGCATGTGTGAGATGTTTCAAACCTCATGAGGGGGTGGCCCTCCATGTATCCCCCCACATGACCAGATGCTTACCTACTATGCTACAACCTCAGATACAGTTCCACAAAGTTGATGGGTTCAGTTCCTACCAATCGTAGTGTTCATAGCATGCATGTCTCCTCCATATGATCCAGTCAGTTTTGTAGAGCCCTTCCTTGTTCAGCAGGGCTTCTTTGGTTGTTCTACCCTCCCTCCTACCCATTTTTTGAGGGAAGGGGATTTGTATCTCATGTACTTATATATTATTGTATTCAGTCCTAGCTCATGTTTTTACCAGGCGCATTATGTATATGGGAAACATTGTATTATTTTCTGGCTCTGTTATGCCAGTGTGTCATGTACCATTCAACATGTACTTTGTTGTTCAGTTTCATATTTCTAGGCGAACCATGATTTTTGTACTCAGTTATCTCGGCAGCTATGGGTATGCCTCCCCCGCCTCATTAAGGTCCAATACCACAACAAAAAAGGAGACTTGCATTAGTCTCACCCCCTCTGTCATTATCCTCTCTCAGGTTTAGCTTCATTGGTCTCTCTCTCTCTCTCCTTGACACCCTTGTGTTCTCTAAGTGACCGTGTCTTTACAACGTACTTCAGTCATATGATTTTTCTCCAAACACTTTTACTCTGGGGGGCAATCTGTTATCACCAAAAAATTGATCATCTAGCCTAATTTACTAGATGGATCAAAGTACACCATGTAATGCCAATTTTACCGTAGTAAAATTTCTTTCACTGTGAGAAATTACCTAATAAGCCACCTTTATTAAGTAATTTATAGTTAAACACATGAAGAATAATTAAATAAATAATTATT
The DNA here is from genome assembly GCA_031772625.1 of Pinus tabuliformis. NCBI lineage: Eukaryota > Viridiplantae > Streptophyta > Pinopsida > Pinales > Pinaceae > Pinus > Pinus tabuliformis. The sequence goes on from CM062815.1 coordinate 840,989,110, forward strand.
TATTTGTTTTTTTCTAGGAATAATTAATTTAACCACTCTTTCATTATCATTCCTTGTCAAATTTGACCCAATCATGAAAAATAAATAGATAAATCATTATTTTTCTTATTTTTCTCTAAGAATAATTAATTAATCATTAATTAATTATTATTTTTTGTTAAATTGACTAAATCCCTTAGGAATAATTAAATAAATCCTTATTTGTTTATTATTCCTTAACTAATTCCTTGAGATGATAAATAAATCGTTTATTTATTTATTATTTCTAAATAAAAGTTTAAATACTTTTTCCCTCCTAACCAAATATAATAAAATATTCCAAGTGGTTATTCCAAGAATGGGATCAATAATATTTTATTATTGCTCATTATTCGAGGATAACTCAATATTTGTTATAAATAGAAGGGTTTTCCATTCAGTATTCACTTTTGATTATTTTCATTGTTGCACTCATTGTTGTAACTCTGATTATTTTCATTGTCGCACACCATATTTTTACTATGTTTATGCATTATTGAGGAGAGAGACTCTACAGAAGTTGAAAACGTTTGAAGATTGCCAAGAACCCATCCCATAGAGGGGGACTAGTAGCATTTATCTGTTCTCTTCACGGGTGTTGTTATTAAATTATTCCTTACATATCTGGTTTCCATTGGATGTTTTGGGGTTATTACTCTTTCTTTCATTGTTTAACTATGATTGCAACATAGATCAAAATTTTGGTAGGTTTTGTTTCTATCAATAGCTGCAGATCTACAATGTTTAGCAGTCATTTCTATTGTTGAGATTGTTTGTCATCCACAATCTTAAGTGGGTTCTTTTCATACATCATTGAGAAGAAAACACTACAATGCCTAGATTAGAATCTTGCCAAGAAGTGTGAGAAAATTTTCTGTAAAATTTCTCACAGAAATTCCTCTTCTATTCTACTGGTTGTATCTTGTACATGACATTTTTACTGAAGAATAATAAAGAAACCCTCATCTGCTGCACCAGTTTTCCCTCATTGGGTTTTTCTCAGGAAAATTGTCCAAAAATAACTATGTCATTGTGATTATACTTGTGCTAGTATTTTTCCTTGCGTTTAATTTCCACAGTATTTTAATTGTGAAGGATGTAGTAGAATTTATTTCGATATTTGTTGTAGAAACACAATGAATAAATTATTTCTGAATTAATAATTAGAATAAATAATATTAGTCACTGCAGTTGGATTTCTATTTATAAAATTTCACAAGAGGGAGATCTAAATCTCCAAGAAAACCTATAAAGGTATGCTAGAAACGCTAAAAAGAAGGGCACTACAAAAAATATTGTAAATCTAAAACTCCTCAAAAAGGAAAGGGATCTGATGAAGCTCCTTCTGTTAGCGCTTGAAATTTCACCTCAGGCTGAGAAAGGTAAACCTCAAGGCAACATCAAACCATTTAGCCTTGTAGCTAGCCCTACGGGGCAGGAGAAGGGTCTCTCCGGTCTATCTCGGAAAAATTTTCAATAGATGAGATGACCAATAAGGTAACACTGATATTAGGCTAGTAAACTGATAAAAGAGTTTGTTTTGGGGTTTTTTGAGTTTTTGGTGGCAAATTGAGGGGATGGAAATTTTGGGTGCGGGGATTGGACACAGTTTCTGCAGGGGTTTCCTTGGGGCGAGGTAGGAGATAGCGTTGATGCCTTTAACCGAGGTGAATGGTCAGGAATGAAAGATGAGGAGCTAAAGAGAGCAAACAATCACTTTGAATTCTCTTTAGACAGAAGAAAACATTGAAATCAAACAAACTTAAAAGCAGAGCATGGCAAGCATGAATTCTTACTTTAACACTTCATTTGTTTAATGTGCAGAAGTAAAAGAAAGGAAATGAATCACATAACAAGCTTACAAGAACATTGAGAAACACACCATCAACACATGAGTCCACAAGAATCCCAAAGAGGACTGCAAAACCCTGGTCTTCCTTAGCCAAAAATTGCAGAGATACAGTGAAATAATACAATGATAGCTTCTCCCCCAAGAGTCCAACCATGAAAATGAGCAAGAAAGTACATAATATAGACGATCTAACCTCTTTTCCTGCCTCCATGGGTCGATCTCACTATCCTAGGAGTTGTTTCAACCACTTCTAAACTAAGCACTACAAACTAGGCAGTCAAAACAACTTGCCTCTATAAACTTGGAAACCAATTCATACATTTAATTTTTACCCTTTTCATAAATGAATCTTCTAGAAGAGTTAAAAAAGGGTAAAAGTGTCTAAAAAGTGTCACAATTACATCAAAGAGGACCATCATTAACCTAAAAAAGTCAAACTGAGTCAAATCTGCGTTTTCTGGGCTGTACAGTGCATTTCTGGACAAATCTGCCTGACGGGTTGCGCCCCCCTGCCTGACGGGTCGCGCCCATTTGGAGCTCTGTTTTGGGTACTTGCAGGTGGCCCAATTGAGAAAAAGTGGGCTTGTTGGAAAGGTCTGTGAGTCTAATTTCCAACCCAACTGGAATTTTTGAATTTGGAGTTCATTTGCCCTGTCAAAAAAGTGGCAGAAAGTCATTTTTTGCTAGTATTTTGACCTTTTGGAGGCCCAAAACTTCATAAAAACTCAAGTCCATTCACAGGCATGTGTAACTTTGCATGAAAAATCTAGAAATGCTGAGTTTTCGCCAAAAGGAGTTGCCATGATGAAGGGTCGCGTGGGGGGTGAGACCCGTTAATGGGAAAAACCTGTAAATGGCACAAAAAATTCACAATTGACAAAATTTTCTCCAAATTTCTTGAAATTTGGGCTGTGAGTCCCCAATCAAGTACCATGCTCAGTCAAAGAGGCTTTGACGAAAATTTGGAGTGGATCGGGCCTTTTCCGTCGTTTTAGTGCCTTGGCCAACCTCCTTGGATCCGGCGATTGTAATTTTGACATTTCTCTAAAACCATGACACCTGTGCAAAAAGTGAAGGAGGTTTTTCTTCTTTGGCATGTTGTGGACAAAAACCTCTCTCAGTTTTCCAAAATTCATCTTTTATTGCTCTGGAACATCATTTGAGTGCGACTTGTCCTGATGTGTGAAACAAGGAATTTTGTCGAAATGGAGCGAAATGAAGGGAATGGGGGCTTCTAAATTCTTGGGGAAATTTTTGGAAGAGGGAGGGATGTTAGGAAGCAAGGGAAAGTGGAATCTCAGAGATTGAGTGAGGGGAAGTGTTGTGGGGAAAAGTATCCGATGCGGATGACACTATCCCTACTCTAAAGGTGACAGTCTTTAGCAACAACTGAAAGTAAAGTTTTACCGTTTCCCTTTATGTAAGTATAGAGAGAATGAAAGAAGGTCAACCAACCTGGTGTCTTTCGCTTAGTCGATCCTTGCTCTTCTCTCCTTGTATCTCGTTCCCAGCTCCTTGCTCTCTTAGCCGGTCCAGCTACATACAGATCCTGCACAAAACAAGAGAGCAAACTACAAGATACATGTACTCATAACTGAAGCATGGATTAGGGTGCATCAAATATACATGTAAACACAAAGCATCTATGTAAAACAAGTATATAGGAGAACATGCAAACTTTATTGATAGAAGGTAACAGGGTTCCAGAGGAAGTTACAACCAATGATGATGGCTCCAATCCAGCAGCACCTCCTCGGCAGCAAGAACTCTCCTCTTCACCTCTAGTAAAACAATCACCCAATAGATCTGACTGCAAACCAACAGCACCTCCTTGCTTAAACCAAAATTCCAGCCTCCCTAGACCTCATAGAAGAGCTCTATATATAGGGTAGAAGAAGAAAGGATGAGTCAGCTTGAGACTGACATGAAGCTGCCTTGTGTCCTCTCCCTCTTCAGTTAATCTTCAGTTCCTGTGTCCACTTGGAGATCCTTGCTTACACATGGTGATCAAGTACCTCTTACTCATCACAGGGCGAATCTCATGACCCAAGTGTCAGTTTGGAAGCTTCCTGGGCAATTGACACCTTGCGGGATGACTGTGCCACTTGGCCAATCTCGCCCAGCGCAGGTAGCCTTCAATAATCTTGACTTCCAGCGCAGGTACAGAGTGGGACAGTTGCATTACAGCGCAGAAGCTCAGTTAAGCAGCTGACATGATCCAAAATAAGCCTGTTTTGAAGTGTTTTCAGGTGGAGAACTGATTGGAAGTGCTGTTGATTGATGACCTTGTTCTTTTAGGGGTAAGAACAACATGTTTAAGGACTGAGGATCCCTGTAATTATTGACATTCCATGCTCCATGATGCGAGGCACAAAAATGTCTATAACAGTTGCCCCCTAAAGTGTGAGGCCGTTTATCGGGTGAAATGCTTTAGCTAGAGGGTCCGAAGTTCGTTCCAGTGCTGAGGAGAGTGCCCTGTAATACAATATAATACAATACATTATCTTTCATTCAATTTTCATGGTCTAGCTGAGGCGGGCATTCCCATGCTCAGCTTTTATAAATACATTTTAGTACATATGACAGACGATCGTCTGAAGACAGACTGATAATCTTCCGCTAAAATTATCATCCTTTGAGGAGGATGATCATCTGCTGCAATGATGTACATGGCAAATGCTTTTATATTTCCTGAATATATATCGCAGCCCGGATGGATGAAACTAGATCCGGGGTCTTCAAACTCGTTCGATCTTCACTCTAAGTACAAGTCGATCCATGTGAGAATTGCGCTGAAGTCGAACATGGAAAGACATCGCTTGATTACCGGTCAATAATGAAAACCGTTAACAAGCGCGAGAGGAATCACCAATAATGACGATGACCCTCAAGGTACGGCAGTACAATTCACGTGGCGTGAATAGAGGACTTGGCGTCGAACGCCACGCAAAATCTTCTGGTCGAAGGTCATTGATGTATACCTGTCGCCGGAAGTGAGAAACTTGCCATTGAGGCATGCAAGCTTCAAAGTACTGATGGGGGTGTTCCTAGATCAACTTCTTGGATAATGAGCTGAAGTCGACAAGAAGCGATCTGTCAAAGGAGGGCCTTGATGAATCCCACATCAATGACACGGAACGGAGCTAATGATTTTAGTGGAGGTGAAAACAAACTGTGACACATGATTCAGGGTGGCGATCATGAATGGATGAAGGATAATGTATGGCAGTGGATGGGACACGGTTGACACTTTCAGGATGACCCCTCTTGAACATATAACGACACTGATGCGATGGATCGGTAGCATTACCCCAAATGTGGATGGTGTGGCGAGGACCATGGTGATGAGACCGGTGAATGAAACAACCCAACCCGATGTGGCACGGAGGAAAAGTGTCATGTTCAAGAGTGACTTGCTACCTTTAAACTTTGATGTTCTCCCAATTTTTCCCCAGTCATTTCTGACCAGTACCTCTTTATTTTTGTCAAGCTTGAGGAGGATAACATATGCTTGTTCTATAACCTGCCCTTCGGGCAAGCCCATCGCTATGATTTAACGAGCCTAGCGATAGGGAAACTCGTTCTCGTCTAAAGACAAGTTTGTCGCTATTTAATCATTTTAACGAGTCTAACGACAAGGAAAACTCGGTCCTTTTCATTTTTAGAGAGTCTAAAAAGGTACAGAAAGTTAACTCCACAATTCCTTTTTCGTCAGCTAATCCCTTAAGTCCGAAAAAGTATAAAACAATACAGAAGGGATGGCTGTTCGGTACTTTTAACGAGCTGAACCAGGCAACGCTCGATCCTTTTGTGCAATAATCCCTCGAGTCCAAAAAGATTAAAATTTAGAGGAGGGATAGCGTTCCGTTCATTTAACGAGCTGGAAGGCCAAAACTCGGCAAACTTTTCATATTTTACGAGTCAGTGAAAAGAGCTGAAAGAAGACTCGTCTTTTGAGGAACGAGTGATAAACAGGGATAGCTACAGATTCCAGGTACAGGTTGGAATTTCCAATCACGGCAGTGTCACAAGGATGGCTAGGTGAAATCACTCTTCGCAGCTGTTTCTCAAAAGAGGTAAACACACAAATGGAAGTGAATGATCGGCCAAATGAACGGTGGAGGTGATGGATGAAAACACAATCAAGGTTCTTATGGCTAATGAATTTACGATCTCAAAAGGTTATTTACCGGTTCATTTTTTCATGAGCTTGAACTCTGGGGGAAACATTTGCTCACACTTTTCTATTTTTTAACGAGCATAAATTCAGGCCTAAAACTGCTCGAATTTCGCGTTTATTTTTTAACGAGCATGAACTATATGCTAAAACTGCTCGGTATACCAGTCATAAGAATGCCTCCTATAAGGACCAATTTTTATAGAGCTTATGCCTTACTACAGCTATGCTCTTATTTTATCAAATTTTACTTTTGCCCCACAGGCTTTCTTCATGCAAGTTCGGAAACGGCTAATCCTACGAGTTTAAAGGGTTAGACCTACAGGTTTAAAGGGAGGACCTAAAAATTTAAAAAAATCAATAGTCGTCCCTTGCTTGCATTCCAAAAGTTTGCATGCCCCCAGGTATAGGATAGAATTTCGAGGCTGCCCATCCTCTCCCCTACTTTTGCTTTTCTTTGGGTGTTCACAGTTATTTGTCATCTTGCTAATCTAATGCTAACGATACTTGTCTTCTTGTTATTCTAAGGGGTCTTACGCAGTACTCAAACTTCCTGTCGGCCCACTTTTAACAAACAGCTATTGTGACAATAGAAGAACACTACTCAAAGACAAAACATTGGTATTATTGAGGGAGGCTTGCCTCTTTCTTATTATCCGAAGAGTGGTTCTATTCGCTGCCGCAAATCAATCTCTTTCTTCGGCGGTGTCTATCATTGGGTTGTCCAAAGATGGTTACCCTCTGTCACAACAATACGGTCTCCTTCTTCTTAGACTGCCCCTGCTTATCCTTCAAAACATATGTTTCGACGGGTGAGGCTTGAACTTAAAGATGGTGACTACTTGTTGCAATAAGGGAATTCCTACTTGGGCATTGCCCACTTCTTTAGACAAAGGTGAATGACTCTTCGGTCAAACACATAACTTTAACAAAAGATCATTATTCCAGAACAACCCCACTTCCTACGGACGGGGTACGGACTAGTCATGTTCTTCTGCGGAAATTCTTTCTTATACCCGGGGTTTCTTCTGCCCGAAGCAGACCAGGGTGCATGCCCCCTGGGTCCTAGTCTTTCTTTCCGAATCACTCGCATTCATCGGGAAGGAGGACTGGGGGCGGAGGCGTATCTTGAGTGAACAGACCATTTAGGATTGGTATTTGACTATTTGCGATGCGAGATCCCGGAAATGAAAGTTGGTCTACGAGCTTGACCACCCTTCCTTCGTGTGGAAAACACATTACTCTAAAGAGTGAGGAGACTATCGCTCCCATGCAATAAATATAGTCGCGTCCAAGGAGTAGGTTATAATCCAAGGGTCCTTGAACTACCAACACGTTCATCCTGACGGTCTTCCCCTTCAATGTAACAGGTACATCGGGGAGGATTCCTAATGGTCGACTGGTTCCTTTATCAAAACCTGAGAGGTTTCTCAACTCAGGTAAGAGCGCTGGGGAACCCAGTGCTTTCCAAGAAATAGAGGAAAGGATACTCACAGACGCCCCTTCATCAATGATAGTACCAGCCATAATCATTCTATAGATCTGGACAATGATTCTGAATGGTATACTGGCTGGTAACCGGGGTCTGCCTAGTTGATTCCAATCAAAGGATACAACCAGGTTGCTTGGTGGTGGGACCGAATATACGGCCGGATACGACTCTGATGATGTTCCTTCCTGCGATAAAGGAATGGGCGCATTGCCCGGATGCTCGTCGGAGTCGGTGCTGATAAAGAGAACCTGGATGGTGTCATCCTTGTTCTCATCAGTGAGGGTGTCACATGAAGATGACTCTTCGGCGACGGTGTCATTTGAAGACGGGTCTTCAATGACGGAGTCATTGGACGATAGAACCTCTGAAGGAAGAACCGGGTCAACTGCCGTTTCGACCTTTAGACTTTCGTCTGGTCTAGATTCGGTAGGTTCATTCTTAATGACCGACACATCAGCTGACCACTTGAGTGGTTCAACTGGATTTTCAACTATCGAGGGATTAGGCGCGAGTTTTCGGTATCCAGGCGGAAGTTGCACCGGTGACACCGGGCGATCTTCCAAAACTCTCTTTGCCTCATCTAAGAATGGACATTTGTGGATGGCATGGTGACCTTCACACAATAGACAGGGTGATCTTGGTCCCCTTCTTCGTCCTTCACTCTCGCTAGTTGAGGGAATGCAATCAACTTGACAACCAGAGGTTGATGCTACCGGATTGTGCAACCTTGGGGACCAGTCCCTTAGTATCCGGGGAATACAAGGACAATCACGATGGAAATGGATCCCTTTGCAAATGACACATGGCGATTTAGGCCCGGTCGGTGCAGTGTGTGGGTTTTTGTCAGTTTTCTTCTGCTTGCCCCCAGTCGCCTTCGCCAGAGGCTCCTTCTGCTTCTTTCCTTTCTTCTTCTTTTCCTTCTTCTCCTTGGGAGGCTGACTTTTGCCGGCTCTACCCTGCGAAGATGAAGGATCAGAGGAAGTATCACAAGAAGTGGAAGGCTGGTGGGTAGTTCTAGATTGTTCTGACAGTTGATTCGACTGCTCAGGATTAGTGGCGATTTGGACAACATTAGTTGAAAAGAGCCAAACAGGAAGGCCGATTGTCAATCCTGGAAGTGACAATGTAGCCATATGAGGCGCACCAACATCTCCCCAAGAGGAGAAGGGATTTGGACTTCCGCCAAGGTTACTTCCTTGGTTGGTGGGCTCCATACTTTTCAACTGAAAGATCAACGTGGGAATAACAGGTGATTATGTTCTGCTTTAAAATAAGTTTTATTTACGACGCTTTTAGACACAAACTTGCTTTTTCATGTTTTAAGAGTCGAGAAAAAGCTAAAGATGACTCTAGTCGCCTTCGATGTATTAACGAGCCCGAAGTGACAAATGCTCGGTTGGACTTTTTCAGTTATAGAGTTTGAAAAAGGCCAAAAGAAACTGCTCTGGAGATCTAGGCAGAGGGTGTGCCAAACCTTTCGCGAAACCACAGAATACGTTTTACGGTATGGGTGGTCGATCTTCGTGAATGCTGTGTTCACTGCATCGCGATCAGTAGGGCGGCCGACACGGTTTCCTAAGGATAAAGGATAAAAGCCTATAGGGGTCTCCCAATATACTCGACGGTACGCGGGAGCTCAAGTCCGTGTTAGTGCCACCGACTCTCAGGAGGAATCACCCACCTTCGTAGAGCTCGACAGTCACTATGTTTAACGACGCCGGAACACGTCTCTACCTAGACCTCTAGATGTTTGCGTTAAATTCCAAAGCGTTGTTATGTAAATTGAGTTTATTTTAATGTTGATCTTTCTTAACAGTTTGCCTTTTAGGTTCGCCACGAGATGTATATATACAACTTCCTATATGCAATCTAAGAATGAGAAGCAAATCTTTTCAATCTTTCAACTTTGAAAACCTTAATCTACTTGAGGGAAGAGAAAGACACAACTTTTCCCACAGATCAAAGAACACACACTAAAATGCACATTTTCCTAAATCGTCAAGCATACAGTCAAATGCAAAATGCACAATGCATGTATTTCTTTTCGTTATCCTTAATGTTGATGCTAACAAAAGGAAACTGTTGTATGATTTTTGAATCAACTTTCAAGTAGAAATAAACAAGCTTGTCCACAATCAAAAAGACACCTTATGAAAGACTTGTTTAAAATACAGGAAAAGTATAGATTCAAACCATAAAGTGAAAAGCAAACAAACTCAAACAGCCATGAACAGTAATAAAACTAACTCATAAGATCACAAAAATGCTTTTACAGTTCAGGATCTAAGAGGCCATAGCTACTAAGTTCGCTTTTCACAATGGGAAATTGTAACTGAAACAAGAAATACTGAAAGAACGTTTACAATTTCATCACACAACTGAGGCGGAATAATGTCAAGGAGAAGTGGTCTACAGCAAGTACAATAACCAGCAAGCAATCAGCCAAAAACAAGTGCAAACAGGGCCAAGACACAAAGGAAGAGCTGAGCTAGACTAAGGCTAACTGGACCAGCGCAGGCACTGGTCTGTCAGTTTCACTCTCAGTGCAGTTCCCGAAGGGAGCACCTGCGCTGTAATGCAGACTGCCTGTGGACAGCCTGCACTGACTTACGAGAGTTACGTCTGCTAAGAATTCCGGGTCATAAAAAGCTCAAAAATGTACTGTTTTTGCTGAAATAAAATGCTATGGGTTAAGTACAGGCTAAGGGATGATCAAGAGGATGAAGATCTATCACAAAGAGTAAAGATTCATCTGTAGATTAGCTCTTTAAATCTTGAATTTGCTCAGCAAAGGAGCAAGAGTAGCAAAACCCTCTACTTCGCTTTTGATATAGTCAAAAGCTTTTCGATTCGGTACTCCTTTCTTCAAGAAATGAATAGCAAAATACTACAACAACAAGATACTAGGATCTCCCCAGCGGAGTCGCCAGTTTGTTGTGGGGAAAAGTATCCGATGCGGATGACACTATCCCTACTCTAAAGGTGACAGTCTTTAGCAACAACTGAAAGTAAATTTTTACCGTTTCCCTTTATGTAAGTACAGAGAGAATGAAAGAAGGTCAACCAACCTGGTGTCTTTCGCTTAGTCGATCCTTGCTCTTCTCTCCTTGTATCTCGTTCCCAGCTCCTTGCTCTCTTAGCCGGTCCAGCTACATACAGATCCTGCACAAAACAAGAGAGCAAACTACAAGATACATGTACTCATAACTGAAGCATGGATTAGGGTGCATCAAATATACATGTAAACACAAAGCATCTATGTAAAACAAGTATATAGGAGAACATGCAAACTTTATTGATAGAAGGTAACAGGGTTCCAGAGGAAGTTACAACCAATGATGATGGCTCCAATCCAACAGCACCTCCTCGGCAGCAAGAACTCTCCTCTTCACCTCTAGTAAAACAATCACCCAATAGCTCTGACTGCAAACCAACAGCACCTCCTTGCTTAAACCAAAATTCCAGCCTCCCTAGACCTCATAGAAGAGCTCTATATATAGGGTAGAAGAAGAAAGGATGAGTCAGCTTGAGACTGACATCAAGCTGCCTTGTGTCCTCTCCCTCTTCAGTTAATCTTCAGTTCCTGTGTCCACTTGGAGATCCTTGCTTACACATGGTGATCAAGTACCTCTTACTCATCACAGGGCGAATCTCATGACCCAAGTGTCAGTTTGGAAGCTTCCTGGGCAATTGACACCTTGCAGGATGACTGTGCCACTTGGCCAATCTCGCCCAGCGCAGGTAGCCTTCAATAATCTTGACTTCCAGCGCAGGTACAGAGTGGGACAGTTGCATTACAGCGCAGAAGCTCAGTTAAGCAGCTGACATGATCCAAAATAAGCCTGTTTTGAAGTGTTTTCAGGTGGAGAACTGATTGGAAGTGCTGTTGATTGATGACCTTGTTCTTTTAGGGGTAAGAACAACATGTTTAAGGACTGAGGATCCCTGTAATTATCGACATTCCATGCTCCATGATGCGAGGCACAAAAATGTCTATAACAGGAAGGGGTCCAAAAGGGCAAAACACAGGCCAAACCTAGAAAATTGCCAGGTTGTAGCTAGAAACTAGGGTTTGTGCAAAAATGAGGAATTTGGTGGATCTAAGGGATGGGAAGTGTTTGATAAGGTACTTTAAGGATAGGGGAAGGTGTATGAACATCAGGAAACAAGTTTCGCCGATGATTTGACCGTCCAAGAGAAATTAGCTTCAAAACCCTAGGAGAGGGAAATGACCTTGCCTAGGCGCAATTGGAGCATGGACAAGATGTAAAATGACCCACAAGACACTGAGATGATAATGAAAACCCTATGAATGATGATAGACTCAGCTGAATAATGACATGGACCGACATTTTGACAACTTTAGAAGGAGTTAAAGCAAACCCTAGACCTAATGCCTAGTGACCAAATTTTGCTTGAAAACTCTTTGAAATGACAAAATTTGACTTGGAAACTCTGAGACCACTTTGTAAGAGCATATTTGATCACTGGAGGAAGGCTGGAAAGACTGACAATAACACCTTATACAGAGGAAAAAAGCACCTCAGAAGAAGGTGGGGATTTGTACTTTTCTTCTTCTTCAAGTACACATGTAGATCATGAGGCATGGTTGATTGACTTAGGTGCATCCTTTCACTTCACTCCCCATAGGGATTGGTTTTGCGAATGAAAGAAATATGATGGTGGTGATGTCTTCTTAGGGGATGATAGGAAGGAAAAAATCATCAGACAAGTAAAATTCACGCTGGAGTTGCAAGGTGGAAGGATTAGAACACTTCTTGGTGTTCTATATATTCCTCCGTTGGTCAGAAATCTGATTTTTGTAAACAATATGGATGATGCAGGTCTAAATCTAGTGTTCGAGAAAGATACCTGCAAGATGGTTTAGGGTGCACTGGCATTGATGTGAGGAGTTTGGATTGGAAACTTGTACAAGCTTATGGGTAGTACTATTATTGATGGCTGCAACGGTTTTGTGGTTCTTGAAAGTGGAGCACAAAATCTAGTGGTCTTTGGAGAAAAGACGATGCTATGGCATTAAAGGCTTGGATATATTAGAGAGAAGGGCCTTAGAATGCTACATGGTAATGGTATGGTACAAGGTATTTCTAATTTCTCCCTAGATTTTGATTTCTGTGAACATTGTGTATATGGGAAGCATAATCGAGTGAGATTCCCCTCAGGTGCTAAGAGGGTGAAAGGGATATTAGAGCTTGTACACAATGATTTGTTTGGGCCTATATCAGTTCCATCACTGGGTAATTCTGTGTACTATGTATCATTTATAGATGACTTCTCAAGGGATACATGGATGTATTTCCTCAGGAAGAAACCTGAAGTCTTTGATAAGTTTAAATAATTTAAGTCTCTGGTGTAAAATCAGACAGTGAAGAAGATCAAGGTGTTGAGGACAGATAATGGTGGAGAGTTTTACAAGAAGGAATGTGAAGAGTTCTATAAAAAGTGTGGTATAGAATCGAAGAATACTACTCCATGCACACCTTATAAAAATGGACTTGTAGAAGGAATCAACATGAAGTTGATGGAAAAGGAAAGAAACATGCTTAGTGGTGTCAGGTCAGGACAAGAATTTTGGGCAGAGGTAGTGGATATTTCATGTTACCTATTTAATAGATGACCTTCATCAGCGTTGGAGGATAAGACTCCATATGAGGTATGGAATGGTAATAAACCCTCTCTCTCACATCTAAGGATATTCAGATGTGATTAATATGTACATGTTCCAAAAGAGAAAAGAACCAAGTTAGATAGTAAATATGAAAGGTTCATATTTATTAGGTATAAGGATGGTTTAAAAGGTTATAAGATTTGGAACTAATCACACATCACTGGGAAAAACCCCTCAAAAAGGAAAGGCCCGGAGTGCTCGGTCGCATGGGAAGCCGAGAAACCGTGGGGAAAGCGCTAAGGCAAAAGGCAGGTCCTATTAGCTCTGCTATAAACTTCACTGCTTAAAGGTTAAATTCGGGTTTGGTGGCTGGTTTGTGCCGAAGGGGAGAGTGCAACAGTCATTTCTCGTCTTTCTCCTTCGGTTTCCTCACATCCTCTTAACCTCTGCTGTCTCTGTTTCTCTGAAAAACCTTTCATTCCCCGCTTTCTACCATTCTCCTACAGAACTTTTTATTTCCCTATTTTTCCCTGTTTTCTTTCGAAACTCAATGTGAATCCATTCTTTCCCCTTAAACCCATTGTTTCTACTTTATTCCCAAAAACCCGCATAAACCATGTTTATTTAGTTCGGGCGCTTAAAACATGAACCCGCGCCATTTTAACCCTCTGTCGCTTTTGAAATCGCGACCGTTGATCGTCCCGATCCAACGGTCCCCATCGCCCCAGCCCGCGCGTTAAACTTCGCGCTCGTTCCCTGCCATCTAGCCATCCATCGCAAGATCAACGGTGGACGCTTCCCCCGATCACGTGACTTGCACACGCGTTAACCTGTAGGGGTGGTGGTTTTGGACTGCCGCGTGTTGAAATATTATTGGATCGTTGCCCGTTATATGGAAACTGCCGTCGGTCCAAAGGCGGTGTGGGGAATACCGCCCACCGGGCAAAAACGTCGTCCTCCTGCTTGTTAACTGTCGCGTATCTCCTACCCCCTATCACCGTCAGATCTACCTGACAGTGATCCGATGGCCCTTGATCTCCCGATCATCCATCTCTCCATTTCTCCTATCAATTGATCTCGACCGTCGGTATATGTGATCCAACGGTGCATATTCACTCCACCTCATCTTCCCATCTCTTCCTGCCATGAAATCTCAGCTGTCCATCCGTTTCATCCAATGATCAACGTTCTTTCTCAGCTCTTCATTGATTTTCAATGCAATTTTTGTGTTTTTGGCATGCTCCATGCTTCCAAGGGATGAAGACGATCAACCACCCTGTACCTGCACAGTTAATATCTCAGCAACCACATTTAAAAGTCAGAATGGCCAAGAAGAAAACAGGACAACCTCGAGCAGTTAACGCAGTTATTAGCTTGTATCAATCAGTACTTCATCTGCTCAGGAAGGACAGTAGAGTACTAGAGAAAAGCTGATTTTTTCATTAAGACACTGAGATTACAGCAGAGGCCCATTCCAGATTGTAAATGTGGTTGGTGGTCCATTATGACCCCTCCTTACTTTGAACAGCAGAGAAATTTTGTAAAAAAACTCGATATATACCCAAAAACAGAGATGTAATGGGTTGATGAATGTTATTTTTGTTGTAAGCTTCAACTTCTGGAGACTGTAACTATTGTGATACCTGCAACGTCTGGTCTTCATTTTCAGCTAATGCAAGCTTCTTTTACTGTTAATTGCTCACTATCTACTTCTTCTTCTTTGTTCCAGGTTGTTCCTGTTATGAATTTATTCATGTGCTGTAGATTTTTAGCATTAGAGGGGCTGTCATCCCACCTCTGTGTTAGAATCTAGCCTGTATCATTGAATTTGTATGCAGGTTTCTGTTGTTTTAATGCCAGAGAGTTGTCATCCTATCTGTGCATTAGGAAATAGATTTACAGACCTTTTTAACTGGTTGCAGCCAGCCATCACAGGGTCCTGTGCATCTGCTGGTGTGGTCAGTATTCTCCATCATCACTTATTCTTCAAACTGTGAGTAATTGGTGGTATAAAGCCTTGTAGTCTGGGGGTGTTCACCCATGTCTGGGGTTAAGCACAGTAGAAGTGGTTATTTGGCTTGAATGTGCAACATTTCTTTCATTCATCCACCATTTTCCAACATTTTATGTTGAGTTTGTAATGTTCCCGAGCATCTCCAATATACAACCTAGGAGAGTTTCTTGGGGTGTTAACATTAACTGGCGCCGTTTCCGGGGAGAGGAAAATTGAAGCTCAGCTTCCCTGGGAGAACGACACAGCTTCAAGCTTTGATGATAGACAAGGTTTGAACACAGTTTCTGGTTGTAATCATCTATTTGGTGACGCCACTGGTGGAAGACCATCCTTTGGCGACTCCACATTGAAGTTTTGGTGCAGTTGGTGAGGCATGCTCGGAGAAACCCTTAGAAGCTATCAATTGAACCATTGCCTGATCCTGAGAAGACCGTTAAGTAGAAGAAAAATATCACAGTAAGGAGCATCAGGGTCAGGTAAGCCTTAAATAATTTTAATGTATCTCTGCTAGTGTAGAAATACCTTTAGAGATTCATACAGCTCCTTTGTCATTCATCTCCCTTTTGGATTCCAGTTCAAAGAAAAAGCACCATGCTGCCCATCATATTCCTCTGTTTTTGTCATTATTTTCATTGATTCATTCCACTCAGTCCACTAGTATCCTTTTCATATACCTCAGTCATGTCAGGCTAGCAAGCCCTCACAAAGATAGAAAGAATAGTTGCTGCTAG
Organism: Pinus tabuliformis; assembly: GCA_031772625.1. Taxonomy (NCBI): domain Eukaryota; kingdom Viridiplantae; phylum Streptophyta; class Pinopsida; order Pinales; family Pinaceae; genus Pinus; species Pinus tabuliformis. The sequence continues at coordinate 841,005,023 of CM062815.1, forward strand.
GTTTGGACCCCTGGTCTTGCCTACCCCTTTGAATGCCATGCCTGTAGGAGATTATCAAGAATTTATGCCAAAGTTTACTGGTGCAGAAGGAGCAAAAACTGAAGAGAATTTAGAGTCCTTTTATAGCTATGTTGATAACCTGTATCTCAATGAAGAGGATGTCTGGATGAGGGTTTTTGTTCAAAGCCTAGATGGGGAAGCTAGAAAATGGTTCAAACAATTACCCCCTAGGTCCATTGCAAACATTGAGGCCCTAGATGATGTGTTCCTAAAGCATTGGGGGAATAATAAAGATCTGCTCTTTTATCATACTGAATTTGGAAATCTGCGGAGAGAAGATGGTGAGCTGCTGTCTGATTTCAACATCAGATTCAATCTTATGTACAACAGAATGCCAGCTTAAGTAAGACCCACCCCTACTTCTGCTATGATTACTTATGCCAATGCTTTCGATTCTCAGTTCTGCCTGCTATTAAGAGAAAGAGGATGTACTTCTTTGGCTGATATGCAAGATGCAACCTTTGAAGTATAATCGAACATTTTAGATGCAGAGAGGCTCGAAGGAGATGCTGAAAGTAGAAGATAGGGAGGTGAATCCTCATCATCCTATGAGCCTGAGATTGATGAATTAACCAGGATGATAGAGTTTTTGACCTCTGAAGTTTCCAAGCTAAAGGCTGAGCAACATTTTGAAGAAGCAGGAGCTCATTGTTCCTTTTCTTTTCCAACTCCATATCCATGGAGAGGAACACAGGAGCAGATGCAGATTTTGCAAAGAAATAATGTTACAAATGAAGATAAAGGATGAAGACCTCTTTTCAAAATATAGTCATGGAAGAAGAGCATCCTGATGATGAGGAGGGGGTCCATGGTTTGGAAGGTGCTCCTTTCCTAACTAGAGCTACTTATGAAGAAGCATTATCCAAAGGCACTACTCAATAATTTTTTGTAGCTGCAGAACAACAAGTTGACCAGCAGTGGCAGCCAACAACAGATCCCTTCATCCTCGAAGAATCTGAGCTTTAAGCCTGCCCATCTTCCCATGATTATGCAGGTCTGCAAATTCACCTACCTGATTTTGTCCCCTACCTAGTGATCAATAAGGAAGAAGAATACTCCCCGTCATCTTTTGTCCCTCTGTCTGCTCAAATAACAATCCCTCAAAGTTTCCCCTTGAACATTGAGGCAGAGCAAAATTTAATGTTCAAGGCTGAAATTGATCATCTCAGTCTTGATAGTCTGAAACCTACTCAGATGGCCTACACACAAATTGAAAAGGAAGCTTATCAGCTAACAGAAGAAGAGGATGCTCAGTCTTGGAACTCCTACTTGGATGTGGACTGTTTCAAGAAAAATGAAGGAGAAAATAATGTCCCTGTGTCCCCTACACAAGAATACAGTGGTGCATCTTTCATATTAGTTATGCAGACTACAAAAGACACAGACAAGTACACATCATTCATGATTATTCCGTAGGTGTACAGAGGCTCCTGTGAAGAACATCCAAGGAGGAGACCACACAGAAGGGGAATGAAATTTGATCCCTATCTGCCCATCAAGCTCAAATGTCCTAAACTCTTTGAGGTAGAGGATCAAATAAATCCTGTTTTGCAGCTCTATGATGAAGGGGCTGAGAGCAGGAGAAACAATTTTGAGGGCCTATCAGTTGGAAAAATTTTGAGTAATTGTGTTTATTGTAAGCATGTTCTTTTACAAGTTTCTATTGTAGGCTTAGTTGACTCCATGCCCAATGGATACTAGGCATAGTTTTTTAAGCTGGTTTTGTATGAAGGCATTGGTCTGCAGGTTTTTGAGACCTCACAAGGAGGATCTCATCCCCAGAAGGAGCCAGTTTTAGCTCTGCCATAAACTTCACTGCTTAAAGGTTAAATTCAGGTTTGGTGGCTGGTTTGTGCAGAAGGGGAGCGTGCAACAGTCATTTCTCCTCTTTCTCCTTCGGTTTCCTCACATCCTCTTAACCTCCACTGTCTCTGTTTCTCTGCAAAATCTTCATTCCCCGCTTTCCTCCATTCTCCTACAGAACTTTTTCTTTCCCCATTTTTCCTTGTTTTCTTTCGAAACTCAGTGTGAATCCATTTTTTCCCCTTAAACCCACTGTTTCTGCTTTATTCCCAAAAACCCGCATAAACCATGTTTATTTAGTTCGGGCACTTAAAACATGAACCTGTGACATTTTAACCCTCTGTCAGTTTTGAAATCTCAACCATTGATCGTCTCGATCCAACGGTCCCTGTCACCCCAGCCCGCATGTTAAACTTTGCGCTCATTCCCTGCCATATGGCCATCCATTGCGAGATCAACGGTGGATGCTTCCCCCGATCGCGTTACTTGCGCATGCGTTAACCCGTGGGGGCGGTGGTTTTGGGCTACCGCGTGCCGTAATATTACTGGATCGATGCCCGTTATACAGAAACAGTCGTCGGTCCAAAGGCGCTGCCGACGATGATCAATGTCGGATCTTCCCGACGATGATCCGACGGCCCTCGATCTCCCGATCATCCATCTCTCCATTTCTCCTATCAATTGATCTCAGTCGTCGGTATATGTGATCAGACGGTGCATATTCACTCCGCCCCGTCTTCCCATCGCCTCTCACCATGAAATCTCAGCCGTCCATCCATTTCATCCAACGGTTAGCGTTCTTTCTCAGCTCTTCGTTGATTTTCAATGCAAATTTTGTGTTTTTGGCATGCTCCACGTTTCCAAGGGATGAAGACAATCAACCACCATGTACCTGCACAGTTAATATCTCAGTAACGGCATTTAAAAGTCAGAATGGCCGAGAATAAAATAGGACAACCTCGAGCAGTTAACGCAGTTATTAGCTTGTATCAGTCAGTACTTCATCTGCTCAGGAAGGACAACAGAGTACCAAAGAAAGGTGGATTTGTTCATTAAGACACTGAGATTACAACAGAGGCCCATTTCAGATTGTAAATGTGGTTGGTGGTCCATTATGACCCCTCCACGCTTTGAACAACAGAGCAATTTTGTAAACAAACTCGATATATACCTAGAAACAGATATGTAATGGGTTGATGAATGTTATTTTTTTTGTAAGCTTCAACTTCTGGAGACTGTAACTATTGTGATACCTACAACGTTTGGTCTTCATTTTCATCTAATGCAAGCTTCTTTTGCTGTTAATTTCTCACTGTCCACTTCTTCTTATTTGTTCCAGGCTGTGCCTGTTATGCATTTATTCATGTGTTGTAGAATTTTAGCATTAGAGGGGCTGTCATCCCACCTCTGTGTTAGAATCTAGCTTGTATCATTGAATTTGTATGCAGGTTTCTATTGTTTTAATGCCAGAGAGCTGTCATCCTGTCTGTGCATTAGGAAATAGATTTACAGACCTTTTTAACTAGTTGTAGCCGACCATCATAGGGTCTTGTGCATCTGCTGGTGTGGTCAGTATTCTCCATCATCACTTACTCTTCAAACTGTGAGTAATTGGTGGTCTAAAGCCTTGCAGTCTGGGGGTGTTCACCCATGTCTAGGTTAAGCACAGTAGAAGTGGTTATCTGGCTTGAATATGCAGCATTTCTTTTATTCATCCACCATTTTCCAACATTTTATGTTGAGTTTGTAATGTTCTCGAGCATCTCCGATATACAACCTAGGAGAGTTTCTTAGGGTGATAACAGGTCTCGTGCTCCAAAACTGGTAGTATATCAAGGGCATCCTTGGGCGATAAGTGGATTTGGCTGAAAACGAGCGATTCCATTCAGTGCACGACACGTGTCCGGTGGATGAGAGAGAAAACTGCCTCTCATCGCGTGCTAACAGTCGAGCAAGTAAACTACGCGAAATGAGCGAACACCATAGGATCTGGGGGCTGCAGATCTGACGGTGGAGATTACGCCCGATGGAGAAACCAGATTTGACAGGGGAATTAAGCCTTGGCATAAATAAGTTTAGTCCGATCTGATTGCTAAGTTGGCGGATGAGTCATTCCATAGTGTAACTGAATTACTGAACAGTCGAGGAAGAGCTGGTGCAGTTCATGAGAGGACAAGTGGCCACTTCCTTGTGGGAAGTTGGCGATGACGCAGAGGCAAGGAAATCCAAGCGAATAGCAATAGGAGATCCGAAGGGGCGGAAGAGGAAGCGAACAGTCAATGACAGATTGGCTTTAAGCCATGAATAGACAGAGAACAAAAAACAAAGAGAGAAGACAGAAGACGAAGATAGAGAGAGCAAGAGAAAAGAAAAGACAGTGAAGTAAGAAGCAGGATAAAGAGAGTTGAGTTGATCTAAGGCAGCATCAAGCAGACAGAAGACTTGAGAGGTTCAAGCAAATCCCTGTGAGGATCTTCCAGGAATTGAGCACCACATTGGGCTTCTCCCATTAAAGACCAAAGAGGTCATGTTCTGGTAAGGAAAAGAGTCTGTGTACTCTAGTGGCTTGGGGGATCCAAGAACCATCCTACCAAACATTATCTATTTTAGGAGACTCAAATTGAGCTCCTCATTGTAAATCTTTGCTTCAAAGACACAATAAAAGAAGGCCACCACTAAAAGATGGACTAGAGACGTAGCCCTAGAGATAGGGTGAACTCCTTATTAATTTGATGTGTTCTTGTATTTGATTACTATGTTTCTCCTACTGTTTTCAATTCTTCTGGTGTCTGTGTATTTTTCAATCTGATCGATTTTTTGCCAAAGATAACATAGACACACACCAGCACATGAGTCTGTAATACCTTCATTTATTAACTAAGTAACTGAGATCACTCACGAGTGATTTTCAGATCAAGTGGTATTAGAGCTTTAGGCTATTAAGGTTAGACAAGCTTGTGTTGATTTAGCTGTTGAATGCTAACTAGATCAAAGCTCAAATCAGGAGAAGGAGAGTTGGTCGAAACTAATCCTGAAATTGGGAGAGTCTATCCTCGGAAGACAATGTCAGAGGAAGGTTCTATGGGGCCAGATCCTCAATTCATATATAGTTTCCTAGCCATAAAGTCCATGGTAGAAGAAATGTATAGGGACTTTAGAAAACATAAGGATGAAGATTCATCAGGTTCTAAGCAAGACAAAGGAGAAGATGAGTCACATTCCCATGACCACTCAAAACGCAAAGGGAAAGAGGAAATATTTCTCACACCTCCTGATAGCCCTAAAAAAGAAAGCATCTTTGATCAAACTAGATGTTAAATTTTATTTACCTATATATGATGGGGAGTTGAATGCAGAAAAGCTGGACAATTGGTTTATACAAATTGATGTTTATTGCAGAATGTAGAATATTGACTCAGACAAGAGCAAGATTCAGTTGGCAAGCCTACGCCTTGGAGGCACTGGCTTGGATTGGTGGGAAGGAAAAACCCAAGCTGACATGAAAAGACATGGTAAGAGCATCTTTGTCTGGAGTGAATTTGTTTCTGCAATCAAAAAGCAGTTCTATCCATTGGCCTACATGCAGTAAGCTATGATGAGTTGGCAAACTCTTCAACAGTTGAAAGGGAAAAGTGTGCAAGGGTACACTCAAGAATTTAGAAAGAGAGCATTGATTCTAGGAATCTCATTAGACTCACCTAAGACTCTGTTGAAGTACATTGGTGGTCTACACAGCTACATGAGGCACACCATCCTCATGTTTAATCCCACTAGTATAGATGAGGTATTTGTACAACCTACTCATCTAGAAGCTAGAGGAAAGAATGGAAGTCCAGAAGTTGGGGGATCATCCCAACCCACTGCAAGCAAGAATAAGGAGAAAAGAAAGCAGAAATGGAAAGAAAGGAAGGCTAACACTGCGCAGAAAAGAAAAGCTTCATGCACTCACTATAAAAAGGATGGGCATGATGATGAGCAGTGTTGGATTCTGCATCTAGAGCTGAGACCTAAGAAGTTCGAGGGCAAGAAGAAGAAGACTGCTAAAACTATTAAGAAAGATTTGGGGTCAGACTCGGGACATGAAACAACCATTGCAACCACAAGTATAAGAGGTAAGAATTCTGAAGCATCTACTAGTAATTTTTCACAATCTACTATTGATGAAGAAAATGAGAGAAAAAGACATGAGCTTTTCCATATTCGAGTTATTTCCAAACATCAAAAGATTGATACTTTGTTTGATAGTGGCTCACAAGTAAATTTCATTTCTGAAGCAATTGTAAATAAGTTGGGATTAGTAACTACACCTCACAAGAAAGCATACCCATTAGGATGGTTGAATGATAAAGCACAATTACAAGTGACTAGACAATGCAAACTCAAGTTTTCGTTTGGGTCAACATTTGTAGATGAGGTTGAGTTAGACACAAGTCCCTTGGATATATGTGGAATTGTTTTAGGAAGTCCTTACTTGTATGATAGAAAAGCTATTCTCTATAGAGCTGAGAACAAGTATCTACTTGTTAAAGATGGAATCGAATACTTTGTAAGATCTCATAAGCTCAAGAATAACTATACTCTCATAAACTTAGGGTAGATGAAACGAATGATAAATTCATGCAAACAATTCTTACTGATGGTTGTAAAGGAAAAGAAACCTGATAAAACCAATGTATTTGAGGGCTGTAATGCTAAACAACAAGCTGATTTAGAAAAGGTTGTTTCAGAGTATGATATCTTGTTTCAAGAACCTAAAGGTCTGCCACCCAAAAAGGAAATAGTACATGATATTGTTTTGCAGCAAGATGCTCCATTGCCTAACATTGGAATGTACAGGTTGTCTGCTTTAGAGAATGCTGAAATCAAGAAGCAGGTGCAGGAGTTGCTCGAGAAAGGGTTCATCAGACCTAGCACATCACCATGTGGGTCACCAATTGTTTTGGTGAGAAAGAAAGATGGCTCGTGGAGAATGTGCATTGATTACCGAGCACTGAATAAGATAACCATCAAAAATTTCTATCCCCTTCCTCGCGTAGATGATCTTTTAGATCGATTGAAAGAAGTTGTTTATTTCTCCAAGCTAGACTTGCACAGTGGATACCATTAGGTCAGAGTTGCAGAACAAGATGCATGGAAGACTGCTTTCAAAACAAAGCAGGGATTGTATGAGTGGCTGGTTATGCCTTTTGTCTTAACTAATGCTCCTACTATTTTCATGAGATTAATGAATGATGTACTCATACCTTTTCTTGATGATTTTGTTATTGTGTATCTGGATGACATTTTGATTTTTAGCAAAACGTGGGAAGAACACTTAAAGCATGTTAAGCAGACACTAGATGTTTTGGAAAGAGAAAAACTTCATGTTAAACTCTCAAAATGTGAATTTGGCAAAACATATCTGAATTATTTGGGTCATATAGTAGGGGGTGTTGAATTGAAGATAGATCCCTCTAAGGTGGCAGTCAGTAAACTGGCCTAAACCCAAATCTGCCACAGAAGTTAGAAGCTTCTTAGGAGCAGCACAATATTGGAGGAATTTCATTTCTAACTTTTCCTTAATTGCAACTCCCTTACATTCTTTAACAATATTGAACAAGGTGTTTCAGTGGGGAGGCAAACAGCAGAAAGCCTTCGACACCTTGAAAGAAAAGATTAGTACAACACCTGTACTAGCACTGTCTGATCTTCAAATACCATTTGAGATCCAAACCGATGCCAGTGACTATGCCATGGGAGCAGTGTTGACACAACATGGTAAACCCATATGTTATCATTCTGAGTCTTTTAATCCTGCAGTAGTTAACTATCCTACATATGATAAAGAATTGTATGCATTAGTTCAGAGTGTGAAAAAGTGGAAACATTACTTAATGGGAAAAGAGACAATAATACATATTGATCATCAACCACTTCAATATCTACACTCCCAAACTAAGTTTCAACAATCAAGACACTATAGATGGATGGGTTTTCTACAACAGTTTCATTTAGTCATCAGATATAAAAAGGGCATACACAATAAAGTTGCAGACATGTTATCTAGACCTATTATAAATGCATCTACTATACTTAAGCATAATTTTGTGCTACATGAAAGCTACATTGAACAATATGCTCAAGATATAGACTTTAAGGATGTATATGCAACTTTGACTCAAGGCAAACGAGTAGAAGAATTGGATTATCATGTAAAGGACCGACTCTTATATCATTGTGGGAAGTTATGCATTCCACAAATTGAAAGAGTAAAGATAATTAGAGAGGCACACACTTCTCTGATATGAGGTCACTTTGGGGTAAGTAAAACAGTTGCACAGTTGCAAAGATTTTTGTTATTGGCCAAAAATGAATGAGACAGTTTCTAGATATGTATGAGGGTGTACTATGTGTGCTAAAAGCAAGCCCATCAATAGAAAACTAGGCTTGTACACTCCATTACCAGTTCCTTCTCACCCTTGGGAAAGTGTTTCCATGGGTTTTGTTTGAGGACTGCCTAAATCTTGGAAAGGTCATAATTATCTGTATGTTGTTGTGGATAGGTTTAGAAAAATGTGTATTTTGATACCTTGTAATAAAGAAGTTACCGTTGAACAAACTGCAAAAATGTTCTTTGAACATGTATGGGTTCATTTTGGATTACCCACTTCCATTGTATCTGATCGAGACACCCGATTTGTGGGGAAGTTTTGGTAAAGTCTGTGGGAACTGATGGACACCAAATTGAAGAAAAGCACAACTTTTCATCCACAAACTGATGGCTCGACAGAAGTAGTTAATAGGACAGTGATCCAGTTACCCAGAGGATATTGCAGCAAACAACCTAAGCTCTGGGATGAGCATTTGTGTTATGTGCAGCATGCTTGCAACAGAGAAAAACATTCTTCTACACAGAGATCTCCTTTTGAGATCTGTTTTGGTTTCACACCAAGGACTCCTTTGGATTTTGTCTTTGGTAAAGATACCATAGTTGATGGACACAATGATGTGGACAAGGAAACTAGGTTCATTGAATAGATCCAAGAGATCCACCAGGTAGTACAGGAACAGCTGGAAAAGAGCCAAGCCAAATACAAGGCAAGGCATGATAAGCATCGGATGGAACATAGTTTCCAAGTTGGTGACCAAGTCTGGCTGTATATCAACAAGGACAGGATGCAAGGTGAAGGTAAAAAGCTAAAACCTATCAGGTATGGACCCTTCAAGATACTTGAGAAGATTGGTGAAAATGCTTTTTGCCTTGATCTACCAACTTACATGCACATCTACTCAGTCGTAAATGCAGATTGCTTGAGATTGTTTGAACCTTCATTAATTAAGGATCCAGAAAAGCAGAGTCAATTACCTTCTATAGATGACCTGCTACCTGAATATCTTAATGAATTGCAGGAAGACACAGTTCTGGACAGGAAGGTGAGGATGATGCACAGAGGAGATGTTGAGTACCTCAGAGTAGGGCTCAAAGGTTCAAAGCCGAGTAGTGCAAAGTGGATAGAGATTGGACAAGTGATACAATTGTACCCTCACTTATTCGATGCTTGAAAACCAACTTTTGGTGGTCCAAAATCTTTTCAGTGGGAAGGCCGTGATTCGAATTGGATCAATGAATATTATCAAAGTGCCATAACTGTATTAAGATAGGACAGACTTCGAATTTATGAACACAGAGCGATTAGGAAGACCTCTGGATAGTGGCAGATTGCAACCAGCAAGGAACAATGAGGACCTCGGTCAAACCGTGCTGACCGAGGCCCATGGAGTCTGCGTAGGAGGAAAAATTGGCACTTGGGAAGCCCGGATCTGGAAATGGAGGCCATTTCTAATGTGCGATTAGTGGCGATTAGCGCTTAGTGCTAATCGTGCTTCGCTGGGCAAAACCCCTCGAAAAGGAAAGGCCCCAAGCGCTTGGTCACATGGGAAGCTGGGAAACCGTGGGGAAAGCGCTAAGGCAAAAGGCGGGTCCCATGCTCCAAAACCGGCAGTATATTGGGGGCATCCTTGGGCGGTAAGCATATTTGGCTGAAAACGAGTGATTCCATTCAACGCACGATGTGTGTCCAGAAGATGAGAGAGAAAACCACCTCTCATTTCGTGCTAACGGTCGAGAAAGTCAACCGTGCGAAATGAGCAAACACCGTAGGATCTGGGGGCTCCAGATCTAACGATGGAGATTGCGCTCAATGGAGAAATCGGATTTGATAGGGGAATCAAGTTACGACATAAAGAAGTTTGAAGTCCGATCTGACCGCTGAGTTAGCGGATGAGTCATTCCATAGTGTAACTGAATTACCGAACTATCGAGGAAGAGCTGGCGCAGTTCATGAGTGGACAAGTGGCCACTTCCCTGTGGGACGTTGGTGATGATGCAGAGGTAGGGAACTCCAAGTGAACAACAACAGGTGATCCGAAGGGGCGGAAGAGGAAGTGAATAGTCAATGATAGTTTGGATTTAAGCCATGAATAGACAGAGAACAGAACACGAAGAGAGAAGAGAGAATACGAAGACATAGAGAATGAGAGCAAAGAAAAGACAGTGAAGCAAGAAGCAGGAAACAGAGAGCGGAGCTTACCTAAGGCAGCATTGAGCAGACAGAAGGATTGAGAGGTTCAAGCAAATCCCTATGAGGATTTGTCAAGAATTGAGCACCACATTGGGCTTCTCCCATTAAAGACCAGAGAGGTCAAGTTCTGGTAAGGAAAAGAGTCTGTGTACTCTAGTGGCTTGGGGGATCCAAGAACCACCCTACCAAACATTATCTGTTTCAGGAGACTCAAATTAAGCTCCTCATTGTAAATCTCTTCTTTAAAGACACAATAAAAGAAGGCCACCACTGACAGCTGGACCAGAGACATAGCCCTAGAGGATAGGGTGAACTCCTTATTAATTTGTTGTGTTCTTGTATTTTCTTACTGTGTTTCTCCTATTGTTTTCCATTCGTCCGGTGTCCATGTATCTTGCAATCTGATCGATCCGTTGCCTAAGATAACATAGAAACACACCAACACATGAGTCTGTAATACCTTCATTTATTAACTAAGTAACTGAGATCACTCATGAGTGATTTTCATATCACTACCAAATGAACCTGAAAAGATAGGAGTTTGAAATGAAGGAGGAAGAATCAGACTCTACAGTAGAACAATGATCAGAAGAGGAAGAGCCACAAACTCTAGTTTTGAGAATATTAGTTCAAGAGAGAAGGGAACCAGAGAGGTATATTCCATTTACGTTATGTTCAAATTTTTCCTTTTCTATTACTAATGATGATCCGAGAACTGTCAGAGAGGCAGTTGATTCATAGGATGGAAAAATATGGAAAGATTCCATGGTTGAAGAAATGGCATCTTTGGATAAAAGTGAGGCTTGGGATATGGTGGAATTTCCAACTGGAAGGAAACCCATTGGCAGAAAATGGGTGTTTAATAAGAACATGAATGTAGAAGCCAAGGTAGAGAAATACAAAGCTTGATTGGTAGAAAAACGTTATTCCCAGGTGTCGGGAAATGATTTTGGTGTGATCTTTTATCTTGTTGCCAAGTTAGCTTCTATTAGATTACTTTTATTTGTTGTTGTTGGTTTTGATTTTGAAGTAGAACAGTTGGATGTGAAGACAACATTTCTTCATGGGAATCTGGAAGAAGAGATATACTTAAAGTGACATGAAGGCTTTCCAGTGAAGGGTAAGAAAGAACTGGTATTCAAGCTAAAAGGGTCTCTATATGGGTTAAAACATTCACCAAGGACGTTGTATTAGGAATTTGATACATATATATGGGGACTTGCCTTCACCAGGAGAAAAGCATATCACTATGTCTATTTTAAATTAATTGGTGACTAGGTTATTTATTTGGTCTTGTATGTGGATGATATGTTGTTGATTGGAAATGACAAAGAAATTTTCCATGATTGGAAGACCCAATTGTCCTCTAAATTTTACATGAACCATATTAGTGCTGCAAACTATATTTGGGCATGGAAATTAAATGAGATCGGGCAAAGAGGAAGCTCTTGTTAAAACAGAGAAAGTATGTTGAGACACTATTTCACAGGTATAACATGCAGGATAGTAAATCAGTAAAATTTCCTATTCCCGTAGGTGTAAAGTTATCTATTGAACAATGTCCTAAGACACGCGAACAGGAAGAGGACATGCCCCATGTTCCATATGTGAGTGTAGTGGGTAACCTAATGTATGAAATGGTGCAACCAGACATTGCACATGCAGTGGGAGTATTGAGCATGTTTATGTGAAAACTAGGGAAGGAGCATTAGACAATAATGAAGCAAGTTTTCAGGTATTTGCATGGCACTAGTGATTATGGTTTTTGCTACCAAGGAATACCAGGATTAGACAGAGTTTTGGACATCCATGGATTTGTTGATGTACATTGGGTTGGGGATCTGGATTGAATAAAATCTACAAGTGGGTACGTGTTTAACCTATTTGGAGGAGAATTATGTTGGATGAGCAAGAGACAGTCAATAGTGGCACTTTCAACTACAAAGGCTCAATACATGACATCCACTCATGCAAGCAAGGAAGCATTTTGGTTGCAAATATTGTGTTCATGTATGGGGTTGGTACAACGGGCTGTAAGGATAGACTAGATAGACAAAGTGAAATTTTATTGGCAAACAACCTTCTTATAATTCAAAGACAAAGCACATTGATGTTCAGTATCACATTGTTAGGGATATGATTGAAGACAAAAAGGTGTTTCTAGTAAAGGTGGACACTTCGAAGAATGTTGGAAATGCATTGACGAAGTCTCTGAGCACTGAGAGGTTTTCTTGGTGTAGAGAAACAATGGCCATTTCATCCTTATATCAATCAATATACACTCCTCTGATCCCCTGTGTGGAAATAAAACAAAATATGGGAGAATGTTAGGTATGTGCTATATTCTTTCCGCGACTGGCCCTAGAATAATAATTTTGGGCTTTGGGGAGTACCCCTGGGAAAAATAGTATGGGTGTTTTTGCGCATGGTTTTCGCACATGGTTTTGGGCATGATGGCTTTTTTCCCATGGTATTTTATAGATCCAGTGAAGGGAACTATGGTTATGTTCTAATCCATGGTAAGTGGATTGGGGTTTATGAATGCTTCACACACACACACACACACACACACACACACACACACACATATATATATATATTGCAACATTGAAAGGAATGATAATGAAAAATCAATCTGGTAGTCTCGATTTTGGGATCTAGGGGAAAATCTATGTATATGTTTTTTTTATGTTATTGCCATTACTTTTATGTTTTAAGAATTTGTTTGCAGGTAATTTCTATACAGGGTTAAAACCTACAACTTTGAGGGGGAGTCACACGACTAGTGGTTCTATGGGTTGACCACACTAGGGAATGCTAGTGTGACTTCCTATGAGGACTTCACATGGAGGGTTATGGAGAATTCTGATAGGAGGGATACATAGGCACATTTCTAAGTGTTAAATTAGCTCAAGCAAACAAGAAGCCCTAAGCATTACATCACAGAGTTATTGAGGGTGTCGGCGATGGTGTCAAATTTAGCAGATGCCATGAGTGTCTACACCTTTGTGGAGGGCTTGATTAATCCCCTCTATGTGCTATTGAGGGAAAGTAGGCACACTACTCTATAGGAGACAATGAATCACACAAGGGAATTCCAAAGTCTAGGGCACTGATTCCACTACAAGCTCCAGTTCCCATAAAGGGGTCGTGACACTAGACACCAACCATAGGGAGATGTGTAGGGGCATGGGTAGCTAGATAATAAGACCAAGAGATACCTCCACAGGAGGAAGTTTTGCTTCACTCTCCAAGATACATGGGCACCTGTGAATAGGTGAAACAAGGGCAAGTCCCAATATATAGAGTTTTTTTCCTACATTGAGCTAGAGCATTATGTAGGAGATGGTGAGTTGTAAACCAAGGAAGGTAAGGGCGGGGAGGAGGAGGAGATGTTGGATGTAGAGCCTAATTATCTTCTTGATTCAAAGGTATTGTTTCAGCCATGTATGGATCTCAATATCTGATGGTGGGTGGGGGGCCTTCCCCCACACTATTTATTCCCGAGGGGTCTGTGGGGGAAGGCTACATGTTTGGAACCCACCCCCCCAGCAGGGGTTCAAAGGAAATGCCCTCAAAGTTAAAAATAGATGAAAATTTTACTTGTAAAATATTGTAAAGTCATAGTAAATCTAGGTTGTTCATTAGGCAAATGATTTGACGGTAGAATTTATGTTAGTTTATGGTTTTTTTCCCTAGAAGGAAAACCCTCGGTTTATATGAGCGAATTGTATTGTGGCTATGTATTATTATTCTAAGCGAGAAAGAGAGAGGAGATGACGCGAAAAGGAAGAGGAAATTACAATGGACCTATTGTAGGTTGTATCTCTTCATTTTGATCCAATATAAAAGGAAGGACTAACTATTTCTCCATGGACGTAGCCCAAATTGGGTGAACCACATATATTTGTGTCTCTCTTATTCTATGTGTTTATGTATTTTTATTTCTGCAATATTTTGTGTATTTCATTACTTTTTTAATTAGTTTCTAACAATTGGTATCAGATCCGAAGGTTTATTAGGTTGATTAACTCACAGGAGAGAAGGGTTCCTGGTACAAGTAAGAGCAATGACAAAAGATGTTAGGTTTAGGGTTGAGAAATTTAATGACCAAAACTACCAACTACGGAAGACGTATATGGAAGATTATTTGTATCAAAAGCATATGTACCTACCATTGAGCAAAAAATCAATGAAATCAAGGAGTATGATAGATTCAGAATGGAAGGTTCTTGACAGAAAGGCACTAGGAACAATACGACTATGTCTGGAAGTGTCAGTGGCATTCAAAATTTCAAATGAAACAACAACAAAAGGTTTAATGACAGCATTGGACAAACTATATGAAAAACCATCAACCTCAAATAAGGTATTTCTTATGAAGTGTCTATTTAATATGAATACTGGTGAGCCCTGGTATTGCACCAAGAGTGTTGAAACTCCTAGGGGTTCCTCAACTCTATTTATCAACTCGGGGTTTGTACAAACTTCAAGATGACAATGCTATATACACAGTAGATGGAATTCTACTCATGCCACCATTAACTAGGTTAGTTGATAATTAGGGCTCCAAGACTATTCGTCTACTGAATTAGGGGAAATTAACCACTGAAACTACAATTCAAAAGTTAGCTCTAATGTAGAAAAAGTAAATTCTTTTCAAATCTAACTTGTAGATGGTACCAAGTTGTAAATTCTACTGAATCAATTCATGAAAGAACACAAGAGTTATGCTACCTACATAAAGGAAACTACATTAATTGCAATGAATTGTCTAGCTATCAAATTCACTTATAAATAGGAAATTATTCTATCAAATCATAACTCAAGATTTCATGCATCATCTATATAATTAACACTTGCATATAAAGTAATGTTCTACTTTGCAAAATCAGTGATAAAGAAACTAATGCTATTCTCTCTTGCTGTGAAGGAAAAAGGATGGTTGGAATGGCATAAGTGCTACCTCTGATCATGAAGTCTAAGTTGGGGTTCAACATACTTCTAAACTTAGTCATACTTGCATTATAGGTCAAAACAAGGGAGAAACAAGATGTTATAGGCATGCTACAGGAAGCTGCTACAGGATCCTTGTATTGCTACAAGAAGACCTGTAATGCTACAGGAAGGTTTACGAGAGGGTTTGGAAGGTAAGAATAATGAGATCAAGGGATGGAAAGATGGATGAAGGTTTTGGTATATGGATGGAAGGTGGCCAACACCCCTAGTCAAGCTCAACACTTTAGGGAGGCTAGTTTTTTACTAAGTGGGCTACTCTCGGTGGCCTAAAAGATAGAGCTCAAGAACAAGGTTTGAGATTCATCAAAAGAGAGTGGAGAAGTCCTTGATGGAGATGGTGAGAAGGCCCATTTCCTGCAGGTCCAACAATCTTAGAACATCACATGCACATGTTCTTCTTATCATTCACAAAATATCATAACCAAAGGTGGAAAAGATGAGTTCAATTTAGAAACTATCTAATTTATGCCAAAAACTCTGATCTATGCAATGAATCAACTTCTAAGCTACAATAATTATATGCAAAATGAGATAAATAATGTAGAACGTTTTCCAAGAAATCATAAACAAGAAACCGTCAAGATAGTGTTTTTGTGCTGTGATTGCAGATTCCTCTAGTCAGGCTCCCATGAGAGAAATGAGATAGAGGCAACAACCATAGGATTTTTGAGGAATTATATTCTAATAAAATGTAGCAACTAACAAAAATTCTAAGCTAAAAATGAATATCAATACATAAGAGGGACCTAAGCTACTAGGGTTAGGCCCAAACCCAAGCGCCTCAACCCTATGAACTAACTTAGTGATGGACCAACAAGAAAATTCTCATTATCATTGCAGAAATGTCAAATACATCACATAAGAAGTCAAAAATAGCAGTAACAAGTGCTTTAGCTCAATAGTTTCTTAGCTGAAAACAATGTTCGAATCCTAATGAGCTCTTTAGCATATTTATTTATACAAAAGGGTAACTACCAACAACTCCCTAGAAAATAGAGATGTTTGTCTCCCAAGACTTGAGAAAGGGGGATCTAGATCTTCCTTGAACTGCACTAGCTTGGCTACCAATGACTTCGAGTTGATGAGAGATAAGTGATGATATTGGTTGATTTAAGGAGTTAAGGAGGTGGAAAACCTCTTAGAATCTCTCCCTATTGTCTACTCTGAGTTCCTGCATTGAAATTATCTCAAAATTTTTCCAATTCTTGCATTTAAACCATATTAGGCCACATGACATAGCAACACATCTTTGAACCCTCTCACTAAGCATAATATAACAAAAGTTGTAAATAAATGTGAGAAAGATATAATTTTAAAGTTGGAGGATGACATTATGACCCTTATGATATACCTATTGATGAGCCTCATCATCACTCCCCTACTAAAGTTGTTTCTCATCCTATGATCAACTCAGTCATCTATGTCCATGTCTTTCATGGCCCTGGTGGCCTTTGTGACATCCCAAGGCTCCTCAGAAGGTGTACCTTATTGAGGATAGAAGCATGCATTCTTTTCTATGTTTGTCCATTGCTTCCTCTCCTCTTCCTCATTTCTTCCTTCCTATAAGCCTAGCAGCAAGGGTGGACTGAGCTTGAGTCCAACCCAGTTGATTTTTAATCTTTGAATTAGTCTTTTGTACAGGGGCGTCCTTTATAATGCTTTCCTCAACCTTTCTAGAGAATGATACTCCATGATCTGGAGACTATGGGGTAAGGCATTCCATCTTCTATGGAATGCTTGTTGGCTTTCTATCCTAGCATCCTGAGTGTGTCTTCAAAATGTGAGATGACCTACTCCTGGGTGGAAAGGTATTTGGGTGGTAGATCAACATCATTGGAGATGATTCTATGATTGCTAATGACAACCATTGGGCTTATTTTCTCTTCCCTGATATATAGCGGTTCTTTTTCTTCCTTTGCCATTACTTTCTTTACCTCCTTAGCTTTGCCCTCCTCATGAGTCATCTAAGGTGTTAGGTCCATCAGTTGCATGCCCCCCCAACTTTGCATTGGGATCCAAAATATTCATATCAGTCAAGGTGAGGTTATGCATGTAGAATTCGGCCAATGTTGCTTTGTCTTCTATGCTACGGTGGTCACATAATCTAATGAATTGTTTGTAGTCTTGAAATGGCATGGATCCATGTTGTGCTAGGGTCTTGATTTTGAATTGAATCCACTGCTCTTTGAGAAATAGTGCATAAGACTTGGATGGTTTTCAACACTGTAATGCCTCCATGGAGAGGCTTTCCATTGTGGCCATTTGGGTTTCCTTCTCCTATTAGCTTCTGCCTCAACCATCTATTTTATGCTTATAGTCGTTCCTCACTGTGTTCTCTTTCTCTCTTAGCTCACTTAATTCTTTTCCCATTTCAAGGACATTCTCTTCCATGAGGCCCACATCTTACTCCATTTTGGACTTAGCAATCTAAATCCATCTGTGGGTTCTTCCTCTTTTTGCTTCAAGTTCAAAGAAAAGTGGTATTGCAAATTTTTGGGGAATAAATCTCCCTCCTCCAATGAATTTATAATAGGAGCTCAAAATAGGTTGTGGACTAGGCTCTTGGAGCTCTGGGAAGTCCTTATCAAATTTTTTTGGGGAATATGCCCCCTCCTGTAGCTGTTGTGTTACCTTTTGCACCTCATGTTTCTCATTCTTCCCTTCCTGTAGCACCCTCTATTCTTCCTATAGCACACTCTATTTTTCCTGTAGCATGCTATGTTTTTCCTATAGCATGATTTGTTCTTCTTGTAGCTTCCCCTTTCCTTTTTTTGGAGGGTAGTATATGTCTTGGTTTGTTTAAAGGAGGTTGATCTAGTGGTGGGCCTCTTTACATATGCTATAGGAGTCTTTGAGATGTTTTCTGGAGAGGTTACACTTCAACGTTTATTTCAATGGGCCTCACATCCTATTTCTTACTTGGGTACTCTTCAATTGTGATAGGGTCCTTTGTGGGAGTTTGAGGCCTTCCTTGCTTGATCCTGGTGTTTGTCTTGGTCTTAAAATAGAGTGGATATTTCCCTTGCCTCTTCTTTTTGGGTTTAGCTGGGGTGCTCAAGGTAGCCACGTTGGCACTACCTATTTTTCATTGGGTACTAGAGACAAATTGTTTTCTCTGGGGATACCCCTACTTCTCTAGATTCAGTAGTTTTCTGAGGGCTTGATTTTTCCTTTTGCTCCCCCTCTTCCTCTTCTTCTTGCTCTTTTTATAACGCTACCTCTAGTTCTTCCTCTATCTTCTCTACATTTGTCTCTCCTTCATATTCTACCTCTACCCCCTCTTCTTCTTCTTCCTTCCCGTCTCTTCCTCCAACACTAGAGGCTGGGGTCTCACCTAGTGTGAGGGTCTGAGTGTCAGTGAAGGAATATCAATGAATTTGTACCAAAGGACAAAGATAATTAGTTTTTTCAAGGCATCTACCACCATCAGTTTAATGAGGCCCTGATGGCCTAGGTGTTGGTGTTTTCCCTCTCTCACTTTTTGAATCATGTCCCTGATGGACTGTAGGAGGAAGTATGGTACACTAAGTCTTTGAGCGAGGGGAAATTTTTCTTGAAACCTTATTTCATGGAGTAATATAAAATGATATCCATAGACCACACTCAGCCGTCCTTCAAATGAGATGTATTTTAGGAAATGGTAGGCCACCACATCCCAGGAATAGGGTATGATTTCCATCCTAACTCCATTCTCATGTTAGATAGGCTTTTCATTGCCAGTGAATAAGTTATTTTGAACAATGGAACTGGTGGTTTTGTCTTCTCTTTTCCTTTGGATCACTAGGGGTAAGGTCGTCACCTTGCTAATTAGCTCAGGACTGATTGAAATAGCTAACCCCCTCACCATAGTAGTGGCACTAAATTTTTTCTAAGTGTTCATAGCCATAGAAAATTCATATGGAGTGTCATCATCATATCCCTTCAATAGTTCAAATAGTCCTAACCATTGATGTCTTCTAAAAATTTCTAAGAGGGTGGAGATGGATTCTTTTAGTGTATGAGGGCTCCCTTATATTGAATCCTCCCCCCATCTCTTTTCTATGTTTTCAACTAAGCGAAGGTTATATGCTTCTTGCAATAGATTTGATGTGTAATTCAATGGAAGTAGAGGGTTTAAATCTCTGGTTGATGATAATTTCCTATATTACTTCTAATATACAACCATAGAAGTTTTTTCAACTCACTATTTGACTGATATTTCCTTTAGAATTTAAGGTGCACCAACATACAAGTTATGGACAAATGAAGGGGAGGATGCACTTAATTTTTACCACATGGCCTAGGATAAATAAATTGGAGACTAATTTGACCCTTGGCAACATTCCTTCACCCTTTTAATCTCCCTGTAGTAGTTTCTCGGGCTTCATGTAGCATTTGCAGGCTTCTTATAGTTTTCTCCTGTAGAAATGGCAGAGAAAGGTTTGAATATCCTTGATGGCACTCCGATATCGTCCTCACCTTAAATGTTTTTGAAATGAGCATAAATGCAAGAGAATTTGAGCCCCAGTACATAAAATTTTATTTTTGGCTTCGACTTGGAGCTCTATGATGACCTAGCATATACACAAGGTTTCCACTTTTGGATCGTTGTCCCCACTTGGAGTAATCATTCCCTCGTCCCTTGTAGTCAACACCCACTCTACGTGATCCTAAATTGACTGGTGTGACACCTCCACATTTCCTAAGTGCTCATAATAATTTTTTGTTTACTGACTGAGGGTGACCAAGTTAACTGGCCACCTCCATCTTATTAAAATAACTCCTCTTGGCATTTATATATTTTCCATTATTTACACATAGTAAGGAGATGAAAGTTTTCCAACCTGTGCCTACCTCATGATTGAATGATGTAAGGATTTTCATGTTGGAGATGGACCTTTGTACTCTCACCAGGGGAGTTTTTTTGTTGTGTTTTTCCTTTTCCAGTGTATATCTTCTTTTCTCCTCATGGTATTTTGTTGTTGTTGTTGTTATGTGTTCAGGGCCTCTGTTGATGTCCAAGGTGTTGCTGCTGGTGGAGAGTCTTTCTTGGAGTGGTATGACTACTACAGAGTGCCTCATGAATTGGTATCACCCCCTCTACTGATGGAAAATAATAGTATTATGTCTTTTTGTGAGGTTTGCACAGGCTGCTATAGGAAGAGGTTATCTTCCTGTAGCAGTCTTTTTCTTCTCTTCCAGGGTCTTCAAACTGCATGGGGGTGATGAGAAAGGATGTAAAGGGTTTGGAGGATGATGCTAGGACTCTGAGGGAGTAGTGTAGGTTTGTGAAAATGGAGAGGGTGTTCTCTGTGTGTTTCTCAAGTCATTTTTACAAGGTAAAATAAAGTGGATGGATTTTAATAAAAAATATAAATTTTTTTGTGAAATGGGATGGACGAGTGATGGATAGATGGTGGACCATGGTGGGGGAACCTTATTTATCCTTGCCAAGGTCATGCTTGGTGGTCCTTTCACTTTCATTTTGATGTCTCTCCTATATCTTCTATCAGCCCTCTTCTAGCACTACAAGACCTTCTTGTAGCAAATACATGTTCTTCCTGTAGCAATCCAGAGAGGGGCTGGAATTTTACTTTTGAGCTACTGGGATGGTGGGGAGTGGTGAGCACGTGAGTTTGGATGGTGGATATGAAATGGATGGAGGGAGAAGTGGGGAGGATCTTGAGGATGTTGGCCTTGTACCTATGAAATCCGCCATTGTCTTCAAACCTACAAAATGACAAAAACAATTAACAAACATGTTGTGGATCCATCTCTTGGGATTTTTTATTTTTATTTTTTTTAGACACACAGGCTGTCTCAGGAGAGGTTTTCAACCTGTATGCCTACCCTGGGCACCTCAAGAGATTTTTTCACCTAGGGATATTTATTTTTATTCTTTTGCTTTACTCCTAGGCTGCATCGGAGAGGTTTTCAACCCAAGAATTGGCCTCATATGCCTCATAAGGGTTTTCATCCAAGCCTTTTATTATTTTTCCTTTCTTTCAAGACAATATCTATAAATTTTGTGGACTAGAAGCTATGAAACTTCCAATCACATTAACCTCTCTACTAATGGTGCTAAAATTCTTCCTTACACATAGGTTTTCTGTATATCTTCAACCTGTAGCCATTGACTAGCAAGGGAATCCCTTCTACATCAATGGTCTTGATTTGAACAACTCCATTGTCATGACATTTCTCGATTAGGTATGGGACTAACCATCTTGTCATCAATTCTCCATTGAAATCCTTGAACCTAGAGTCATATAGTAAGGCCCAATCCCCTTCCTGAAAAACTTTGTCCTTTATATGCCTATCATGCCAGACTATCCTTTGCAATTGTATAGCTTTGGTGTGTAGGAGGGCCTGCATTCTGAACTCATCCAAGCCATTTAACTAGAGAAACATCTCTTTTTGTGCTTTTGTGACATATAAGTCGAATTGAGTTTCCATTCTCAAATTATTATACTAAAAATCAATGGAGAGCACAACTTTCTTTCCATAAACCAAATCACATGGAGTAAAACCAATAGTTGTTTTCCAAGTTGTGTTATAGGCCGAATTTTCCTCCACTAATATATCTTCCCAATCCCTACTACTGCTACTCACAACCTTGGTGAGGATTCCCTCTAATGCCCTATTTGTAACCTTTACTTTTCCATTTTCCTGAGGGTGATAGACAATAGATTTTATGTGTTTGATATGATGATACCTTAAAATATTATTTCTCAAATGTGATGTGAATTGAGCTCCTTGATCGTTGACTATCTCTTTGGGGTACCCAAATTTGTATAAGAAATTATCCCTTAAGAACTCAACCACTTTCTCCTCTATTGTTGCCTTGACAACCTTTATCTCATCCCACTGTCAAATAATCAGTGCACACAATGTTGTACTTTTTCTTCCCTGATGGTGGATAAATTGGCCCAATAAAATCCATGCCCCACTTGTCAAATGTCTCCAGTGCCACCTAGGGATGTAGCGAAATTTCATCCTTGGGTGCGGGTTTCCCCATCCTCTGGCACTGATCACATATGCTAGTATACCTTCTTGCATCTTGGAGGAGAGTGGGTCAATAATAGCCAGCTTGTAGAAATTTGAAATTTTTTCTCTTGGCATCAATATGACCTCCAAAGAGCCCATCATGATAGGCTAAGAGGATGTCAAAGAATTAATATTCCATGACACATCTCCTTAAGATCTGATCTAGTCCCAGCTTGAAGAGATTTCCCCTAATCCAAGTGAAAGGGGAACTTTTCCTTACAATTCTGGTCTTCTCCCTGGATGACAGATTTGGAGGAAATATTGCAGTAACTAGGTAATCGGCTATGTAAGAAAACCATGGAGAGAGCACCGAGATAAAAAATAAGTGATCATCTAGACGCTGATCATCGACCATCCCTTCATCACCTGCAGGAAAAGAAAGTCTATACAGAAAATCTGCAAGTACATTTTCTTTTCCTGCCTTGTCAATGATAGTTAAATCAATCTGTTGTAACAATAACAACCATCTAATGATGGTAGCATTCACGTCAGGCTTATTCATCAAGTATTTGATAGTTTCACGTAGTGTCTGAATTTGTTCAAGGAATGTACAACAACTAAGAGTTCTTTCTCAATTACAATGTAGTTCAATTTAGCCTTAGAATGATTTTTACTAATGAAGTAAATTGCATAAGGTAACTTACCATCTATTTGTCCTAAAGTTACCCCCACATCTTTGTCAGATGCATAAACATGGATATGGAAAGACAAAGCCCAATTTGGGCCCCTAAGTATGGGTGCAGTGGTTAATTTTTCTTTCAAAATCTCAAGGGCCTCTTGGCAATTATCTGTCTAGCAAAATTCCGAGTCCATGGCTAGCAATCCAAACAATGGTGAGGCCACTTTTCTAAAGTCCTTGATAAATCTCCTATAGTATCCAACTAAGCCCAAGAAGCTCCTAACATCCATTTGCTTTTGAGGAGTATGGACCCTTTTTATGATGACAATTTTGTTTAGGTCCACTTTTATTCCCTCCTGAGATATCAAATGGCCAAGGACAGTCCTTGCATTCATTAAGAATTCATACTTCTCAAGAATAAGCGAGAGGTTCATTTTAATGCACTTCTTCAATAATTTCCCTTGGTTAGAGAGAGCCTTCAGGAAGTCACACCCATAGTAAGTGAAATCATCCATGTAGATCTCTACAGAGTCATGGACCATCTTAGCAAAGATGCTCAGAAATTCCCTTTGAAAAGTGGCAGGGGCATTACATAAACTGAAAGTAAGGAGCCTATAAGAAAAGGTACCCCAAGGATAGGTGAATGTAGTTTTGTATTGATCCTCAAGGATGATCTGGATATGATAGTAAGCATTGAATCCATCCAGGAAAGAGAATAGCTTCTTCCCTACAAGACCATATAAAACTTGATCTATGAAAGGTAAAGGGAAATAGTCTTTCTTGGTGGCTTTGTTCAACTCTTTGTAATCCATACACATCCTCCATTTCCCATTATTCTTTGGGACCAAAACTACAGGGGACACCCACTCACTATCTAAGATGGGAACCCTGCATCCAACAACTTTTGCAACTCTTCCTTTACTATTTCCATGAGGTCTGGGTCAATTCTGCTCTAAGATTGGCACACACATTTGCATCCCTCCTTGATGTATATTTGATGAGTAAAAACCGAAGGATGCACCCCCTTCATTTATTTATAGCTACAAGAAAAAGCATCTAAGTTCTCTGTCAACATTTTTCACAACTTATCTTCTTGGTTGGGTGACAGAGAGGGGTTAATATTCTAGGTTTTAGATGGACCAAATTCTAGAACTTTGACATGTGCAAGACTTGGGTCAACTAGGCATAAATCATTCCAAGGATTACCCTCAGATTCCTTCACAAGCTCAACAAGAGGCATGGTATTGGGGGTTGGTTCTGGAGGATTGGTCAACGAGGTCATCTTCATCAGGTTACCCCACTCCTATAATAGAATCTAGGGTACATATTGGATGGGAGGTTGTATGATATGTTAACACCCAGGTTGTTCCCTTTGACTCCTGAGGGAATACGGCCGGGGTAACCACTAACCAAGCTTTGGATTACAGGTTCTATCCAACCTGTAATCAGAGAGGGCTCTCTCTTTTAGTTTTTACTTCTTGAGGATCTTAGGCTAGTTATGAGGTATGGGTTTCGATTTAAATTTTGGTTCAATGATGTCTTTCAATGGCTTAAGATGAGGTTTTCAGACAGTTTCAGTCCATTGGGAAATGGAGTCTGTGATTATGGGTTGTTTGAGGTGTTGAGTAAGATTGCTTGGAACTGCAGGGCCTTTAGATATGTCATGAAACAAACTTAAGATTGTGGTGATGAAATATGATTAGCCAGTGAAAGGAAATTAAGAGTTTTTCACTAAGCTGGTGATGTGAGAAAGAGACATATCACCCAGGAGCAGATTTGAATTCCTGGATAATAGTCACTGCGAAAGTTTAAGTCTGAAGGTGCAGCAATTAAGAATTACACTTTCATAACTATAACTAGAGGAAAACATTCATGACAACATAGATTGAGTTCAGGGTATTCGATGAATAAATCCTGAAACTATTCTTTTTCTGCGCTATTAAACTTATGAAACATAGAGCATGAACGGATTATGAAAGAATGAAATACATAACAAGAAGGTTAAAGAAAAACTTATTGTGCCATGAAATATGTAGGAATCCTGTAGCAGTCAGCAAACACACCACAACGCATCAAACAACACAGAACTTTGGAAATTCCATTAGCTCCCTGTATTCAACTCTGAAATTTACAACATAGGCTCTTTTGAAGAGAAAATCAACAACCCCTGCAAGCTTATGCGAGGGGAAATATATACAATCGATTTTACAAAATATCTGAATCGCTGAGTCATTTGATAAATAAATGCGTTCACCAACTTTCAGAATGGCAGCTATGAAAGTTATTGTTGTCTTAAATTTATAATGAATACCCTTTACTTCTGGCAGAAATCTTTTGACCTTTGGAGGCCACTGAGTCGGTTGAGCGCTCTTCATTAATTCTAAGTGATATATTTTGATGGCATTATCGTGCTGTAGCTTTCTCGGCCCTGTCATCTGTACTTGTCACTGTTGCTTTCGTGGTCGAATTACTTTGCTGAGTTGGCTCATCCCAGTTTTTTTAGTCATAGTGAATGTGTCAACTATCTGAACCTGCTGCTCTGTATTTTGATGTCAAAATTTGATGAAGACCTGTGTGTTTACAGTAATAATTGTATCATGCTGGTCCACCATTCCTGTGTAGGCAACTGATGCCTCAAAATTGTGCCTAATGTTTCATCTGCCTCTGTATATTTGAAGTAATTTGGAGGTACTTCAAACAAATGCTTGATTTCATTCATAATAAAAAACAAATTTTCTACTTTCTCATAGAGGCTCTGCCCAGACGCAGGCCCTGCTTCCTCTGGGATATTTGATTCTGTAGTGATTTGATTGGCGGCAAATGTGTTTACCCTTTTAGCATAATTTTCATGTGATAGTAGCCTTCCTACGCTGTTCAGTAAGCTGGGAAGGCGTCTGCTATGCAATGCTGTAAATTTAACTGTGAACTTATTTACTTCTGTTTGCATCTCCTGGCACCTTCTATCCAATGCCTGCACCAGATTTCTCAAAGTTAGGACCCTCTTTATCATCAGGATGGTGTCAGTTCTATTGGTGATCCCTATTGCTGCCAGCTGAGGGCCTGTGCGGTTATTGAGAACATTGATCATTCTATTGGCTATATCAAGCATAGCGCCTAGAGATGCCCTTGCTCTTTGGCTTTCCTTGTGTGCCCTGCCTATGAGCTCCATGTGCTCATGAATGGTCTCTATGTACTGCCATTGATCTGTTATTGATTGGCCAATATTGGCCCATAGGACTTTCTTGATCTCGGCCACTATTTTCTCAAGGGTGAGTTCTTTCTCTAGCTCTTTTATCTTCTCCTTAAGAGCTTTCACCTCTCTTGCCTTTTCAGCTACACTTTGCTTTGATTTGTCATATTTCTCATTGAGTGTGGCCAATTTCTCCTTGGCTTCATTCAGCTCTGCCATCTGTGCCTCTAGAACCTGAATTTCTTTCATCATCTTCTGCATGTCAAGGCTTTGAGCCTGTTCTGATGTCGTTGCTGGTGCTGTTGTTGATGGGCCTGTTTCAACTGTCTGCCCTGTGGGAGGAGTGATAGTTTGAGGGGGCTCCTCAAGGTTTATCACTGGTTGAGGGGGCTGAGATTTTTGAACTTCCCCTTTCTGCTTTAATGCTTCCTGAAGTGCAGCCTCTGTCTCTACCAGCTTTCCTTCTGTTTGTACCAGTTGCTTATGTAGTGTTAGCAGCATGGCTGCTACATCATGGTCTTTTCTCTGTTGAGCAACCTCTTCCGTTTGAGGGTGAAGGGTTGCTGGGATCTTTATCATTTTTCTCAAAGCTGCAATGTCTGAATCTCTTATCTTTAACAGCGCCTGTATAGCTTTGGGATCCTTTGGGTCATGCCCAAGCTCTATAATGATGTCTTCCAAAGACCTGATCCTGTTGTCTTTGGCCTGAGAGGATGCTTTCTCCAACTCAAGTTGAGCAGTTGTATTGTGCATAATGTTTTGCAACTTATGTGCCAGGAAGGTCTTGTCTGCAAGTGTTGAATAGACCATCTCACCCGTTTGCTTGTGAAGCTCTATCTGGTCCATAGGGTGGATGTCTTTGGCAAGAACCTCAAGGTTGGTCCTTATATAATCTGCAGCTGACTGTGGCTGCAGCATGGTAGGCATGAAATGACTCATGGTCATTTTCCCCTCTGTTATGTCATATGCTGACATAAGCCTCTGCTGGTTTGTAGGGGCCATTTTAAGCAGGTGATTATAGAGTTGGAGCCTGACTGGCTCATTTCTCTTTTTGATGTCGATAAACTGCTGCTTTATGCCCGATTCAGCTCTCCTTGCTGACTTGAGGAGCTGACCTCTCCTCCAAGGGTTCGTTCTTGTTCCTGCTGAAAGGAACTGGCAGATGCCTCCATGCTAGGAGGGCCCATGCCCAAGGATTGCCCAATAGGCATTTCTTCTTCAGAGAGGAAATTTAATCTCTGCCTTTTCTCCCCTTGATTTGTGGATGCGGTGAGGGGAGTCTCTTGCTCTCTGTCCCTCTTCTTGCCTCTTTCTTCATTTACTGGTGTTTGGAGCACTGAGGTCTCCACTATTGTTTCCTGCCTTGGAGGCACACTTTTTTGAGTCCGCTGCTCTGTAGAAATGGGAGCTTCAGCCACTTGTTCTTGCTGTTTTGGCTGCTCTTTTTGCTGTTCTGCTATAGGGGGTGGCTGTTCCTGCTCCATCTCCTTTTCTTTACCCTTGCTGACTGCCTGATGAGTAGTTTTAGCTGCTTGCTGGTGGGATGTAGAGGATTAGGCAGCTGCTCCAAGTTGCCTTTGATAAGAAGAGGAAACCTGCCCACAAGTTTCCAAGTCAGCTTCTTTCTCAAGATTCCTTGCTTCTCTTTGTAGTATTTCCTCTCTAGGAATTGCTTCTTCTAAAGTGCCCTCTTTCCATGTTAACAAATTGGCATATTGCTCAATGTGGGGCAGCCTGACATGGTCATAGCTAGCCAATTTAAACTTGACCCTTCTAAGACTAATGAAATGGTTGGGGTCATAGGGTGACCAGAGGAAATTGGTTTTCAATTGGAGGCCCTCTAGGATCTTGTCTGCTTCTTTCCATCCTTCTTCTCTTTTATTATAAAGGAATGGGCCTAGCTGGTTTCTGATTTTGAGCTGTACTTTCTTGTTTTTGCTGTGGAAATGGACCATGTCTGCATTTCCAAATTGCCTGAAATATTCTAAGGCAAAGAGTCTCATAGGGACATATCTTGGCAGTCTATATGGGGCCAATTCATAGCCATATATTCTGATTACTGTATGGTTTTGGTAAAAGTACCAATCCCCAATGCTGTAGGCCTTTGAGAGCTGGAGAATCCTTTGCATCTCATCTGTCAATCTTGGAGGAGGGGTACCCAATAGCAAGGACATAGCTGGATGGATAAAGAGGTCTATGAACTCACAGTAGCTGTATGGTGAATAAGATGTGTGGTGAAAGACTGAAGTCCAAAATACCACAGACCTTGGGTTCCCCTGAGCATCAAACTTCTTGAGAGGAATAGGGAAACCATCAGGTTGATAAAACAGGAACAAGTGATAGATGTATGAAGTGTATCTAAACACTTTTTCCCTCTCTAAATTCATCAATTGTTCATGAATCTTATTAGCAATGTATGCAGCATAATCATAGTGCACAGCAGGAGGCATTCCAGGGGAGAAGATAGACATCATTTCCAGAATGGTTTCATCAGCATCCACAGCTGATCTGTAACCTAGGACATAACTGATCAAATCTACAAGAAACTTGCCCAACTCATTGAAATATACATTTCCTATAGGAGGGGTCCTCACAGTTTCAGAGCCTGATTCAATGAATAGCTGATTAATCTTTAAGATTTGGGCACTAGACAGCTTGCCTCCTTTCTTTAGCAAGTCCATCATGGAAAGAGGAGTCAATGGCTTTGTAGAGTGAAAGTTCAGCATCTGATTTATAGCCTCAGGGGTGACATGGAACAAAACTGAACCTGCGGTATTGAGGACAGCTCTTTGACATGGGTCATAGTTGGCACAACATCTGTGAATTAAATCTGGAAGGACATTGACTTGAGGGAGGTTATAAATGGGAAAATTGGAGTCCCAAATCCCTAGAATATCAGTCCCACTGAGGTGCTGGGCCTTCAGCTCATTGAGTACATGGATATTATATTTAGTGCGCATTGAGAGTGTTTCTGTCATCTGGTAATCTCTATCACCTAGGGCCTGCCATTCCAACTCTCTGTGTGGGGCATTAAGAGGTGCAACATTCAGTGCAACTGGGGTCTCCATGTTTCACTAACACTTGGAAATGGATTTGAGCTTGATTTTGTAGGCACAACAACACAGGGCAGTGAATTTTGCAAGAGCAGGGCGATTTGCGGAGGAAAACAGGTGAATTATGGCGAAAATAAGTCACAATGCCCCTGAAAGAGGTTCAATGAGCAGACATTTGAGATTCACAGGTGGTTTTCCCGGTGAATTAGTGCAGTAGAGGTTTAAGTTTGCGAATGCGCGAACTGACTGTAAATTTATGGACACTTGGCTCAATGTAGACTTCTGTAGGTGAATTTCGACTTTATAACTGAAGATAAATGCTGGTCACCGGGGAAATATTGGAGGTTACAGTGTTTTTTCACTCGTTTTACACTTGCTTTGGTGAATTGTGCACAAAACCAAGTGTGGAGGGGAAATTGGAGAAATACCTGGTGGATTCTGGAAACAGTGACAAATGCAGGTAGATTGAGGGTGCCCACGGTCTTCACGTCGATTTCTGCAGGTTGGTGGCGGAATGGTCATAATTTACATGCAGAGAGCATAAATAGTTCTTTTGGCAAAAGTAATAAAAAACGCGAATTTTGGTGAACATATGGACTTTTTGGGCTATTGGCGCTTTTTTTTGGATGACGTCAGCATGACGTCAGCGGGTGGGGTCAGGTACGGAAGGGTGACGTGGCGGCCTGTGAGTGATCCACGGGGACTGATGAGGTGGCGGACAAGTCGGAGCGATGGCAGGCCGGGCGCTGATGTGGGCAGATGGTATACGGAGGGCGGTAAGCGGTTACATCGGACTGCTTATGGTACGGGGGCATTATTGGCAGGCGGTCTCCCGATACGTCCTGGGAGCGATGCGTGGCACAGGCCTGACGTCATGGTCTGACACTTTTCGGGAGGTAACGTCCGGTCATCGAGGGCGAACCGATATGGATATGGGCCGTCAGATGGGAAAGCCCAGATCCGACGGTCGACGGGTCAATAAAATGAAAGGACGATATGGCAGCGGGGCGGGGAATAATTTATTATATTTCTTGAAATGCGCGCCCGGGCGGTACTTTGGAAACCAAAGAAAATATGGGTTTTTCAATGTTTTTTGTATTCAAATGCGCATTACCACAAAACTTTGGATCAGGGGTAAAAGTGGGTTTATTGGTGCATATTTCAAATAGCACGGGTTAGAGATAATAGTGGGTTTTTACAAGGTTTTTTACAAATAATGCGGGTAAAACAGTTCAAAGGGGTTGCAAAGGGAAAAAGGGGTAGGGCCTAGGTTATTAAACCAACGTGGGGTTAGTTTAATCCCTGATTTTGAACAAAACATCTTGAACCAGACTTAGATTCTGCATGGTTGTCCAATATTTGGACATATGGCTATAATGCCAAAGGGGAGGGATATATACAATTTTTGGGGTTTTATACACCATGGTGTTATAGTAATAGGGAGGGGGGATCATAGGGAGTTAAGTATAGATAGAGTCAGTAGTTAGTTTTGGAGGGGAGGGTGAATGGGAAGTGATACATACTAAGTTTTTAGGAAACAAACTTAGTTAGGAGTAGATCAAAATAAAAAGAATTTTACATAGGAAATGTGGCTCTTTATGCAATATGGATGAATCCATGAATTTGATTTATCTCATGAGCAAAGGTGGTATTGGGATGTTAGCAAGGAATGTGATGGGGGATGATTTGGAAGTTAGACATGCATCATTTTGCAACTAAAATACTGCTGAATAGGAAGATCTGCACTGACACCATGTTTTTCCTTTGCTTAGGCCAATGAAATGTCATAAATCGTGCTTCTGCAACCCCATCTACCTACCCATTCTATTGCCTAACATTTTTTGTTACTTCAAGGAGGGTGAAATTTGACTTGCAAACCCTCATGTGCCTTTTCTTTTCCTTTGGCTTTTTCTTTTGATTTTATATCTAAGGCTACCCTTATTACTTCCAAGGCCCCAGATTAAACAGTTGGGAACCTTCATTCTCTGCCTAACTACTTTATCTGCCAAGATTGAATAGTTTGGACAGATTTCTTTCTCTAATCTACAACAAACAATTGAAACATGGCATGACCCAGCTTAGACTGTTGGATCACCCATTCAGAAGTAGGACAGCATCAATCAGCTGTAGGTATGTGTCTTTCACAAGAATATGAGATCTTTGCATCATCAAAGTAGATCATATTGGCACTTCCCCTGCCAATCATGAAAAATGAAACCTATTGGTATAGGTAGCTAACAGTGGCTCCACTTGGGGATGGTTTTTCTACTTGAAAGACCAAGAACAACAGGTCAGAATGCCTTGGCTTTTGACTTGTTCTCAAAACTTACAAACTTGCTCTTTGGACTTCAAAACTGGAACCTGTGACCATTGTGGAACTTTGCAGAAATGAAAGCCTTTTCCTGCTTATTTACAAAACTTCTTGAATTGAACTATTTAAAGGCTGAAAGAGAATAGTATATACAATTGATTATGTACAGGGCAGAGCCATGCTATATACATGGAAAGTAATCAAAGTAGTGCTTTAGCATCCGGCCATTCACAGGGCCCTCTTCAGCTTCAGTGCCATCCAAATTTTCCAAGAAATAAGTGTTATTTCCTTGTACTGCTTGAATAACAAAAGGCCCCCTCCAAAGGGAGTCAAATTTGCCATGCTTACCCTTATCTTCTCTTCTTGAATCCCATTTAAGCACTTTATCACCCACAAAGAAATCTTCAGCTTTGGTTCTTCTATCAAAGGCTTTCTTCAGTTTCTCTTGTAGGATTTGAACTCTGTTATACACTTGATCTCTGGTTTGCTGCAAACATATAACCTGGTTTATTCTTCTTTGCATGTCATTTGGTTCAGCTTGACTTTCCTGAAGCAGCTTCATGACAGGGACCCCTAATGATGAAGGGAATTTGGCTTCCATTCCATAAACCAACTCATATGGGCTGACCCCTATAGATCTTTTGGTTGTTAGCCTGTCAGCCCACAAGGCATTTACAAGCTTCTTGTGCCAATTCTTCTTATTCTCTTCTAGTAACTTCTTAATGATATTGATAAGACTTTTGTTAGATGATTCAACTAACCCATTGCCTTGAGGATAGTATGCAGTGGAATGTCCCAAGGTAATGTGGAATTTGTGGCAAAAGTTCACCATTTTCTTGGATCTAAAAGCAGCAGCGTTGTCTGTTATAATCTTTTCAGGACAACCAAATCTAGAAAGGATATTAGCCTCAAGGAACTGAAT
Source organism: Pinus tabuliformis (assembly GCA_031772625.1). Classification (NCBI taxonomy): domain Eukaryota; kingdom Viridiplantae; phylum Streptophyta; class Pinopsida; order Pinales; family Pinaceae; genus Pinus; species Pinus tabuliformis. Next base: position 841,037,587 of record CM062815.1, read on the forward strand.
AATAGTAGAATCATTTGCTTGTCTACATGGAACAGCCTCGATCCATTTAGTAAAGTAATCTAGGGCTGTTAGAATCCATCTATGTTGGCCTGAGGATGAAGGATGAATTTCCCCAATGAAGTCCAAGCCCCATTGCTGAAAGGGCCTTTCTGTTGCAATAGGCTTTAGGGGAAGTGGTAGCAACTTTCTTTTTCCCTCAAACACCTGACATTTGTGACATGAAGTGGTAAATTTTTTGACATCAGAGAACAGAGTGGGCCAATAGTAACCTGCCCTTAATATCTTATCCACAGTGGACTTCCAGTACAAATGTCCACCACAATCTCCTGCATGGAATTCTCTCATAACATTGTTAGTTTCATCCATATTCAAACAGCTCAGCAGTATACCTTCATGATTTTTCCATAGTAAATTACCATTTATAACACAAAATCTTGAAGCCTTCATTTTTAAAAATCTAGATTTGGTTCTGGACAATCCTGGGGGAGCACACAGGTTTTGCAATATATAACAGATATCAGAATACCACAGGGATTGTTCAAAGGCTACATTGATCTTTGGAGTCGCCAGCTCCGATTCATTGTCCAGTTGGTTAATATCCAAGGCTTGGAAATTTGTTTCAGACATTAATTTAGCCAAACCTTGCCCTTTTATCAGTTTTGTAGGTTTTATTTCAATATCGAATTCTAAAATACTAGCAATCCATTTTCCCCTTCTGCCCTCTAAGTTTTCTTGAGTTAGTATATCTTTCACAATGGGATTTGGTACATAAGCAATAACATGGGAATATAGGATGTAAATCCTAAAGTCTTTGATGGCTTTGACCAAAGCATAAGCTTGTTTTTCCATGATCTGATATTTCAGAGGTGCATCTCTAAGGGCTCTGCTAAAGAAAGCAATGGGTTTTTCATTCCCTTGATCATCTTTCTGTAATAAGACAGCAGCAATAGTATGCTGGGAGGCAAAAGAGAAAATAATAAATTCTTTGTCAAATTGAGGATTTGTTAATACTGGGGTTTGGGTAAGGGCCAATTTAATACCTTCAAAAGCTTGATTTGATTCTACTGTCCACTTCACTTTTGAATCCTTCTTTAGCATGTTGTTTAATAATCTGATCAGTTCTGCTAAGTTTGGGATAAATCTTCTTAAAAAGTTAATCTTTCCCAAGAAGGCTTGTAATTCTTTGATGTTTCTTGGATGGGGCATTTGCAAGATGGCCTGTATTCTGTCTGGGTCAATTCTAATGCCATCCTTTGAAATGATATGACCCAATAGCTTACCTTCTTCCAAACCAAATAGAGACTTTTTGGGATTTAAGGAAATTCCATACTTCCTACATGTTATGAATATTTGTCTCAAATGTTTTAAGTGTTCTTGGTCAGATTTTGAGAAAGGTGTGAGGTCATCTAAGTAAATAACAAGGAACTCATGAATCTCTTTGGCAAAAGCAATATCCATTGCTCTCTGAAATGTAGCTCCTGCATTTTTCAATCCAAAAGGCATTTTAACATATTTGAAAGTTCCCCATGGGGTTGTGAAAGCTGTTTTATCTTGATCATCAGGGTGGACTAGGATCTGATTAAAGCCTGAGAATCCATCAAGTAATGAGATTCTTGAAGCCCCCACCACTCTTTGGAGAATGTGATCCATTTTTGGTAAGGGGTAATTGTCCTTAAGGGATACTTGGTTCAAATTCCTTAGGTCAACACAAAGCCTAATCTCCCCAGTTTTCTTTCTTGTGGGGACTAAGTTTGAAATCCAGTCTGAAAACCTGATTGGTGCTATGATACCAACTTTAAACATTTTTTGTACCTCTTTCTCAATTGAAGGGAGGAGCATAGGATTGATTCTCCTCAATTTTTCTTGAATGGCTTTTGATTGGGCTTGAGAGGGATTGTGTGCTAAATAACAGAGGTGTCATAGGATTTCAGATCCTCATAAATCCATGCAAACACATCTTGGAACTCTTTAAAGAGATCAATGTATTTAGGCTTCTGGTCAGGAGGTAAAGAGGCAGACAATTTTATTATCTTGGGTTTTTCAATAGTTCCAATGTTGCATTCTTCAATGGCAGCATTAAGGGGTTGCATTTTTGGTTTTCTAGGAACGTCATTTGAGTCAAAAATGTCTTCCAATGGAGTTAGGCCTGTTGGTAGAAAGTTGTCTTTTAGCTCTATGATTTCAGCCTCTGTACCAGCTGCTTCATCGAAATGCAATTGTTCAAGTTCTTGTATTTTCTCCTTGTCAAAGTTTGTTGGACAAAGTATTTGATTTGTTGTTTTAGGTGATATTGTTGTTTGGTCCTCATCACTCACTGGCTGTGTGTCTTTCACAATGTCAACATCGATGTTCAAGCTTGAAAATTCATGTTGCAAGGTTAGGAAACTGTTTATTTGTGTGTCATCCTCAAACACTTGCCAATCTTTGACATTGTCTGGGACAGAAGGTCTGTGTTTTATCTCAGCCGTAAAGCAGTGATTGGGTTCAAAAGGCAATTTGCATGTACTGGAAAATGTAGCTAAACTATGAGCATGAAGGTTGTGAGTCCTGGGTATTTTGGTCATTTCAAATTCAGTGAAAGCTTTGAGTATTTCAATAGTAGCAGCCCTGTATGATCTTAGTCTCTTGTCATTTGTGACAAAGTTGCCTTTTACTTGTTGAATAACAAGGTCTGAATCTCCCATGATTGAAACTTTTGTGGCCTGAAATGATTTTACCAGTTTGAGGCCTAACAAAAGAGCCTCATATTCTGCCATATTATTAGTACATCTGAAATTAAGCCTATAGGCTCTACCTTCTACATGATTGCTTTGTTTGTTATGAATCCACACTCCAGCTCCTGCCCCTAATTTGTTGACTGATCCATCAAACTCAAGAAACCATAAGATCTCTTGATTTAGGGGAGTTTCAACATTTTCTCTATGACTTGGGATTATAAGTTGGAGTTCTTGTCTTTCACCTGGTTTGCCTTCTAGAACAGTTTCATCATTTGATTGTACCACCTTGATTTCTTGGGGACTGGATTCCTCACTCATATGCAGATCTTGTTCAAGTATGATAGATTTGTTATCACTTATTGGACTTATATCGTCATTGAACAGAATAAAGGAATCCATATCTGAATGGACTGCATAAATGGGGAAATTTTGAGGTTTTTCTTCACTGCTGACCATGTATTTCATGAGTGACTCTCTGTATAGCCTCTTGGGTTGCCCAAAGACAGAGATAGTGGCATATGACATATCCAATTGCAGGGAACCTTGGAGTTTGGCCCCCCATGATCTTGATAACAGCATTCCATATTTGGGTGGGATATCAGCAACTACCACATCCATTAAGATTGTTTTGTTTGGGTACTGGACTAGGGACACACAAAGATCTTTTATCAAGCCTAAACACTTAACTTGGCTGGAGTCAAATGAAAATAGGTCCTTATATGGTCTTGTAATGTCTAGATTCAACCTCTCCATGACTGACTTAGGCATAAGGTTGTGAGAAGCACCTGAATCAAACATTGCATTGTGTAATATCTTATCATGAACATGCAAGCTGACATAAAAAGGTAGGATTCCAGTGACTGCTGTCTTTCCATCAACCTCTGGACCGAAAAGCAGTTCTGGGGTGTCATCCAACACATTGACATCATCTTTATTATGAGTAAGTTGAAGGGACTTCTTGATTTGTTGTTTGTAAATGTCATGCTTGGCTAGCTCTGAAAGAGGAATGGCTATCTTCAATTTTCCAATTTCAGCTTCTAAGTCAAAAGGTCTTTCAGATTGGGTCTTGGTGTTCTGGTTAACAACCCTTTCTCTCTCAATTGAATTCTTAGAGCTTTCTTCTTGATTTTCATTTTGATCTTGAGGCTTATCCTTTGTGCTCATCTTTTGGGAAATGCTGATTGGATTGTACTGTAAAGGAGGTGTAGCCCTTGGTTCTTGATTTGAGGGGAATGGTTCTGTTACCTCTTCAACAATTACTTCATTTGTATTTGAATCAGTTTTGTTAATAGGCTCTGTGACAATAGCTTTCTTAGGCTGTAGGCTATCCTTTGTTTTCTCAGGCTGTGTCACATTTATAGTTCTGCTCCTTAGCTTGTATTGCTTATGAACTTCATAAACGGCTGTGTCATAGCCTTGTTTAAAGTCAAATGACTCACCTGACTTGGTTTGAAATTGCTTGATGTCTTCATCTTCATGATCCTCTTGACTCAGAAAGACTTGCTGATCATTGTTGAGGCCCATCAAATTGATGTGGGTATCATCTACCTGCTCATTAGCAGCGGATGTTTCGGCATAGTTTTCTTGGAATGGGGGTCTAATTTCTGGTTCAGGGCTGGCCTTGCCAACATTAGGATTTTGGTTTCTTCTAAAATTGGGATTCCTGATAGGATTATTCTGTGGTACTTCCCATGATGACTTCCTCTCAACTGATTCTACTCTATCACCTAACCTATGCATGCCCGTGATTATTGCATCTAACTTCTGATCCCAGCCTGAAGGCTCTTCTTTGAAGGTAGTCTTTCTTTCAGTTCTGGTCCTATTTCTCCTCACTATCAAGTTGGCTTCTACACTTAGTGCTATGTCTTGCATTTCAGCTAAAGTTCGAGGAGCTCTTTCTCTCAATTGATATGCCATATCTAAATCAAACCCATCAGGAAAGGTGTATAGAGCTAGATCAGGTGGGGGTCTGAGATTTTGGGGAATGGCATTGTAAACATTGTTGAACCGAGCACAATAATCCAAGACAGTTTCTTGGGGACCTCTTTTGATGGTATCGTATTCAGATAAAATATGAAGTGGATCCTTTTTCTTCTCCCATCTGTCAATAAAGGTTTGATACAGGGCTTCAGGGTCACCTATGGAATTTACTGGGAGTCCTCTAAACCATGTTCTTACATCACGTGTTAGGCTTTGCACAAAAAATTTCATCCTATCATCATCTATCTCATAATTTTCAAAGTAGTCCTGCATTTTCTTGGTATGTTGAAGGGCTGGGTAAGAGTCAGTACCATCAAAATATGAATTCTTGCTTTGGTAATCTTGAGGCATAGGCCCTGGATTGGCAGGTAACTGCAGTGGAGCATATCTATTAGCCATGTTTGGTGAGACAATAGGGATAACAGGAATGAACGAGACAAGTTGAGGAAAGGGGATGAGAGTGGTATGTGTAGTCGATGGAGTAGCTGAAAGGATACCTTGTGAAGTGGATGAAGAACTAGGAGGTTGTGGGACAGTTGTATGAGGATGTAGAGAAACCTTAACAGGGGTTGGAATGTCAGTTTGAAGACCTGCTTCAGAACTTGAATCTGAAAGAGTCCCTTCTGATTTGTGTCTCTTGAGGATTCTTGAAATCAAGTTTGGATTTTGAAATTCAGGTGATGGATCAGGGTCTGGGTTTGACCTAGTGTATCGGGTTTTCTTCTTAGGAGCCAGTTTCTGTGATTTTCTTTAGGAGAGTTTTCTCGGAGATAGTGATATTTGACAAGGACTGATCAGGCATAGCACATCTGTATGGAGCTTAAGACTGAATAAAGATTGACTGAGGCAGCTTTTATGTACTCCTGCAAATGCAAAGCAGAGGCAGTTTCTAAGGCTGTCTGGCTGTCACTCAGGCTTTATCTACAGTATTAAGAATCAGACAGGGGGTTATAAAGTTCGTTCAGCTCCCCAGTGGAGTCGCCATTTATGTTAACACCCAGGTTGTTCCCTTTGACTCCTGAGGGAATACGGCCGGGGTAACCACTAACCAAGCTTTGGATTACAGGTTCTAGCCAACCTGTAATCAGAGAGGGCTCTCTCTTTTAGTTTTTACTTCTTGAGGATCTTAGGCTAGTTATGAGGTATGGGTTTTGATTTAAATTTTGGTTGAATGATGTCTTTCAGTGGCTTAAGATGAGGTTTTCAGACAGTTTCAGTCCATTGGGCAATGGAGTCTATGATTATGGGTTGTTTGAGGTGTTGAGTAAGATTGCTTGGAACTGCAGGGCCTTTAGATATGTCATGAAACAAACTTAAGATTGTGGTGATGAAATATGATTAGCCAGTGAAAGGCAATTAAGAGTTTTTCACTAAGCTGGTGATGTGAGAAAGAGACATATCACCCAGGAGCAGATTTGAATTCCTGGATAATAGTCACTGCGAAAGTTTAAGTCTGAAGGTGCAACAATTAAGAATTACACTTTCATAACTATAACTAGAGGAAAACATTCATAACAACATAGATTGAGTTCAGGGTATTCGATGAATAAATCCTGAAACTATTCTTTTTCTGTGCTATTAAACTGTGAAACATAGAGCATGAACGGATTATGAAAGAATGAAATACATAACAAGAAGGTTAAAGAAACTTATTGTGCCATGAAATATGCAGGAATCCTGTAGCAGTCAGCAAACACACCACAACGCATCAAACAACACAGAACTTTGGAAATTCCATTAGCTCCCTGTATTCAACTCTGAAATTTACAACATAGGCTCTTTTGAAGAGAAAATCAACAACCCCTGCAAGCTTATGCGAGGGGAAATATATACAATCGATTTTACAAAATATCTAAATCGCTGAGTCATTTGATAAATAAATGCGTTCACCAACTTTCAGAATGGAAGCTATGAAAGTTATTGCTGTCTTAAATTTATAATGAATACCCTTTACTTCTGTCAGAAATCTTTTGACCTTTGGAGGCCACTGAGTCGGTTGAGCGCTCTTCATTAATTTTGAGTGATATGTTTTGATGGCACTGTCATGCTGTAGCTTTCTCGCCCCTGTCATTTGTACTTGTCACTGTTGCTTTCGTGGCCAAATTACTTTGCTGAGTTGGCTCATGCCAGTTTTTTTAGTCATAGTGAATGTGTCAACTATATGAACCTGCTGCTCTGTATTTTGATGTCAAAATTTGATGAAGACCTGTGTGTTTACAGTAATAACTGTATCATGCTGGTCCACCATTCCTGTGTAGGCAACTGATGCCTCAAAATTGTGCCTAATGTTTCATTTGCCTCTGTATATTTGAAGTAATTTGGAGGTACTTCAAACAAATGCTTGATTTCATTCATAATAAAAAACAAATTTTCTACTTTCTCATAGAGGCTCTGCCCAGACGCAGGCCCTGCTTCCTCTGGGATATTTGATCATGCAGTGATTTGATTGGCGACAAATGTGTTTACCCTTTTAGCATAATTTTCATGTGATAGTAGCCTTCCTACGCTGTTCAGTAAGCTGGGAAGGCCTCTGCTATGCAATGCTCTAAATTTAACTGTGAACTTATTTACTTCTGTTTGCATCTCCTGGCACCTTTTATCCAATGTCTGCACCAAATTTCTCAAAGTTAGGACCCTCTTTATCATCAGGATGGTGTCAGTTCTATTGCTGATCCCTATTGCTGCCAACTAAGGGCCTGTGCGGTTATTGAGAACATTGATCATTCTATTGGCTATCTCAGGCATAGCGCCTAGAGATGCCCTTGCTCTTTGGCTTTCCTTGTGTGCCCTGCCTATGAGCTCCATGTGCTCATGAATGGTCTCTATGTACTGCCATTGATCTGTTATTGATTGGCCAATATTGGCCCATAGGACTTTCTTGATCTCGGCCACTATTTTCTCAAGGGTGAGTTCTTTCTCTAGCTCTTTTATCTTCTCCTTAAGAGCTTTCACCTCTCTTGCCTTTTCAGCTACACTTTGCTTTGATTTGTCATATTTCTCATTGAGTGTGGCCAATTTCTCCTTAGCTTCATTCAGCTCTGCCATCTGTGCCTTTAGAACCTGAATTTCTTTCATCATCTTCTGCATGTCAAGGCTTTGAGCCTGTTCTGATGTCGTTGCTGGTGCTGTTGTTGATGGGCCTGCTTCAACTGTCCGCCCTGTGGGAGGAGTGATAGTTTGAGGGGGCTCCTCAAGGTTTATCACTGGTTGAGGGGGCTGAGATTTTTGAACTTCCCCTTTCTGCTTTAATGCCTCCTGAAGTGCAGCCTCTGTCTCTACCAGCTTTCCTTCTATTTGTACCAGTTGCTTATGTAGTGTTAGCAGCATGGCTGCTACATCATGTTCTTTTCTCTGTTGAGAAACCTCTTCCGTTTGAGGGTGAAGGGTTGCTGGGATCTTTATCATTTTTCTCAAAGCTGCAATGTCTGAATCTCTTATCTTTAGCAGCGCCTGTATAGCTTTGGGATCCTTTGGGTCATGCCCAAGCTCTATAATGATGTCTTCCAAAGACCTGATCCTGTTGTCTTTGGCCTGAGAGGATGCTTTCTCCAACTCAAGTTGAGCAGTTGTATTGTGCAGACTGTTTTGCAACTTATGTGCCAGGAAGGTCTTGTCTGCAAGTGTTGAATAGACCATCTCACCCGTTTGCTTGTGAAGCTCTATCTGGTCCATAGGGTGGATGTCTTTGGCAAGAACCTCAAGGTTGGTCCTTATATAATCTGCAGCTGACTGTGGCTGCAACATGGTAGGCATGAAATGACTCATGGTCATTTTCCCCTCTGTTATGTCATATGCTGACATAAGCCTCTGCTGGTTTGTAGGGGCCATTTTAAGTAGGTGATTATAGAGTTGGAGCCTGACTGGCTCATTTCTCTTTTTGATGTCGATAAACTGTTGCTTTATGCCCGATTCAGCTCTCCTTTGCTGACTTGAGGAGCTGACCTCTCCTCCAAGGGTTCGTTCTTGTTCCTGCTGAAAGGAACTGGCAGATGCCTCCATGCTAGGAGGGCCCATGCCCAAGGATTGCCCAATAGGCATTTCTTCTTCAGAGAGGGGATTTAATCTCTGCCTTTTCTCCCCTTGATTTGTGGATGCGGTGAGGGGAGTCTCTTGCTCTCTGTCCCTCTTCTTGCCTCTTTCTTCATTTACTGGTGTTTGGAGCACTGAGGTCTCCACTATTGTTTCCTGCCTTGGAGGCACACTTTGTTGAGTCCACTGCTCTGTAGAAATGGGAGCTTCAGCCACTTGTTCTTGCTGTTTTGGCTGCTCTTTTTGCTGTTCTGCTGTAGGGGGTGGCTGTTCCTGCTCCATCTCCTTTTCTTTACCCTTGCTGACTGCCTGATGAGTAGTTTTAGTTGCTTGCTGGTGGGCTGTAGAGGATGAGGCAGCTGCTCCAAGTTGCCTTTGATAAGAAGAGGAAACCTGCCCACAAGTTTCCAAGTCAGCTTCTTTCTCAAGATTCCTTGCTTCTCTTTATAGTATTTCCTCTCTAGGAATTGCTTCTTCTAAAGTGCCCTCTTTCCATGTTAACAAATTGGCATATTGCTCAATGTGGGGCAGCCTGACATGGTCATAGCTAGCCAATTTAAACTTGACCCTTCTAAGACTAATGAAATGGTTGGGGTCATAGGGTGACCAGAGGAAACTAGTTTTCAATTGGAGGCCCTCTAGGATCTTGTCTGCTTCTTTCCATCCTTCTTCTCTTTTATTATAAAGGAATGGGCCTAGCTGGTTTCTGATTTTGAGTTGTACTTTCTTGTTTTTGCTGTGGAAATGGACCATGTCTGCATTTCCAAATTGCCTGAAATATTCTAAGGCAAAGAGTCTCATAGGGACATATCTTGGCAGTCTATATGGGGCCAATTCATAGCCATATATTCTGATTACTGTATGGTTTTGGTAAAAGTACCAATCCCCAATGCTGTAGGCCTTTGAGAGATGGATAATCCTTTGCATCTCATCTCTCAATCTTGGAGGAGGGGTAACCAATAGCAAGGACATAGCTGGATGGATAAAGAGGTCTATGAACTCACAGTAGCTGTATGGTGAATAAGATGTGTGGTGAAAGACTGAAGTCCAAAATACCACAGACCTTGGGTTACCCTGAGCATCAAACTTCTTGAGAGGAATAGGGAAACCATCAGGTTGATAAAACAGGAACAAGTGATAGATGTATGAAGTGTATCTAAACACTTTTTCCCTCTCTAAATTCATCAATTATTCATGAATGTTATTGGCAATGTATGCAGCATAATCATAGTGCACAACAGGAGGCATTCCAGGGGAGAAGATAGACATCATTGCCAAAATGGTTTCATCAGCATCCTCAGCTGATCTGTAACCTAGGACATAACTGATCAAATCTACAAGCAACTTTCCCAACTCATTGAAATATACATTTCCTATAGGAGGGGTCCTCACAGTTTCAGAGCCTGATTCAATGAATAGCTGATTAATCTTTAAGATTTGGGCACTAGACAGCTTGCCTCCTTTCTTTAGCAAGTCCATCATGGAAAGAGGAGTCAATGGCTTTGTAGAGTGAAAGTTCAGCATCTGATTTATAGCCTCAGGGGTGACATGGAACAAAACTGAACTTGAGGTATTGAGGACAGCTCTTTGACATGGGTCATATTTGGCACAACATCTGTGAATTAAATCTGGAAGGACATTGACTTGAGGGAGGTTATAAATGGGCAAATTGGAGTCCCAAATCCCTAGAATATCAGTCGCACTAAGGTGCTAGGCCTTCAGCTCATTGAGTACATGGATATTATATTTGGTGCGCATGGAGAGTGTTTCTATCATCTGGTAATCTCTATCACCCAGGGCCTGCCATTCCAACTCTCTGTGTGGGGCACTAAGAGGTGCAACATTCAGTGCAACTGGGGTCTCCATGTTTCACTAACACTTGGAAATGGATTTGAGCTTGATTTTGTAGGCACAACAACACAGGGCAGTGAATTTTGCAAGAGCAGGGCGATTTGCGGAGGAAAACAAGTGAATTATGGTGAAAATAAGTCACAATGCCCCTGAAAGAGGTTCAATGAGCAGACATTTGAGATTCACAGGTGGTTTTCCCAGTGAATTAGTGCAGTAGAGGTTTAAGTTCGCGAATGCGCGAACTGACTGTAAATTTATGGACACTTGGCTCAATGTAGACTTCTGTAGGTGAATTTCGACTTTATAACTGAAGATAAATGCTGGTCACCGGGGAAATATTGGAGGTTACAGTGTTTTTTCACTCTTTTTATGCTTGCTTTGGTGAATTGTGCACAAAACCAGGTGCGGAGGGGAAATTGGAGAAATACCTGGTGGATTCTGGCAACGGTGACAAATGCAGGTAGATTGAGGGTGCCCACGGTCTTCAAGTCGATTTCTGCAGGTTGGTGGCGGAATGGTCGTAATTTACATGCAGAGAGCAGAAATAGTTCTTTTGGCAAAAGTGATAAAAAACGCGAATTTTGGTGAAAATATGGACTTTTTGGGCTATTGGCGCTTTTTTTTGGATGACGTCAGCATGACGTCATCGGGTGGGGTCGGGTACGGAAGGGTGACGTGGCGGCCTGTGAGTGATCCACGGGGACTGATGAGGTGGCGGACAGGTCGGAGCGATGGCAGGCCGGGCGCTGATGTGGGCAGACGGTATACGGAGGGCGGTAAGCGGTTCTATCGGACCGCTTATGGTACGGGGGCAGTATTGGCAGGCGGTCTCCCGATACGACCTGGGAGCGACGCGTGGCATAGGCCTGACGTCATGGTCTGACACTTTTCGGGAGGTAACGTCCGGTCATCGGGGGCGGACAGATATGGATATGGGCCGTCGGATGGGAAAGCCCAGATCCGACGTTCGACAGGTCAATAAAATGAAAGGACGATACAGCAGCGGGGCGGGGAATAATTTATTATATTTCTTGAAATGCGCGCCCGGGCGGTACTTTGGAAACCAAAGAAAATATGGGTTTTTCAATGTTTTTTGTATTCAAATGCGCATTACCAAAAAACTTTGGATCAAGGGTAAAAGTGGGTTTATTGGTGCATATTTCAAATAGCGCAGGTTAGAGATAATAGTGGGTTTTTTACAAGGTTTTTTACAAATAATGCGGGTAAAACAGTTTAAAGGGGTTGCAAAGGGAAAAAGGGGTAGGGCCTAGGTTATTAAACCAACATGGGGTTAGTTTAATCCCTGATTTTGAACAAAACATCTTGAACCAGACTTAGATTCTGCATGGTTGTCCAATATTTGGACATATGGCTATAATGCCAAAGGGGAGGGATATATACAATTTTTGGGGTTTTATACACCATGGTGTTATAGTAATAGGGAGGGGGGAGCATAGGGAGTTAAGTATAGATAGAGTCAGTAGTTAGTTTTGGAGGGGAGGGTGAATGGGAAGTGATACATACTAAGTTTTTAGGAAACAAACTTAGTTAGGAGTAGATCAAAATAAAAAGAATTTTACACAGGAAATGTGGCTCTTTATGCAATATGGATGAATCCATGAATTTGATTTATCTCATGAGCAAAGGTGGTATTGGGATGTTAGCAAGGAATGTGATGGGGGATGATTTGGAAGTTAGACATGCATCATTTTGCAGCTACAATACTGCTGAATAGGAAGATCTGCACTGACACCATGTTTTTCCTTTGCTTAGGCCAGTGAAATGTCATAAATCATGCTTCTGCAACCCCATCTACCTACCCATTCTATTGCCTAGCATTTTTTGTTACTTCAAGGAGGGTGCACTTGGAATTGCAAACCCTCATGTGCCTTTTCTTTTCCTTTGGCTTTTTCTTTTGATTTTATTTCTAAGGCTACCCTTATTACTTCCAAGGCCCCAGATTAAACAGTTGGGAACCTTCATTCTCTGCCTAACTACTTTATCTGCCAAGATTGAATAGTTTGGACAGATTTCTTTCTCTAATCTACAACAAACAATTGAAACATGGCATGACCCAGCTTAGACTGTTGGATCACCCATTCAGAAGTAGGACAGCATCAATCAGCTGTAGGTATGTGTCTTTCAGAAGAATATGAGATCTTTTCATCATCAAAGTAGATCATATTGGCACTTCCCCTGCCAATCATGGAAAATGAAACCTATTGGTATAGGTAGCTAACATGATACACTTCATCTTCCTCCTCCTCTTCGAACCATAGAGGCAAGTCATGCTCAATGGATGGTTGAGAAGGGGGGTACAATACCAACTGTTTGGACAAATGCCCATTCTTAATGTTCATGTTCCCAACCCAGCAACTTATGTAAGCATCAACAGTGGCTAACCATGGCCTTCCAAGGATTAGAGGATAACAATTGAATTTGGTTTTTGGCTAGAGAACCAAGAAGTTAGTAGGATACTCCTAGGATTCAATAGAGACCATTACATCCTCAACAACTCCCTCATGAGCCACTATGGATCTATCTGCAAGTTGCAACACTGTAGTGGTCTTTCTCGAGGATCCTTGGAGGTTTATTTTTAGCATGGTTTATTTAGGAATAACATTGATAGCAGCCCTAAGATCAATCAGGGTGTAAGGGACAATGATGCCATCAATGTGCACATCTACCACTAGACTTCCATGGTCTAGATATTTTGGAAAAATCACTTTCCCCGACATCAAATCAGATAATTGACCAATAACATTGATGGTGGGGGTGTCTCTTTTTCTCCTCCCAGGGTGTTTGAAAGATTTCTCTATGATAAGCCTATTGTAGATGGGAACATCCTTAGTAGCTTAGAGGAGGGGTATTTTAACATACTGATTCTTCAATTCTCCAAAAAATTCAGTCTCTTCTAGGGTGTGCTGGTTAGAATGGATCAATCTCTCAGGAAATGAAGGTGGATGTGCTTGATGTCTACTCTCTTCCTATTCCTCTTAAACTCTTCAGGTGGAGATGGAGGTTGGTTATCTGGGAGCACTCATCCAGACTTGAGGTTGATTTCTTGAATCTCGACATCATAGGAAGGTAAGATGTCTCTCCACTGTACACATGTTGTGCTTGCTTTCTATTCAAGTTTGGATTGGCTTGAGCAGGCATCTGAGGTGGAGGTGGAGGTAGTAAAGCAGGAGGTTGGTTGAGTAGAGGCATCCACCCTTGTTATGGGTTATTCCATTGAGGATGTGGAGAAGCATATTGATGAAATGGTTGATCGATAGGTTGGGGAGGATATTGAGGTGCATAAGGCTAAGGAGGTATGGACCATGATGGATGATTGGAATAGTACCAAGGTGGCAAGGGTGAATTTTGGTTGGGATGGTAATAAGAGTAGGATGCACCTTACATGTCCTATTGGTATGGCCAAGGTCCTTGAGGCCTCCTTTGATTGATAAAACAAGTTTGCTCAACCCCACCTTCTGCCCCTTGGTATACAACTTTTAATCTAGGAAAAGGACATTTATTTGTGGCATGGTTTTCCTCACAGACTGGGTAGACCTCTATGACATTTAATGCATATTCATTTATGGGGTGCTTACTAGTGCACTTAGGGAAAAAAATAGTTAAGGCCATCGTTGCTTCCTCTTGTCTCCTCTTGATCTACATGGTATCCATTTGAAAAGAAAATGTATGCAACATTTCAATTTTAAATTCCTCCAACATATTTCCAATTTCATTCTTGATGGATGTTGTGGAGGGAGAGGAATTGGCCAAAGCTTGACTAGCCCTACCCTTCTTCCTAACAGCCCTAGAGTGGTTCTTGAACAAGTGTTTTGATGTCTTCATAGGATAAATGGTAGATGTATCCCTAAGACTACATCTTGAGGGTTTCCAACATGTCCTCCTTGATCCCTTAGAGAAGAACTAACTTGAGTGATTCAAGATCAAAGGTGCATCTGACCCTCCGATAACTGAGCTAGAATCTCTCCTCATAGTCCTCTATGGATTCATGAGGTCCAAGAATCATTCTAAATATTTATTCTTTGGTTTCTTTGGACGTAAAATAGTCCATGTACTTGTTGTTAAAGGCTTGTTACATTTGAGCCCAAGTACTGACGTATCCCCAAGTCAACCCATAAACCAGTGCAAGGTTGCATCCTTAAGGGTAGATGGGAATAACTTCAGCTTCTAGTCATAAGAGGTATAGTCATAGGTCCTACAGACAACAAAAAACTCAAACATAAAAGTATTAGGGTCCTCAGAATTTAATCCATGGAAGAGAGGAAGGGTAGTAAGGCTTATATTCTTCATTCTAGCTTCTCCATTAGTCTCTCTGATAGGAAAAACCTCCTCATTCCTGTTTTAAATTGTGGTTCGGGTAGGTTAAATGGGTTCTTCTTCTTCCCAAATAGGTTCTTCAAAAATATAAAGCTTCTCACCTAGGGGGTCTTCTAACTCCCCTGTAGTCAGAGAGGGAAGTTTACAGTCATTGAAGAAGAGTGAAGGTTGACTGTTTGAGGGTGTGGGGGTGTTTGGTAAGAATTTTCCTTGAGTATCTCTATTCCTACAAGGCATGTAAGGAAAATTTTCTTCTTTTATGTGATATTTTATAAGTTAATTATTACCCTTGGAGATAGTGATTCCATTATTATTATAATGGAGGGAGGGAGGAAGAGACATGAACCAACAAAACTAGTGATAATGACTAGATAGCCTGAAAGATAGGAAAGGAACTACTCTAACTTCCAAAAATGAATGAAAAATAGAAAGAATTTCTTAAGCATAAATAACATCTACCTATACACCTCCCCAACAACAACGCCAAAAAGTGGTGAGCCCTGGAATTTCACCAAGAGTGTTGCAACTCCCAGGGGCTCCTCAACTATTTTTATCAACCCGAGGTTCTTACAAAATTCGAAGTGACCGTGTTATATACACAATAGATGGAATTCTACTCATGCTACCTTCAACTGGGTCATTTGATCATTAGGGCTCCAAGACCATTCTTCTACTGAATTAGGGTAAATTAAAAATTGAAAGTGAAATTCAAAATCTAGCTCTAATGTAGAAAAAGTAATTTATTTTCAAATCTAACTTATAGATGCTACCAAATTGTAAATTCTATTGAACCATTTCATGAAAGAACACAACAGTTATTCTACTTGTAGAAAGGAAACTGCACTAATTGCAATCAACCATCTAACTATCAAATTCACTTGTAAAAAAGAAATTATTCTACCAACTCATAACTCAACATTTCATGCATCAGCTATCTAATTCACACTTGCATATAAAGTCATGTTCTACTATGCCAAATCTTTGATAAAGAAACTAATGCTATTCTCTCTTGCAATGACGGAAAAAGGATGGTTGGAATGGCCTAGGTGCTACCTCTAATGGAGTCCAAGTTGGGAGGTCAACCTACTTCTAAACTAAGTCATACTTGCATTACAGGTCAAAACGAGGGCAAAACAGGTTGCTACAGGCATGTTATAGGAAGCTGCTATAGGATCTCTATATTGCTACAGGAAGATCTGTAATGCTATAGGAAGATTGTCGAGAGGGTTTGGAAGGTAAGAAAAATGATATCAAGGGATGGCAAGATGGATTAAGGTTGTGGTATATGGATGGAAAGTGACCAACACCCATACACTATCTCAACACTTCAGGAAGGCCAATTTTGGACTAAGAGGGATGCTCTCGGTGACCTAAAAAACAGAGCTCAAGAGCAAATTTTGAGATTCATCAAAAGAGAGTGGAGAATTCATGGATTGAGATGGTGTAAAGACTGATTTCCTTCAGGTCCAATAGTCCCGCAAAATCTCATGCACATTCTCTTCTTATCATTCACAAAATATCATAACCAAAGGTGGAAAAGATGTGTTGAATTTAGAAACTATCTAACTTATGCCAAAATCTAGGATCTATGCAATGGATCAACTTATAAGCTACAACAATTATATGAAAAACAAGATAACTAATGTAGACATTTTCCCAAGAAATCATCAACGTAGTGTTTTTTGGCTGTGATAGCAGATTCCTCTAGTCAAGCTCCCATGAGAGAGATGAGATATAGGCAATAGTCACATTCTTTTTAAGGAATTATATTCTAATAAAATGCAACAACTAACAAAAATTATAAGCTAATAAGTAATATCAATACATAAGAGGACCTAAGCTACTAGGGTAGGGCCCAAACCCAAGAGCCTAAACCCTCTAAACTAACTCAATGATGGATAGCAAGAAACTTCTCATTATCATTGCAGAAATGTCAAATCCATGACATAAAAAGTAAAAAATAGTTGTAACAAGTGCTTGAGCTCAATAGCTTCTTAACTAAAAACAAAGTTTGAATCCTAATGAACTCTTTGGAATATTTGTTTACAAAAAAGGGTAGCTACCAACAACTCCCTAAAAAATAGAGATGTTTGTCTCCCAAGACTCGAGAAAGGTGTATCTAGATCTTCCTTGAACTACATTGGCTTGGCTTCCAATGACCTTGTCTTTCTTGGCTGTGAATTACTTCGAGTTAATGAGAGATAAAGTGGTGATATTGGATGATTTAAGGAGATGGAAAACCTCCTAGAATCTCTCCTTGTTGTCTAATCCAAGCTCTTGCATTGAAATTATCTCAAAATTATTCTTATTCCTGCATTTAAACCATATTAAGCCACATGACATAAGAACACATATTTCACCCCTCTCACTAATAATAATATAACAAAAATTGTAAATAAATGTGAGAAAGAGATAATTTTGAATCTGGAGGATGGAATTATGACCCTTATGATATACCTATTGATGAGCCTCATCAAATATATCAGAAGTTGGATCTATTGTTGGTCATTTAAATGAGTTTACTACGTTTACCAGTTAGTTAAGTTTTGTAGGGATACATTTTGATCATAAAGTTAGGGATTCTATTATTTATATGCTCATCACGAAAAAGTTGGAATGGTTTAGTTATGGGCATTAGTAACTCTATCTCTAGATTTATTACTTTAAAGTTTGATGTTGTTGTTGGTGCCATCCTTACCAAGGAAATGCGACAGAAAAGCTCTGGTGAGACATCAGGTAATGCTTTGACTACAAAGACCAGGGGAAGAAAAATGGAAAGAGGAAATCACAGTAAGTCAAGAACAGGCAGATCCAAATCTAGATCAAGGACAGTGTGCTAGAAATGTGGGAATAAATGACACATGAAGGAAGATTGCAAATCTTGAAAGGGAAAAGAATGAGATGGACAATAAGAGAAAAATCATGAAGCAAATGTGACAGTTGATGTGTTGCAAGATGCTTTGATTCTTTAATTAGAGAATATTATTGATGCCTGGGTGGTATATTCAGGGGAATTAATGTGACACCTGATAGGAAATATTTTCATGACTATCCTCAAGGAGATTCTGGACAAGTTTGTTTGGGTGATGATAAAACCTATAAAATCGTTGGAATGGGTAAAGTTTTTATAAAGAAACATAATGGAAACCAATGGATATTGAAGGAGGTAAGGAATGTTCCAAATATAAAGAAAAATATAATTTTAACATGGCAGTTGGGAGGTGAAGGTTGTGTAACTACTTGTACAAACAAAACCTAGAAGGTCACTAAAGGAGCCTTGGTAATAGAAAAAGGATAAAAGGTTGGTACATTGTATTTATGAAATATTATTTCTAATTATGTTAATGATTTAACCTCCACAAGAGAACATACAACACTCTGGCGCCATAGGCTTGGGCACATGAGTGAGAAGGGGATGCTGACTCTTCACTCAAGAGCATGTTGATTTGGATTTATGTCAAAATTGTGTTTATGGAAAATGAAAGAGAGTCGGGTTTATCATAGTTAGGAAGGAAAAGAAGAGTAAAAAATTAGTGCTTGTGCATACATATGTATGGGGACCTGCTCAGGTATCATCTCTCAGTGGATCTCACTATTATGTTACTTTTATTGATGATGCAACTAGGAAAACCTATATTTTTTGTATTCGAAATAAATATGATGTACTTGATACTTTTAAGAAATGGATTGTTTTCGTTGAGAATGAGACAAAACAAAAATTGAAGTGTCTTAGATCAGATAATGGGGGTGAATATTGTAGCAGATATTTTGATAACTACTATTCAGAGCATGAAATTTGTAGAGAGAAGATGGTTCCAGGAACACCATAGGAAAATGGTGTTTCATAAAGGATGAACAAGAAAATCACGGGCCGTGCAAGGTGCGTGAGATTGCATGTGGGATTTTGTTATAGACATTTTTGTGCCTTACAACATGAAGCATGAAATGTCCATAATCTAAGGGATCCAAAGTCCCTAAACATGTTGTTCCTACCCCTAGGGGAACAAGGTCAGCAAACCACAGCAATCCAAACAAGTTCTCCACTGAAAATTACTCAAAAACAAGGCAATTCTGGATCATGTCAACTGCTCCACTGAGCATCTGCGCTGAATGTCAACTGCTCCATGGACCACCTGCGTTGAATGTCAACTCCAACAAAGGCTACCTGCGCTGAGCGAGTTTTGACATGTGGAAGTCTCATTCCTCAATGAGTCAATGCCCAGGAAGCTTCCAAAATGACACTTGGATCAAGGAATTCGATTGGTGATGAGTAATAGGTTCTAGATCTCCAAGTGGAAGCAAGAACCTCCAAGTGGACTCAAGAACTGAAGAAGAACTGGAGTGGGAGAGGACACTAGTCACATCTCAGGCTGACTCATCCTCTCTCCAAACTCCTATATATGGATCTCTCTCCCATGAGATCCAGAGGCTGGAATTTAGTATTTGCAAAGAATTGCTGTTGGTTTGTGGCTAGAAACATTGGGTGTGTTATGCTTTGAAAGGAGCTGAAGAAGGAAGTCCATTCTGCTGGGAAGGAGATGCTGGGTTGGAGCCCTATGGGTTGTATCTCTTCCTGAACACTGTTACTTTCAATAAAGCTATCTTGATTCTTTCCTATATGCTGGTGTATTTTGTGTAATTGCATTAGTATATTTGATTTACTTCTAATCCCGAATCATTTATGAATATGTATATTCGCCCTTGTATTGTGTTCTTCTCTTGTCACAGGTAGCTGTTCTCTTGTGATCTCGCGAGATTCAAGTAGCTGTTCTCTTGATCAAGCGAGGAAGCAAGTAGCTGTGGACACACAAGGAGAAGAGGATCTAGTTCGAGGGACAACCGAAAGATAACGGTAAGTCTGCCGATCTCCTCTCTTTCATATTTCATAAAGGAAGAAATCATGATAGCTGCATTCGTTTGTTGCTAAGGCGCTATCACACCTTAGGTGGATAGGATCGTCCTAAATAGGCATTTTTCCCCACAACAAATTGGCGACTCCACTGGGGAAGAACTTGTTTATTCATTTCATTTGTGTTTCCGTCATTTGTTTACTTCATAGACTTGACAGCAACTCTTGAACTACATCTTTCCCGGATGCAAAGTAAAAGTTGCTGCTTTGATCCAGTAAGTTGGACTTGTCTATGATCTAAACTAGATCCACAAATGATTTGATTGATCCTTGTGATAGTCTTTAGTGCCCTATCAAAGCATCCCTCTGTTTATACCTTGCTTGTGTTTCTGATTTGGCCTGAAACAGTGTATTTTTGAGCATTTTGTGACCCGGAAACCAAGAGAAACGAGAGTTTCTCTCTTCATTGCAGGCACTGTGAAGGCAATCTGCATTTCATCACAGGTCCCGAAGGGGCTACCTGCGCTGAATGTCAAACTGACAGTGTTCTACCTGCGCTGAACCAGTGTGGCCTTGTGCAACTGGGTTTCTCTGTCCTTTCTTGTCCTGTTTTGATCTCTGTTTTTGTAGCCTTTAACCAAGTATAGGTGCTGGTATGATAACCCTTTTCTTTGCCTGAATTCCGCCTCAATTTTTGTACAAAAAGATTGTAAATGTTTTTATGTGTTTGTGGCGTCATTTACAGTCTTCCTTTGCATGAGTAAAGTAGTCTTTCTGTAGCCTTTGATTCAGATCTGATTGAAAGTGATCTTAGAAGAGAGTTCTTTGGCTGTTTGTTCAGATTGATTATACTGTTACTTTTGCTTATTGGTTTGAATTTGTTCTTTTCAAAGTATCAAAACGAGTCTTTATTTCGAAAATCGCAAAGTGATTGTAATCTCTTCTACCCTTGTTGATTTGGAAAAAGTAAACTTGTTTGTTTCAGTCATTTAAAAGCAAATTCAAAATTGTACAAAAAGCTTTCTTTGTAGGCATTTATACTAAGAAAGTGGAAAACAAACACCTGCATTGTGCATTTTCATTTTGATAAGTTTGCATGCTTGGTTTAGGAAGAGTGCATTAGAGTGTGCTGATTGCTCTTTGAGAAAAGATAGTCGCTCTCTTTTCCCTTAGTAGCTAGGATTTTCAAAGTTGAAAGATTATAAAGCTTGCTTATCATCTTAGACTGCATTTAGGAATTTGTACCATACATCTCGTGGTGATCCTGAAAGACAAACTTTAAAAAGATCAACTTAAAATAAACTGAATGAACCTAACAACGCTTTGCAACATAACGCACAACATAGAGGTCTAGGCTAGAGACGTGTTCCGACGTCGTTAAGCCTAGTGACTGTCGATCTCGTGGAAGGTGGGTGATTCCTCCTGAGGGACGATAGCACTAGTACGGATTTGTGCTCCCACGTACCGTCGTGTATATATTGGGAGACCCCTATAGGCATATATCCTTTATCCTTAGGAAGCTGTGTCGGCCGCCCTACTGATCGCAATGCAGTGAACACAGCATTCACGAATATCGACCACCCGTACCATAAAAAGTATTCTGTAGTTTTGTGAAAAGTTTGGCACACCCTCTGCCTAGATCTCCAGAGCAGTTTTTTTTGGCCTTTTTCAGACTCTATAACAGAAAAAGTCCATCCGAGCATTTGTCACTTCGGGCTTGTTAAAACATCGAAGGAGACTAGAGTCATCTTTAGCTTTTTCTCGACTCTTTAAAACTGAAAAAGCAAGTTGTGTCTAAAGCGTCGTTAACAATTTATTTTAAACGGAACAATCACCCTTTATTCTTGTGTCGATCTTCGAAGTTAGTCTACCTTCATCACAAAGTTCTTGTAGAATCGTTAGGAAATCTTTTGGATAGACTAAATATGTCTGAACAACCGTCGACATCCAGGACTGTGTCATCAGCAGCGGCAGAGCCTCCTGCTGCTACTCCAACGATGTTCGCTGGTATACCATCTGTCCCAGCTAATTGTCAACAACAAGCTGGAGTCCAATCAGAGACTGTTTCGACGACATGGTTAGTTCCTATTTCTTCATCCGGATTATCATCTGGTATTTCTTATGTTGAAACTCAACAACTTTATCCAATGTGTCTTCAAAGGCCAATCTACCCTTTAAGTACTGGATTGCCACCATATGGAGGGCAGTATGCCTTTTCATTGTTACCCCCCGGAGAACAACCATATGGGAGTTTACAACAAAGTTCAGGTCAAACTGGAATTACATCCAGCAGATGGATACCAATACTGCCTCAACAACCAAGGGTTGCATATTCAATGCAACCAGTCCACCCTATGTCGAATGTTGCCACTATACCTGGTATGTTGATTACGTCGCAAGTACAAGCGCTACCTGTTGTATTTCAACCCCAAGTTTCTCAGGTTTCCATACAATAGCCTCTTGTCTCGACAACTCAATCACAACCTCTAGTTAGTGCCTCCTTATCTGGAGCGACTCAGGCTCAAACAAGTACTATGACTCCTCATCTTGGTCAATCATCCAGTATTGGACAACAGCAAATGGTCCAACAACCGGAGCTGGTTCAAACTCAACAACCGCAATTCCAGCAATCATATCAAGGACCCGAGCAACAAGTCTTTGTAAGTAATGGGCAACCGTATAATAACGGTTATGCCCATCAAACTTGTCAAAGTTTCCATCATCAAATACATTATGCTGGTATGCAAAGACCCACTGCTCAGGCGATTCCATCTTATCCTGGGTATGCTCCGCCTAACCTGAATCAACAGTTGCCCTTTGTAGCAACTCTAGAATTACCAGATCTAAACCGGCTGACGAATGATCCAATTGCTTATGCCCCTTGGTGGCCAGCGATTCCGCATAAAATTCCATCAGACATTCCTAAATTCAATGGAAATCCAGGTGAAGACCCATCGAATCACGTCATGACTTTTCATCTGTGGTGTTCGTCGAACACCCTGAACGATGATTCGATAAGGCTTCGCCTTTTTCAGAGGACATTGACGGGTCCAGTGGCTAAATGGTATATTGAATTACCTAGAGCCTCTTTCGACAATTTCAGTTCCCTAGCCACGACTTTCTTAACCCGTTTTCAATTACTGATAAGGTATGAAACTGGAACGGAAATCTTAACCAACTTCAAGCAGACGACAGCCACACATATATCCGATCATATACATGAGTGGCATCGTCGTCGCAGGATGGTAAAGACTTACGTTCCAGATCAGCTATTAGCTGAATGGTTTATAAAGTCGTTACTTCCTGCCATAACGGAAGATGTGGCCAAGGGGGGAGTCGTAACGGAGGAGCAAGTTATTGCTCGTGCACAATATCTAGACTTAGTATATACTCAGTCCGGCATGCTCTATGATAAAATACCTGACGCCCCTAGACCGGAATTTTCAATTCCTCCTCCTCCTAAATCAAATAATGACTCTCACGCTGACGATGGCGTGATTGGCACAACAAACATGAAATCGATAAAGGCTGTATCTAAAAAGGCCCGTAAGATTTCCGGTCAAAATACAAATGAAGAACTTCTTGCCTCGGAAGTAAGTGCCGTGTCGGACGACAAGGGCAAACAACTGAAGCAACCAGGGGTCAAGAAGAAAAAGAAAGGGAGAAAAATGAAACCCCCTACGGGGTGTCATCTATGCGATGAGGATCATTGGACAGCAGATTGTCCATACAAAGCTGAGCTTAAAAGATTCTTTAAGAGTTTGAAAACCTCAGCTGTGTTGACTGATCCATTTCCAAGCCCGAGAACCGAGCTGGTTGCTAATCAAAATGCTTCCCGATCCCAAGTGCTTATGTTGTCTGTATCAAAGCAGCAAAATGATGCTTTGACGAGGAATAAGGATTACAGGAATCCAAAGCCGTCGAACAACAAGGCTAATGAACAACCTAGTAGTTTGACAACAACTTTGACCGAAGTTGTGCCACCCATCGTCCCTGAGCCAATGATAAAGTCGCAAAAGGGAGCAGTACACAAATCGACATTTAATCCTTGTGTGAAAATAGCACAGATAGAGGACCTGTCCCTATCGCCGTCCGTTATGTCGACACTTGAGCTACCGCAAAATTGCTTCTCCCAAGAGCAAGCTTTATTATCAGCAATAGGTGGAATTGACCCAATGGATTCCAATCTTGTGGCCTTTGATCATAAAGGATATGACCCTCAGTTACCAGCTCAACTAGCTTTCCTTATTCAAGTGAAAGCCCTCAACAAAACTGTTCATCGAACAATTATTGATGAGGGGGCATCTACATGCATTATGTCGATGAGTTGCTGGAAAACTTTAGGATCTCCAACCTTGTCGAGGTATGCGACGACGTTAAAAGCATTCGACGAAAGGAAATATACCCCATATGGTATACTAAATAACTTGAAAGTTGAACTAGAGGGAAAAACGGTAGAAATAGATGTTGAAGTCATCGATGGGAATCTTGATTACAACATCCTACTAGGAAGACCATGGATATATGCCATGGCAGCTGTTGTGTCGACCTATTTTAGGAAGATTGCATTTCCCTTCCAAGGAGGAATTACAATTGTTGACCAAAAAACTTTTCTCCCCAACAGTTCGCAAGTTACGGGAAGCATTCCAATGATCCATGGAAGGAATCATTCGCTCCAAAATATCGGAGTAGGTCTCCTAAAAGACCCTGCCTTAATGGGTACTTTTGCCCTACCGCCTCCGAGTAATCTGGCGGAAGTGGCCACAGTGGAATATGAAACCTTCTACATCTAATGGATTTGGACGCCGAGGACGGTTCTTATCTTGTGTCAACCTCATTAAAAAATGAAACAAATCCCCTTTCTCAAAGGTAAGCCTTCATTCCAACCACCGAGTTGAATGCAATGAAGCTTGGGGGGTGTGCACCTCGATTTGCGTTATTATGCTGGGGGCATGCAAACTTATCATCGAGCAGTTTTAGCATAAAGTTCATGCTCGTTAAAAAATAAACGCAAGATCCGAGCAGTTTTAACGCGGTCTTCATGCTCGTTAAAAAATAAATATAAGCAGTGAGAAATGTTTCCTCCAGAGTTTAAGCTCATTTTTAACTAAAAAATGAACCTATCCCGGTAAATAACCACTGTGATCGTAAATTTATCAGCCATAAAATCATTGGTCGTGTTTGCACCTGCCACCTCCACTTTCATTTGGCCGATCGTTCACCTCCATATGATTGTTTACCCATTTTGATGAACAACTGTGAAGAGTGATTTCACCTAGCCATCCTCGTGACACTGCCGTGATTGGAAAATTCCAACCTGTACCAGGAATCAGTTGCTATCCCTGTTTATCACTCGTTCCTCAAAAGACAAGTCTTCTTTAATCTCTTTTCAACTGACTCGTAAAATATGAAAATATTGCCGAGTTTTGGCCTTCCAGCTCTTTAAAGGACTGGAAGAGCTATCCCTCCTCTAGATTTTAATCTTTTTGGACCTGAGGGATTCTTGCACAAAAAGATCAAGTGCTTGTCTGGTTCGCTCGATAAAACTATCGAACATTCATCCCTTCTGTATTGTTTTATGATTTTTCGGACTTAAGGGATTAGATGACGAAAAAGGACCTTTGGAGTTAACTTTACATACCTTTTCAGACTCTCTAAAAATGAAAAGGACCGAGTTGTCTTTGTCGCTAGACTCGTTAAAATGCATTAAATAGCGACAACCTTGTCTTTAGACGAGAACGAGTTTCCCTATCGCTAGGCTCGTTAAAATATAGCGATGGGCTTGCTCGAAGGGCAGGTTATAGAACAAGCATATGTTATCCTCCTCAAGCTTGACAAAAATAAAGAGGTACTGGTCAGAAATGACTGGGGAAAAATTGGGAGAACCTCAAAGCTGTAATGGTAGCAATTCGCTCTTGAACATGACACTTTTCCTCCGTACCACATCGGGTTGGGTTGTTTCATTCACCGGTCTCATCACCATGGTCTCACCAAACCATCCACATTTGGGGTAATGCTACCGATCCATCGCATCAGTGTCATTATATGTTCAAGAGATGTTGTTCAGAAAGAGTCAACTGTGTCCCATCCACTACCATACATCATCTTCCATCCTTTCATGACCGCCACCCTGAATCATATTTCACAGATCGTTTTCACCTTCATCACAATCATTAGCTTCGTTCCGTGTCACTGATGTGGGATTCATTAAGGCCCTCCTTTGACGGATCGCTTCTTGTCGACTTCAGCTCATTATCCAAAAAGTTGATCTAGGAACAACCCCCTCAGTACTTTGAAGCTTGCATGCCTCAATGGCAAGTTTCTCACTTACGGCGACAGGTATACATCAATGACCTTCGACCGAAAGATTTTGCGTGGTGTTCGACGCCAAGTCCTTTATTCACACCATGTGGATTGTACTGCCGTACCTTGAGGGTCATCATCATTATCGGTGATTCCTCTCGCGCTTGTTAACAGTTTACATCATTGACTGGTAATCAAGCGATGTCTTTCCATGTTCGACTCCAAGAAATTCTCACATGGATCGACCTGTACTTAGAGTGAAGATCGGACGAGTTTGAAGACCCCGAATTTAGTTTCATCCATCCGGGCTGCGATATATATTCAGGAAATAAAGACATTGACATGTGCAGCAGATGATCATCCTACTCAAAGGATGATAATTTCAACAGAGAATTATCAGTGTACCATCAGACGATTGTCTGTTCTATGTACAGAAAAATGTATTTATAAAGCTGAGCATGGGAATGCCCGCCTCAGCTAGATCATGAAAGCAGTATGAAAAATAATGTATTGTATTGTATCTTATTACAGGTCACCTCTCAGCGATTGAATGAACTTCAGATCCTCTTGATAAAGCATTTCACCCGATAAACAACCTCATACTTTAGGGGGCAACTGTTATAGACATTTTTGTGCCTTACAGCATGAAGCATGAAATGTCCATAATCTAAGGGATCCAAAGTCCCTAAACATGTTGTTCCTACCCCTAGGGGAACAAGGTCAGCAAACCACAGCAATCCAAACAAGTTCTCCACTGAAAATTACTCAAAAACAAGGCAATTCTGGATCATGTCAACTGCTCCACTGAGCATCTGCGCTGAATGTCAACTGCTCCATGGACCACCTGCGTTGAATGTCAACTCCAACAAAGGCTACCTGCGCTGAGCGAGTTTTGACATGTGGAAGTCTCATTCCTCAATGAGTCAATGCCCAGGAAGCTTCCAAAATGACACTTGGATCAAGGAATTCGACTGGTGATGAGTAAGAGGTTCTAGATCTCCAAGTGGAAGCAAGAACCTCCAAGTGGACTCAAGAACTGAAGAAGAACTGGAGTGGGAGAGGACACTAGTCACATCTCAGGCTGACTCATCCTCTCTCCAAACTCCTATATATGGATCTCTCTCCCATGAGATCCAGAGGCTGGAATTTAGTATTTGCAAAGAATTGCTGTTGGTTTGTGGCTAGAAACATTGGGTGTGTTATGCTTTGAAAGGAGCTAAAGAAGGAAGTCCATTCTGCTGGGAAGGAGATGCTGGGTTGGAGCCCTATGGGTTGTATCTCTTCCTGAACACTGTTACTTTCAATAAATCTATCTTGATTCTTTCCTATATGCTGGTGTATTTTGTGTAATTGCATTAGTATATTTGATTTACTTCTAATCCTGAATCATTTATGAATATGTATATTTGCCCTTGTATTGTGTTCTTCTCTTGTCACAGGTAGTTGTTCTCTTGTGATCTCGCGGGATTCAAGTAGTTGTTCTCTTGATCGAGTGAGGAGGCAAGTAGCTGTGGACACACAAGGAGAAGAGGATCTAGTTCGAGGGACAACCGAAAGATAATGGTAAGTCTGCCGATCTCCTCTCTTTCATATTTCGCAAAGGAAGAAATCATGATAGCTGCATTCGTTTGTTTCTAAGGCGCTATCACACCTTAGGTGGATAGGATCGTCCCAAAAAGGCATTTTTCCCCACAACAGATTTCCCTTAAAATTTTGGGTAGATGTTGTAGAAATGACTATTTATCTAATAAACAAAGGGACTTCAAGTTCCTTGGATGGTGGTATTCTATAGGAGTCATGGACATGTAAAAAGGTAAACTACTCATTTTTAAATACTTTTGGTTGTGAAACCTTTGTCCACATCAATAAATAAAATAGAACAAAGCTTGAGATAAAATCAAAGAAATGTACATTTATTGGATATGGTGTAAATGATTTTGGTTATTGCTTATATGATTATGAAAATCAAAAAATCATTAGGAGAATAGATGCCATATTCAATGAAAATGTCTTGTATAAGGATCATATGCAGGGAAATAAACAAGAAAAGGAAAACAAATAATACACAATGCTTGAGGAGATCACATAAAAAGTAAAGTTTCCTGAAAATCAGAATGATCAACATCCACAACAACAACAAGAATCTCAAACACCTGAAACTAGTGTTAGAATATCTTCCAAGATAAATAGACCCCCTAAACGATACTCTCCTTCATTATATTATGTATTGTTGACTGATTCTGGTGAACCAGAAATATATGAAGAAGCAATGCAGGTAGAAATTAGGAAGAAGTCTGAGCAATCCATGGAAGAAGAGATGGACTCCTTGAAGCAAAACTAGACTTGGGACTTAGTCAAGTTGCTTACTAGTAAAACATCATTGTAGAATAAAGGGGTTTACGGGTTGAAGGAAGAAGATGGAGGTAAACAAAGGAATAAGGCTAGACTTTCGGTGAAGGGATTTGCACAAATGAAAGGTATAGACTTTGATGAATTTTTTTCACCTGTTGTTAAAATGAATTCAATCTAAACTATTTTAAGTCTAGTGGCAACATAAGATTTTTACCATGAGAAGTTAGATATAAAGACAACATTTCTCCATGGGGATTTGGAGGAATAAATATATATGTGAAAACCACAAGGGTATGAGGTCAAAGGGAATGAGAAATTAGTGTGAAAATTAAAGAAGAGCTTGTATGGCTTAAAACAGACTCCAAGGCAGTGGTATCTAAAATTTGATAGGTTTATGTTTTAACAAGGTTATACTAGATGTCACTCTGACCATTGTGTTTATTTTAAAAGGAAGAATGATGGAAACTATATTAGATTTCTATTGTATGTAGATGACATGCTTGTTGCAAGATCTAACATGTAGGAAATAAATGTGCTCAAAGGAAAATTGGTAAATTCATTTGCAATGAAGGATTTGGGTGTTGCGAAACAAATCCTTGGTATGAGAATAACTAGAGGCAGGAAAAATCACAAATTAAAATTGTCTTAGAGTGAGTACATAGAAAAGGTGTTGGAAAGATTTAATATGAAGAATGAAAAACCAGTTAGTACACCTTTAGCTAGCCATTTCAAACTAAGGATATGTGTCCAAAGACCCCGGTAGAGATGAATTATATGTGTAAAGTTCCATATGCATCAACTGTTGGAAGCTTAATGTATGCAATCGTCTACACAAGACCTGATATTGCACATACGGTGGGAGTTGTAAGCAGGTATATGAACAATCTATGAAAATAGAATTGAATGATAGTGAAGTGGATTATCAAGTATTTGAGAGGTACCACAAACCAAGAATTATGTTTTAGAGGTTCAAACATTGCTCGAAAGGGATATGTTGATGCAGATATAGGAGGTGATAGAGATAACAGGAGGAGCACCACAGGGTATTTGTTCACTCTAGGTGGAACAACTGTTAGTTGGGTTTCAAAATTGAAAAAAATTGTTGCACTTTCAACAATGGAAGCAGAGTATGTTTCTACTACAGAGGCTAGTAAAAAAATGATTTTGTTACAAAGGTTTATGGATGAGTTGGGAAAGAAGCAAGAGATGAGAAAGTTATATAATGATAACCAGAGTACCATTAATCTTACAAAGAATTCATATTTTAATTATAAGAATAAAAATATACAAATTAGGTATCATTTCATAAGATCAATTTTGGATTATGGACAGTTGAATCTAGAAAAGGTACACACTAGCAAAAATCTTGCAGATATGTTGACAAATGTTGTAACCAGGAAGAAATTGAGTTGCTTCTTAGTTTCAATTGGCCTTCATGAATAATGATGAATATGAGAAACAACCAGGTCCAAAGTGTAAGCATTTTCGAGCAAGTGCAGTAGAGATGGAGGTGATATAATTAGTCTCCAAGTGGGAGATTATTGGATGTGGAGCTTGATTATCATCTTGATTCAGAGGTCTTGTTTCAGCCACGTTTGAATCCCAATCCCTTATTGGGGGTGTGGGAGGCCTTCCCCCCCCCCCACATGATTTCCTTCTCGGTGGTCCGAGGGGGGGCGACTACATGTTTGGAGCCCCCCCGATGACGGTTCGAGGCAGTACCCCCAAAGCTAAAAATAGATGAAAATTTTCCTTGTAAAATATTGTAATTTCATAGTCAATCTGGATCATTCATGAGGCAAATTATATGATGGTAGAAGTTATGTTAATTTATGGTTTTTTTCCCTAGAAGGAAACCCCTCATATTATATGAGGGAATTACGGTTGTGCATTATTATTCTCAGTGAGAAAGCAAGAGGATACTATGTGAGAGAAAAGAGGAAATTACAGTGGATCTATTGTAGGTTGTATCTCTTCATTTTGGTGGATAGTATAAAAGGAAGGACTAGATGTTTCTCTGTGAATGTAGCCCAAATTGGGTGAACCACACATATTTGTCTCTCTCTTGTTTTATGTGTTTCTGTATTTGTGTTACAACAATATTTTGTGTATTTCATTGCTCGTTAATTAATTTCCAACAGGAGAACCAACCCCACCTGATGGAGACCTCTTCAAGCCCACTAGAGGGGTCATCACTTCACTGAGGGGAGTCCCCAAGTATCTCATGTTGAGGATCAGGGACACGTTGTAAGGACAACGTGTAGCAGTCTTGGTGGATAGTCAGGCAACCCATAACTTTATCAACACACAAACGATGGAGTGGAGAGGCATAGTGACTGAGATCTTTGAGGGGTTTTTAATCTTGGTGCCAGGAAATAGGACTATGTGGTGGGCTTCAGTATTGCAGCAATGATGTTGCAACTCCTGGGACTCCCTTCTTTACTTTTATCAACCCATTAGTTCGTAACGAACTTGGAAGCGACGGTGCTATATGCACAAGTACTAGCTCTTACTGTAGGCTGTCACTTGATCAACTGACACAAGTTCGATAGGAGCTTAAGCCAAATTCTATGAGTTCTTAGAAGAAGCTTTTAATTGTGATGGATGAAAGCTAACTCAAAAGAGGCTAGTCTACTTGCAGAAAGAAGATGAAAACTGAAGGGAAATGTAAACACTAGCAAACCCTAGTTTTACCGACTAACCCTACTTGTGAAAGAAAAGAGATGAAAGCTGCTGAAATGGATGCCATTGACTCTTGAAAAGGTAAAATGCATGTTTTTAAGCTACTTCTAAAGGAAAATATGGAAAAATCATCTTTTTGTATTTTTGAGTAATTTTTATACAGAATTATTATGCATGTGTTTTAACTATTTTTGACTGTGCAGAGGTTTATTGGCGAAAGGAAATGGAGTGAGTGTTTTTAGGAGGTTGGGAAGGTAAGAAGAGGACCTAAGGGGTCCCTAGCATCCTTCTGGAGATTTCCACCATGCTCAGATCTCGAAAAAGTGCACGCGTGAACTTCTACCGGACGCTGTAGGGGATCTACAAGAAATTCTACAGTAAGTTCTATAGGAACAGGCCGAAAGTGGTTTTTAGAGGGTTGATGGTGGAAAAACGGTGGGAAAGGGGGAATGAACGATGGATAAGGATGTTAAGGGGTCTAGGACCTGGTAGATGAAGCTAAGGAGTGATGAAGATGGTTGGATTTGTTCAAGGGTGGAAAGAGCAATGTTGCACGAAAATGTAGAAATTAGGGCAAGTTGGGAAAGTGTGGCGAAGGAAGGGAAGAAATCTTGAATTAGGGGCTAGAACAGGTTGTATGATGGAGGAAGGATAGGAATGAATGTATTACAGGTGCTCTGCACACTATTTTCCAAAACTGATCGAACAAAGACTGAAAAAAACCAAAGATCTATTTACTTTGACCTAATATGACCTAAAAACCATAAACATGATGAACATAAGTTTATAGACAAAAAATCATGCAAGAGAGCTATGGAAACTGAGTAAGAACAGATCTAAGCATGAACACACAACTGATATCAACTTTTCCAACTTAAAATCTAACACTAGCAATTGCACTGGAAGGAAAAAACAGTGTTTTTGTAGCAGCAAGTATGCCTTGGTCTCAGCGCATGGTCCCAAGGAGAGAGAAATGAGATCAAGGACTGCTTGATGGCCTTTTTGTAGATCTTTTCTGTTACCAAACTGTCAAATCAACCTAAATCATGAAAAATTATCTTAATCATCAAAAACAACCTAAGTAACAAAGCAAGATTTTAACCTAAATAATAAAAATTATTCTATGAATGCAAGAAAACACATAAAAGTACACAAAGGAGGTATTGGCACTTGGGTTGGGCCCAACCCCAAGAGCTACAGCCTCCTAAGAAAGCTCAAAGCTGGTGCAAAGTGAGATTCATCTTCATTAATAAAAAATAATAGTCATGTCACAAAATTGTTTACAGAAAGAGCTCGAAAAATGAGCTGAATGCAGAGCTGCACTAAAGTGCAAAAATAAATTGTTCAATAGCTAAACTACCAAGGCTTGAAGCCTTCCTACTTATGCAAACGAGGACTCCCAACAGTCCTCCTTAACTTTAGGAGCTTGGCTGCCCAAAACTGCAGTTAATCAGCCACTTCACTAGACCTGCTCGGCTGCCCCTTGAAATCATCTTTGGTGGGCTGTTGAACTCCGAGCTAATGGTGGAGAACTTGCGGAAGGGGTCATTTAGTGCAGGAGACATCCCTACTATAAATCCTCAGCCTTGTCCCTTCGTATTTGGCTGCCAATTTGCTCATAAATGCCTAACCTTGGTCCAAAAATGTCCAAAAATCTGCAATAAGAACGTATTAGACTTTGTGGTCAAGTGACTATTCCCATTCATTCAATTAACATAAATATATTCAAAAGCATGCATAAAACTATGAAGAATGGTGGATTAAATGGGAATAATATGCAAAATGAGCCCATAAAGTTACCCATTTTTGGGGCTCATCATCACCCCCTCCTGAATGTGTTGCTCATCCTCTGAGCAACTAATCTAATTCATCATCTTTGATTGCTTTGACTGCCTCTAACATCTTAGGCCTCTGAGGTGATGTCCTCTTCTCTGTCATGGAACCCTGCCTTTCTATCTACTTCCTCCCATTGCCTGAGTTCTTCTTCTTCCTTGACCCCTTCTAGTAGTCCTAAAAGTAATGGAGGACTGAACTTTAGGCCAATCTAGTTGGCCTTCAGATTTTGCATTGACTGTTTATAAAGTGGCACTCTTGCCAAAGCCTCCCTCATTCTGGTTGGGGAGTGGTACTCTCTTATTTTCAGACTATGGGACAATGTGTTCCATCTCCTTGTGCAAGCATGAATGCAATTATCACCAAACAGTCTTTCCATGTCTTCAAAGTGAGCAATGGCCTGAGCTTGCCTTTCAACGTAATCTGGGAGAACTTGAGGGTTGTTGGCAAGGTGTTGATGAGCATATACTAAAGCTGAGGGATCTTCTGGTTCTGCCCTGATCATGAGTGGCTCACTTAGCTCCCTGTCCATAACCTTCCGAATTTCTACTGCCCTCTTTTCCTCATGGCTTAACCAAGAAGCCATAGCCATGAGTTGTACATCTCCCAATGCAGCATTTGGGTCCCATAGATTCAAGTTTGGAAGTTCCAAGTTGTGTAAATAGAATTCTTCTAACTTGGCCTTATCTTAACTAAGCTATTATCACACAAATACATACATTGATTGTAATTTTGGAATGGAATGGTGCCCCTTTGGGCCAATGTGTTAATTTGAAATTGAAACCATTGGTCTTTAAGATATAATGCATAGGACTTAGCAGGTTTCCTACATTGTAAGGCTTCTACTGCCCAGCTGGCCATGCAGGCCATTTGGGCTTCTTTTTCTTGCAACTGTTGTTTTAAACCCTGTATTTCTTCTACTGCCTGAGACTCCTTTTCTTGCAATAGTTTTGTTAGCATCTCAACATCAGCTTGTAGCTTTTCCTCTCTCTGTTGTTTCTTGGTTGTTTCCTTGTCTGCTGGAGGTCCTTCTTGCTGCTGTTGCCCTCCTAAAATGGTCTGCCTATCTTCCTTATGACCTTCCTATAGCCGCAACTGCTTTTTTAGTACCTCATTCTCCTCCTGTAATTGGGCTCTTTTACTACTTTCTATGTGCCTCACCATGGCCAACTCTCTTCTTGATTCTTTTAGTTGTTCTTCCAGGTGGCCTATGTCTGTAACTCCCTTGGATTTGGAAATTCTCATCCAAGTGTGAGTCCTAACCCATTCCTGTTCCAATGTAAAGAAAAGTGATAGAGCAAAATTCCGTGGGATGATCTTCCCACTTTCTAAGAAGTTGTAATATGAGCCCAAACTAGGCTGAAAGCTTGGTTCAAGTATCTCCTCGGTCTTGTCTTCTCCTTGTGATTATTTGGTTGCCTTCTCCTTCAGTTTCTCAGTCTCTTTTAACTTGGCTAGAGTTTCCTGTAGAGACGTTTCAGCCTCCTGTAGAATTGCCTTTGAATCCATCAACTTAATTTTCTCTTTCCATGTGGAGGTTTCTGGGCTTCCTCTTTCATAGGTGATGGATATCTTGGAAGGAGACTCTTCCTTATTTTTAGTGGGTATGTCCTCAATGACAATTGGTTCCTTTGATGGTGGCTGGGGTTTTCCCACTTTGATCCTTGTGCTTCTTCTGGCTTGAAAGTACATGGAGGTTTTCCTTTTTCTTTTTCCTTTTTGTTTTGTAGGTGTGCTTAACACAACAAGCACAACTGCTGCTTCCCTTGCCAATGTCTCAGGGGATTTCTCTTTCTGCTATTCTTTTCCTTCGCTTCCTGTAGAAATCTCTGTGTCCACTATTTCTATCTATGTTACTGATATCTCAGGGTGTGTCTTTTCCTTCTCTTGCTGGGTGCCGACTTTGGCCGTGGCAGTGTTCTTTTGGCCTTTCTTGGCCTTTTTCTTTCCAATCTGTGTCCTTTTTCCCTTCTCTGTGCTTGTTGTTGTCTCCTTCTCTATCTTAGGCTCAACAGTCTTGTCAAGTTCCTCTTTTTCCTTCTGTTCTACCTCTGTTTTGCCTTCTGCTTGAATGTCCTGTGCCCCCTTATCATTGTTCTTCTCAATTTATTCAATGTGCTCCCCTTCCTCACTGTTGGATGGGCTGATGTTCTCAACCAAAATTCTGATGTCATCATCCCTGGACATATTTCTAAAGATTTCCTAAGCAATGGGGATATTATAGGTGTGCAAATCATATTCCACCAACAATTTGATGAGGCCATGGTGGGCCAACTGATCTAGGATCCCTTCATTTAGCTTTGTACCACATTTAATTAAAGACTGAAGGAGGAAATATGGGATGCTCAGTTTTCTGGCTGGAGGCAAGTCCATCCCATACCTTAATTCATGTAACAACCTGAAATGATATCCATAAATGATGCTAAACCTCCCTTCACATGTGATATACTTCATTATTTGATAACTAACTTCACTCCAGAGAGGAGGCAAGCTTGTCCTTCTGATGCCTTTTTTGTCTTCTACAGGATGCTCCTTAGGCAGAAAAAATGTTTTCTTAGCAACTTGTCCCAATGATCTCTCCTCTTTGCTCCAAGGGAGCCCCAATGGTAGACCAGTAATTCTCCTGATGAGCTCAGGTGTAAGTTCTAGGGTCAAACCTTTAAAACAAACTGTGGCATGTGTCTTCGAATGTGGTCTCAGGGACATCAAAAACTCTTCAGTTATCTCCTCATCATAACCCTGAATTCTGTCAAAGAAGGATATCCAGTTTGCCTTGGTGAAAAGGTCCACCACCTCAGGGTGCTCATGCAATTTTCTAGAGTATGAGGGTTGTTTCATTATGAATCCTCCTGGCATGGTGTTGAGTGCTCTTTTTATGTTTTAACCAGAAAAGAAAATGCTCAGGTGGGAAAAAAAATAGTCAATCACTGAAACAGAGGATATTTGAATTCAGTTTCTTCTGAACCTAAGAAGGAATGTCCCGGGTGATTCTTTGCAATATCAAATGGAAATAATTCTCCTGTTTTAAACTACTGCCAACCTGAATTTGAATTCCTGGTTTTGAAAAGAAATAATTTTTTCTATAGAACAAAGGATGAGGACACAGGTTCTTTTCTCAGCACGTAGATAGATATGCACATTTGTTTTTTTCACACACACACACAGGCTGGCCTTTACTACTGCATGTATCTTTCTTACAGGAGAATTTGAAAAAGGATGGGGAGATTTCAAATGCAGAGAGAGAAAGAAACTGTGTAGACTCAGGGAAATATGCAGGCAGATTTTCACTTTTTTAATGCACAGGCAGACTTCCACTCTCTTTTCCAATCTACTGCTGTGTTCAATTTACCACCTTACTCAAACAAATCATGCACAGAGAATTTTTCCCGAGCCTACCTCGTTTTGAGCTTAAATTTCGTTGAAAATCCCAAGTTTTCTTTCTGTAGAGCTATTGTCTGCCTTTCCTGTATAACCCTTCCTGTAGAAATCTCCCAGCTCCTGTAGCATGAAACTGTGCTTCCTGTAGAGCCTGATAGGCGAGATATTTCAAAAAACAGACAGGAAATTGGTGGAGGATGACTGGTAAGCTGCTCTGGAAGTGGTGGATGCGTACTCTAGTCAAGAACGTCGTGAGTGCAGAATGAACAAAGGGTGGTGAATGTTTCAACTATGCTTTCTTTTAATTGGGGGCGTGATTCGTGGTGAGGGATGAGGTGTCCGGATCGGACCGTTGATCCTACGTCATAGCCATAATGTTTCTACATATCGTCTGACTGCCATCACCTCCCTTACTCTGCTATCCACCGCCACCACTACCAGTCCCGGATATTTCTTCCCGAATGGACATTCCACACGTGTCAGCTGCACATGTAATCGACAGTTTTGAATTTAACGAGGATCATTTGGATTCCACGAGGATGTGTAACTGGCCGAGGGTGGCCAGTTGACTGGCCACCGATTCCACTCAATCTGAACCATTCCCATAATCACGCAGCCTTGAAATATGATTTATGCAATTGAAGAATGAGTTTAGGCACTTACCTGCGTAGTTGAAGCCGTGTTATAGTTGACCCGGTAGCTAATGAGAAGTACGAGGAGGCAATGGCCAAGGCAAAATGTATCATCCTTGATGGGGTCGAGGATAATGTGGTCCAACATATTGTTGAGAAGGAAATGACAAAGGAGATGTGGGACACCTTGAAGACGTTGTACCAACATACTTTCGTGCATAGGAAGATATTACTTGAGAATCATCTACGGTCATACTTGAGCAAAAGGGGGAGCAGATAGATCACTTCCTTTCGTCGGTTAAAGGAGATTCGGGACCAACTGACTTCCATAGGAGCCACGCTGGATGAAGAGATGATGGTAAGGACCACACTTAACTCAGTCTCCAAGGAGTGGGAGACATTTGTCTAGAGCATACTGGGCAAGGAAGATCTTCCATATTGCTAAGAATTGCAGGCATCTCTTTGTCAAGAGGAGATCCTGCAGTTGAGCAAGGTGGGAAGTAGCAGTAAAGGAGTCTGGATCAAGAAGTAAGAGAAATAGGATGCAACTCTGGCATTTGTGGGAAAGAAGGAGAAGAGGAAGAAGAAGGACCTCTCCAAGGTCAAGTTATTCAACTATGGGGAATTAGGTCATTATGCGAACCAATGTCCGAGGAAGAAGAAAAAGGGAGAGGCATCTGATTTTAAGGCAACACCAACGAAGGCGGAGAAGGAAGTCGAGGAGGATGAAGATTGTGCCATGAGTGCTCATGTACCTCTAGAGAAGAGGTGGGGAGACAACGAGTTGTAGTCAGGAGGACTATAGGCGATAAGGGGTAGGATCCTTGAGGTGCCCAACCTGTTGGATTATACCTTGCTACGGGAGCCCCGAGGATAGAGTAGCAGGACCAGCAGATGTCGGTAGAGACGAATATAGATGAAGCAAAAGTGAATGCTACAGTGCAGGAGTCCTTGAGCAGTGCAAGGCTAGCAGGCTACAACAATGCGAGAGGCACAGAGAGTGTTGCACCAATGCAGGATGGCACAATGAGGTGTGCAACGGTGTGAGATGCATGGAGTTGCTGCAACAACGCAGAGGTTAGTAGAGGGAGCACTTGTTAGTGGAAAAGGGAGCTTCAGCATCGGGAGTGTTTCTAGCCAAACAGGGATGTCAGAAGTAGGGTGGATTAGTTACTTACTTCTTAGTAACTGAGTTGCAGTGTAGTAGTGGTTAGCAGTAGCACGATGCAGCATGATGAGAGGGGGTTGCAGTGGAGATGTAGTGTTGGGTGAAAGGACCAGCAACATCACAGATGTAGAGGGAGTTGTCGTACAAATGCAACAGTGGTATTGGTAGGGCCACGAACAACAGTATAGGATGTAGTAGTGCAAAGGATGTTGGGCAGGGAGGTATAGCATTAGCATAGGTACCAGTGCCGGATAATCAAAGTGATGCTTAGTGAGGAGTATTACTAGAGCATAGTCCTCACTAGAGGGAGTTTTGATTTGGGGTATAACCAGATGTGCTCTAGCCATGAAAATTGGTGGAGAGGCTAAAGCACATGATATGTCCAAGACCCAGAAATGGTTTGGATAGATTGTACCCGGTTTAGGAGATATTAAAATAATTAATATTTTTAATGGAGTTCCTAAGTCTAAACTTAGGAAAAATAAAATATTAATGGGTATTAATATAAAACTAGGTCAGAAGGTTCCAAAAGTCATGGATCAAGCCAAATATAATCTTAGCTATTGATTAGAGATGTAATCTTGGCCATTGAAGGACCAACAAGAAAAGTATAAGAGGAGGCTTGAGAGTCAGTTAGAGAACACACTAGAGTGATCAATCATTTGATTTGCTAGATCGGGGTTGCTAAGAAAAATTGAGTTAGTGATCAGCATCGAGGGGTAGTAAGTACTAGACAGAGAGGTAGAGATAGTGCCAAGACCAGTGCAGATGTAGAAAGCGAGAAGCAACAACCAAAGCAGGCCATGCAGAGCCTAGCAGAGACAACGAAGAGCCCAAAGGGACTGCGTCATCAACGCAAGGAGTAGCTGGAGTGACGCAGAGGGTCCCAGAGGCTACGTAGAGCCTCAAAAGGCTGATGCAAAGGGGATTGGGGCTGATGCAGAGGGCAAAAGGGCCAGCACAGAGCTTCAGAGTCGTTGGAGAGGTTTTTGTGGGGAGGTTTTTTGAATACCTGTTTCTGAATAAAGAGTTATTGCTGCTGGTTATTTTTCTTTGTCGGGTGAGACAGTTAGGCACCTAGTTGTACTCAAGGAAATACTGCATAATAATAAACCCTCAAAATAGTTGCACTGGTTTTCCCGCATTGGGTTTTTCTAGGGACATTTGTCCAAAAATAACGGTGTTACTTGTGTGTTTGTTTTCTTTCAGCTAATGATCTGTAGATGTTGAGACTGTATTGTGTTTATTTCGTTATTTATTGTTTTAAATAACTTGTTCGAATTTAACAAGTAGAAGAAATAAACCAACATAATACATATTAATTTTCTAACAGATAGACTTAGAAAATTCAACAAAGTGCAAAGGTGGCAGTAGTATGGTGCAGGGAGAGTGACAATAGTAGTGAAGTAAAGAAGTGGTAGTCACAGTTGCAGAAGTTAATAGTAAGGTACAATAGCAAGGTCACAAAATGATAGTGACAACAACAGTGGAAAGTGGTTGCAAAAGAGGACACAAACGTTTTGTGATAGTGGAGGTTGTGTGGTTGCGGAGGAACATTGATTGATTGTAGAGTAGGTTGAAGACTCCAGCAAAATACATCTGCAAACATCTTAATACCTTGGGGAGCTTTAGCTTCCTTGGGAAGTGTTTCACTTCCTTCCAAATTTACTTGGTAAATTGTTGTATATACATCATACATAACATAATTGAGATTTTATTGAGCCAATAATTTTGTACTATTTATTTGATATGATGATGATGTGATGATTTCAATGTTTATGATAATGCTCTGAATAATTGAGTAAGGAAAACTGACCAATTGTGAAAAATAGGGAAATATTGATACACCCCCCTCTTAGTATTTCCAACACAATTCATCTAACAATTCATCAATGACATGCACATGAAACTTATCTATGACTATCATTTTGTTGACTCGTTTGTAGTCTAGACATATATGCCATGAGCCATCCTTTTTTATAACCATCGACACTGGTGAAGAGAAATCACTCTGGCTAGGTTGAATGATTCCTTCCTCTAACATTTCTTGAACCATACACCCAATCTCACTCTTTTGTGCATGTGGATAATTGTAAGGCCTAATGTTAGGTGGTACATTTCTAGGTTGCAAATGAATAACATGTTCATGTTCTCGAACAGGTGTAAGACCCTTAGGAATTTTTCCATATAACTTGTCATGGTTGTTGATAACTTTTTGAAGATCGATTGGAGCATATGATAAAGATGTTTGAAAATCTAATGAACACAATTTTGCATCTACACGTCAGTGTTCCCTTTTTAGAAATTTTGTCATGTTTTTAGAGCTTATCACTTTAGCGGGTTTCCCTTGGATACCTCTAAGCTCAATTCCCTTTCCTTTTGAGAAAAGTATCATGAAAATATCTTGGAAATTAAGGGCCACTGTTCCTAATGTTAGTAACCATTGGACCCGTAATACAACATCAACACCACCTATTTGGATTGCAATCATGGGACTAACCAATAAATATTCCCCCATATTCAACTTAATATTATTGCACTTCCTTGAACAATTTATTGTACCTTTATTTGCAATCATTACATGGAATTCAGGTGCTGGATATACAAAGAAATTAAGAACTTTTGCCAATTTCTTATTGATGAGGTTATGGGTACAACTTGAATCAATCAATATTGTTACCCTTTTCATTTTTATATATACTTTTATCTTGAGGTTTTGTGGAGTATTTATGTCAGCCAATGCATGAAAAGAGATTGTTGGAGTAGTTTCTTATAGCTCTAGATATTGTGAAGTTTCCACTTCTTGATATTCATCATCTTCATAGTCTATGTGGAGTAATTTATTCTCATTGCATTTATGTCATTTACTATACTTGTTGTCATAGTTGATACATGGTCCATTTTCTCTTCTTTCATCCATTTGTTAAGGAGTCTAGCTTATCGGATTAGGAAAGGGAGCATGATATTATCTATAGTTATCAGTGACCATTTTCTAGCGGCCATATTTTTCCTTTCAATTTTTCTTGCCAAACTAAAATCATTCTCTAGATTTTTAGGTTCAAATAGATGCACCTCATGTTGGATTATTTCCTTTGAAATACCCATAAATAGGTCTAACAAGTTGTCCTTTGAAATATTATTTACTCTGGGATTCAACTTTTGAAATTTTTGAATGTGATCTATAACAAGACCCTTTTGTCAAAGATTTACCAATTGATTAAAGAATGTGTTTCTCTTAATATACCCATAATTACATATCAATTCCTCTATAAAAATGAACCAAGATATAACAAAATATTTTTTTTTCACAAATCGATTGATACCATACATGCTGGTCTTATTCTAAAACCATGGATGCAATATTTACATTTTGTAAGGATGGTGACTTGGTGTAGATCTTAGTATTGCTCCATCTGAAAATATCCATGTTACAAGATCACTACCGTCAAATTTGCTCATATCAATCTTTGTAATGTAGTGATTCATTAGTGCTAACTTGAATCCTGATGATGTAGATATTGGATTGAAACTTCATGATTATGGTTTTGCAACTCAACATTTGTTCTGTCTAATTGTGATATCATACTCCCCGGAGATTGATTCTCAATAACATGTTTCTCCTTATGTTCATGATTTCTTTGGATCTCTACATCCCTTTTAGGAAGTCTCTCCAAGAGAAGATTTTACATGGCAATCATAGATTTTTGTTTTCCTTTCTTATTTTTGTTCATATTGTTTTCTATTACTTCCTTGTTTTCATTCATCTTCATTTCTATTCTTTCCTTATTTTCATTCATCTTCATTTTTATTCCTTCTATCTTCTTGTGTATTCCTTTCTTATTTACATTCATCTTATTTTCCATTTCTCTTTTAATATATTCTTGAGAACCTGAGAATTCCACCATTTTCAATATACAACCATCATTTTATTACTTTTATTTTCTAATCGAGATAACCTAATTTTCAGATTTGATAATTCTACAACAAGTTTATTGTTGAAAATGTGTTTTAGATCCATCACACTAGTATTTATTTATTCTCAATGTTTTGAGCCAACATATGTGGTTCATCATTAAGATGAAATAAAGATATAAAAGACTGATCCAACCAAAAGGTGACATATATATAGTTTTGACGGTGCTCGACCCACCAACATGTCAGGGGATCTCCCTGGTAATAAGTCCCAACTAGACCTCAGACCATTTGGAGTAGGAGTCCCAACAGTGGGTAGTAAATCTATGCCTTGACTACAATAGAACACAAAGGTAAGCAAGATATCCTTGTCGGAATCAAGGGTGTGACCTTGCAGCAAGTCAAGAGAGATACATGGGGAGGTTCTAGCACATGGAGGGCAAAAGAAGTGTGTCCCTTAGAAGTTTGTAATAGTACGTAGCTTGAAAGGAACACACGATTTGGAAGATATCACAAAATGGAAAGTTGAATAGTCGAAAATCCAAAGTGATGAGTTAAACCAACAACATGCTTCAATAAGATTCATACAATCAAATACATAATAGTCCATACATAAATTCGTAAGTTAAAACTACATACATTGCTAAAGTAACCAAAATATACGAACTACAATAACAACATATGCATGAAATGTGTTGGCTCTGTTTATATTATATAAAGTGAAAGTTCCATCCATACATACAACCATGACAGTGACTAACCCCAATAGTGGAATGTTACAGTCAACACCGCATGCTCCTCCAAAGAGATGTAGTCCCTTTGCATTATGGAGAAGCCAAGGCTTGTTACAATACTCTCGAAGCCCTCTCTAAGCAATGCTTAGAAAAATCTTGGCTCCCAAAAGCATGTTATAAGAGTTATAAGGTTCTATTTATAACAAAGGGTGGGGTGACCCTTTACATTCCCCTTTGTGACTCTTGGACTACCCTCATGACTCTTCAACTTCATTACATAACTCTTTACATTACATATGACTATTTGCATTCCACTAATGACACTTGGAATTTCACTTTACAACATGTTTACAAAAATACATTTTCCACATATACCCATGTGGGACAAAATTGGCTTGATTCAGCCAGACAAGAAAACACTAAGACTCAAACGACTGTGAAAATACCAGCTCATCGACCTCCTCTCTGTGATCCTCGATGACAAACTAATGTCATGCTTGGTAGTACATAGTGGTGTCTACATACTCTTTGATGATGTCTTTCTGGAAAGGAACTCTTGCCTCCATTGCTTCTAGGTATACTGATTTGGAGCCTCTATCCAACTCGTCCTCTAGCATGTGCAACTTAGTCCTGAGCAAGGCTAGACCAACGATGTACATCTGCATGTTATCTGTGATGACTTGCAAATCCGTGCTGGTGGCCGTGAGCATCAGCTGATCAAAGTATGCCTCCAACTCTAGTCTAAATTTGTTCTTCTCTTTGGCCTCTCTGAGCCTACCAATTGACGAGGTTCCATACTTTCTCACCATGACATCCAAACTCCTAAATAATCGTGCATATGAAGCCTCAACACTAGTGATGAGTGGCAGGAGTTCCTCATAGTTCTGGATCAAACTTTGGATGCATGCTTTGTCCAAATCTACCTGTGACTTCATCATCTGTGCAAGTGAAGTGTGGCTCCCTTGTACCTCATTGTCCATTTATGTACATGATAAACTGGAGCATGTATATTTGTGAGTGTTCATGCTATCTTGGTGTAGCACCACTGATGACCAT
The DNA here is from genome assembly GCA_031772625.1 of Pinus tabuliformis. Lineage (NCBI taxonomy): Eukaryota > Viridiplantae > Streptophyta > Pinopsida > Pinales > Pinaceae > Pinus > Pinus tabuliformis. The sequence goes on from CM062815.1 coordinate 841,081,398, forward strand.
GTAGATGGAAAATTGCTTTGTGCATGGTGACGAACCTGTCATACAGCCTCCGCTTGACTATCTCAAGAGACGATACTTCAATAAGTATGGCTTTCTTCATCTATGCTTTGGCGGATCCTATTGATTTTTCCTCTCTTTGCCTGGTTGCTTGGAACTCCTTATCCATGTGCTCATTTTCTGCTATCAAGAACTTCACACTCAAGATCATGGCTTTGGAATAATCCTTCGTGGCATCATCCAAGGTAGTTGGATGTCTTCATACATCTGACACAATCACCTGTTCTTCAAAGTGCATAGGTGATGCACGCTCATTCGGGGTGTGTGCTCTACAGACTTGTACAACTATGTGGTGTGACTCATCAATGACCATGTTGTACACGTCTATTCCTAGATTATCCTCAAGGAGAATGGTATCCCCTTCACTTAGGACTTGCTCTGTTGTTGGAGCTGGTGAAGCCTGTGGGGTGACCTCGGTTGTTTTTAGCATGAGGTTGGTGTCCTGATCCTATTCCAACTGCTCCATCTCCATGTCCATATGTTCTACTATTGGTTCATCCTGTGCAGCAAGTTCCTATTCCTGTGACTCTTCACCATGTTCCTTATCTACTGTTGGTTTAGAGTCTTCAACCTGTATTGGTGTGGTTTCTACTATCTATGCACCTTGCACTTCCCCCTGTTCCTATTCCTATTCCTATTTATGTTGTGTTTCCTTCTCTATTTTGCACATCTCATGTTCTTCTTTGAGCTTCTGTTATACTTCCTACAACTTCCTCTCTACTTCTTCCAGTCTTTGCTTCTCGCTTTTTCTTTGTGCTATCCTCCTGTCGCACATTCGCCTCTTTGCATCTATCTCCAAAGCTATTCTCTCCACCAGTGGGTCTTCCTTAAAATTGTAGTTGTTCTCCATCTCTATCCTTTCAACCATCTTCCTCTTGCATTTGTCTTGCATAGGTTTTCTGCTTGCTGCTATTGTTGTTGTTGCTCCCTGTGGTGCTTCTGCCTTGAGTGTTTCTAGCCTCTCTACAACCATGCTTACCAGTTCATTGAGCCTAGAGGAGTTATAACAATATCTCCATGGGTCTTCCTTTAGCCAATGACATGCCCCGTGGATCCAAGAATAGTACACTCTTGCACAATGGTCCCTACATAAGCCATGTGGATTGTATGAATTGAAACTCTTGGTGTCGAACTTAAACTTGTTGAATTCCTCGTCCTCGACATCCGCTTCTTTCAAACTCTGGATCACGTACAACCCAATTCACAAAGGAAGCATAAGCCATGGTTCCTTATTCTTCATGTGCAATCAAACTGATAACCCTGTCGAGATGTGGTATGCAAACTCCTGCATGAGCAGATTGTTCATGGAAAACCTCAACAACACATGCGGGCCTTCTCTATGTTGTACATCCTGATGAAGGTGCCATCAGGTGAGGTGTACCAATCTACAATGTTCAGAAATTCCTCCATTGTTGCCTGGGACATGCAATGCAAATCTTGTTCAAAGATCATCGTGTACAGAGGAGCGATGAAATGGTCATATAGCCATGACTCGGTAGCTACAATCTGAGAGGAATTTGCAATATACATTCACAACATTCTTTGAAGGTGTCCATGCCCAACCCATGCTAGGAAACTGTTGACTGATACAAATTGCATCAAGCAGGTAAGCAGACATGAAGAATCTTTCTTTTTGATCCTTGGGCAGACTCCGACCATTGGATACATGCACTTTCAACTCGAGAGCCAACATGTCAGACCAGTTGAAAGGATTTTTTCACCTGCCAGCTGATCCAACACAGAAACCTTCCTGAGTGTCTTCGTCTTCTATATCTGGTTGGGTGTTGTCTTGAAATGTAGGCTCCCTTACCCAACACTTCAATATGTCTGTTGTATTCATGCTGATGTTTGGAGTGTAGAACGGTGCATCCATCCTATGTTGATCAGTGGTTGTCATTGATGTCAACCCAAGAAACACCAGAGGCTACCCCGATTTTTCAAGGGCATTTTGACTTGAAAAAACACTCTATTTTGAGTCAAGTATCTTCTAGATGGATTCTGCTCGTCGAGATGTTTCCGTTGATATATGAAACACCAAGTAATTCTTCATAGTTTTAGAGATATTCATGTTTGAAGTTAGTAACCCCAGTTAGTGAGCTAAAACCCTATTGGGTTGTGGCATGGCACTCATAATTGGTTGTGGTCATTGAATAGTTAATAATTAATAAATCCTTTTTTCACCTAAAATCCCTCAAACATCCACTGTTGAGGACCCTTTGAACTCAAGACATTCATATAAATAATGACCCTCATATCCTCCTCTAGTTGGGATTTCATGGCTTCAAACAAGCATCGTGACATTTTCACTATAACTATTTTTCGGTGAAGATTCGGAAGCTGAAATTAAACCATTTGAACTGAAATCTTGCTGAACCTCGTGACAAAATTGTAGATCTTGGTTCACTATATTTTAGGAGATATGATATGAGGAAGCTAGGGTTTTTGTAGGCTCCCGAATTCCATTTCAAACAGGTGACGTTGGTAAAATCATCATAACTTTCTCTATGAGCATTGGATTCAAATTTTATAAACAGTCACAGAAAGAGAATGGACTTTAGTTTGTTGAGTATCATTTTTAGAGCTTAAGAGTGACATGTGGCACTTTGTACAAGTTTGCTCTACTAAACAAGTCTATAATCCGGTCATCGTGGGAGATTGGGCATAACTCTTTCTTGAAAAATCCAATCTTGATCAAACTTGTGGGGTTGGAAAGAGGACTCAGAGGGCTACCACAGGACAAAATTTCAGACCTTGGAGATCCAAAATTACATAGATACAACAAATTCAATATCGAGCTCCTATAAGGCATGAAAAAGCATGCATTCAAGGATCATTGTAGTAAGGACCACACATCAACAGTCAAGGGTAAGTGTCCCACAACAAGGTATGTATGATTAGTGTTTACATTTGAATTTTAAGTATCATATATGACATATGTTTTTGCAGGAAAACGTAAGTATATACAGTGTCTCAGTTATATCTCTATCTCTCTATATGTCAATATTAGTTTTTCAGATGTCTTATTCTTGATACTACACATTTCATGCTACATATTCTTTATGCTAAACCAAGTTTGCTAAATCTATATGATGTTGTAAGTTCATGTTACTTGTCTTGTCATAGTTGATAAAATGGTATTTTTTGTTGTACTTAGAACATGGTTCATCACAAGTCTAGGGTTTGTCATCAGCTTTTATTGTATATATCTTTAGGTCAATTTTGGATATAGTCTTGCATAGAGTCTAGGCCTATATCAAGAGTGGGAGTCTTTTTCTATTGTTGCAACAAGTCAACAAAAAAAGTGACAAGCACTCTTCAAGTACACATTGTAGTTTTAATTTGTATTTATTCATTATTATGCACTTACATGTGCTTTGAAGGCAGAGGTAAGTTGAAGTGTATTTTGTTTTGTTTTGGGTTCGGTTTCACTAGACAAATTTTGCATAGATTCAAGCACAACATCAAGCAAGCATGCAAGATCTGAAGTATAAAATCAAAGGAAACATTGCAACGAGACGTCCTTTGAATACATGACAACCATCTACATATTGTGAATAAGTATCAAGGCCAAGAGTCATTTGTAAAAGAGTAATTTTCCCTAGAGTCGAAGAGGCATTGTTGGGACGTATATGAGTCACTTTTGGGATGATTTCATGGTTGAGTTGCACATCATATAGTGACTGGGTAATTGTTCAAGTACAAGGAAATCATTGTAATATCATTATAACTTGGATCATTGTCCCTGGTACGGGAGTCCACACTTTTGTATTTACTTTTTTCTTTATAGGGTGGCAGGGAGGTGTTAGGCAGGTGCATGAAGTCGCCTACAAGTTGGATCCTCTGAACACTTTAGGGTGGTAGGTTGGTCTAGGGTGTTAGGGCATCCATTCAGTTGATTACAGAAGAAGCCAGGGTGTTGGTGTGTCATTCCAGTGGGAGTTGGAGAAAAATGCTTTTCTAGAACTCTATGAAGTTGTTGCTTTCATTTCAGTTGGGTCTGAATATTAAAGACTTTATTAGAAAAGCATACGGTGTTTTTTTGACCCGGAGGGGGTTTTCCACCTAAAATTTTTGTGCCTATTGTGTTCCTTTATTTACCTTTATTACTGCATAAACATTAATAATAATTGAAGATTAACTAATGCTATGAAAATATTTATAAGTGCTAATTGCTAAGGAACACTAATTCACCCCCCTTAGTATTTCGAACAATTGGTATCAGAGCTTGGTTCCTTCAATAACAGTCTAACAACTAGAAGGAGATCATGGAGTATACGAAGTATAGATTTCATTTGTTCATTGGAAATAACTATGCACTTTGGAGAGGAAGAATGCAAGTTCATTTGCTGGCGCAAGGATATGAAGCATGGGAAATCGTTGACAAAGGCTTCACACCAACCCATGATGAACAAGGTAAGAAAAATATAGTATATGATGCAAAGGCTAAAGATCTTATTATCAGTGGGATTATCGAATTTGTTTATCTTAAGGTATTGAGTTGCAAAACTACTAAAGAGGTATGGGGCAAGCTTGAAAATATATATGCAGGTGACTCAAAGGTGAAAGAAGTAGAGCTTCAAATTTTCAGGGAAAAATTTGAGCAACTCAAAATGAGGGAAGATGAAGATATTGCTGAATACTTTCAGCGTGTTGATGAAACAAAAAATACATTGGAAGGCTTGGGAGAACCTGTTAAAACGAAAATTGTTGTCCGAAAGATACTCATAACCTTGCCAAAAAGATTTAACCCTAAGGTATTTGTCTTGGAAGATAGATTGAATCTGACCAGTCTCAACATAAATGAATTGTATGGAATTCTTATGGCATATGAAATGAGGATTGAAGACGAGGATCGAATATGTCACTTAGAAACAATATTTGTTGCATCCAAGAATAACAGTAAGGAAAAGCAAAATCCAAAAGAAAAAAATTGCAATTGTAAGGATGAGGAAAAGGAAGAAGATGAAGAAGAATTCTCAAATAAAGAGTTTGCCAATTTCACGCGGAAAATGAGAACAGGTATGGGAAATTCAAAGGTAAACTTCCATTAATATGTTTTTATTATGGGAGGTTGGGCATTTTTTAGCCAAATGTCCTCACAAAAATGAGGTTGTTACGAAAGGAAAGAAAAGTCCTAGGAACTTCAACAAGCAAGGCAAGAAGAAATGGTTTAAGAAAATTTTATTCTCCAAAGAAGATAGCACCTCATTCGAAGAAGACAGTGATAACGAAGAAGAATTCAATGGAAGAGTATTGTTTATGGCCAAGCACAATAAGCAAGAGGCACCTGACGAAGAAGAAGAAGTGACTGAGGTTGAATTTCAAAACAACGTGATCAGGGTTATCAAAGAGCTCAAGGTTGAGAAGAAGCACGTCAACACTCTTGGAGACGAATTAAAGACAGAAGGGGAATAGCTCCTAAATCTTAAAATCAAGGTTGAAGTATACAAACAAATTGAAGAATCGCTTAGGAAACAATTAAAGGAAAGCAACAAGGAAAGAGAAGCATTGGAAGCTGAAATTGTTTCTTACGAAAGGAAGTAAAAAATGGAAAAACTCTTCAAAACTACACCAACAGATCAAAGACTTTGAACGAACTCATCAAAAATCAATGATCATGCAGCGACAAGACTTGACTTGGTTACAAAGAAAAATTGAAAAGGAGTCAAGTCCTTCTATCACAACTAAACAATATGGATATGCAAAATCTACCAAGCAGGTAGATCTCCTAGCTAGATCAAGAGATCAAGACTCACAGGAAGAACCTTGGAAGACAATTCCTTGAATAATATTTCCTCCTAGGTATCAACCTATATTTTATGGTCATTGTTATTCATGTGGAAGGTTTGGACATAGAGCTGCAGAATTTCACATGTATGTTTGGAATGAATATAATTCCAGGAGATCTCTCAAAAATGGATATTCCAAAACTCAGCAGAATATCAACAGATTTGATCATTTGAGAGATGATGTCGAATGTTACAAATGTAACAATTTTGGACACTTGGCCAAATATTGCAGACTTGGAAGTTCTTCAAAGGAATTCTCCCAAAATTAGAATGAAAAAGTATGGAAAAGGAAGACTGAAATGTGTTCTCTTGCTCTCAAGGCTCAAAGCAATAGAAACATATGGTATGTTCATAGTGGTTTCTCAACGCATATGACTGGAGATAGAAATAAGTTCATATCCTTGAAAGAAAAGAAGGATGGAAAAATGTCTTTTGGAACTGACGGGTCTTCAAACATCATAGGAGCAGGTACAGTCACTCTTGGAAGAAAGGATGCATTAACAAAAGGATGTTTTGCTGGTTGAAAATATGAATCACATTCTGCTTAGTGTTGGACAGATGTGCGATCAAGAACACACGATATTATTCAACTCGAAGAAATGTGAAATCGGGAAAGACAAGTTTGGTAAAATTGTGGCTACAGCAAGTAGAGCTCCAAACGACATATATATTTTGGATGAGACACCTAAAGGGTGTTTCTTGGTAAAAGAATACAAGAGCTAGTTATGGCACAAATGAATGGGACATATAAATTTCGACAATGTTGAAAATCTCACAACCTACCAATACGATGTGTGAATCTTGTCGGCATGACAAATAGACAAAAGTCGAGTTCAAGACAAAGGAACATTTTGCGTCACGTCCATTGGAATTAATACATACTGATCTATGTGGTCCTATGAGAACAAAAGGTTTAGACGGTGAATTATAATTTATGTTAATGATAGATGATTACAACAGAATGACAGCCGTCAGTTTCTTGAAGAAAATGAATGTTTCAAAATATACAAGGAATTGGTTGAAAATGAAACATATATGAAAATCAAATGTCTAAGATCAGATAATTGTGGAGAATTCACGTCCAAAGCATTTTAGCAATACTGTGATGAAAATGGAATAAAAAGGCAATTCTCAACTGCCAGAACACCACAACAGAATGGAGTAGCTGAAAGAAAAAACAGAACCGTATAGGAAATTGTTAGGCACATGCATGGCAAACACAAAGTGTAAATGATAAACATGAGTGTGTATGTATTATTGACGATGATATACATTTATAGTACATTCGTGTGACTGTTGGGTTCCACATCCCAAGGTCTCTTGGACTCTTATGGCTGTTCACATTCTACACCAACCCATAGAGGATTAGGTGTCCAAAATTCCCCCCTTAATCTGAAGGGGTATGTATGAGTCCAAGAAGAGAGTTGTAATACAAAATGTGCAAAAACATGCATGGCAGCACTAGGCTGAATGTGCTCTCTGAAATGCTGGTATAAGGGGGGTGGTTTAAGGATGACCACCAACACCGGAACGCTTAGTGTAGTTCCCGGAACTCTTCCAAGTCAGGTGTTGGGCAGCAAATCCCCCCACACCATGTTTTTGGGGCTTAAAGCCCGAGTTTTGGTCAATGTAATGTAAAGAATCCGCTAAGTATGGGTGCGGAGCGCGAAAGTCTAGGATGAGTCATAGGGTTGTCCACCCTAAGAATTGTAAAATAATGTAAAGTTGAGTCGGCCTACCCATGGTCCACGAAATATGTGATTGTATAAATAGAGCGAGGCTCTAATTGTAAAGAGAGCTTAGCAGGAGTGGAAAAGAAGAAAGAGGTAGATGCGAAGGCATGGTTAGAATATAGAAGTGGATCTAAAGGTAGTGGGTCGTAGTAGTAGGTAGAGGCTCTACAGTTGTGTGCGCAATGGCCTAGTAGAGTCCGTAGCTGAGTGCGCAGAGCGGAGTCGGGTCTATAACTAAACTTGAGTATTAATAAAGATAAGATTGATTCAGAATATTGTGCGTCTGGTTGTAGATTTTTATTTCTATGTTCTGGTTATCTTTATGCATTTATATTTTTTTCAAGGACGCGCACTTATCTGAAAGTTGAATAAGTAATAAGAATATTGGGCCCACACAGACTAAGTTAAGTACTAATATAATAGCACAGTAAAGATTGAATCAGAATAATATTGTATTTACAAAGGTGCGCACGAATTGTGAAGGATAGAAAGCTACATGGAATAGCGCAACGTGCAGGTTAAGATCGCGAACCTCCAGAACCTTCATCAAGACATCCCTAGGGTGCAGAAATCTAGTTCCAGCACCCTCCCATACTACTTTGGGTGAGACCTCAGTCCATTCTCCACGGACTGTTGCCGAAAGGGCCAGTAGTACCAGGATTTGCTTGGCCAAACTCACTACTGAACTTGGGTCAGGCCCCACGTAGACAGAAAATGGTTCCGTTGCCGGCACTAGGATCTACCTAAGGGATGTCTGATGTCGTGCCACTGGAACCCAACAAAGAAGGACATTGAAGAGTGGTTGGACAAGAAGATTCACGAGTTTGAGACACAGGAAAATAGAACTCCGTAGGTATCTGAGAAAAGGTGGCTGGATCGGTACGTGTATACGGAAATCCACGAGATTTTCTTTGCATCCTTTCCCTCTGAACTGTATGAGTGGATCACGAGATTAGTCGACAGCCAAGGAAGGTGTAAGCTCGACCAACTTATAGTGAGGACTATAGAATTAGTGCACAGACTAGAGGCATCAGAAGACAAGATTGCGTGAGCTATGGACCATTTGCTCGACCAGATAATAGGGGGATTTATCACTGAGTTTGCAGTGGACACGACCGTGAGCTATAGCGAGGCAGAACAACACTCTCTCAAGGGACCGTGAGGTAAGTATATTAAATCTTTGAATACCTGGATTAAGATGTTTTTATGTGAAAAGTGGGTTATGCGAATACATTAATGTTTGGAATGACGCAGAGCAGAAAGATCTACAAAGGTAGTGGGGAATTAGCAAAAAGCCCGTTAATTTCACCTTCATGAGAGAGTGAGGAAGAGCTCACTCGGATCTCTTCGAGAAGTGCGGTCAGCTTGATAAGGCAACACATTCCTCAGTTACCACCTCCACCCACGCCACCACCCGCTTCACCTCCCTCACCTCCATCTCCACTCACTCCACATCCACCAACCTCGCAGTTTAGCATGGCGAGCACGATCCAGCTGCCCATATTCAGGGGAGTAGGGAATGAGGATTCAAAACAGTTATGGTTCATGGTAAGAGCAATGTGGGAAGCGCAAGGGGTCACAAACAACAACATTAAGAAGGCTACATTAGTGAGCGTGTTGCAGGGTCGCTTGTTGACATGGTATATCAAGCACTCCAACGACCACCCAAACGTAGGGATAGTAGAGATCCAGAATGCGTTGAATAGATAATTTAGCCGGTCGAAATAAGAAACATAGTCAATCATCGGGTTTAAGGAGATCACGATGCTTCCAGGTGAGACCCCCTAGGATCTAGATCATCAGCTAAAGAGTACAATACGTGAGGCTAATATGATGCTAACAAATGTGCAGCACCACACATGGTTTGTGGCATCTCTGACACCGCACCTAAGGACGATGCTGTCACAACAAATGATTTCAAACCAGGCCGAAGCGTTGGAAATGGCAATGAGATTGCATGAGACCCCAATACAATATCTTGGGTTGGGGGTTCAACAAATCCATGCGCAACTACAAAATCTCTGCCTGGAAATGCAGAGCTTGAAGTAGGATAGGGCACCATGGGAGAGGCGCGCGAAGAAGTATGGTGCATAAAATGCAAGGGCCAGGGCCATGACAAGGATCACTGTCTAGTATTTGCAAACTACTTGGCAGGAGGGGGGCCAATGCCATTGAGACCAGAGGCACAAGCAAGGTTAAGTACAACGCCCACGTTATGGTGCATGATCTGTCAGATAGGAGGAAAACACATGATGGATAATTGTCATTTGTTGTAGAAGTATACACAGACTCCCCAGCAGTTGTTTTGTAATTTCTGCAGGTCAGTAGGCCACGACGAGCGCACTTGTCGTAGTTACGAGTTAATGATGGATCAGACCCCAGCCTATAGGATGCAGACAAAAGTGCGAGCCCTCAACCCCACTGTGGGGATGGTGCGCTCTAGATTTCAGGGGCGAGGTTGAGGACGAGGAGGAATGAGACCAGGAAGGGGCCGCAGACAGTTAATTTGTTATAATTGCGGAGGACCAGGGCACTACGCTCGCGATTGTACCAACCCGACAAGAACATCCTGTTCATATTGTGCTCAATTTGATCATGAAATGATAGATTGTCCTATGTTGATCACATAGATGCGCGAGAAAAGGGTACTCTAGCCTCCTCCGACTCAAAATATCCAAATGATGAGGTCTAAACCATGCGAAGAAGACCCAAATGTGAACATGATGCTCAAAAGGAGTGCAACCACAAGGGAAGATAAGGGGAAGCAGCCTAAGGAAGATACATGGGTTCGTAAGGCTCCCATAAAGGAACCCAAGTTTGACTTAGAATGCACAAAGGAGACGTTCATGGAAGCTAAGAAGAGCTTCATGGAGGCCTCCACTTCAGGTAGTAGGGATCAACCAGAAACATGAATGGATCCTTCCATGCTCACTACCTTTTTGGAGACATGCATGAAATTGTTACGCAACAATAAGGTAATTAAGGGACTACATGAGTTGATCACTAGGTGCGTAGGGTCAGGGGAACCGCGTAGTCTGGAAACTAGGAAAGCATGCATTGCGCACCAGGATGGAAATGAGATTGACAGCACATATTGGTGAGTACGAAATGGATCAGGTCATCCTAGATCTAGGATCAGACATGAATGTGTTACCAAAGCAAACATGGGAACACATGGGTAGGCCTGCATTGCGGTGGTCCCCTATTCAATTATGAATGGCGAACCAATAGAAGATTTTGCCCACGGGGAGGTTGCAAGGGGTAACAGTAGATATCGAAGGCGTGAGCACATAGACGGACTTTGAAGTAATAGATATTTTTGATGACAACAATCCCTATCCCACGTTGCTAGGAATAGACTGGGCCATCGATATGAATGGAGTCATCAACCTGAAGAAGCGGAAGATGATATTCGAGAAAAAGTCCCTACGCGTAGTAGTCTCGCTAGACCCAGCCAGAGGAGCGTGCTGCACTGAACCAATGCGCAGTGATGAGCTAGATTGGATTTACTAGATAACGGTGTGAGACCAGGATCGGGTGAACCCGACTGCAAATGGGAGAATCTCGTGGGAGTGTGATAACTCCTGTACTTCGAATTTAGACGAAGAAGTAGAGTGCTGGAAGAACCAGTTGCACGAAGTGACAACGCTGAATTGCAACATGATGATTAGATCACTTTGTTGCGTGACGGCCGAGGCCAGAGAATTGCCAACATATGCTGGAGTGACAGCAGTGGATGAATTCCTGGACAAATTCGAAAGTGCAGTACCAGAACAACAGGGTACAGTGCACTGGAATGGGCATTGCGTGTAACACCCGCACGATGGTGGAGTACACATCAAGAGACCATTGTAAACTGGCGCAAATGTAGAAGGTGGATGCGTTTATGGTTTGGAAGCCCGCAGCATCGAACGAAAATCGGGTAGCCAGGATGAAGTAGCTTGCTGCCCAACTGGGTCGTTGGGTGCAGACGTGTGCTGTGTAGTCCACACAAGCATAGCCCCAACTAAGGATCGAAAATCGGAACCAGATTCAGTAGCAAGAAAAGCGACGTGCACCAGAAACGTTCCACATAGAAGCATTCAAGAAGGTATGCGGGATCCTGAACAAGGTTCACTAGGCCAGATGAACTGATTGGGACCTATGCGTACCAATGGTTCGATGGGCCTCTAGGGCCATGTACAAGGATCTGAGCGCAGGGACGATCCCGAAGAGGACAGGCAGAGTCGAGGCCATAGTTTTGGGAGGAAGGTATCCTCACATAGTTGGAACAATACGCGGGAACCAGGATGAAGGAATTATGTAGCCGCGCGAGGTCGAACATATGAAGGATCAGGAAGCCATTCGCCAGGGGAACCTTAAGTTTCGCGAACTCAAAGATCAGGTACGACTGAGGAAGAAAAGCATGTTAATGGATGCAGAAATCAAAGAACTGGAAACCGAATCTGTGCAAGCATGCCACGTCAATAAACTAAGAATGACAAGACAAGATATGGGCTGGAATACTATTGCACTAGAAGATTTTCCCCGAGAATTTGTGGCCCTGCTACCATGACTGCAACCACACATTAACAGACAAAGTAACTAGGGGAGCACATCGCGTAAGGAAGAACGCACGACACTGACTGTCACAAGGGACATTGAGGAGTGTCCGCGGACTAGGCTGGGAATCGAATTAAAGCCTCGCATAGGTGGTGTGACCACCTGACTATCTGCAGGGAACACAGTCTCGACGCTCCAAGTAGTTGAAAGAGAGCGCAGGACTATAAAAGAGTTTGTAGGGGAGTTGTGTGATAAGGGGGTTGCGCGCAGGGTCAGTATGTCACAGGGGTCGTGCCCGCGCATAGGGGGCTGTGCTGCCACATGGTTAGGCTGGGAAGTGACCTTTGGTGTCACTATTCATGACAAGCTATCCAATTTAAGACAAAGAGGAGTGGGCAATAGGCAATTAAGACACAAAGTCGGAACTAGATTTGGGACGATCTACCACCAAGAATGCATTAATGACTCAAAAATGGGGGGAGCAGTCAAACTCAAATTAGAAATATGCTATAAAACTACCAAAGAAAGTACGAGACAACACTTGTTTGTTTGAGATTTGAGCTATTACATAGAGCCCAAAGTATTGAGCACCAAGTTGTGTTTAAGCCTCCAAAGGCGCGAACAACTATAGACAGTTTGAACAAGATGACAACTAGCAGGAGAGGTGTGGGCTTTGTCGAAAGTACCACCAAAGAAGTCACACAGAACCCTTTGCTGTAGGTGGGGAAGGCACCAAAAATTCCAAAATTGCCCTAGAAATCGAGGCCCAAGAAGGATCCATAGGCAACACGATCAGTTCGCATGTCCCCGCGACGGCTGCGCCTATCCCCCATGGTATACGACAGTCTGCGGAGCTTTGTATACTTTAAGGCAGATATGCACAATGTGTATATCAGGGCGCGAAAGGATTTGGAGCAAAAATGGACCAAACACCCCTTCATTGCGATTGATGATGTTGTTTTAATGGTGCTCAACTCATGGCCACCCAAATGGCATGCCTCGAATTTGGCAACGCGTGATGAGATGGCAGTTCCAAGATAGAAGGATGCCGCCAAGCTGCTGGCACAACAGAAGCAGAATGAGAAGTTCGCTAAGGAGGTAAGGGCTTCCCGCGAGGCTACAAAGGCCACCGCGGAGCAGACCAAGGCAACCGAAAAAGTAGCAGCAGCTAGGGCCACCACGACACAGGAAGAAAGAGGCCTGAACTTGACCACTGGACAGGGGACCGACGACACGGCGGAAGGTGCAGACCCGAGCATGACATCAACACAATGGAAACGGTCGCACGGGATGGAATGAACAGGGCCACAAAAGAAGACCAAGGTGTCGAAATTAGATGGGGAGCCCATTACACTAACAGAGGGTGATGTATACGACATCGGCAACACAGTTCGCGAGGTAACCAGGGAAGTGCTCCAAGAAGCAATGACGGAGTAGCAAAATGTGTTAGGGACCCTCCGGGCACAACTATAGGGACTTTAGGTGTCACCCCCACAAGAAGGAATGGTAGTCACCTACAGTGCCGAGGGTACATCGACGACAGAGCATCTATTGCGGGCCAAAGAGGCCAACACCATTGCGCCGCTGAAAGGATCACTGATAGTAGACAACATGGAGGATAGAGCTGCGGTAGGACAGATCAAGGGACTCAGCATAAACTTGGTTGCTCTGCCGCGGGATATTTTATACCAGCTACAGGATAGAGTGACATCAGAACTCCGTGCTAGGGAAGGACGCGCAGTGAAAATGCTAAGTGAATAGTGAATCAACATCGAGTAGCTTAGCCTACAATGCGATGAAGCGGTGGCACCAAACCAGCAGTTGGAGAAAATCATAGAGGAAGCATGTCGCCGCACCACCGAGCTGGAAATTGTGATAGACCTACCAATAAGAATGCAGATCCACAAATTGGCTAGTGGATTCCATGAGGCAAAGGAGGAAGCTACGCGGATCTAGCCGGACCTCAACCTGTAGATTGTTGAACTGCGATTAAAGGCGTAGTAATCCACGCCTCCAGAAGTTCAAGAACAACATGTTGATGCTGTCCAAAAAGAGCTGGAGGAAATAGGATAGGCAGTGTAGACCTATACGGGTATGTTGGAAGAATCCTTCGCGGTCCTCACTTCCTTACAGGAGGACCCCATGATACAACACCTGGAAACAAAGGTGCGGGAGCTTTAAGTACAATATGACATTGTGCATGGAACGACGCAGACAGTTTTCCCAACCCAATGGCTAGCGAAGCTATAGCAGGTGAAGGCATTGAAGGAATATGTGGATGGCACACGATAGAAAGAGGCAGTACTTAAAGCGCACATCCAACCTTGGATTGATGAGGCTTTCCACATCACTGCTGATAGCGAATGAAAGCTTGCACAAATGAAGGTGATGCATGATTTAAGATAGGGATTTACCCTTGAAAGCGAGCATTCGGCAGAATAGTAGAACCAATCGAGTAGACGACAGAACAGTGTGTTGTGAACCTTCACGCAGCATAGGCACAGTTGGAGGGGTTTCATGCAAAGATAATCGCACCAGCAGTGACTCGGGACGAGTCACGATGATTGTGTTGGGGGCTTGTTGGGCAACATATCCCTCCACAACATAGTTTTGGGGCTTAAAGCTAAAGATTTTGTGAATGTATTGTAAAGACTCCGCGAAGTACAGGCGTGGAGCGCGAAAGTCTATGATGAGTCATAGGGTTGTCTGCCCTAAGAATTGTAAAATAATGTAAAGTTGAGTTGGCCTACCCATGGTCCACAAACATAGAGAGCTTAGCGGGAGTAAAAAAGAAGAAAGACATAGATGCGAAGGCATGGTTAGAAGATAGAATTGGATCTGAAGGTAGTGGGTCATAGTAGTAGGTAGAGGCTCTACAGTTGTGTGCGCAGAGGCCTAGTAGAGTGTTATAGACAATTTTGTGCCTTACAGCAACAAGCATGAATTGTCAATAATCCAGGGGATCCAAAGTTCCCTAAACATGATGTTCCTACCCCTAGAGGAACAAGGTCAGCAAACCAACAGCTCTCAGATCAGTTCTCCACCTGAAAACACTCAAAAACAAGCAATCCTGAAATCAAAGCAGGTGCTCCACTAGGCTTCTGCGCTGAAACTCAGATCCTCCATGGTGTACCTGCGTTGCAAAGCAAGTGGAACAAAGGCCACCTGCGCTGAGCGAGATGGGACAAGTGGCACACTGAGTCATTGCTCTGGAATCTTCCAAAAATGACACTTGGATCAGGGATTTTGCCTTGTGATGAGTTAGAGGCTCTGTTTCTCCAAGTGGAAGCAAGGTTCTCCAAGTGGACTCAAGAACTGAAGATCAACTGAAGAGAGAGAGGACACAAGGCAGCTACACATCAGTTGCAAGCTGACTCATCCTTTCTCAATTCATCTATATATTGAGCTCTCTCCTATGAGCTCAGGAGGCTGGAATTTTGTGCAAAGTAATGATATGTTGTTGGTTTCACTATAGGGCTATTGGGTGATTGCTTGAGAGAGGTGAAGAGGAGAAATTATTTCTGCTGGGAGGTGTTGCTGGATTGGGGCCTTCGATGGTTGTAACGCTCTCAGAACCTTTACTTCTTCATTAATAAAAGCTATTGAGGTTCTTCTATATGCTCTTGTTTCAATGATATATTGTGATAATTGTATATTTGGTTTACACTAATCCTTGAACCAGTTATGATTGCACGCCTCTTGTAGTTTCCTTCTTTGTTATTTTGCAGGATCTCATTGTAGCTGGGCTAGCAAAAGAGCAAGGAGCTAGGAGCAAGCGGCCAAAGAAAAGAGTTTGGATTCGACATTAAGCGCAAGGCAATGGTTAGTGCATTTCTCCACTCTCTTTTGCTTTCATAAAGAAGTAAACCTTAAGTAGTTTGCTTTACAGTTGTTGCTGAGGTACTATCACCCTTAGAGTGGGATAGGGTCATCTGAGTCGGATACTTTTCCCTACAAAAAACTGGCGACTCCGCTGGGGATCGTATCCGTTTGATTGTGTTTGTAGTATTTTGCTATTCATTTCCTGAACAAAAGAGTACCAAATCGAAAAGCTTTTGACTATATCGAAAGCGAAGTAGAGGGCAGCTACTCTAGCTCATTTCTGAGCAAGTTCATTATTTGAAGAGCTGATCTACAAGGATCCTTGTAAGCTCTTAGTGATATATTTTCACCTCCCTTATCATCCCTTTGAGTGTGCTTGACTGATTGCTTTTGATTTGAGCAAAAACTGTGCATTTTTGAGAAAATTATGACCCGGAAACTGTGAAAACGCAACTTTCGTTTTCCAAAGCAGGTAGTACACAGGCTACCTGCTTTGCAACGCAGGTCCTGAAGGGGCTACCTGCGCTGAGAGCCAGACTGGCTGTGCAGCACCTGCGTTGGCCCAATTTTTCCTAGTGCTGTTGGGGTTTCCTCCTTTTCTCTTGCCTGTTTTCACTATAGATTTGGCTGCCACTTACCAGTCTTGCACTTGTTCTGAAACCAACATTACTTGCCATCATTCTGTCTCTGTTATATAACGAAATTGTACTTGTTCTTTTGTATTTCTTACTCATTTACAATTTCCCATAACGAAGAGTAAACTAGTCTTGCTTTTGGCCTCTTAGATCTGAACCTGTGTTAGGCATTTTGCTGGTCTAAAGAGTTAGCTTGTTTTCTGTCCATAGCTGATTAGTCATTTTACTTTCGTCATTATGGTTTGATTTCATGTATTTCCAGTGATTAAACAAGTGAATCTTAAGGTGTCTTTTGATTTTGGACAAGCTTGTTTGTTTTCACTTTAAATCGAAATCAAAGTTATATAACAACTTTCTTTTTGTAACCCATCTACATTAAGAAAGGGAAAAGAAAATACATGCATTGTGCATTTTGCATTTGACTGTTTGCTTGACGATTTAGGAAAAATTTGCATTTAGTGTGTGCTCTATGATCTGTGTGAAAAGATTTGCCTTTCTTTTCCCTCAGTAGTTAAGGTTTTCAAAGTTGAAAGATTGAAAAGTTTGCTTCTCATCTTAGACTGCATTCAGGAATTTGTTACATACATCTCGTGGTGATCCTTAAAGGCAAACTGCTAAGCAAGATCAACATTAAAATAAATCCAATTTACATAACAACGCTTTGTAAAATAACGCAAACACATAGAGGTCTAGGTAGAGACGTGTTCCGGCGTCGTTAAACATAGTGACTGTCGATCTCTACGAAGGTGGGTGATTCCTCCTGAGAGTCGGTGGCACTAATACGGACTTGTGCTCCCACGTACCATCGCGTATATATTGGGAGACCCCTATAGGCAATTATCCTTTATCCATAGGAAGCCGTGTCGGCCGCCCTACTGATCGCGATGCAGTGAACACAGCATTCACGAAGATCGACCACCCGTACTGTAAAACGTATTCTGTGGTTTCGCGAAAAGTTTGGCACACCCTCTGCCTAGAACTCCAGAGAAGTTTCTTTTGGCCTTTTTCAAACTCTATAACTGAAAAAGTCCATCCGAGCATTTGTCACTTCGGGTTCGTTAAAACATCGAAGGCGACTAGAGTCATCTTTAGCTTTTTCTCGACTCTTAAAACATGAAAAAGCAAGTTTGTGTCTAAAAGCGTCGTTAATAAAATTTATTTTAAACGGAACATAATCACCTGTTATTCCCACGTTGATCTTTCAGTTGAAAAGTATGGAGCCCACCAACCAAGGAAGTAACCTTGGCGGAAGTCCCAATCCCTTCTCCTCTTGGGGAGATGTTGGTGCGCCTCATATGGCCACATTGTCACTTCCAGGATTGACAATTGGCCTACCTGTATGGCTCTTTTCAACCAATGTAGTTCAGATCGCCACTAATCCTGAGCAGTCGAATCAACAGTCAGAGCAGTCTAGAGCTACCCACCAGCCTTCCACTTCTTATAATTCTCCCTCTGATCCTTCATCTTCACAAGGTAGAGCCGGCAAAAGTCAGCCTCCCATGGAGAAGAAGGAAAAGAAGAAAAGAGAAAAGAAGCAGAAGGGGCCTATGGCAAAGGCGACTGGGGGCAAGCAAAAGACAACTGACAAAAATCCACACACTGCACCGACCGGGCCTAAATCGCCATGTGTCATTTGCAAAGGGGCCCACTTCCATCGTGATTGTCCTTGTATTCCCTGGATACTAAGGGACTGGTCCCCAAGGTTGCACAATCCGGTAGCATCAACCTCTGGTAGTCATGTTGATTGCAGTCCGTCAACTAGCGAGAGTGAAGGACGAAGAGGGAGACCAAGATCACCCTGTATGTTGTGTGAAGGCGATCATGCCATCCACCGATGTCCATTCTTAGATGAGGCAAAGAGAGTTTTGGAAGATCGTCCAGTTTCACCGTTACGACTTCCTCCTGGTTACCAAAAACTCGCGCCTAATCCCTCGATAGTTGAAAATCCAGCTGACCCGCTCAAGTGGTCGGCTGAAGTGTCGGTCATTGAGAATGAACCTACTGAATCCAGACTAGACGAAAGTCTAAAGGTCGAAACGGCAGTTGACCCGGTTCTTCCTTCAGAGGTTTCATCCTCCAATGACTCCGTCATTGAAGACCCATCTTCAAATGACACCCTCACTGAAGAGGATAAGGATGACACCGTCCATATTCTTTTCGTCAACACAGACTGTGATGAGCATCAGGGAAATGCGCCCATTCCTTTATCGCAGGAAGGAACATCGTCAGGGTCGTATCCGGCCGTATATTCGGTCCCACCACCAAGCAACCTAGTTGTATCCTTTGATTGGAACCAACTAGGCAGACCCCAGTTACCAGCCAGTATCCCATTCAGAATCATAGTCCAAATCTACAGAATGGTGATGGCTGGAACTATCATTGATGAAGGGGCATCTGTGAGTATCCTTTCCTCTATTGCTTGGAAAGCACTGGGTTGCCCGACGCTTTTACCTGAGATGAGAAATCTATCAGGTTTTGATAAAGGAACCAGTCACCCATTAGGGATTCTCCCCAATGTTCCAATTACATTGAAAGGGAAGACAGTTCATATGAACATCATGGTCATCCAGGGACCCTTGGTTTATAACTTACTCCTTGGACGAGACTATATATATTGCATGGAGGCAATAGTGTCCTCGCTCTTTAGAGTCATGTGTTTTCCACACGAAGGAAGAATGGTCAAGCTCGTAGACCAACTTTCATTTCCAGGATCACGCATTGCAAATAGTCAAATACCATCCCTTAACGGTTTATTCACTCAAGGAATGCCTCCACCCCCGGTTCTACTTCCCGATGAATGCGAGTAATTCGGAAAGAAAGAACTGGGACCCAGGGGGCATGCACCCTGGCCTGCCTTGGGCAGAGAAAACCTTGGGTATAAAGTTAATTTCTGCAAAAGAATGGACTAGTCCGTACCCCATCCGAAAAAGGAAGAGAAGGTTGTTCTAGGATAAAATTCTTTTGTCAAAGTTATGTGAGCGAAAAGATCGACTCCCTTTGTCTAAAAAAGTAGGCTCTCCTAAGGAGGAGATCCATTTGTGGCGGCAAGTAGCCACCATCTTTGAATGTCAAGCCTCACCCATTAAAACATATGTTTTGAAGGATAAGTAGGGGCAGTCTTCAAAGAAAGAGATGAAATTTTTGCAACAAGTAGTCACCATCCTTAGCAACCTAATGATAGACATCGCCGAAAAGAGAGTTTAGTTTGCGGCAGCAAACAAAACCATTTTTCGGATAATAAGTAAGAGGACAGAATCTCGAAATTATACTTTATACCTGGGGGCATGCGAACCTTTTGGAGTGCAAGCACAGGAAGACTATTTATTTTTTAAATTTGTAGGTCCTCCCTTTAAACCTGTAGGTCTAACCCGTTAAACTCGTAGGATTAGCCGTTTCCAGCTTGCATAAAGAAAGGATGTGAGGCAAAAGTTAAAACCTGCCGAATTGGAGTAATTAGTGAGGTATCGCTCCTTAAATAATATTACCTCACCTGAGGCATTCCTTGTATTAAGACTGGTATAATTGAGCAAGGTTTGAACGCATTCAAGCTCGTTAAAAAATGAACTGCCCCTTAAAGTTTAGGGGGCATATGCCTCGTCTGCATTATTATGCTGGGGGCATCCATAATCGAGCAGTTTTTGTATAGAGTTCATGCTCGTTAAAAAATAAACATAAGTTGTGAGCAATCTTTCCCTAGCAGTTCAAGCTCACCCAGAAAAAATGAACCGGTAAATAACCTTGAGAAATGTAACCTTTGACAGCCATATTAAAGCCCTTGGTCGTGTTTATATGCCGTCACCTCCATCCGTTCATTTGGCCAATCGTTCATCTCCATATGTTTGTTTACCCATTTTGAGGAACAGCTGCGAAGAGTGATTTCACTTAGCCATCCTTGTGACACTGCCGTGATTGGAAAATTCCAACCTGTACCTGGAATCTGCTGCTATCCCTGTTTATCACTCGTTCCTCAAAAGACGAGTCTTCTTTGAGCTCTTTTCACTGACTCGTAAAATATGAAAATTTTGCCGAGTTTTGGCCTTCCAGCTCGTTAAAAGGACCGGAAGAGCTATCCCTCCTCTAGATTTTAATCTTTTTGTACCTGAGGGATTATTGCACAAAAAGATCGAGCGCTTGTTTTGTTCGGCTCGTTAAAGAAATCGAAAATTCATCCCTTTTGTATTGTTTTATAGTTTTTCGGACTTAAGGGATTAGATGACGAAAAAGGAATTTTGGAGTTAACTTTCCGTACCTTTTCAGACTCTCTAAAAATGAAAAGGACCGAGTTTTCCTTGTCGTTAGACTCGTTAAAATGATTAAATAGCGACAAACTTGTCTTTAGACGAGAACGAGTTTCCCTATCGCTAGGCTCGTTAAAACATAGCGATGGGCTTGCCCGAAGGGCAGGTTATAGAACAAGCATATGTTATCCTCCTCAAGCTTGACAAAAATAAAGAGGTACTGGTCAGCAATGACTGGGGAAAAATTGGGAGAACCTCACAGCATTAATGGTAGCAAGTCGCTCTTGAACATGACACTTTGTCCTCCGTATCACATCGGGTTGGGTTGTTTCATTCACCGGTCTCATAACCATGGTCCTCGCCACACCATCCACAATTGGGGTAATGCTACCAATCCATCACATCAGTGTCGTTATATGTTCAAGAGATGTGGTTCTGCAAAGAGTCAACCGTGTCCCATCCACTGCCAGCATATCATTACTTTGCACAAAATTCCAGCCTCCTGAGCTCATAGGAGAGAGCTCAATATATAGATGAATTGAGAAAGGATGAGTCAGCTTGCAACTGATGTGTAGCTGCCTTGTGTCCTCTCTCTCTTCAGTTGATCTTCAGTTCTTGAGTCCACTTGGAGAACCTTGCTTCCAATTGGAGAAACAGAGCCTCTGACTCATCACAAGGCGAAATCCCTGATCCAAGTGTCATTTTTGGAAGATTCCAGAGCAATGACTCAGTGTGCCACTTGTCCCATCTCGCTCAGCGCAGGTGGCCTTTGTTCCACTTGCTTTGCAACGCAGGTACACCATGGAGGATCTGAGTTTCAGCGCAGAAGCCTAGTGGAGCACCTGCTTTGATTTCAGGATTGCTTGTTTTTGAGTGTTTTCAGGTGGAGAACTGATCTGAGAGCTGTTGGTTTGCTGACCTTGTTCCTCTAGGGGTAGGAACATCATGTTTAGGGAACTTTGGATCCCCTGGATTATTGACAATTCATGCTTGTTGCTGTAAGGCACAAAATTGTCTATAACATAGAGTCCATAGTTGAGTGCGCAGACCCCTGCAGCTGTGTGCACAGAGGCCTAGTAGAGTCCGCAGTTGAGTGCGTAGACCCCTGCAGCTGAGTGCGCAGGGCGGAGTCAGGTTTGTAACTGAAATTTAGTATTAATAAAGATAAGATTGATTCAAAATATTGTGTGTCTGGTTGTAGATCTATATTTCTATGTTCTAGTTATCTTTATGCATTTATACTCTTTTCAAGTACGTGCTCTTATCTAAAAGTTGAATAAGTAATAAGAATATTGGGCCCACACAAACTAAGTTAAGTACTAATATAATATCATAGTAAAGATCGGATCGGAATAATACTGTATTTACAAAGGTTCACACGGGTTGCGAAGGATAGAAAGATGCACAGAACAACGCAACACGTAGGTTAAGATCGCAAACCTCTAGAACCTTCATCAAGACATCCCTAGGGTGCGGAAACCTGGTTCCAACACCCTCCCATACTACTTCGAGTGAGACCTCAGTCTGCGCTCCACGGAATGTTTCCAAAAGGGCCAGTAGTACCGGGATTTGCTTGGCTAAACTCACTGCTAAACCTAGGTTAGGCCCCACGTAGCCAACATCTGACATGAAGCTTAGGTCTTCTGCTAGAGGAAGTGCTCCTGATGTTTTGAAGAGGGAAACCTTCAACCGTGAAAGGGCGGTCTCACCCCGCATAAAAGGGAGAACTTCAACCTGTGATGGTTTAAGGATTACCAACAACTCTGGAATGCTTAATGAAATTCCTCAAACTCTTCCAAAACTGGAAAGAAGCTAAAGTCTTCTGCTAGAGGAAGTGTCCCCAATTCTTTGAAGATGCATCACCAAATGAATGCATGTTCAGGGGCATCTTTGTCTCTGGCTACAACTCTGAATCTGGTATGGCAGGTTGTGGCTCAGGCTCACTTGATGTGGCTTTGAAGCTTGTAGATGACCATCATTCTCCCCCTATCAATACAAGGTGAGATGATGGAGGAAACTCAACTGCAACAGCAAGATTTTTCAATACTCTTCAACAAGTTCGAACATATGAATGAAATATCTTCTTGCCTTTTGATGCCCATTACCAATAAGGATCCATCCAAGATGAATCTTTGTTCTTGCAGGAGGCTTGTTTTTGAAGCATATGTTTAAAGAATGACTGGTTTTATGACAGTTCTTACATGGATGAAGATCAAAACAGTGATCTTTCACATGGCCGACTCGGTCACAGTGTTGGCATTTCATAATCTGTTGTTGTTTCTGTGGAAGAGGGGAAAAATCTGGAACAGCTGTAGGTGAACTGTCATTAAGGAATGCAAGACTTTGAAACTGGATGGGCTTTGAGTAATCTGGAATGTGAAAGGAAACCTCCTTATCATATCCAAGACATGTTCTATGCTTGTTGTGGATAAGCTCTTCTGTTATAGACATTTTTGTGCCTTACAGCATTGAGCATGAAATGTCCATAATCTAAGGGATCCAAAGTCCCTAAACATGTTGTTCCTACCCCTAGAGGAACAAGGCTAACAAACCACAGCAATTCACAGAAGTTCTCCACCAAAAACTGCTCAGAAACAAGTCAATTCAGGATCATTTCAGTGGCTACACTAGCTGTTTGCGCTGAATGTCAAAGCCAACACTGGCTACCTGCGTTGAATGTCAAAGGGAACACTGGCTACCTGCGCTGAATGAGAGTGGACATGTGGCAAGCTCATTTCTCAAGGTGTCAAAACACAGGAAGCTTCCAAAATGACACTGGCCTCAGGGAATTCGATTGGTGATGAATAAGAGGTTCCAAATCTCCAAGTGGAAGCAAGAACCTCCAAGTGGAATCAAGAACCGATAGAGGGAGAGGACACTAGTCAGATCTCAAGCTGACTCATCCTCTCTCCAAACATCTATATATGGATCTCTCCTCCATGAGATCTAGAGGCTGGAATTTTGTTATTGCAAAGAATTGTTGTTGGTTTGAGATTGGAATCATTGGGTACTTAATGCTTTGAAGGGGGTGAAGATAGGAATTCCATTTGCTGGGAAGGAGATGCTGGATTGGAGCCCTCTGGGTTGTATCTCTTCCTGAACCTTGTTATTCATCAATAAAGCTATCTTGGTTTCTCCTATATATTGATGTATTCTTGATGTATGATTGCATTAGTGTATTTGGTTTATTTCTAATCCTAAACTAGTTATGAATGTGAATATCTGTCTTTGTGTAGTGTTCTTCTCTTGTCGCAAGTAGCTGTTCTCTTGTGATCTTGCAGGAACCCGTTGAAGCTGGACAAGCAAGAAGGCAAGTAGTTGTTCTCTTGTGATCTTGCATGAACCTGTTGAAGCTGGGCGAGTGAGAAGGCAAGTAGCTGTGAACTCCCAAAGAGAAGAGAGACCGGATCGAGGGACAAACGGAAGACACCGGTAAGTCTATTTATCTCTTTTCTTTCACATTTCATAAAGGAAGAAACCAGAATAGTTGTACTTGTTTGTTGCTAAGGCACTGTCACACCTTAGGTGGATAGGATCGTCCTGCATAGGCATTTTTCCCCACAACAAATTGGCGACTCCGCTGGGGACATTTGTTTAGTCATTTTATTTGTGTTTCTATCATTGTTTGTTTCATAGACTTGACAGCAACAATCGAACTGCATCTACTTTTCCCAGATGCAAAGTAGACAGTTGCTGCTTTGATCCAATCACTGGACTTGTCTATGATCTGAACAATGGACTCACAAATGATTTGATGATCCTTTGTGATAGATCTTAGTACCCCCTCAAAGCATCCCTTTGATTGGACCTTGCTTGTTGCTTTTATTTGGCCTGAAACAGTGAATTAAATAGCAATCTGTGACCCAGAACCAGTGAGAAACGAGAGTTTCTCCTTTAGCGCAGACCCAGTGAAGGGATTCTGCATTTCAACGCAGGTCCCGTGAAGGATACCTGCGCTGAATGTCAAAACCCCTGTGTTGAGGTTGCGCTGAACCAGTTTGCCCTTGTGCAGCTGGGGTTCTCTGCTCTGTTTTGCCTTGTTTTGATCTATGATTTTTGCAGCCTGTAACCAGCATAGGTACCAGTCTGATAACTCCTTTTCTCTGCTTAGATTCCGCCTCCTTTTGTACAAAAAGACTGTTAGTGTTTTTATGTGTTTGTGGCATCATTTACAGTTTTCCTTTGCATGAGTGAAATAGTCATCCTGTAGCCCTTGATTCAGATCTGTTGATTGTGATCTTAGAAGAGACTTCATTGGCTGTTTGCAGTTGATTATACATTTACTCTTGCTTATTGGTTTGAGTTTGTCTCTTTTAAGTGTCGAAACAAGTATTCATTTCGAAAATCGTTAAGTGTTGTAATCTCTTCTACCCTCTCTGATTTCGAAAAAGTAAACTTGTTTGTATTTGTCATTTAAAAGCAAATTCGAAGTTGTACAAAAAGCTTTCTGTGTAGGCATCAATACTAAGAAAGCGGAAAACAAACACCTGCATTGTGCATTTGCATCTTGATAGTTTGCATGTCTGATTTAGGAAAAGTGCATTAGAGTGTGCTGATTGCTCTTTGAGAAAAGATAGTGTCTTTCTTTTCCCTTAGTAGCTAGGATTTTCAAAGTTGAAAAGATATAAAGCTTGCTTATCATCTTTAGACTGCATTTAGGAATTGTATCATACATCTCGTGGTGAACCTTGAAAGGCAAACTTCTAAAAAGATCAACCTAAAATAAATTGAATGAACTTAACAACGCTTTGTAACTTAACACACAACATAGAGGTCTAGGCTAGAGACGTGTTCCGACGTCGTTAAGCCTGGTGACTGTCGATCTCGTGGATGGTGGGTGATTCCTCCTGAGGGACGATAGCGCCAGTACGGATTGTGCTCCCACGTACCGTCGCGTATATATTGGGAGACCCCTATAGGCATAAAACATTTATCCTTAGGAAGCCGTGTCGGCCGCCCTACTGATCGCAATGCACTGAACACAGCATTCAGGAAGATCAACCGCCCGTACCCTAAAAAGTATTCTGCGGTTTTGCGAAAAGTTTGGCACACCCTCTGCCTAGAACTCCAGAGCAGTTCCTTTTGGCCTTTTTCAGACTCTATAACTGAAAAAGTCCATTCGAGCATTTGTCACTTCGGGCTCGTTAAAACATCGAAGGAGACTAGAGTCATCTTTAGCTTTTTCTCGACTCTTTAAAAGTGAAAAAGCAAGTTGTGTCTAAAAGCGTCTAAAAAAATCATTTAATTCGGAAACACACTTTCCCCTTTTTGTATTTTGGTTGATCGAGTAATCCACAATCGTGGAAGAAATTCAATTGAAACCCCGTCGTTCGCGGAGGCTTACGAGTCAACCATCTTTGTCTCCGGAATCAAAAACAGTACGGACAAAGCGAACTCGTTTAACCGGTTCGAAATATCCTATCAAAGTTAGAACAAGTGTTCCAACGACATCTGAGATTCCGGTTACTCCAAACATTTCTGGAAACCCTGCCTCTATAGAAGAAGTTCAACAGCCATAGAGGGACAGTAACACGAATCCTAGTCTGGGAGCAAATACTTGCGTTACTGAACCAGTTCCATCTGTAACTGGTTCAGAGAGTCTTGCTCCTCAATTAACTGTCGCTGTCGATTCAACCCCTTCTTCGGCACCAGAAATATTTTACGGACCTGACGGTCTTCCCCTTCCACCTGGTTTGATTGCAATAGAGGAAATTGTAGAGGATCCGCAAGCAAGTACTCCAACTCATTTTGGGGTCGGGGTCACTCTATTTCCTTCGACATCAGAAGTTAGTCCATCACCAGTGGAAGTTCCTGTAGAATCACTAGGAAATCTATTGGATAGACTCAAAATGTCTGAGCAACCGTCAACATCTAGGACTGTGTCGAATGACACAGCGACAGCAGAAGCCCCTGCCGTCACTCCGACAATGTTTGCGGGCATACCATCTGTCCCGACTAGCTCGCAACCGCTAGAAGGAGTCTACCAAGGGACTATTTCGACAGTGTGGTCCGTTCTAGTTTGTTCCTCCGGAATAATATCCGGCAACTCTTATGTTGAGACTCGCCAAATTGATCCATTTGGAGGTCAATTTGGGCAATCCAGTCCCTAAGGACAAACAATCCCCTTGAGTTCCGGATTGCTACCGTATGGGGGGCAGTATGCCCTTTCATTACCCCCTCCGGGAGGGTATCCATACGGGAGTTCACAACAGTATTCAGGTTATACTGGAGTTACATCAAGTGGTTGGGTACCTATGCTACCTCAACAACCAACGGTTGTATATTCTATGCAACAGTGTGTACCTATGTCGAACATCCCGACCACATCGGCTATTGTGATAGTGTCGCAAGTTCAAACATTGCCTGTTGTATGTCAACCTCAGATTTCTCAGGTTGTAATGCAACAGCCCCTTGACCCTGTGACACAACCACAATCGCCAACTGGTGGGGTGACACAGGTCCAAACGGGTACAATTACCCCACACCTTGGTCCAACAGTTAGTATAGCACAACAGAACATGGCTTCACAACCATGGCTGGTGCAATACCAACAACCACAATTCCAGCAAGTGTACCAAGGTTCTGAGCAATAGATCTTTGCGAATAGTGGACAACCGTATATTCAAAACGGTCAAAACCAACTGCTTTACAGTGGTCAAGTCCACCAACCGTATCAGTCATACCAACATCAATTACATTATGCTGGTATGCAAAGGCCCACTGCTCAGGAAATTCCATCGTACCCTGGGTATGCTTCGCCTAACCTAAATCAACAGTTACCATTCGTGGCAACTTTAGAGTTACCCGATTTACACCGGTTAACCAACGATCCGATTGCTTACGCCCCTTGGTGGCCAGCGATTCCTCACAAACTTTCATCTGACATTCCTAAATTCAATGGAAATCCAGGTGAAGACCCATCGAATCACGTGATGACTTTTCATCTGTGGTGTTCATCAAACACCCTAAATGATGATTCGATAAGGCTTCGCCTTTTCCAGAGGACGTTAACGGGTCCAGTGGCAAAATGGTATATTTAATTACCTAGATCCTTGTTCGACGATTTCAGCTCCCTAGCCACGACTTTCTTAACCCATTTTCAATTACCGATAAGGTATGAAACGGGAACAGAAATCTTAACCAACTTCAAGCAGACAACGGCCACTCATATATCCGATCATATACATCAGTGGCATCGTCGCCGTACGATGGTGAAAACATACGTTCCCGATCAGCTGTTAGCTGAATGGTTTATAAAGTCGTTACTTCCTGCTATAACAGAAGATGTGGCAAAGGGGGGAGTCGTAACATAGGAGCAAGTTATTGCTCGTGAGCAGTATCTAGACATAGTTTATACTCAGTCTGGCACGCTCTACGATAAAATACCTGACGCCCCTAGACCGGAATCCTCAATTCCTCCTCCTCCTAAATCAAATAGTGACTCTCATGCCGGCGATGGTGTGATTGGCACGGCAAACGCGAAATCGACAAAGGCTTCTTCTAAGAAAGCCCGTAAGAATTCGGATCAAAATGCAAAAGAAGAAATTCTTGCTTCGGAAGTAAATGCCGTATCATCAGATAAGGGCAAAGAAACCAAACAACCAGGGAGCAAGAAGAAGCAAAACAAAGGGAAGAAGAAGAAACAGGGTGAGTCATCTCCTGAAAAAACCTCTTCAAACCCTCCTGGAAATAGGAAATATCCATGTCAGATATGCGATGAGGATCACTGGACAAAGGATTGTCCATATAAAATTGAGCTTAAAAGGTTCTTCAAAAGTTCGCAAACCTCAGCTGTGTTAACTGATCCGTTTCCCAATCCAGGTCAAAATCTGGTTGATAGTGGAAATGCTTCCCCGTCGCAAGTGCTCATGTTGTCGATTTCAAAACAGCAAAATGATGCTTTGATTTCGACAAGGAACAAAGATTACGGGAATCCGCAGCTGTCGAACGACAAAGGTAAAGATCAACCAAGTAGTTCGACAACAACTTCGACAGAAGTTGTACCGCCCATCATTCCTGAATTAACAATAAAACTGCCAAAGGGAGTAGTACACAAGTCGACATTTAATCCTCGCGCCAGAGCGGCGCAGCATTATAACATAGTGGAAGATTTGGCCCAATCGCCATCCGCTATGTCGACTCTTGAAGTACTACAAAATTGCCCATCCCAAAGGCAGGCTTTGTTATCGGCTATTGGTGGGGTTGATCCTAAGGATTCCAATCTTGTATCCTTCGATCACAAAGGATACGATCCTCAGTTACCAGCTCAACTAGCTTTCCTTATTCAAGTGAAAGCCCTCAACAAAACTGTTCATCGAACAATTATTGATGAGGGGGCATCTACATGTATTATGTCGATGAGTTGCTAGAAAACTTTAGGATCTCCAACCTTGTCGCGATATTCGACAACATTAAAAGCATTCGACGGAAGGACATATACCCCGTGCGGTATCCTTAATAACTTGAAAGTTGAACTGGGGGGAAAAACAGTAGAAATAGATGTTGAAGTCATCGATAGGAACCTTGACTACAACATCCTACTAGGAAGATCGTGGATCTATGCCATGGCAGCTGTTGTGTCGACTTATTTTAGGAAGATCGCATTCCCTTTTCAAGGAGGGATTACGATCGTCGACCAACAAGACTTCCTCCCTAATAGTTCACAAGTTACAGGAAGCATTCCCATGATCCATGGAAGCAACCATTCGCTTCAAGATATTGGAGTAGGCCTACTGAAAGATCCCACATTAATGGGAACTTTCGCACTTCCACCTCCAATCTATATAGGAGAAGTAGCATTGGTAAGAGCCTGCAACATGATATCTTCCACGAAGATCTCAGAAGACGATATCGACATGGATCATGCAATGGTTTTGCCCCCAATCCCTATAGAAATATTGTAGCAATCAATGTTTTGAGCATGGGAGGCAAACCCAAATCAACGCTCATCAAGCTTTTGGGTAGATAGGTCTAGAGAATATGGTACCCCGTTAGATCCTTGGTCGAAAGTACATGGGACTGACGAAGGAATCCTACAATCAATGTTGATTGAGGGGGCACCATGGAATGATTGCCACCATCGTTCCCTTCTTCCAGAATATGAAGAAGATACTCAGCATGACCTTTACCACCCTTCAGTTTTTGAATTCCTATCAAATACTATAAATACGGTGGATTCCGAGCGAAATTTATCCAATATTGAAGAGACTATAGCCATAAATATCTCGACTAAAACAAATGTTGTAGAGAATATTTATGTCGGCAAAGGTTGTTCTCCTTCAGAACTGGAAATATATAACGCTCTTTTTCCTGAGTTCAGAGATGTCTTTGCTTGGTCATATGATGAAATGCCAGGCATTGACTCGAGTATCGTTGAACATGAAATTAAAATGTATCCTGATGTCAAACCAATAAGACAACGGATTTGGCAGGTGCACCCCAAGAAAGCCGCTGCCATTAAGGCAGAAGTTGAAAAACTTCTCCATGCTGGTTTCACCTACCCGGTTCCTCTAACCGATTGGGTATCAAATATTGTCCCTGTTATGAAGAAACAAGGGACAATTAGAGTGTGTGTCGATTATAGGGATGTAAACCAAGCTTGTCCGAAAGACAACTACCCTACACCCTTCATCGACTAGATAATTGATGAATGTGCTGGATACGAAATATTTTCATTTATGGATGGATTTTCCGGGTATAATCAAATAAATATCCACCCACAGGACCAGTCAAAGACTGCATTCATTTGTCCGTGGGGCACATTCGCTTATCGAAAATTACCCTTTGGTTTAAAGAACGCAGGGGCGACGTTTCAGAGGGCAATGAATTATGCCTTCCATGACATCAAGAACATCGTTCAACCATATCTCGGCGACCTTCCGGCTCATTCGCGAAAGCGGACTGATCATCCGCATCATTTAAGAGCGATATTTCTACGTTGCCGACACTACAAGATAAGACTCAATCCACACAAATGTGTGTTTTGCGTCGGTTCTGTTCGTTTACTTGGCTTTGTAGTCTCTAAGGATGGGATTCGGCTCGACCCTTGCAAGGTTCAGGCAATCATTAATTTTCCTCCACCTTCAAATTTGCTTCAGATTCAGAAACTCCAAGGGAAAGCAAACTTTTTGAGGAGGTTCATTCCAAATTACGCAGAACTTGCTAAAGGTTATACTTGTCTTTTGAAAAAGGATGTACCTTTTGTCTAGGATCAGGTGGCGCAAGCTTCCTTTGATGCTTTGAAAGATTCTCTAGTAAAAGCATCATTAATGTATGCCCCGGACTATCAAAGAGATTTTAACCTGTATCTGGCTGCAGCAGATACGACCATTGCGATGGTTTTAGTTCAAGAAGTCGATGGAATTGAACATCCTATATATTATTTAAGTAAAAACTTGAATGATACAGAAAGCAAATATTCTTATGTTGAAAAGCTAGCACTCGCTGCTGTTCAAGCGATACAAAGATTTCGACATTATGTCCTCTTTCGGAAAACTACCATTCTATCAGATTGCAACCCCATAACTTATATATTGTCGCGACAGTTGCTGGGGGGCAAGTATTCAGAATGGATAGCGATCCTTCAAGAGTTTGATCTGGAATTTGTAAAATCCAAATCAAAGAAAGCTTTAGTTTTCGAAGAATTATTATGCGATCTCCCATCGTCGTCCAACGATGAAACATTAGAAGAGTCAATCGTGGACGAAAGTTTGTTTCTAATATCTGCAAGAAATGAGTGGTATGGAGATATAATAATTTATCTCCAAACCCAAAAATTCAGGCTTGACACCTCTCACTCAGAACAGAAACATATACGATACCAAGCAAAAGACTACATGATCGTCGGTGATACGCTTTACCGTCGTGGTATCGATACAGTTCTGAGGAGGTGCCTCACCCATGAAGAGGCCGAAAAAGCCCTGAATGAGTGTCATTCAGGCGCGTGTGGGGGGCATCAATCTGGATATGCTACAACACAGAAAATCTTACAAGCAGGATACTTCTGGCCAACCGTGTTCAAAGATTGCATAACCGCAGTCAGAAGTTGCCATGCTTGTCAAATTTTTGATAGCAAAACCAGAAGACAACCCGCACCTTTACAGCCAATAGTTGCTGTTGGGCCTTTCGCCAAATGGGGCATCGATTTCATGACATGTAACCCCATCTCGACTGGGGGGCATGGGTATATTATAGTTGTCGTTGACTATTTTACCAAATGGGTCGAGGCGATGCCTACATTAGATAACACTGGTGAAACAGCTGCCCTTTTCTTTTTCAATCATGTAGTCGCCAGGTTCGGCGTACCACAGGCCATAGTTACAGATCATGGGTCGCATTTTCGCAATCACATGATGGTTGAATTAGCTGCCAAGCTAGGGCTATCTCATGACAGCTCTACCCCGTATTATCCACAAGCCAACGAACAAGTTGAAGCAATCAACAAGGTCCTGAAGCGTATGTTGCAAAGGATGATCGGGGTTCACAAAAGAAGGTGGCACCTAATCCTGTGCTCAGCCTTGTGGGCTTACCGAACATCGGTAAGGAATGCGACCAGGTTCACACCTTTCCAACTGGTGTATGGCCTGGAAGCAGTTTTGCCAATCCAGTGTGAAATTTCGTCGCTTAAACTCGCAATTGATCTCCTCCCCATAACTTCGGAAGAAGAGGCCCGTTTCTTGGAATTAATCCAATTGGATGAAACCCATCGTGACGCCGCTTTGGCTAACGAAGACCATAAGAAACGAGTCAAGGCGCAGTTCGACAAAAATGTCAAACCCCGTGTCTTCTCAGAAGGTGACTTGGTCTTGCTTTATGACCAAGAATCCGATAAATTGGGAGTAGGTAAATTTAATCCTTTATGGATGGGCCCCTATATTGTTAAACGAGTGTTAGCAAAAGGAGCCTATGGGTTAATGGATTATGACGGAATTCCACTGGCGCAACCCCGTAATGGGTTGTACCTCAAGCATTACTATGCTTAAATAGTAACCTGTATGCTTTTGTTGTATTTTGTTTTCGCTAAAGTGCTCGTTTTGGTCGAGTAATCCACCTTTTTACATTTATTGCAGATGTCAAACCTTCTGGAGACATGTGTTGGATATGCCGACGGAGCGAGTCATAGTTCGCAGAACCTGTCCTCCGCAGCCTGGGCCATTTTTGATCCAAGCGGCGAGTTAGTAAGTTTCAGAGGTGTGTGTATTGGGAAATCAACGAATAACATCGCTGAGTATAGCACGTTGATAGAACTACTCTCTGATGCCATCACCCATGGTATACGCCGACTAATTGTCAGGCTAGACTCACAACTCGTAATACTACAACTCAATGGTATATATTCCGTCCGCAACCCAGCTATTTATCGCATGTTCCTAAGGGTTAAGATTTTGGAAAGACAGTTTGATTTAATTCAATACCAACATATTTCCAGAAACTTAAACACATTAACCGACTCATTAGCAAACTACGTGTTAGATAGACATTTGCGACATTTATAAAAAGAGACACATCACCAATGTTGTACATATGGATCACATAACTCAACTAGAATAAACCTCAAAAATCAAAATATATATATAAGTTGTTTATCGTTTATACGTAATGTTCTGTAACCAAGACAAAAATCGGTCATATGACCCAAAAACTCAAAAATGCTAGGGGGCACCCTAGCCTAGTGATGCTCATGATAGCACGTCACGGCCTGTGCAATCATGCGCAAGAGATGAGTCCATCGTCTAGGCACACCAGTAGTATGTCGCTGCAACTGTAAAGGTAACTCATCAATCCTCACATCGGGAATGTCGAGAGTAAGGCTCTCAACCTGCTCCTCCATAGCTGTAAGGGTCTCGGCCACGTCAAGGTCGCGGAGAATAACCCTCCCAGCAGTCTCCCCTGCTGGGGCAGTGACTGGCGCTCTCAGGCGAACCGCTGGACGAACAGGACCAACATCTGCATGCACACATGAGTTTGATTAAAGTCTTGATAGAATAAAGCACAAGGACATTATAAATAAGAACAATAAACAGTAATATGGTCGAAGATTTTACCAATAGCGCCCCACTGTTCGCCATCCGGCAGTACCAAGTCCGGATCACCTCGGAAATCCATACCAACATATGGATACTCGGAATAGACCATCTCCTGACGCTCGAACCACCTGAAGAAGGTATCAGTGAAAGAAATCTGAGATTGACCAGCATGCCTAGACATGTGATCAACCCATCTCTGCATGCATGGCTCGGTAGGAGAAGGCAAGTCGAGTGCGATATACTGAGGCTGCATCAGCGGTATTTTCTCCAAGGCAAAGGAAGTCAGAATAGAACCAAATCAAAAGTTCTTCAGCTTCCCATCCTTTACCTTATTCAACTGACTTTTCATCTGAAGAAGTACTGCATCACACCAGTTGAATATTTTAGGTTGGAGACACTCCAAGACGTGCTGCACATAAGATTTGTTGGCAACATGAAGAGATGCGCTACCGGCCATCCTACCAATAGTATACAGAATGGACTTGAGAGACCTGTCAGTAATCTCACGGATAACAACCTTGCCGTCTCTACTCGGCTGGGATCCCTCCCTGCAATACTAGCGGACATAATCTCTCACGGAGTCATTCCCTCGGGCCGAACCTGACAAAGAAATGGGGGCACCCCGCCTCGACAAACCAGTCAAGAAGTAAATGTCTACCACGGTCAAAGGGATGGATTTGCTCCTGATCTGAAATACTTGGTTGATAGGATCCCAAGCATCAAGCATATACTGCAGTAACGAGATCTATGCTCTCATACTAGAGATACAGAAGAACTTTAGCAGGCCACAGTTCCGCAGCGCGTTCACCGTGACAGGGTCATGGAGGGCAATCATGTCCTCTTCTTCATGTTCTCGTTCTCGCCATGTAAGGGTCATTTTGCTCAAGAGTCCCTGCAAAACAAACAAGAGAAAGAGTAAGATCCTGGATTTGATGAGAAACTGGCAAAATTTTCATCAAAAACTGTGCAACAGAACTGTTTTTCTATGCCCAACGCAACTGGCTAGTGTTCCACCTGCGTTGAAGGTCCAACTGCCTTCATGCAGCTTGACATTCAACGCAGGTTTCGAATGGACTGCCTGCACTGATGGAAGAGCGCCCTAGCAAAACCCCAGGGGCTCAGGGGAACATGAAAACAGGCACAAAATGGAAAAAGGAAACCATGAAAAGGAAGAGCTAGGGTTTAGCTCCTACCTGGTCCAGACGGCACCGAAAATCGTCCGCAGAATCTCCCAGAATCAGCTGATGAAAATCAAGGGGGAAGAGACATCTCCAAAGCTCCAACAAACCAAGTTCAAATGAAATGGTAAAATGAGAGGTAAAGACACCTTTTAATTGCTTTTTACGTAGTTCAAAGCGAAATATTAGGGTTATAATCTCATTTTCAAGCAAATGTTATTCATTTCTAACTAGTTTGATGCAGCAATTGAGGATACAGTACTATCTTTGAAAAGGGCAAAGCTAGTTATGGTAAAAAAAAAAATTTGACCATATAATATCGAGCAGTTTTAGCACACAGTTCATGCTCGTTAAAAAATAAACGCAAGATCCGAGCAGTTTTAGCACATAGTTCATGCTCGTTAAAAAATAAACATAAGATCGAGAAAATGTTTCCACCCGCGTTTAAGCTCGTTAAAAAATGAACTATCCCGGTAAATAACCACTGTGAATGTAATATTATCAGCCATTAAAGCCTTGGTCGTGTTTGCACCGTCACCTCCACTTTTCATTTGGCTGATTGTTCACCTCCATATGTTTGTTTACCCATTTTGAGGAATAGCTGCGAAGAGTGATTACACCTAGCCATCCTTGTGACACTGCCATGATTGGAAAATTCCAACCTGTACCTGGAATCAGCTGCTAACCCTGTTTATCACTCGTTCCTCAAAAGACGAGTCTTCTTTATGCTCTTTTCAACTGACTCGTAAAATATGAAAAGATTGCCGAGTCCTTGGCCTTCTAGCTCGTTAAAGGGACAGGAAGAGCCATCCCTCCTCTAGATTTTAATCTTTTTGGACCTGAGGGATTATTGCACAAAAAGATCGAGCGCTTGTTTTATTCGGCTCGTTAAAACTATCGAAAACTCATCCCTTCTGTATTGTTTTATACATTTTCGGACTTAAGGGATTAGATGACGAAAAAGGACTTCTGGAGTTAACTTTATGTACCTTTTCAGACTCTCTAAAAATGAAAAGGACTGAGTTATCCTTGTCGTTAGACTCGTTAAAATCATTAAATAGCGACAAACTTGTCTTTAGACGAGAACGAGTTTCACTATCGCTAGGCTCTTTAAAAAATAGCGATGGGCTTGCCCGAAGGGCAGGTTATAGAACAAGCATATGTTATCCTCCTCAAGCTTGACAAAAATAAATAGGTACTGGTCAGCAATGACTAGGGAAAAATTGGGAGAAACTAAAGAAAACTTTGATGGTAGCAAGTCGCTCTTGAACATGACACTTTTCCTCCGTACCACAATCGGGTTGGGTTGTTTCATTCACCGGTCACATCCATGGTCTCGCCATACCATCCATATTTGGGTTAATGCTACTGATCCATCGTATCAGTGTCGCCATATGTTCAAGAGAAGTCGTTCAGAAGAGTCAACCGTGTCGCATCCACTGCCATACATTATCCTTCATCCTTTCATGACCGCCACCCTGAATCATATGTCATAGGTTGTTTTCACCTCCATTATAATCATTAGCTCCGTTCCGTGTCACTGATGTGGGATTCATTAAGGCTCTCCTGTGACGGATCGCTTCTCGTCGACATCAGCTCATTATCCAAGAAGTTGATTTAGGAACAACCCCTTCAGTACTTTGAAGCTTGCATGCCTCAATGGCAAGTTTCTCACTTCCGGCGATAGGTATACATCAATGACCTTCGATCGAAATATTTTTGCATGGTGTTCGATGCCAAGTCCTCTATTCAAACCACGTGAATTGTACTGCAGTACCTTGAGGGTCATTATCATTATCGGTGATTCCTCTCGCGCTTGTTAACGGTTTACATCATTGACCGGTAATCAAGCGATGTCTTTCCATGTTCGAGTTCAGAAAATTTCTCACATGGATCGACTTGTACTTAGAGTGAAGATCGAACGAGTTTGAAGACCCCGGATCTAGTTTCATCCACCCGGGCTGCGATGTATATTCAGGAAAGATAAAGACATTGACATGTACATCATTGCAGCAGATAATCATCCTACGCAAAGGATGATAATTTCATCAAAATTATCAGTCTACCATCAGACGATTG
This sequence comes from Pinus tabuliformis, assembly GCA_031772625.1. NCBI lineage: Eukaryota > Viridiplantae > Streptophyta > Pinopsida > Pinales > Pinaceae > Pinus > Pinus tabuliformis. The sequence continues at coordinate 841,118,496 of CM062815.1, forward strand.
TCTGTTCTATGTACAGAAAAATGAATTTATAAAGCTGAGCATGGGAATGCTCACCTCAGCTAGATCATGAAAGCAATATGAAAAATAATGTATTGTATTGTATCTTATTACAGGTCTCCTCTCAGCATTGGATGAACTTCGGATCCCCCTGATAAAGCATTTCACCTGATAAACAACTTCATACTTTAGGGGGCAACTGTTATAGACATTTTTGTGCCTTACAACATTGAGCATGAAATTTCCATAATCTAAGGGATCCAAAGTCCCTAAACATGTTTTTCCTACCCCTAGAGGAACAAGGCTAACAAACCATGGCAATTCACAGAAGTTCTCCACCAGAAACTGCTCAGAAACAAGTCAATTCAAGATCATTTCAGTGGCTACACTAGCTGTTTGCGTTGAATGTCAAATCCAACACTGGCTACCTGCGTTGAATGTCAAAGGGAACACTGGCTACCTGCGCTGAAAGAGAGTGGACATGTGGCAAGCTCATTTCTCAAGGTGTCAAAACCTAGGAAGCTTCCAAAATGACACTTGCCTCAGGGAATTCGACTGGTGATGAGTAAGAGGTTCCAAATCTCCAAGTGGAATCAAGAACTGATAGAGGGAGAGGACACTAGTCAGATCTCAAGCTGACTCATCCTCTCTCCAAACATCTATATATGGATCTCTCCTCCATGAGATCTAGAGGCTGAAATTTTGTTATTGCAAAGAATTGCTGTTGGTTTGAGATTGGAATCATTGGGTGCTTAATGCTTTGAAGGGGGTGAAGATAGGAATTCCATTTGCTGGGAAGGAGATGCTGGATTGGAGCCCTCTGGGTTGTATCTCTTCCTGAACCTTATTATTCATCAATAAAGCTATCTTGGTTTCTCCTATATATTGATGTATTCTTGATGTATGATTGCATTAGTGTATTTGGTTTATTTCTAATCCTAAACTAGTTATGAATGTGAATATCTGTCTTTGTGTAGTGTTCTTCTCTTGTCGCAAGTAGCTGTTCTCTTCTGATCTTGCAGGAACCCGTTGAAGCTGGACAAGCAAGAAGGCAAGTAGCTGTTCTCTTGTGATCTTGCATGAACTTGTTGAAGCTGGGCGAGTGAGAAGGCAAGTAGCTGTGAACTCCCAAAGAGAAGAGAGACCGGATCGAGGGACACACGGAAGACACCGGTAAGTCTATTTATCTCTCTTCTTTCACATTTCATAAAGGAAGAAACCATAATATCTGTACTTGTTTGTTGCTAAGGCACTGTCACACCTTAGGTGGATAGGATCGTCCTGCATAGGCATTTTTCCCCACAACATCTTCCCAAGGTGTGATGATGGGCTTGGGAAGTGCAAACTAAACTTCTGCATCTGCGTGTGACTTTTCTGCTTCATTAGTTACTAAATCTGAATGAAATTCAACATTATTGACTTGCTGCTGATGGGTGGATGTTTCAATTTTCTGAAGAAAAACAAATTCAAAATGACAACTCTTCTGTTTTAATTCCTTTTGCTGAAGCTGAGATTCAAGCTCCAAAAATTCTACCTTCTCTTATGCATTATGAAAACAAGTATGAATCTCAAACAGAGTGTCTTTGTTGATGTGTACCATTCCATCAACATTGGAATGTATTAGAGTAATTAACAACTCTAATATATCATCAAGTCTTGCCATCTTCTCAACAACTCAAGTTAGTAAATGATAAAATGATGATAAAAATATAGACATCAACTTGAGAAAATATCTCTTCAAACTTTTTTTTTGCAATCAAACTAATCCCCAATGGAATGGATTTCATGCATTCATGGTGGATATCACCTCTGATTTAGTGCTTAAGTCCTTTGAGTTTGAAGTGGATTTGGCTAGCTCGAATCGAGTGTCAGGGTGTTTTACTGTCACCCAATCCTGTTGCCAACTCTAATATCCAGCTCTAATAAGCAACCAGCTGCCAGCTCTAATATGCAGCCTGCTTTTCAATGTTCTTCATGGAGAGGTATCTTCCCTAGTTTCAGAGGCTCTTGCAAGTATGGGTGCTCACATTTCTTCTAGATTCAAGAGGATTCAAGGTGATACCAGACACCATTCTCAAACTGAATTTCTCCACAATCAATTTATTTATTTGAATGCACCACCACCGACCGACGTGGAAGCATCCAAATCGCCAAGGGCTATCGCTCTTTGAAACAAAATAGTAAAAGGACGATCATGTTCAACATAATTGTTTTTTTCGTTTCTTTACATAGGTGACGGGTCTGAATGGTTTCCACGTACACTGCTAACTACGATGGAAAGGCTCTTGGTATGCCAAAGATGTGGTGACCCAGGTTTGACTCCCTGCAGACGCACTAGAAGAGGAGTGCTCTCATTATACAGGAGTAATTATGACATTTGCAAAGTAAGACCTTCCAAATCCCTTGCGACTGTAGTGAGCATCATTCTTTCTCATATTGAAGCTGCTCAGGCTGCTACAACTTCTCTCCAAACCCTTGAACACGATCTTACCCGAAGCGTTCCTCTGTTCATGAGAGTTCACCTTCATCTGGTCCTTGATATGTTCAAACATTTGCTTTAGGCGGTTTCTCAAAATAAAGCGATGATATGTCCGAGGAACATTTGTCTGTTTTACTCATCAATGAGAGATTTTTCATCAGCCGCACATTTGTTATCCTTGAATTTGGTCGCACCTTGTGCTGAAAAGCTAACACCATATTATAGTGGCAACATTTCATCCAATCATTTATTTTTTTGTGTAATAAAATCATTGATTCTATTGTGTAATCTACACAAAAGGCTTCAACATGAGGCAACACTGCAGGACAGGGCCATGAGAAGAACGACCCCTTCTTCTTTGTCTTTAACCAAGGATCTAATCTTTTCATACCTAAGAAGCCCTCTCTTTATTCTCTCCACCTCGCGCCTCCTGGAAGCAACAATGCATAACTAGTTGCTACTTCCATGGATAATGTAAACCGTCAAGTTTCAAGCTCTAAATTGATTAGGGATGAAAAATGACTAAGAAAAGGAACAAAGAAGCTCACAATAAGCTGGAAAGGTCAAGTGGACATAGACAAGGGCCTCTGATAAAGCGATCCCGAGCCAGAGAAAACCCTATGTCGATGATAGAGAGTGCAGATAACGGTTGCAATGTTGTATGTTTAACAGGAGGCAAAACTAGCAAATCGAAGAATAATCCTTCAGTGCCGAAATCGTTAAACCCTTATAGCCAACCTAGGAAATTTCCAAGAAAGAATATCATTTATGAAATGGAGAGGATTGTCGAAACATTAGCAGAAGAAATGGCATTCAATGCACATGATGAGGAGCATTATGTGAAGTGTTAACTCGGGAGGCTATTTATTTATTTATTTTAAGACTGCAAATAATGCAGAGACTAGGCGTTACAATGTAGAGAATGAATTAATCATATTCGATAACTAGCAAAGAATGGATCAATGGGGAAATGATAGAGGTTGCAGCTAGAATTTAGCTAACAAAGTATTCATGAAATGCAGAACTGATGGGAGAACTGACCTGCACAGAAAGGCCATAAAATAAGTGGCTCAAATATGAGCAGGGCAGGATATCGCCCACTCTGATACCATGTTAGGCACATACATGGCAAACACAAAGTGTAAATGATAAACATGAGTGTGTATCTATTATTGACAATGATATACATTCATAGTACATTCGTGTGATTGTTGGGTTCCACATCCCAAGGTCTCTTAGACTCTCATGGTTGTTCACATTCTACACCAACCCATAGAGGATTATGTGTCCAACAGAAATGAATAAAACCATTTTAAAAGACTCAAACTTAGACGATAAATTCTGGGTTCAAGCAATTGATACTATCATATTCATTATAAACAAAGTCCTGCTCAGGAACAATTGTAACATTACTCCGTACAAAATATGGAAAGGAAGACTGACTAACGTCAAATACTTCAAAATATTTGGAAGTAAATGTTACATCAAAAGAGAAGACCAAAAATTGGGCAAGTTTGATTTCCGTGTTGACAAAGGTATTTTCATTGGTTATTCGTGCAAAATAAAGGCTTATAAATGCTACAATATAAGGCAAAAACAAATAGTTGAAAGTATAAATGTTACTTTTGATGAAGACTATGTTCTAAAGGATAACAATGAGATCATCTCTTCAAGCAAATCTGAGGGGCTTGAGGTAGAATCTGTGAAGGATGAAGAAGAAGCTCCAAAACAAGACCAATCAAATAAGGAAACACCAGTCAACCAAGAAGAAATAAGAAATTATTAGCAAGATGTACAAGAAGTTTCTCCAAAAGGTTCAAAAGAATGGTATCAAAAGAATCATTCGTCAAATCAGATCATCGACAACATAAATGAAGGAATTGGACCAGAAGAAGTCAACAGCTTCGTTCATCACAACAAGCCCATCTTTCCCTTTTAGCGACTTTTGATCCTAAAAATTTTGAGGAAGCTAGTCAAAATGAACACTGGGTAGAAGCTATGAATGAAGAACTGGATCAAATTAAGAAGAATGACACTTGGGAATTGATTCCACAACCAAAGGATAAAAATGTTATTGGAACTAAATGGGTCTTCAGAAACAAATTGAATGAGGATGGACAAGATACCAGGAATAAAGAAAGATTAGTCTACAAAGGATATGCACAAGTTGAGGGAATCGATTTTGAAGAAAAAATTGCTTCCGTTTCCAGAATGGAGACTATCAGGATGTTTCTTGATTTTGCATGCTCAAGAAAAATCAAGGTCTACCAAATGGATGTTAACTCAACCTTTTTAAATAGTGAATTGGAAGAAGAAGTTTACATTGAGCAACCCAAAGGTTTTCTGCTCATTGACAAAGAAAACTACGTTTGCAGATTAAAGAAGGCACTATATGGTCTCAAGTAAGCTCCTATGGCTTTGTATGATTGTCTTGATAAGTATCTACATCAATAATGATTCAAGAAAGGAACCGTTGACATCAATATCTATGTGAAAGTGGATCAAGATAACCTAACAATTATCGAGGTATATGTGGATGATATAATATTTGGAAGTAATGATGACACATTAAGTATAGACTTTGTGACAAAAATGCAAAGTGAGTTTGAAATGTCTATGCTTGGTGAGCTGACATACATTTTGGGGCTTCAGATTTCTCAGTAGGATAAAGGAATATTCATATATCAAACCAAGTACATCAAGGAAATGCTAAAAAAAGTCCAGATGGAAGATTACAAGCTAGTCCTTACCCCCATGATAACAAGTTTCAAGTTAACCTTAGAAGATTCATCAAAGGATGTGGAAAAAAGATTGTATAGATCCATGATTAGTAGTCTCCTATATGTGACAGTCTCCCAACCTGATGTGATGCAGACAGTTGGACAAGTAGCAAGATTCCAAGCAGCACCAAAAGAATCTCATATTATTCTCGTCAAAAGAATTCTTCGATATCTTAAGGGCACAACAGAATATGGTCTATGGTATCCAAAAGGAAATGATCTGGTTATCCAAGCTTATACAGAATCAGAATGGGCAGGAATTGTTGATGGTCATAAGAGTACCAATGGAGTAGCATTCTATCTAGGTGGTTTTCTTGTTTCATGGTTAAGTAAAAAGCAATCATCAATCTCGTTATCCACAGCAGAAGCAGAATATATCACGGCAGTATCTTGTTGTACACAAGCTCTCTAGATGAAGAAAACTTTGCAATATCTTCAAGTCAAGTTTGATGAGCCTATTCCCATCTTTTGCGATAACACTAGCGCCATCAGTATCTCCAAGAGTCCTATGATGCATTCCAAAACGAAGCACATTTCGATTAAACATCATTTTGTTAGAGAGAAGGTCGCCAAAACGAATATCAAGTTTGAATATGTTGGCACAAAGGAACAAATTGTTGACATCTTTACCAAACCATTACCTCGTGAAGCATTTGAGTATCTTTTCCAAAATCTTGGGATTCTCCCAAGTTTTCATTAGACCCTTTCTCTTATCTACTCGAGTAGAAAGGGGGAGTGGAGCTGTGTATAGGTCCGCAAGATGGCTATTTGTCATGAGTATTTACCCTTTGCCATTGATGACAAAGGGGGAGAGAAGGAAGTAGGAAGAGGTTTCATGACCGCAGGGGGAGTACTTGTGTTTCCATCAATGCCAAAGGGGGAGATTGTTGATCAGTGGTTGTCATTGATGTCAACCCAAGCAACACGTGGGGCCATCCTGATCTTGAAAGGGAATTTTGACTTGAAAACTTACTCTATTTTTATTCAATGATCTTCTAGATGGATTCCACTCGTCGAGACGTTTCCATTGATATATGGCATGCCAAGTAACTCTTCACGGTTTGAGAGATATTCATGTTTAAAGTTAGTAACCCCAGTTAGTGGGCTAAAACCCTATGGGGTTGTGGCATGAAACTCATAATTGGTTGTGGTCATTGAATAGTCAATAATTGATAAAATATTTTTTTCTCCCTAAAATCCCTCCAACGTTCACTTGTTGAGAACCCTCTCAACTCAAGATATTCATATAAATAATGATCCTCATATCCTCTTCTAGTAGGGATTTCATGGCTTCAAACAAGTCATCGTGGAATTTTCAATATATTTTTTTTTTCTGTGAAGCTGAAATTAAAACCCTTTTGAGCCAACATCTTGACAAACGTTGCAACCGAATTTTAGGTCTTGTTTCACTATATTTTCGGAGATATGATCTTAGGAATTTAGGGTTTTTGCAAGCTTCTGAATTCCATTTCAAATTGGTGACGCTGGGAAAATCGTCATAACTTTCTCTCTAAGCATGGGATTCAAATTTCGTAAATAGTAGCAGAAAGAGGATGGATTGTAGTTTGTTGAGTAACATTTTCCGAGCTGAAGGTTGAAATAGTGACACATGGCACTTCTTACAAGTTCTCTCTACTGAACCAATATATAATCAGGTCATCATGGGAGATTGGGCATAACGCTTTCTTGAAGAATCCAATCTTGATCAGACCTATGGGGTTGGAAAGAGGAAGCAGAGGGCTACCACAGGAAGACATTTCAGACCTTGGATATCTAAAATTACATAGATACAACGGATTCAATATCGAGCTCCTAGAAGGCAAGAAAAAGCATTCATTCAAAGATCACTGCAGTAAGGACCACACATCAACAGTCAAGGGTAAGTCTTTTACAACAAGGTAAGTATGATTAGTGTTTACATTTGAATTTTAAGCATCATCTCTGACATATGTTTTTGCAATACAAAGTAAGTATATACAGTGTCTTAGTTATATCTCTATGTCTCTATATGTCACAATTAGTTTTGATACTACACATTTTATGCTACATATTCTTGATGCTACACCAAGTTTGCTAAATCTATATGATGTTGTAAGTTCATGTTACTTGTCTTGTCATAGTTGATAAAATGGTCTCTATTTTTGTACTTAAAACTTGGTTCATCACAAGTCTAGGGTCTGTCATTAGTTTCTATTGTATATATCTTTAGGTCAGTTTGGATATACTCTTGCATAGAGTCTAGGCCTATATCAAGAGTGGGAGTCTTTGTCTATTGTCGCAACAAGTCAACAACAAAAGTGACAAGCACACTTCAGGTATGCATTGTAATTTTAATTTGTATTTATTCATTAATATGCACTTAAATGTTTGCAGGCAGAGGTAAGTTGAAGGGTATTTGTTTTGTTTTGCATTTGGTTTCGCCGGGAAAATTTTGCACAGATTCAAGCACAACATCAAGCAAGCATCCAAGAGATGAAGTATAAAATCAAAGGAATCATTGTAGTGGGACATCCTTTGAAGACATGGAAACCATCTAAATATTGTGAAGAAGTATCAAGGCCTAAGAGTCATTTGTAAAAGAGTCATCATTGTAAAGTTGTAAAAGATTCATCATTGTAAATATTGTAAAAGAGTAATTTTGCCTAGAGTCAAAGAGGCATTGCTGGGAGGTATAGGAGTCACTGTTGGGATGATGTCATGGTTGAGTTGCTGGTCATAGAGTGATTGGGTAATTGGTCAAGTACAAGAAAATCATTATAATATCATTGTAACGTGGATCATTGTCCCTAGTACGGGAGTCCACACTTTTGTATTTACTTTTGTCTTTAAAGGGTGGCATGGAGGTGCTAGGCACGTGCATGAAGTCGCCTATAGGTTGGATCTTGTGAACACTTCAAGGTGGTAGGTTGGTGTAGGGTGTTGCGGCATCCATTCAGTTGATTACTGAAGAAACTAGGGTGTTGGGGTGTCTTTCCAGTGAGAACTGGAGAAGAATGATTTTCTAGAATTCTAGGAAGTTGTTGCTTTCATTTCAGTTGGGGCTGAAGATTAAAGAATTTATTAGAAAAGCGTTTGGTGGTTTTTGACCCAGAGGGAGTTTTCCACCTAAATTTTTTGTGCCTGTTGTGCTCTTTTATTTATTTGTATTACTGCATAAATATTATAATAATTGAAGATTAACTAATGCTCTGGAAACATTTAAAAGTGTAATCGCTAAGGAATACTAATTCATACCCTCTCTCAGTCTTTCCAACAATTTGTATCAAAGCTTGGTTCCTTCAATAACATTCTAACAACTGGAAGGAGTTCATGGAGTATACTAAGAATAGAGTTCTTTTGTTCAATGGAAATAAATATGCACTTTGGAGTGGAAGAATGTAGGTTCATTTTTCTGGCACAAGGATATGAAGTATGGGAAATCATTGACAAAGGCTTCACACCGACCCAGGATGAACAAGGTAAGAAAAATATGGTATATGATGCAAAGGCTAAAGATCTTATTATCAGTGGGCTTATCGAATATATTTATCTTAAGGTATTGAGTTGAAAAACTGCTAAAGAGGTATGGGGCAAGCTTGAAAATATATATGCAGGTGACTCAAAGGTGAAAGAAGCAAAGCTTCAAATTTTTAGGGCAAAATTTGAGCAACTCAAAATGAGGGAAGATGAAGATATTGTTGCATACTTTCAACGTGTTGATGAAACAACAAATACATTGGAAGGTTTGGGAGAACCTGTTAAAATGAAAATTGTTGTCCAAAAGATCCTCTGAACCTTGCCAGTAAGATTTAATCCTAAGGTCTCTGTCTTGGAAGATAGATCGAATCTGACCAATCTCAACATAAATGAATTGCATGGAATTCCTACGGCATATGAAATGAGGATTGAAGAAGAAGATGGCACATCTCACTTAGAAACATCGTTTTCTGCATCCAATAAGAATAGTAAGGATAAGCAAACTCGGAAAGCAAAAACTTGCAATTGTAAGGATGAGGGAAAGGAAGAAGATGAAGAAGAATCCTCAGATAAAGGGTTTGCCTATTTCACACAGAAAATGAGAACAAGTACGGGAAAATTGAAAGGTAAACTTCCATTAATATGTTTTGATTTTGGTGAGGTTGGACATTTTGCAGCCAAATGTCCTCACAAAAATGAGGTTGTTACGAAAGGAAAGAAAATTCCTAGGAATTTCAACAAGCAAGGTAAGAAGAAATGGTTTAAGAAAAATTTCTTCTCCAAAGAAGATAGCTCCTCATCCGAAGAAGACATCCATAACGAAGAAGAATTCAACAGAAGAGTATTGTTTATGGCCAAGCACAATAAGAAAGAGGCACATGACGAAGAAGGAGAGGAATAAGAAGAAATTACTGAGGTTGAATTTAAAAACGAAGTGATAAGGGTTATCAAAGAGCTCAAGACCGAGAAGAAGCATGTCAACACTCTTGAAGACGAATTAAAGACATAAAGGGAACAGGTCCTAAATCTTAAAATCAAGGTTGAAGAATACAAACGAATTGAAGAATCGCTCATGAAATAATTAAAGGAAAGAAACAAGGAAAAAGGAGCATTGGAAGTTGAAATAGTTTCTTTACGAAAGGAAGTAAAAAATGGAAAGACTCTTAAAAACTACGCCAACAACTGAAATAATTTGGACGAACTCATTAGCCACCAGCGATCATGCAGCGACAAGACTGGTCTTGGTTACAAAGAAAAATTTGAAAAGGAGTCAAGTCCTTCTATGACAACTGAAAAAGATGGATATGAAAAATCTACCAAGCAAGTAGATATCCTAGCTAGATTGAGAGATCAAGACTCGCGGGAAGAACCTTGGAAGCCAATTCCTCGAAGAATATTTCCTCCCAGGTATCAAACTATCTTTTATGGTCATTGTTATTCATGTGGAAGGTTTGGACATAGAGATGCAGAATGTCACATGTATGTTTGGAATTAATATAATTCTAGGAGATCTCTCAGAAATGGATATTCCATAACTCAGTAGAATATCAACAGATTTGATCATTTGAGATATGATGTCAAATGTTACAAATGTAACAATTTTGGACACTTGGCTAAAGATTGCAGACTTGGAAGCTCTTCAAAGGAATTCTGGCAAAATAAAAATGAACAAGTATGGAAAAGGAAGACTGAAAGGTGTGCTCTCGCTCTCAAGGTTCAAAGGAACATAAATGTATGGTATGTTAACAGTGGTTACTCAACGCCTATGATTGAATATAGAAATAAGTTCATATCCTTGAAAGAAAAGAAGGATGGAACAATGTCTTTTAGAATTGAAGGGTCTTCAAATGTCATAGGAGCAGGTACATTCACTCTTGGAAGAAAGGATGCATTAACAAAGGATGTTTTGCTGGTTGAAAATATGAATCACATTCTGCTCAGTGTTGGATAGATGTATGATCAAGGACACATGATGTTATTCAACTCGAAGAAATGTGAAATCAGCAAAGACAAGTTTGGTAAAATTGTGGCTATAGCAAGTAGAGCTCCAAACGAAATATATATTTTGGATGAGACACCTAAAGGGTGTTTCTTGGCAAAAGAAGACGAGAGTTGGTTATGGCACAAACGAATGGGACATATAAATTTCGACAATTTGGTCAAGATCAACAAAAAGGAGGCAATTAGAGAAATGCCGAAAATCTCAAAACCTACCAATACGATATGTGAATCTTGTCGGCATGACAAACAGACAAAAGTCGAGTTCAAGACAAAGGAACATTTTGTGTCACGTCCATTGGAATTAATACATATTGATCTATGTGGTCCTATGAGAACAAAAGGTTTAGATGATGAATCATACTTTATGTTAATGATAGATTATTGCACTAGAATGATAGCTGTTAGTTTCCTGAAGAAAAAAACCGAGGCATTCAAATGTTTCAAAATATACAAGGAATTGGTCGAAAATGAAACAAATTTGAAGATCAAATGTATAAGATCAGATAATGGTGGAGAATTCACGTCTAAGTTATTTCAAAAATATTGTGATGAACATGGAATAAAAAGGCAATTCTCAACACCCAGAACACCACAAAAAAATGTAGCTGAAAGAAAAAACATAATAGTACAGGAAATGGCTAGAAACATGTTAAAAGACTAAAACTTAGACGATAAATTTTGGGTTCAATCAATTGATACTGTCATATTCATTATAAACATAAGGCTACTCAAGAAAAATTGTAACATGACTTCGTACGAACTATGGAAAGGAAGACCAGCTAATGTCAAATACTTCAAAATATTTGGAAGTAAATGTTACATCAAAAGAGAAGACCAAAAATTGGTCAAGTTCGATTCCCGTGTTGGCGAAGGTATTTTCGTTGGTTATTCGTGCAAAAGAAAGGCTTATAGATGCTACAATCTAAGGTAAAAGCAAATAGTCGAAAGTATAAATGTTACTTTTGATGAAGACTATTTTCTAAAGGATAACAATGAGATTATCTCTTCAAGAAAATATGAGGGGCTTGAGGTAGAATCTATGAAGGATGAAGAAGAAGCTCCAGAACAAGACCAATCAAATAAGGAAACACCAATCAACCAAGAAGAAATAAGAAATGATCAGCAGGATGTACAAGAAGTTTCTCCAAAAGGTTCAAAAGAATCATCCGTTAAATCAGATCATTAGCAACATAAATGAAGGAATTGGAACCAGAAGAAGTCATCAGCTTCGTTCATCACAACAAGCCCAACTTTCCCTTTTAGCGACTTTTGAGCCTAGCAATTCTGAGGAAGCTAGTCAAAATGAACACTGGGTAGAAGCTATGAATGAATAACTGGATCGAATTGAGAAGAAAGACACTTGGGACTTGATTTCACGACCAATGGATAAAAATTTTATTGGAACTAAATGTGTCTTTAGAAACAAATTGAACGAGGACGAACATGTTACCAAGAATAAAGAAAGATTAGTTTGCAAAGGATCTACACAAGTTGAGGGAATCAATTTTGAAGAAATATTTGCTCCCATTTCTAGAATGAAAGCTATCAAGATGTTTCTCGCTTATGCATGCTCGATAAAAATCAAGGTCTACCAAATGGATGTTAAGTTAGCATTTCTAAATGGTGAATTGGAAGAAAAAGTTTACATTGAACAACCCGAAGGTTTTCTACTCACTGACAAAGAAAACTACGTTTGCAAATTAAAGAAGGCACTATATGGTCTCAAGCAAGCTCCTATGGCTTGGTATGATCGTGTTGATAGGTATCTGCATCAACAAGGGTTCAAGAAAGCTGACAACAATCTCTATGTGAAAGTGGATCAAGATAACCTAACGATTACCGAGGTATATGTGGATGATATAATCTTTGGAAGTAATGATGACATATTAAGTAAAGACTTTTCCACAAAAATGCAAAGTGAGTTTGAAATGTCTATGCTTGGCGATTTTACATTCTTTTTGGGGCTTCAGATTTCTCAGCAGGATAAAGGAATATTCATATATCAAACCCAGTACATCAAGGAAATGCTAAAAAAAATCCAGATGGAAGATTGCAAGCCAGTTCTTACCCCCATGATAACATGTTGCAAGTTAAGCTTAGAAGATTCGTCAAATGATGTGGACCAAATATTGTATAGATCCATGATTGGTAGTCTCCTATATGTGATAGCCTCTTGTCCTGATGTGATGCAGGCAGTTGGACAAGTAGCAAGATTCCAAGTAGCACCAAAAGAATCTCATGTTATTTCCATCAAAAGAATTCTTTGATATCTTTAGGGCATAGTGGAATATGGTCTATGGTACCTGAAGGAAATGATCTAGTTATCCAAGCTTATACAAATGCAGATTTGGCAGGAAGTGTTGATGATTGTAAGAGTACCAGTCGAGTAGTATTCTATTTAGGTGGTTGTCTTGTTTCATGGTTAAGTAAAAAGCAGTTGTCAATCTCATTATCCACATCAAAAGTAGAATATATCGTGGTAGCAACATGTTGTACACAAGTTCTCTAGATGAAGCAAACTTTGCAAGATATTCAAGTCAAGTTTGATGAGCCTATTCCCATATTTTGGGATAACACCAGTGCTATTAGTATCTCCAAGAATCCTATGATGCATTCCAAAATGAAGCACATTCCAATTAAATATCATTTCGTTAGAGAGTAGGTAGCCGAAAGGAATATCAAGCTTGAATATGTTGGCACAAAGGAATAAATTGCTGAAATCTTTACCAAACCATTACCTCATGAAGCATTTGAGTATCTTTGCCAAAAGCTTGGGATTCTCCCAAGTTTTCATTAGAATATTTCTCTTATCTACTCGAGTAGAAAGGGGGAGTGGAGGTGTATACAAGTCCACATGATGGCTATTTGTCAGGGGGAGTTACCCTTTGCCATTGATGACAAAGGGAGAGAGAAGGTAGTACGAAAAGGTGTCATGATAGCAGGGGGAGAACTCTTGTTGCCATCAATTCCAAATGGGGAGATTGTTGATCAGTCGTTGTCATTGATGTCAACCCAAGCAGCACCAGGGGCTACCCTGATCTTGCATGGGAATTTTGACTTGAAAAATTACTCTATTTTGAGTCAAGGATATTATAGATTGATTCTACTCATTGAGATGTTTCCATTTATATCTTGCATGCCAAGTAATTCCTCACGGTTTGAGAGATATTCATGTTTGAAGTTAGTAACCCCTGTTAGTGGGCTAAAACCCTATGGGGTTGTGGCATGGCACTCATAATTGGTTGTGGCCATTGAATAATCAATAATTAATAAATAATTTTTGCCCCTAAAATCCCTCCAACGTTCACTTGTTGAGGACCCTCTCAACTCAAGACATTCATATAAATAATGACCCTCATATCCTCCTCTAGCAAGGATTTCGTGACTTCAAACAAGTCATCGTGGAATTTTCGCTATAACTTTTTTTTTGCGAAGATTAAAAATCTGAAATTAAAACGTATTTGAGCCGAAATCGTGATGAACCTCGTGACCGAATTTCAGATCTTGGTTCGCTATATTGTTGGAGATACGATCTGAGGAAGTTAGGGTTTTTTCAGGCTCTCAAATTCCATTTCCAACATGTGATGTTGGGAAAATCGTCATAACTTTCTCTCTGAGCATTGGATTAAAATTTCATAAATAGTCACATAAATAGTATGGACTAAAGTTTGTTGAGTAGTGTTTTAGGAGTCGAAGGTCACAGCAGTGACACGTGGCACTTCGTACAAGTTCTCTCTAGTGAACGAATTGTAATTTTAATTTGTATTTATTCATTATTATGCAATCCCATGTGTTTTGCAAGCAGAGGTAAGTTGAAGGGTATTTTGTTTTGTTTTGGGTTTTGTTTCGCTGGGAAAATTTTGCACAGATTCAAGCACAGCATCAAGAAATCATTCAAGAGCGGAAGTATCAAATCAAAGGAAGCATTGTAGCGGGACATCCTTTGAAGACATGACAACCATCTGCATATTGTGAAGAAGTATCAAGGCCAAGAGTCATTTGTAAAAGAGTCATCATTGTAAAGATTGTAAAAGATTCATTTTGCCTAGAGTTGAAGAGGCATTGTTGGGAGGTATAGGAGTCATTGTTGGGATGATGTCATGGTTGAGTTGCAGATCATAGAGTGATTGGATAATTGGTCAAGTACAAGAAATCATTGTAATATCATTGTAATGTGGATCATTATCCCTGGTACGGGAGTCCACACTTTTGTATTACTTTTGTCTTTAAAGGGTGGTAGGGAGGTGCTAGGCAGGTGCATGAAGTCGCTATAGGTTGGATCCTGTGAACACTTCAGGATGGTAGGTTGGTGTAGGGTGTTGGGTCATCCATTCAGTTGATTATTGAAGAAACCAGGGCTTTGGGTCATCCTTCCAGTGGGAGCTGGAGAAGAATGGTTTTCTAGAATTCTAGGAAGTTGTTGCTTTCATTTTAGTTGGGGCTGAAGATTAAAGAATTTATTAGAAAAGCGTTCAGTGGTTTTTGACCCAGAGGGGGTTTTCCACCTAAATGTTTTTTGCCTAATTTGTTCTTTTATTTACTATTATTACTGCATAAACATTAATAATAATTGAAGATTAACTAATGGTCTGAAAAGATTTAAAAGTGTTAATTGCTAAGGAATATTGATTCACCCCCCCTCTTAGAGGCCATGATACCTGTACTGCTGAGAAGCTGCTCAAAAACCTGTGGTACCTAGAGATAAAGAAGACACTCAAGACAAGACAATGTCAACTAAAAACATAAAACAACTCGAGAATTAATCAAAAAAAAATTGGTGGCTGCTGGGAAATATTGCACAACATTGACTCCGAAAGGCTGGGAGACTGTTAGCTGGAACTGCTCATTGCGCAGTCTCAATTTCCAATGAGGCTAATTGCGGACTGGAACTGCGAAATGCACAGTACAGTGAAGCTGACTATTGACTAGAACTACGTAATGCACAGTCCAGTGAGGCTGACTACTGACTGAAACTATGCAATGAGAAAAACATTCAGGTTGGGTTGCTGGCTAGAACTACGTATTACACAGTTCTAGTGGGCAAGACTGGGGCACTGCCTCCCAGGATTGCGCAAAGAAAAGCTAGGAGCCGCTATGGGCAGCCTCTACACAATTCCTAGAGGCAAGGGAGAGCCTTGACTGCCAGGAATGCGTAAAGCATGTTGGGAGAAACAAGATCTGGGCCTGGACAACCCGGATCTGCCCAATGGCAACCTAAAAATGTGAAGGAGTGAGTGTGTCTGCAAAGATAGTGCAGATTTGAGTGAATAGACATGCATGCAATTTAAGCAAGTGCAAAAATCAATCAAGCGAAAAAACTATGAAGCTCATGAAGATAGTCACCGCAACGACAACCGTTAGTGCAGAAACAATGTTATGCATGCGACACTAAGGAAAGGTAATGAAAACTTGAAACAACACTTCTACAAGCTAAAACACATTGAAACGCCAATGGTCATTCAATAAAACAAAGGAAACAACACTCATACTAGACGAAAAATAAAAAGCCACAGAAATAGCAACAAAAGTGGTTTGAAAAGAAAAACTTGAAAAAGTTGTGTCGATTGTGTCAAAGGTTCCTAGATGCCTTAAGAATGCAAAAGCTCCAAGATCGAATGTGAATAATGAGATCTGAGGCATCGTTTAAATATATTTGGTGAAATTAGGGTTTATGATGCACATGCCACAAATCTAGGAAAAAGCGACACTTGGCGGGGAGTTTCTAAAAATGATTTTGCATGTAAATCCCACTGCTAAAAATAGATCCCTAAAATCTAAGGATGCTTTTTCACTTTTTTCTTTTTTATTTTTTTCGGGAAAAAGCTTCCCAACATGCAAGGAAGGATTGCACAGTTCTAGAGGGAGCCGGGAAACCTACCAACGCATGCAACGAGCAACCACTGAGGGAAAATGTTTGTGTTGTTTTTGGGTTGAGTGGCCCTGGCTGGCTAGCCAGCACTACACAATTTTCCAAAGCAGTGTTGTTCGCCAGTGCTGCACATTTCTGGAGAGCAGTGCAGCTGGCCTCGAATGCTCTACGCATTTTTGGAGAGCAGTGTTGGCTGGCCTACTCTGTGCAATTTTCTGGAGCAAGGTTGGATAGCCTGCTCTGCACAATTTTCCGGAGCAAGGTTGGATGGTGTGCTCTGCGTAATTTTTTGGAGGAAGGCTCGCTAGGATGATCTGCACAATTTTTTAGTGTAGAGAAACTATTGGGATGATTTGTGCAAATTTTGAGGGGAAGATAGGCTGACCTCAGGATTACACAGTTTTTCCCAACAACGGATTGATTGGATGTGAACCAAGTGTTCGGTCAGCTTGTGGTTGACCAACGGAACAAGTGAATGAACAAAATTGTTAAGCGACAGATGAAATGAAATAAACACAAGTACCTAATTAGTGAAGGATAGCTGCTATGATTTCAAGCAGGGAGACTCCAAAATGAAGCGAAGGCAAAATTTTGGACGGTGGTTGTAGCCACTAGAACATATAGTCAAAAGAGGAGTGATGAGGTAGAGTCAACTAAAAAAACCCTAAATAATAATAGGATGGTTGACAAAAACCCTACAAGACCTAAAAAAGGGAGAAATCAAATACAACCAAAGTGAAGATAGCAAAGGGCATTAAGATGTATTAATTTTTATTTTTATAATAATGTTGATGTTACAATTTTAAGTAGGAGTAATATGTATAAGGTCAATATTAATATAAAGTTTTTTAATTATTAATATTAGAATTAGAATGTTAAGAGTAAGGTAATTATCAATATAAATTTATTATTATTATAAAGTATAAAATAATAGTGCTACTAATATAAAGTGAAGTAATTATTATATAGGTTAATATTAATATAATGTATTATATATTAATGTATTAGGGATATGCATAAAGTATTTGTTAATGTAATGGTAATTATTAATATAAATTAATTACATTAATAGTATTGACTATGCGTCTAAGGGGAACCTCATCCTTGTGAATCTTAGGAGTACCATAAATCCTTGGGGTATATGGATTAGTTTTGATCAATTTCTTGTTGTCATGTTCATTACTGGGTTTGATTGAGTTGCATACATCTTTTGAGATTTTCTTCAACGGGTTATTGCTTAACTTCCTGTAACTCCCAACATTGTTGAAATGATCTAAATTTTTTTCATTGTAATATTTCGTATTCATGTTAACTACAGCTTCGTTCTTGTCTTCTTTCAAAACAACAATGTTAGGGTTGTTTCTTAAGGGTTTTAGTGATGGCTATCTAGATGTCAAATGAGAACATTTCTCTTCTAAGGTTTACCCACGATATGCTGGTAACAATCCCCTCTATCATTGATTCTATGGTTACCTTAGTACGATAAACAACTTGTAAGTGAAGAATCTTAAGGTGCACCAACAATTCTATAACAAAGTATGTTTTTTTTTTTTTCCTAACTAGGAGTTACAGTGCAAAGTGAAATGTTTTATTGTTACTAGAGTGATCCGAATTTAAACAGGAACGTGAAAAAATACAGAGATAACCATATACGCAAAGATGCAGCGGAAATAATACTTCATTCCATTAATGTAAAATACTGAAATATGCTTACAAACATAAATGGAAATAAACTAGCTAGGGCGATGGTAGCTTATCTCTGAGAAGAGATGTGGTGGCTACATGCCTCTGAACTGTGTTACAATGAGGCTTGAAGGCCTATTTATTGTTGAGAAACAATGGAAAACCCTTAACATCTTGAAACCTAACCCTAGAAGATGAAACGAAAAATTGTGGGCCCCGTTTGGGTAAATTGGTACATCAATTTCCCGGGGTCGTAACTTTGGCATACGATCTCCATTTGATGCGTACAATAGCTCACTAGAAAGATCTATCTGAGAAATACAACTTTTGGAAGAGGAACATCAGATGATGGACCCACGTTGCTCCCAGATTTCCCAAAAAACATCATTTAGGGCATCAAAACAGCTCCAGAAATTTAGGACCCGAAAAACTGCTAAAAATAATAAATTGTGCTAAAATTACGGAAACTGAAAAATTGAAAGAGACAGTTGTGGGGGTCCAAGTTGGACAAGTGGGTGGCCAACAAATTCCACCTGGATCATTCCTCCCCCCTTAGGAAGCAATGGTCCCCATTGCGTTGAGTTCCTCCATTTGCTGAACTTGGTCCCTGGTGAGCTGTTCTGCAATCTCGAATGTGTCCGGTAATGGTGGGATGCATGGTTGAGGGAGGTGCACATTGAACACTTGGTGCATGCGAAGGAATGGAGTGATCCAAAGCATTATTTCCCACAACCTTGGTAATGGCGTAAATACCATGTCGGCGTGGGCAAGCTTTTGATGAGCTCTTGTAAGGCGTTATTTCTGCAGATGCAACCAAACTTTATTGCCCACCTAAAGGTTGTGTGGTACCCTTGTGCATGAGGAGAAGTTGTTCCCATGTTATTTCATGACCATATCCCTTTGCTATTGTTGCTACATGGAGGAACCCTTCGCGGGGCTCATGGATGTGGTGACGATCTTCCCCTTACTTTGGGAGTGAACCAAAGAGAAAATGAATTTCCTAGTCTGGGAGATGAGCTTGCTGCCTTTCTTGGCAGTGATCAAAGAGGTGGCGGTAGGTGGGGCTATCTTCAGTATCCTATATAATGAATTACACAAATAAATAATGATAGCATGAGGCCTTGACTCATACACAGCATGTCACCTCCACAAGTATGGTTGGCCTAATAATACATCACAAACATCCAGAGGTGTAACATCACACAATACCTCATCTATGAAGGGCTTGATGCTGTAGGGAAGGTGGCACTACTGGCAAAATTTGAGATCTCATCCTTCATAAAGCCACCCGATACTTTATGGCTGCGGATGTGGTGTAGCCGATAGGCCCAACTGCTTCATGACCTCTACTGAAATGAGGTTCTTTTGGCTCCCAATGTTGACAACGAATTATAACAATGAACCCTTCACCCACATCTATGAGTGGAAAATACGTTCCCCCTCCTCTGGATCTTTGGGTTCATTCTTCTAGATCTTGGCGGTGGCAACAGTGATGCTGGGCTCCACATCAATGCTCTGCGTCCCTTTGCCATTCCCCTTGTCGGGTTCTGACTCAAGGTCGGAACATGCATATGATTTTGAAGCCTTCAACTCGGCCACCGGTGACTGCTTGGTCCGACACTCGTGTTGTGAGTGGGGCTATTTTGGAACTCACACCACTTTCCTGTTTCCTTCTTTGACTTCGTGGTGTTGTTATTTTCTTGCAGCTTCGACAGGTTGTCTTGGGCCACCTTGCCTTGGCTTTGTCCTTTAGTCTTCGGATTCATAGGTCCAAAGTCTCACTTCTTCTATTTGAACTTTTGCTCGATTTTGACAGTGTATCGGTATGCCATGCCGAGCGAGGAGATGTTCAAGGAACTCCATCTCTTCCTGGATGTATCTGTGTAGGCAGCCACGGTATTTGAGTAACAAATGCAACTCAGAGTCCTTGATACCCAATTGTGTGCGAAGGCTATGAAAAATGTTTGTGAACTCTGGCACATCTTGGTCTCTTCCTTGCTGCAGTGTGGTCCATTTGATGTATTTGTCCTCATAGCTTTTGACAGGGTAGTACTACTCCTTGACAGCATCCTAGAATGAATCCCAAGTGGGTGTGGCTGAAAATAGCGAGCCCATACTTTCATTCTTATACTCGCAGTAAGTTTCCCACCAGTCCTTGACGTAGGGGGCTACTTTGAGAAGAGCGAAAACAATCTTTTCCCGACTCGAAAATTCATGAACAAAAAAATACCCATCTAGTAGATTTAACCATTTATCTATAGCATCTGCTTCTATCTAACCCTCGAAGATGGGGGTTTCAAAATTAAATTTTACCTTAAAGGGTGTGGTGTTTCCAGAGTAGCTAATGGAAGCCGATGCATCGCCTCTGGGTAGCCGCTAAAGGATCTGGGCAAAGTTGTCCATCATCGCGTTCCTTTGCCACTCGAGGGCTTCTTCGAGCAAGATTTTGATAGGATCTCCTGCCCCCCCATATTTCTTTTCATCTGCCATGGGAGGTCGTCAAGGTTTGCAAGGCTGATCTTGCAAAGCTTCAACCAGCTCGAGCCCTAGCTCCTTATATCCCGACCTCGTTGGGGACATGCAAAGAAAAACAGAGAAAAAAGCAAACCGCTTTGATACCACTGACCTAGATTTAAACAGGAATGCAATAAAATACAGAGATAACCATATACGCAAAGATGCAGTGGAAATAATACTTCATTTCATTAATGTGAAATACTGAAATATCCTTACAAACAGAAATGGAAATAAACCAACTAGGGCGATGGTAGCTTATCTCTGAGAAGAGATGTGGTGGCTACATGCTTCTGAACTGTGTTACAATGAGGCTCTAAGGCCTATTTATTGTTGAGAAACAATGGAAAACCCTTAACATCCCGAAACCTAACCCTAGAAGATGAAACACCAAATTGTGGGCCCCATTTGGGTAAATTGGTGCATCAATTTCCCGGGGTCGTAACTTTGGCATATGATCTCCGTTTGACGCGAACAATAGCTCGTTAGAAAGATCTATCCAAGCACTAAAACTTTGAGAAGAGAAACATCGGTCCATGGACCCATGTTGCTCCCATATTTCCCAAAAAAACATCGTTTAGGGCCTCAAAATGGCTCCGGAAATTCAAGACCCGAAAAACTGCTAAAAATAGTAAATTGTGCTACAATTACGGAAACTGAAAAACTGAAAGAGACAGTTGTGGGGGTCCAAGTGGAACAGGTGGGTGGCCACCAACATCCATCTATATCATAGAGAATGTGTTTGCTACATAAGTTGTTTGAAGAGGTAGTGAAATCAAATTACACAAAAAAACAACAATTGAAGAAGCATATGTTTTGGTGAGACAAACGATCATTAGGCGTACCGTTTATAGATAAATATCACATGTCTTTAAGGGATTGTTAAAATATTGATGATATTCTCTTCCGAGTTCTAAATAATCTCTTTTTACTGGAGTAATTACTATTGTAATCAATATGTCGCATTAATTGTTACATAGTAGATTTAGGATCAAGGACAAATCATCAAAATTGCACCTAAATGCTAGATAATATAATCTAATATCTAAATATTCTATTTCATGAGATGATCAAAAGTTCAAGTGCTAAATTTTTCATGATTTGACAATGATTTATGGACATGTTACACATAATTTGGTAATACTTGTCAACAAAACAAATCACCAAACACATAATTTTCTCTTATAAATTTCATGTGCAACTTATGGGATAATGTGATGAGGTTATGAAGGATGATGAGTAACACTTAAGATCCAACATCAATTAAATTTTGTATCTTGATCAACTTAAGTCTCATTAAATATTACTATGCTATTAATGAATATAACTCATACTTGGTATCTCAATGATTTGTTGGATAGTTGTTGTGAATGCAAGCATTTTTCATCATAATCTATGCAACTTGCAAAATTTGGTTAAAATATGTGGATGCCATAATCTCGTAGTTCATAGTGCAACTAGTTATTGCTAAGTTCCGAACACATATAGTATCAACATCTCTATTACATGATCATAAAAATCTTTTGACTTGATAATACATGGTTGTAATGTTTATTCTCGAATTATCCATTTATATTGAGGCATAATTGGGTAATTTATGTTTCACTTGGATGTTGAAGATTGTCATAAAACACTTGATCTATTTCTAGAACTATAAAAACAAGTTCTTATTAGCTCACTTCATTTGTAATTAGAATCTTGTGTTTATTAACATTAATCAAATAAGTTCCTTGCATACTTCGTCACATTTCTCACATTCTAAGTAAAGTGGTTGTTTGGTTAAAAAAATTCATAATCAATCCAAGCTAAAGGATCACTCTAACATCTACAACGAGTTAGCCTGATTGACCTTTGGGATAACTCTGTAGACTAAGATATATTCTTTCCTTTAGCCTAAAGAGTGGGCCAAGGTGACCAAGGTGACAATGGGCCATTTTCCTAGTAGTTACGTCTAGGTTCTCCTTTTCATGGTGAAGAATGTTTCACATATTTAGAGTTTGCACAATGACACCTAAGCCATTTATTACACTAGGTCTATTCCCCCTACATAGAAACTCTTGTAATCCATGAGTCCCCATGTCGACTCCAAGACTCCATGCAAGCACCCAAATGACACTATGTTGTCTAAGGCCCAATGTGCTCCTCCAAGATGCAAAAAATTATTCCTAATAAACATGTTTCTCCAAGCAAGCAACCATATCCATGTGCCCATCATATGAAATATCACCAAACCCGTTGAAGGATCTCTAATGCCCTAGGGAAGAATATCACACAAGCTCCCATCTAAGATCAAGGAACCTTTGAGTAATATATCTCTAGTGTGCAAATCCAACATGGACCACCTCTTGTGCAAATCCATCATGGATCAACAAGGGAATAAAGATACACCATTGATCTCATATGACCATATACTAAAAACTGATGTAGAATTGATTAGCCATTAATGAGTTTGAATGTTAACTGAATGCACAGAATCGAGGGAAAATGCTTGAATTGATCACTTTACAACAGCTGATAAACCATAAGTAAGATGCAAAACAGAAGTATAAACAGCAAAAACACAGTTATACTAGGCAGCAAGATTGATTACAGAGTTCGTCCCTGATGGACT
The DNA here is from genome assembly GCA_031772625.1 of Pinus tabuliformis. Taxonomy (NCBI): domain Eukaryota; kingdom Viridiplantae; phylum Streptophyta; class Pinopsida; order Pinales; family Pinaceae; genus Pinus; species Pinus tabuliformis. The sequence goes on from CM062815.1 coordinate 841,141,886, forward strand.
ACGTCTTCGACTCCACTTTCAAGACGGGCAACTGTTTTATTAGGAATGAGAAGAAAGGAGTTGAATACACAGTGATTTGAACCAACTTTCCAACACCACTTATGGTTTCCAAATCTGACTCCGAATGCTCCTAAGACACTGAAAACAAAACAACCTATGTCCTCCAAAACCTACATACAAAAACCAAAACCACTCCAACTATTATTCAATGAGAAAATCTGCCTCTTATAGGCCTACAAGTACATAATAACCTCCATGGGCTGATTACAAGATGAATTGGTTGCTCCATGATAAGTTTGGGAACTCGGTCTTATGGTTTTGTGCCACCTAGACTAGGTTGGCATGGTCACCGAATTAAGTTTAACAAATAAACTATTGAAAACCAAAATTAAAACTTTATAATAAATTCTGAAACCGCAAACAGTTTGGCTGCGCGAATTATGTGGACCGTTGGCATGTGACCAAGCAGACTAACCCATGGCAGCCATCTGAAGGGTTATCCCCGTAGCTTTGGCAACCAACCTGCCGACAACTTACCTATGCTCACATGACGGTTGACCCCGCTGCAGTTACCACTGATGGCTTTCCACTAACATTCCCGCTTGACTGTTCACATAACTTTGTTGCGGTTTAAATCACCGCACGGTTTAAGTTGGCGGTTAGTGCTATCCTCGCTGCAAACTCTTCTGCCTGTTCACATGACACGGTCCCACCATGGTCAGATGCTGGCGGTTAGGACTGTGTTATGAACAATTTTGTAATGTTTTGTATGGTAAAATAGGCCGAGAGCTATTGTTTAGGTTTGTAATGTATTAATTCATAGTTTAATGTATTTTCATTAGGGTTTGAGCTTAGGTAAGGAATTTTAATAATTCTTTTGAATGGAATGTTGAGTATTTGAAATAGGTAATGGTGTTTAGGTCTTTAGGATTAGAACTAGCATTAGGTTTGGATGCATTTTGATTTAGCATAGGTTTTAGTCTAGGGTTTAGCATAGGATTTAGGGTTGGTGCATAGATTCTAATTTATTTTAAAAAACCCATATGTACAATTTTGTCACAATGTGACGTTCGAGAAATTCATCACTTGATGACAATAAACCCATGCCAATCATTGACAAACGATGATATCAAACCTCTGCCACAACGACAACCCATGCACATCGTTGAATCTAGTTGTCTTTGCAACAACAACTCGGATGGTGAATCTATGCTACTGATGACGCTATTGTCGACACATCAAACCTGCAAAGTCGAACGACAAAATACATGTCATCGACTAATCATGGTAGAACTGTCGATGAACATAAGTCGACAGCCAGGTACAATACCACATCAACTGAATGCCATGAACATTACCTGCACAACCTGATCATAACCAACATTATCGATCTGTCGAAGCTGAACTGAAACGATGACGAAACTGAACAACACCCATGAACACTGATGACACCACTTTGAATATCTGTGCAATTGAATCAATGGATCCTCCTAGATCATTCCTCTCCACTTGAAAGCTTTTGGACCATAAAATTTTGACTAAACATTTAGTCAATGAGGGTAGAACTCCTCTCTTTCCACCTTGACCTGACAATGTGCCAATACATTCAATCAATCACCTGCAAATGATGACCTTGATGATGTTGACCATGATACCTTTTGATTTAGTGACCTGTTTCTTCCATCCGCAGTATGAAAAACCTGCGACGATGGGCAAACAACATATTATCAACATGGAAATTGAATTCTTTCCACAAAGAATCATGAGTTAGTGATTCAAAAACATCTTTGAAAACAATATTTGTAGAACTTTGTTCAATACATCTAATGGGTATTAACAATATACTTTCCAAAATAGCTGAAATATTCAAAGACTCCTTTGATTTTGACTTCATATCAATTACCTGACTTGATTTACTTTCTTGTTGACTGATTACTAAGTGAACTTACTGCACAGAACTCATCCACCTGTGACGTAAAAACTGTTGCAACTTAGTTTGATTTTCAAAGTATTTAAGTAATTGTTGATTTATTTGAATCACTATTTCTTCATCTATTAACTAACATTTCCATTGACTAACACCTTCACTTAATGCATTAGTTTTCAAATCTTGGTAAGGAAACTTTAGATCTGCTTTCGAAAATGCTTTGTCATGAAAACTTATAGACTTCCTCTCTACTTGAAAGGAGGCTTCATTACTTTTTAAAGCATGAAATGATGATGTAATACCAAATAAATGTAATGCTGACTTTCCCTGATACTAACCTGCACCCCTGAAACTCAAAATAAACATACCATTTGAAACAAGTCTCTGATTAGACTCACATGTACCATTCCCTGCAATACACTGCTGATGATGATAGTTTCTAGAATTCAGTTGAATGAATGAGTTGAGATTCATTCTGTCTTTAAGAAGATGTTCATAGGACATTAAATGTATCTCATGTTGCTTATCCTGTTTATGAATAAGATTTCTTGGAAAATAATTAACCACCTTGACCAATTGATCTATAAATTGAATCTCGCATCTTGAACAATCATCCTTATGTTGTTCCTTAATAAACATGAGTACATATTTACTTGAACTTATTAACTACTTAACTTGATTTGTAACAATTAAATCCAAGTTTGATTTGAATTTATGTGCCCTAACAATAAATTCAACCCCTTCTTTCTTTAGGTGATATTTATGTTCTCTTCTGTAAAACACTGCATCTCTATTATAAAGATAAGGACTTCCTAAGACAACTCCACATATGTCTACTAGGACCACATCTAATTCCACTTCATCAATGTACTTAGATGTAATTGCAAATTTTAATCGACACTGCTTTGTGACATGTCTCTGAGTTGATTTATTAATCCAACCCAATTGGTATGGTATTGGATGATTCCATGTCTCCAATCCCAATTGATTAACTATATGTTCAGATATTAAATTTGCTTGTGATCCACTGTCAAACATTGTATCAATATTTGTATGCTTAGAAGTTATCCTTATGTGGAAGATTTCAACTCTTTTACGCTCATGTGGAGGATTTATGTTTGAAGAAGATACATTAGTTTTTGAACTTGAACCAGTATCAGAAGTTTTACTTTTCGTAACCATGGCAGTTATCCTCCTTTCCTCACCTGAATCTGAACCCAGATCTTTTTGGACTGCTGCAATGGCCTTCTTTTCATCCTTTGCCTTAAGGAACTTTTTGGGCTTAAGTTCTGGATGAAGTTTCCAACACTTTGATTCATCATGACCGATTCTCTAGCAATGAGAACAGGTAGATCTTTCCTTCTGAATGATCGCTGATTTCTTTCTCTTTGAAATGTTCTTCCCCTTACTATCACTAGAATCTCTAGTTTCCAACTCTTTGGATGAATGAGATGACAACTTGAATGGTCTACCACCTGATTCAATATGTATGGCCTGAACACACACCTCGTCAAAATCATCAGGATTAAACATCAATAAAGTACGCTACAAATATGAATGTAAACTGCCGAAGTATTTTAACAAAGTTTCACGTGTATCCAATGAAATACCAAGTGCCAATGATTTCTTTCTGAACTCCTTAGTAAAATCCTGAACACTCTGCCCTTTACCTTACCTCAGATTCTGCCAATCAATAACAACTTGTTTCATGTATCCTAAAGGATAGAACTGTTTCCTAAGAGATTTCAAAAACTTAGACCATGAAGAGATGACTTTTCCTTTACGCTTTACATCTAGCTGAGTTTTTCTTTCCCACCAAATTAAAGTTGTTCCCCCCATTCCAAGTGTAGCTAACTAATTTTAGTTTTATCTTTAGAAATGTTCTGAATGCGACAATACACTTCTAACTGCTTTATCTAGTTATCTAGCTTTTCAGGATTCATTTCGCCATCATAAACAAGTATCTCAAATTTAACATCAAGTTTCAAACGAGATGTTTTCTTAGGTTTCTTTTCCGTTTCAGATTCTGCATTGGAAGAAGAAGAAGAAGAAGAAGAAGAGGATGATGGAAGTGAAGGTGGTTTATCATTCTTCCCTTTACCTCTGTCCTTCTTCGACGCCTTTGAAGAAGAAGGTGCATCTCTCACCTTCTTGTCTTCGTATAATTATCCCAACATCTGCTGCATAGTTAAGAACACATGCTGAAAATGTTCCTCACTCATCTTTGTTTCAGTGTTTTCGCCTGCATCAGGTCTTCACATGGTCGATTTCTGAATGACTTGTCGCTTTCCAATCTCTGGATCGATCTGTTCAAGGATTCCTTCTCCTCGTTGCAACTTAGCCCTGGTTAACATTCAATGGAACATTCTACAAAAGAAACTTGCTTTGGTACCAAATTATATGATCTGATATGACCATATATATAAAATTGATGTAGAATTAATTATCCATTAATGAGTTTGAATGTTAACTGAATGCACAGAAATCGAGGAAAACTGCTTGAATTGATCACTTTACAACAGCTGATAAACCATAAGTAAGATGCAAAACAGAAGTATAAACAACAAAAACACAGTTATACCAGACAATAAGATTTATTACCGATAGAATTGTTTCCTAAGAGCTTTCAAAAACTTAGACCATGAAGAGATGACTTTTCCTTTACGTTTTACATCTAGCTGAGTTTTTCTTTCCCACCAGATTAAAGCTGTTCCCCCATTCTAAGTGTAGCTAGCTGAATTTTAGTTTTATCTTTAGAAATGTTCTGAATGCGACAATACACTTCTAACTTCTTTATCCAGTTATCTAGCTTTTCAGGATTCATTTTGCCATCATAAACAGGTAACTCAAATTTAACATCAAGTTTCAAAAGAGATGTTTTCTTAGGTTTCTTTTCCATTTCATATTCTGCACTGGAAGAAGAAGAAGAAGAATAAGAGGATGATGGAGATGATGGAGGTGAAGGTGGTTTATCATTCTTCCCTTTACCTTTGTCCTTCTTCGATGCCTTTGAAGAAGAAGCTGCATCTCTTGCCTTCTTGTCTTCATACAATTCTCCCAACATCTACTGCATAGTTAAGAATGTCTGCTGAAACTGTTCCTCACTAATCTTTGTTTCAGTGCTTTCGCCGCATCAAGTCCTGACATGGTCGATTTCTGAACGACTTGTCGCTTTCCAATCTCTGGATCAGTCTGTTTAAGGATTCCTTCTCCTCGTTGCGACTTAGACCTGGTTAACATTCAATGGCACATTTTACAAACGAAACCTACTCTGATACCAAATTATATGATCTGATATGACCATATACTGAAAATTGATGTAGAATTGATTATCCATTAATCAGTTTGAATGTTAACTGAATGCACAGAAATCAAGGAAAACTACTTGAATTTATCACTTTACGACAGCTGATAAACCATAAGTAAGATGCAAAACAGAAGTATAAACAACTAAAAAATAGTTATACCAAACATCAAGATTTATTACGGAGTTCGTCGCTGATGGACTATGTCTCCATGTCCGCTTTCAAGATGGGCAACCGTTTTATTAGGAATGAGAAGAAATGAGTCTATTACACAGTGATTTGGATAGAATGAACTTGCACATAGGGCATTATGACCTCTATCATCATATAGGTCTCTGAACCAGCTTTCGAATGCCGCTTACAGTTTCCAAATCCGACTCTGGATGCTCCTGAAACACTGAAAACAAAACAGCCTATGTCCTCCAAAACTTGCATACAAAAACCAAAACCACTCCAGCTATTCTTCAATGAGAAAATCTGCCTCTTATAGGCCTATAGGTACATAATAACCTCCATGGGCTGATTACAAGATGAATTGGTTTCTCCATGATGAGTTTGGGAACTCGGTCTTATGGTTTTGTGCCACCTAGACTAGGTTGGCATGGTCACCGAATTAAGTTTAACAAATAAACTGTTAAAAACCCAAATTAAAACTTTATAATAAATTTTGAAACCGAAAACAGTTTGGCTACGTGGATTCTGTGGATCATTGGCATGTGACCAAGCGGTATAACCCGTGACATCCACCTGGAAGGGTTATCCCCGCAACTCCGGTGACCAACCCGCCGATGGCTTACCTCTGCTCACATGACAGTTGACCCTGCTCTGGTTACCACTGACGACTTTCCACTAACATCCCCACTTGATTGTTCACATAACTCCATTTTGGTTTAAATCTCGCATGGTTTAGGTTGGCGATTAGTGCTAACCTCCACCACAAACTCTTCTTCCTTCTCACATGACACAGTCTCGCAGCGCTCAGATGCTGGTGGTTAGGACTATGTTATGAACAATTTTGTAATGTTTTGTATGGTAAAATAGGCCGAGAGCTATTTTTTAGGTTTGTAATGTATTAATTCGTAGTTTAATGTATTTGCATTAGGGTTTGAGCTTAGGTAAGGATTTTTAACAATGCTTTTGAAGGTAATGTTGAGTATTTGAAATAGGTAATGGTGTTTAGGTCTTTAGGATTAGAACTAACATTAGGTTTGTATGCATTTTGATTTAGCATGGGTTTCAGGCTATGGTTTAGCATGGGTTTCAGGCTATGGTTTAGCATAGGATTTAGGGGTGGTACATAGATTAGGATTTATTTAAAAAAACCCATATGTACAATTTTGTCACAAAGTGACGTTCGTGAAATTCATCACATGATGACAATAAACCCATGCCGATTGTTAAAAAATGACAATATCGATCCTCTGCCATGACGACAACCCACGCACATCGTTGACTCCAGCTGTCTTTGCAACGACAACTAGGACGATGAATCTATGTTACTAACGATGTTGATGTCGACACATCAAACCTGCAAAGTCAAACGAAAAAACACATGTCGTCAACCAATCCTGGCGGAATTGTCAATGAACATAAGTCGATGGCCAGGTACAATACCACATCAACTGAATACCATGAAAATTACTACGAACATTACCTGCACAACCTGATCATAACCAACACTATCGATCTGTTGAAGCTGAACTAAAGTGACGATGACACTGAATGACACCCATGAACATTGACGACGACACTTTGAATATATGTGCAATTGAATCAACGGATCCTCCTGGATCAACCATGTAACCAAAATATGAATAAGTGTCAATTTTGGCAGCTTAGGGACAAACTTCCTCCTTTAGACAATTTTCCTCATTAAGAAAGAACCCTACTAGCCCTTTGAAGAATTTAATTTGGTTAAGGAAAAATATATTTTTAATATGGAAACCCACGTGTGCATAAAATGAAAGTTCAACCCAAAAGGAAATTGGACACCATTGGATGGTTATAAATACAATTCAAGTGACCATCATTTGCAAATCATCAATCATTCTTCTTTCTTTGGTTTGGCTCACATAGATCTGAAATTGGTTCGTGGGGAATTCGTTCGCATAAGTCTGAAATTGCAAGGTCTGAGCTCGCACGTATGGATTAGGGTTTTTTCTTCATAACCGCAGGGTTGACACATGATATTTTTGGTTGGAGAGGCACAAACACAAACCTATGCATGCATTTGGAACATTTCAGCCACACACATATCTCTCTTTCTCTGTGCGGCTTGAAACTAGGGTTTCATTTGACAGTTGACCACAAGCTTCTGAATCATCATTTTTATTAGTATTATTGATGGGTTCATCTGTGGGATATTGTTTGGTTGGTTTCACTAGATAGTCTTGTGAATGAAGAAATGGATCATTGTACTCTCTTTGTTGAAAAATTCAATGATAATCTAATAAGAAGAAGAATTTGAAAGGGTTTTCCCCCTTGTAGGGTTTTTCCCTAGTCCTCGACTAATCCTGGTGTCTTTATGGGTGAATGCTTTTCTTCTATTATTCCTTTATGTTTCGCTACATTGGTGATGATATTGTTCTTTTTGTATAATTGCATATGTTTTTAATGATGTTTTGATGTTATGGGGTGAATTAAATATGTAAATGATGAAATTTAATTATCTAAAGAAAAGAACAATATAGCTCTAAGAAAAATTAACATGGTATCAGAGTTGGGCTAAAGAAAAGTCATTGAGACCACCCCTGAGAAGACACTTTTAATGGAAGCAAAGGAATATGGAGCAGTCCTAGAAGAATGCCAAGGTTTGAAGGAAACCTTAAGCAATTTGGTTATTGGGGTTTGATGGATATCATGAGGTTAAGGCTTGGAAGAAACCTTGGGATAAGATAAAGGCTTGAGTTTTGTAGTTTTGAAACCCTAGCATGATTAATGAGAAGTTGTTCTAACACTTGTGACAAATTTGAGTGCAAACCTAGTTGAGCTAAGCTCAATTAGGCTTAGCTGCTAACGAAGTTGATGGGAATATTGAAGGCAACATCGTTACATGGATAATGAACAATATTAACTGTTGAAGATTGGTTCAATAGGAACCTAATCTCCTCTTATTAAAGATACGTACCTTTTATATGTATGTTACTTATTTGTGATTCTATTCTTGTTTAGAATTATTGATTTGATTATTGCTTCTTGCATATTTGAGTATGTGAATACTTCTAACCTCCAGATGAGATGTGATAAGCAAATCCTTGTTGAGGATCATCTAAATTGAATGTAAATAAAGCTAGTACAGGAAGAGAAGAACCGGTGTTGGACAACGAGAAAAGTACTTAAGGATTTTTTTTTAAGTTTTCAAAGTAGCATCCAAAAAGTATAATATGCAAGTCCTACAGCTACCAATGACAAATAAAAGCTACAATTTGCAAAGGTACATGTATACTATAATGCATGTGTAGTATATTGTTTTAGTGTCATGATTTAGTTGCAAGATTTGGGGAAAATTAAGCCCTAAGGTATGTTGAATACCACCATCATGAACGACTCATGCATGCATATGAAAGTAAGTTTGATTTCTGGTACATGTGATATATTGGTGCTCTTGATATTTGGCAAGGCATGGTGGATTTCCTAATTTTATAAAGTTGGCTAGAAACATTGATTTTGATAACTTGATACTATAGCTTATGATAAGCATGACAACCGTGATAATAAAAGTGTGACAATAAGATTGATACTCAAGATCTTATTGATCTTAATATGGTTTTGATATGTTAGTAAATTTTACTATGTGACAACAATGAATGCCCTGATTTGATTGAGTAAAGAAGTGATGTTGTGATTATGATCCTTAAGGTATGAATATACATTTATATGACTCTAACTAGTGATGAAGATTTGATGACATGTTTGTATGTGATGATGAAGTATTTGATGAGGATTTTTTATGACTATGATGCATATATGTTTGAAAATCTGATATAGTTGTGAATCCATGATCTGACAATTTTGTTGATGCATAAGAATATTACGATAGACATGTTGATGTCTTGAATGATGATTGAAGAGGCTTTCCATTAGGAGGGAGAAACTCCATTATTATTTGCAATAAGTCTTTTGATTATTGAAGAAAGGTTTATGAACGTGAATAGATGATCTTGTTGAAGGAAGACGTTTTGTCAAATTTTGATTCGAGCAGAAAGGGTTTCTCCTAATCTAAGCCCCAACTGCTGGAAGAAAGGCTCAAGGGTGTGACCACAAGCCTCCCAGCTACACAGAAGAAGGCCTGTGGGTGCGGTTGATCCTGTAGGATACAAAAACTAGAACCTATGCATGAAAATCAAAAGTGCTCTAGGAGGATGACAAATCTATAGACATGAAGATGATGATAGAGAGTTCTATGAGAAAGGAAGTTTTAAGGAACTATGAAATCTACATATTGTTTGACTTGTTGCATAGAAAGTCAATGTCTTAACTCATCTTGTGTTTGCAGGACTCTGTAGTATGCCTATCAGTTTGTTATTTGCCTTGATTTGATCATTGAAGCTAGTATATGGCAGTATTTGGTAAAAGTTGCAAGGGTGTGACAAAGACTTAGCTTAATATAGATGAACAATATTAGAACTTTGATAAGTTCATAGATATGTTTTGGCTTATGGATTGATTGAATTCACAATGATAACAAGATCAGGTTTTGATCAATTTTTGGAATGGTGATTTTCCTTGATGTGGAACTACAGTATGGGCATAGTAACTCTCAGTGATTAATATTGGTATGCAATATTGATTTTGTATTGACATCAGTGGCCTTGGCACATTGGTTAAAGTGTAAAAAATTGTAATTCAGTATGTAGTGATCTCACAATGAATGGATGGAACTTATATGACTTATCCTTGATGTATGGATTTACATCTAGGGACAAAAATTATTCATATTATGATCATGAGGATGGCTTGATAAAGTTTGGCTTGATATTTCTTGGTAAATGACAGTTACTAACATGACACGAGATAAGGTTGTAACCTAGTATTTTGGTATGAGCTCTACCTGTCACCTAGTCTGAAAAGTTTGATAGTGATATTAGTAGGAAGTAGGAACTTTTATCACTTTGATTTGACATTTAAGGCTTGATAAGCAGACTTGGTTAATTTTATTTCATAATATTGATTTGTTTAAGGCTGAGTATGTTGGTTTGGTCCATATTATGTTTGCAGAAAGCACTGTATGGTTTGAAGCAAGCCTATCGAACATGGTATGTCTACACTGACAATTACTTGGTAAAGCTTGGAAGACGTGTCGATCCAAACCTCTACTTCAAAGTGTTCTAATGTATGCCCTTGATTTTGGTTTTATATGTTGATGATCTATTCTTGGCAGGTAACGAGCCTCTGATGATCAAAGTAAGAGGGAGTTGGCCTCTGAGATTAAGATGGAATACCTTGGCATGATGCACTACTTTTTGGGTTTAGAAGTTTGGAAAATGAAAATATGTTGTGAAGTTATTTGGCATGATGGAATGAAAATCCTTAGACACCCCAATGGAATTGAATTTCAAGAAGTTATGCAAAGATATTGTTGAACTTAACTTGGAAACCGACAATTAATTGAAGCATTGATGTTCCTTATGAACACCCATTTAGATATATGTTTTGCAGAGAACAACTTGAGTCAATTCATGATTGAGTCACTTCATACACATTGTGTTTCCGCCAAGCACATTTGCATGGGATGATCAATCTTGGTCTGAGATATACTTCCAGAGATGTATGACTGCATGGATACACTAATGTTGACTGAGCTGGAAAGAATTATTGACAAGAAGAGAACATTTGGGTGTTGTTTTATCTTGGGATCTGCCATTATATTTTGGATAAGATAGACGTTCGTAGCTTTAAGCAAGACTGAGGTTGAGTACATTGTTACTAGCATGGCTAGCTTTGGGACAGTTTGCTTGAAAAATATCTTTGAAGAGTTGTTTGAGGAAATTCTTAACACGACAGTGATACATTGTAGAATGGGATATAATTGGAAGAAAATATCGTATATTGTTGGGATTGAAATATCTTCATGCATTAAGCCAATTCTGCTATATGAGACAATCTTAGGCTTGTGGTTGCTACCTCCGTGATAGGGAGAAAGGAAGAATAAGGTATCATTTTATGTCATGTATTTGTTCTAACATAATATTGATTTGATGTCCTGCATGAACATGAAAATAAAGCATTGTTGCTCTTGGTAATGCATGAGGCAGTATGATTGAACTTTTAAGTGAACTGTTTAAGCAAGTATCAGATATGAACATGTTGATATGTTTTTGATCTACAGAGATCAGGGATGATTAAGGACATTGAGCTAGCTCTTCCTCCCTGTCTAAGCTCCTAGGGTGAGTTGTAGAGATCCTAAGGTTGAGGGATCTCTGGTCAATAGGGTATCACCCCTATCAGTCACCCATAGGGTGGAAGACGTATGCTCCCCTATCTTGGTCTAGCAGAGTATACCCAAGTTGGCATCATACCCACAAGTCGAGCTTGTTGGGATTGTAGCTCCTTGTCTGGCCAACAGGTTGAGAAAGCTTGGGGGTGTGTGATCCTTACCTTTTGTAAGTCGGGTATCTCACCCAAGCTTGATTATGATGCAAGTGTTCTACCACATGACTCTTAAGGTCATTATTGGGAAGATCAATAGGAAATAAGACAGATGAGATATTATATCTCGCCTATTGCTTGACATAGGATGGAAGACGTATAATCCCCTATGAGATGACTTGGGGTGAGAGTTTTTGATTTGAGGTAGCATTAGATGTTCTCTAGCCATGAAAATTGGTGGATAGGTTGAAGCACATGAAATCTCCATGACCCAGAAATGGTTTGGGGAAATTCCACTCGGTTGGAGAGATATTAAAATAATTAATATTTTTAATGGGTTCCAAGGTCTAAACTTAGGAAAATAAAAATATTAATGGGTATTAATATAAAACTAGATGAGAAGGTTCTAAATGACATGGATCAATCCAAATCTAATATTAACCATTGATTAGAGATTTAATCTCAGGTGTTGAAGACTCAACAAAAAAAGTATAAGAGGAGGCTTGAGGGTTAGTTGGAGATACAATAAGTTGATCAGTCAGTTCGATTTTCTCGAGCGGGGTTTGCTAAGAGAAATCGAACCAGTGATTAGAGTTGTAGTGAGGTGCAGTGAGTGCATAGTCGAGAGGCATAGATAGTGCCGGAAGACCAGCGTGAGGCAGAGAAGGCTACGCATAGCCAACAGGAGGCACATAGAGGCGCAAAGTGATTGCGTAGAGGGCTAGAGGGTCTGTGTGAGTGACACAGAGGGCCAGAGAGCCAGCGCAAAGCATCTGTAGGTTGACGCATAGCCTTAAAGAGGCATTGGAGAGATTTTCGTGGAGCAGACTTTCCAAATATCTACTTCTAAAGAGAGGTATTACTGCCATATTGATTTCTCTATCGGGTGAGTCAGTTTGGCACCCAAATGTTACAATTGAGACAACCCAATTAATGACTAAGCTAACTAATTGTCTTAATTAACTCAAGATGAATTAATTAATTATTTTTCAAACAACTAGTGAGACTAAATTCGAATTTTAATTCTCAATTTTGATTCAAGGACAAATCAAAATTGGAATATATCCTGAAATGTTATCTATAGCAGTGTTAGTTTTAGCATTTCTTGTTGCTATTTTCAACAGATTTGGAGTATATCCTGAAATGCTATTTATAGAAATGCTATTTTTAGAATTTCTATTTTTGTCATTTCTTTTTGCTATTTTCAAGTGGATACATGGCATGTTGTGCAAGTTCATTCATCAGAATAAGCCAAAACAAAAAATTCTTTCGAAAAGTAGACTTGATGAAGGAATAAGAAGCAGGTGTGACTTGGTGAAGGCACAAGAAACTAACAGACCTGGTGCACAACAATAAGACTCGGTGAAAGTAAAAGAAACTCACATACATTGTAAAGAAGCAAGTAGATTCAGTGAAGTAAGTTGGTTCCTACAAAGTAGTAGAGGGGATTGATATCTCATGTAGGTTGGTTCCTACAAAGCAGTAGAGAGGAATGATATCTCTTATAGGTTAGTTCCCAAAAGGAAGCAGATGAGATTGGATTCTCATATAGGTTGGTGTCTACAAAGAAACAAAGGGGATTATTTTCTCCTAAAGGTTGGTGCCCATAAAGAGGTAGAGGGGATTGGTGTCTCCTATAGGTTGATGCTTACAATTTGATTTAATAATATCTTGGTGCCTAAACATTGATGTAATAATACATTGGTGCCTAAAAGATATTTCATATAAAGTAGTTTTGTGGTTTTCTCCTATAAGGGCTTCCATGTATATCTTGTGTTACTTGTTCATTTTATGAGATTGATGTTTTATGATATTATAACATTTAAATAAGTAAAAAAATTCATTATATTAATTCATCCGCATCACAATGTAATTTAGAATCCACCGATTGCTATCAGAGTAGGTTCCTTCAAAATAAATCTAACCACTAGAAGGAACCTTTCAAAGTGACAATGTGTTGGACCACTATTTTGTCATTATTATGATCACATTTTAAATTCTATTTCATCCATTTCTATCATTCTTTATCACGCCATTTATCATAATTTATCATATAATTATATTTCATAATTATTTATGCTCTTGTGGTTGTTCTCTTTAATTTTTAATAAATTGAAGATTATTATGCATGATTTTGCCAATGATAGTTTATTAATGAATTTGCTATAACATTAATTACAATTTTAGCCTCCAATATCTCTTCTAGATTTCAAATTTGGTCTTCAACTCATAGTCAAATATTCCAACTCAAAAAAAATTTGGGATAAAAACTATAAATTTTTATGTTGTACTTTTCGGGAAAAGGAAGATGAATCTTGAAAATCCAAAACACGAGATTTGTGCAGAATGGGCCAATTTAGTTCTCTTATGTGCAATTTTATGAAATTGGGTTTGGATTGAGAGAAACGTAAGGTTCTCTGAAGGCGACTTTACCATATTTGTTGTTGTGGCCGTTTTCCAAATTCTCCCAATTGTAATGCCAAATTTGACTTGTTCTAGCTGAATCACAATGGATATATATTTCAAATATTATCTTGTTGATTAATTTGTTGTGGACAATCTACAATTGTAATGGAAATCATTTTGTTATAAATTTAGTTGCAACTTTCCCTTGGCTCTTTGTGTATTTAAATGAAGACAAAAATTAGAGAGGTGGGTGGACAATTATTGAATTAGAGGCTGCTGAGAGTTGTATTGTATCTATTTCTAATTTTTAGTGAAAGGAACTATCAATGTAATTTCATAATTGTCTACTTGTAATATGATCTAAATTATTTTTCGAGGCAAAACTAACTCTTAGGCAATCGGACCCACTACCTTGGACGAGGTGATGCCTTGAACATGTAAAGTAGTTTAGTTGTGTGCTTTTTCTTTTTTATTAATTTTTATTTCTTTGAATTTCACATATTGTTCCTTAAGGTAAATTTCCTTTTTTTCAAGTAATTTGTTGGTTGTTGCATTTTCCAAATTTGTTGTTTTCTGCAATTTCTAGATTTCTATTAATTTATTGCTCTAGATTAGCATTTGAATTATGTTGGGTGCAATAGGTTAAATTTTCAATTCAACAAGGTGTGGTTTAATTTAGTATTGATTCAAGTCGTGTGATTAGCATAATTTTTTTTCTTTCCATTTACTTTCTACTTTTTAAATTTAGTATTGTTATTCAAGTCTTACATTTTATTTCTTGTTGAATGAGCTTGATAGTGTAGAATACAATCATGTAGAACCAATGTTAGTTGTTGGTAGTTGCTTGCATATATTTTGTCGATTTCCTTGAAATAAAAAGACATTCATTAGGTTGATAATTAATATCTAGGTAATTAGTTGTTTTTATTAAGTAATTAATTTCCCCAACATTTTGGCATCGTTGTCAGGGAGGATGTCAAATAACACTACCACATTAATATTTGGTTATATATGCACACCTGACTTTGACAGGGTTGGATATTAAAGACAAAATGTAAGAACCTATGCACACACCTTAGCTAACTTGTGGTGAGGTCCACCCTCAACAGGTAGTTTCAGGTCATATAACATGCATGGATAAAAATAGGAATATTAGGGGTCGAAATTTGAAAAAGAAAAAATCTTATGATTTCACCCAAGTTGTGTTGTAAGCACCACCCATCACACTAACCAATCGATAGGAACATTTGAAGGAGGAGCCTCAAAATATCACATGAAGAACATATCCTATTTTGGGAAGAAATGACATATACTGTTACTTTTGAATTCCCTATCAAAGATCTAGGAAGAGTGACACAAATGCACAACATTCCCCCATCTACTCTAACAAATTTTCATGTTTTGGAAAATGAAGACCCAAATACATTCTTATTTGAGTTTGAAGTGCTTTATAGAGGATATGATTATTGTACTAATGATCAAAGGTTGAAAGTGTTTCCTCTTACTCTAAAAGGAGCAGTCTCCGATGGTTTATGAGCATTGGTGGGAACTACATCCAAACGTGGGAAGACATAAGGAATGTATTCTTGAAGAAGTATCAAGATTGTTGCAATGCCAATGAAGAATTTTTTAGTATGATACAAGGGGAAGATGAATCTTGGAAGAATATGTGGAGAAATTTCGATAGAACCTTCAAAAATCAAAGCATAAGAATTTGACAAAAGAGATCTTGAAAACACTCCTACTTGATGGAATCAAAGATGAATTTTTAGAACTCTTAAATCTGATGGGAAAAGGTGATGTTTTTTAGCTATCATATGATGATATTTATGAATTATGCATAAGGTATTCAAGAGGAATATCCAAGGTTGGTAAGAGTTCTAGAGAACTTTCTTCTCAATTTTTGAAATATGTTGCAAGAATAGGAGTTACAGGAGCTGAAATTAATGATTTATTTGAATATTTTAAAATTGATATTATTAACTCTCTAATTTCACAATTAGATGTTTTGCAAGAAATTAAAAACCAAGAAGAATTTGAAGAAGTTTTTTTCGATCAATGTTGAAAGAAACACCCCATGGGTAGCTGCTCTTTCTTACCTAGGATGAAAGCAACATATCAAAGAGATCAAGAAGCTACAAGCTCACAACCATGGAAATTGTGGCCTACATGTATGGCTCAAAACACTTTCTCTCCATTCTCTTACTTGCATTATCCATTATGGAATACTCCTATATTAGGGAATCCATACCAATCTCAGTATAACCCCCACCAATCTTGTCCACAAGTTTGGCATGGCTTATATTATGATTACATGACTACTCTCCCTCATCTTGTAGCACACACATATCATCCATATTCTTAACAAACTCTTCAACAACGTGTTTCTTACATATCGAGATCAACCACACAACCCAATCAACTACATTATCAAAGTCCTTCATGCCTTACACAATTTCCTGCTCAATCCATTACACATCCTCACAATAATAAACCATTACAACATGCCTACTATGTTAAAATGCAAAATTTACCCATCCTTCAGTCTAAAAATAGACTTTGATCACTCACACTGTGATCACTCACACTTTCATCAAAAATAGAAGTCCATCTATTTTTTCCCAACTTGATCAATCATCCATAAACAGCAACCTGCAATCCATAGACATGATCCATATGTCTAAAAATAGACATAGTCTAAAAATAGACTTGCGCCAAAAATAGCCTGCGGGCCAACTTAGTGAAGGCGACTCTTTTCACTAAGCTCCATCATCTTGTTGCAATCTCAACACCAACATTGTGCTCTGATCTAGTGGAGAGATAGATCTTGTGAGTGAAGGCCTTGCTATTTTTTACAATGTTGGTTATGATGATTCTTATCAATTTGGATCCCTTCTTATGAGAATATTTAAATTTGAGAGTATCATGTTGTGTCATTATGAATACCTCCCTAGTTAAGAGGGAGTGTTTGAAATGTAACCAGTGTCAGTCTTCATAATGAAATTCAAATGTATTATTTATTTAGTATAATTCATTATTATTATTATTTATTTCTATTCAAAGCATGTTCTTCATGCTTACAAGGTTTATTAAGTCAAAAGAAAAAGTATTATGATTCAAAGAAATACAATTGAGTCTAAGTCCCATTTGAACTTCTTGTAAGAAAAAGAAAATTATTTTATCTTGAGTCAAAAGAGTCAAAATGTCCTCCATAGACCAAGTCGCCCTCCTTGGACAAGTCGATCTAAAGAGGCACCTATTCAACCCCCTGGACATGTATAAATACAAGGCAATTCAACCTCATTCACTCATTCATCCAATCATATCGATCTCAGTGCAAGAAAAAAAATAGAGAGAGTCAAAGGACAGAGAAAAGTCAAAGGACAGAGAAATTTGAGTTTTTTACTCTAATTTGTCCACGTGTGCATGTTTTTCTATGATTTTTTAGAGCTATTACAAGGCTGAAATTTGACCATTATTGCAGGTCCAAAATTTTCATAAGTTTGACTAGAATTTCAGAGATTTGACCAGCGTTGACTTTGACTTGCTGGAAGAAGACTTGGAGGAGGGCTAACTTAGGGTATGTGTAGAAGTCTTGGTCTTGGTTTTGTGTCTTGGATATCTCACTTTGATATGATTTTATACGAAGAGGATTTTTTGGGCTTCCCCCTTGTGGGGTTTTTGCCTAGACTTGGAGCCTAATTTCTTGTGTCCTTTGTCTCTTTGTGATCTTCATGTTTTGTACATTTTGGTAAATGCTTGATGAAGAGAATATGAATTTAATAATAAGCCAACAAACATTCAAAAGTAATTATTAGGTTAAGATAAATAAACCCTAATCTACAAGTATCTTGGTTTCTCAACAAACTTTTAGCCTTTGCAATGCTTCATCAACTTTTTAGAGCATCACGAACAAAAACTTTTGGCCATTCCCATTTAACCTTTGTTGGTATTCTTTGATGATATTATGATATACAACAGAACTTGGGAATACCACATAAAACATGTTGATAGAATCTTATAATTCCTACAAGACCACCATTTATATACGACATGAAGACTAAATCATTCGAAAAATGTTGTGCCAAATCATTTATCTTCTTATGTGTATGTGCTCAAAGAGAGATGTGTCACCTCACATGCTAAAAATGATCAATGAGAAGAGTGGGATGCACCATTATATAGTGTTGTATTATGGATTTGCCAAGAGAATCTTTTTAACTTTATTTTTCCTTTTCTTGTTGTTTATGCTTTGGGAGGATCGTGGATTAAACCAAATCAATATGGATCAATTCAAATCAAAACCTATTGGTTCAATCAATTATTGTTCAAACCAATGAGTTCATAAAATAACTAGTCTTAGTTTGGCCTTTTTTTAAACCAAGATGGTTTTTGACTTATTACGCCTCAATGATATCGTATGAGGTTTCACACTGTAACTTTCATCACATTTATGGAGTTTTATTGTTGGTTCATTGGAGATTTTGGATCAATTTGGGGGGGGGTGGGGGGGCCGGTAGTTGATCTTCATGGACCCTCTTCTCTTCATGGCATCAAGTTATTTGATGGAGGTCTTTGGCTTGGGGGAGTCCCACTTCTCCTATGTTTGATCATTTTTCTTGTTTCTTGGTGGTCATATCACATGTGCTTGACTTGTGAATCACCCACTGGTTGCATATTTGATGGTTGTGAAGCATGCTATATCATTATGAGGTGGTTGTGATGTACTTGTTTATCATGGAGGTACTGCATCTTGTTCATGGATGATGGGTCAATTTCCCTAAGAGAAGATGATGATATCAAAAGGTAGATATTTCGTGATGTTGTTGATGTTTCCGAGTGACTTGGTGTGTTTATGCCCGATTTTGAGCTCACTAGGAGAGATGTTCTATATGGTGGTTCTAAATGTGCGATGGGAGGCATACTTCTTGATTGGATGGTTAGCGCTTTGACATGTCCCCTGTCTAATGATGTTGTTATGGTGGTATGAAACATGTTGCTTTTGCGGGATTTTCTTAGGTGATATAACTCAATAATGTAACATTTGTTAGACAACATCTAGGTGGACTCTAAAAGATCGATATTAGTACCCCCATTGTTGTACTTCACTTAGTTTTAGTTTTTTTCTTTCTTTTTTTCTTCTTTTTTAGGTGCGGAAGGGGTGGGGCACTGGCAATGGGTGGTACTACATATGATTTGATGATGATCTAACATTCTCCTAAGGTTGGAGAATGATTTTTTATGCGATAATCACTTGGTGTCAATGCGACTTAGGTTGAGCTTTATGTTTTGTTGTTATAATGGTGGGGTTTTTCTTGGAGGGGCTTCTTTTATTTTCACGGTACAACATTTTAGTAGAGTGCAACCCTTGTTAGCACACACATTCATGGTGATTTAATTAGTTAGAAACTATTAGAGTGAGACTATGGTTATATTTGAGAATTAACCATTGTGCACAATTATTGAGGTTGATTTAATTGTTTAATGGTTAAATTAATCTACTTTATCTAGATTAAGGTTAATTGCTTGTGCATGGTACCTCATTATCTTGTTTTTCACACTTGGAGTTGTTATGCGAAGTTGGTGGAGGCTTTCCTATGGAGCAACCACCTATTTGGGTGCAATCTTCGAGTCATGCATTATTTTGTTGTTTCTTGAAGAGGTTGGCACACTACTCTAGCGCATAGTACACATGGAGATGTTATATTACTTGTTGAGTGGATGAGCAAGTTACATGGCACACTTTTCTAAGGCGCACCTCTCCTAGGTGGTCTCTCATATATAATGCATGGACATTTTAGCTACACTTGGCATCTTTTTGACATTCTATAATGATGATGATGATGAAAAAATGTTATACATATGTGTTTCTTCATGTAATGAGAATAAAGGCAACCAAGTTCTAGTTTCTTTCAACATGCATTATTAGGCATGCTTTGGGGATCCCATCTATAATATTGATGGAGATTATTCTAAGGAGAGAAAAGTTTATTATGTGTATCTTGAACAACAATGTTTAATAGGCACATGTGCAAAAAAAAATTATGGTGATTTACAGTGATATTTTCCCATATTTAATTTGGAAAATTTGCAATTTTATGTCCATACTAGTTGGAAATTTCCATCTATCTTTTTATTCGGTTTTTTGTGAAAATGCATGTGATTTTTTACTTGGAAAGTGTCTTTTTGGTTTTAGAAATTGTATGGGCTAGCAATATATTCACTTCATAATTTATAAGAGCCATTTTCAGCCATCAAATAAAGGGTTTAATTTTATTTTCAAATCTGAAATTTCATTTCATGTTTGGTAGAAGACAATTTATTGTTGGAGCAACCTACATCCTCTTTGCTAAAGGGTGTGATTGATGTTCGTCATGTAAATTTGTCTTTGGAAAGGCACATAGTTGATGTTGTTCTAGTTGATGATGGATTGCCATGTACTTTTTTATACCATATTTCAGTCCCATTCAACAATGAATTGAGTATCATTTTTTGGGTCTTTGTATTTGTTGCCATGCATGTAATGTAATTTCATTTTTAAGCCACATTGTAATAGATATTCCAACATATATAGATCATATTTGTTATGTAACTTTGTTTTGGATCATTACCAAATAGAAGGGTAGGGTTCATGGCCTTGAGGTGATGCTTGGATGGTTGCACTGGCAATTTGATTTCACTTAGTCTCTTGTTTCATCCTACGAATAGTGTAGGATGAAGAAGCTTAACACATGAACACTAAATTACTTTCATGTATTTTTGTTTCCATTGTTGAAATCAAATTTTGAACTTTTGGCATTGTATTTAAAAACCAAAAAGAAGTATGTGGTGTTTGTGAATGTTGGTTTGTATCCATCCTACCACATGGTTTTTTCTCTTCTTTCTTCTCAATAGGTTGGACCAAATATTTATGGGGTTATCATGCACTCCAAAGAAGAGGGCTTGTCTACAATATGGAGTCTATTATTACACCTCATACATTGTGATTTTTATCATATTAATAAATATTTGTTGTTGGTTCCTTGAAGCTTTCGGATTGACTTTGGGGGATAGATCTTCATGGAGCCCCTTCTCTTCATGGCATCCTAGTATTTGATGGAGATATTTTTCTTGGGGGAATCTCACATCTCCTTCGTTGGATGATTGTGCTCACTACTTATTGGTCTTCTCACATGTACTTGCCTTTGTTGCATATTTTATGGTTGTGGATCATGTTATATCATTTTGATGTGGTTGTGGTGTACTTGTTTATATTAGAGGTACTACATCTTTTCCATGGATGATGAGTCTACCCCCCAAGATATTAAATAATGATGGTTTTGTAAAAATTTCACCTGTAGAACAAATCGATATATGCAATGTCCTAAAGCATAATACTTGTTCTACTTCTACAAAACATTAAGCGGAAGCATAATCGAATTCATGAGCAACATCAAGTAATAACATGCATAATTGATCAAGAGAAATAATCACACATAACACAAGATATATCCAAGGGAAATCACCAGCATAAAACCCAACCATGTATTATCAATCAAGTGGAAATCCTCTTCACATACAAAAAGAATCGGCTCTCAATCTATCCTGCTCTCTCTGTACTCCGATGATCTTCAATCAGAAGATGAAAATAATGGACTACCTAGGCCTCAATATATAGGCCACAAGTCCTCCAATCTCCTATAATAGATCCTTCTCCATGCAAGGAATACTTACTAGAAATATCCAAGCATCTGATCGTACACTATCCCACATCTGATCTCAACTGGGTCTCTGACAGAACTGACATGCAACAGTTATCCACGAGTGAATTCTTAGTTATCTAAAATAATAGTTGTCACATGCATGCAAGCATTAACAAACTATATTTTATTATTTTAACAACTTATTAAAATAATCTAACTGACTTGACTAGTTAGAACTAAGTCAACTGATTCTCTCATTATGGAACTCATAATTATTACCTCAATCAGAGGAGGAAATTAAGGATAAATTCCTCAATCAGTGGGACAACTCATGTGCATGCTCACAGAGACTTCAAATTCGAATTTCCTTAACTAATTAACTCAACTGAATTAATTAATTAATATTTCCAACTGTTGTTAAGACCAAAATTAATTTTACTTCCTATAGATATACTAGGGACTGCTATAAATAGGAAGGGACCCAGAAATGCTATTTTTAGAACTTTCTATTTTTAGCAGTTTCACCTCTCACCCAATGTGGCCAATGACCTCACTGGCCAAACTGCTATTTTTAGACATGCTATTTTTAGCAAGTCTATTTTTATCACATTCTAAATTTAACATTTCTTGTTGCACATTTTTCAACGCTCCCTCTCAACAAGAAAGGCTTCCTCTCGAACTCGATCCTGTAACTCTAGAATGTTCTGCATGCAACACATCTACCTGGTCCACTTGCTCCAACAACACTTGGAACAAAAACACTCCCAATTGACCACTCTGTTGGGCTAGGAACATACTCTGATGCTGAAGCTCTACCTGCTGCTGACAAGTGCTCCCTCTCTGACATCTGTGCTACTGCAACATCTCCATGCATCTCGCACCATTGCACACCTCTCTGTGCCACCTAGCACTATGCAAAACACTTGTGCCTCTCGCATTGCTGCAGCCTGCTAACTATGCGTTGTCCTAGGATTCCTTGCACTGTCGCTCTCTCTGCCGCTCCATCCGCATCTGTCTCTACCCAATCAGTCAGTTCCTGCTACTCCACATCGAGGCTCCCGTAGCAAGGTATCATCCAAGAGGTTGGGTACTTCAAGGATCCTGCCCCTCCTCCTTGGGACGATCCCTCTATATCGCACCACCTCCTACCTGGAGGTATGGCTGCATGTGATCCCTCAACCCACCTGGCACGAAGTTTCCCCCTACTGGAGGTCTCTACATGAGTAGATGTCTCTACTCGATCTCCACTCAGCTTCCATTGTTGTGGCTACTCCACAACCTCCTAAAGTTGTTGCACCAATCGTGGCTCCTCCATAATCATCTGAGACTTCTTCTGGCTCTGCATGTTGAGAGGTAATATACACTCCCTCTCAACCACCAAGTCTCCATCAGTTTCCTTGCTGCTCAAGGCTTTGCATGCATCTTGAAACTCAAGAGCATACAGGTTCTTGACCCGTGAACCAATCTGCTTCACCTGTCTAGTGATGATGTGTCTAAGGAAAACCTTTCCCTTATTGAAGACTACATCATAGCCTCTGTCTTCCAGCATCGCGATCGACACCAAGTTTCTCTTCAGTCCTGGTACATACTTGACATCGGTTAAGGTAAGGCGAGATCCATGCTCCCTCTGAAAAATAACCGTGCCTACACCTGAGACACTATACTTCTCATCATTACCCATCGCTATGAGTATCTGGAGATCTTTCTCCTCCAAAGTACTGAACAAACTCTTGTCGTCGGTCATGTGGAAAGAAGCTCCACTGTCAAGAAACCAACCACTTCCCACCATGGATGAAACCATGCATGCGAAGAGTGTGAAATCTAACTCAAACTGTGAAGCAAGTGCCTCACCTTCAGATCCTTCCCCGGATCCCTTCTTGGATTTCCTCCATGGAAAATTTGCAGCATAATGGCCCACCTCATGACAACGAAAGCATCACACTTTTGATTTTTCAACCTTCTTCCCATCATTGGAAGAACTGGATTCGGAAAGAGAAACCTTCTCCTTCCCCTTCTTCGCCTTACTCGCTAAGGCACAGTTCTCCTCATCATGCATGGATGAAGAACTATCTCTGGTGCTCCATCTGATCTCCTCCTGCATCAAATCCGACCATAGTTGTTCCCAATCTTGCAGTTTCTCACTTCCATTCACCGAGTCTTGGTAGCTATGCCCACTCTTATGAAGGCTAAGGAGTGCTAGACTCACCATATCCTCATCCGATGTCATGACCCCTACACTTGCAAGCTCATCACTGCATGTGATGAGATCATCTCATCCCTTTCACACTTGATCTTTCGAAGTTTTTCCTTCAGTGCCAACTTCCTCTGATCACTGCTATTCTGATATAAATCTTTCAATGTTTTCCACATAGCATGCGGAGTCTCCTTCCCATGGAGGCTCGAGACAATGTGATCTCACACTCCCTCCAAGAGAATTCTCCTAGCTCTAGCCACACACTTCCTCCATTCCACCTGCTCAGTCTTGTCAATAGGTTTAGGAATTTCTTAATCAATGAAATCCTTAAGGCCATTATATTCCAAAACTGCCTCCATGCGATCCTTCCAAGCTATATAGTTTGAGTTGCCATCAGGGCATACTCAAGCCTCAAACCATAGAACGCCATTGATGAAATAGATGTGATAAGAACTTGAGATCTATATCCCAATTAATAAACTTCAAATTTCTCCTGCTAGTATACTATTCTTGCTTGATCACCTGTGCTCTGATACCATGTAGAAATTTCACCTGTAGAACAAACCGATATATGCAATGTCCTAAAGCATAATACTTGTTCTACTTCTACAAAACATTAAGCAAAAGCATAATAGAATTCATGAGCAACATCAAGTAGAAACATGCATAACTGTTCAAGAAAAATAATCACACATAACACAAGATATATCTAGGGGAAAGCACCAGCATAAAACCCCAACCATGTATTATCAATCAAGTGGAAATCCTCTTCACATACAAAAAGAATCAGCGCTCAAGCTATCCTGCTCTCTCTATACTCTGATGATATTCAATCAGAAGATGAAAATCATGGACTACCTAGGCCTCAATATATAGGCCACAATTCCTCCAATCTCCTATAATGGATCCTTCTCCATGCAAGGAATACTTACTAGAAATATCCAAGCATCTGATAGTACATTGTCCCACATCTGATCTCAACTGCGTCTCTGACAACACTGACATGCAACAGTTATCAATGAGTGAATTCTCAGTTATCTAAATAATAGTTGTCACATGCATGCAAGCAATAACAAACTATATTTTATTATTTTAACAACTTTTTAAAATAATCTAACTGGACTTGACTAGTTAGAACTAAGCCAATTGATTCTCTCATTATAGAACTCATACTTATTCCCTCAATCAGTGGAGGAAATTAAGGATAAATTCCTCAATCAGTGGGACAACTCATGTGCATGCTCACAAAGACTTCAAATTCGAATTTCCTTAACTAATTAACTCAACTGAATTAATTAATTAATATTTCCAACTGCTGTTAAGACCAAAATTAATTTTACTTCCTATAGATAGACTAGGGACTGCTATAAATAGGAAGGGACCCAAAATGCTATTTTTAGAACTTTCTATTTTTAGGAGTTTCACCTCTCACCCAATGTGGCCAATGACCTCATTGGCCAAATTGCTATTTTTAGACATGTTATTTTTATCACGTCTATTTTTAGCACATTCTAAATTTAACATTTCTTGTTGCACATTTTTCAACACTCCCTCTCAACAAGAAATGATTCCTCTCAAACTCGATCCTGTAACTCTGGAATGTTCTGCATGCAACACATCTATCCGGTCCACTTGCTCCAACAACACATGGAACAAAAACACTCCCAATTGACCACTCTGTTGGGCTAGGAACATACTCTGATGCTGAAGCTCTACGTATTGCTGACAAGTGCTCCCTCTCTGACATCTGCGCTACTACAACATCTTCATGCATCTCACACCATTTCACACCTCTATGTGCCACCTAGCACTGTGCAAAACACTTGTGCCTCTAGCATTGTTGCAACCTGCTAGCTATGCACTGTCTTGGGATTCCCTGCACTATCTCTGTCTCTGCCGCTCCATCTACATCTGTCTCTACCCAATCAGTCAGTTCCTACTACTCCACATCGAGGATCCTGTAGCAAGGTCTCATCCAAGAGGTTGGGTACCTCAAGGATCCTGCCCCTCCTCCTTGGGACGATCACTCTATATCGCCCCACCTCCTACCTGGAGGTATGGTTGCATGTGATCCCTCAGCCCACCTGGCTCGAATTTTCCCCCTACTAGAGGTCTCTACATGAGTAGATGTCTCTACTCGATCTCCACTCAGCTTCCCCTGTTGTGGCCACTTCACAACCTCCTGAAGCTGCTGCACCAATCGTGGCTCCTCCATAATCGTCTGAGACTTCTTTTGGCTCTGCATGTTGAGAGGTAATATACACTCCCTCTCAACCACCAAGTCTCCATTAGTTTCCTTGCTTCTCAATGCTTTGCATGCATCTTGAAACTCAAGAGCATACAGGTTCTTGACCCGTGAACCAATCTGCTTCACCTGTCTAGTGATGATGTGTCTAAGGAAAACCTTTCCCTTATTGAAGACTACATCACAGCCTCTATATTCCAGCATCGCGATCGACCCCAAGTTTCTCTTCAGTCCTAGTACATACTTGACATCGGTCAAGGTAAGGCGAGATCCATGCTCCCTCTGAAAAATAATTGTGCCTACACTTGAGACCCTATACTTCTCATCATTACACATCGCCATGAGTATCTGGAGATCTTTCTCCTCCAAAGTACTGAACAAACTCTTGTCGCCGGTCATGTGGAAAGAATCTCCACTGTCAAGAAACCAACCACTTCCCACCATGGATGAAACCATGCATGCGAAGAGTGTGAAATCCAATTCAAACTGTGAAGCAAGTGCCTCACTTTAAGATACTTCGCCGGATCCCTTCTTGGATTTCCTCCGTGGACAATTCGCAGCATAATGGCCCACCTCATGACAAGGAAAGCATCACACTTTCGAGTTTTCAACCTTCTTCCCATCATTGGAAGAACTGGATTCGGAAAGAGAAACCTTCTCCTTCCCCTTCTTTGCCTTACTCGCTAATGCACAGTTCTCCTCATCATGCATGGATGAAGAACTATCTCTGGTGCTCCGTCTGATCTCCTCCAACATCAAATCCGACCATAGTCGTTCCCAATCTGGTAGTTTCTCATTTCCATTCACCGAGTCGTGGTAGCTATGCCAGCTCTTAGGAAGGCCAAAGAGTGCTAAACTCACCATATCCTCATCCGATGTCACGACCCCTACACTTGCAAGCTCATCACTGCATGTGATGAGCTTGGTCAAATACATAGAGATCATCTCATCCCTTTCACACTTGATCTTTCGAAGTTTGTCCTTCAGTGCCAGCTTCCTCTGATCACTGCTATTCTGATATAAATATTTCTATGTTTTCCACATTGCATGCAAAGTCTCCTTCCCATGGAGGCTTGAGACAATGTGATCTGGCACTCCCTCCAAGAGAATTCTCCTAGCTCTAGCCACACACTTCCTCCATTCCACCTGCTCAGTCTTGTCAGTAGGCTTAGGAATTTCTTGATCAATGAAATCCTTAAGGCAATTATCTTCCAAAACTACCTCCACGTGATCCTTCCAAGCTATATAGTTTGAGTTGCCATCAAGGGCATACTCAGCCCTCAAACCATAGAAATCCATTGATGAAATAGATGTGATAAGAACTTGAGATCTATATCCCGAATAATAAACTTTGAATTTCTCCTGCTAGTATACTGTTCTTGCTTGATCACCTGTGCTTTGATACCATGTAGAAATTTCACCTGTAGAACAAACCGATATATGCAATGTCCTAAAGCATAATACTTGTTCTACTTCTACAAAACATTAAGCGGAAGCATAATCGGATTCATGAGCAACATCAAGTAGAAACATGCATAACTGATCAAGAGAAATAATCACACATAACACAAGATATATCCAGGGGAAAGCACCTGCATAAAACCCCAACCATGTATTATCAATCAAGTGGAAATCCTCTTCACATACAAAAAGAATCAGCTCTCAAGCTATCCTTCTCTCTTTGTACTCTGATGATCTTCAATCAGAAGATGAAAATCATGGACTACCTAGGCCTCAATATATAGGCCACAAGTCCTCCAATCTCCTATAATAGATCCTTCTCCATCCAAGGAATACTTACTAGAAATATCCAAGCATCTGATAGTACATTGTCCCACATCTGATCTCAACTGGGTCTCTAACAGAACTGACATGCAACAGTTATCCATAAGTGAATTCTCAGTTATCTAAAGTAATAGTTGTCACATGCATGCAAGCATTAACAAACTATATTTTATTATTTTAACAACTTGTTAAAATAATTTAACTGGACTTGACTAGTTAGAACTAAGTCCACTGATTCTCTCATTATAGAACTCATACTTATTCCCTCAACCAGTGGAGGAAATTAAGGATAAATTCCTCAATCAATGGGACAACTCATGTGCATGCTCACAAAGACTTCAAATTCAAATTTCCTTAACTAATTAACTCAACTGAATTAATTAATTAATATTTCCAATTGCTGTTAAGACCAAAACTAATTTTACTTCCTATAGATAGACTAGGGATTGCTATAAATAGGAAGGGACCCAGAAATGTTACTTTTAGAACTTTTTATTTTTAGCAGTTTCACCTCTCACCCAATGTGGCCAATGACCTCACTAGCCAAACTGCTATTTTTAGACATGCTATTTTTAGCAGGTCTATTTTTAGCACATTCTAAATTTAACATTTCTTGTTGCACATTTTTCAACAGGTTTTTGGAGGTTGATGTTTCATGATGTTGTTGATGTTTCCTAGAGACCTAGTACGTTGATGTATGATGTTGGTGTCACTGGGAGGTTGTGTTATACATGATCCTAATGTTGGATGTGAGATGGGGGGCATATTTGATGATCGAACAGGTTAGCACTTTGTTATGTCCCCTTCTCTTATGATGTTGCTATGGTGGAATGATGCACTTTTCGTTTGTGGATTTTTTGTAGGTAATATAATTTAATGATGTCACATTTGTTTGACATCACCTAGGTGGAATGTATATGATGATGTTAATACCATCATTGATGTACTTTTTACTCAACGTGAGTTAGAGAGGAAAGGGTGCTACATACGATTTGATGATGATATTACATTTTCTTAAGGATGGATGATTATTTTTTATGTAATAATCCCTTGGTTGTGGTGCATCTTAGAATGGGGTTCACGTTTTGTTATGGTCATGGTGAGGTTTTGCTAAAAAGATCATTAAACAAAGTCTTTTGGTAGAAATCACATGAGAGAATTTTTTGGCCGACGCGTTTCGAACTAACATGTGTGGTTTGTCATCAGGGCCAGATGATGAACCACACTTGTTGGTTCGAAACGCATCGGCCAAAAAATTCTCTCATGTGATTTCTACCGAAAGACTTTGTTTAATTCATTATGGATCACAAAAGCTTGAATACAAAAAAGAACATCATTATCTACATGGAACAACACTTTAATAGAGTGTGCCCCTCCTCGACACGTGTTAATGGTAATTTAATCTGTTGGTTACTATTGGAGGGGGACTATCGTTATATTTGAACACTAATTATTATACACACATATGGAAGATGATTCACTATTCAATGGTTAAATTTATCTACTTTATCCATAGTAAGGATAATTGTTAGGATTGTATTTCTCAATGGCTTGTTTTTCATGCTTGGAGTCGTTACTTGAGTTAGGTGAGGCTTCCTTGTGGAATACCCCCACCTTCTTGAGTGCAATTTTCAAGGCATGCATTATTTTGTTGTTTCTTGCAAAGGTTGATACACTTCTCCGAGGCATAATTCACATGGAGATGTATTATTTTTTGGGTGGTGAGGTAGCTACATGGCACATTTTTCTAGGACGCACCTCTCATAGGTGCTCTTTCATCTTTATTGCAAGGATATTTTAGCAACACTTAGCATATTTTGAACTTCTTGGAGAGCACCCTCACCTCTTTGATTGGGAATTTATATTATTATGTTTGGTGTGGTTATGGAGAAGTTTCCTTGAGGGATGTGTGACACGTGAGGAGGACAATTGTCCCCTTGCATGCATCTTTCATGCATTTGGATCTTGCATGCCACACATAACACATTGCATGCTTATACTCAGTCTCCTTTCTATTTTAAAATATTCTTTTGGATGGCATACATGTCGAACTTTCTTATTGCAACTTTTTTGTGATTGTCTTAGAGGGCAGACTTAAGGAGAGATGTTCTACTTTCTATTTGATTTGACGACATCCTTTCTTGTGGAATGCTCCATCTACTTGGCATATTTCACATTCATCCATGGATTTTTTTTCCTTGGGATCCACACATGTGGATTGGTTGCAAACATCTGGTGGACTTCCTGCTATATTTGGGAGTAGTAGTTATGAAGCATTCTCCAAGGAGGATTATTATATGTTTTATTCTCCCATGCATCTTTGAGGGCACAATTAGTGAGTTTTCATGTGGACCTTGGAGCACATCCTCCAATGTGCAGAATAGTTTTGTTCTATTTTGTATGCATGCATTGCACGTTCCATGTGGACACTTTATGTTTGACTTGGCTTGGTGCCTATTTTTAGTGGTGTGCCCACTCTCATGAGAATTATCTTGGTCTATCTCCTCTTATTGGTAGATGAGGGTGACATCTCTTGAAGAGGTTCATATTCACATACATTGATATTGTCACCCATGGACCTAACTACATGATTTACAATATGTTGACTTTTCATGGAATTAGGAAGATAATGTATTTTCTTATAAGGAAGACTTAATCTATTAAAAGAAAAGTGTTTCTCCATTTCAAGGGTAATTGAAAATTTGGTGTTGAAAGAGTAAAGCAATATGAGGAGTGAACGATATTGTAGGAGTTTGGAGATGATGATGTTAAGCTTCTCTTGTGTATCAAACCTTTGAATATTAATGAAGGATTGGGTATCGATGCCTTATATCATGCTTTTTATAATGATATCCATTTGTTGTTAATATGACAAAGTAACTACTTTCTTTCACTCTGACATAAAGGCCTAGTAATAAGAACATTACTCTTTAAGGAATGACCAATCTAAGGAGTTTTCCTTTGTCTTATTTGTTATTTTATTTTTGTTCTTATTACCTTTCTTCTACCATATTCAATAGTTGATTGGTAAATAAATTAGCAAATAAACAACAAATTTATGTTGAGTTGATGTATGGCAAATTAAGCCCTCTCATGCTAGTTTCCATATCATAATTTCCGGCAAGCATCTTAGGTAAAGTGAACTCCTTGAACCTTTAGGAACACAGTGGATGAAGATATCAAACTAGATCTTCTATCTCGGTGGAAGAAGTCAACTTAATTCCTTTACATCAAGCCTACCTTAAAGTATTTGATGATGACAAACAAGTACATTCATTTTATAGTATCTCATAACTCCACATTAATCCCTTCATTTGATAGTCATTAATCCTTCATCATTTTGTTCCCTTGCTTCCATCCTCCATTCCCTTTTTCTTCCATATCCCTTTCCCTATTGCCATTTCCTTCCATATACACTGCAAAAATTATCCATAATTTATGTTAGAGCTTATTCTTCCTATATCGCCTAAGATCCCCACTCCATAGCCTTAGCAAATCTTTATTTAGGCATAACCCCCTGAGTTGGAGAAGAGAAAACCTAAAATGAGATGATAAGCTATTAAAGTGATAGTGGCTCGTCTTACTAAGTTTTCAGGACTAGCTCCTTGATGCTTGAGTTCACTTTACATCATTTGGGGATGCTAGATTTTGTTGGACGAGGACCTAATTAGTTTGAACTAGCTAGTGCAAACTAGAACCGAATGATTCTTATAACACTAGTCGCACCTATGTGATATGCTATATGTATCCCGGGGAAAGCATCTCGCTAAAAACCCCAACAATCTGTATATTAATGATTGAGTCATATAACATTACACAGCATAATACTTCTCACAAGTATCTCCACCTCTGTTACACACAATACAGCTCAGATCTGATCTCCAAATCTCTTCCACTGCTTGCCTGCCTCCACTGCTCAATACCTGCTCAAGAACTGATGAGAATGGCTCACCAAACTCGTTTTTCACCTGAAAAATAGTCACTCACACTTTGTTGCACGTGAGCACAAGCTATAATGTGGGAAAATACGTGAGCAAACTCATTGGCATACTCAATCCCTTGATTGTGCAAGATCTGGTGCACAACTATAGTCACAACTGATAGCAATCTGATTCTCTACCACCTGTCCCTGTTGAACTGAACATGCACTGACATGCAACTGAGTTAACTGATGTATTCATTAGTTGTATTATGAGTTAATAACTTGTGAATTAATTAATAACTAATTCACCCAACTCATCTCTAGTCTATTTGCCAGTTCGACTAAATACAACCAATTTAACAAAGCTAAACTGAACACAACTCCACAATCAACTCCACCAAACTCAACTGATTGAGTTCTAACTGAAGTCATGCATGCAACAACTCAACTGACTCATAAGAAAAGCGTATTTCCTTCTGACAGCTGCATGTGCCACCTCTGTAGCTCAAACTGAAGTGCTCCAAGAGAATAAGATTAAGTTTATAGTCCAAATATTATTGTGAGATAATAATATTTGACTTTTCTATTTTTTACAGCTACAACCTCAAGTGACTTTTGAGCCATTTGAGAAGTGGGGCATGGACTTTGTGGGTCCTATCAACCCTCCTTCAAAACAAAAGTCTTACATCATTGTGTGCACGGACTATCTGACGAAGTGGGCAGAAACAAAGGTAATCAAGGTAGCAACAGAAGAAAAAGTAGCTGATTTTTTTAGGGAAAATATCTTCTACAAGTTTGGATACCCAAGTGAATTAGTCATAGATCAAGGAAGTCAGTTTACCTCTAACCTAATTGAAGACCTGCTCACTCATCACAAGATTAAGCACAGAACTTCCACCCCTTATCCTTCGCAAGCAAATGGACAGGTGGAAGTCACTAACAGAGCTTTGGAAGAGATTTTGACTAAAGTGGTGAGTAGTATCAGAAAAGATTGGGCAGACTGATTGGTTGAGGCCACCTGGGCCTATAACACTACTTAGAAAACTACAACCGGTTTCACACCCTATGAGCTGGTCTATGGGAAGAAGGCTTTGCTGTCCATAGAATTTGAATATAACACATTGAGGTTGGAAGCTCAGCTGGACCTAGATCTCAGCCATGCACAATAGGAGATATTACTTCAGCTAAATGGATTAGATGAACAGAGATTGGAGGCCCCTGTCTCCACTCCACCCACACTTTGAACCAAAAAAAAAGAAGAAAAAAAGGAAAAAAGGAATAAAAGATCCTTGGGTGAAAACCTCTTGGAGGCGCCCAGGGCAGACAATGAGGGTGAAAACCTCTTGGAAGCGCCTCAACTATCTCAGATTAAAAAAAATAAAAAATAAAAATAAAAAAATTAAACCTAATTTCTATTGAATAAATTGCAGGTTGCAGGAAGGTCATTACAGGTTTTAGGAGGATCGCACAAGACAAAGATAGAGGTCATAACCAAGCTATAGGTAGCCCTCACAATCCATTCCTCCATGACCATTACCCTTTCCTAAGATTTGGTCCCATTCGAGCTAAGATTTCACCTTCTACAGGACATTCCGTATCTTCTACAGGAGGATCCTATAGAATCTACGAAAAAGCCAGAATTGATCTCAGAAGAGGACCCAAAGGTTGTGAATCTGTCTATGAGGCCTGTAAACCTCCCTGCTTCCATCCATTGCCATATTTCACCCTTTTTCCATCTCTGTACACCTCCATTTCACTCATTTTTGTGTCCCTGCACAATGACTCACAGAAACCCTGTTTCCTTCATGCTGCCAGCAAATTTTTAATGACAAACCAAAGTAGAAGTTTTTCAATCACCATACCTGATACTCCATTTAGACTCCTTATCAGCCGAGACCCTCATCAGTAGTTGTAGCCCTACTCATTCTAGCTTGCATTCTAGGAGGAGAAGCAGCTACAGGAAATCCTACAGGATTCCTGTAGCAGTTGTTCCCTCTGAAAGACATACTCCAAAGACAGGGACAACAAAGTATGGAATATGAAACATGCATGGAGCTCTAATTGAACGTGTGAACATCAACAACAGCCCGAGGCCAAGCATGCAGTGCGCAAGCAGCAACAACAAAAGAAGAAATGGGTTCCAAAATCTGAATTGGGAATCTCATCCCTTGGAGTCAGTTTCCCCATCCTTTGACATCGGTCACATTGGCTGATGTATTTTCTGACATCTTGATGAAGAGTGGGCCAATAGTACACTGCCTGTATAATTTTGAAGGCGGTTCTTTTTGCTACAAAGTGGCCTCCATAAGGCCCATCATGACAGGTTATGAGGATGTCAAAAACTTCCTCCTCCCTGACACAATGCCTCAAAATCTGACCTGGGCCAAGTTTAAAAAGATTACCCCCAATCCAAGTGAATGGGGCACTTTGCCTCACGATCTTGCTCTTCTCTTTTTAGGATAGGTGTGGCGGAAACTGTGCTGAAACCAAGTAATTTTCTATATCAGCAAACCATGGAGAGAGTACTAAAATAGCAAACAGGTGTTCATCTGGCATTTGACCATCCACCATCCCTTCTTCACCTGCAGGCAAATCTAGTCTAGACAGAAAATCAGCAACAAAATTTTCCTTACCTGACTTATCAACAATGGTCAAATCAAATTGCTGCAATAAAAGTTACCATCTAATGGTACGAGCATTTACATCAGGTTTATTGATCAAATACCTAATTGCAGCATGATCAGTATGCATAAATGTTTGATAGCCAGTGATGTAGTGTCTGAACTTGTTTAGGGAATGGACTTCAGCCGGGAGCTCTTTCTCGGTTACAGTATAGTTTAACTCTTCCTTGGATAGGTTTTTACTAACAAAATATATGGCATACGATAGCTTCTCTTCAACTTGTCCTAAGGTTGCTCCTATGGCTTTGTTCGAGGCATCTGTGTGAATGTGGAAAGGTAGGGCCTAGTTTGGACCTCTCAATATTGGGGCAGTTACCAGCTTACCTTTCAACGCATCCAGAGCCTCTTGACAGTTGTCAGTCCATATAAACTCAACATCTTTCCCCAAAAGACAAAACAATGGAGAGGCTATCTTACTGAAATCTTTAATGAATTTTCTATAATATCCTGCTAAGCCTATAAAACTCTGAACAACTCTTACCTTTTTAGGAGGTGGGACCCTTTGGATGATAGCAATCTTGTTGGGATCCACCTGTAATCCTTGCTGAGAAATTGTATGACCTAGCACGGTCCCTTCAGTCATTAGGAATTCACATTTTTCAGGACTAAGGAACAAGTTCACTTCAATACACTTGGCTAAAACTTTTCCTAGTTTAGTCAATGCTTCTTGGAAGTTAGACCCATAAGGGGTAAAGTCATCCATATAGATTTCCACTGAATCATGAAACAGCTCAGCAAATATGCTCAGCACTGCTCTCTGGAAAGTGGCAGGAGTGTTGCATAACCTAAAGGGAAGGACCCAGTAGGCAAAGGTACCCCATGGACAAGTGAAAGTGGTCTTATCTTAGTCTTCCGGGCTTATTTGGATCTGATTATACCCACTAAACCCATATAGGAAGGAAAATAACTTCTTCCCTGCCAGGCCATCTAACACTTGATCTATGAAAGGCAAAGGGAAATGGTCCTTCTTGGTAGCTTTGTGAAGTTCTCAATAATCTACACAGATTCTCCACTTCCCATTTTTCTTGGGCACAAGCACCAGAGGAGAAACCCACTCGCTGTCAGAGATGGGGTAGATGAATCCTGCATCCAACAACTTTTGTAGTTCTTCTTTGACAATGTTCTTAAGGGATGGATTCATCCTCCTCTGAGGCTGCCTGACTAGTTTATAATCCTCTTTAATGTAAATTTAATGGGTACAGACTGAAGGGTGGAATCCTTTCATCTCCTTATAGCTCCAAGCAAAAGGATCCAAATGGCTGTTCAATAAGCTATACAGCTCTTTCTCCTGAGAGGGGGATAGGGATGAGTTTATCTTCAAGGTTTGTTCAGGTAAAATTTCCACATTCTTAACTCAGAGAGAGGTCGGATCAGCCACATAGAGATCCACTAAAGCACTGGCTTGGGTGTCTTCTACCAACTCTTCTAATGGCAGCACACTGGGAGGTGGATTTTGAATCAAATTCTCAATAAGGCCATCCTCGGTTTGAGGACCTCCCCTGGTGGGTTCCACTGTGCATAATGGTGTAGAGTAGACTTCAACCTCATCTTCCTCCTCCAACCAGAGAGGTAAGTCATGTTCTAGCAGGGGTTGGGTAGGAGGATATAGGACTAGATATTTGGACATAGGACCATTCTTAATGGTCATCCTCCCAGCTCGACAACTAATGTAAGCATTTGCAGTAGCTAGCCAAGGCCTTCCCAAAATGAGGGGGTATCCAGTGAATTTTACCTTTGGTTGAAGGACCAAGAAGTCCACAGGGTACTCCCAAGAATCAATGGAGACCATGACATATTCCACAATCCCCTCGGGGGTCACGGTGGAGAGGTCTACTAACTGCAGTACTGTCGAGGTCTTTCTTATGGAACTCTGAAGGTTGAGTTTGAGCATAGTGTCCCTGGTCATCACATTAATGGGAACCACTAGATCAATCAGGGTGTGGGCAATTATGGTGCCATTGATGTGGACATCGACTACAGGACTCCCCGGGTCCAGATATTTTGGACAGATTACTTGTCCCAACATCAGGTCGGACAGTTGTCCTATGACATTGATAGTTGGGGCATCTCTCTTGCACCTGCCTGGGTGCCTGAAACACTTCTCTTTGATCAATTTGCTGTAGATTGGTACATCGTTTATGGCCTGGAGAAGTGGTATTTTTGCACATAACTGTTTAAGTTCTCCCAGAAGTTCAGTCTCTTCTGGGTTTGGTTGCGTGGTTCCAGTTAGTCTCTCAGGAAAGGGTGGAATGGCTTTGGGTTCACTTTCCTATTTTTCTTCCTCATCCTCCTTAGGAGGAGGTTGGCTATCTGGGAGGACCTTTCTAGATCATAGGTTGATTTCTTGAATCTCCACAACATAGGTAGGGCATGTTGTCTCTCCAGTATATACCTGTTGGGACTATTTGTTATTGGGGTTCAGGTTCGGTTGTGCAGGCATCTGGGGTTGTCTCGGTGGAGCAGGAGGTAATGGTTGTGGTTGAGAAGGTGGTGGAGGAAAGATAGTGGGAGGAGAGTTGTACTGGGGCCTCCACCCCTGATGAGGTGCATTCCACTGAGGTCGCAGTTGAACATGAGAATGAAACGAATGGGAAGCAGGTTGAGCATGGTATTGAGATGGATATGACCAAGGAGGGAGTGCAGACTAGGAAGGATGAGCAGGGGGACCCCAAGAAGGTATGTGAGTGGATTTGTTGGGGTTGTAATAAGTCTGGGATGTCCCTTACATCCCCTGCTGGTACGGTCTGGGTCCATGTGGCCTCCTTTGGTTTAGGAAGTAGAGTGGTTCAGTAGCTCCTTCCGCCCCTTGGTACATAGCTTTAAATCCGGGTAAGGTTGGGCACTGGTTTGTAGGGTGGTTTGCCTCACAAATGAAACATACCTCTACGAAGTGCAATGGACACTCGTTCCTAGGATTCTTCCTTGTGCATCTGGGACAAAATATGGCCAAATCCCTCTTAGCTTCCTCTTGCTTCTATTGGATTTGGAAGGTATCCATTTGCAAGGCAATGGTCTGTCTCACCTCACTTTTGAGGTCTTACATCTGATTTGCAAACTCATGTTTGGATAAGGTGGCATCGACTGAAAGTTGACTCCCCCTACCTCTTTTCCGGGCTGCCCTAGAATGGTTTCTAAACACAGTATTTATGTCATCATAAGGTAGCTGGTAGATGTCTCCCCCAGCCAGCAAATGGAGGGTATCTAGAAGGTCTTCAGGGACTCCTCAAAGCAGAACCAGCTTCAGAGATTTGGGGTCAAGTGTGCACCTAGCCCTCTTATAATTGAGTTGGAACCTTTCTTCATAGTCTTCTAAATATTCATCACTTCCCATGGTCATCTGAATGATTTCTCCCTTTGTTTCCTTTGACCTATAGTAATCCTGGTATTTGTTGTTAAAGGCTTGCTGCATCTAATCCCATGTTGTGATATTGTTTCCAGGTAACCCCATGAACCAGCGGAGTGTTGCATCCTTGAGGGTAGAGGGAAAGAGTTTCAACTTTTGCTCATCTTCTTCATAGTCATAAGTTCGACAAAGGACACCAAACTCAAACGAGAAGGTATCAGGGTCTTCAGTGGTCAATCCATGGAAGTGAGGTAAGGCTTAGGGACTTATGTTTTTCATTTTTGTGTCCCCATTGGTCTCTCAGATGGGAAAGACACCTTCTATTCTCTCCCCATTTCCTATACCGTTTCTGTGTTCAGCCATGGTCTTAGGAGGAATGTTTTATTGCTCTTCTTCTATTATAGGATCTTCGTATATCTCAGGAGGTTCACCTATAGGTTCTTCCGGATCACTACCACCAAATAAGAGAGAAGGGTGACTCAGTGATGTGGTCGGTGTGTTGGGTAGGAATTTTCCTGAATTTTCTCTGTTCCTACAAGGCATGAAATGAAATATTTTTGGTTGATTTTTGTGTTTTTCTCTGGTTGTACCAGCAAAAAAGAAATTAATTGAACAACAAATTACAACTAACTAAAATAAACCTTGCTGGAATGAAAATTGTAGAATTGAAATGAAAGCAGGAAATGATTAATCTATGATGCTAAAATGAAATTGCAGAATTGAAATGCTATGCTACGCTTGCTAGAATTGAAATTGCAGAAATGAAATGCTAAGCTACGCTTGCAGAATTGAAATGCTAATCTACACTTGCAGAATTGAAATTGCAGAATTGAAATGCTAATCTATGAAAGCCGGAAATGTCTAATCTACTTTTGTAGAAATGAAATTGCAAAATGGAAATGAAACAACTACTCTACTCCTGCTGAAATAAACTACTTAGTAGAAGGTTGCAGTAGAAAATAGAAGAAAAGCAACAATCACAAATACTCTGATGCTTCCCTGGCAATGAAACCAAAAAGATGGTGGGCTCCAGTATTGAAGCAATGATTCTGCAACTCCTGGGAGTCCCTTCTTTACTTTTATCAATCCGGTAGTTCGTAACAAACTTGGAAGCGACGGTGCTATATGCACAAGTACTAGCTCTTACTGCGGGCTGTCACTTGATCAGCTGGCACAAGTTCGCTAGAAGCTTAAGCCAACTTCTATGAGTTCTTAGAAGAAGCTTTAAACTGTGATGGATGAAAGCTAACTCAAAAGAGGCTAGTCTACTAGCAGAAAGAAGATGAAAGATGAAAGGAAATGCAAACCCTAGAAAAATCTAGCAAACCTTAGTTTTACCGAGTAACCCTACTTGTGCAAGAAAAGAGATGAAAGCTGCTGAAATGGATGCCATTGACTCTTGAAAAGGTAAGATGCATGGGTTTAAGCTACTTCTAAAGGAAAATAT
Organism: Pinus tabuliformis; assembly: GCA_031772625.1. Lineage (NCBI taxonomy): Eukaryota > Viridiplantae > Streptophyta > Pinopsida > Pinales > Pinaceae > Pinus > Pinus tabuliformis. The sequence goes on from CM062815.1 coordinate 841,181,411, forward strand.
GGAAAAATCATCTTTTTGTATTTTTGAGTAATTTTTATACGGAATTATTATGCATGTGTTTTAACTATTTTTGACTATGCAGAGGTTTATTGGCGAAAGGAAATGGAGTGGGCATTTGCAGGAGGTTGGGAAGGTGAGAAGAGGACCTAAGAGGTCCCCATCATCCTTATGGATATTTCCACCATGCTCAGATCTCGAAAAATCGCTCACGTGAACTTCTACAGGGGATCTACAAGAAATTCTACAGGAACATGCCGAAAGTGGTTTTTAGAGGGTTGATGGTGGAAACATGGTGGGAAAGTGTGAATGAAGGATGGATAAGGATGTTAAGGGGTCTAGCACCTGGTAGATGAAGCTAAGGAGTGATGAAGATGGTTGGATTTGTTCAAGGATGGAGAGAGCAATGTTGCACGAAAATGTAAAAATTAGGGCAAGTTGGGAAAGTGTGGCGAATGAAGGGAAGAAATCTTGAATTAGGGGCTGGAACAGGTTGTATGATGGATGAAGGGTAGGAATGAATGTATTACAGGTGCTCTGCACACTGTTTTCCAAAACTGATCGAACAAAGACAGAAAAAAACCAGAGATCTATCTATTTTGACCTAATCTAACCTAAAAACCAAAAACATGATGAACATAAGTTTATAGACAGAAAATCATGCAAGAGAGCTATGGAAACTGAGCAAGAACAGATCTAAGCATGAAAACACAACTGGTATCAATTTTTCCAACTTAAAATCTAACACTATCAATTGCATTGGAAGGAAAAAATAGTGTTTTTGTGGCAACAAGTATGCCTTGGTCTCAGCTCATGGTCCCAAGGAGGGAGAAATGAGATCAAGGACTGCTTGATGGCCTTTTTGCATATCTTTTTTGTTACCAAACTGTTAAATCAACCTAAAGCATGAAAAACTATCTTAATCATCAAAAACAACCTAAGTAACAAAGCAAGATTTTAACCTAAATAACAGAAATTATTCTATGAATGCAAGAAAACACATAAAAGTACACAAAGGAGGTACTGGAACTTGGGTTGGGCCCAACCCCAAGAGCTACAGCCTCCTAAGAAAGCTCAGAGATGGTGCAAAGCAAGATTCATCTTCATTAATAAAAAATAATAGTCATGTCACAAAACTGTTTACAGAAAGAGCTCGAAAAATGAGCTGAATGCAGAGCTGCACTAAAGTGCGAAAATAAACTGTTCAATAGCTAAACTACCAAGGCTTGAAGCCTTCCTACTTATGCAAATGAGGACTCCCAACAATCCTCCTTAACTTTAGGAGCTTGGCTGCCCAAAACTGCAGTTAATCAGCCACTTCACTAGACCTGCTCGGCTGCCCCTTGAAATCATCTTTGGTGGGCTATTGAACTCTGAGATAATGGTGGAGAACTCGAGGAAGGGGTCATTTAGTGCAGGAGACACCCCTCCTATAAATCCTCAGCCTTGTTCCTTCGTATTTGGCTGCCAATTTGCTCATAAATGCCTGACCTTGGTCCAAAAATGTCCAAAAATATGCAATAAGCACGTATTAGACTTTGTGGTCAAGTGATTATTCCCATTCATTCAATTAACATAAATATATTCAAAATCATGCATAAAACTATGAAGAATGGTGGATTAAACGGGAATAATAGGCAAAATAAGCCCATAAAGTTACCCGTTTTTGGGGCTCATCACTATGCAGTGCTCTAAATATGTCCCTAGTCTGACAATGACTATAGGGAATTACTCTATGACCGATCACTTATTTATGCTTGAAGTTTTGAACACCAACATAGTCATGGGTGTCTAGTGGCTCTATTCCTTGTGAGGCATCACCATAGACTGGAAGAAACTGGAGATGGAGTTCATGGGGCCAGATGGGAAGCTAGTGTTGTTGAGGTGGATGAACTCATACCCACCACAGATAGTGTCAGCGCATGAGATGGAGGTTGATTTACAACATGGAGATATAGAGGGGATAGTAGAGCTCAGGATTACAGAGGTAGGAACTTGGCCATGACTAGTACACCTAGACATCTAGGATATTTTGGATAGGTACCCAGTAGTGTTTGGAGACATTCCTCCAGGAAGGCCACTTGACAGGAGATTTGGGCACAAGATTGAGATTGAGGAGGGTGTGCATGCAGTGATCACCACTCCATATTTTCATCCCAAGGCTTATTGAGATGAGATTGAGCATGCCATACATGAGATATTAGCCTTGGGGTACATTAGGCCCAGATCGAGTCCCTTCAATTCCTCAGTTGTGTTGGTGAAGAAGAAGGATGGGACCCTCCGCATGTACATCAGCTATTGGGCCTTGAAAAAGAAGATGTTGAAGAACCGATACCCAATTCCACACATAGATGCACTAATGGATGCGCATAGAGGAGATAAATACTTCTCTAAGATTTATTTATGCTTGGGATATCACCAGACGAGAGTTCAGGAGAAGGACATCCTAAAGACAACTTTTTGATGCCATTATGGGCATTTTAAGTTTTTAGTGACACCCTTCGGGCTAATCAATGCCCCTGCTACTTTTCATTCTTGCATGAGCCACATGTTTCACAAGCAAATTTGTAGATTCGTGCTAGTGTTATTTGATGACATCTTGATCTATTACAGGACTTGCGAGGAGCACTTGAGGCATTTGAAGGATGTGCTTCGTATTCTTGAGGAGAAACAATTATATGTCGAGGTGTCCAAATGTGATTTTGGACTGACATAGATGCTATATCTTGGCCACTTCATTAGAGAGGATGGGGTGCATATGCACGAAGAGAAGACTAGGGCCATACTGGATTGGCTTACACCCACGAGTGTGACTAAGTTACGGGGCTTTTTGGACATTTACTCATATTATAGGAAGTTCATGAAGGGGTTTTCACAGTTGGAAACACCCCTCTCCATTCTGATCAATAAAGGTACATTTGAGTGGATGGATGTAGCGCAGGAGGCTTTTGAGTGCCTCAAATAGATGATGAGTAGCTATCTGGTGTTAATGCTGCCATATTTTTCACAACCATTTCTACTAGAGTGTGACACATCCAGTGAGGGCGTTGGGGTTATTTTGATGTAGGGTGGGAGCCACATAGAATTTAAGAATCGAAAACTCCTTGGTCATGAGAGACTCTATTATATTTATGACAAGGAGATGTTGGCCATCATGCATGCGCTGGCCAAATTTTGACAGTGTCTGGTGAGAAACAGGTTCAGGGTGAAGACTAATCACAACATTCTTTGATTCTTTTTGGAGCAGAGAGAGTTCATTGAGAGGTAGCAGAAGTGGGTCAACAAGATCCAGGCCTATGATTTTGACATAGAGTATGTCAAAGGAAAGAAAAATTTAGTATCTAATGCTTTATCCAGGAGGCCCGCGACATTATCCCTGATGATTATCTGTCAGGATTGGAGTGCACCGTTGCTCGTAGAGTACTCTAAGGACCGGTAGGCTTGTGAGATTTTAGATGGCCCCAATGAGGATGAGAGGTACCAAGTGATGAACAAGGTGATTTATTACAAGGGGAGGATCTATTTGGTACTTAGTTCACAACTGAGGGAGAGGATCATACAGGTTACACATGATTCTCCACTAGTAGGGAATAAGGGGTTCCTCAAGACATACTGAGCTATATGGGAGTGCTTCACATGGAGGAGCCTCAAGGGGGATGTTCTAAGGCATGTGAAGGATTGTGATACTTCTCAGAGGAGCAAGAGAGAGTATACACATTCCACAGGATTACTACAGCCTATTCCCATTCTTGAGAGGAAATGTGAGAGTATATCCATGGATTTTATTATAGAGCTACCAACAACACAGGGATGGGACTGCATATATGTAGTGGTCGATAGACTGACCAAGTACACCCATTTCTTCACCATAACCTCCTGGTCATAAGCTTCACAGGTGGTCGAGTTGTTTTTTAGGGAGGTGTTTATGCTACATGGTCTCCCCAAGACCATAGTGAGTGACAAGGAAAAATGATTTATGGGGGGATTATGGTAGGATTTGTTTTAGTTAGTGGGGACTGAGCTCACACCCAGTACCAGTTATAACCCACAAACCGATGGCTAGACAGATATTGTGAAAAAGTAGTTGGAGGGGTACTTGCACAACTATGTGACCGAGCAGCAGTGCACATGGGTGAAGTGGCCTCACCTTAGAGAGTATTGTTACAAAACCAAGTTCCGCATGTCAATAATTATGTCTCCATTTAATTATCTATATGGTTATGATGCTCTGACATTTTCTGATTTTGTGTTTGGAGACAGCAGGGCCCCAGGGGCCAAAGATTGGATACAAGAGAGCCAAGACATCCTTAGGGCTCTCAAGGATAATTTACATACAACCCAAAGTCAGCAGAATATATATGTAGATATGCAGAAGGTTGAGAGGCATTTTGAGGTTAAGGAATTAGATTTTGTTTAGGCTCCAACCATATAAGCAGCTCACTCTTAAGAAAAAGGGCATTAAGAAGCTCAAACCACGTTTCTATGGACCTTACAGGGTGACCAAGTGGGTTGGAGAGGTGGCCTATGAGCTGGAGCTCCCACCTGGGAGCAAGGTGCACAATGTATTTCATGTCTCATGCCTAAAAAAGGCTTTGGGACAACAAGTGACAACAACTACTAATTTACCCCCTTTGGATGATGAGGGGCATTTGGTGTTGGTACCAGAGGCTATTTTGGAGGTGATAGAGAGTAGGCTTAGGAACAAGATGATTCAAGAGTTTTTGGTGAAGTGGAAAGAATTTCCAAAGGAGGATGCCACTTGGGAAGGGCAATAAGTACATCAACACCCATCAATGTAGTTTCTTGAGGACAAGCAACATTTGGGTGAGGAGGACTGTAATATTCCTACTTAGCAATTTTGCTAAGTAAATTACCATTTTTGCCAATTTTGAAGTTTTTCCATCTTTCACTTAGGAAGAGTGGGTTAGGATGATCCCACTTGGCATTTTTGGTTTAAGGAGGCTCCAACATAGGGAAAAGGAGGAAAATAGAACTCCTAGTGGAATATGGGGGCCACCCAAAGAGGAATACACACCCCTTAGAGAAAAACACATTTGTGGAGGGAGAGAGAGAAGAAGGGGTCAATGTATGGGGCCCACATGGAGAAAAGAATATATCAATGATAAATAGGAGGAGAAGGCATCATTTGGGGGATTTTTGTATCATTTAACAAAGGTAAGCCATGTCTACGAAGTGTTATTCAACACTAGATATTTCCGAGAGGATATTTCACCTCCTTCTTCAGTGGACTTCGAGTTCCACCTTAGGGGAACCATTGCCACACTTGAGGATATTTTATGGGAGGTATCATAGGGAAATTCGAGCTATTCTTGGAGAATACTAGGCACAAAAAGGGACCACACATTCTTGTGGAGAGGTAGCTTCAGGGATAAGTTGGTTCCAAGTTTTTAGGGGCACATTTCCTTGGAATTTGGAAACATTTTTTCAGTGGTTTGGTGGGCTGATTGGGTGGCCATCCTTTAGGCCAAATTCTTCCTTTTGGGCATGTGTAGAGGGAGTTGACTTGGGCCTGCACAATCCTTTGAGGAGTGCATTTGTGGTCAGAGGCTTGATTGGGGGTTTGGGGCTATGTTTTTCCAGAGGTCATAAGGAGAATTATTGGAGAGATTTATTAGCATTTTTGGTGGGCTTTGGCAGCAGGTATTCAAGCGGTGCGAATTACTTAGCAGAAGGAGGAGCATGCTCTAATTAGGGGTAATTTTAGAAGTTTGAATGAGGCCCAAACCTTTCTGGGTCTTTGTGGGTTTGGTGAGGAGATCTCACGGTTAATTTTACAGAATTTTCCGAGCACTCTAGAGGGGTCAAACAATAGTTCCTTTTAAGCCAACAATAGGAGATTTCCAAGGCCAGCATATAGCTTGAAGATGATATACTTTCTGACGTATGGGCTTCTCATTTTATGACCTTGGGTTTGTGTAGCATGTTGTAGTAGGCCCATGTGCACATATTCCATACATATATTGTACTTCCCTATTTGATAATAAATGGCTCAACTTGGTGCAATTTTTGGCAATTTTGTGGGTGTTTAATTGCATGTTGAATTTTTGTGTTGCATGTGGTGTTTTTTTATTTTATCATTATTAATTCCTAGTAGGAATATTAAAAGTTTCTTCTTGGTTGAGTTCTAGTTGACAACAATGAGATCAAGGATAACATCATCCTAATGCTAAATCAGATGAAAAGGCACATGATAGCAATGGACCAAAGGCTCAGGCATATAGAGAAGCAATTAGGTATCCATCCTGATCTTGGCTGCTTCATAGGTAGAAATAAGGAGCCCATTCTAGTCAAAGCTACAAATTTTGATGTGTATGAAAGATTGACTTGCAGACATTGTTGTCATTATGATATAGGTGTTGTCCTTGATGTCAACTCACTCAGAAGTATGATACAGGTGTTGTCCTTGATGGAAACTCACTCAGATGTCAGATCATAGCGCAGCAGATCAAGAGCAAAGAATTAATGATCAGAGAGAGGTATACGTAGGTTAACCTTGATGAAAGTGCGTATACATGCGAGTTAGTAGAACAAAAGGCGCCTATACGTACACATGCAATTTCACAGAAGGAAAGGCGCGTACATGTTGGAAAACTAAGTTTTGGTCCATGGTATTTTGGTATTGGCCCATGGTATTTGGTCTGAAGTGTTGACCCCAGGTATTGGGTCCAAGGTATTGGTTCTACGTGGTTTTGGACCATGGTATTGAGAGAGGCCTAAACCTATATAAGGATAAGATCATTAGGCCAAGAAATGTAAGAGTGCAAGGATTGAATATCTGATGAAGTGTAAGATCTAGTATGTTGGTTATGGGTTTGTGATGCTTTGCTTGATCTGAATCAAGGATGCACCTATGCGGTTGATGATGGATGATGGATCAGGATCATAAGGCTTGGAATGTATTATCATTATGTGGTTTGATCGTGGATAGACTAGATATCAATTATTGACGCATGTTTTATTATACAAATGTTATGATCTGGGTATGACCGATGTCTGGAATAGCTGAAAAGTTATGAGTAAATATTTGCATATCTGTATGTGGGTTGGCTTTGGTAAAAGCACGTATGTATGCCAGTTTGGTTCATAATAGTAGTGTATACATTATGATATATGATATTTAAAGTTGCAGTTGGATCTGGTTATTGTTGCAGAGTTCTATGTTCTGCTTTGTGTTCTGGTGACTATGTTTTGTTAATAGGGTTTCAGTGATTCAATGTTGGGTGATTCAGAAATGAATGATGCAAGTGTATTTGATGATTGTATTACAGTGGTGATTGATTTTGTGCTTCATTGTTGTTGATGGGTCCAGTATGAAAATTGAATGAAATGTGGCCTTCAAATTATGGTGTTGTGCTTCAGGAGTATCCAGTATGAAAATTTATGAAACGTGGTCCCTGGAGGAAGAGAGAAGATCGTAGCCTTCTGTAGGCCGGCACCTACGCACTAGTAAACATATCAACCAGTACAAGAGCCAGGGGGGTTAGATCTCCCTTCCAGTAGTAGCTGGAAAACGAGTGAAGGTTGGAGCCTTCAGTAGGTCGGTGCCTACGTACTAGTAAACGATTCAACTAGTACAAGAGCTAAGGTGGTTGTAGCTCCCTTCTAGGAGAAACTGGAGAATGAGAGAAGGTTGTAGCCTTCTGTAGGTAGAAGCCTGCAACTGGTATAAGACTGCACCAGTACATAAATAGCGTAAAAAGAAGTTTCTTATTAAAAGAAGATAGAGACAAATTGCAGCAGGTGGTTTTCACCCACAATGGGTTTCCACCTTATATCATGGTGTTCATGTGTGCTTCTTATGTGTGATGATCTGTTCTATTTAATTGCACAGGTTTATTGTTCATATGGTTAATAATGTTCTAATGCACTCATTGAAGATCAACTAACTGAATCATAAGTTTACTAGATATACGCTAGTTGCATTAAACACAGTTGCGTATACATGCGGGTATCATTAATTGAAGTAGCGTATATGAATCTAGTAAAGGAAATGAAAAGATTATTGATTTGCTAATACTCATTCACCCCCCCACACCCCCCCCCCCCTTCTCAGTATTATTTCCAACAATTGGTATCAGAGTAGGTCCTTTGGTAGAAGCTTGATTGCTTGAAGGAGATCCGTAGAAAATGGGAAAGAAAGCACGTCAAAAGAAGAAGACAACTCAAAGGAACAATGATAGCCTGCCATTGAGTGGAAGTAAGTATTCAGATTCTAAATCACCTCAGATTGAATATGAACAAGCAAATGAAGCATCAAATAAAATCATAGATAAACAAGATCTACTTAGCAAAAGGGAGAGTGCCCTCAAAGAAGAAATTATTAGCTTAAAAGCTCAGTTGGAATGTTCCTTTAGAGTTTGTCAAATGTTGTAGGAGTTGAATGAAGAACAAGAAAAATATATTCTCAAACTAAGGAAACAAGTGGAAGAAGGAAGAAAGTCTGAAGAAATTTTGAAGAAGCAATGTCCAGAAAAGGAAGAACAACATCAGGTTGAGCTAAATATCTTGAAAGGTAAATTAGAAGAAAAGGATAAACTATTACGATTTCAAGACAGTACTAAGATTTTGGATGATATTATTAGTAGTCAAAGGTCGCCGGCTATCAAAAATGGTCTTGTTTTTTATGAATCTATTGAAGGTGAATCTAGCTCACAAGGTGAGGCAAGGAACTCTAATGAGAAATATGAAATGCTCAACAAGGAGATGAGAGGACAACCCCATCAACAGCTAAGGAAAGAAATTCCTCAAAGAAAATCTTTTGCTCCTAACTGTGGAAGTGATAGACGATTATTTCCTCCGATGAATAATGTTGAATGTTATGTATGTCATAATCTTGGACATGTTGCAGCCAGATGCAGAAGTAGAATGGTTCAAGACCGTCACACAGAAAGATCATCACGTTCCAGGTACTTTAAGGGATATTGTTTTTCTTGCAATATGTTTGGTCACAAAGCCATTGACTGCTATAGGAGGAATATGAAACATGTAAGATGTTATGCATGTAACAAGCTTGGACATATAGCAAAGGAATGCAGGAGAAGATTTTGGGCACCATACCAAAAGGAGAAAACATCATCACAGTTGAAGATATGGAAGAAAAAGGAAGTACAACCAGAAAAATGTGGCATGGTAGAATATACAGACATCATAGACTTAGAGGAAGCTGAAATTGTGGAACATCAGTGTTCTAAATCTCATACGTAGGTTTCATGAAGAAAATTTGCGTATATACGCGAGTTAGACACTGCACAGTTGCGTATATGATGTTCTGAACAAAAGCAGTAGTATAGAAGTCTGATATGGTTCAGTCACTGGTTGATGATGGCATGACACAGGTTCAGGGGGAGCATATACTTCAAATAATGCATTGTTGGCATTATGGTTAGAAGTCTTTGGTGATGACGCTTATGTGGCTATATAATACATCTTGCTGGTTGGTCAAAAGAATGGTATTGCATGTTACAGGGCTGGATGTTGATGCTTATGGTGCAGATCATATATGGTGTATGATAGTTTCTGATGACTATCATGGTCTTGATTAGATTGCTGGTCTTTAATTTGTAACTCCACTATGCATTGGATGGATGATGTAATGTTTTTTAGTCACGTATAAAATTTTGGTATATCCCCACTTGGTTGGGTGGATGAGTCAAAAATGGTGTATCCCCACTTGGTTGGGAGATTGATGTATGTATGAGTCTTTAGGAAGGTCATTGGCAATGTATGTATAGAATCATGTTATGCTTTTGTAGACCTTGCATGTTCTTAGGGGGAGCATGGACAGAGTGTTACATCTTGGCATGTATAAAGGGGGAGCTCAATTAGAGATTTCAGCAGGTACTCAGGGGGAGTATGGACAGCAGAATGTATATCAAGGAAGAGAATATCTTGGTCCACCCTTTGCCCTTAATGTCAAAGGGGGAGAGTGACTTGGTGTGGTTGTTGCCATCAAGTCCAAAGGGGGAGATTGTTGGCATTATGATACAGGTGTTTTCCTTGATGGCAACTCACTCAGAAGTATGATACAGATGTTGTCCTTGATGGCAACTATTATAGACATTTTTGTGCCTTACAGCTCTAAGCATGAAATGTCCATAAACCAAGGGATCCTAAGTCCCTAAAAGTGTTGTTCCAGCTCCTAAAGAAACAAGGTCAACAAATTACAGCTTCTCCCAGAAGTTCTCCACCAGAAACTGCTCAGAACTAGTCAAATCAGGATCATTTCAGCTGCTCCACTAGCTAGCTGCGTTGCAAAGCACCCAAATACACTAGCTAGGTGCGTTGCAACACACCTACATGCACTACTAGGGTGCGTTGAGCGGGAAATGACAAGTGGCAGAGTCATTCCACGAGGTGGAGAGACAATGGAAGCTTCCAGAATCTTTCCCAATGACACTTGCCTCACTGAATTCGACCAGTGATGAGTAAGAGGCTCTCAGTCTCCAAGTGGAAGAAAGAACTGACAGAGAGAAGCCATTAATCAATTCATGAGCTGACTCATCCTCTTTGCATACATCTATATATGGATCCCTCACCAAGAGATCCAGAGGCTGGAATTTTGTACATTGCAGAGAATTGTTGTTGGTTTTGAGATAGATATCAGAGTATTGGGTGATTTATGCTTTGTTGGAGGTGAAGAGGGGATTCTATGCTGGGAGGTTGATGCTGGATCAGGAATCATCGGTTGTAACTCCTCCTGGATCTTCTTGTTTTATCAATAAAACTATTTGAGTTTCTCCTACATGCTTGTGTACCATTGATGTTTGTTACATTTGTATGTTTAGCTTAAATCTGATCCTAAGCTATTTATGAATATAAATCCATGTCTTTGTGTAGTTTCCTTCTTCTGTGATCTTGCAGGAACTTGGTGACGCTGGGCAAGTAAGGGAGTAGGTAGCTGGAAGTTGTCAAAGAGGAGAGAGATTGGATCAAAGGACTAGCTCAAGACACAGGTTGGTTCATCCTATTCCTCTTCGTTTATAGTTCATAAAGAAGAATACAAAAGTAGTTTTCCCTGTTTGTTTCTGAGGTCACTGTCACACCTCAGTGGGATAGGGTCGTTCTGAATAGACACTTTTCCCGTTAACAAAATGGCGACTCCGCTGGGGATCGTGTCTAGTTTGTTTGTTTGTGTTTCTCTTGTTGTTTGTTTCATAAACTTAGAAGTAGTGAATCGAACTGCATTTGCCATTAACAATTGCAAAGTAGACATCTGCTACTTCAATCCATTCACTGGATCTGTTTATGATTTGAACAGCTGATTCACAAATGATTTGATTACCCTTTGTGATAGCTCTTAAACCTCTTTTAAATCAACCCTCTGATTGTGCATTACTGGTTGCTTTTACTCGGCCAAAAACCATAGATTAAATTACAAACCGTGACCCAGAACCCAGATAGAATTCTCGTTTCTGCCTCAACGCAAGCTCTGTGAAGAGATTCTGCATTTCAACGTAGTTCCCGAGAGGGATACCTACGTTGCAATCCAGTTTCTCTGTGTAGCAGGTGCGTTGATCAGCCTAGCCTTGTGCAGCTGAGGTTCTTTGCTCAATTTTTTCAGTTTTGTCTTTGATTTTTGCAGCCTGTGATCAGTGTGTGTGTCTGTTTAAAAGCCCCTTTTCTTTGCCTTAATTCTGCCTCAGTTGTATGAAAGAAACTGTATGTGTTTTTGTGTGTTTTTTGCGTCATTTACAGTTTCCCATTGCAAAAGTAGAATAGCCATACTGTCGTCCTTTGATTTAGATTTGTCGTAAGTGTCGATTTTGATCTTAGGAGAAAGTTTATTTGCTGTTGACAGTTGATTATGATTTTACTTTTTCCTTTGGCTTGAATTTGTGAATTTCTAGTGTCGAAACAAGTGTTTATTTCAAAATCATAAAGTGTCGTAATCATCTCTACCTTTTGATTTCGAAAAGAAGCTTGTTTGTGTTTTTCACTTGAAAATGAATTCAAATTTGTACAACAACTTTCTTTTTAGGCATCAATATTAAGAAAGTGAAAAAAAAATACATGCACATGTGCATTTGCATATTGACAGTCTGTTTGGCTTGATTTAGGAAAAGTGAATTTACAGTGTGCTCTTTGCTCTTTGAGAAAAGATTGTGTCTTTCTTTTCCCCTTGTAGCTAGGATTTTCATTGCTGAAAAGAGATAAAAGCTTGCTTATCATCTTTAGATTGTGTTTTAGGAATTACATATACATCTCGGGGTGATCCCAAAAGGCAAACTTCATAAGAAAGATCAACCTAAAATAAATTCAATGAACTTAACAACGCTTTGTAACTTAACGCACAACATTTAGAGGTCTAGGCTAGAGACGTATTCCGGCATCATAAATCCTGGTAACTATTGTCCTCACTGATGGTTGGGTGATTCCTCCACTTTGAGACGATAAGTGCCAGTACGGACTTGTGCTCCCACATACCGTCGAGTATATATTGGGAGACCCCTATAGGCATAAAACCTTTATCCATAGGAAGTTGTGTCGGCCGCCCTACTGATCGCAATGCACCGAACACAGCATTCGGGAAGATTGACTGCCGTACTGTAAAAAGTATTCTGCAGTTTTGCGATTGGTTTGGTACTCCCTCTACCTAGACCTCCAGAGCAGTCCCTTTCGTTCCTTTTCAGACTCCTTAACGGAAAAGGTCCATCTGAGCACTTGTCACTTTAGGCTCATTAAAAATCGAAGGAGACTAGAGTCATCTTTTGTTTTTTCTCAACTCTTTAAAACTGAAAAAACAAGTTGTGTCAAAGCGTGTTAAAATTTATTTTAAATGGAATATTCATCCCCTTTTCCTACGTTGATCTTTGGGTTGAGAAAATGGAGCCTACCAACCAAGGAATTCCCCTTGGTGGAAATCCTAGTCCCTTCTCCTCTTGGGGAAATGTTGGTGCGCCCCATATGGCCACATTGTCGCTTCCAAGACTGACAATTGGCTTTCCAGTATGGCTCTTCTCAACCAATGTCGTTCAGAACACCACTATTCCTGAACAATCAAATCAACAATTAGACGAGTCCAAAGTTACCCACCAGCCTTCTACTTCCTCTAATTCTTCCTCTCCTCCTTCCTCTTCGCTTGACGGGACTGGTAAAGCTAAAAGCCAAGTTCCTAAGGAGAAGAAGGAAAAGAAGAAGAAGGAGAAAAAGAAGAAGGAGCCAAAGGCGAATGGGGGAAAACAAGTGTCGTCTAATGAAAATCCACACACAACACCGACCAGGCCTAAATCGCCATGTGTCATTTGCAGAGGAGACCACTTTCACAGAGATTGTCCTTGCATCCCCCGGATACTAAGGGACTGGTCTCCTCGTTTGCACACTCCGGTGTCATCAACCTCTGGAGATCATGTTGAAAGCACACCGTCAACTAGTGAAATTGAAGCCCCAGGACGAAAAGGGAAAGTTATATTTCCTTGTAAACTGTGCGAAGGCGACCATGCCCTCCACCGTTGTCCCTTCTTAGACGAGGCTAAAAGAGTTTTGGATTATCGTCCGGTTTCACCATTATGACTTCCTCCTAGATATAAAAAACTCTTGCCGAGTCCGTCACTAGTTGAGAACCCAGCTGGCCCGCTCAGGTGGTCGGCTGAAGCGCCTGTCGTTGAAGATAAACCAACTGAATCCATACCAGACGAAAGTCAAAAGGTCGAGGCGGCAGTTGACCCGGTCTTGCCTTCAGAGGTTTTATCTTCGGAGGATACAGTCACTGAAGAGAACAAGGATGACAACGTCCAAATTCTCTTCATCAACACAGACTCCGACGAACATGGGGGCAATCCACCCATTCCTTTACCGCAGGAAGGAAGTTTTTCAGAGCCATACCCGGCCGTCTACTCGGTCCCACCTCCAAGCAACTTAGTTGTATCCTTTGACTGGAATCAACTAGGCAGACCCCATTTGCCAGCAAGCATACCATTCCGAATTATCATTCAAATATATAGAATGGTCATGGCCGGTACCATCATTGATGAGGGGGCTTCTGTGAGTATCCTTTCCTCTATTGCTTGGAAAGCGCTTGGTTCGCCATCATTTTTTCCTGAGATGAGAAATCTGACAGGATTTGATAAAGGAACCAATCGACCTTTAGGGATCCTTCCCGATGTGCCCATAACATTGAGAGGGAAGACAGTTCGCATGAACGTCATGGTAGCTCAAGGACCCTTGGATTATAACCTACTCTTTGGACGAGACTATATTTATTGCATGGGAGCGATTGTCTCCTCACTCTTTAGAGTAATGTGTTTTCCGCACGAAGGAAGAGTGGTCAAGCTCGTGGACCGGCTTTCATTTCCCAGATCACGCATAGAAAATAGTCATATATCGTCCCTAAATGGTCTCTTCACTCAAGAAATGTCTCAATTCCCAGTCCGTCCTCCCGATGAGCGCGAGTAATTCGGAGGGATCTGACTGAAACCTAGGGGGCATGCGTCCTGGTCTGCTTCGGCAGGAAAACTTCGGGTATAGAGTAGGTTTCCGCGGGAGAATATGACTAGTCTGTACCCCATCCGTGATTGGAAGAGGGGTTATTCTAGAATAAGATTCTCTTGTCAAAGTTATGTGAGTTGGCGAGCACCGCCACTCACCTTTGTTTATCTCGGTAGACATCACCAGAGAAGTGTTTTGTTTACACCGTAAGTAGAACAATCTTTGGGTAACCTGTAAGAGGTAGTACCCTTCCTGATAAAACGAATGTTTTGTCAGCTCGAATAAATGGTGACCCTTCCTGATAAAACGAATGTTTTGTCAGCTCGAATAGAGGGAGACCTCGAAACTCTGTTTTATACCTGGGGGCATGCAAACCTTTTGGAGTGCAAGCAAAGGGCGACTATTTATTTTTTTAAATTTTTAGGTCCTCCCTTTAAACCTGTAGGCTAACCCTTTAAACTCGTAGGCTTAGTCGTCACCTAACTTGCATAAAGAAAGGATGTGGGGCAAAAATCTAAAAGTTTCCATTTTTATATGAGACATTCTTATCATATGACTGGATTAATCGAGCAGTTTTAGCGCATAGTTCAAGCTCGTTAAAAAATAAACATAAGACCGAGCAAATGTTTCCACCCGCATTTAAGCTCGTTAAAAAATGAACTATCCCCCGGTAAATAACCACCGTGAATGAAGCATTTTCAGCCATTAAAGCCTTGGTCGTGTTTGCACCGTCACCTCCACTTTTCCATTGGCCGATCATTCACCTCCATTTGATTGTTTACCCATTTTGAGGAATAGCTGCGAAGAGTGATTTCACTAGCCATCCTTGTGACACTGCCGTGATTGGAAAATTCCAAACTTTACCTGGAATCAGCTGCTACCCATTTTATCACTCGTTCCTCAAAAGACGAGTCTTCTTTAAGCTCTTTTCAACTGACTCGTAAAATATGAAAAGATTTCTGAGTTTTGGCCTTCCAGCTCGTTAAAGCGACAAGAAGTGTTATCCCTCCTCTAGATTTTAATCTTTTTGTACCTGAGGGATTATTGCACAAAAAGATCGAGCGCTTGTTTTGTTCGGCTCGTTAAAACTATCGAAAATTCATTCCTTCTGTATTGTTTTATACTTTTTCGGACTTAAGGGATTAGATGACGAAAAAGGAACTTCGGAGTTACCTTTACGTACCTTTTTAGACTCTCTAAAAATGAAAAGGACCGAGTTATCTTTGTCGTTAGACTCGTTAAAAAGATTAATAGCGACAAACTTGTCTTTAGGCAAGAACGAGTTTCACTATCGCTAGGCTCGTTAAAACATAGCGATGGGTTTGCCTGAAGGGAAAATTATAGAACAAGCATATGTTATCCTCCTCAAGCTTGACAAAAATAAAGAGGTACTGGTCAGCAATGACTGGGGAAAAATTGGGAAGAAAACTCAAGGAAACTTTATTGGTAGCAAGTCGCTCTTGAACATGACACTTCCACTCCATGCCTGAGTCGGGTTGGGTTGTTTCATTCACCGGTCGCATCACCATGGTCACGCCACACCATCCATATTTGGGGTAAATGCTACCAATCCATCACATAAGTGTCGCCGACATGTTCAAGAGAAGTCATCCAGAGAAGTCACATGTGTCCCATCCACTACCATACATTATACTTCATTCTTTCATGACCGCCACCGTGAACCATATATCATCAGATCGTTTTCACCTCCATCAAAATCATTTTCTCCGTTCCGTGTCATTGATGTGGGATTCATTAAGGCCCTCCTTTGATGGATCGCTTCTTGTCGACATCAGCTCATTATCCAAGAAGTTGATCTAGGAACAACCCCTTCAGTACTTTGAAGCTTGCATGCCTCAATGGCAAGTTTCTCACTTCCGGCGACAGGTATACATCAATGACCTTCGACCAGAATATTTTGCGTGGTGTTCGACGCCAAGTCCTTTATTCACACCACGTGACTTGTACTGTAGTACCTTAAGGGTCATTATCATTATCGGTGATTCCTCTCGCGCTTGTTAACAGTTTACATCATTGACTGGTAATCAAGCGATGTCTTTCCATGTTCGACTTCAAAACATTTCTCACATGGATCGACTTGTACTTCGAGTGAAGATCGGATGAGATTGAAGACCCCGGATCTAGTTTCATCCATCTGGGCTGCGATATACATTCAGGAAAAATAAAGACATTGAAATGTACAGCATTGCAGCACAGATGATCATCCTACCAAAAGGATGATGACTCCATCAGAATCATCAGTCTACCATCAGACGATTGTCTGTCCTATGTACATGAAAATGCATTTATAAAGCTGAGCATGGGAATGCCCGCCTCAGCTAGATCATGAAAACAGTATGAAGATAATGTATTGTATTGTATCTTATTACAGGTCTCCTCCCAGCATTGAAAGAACTTCGGATCCTCCTAATAAAGCGTTTCACCCGATAAATGGCCTCATACTTTAGGGGGCAACTGTTATAGACATTTTCGTGCCTTACAGCTCTAAGCATGAAATGTCCATAAACCAAGGGATCATAAGTCCCTAAAAGTGTTGTTCCAGCTCCTAAAGAAACAAGGTCAACAAATTACAGCTTCTCCCAAAAGTTCTCCACCAGAAACTGCTCAGAACTAGTCAAATCGGGATCATTTCAGTTGCTCCACTAGCTAGCTGCGTTGCAAAGCACCCAAATACACTAGCTAGGTGCGTTGCAATGCACCTAAATGCACTAACAGGGTGCGTTGAGCGGGAAATGACAAGTGGCAGAGTCATTCCACGAGGTGGAGAGACAATGGAAGATTCCAGAATCTTTCCCAATGACACTTGCCTCACTGAATTCGACCAGTGATGAGTAAGAGGCTCTCAGTCTCCAAGTGGAAGCAAGAACTGACAGAGAGAATCCACTAATCAATTCATGAGCTGACTCATCCTCTTTGCATACATCTATACATGGATCCCTCACCAAGAGATCCAGAGGCTGGAATTTTGTACATTGCAGAGAATTGCTGTTGGTTTTGAGATAGATATCAGAGTATTGGGTGATTTATGCTTTGTTGGAGGTGAAGAGGGGATTCTATGCTAGGAGGTTGATGCTGGATCAGGAATCATCGGTTGTAACTCCTCCTGGATCTTCTTGTTTTATCAATAAAACTATTTGAGTTTCTCCTACATGCTTGTCTATCATTGATGTTTGTTACATTTGTATGTTTAGCTTAAATCTGATCCTAAGCTATTTATGAATATAAATCCATGTCTTTGTGTAGTTTCCTTCTTCTGTGATCTTGCAGGAACTTGGTGACACTGGGCAAGTAAGGGAGTAGGTAGCTGGAAGCTGTCAAAGAGGAGAGAGATTGGATCAAAGGACTAGCGCAAGACACAGGTTGGTTCATCCTATTCCTCTTTGTTTATAGTTCATAAAGAAGAATACGAAAGTAGTTTTCCCTGTTTGTTTCTGAGGTCACTGTCACACCTCAGTGGGATAGGGTCATTCTGAATAGACACTTTTCCCGTTAACAGCAACTCACTCAGATGTCAGATCATAGCGCAGCAGGTCAAGAGGAAAGAATTAATGATCAGAGAGAGGTATACGTAGGTTAACCTTGATAAAAGTGCATATACACGCGAGTTAGCAGAACAAAAGGCGCGTATACGTACACACGCAATTTCACAGAAGGAAAGGCGCGTACATGTTGGAAAACTAAGTTTTGGTCTGTCGTATTTGGTCCATGGTATTTTGGCATTGGCCCATGGTATTTGGTTTGAAGTGTTGACCCCAAGTATTGGGTCCAAGGTATTGGTTCTACGTGGTTTTGGACCATGGTATTGAGAGAGGCCTAAACCTATATAAGGAGAAGATCATTAGGCCAAGAAATGTAAGAGTGCAAGGATTGAATATCTGATGAAGTGTAAGATCTAGTATGTTGGTTATGGGTTTGTGATGCTTTGCTCGATCTGAATCAAGGATGCACCTATGCGGTTGATGATGGATGATGGATCGGGATCATAAGGCTTGGAATGTATTATCATTATGTGGTTTTATCATGGATAGACTAGATATGAATTATTGACACATGTTTTATTATACGAATGTTATGTTCTGGGTATGACTGATGTCTGGAATAACTGCAAAGTTATGAGTAAATATTTGCAGTTCTGTACGTGGGTTGGCTTTGGTAAAAGCACATATGTACGCCGGTTTGGTTCATCATAGTAGCATATACATTATCAGATATGATATTTAAAGTTGCAGTTGGATCTGGTTATTTTTGCAGAGTTATGTGTTCTACTCTGTGTTCTATTGACTATGTTTTGTTGACAGGGTTTCAGTGATTCAGTGTTGGGTGATTCAAAAATGAATGATGCAAGTGTAGTTGATGATTGTATTGCAGTGGTGGTTGATTTTGTGCTTCATTGTTGTTGATGGGTCCATTATGAAAATTGGATGAAACGTGGCCTTCAGATTATGGTGTTGTGCTTCAGGAGTATCTAGTATGAAAATTTATGAAATGTGGTCCCTGGAGGAAGAGAGAAGATTGTAGCCTTTTATAGGCTGGCACCTATGCACTGGTAAACATATCAGTCAGTACAAGAGCCAGGGGGTTGGAGCTCCCTTCCAGTAGCAGCTAGAAAACGAGTGAAGGTTGGAGCCTTCAATAGGCCAACGCCTACGTACTAGTAAACGAATCAACTAGTACAAGAGCTAAGGGGGTTGTAGATCCCTTCTAGGAGAAACTTGAGAACGAGAGAAGGTTGTAGCCTTCTGTAGGTAGAAGCCTGCATACTGGGATAAGACTGCACCAGTACATAAATATTGTAAAAAGAAGTTTCTTATTAAAAGAAGATAGAGACGAATTGCAGCAGGTGGTTTTCACCCACATTGGGTTTCCACCTTATATCATGGTGTTCATGTGTGCTTCTTATGTGTGATGATCTGTTCTATTTTACTGCACAGGTTTACTGTTCATATGGTTAATAATGTTCTGTCGTTGAAGATCAACTAACTAAATCATAAGTTTATTGGATATACGCTAGTTACATTAAACACAGTTGCGTATACACGCGGGTATCATTAATTGAAGTAGCGTATATGAATCTGATAAAGGAAATGAAAAGATTATTGATTTTCTAATACTGATTCACCCCCCCCCCCCCCCTCTCAGTATTATTTCCAACAGACATTTTTTCCTTTTATTTCTATGTTTGAGCTCAATAGGTTTTTGCTAAGAAATGGCCTTAGTGGCCCAACAATGAAGTTTAACAATTTTGTTTTCATGACCTTGATCGGAGGTCTTTCTTTTGGGATAATGAAACAATTGAGGTTCTGTATCTAGTTTGGTTTCCATAGTTGTAGACTAGAGTAGACTTTTGAAGTCATATATGTATATCTCTAATTTGAAGGAATACAAAATATTTACTTTACAAAAAAAACATCTCTAAATATTTATTTTAGAATATATATAATTTTAAAATTTAATATGATAAAAATGTTTCTATAAATTTAATATTTTTTGAAATGCTCATGAAGGCATGTGGAGTGGGGAGTCAATTTCCCAAAAATCCCTAACCTAAGTCCTAACCTGATGCATGAAAAATAGTATATAGTCATTTAGCCAAAGGATCGTTGTAAAAAAAGTTTTGTGAAACTATTTGTTAAATATTGGAAGAACCAATGAGCATGTAGTATAGTGGTAAGTAGTGAGGTGACCATGTTTGTTTTAAAGTAGACACTTAAATTCAAAAAATCTATGTAGACATAGATGAGGTTAAGTTTAAGTCCTAGGTGAATTTGATGACATAGATATGTCATGAGAATATGACAATTTCATCAAAGAGATTTTATAAAACACATTTTTCAAAAAAATATTATAAGAGAGCTTATGACATATTTATATTTCTCTTTAAAGAGACCATTAAAATAATGAGTTGCCTTATTTGGTAATTGTATGACATTGAAAATTACATCCATTATGTTAGAAATTTTCTTACATTTTCCATTCACAATTTTTTTAATGTTTTCATACTAGTTTACAAACACACACATAGGATCTTAATCCCAAAGGTTGCACATAGAAACTCTCATGAGTTATATAGTGCAATAGGACCTCAAAAACAATTTCCTAAAATATCGTGGGATGAAATAGTTTGTCATATTTGTGATACCAAGAGGTTTAAGGATGAAAATCTTTTTTGTTTAGAATGCTCTACATATATTCATATTGAAATCATCTCTATTTCAAAATATTTTTTATAATACCAACCTTCCACACCTTTAAACTCATAAAATCTATCGCGATTTAAAAATGGCTTACTTAAAAAATTTTGAGTACAAAAATAAAATTGTAAAGTAAACCAAGTAATAAATTATCATTTTAAAACTCTAATAATATTAACCATAATGAAAATTTATAACTATCATAATCATCATTATTATTGAATACGCAAAATGAGAAAACTTAATTAAATTTTAAAATAGTGAAACATTTATTGAAAAATATCACGTAAAAAATATGATTAAATATAATACAAACTAAAAACATGATTCTATTTCATATGTATTTAAAATGATATAACCATTTTTTAAGGTTATGTGGAACATTTATTTCGAACATAACCATAAAACACAAAGTTTAGTTTAGGTTGTTTTTTTCTTGGTAAGATAAAAAATCCATTTCAAACTTTAAAGGAGCTTGGTGTTTGTCCTAGTCTATCACTTGGAAAATTAGGTCATTCAAAAAGCGATAATTTTTGTAACATCCACACAGAGTTTGTAAAGTTTAACAAAACAATCAAAAACTATATTGAAGGCCTAGGAAACTTGAGTTACATTCTGGTTTAGAAAACAAAAAAGAACATAAATAACTTAATAAACTATATTAATAAGAATGCATTATTTGGACTTGGAAGAATCTAAGGTGTAGAATTGTCAATAAATTTGCTATTGCTAATGAAATCAAACTAAAATCAAGAGACACAAATTTCTTCTACTATTCTACGAAAAGGAAAACACACGATAGAAACACATGCAACCATCAAAACAAAAGGAACACAATGATTTTATAGGGGAACCCACTAGGAACCACCCACCTCCCTCCTCCCCCTTTATTTATATTATAATGGATGAGAAAAAAATGATCAATTACAATGATTGCTTCACACATGAACCACACCCTGCACTACAATTATGGTCTCCTCCTCTTAAGACTGCTTTGCAAAAGACACAACCAAAACCTAAATTAAAAAGGCAACACCAACAAGGCTTATAAAAATGCCTCAACAAAAGAGTAAAATAAGACAAGCATGTGTGTGTTCTTCTTAATATGATGAGATTTTAATAAATTCTATCTTGCGGAGTTATAACCAATTAGGCTCTCAAATCGTAAGGTGAATAATAGTTATGAGGTAAAATTAAGCCAAATTAAAAGTTTATGCACTTTGAAAATTTTCTGGTTTCATAAGAACATCTTGAATAAAATTAATGCCTATAAAAAAATTGAGGTTCAGGGACTCCCAAATTTAGCTAACTTGATAAACATCGTAATTGCTCGTCCCAAAATCAAAAGTAAACAACAAGGAAAATGACTGTCAAATTTGAGCCAATAGAGGTGTGAAAAATTCCATGAAGACCTACAAAACATAGTTTAAGATCAACAAAAACTAAAAACAAAACCGAAACAAAGATGTAAAGGAATGGAAAAGGATGGAAGTGGGCATATGAATTACCATTGAAGAATCTCATTAAAATTTTACCTGAAAGATATCAATTTTCTCCAACAAAATATAACCTATTCTTTTAATCAAAATTAAAAACATGAATAAGTTGTACTCTTCGAAGTTTTCATTGGCCCAAACTCATCACTTATTAAATCTAAACTAAAGTGAGCAGTAAAGCTAGGAAAACAAATGATTCATGTTCAAGGAATATGAAGTAAATAAAATTCATCAGAAATGAAAATAAAGATGTGCTTCTTTATGAATCACAGCGACAATTATTCTCTTTGCCTTTTAGATTTCATATAAACTCCACGGTTTACATAAAATCTAAAAAATCAAGACCAAGTCCCAACCTATGTACCTCTTATGTGTATATGGATAGGATTTAAATATTTTGCAGGATAAGTATGAATCAATATATCAAAAATAAGAAAACCACAAGAGAATTCAAACATAAATTTACCATGATCCATTACCTTTGTGTATTTCATATTTTCTTACCAGATGGTTGCATTATCATAGTGGCTACTCAAGATTGCCTTGAAAATAAAACAAGGATGCACACTAAAAGATGATTGAGATGATGAGATGAACATCTAATAATGAGACAAAGACCAAAAACTTAAGTGAGCCATAGCTAATGAACTTTTTAATTAGCCATGAAGATTGTCATGAAGAGTAAGAAGAGGCTCAATAATGCATGTGAGGGTGTATGTCCAATGAGGGTACAAACGATAAGATCTATGTGCACACACCATGAAGAAGGGATATCCGTGAAGTCACTAATTCATCTAGAGAAATGAATGATTGGATGTTGGACTAAATTAATTAAAAACACATTCAGGTTCTCGAATACCAGCATAACATGGAAGTCAAGATTGAATAAAGCATCATGGCATAAAAAGGTAAACAATGAGGATTCCATGTGAGCATGGTGATTGAGTTGAACTGAATGAGTTGGCCAAATGCCTACGAGATTACATTAATCTGATATCTCGAGGTTCCAAGGTATTGAGAGAGCTCAATATAGAGGGAAATGGGAATCTGGGAAGGAAATATTGTATTGTATGTAAAATAAGCTTCTGAGAAAAGGAATATGAGGTTCAATAATATGAGTGAGGCAGATAGAATCTCATATCGGAAATATCAGAAACCATTTTGTGATTTAAATCATCTTACAAGATTCTGAAATATAGAGGCTTGATTGAAGACAATGAAGTGGTGGCCATTTTCTTTACTAAACATTTTATTGAGAAAACAAAGAAATTGGGTGTAATGATCAAGAAAATGGCCACGTGGTTCTTGAGGAGGAAAATCTCAAAATGTTTTTTTAAATGCTTTCGATATAATACAGAGCCGAGATGTTAAGGTCCAACCCTAACCCCTTTATTTATGTAATAGGATCAAGTCATAGTTATAGTTAAGTAAAGAGTCAATAAAGCCCATATTAATAATTTTAAGTGGTTAACCCACATTTAATGAAGGGACCACAATTAGTTGCAAATGGGCCATGGTATTAGATAGATGGTATTAATAAGAACCATGGTATTTCCCCATGGTATTGCATGTATTAATCCTATATAAAGGATAGAGACTCCCCTCGAGGAGCATCATGTCCTATTTTGTCATTGAGCTCAGCTCTATTGGAGGTTGCCCCCTCGAAGAGGCAAGTGAACATTGTTTTCTGAATAATAAAATACTTGCTGTTATTTCTCATTGTTATATGTTCTGGGTATATTTCTTCACATATTTGGTATTTTGGCATCGTCTTGCAGGTTAAGAGCATAACAAGTGGTATTAGAGCGCTTTCCAGGGCCGGTGGGATCTCCAATTTTTAGCAAATTTTTTTTTGGCTAGAGACATGTTCCGACATCTTTAAACCATGGGATCTGTTGTTGAGTGCATAAACATGCTGATTTGGGGAGGCATGCACGCATGAAATACAAGAGGTGGTCACACTTGTTGGAATCTTTGTAATCCGTGTGGGTACCCCTTTAAGTAGTAGCACATTAGATAGAACCACGCACGGACTGTCTTCCAAGTATCCTCTGGGTATATCGGAAGCCCCCTAGCTCCCTTGAAACCTCTCCATAGATAAACCGTCGGCTGTCATGCTGCTACAATACACCAAGAATAGCACTCGGAGAGATTACTCGCGCATACAATAGGGTAGTCAAGTTCTACGGCTAAGGGTATGGTTGATCCTCCTTTGTTAGTGCCCTAAAAAATTGGGTCGAGTACTACTGTCAGACCCTTATGTATATTGCGATCTTTAACACCTGACACTACTGGAGACCATATTTTCCTTCTCTATCTCTGGATCATGCATAATCTTTTCAGATCTTGCAAGTGGGGTTTTGTCGCAGCAGCGGCAATCAGTTCTGTTGTTCAGATCTATCAGATCAACCATTCAGATCTATCAAATCCATCAGATCCGCAGCAGTAATCAGTTCTGCCGTCCAAATCTATTAGCTCAGCCATTCAGATCTCTCAGATCCATCAGATCCGCCATTCAGATCTGACTAATTGTGTGGGTTCCTATACCTGGGCATGATTTTCGCAGGACTTTCTACAGCATTGACATTTCTGGTATTCGGCTACTGCAGTATTCCTAAGCAAGGAGTAAAACTCCGTTCAGAGTAAAAAAAAAAAAAGGTCTGAGACCCCCCGGGGCGCTTATTGGTGACTTAGCCCATAAGAATCAGGTCGACGAGCTGAGCAAGGTGGTACCATTCAATTGTTAGTGCCAAAAATTTTGGGCGGTCCCAAATTTCAAGTACATCGGATCGGTGCATGGTACAAACTAGAGCTCAAGCTATGGCCAATGAGAGGATTGACAGCCTTGAATCACAATTGCAAGATGTCATCTTGCAGCTGAAGAACTTAAATGAAACACTCTCTAAGGGCAAGGTGGAGGAACGCGTGGAGGCATCTATTGGAAATGCAAACATTAAGGGTGAGTCTAGCCAGTCTCTTCACCTCTTTGGCACCCACCAACAATCCCATCCACGACCACCCAAGCTGGACATGTATAAATTTGATGGCTCTCACCCGGACGCATGGATAGCACAAATGGAGCAATATTTCACACTGAATTACATCCTGGATGATGCGACTCAGCTTAGTGTGGGTATCATGTACTTGGACAATGAAAGATGGCAATGGTGGAAATGGCATCAACGTTGCTATGGAAGGCCCTTGACTCAGTAGACATTCAAAAAAGCTCTTATGGATCGCTTTGACCATGAATCTAATTTTTTGGGTCGTCTCACTAAGCTCTGACAGACAGGAGCAGTGAACGAATATATTGCAGACTTTGAAGCCTTAGCTTTCTGCACTGGAGGTCTACACGATGAGTTCTGCGTGGAATGTTTCGTCAGTGGTCTCAAAGAAGCCATACAAGCCCATGTCCGACTGCACCACCCTAGCTCATGGCTGCATGTTTGCCGGATAGCTCGTGAAGTAGAACATGTGTTAGCGGCCTAATCCAATTGCCCAAATTTCGTTACCAAGGGTTGCCCCACACAGGCTCAAAGCACTACCCAAACACTCAAGGTTCAAAAGGTGTCACCAGCAAAAATGGCGAAAAGAAGAAAGCAAGGATTGTGTTACTATTGTGATGAGAAATACTCCCCCATGCATAATTTCAATGAGCCCAAATTCTTTCAAATTGATGCTACTGATCACAGTTCATCGGAGGAAGCCCCACCACTTGAGGAACCAGAGGAGGAAGAAGAGGACAACCAGCAAGACAATGTACCTGAAGAACTAGTTATCTTGCTGCATGCTTTGGCTAGGATTTCTTCTCCCCAAACTCTCAAAATCAGAGGTTTTATTAAGCATCACCCAGTGGTAGTCTTGATTGATAGTGGCAGTACACATAATTTTGTCCATCAAAGAGTCACGAAAGTAGTGCATTGTTTTGTCCAAGCAGTTTCTAACTTCCAGGTCCAAATTTTTGATGGGGGGACAATGAAATGTGAAGGCCGCAGTGAAACTGTCAAACTTCAAATGGGAGATTATGAGTTAAAGACCCACATGTTTGCCATACACATGGGAGGGTGCGACATTGTCCTAGGTACTGAATGGCTTCGCATACGTGGCCCAATCACAATGGATTTCCAGGAGTTATATATGAGCTTTAAGTAGAACAACCACACACATACCCTCCGCAGACTCCAGGCGGGAGCTCCCTCTATCATCAGCTCACATCGGATGGAATTTTTTTTGAAAAAGGGCCACCATGGAGTTATAGCCCAATTTAATGCCATCCAGGGCTTCGAACCCAATTCTCTTCATATTCATCCTGAGCTGCAACAGATCTTAAACAACCATCTACCAGTCTTTGACAAGCCTCATGAGCTTCCACCCTTGAGAGGGGAACATGATCATAGCATTACTTTGGTCCCAAGGGCCCAACCACCAAATGTGCACCCATATAGATATTTTTTCGCCCAAAAGAAAGAAATTGAAAAAATAATCAAGGAACTCTTGGAAGCAGGCGTCATTCGTCCCAACATTAGTCCTTATTCATCACCGGTGGTCATGGTGCTCAAAAAATATGGGGAATGGCGTATGTGTCTAGACTTCAAGGCCCTCAATAAGTTGATGGTCAAAGATAAATTTCCCATCCTGGTTGTAGATGATTTGCTGGATGAACTAAATGGGGCTCAAATCTTTACTAAGCTCGACCTTCGCTCGAGCTACCACCAAATTCGCATGAAAGAAGTAGACATTCCAAAGACTGCTTTCTGAACTCATGAAGGCCATTATGAGTTCATGGTCATGCCATTTGGTATTTGTAATGCCCCATCCACTTTTCAGAGCTTTATGAACCACTTGCTCAAACCATATCTCAAAAAACTTTTCCTTGTTTTCTTTGATGACATCCTCATCTACAATCACACTTGGGCTACACATCTTCAGCATGTAGATCTGCTCTTGTAACTGCTCCGCAAGCGTAAATTATTGGTCAAGATGTCCAAGTTCTGTTTTGGCATGGAAGAAGTTGAGTATTTGGGCCACATTGTGGGGTGTGAAGGTGTCAGGGTGGACCCCAAAAAGATCCAGGCAATGTAGGATTGGCCTCAACCAAAGACCTTGAAGAGCTTGAGAGGATTTTTGGGTCTCACAGGCTACTATCACAAATTTGTCCGCAATTATGGTCGCATTGCTAGGCCCCTCACTCAACTCCTTAAGAAAAATTCATTCCTCTGGAATGATGAAGCAAAACAAGCCTTTATAGCTCTCAAACATGCCATGTGTTCCACTCCAGTCTTAGCACTACCTGAATTCACCAAATCTTTTGTGATTGAATGTGATGCTTCTGGTACGGGTATTTGGGCGGTCTTAATGTAGGAAGGTCGACCCTTGGCCTTCACGAACCAACAAATAAGTGGGAAGAATTTGGGACAATCTACCTATGAGAAGGAGATGATGTCCATCTTACATGTAGTAGATACCTGGCAACCATACTTATTGGGGTGACGTTTCCAAATCCGCACAGACCATCAAAGCCTTAAATATTTTTTGGAGAAATGACTATCCTCACCACAACAAAATAAATGGCTCGCCAAAATGTTGGGATATTATTATGAGATAGTTTACAAGAAAGGGCGCAAAAATATTGTAGCAGATGCGTTATCTCGCCAATTTGAGGAGGAAAGTACACTGCTCGCAATTTCCCTTCCCATTCTAGAATGGATTGAAGAGGCTCGCAAGGAATGGTTTTCACATCCCTGGCTCTCGCAACTCATTAATCAATTGCAGGTGGATCCAAATTCCATAGTGGGCTACTCGTGGAAGGATGAGATTCTTTGCTACAAGGACAGAGTCGTAATATCACCAACATACACCATCAAAGCTGCATTTTGGCGGAGTTGCACTCATCGCCCACTGCATGACATTTAAGCTTTCAGAAGACTTATGCTCGCACTCGAAGATCATTTTTTTGGACAGGCATGAAAAAAGACATTCTTACTTTTGTAGCTCAATGTGACGTCTGTCAACACCACAAAGGAGAAAAAATCAAATCCCCAGGCACATTACAACCATTACCCATCCTGGCCTCAATCTGGACAGAGGTTTCTATGGATTTCATTACGGGTCTTCCAAAGTCAGGAAATAAGTCAGTCATCATGGTGGTTGTGGACAAACTTTCTAAGTATGCTCATTTTTGCACCCTACCCCACCATTTTACACCGACTTTGGTCGCTCAATATTTCATGGATCAGATCTTCAAATTGCATGGCATGCCCACTTCCATTGTGTCTGATCGTGACCCAATCTTCACCAGTAACTTTTGGCAGGAACTCTTTCGGCTACAAGGTACCCAACTACAACTCAGTACTTCTTATCATCCAAAAACTGATGGTCAAACTAAAATAGTCAACAAATTTCTGGAGACCTACCTTAGGTGTTTCACCTCAGAAAAGCAACATCTCTAGGTACAGTGGTTACCTCTAGCTGAATGGTGGTATAATTCCAACTATCATGCCACCACCAAAATGACTCCATATGAAGCAGTTTATGGTCAACTCCCTCCTTCCACTACTTCTTATATCAAGGGATGCCCGAAGGTACAAGCAGTGGATCAACTCCTATAGAATCGCACAACCATGCTGGCCCACCTTAGAGAGAATCTTCATCAAGCCCAAAACTGCATGAAGCAACAGGTAGATCAACATCGATCAGAACGCCAATTTCAAGAAGGGGATCAGGTATTTTTGAGGCTGCAACCATATAAGCAAATATCACTCAAAGACAAGGGTTGTTAGAAATTATCTCCAAAATTCTATGGACTGTATCAAGGACTTCAACACATTGGAGAAGTCGCCTACAAGCTAGCTTTGCCACCCACTGCAAAAATACATCCAGTCTTCCATGTCTCATGCCTCAAGAAAGTGATTGGGAACAATTACAGAATTCAAACCAGTCTACCTAAAGTGGATGAAGAAGGGTCAATCTCGCTCCAACCTGAACAGGTTCTTGACACACGAGAATGACACTTGCATGGCCGCACGTTCAAGGAAGTCCTTGTCAAGTGGAAAGACACCTCTCCAGTAGATGCAACCTAGGAACCAACCACTATCCTTCAGTAGTTTCTGCAGCTTCAGCCTTGAGGACAAGGCTATTCTTACGGGGGAGGGCATGTTAGGGTCCAATCCTAACCCCCTTATTTATGTAATAGGATCGAGTCATAGTTATAGTTAAGTAAAGAGTCAATAAAGCCCATATTAATAATTGTAAGTTGTTAACCCACATTTAATGAAGGGACCACAGTTAGTTGGAAATGGGCCGTGGTATTAGATAGATGGTATTAATAAGATCCATGGACTTGCCCCATGGTATTGCATGTATGAATCCTATATAAAGGATAGAGACTCCCCTCGAGGAGCATCATGTCTTATTTTGTCATTAAGCTCAGCTCTATTGGAGGTTGCCCCCTCGAAGAGGCAAGTGAACATTGATTTCCTAATAATAAAATACTTGCTGTTATTTCTCATTGTTCTATGTTCTGGGTATATTTCTTCGCATATTTGGTATTCTGGTATCGTCTTGTAGGTTAAGAGCATAACACGAGAGTTTGATAAGCTTGAAGGTTTTAATTTTCAAAGGAAATAATCTTGGAAATGATATTCTCTTAAAAATGAAACGAAAAGCAAAGGTTTGAGATTCTGAGATTTGCAAGTAAGAGGCTTTGAATCATCTTGGGAGAAGGAAATGTGACTAAAGTGGAAGCAAGTTGAATGGGAGTAATGTAATGTTTCATCTCAACTCGAAAAATGTAAGATTCAGAATAGGCAAACGTGGATAACAACACTTTTACAACTGTTGCAAGATTTTTTTTGTGATTTTCCTTTGCTTGTGGACCTTCTTTAATTTAACCTTTAAAGAGCGAGAAGTTGTATACCAACAAGAAATCTGAGCAAGAAGGAGCCAAGCATTTTATTTTAGTTGCATCAATGAGAGGCATAATATGATTATTGACTCATCTTGAAAGGAAATATTAAGAGAAGCACCAATATAGAGTACAAAAAATCATATGAGAAAACAGATACTTCCTTAAACATTTTATGACACAACAAAAAGTTAGTTGTTGTCCGCTTTATTCTTCTACCTGTATTATTAAAGAAGAAATAAACAGAAAACAACAAACTAACTAAACTAATACTACTCCTAACTAAATGAAAGGAAACATGACTAAGTATAGTCATACTTCCAATGTAACCATTCAAGCATTTTATTTCCTGCATGTATGTACAGGTCAAACATCAGTAACAAAAATATAACTATAAGAATTAAATCAACATAAATAAATATAAATATAGTATGTACACTTATTTCTAACATATTTTTAAAAAGCAACTTATTTACAAGCATTCTCTCTTGGAAATTTTCCTCCAACCAATTCTCTATGGGGTCATAAAAATGTGAATGAGTATTCATTAGAGATAGGAGGAAATCAAATGGGGGAGAGGTTGAAGAATCCTGAAATAAGTCATTAGTGATATTTAGTAGAACTAAATCTTTCAAACAACTTTTAAATGTATCAATAAAATTCAGATGGGAGCTTGATGAATCTACCAAAAGATCATTGGTTAAATTAAGAGGTTGGACATATTGGATCAATGCACTCAAAAGAGATGATTCATGTTGAAAATGCATTCTAGAACGAACAATAATTTGATATGATATGACCATTATTTGGAATGAGAATATTAACAGCTCTTGATGGTCATGATCTAAATCTTGAGATTCTTTTTCACATTCTAGCAATGCACATTACAAATATTGGACATTTAATTGGTCAATATGCCAGTAAATGACATCTAAAAATTGAAAAATGCAAGCATAAAACAAATTTGAAATCAACCAAAATAAATGAAGTAAAATTAATGAAATCAATTCATAATTTACAATACTGTTACAATTAAAGTTACAACACAATTCGGATTGATTTGAGATAATTTCCTTCTCACAAGAATTAGCCAAGATAGGACAATTAGAATGGTCATTGACATCAACTTGTGGAAGAGGAAAAGGTTCAGGACCATGAATAGGAGTGAGAACTTGATCATCATAAGAATCATAAATTGGGATGGATTCTTGAATGTTGAAATCACAAAAATGATTAATTGTTTGAAAATGAGAATTAATTGCAACAATTTCTAAACTGGAGTTTTCTTCATTTTTAAATATGATTTGACTTTGATTATGAGGATTTGTTGGGGAGTAAGATAAATCAATGTCCTCAATGTCAAAGTGATAATCATAAATGACTTCACGACATTCACTAAAATTTTCTTCATTCCCATACAATGCATCAAAATAAGGAGTATTAAGCAAATTTTCGTTAATCTCAGAAGAATGATCAATAGTTGTCTCTCTACCTTGATAAAAACTAATTGGAAATTTGTTTATATCAGTCTTTCTATTTTTTGAAATAACATTAATGCAAAATTAAGATGAATTGCTATCAACAAAAATAACATGATAAAGAAAGAAATGAGAATTAGAATCAATGAACCTCAAAATATGTCTATTTGCAAACTCTTGTGTGTTTTGTTCATCACAAATTTCATATTCTTGATCATTCATTTGGCTATTTCGGCTTTCTTGAAGACTTTTGTTTGGCTGACTTGAATTTTTCATTTGATCAACATGATAAAATTCAGATATGTCTGTAGAAAATTGTACATTATTGTCATCTTCACTTTTCTCTTGTGCTCATTGATTTATTCACTGATTTTCAGATTTCATTTCATGTTGATTTTCAGATTTTGAGGTAGTTGGTTCTTCAAGATTGTTTCTGTTGGTTTCTTCTTACAGTTGATTACTAAAATCTTCCAAGCTTTTTGATTGTGATTCATTAACATGTGGGAGTCCATCAAAGTCATTATTAATGTTATAAGAAGTGTGCACTAAATGAAGGAATTTATCATACATGGCCGAGGAAACTTCATCATGATTAGCATGCACCTCCATATCAGAATTTTCGATCATGTTCATAGAATTTGAAGAATATTCATCAAAACTTGAAATTTGCTCAAATGAATTTGAAATACAAGGAAGGGAAACTATTTTTCTAAACCATCATGTTAACTGAAACTCTGAAGGAAAATCCTTAGATTGAAATTGAAAACAAACCAATTTGAATGTAATGAGAAAGTCATCTAAAGGGTCGCCTTCAAATTGGCAGAGAGTTTCAAGCTGATCGCATACATGTTCACAGTCATAACCCTAAAAAGCATGTAGGAAAATATTTACGAACTTGTCCCAAGTGCGGATGGAGGCAAATGGTATAGATTTACACCAGTTTTTTTCCATTCCTATCAAAGTGAGAGTAAACATCTTGCACATGACACCTTCATCAATATCAAAACTATTAATATTTAAAATAAATTGAAGAACATGTTCAGAAGCAAAGATATTTTTCTTACCATTAAAATTCGTCTTTGGCAAGAGTTTTACTACCTAAATTGGATTTGAAGTGGGTGAAAGTCCACTAAAAGAACTCCAAATTTGTCGCTTAAAAGGAACCATTGAAATAAGATAAAAAATTTAAAACACAAAATATCTAAAGAAACATTATAATGCAGACCCTCTGTGGATGACCAAAAATGACCTCAACATCAATGAAGGCCACTCTAGAGTGGAGATCTACTCTAGAATGCAAGCAAAGAAGCTAATCCTATCTCAAATTGGAAAAGGATAGCCTTCTCTCAATTCGAGAGCAGATGAACTAACTAACTAGGGGAAGAGGACTGTTTATATGATTGAATTCATTATATAATTTTCATTAATTAAAAGAAGAAGTTCATTTAATTAATGAAAGAGAAAACAAAATGGGAATGCATTTAAACAATAAATAGTTACTTCTCAGTGCATTCATATTTCAATGAATTTGTATTAATTCTAATTATGTTCTGCTCCTCAGAGATAACTCTTACAGAAATTCAATAACATAAAACAAATGATATGACAATAATGCTCAATCAGAATGTAATACACTATTTAGAACATAAATTAAAATCAATTAGAGAAATTATAGCAATAACATATTAACTTATAATCCAAACAATAGTGCATTGGAATGAAAATTTATTAAAATCATACTAGAACTTCATTACAAATTTTGCAGTCCATGAGCAGCTTCAGCTCCTTGAAGAAATTTCTTACAATAGTGCAAAACAATCTTCTCTTTCAGAACTCAAAATGCTTTGTCTCTCCATAATTCAACTCATAGTACACTACAAAAGTGCAAACACACAACAACTAACACCTTAGATCTGAATTTTCCCGTAACACCTTAGATCTAAAGTTTTCCCCACAACTACAACTATAATATGCTATACAATAGTGCCTTCAGAGCATCTAGTTGCAGAGAAGAAGAACCTCTTCCTCATTCTCAAAACTAATATTCAATAATTACAAGAATCTCCAACAATGGAAAACCATTGAGAGTAGTTTTTGAGATCCTGAATTAGAGTTGCAAATTCCCCATTTTTCTCTTTGTTGATCCCTTTCCATTGCACCAAAATGCTTCAGGTCTGAACTTCTCCAATTGATCTCCTATTGCAAACCAATCAAAACCAAAATAAAAATAAATTAAATTGCATATTAGAAATAAAAAAAATAAATTCTCATGGAATTTCTAAATTAAAATAAATAAAATCCAAAGAAATTCCATGCTACTATTGCTTCAAATAGATCTGATTAGCCTTTGAGTATTGTTGAGGAATAAATTAGTGACAACAGTTTTTTCAAGCCCATGAAATTTGGTCAAGTAAATTATGAGCTATTATGAGCTTCATTTGGTCAAATAAATCGTGAGATAGGCCTCTCCAAAACTAAAATGTCAAAACTACCACAATTCTAAAAAATACATATATATGCCTAAATTAATCATTTTAAAATAAAAAAATCTAAATGGTAAATAAAATTAATAAATAACTAAATAAAATTAATGAATTACTATTATTATACTCATTAATTAAGTTAACAAAATAAAATAAAATAAAATCAATTAAATTACAAAAGTATTTAATTAAAATATATTAAAAAACATTTAAAATAATTAAATTAAATAATATTAAAAATCATTAAAATATATTAAAAAATCAATTACAAATTAAGTGGCTTTTGCGAGCTCCTTTAAGAGTCCTGATATCATATATGGGAGAAGGTGTACGGATAAGGATTTTGGGTATGGGAGAATAAGGATTTCGGGGAAGAATTAAAATGGAGTTACTAGATTTGAGGTTTTAGAGATGTAAGGAGGTGCTGTAGTTTAATTAGTTGGAGGAATTGTTTGGAAAGTTATAGAAATTTTAATTATATTTAGAGAAAAATTTCGCAAGAATTTTTGTAAATCTAAGTTATAGTTATTAAACTTCAAAATTTTAGGTGTTTTACACATTTTTGATGGTGCTGAATCTATTTCCACCATCAAAAACACAATTCAAACATTGCCTCTACAAAAAATTTTGAATGTTTTTTACTCAAATTTCAACCACTTTTAACTATCCAAACAATTCCTCTCCTCAATAGACGAGGCCAAAGAGGATTTCAAAATTCAGATGTATAAAGGTGTAGTTAGATATAACATGATGATGTCTTGCATTTTCAAGGTATTAATGTCATAACTATGATTATTTTCATTATTTTATGAAATGGGGTTTTACACAAAAGTTGTAATTACATTTTAGAGCTATTAAAATTGTGAATTTAGGGATTTACACAAAGCTAGTATTACACTTTAAAGTATTAAAAGCGGAAATACTTCATTGTTGATGTTAAGAGTGGTTATTTTGGTTATTTTAGGAAATTGAATATTTATTAATTTTTAATAATAATAATTATTTTTAATTCAATATTTTTTTGAAGTTAATTGTAATATTTTATTTATTTTTAATGGAAAGATTGAAATAAAACTGTCAAAATAATATATATGAAAAAAATTAATTTTATAAATAATTTTAAAAATGCGTAATATATAGTATGTTTATATAATTATAATAATGCTTTTGATACATTATGTTAAAATTGTCTTATTTTAAAATAATAAAACAATATAGTGAATTATTTATCTGAAGAAAACAAAATTTTATAATTAATTTTAAAAATCCATAGTATTTTTATATAATTATAATAATGTTATATTATGTCAAAATTAAAAATAAAAATAATATAGTAAATCATTTATTATGTTGAGAGGTGTTTTATAGTTGTATGAGAATGATGTTGTAGTTTTTTTTTAAATAAGTGTAAATATTTAAATATTAGCTTAAAATAGGTTATATGTTTTAGTAGTTGTAAATGATGCAAATATTTAAATGGCAGGATAATATGGGAGAGATGTTGTAGTGTTAAAATGAAGCATTATATCCAAAAATAATGTTGACTCAATTAAAATAATAATTAAAAGTAAAAAGTAATAAAAATAATAAATCTATTCAATTCAATTGGTTAAATTGTATTTTTTTTTAATTAATAAAATTTCAAACATTTTTTTAAAGAAAAATTCATTGCATCAAAAGACTCCTTCTACAACCTAAGATGAGGGAGATGTGTAATTCTTTACACTGTCTCATTTAAAATAAAAATAAAATATTTACTAAATATGAAAATAATGTCTAAGATAGTAAAAACAAAAATTAAAACATATATTAATTAATTTTAAATAAAAACATTATTGCCCTTAAAAAGTAATGGAAAGTATAAATTAATAAATTAATAAATCTATTTAATTCAACTTTTTTATATTGTAATATTTTTCTAAGTAATAAAGTTACAAACAATTTTTCATTAAAAATCATAATATGCATATCACATTAAAATAAATTGATAATTCATCTTTATAATCATATTATTTCAGAACATATAATTAATAAATATATAAAAACATAATAAATTTAATTAATAGGCATATAATTAGAAATAAAAATATTTGAAATATATATAAAATATAAATAGTAACTACAAATTAAAATCTCCTCAAAATGGGTGACTATCGAGATAAAATGGGGGAGGTGCGTTGTCGTCATACCACCAGGCCAGAGGACCAGGGGATGTGACAACACCCCCGTAATAAATTTATGGTTTTGATATCTAACACGCAGACCACCAATCTAGCAGGCCACACCATGGAAGTTATGTATTTGGACATGAGTTCTATAGCATTCTACATGTTCATCGATCAAGCTCCCACTCGTGTGGTTCCAATGCAGGGAAGGACTTCACCTATGGCTCTAATCCCACATTCGCATTTTGAGCTTAGTTTTTAGGAAATTAGAGAGCAGGGAAACTTGATTCTTGGGTCTACAAGGATTGGGAAAGTTTCTGGATGGTGTTATCTACAACCATGCCCCATCGTGAGTTGGATTGTTGAAAAGCCACATTCTAATTCGGGGTCTTGACAATTCAAGGAAGTTGCTCCACTTTTTGGTTCACAACAATGCAATGAACTTGGTAATCCTAGTTGTTTATGCAAAATCGTTATTATTTAGTACTCACTTTCCTCCTAAAGGTTGGTCAACTCTTCAATAGCTCTGGTGCTCGGGCTCTCTCCTTTTTCAATTCCTCCCCCTTCATTCCTGATTGCATCCTTTGGGTGTAGCCCCCTTGGTTTTCATCTATTCTCGTCTCCATTCCTAGACCCCCCTCACTTGCTCCTTTTATTTGGCCCCTTTATTCCTCCACTCCACTTCCCCTCCATTCCTCTTCTTCCTCCATCTCATTGTATGAACCCCCTCTCGTAGTCTTTTGAAGCAAGTTCCTACCATGGTTATTCTGGTTTGTTTCTTGCATGCACTCACCTTTTATTCCCACTCCCTTCTCCCTAACACAGCCAGTGACTCTTATTAGATGTTCCTTTTGCTGTGGTGATTCTCCTCATAGTGCTCAAATTACATAGTGCTCTTCTCAGTTCTCTGAATCACTGTGATTATTTTGTCTTTTGCTCGAACCTTACATATCCTTTGACCTTTCTTACATGTCTTATCAGTAGGCTTAGGTTCATAGGGGCACCACGTATTACTAAGAGTCGACCCAATGGGATAATACACCTATGCATCATTGTCTATATGAATCATCCTTTCGATTTCATGACCTCACACTGGGGCACATTCAAGAAGAGCTAACCCATGTTGAGGGAGAATCTTCCACTCATAGACTTCACCTCTCACATACAAAGGTTCTTACTGAGTTGGCTGATTAGATTATTGAAAAAGAGCATATTAGAGGTCAATTTAATTAGTATATGCACACAATTGATCTCTACTAGCACTTAAAATTTCCACTTGGGCACACTCTCTTGGATTGACACAAGCACCGTGCCAATATTCTTCATTCCCTTGAACATCTGCATTGTCATATGAAGGACTTAGATCAACAGATGGAGAATATTGAAAAACATCTTGGCATCCCCCTCCCCTGGAGGGAGGAGCCTATAGAGATAACAAAGAGCCCATCCAGGTTGTCTCCATGAAATCAATTCCTTATGCCTTGTTTTTATCATGTTTATGTTTTATTTCTCTTATGTTCCAATTGGTTTTATACATTGCCACGTAGGCCAAACTCTCAATTTTTGCTTGTTAAATTTTATCTCTCTGAGTACCGAGTTACCTCTCACTTCTCTACAAAGTGCTAATATTTGGATTTGGTCTAGTCTCCCCAATAAGAGACTGACTTGATATTTCAATTTATCTTGTAATTTCTAGTTTTGAAGGCAATACAATTTACCC
Source organism: Pinus tabuliformis (assembly GCA_031772625.1). NCBI lineage: Eukaryota > Viridiplantae > Streptophyta > Pinopsida > Pinales > Pinaceae > Pinus > Pinus tabuliformis. The sequence continues at coordinate 841,219,310 of CM062815.1, forward strand.
TACAAAAATAAACTATAAATTCAAATCCATTTCACTATAAAATTAAAATAATAATTTATATTCATAATCATTATATTTCATAAATTTATATTATAGGCATATTTTTAGAGTATGATAGATGTGATCGTGGTCATTTATGGTTTATGCAATGATGAGACTTTCCTTTGTTGTTCTCGATATGTATATTTTTGGACTATTATTTTTTGATGGGAAGGTTCTCTATCTATTTGATATCAAGACCATGCATGGTGACACATATGACGCTATTGGACATATTTGTGGAATCCCTGAAAGACATATGCTTTATGTAACTTTTTATTTCCTTAATAGAAAATTATGATATTTTATTTGGGAAAAAAATTACATAACTTTATATTTATATTTAATTAATAATCATATAAAAACTTAATACTTATAATAAACCCTTTCTCTGAGCTATCTCTCTATTAATCAATATTATACAATTAAATTTAAAAAATTATAAATGCGTAAAAGAAAAATGTCAAACTTATGTAACTATATGTATGACGATTTTAATAACATTAAAAAATGAATATTTTCAAATATAAAAATGTGAAATATATATAAATATAAATAATATTATTATAAACCAATATAGATTCATCCTAACTATGGATTGACCAAGTGCCCAGAGAAATCAAATATCTCCAAGTGCAAATCTTTCCTTAAGTTTTACACTTAAAAAAAGGTTTGCATTTTGAAAGATTTGATCACTCTTGCTCTTAGTAGATTTAGAACTGAAATGAATCTATACTGATTTGAGATTAAAGTTGTTTTTATAATTTTAAAATAATATAGTAAAATAATTATTTTGATATCGAAGTTGTTTTCTATTTTAAAATAATATAATGAATCATTTTTTTTTGTTAAGTTGTTTGTGATCCTCTAGGCTTGACTTGAGGAGCCACGACCTAGGGGAATCTAAGCCATCAAAGTCCCCTTGGGATCGCACCCGACCTGGGCCACACAATCCCTTAGTTGACTGAATTTTTTAGCATGTCTCCTCACCCTATCACAGGGCACAATCACCCCACGTGAGGTTTGATCCTCGGTCGCCTTGCCAATGAGGCCCATCCTCAACTAGTTGTGCTAGTCGAACTTGATATAATGAATAGTAATTTCAAATAAATGTAAATTCATTTTAAATTTGAATATATCAAGTGTTAAGATGAATCTTTTTTTTTTAATGTGTAATTTTTTAATACATAATATGGAATTAAATAATAAAAAATTTACATGTACATGGGGCGTAGAATAGATGGTGTTGGGGTGTGTTGTTAATTCACTCCATGATATGAAGGTCACTAGTTCAAAAATTTGTGGGAAAAAATCTTGTCATGTTAATGGCTGGTGTGGCCAGGCTAAGTGCGATCCCCTGTGATTTTGATGGCTTAGATGCCCCTGGGCCACAATTTCTCAAGCCAAAAATTAAGCATGTAGTCATCTCTCAAGGACCCAAACAACTTGACCAAAAAAAATACACATTAAGAAATTTTATCCCTCATCATACTTACATATCTGATATAAGATAAATTTAAATTAATTTAAATTTTTTAAATATTATCACATATGAATATAAATATATAATTATTCATTTTTTTTTAATATAATTTATATAATTATTCATTTTTAATTTATTTTGTTTTTTAATATAAAATTGTTAGACACTATCTCTATTATACTAAATTATATAACACTTTTTACTTTTCACACCATTAGATTAATTTTATTAATAATACTTTCAAAATTATATATTAAAAAGAATAGCTAAAATTAAATAAAATAAATTTCAAAATATAATTTAAAAGAAATGTTTTCATTATTTTAATATAAATTGATAATTCTTTTATCACGTTACTATCAAATTATAAGAAAGTTCTTTGATTTCTAAGACAACACGGTGAAACACCAAATTAAGATAAGATAACACGGTGAAACACCAAATTCAAATAAGAGAAAAATAAGATACATAGGTAGAGAGGGGTCCACAATATGTTAGAACACCAAGTTTACTAATTTCCATATGTATGTTTATTCCATCTTTAAAAATGTGTTTGGGGTAAAATGGTAGTCAATCTCTATATAAATGTCAATAACAAGGAAAAGTGGGTGTGATGGAGCAATTCTTTACATAATGCAAAAGCCACAACCAACTCTTCATAGGTAAGAATAATGGAATTACTCCCATAAATGTCAAACTTCCTTATCATCATTTGAATTTGCCCCTCCAAAGTTGGTCAACAACATTTAATTATAGAACCTGACATTGTCATAATATGTTGACTCAACTACTATGTATGTAAAAGTGGTCATGATCTTTTCTTGGGTGCGCTTCTGAACGATATGTCTTAGGATCTTTGTTTATGATTAATATTTTCTTTGTTGTGTTTCACTTCTATAATCAAGTTTTGGTACATAGTTGTGATGTATATTATTCAAATTGCTATGGATCATTATTATTAATTTGGAAGGATAATTATATTTTAATCCAACATCTAATTTATATTATTCAAGCTGTGAGGTATATTTTATTCAAATTGTTATGGATCATTTACTAGTAATAACTTGGAAGGTCTATTATATTTTAATCCAAGAACTTAACTTAGAGACTCTAGGGGAGCACTTTGGAGTGCCACCTTGGTAGATTGATTCTATAACCTCCAAGAATTCAAGGGATTTGAGGACATTAGTGTTACAGTTAAGGTCTAGGTGGAATCCCAAATGCATAATTAATTTATATTAATATTCAACCTACATGGTGCTATTAACAAATCAACACTTGGTTACTTGCAACATCCTAAATCCATGTTCTCTGTGTCAACAAGATCTTATAGTTAGGAGAATTGAGTTGCCTTTAGTTGTAGGTTATCAAATTTGATTAGTTTATTGTTAACATCAACATTTCTAACTCGATTTCCTTGCTTTATGTGCAGAAGTTTAACCTTGTAACAACCTCATTCTTTACATTTGCTCATTATGTGATCCATACACTACCATATATATTCCATTGGATAGTTCATCACCATAGATTTAATAAAATTAGACTTAAATCTATATTGTGAGGGATTTATTCATTATTGTTTTATGCTTATGCATTTAATAGATAAAATGCAGAAGAAGGCATCTGGAGCAGTGCTAGGGTTTTGAACTCTATTTTTACCATAGTGATTGACGCTAACAAGAAGGACACTGAAGAGCTATGCAGATGGTAGCGAGGGTGTCTAGATCTAGTTCTCTATAGTCGCAAGCCAAATGACACAAGGAAACGAGCTTCCATGGTTTTTGTTTGGCAATTCATGGACATATCTCAACAAAAAAATCCACAAAGGCTTTCACGGTGAGTTTATGTATCAAATTTGCAACTATAAGAGATTAGCAAGACTCAAGTAACCAAGGGACATCTCTCTATTTGGTTATGCTTGGCCAAAAAGACTCAATGGAATAATGGTTTTTTGTTTGCATGGCGGTTGTATGTGTAGGGGACTACTGAACCTCACACTCCCATCAACAACTTATGTGTTTCATAGGGACCTCTCTATCTCTCGAAGACTGAAAATGGTCTCGATTTGGGGATGGGGGCATTGAAGACGAGGGATACAATGCCAAAATCAATTGTTTACAAGGATCATCATCCAAATCCAAAAATGGAGGTTCCGTTTCAAATTTGGGTGAAGACACTAGAGGGGAAATTACTTCTGTTAGGGGTTCGGGCTATGGATCTGGTGCAAGATCTGAAGTAGAAGGTCCAAAATAAGATGGCAATTCCGAAGAAGCTTTAAAGTATGATATATGTAAGTAAATAAATGCAAGATGTCTTTCAGTTACAAGACTATGAAATCAAGAAATTTTTTTCCATCATCATTAATTTGAGACTGCGGGGAGGCTCTCTCAGATATAATAATCCCAAGGGACAGGATGATGTGAAAAGAAAGGTCAAGATACCAAACAAAGTTGATCAAACCCTTAATATGCCCAGTCCTTACATTGTGGAACAAATGAATTAGGTTCCACTTATGGCAGTTAACCTTCTTGAGGTAACCAAAATCTTCTCCACCCTCCAATCCATTGAGGGAATGATAATTGTGACTTAGGAAAAAGTAGTTGTAACTAAGGAAACAACAATTATGACTTAGGAAACAACAATTGTGACTATGGTAGCAACAATTATGATTCAGGATTTATTTTTCCAATAATACCATTGTTTCATGTTACAAGTTCAAAACTACCCATACTTTATGAATTATCAAGCATAACTGTGACAACCCCCCCAAACTAACTCAATGGGTGATGGTGACATGGATAAGGAATAGTCAATCAACAGTCATAGTCACTTTATAAATAATGAGGAATTAAGAGAGAATTGTTCGTGACAAGGCTTACCATAAGAGTGTTTGATATTAGATCTGAGGAAACATATACTTGATAAGACTAGGGAGCAATAATACAAAATTTGAAAACTTGGTTCTTTTATTTTGATGAATGAACAAAAAATGCAAATTTGAAGGAAACAACACCTAAAACACAAAAACATAAGAAAAATCATAAAAAAATACAACACTTTATTGAAAAACAATAAATAAATAAATAACTTAAGTTACAAAAGTTGTGATTTCAAGTGTAGCAATGTTGTTTCCTAAGGGAACAACAATCTCTTTTCAGAGAACAACAATCTGTCAATGATGAATAAATGGAAACAAAATATCTTTTGGAAAAGTGCTTTAGCAGCAATGACTTGGATCTTCAAATGGAAATAAATTCTTATTTCTCCTGTTATGAATATGTTAAGTAATGAAAAAGTCTTCACATTATTTTCTTCATGTTGGTGGGCAATAACGGGAACAATTTTGCAGCAAACTATTATGATCACAAAAATTGTTTAGATCATGGCACATAGAAAGACCCAACATCATATGATATTAAATTTATTAAAAGATGCTTGGATGAAATGCCCTTATTTCATTAACATTTTCTTCAAGAATCAATTTTCATAAATGAACCTCCTTTATTCTCCTGGGACCTGCAAAAAAAGAGCATTTACCTGCAATAAAACATAAAATCGTGGAAGAAGATAGGTATGCGGACTCACTTAATCCAAGAAATTTGTAAAAAAATAACAAGTAGTTACTCTATAAAACAAGTCCATAGAAAGATAAAAAAAATGAAAGTGAATTTTGACAAATATATCTAACAGAAATAGGTTTTAAAAATTCCATGAGATGATATGTCAAATTTACTCAGAACAATTTGCATAACAGAATCATTTTCGATTTCCCAACTTAGACCAACAGTTGATACTTTAAGCATAAAATTTACATTTGATGATGGATTGAAATAATTCAAATTGGATATTTATTTATATTCATGTGGATATCTCCAATAGAAATAGGTTTTAAATACAAGAATAATTGATGGGTCAAATACGCCAGTGAAAAACTGTAAAAACAGAGTTTTAAAAATGTTGATTTACGATAAGCAGCCAATACTTTGGTCATAATTTTATCATACGATATCAAAATCGAGTGATTCAAATTTCCTTGTAAACTACATTCATAGGAACAAGTTTTTCAAAAATATTCATTTAGGCCTCCAAAAATTGATTGTCTCAACTCTGTCCCTGAGATGCCTACTAGATAGCTCATCAATGTTTTGGTCATAACGTTTTCGTTTCAAATTCAATTTGAGTTATTCAAATTGGGTTATAGAGTATAAATCAAGGAATACTTAAGATATAAACAAGTTTTGAAAATATTCCCATTTGGCCCTTCAAAACATGATTGTCCAAACTATTTTTGTGAAATTTCATCAAGTTTGCATGCCATAAGATATGATAAACAATTGTTTTTCCAAAATGGCGATCAGAATGGATATGGGTGTTTGTAGGAATTTTATTTTAAATTTAATACATCTACATATACATATAAATTCAAAGATTTATCATTTATGTTGATTTACATAGCATGTTGCAACAAAAACAACTCTTTTTACATATAAATAAATTTATTTATTTATTTCCTTATTTGTTCTATTTTCTACACTAACATACTCTAGTTTGAAAAATAAAATATGTTTATGTATAAGATTACTTCTAGTGAAGCCATTTTTGAAATAAGGCCTCGAGTATGTACATACCCAAATTTGAAAAATGCATGTTAACAAATACTAGGGTATGAGAGACCAACATCCCTTGAAACAATGGTGCCAAGAATCGTCGAAGTATAGAGTGATGCTGCGAGAAAATGATAGTCTGAAACCAATCTTCAATATAGCCTTTATTTTCTTGATTTCCCATAGTTGTCATATCTTGAAGTTCTTGAGTTTCTAATGTCCCATTGATCTCGATGGCTTGTTGATGCAAATTGGAAGAAACCTCATTTTCTTCCATAACTTCTGCAATTTTTGGATTTGAAACCTTCCCAATCTCAATATAAGTTTTTTGCAATGGTTCAAGTGAGAAAAAAGTAAATAGTCTCCTATTGGATTTTCACTATTGAAAACATCTTTGAAAGAATATTGTGAATACTTGCTTTTAAAAATAGAACCTTTTAAGGAAATGATTACAGTTTTGGAAATTAGATAAAACATGAAACTCTGAGAACCTCTTTAGTTTTGTGAAATCCTCCAAACCTTGAAAATACAATAAAACATTTTGAAGTTTTATAAAGTTAAGAAATGTTATTTACAAAAAGGTAAAGACTTTCTCCAGCAAAGCATCCACAACTCTAAAATTTTCATCCACAAACTCTTAAGGAGTAAGTCATTCACCCCATCCACTAGGTTTATGATTTTTCAGAGTGTAATTCTAAAATATATCTGATTTAAAAGATAAGAGATCTCATGACGAGCCTGCTTACTATGAACATAGGGAACTAATTAAACTAGCATTACTAATACTGCATATCAAAACAGGGTAATGGCTTATAATCATAAGACAAGGGGTCTCATTACGAGCTAGCTTGTTCAGTTCAATTACAACCAGTGAATGGCATTGTCATCATCTAGCTCCCAAACCAGGACAATGGCTTTTATCTAAAAAATAAAAAAGTAAAAAAGAATAAAAATACATGTAGACATATCTTTTGGATTTATCTTTCAAAAATTTATACTCTTAGATGGATGGGACAATGAATGACTGATGGTTAAAAGGTAACCCTGTCGAGACTATAGATGTTTGCTGGCAGCAGAGGCACTACCTGTGACAAAAGAGTAAATTTAAAAAGCTAAGTTGGAAGAGCCCCCTACTTTATCTTTAACAACCAATCAAAGCTTGAAGAAACCAAAAAGATGTTTTTATTTTATCATAAGGGTTTGTACAAGAAGTTGCAAAATTCATATATTTTTATTTCAGAGTAAAGTTTTATCTAACCAATTCTTAGATAGTTGTCTTTTTCCTCAATTGATTCTACATAAGAAAGTTTTAGAAATTTCATTATTTTTCAGAGATAACTGGTTCTCCCAGTGAATCGCCAATTGTTGTGCTATACAACAACCCACCCCCCACCACCCCCCCCCGCCCCCCCCCCCCCCCCCATTTCAATTTTTAAACTCTTAGTCTTAAAATGCCAAATAAGAAATGGGCCCCCTTTAGAATATAAATAAAAGAAATAAACTTTTGAGTGTAATAGATTTTCCATAAAAGTCATATGAAAATTGCTTTTAGAGTATTTAAGACCACTCATCGCAAATCACATTTCTTTAGAACCCATGAAAATCCATTTGGAGAGTTTGCGATGTGATCATAGTCATAACAAAACCCTCATCGCAAAGTTTTATCAAGGTAAGCCTTTTATACACACAATGTAATAAAACTATCGCATCTCGCACAACATTAATCCCACGGAATGACTTAAAGCGGCATTGAAACTTTGTGATGTGATAAGGCTATCGCATATCACTGATTCATAGTGAAGCGTCCAAAAAAATCCATTGAAATCTTGCGATGCAATAAGACTATCGCAATCGCATATCGTTGATTCATAAGGAAGCATCCAATACACTGCATTGAAGAATCGCGATGCGATTTAATTATCGCATGTCACGTTCTCGATAAAACAAAGTGATAAATATTATGAATACATGTGGTAAAGGGATAAATCGATTACAAAGAAATAACGTGATTTTCCAAGATTAAAACCCGTTGTCTCCCCATGCCAGCTCAGCACTCATCGCAATCGCAACTATGCAAACAAACCTTTTGAGTATGGCGCTTGTAACTCCCGATTTGCGACACATGATTATTACACAATAATTAAAATAATACAATCGCAAATCACAAATCGCAGAGTCACGACACCTATTCTAAAAAAGACAATTACAAGACTTGCGACACGACATATGGTTTCAGCATTAAAGTTTCATGTTGGAAGTTACAGCAAAACATTAAGGAGCAGTTATGGGTAAGTCCTTTAAACATTTCATCCGAGAGAGCTAAGTACAACATAACATCTCATGCATCTAATGCGCTTAACTGGGTTTGGTATGTAATTTGTATTATCTCTTTTCAAGTTTTTTGACTGTTACGCTCCTCATTCTTATTTTGTAGAGCTGACTGAGAATCACACAATCAGGTAAGATGTCTAAGAAATATCGGAAGGCAAAGGCCCCCATTTTAGTGGAAGAAGCACCAGCAAAATTGGTGGTAATTGCATATACTACCTGTCTAAGCCTCGGTAAAATCTCGTGGGAAGGCATCTATGCTTTACTCGAAGCAGAAGATCCAATGGAGATAGAAGAAGAAGCAACAACAGATGGAACCAATAAAATAGAAATCATGCTCAATGATTTGGCCAGCACCTTCCTCCATAAAATAACAGCTTGAGCCAAAGTGTTACCATAAAATGATCTAGTGAGATGGGTAATCGAAAGTATTAATATAATAGACAAAGCTTTTTTCACAGCCGATGGGAGGATGTTGGGGACATTCAAGCCTTAATATGTCAAGAAGATGTATCACTTGCCGGATCCCCAGTGGCACTACAACAAGGAATTTTTGGAAGCTTTCTCTAAAGAGAATGACATAGAGTCAGACCCTATCAAATAGTGGAGACATTTTCCAAACAAGCATAAACACGAATCCTCAGTTATGTACTTTGTGGACTTCTTAGCATCTCTATATTATTATGCTGCTGCAATGGTATGTAGGCTCTTTGGAGGCCCAGATTCTGCTAGGTTTTCAATAGAAATGGTCCCATTAATAGAAGTAGTAGCCAACTCTTTTATTATGGATTGGGTAACCATTCTATCAGATAAATGGCCAGTCAAATATTAGATTATAGAAGAAACATATTTGTCGCCACTCAAGTCGTGCTCCCATTTTATATGAGCGCCTACATAATTGCAACAATCTGTTTTAATTCTGACTTTCCCATTCTGGGTTGGAAATGGACTGTTCAAGATCCAACCCCCATTCATATTTATCATAAGTATCTATGGAAGTCCGACTACAAGAATCATATATATAGAATTTTCCATGGCTTTGTTTTACCTGTTCATCAAGCCATTTTTAACAAACCTGCTCCTCGTGTGTCTGACGAAGCCAGCATTGACTTAACTTCAATCGGCAGTTGGTTCAGAGAAGAAAATTTCACCTATATTAGGGTTTTTTGGAGTATCACAGACCCTCATGTCCTTCCACTCTATATTCCAGACAAGCTATTAGCAAGGGAAATAGCATACCAGATAGTGGAAAAGGGGATGACTAGAAACCTTAAAGACTCTAAAAAACAAGTGTGGCCTCCATTTCCCCTCCGTTGTGGCACTTATACATTGCATGATTTTAAACATGCTGAGAAAGAGGCAGAGAAAACTAAGGACCTGAGTCTAGCAGTGATTCCTAAGAGACAATATGATCCAAACAAGGTCGCTTACAATTTCACCAGTCAGGTGAAAATTAGCAAATTTATCCATGAGGAGGATGAGTTTGATGATTTATTCGCTTCTGCAGAGTTATTCTCACAAGTAACTCATCTGGAAAGATTCAAACTAGGAGCTGCAAATATGGATAAATTCATGGAATATAGGACACGGAGGTTACAGACATTGCCTCTAGATTTATTGAATACTACCCCTACTGTTCAGCAAGCAGAGCACAATGGGGAGCAGACTATTGAAGAGATTTCTAGGGAAGGGGAAACAATTGAAAAAACCAGTGAACCCCTTAGCACAGATGTTAATATTGACCCCATCTTGATAAAGGAATGGGAGCAATTTGATCAGCAGATCAAAAACCAGAGCGACCCCCAAAACAGTATCGCATCAGCATCGCCCGCAACACAACAACCCATCGTTACTGAGAGTACTATTGAAGGGACACCCAAAATAGACATAGCTCAGAAAGAGATTGAAATAATCCCTGAAAATCCTTCAAGTGAAATAACATTAAATATTGAGGAAATACCACCTTTGGATGTCTTTTACAGCCCAAAGCACAGGGTTGTAGTAAGGAAACAGAGAAAAAAGAGGAAAATTGACCAGACATCATCCATAGCTCCTCAATCTGAATTTATGAATGTTATATGGAAGGATTCAGAGGTCAATCCTTCTGAGGATTTGACTAAGTTATCCCAATATGCAGGGGCTTACACAACTGCCACAATTGATAAGGCCACTAAGGTTAACCAATTAATCAAAGAAAAAGATCAAAGGATTACTCAGCTTGAAGAGAAAATAGTAGTAGAAAATCAGAATATTAATCGGCTTGAGGAATAGTTGGCTGAAGAAAAACAGGAGAACGAGCAGCTTAAAGTGAAATTAAACCTGGAGAAACAAAATATTGACCAGCATGCCATCCAAAATCAACAATAGTTGTCCCAGCAGCTTGAACAACTTCAATTGACACATCAACAAGGAATGAAGGCTAAAGAGGAGCAAATATCACAGCTACAACTATATACAGAACAGTTCAGAGATTCTCCTAAGGTCAAGGAATTTAAGAAGGAAGCCCTAGAAGAAAATAAGGCATTATTACAACATCTCAATCTCCTTTGCCATAAAATATCACTTGTCAGCCCATTATGCATCATAACTACATCGCTGATCGATCAGGCAGTTAATACCAGATTAGAATTTGAGGACGTAGATGACAAGGTCACCAATTTCCTCAAATGGAAAAGCACAGTGGAAAGCAGAGCTGCTAATCTATCGAAAATTCAAGAGTCGCATAAAGAAGTATTGTTTTTGGAATGGGAAACATAATTAATAAAGGCAGAAAGGGCTACTTCCAGGGCCAGAGCTATAATGAACAATGTGATAGAGCTGGTAAATGATAATTTATATGGAGTTAATTTGATTTATGACTGTTCCCCTGGAAATCTACCAAAAGAGAAAATCTTAGAAAATCAATGGAAGCAGGATTTGGCCACCAAAGAAGAACAACTCAGCAGAGTACAAAGCCTTACTTGGGATGCATATTGGTCCTTTTTGGTCAAGCCACACAGTCAACAGATGACCATCAAATGCCTTGCTAACGTTGTTGATCATATGGTGCCCGAGCTTTCATATGCCACGTACACAAGACAACTACATTCTAGGATGAGTCATCCTCCGGAAATTCAAAACATGCTCTCAATTTGTCAGCTACGGATACAGGAGAAGAAATAGATACAATGAATCTTTTCAGAGGCAATCGCACTACTATTTTTGCAATTCAAATCCTAGATTTTAATATTTACAGTTCCAACAACTCTAAGCTATTTTTTTTGACAATTTGTTTTAGTTCTATTATATAAACCCTTTTATGTTATTGAAGAAAGGGTCCTCAATTTGTACAAAAAAATAGACTTGAGAAGTTGCACTTCTGCACTTCTAAATTTATTTTTTTTATGAGCAGTGGATCAAGGTTTCAGATTTTTGTGAAAGAACTTTTTCAAGACCTGCATTTTTGTATCTCCTGGAAGTTTATGGAATAAAGAGGTGGAACCGGAATGTTATTTACAGATCAAGACTCAAATGCATGTGGTATTTCTATCATTGTTCTTTTTGTCTTGATTTAATTAGCATTTCATTTAACTTGCTATTGTTGATGTATTCACACACTTCAAGCAATTCTATTTTGAGTCACTTTTGAATGATTTAGAATTGTTACATTAGAGATATATATCAGCAATAAATATTATGATGTCATGCGATATGTTTTTATAATTACTTTGTTTAATTTCTTAAACAAAGTAATCATTATTTAAATGCATATTTCTATGGATAAGTAAATCATCTATATGATTATTTGTCTGCTAGGAATTATCAAAAATCACATTGTTATAGGATTACCCGGGTTATGTAGGTATATTTGTATATTTTAAAGTTAAAGATTATAATAAACCTTCTACCATCTCTGATATACATTTTAAAACATTCATTCGTTAAACCACACATTATTGGGAAACTGGTCCCATAACCCCCAGTCGGAACCACCATCCCAAATGTAAAAGGAGTTGTACTAAGGTCCGGACTGGGTGGTTATCTCCCAATGTTGGTGCTACGATTTTAGAGGCATCAACATGACCCTTGACCTTAGAAATATTGCCATAATAGAAGGGTCCCTTCCCATGGAGATAGTCGATGATTGCGTCATCCTAAGCACAATTAAGAACATCGGGCTGAGCATAGCAGCAGTCCCCAATGAGATCCTCCACACGCTACATGGAGGAGTAAAAGAGGAATTGAGAGCTCGGGAGCAGTGCGCTCTCAACCTCATCAGCGAATATAGGGTGAACAACGATCAAATTTTTACTGAGAAGATGTGGGTCTTAAAATAAAAGGAAACATTGTAGTCACAGAGTTTGTAACTGGAGTCTGTAGTCACAGAGGCATGCATAATAGTGCCTGAGCTGCATATTCCTGAGGATGCACAGCCAAAAGAGAAGATTAGAAAATTAGTTGCTAGGGTGCACGGAGAAAAGGCAGAGGTTTTTCGAGTTCAATTTGAACTCAATATGAAAATAACTGAGCTACAACTAAAATTGCAGCCCACGACTATGCGTGAGGTCTCAGAACAGTGTGGAGCTGCCATTAGAGAAGGAATGGCCACCTTGGATGCCACAGTCGCCGACTATTCAAAATTATTTGAGAAACAAATGGAGTTAGTGACTACTGTGCAGGAAGACCCAAACTTGCAGACATTGAATATAGAGGTCAGGGAGCTGTAGATTTAGTATGATGAAGTGAGAGAAACGACACACTCAATTGCACTAGTGCAGCACCTAGCCATATTGTAGGAGGGGAAGCAACTCCTCGCGCAGATAGAGGTGACACAAAAGAAGGAGGTCTTGCTTAAGGCTAGGCTACAACCTTGGTTAGAGGAGGCTTACCAAGTCACGACCAATATTTAGGAGAAGCTAACGGGCCTGTAGTAGACGCAACAGACAATGAGGCTAGTCGTAAAAGGACTAGCTACAGAGAAGCTAGTCGAAGAGGTAAAAAAAACAGCCACATAGAGCACTGCCGAACTTGTTGTAGTTCAGGTGGAGCTTAAGGATCTTCATAGCAAGATCATAATGCCAACCGAGTGACTCGAGGCCGAGTCACGATCTTTTTGTTGGGGGCCTGTTGAGATGGGGTCCCCTGGGTTAGTTTTGGGGTTAAAATAACCAAAGTTTTGATGTAATTTTTGTAAGTAATGTAAAGTCTTAGTGATTTGTTGATGCGGAGTGCGTAGATGGCTACGAGTCAGAGGGGTTTTAGCCCCTTGTTTATGTAAAATTTGAGTCGGTTTTGAGATCCACCCATGGTTCACGGATCATGGGATTGTATGTAAAAGGCTATAAATAGGTGTGTCTTATAGAGTCGAAGGAAGGTCTATGTCTAGGGTGATAAAAAGGGAAAGTAAGGAGAAAGTAGATAGAAGGAAGAAAGGCTCCACAGCTGAGTGCGTGGACCCCTACAGCTGAGTGCGCATGGTAGTTTGGAGTCTGTAAAGTTGAACTGAAAATCAATAAAGAATATTACCAAAGAAATACTATGTATATTTGTTTATTTCTGTTTACTTTTGGTACGATATATGTTGTGGATGAATAATGTGTTTATGAATTATTGATCTCATGGTGCGTGATTCTATTGGATGACTGTTAGATAATGTACGCAAGCATGTTTATTTAGTTTCGTGAAGACTCTGATGAATTATCTAATGTTTATTAATAGCACAAACTTTTCTACGCAAACCCTAATCCAAAATTTTTCTCTAATGTGTGTAAGAGGATAAATCAACTGATAAAGTTCCATAAAAGTCAATCATATACCTTCGTGAAGGTCTGAAGACTGTTTGAATAGAGTTGCAGCACCGAGCCCTAAGGGCTCATCGATCTGCGTGAAGGCAGATTTGAGGCACTAAAAGACATCACACTCTTCTCTGGATGTAGAAACTTGGTTCTTGCATCCCCCCATACTGCTTTGGGTGAGACTGCAGCCTGCGCTACGTGGGTTGTATCTGAAAGGGATAGTAGTGTAGGGATTTATTGGTTGGCGCAACTAACTAACTAACTAACTAAGGTGGCAGATATTGTTGATATTGAGAATATATTCCATAAGGAGTTTTCCATCCTTGATTCCAAGATTGTGGTGGTTGAGTCCATGGCTGCCATGGCATAGGTGGATTCCAATTATTTTGTGAAGATTATGCAAATTGTTGAGCATTAAAACCTTGAGTTTGATTTGTTTGAGGATTTTCCCATGGTCTTTTGGCAATAAAGTAAAGGGGTTCTACCTAATTTGGCATTCCTTCTTCACTATACACAACCTTATGACCTGGTATAGAGGGAAATTATTTTGTATCGTGATTTTCTGCACATATAATACAGGTTTCTATGCTTATTAAATCTAAAGGACATTCTCTTAAAGCATGTTTCTTTCTACACCTAGGACAAAAGATGGATAATGCAACATTTTCAACTTTCTTCTTGTTTTTTATTTTAAGGCTGTCAATTTTCTCATTGAGGCTCCCTAAAATATATGTTTTAAAGTTATCAAGCAAACTACCTATTTCTGCCCTAATTACTATCCCGACTACAGATTTATTTACTCTTAATAAAAGAGGATCCCTTGAACTTTTTCTTGTTCTTTCTTTACCTCTTCAAATATGTACACATAGATCACAGATATCTGGAAAGGGTAATTGAGAAATATCTCCTTTTCCCATTATATTGAGAATATCAATCCACTCATCTTTAATGGATTTGAGTAAGAGATCTTTCAAATTTTCCTCATCCAAATTATTCATTTTTTCCCTTTTGATATTATAAACAAATCTCTCAACAAAGCCTTCAAGATTATCATCTTATTTTTGTACCATTTCCAAGACTACATCTTTGATGCTATGAGGCATACAATAATCCTTATATTTCTCTAATAATTCATCTTTCATTTGTGCCCATGTCCTTATAAAATTTGTTTCTAAACTCATAAACCATTTTAATGTTGCATCCTTTAAGGTGGCAGGGAACAATTTAGTTTTTGAGCATCATGCAGTGTTGGAAACACTGAGATGGTGGGTGAATCAGTATTCCTTTTCAATTGTTACTTTTACTAGTTAGATCACTTATATTTAGAACACAAAAGGAACAATAGGAATAAATGCTTTTATTAATATAATCTTTACAATGAATCAAGTACAATATATATAGGGCTTCAACCCTAGATGAAGACACCGATCTTCAATCTCCCAAACTCCAACTTGTTTCCAAGCACCAACGTGGATTTTTGTGAGGCTTTGACCTCTATGGCACCAACCCTATCTTCTCAAGGCACCAACCTTGTGTTTAGAGGCTCCAACCCCTAGGGCATCAACCCTTCTCTGGTACAGGCTCCAACCTGGTTTCTTGAGGACTCTGATCTCTAGGGCTCCAACCCTATCTTATCCAAGGCACCGACCTTGAGTTTAGGAGCACCAACTCCAAGGACACCAATCTTATATTTTCCAAGCATCAAATTGGACTTTCTAAGGCGCCAACCTTGTCAATTCGGAGGCACAAACCCCAAGGGCTCCAACCCTATCGCTTCACTTTGTCAAGGTATGTTTGGTTGTACTTCACAGCTCCCAATATCTTCTTCAACGAGCCCTGTCAATCTCTTCAGCAATGCCTTCTCCAAATCACTTCATCAATGACAACCTTGTCTTCTCAGAAGGTGTCACCACTGCTCTTCATGTCACCCAAACATTTTTTCAAGGTCACCTCATGAGAGCTTCAACAAGGCATCGTGTCTCCAAGATTGACTCCAAGATCAGCTTCTGCACTTCTTCAACACTGCCTCAAGGTATGCAAGACTTCAGGGATGTTACAACAATGTTTCAAAAGAATCTACTCCAAAGTTCCAAGGATGCTTCTTCAATTATTCCAGGTCCAAAGAAATGACCTCAAAGAGTTTCCAAACAAACTCAATACTATCTACAAAAAATAGTATTTCCAACCAAGATGCAACTGTGCCTTCAATTAAGATCTACAAATAAGTTTCTCCTCCAAGACAGTATCTCCTTAAAAATCTTTCACAGATTTCCAATGAATCACCACAGGTCTACAAAAATGTTTCCAATGATCCACTTTAGGTCTGCAATAGATGCTTTCCTAAGTGTCAAATGAGTGTATCATCCTGTATCCAACTATCCAGCAATGTCATCATATACTTGTGCAGTGATAAGTCATAGTGCAGCATAAATTTCCCATTAGGAGAGCTCCAAGGCAATCTTCCAATCATGTCATCAAGACCATCATCAAGTGCCATTATCAAGTGTGGTCATTATGATAGTGCAGTGATATGTTAATGTCATTAACCATATGCAACATTCATCAATTTGTTAGAGCAAGCGCTAGATCATCACAAGGAGAGCTTCTTCATCAAGAGTCACTATGAGCATCAATAAGAAGGACTTCTTCATCAAGAGTAAGGATAAGAGGTTATAGTGTCTTCATGGTTAGTTCAAGGACATCTAGGACATTATGAACAACAGGCATCTAGGACAAGACTTCTTCACATCATAATGGCATCATTAATATCTTGACATCTTCATTAATGACATCCTTATCAAACAAGGACTTGTCATCATGAGCAAGGACATCATCATAATATGCATGAGGTTATGATATCACAAGAATATTTTCCATCCCAATAGTACCATATTGACATCAATGACAACCTAGATTAACATGCAGATAGTCATATGATCTACATAATACTTCAAATTCAAAGAGAAATGTCTCTGGGTATTCACTTCTTATTCCATGAAAATTGGGGAGAATAGAGGGTGAGATGTTCTTCATTGTTAATTTTGTATCTTCATCAAGGATAGGGAACCTAAAAGGTTCTGGATCTCCTCTTCCTCTACCTCTACCACCTCCTCTTCCACCTCATCTATTTCCTCCTCCTCCTCCTTCTCCAATCCTATGTTTTTCACCATTGGCATTGTGTACTTCTCCTTATCCTTCTTTAGCCATGATGGATTCCTTAGAAGAGATATCTACTTCTACAGCAGGATTATCTCGTTTTTCTTCTAGTTATTCTGGTTCCTCTATCAATGGTTTGAAGTAAGTTTCTTCCTCTTCTTCTTCAGAAGGAACTTCTAACTCCTGAGCTAGAAGTTGTTCTGAAGTTGAAGATAGAAAAAATATTATAGTTGTTGGAGATGTAGGATCTTCTTCTATCAAAGCCTCTATTGATGAAGTTAGTGAACCTTTAGATTGTATTTTGGATCTTAAGACTTTAGGAAGTCTATATTGGCCTGCTATGGATGGAATTCAAGTTTGTGTGGGTGGTGTGGCACTATGAGGTCATGGTGGAGTGAGTGATGATGTAGGAATTTAACTTCTTCCTTGACCTACAAACCTACCTCTAGAGTCTTTTTCCCTATGCATGTCATGTTTCTATTTGATTTTTTTTAAGGCTTCTATTTACACTTCCACGGCAACGACACCAAAAGGTTTGGCCAATTTAATGTTATTAAATTGCAAGCATAAATTATCGACTGGAGTTGGTAAACTTATGAAGTGCATGTGCACTATATATGCTAGAAGCCTATTCTTTCATTTAGTAAGATGATGGTTATGTTTTATTTTAGATTTTCGTTGTTATCTAGATTTTTATTAGAGTTAAATTTCTACAAATTAATATGTGGAAGTTAAGCTATTGTTAGAAAAAATGGGAGTTAAACTACTGTTAGATTAATTTATCAAATCATGTCTAATTGAGTATCATTCTAAAATGTCTTATGTTATTCATCCTAAAATTATGAATCTATATAAACACTTTACTGCTATGAAACAGAGTATTGGAATTCAAACAAAAGCTTTGTCTATGAAATATATATATACAAATTCTGATCTTTAAAGAGCATGAAAGAAATCTCTAATTACAAACTGCAGAGTGATATAAATTCTGATTCTAGAAAGCATGAAAATATTAACTGTGATGAAGCGAAAAACGTTGAAGGAATAATCTATTAAATGACTACAAGCATAAAGAAATATGAAATGGTAAACGAAATAATCTGAGTTATACGAAATAATGAAAACAACGAAGTAATTAAACTAGAATGTAGTGATAACAGAAAGCAATTGAATGAAAACAATCATAAAGCAATGAAATGAAAATAAACTAAAAACCTTGACTATCTGCAGGGGCCCTCTGCATCTAGTAGGTATGATTCACAATCACATATGCATCGAATCAGAAAGGTAACTTCAAATTAATACAAGAACGAAGGTCTGGTTCACAATTTCTTCAATAGTTAAGTAATAATTTCTCATTGATATCGTTAACAGAGGATATATATTTTTATAAAATGTGTTCTCAATCAGTTGAGACTTCTACGCCTACAGTTTTGTTTTTCAATCCTAATTCAAATATGAAACTATAAAGGAAAATCGTTATTTCGTTGATTTTCTATTTGGAAAGAAAATCGAGAAAACATGTTGTGCATGGACTCTTATTTCTACGCGTTGATATGTAACTTTGACCGTGCCATTGTGTGATTCCTTCAGTGAATTGGCTCGAGTGAATAGGAGGAGATCCATGAGGGGATCGATCCTCAACTACCCATATGCTTAGTTGCTTCATTATTGCACAAGAACCCTGCGAACCATGAAGGTAGATGAAAATTTATAAAATGGCTGCAGAATCATGTTAATTTTGTAGCTAATGCACTCTTTAATATAACAATAAGGAACATTAACACATATAAAAAATAAGACATGTAAAAGTTGTTACCTGATCAAAATATATGATTTACTGCCTTTATTGAGTTGATAGTGATGATGAAAAAGAGGAAAATGGTGGGAAAAGGGTGTCAAAACAAAACAGTGTTATGGAAGTTTACACCGTCTAAGCCTTTTGTTCTCATAGGACCACATAGATCAGTATGTATTAATTCCAATGGACGTGATGCAAAGTGTTCCTTTGTCTTGAATTCGACTTTTGTTTGTTTGCTGTGCCGACAAGATTCACATGTCGTATTGGAAGGTTTCAAAATTTTCGGCATTTCTCTAACTGCTTCCTTTTTGTTGATCTTGACCAAATTGTCAAAATTTATATGTCCCATTCATTTGTTCCATAACCAACTCTCATATTCTTTTGCCAAGAAACACCCTTTAGGTGTCTCATCCAAAATGTATATGTCATTTGGAGCTCTGCTTGTTGTAGCCACAATTTTACCAAACTTGCCTTTCCTGATTTCACATTTCTTCGAGTTGAATAGCATCGTGTGCCCTTGATCACACATTTTTCCAACACTGAGAAAATTGTGATTCATATTTTCAAATAGTAGCACATCCTTTTCTAATTCATCCTTGCTTTAAAGAGTGACCGTACCTGTTCCTATAATGTTTGAAGCCTCGTCATTTCCAAAAGACATTGTTCCATCCTTCTTTTCTTTCAATGATATGAATTTATTTTTATCTCCAGTCATATGCGTTGAGAAACCACTGTCAACATAACACACATTTCTGTTGCTTTGAGACTTTAGAGCGAGAGAACACCTTTCAATCTTCTTTTTCCATATTCGTTCATTTCTATTTGCGTGAACTCCTTTGGAGAGCTTCCAAGTCTGCAATCTTTAGCTAGGTGTCCAAAATTGTTACGTTTGTAATATTCGACATCATCCCTCAGATAATAAAATCTGTTGATATCTTGTTGAGTTTTGGAATATCCATTTTTGAAATATCTCCTAGAATAATGTTTATACATGCGACATTCTATAGCGCTATGTCGAAACCTTCCACATGAATAATAGTGACCATAAAAGATAGGTTGATACCTGGGAGGAAATATTCTTTGAGGAACTGTCTTCCAAGGTTCTTCCTGCGAGCCTTGATCCCTTGATCTAGCTGGGGGATCTACTCTTTTTGCATATCCATCTTCTTTAGTTGTCATAGAAGGGCTTGAATCATTTTCATATTTTTCTTTGTAACCAAGACTAGTCTTATCATTGTATGATCACTGGTTGTTGATGAGTTCATCCAAAGCCTTTGAACTGTTGGTGTAGTTTGGAAGAGTTTTTCCACTTTCCACTTCCTTTCCTAGAGAAACTATTTCAACTTCCAATGTTTCTCTCTCCTTGTTTCTTCTCTTCAATTCGTTTGTATTATTCAACCTTGATTTTAAGATTGAGGACATGTTCCCTTTCTGCCTTCAATTCGTCTTCAAGAGTGTTAGCATGCTTCTTTTCATCCTTAAGCTCTTTGATAACCCTGATTACTTTGTTTTAAAATTCAACTTCATTCATTTCTTCTTCTTCGTCTCCTCCTTTGTCAAGTGCCTCTTGTTTATTTTGCTTGGCTATAAATAATACTATTTCATTGAATTCTTCTTCGTTATCACTGTCTTCTTCAGATGAGGAACTATGTTCTTTCGAGAAGAAACTTTTCTTAAACCATTTCTTCTTTCCTTGCTTGTTGAACATCTTGGGAAATTTCTTCCCTTTCGTAACACCCTCTTTTTTGTGAGGACATTTGGTTGTAAAATGCCCAACCTCACCATAATCAAAAATATTAATGGAAGTTTACCTTTGAATTTTCCCTTACCTGTTCTTATTTTCCACGTGAAGTAGGTAGATTCTTTATCTAAGAATTCTTCTTCATCTTCTTCCTTTTCATCATCCTTACAATTGTAAGTTTTTTCTTTTGGAGTCTGCTTGTCCTTACTGTTCTTCATGGATGTGGAAAATGTTTTTTCTAAGTGAGATGTGCCATCCTCTTCTTCAATCCTCATTTCATATGCCGTAAGAATTCCATGCAATTCATCTATGCTAAGATTGGTCAGATTTGGTTTATCTTCCAAGACAGATACCTTAGGGTTAAATCTTGTTGGCAAGGTTCTGAGGATATTTCAGACAACAATTTTCGTTTCAATAGGTTCCCCCAAGCCTTCCAATGTATTTTTTGTTTCATCAACATGTTGAAAGTATGCAGCAATATCTTCAGCTTCCCTCATTTTGAGTTACTCAAATTTTGCCCTAAAAATTTGAATCTTTGCTTCTTTCACCTTTGAGTCACCTAGATATATATATATATATATATATATATATATTCAAGATTGCCCCATACCTCTTCAATAGTTTTGCAACTCAATACCTTAAGATAAATAGATTTTGTTATCACTGACAAAATTTCAATGCCAAATGTCTTACATTTGTTTGATGGTAAAACACATAAATCATTTTTAGCAGTTTCGCAGCGCAACATCTTTTAGGTGATTTCGCAGCACGCTGCGAAACCCCTGTAGCAGCCTGTTTCAGCTGAAGAAACTATGTTTTCTGCTTTTAGTAGTCAATTTCTAAAAGCTTTCCTGAGCAGCTGAGAACTTAATTTTGCAAACTGAAAGAGGCTTTTCTTCCTAACATGCTGCATTACAAAAACCTCTTTCCGTTTCTTCAAATTCGTTCTGAGGTGGGAGAAATTTATGGTTAAACGTGTGCTACGAAACTGCAGAAAGTCAAGCTTTGTCTACTGGTTTTAGTAGTGTTTTTCAAAATCAGTTTCTGGTCACATGAAAGGCTATCTTGGAATTCTGAAGGAGGTTTCTCTTCATAACATGTCCCTCTACAATAACCTATCTCACTTTATTCGTATGTGTTTTCAGTTGGGAGATGAGAAGCTTTTATTGAGACCCTAATTTCAGAAAACAGATTTTTCCCTGTTTGCCATGTGTTTTTCAAGGACAGTTTGTGGACAGCGGGAGAAATATTTTCAAAAACCAGGAGAGGTTTTTGTTCTGGACAACATGGGCTACAAAAACCTCCTTCAGTTTCATAACATGTGTCATGGATGAAGAGATAAAGGCTCTGCAATTTTCAAGGATCTAACCCTAAAAACAGGGAAACATGTTCCCTAATTTCTAGGGTTTCTCATCAGCAGTTGGGTGACCACGTGGGAGGCTTCATCAAATTCGACCTCATGGAGTGTTAGGTGTCAAAGAATGCTTTAAATTTTTAGATAAGTTTGTTGTAATCATAATAAGGAGTTACACTCCTAGTTGCATTAGGTCTCTAGGACTCCTAGTTAGCTGTCCTTTGCATTTAATAGTTAGTTTTGAGTGTCATTAGGTGTCAAATTAGAAGGAATTCGAATTCCCCTCATGCTGGAGGAAGGAATCTACATGAACTCTATATATGGGAGAAGAACTGATGTACAAAGGGTTGGAGATTTATGAAAAAAACAGAGTTTTTATATTGGCTAATGTAAAAGACTTTTGACAGTAATAGAAAGATTACTTTTTCTTCCCAAGATTCATCTTGTGTTCAAAGGCTCAGAATATATGTGGTTTTTTCTTTATCCTTTCTATTTTACATCTCAATAGACATGCAATCACTCTGAATTCACCTAGTGCTCAGACTTCCTGTGTATGTTTATGAGTTGAGGTTTTTTTTGAGAAATGTTCTGAGTGTTTAAACATTACATGCCTTGGCTTCCATGATTGAGTAGTTAATAGTTTACTGCAGAGGTGTTTGACTCCATGAGCCCAATGGAAGAAGTGTTATTTTTTTGTTCCAACCAGCTTATTTTCATGTACTGTTTGAAGAGTTAGCCATCTTTTCTTGTTATTAATTCATATCAAAAATCTGTGAGAGAGCCCTCTCTGACTAAGGAGGCTAAGCCTTAGTCTAAAGCCTGGTTTGAAATAGTTGCATGAGATCTTGCTAAGTAGCAGCCCTTAGTACACGATTTTGTGATAACAGATTCAATAAGCCCATTGATAATAACATATTTAGCCTTTACATCATATACCATATTTTTCTTACCTTGTTCATCCTAGTTCGATGTGAAGCCTTTATCAACGATTTCCCATACTTCGTATCCTTTCGCCAGCAAATGAACCTACACTCTTCCACTCCAAAGTGCATAGTTATTTCCAATGAACAAAGGAACTCTATTCTTAGTATACTCCATGATATCCTTCCATTTGTTGTAGGTTTTAACCTCGTATAGAAATTACCTGCATACGAGTTCTAGAACACAAAAAATAAACAATGTGAGAGCATAACACATAAAACACATATAGACAGAGATTTTCCCCTAGATCCCAAAATCGAGACTACCAGCTTGATTTTTCATTATGTTCCTTTCAATGTTACAATACATATTTATACAAGTTGAAGCATCCAATACCATGGACCGAAAATCATCGCATCCAAAACCATGAACCGAAAACCATCGCGTCCAAAACCATGTGCGAAAAACATGCACAAAACCATAGGTAGGTCCTCCCAACCAAATATAGGGTCCAAAACCAAAAATTTTCAGGGCGCTACCCCAGACCCCATAGAGTGGGTTTACCTACACCCCTAAAACCCCCTGTGACTCCACCCGCTACGCAATCGGCGCAACGAACGGGGGGCTTCACCCCCCTTCTAACCCCTTGGTTAACTATGTGGACTAGTCATGGAAAGAATATAATGCAACCCAACATTCTCCCACTTGTTGTTTTCTTTCCATAGGGAGCCACAAGAGAGCTTAGTCATTTATCTAGCCCTACAATATCCATTGTTTCTCTACACCAAGAGAACTTCTCAGAGCTCACAGATTTTGTCAATGCATCTGCAGTATTCTTCAAAGTGTCCACCTTTACCTGCAACACCTTTTTTTCTTCTATCATATCCCTCACAAAGTGATACTGAACATCAATGTGCTTTGTCTTTGAATGATATGCGGGTTTCTTTGCCAAGAAAATTGCACTTTCGCTATCACAGTCTATCCTTATAGCTCCCTATACAAACCCCATACTTGAACACAATCTCTGCAACCAAACTGCTCCCTTGCTTGCATGAGTAGCTGCCATGTATTCTACCTTTGTAATTGATAGTGCCACTACAGATTGTTTCTTACTCATCCAACTGACTGCACCTCCAAATAGGTTAAACACATACCCACTTGTAGATCTTCTCTGATCCAGATCTCCAGCCTAGTCTACATCAACAAAGCCATGAATATTCAACACTTTGTCCAATCCTAGTCTTCCTTGGTAGCACAAACCATAATCACTAGTGCCACGCAAATACCTGAAAACCCACTTCACTGTTGTCCAGTGCTCCTTCCCTGGTTTTGACATAAACCTACTCAATAATCCTATTGCATGTGCAATGTCTGGTCTAATACAGACCATCGCATAAATCAAGCTATTGACTGTACTTGCATATGGAACATGAGACATGTCCTCTTCCTCTTCTTATGTCTTGGGACACTGTTCAGTAGATAACTTTACACCTGCAAGAATAGGAGCCTTCAACGGTTTACTATCCTGCATATTAAACCTCTGCAATATTGTCTCGACATAGTTCCTCTGGTTTAACCAGAGCTTCCTCCTTGTCTGATCTCTTTTAATTTCCATGCCCAAAATATAGTTTTCAACACCAAGATATTTCATGTTGAATTTGGAGGACAAATGGGTCTTCAAATCCTAGATAATTTCTTTGTCATTTCCAACTAGCAACATATCATCCACATACAAGACCAGATAAATAACACGGTCACTAATTAAGTTAAAATACACACAGTGATCTACTTTGCTTCTAGTGAATCCAAGTCCCCATATAAACATATCAAATTTTTGATACCACATCCTTGGTGAATTTTTTAACCCATATAGAGACTTCTTTAACTTGCATACCAGTTCTTTCTTACCCTTGACCGCAAAGCCTTCAGGTTGCTTCATGTAGATCTCCTCTTTCAGGTCCTCATGAAGAAATGTTGTCTTCACATCCATCTTTTCTACCTCAAATTCAAAAGCAACATCAACAAATAAAAGTAATCTAATAGAAGTTACCTTGGCAACAGGTGAAAAAATATCACCAAAATCAATTCCCAACACCTTGGAATAACCTTTTGCTACCAACTGAGCTTTGTATTTCTCCACCTTTCCTTCTGCATTTGTCTTCTTCTTGAACACCCATTTGCTGCCAACGGGTTTCCTTCCAGCTGGTAACTCCACCAGATCCCAAGCCTCATTTTTGTGCAAAGATGCCATTTCATCAACCATGGCCTCTTTCCTGAGTTTTCCATCCTCTAAATCTACTGATTCCTTCATAGTTCTAGGATAATCATCAGTAATAGATAAAGCAAAATTTGAACATAAAGCATATGGACTATACCTTTTTGGCTGCCTTCTTTCTCGAACTGATCTTCTCACACTTGGAGTTTCTGGCTCTTCATCTTCTGATTCCTTCTCTGCTGTAGAGTCTGATTCTTCCTCCTTTAGCTCAAACTCTATCTTCTCGGGTTCCTTTGGTTGGACTTCATGTTTAATAACGTCTTTCAACTCTCTGAACACCACATCTCGGTTGTACACAACGTTCCTTGTTACTGGGTTCCAAAGCTTATAACCCTTTAAACCATTCTTATATCCAATAAAGATGCACTTTTTAGATTTACTATCCAACTTGGTTCTTTTCTCCTTCAGAACATGTACATATGCATCACATCCAAATATCCTCAGATGTGAAAGAGAGGTTTTCTTACTAGTCTATACCTCTTGTGGAGTATTATCCTCCAACGTTGATGAAGGTGATCTATTAACCAGGTAACATGTTGTCTCCACCACCTCTGCCTAGAATTCCTGTCCTACACTGGCACCACTGAGCATGCTTCTTGCCCTTTCCATCAATGTCTTGTTCATTATTTCTGCAACTCCATTTTGCTGAGGTGTATATGGAGTAGTCTTCTACTGTGCTATACCACACTTCTTACAAAATTCTTCAAATTCCTTACTGCAAAACTCTCCACCATTATCTGTCCTCAGCACCTTTATCTTCTTCTCTATCTGTAGGGAAAATTTTAAGAACCCCCCCTAAATTTACATGTATAATAAATGGGCGAATCTCCATGGTATATATGAAAAATGGAAGGCGATTTTATCAATAATATGATATGTATATATAATTTTTTGGCGAATCTCTGACCAGGCATTGCGAATATTTTACTCAATTATAAAATCTTGTGTTTATTGAATACACAAATTAAATCATTGCATTTCTTTAAAATATCTTTTGAAATAAAAATTACCGAAATTACATATCGATAACCTAGTGGGTGTAGGATAAAATTCACTCGTCCCATTCACATAAAGCATGAGAAAAAACCTAATACTATATATAAAACCAAGAAAAATTCAAATTCATCACTTCTAGGGACCTCGTAACCACCCTGCGAATACACAAGTATGTTCCTGTTTGAAAATAGAAAAATTACCCAAATTACAATCTGTTTACTCCAGCATATGTTGGAAAGTTATAGAAGGATGATTAGTGCAATCAATCCATTCCTTTTAGCCCTGGATTTGTTTCAGTTTAAAACAGAAGTATACAAATATACTTGTCAAATGTCTATGCTTTAACCATTCACCTTAAGATGTTTTTACAATATAATTTCCTAAGTCTATTTAATATTTTCATTATCATAAAAACCAACCTATATCCATCTTAACTCCACATCTGCCACTCTTAGGGGGATGAAATCTATTTATCCCTCTGAGAACTTGGTAGACCCAGAATTAAGATGGATCTAAGATGATAGAATTTCCCCTTTAAATAGTCTATGCTCACATGAATACCATGGTATTACCATGGGTCAATACCATGGGTTATCATAAACCTGGAGCTTAAAAATTACTATTAGTAATTTATAAAAATTAATAAAATTAATAGTTGATTTTTATTTTATTTTTTATTTTAATAGAGCTAAAATGTTTAACATACATTAAATTACAACATCCATTTTTACTCTTGATATCCATTTTTACTCTTGATCGGATCAAATATTTTTTCACTCTATGCTAGTTTGCATATCATGATATTTGATACCTCTCGGGGGTTAGTAGATCTAGAGTAAAGATGGATCTATGCTGGTTTAATTCCCCCATTTAAATAGGCTACATTCCAGGTGAATACCATGGGTCAATACCATGTGCCATTTTGGTGAATACCATGGGTCAATACCATGTGCCATTTTTATTTTTATTAATACTAATATTAGGGTTAATAATGTTTTTTGCATGGTATTAATAACAATCTAGTCCATGGTATTTGTCCCATAGTATTTTGCCCATAGGTTTCACCTAAATATAACACATTTTTTGAGTGTTTGTAAATATAAGGTGACTTATGGAGTAAATATAAAAAAATGTTTTATTTGTTTACCATACCTTTCGTTTATTTATATTTTTATTAATTTACCATACCTCTTTTACAAATATGGTATTTGGCCCATAGAAATCACTTAAATAAAACCTCTTTCTTGAGCCTTCATAAATAGAACGAGGGTCATGGACTAAATATAAAAAGAGGTTTTATTTATTTACCATGTGTCTAGTTTATTTATATTTTTATTTATTTACCATAGCTTTTGAGTAAGTATAAAAAGATGTTTTATTTATTTACCATACCTCCACTTTACTTATATTTTTATTTGTTTACACCCTTGCATGTATATAAGGTGACTTATGGAGTAAATATAAAAAATGTTTTATTTATTTATCATACCTCTCATTTATTTATATTTTTATTAATTTACCATACCTCTTTTATAAATATGGTATTTGGTCCTTTGGCCCATAGGATTCACTTAAATAAAACCTATTCTTGAAAATGGGCGAATATTCACTTAAATAAAACCTATTCTTGAAAATGGGCGAATGGAAGGTTGTAACTCCTAATTTCAAGGGCTAAATTTACCTTTTTTACCCTCTCCCATAAAATAAGGTGGGTTATTTGAGGTGATTTGTAAAAATGTACTATGATACAAAATATTCGCCCACTAAAAATTTAAAACCCCTTAATTTCGCCAAAGGGCGAACATTCGCCCCTAAACTTTTCTATGTCTATCTGGTTTTCCACCAGAACCTTAAATTCTTTAAACCTGTCAAAGACTTCAGATTTCTTCTTAAGGAAATATATCCATGTATTCCTTGAGAAGTCATCTATAAATGATACATTGTACACAGACTTACCTAGTGATGGAACCTTCACAGGTCCAAACACATCACTGTACACAAGCTCTAATATATGTTTCGCCCTCTTACCACTAGAGGGGAAACTCACCAGATTCAGATTCTGACATACACAATTTTCACAGAAATCAAAATCCAGAGAGCTATTACTCATACCTTCTACCATACCCTTACCATGAAGTATTCAAAGGCCCTTTTATCCAATATGTCCAAGCCTTTGATGCCACAACATGGTCTTCTCTCCAGAGACCACTAGATTTTCTGCTCCTCTTTCAGGAACCATAGAACTGTTGCACCCATCAACAACAGTGCTACCTTGCAGCTTGTACAAAGTTCCAATTAAAACTCCCCACATCAATACCAGGGCCCCCTGAACCATCTTGCAGCTATCCTTCTCGAACATTGTTTTTACACCTACATCATCCAGCTTTCTTACAAAAATCTGATTTCTGGCTAATGCAAGAATATGGAGAACACCCGGAAGTGTTCTAACCCTTCCACCTTGCAAATTCAACTTTACTTTTTCGCGACCAATAATTCTAGCCTTCCTATTATCCCCTAAGAAGACATCAGCACCATCGTATTTTTCATACTTGCAGAACCACTCTCCATGGGGATTGAAGTGAAAGGATGCACATGAGTTAATCAACCATGCCTTATTTTCTACATGTGTGCTTGAAGAAGCCAAGTACACATCCCCACCTTCATCTGAGCTGGTTTTCGCCTCTGCAGAAGGAGCATCATCAGATCCCTTTCCTTTGTTAGGAGCTTTAGATTTAAATTCCCTTTTGTAGTGCCCTTCCTTTCCACATTTCCAGCACACCACCTTTACAAGTTTTCCTGGAGATTTAGATCTCCCACTCGATGACTTTTTTTTTTTCTGCTCTGGGACTGTCCTCGTACAAACAAGGCATCACCATTCTAGCTCTTCATATTTTTTCGTCTCATCTCCTCCATCAGCAAGGATGAGACTATTTAATCAAACTGCAAGGCAGTTGCATTGCTACCTATTGCAATAACCAGACTATCCCACAAATCTAGTAGAGAAAACAATAAACTAATGCACTTATCTTCATCTGAAATTTTAATATCAATAGATGGTAATTGACTTACCATAGTATTAAATGTGTTCAGATGCTCTGTCACCAAGTCTCCATGTTTCATCCTCAAGTTATACAAATTTTTCCGTAGGAACAGTTTATTCACCAGAGACTTAGATTGGTATAAAACCCCTAAATTTTCCCAAAAAGCCTTCACCATAGCTTCCCCTGATGCATTCATAAATACTGAATCTGAGACACACAATCGTGTTATGTTCTTTGCCTTCCAATCAGACTTCTTCCATTCTTCATCGAACACTCCCGTTGGTTTAGTACCTAGATCTACCGCGATCCACTGATCTTTATCCACCAACAGATCCTCCATCTTGAGTTTCCATAACTCAAAACTCTGACCATTAAATTTCTCTATCTCTATCTTTCCACTCCTCGCCATCTTCTTTCACCACCATTATCGATCCCGTAGATCTCCCACAGAACGGGGTCTACCACAGGCCCAAGCGAAACCCCTCAGCAGCAAAGGTCTCCCCTTGAAGCCAAAATATCTCTGATACCAAATGTAGGTTTTAACCTTGTACATAAATTACCAGCATACGAATTCTAGAACACAGAAAATAAACAATGCGAGAGCATAACACATATACACAGAGATTTTCCCCTGGATCCCAAAACCGGGACTACCAGCTTGATTTTTCATTATGTTCCTTTCAATGCTAGAATACATATTTTTACAAGCCAAAGCATCCAATACCATGGACCAAAATCCATCGCGTCCAAAACCATGGACCGTAAACCATCACGTCCAAAACCATGTGCTAAAAACATTTACAAAACCATAGGTAGGTCCGCCCAACCTAATATAGGGTCCAAAACCAAAAATTTTCTAGGCATTGCCCCAAACCCCATAGAGTGGGGTTACCTTCACCCCTCAAACCCCCTGTGATTCCCCCCACTACGTAATTGGCGCAACGAAGGGGGGGCTCTGCCCCCCTTCTAACCCCTCGGTTAACTACGTGGGCTAGTCATGGAAATAATATAACACAACCAAACATTTGTTAGAGTACTATTGAAGGAACCAAGCTCTGAAACCAATTGCTGGAAATATTGAGGGGGGGTGAATCAGTACTTCCAACAAAATCATTATTTATTTAATTTTCTTTAAGAATAATTATTAAAACATTATTTAAATAATTATTCCTTATCACATTTGACTAAATCCCTTAGGAATAATTAAATAAATCACTATTTATTTAATTTTATTTATTTATGTTATTGGAATAATTGCTAAATCATTATTTAATAATTATTTTAATTTCACACCATTCTTAATTCTCACGAAATAATTAATAAATCATTTTATTTGTTAATTATTTCTTAAAAAAAGATATTACTCTCCATTTTTGAGATTAACTCAATACTTTGTTATAAATAGGATGGTTTTTCATTCATTCTTCACCATGATCATAATCATCGTCACCATCATTGCCTTTTTTCTTTTGAGCTCCCATTCGAGTTCTCCACATTTTGTCTGGGCTTTTTCACATTTTGAGAGAGAAGATCATTTTTAAAGCATCAAAGGACCCATCCCATGGAGAGGGCCTTATAGACCCTTCTGTAGATCTCCATCACCAGGTATTTTTAATAAAATATGTGTTCAGTTAAATTCTTTCCATTTGGGTTATTGCATTGGGTTTTTTTCATTGTTGCTTTATATTATGGATCGTCTATACTTTTGTTGCAAGTTTTCCATTTTTATATCAGATCTGAATCGAAAGCATCCATCAACTTGTTGTTATGGTCACTTGTCACCTAGTCACTCAAGTGAATATTTTTTGGTACACGTTCCGACAAATTTCACACTAACAATAGGTGTAAGAGGAAGTAGTCCTCTTCCACCGTGGTTGACCATAACCCATTGAAGGTGGAGCATATGGTGAAAGTGGAGGGTGGGAAATAGATCCAATCATACCATCAGTGGTATGAGATTACCCGAGTACATTAGCAGTACCAGGATAAGGCAGATCAGGAAGGATAGTATAAACATATCCTGGATGTGTATAACTAAGGTCATATTTCAAAGCTACTTGGAGTGCTTCTTCCTTAGATTGGGGGAAGTGGGAGGAAACATATTTACCTATGGGGAACAAAATAATTCTAAGGAACCAATCCATATAGACATGGTCTTCAAACTCAGGGGATCTACGCATGCTCCTCTTTCCGCTCCATTCTTAAACATGGTAAGATAGGCGAGTGGCAGAAGTTTGATGAAAAGAGGTCAATAGTTTGGTACCGGTGTCATATTAGAGAAGTAACTAGAATTATGACATAAAAGCTTTGGCAAGAGCTGCGAAGGTGGAATGGGAAGCATGCGGTTGGTGCACATACCACTTGGTAGCAACTCCAGTACGGGTGCAATGGAAAATACAAAGACGAATGGAGCCTTCAGTGATGGAATTACATGAACACTACATATGGAAAGAGCGAACATGATTTGTGGGATCTTCTCTAGGATTAACTTCAAACATGGGGATGTCGGAAGGATTTTTGGTAGGCATATCACACAATTAGGGTCATGGAAAAGAGTATCATTAATGAGTTGGATGAATTTGGGAAGTCTCAAAACAACCATATAAGGGAGAAATGGGGGGTTGGTGACCATGCCAGTAGAGGTTCCACATGTCGGGTTACCTTGGTTATGACCTTGGTTTCCCGACATTGGTGCCTAACATGGTGGTGGTATGGGGGTGGGAGGATGCAAAATCAAATGAAGAACTAGATAAATCAAAAGAACCAAAGTCAGTATGGGGACTCAATGGAGGACTAGGAGGATGAACTCGAACTCGATAGGGAGCAGTAAGATCTGTTACAGGAAACTAGGGGAGAATGACACAAAGTATCAATGACAAATGTCCAGGGGGCGAAATGGTGTCAAGAAAAATATTGACTCAGTAGACTAAAAGTTGATGATAGGAGGAAAATAACAAGAAAACACGTAGTGTAGTGGTGCCAAGTGTAAACTAACTATATTAATATGCTACTCTAATTCAAGCAAACATGCCCTATCAAAGAAAAATAACCTCTAACCAATAGGTGATCTAAATCCTTAAACAAGTCCTAAATCTATTATTTTAGATGGACTTACAAAAGACTTCTTACTTGACGGAATCTTATCCCCACAAGCAAAGTTTTCTAGAGAAAGTTGGGATAGAGGACCTATTGTTGCCCACATCAAATCTTATAGGGTATTTTCCTATGATTGGTCACTACAGTTACATTCATCCCACAGGGGTGGTCGAGTATTGAGATTCTTGTTTATCATCCAACGCATGGGATTCCCTACCATAGGTTAGGTAGCACTAAGGAGAACCACTCTCCTGATGACCTAGGCTAACTCCCTTCTGAATCAGGTTTCTGATGCACTCTGGCTTTGGATCGTGGGATGGTGAAGGATTTTAAGCTCCCTATTATGTCAACTTCTATGTCTCAATGTAAGGGATCGATAGGTGTTATTGGAAACCTGTCCCACTGATCCTACACCTAATTA
This sequence comes from Pinus tabuliformis, assembly GCA_031772625.1. Taxonomy (NCBI): domain Eukaryota; kingdom Viridiplantae; phylum Streptophyta; class Pinopsida; order Pinales; family Pinaceae; genus Pinus; species Pinus tabuliformis. The sequence continues at coordinate 841,252,340 of CM062815.1, forward strand.
CATATATTGTTTTGGACCTTGTGCCCAAGTGGGTTTAATCTGTGTGTTGAATTATTAAGGTGTAGTGTTTCAAGTCTTAGCTTGGCAGATTTAACCAAGCTCACATTCACTTACGATGTGTTTGTGTGTGTGTGAAAAGTGTGTGTCAAGTGGATGAGTTAATTGAGCATGTTTTATTATGCCATGTGCCGCTGAAAATAAAGTCTTAAAAAATTGTAAATAATGCTAAAAATGGAAAGCAAAATTAACAACAAATCCAAGCGCATAAACCCCCAACCAAGAAGGTTATCAAGCAACAAAGAAAGAGGTGGAAAACAAGCTACTCAAAGACACACTTATGGAAAAAATATCTAAGGTCAAAGGGATTGGGATCTAAACGCATTAGGCTACTGAAAATGGTGTAGACAATCAACAAAAATCAGAGGTGAAAATGTTGAAAAAGGATAGGCAAGAAGCTCCAAAAACCCAGGACACACAAGTGAATCCTAAGGGGGAAGGAAACACCAAACTATAAAGTGAGTCAAATCATGAAGAAACCTATCCAAAAGGGTTGTACAATACTGGAAAAAACACTAGAAATCAGTGGCTAGAAGTGTTGTACCCTAGACTCCTCAACTCAGCAAATCTCTTCCTAAATGATGGAGGTGTGTAGTCTAAACCCTAGGTGGATTTTTCCTTTGTCCATGAGAAATTACTAAGATAATCTACGTGTAGGGATGAATATGGAAAGAATGGAAACCCTTTCTAGTATCCACACAACACAATCAGAATATCTCGCAAATTTTGAAAAAAAAATTGGAAAAATGACAAAATGCGGAAACTGACTTGAAAAGTGTGTTGGAATGCAAAAAAAAGGCCTGAAAAGCGCATTATAAAATGCAGACAAGGGGCCAAAAAGTGTGTTTTTCTCTTGCAACCCTTGATCAATATATCTCACCTAGATTGTGTTGTCTCCTACTCAGGTGGTACCTGTGACCTGCGGAAAGATGTGGAAAACCAACAGAAAACAAAGGAGATCTAAAAATAGAAATTGAGAGGCTAAAAATAGCTAGAAAAACATGGAAGAGCACTGAAATGAGAGTCACCAAGGATCATAATTACTACACCAATGGAGTCACCATTTGTTGATAACTATGTAGCTAAACACCCAATGGAGTCACCATTTGTTAGTATGAAAATTCTTATTATGTGTACCAAAAATGCTTCACATAAGTCATTGGTGATAAGTGACCCAAATAACAAGATATGGCTGCTTACGCTTCATATCTGCAATAACAAAATAAGAAAACCTTGTAGCAAAAAGATCATATGAAACCCAAAACATATAACAACAATAAATAAACTATGTAATAACCCAATACAAGACTTTAAATGAATAAGATTTTTATTGAAACACATGGTGAAGAATATTTACAACATCGTTTTTTAAATCCCCCTCCATGGGATAGGTCCTTTTGATGTCATGGTGTTTTAGTGTTATGCTCTTAACCTGCAAAATGATACCCAAATACAGAATATGCGAAGAAAATATACCCAGAACACAGAATGGCAATGATTTTATTATTCAGAGAGTAATGTTCACTTGCCTCTTCAAGGGGGCAACCTCCAATAGAGCAGATCTCGACTACAAAATAAGACACAATGCTCCTCGCAGGGAGTCTCTATCCTTTATATATGACGCATACATGTAATACCATGGGCCAATACCGTGGGTTTTATTAATACCATCTATCTAATACTACGGCCCATTTGCAACTAACTGTGGTCCCATCATTAATTGCAGGTTAACCACTTACAATTATTAATATGGGCTTTATTGACTCTTGACTATGACGTGATCCCATGACATAAATAAGGGGGTTAGGGTGGGACCCTAACATGCCCTCCCCCTTAAGACTAGCCTTGTCCTCAAGGCTGAAGCTGCGGAAACTGCTGAAGAATAGTGGTTGGTTCCCAAGTTGCATCTTCCGGAGAGGTGTCTTTCCATTTGACGAGGACTTCCTTAATCACGCGGTCGTGCAGGTGCTTGTCTCGTGTGTCTAGAACATGTTCGGGTTGAAGCCAGATTAACCCTTCGTCGTCCAATTCAGGTAGACTGGTTTGAACACGACAATTGTTCCCGATCACTTTCTTGAGGCACGATACATGGAAAACTGGATGGATTTTTACCGTAGGTGGCAAAGCAAACTTGTAAGCCACTTCTCCAATACGTTGAAGTACTTGGTATGGTCCGTAGAATTTTGGAGAGAGCTTTTGACAACCCTTGTCTTTGATTGATGTTTGCTTATATGGTTGCAGCCTCAAAAAGACTTGATCCCCTTCTTGAAATTGGTGCTTTGAGCGATGTTGGTCGGCCTGTTGCTTCATGCAATTCTGAGCTTGATGAAGATTCTCTCTAAGATGGGCGAGCATGGTTGTGCGGTGTTGTAGGAGTTGATCCACTGCTTGTACTTTGCAGCACCCCTTGAGATAAGAAGTAGGGGAAGGCAGAAGTTGACCATATATTGCTTCATAGGGAGTCATTTTGGTGGTGGCATGATAGTTGGTGTTATACCACCATTCAGCCAGAGGTAACCACTGTACCCAAAGGTGTTGCTTTTCTGAAGTGAAACACCTAAGGTAGGTTTCTAGACATTTGTTGACGGCTTCGGTTTGACCATCTGTTTGCGGATGATATGAAGTACTGAGTTTGAGTTGAGTGCCTTGTATTCTGAAGAGTTCCTGCCAAAAATTACTGGTGAAGATCGGGTCGCGGTCGGACACAATAGAAGTGGGCATGCCATGCAAATTGAAGATCTGATCCATGAAAGATTGAGCAACCAAAGTTGGTGTAAACGGGTGGGGCAGGGCACAGAAATGAGCATACTTCGAGAGTCGGTCCACAACCACCATGATGACTGACTTGTTCCCTGACTTTGGAAGACCTGTAATGAAATCCATAGAAACCTCCATCCAAATTGATGTCGGAATGGGCAACGGTTGTAATGTGCCGGGTGTGTTGGTGGTTTCCCCTTTGTGACGTTGACAGACATCACATTCTGCTACGAAAGTAAGGATGTCCTTTTTCATGCCTGTCCAAAAAAATGATCTTCTGGTGCGAGCATACATCTTCTGAAAGCCTGAATGTCCTACAATGGGAGATGAGTGCAATTCTGCCAAAATGCGACTTTTGAGGGTGGATGTTGGTGATATTACGACTCTGTCCTTGTAGCGAAGAATATCATTCTGCCACGAGTAGCCCTTCCTGGAATTAGGATCTACCTGCAATTAAGAAATGAGTTGGGAGAGCCCGGGGTGTGAAAACCATTCCCTGCGAGCCTCTTCAATCCGGTCTGGAATGGGGAGGGAAATTGCGAGCAGAGTACTTTCCTCCTCAAATTGGCGAGATAATGCATCTGCTACACTATTGTCTTTCCCTTTCTTGTAAATTATCTCATAATCATATCCCAGCATTTTGGCTAACCATTTATTTTGTTGTGGGGAGGATAGGCATTGCTCCAAAAAATATTTAAGACTGTGATGATCTGTGCGGATTTGGAAACGTCGCCCCAATAAGTAAGGTCGCCAGGTCTCTACTGCATGTAAGATGGCCATCATTTCCTTCTCGTAGGTAGATTGGCCCATATTCCTCCCACTGAGTTGTTGGCTTGTGAAGGCCAATGGTCGCCCTTCCTGCATTAAGACCGCCCCAATACCTGTACCCGAAGCATCACATTCAATGACAAAGGATTTGGTGAAGTCAGGTAGTGCTAAGACTGGTGTGGAACACATGGCGTTTTTGAGAGCGGTAAATGCTTGTTGTGCTTCCTCGTTCCAGAAGAAGGAATTTTTCTTTAGGAGTTAAGTGAGGGGCTTCGCTATGCGGCCATAGGTGCGGACAAATTTACGATAATAGCCTGTGAGACCCAAAAATCCTCTCAAGCTCTTCAAGGTCTTAGGTTGAGGCCATTCTTGCATTGCCTGGATCTTTTTGGGGTCCACCTTGACACCTTCACGCCCCATAATGTGGCCCAAATACTAAACTTCTTCCATGCCAAACAAACACTTGGACATCTTGACAAATAATTTATGCTTGTGGAGCAGTTGCAAGAGTATATCTACATGCTGAAGATGTGCAGCCCAAGTGCCACTATAGATGAGGATGTCATCGAAGAAGACAAGGACAAATTTTCTGAGATATGGTTTGAGAATGTGATTCATAAGGCTCTGAAAAGTAGAGGGGGCATTACAGAGACCAAATGGCATGACCAGAAACTCATAATGGCCTTCATGAGTTCTGAAAGCCGTTTTGGGAATGTCGACTTCCTTCATGCGAATTTGGTGGTAGCCTGAGCGAAGATCCAACTTAGTGAAGAATTGAGCCCCATTGAGTTCGTCCAGCAAATCATCAACCACCGGGATGGGAAATTTATCTTTGACTGTCAACTTATTGAGGGCCCTGAAGTCGGGACACATCCGCCACTCCCCATCTTTCTTGAGCACCATGACCACTGGGGATGAATAAGGACTAATGCTGGGACGAATGACACCTGCTTCCAACAGTTCCTTGATGATTTTTTCTATTTCATTCTTTTGGGTGAATGGATATCAGTATGGCTGCACATTTGGGGGTTGGGCCCCTGGAACCAAGGTGATGTTATGATCATGTTCCCCTCGCGAGGGTGGAAGCTCATGAGGCTTGTCAAAGACCGTCCAATGGTTATTTAAAATCTGTTGCATCTCAGGATGAATTGGCAGAGACATGGTTTCGACTACCTGGATGGCACTAAATTGAGCTACCACTCCATGATGGCCCTTTTTTAACAATTTTTCCATCCTATGCGAGCTGATGATAGAGGGAGCTCCCACCTGGAGTCCACGGAGAGTATGTGTGGAGTTGTTCTGCTTAAAACTCATATATAACTCCTGGAAATCCATAGTGATTGGCCCAAGAGTGCGGAGCCATTCAGCGCCGAGGACAATGTCGCAACCCCCCATGTGTATGGAAAACATGTGGGTTTTCAACTGATAATCCCCCATTTGAAGTTTGGAATTTTCACAGCGGCCTTCACATTTCATTGTGCCCCCATCCGCAATTTGGACTTGGAAGTTAGAAACTGCTCGTACAAAACAATGCACTGCTTCTGCGATTTTTTTATGGATGAAATTATGGGTACTTCCACTATCAATCAAGACTACTACTAGGCGATGTTTAAGAAAACCCCGGATTTTGAGAGTTTGAGGGGAAGAAATCCCTGCCAACGCATGCAGCGAAATAACTGGTTCGTCAGAGACATTCTCCTTTGCGTTGTCTTCGTCTAGCGCCTCATGTTCCTCAAGTGGTGGATCTTCATCTATTGAGTTGTAGTCAGTGGCATCTATTTGAAAAAATTTGGGCTCCTTGCATTTATGACCTGGGGAGTATTTTTCATCACAGTAGTAACATAGTCCTTGCTTCCTTCTTTCGGCCATTTCCGCAGGTGACACCTTTTGGACCTTAAGTGTTTGAGTCGTGTTGTGAGCCTGTGGGGGACGACCTTTAGCGGGGAAATTTGGGCGACTGTATTGGGCTGCTAATGCACGTTCCACATTACGAGCTACCTGGCAAGCCTCCGTCCACGTGGGAGGGTGGTGAAGTAGAACTTGAGCTTTGATGGCTTCTTTAAGACCACTGATAAAACATTCCATGTAGAACTCATCTGTGAGACCCCTAGTGCGGAAGGCTAAGGCTTCAAAAGCGATAATATATTCATCCACTGTGCCAGTCTGTCGGAGCTTAGTGAGACGACCCAAAAAAGAGTCTTCCTGTTCAAAGCGATCTCGAAGAGCTTTGGTAAATTGGGTCCAAGTCTTAAAAGGTCTATTCCAACGCTGATGCCATTCCCACCATTGCCACCGTTCATTGTCCAAGTACATGCTCCCCAACATAAGCTTATTCGCATCATCTGGGATATGATTCAATTTGAAATACTGCTCCACTTGTGCTAGCCATGTGGACAGGTGAGAACCGTCAAATTTATGCATATCCAACTTGGGAGGTCGATGACTGGGTAGTGGATGGGTGTGCCAGACGTGAGGAGAGTGGATAGAATCACCCTCATTGTATTCATTTCTGTTATACTCCTCCTCGTGGGCTGGCTCCTTGCCCTTCGGAAGAAATTGTTGTATTTGGAGACTTAGTCCTCGAAACTCATTTTGGAGGGATTGCATGGAGTCTTCTAGTTTGTCTATCCTTTCATTTGCCATCGCTTGAGCTCTAGTCTCTACCATACACCAACCTGATGAAAAATTGGGACCGCCGAAAAAATTTGACTAATAAATTGAATGGTACCACCTTGCTCAGCTCGTCGTCCTGATTCTGATGGGCTAGATCACCAATAAGCGCCCCGGGAGATCTCAGACTTTTTTTTTTTTTGAAAACTCCTAACGGAGTTTTACTCCTTGATCAATACTGCAGTCGCCAAATCCTCAAAATGTCAATGCTGCCAAAAGTCCTGCGAAAAGTATACCCCGGTATAGGAACCCTTCACAACAACTCCGATCTGGTGGGTCTGAGAGATCTGAATGGCGGAACAACTGCTGCAGCGGATCTGATGGATCTGATGGATCTGATGTCTGTTGCTGCTGCACCTCTTTACACCCGTGGATTGGGAATAGATGATGTGTGATCCCCCGATAGAAAAGGAAACTATGGTCGTGAGGAGTGTCAGGTGCTACAGATCGCAATATACATAAGGGTTTGGCAGTAGTACTCGACCCAATGTTTCAGGGCTCTAACTAAGGAGGATCGACCGTACCCTTAGCCGTACAACCCGACTTCCCTATCGTACGGGCGAGTAATCTCTCCAATTGTTGTTCTCGGTGTACTATAGCCCAAGACGACTGATGGTTTATCTAGGGCGAGGTTTCAAGGGAGCCTAGGGGGCTTCCGATATACCCAGAGGGTACGTGGAAGACAATCTGTGTGCGGTTCTGTCTAATGCGCTACTACTCGAAGGGGTACCCACAGGGGTTACAAGGGAGTCCAACAGATGTGACCACCTCTTGTATTTCCTGCATGCATGCCTCCCCAAATCCGCAGGTTTATGCGCTTAACGACATATCTCGTGGTTTAAAGACGCCGGAACACGTCTCTAGCCAAAAAAAAAAATTTGCTAAGAATTGGAGATCCCACTGGCCCTGGAAAGTGCTCTGATACCACTTGTTATGCTCTTAACCTGCAAAATGATACCCAAATATAGAATATGCGAAGAAAAGATACCCAGAACACAAAATAGCAATGATTTTATTATTCAGAGAGTAATGTTCACTTGCCTCTTCGAGGGGGCAACCTCCAATAGAGCAGAGCTCGACTACAAAATAAGACACAATGCTCCTCGCAGGGAGTCTCTATCCTTTATATATGACTCATACATGTAATACCACAGGCCAATACCGTGGGTTTTATTAATACCATCTATCTAATACTACAGCGCATTTGCAACTAACTATGGTCCCGTCATTAATTGCGGGTTAACCACTTACAATTATTAATATGGGATTTATTGACTCTTGACTATGACGTGATCCCATGACATAAATAAGGGGGTTAGGGGGGGACCCTAACATTTAGCGATCTGTTTCTCTCTCTCAATATGCAGAAAACCCAAAAGAAAAATGAAACTCAAGTGGGAGCTCAAATTTAAGAAGACAATAGTGGTGATGATGATGTTGATCATGGTGAAAAATGAATGGAAACCTGCCTTATTTATAACAAAGTATTGAGTTAAATTAGGAAATAGAAAACAATAAAACATTATTGACCAAATTAAATTGTAACTGTTAGGAATACCTTTTTATATTTTTGGAGAGGGAAAATATATTCAAAATCGTCAAATGTCTTTATTTAGAAAATGGTTGAAGTAATTAAAAAATAAAATTATTTATTAATCACTTTGTGAGGATTAAGAAAAGTGTGAATTCAAAATAATTATTAAATAGTGATTTAACAATTCTTCCAAAATAAAATTAAGGAATAATAAATAAATAATGATTTATTTAATTATTCCAAGGTGATTTATTCAAATGTGACAAGGAATAATTATCAAATAATGATTGAATAATTATTCCTAGAGAAAATAAAATAAATAATGGTCTATTAAATTATTCTCATGGGATTTTTCTAATTTTAATCAGAAATCATTTAATAAAAATGGTTTATTAAATCATTTCCTAAAGTGAAAGTGATTTTACTATGATAAAATTAGTTGTACATGGTGTATTTCGATCCACCTAGTTAGAAATGGTTAGGTGATCATTTTTTGGGTGATAACACTTGTTAGGGGTTCACCTTCTTCCTCCTCAGGAACTTCAGTGGATGGAGCTTCATCGACAGATCTGTTTTCAGTAGCATCAATTTTAAATAATTTTGGTTCCTTACATTTATGTTACGTTGATTATTTGTCATCACAGTGATATCAAAGTCCTTGTTTCCTCCTTTTGGCCATTTCTGTCGGTGATACCTTTTGAACCTTAAGTTTTTGGGTGGGGCTCATAGGCGAGGTGGGATGTGCCCGTGCAATGAAATTTGGATGATTGTAATGGGCATTTAAAGTGACTTATGCATCTAAGACCTTGTGACATGCTTCCAACCAAGTAGCTAGGTGATGCATTCAGACTTGGACTTGGATGGTCTCCTTTAAGCCACTAAAGAAACATTCCAAGTAAAAGGCATCTCCTAGCCCCTTAGCTCAGATGGCTAATTTCTCAAGGCTACAATGTAAACTCGTATTGTACCCACTTTCCTAAGTTTAGTGAGTCAACCCAGAAAGTGAGAGTATTGATCAAAGCAGTCATAAATGGATTTAGCCAGCATGGTCCAAGTTGGCATCCCTAGATAAAATTTCTGATGCCACTACCACAACTATGATCACTCTTGGTCCAAGTAAATAGCTCCAACATTTAGATTAGTTTCATCCTCCCAGATAATATTAAGGTGGAAATATTGCTTCATTTGTACCACCCTTATTGTTGGGTTAGAGCCATCAAATTTGTACATGTCCAACTTGGGTGTCTGGTGGCTCTAATATTGGTGATCTCCATGGAAATGAATGGGATGGCCGAATTCTCCTTCTACATGTTCATCCACACTGTGCTTTTCCCCCATGGGTTCACGGGACTTGGTCAGGGCATGCAATACTTTTGAGATTTGGTCAAGATTGTCTTCAAAGGATGCATGGAATTCACTGAATTGTTTCTCGAGGGCTTCAACTTTTTCTCATGCCATAACTTGAGACTGATTACCATACATACAATAGTATTGGTCAAATTTTTAAGCTTACTCAAGAGTAGTATGGTTGGAAAGAGGGCAAGCTCAAGATTCTAGCAATGTGGGTCACTTGAAGCTACGTTGGGAAAAATTTGGGACCGCGTGAAAACTGGGGGCCTATAGGTGAATGGTAACACTGTGATCAACTCGTTGTCATGAATCTTATGGGATAGGTCTCTTATAAGTGTTTCATGATGGCCCCTGACTTTTCTTTTTATTTTTTTCTACTATGAATGAATTTTTACTCCCAACTGATCAATACTGCAGTGTTCGAAATTCAAAATGCTTGATACTACCAAATAATCTGTGAAAATCTGGGTTGGACTGTAGTAGTAAAAACCCCAAGGACTTGGCACTGCAAAATGTGCTGCAACAATCTAATCTGGACTACAGTAGCTAAAACCCTCACTGCACAAAGAGTTTCATATCTATTTTGAAAACCTCAAATGTTGAATTTGATCTATACAATGGTGGAAAAACCTCAATTGTTGGATCTGATTTGTACAATGGTGATCAAACCCCTACTGTTGGATTTGATATTGATGAAAAGTTAGGGGTGATCTTCAAATAGATGAGAGAACTATGGTCACAAAGGAATGCCAGGTGCTATATATCACAACATACGTAGCTATCCAACAATAGTAGCTGGCTCAATCGCAACATACAGAGGTGTCCAACTAAGGAGGATTGACCGTACCCTTAGTCGTATTACCCGACTACCCTATTTTATATGCGAGTGATCTCCATAAGTGTTGTTCTTAGTGTACTGTAGCAACATGTTGGCAGGTGACTTATCTAAGGCCAGGTTTTAGGTTTCCCTAGGGGGGCTTCTGATATACCTAAGGGTACGTGGATGTGAAATTCGTGAGAGTTTTTGTCTAATGAACTACTACTTGAAGGGGTACCAACAGGGGTTACAAGGGGGTCCAACAAGAATGACCACCTCTTGTAGTTCTTGTGTGCATACCTCCCCAAATCCACAGGTTTATGCGCTCAAAGACAGATCCTGTGGTTTAAAGACGTCGAAACATGTATCTATCCTAAAACATTTCTACCAAAATTAGAGGTATAGCTGGCACTAGAAAGTGATTTGATACCACTTATTAAGTACTTGAGTTGTGAAAAAACTAGAATGCCATAAATATGAAACAATATAGCCCAAAACACAGAAATATCACATGAATTGAGACAAGTTGCAAAGATATTTTATTATTGAGAAGCAAACTAGAATTTTCACTTGCCTCTTCGATGGGGAAACCTCTAGTAGAGTGGAGCTCGATTATAGATCAACTTTATGATTCTTCACTTGCTATTCAAGAATATTTATAGCTTATGACATCCAAACCCCCAACTACTAGTGGACCCTTGCATGATACAGGTTAACCACTTTATTTATAAACTATGGCCCGTTTATAACAAATTGTCGTCCCTTTTTTATAATGCAGGCCAACCACTTACAATTATTATTAATGTGGATAACCTCTTACATGCTTTATTGACTCAAATAACTAACTATGACTCTAACTAGGCCCCTCATGATTATTACATAAATAAAGGGGTTAGGGTTGGACCCTAACACTTCCCATTTCTATTGTTTTCATGCAGATTCAATGGGTTGTCCTGGGTTGTTCCACCTTCACTCTATCATTTGTTCTATGGTTTGGGGGTGCCCTTTCCTTGCTTTCTATTTTCATAAGAAAAGACTTACTTCTCCTATTTAATTTTTCACTCGATTCGAGTAGCATATCGGTATGCTACATTAAGCAAGGAGATGTCCAAGAACTCCATCTTCCTTTGGATGTATTTTTATAGAAAACCATGATACTTGAGCATTAAATGTCACTAAGGGTCCTTAATACCCAACTTCATTCATAAATTATGATATTCGTGAAATTTGGCACGTCTTGGTCCCTTTCCTACAATAGCGTGGTCCATTCTATATATTTTTATTTGTAGGTTCCAATAGGGTAATATTTTTCTTTAAAAACATCATTAAAAGAGTTCTAGGAGGATGTGACTGAAAACATTGCAGACCCCTCCATGGCCTTTTTCTCACAATAATTTTCTCGCTAGTCCTTGACGTGGTTGGTGCCTTTAAGCGGTGCAAAAGTAATATTTTCTCTATTAGAAAAATCATGGACTGAAAAATACCCTTCGATTAGATTTAGCTATTTATCTAGACCATATGCATCTATTTTGCCTTCGAATATAGCAATATCAAAGTTAAATTTTCCCTTAAAGTGGGTGGCATTTCCAAAGTGACTATTTGATGAAGATGCATTGCTCATTGGTAACCACCGAAGGATCTAGGAAAACTTGTTCATCATTTTGTTCCTATATTGTTGGAGGGATTCTTTGAGAAATGATTTGATAGGATCTCATAATCCCTCCAAATTTTATTATTTCACCATTGGAGGTCATTTGGGTTAGCTAGAATGGTCTTGCAAGGATTCAAGAAGTTTGAGTCGGATCAACTCCTTATACCTTGACCTCATTGTGGACATGCACAAAAAAACAAAGCAAGAGCAAACCAATCTAATACCGTTGTTCAGGATTTATGAAGGAAAAAAATGAAGTATATATTTAAACAAAAATAGAGATGTTGTGAACCTGAGATTCAATTAATAAATAGAAAGTGTTAAAAATTGTTTACATGCAGAATGAAAGCAAACTAGCTCGAGCAATGGTAGCTTATCTCCGAGAAGATATGTGATAGTTACATGCCTTCTAAGCTATGTTACAATGAGGCTCCAAGGCATTTTTATCATGAAGAAATAATGAGAAACCCTAAACACCCAAAAACCTAACACTAGGAGATGAAGTGCCAAATGCTTGTCGGCCCATTTTGGGTTAGTTGGAACATCAACATCCTAGGGTCGTAACTTTATCATATACATTGTTTCTTTGTAATACACGACATCCCATTAGAAATGTTTATCCGAGGAAAAAAAATCGACTACAAACATCAATATTTAACTCATGTTCTTGTTTCCCTGTAAAACACTATTTAGGATCTTAAAACGACTCTGCAAGTTCATGACCCCAAAACTACCAAAAATAGAAAATTGTCAAAATGGGATACTGTGTTGAAAATTAGGAAACTGATAAGAAACAATGTTGGGGATCCAAGTGAAAGAGGTGGGTGGCCACCAATATCCACCTCAATTAGTCCTCCACCCTTAGGAATCAATGGTCCCCATTGTGTTGAGTGTCTCCATGAGATGGGGAAACTTCTATTGAACTTTGTCCCTAGTGAGCCACTTGCCTTGGTACATGTTGGGCATGGAATCCCCCACAACATGTTTTGGGGCTCAAAGCCCAAGTTTTGGTCAAATGTATTGTAAGACTTTGCGAATTATGGGCGCGGAGCGCGAAGTATAGGATGAGTCATAGGGTTTTCTGCCCTAAGTATTGTAAAGTAATGTAATGTCATGTCGACCTACCCATGGTCCGAAGACCATGGAATTGTATAAATAGAGCAAGGCTCTAAGTCGTAAAAAGGAGGAAGGAGAATTGGAAAGATAGATGAATACGCATGGTTCGAGCATAGAGTAAGATTCTAAGTGTATTGGGTCGTAGTAGTATGAAGAGGCTCTGTAGCTAAGTGCACAGAGGCCTAGTAGAGTTTGCAGTTGAGTGCATGGACGCCTGCAGCTAAGTGCGTAGGGCGGTGTCAAGTCTGTAATCTTGATCGAAGAATAATAAAGAGAAGTTGATTCCAATTTCTATGTATCTGCTTGTGCATTTCCTTCTTTACATTTATATTATTTTGTTTATCGCACGCAATGATATGATTGTTGGATATGCTATTAATAATCACTAGTCTTACACAAATAAGTTGAGTAATTGGGTAATAACAGATTAAATAGCAAGGAACTAGGGGATAATATGCATCGCGCCCCAAGTAGGGCTACGTGGAAGCAACATCACAGGTTGCGAGGGACTAACAGGTGCACGTAGCAATGTGCACTCAAAGTCAAACCGTAGAACTCTAGAAGCTCATCAGACATCCCCAAGGTGCGGAAACCTGGTTCTATCACCCTCCCATACTACTTCGGATGAGACCTCAGGCCGCACTCCGTGGACTGTTGCCGAATGAGCCAATAGTATGGGGATTTTCTTGGTTAAATCACCTCTGAACCTGGGTCAGGCCCATACAAGCCAACAAATGGTTCCATTGCCGGGGTCGGTATCTGCATAAGGGATGTCTGATGTCGTGCCATTGGAATCCAATAAAGAAAGAAATTAAAGAGTGGTTGGACAAGAAGATTCACGGGTTCACGGCACAAGAAAACAGAAATCCGCGAGTTACTAAAGAAAAGTGGTTGAAGCACTACTTGTATACAGAAATCCATGAAATTTTATTTACATCCTTTCCTTCTGAGTTGTATGAGTGGATCGCGAAGCTAGCAGACAGTCAAGGAAGGTGTAGGCTCGACAAACCAATTGTGTGGACTCCGGAATTAGTGCATAGACTAGAAGCATCAGGAGATAAGATCGCATGAGTTGTGGACCATTGGCTCAACCAAATTATAGGAGGATTTATCACTGAGTTTGCGGTAGATACGACCATCAGCTACAGTGAGGTGGAGTGACGTTTCCTCAAGGGACCGCAAGGTAAGTATATTAAATCTTTGAACACTTGGATTAAGATGCTATTGTGTGAAAAGCGGGTTATGCAAATAAATTAATGTTTGGGACTACGTGAAGTGGGAATATCTACAGAAGCGGAAGTAGTGAAGAATTGGAAACCAATCCCTTAATTTCCCCCTCACGAGAAAGCGAGGAAGAGCTTGTGAAAGTTTCTCTGAGAAGCACGGTCAGTCTAATCAAGCAGTGCATTTTGCATTTACTGCCTCCACCCACACTGCCACCCGTCTCACCCTCCTCACCTCCATCTCCATCCACCCCACCTCCGACACCACCACAGTTCAGTATGGCGAGTGCAATCAAACTACCAGTATTCAAAGGAGTAGGGAATGAGGATCCGGACCAATTATAGCTCGTGGTAAGAGCAGTATGGGAAGCACAAGGCATCACAGATGACAATATCATGAAGGCTACGCTGGTAAGTGCATTGCAAGATCACACATTAACATTGGTACATCAATTATTCTAATGACGATCCAAACACAGGAATCACAGAGATACAAGCCATGTTAAAGAGGGAATTTAGCAGGCCAAAGTTGGAAACACAATCAATCATCGGGTTTAAGGAGATCACGATGCTCACAGGCAAGACCCCCTGGGATCTGGACCAAAGACTGAAGGGTATGATTCGCGAAGCCAACAGGACGTTGACAGATGGACAACATCGCGCATGGTTTGTAGCATCACTCACACCACACTTAAGGACGACGTTGTCACAACAAAAACTTTTCACCCAGGTTGAAGCTTTAGAAATGGTGATGAGATTGCATGAGACCCCTATACAAGACCCTAGTCTGGGAGTCGAACAATCCATGCACAATTGCAAAATCTGTGTCTAGAAATGCAAAGTTTGAATAAGGACAAGACACCTCGACCGGAGGCACGTGAGGAGGTATGGTGCATAAAATGCCAAGGTCAGGGGCATGACAAGGACCACTATCCAGTGTTCGCGAACTACTTGGCAGGAGGAGGGCTGATGTCATTAAGACCTGAGGCATAGGTAGGGCCGAGTGCGGCGCCTGCATTATGGTGCGCGATCTGTCAGATAGGAGGAAAACACACTACGGACAATTGTCATCTATTGCAAAAGTATACACAGAAGTCCCAGCAATTGTTTTGTAACTTTTGCAGGTCAGTAGGCTTTGATGAGCGCACATGCAGAAGCTGCAAACTAATGATGGATCAGACCCCTGTCTACAGGGTGCAAACTGAAACACGAGCCCTCAACCCAAACGCAAGAATAGCGTGCGCTGGATTTTAGGGGCGCGGTCGAGGTTGAGGTGGAATGGGACTAGGAAGGGGTTGCAGACAGTTAATTTATTACAATTGCGGAGGGCTAGGGCACTATGCCCACGATTGTACAAACTCGACGAGGACATCATGTTTGTACTATACTTAGTTGATCATGAGGCAGAAGACTGCTCTACACTGATAGTGAGACTACGCGAAAAAGGGGTACTTCAGCCCTCTCCGACTCAGAATTTGCAGATGATGAGGCCTGAGCCACGCGAAGAAGACCCGAATGTAAAAATGATACTCAGGAGCGATATGACCACTGGCGATGATAAAGGTAAGCAGCCAAAAAAAAGTGTGTGGGTTCGTAAGGTTCCTCTTAAGGAACCCGAATTTGATTTAGAACGCTAAGAAGAGCTTCACGGAGGCCTCCACTTCAGGTAGTAAGGATCAGTTAGAACCAGAAATGGATCCTTCAATGCTCAATACCTTTCTGGAGACATGCATGAAACTGCTACTCGACAGTAAGGCAGTAAAGGGGCTACAGGAACTTATCACTAGGTGTGTGGGGTCAGGAGAACCACGCGTGGTCCGAAAACTCGAAAAGCATGCATTGTGCACAAGAAGGGAAATGAGGTTGACTGAGCAAATCAGCACGTATGAAATGGATCAGGTAATCCTGGATCTGGGATCAGATGAAAATGTACTACCAAAAAAACATGGGAACGCATGGGCAGACCCGCATTGCAACGGTCTCCTATTCAGTTATGAATGGCAAACCAACAGAGGATATTGCCCATGGGAATATTGCAAGGGGTAATAGTAGATATTGAAGGTGTGAGTGCGCAGGTAGATTTTGAAGTGATAGAGATTGTCAATGATAGTAATCCCTATCCCACACTACTAGGAATAGACTAGGCCACCAATATGAATGGAGTCATAAATCTCAAGAAGCGCAAAATGATCTTTGAGAAAAATTCACTACACGTAGTAGTACCGCTAGATCCAGTCGAAGGAGCGCGATACACTGAATTGGTGCGCAAAGACGATAGTGATGATGATCTGGATTGTATTTATAAGATAACTGCATGATAAGAGGATTGGTTGAATCCGACTACAGATGGAAGGATTTCGTGGCAGCCTGAAACCTCCTGCACCTCAAATTCAAATGAAGAGATAGAATGATGGCAAAATCAGCTACATGAAGTAACAATGCTTAATTTCAACATGATTGTTAGATCACTGCATTGTGTTGACAACAAAAGCAAGGGATCTGCCGACATATGATGGGTTGACAGTGGTGGATGAATTCCTAAGCAAATTTGAAAGCGTAGCACCAGAACAGTGGCGGTTCGATGCACTGAAGTGGGCACTGCACGTGATGCCCACATGATGGTGGGGTACGCATCAAGGAAATTTTGAGGACTGGTGCGAATGCAGAAGGATGATGTGCCTATGTTTTGGAAAACCCCAGCTCCGAACAAGAGCCAGTTAGTAGGGGTGGAACAACTTGTGCACCCACCTTTCCCGATGGGTACGGACATATGTTGTACATCCTGCACAAGCGTACACCACCCCAAGAATAGAGAATCAGAACAAACCGCAGTAGCAGTAAAGGCGATGCACGCTACCAATTATCCATGAAAAAGCATTCAATAGGGTGTGTGGAGTACTGAACAAGGTTCACCAGGCAAGATGCACTGATTGGGACCTATGCATACCAGCAGTTTGATGGGCCTATAGGACCATGTGCAAAACCCTAACAGCGGAAACAATTCCGAAGGTGTGAAATAGAGTAGGGACCATAATTTCTGAATAGAGTGCAACTAGGGATCTGCACGTAATAGCTCCCGCAGTTGTGACAGTATGTGAAGACCAGGACAAAGAAATCACACAACTATGCGAGGTTGAACACATAAAGATTTAGGAAGCCATTTGTTGAGGGAACCTTAGACTTCGTGAACTCGAAAAGGACTGGGTACAACTGAGGAAGAAAAGCATTTTGATGGATGTCGAGATCAAAAGGCTGGAAAACAAGATCAAGCAAGCATGTCTCGTCGATCACCCAAGGATAACAAGACAAGGTGCGGATGATCATCCCAGTGGATTAGAAGATTTTCGCCAAGAATTTATGACTCTACTGCCATGGCTATGACCGCACCTCACCAAACGCAGTAACCAGGGGAGCGCACTACATATAGTAGAACGCACGATGTCAGTTATCATGAAGGCAATTGAGGAGTTTCCGTGGACTATACTAGAAGGCGAGTTGAAGTCTCGCACAGGTGGTGCGACCACCTAACTAGCCATAGGGAGCACAGTCTCAGTGCTCCAGGCAGTTGAAAGAGAGCACGGGACTATAAAAGAGTCTATTTGGGAGGTGCATGATAAGGGAGGTGCGCACATAATTAGCATGTCACAAGGGTCGTGACCGCACACGGGAGGCTGCGCTGTCACGCGAGTAGGCTAGGAAGTGACTGTTGGTGTCACTATTCATGACGAGATGTCTGATTTAAGGCAAAAGGGAGCAGGCGACGGGCATTTAAGACATGCATAAGGGCAAGGTTTGGGGAAATCTACCACCAAGAAAGCATTGATGGCCCAGAATTAGGGGGAATGGTCGAATTCGAATTCAAAAGGCGCTATAAAACTCTAAGGGCTAGCCACGAGAAAACACTTGTTCACTTGAGATTTGAGCAGTTGATTAGAGCACAGAGTGTTGAGCACCGAGTGACATTCGAGCCTCGAAGTTTGTGAACAACCACAGATAGTTCAAACAGGATGGCGGCTACCAGGGGAGGTTTGGGCTTTGTAGTAGGAACCACCGATGAGGTCGCGTAGAACCCCATGGTACATGATGTTCCCGGAGATACTGGGGTGGCACCAGAAATCTCGATATTGCCTCGGACACTAAGGCCCAAGAAAGATAAGCAGGCAGCGGGATGAGTTCGCATGTCCCCGAGGAATCCGTGGTTCAGTAAACTCTCAATGGAAGAAAAGGGAAAGGTTGTCACCATTGAGACAGATGACAAGGGGAGAACCTACAGGCTCTCATCGATGAGATAGAGGAAGTAGAAGACATGGAAAAGGACATCTAGTTGATGCGCTCTGCAATGAAATTTCCCGAGTACATCCCTCCGCAGAAAGGGAAAACTAAGATACCAAAGGATCTGGATGCCACTAAGAGCGCACCCTAGACCCCGCTGCTCCCCGATGGAATTGTGTTTGAGGGCTTGCAACTGAGCCACATGCCCACAATGAAGTTTGAAGATTGGGACCTCGCAGATAGTGAGAAGTTCCCACACTTAGAGATGGAGAGCCTCATGAAGCAGAGCATGGAGGGGCTAGTCACAACATTAGAGGCACAAAAATCGCTGTTTAGTGTGGATAAAGTCAAATTACTTCATCTGTTCTAGATTCCACACTTTCACAAAGCACCCATCACTATTTTCATCATCAGGAAGCTGCTTTGCCTAGTGCATGATGGGTACTTATGGCTGGAGGAGCCTATTCCCATCATGGTGGATCTCATCCATAGAATTTCCTAGCTCCCATGGAAAGGAAAGGACCCTATCGTGCTAGTAGGCAAAAGCAGAGATTCGGCTTGCGGAGGCCATGAAGAAGAAATATAAACTTGAAAAGAAAAATAGGGGTTACGCAATCAGCAACATCAAAGATAAAGGGGTGCACGTAGCCACCCAACTCCTGGCCAACAAGGTAATGAGAAAATGTCGCAGCGATGATTTACCAGCGCCAGCAGTTGCATTGGCTGAACAATGTGTAGAGGGGATCCAACTCAATTGGGCCAAGTTCCTCTGTGAGGAATTCTTGACCAACTGTAAGAAAGCCCAGGAGCAAGGCAAGACATTCCACTATGCATGGTTGCTTTTGTCCATTTTTCTGGTAACAGGAGAATTTCCAGAGGAAAGTTAGTTCCCTAGCATTGAAAAAACTTACCAGAGGCCGCAATGTATAGGTCACTCTAGGCTACCAAGGACATGAAGTGGATTCGCGAGACAAAGATCTTCTGGGTGCTCATGGAGGCAACCATCTGAATGTGGATCAATAGATGGCCGCGCTTGTCCCCCACAGTGCACAACGGTTTGCGGAGCTTTGCAGACTTCAAGGCAGACATTCATAATATTTACATCAAGGTGCGTAAGGATCCGACATTGCAATGGACCAAGCTCCCCTTCATCGCCATTAATGATGCAATATTTTCAGTGTTAGAAGCATGGCCTCCCGAGTGGCGCGCCCCAGATCTAGCAAATTTGGATAGGACAGTAGCATAGAAACAAAAGGATGAGGCCAAGTTGAGTTTCACAAAGTTGACGAGAAGAGGTACAATGAAAAAGCGGCCGAGGAGGTAAGGGTTGTCCACGAGGCAGGAAAGGCAACCGCAGAGCAGGAAAAGGTCACTGAAGTAGTAGAAATAGCGCAGACAATAGGGGCCACCACAATGCAGGACGAGGAAGGCTAGGTCTTGTTTACAGGAGAGGAAGCAGAGGAAACAGACCTCACAGAAGAAGGCATAGACCTAGGCACAACTTCCACCCAACTGAAAGGGCCGCGCATCACAGAGAGATTGGGTCCATGGAAAAAGGTCAAGGCCTACAAATTGGCCATCAACCCGATCACATTAATAGAAGGCAACCTCTACGACATCGACGACACGGTTCGTGAGGTCACCAAGGAAGCGCTCCAGGAAGCCATGTCGGAGCAGTAGTTGTGTTGGGGGCCCTAAGGGCGCAACTACAGGTGCAGACCCCATAGGAAGGAACCATAGCCACCTACAGCCCAACAGGCACATCAGCAGCGGAGTAATTACTACATGCAAAGATGGCCAACACCTTAGTGCTAACCAAAGGAATGCTAACAGCAGAGAATGAGGACAACAGAGCCGCAGTGGGTAGGATCAAGGGACTTGGCCTTAATTTGGATGCCCTTCCACGAGACACACTATACGGACTGCAGGATGGCATAACAGCAGAGCTCCGCGCCAGGGAGGGCCACACGATTTAGGTGATGAGTGAGTAAATGATCAACATCAAACAACTCAGCTTGCAGCATGACGAACTGGTGTTACAGAGCCAGCAGATCATGCAGACAATTGATGAAGCGTGCCAGCAAATCCCAAAGTTGTCCATCGTTGTAGACCTACCAACAAAGATGCAGATCCACTGTCTAGCAAGTGGAGTCTGAAACGTGAGTGAGGAAACAATGTGTGTGCAGCTGGAGCTGGATCTCTAGATTTCCAAGCTGCGGTTGAAGGCGCAGCCTTCCACTCCTTCGGAAGTTAGAGAGCAGTGCATTAGCACTATTCAAAAAGGATTCGAAGAAATTGGACGGGTAGTGCACAACTGTACTGGTATGTTGGATCAAGCCTTTGGCATCCTCATATCCTTGCAGGAGGACCCCAACATACAGTGCCTGGAAACAGAGGCGTGCAAGCTTCAGGAGTAATACGATTACGTAAGGGGTACTTTGCAGACAGTCATCCTCACTCAACAGATGGCAAAGATGCAGCAAGTAAGGGCACTGAAAGAGTAGGTGGATGCCGCAAGAAAGAAAGAGGTAGTTCTCAAAGTGCGCATCCAGCCATGGATTGATGAGGCCTTCACCATTACGGCAGATATTGAGGGCAAGCTCGCACAAATGCAGGGACTCTACGTGCTAAGGAAGTCAGTTGATCCTCACAAAGAAGCATCGAAAGAGTGCAAGCAGTAGGTCCAGCAAACTACAGAACAATGCACCATGGACCTCCGAGCAATACGGGACCAGTTGGAGGGGCTCCACACCAAGATCGCCACACCAACAGAGTGACTCGGGACAAGTCACGATGATTGTGTTGGGGGCATGTTGGGCATGGAATCCCCCCACAGCATGTTTTGGGGCTCAAAGCCCAAGTTTTGATCAAATGTATTGTAAGACTCTGCAAATTACGGGCGTAGAGCACGAAGTATAAGATGAGTCATAGGGTTGTCCGCCCTAAGTATTGTAAATTAATGTAATGTCATGTCGGCCTACCCATGGTCCGTGGACCATGGGAGTATATAAATAGAGTGAGGCTCTAAGTTGTAAAAAGGAGGAGGGAGAATTGGAGAGAAAGATGAATATGCATGTTTTGAGCATAGAGTAAGAATCTAAGTGTATTGGGTCGTAGTAGTAGGAAGAGGCTCTATAGCTGAGTGCGCAGAGACCTAGTAGAGTCCACAGCTAAGTGCGTGGACCCCTACAGCTGAGTGCATAGGGTGGTTTCAAGTTTGTAATCTTGATCGAAGAATAAAAAAGAGAAGTTGATTCCAATTTCTGTGTATCTTCTTGTGCATTGCCTTCTTTACATTTATATTGTTTTGTTTATCACATGCACTGATATGATTGTTGGATATGCTGTTAATAATCACTAGTCTTACACAAATAAGTTGAGTAATCAGGTAATAATAGATTAAATAGCAAGGAACTGGGGTATAATACGGGTCACGCCCCGAGTAGGGCTGCGTGGAAGCAGCATCACAGGTTGCGAGGGACTAACAGGTGCGTGTAGCAACGTGTGCACAGGGTCAAACCGCGAACCTCCAGAAGCTCATCAGACATCCTCAGGGTGCAGAAACCTAGTTCTAGCACCCTCCCATACTACTTCTAGTGTGACCTCAGTCCGCGCTCCATGGACTGTTGCCGAAAGGGCCAGTAGTACTGGGATTTGCTTGGCTAAATCACCTTTGAACCTGGGTCAGGCCCATACAAGCCAACAGTACAAGAGTTGGCTGAATTTGACAACCCAATACAATTGGATCCTCTATTATCAAGTATTATTAATCTATGTGTCCATGATTCGATACATTATGTCCTGTTCAATTCAATCTAGGTTGAACTAAATTGGTGTTAGTTGCTCAACAATTTTTGGTATGTCCAACAATTGTGGAAAGTATGGACGAAGGTGATCAACATTGAATATTAGGTGTAGGCCAAGGATTGGGGGGATACTTAGCTTGAAATCATTGTCACCCACAACCTTGGTGATGGTGTAAGGCCAATAACAAAGCGATTAAAGCTTCCTATGGGCACTTGCAAGGTGTTCCTTCTGTAAATGAAACCAAACCATGTTT
Source organism: Pinus tabuliformis (assembly GCA_031772625.1). Taxonomy (NCBI): domain Eukaryota; kingdom Viridiplantae; phylum Streptophyta; class Pinopsida; order Pinales; family Pinaceae; genus Pinus; species Pinus tabuliformis. The sequence continues at coordinate 841,274,615 of CM062815.1, forward strand.
CCCACTTGAAACTTATGTGGCACCCAATGTTAATCATGACATTGTTTGTCCTTAATATTTTATTTATCCAAGATATCATGAACCTAATGGTGAATGTGTTGAATGCATTCAATAATCTTGATGGCTTTATCAACTTCAGATTGAAACGTTTATATTTTTTCAGTGTAGTTACAAGAGACATTGCAACATCAATGGGACATAATGGTTGAAATTCCAGGCCCACCTGAAAGGGGTCGTGGATAGTTGAGATATGGAGATCTCTATTGTAGCTATTTTGAACATAAAGAAGATTATCATCCCACATTTTTGGATGCTTAGAGTTGTACATGTGTAGCATGTGCACTATCATCCTATTGACGACCTATGTTTGGCCATCAGTCTAGGGGTGGAAGGCCGTCAACTTGGTAAGATTGGTGTCCAAAAATCACCAGAGGCTCAACCTGAATGCACTTGGGAAGATACTACTATAGTTTGATATGATGGTCTATGGGATCCCAAGATGTACCCACACCCATTCAAGTAAGAGCTTGGCAATGGATTTTGCTATGATACTCTTCTTACATGCAACCAATATGGCCATTTAAGAAAACCTATCAATGACCACAAACACACAATCATTACCATGCTTGGTAGGAGAAATTCCATGTATATAGTCCATGGAGATGGGTTCCCAAGGCCAAATAGGAGTAGGAAGAGGGGTGTATAGACCTTCCTTCTTAATGGTTAGCTTGAAGATGGCATAAGCACTGCCAAACCTGAAATATTTGAAAACATTATGTCAGAGATTTAGCTAATAAAAATACTTTTACAATATCTTCATTGTCTTCTCCACAAAAAATTTCTCTATTACTCGACTATAACATGCCTCCAAAATCATCTTAGCACACTCTCTTGAAGGAACACAAAGGTTTCTAAAGTAGAAAAATAATGCATCATGGAGGAAGAAGTCTAGAACTTGTTTGTCGTCCATCAACATATATTATGTGGAGGTGAATTCTAGATCATTTTTATGTAGCTACAACCATCCATACGTCTCATGCCCAAAATATTTGAGAACAATGGTCAGGGCCACAACCAGGGGTTGACTAAGGAAATCTACAATGTGATTGGTGCTACCCTTCCTATAGTTAATGTTTAAATGGAATTATTGAAGATATGTGGACCATTTCTAATAATGATGGCTATGTAACTTTCCTACTCTTTGCATAAATTTAATAGGTCGGTGATCTGTGTGCATGATCGTTTCCTTTCACTGAATGTAATGTTTCCACTAGTAGCAGGCCTCCACTATGGAATACATCTCCTTATCATATGTGGGGCATCTCCAAATAGTATCAAGAGTGTCTCACTGTGATAGGCCACTATCTGCCCTCGCTATGTGAGGATTGTGCCAATAGTATGGTCTAAGGCATCTACCTCAATCTCAAATGGTTGTTGCAAGTCTGGTAGTGTGAGACTGGTGTACAACAAAGGCAATGTTTCATATCAGTGAATGCATTCTATTTTGACTTGGACCAAAAAAAGCTTTGTTTTTTTCTCCACCCCTGGTAACTTGACTTAAGTGATAAGTGATACAAGACAATCCCAGCATGAATCTGCAATATGAATTAGCAAAGTCCAAGAAGCTATGAAGTTCTATAAGGCTCATTGGGGTTGGCCAATCCTGAATGACTTGGATTTTAGCTAGATACACCTGCACATCTTTATCATCAATAATGTAACCTAGATATTGGACCTTTTCCATGCCAAAGGAGCACTTTTCCATGTTCATGCATAGCTTGTGTTGTTGCAAAGTATTTAGGAATTTCCAAATATGTTGTAATTTCTCTTCCCAACTCTTGTTGAAAATGAGGATATCATCTATATATACAACCACAAATGAATTAGTGAAAGGCCAAAATATGTCATCCATCAACCTCATAAATTTTATGGGGGCATTTGTCAAACTAAAGGGCATGATGAACCACATAAAAAGACCATCTTTGTATTTGAAAGTATTCTTCCACACATCTGTGGTTTCTATTGGAGCTTGGTGATATGAAGAATTCAAATTAATCTTGCTGAAGTATTTAGCCCCATTGAGTTGATCAAGAAGTTCATCAATCCATGGAATTGGGTACCTATTCCTAACTGCAATTTTTTTTAGGGATTGATAATTAATACAGAGCCTCTCGGTCTCACCTTTATTTTGCACAATTACAATTGTGTTTTCATAGGGTGAAGAACTTGGTTAGATGTGCCCTTTTTATAGGAGTTCCTAGATCTGTCACTTGATTTCATTATTTTTCTAGAAGAAAGCAGTCGTAGATTGGCCCATTGGTTAGAGGTGAATTGAGGGTCTGTTGATGCCTCGAAAATCGCTGCATCAACATCGGGGAAAACCACCTGGTCCGGACCTTAAAGCAGCTCCTTTTCTGTTTGGTGTGGTGGCTCCGACTAGATATAATGGGACCAGTTTCCCAATGATATATAAGTGGGATGGATAAGTGATCGATTTATAGTATCTAATGGAAATGATACATGATCTATTCTAAAATGAAACAATATAAAAGTAACTAATCTATCCCGGGAAGTCTTTCTCCTAGTGCAATTTTTTATGGTTCTTATTGACAAGTAAACATATAGATGACTTACTCATAAATAAAAATATTCATTCATATCATAATTGTTGGAAATAATACTGAGAGGGGGGGTGAATCAGTATTATCTAGCAATTTACCAAATCTTCCTTATTTGATCTTTTGAAATATTCTTGCATATCAGTACCATAAAACAATGAGCATGAATAAAGAAAATAGACAGTCACACCAAAGAACACAAGATGTAAGGTGGAAACCCAATGCGGGAGAAAAACCACCTGCTGCAATATGTCTCTATCTTCTTTCAAGAAATTCTTTTTACAATGATTTTGTACTGGTGCAGTCCTTTACCAGCACGCAGGCTGCAACCTGCAAAGAGCTACAACTCTTTCTCGTTTTCCAGTTTCACCTGGAAGGGAGCTACAACCCCCTACTTCTTTTCATGAAGAATCAAATGATCAACAAGTATACAACAGATATAGTCTACTACAGATATCAGATCAGTAATTACATAAACAACCCAGAACACCTTATGAACAGAAATATACAGTCAACAGATCATCTTAAGACAGGGACGCATATTTTCTTTCTGTGACCTGCGACTGGACGCAGTCTACCTTCCACTGTTCTGCGTGCCGACGCACTGTTCCTCTATGCTTTGCTGCAACCGGCGCACTCAGAAACACTATCGCGCCGCGTCTTTTGCTTCAGAGACGCACCCAATAACACAGACGTGCCGCGTCCTTTGCCTCAGAGACGCACCCAATAACACAGTCGTGCCGCGTCCTTTGCCACAGAGACGCACCTGAGCCTTTACTGTACTGCGTCCCGGCGCACTTTTCCTTCACTGAACCTGCGTCCCTTCAGATATAGAAGATAAGAGGACTTCAGAACCAACCCAAACACTCAGATCCACAGATCTGATCATGCGCCATATAGATCGTAGTCCATTAGAAGATTTGCCCTTATAGATTTGGACTAGATCTCACCAAGAGATGTTCAACCAAGATGATGCTAAATCCAAATGAACTCCTTTGCTTTATATAGGCAAGCTTCTCCCCAAAGCGTGGAACAATACCACGAGCCGACACCATAGAAGCACAAAACCGTCGGCTAGATACCACACAAGAAACCCCCACGTGCTTTTCTCTGCCTTGAAATGTGTGCACTGGGCGGACGCACCTCCTGAACGGCTGGCCTGCATCCCTGGACGCGGGTTCTGTATGGTATACCTGCGGGGACGCACTTGCTGAACATATTTCCTGCGTCCTTCTTGATTTACCACCTGAATGAGTTTGCCATCAAGGACAACACCTGAATCATAATGCCAACAAACTCCCCCTTTGGACTTGATGGCAACCACATAATCTTCAGCTTCATCATTCTCCCCCTTTGACATCAAGGGCAAAGGGTATGCTCCCCCTATGTTCATGCTTCTCCAGATCTGTAACCAGAAATCCATCATGAAGGAGACAGAGACATATTGCAGCTATTTCCAAGATCTCCTTCTCCATAATGCCAACAATGCATTATGTGCTCCCCCTGAGCCTATACCATCAATAGGAAGATGATCAACAGTGAGATGATGCATCAACAACCCCCAGCTTTTGCCTGAGGTATTCAAAAGTGTCCCTGGGCAATGGTTTGGTGAAAATATCAGCAACTTGTTCCTTAGAAGGAACATACTCCAACTTGACCTTCTGTTCAAGTACTTGTTCCCGGAGAAAATGGTACTTGATTGGTATGTGCTTGGTTTTTGAATGCATAACCGGATTCTTTGAGATGCTGATTGCACTTGTGTTGTCACATAAGATAGGAATAGGAGGAGTACAAGTGATTTGATAATCCTGCAAAGTCTGCATCATCCAAAGAAGTTGGGTGCAACAAGATGCAGCAGCAACATATTCCGCTTCAGCTGTAGACAAGGCAATTGAACTCTGTTTCTTGCTGAACCAAGATACCAGTCTGGGACCCATAAAGAATGCACCACCACTTGTGCTTTTCCTGTCATCCACGCTTCCGGCCCAATCTGCATCTGTATAAGCATGAAGAGTGAGATCTGTATCTCTAGGATACCATAGGCCATAATTTTGAGTCCCTTGAAGATATTTGAAGATTCTCTTCACTGCTTGAAGATGAGTCTCCTTTGGATTTGCCTGAAACCTTCCAACTATTCCAACTGCATGCATGATGTCTGGTCGAGTACCTGTCAAATATAGTAGACTTCCAATCATAGATCTGTAGGTTGGTTGATGTACTGCTGCAGATTCGTCATTTGCACTGAGACTACATCCTGTGACCATGGGTGTACATACTGGTTTTGCATCTTCCATGCCATATTTCTTCAAAATCTGCTTGAGATACTTGGTTTGAGATAAAAGGATTCCTCCTTTCTTTTGTTGAATTTGCAAACCAAGGAAGTATGTCAGTTCTCCTAGCAAGGACATCTCAAATTCTTTCTGCATGACCGAGGCAAAGCTTTGACTCATAGCTTCTTCATTACTGCCAAAAATAATGTCATCTACATACACAACAAGTATTAGTAATTTGTCATTTTCAACTTTTATATAAAGATTGCTATCTGCTGAACCTTTTGAAAAACCTTGTTGATGAAGATATTTGTCCAACCGGTAGTACCAAGCCCTTGGAGCTTGTTTGAGACCATAGAGAGCCTTTTTTAATCGGCATACAAGATTTGGATCGTTTCCAAGAATGAAACCATCTGCCTGTTCAATGTACACTTCTTCATCCAAGTCTCCATTCAGAAAGGCTGATTTCACATCCATTTGAAATACTTTGAAGTTCTGACAACTTGAGAGAGCAAGAAACATTCGGATGGCCTCAAGTCTTGCAACAGGAGCAAAAGTTTCTTCAAAGTCTATTCCTTCTTGCTGTGCATACCCTTTACAAACAAGTCTGGCTTTGTTTCTAATTACTTCTCCATTTTCATTCAATTTATTTTTGAAAACCCATTTTGTTCCGATAACATTCTTATCCTTTGGTCTAGGAACCAGCTCCCAAGTGTTGTTCTTTTCAATTTGCTCAAGTTCTTCATCCATTGCTTTCACCCAACATTCATCTTTGCATGCCTCTTTCACATTTTTTGGTTCAGTAGAGGAGAGTAATGCCAAATAACTTGAAGCTTCTGCAACTGTTCTTCTAGTTTGTATACCTGCTTCTTTTTGTCCCATGATCTGAGATTCTGGATGGTTCTTTTGAACATATCTGGATGGAGTCTTTTCTTCTATTCTTGTTCTTTCTTCTGCTTCTTCGTGAGGTCCTTCTTGAGATTGTTCTTGCGGTTCTTCTTCTTCATCATTCTGTCTTTGAGGGTAGCTTTCATCTTCTTCAATGTCTTCACAATGTATTTGCCTAGGAATGTATCCCTTCTCATCAACCACTACATCAATGCTGTCAACAATTCTGCCAAGTCTTTTATTGTAGCATTTGTATGCTTTGCTATGTGGAGAGTAGCCAAGAAGAATTCCTTCATCTGCTCTAGGATCAAGTTTGCCAAGCTGCTCCTCAGTATTCTTGATATAGCATTTGCTCCCAAAGATTTTGAAGTGCTTTACCGAAGGAGTTTTACCACTCCAGAGCTCATGAGGAGTTTGAGTGCTGTTCACTCGGACATTTGTCTTGTTGAGAATAATAACTGCCGCATGTGCAGCTTCACCCCAGAAGGTTGCAGGAGTTCCTGATTCATCAAGCATAGCACGAGCCATTTGCTGGATTGTTCTGTTCATTCTTTCCACTACTCCATTTTGCTGAGGAGTTCTAGCTGTAGAAAATTCTCTCCTTATCCCATGTTCATCACAGAAATCGAAAAATTCATTTGAAGTAAATTCTCCACCTCTGTCGGATCTGAGGCACTTGATCTTGTGACCTGATTCATTTTCAACCAAAGCTTTGAAGGATTTGAATTTTTCGAAAGCTTCATCTTTGTGCTTCATAAGTCCTAACCAAACAAACCTGGAGAAATCGTCAATAAATAATATCAAGTATTCCTCTCCTCTAGGTGTTCTTTTTCTGAAAGGTCCACATACATCTGTATGTACTAGCTCAAGAGGCATGCTGGCTGATCCTTCTTTCTCTGGAAAGTTAGTTCTGGTCTGTTTTCCAAACTGACATGATCTGCATATGGTGTTGTCAGGAATTTTGATATCTGGAAGATCGCGAACTGCCTGATATTTGCAAGCTTTCCTTATTTGTGAGAAGCTTAGATGTCCCAACCTTCGATGCCATAACCAGTGCTCTTCATCCTTGCTTAGATAGCATTGTTGTTGTCCTTCATCAAATATGTATAGATTATTTGGAGTTCTTTTTCCTTTGAGAACTGTTTTACCTGTATCAAGATCACGAACAAGACATCCATTTGATCTGAATATAACCTCGGTTCTTTGATCACACATCTGGCTTACACTTAGAAGATTATGCTTTAGTCCATCAACAAACAAAACATTTCCAGCCTTAACATCTTCTTTTAAAGGAGCAATACCTTTTCCTTTTATAGTTGCAGGAGTATCATTTCCAAAAGAGACTTTCTTTCCCTTTTCTAAATTAGAATAAGATTCAAGTTTTTCTTTATCACCTGTCATATGCTTTGAACATCCACTGTCAATGTACCATAGATTTTCTTGTCCTTCTGCATAGAATGCTATCCCACATCTTTCTGTTTGAGGTTCCTTTATTTTCCATGTTTTGGTGCCTGAGGTTTGTTCCCTTTTTTGTTCTTGTACCTTTCTTTCCGGAAACCTGCTTCTGCATTCAAAATCTTCATGTCCAAAATTATTGCAAATAGAGCATTCAACTTCATTTTCAAGAGCTGAAAAATTGTTATAGGTCCTTTTTGTAATCCCTGTCATACTTTTTTGCTTTTGAGCTTCCCTAGTCATGATTGTTTTATACGCAACACATTGAGCTGCTTTGTGACCAAAGTTATGGCAAGAAAAGCATTGTCCATTGAAGAAGTTTCTGCGATTATTGAATCTACCAGCCAACTGATTGTAATTTCTATTTTCATCTATTCTTGAACCAAATTGGGAAGATTTTACCTGTGGCTGGTTGTGGCTTTTGTTCACCTTTAAGCTGGATTGCCCCTGATAGTTTCTGTTTGACGTTTGTCCCTGCTTTACCTGATGATCTTCCTTGTGCTCTTGCTCATTTCTTCTTGCTGCATCAAGATAACTTTTTGAAGTGGATGCTTGAGAAGTTTCTCCATTATAGCCCAGACCTGTCTTATTTAGTGGAGACCGCTGCACACTGATAATCTCATTCAACGTTTCAGATCCTTTGACAAACTTGAGATTAATAGTTTTTGTTTTCTCAATTTCTTTTCTAAGACCAACAATTTCACCTTCTAATTTTTCAAGATGTTTTTCCTTTTCATCAATCTGAAATTGTAGAGTATCAATAATCATGTTCTTTTCTTCTATACATCTCTTGAGTCTAGTAATTTCATCATAAAGGTTATCCACATCTACAGCATCCTCATAATCATCATCTTCAAATGCCATTAACAATCTATATTTGTTACCTTGTTCATCTTCATCACTGTTTGATAAGCCATCACTATCTTCATGGGTGTAGTAGCTTTTCTTATTTGCACTCTGTTTCTTGTTCCATCTAACTGGTTCCTTTCCTTTATCCTTATAAGAGCATTTTGCAGCATAATGACCTACTCTTCCACAAGCAAAACATTTGAAAGGTAGCTTACCTCTGAACCTTCCAGAACCCCTTTGAAGATTTCTGACAAAATTTGATTCTTCTTCCTCTTCTTCTGGAACATGACTTGCTTCATAGTGATCTTCTTTGCCTGATGCTTTAAAAGCAGCTTCCCTTCTGTCTGATGGACCTCCCTTTCTCATTTCATAAGCAGTTAGAATTCCATGTAGCTGAGACATAGTGAGAACACGGAGATTTTCCTTTTCTTCTACTGCAGATACTTTAGATTCAAACTTGGGGGATAAAGATCTTAGAATCTTTTGAACTACTATAGTCTCTTTTATTTCTTCACCCAAATTTTTCATACAATTAACAATCTCATCTACCCGAAGAAAATAATTAGCCACACTTTCATCATTATACATCTTGAGAGTCTCATATTGAATCCTGAGAGTTTGAAGTTTAGCTTCTTTTACCTGTTCATCTCCTTCATAGCTAGTGATCATTTTGTCCCATATCTCTTTTGCTGATTTGAAGTGCATGACCTTCATGAACTCTGTTTGAGATATACTTCCTAATAGAGTACTGACTGCTTTTGCATTTGTTTCATACTGCTTTTTCTCAGCTGGATCTGTAGGAGTAGCTGAAGGAAAGGCATAGCCTGATTCTACAATGTTCCAAACTTCTGTACCAAGAGATTGAAGATATGCAGTAACTCTTACCTTCCAATAATTGAAGTTTGTCCCATCGAAGACGGGTGGCCTGATTGATGCTTCTCTCTCGTAGTTGCTCATGATGAACGATCTACCTTCAAGCGATCAAGCTTTTCTGAAGGACCTGCTCTGATACCAATTGTTGGAAATAATACTGAGAGGGGGGGTGAATCAGTATTATCTAGCAATTTACCAAATCTTCCTTATTTGATCTTTTGAAATATTCTTGCATATCAGTACCATAAAACAATGAGCATGAATAAAGAAAATAGACAGTCACACCAAAGAACACAAGATGTAAGGTGGAAACCCAATGCGGGAGAAAAACCACCTGCTGCAATATGTCTCTATCTTCTTTCAAGAAATTCTTTTTACAATGATTTTGTACTGGTGCAGTCCTTTACCAGCACGCAGTCTGCAACCTGCAAAGAGCTACAACTCTTTCTCGTTTTCCAGTTTCACCTGGAAGGGAGCTACAACCCCCTACTTCTTTTCATGAAGAATCAAATGATCAACAAGTATACAACAGATATAGTCTACTACAGATATCAGATCAGTAATTACATAAACAACCCAGAACACCTTATGAACAGAAATATACAGTCAACAGATCATCTTAAGACAGGGACGCATATTTTCTTTCTGTGACCTGCGACTGGACGCAGTCTACCTTCCACTGTTCTGCGTGCCGACGCACTGTTCCTCTATGCTTTGCTGCGACCGGCGCACTCAGAAACACTATCGCGCCGCGTCTTTTGCTTCAGAGACGCACCCAATAACACAGACGTGCCGCGTCCTTTGCCTCAGAGACGCACCCAATAACACAGTCGTGCCGCGTCCTTTGCCACAGAGACGCACCTGAGCCTTTACTGTACTGCGTCCCGGCGCACTTTTCCTTCACTGAACCTGCATCCCTTCAGATATAGAAGATAAGAGGACTTCAGAACCAACCCAAACACTCAGATCCACAGATCTGATCATGCGCCATATAGATCGTAGTCCATTAGAAGATTTGCCCTTATAGATTTGGACTAGATCTCACCAAGAGATGTTCAACCAAGATGATGCTAAATCCAAATGAACTCCTTTGCTTTATATAGGCAAGCTTCTCCCCAAAGCGTGGAACAATACCACGAGCCGACACCATAGAAGCACAAAACCGTCGGCTAGATACCACACAAGAAACCCCCACGTGCTTTTCTCTGCCTTGAAATGTGTGCACTGGGCGGACGCACCTCCTGAACGGCTGGCCTGCGTCCCTGGACGCGGGTTCTGTATGGTATACCTGCGGGGACGCACTTGCTGAACATATTTCCTGCGTCCTTCTTGATTTACCACCTGAATGAGTTTGCCATCAAGGACAACACCTGAATCATAATGCCAACAATAATTACTTTGTTCAAGGAACCTCCAACATTGTGATTAACAGCCACACTGAGCTGGATTCTACGCTGAGCGATTTTTTAGAGAAAGAAGAGCGAGGGTTTCGATCTCTGCGATAGCAATGGCTCCTACTCGCGTCGGCCAAACCTCCGGAGATTCCATAAACAAGAAGCCTGAATCCGCGTGAGCTGTCACATTCGGTGTGCGGAGAGTAAGGTTACTATGTTATCTGCAGCAGTCAGGGTTTATAAGGAAAACGGAGATGCGAATCTGGCCAGATCTGTTGTATACGGGTGTTCCTCAGGCGGCGAAGTGTTATGAAACCAGCTCAAGAAAAGATAGAAAAGACAGATCAACGCCTTAGAATTCAGCCTCTTCGAGGGGGCAACCTCCTTTACATTACATAAATGAACAATTCTTGGATGATACAAATGCAAAGACCTCCTTTCTATAAATAGGAGTCTAAGGGGTCATAACATAATCAGAGCCGACATAACAATAATAATGTAAAGGCACAATAATAACAATAGTGGGCTTCTATGGGGCACAATAGTAAAAATATGGGCACTACATGGGTACATCAATATAATAAGTTGGTTGTACTAATAACAATAAGGGGTTACACTAGTAGTATAGGGGCCTAACATGCCCCTCTCCTTCAAAAAGCGTTGTCGTCAACGCTTGAGTAGTTCTTGATGCTTCTGTATAAAATTCTTGTCCTCCCATGTGGAATATTCAGCGGGTAAGTTCTTCCACTTGATGAGATACTCTGAAATTGCTCGATTTCGTAGCTGTCGGGTTCTTGTTTCTGTGACTGCTCCAGGTTCCAATATGATTTTTCCTTCCTCTTTAATTTCTGGTAATATTGTTTGAATTGGGATCTTTTTCAACTTTTGAATAAGTAGCCATACTTCTTCGTCCTTCTTCCATTCATCCCTTGCTTCGTTTATCCAATCTTGTTGGATAATATAAATAGCACAAAACAATGCTTCCACATCCTCATCCTTGAAGAGTCTTCCCATTCGGTAAGGTCGCCATTTTTTAAGTGCATGTAGTATTGCCAACATTTCCTTCTCATAAATAGCTTGCTTGAGATGTAGCAGTAAAAATACCCAATCACGTACATCAAAACATTTTTCACTACGATGTTGATCTACCTGTTGTTTCGTTTGATTTTGCACCGAAGAGGCGTTATCCTTTAGAAGTTGGAGAACTTGTTGTAGATGCTCTATGTGACCTTTCACTGCTTGAACCTTTTTCTTCTTGATATGTCCTTCTATCTCTAGAGTTTGAGGAGTGGTAATTTCTTCCAATCCTTTACAAGATATTGTAGGATTCATTTCTTGATGCTCGTGTGATCTTTCACTTCTTGAACATTTTTCTTCTTTATATGTCCTTCTATCTTGATAGTTTGAGGAGTGGTAATTTCGTACAATGAATTACAAGATATGGTTGGATTCATTTCTTCTTTCTCGATGTGATATTTCACTTCTTGCACCTTTTTCTTCTTGATATGTCCTTCTATCTTGAGAGTTTGAGGAGTGGTAATTCTTGCCAATGCTTTACAAGATATGGTCTGATTCATTTCTTCTTTCTCTGGGGTGGGGTCCTGGCGTATATCTTCTTCTTTCTTTGTTTCTTGATCCTTTTCTTCCTCCTCTTCATATTCTATGTAAAATAATTTCTTCTCAGCGCACTTATGACCTTTAGTGCATTTTCTATCACAATTGTAACAAAGCCCTTTTTCTCTTTTTTCTTCCAATTGTTGTGGTGTAACCCTTGTAGGTTGTGGAAGGCTAGGAGAAACAACACTTCCATATTTATAGTTGTGAGGGGTACACTTCCTGCTTTCCATAATTTTGCTTTCCACTATGTAACAAAGCCCTTTTACTCTTTCCAATTGTTGTGGTGTTGCTCTAAAGAAGGTGTTGCTCTTTGTATCCTCATAATGTGCTATCATTTCCTCCGTGAAAATTGACCACGTAACAAGTTGTTTAAGAGAACAAAGCCCTTTGTACCATAAAAATTGATCTGGTTCTAAATATGAAGATGCAATACATACCTTTTGTAACAGTTGTACACCATGTAGATCAAAATATTGCTCCATCTGAAGTATCCAATTTACTGGATCCTTGCCATCAAACTTCCTCATCTTGCTTTTTCTTGATTTTAGGAGCTCGACCTTGAAACGACTGTAACTCTGTACTTTCAGATCTTTAAGTTCTGAAATTGTGACATGTAGTAGCCCTCTGTGCCCTCTTTCCAATGCCACCAGTCTGAGCCAAATTGGATTATCCAAGAAAGAGTTATGCACAATCTTCCAAGATGACCTGATTATAGACCTTTCCAGAAGAGTGAACTTGTATGAAGTGCCACGTGTACAATTTTCGACCTTTGGTTCTGAAACAGATATACAAAAAACTACAGTCCGTCCTATTTCTGTACCTTCTTACGAAATTTCAATCCGATCCCTAGAGAGAAATTTATGACGATTTTCCCTAGGTCACCTGTTTTGAATGTAATTCAGGAGTCTGCAAAAAGACCAACTTCCTCAGAGCATATCTCCACAAATATCGCGCGAAAAGATCTGAAATTCGGACTCAAGGTTCAGCGAAATTTCATTTCAAATGGGTTTTTTTTAGACTTCTGAAACGTCACAGAAAAAACGTTATAGTGAAAACGCCATGATGACCTGTTTGGAGCAGCGAAACCCTAGAATCCAAAGCTCTGATACCAAATGTTATGAAACCAGCTCAAGAAAAGATAGAAAAGATAGATCAACGCCTTATAATTCAGCCTCTTCGAGGGAGAAACCTCCTTTACATTACATAAATGAACAATTCTTGGATGATACAAATGAAAATACCTCCTTTCTATATATAGGAGTCTAAGGGGTCATAACATAATCAGAGCCGACATAACAATAATAATGTAAGGGCACAATAATAACAATAGTGGGCTTCTATGGGGCACAATAGTAACAATATGGGCACTAAATGGGTACATCAATATAATAATTGGGTTGTACTAATAACAATAAGGGGTTACACTAGTAGTATAGGGGCCTAACACGAAGACAGTTGGTAAACCCCTGATCGGCATAAACAGGTTGGATGCGCTTATGAAATGCTTATGGATTGGCCATTTGAAAGTTTTCTCTAAGGCAGTAGCTGCCTTCGAGATCACGCTTGGTGAGGGTGCTGTCTCTAGCAACAATGGAGCTCTCAGGACGAAAAATCGCCGACTCTGCCAAAGGTATGAAGAAATATTCCAGTTTTTTGCTTATCAGAATGCTGATCTGTATTATTATGATGCCGATCTTGACATCCATCTGCCATTGAGCCCTGATTGGGCAACATATCCATCGCTCCACGGCATTGAGTACAGATCGAGTCTTGGGCTCTTAGATCCAGACCTTCTTGTTGCAGATCGACCCTCTTTCTGGTCAGATCTGGAAGCCCACTCACTGAATAAGTTGTGCCGAAGTGAACAAAAGGTGCAGAGCAGAATCACAGGGTTAGATCTGCCAAAAACAAGATCTGGAATCCTGGTAAGAGATCACAGTTTCCAAGTATTTGTAAAAAACCCAGAAGGAAAATCGAAAATAATTTGGGTAAAAGAGACAGATACTGTCGAGAAAATGCAGGAAATTATAATGCAACAGTTGGGTTACCCCATCAGAACACAAAACCTGATACAAGGGGGCAGAGTGTTACAAGACACAAAATACCTTTGGGAATACAAAATTGCACCTCTGTCAACAATCATCCTCAATCTGAGGTTAAGAGGGGGTGCAACCAACAATAACAGGAATCCAGACAGGGCGGGAGGAAGTGGTACTGGTTCAATAGGGAAAAAACCAGGCAACATTTCCTTCAAAAATGTCCTACAAGGGAAAAACACAGAAGGAGCAGCACCAAACCAAACAGGTATGGACGCAAGGCCATACATTGTGGAACAGCTGAACCACACCCCAGAATACAACATAGATACACCAGAAATAGATGAGCATTGTACCATAAATGAAAGGCAAGCAATAATATGAAGATTTAACTGCTTTTGGCCCAAACTGGCTGATCTATTTCTTTGGATCTTCACAAACTGGACCACGCACTGCGAAATACATCTCTGCTCCAAGGGTTTTTTCATAGTGAAATTTCTGTCAACAATAGACAGAGACATAGTACTGCAAGAGGGACCTTGGTTTTGGGGATCCATTGGACTCTTTATCACACCATGGTTCCCAGATTTTGATGCAAACACAATGGTTGTCTCTAAGATGCCAGTTTGGGTGTGGCTACATAACCTCCCAATACATCTCTGGAATTAACAAGTACTAGCTAGAATTGGAAATACTATTGGGCGTTACTTTTGCACGAATATGTGTGGAAGTAGACCTCAACAAAGGCCTGCCAGGCCAAATTCAGCTGAAGCATAGACAAAGAAGCTGGACACAGGTACTAGATTATGAAAACACTGCATTCAGATGCCGAATCTGCCGACAAATAGGACACCTACAAAGCACGTGCCCAGCAGTCAAAAAAGACAATCGCAGAAAGAAGAAAACGGAAAAACAAGCAAAGGGATGGCAATTTCCACCACCTCCCCCGGATGACGAGGAGGAAGAAGAGATGGATTATGCTAACCCAAATGAGACCAATTAGATGAATAAAGAACTAGCTGCAGAAGATACAAATCCACAGGAAGATATAGAAACAGCATTGGAAAGAAAATCAAAAATGCATATGGGCAGAAATAAACGTCAACACATATCAGACACATTAGATTCCGATAAAGATAATCCAAAACCTGTGGCTGAAAATGCATTAGCACTTATAACTCCCACAGAGTCACAGGGGGTTTGGAGAAAGGTCGATAAGAAAAAAGGGTGAAAAGTCTGACTTTTCCCCACCTGTGCATAAATATTTTTTCTATTTTATGTTTATTTCTTGAAATCCATACACCCTGCGTGGTGTGTGTTAGAGTCGGTCTGGTCAACCCTCCGTCAGAGATCAAAACTCTTTATGCATTTCATTTTTAGGTGTCTCGCTCCATTCACTCAGCTGCATTTCGCTAGGGGCGTGCCATGATCTGACGGAGAAAGTCATGCTAGTCATTTCCCCTCATGTTTGGCTCCTACTGGCTTATGTCTTTGTGTCAAATAATCAAAAAGTCCATAACAGTCAAGGTCGGGTCCTTTAAAAGACAAAAGACATTTTTGGTCATTAGGTCTAGAGATTGATCATTTTGGTCTTTAATATGTCCAGTAAAGCCATGCAAGCCAGAGTGATGCTCTTGCAAAGTAATGATCCGCAGCTCTCCATCATCTCATTGACAAAAATCGACGGTTCTTCAAAACTTTGTTTTGAAGAAAGGTCCAACAGTGCTAGTGGTGACAAAATTTTCAAAAAGGGTCGACAATTGATTTCTTCAGGTGCAGTCATGGTTTCCGTGGCCAAAGTGCTCTGTCATGCAATCCATGCAAAAAGTGTCAAAAATTTCATCATTTGAGCCCAAACTTTAGAGAAAAGGTGAAAATCAGGGTTATATTAAAGTCAGTGAAAGGTGTTGAACAAGACATTAGAAAAGTGGGTTTTTTAAAAGGTTAATTTAAAAATATGACCTCCAAGCCTATATACACAAATATCATCATAAAACAAGTTCATTGTGCAAGCAAGGCATTGGAGGAAGGTTGAAAGGTCCTGAGTTGAAGGTTGGAGCGATTTGGAGCAGCTTGGGGTGATTTCTAGGCGCGTGGTGCACACAGACAGGAGCGCGGCGCACTCACCGGGCGCGGCACACACGGAGCCTACCCACTGTTTAAAATCACCACTGGCGCGGTGCACTTAGAGCGCGTGACGCACTGGGCTTTGCGCGCGACACACAGGGGTAAAATGCCCATAAACCACCTATTTCACCCAAAGATTTTTGTGGAGCTCATCCAATTGAAAGGTAGGAAACCTACCTCCACTTTTGCATCAAATTTGAAAGAGATATGATAGTTTTATGATTTTAATCAAATGCAAAAAATTTTTATAAAACAAACACAAGAAGACATCAAGAAAACCATGATGCTAGGGTTTGTGCTACAGTGATATTGTTGCCAAGGTGTTTTTCCTACCCTACCCCTATTACTCATTCCCCTATGCCATTTTCCCCATAATCACTACCCTAACACTACTAAAATCATACTCCCTTTCCCCCTCCTCCTATTGCTCAAAAAACCCAAACCCTACCTTGCCAACAACACAAACACTACCCTATCAAAATACCCCAAAACCCCTTGTATATCCCTAAATAAAATTTTCCTATAAACCCATATTCCCATTATATTATCCCCCATCCTAATGCTCCCTTTTTAATTGTCCCCTTGGTGCCAGATTGTCAAAGCAACTACCAGCTTCATTTAAATCAAAGGGCAGCCTAAATTTAGTTTACAAAACAGCAGTTATGGCATCCGAGGTTTCATCAGAATATGAGGAGGAGACCCACAGTGATACAGCTTCAGGAGAACAGGCCCCCAGGAGACATCACCGGAGTGGCAAACATGTTAGAGATGAGCCAAACACCCTCACCGAGTTGCAGGCATGCCCTCTTGCTATGTCATTTTTCCAGCACTTAGCATGTTTTGAATTTTGTTAGAGGGTGGAAAATGTCATAGTTCATCATGAGCTGGCCCGTCTTTTTGCACTTCACCTACATGGAGGACAGTATATCTTGGTTGGGGTCACTTTCACATTGACACCCGAAACCATATCAGTGGCAACAGGCATGCCAAACAATGGAGAACAATGGCATAAGAAGAAAAAGGTAGAGAGGCATCATTATGAGCCCTACATTAAGGCCAGTTGTTTGAGCTAGCTCACGAGAGTTTTTCCATTCAGATTTTTGAGAGATGAGTATGCTCCGCTCATGAAATTGATCATGAAGTACTTCAGTTGTGAGGGGAGGTTTTCTTGCCTTTAAGCCTATCACATCAGGTTGCTCATGCACTTTACCAGGGTGCGGATGATGAACCTCCTGTTTTTCATTTGCGGTAACATAGAGAGGATGAAAAATTTCATGCAGCACAAGACCCCTCGACAGCAGCTCAATAGTGTTTATCACTTTTCTCTTATCCGGATTTTGGTGGACCATCAGTTGGGATTGCAGGGTATTGCTTGGGAGGACTTCATCTCCCGTGACTTCTTAAGTGCACCACAGGTAGTATCAGAGGCAGAGCATGAGATAGGTGGCCCTTCACATCAGTATGAGTGCCATGAGACTGTTACCATGCCAGTATACATCACCTATCAGAAAGGCAGTAGACCTTTGTTTGCAGCAGCAAAGCGAGTGTTATCTCCACCCGGGGTGGAAGGGGCCTCGCTTCCGACATCAGCATCACAGGAGCAGGGCAGAGGTAAGGAGCCAGTGCATGATGAGGGGCCTTTAGGAGAGCCATCAGGTGAACGAGAGACCGAGTTCATTCTCCTTCACGATGATGAGACTGATACAGATCCAACAAATGCAAAGCTTACAGAGATCATCCAGGAGCAGAAATCAGTGATTGAGGCCTTATCCCTTGATTTGAAGAGGGCCAAGTGGAACATGAAGTACCTGGAGAAGAGAAACAAGCAGCTTGAGGACCAACAGGAGATCATGGAGCTGCAAAACATTCGTGAGCATCACCAAGCTGCTCAAAGGAGAAGAGCTGAGCTCACATCATTGGAGCAAGAAATCAATGAGGATCGGGAGGCCAACCTTGAGAGGGTCAACATGCATTTGGAGAGGCTGATAGACAAGGCCGATCAGGACCTTGCCTTGCTGAGACACAAGGCTTATCGTTACAGGACATGAAACATGAGTGCAAGGGCCCAAATAAGGAGCTTGAAGGCAAAATTGAGGAAAGCAACAAGAAAGGCAAAAGAGGAAAAAGAGAAAGATCAGCTTCGAATCTTGGCTGAGGCTTCCTTGGCTCAGCATAGCACCCCATAGGGGACCTCCAGCCCAAATTTCAAAAAATTTGGGGAATTTTTGGTCACATGGTAATTTTTTGGGCAAAAAACAGGGATTTTCTCCCTGTGTGTCGCGCCACTGGCGTGACGCTAAAATTCTAGAGCTCCAAATGAGGAATGGCTTGCATTTTTTGATTCAGCATGAAAATCACGACTACTAGTGTTCGGACAAGAAATTTGGGCAAGATATGAGTCTCGAAAAGGTCAAAAATGGCCTCTGTGCCCCTTTTTTGACACATAGGAAGAAGTCTTGGAAGAATGGAGATTTGGAGGGGAAAATGAGCACCAAATTCAAAAATTCTAGTTGGGTTAGAAAGTAGACAGGATAGGCTTTCCAAAAAACCCACGTGGACACATTTTGGACATCTACAAGTGCCCCAAAACAGGCCCCAAAGTAGCGCAGTGCACAGAGAAAATGGCGTGACGCATAGAGGAAAAATTGCCAAATTTGCTCCTGTTTCGCGAAATTTCGGTTCGCGACTTCTCCAAGTGGGCACGCTCATCTACACTTCGGTTTTTTGGCACCAAAGGTGGCATTTAAAGTGTTTTTTCTCGAGATTGTCTTCTATCCAAGTGGTGAAGGAAGGCAAACGGTCACCCAAGCCAAATGTCACGTTTGTAGCGATGCACCTATAGCTGATGGTTGGCTCTCCATCTCCATTTTTGTAATGATTTGAGTAACTCCCCAACCCTTGGGCGTTCTATCTCTTCCTTACACATTCAATATATTGTATGCAAGCTATTTGCAAAGGGTTGGTTGGCTTGTAACTTCTGGGAGACTGTGGGAAAGAAACTCTGTTTCTTCACTGTGTATTTCTGACAAACAATTAATGAAAGGCAGCGGCTTTGTTTCATGAGATTCTTGTGGTTTTGAGTGTAGCAAATGTGTCTCTTATGTATTCATATGTATTTCGTTATGTTTCATAATTCAATTCATGTTCATTTCCAGTGAAATTTTCTGAGTGAGATTAGGTAGAATTCAATTTTATTGCTCTGCCTATGGGAAAATTTCATGATCAGTGTTTTTCTTCTGTTGAAAAGGATTCATCTAACTATGCCCTTTTCACTCTCTTCAGCAATCTATTCATTCATGTTACTTCAAACTAAATTGCTACATTTTCCACCTGCCTTGCCTCACGGAATAATCTGTGCCTTTGTATTAAATTCTTTGTTCTTTGCCTGACCGTTGGTCCCATACCATCCCAGAAGCTCGGTCATTCATGAAAATTGTTTCCAGAATCCCTATTCACTTACTAGCCTAAGGTAGTATTTCATTGTAATTCATCTCAGACCGTTTTCGATTATCTATTCACTGAGCATGACTCGGAGAGAGCCCTCTCATGTTATAGTAGGGCTAGCTACCAGACTGAGCGTGGTTTGTGGTTACCCTAATTTTTTGCCTCCCTTCAGCCTAGGGCAGATTTAGGTGCTAACATAGTGGCGACTCCACTAGGGAACTAATCAAGGCTGAAATTAAATCCCCTTGTTTCCTAATCATTCTAAGCTTCCGGATGATGAGCTTAGGATTGGATAGGCTGAGTAAATTGGTTGTGTCCTGTGATTTTTCTCAATAGCACGCTGGCTTCTAGACGATATACCAGAGCCAATCCAGACCCGGATCCTCCTCACATATACGAGAACCCCAATTTGATTCCAAGACTCCTTCGTCAAGAAAACACCATAACTCCCGTGTTCAAATCTCATTCGTGTCTCGACATTTTTGAGTACCTTGAAGAGCTTGAGTTTGACGAACGGTTTGAAATATCATTGTTTGAGTCTATGTCCGAAAGGGCTGTTGATTATACTGTCCCCAATCCTCAATTTCTTGTAGACCTCGTAACAAAAAGAGATAATCAGTTAATTGATAATTATATTGCAACACAACCCCAAACTCCAATTGCTAGCCCCTTACAAACTGTGCACACTCCTCCAAAACCTCCAAGGCCAAATCCACCGAGAATGATGGCTACCCGTTTCGCACCCCTTGTTCTGCCCCAAGTTCTAGATGATATGCCAGCGGACTATCAAAGTAAAATCCCGTTTTTTGATTGCACTCCTAACAACATTACTGCTCAGCAACATGTGGACAAAATGGTAGACTTTTATGAACTCCATGAGATCGATGCAGAGAACGTGGCAATGAGACTCTTTGTACAAACATTTGCAGGTGATGTGAGGAAATGGTTCATAGGTTTTCCGGTAGCAAGTATCACTACCTTGGCCGAACTACAAAGAAAATTTTTAAACCGATGGGAAGTGAAAAAGAATCCCCTTCAAATTCTGGCTGAATATGAGCAAATCAAACGAAACACTGGTGAGTCGGTCCAAGATTATTGTGTTAGATTCAATACAGTTTACAACAAAATTCCAGATCATCTAAAGCCACTGGTGGGACTAGCGATGATGAAATTTCCGGATGGTTTTGATGCTAACATGGCCTATCAATTAAGAGAGAGAGAACCAGCCACAATGGAAGACATGCAGAAAATCGCGGTTAGCGTTGAAGCAAATCTGTTGTCCAAAAGAGCTAGAGCGAAAGCAGAAAAGAAAATCACTGTGAAAGAAGAGTCTTCTTCAATGGATCAAATACTCAAAAAGGTAGAGCAGATGCTTGAAAGGGTAAAACTCGACAAGCCTGAGCCACAAGTTAGAAATCCTAACTTCTGTGGCCAGCAGCAGCCACAATATAGAATCAGACAGAGAGATCAGCAACCCCAAGAGCAGACAGCACAAAAGCCGGTACAAACACCTTTGCAGCAGAATTATGTGCATGGACCGGAGTCAGATGAGGACGAGAATGCAATAGGTGAAGAAAACCACCTCTTTATTCCAGATGAGCTGCCTACTTACGTTACCAAAGAAGAGGAGTGTGCAATGAGCTCAGCTGCGCACAAAGATGCAGATTTCATTTTAGCTAGCGAAACTGTTTTGGAAGAAGAACCAGAAGAATATCAAAGGGGGTATATGAATGCTCTTTCCGCACAGCAGCAGCGATATTCACTTAGAAACAGAGATGTGCCGGCCAAACCAATTCAGAAAAAGAAGGAGGTCAAAACAACAAGGAATGATTCATCAGCTACACAAAGAAAAGGGAAAGAGGCGGTTGGTCCGGAGAGTAGCAAATCATCACCAACAGAACAATCACAACAGCAAGTTACATCGAAAGAAAAGAAAGAGATCCCAGTCAAAGAGGTAGAAAAGACTCCCACTTTTAGCTTAGAGAATGAGATTTCTAAGTTAAAGGTATCCATCCCCTTTACTGAAATAATGAAGAACAACAGTTATAGAGGACAGATATCTAAAATGTTGAATTTGGACCCAATGTCCGACATGGTGAATGTAGAAGATGATCAACCTGAAATGATTTTTGGACCAGCACCAAATGGTGATTCTCCTGATGGCGAGGTGCCACCCTTTTACATCAGTTTATGATTACATGATTTTGTATTACATAATGCCATGTTCGATTCTGGAGCTTCTCACAATCTCATGCCCAAGGCCATCATGGATAAGCTCGGTCTGGACATCACCCGATAGTACCACGATCTCTATTCATTTGATTCTAGCAAAGTGAGGTGTATAGGACCCATCAAACACTTGGTTGTGAGTTTGGATCAGCTTCCCATGAAGAATGTTTTTATGGATGTGGTGGTAGCAGATATTCCTCCAAGGTTTGGCATGCTTCTTTCTAGGTCTTGGGTAGCGAAATTGAAAGGGACACTATAGCTAGATTTCTCCTTTGCAACGATCCCAGTGTTCGGACAAATGAGGAAATTATATCGCGAACAGAAAATGAAATATATGATCACAAGCAAGGAGAAATCTATAAATCATCCTATTAACTATGTACATACAGATTTAGAGTCTTTTGTTTTGTTTTCAGATAGTTTGAATGATATAGATAGTCAGATAGTAGAAGCATATGACATCCCAGAAATAAAAGAAAATTTCAGAGAAATTTTGAAGAAAGAAGGACAAGAAAAGCAGAAAAATGTTGGGCAATCAGCTGAAAGCAATGGACAGCAAGCAGACAAGGCACAACAAACAGATTTCCAGCACTTACAAGAGGAGGAAGAAGGCTTGCGGACCATGGATTTTGATGGAGCAGTAGGAAATCATGGCGCTGGAATTGGAATTTGGGTACGCAGTCCTTTCTCCGCCCCAAACAAAGTGCCTAGCAGCGTGAGGGTTTGCTCTTACAAGCTGGCCTTTAATTGTTCAAACAATGAAGCTGAGTATGAAGCTCTAATTGTTGGCCTAAAGATTCTTAGAAAGTTGAATGCTAAGAGGATTTCGGTATATGGCGACTCCGAATTGGTAATAAATCAGGTCAGAGGCGAGTATCAAGCAAAGCATCCTAGGATGCGGGCCTACCGTAATGCAGTTTTAGACATCTTAAAATTATTTTCAGAATACACCTTGACATGTGTCCCTCGTATACAAAATAGTATTGTTGATGCTCTTGCCAAGGCAGCAAGTAGTTTGAGGATCCCCATGAACTCCAGCAATAAATTTGAAATCCATGTCAAGCATCGTCCAACCATTCCAGACAATCAAAGATATTGGCAAGTGCTTCAAGATGATGAGGAGATTAATGATTTTCTGCAAAACAAAGGCAAGTTCAAAGAAACCTCAATCGATGTAGAAAATGACAATGGCAAAGGGAATGGTACAGATGAAGTGCAAATCAATGAAATGGACGTGTTGCAGCTGAAGAATAACATTATTCCTAAAGGCTTAATCCCTCTAGAAGAAGTTTTTGATCAGGATGATGTAGCCCGCAAGCCAACATTGCAGCCAACAGAGAAGGGTGTAGAAGAGGTCAACATTGGAACATCTGCCAATCCTAAGTTGGTAAAATTGTCTAAAGCATTACCGCCAAAGATCAAAGACAAATACATAAGTTTGATGGCTTCATTTGCAGATGTGTTTGCTTGGGATTATTATGATTTAAAGACCTATGACACCAGTATAATTCAGCACACAATACTCATCAAGCCCAATCAAAAACCATTTAGACAAAAGCTGAGAAGCATAAATCCAAAGTTGTTGCCATCTATCGAAAAGGAACTAAACAGGTTGTACAAGTCAGGTATCATTGTGCCCATCAGATTTTCAGATTGGATCTCTAACTTAATGCATGTATGCAAGAAGACCGGTGAGATCCGCCTATGCATTGATTTCAGAAATCTA
The DNA here is from genome assembly GCA_031772625.1 of Pinus tabuliformis. Taxonomy (NCBI): domain Eukaryota; kingdom Viridiplantae; phylum Streptophyta; class Pinopsida; order Pinales; family Pinaceae; genus Pinus; species Pinus tabuliformis. Next base: position 841,298,141 of record CM062815.1, read on the forward strand.
AATAAAGTCTCATTGAAGGACAATTATCCACTGCCCAAAATGGACCATATACTACAGCGAGTAGTGGGGGCATCTCGTATGTCACTACTTGATGGTTATTCCAAATATAACCAAATTTTTGTCCATGAGGATGACCGAGACAAGACAGCATTCACCACTCCATGGGGAACCTTTCGTTATGCCAAAATTCCTTTCGGTTTAAAGAATGGAGGTGCCACATTTCAGCGTGCAATGGACTTGGCTTTTGCGAATGAGAAGGATGTGTTTTTGGTGGTGTACTTGGATTATTTGACAGCGTTTTCGAAATCTGATGAAGAACACATGCACCATCTAAAAACTGTCTTTCAAAAGTGCAGAAAATATGGTTTATCGCTGAATCCTAAGAAGAGCTTGTTCGCCATGGAGGAAGGTAAATTACTTGGGCACATTATCTCAAAGGATGGAATTCGTATTGACCCAGCATGTGTGCAAGCAATTCAGCAAATCGATCTACCCAGAAATAAAAAGGAGATACAATCGTTCAACGGTAAGATGACTTTTCTGCGTTGCTTTGTGCCTAATCTTGTTGAACACGTAAGAGAAATGACCAACATGCTTAAGAAGGACAGCCAGGTGAAATGGACAGAGGAGGTGGTAAAATATTTCAACTTGGTCAAATTGGCCCTTTCTTCAGCTCCAGTTCTAGTAAGCCTGGACTACACTCAAGATTTCATATTGTTTTCATTTGCTTCGGAGCACACTATGGCAGCAGTATTATTGTAGGAAAGAGATGATCACGAAAGACCCATAGCATTCTTTAGCAGGGCAATAAGAGATGCAGCTTTAAAGTACAACATCATTGAGAAGCAAGCCCTAGCATTCGTGAAGGCATTGAAGGATTTTCGGGTATATATTCTACATTCTCACATTCTGGCCTATGTTCCTAATGCTGCTATAAAAGATGTTTTAGTGCAGACCGATCTGGAAGGGAGAAGAGGCAAATGGATTACGGCTTTGCTGGAATATGATGTGGAAATAAAGCCCACAAAGTTGGTCAAAGGACAGGGGTTGGCAAAGTTAATGGCCGAATCAAACTTGCATGCCTTGGACATAAATCTGATCGCTGCCATGTCCGATGAGAATGAGGAAATATCATCCATTCAGGTATCTGAAATGTTTTCTCTGTCCCCATGGTATTCATATATAATATATGTGCTAAAAAATCTATCACCACCGCCCGGCATGACTAGAAATAAAGCAAGAACACTCAAGTTGAAGGCTGCTAAGTTTTGCATTCTAAATTCTGCGCTGTATTGGAAAGACCCCGGTGGCATTTTGTAAATTGTTTGGTGGAAGAGGACGCAAAGAAATTCATGGAGGATTTCCACAGAGGAGAGTGTGGTGGTCACCTTTTTTGGAAGTCAACAGTGAACAAAATTTTGAGAGCTGGGTACTATTGGCCTACTTTTTTTGTTGATGTGTATAAGATGGTCAAGCACTGTCATAAATGTTAGATTTTTGAAGGAAAGCAGAAACTACAACCTTTACCACTTAAGCCTATTGAGGTGAGCACTCCTTTCCAATAGTGGGGGTTGGATTTCATTGGGGAAATTCATCCCGCTTCTTCTGGACAGCATAGATGGATCCTTACAGCGACAGATTATTTCACAAAATGGATTGAGGCAGCTCCCACCAGACAAGCAATAGATACGGTAATCATTTCATTTCTCGAAAATAACATCTTGTCTCGCTTTGGTTGTCCAAATAAGTTAATCACCGATAATGCAGCAGCTTTCAAATCAAAGAGGATGGTAGAATTTTGTCATAAATATCACATCATTTTGGGTCACTCAATTGCCTATCATCCGTAAGGCAATGGACTGGCGGAGTCTTCGAATAAATCATTGGTCAACATCATCAAGAAGCTGCTGGAAATAAATAAAAAGAGCTGGAATAAGAGGTTGGTCCATGCACTTTGGGCAGATCGGATCAGCCAGAAAAAATCCATTGGTATGTCACCGTTTGAGCTTGTTTATGGAGTTGACACAGTATTTCCCACCTCTCTTGCTGCCCTGGTAGTCAGACTTCTTCAAGAGGCTGGCAGTGAAGAAGATCCCATGCAGAGAAGGTTGAATCAAATGGTCCACCTGCAACATACAAGAGAAGAAGTTTTCAAGAACACATCCAAATTGCAAGAGAAGATAAAGAAAATTTATGACAGAAAAGCAAAGGCAGATAAATTTCAGTTGGATGATGTGGTGCTGAAGTGGGATGCAAGGGATGAAGAGAAAGGTAAGCACAGAAAGTTCGAGAATCTTTGGAAAGGTCCTTTCAAGATTGCAGCATATAGGGGTCAGAATGCCTTTCTTCTGAAAGAAATGAATGGGGAAGATTGTCCTGGAGGGCCGATCAATGGTCAGCTGCTCAAGTGGTACCACTGATGATTTATTAACGTTGCTTCAACTGTCATTGTAAATAGCATTTTTATTTCAGTTTGGTTTCAGTCTATCAAGTTAGTTTTTGAGTCATTTCAATGTCAAGTTAAGTCAAATTTTTGGTCATTTTAGCTTCATAAATGAGTCAAAGTCCTGTGTTTCTTGTCAAAATGATGACTCCATAGCCCAATGGAAAAAAGGCACTGTCTAGCTCCTCTAGAGATCTGTTGTTCTTGGCACCTCCAAGGAGCTACCATCCCCCATTGGAGCCAATGTTAGAGTCGGTCTGGACAACCCTCCGTCGGAGATCAAAACTCTTTATGCATTTCATTTTTAGGTGTCCCGCTCAATTCACTCAGTTGCATTTCGTTAGGGGCATGCCATGATCTGACGGAGAAAGTCATGATAGTCATTTCCCCTCATGTCTGGCTCCTGCTGGCTTATGTCTTTGTGTCAAATAATCAAAAATTCCATAACAGTCAAGGTTGGGTCCTTTAAAAGACAAAAGGAATTTTTGGTCATTAGGTCTAGGGATTGATCAGTTTGGTCTTTAATATGTCCAGTAAATCCATGCAGGCCAGAGTGATGCTCTTTCAAAGTAATGATCTGCAGCTCTCCATCATCTCATTGACAAAAATCGATGGTTCTTCAAAACTCTGTTTTGAAAAAATGTCCAACAATGCTAGTGGTGACAAAATTTTCAAAAAGGGTCGACAATTGATTTCTTCAGGTGCAGTCATGGTTTCCGTGGCCAAAGTGCTCTGTCATGCAATCCCTGCAAAAAGTGTCAAAAATTTCATCATTTGAGCCCAAAATTTAGAGAAAAGGTGAAAATAAGGGTTATATTAAAGTCAGTGAAAGGTGTTGAACAAGACATTAGAAAAGTGGGTTTTCTAAAAGGTTAATTTAAAAATATGACCTCCAAGCCTATATACACAAATATCATCATAAAACAAGTTCATTGTGCAATAAAGGCATTGGAGGAAGGTTGCAAGGTCGTGAGTTGAAGGTTGGAGCGATTTGGAGCAACATGGGGCGATTTCTGGGCGTGTGGCGCACACAGACAGGAGCGCGGCGCACTCACCAAGCGCGGCATGCACAGAGCCTGCCCATCGTTTAATATCACCACTGGCGCGACACACTCAGAGCGCGCAGCGCACTAGGCTTTGCGCGCGGCGCACAGGGGTAAAACACCCAGAAACCACCTATTTCACCCAAAACAATTTCTGGAGCTCATCCAATTGAAAGGTAGGCAACCTACCTCCACTTATGCATCAAATTTGAAAGAGATACGATAGTTTTATGAGTTTAATCAAATGCAAAAAAAATTTATAAAACAAACACAAGAAGACATCAAGAAAACCATGATGCTAGGGTTTGTGCTACAGTGATATTGTTGCCAAGGTTTTTTTCCTACCCTACCCCTATTACTCATTCCCCTATGCCATTTTCCCCATAATCACTACCCTAACACTATTAAAATCATACTCCCTTTCCCCCTCCTCCTATTGCTCAAAAAACCAAAACCCTACCTTGCCAACAACATAAACACTACCCTATCAAAATGCCCCAAAACCCCTTGTATATCCCTAAATAAAATTTTCGTATAAACCCCTATTCCCATTATATTATCCCCCATCCTAATGCTCCCTTTTTAATTGTCCCCTTGGTGGCAGATTGTCAAAGCAACTACCAGCTTCATTTAAATCAAAGGGAAGCCTAAATTCAGTTTACAAAACAGCAGTTATGGCATCCGAGGTTTCATCAGAATATGAGGAGGAGACCCACAGTGATACAGCTTCAGGAGAACAGGCCCCCAGGAGACATCACCGGAGTGGCAAACATGTTAGAGATGAGCCAAACACCCTCACCGAGTTGCAGGCATGCCCTCTTGCTATGTCATGTTTCCAGCACTTAGCATGTTTTGAATTTTGTCAGAGGGTGGCAAATGTCAGAGTTCATCATGAGTTGGCCCGTCTTTTTGCACTTCACCTACATGGAGGACAGTCTATCTTGGCTGGGGTCACTTTCACATTGACACCCGAAACCATAACAGTGGAAACAGGCATACCAAACATTGGAGAATAGTGGCATAAGAAGAAAAAAGTAGAGAGGCATCATTATGAGCCCTACATTAAGGCCAACTGTTTGAGCCAGCTCACGATATTTTTTCCATTCAGATTTTTGAGAGATGAGTATGCTCCGCTCATGAAATTGATCATGAAGTACTTCAGTTGTGAGGGGAGGTTTTCTCGCCTTTATGCCTATCACATCAGGTTGCTCATGCACTTTACCAGGGTGCAGATGATGAACCTCCCGTTTTCCATTTGTGGTAACATAGAGAGGATGAAAAATTTCATGCAGCACAAGACCCCTCGACAGCAGCTCAGCAGTGTTTACCATTTTGCGCTTATCCGGATTTTGGTGGACCATCAGTTGGGATTGCAGGGTATTGCTTGGGAGGACTTCATCTCTCGTGACTTCTTCAACGCTCCACAGGTAGTATCAGAGGCAGAGCATGAGATAGGTGGCCCTTCACATCAGTATGAGCGCCATGAGACTGCTACCATGCCAGTATACATCACCTATCAGAAAGGCAGTAGACCTTTTTTTGCAGCAGCAAAGCGAGTGTTATCTCCACCTGGGGTGGAAGGGGCCTCGCTTCTGACATCAGCATCACAGGAGCAGGGCAGAGGTAAGGAGCCAGTGCATGATGAGGGGCCTTCAGGAGAGCCATTAGGTGAACGAGAGACCGAGTTCGTTCTCCTTCACGATGATGAGACCGATACAGAGCCAACAAATGCAGAGCTTACAGAGATCATCCAGGAGCAGCAATCAGTGATTGAGGCCTAATCCCTTGATTTGGAGAGGGATAAGTGGAACATGAAGTACCTGGAGCAGAGAAACAATCAGCTTGAGGACCAACAGGCAATCATGGAGCTACAAAACATTCGTGAGCATCGCCAAGCTGCTCAAAGGAGAAGAGCTGAGCTCACATCATTGGAGCAAGAAATCAATGAGGATCGGGAGGCCAACCTTGAGAGGGTCAACATGCATTTGGAGAGGCTGCTGTACAAGGCTGATCAGGACCTTGCCTTGCTGAGACACATGGCTTATCGTTACAAGACACGAAACATGAGTGCAATGGCCCGGATAAGGAGCTTGAAGGCAAAATTGAGGAAAGCAGCAAGAAAGGAAAAACAGGCAAAATAGCAAGATCGGCTTTGAATCTTGGCTGAGGCTTCCTTGGATCAGCATAGCACCCCATAGGGGACCTCCCGCCCAAATTTCAAGAAATTTTGGGAATGTTTGGTCACATGGTAATTTTTTGGGCAAAAAATAGGGATTTTCTCCCTGTGCGTCGCGCCACTAGCGCGACGCTAAAATTCTAGAGATCCAAATAAGGAATGGCTTGCATTTTTGGATTCAGAATGGAAAATCACGACTATTGGTGTCTAGACAAGAAATTTGGGCAAGATATGAGTCTCCAAAATGTCAAAAAATGCCCAAAAATGGCCTCTCTGCCCCTTTTTTGACACACAGGAAGCAGTCTTGGGAGAATGGAGATTTGGAGGGGCACATGAGCACCAAATTCAAAAATTCCAGTTGGGTTAGAAAGTAGACAGGACAGACTTTCTAACAAGCCCATGTGGGCACATTTTGGACATCTGAAGGTGCCCCAAAACAGGCCCCAAAGTAGCATGGCGCACAGAGGAAAAATTACCAAATTTGCTCCCGTTTCGCGAAATTTCGATTCGCGACTTCTCCAAGTGGGCCCGATCATCTACACTTTGGTTTTTTGGCACCAAAGGCAGCATTTAAAGTGTTTTTTTTCTAGATTGGCTTCTATCCAAGTGGCGAAGGAAGGCAAACGGTCACCCAAGCCAAATGTCATGTTTGTAGCGATGCACCTGTAGTTGATGGTTGGCTCTCCATCTCCATTTTTGTAATGATTCGAGTAACTCCCGAACCCTTGGGCGTTATATCTCCTCCTTACACATTCTATATATTGTATGCAAGCTATTTGCAAAGGGTTGGTTGGCTTGTAACTTGTGGGAGATTGTGGGAAAGAAACTATGTTTCTTCACTGTGTCTTTTTTATAGAGAATTAATGAAAGGTAGCGGCTCTGTTTCATGAGATTCTTGTGGTTGTGAGTGTAGAAAATGTGTCTCTTATGTATTCATATGTATTTCGTTATGTTTCATAATTCAATTCATGTTCATTTCCAGTGAAATTTTCTAAGTGAGATTAGGTAGAATTCAATTTTATTGCTCTGCCTGTGGGAAAATTTCATGTTCAGTGTTTTTCTTCTGTTGAAAAGGATTCATGTAACTATGTCCTTTTCACTCTCTTCAGCAATCTATTCATTCCGCATTACTTCAAACTAAATTGCTACATTTTCCGCCTGCCTTGCCTCACGGAATAATCTATGCCTTTGTATTAAAATCTATGTTCTTTTCCTGACCGTTGGTCCCATACCATCCTAGAAGCTCAGTCATTCATGAAAATTGTTTCCCGAATCCCTATTCACTTACTAGCCTAAGGTAAATATTTCATTGTAAGTCATCCCAGACCGTTTTCGATTATCTATTCACTCAGCGTGACTCGGAGAGAGCCCTCTCCTGTTCTGGTAGGTCTAGCTACCAGACTGAGCGTGGTTTGTGGTTACCCTAATTTTTTTCCTCCCTTCAGCCTGGGGCAGATTTAGGTGCTAACAGTGTGAAAGGATCTATGCATCTATTTGAGCACCTTTTTTGAAATCTGTTTATAGCATATGCCAAGAGGCATCTACAACATGTAATTTTTCAATCATAATGAAAGATTACGATTTTTCCAGTGGAAAAAGATAATTACTTTGTTTAAGTAGTTGAACAAAGTAATAATTAAAACGTTATCACACTAATCATTATATATTACTAACACACATATATATGAAAAATAACAAATCTTAAAAATTCAATAGTGATAAGTCAAAGAATTGCTATAAGAACATATACATATATCAATAATAGAAAAATAAATAATATTGATTCACATAAAAGCATGAAGCAAAAACACAGATAGTGGTACCGTATGCATTTGAGTCTCCTCCGATATGAATCACATTCAGATCCTGCCTTTTAACTTGGGAATACTTTCACAAGAAGCAATAGTACATATCACATAAAAGCATTTTTTATCAAAACTCAGAATTCAGGTCCAGTTTTTATAGAAATAAATATATCGGAAGCACGGTTGTGCAACCTCCGATTCAAGTCTTAATACAAAAATTTGAGGACCCTTTCTAAAAACATGAAAGGGTCTATAAATACTACTTAAAATAACAAAATAAGAAAGAAATATGTTGTGCACTAGTATAACAAAATCACAAAAATGTGAAAATCATCTTGAAATAGGCATGTTGCAGTCGGTCAAAAATGGTTCAATGTATTGGTTGATCATCTTGTGATTAGCGCTAACAAATGGTGAGAATCAGCTAAAGTTCTGGTGGATGACTCATGCGTGAATGTAACTGAGCGGTGTATGTGGCATCATTAATTTCGGGAATCATGTGGCCAATCGCATCAGTGAGGCATTTCATTGCTATCCGCTGACTATATGGTTTGACAAGGAAAAACCAAAAGGTTTCCCATGTTAAACTTTGAATACCTGCGATCAATTTTTCCCTCTGCTCCAACTCCTGTTTCCACATCTGTTCTAATGCTTTTACTGGTGGAAGTTTTCCTAGAGAGCACTCTGTTATTAAATTTGATAAATTAATACTGTTATTAATTAATTCAACCAGGTTTTTTGTTGCCGATCTGCATCTTGATGTTGCTCATTTAGCCTTCATTAGCTGAAATGACCATTCAGTAAATAGAATTTCTTTATGCAATTCCTGGATTTGTGGTAGATTAACAACTTTTCTCTCTTTAGATTCTTTCCAAGAGAGAAAATTTGTTAATCTTTCATTTGCTCTTTCCAAATCCAGTCTCGCATCTACTGAGTTTTCAACCATAGATGATGAAATTTCACACAGAGGAAGAATCACTGAGATATTATGACATAGTAGGATCAATTGCCTAGACAATGCCCTAGTAATTTGTAGAGTCTCAGATCTGAATTCTCCCACTTGTGGATACTCTTTGACTCATTCTCTCTGAACTGTCAGTTGAGTGATTTTTTCTTCCTTCGATTTACTCAGTTGTTCATTTAGTAACTGCAACTTACTCAATGCTTGGGATAACTCCTGTTGCTTCTGAATTGCTTGCTCATCAATCCTTTGCTTTTCTTTGAGAAATTGCTCATTCAGTTTGTCATTTAGCTACTTCTAAACTGCTAATTGTTGTTCCAGCTGTTCTATCTTCTGTTGTTTCTCCTGTGCCTGTGCTTCTAGCAAACTGATTGCTTGGTCTTTTTTTTAGTAAATTATTGACCTCCGATGCTTTATCCATTGTGGCCGCTATGTATGTTCCAGCATACTGAGAAAGTTTGGTGAGATATTCAGAAGGATTAACTTCCTCTCTCCATACTACATTCATCATCTCCATTTGTGAAGTCAAAAGAGGAGAGTGCTCAATTTTTCTCTTTTTCCTTTGTCTTTTGATTACAACCATATGCTTAAGGATGTAGAAGACATTTAATGGTGGTATCTCTTCTATGTGTAAAAAAATCCCATCAGAGGGATTTTCAGGGATTATTTCTAAGTCCTTATGGAACATGGGTGGGCTGCTTGTTCCTTCAGTCAGAACTGTGTTGATTACTAATTTCTGAGTAGTGGTCACCTCAGTTGTACTAAATCCTTGAATTCTCTCAGTATTACTAATAATGGAATCAAATTGTTGTCATTCTTTGATTAGTTTAGGATCAACATAAATGTTTGAATCAAGGGGTCTGTTACTTGTTTCTTGTCTCTGCTCCTGCTCTGGCAACTTTTCCTTTGTGGGAAACTTCTCCACCACAGGAGTACTATCGACAGCTTTCTATTTACATTGACTCTGTGGCTGAACTGTTGGGGTTGTAGCTAATAAATCCAAAGGTAGAGTTTGCAATCTCTCGGCTCTAAGCCTATTGAAATTTTCTAGTCTCTCTTCTCCATATTTGGTAATAGCCAATCTTTTAACCTGGTAAAATAGTTGAGCTGAAGAAAACAAATCATCAAAGTCATCCTCTTCATGATCAAATCTAACGAGTTTAGCTTGAGAAGTAACATTATAGGCAACCTTCCTTGGGTCATATTGCCTATTTGGACTGGTTGCAAGATTTAGCATTTGAATCTTCTTTACCTCTTTCTCTGCATGTTTATAATCATGTAAGGTAAAAATTCCACACCGTAGGGGGAATGCAGGCCACATATGTTTCTTGGAATCCCTCAGGGTTTTTGACGTTCCTTCAACTATTATCAGATATGCTAACTCTCGGGCTAACAATTTATCAGGAACATATAGAGGAAGAACATGAGGTTTGGTAAGACTGCCAAAAAGCCTTAAATAAATGAATTTCTCCTCTCTGAACCAGCTACCCACTATTGTTAGGTCAATTGCTACTTCCTAAGATATCCTAGTGGCAGGCTTATTGAAGATAGCATTGTATACAGGTAGGACAAAACGGTTACAAATTTTGTACAAGTGATTCTTATAGTGGGCCTTCCACAACTATTTGTGATAGATATGAATAGGATTAGGATCTTGGGAAGCCCACTTCCATCTGAATACGGGGTATTCAGAATTAAAACAAATGATGTCAAGAATATATGAACTATAGTAAAAAGGAGGAATATTCCGGGAAGTTGTATACATTCCTTTTGAATTCTAGTATCTTAGTGGCTATTCTATCAGATAGAATATTTGCCCAATCCATAACATAACCATTAATCGCAGCTTCCATTAATGGGACCATATCTATTGTAAATCTTGCAAAATCATGTTGTCCCCATAGTCTACACATCATAGTTCCAGCATAGCAATAAGGAGAGGCTAATGAATCAACAGAATACTTACCTGATGACTTGTGCTTATGTTTATTCGGGAAATGCCTCCATTGTTTGATTGAGTTTGATTCCAAGTCATTTTCTTTTGCAAATGCTTCCAGAAATGCCTTGTTATAGCACTTCTCGGGCGGAGGTAGATGGTACATTTGCCTGAGATCTTCAGGTTTAAATGACCCAAATATTCTTCCATCAACCATGGAAAATGTTCAGTCTAAAGTTGGGATTTTCTCGACGACCCATCTAACCACATCAGTGTATGGAAAAATTTTGGCCCGCACTGCTATCCTGTGAAGGTATGAACAGACCAGTTCTTTGAGAGTTCCTTCTGATTTGCTGGTGGAATTGGTTGTTGCTTCCTCTTCCAGTTCTTCGGGCTCTTTTGCTTCTATCAAATTGTAGATACTTTCCCAGCTCGCATTTCCTAGACCAAGGCATGTTGTATCTGATATTAGTCCCTTCTTTCTCAGCTCTGGTTCTTTAACTACAGGAGGTGGCTTGTTCTTCTTAGATTTCTTCCCCATATTTTATGGATTCATGAATTCAAAGAAACTCTGCACAGACAATTACAAACTGTAACATAGGGATATTGATGCTGAAAGCCAATACAAAAATGAACGGAATTAATGCAATTGACATATGAAAAGTCGGATGCAATTAATAACCAACACAAGTGAAATCGTTGAAGGATTCACTCTTAACTGTGAAATTAATAACCGTTCAAGCTACTAATCGTAATGAATAAATACCATAAATACCCATCGCATCGATCATATATGAATTATTATCTCAAGCGTGTCTTTGGATTTCCCCGATTGGCGATCGATGATGTTATAGCTCCAAATCTCACTCTTATGGTTTGTGATGCTGTACTCATGGCCTAGGGCAACCCCTCCTTCCAGACCTGGTCCTAAAATTTAAAAAACAGTGTTTTATCCCTTATACACGACATTTCCTTGAGTTAAACGCGTGTATACGCGGGTCTGTGTATATCCAACCCGCGTGTATGTATTAAAACACTTAAAAATATATATAATTCCTTCTTTTCGGGCAGAGATCGTGGGTTTTACCTGTTGATCACCTGTTAGTGCCTGTGGCCCAACTATTCCCAACCAACTCCTAACTAAAAAACTACTTTGGAGATGGTATAAAAAGACCTCAAAGGGAAGGCCTAAAGGAGGAGAGAATGGAGAGAAAGGTTGTTATGCTGAGATTTTTCCCTTGACCAGGTCTGAAGTCCCTTGTGCCTTCTGCACTTCCCCCATTTTGTACAGGAAACCTTTGTTTCCTTGTGTGTTGATGTTCATCCACCATTTATGACATCATGGAGAGAGTCATGGAAGGAGTTTTGTTAGAGGCTTGAGGCTAGAACGGATCCGGAAGGAAGCTTTGCTTGGAGCCTGCTGAAGGTGACTCAGGTGAACATATTCCTTTTTTATGTACTTTATTTGTCTATAATAAAAGAAACACATGTCTTGGTTCCCGAAATGAATCTTCTTTATGTTAATGATATTCATGTTTTGAATTCATGTGTAAATGGTTGTTTGGATTTCATAACTAACTACCTTTCTTTATAACATGAAGATGGTTTCTTTATAAGTTTTTGTCCATGTACTGCTGTGTTCTTTGAATTGTTTGTTTTGCAGGACAAAAGAGAAGAAGGGAACTCCAAGAAGGGTTTGGACCCTAAAGGCCTTCTCAAACGCAGGACCGAAGGTACGTACCCTTATCATAGAATTTGTTTATAATAGCATAATGGCTGTATGAATGTATGTTTCTTTGAATAGACAACTTTCAGTCTGCTAGGGTTTCACCCAAAAAGCCCTAGGGGAGTAATTCCCTCTGCCAGAATTGGCGACTCCGCTGGGGACAACACTCTTGTTGTTCCTAGTTTGGGTGTTTTTCAAGCCAATCAGGGCTTAGCTGCCTTGTCTGCTTGCTGTTACTGTCTAGTCTGTTCTTGAACTTTAAGCTTTGTCAGTTTCTTCAGTTTGTCTTTTTTATTTTTCTTGAAGCTTTTCATATAGGTTGTTTTTCTTAGATACAGAGGCGTATATACACATGTTTCTTTGAGTGAACCCGCGTATACGCAGGTTTCCTCAAACACAGTCGCGTAAACACGCAATCTGTACTACAGTACAGTCGCGTATATATTCCAATTTTCAAGATTTGTAAATCTTTTTGGCCTTTGAAGGTTTGTCTGGTGGTTTGAGTCAGTGTGAAACAGTCATTTTCCAGTATCAGTTATTTGTTTTACAACGAGCATCTCGTTCTGAATTCTCTCTGATTATAAGGAGTGTTGGTCTTGTTTTTTGTTGATTGCAAGCATCATCGTTTTTGGCTAAAGCACGCAAGATTTCTTGCTAGGAATCTTGGCTGCTCTGTTTCATCAGGGTAGGAAGATTGAATTCAATATTTGTGTTAATCTTGCTTTTGGTGACTTTTTGTTTGCTTGACAAAATCTCTTTTTGTGACCATCTACTTCTTTGTTTCATGAAAGTTGTTGTTTGACACTTTCTTGGAATTTGTCTTTTTGATCTTTTTGGTTTTCATTGCCAAGGATTTCATTGCTGCTTTTGATTGTTAAGAGCGATTTCAAACACATTTATTTTTGTTTGGTTTTCATCCATTAAGTGGTGTTGATTCGCAAAAGTGTTTAATTGCCTATTCTTCAATCACAAGTTTCAGTGTTGTTGAGAGCATTTTTTGAAAAAACTTTTTTTTTTGTTGCTTTGAAGAAAATCTTTTGAAAATCTTAGTTTTGCTTTCTTGAACTTGCTTTTCATTTGGTTTCCTTTTAGTGAAGTGAAAGTGCTTTATGTTTGTCTTAGAACTTGTTTTTAGTGTTTAGACGAAATGAATGGTAACATCTCATATTCCATCTAGACATTTTAAGTGGCAAGATAAAGATTGATAAGCAAGCAACTTTCATTTTTTTTTGCATCAGCATATATTTGTTGCATTAGGATAGATTTGCATATATTTTTAGGCATCCATAGTTTTGTTAACTTTTGCGAGTGTGGAGTTTGAAAAGAAAAAGAAAAATTTGTTTATTTGAAGTTCCTCTGAACCCTCTAGAGATTACTTTTCATCGAACGAAAACATGTGCATGTGCATGTAGTTAAGTTTTTATTAATTTCTTTTGCGTCAAAAAACACCACTAGTTTCACTTCCGTTACCTTGTGACTTAAAGAACAGCCTAATAAAATCAAGTGCTAAATAAAATTCACTAGAACTTTTTGTTTTAGTCAGTTACACCAACAAGATTAGGATTTTAGGGCCTTGGATTAGGCGAGTGGAGAGTTAACTCTCCAAGGCCATATAAACGTCAAACGTAGGAGTCTGAGTAACGAGAGAAAATCCAATAGCGTTAGGAAGACCAGGAAAGCTCCAGATCTGGGAGTTAAGCATGAGGGTCTGTGAAGACAGGGAAGAGAGATACCCCCTCTCCTACTTGTCCAAACTTACCTCACGATTGTTCCGCCTGGCTTCTGCGACGAGTTGGTATCCATAGTTGCTACTCCTAGGGATCTACACAGGTGGCTGGAGGGCACCCTTGCGAAGCTTGGGGGCTTGCACCGATGCAGGCTGTTGTTAGGAGGTCAACGTAACTTCCTCTGTTACCTTCGCTGATAGGACTGGGCCGTCATTATCCCAGACTATCTTCGGAAGGCCCCTGACTCCACTTTCTTGTATTTTGGTGTCTGGTCCTCATCACCCGGAGCGGAAATACTTGGAAGTTGTTTGACTGGCTGATATCTTTAGGGACTTTATAGTGTGTGCTCTTTGTTCCTTGTATATAGTTGGCTTTAGGTATTTTTGTCTAGTCACGTTTGGACTTTGTGTTCTGAGTGACTAGCTTACCACTCTACCGATCGTGAAAGGCTTTTGGTCGTTCTTTCAAAAGTTGTGGAGTTGCCTCCTCAAGGGCATAGGTTTTGATTGCTTATCCATATTCCTTGAAAAGTTATTTCTATATTCCCGTAGGGGAAGGGTCTTTGGATCAGTTTGCTATGGCCAATATTCTTATAGAAACCAACCAAGGTGCCCTCCCAAAAGGGGATCCTTGTGCTTTTCCTTTCTTTGGAAACGTTGGTACTCCCTTGATGGCCACTTTGAATATTCCTGGGTTGAATGTTGGACTACCCATTTGGCTGATGGCCACGATAAATCGCAAATTGCAATCGGGAGTTTCAAAAGGTTAAGGTTTCATCACTTGAGACAAATATCTCTGATTGCAATAAAATGAAACTATTATAAGGCGGGGTATGTTTTCATTAAATTGGCTTGATTCATTAATTTTAAAAGACTTAAGAGCATGTAAAAAAAATTCGCGAATGATTTATTCTTGAGATAGGTGCCTTATTTATTAATTGCAATTGGGGGTTCAACTTGTGCTTTAGTTCTTTGTCATATGATACCTCTGATTTCCGATTGTGATTACCTTTATCGGATCAGAGGATTTAATGAGGACCTTTTTATGTGTATCCATTTATCATTGCAATACACGATCTCCGATCGCTTTATCGCAATGTAGAATTATTTATGATGTTTTTCAAAGGAACACTTTATACTTTATTCAAAAGGCTTTACAGAATGAATCAATTACATCGGGCCTTTTGATAAAGGTTTTTTCTTATAATGAGGTCAATACCAAGCTTATTTATCAAATCACAAACCTCACTAAGTTTATTTAAAAAGGGACCCATTTCTTATTAAAAATTTTGTGTAAACGTTTTTTGAAATGGGGGGTTGTTATACAACGCAACAATTGGCAATTCACTGGAAGAAAAATTTATCTCTAAGAAAGTAATGTAATATTTTAAACTTCTTAATCTGAAAACCTTAGTAGATAGAGAAAATCTAATATAACTAGGTAATCATAAACTCTGAATATAATGAAAACTATTTTTTATATCTCTTTCTCATCTCAAAATTAAATACATTCTAAGTTTAAGTAAACTTTAATTGGTTGATAATGATAAAACAAGAGATTTCTCCAACTTAGCTTATATAATGACTCCCTTGTCACAGGTAGAGCCACTGTTGCCAGCAAACGTTTATAGTCTCGACAGGGTTATCATTGATCCATTTAATCATTCATTGTCCCATCCATTTCAGAGTATAATTTAAAAGAATGAATCCAAAAGATATGTTTCCACAAATTTTGTATTGCATTTTTCTCTTTCCCTTATTTCTTTATTTTGTAAGATAAAAAGCCATTGTCCTGGTTTGTTGGCCAACTGTTGACAATGCCATTCACTGGTTGTAATTTAACTAAACAAGCTAGCTCGTGATGAGACTCCTTGTCTTATAATTATAAGCCATTACCCTATTTTGGTATGCAGTGTTGGTAATGTTAGTTGAACTAGTGCCCTATGATCCTGGTAAGCACACTCGTGATGATACCTCTTATCTCTTATATCAAATATATTTTAGAATTACACTCCGAAAAATCATAAAATTTTATGGATGGGGTGAATAATTTACTCCTTAAGAAAACATGGATGACAATTTTAAGAGTTGAAGATGCTACTATTGGATCAATCTTTGCTTTCTATCGATAACCTTTTTTAGGCTTTTAAAACTTAAAATGATTTACAGTATTTTCAAGTTTTGAGAAGATTTTACAAAAATAAAAGGGTTTTCAGAGTTTAATTATACTTAATTTCCTAGAACTTTCTTCTTTTCCTTCAAGGCTTCCATCTATCAAAAGTAAATATTAACACCATTTTTCTTTTAAGTAACCTTTTCAAAATAGTAAAAACCAATAGAGGGCTATTTACAACTTTATTATCCAAGAAAGAAACTAAACTAATTATTCACACAAATATAGTTGAAAATTGAATATTTACAAAGTAAGAAGGAGTTACCTCCTCAAGTGGAGAATTTTTTCAAAATAAGCCCATTGACAGGAAGAGAATCTCTCTTTCCTGATAGATCTTGTAATATGAATGTTGATGGGCCTATCTTTTAGCTGATTTGAAATGGTCTGAGCCACATTTTCTAAAATTTAGTGTGTTTTCCTTTATCCTCATGGGCTTTGTCCCATTTCAAAACAAGATCACCAACTTGTAAAAGTTTTGGGCCAGTGGAAGTTGTATCAAAAGAAGACTTAATAATTTTTTAATGCTTCGCATGTGTAGTTCGGGCTTTCTCTCTTTCTTCTTCTAATTTTAGGATTTGGTTATGTCTCAATTGAATAGAAGATGAGGGATTTTCTTCAATAAACTGCATTAAGGCTAGTGATGGAAATACTAAGTTTGTTGGTATGACAGCCTCCTTTCCATACACCAGATTAAACGGAGAAGTGCCTATTTAGGCCTTATGTGTTATACGATCTGCCCATAATGCAAATACCAAAGACTTATGCCAATTCTTATGATTCTGATCAATAGTTCTCTTAATGATTTTGATAAGATTTTTATTGGCGGATTATGCTAAACCATTACCCTGAGGGTAGTAGTTTGCATAATATTTCAATTTAAATCCTCTTTTGATAGCAAATTCAAGTATGGAATTACTAGAGAAATAAGATGCATTACAAAAATAAGAGCGTTTGGTACACCAAACCTGGTAATGATGAACTGGTCTATGAATTCAATGATTGCCTCAGAGTTTGTTGCCTTCAAATGAATTGCTTCTACCCACTTTGTAAAGTAATCCGTGGCTGTAAGGATGTACCTGTGCTGTTTGGATGAATGTGGAATAATTTCTCCAATGATATCCAATCCCCATTGTTCAAAGGGTTGCTCAATGTTGACTGGTTGCAAAGGAAAAGCTGGCTTTCTTTGTCTTCCACTGGTAGTTTGACATGTTCTGCATTTCCTTACATATTCATGAGTATCTTTAAATAAGGTGGGCCAATAATACCCAACATGAATAATTTTGTGAGCTGTTGTATCAGCTCCAAAATGTCCTCCTGCTGGACCATCATGTAATTCCTGCAAGACCTTTTGCGCTTCAGTTTTTTCTAAGCATCTTAACAAAATTGAATCATAATTCCTTCTAAACAACACATCATCAACAATCATGAAGTTTTTTTCTTTCAGTCTTATGGCACGTTTATTTTTATAGGAAATATTAGAAGGAGCATATCCATTTTTCAAATAAAATATCAAATCTGCATATTGGGATTCAGGATTGATGGTACTTATCTCATTGATTTCTTCAATATTGTTGGTACCTTCACGTTCTTTAATATTAGAGGCTCCTGCTAACAACCTACAAAAACCTTGGCCTTTGATAACCTTTTCTAGTCTAATGTCCAAATTGTATTCTTGTAATGTTGTAACCCAGTTTGCCCTTTTTTCTCCCAATTCCCTTTGCACTAGTAACTGTCTTACTGCTAAAAAATGGACTATTAATTTTATGTGAGTCTTTAAGAGAAAGTGCCTAAAGTGTTTAATGGCTTTGAATATAGCAAAGACTTGCTTTTCAACTTCAGAGTAATTAAGCTTAGCACCTTGAAGATTTGAACTATAAAATGATATTGGTGCTTCCAAGTTTTGATCATTGATTTGTGTCAATACTGCTGCGTAAGATGAATCAGATGCTAGAGTGTATAAAATAAAATGATTTGAAAAATTGGGAGTGTTTAATGCAGGAGCATTTATGATTGCTTGCTTGATTGAATCAAAAGCCTCCTTTTCTATATGTCCCCATTTAAACACTGAGTTTTTCTTGATCATGATTTGTAATGGTAAAACAATCTGTGAAAAATCTGGAACAAATCTTTTTACAAAATTTATTTGACCTAAAAATGATTGCATTGATTTTTTATTATGTGGAAATGGAATATCAAAAATCTCTTTGATTCTATCTAGATCGATATAAATACCATCTTTTGAAACAATGAACCCCAAGAGTTTACCTTGGTCAAGAGCAAAAAATGACTTCTTAGGATTCAGTGAAATCCCATACCTTTTACAGCGTTCAAAGATTTGTTTCAAATCATGTAAATGATTTGCTCTTTTCTTAGAGAAGACAGTAATGTCATCCAAATAGACAACTACTGATTTATTAATCAGACCTTTGAATGCTATATCCATTTCTCTTTGGAAGGTAGCTCCAGCATTAATTAAACCAAAAGGCATTTTTTGATAGGCATAAGTTCCCCACTTAGTTCTGAAAGTAGTCTTGAGTCTGTCATCGAGGTGCACCAAGATTTGGTTATACCCTGAAAAACCATCTAAGAAAGACATTAATTCAGAACCAGCTACTGAATGTAGAGTTTGCTCCATTGTTGGTAGTGGGAAGTTATCTTTTTTACTTGCCTTATTAAGATTTCTGAAATCAATGCAAATTCTAATGTCACCATTCTTCTTTCTCACAGGCACCAAGTTGGACACCCACTTTGAATGTCTAACAGGAAAAATTATCTTAGCCTTCAAGATTTTGTTTAATTCAACTTTTATCTGACTTTCAAGGTGTTGAAGCCCCGAAAACCGGGTCGACAACAAGGGGGATACCCGCTTGGTCCGGACCTTGGTTGGCAGCTCCTTATCCGTTTGGTATAGCGGGTCCGACTGGGGATAATGGGACCAGTTTCCCAATCTAAGGGTGTGTGTGTGCAGAATTGGATGTTGTTGATCTAAGGATACTTAAAGCTAATCTAATTCAAACTTTTAAACTAACTTTATGCTATTGTAATCTAATGAAAAACAGCACATCTAATCTATGCTAACCCGGGATGTATTTCTTCTATTATGTGATCTAAAGAGATTTCGAATAATAACTGGTAATAAAGATCATTCAGTTATCACAAGAATGGAAATCAATTAAGATGAACCACTTTGCATAAAAAGTTAGGCAAAACAGTTGTGAACAACATATCGCATAATAAGTTATTCATATATCAGACATAAATAAATGGCTCCACCGTACAAAAGTGCCAAATGGTAACTCACACATTCATGCAATAACATATAAACAACAAAAACTATATATCACTTTAAGAATATAAGCAGAAATGGTCAAGAGATAAAAGTACCATTTATGACTGGTTCTACTCATAAGCTTCAAGCAACAATGATTTATCTCTCCTTGCTCTAACATCTACTAAGAGTACAGAAGTGCAACATCAGTAGTAGATATCAAATGCAAACATTAATAAACCTTGATCCATCCATTCATCAAAACCCCCTCCGAGGGTGCAAAAGTGCATGTTCTGAGGACAAGTTTTTTGACAAATTTCTGGACCCTTCTCCAAATGCATGAGAAGGGTTTAAATACTGCTAACTAAAATAACTTAATTACATAAATTTCGGATACGGTTTAAATGACCGCCCTTTTTCTTAAGAAAAACTATTTCTAAAAATTGAATCTAATTCCTAACTATTTCTGTATTTGCTCCACAGTGCTGCGAGCATGCAACATTCGCCTGGGAAGAGCCGGTTGGTCGTCTTCTGCTTTTGTTTGAGCTATGAAAATAGAAATGGCAAGCGCTGGCACCACTTTTTAGTAAACTAGAAGATATTTTTGAGAATCTTCCTTTGGCTGGGTGGATTTACTGCGTGTATTATTGGTAATAACCCAAATTTCTCTCAAACTGCTTCTGCTTTTGTTATTTCGGTTTCCAGCCTTGCGAATGACTAAGCAACTTAGGGACTTTGCTTTCTGAAAAATTTTCTTAGCGATGCGCGGTTAGCGCTAGGCGCTAATCGCACATCGAAAATTGTCTCCATTCTTTGTTCCGGGATTTTCTGGTGCATTTTCCGCCTTTAGCGCTTTTTCCTTCACCGGGTAGAAGTTTCAGGATTTTTCATAAACATGCTGCTTTTGTGAGCTTTCTGACCCTGAATGTTGAATCACCTATTGACATCAACATCTGTTGAGTGATACTCTGGAATCTGCGGTTCTGTTGCATGCGGCACCCGTTTATGAAGGCATCTCTTCTCTGTTCTCCGAGCATTGATGCTTTCCCCTTTTCCTTAGATGTTTCCTGCTCATTGCTTCATATTGTTTCCTGTTTTTCATTTCTGCAGTTCACACAAAGGAAAAGAGTAATGATAATAAATATTGACACGAAAGCTCTAAGCTCTAGAAATGTATGAAATTATGACACCCATAGCGAACTGACTCTTCGAAAAAACACAAAATTGTCCTTCTTGAATACTTTGGCTTACATTCATTAATTTCTTTTAAGGCGCGCACCCAATTTTTGGTTTACGGACAGCTTTCCTTGAATACTGCGCCGAGGAAAATTTGCGATGGGTGATTTCTGCGACTCGCATCGCAGCATCGCGGATCGCGTTATCAAGATGTGTCATCACAGAGCTTCATGATCAGCTTAGCGCAGATCGCATTTATCGCAAATCGCAGCATCGCGGCATCGCAGATCGCAGCATCGCAGATCGCATTTATCGCAAATCGCAGCATCGTGTTTAGTCATTCAATCATTGTGTGCTGCTTATGCGACATTGCGATATGCGACGTCACACATCGGCCATCGGAGATTTCTTAAGATTTTCATTTAAGAGCGCTTCATAATGTATGCGATGCGATGAATTTTGCGTCACTTATTTGCAGTTTATTATGCTCATAAGGAAATGCTTTATTCTCTTCTCGCGATGCGATATAGTTTTAAGGAGTTAAATACAAAAAAAAAATTATAAAAATGTTTTTTGGATTTTTTATTAAGGGTCCCCATTTGCTTAGTGTTATTGCTAATACTAAACAAAGAGGGGGGTTGTTGATGGCCACAACACAAGGTTCAGATGAATTTTCCTTAATTTCTGTTGTACTGGTTTTTCTTTAGATATCATTGGAATTGTATGTTGTATGATATAAGTGTCATATGTTTTCAAGTCATCATAATTCCAAACGAAGACATTTTTATATTTATTCAATAATCTGATAAATGCAAATATTTCTTCTGAAGTAAGTCCTAATCCCAGATTGATATTTTGTGGCTTGGCTTCTGTGCCAAGATTTATTAATTCAAATCTTAAAGTAGAACTTTGAAGCTTTGAATTAGTAACCTGTTTAAACCTATCTTTGATGTCATAAAGGTCTTCAAGTTTGACCACTGGTTTAGGTATTGAATTTTCTTCAAGTTTTTGCTTCATTTGAAGATCATGCTCACTTTCATCAATAATTTGATCATCATAGGACTTATCAGAAGTTAAGAAATTTAAAATGTCATCATCATGATTGAATACTCGCCAATTAGTGACATTATTAGGAACCGATGGTCTGAAAATTAACTCTACTAAAAATCTATCGGGACTGTAATCTTCATATGGAAGGAGCTTAGAAGCAACATTGGCTAGTAAATCTACTGTTGCATTCTGAGATCTAGGAATGGGAGAAATATTAAATGCTAGAAAATGAGATACAAGGTCTTGTACCAAGGATTGATAATGTTTAAGGTGACTAGAAAGGCACTGTATAGTATTTTTGACTTGCTTTATAACAATTTCAAAGTCTGTCGAACACTTTAAAATATTGCAACTTAAGACTTATTGCTTTGTAAAGTCCTTGAATCAAGGCTTCATATTCAACAGTATTATTTGTGTACTCAAATTCTAATCTACATGATAGCATAGTCTTTTCTCCTTCCAGACTAACTAAAATACATCCTACTCCTGCACCGTCATTAGATATAGACCCATCAAATTATAATGACCAAAATAAAGGTTTATCTATAGTTTTATTTACAATTTCCTCACCAATTTTAACACATCTTGATGTATCTGTTTAAGAAAAAATTTCAATTTGAGATGTGAAATTATTAATTGAGAAAGGTGATGATTGAACACTAAAATTACCAAAGAATGATTCAGATGAGTAGTTACCAAGAATATTATTGTTGAATGCTATAGGCTGGTTTTCTTGTTCAAATTTTGTTACAGTATGAGTCATATACTTTTCCTGATCAATCTTGATCACATGTGAGACCAATCGGTAGAAATGTAACCATGAAGTTTCTCAGACCAGTCTCTGCTTAAAATCAAACCATAAAACTCAAGAATATCAGCAATTAATATATCAATTCTCTGAACCACTCTTGGATTAGCGGATAACCTAATGGTAACTGAGTTGATTTCTCCCAGTACTTGGACCTTAGCTCTATACAACTGGACAATATGCACTGCAGACTTTTGGGGTTCAATATTCAGTTTAGAACAAACTGAAGCTGGCATTATATTCGATGAAGCCCCTGAGTCTATCAAGCAATTGTGCAGATTTCTATTATAAATTTCGTAGGTCAAGAGAAAATGAGGAGTATGGGAATTTGATCTATCTCCGATTAGAACAACATCAGTAGCTTCTACTCTACCAGTTGGTGGCTTACCTGTCTCATTAGCAGCTTTGGACAATACAACATTTGGAAGAGGAGAAGAAGGTACTGCATTTAATTCTTTGAGCAGTATTTTTTGTTGATGTTTGAGCTTACTAAGCTCAAATATAGTGATATTTTCTCTCGTTTTCTTCATGTCTTCAATGATGTTGTAATCCATAGAGTCTGCAACTACTAATGTTTTAGATGATGAAGGTGGATTGGAAGTTGATGGCTGATTTTGAGTAGGCATCGTTGTAGACTTCTTTGTGGGAACCCTTTCTTTAGTAGTAGTACCCATGTTCTTTTTCTTTTGAGTCGCTTGAACAGGTTCAGGAGTTCCTTTACTCCTGGTACTTACTGGAAAAGCTTCTTGTTCATTTTCAGTATCAGAATTGGGCAAAATGAAGTCCCACATCCCATGACATTCCACAACTTCCTCTTCTTCAGTTTCGTCAGATGATAAGACTGTATCTTCTTCTTCATCATTCTCGAGATTTGACTCTGCGTTGGATATAGCATTAGGGGGTTTTGATTCTGGTTTCTTAAAGTTTCTAAATGGCTTCTTAGTTGAGGTCTTAGCTACTTGTTTCTTAATTTCTATCATTTCATTTGACATAGTTTTTAGAACCTTTTGGAGACCTTCCATATCGTATGGATCTTTAGCCATTTTCTTCTTTGAATCATCTTTGAAGGTAACTTTTTTAGATTTTCGTTCTTCAAGAGCAACTTTCTTTTCTAAGGCGATGATATGTTTTTCCACAACAATTGCCTCTTTCATATTCTCTGCTAAAGTAGGCTTTGTAGCTCTATCCACAAAGATAGCTATGTTTGAAGGTAAGGCTAATATGTACCATTCACATCTAACATCTTCACTAGGTTTTGATGCAGTAAGAATATTATTTAAGAGTTTATTAAATCATGAATTGAACTCTTTTATAGGTTCTCTCGATTCCATTTTAAGATTTGAGAGATCATTAATTAACGTTGCTATGGACCTGTCATCACCAAATTTATTTAAGAACTGCTCTTGGAAAATATTCCAACTAGTAATGGATCCAGATGGTAATGAAAAGTACCAAGACCCGGCTAATCCTTGTAGGGTATACAGGAAAAGCCTGACAACCACATCTTCTTCAGTAACTCCTTTTAAATTGACTAACAACATAAAGTTGTTTATGTGTTCATCTTCTTGTACGCCTGCATCTGGGTTGAATTTTGGCAACCATTTCTCGGGATGAGCTGGAAATGGGTTCAAAGGTGCAGGCATTGTGACTGCACCAGAATTATTCCATGGGTTCTATGCCATTGTTGAGCTACTAATGGATGATAGGGCAGATGAAGTTCCAAGGGGTTGAGAAGCAGATGTTGAAGTTCCAGTACCATGTTGAATGACAATCTGGAGTGGGGGAGTGGATGGTTGACTTTGCAATGGATAAGATGAGATGGAAAATGATGATGAGAGAGTTTCACTATTAGACCCTTCAGTTGTCTTCCTTGATCTTTTTCTTTTATGCATAGGAAATTCAGTAGGTTCAATACCAAGCTTTTCACTCTGAAGTCTGGTAAGGGGATGAGAAGGAATGAAATGTGAAGTCACACTGCCATGAGATAACTCAGATTTTTGTGGTGATATTGAGAATCCTTGAAGTTTATGAATTAGAGACTGGAGATTTAGCATGCGAGGGAGAAGTCGGAGGTGAGGTGGAGGGAGATTTACTCTCGAAATGGATTATAGATTTGGATTTTCTCGCCATTCACAGTTCAGCCCTCCTTCTAGTGCCAAAAATGTTGATGCCTCAAAAATCGCTGCATCAACATCGGGCAAACTACCCGGTCCGGACCTTAAAGCAGCTCCTTTTCCGTTTGGTGTGGTGGCTCCGACTAGATATAATGGGACCAGTGTCCCAATGATATATAAGTGGGATGGATAAGTGATCGATTTATAGTATCTAATGGAAATGATAAATGATCTATTCTAAAATGCAACAATATAAAAGTAACTAATCTATCCCGGGAAGTCTTTCTCCTAGTGCAATTTTTGATGGTTCTTATTGACAAGTAAACATATAGATGACTTACTCATAAATAAAAATATTCATTCATATAATAATTACTTTTTTCAACTGCCATTCATAGTTCGGCCCTCCTTCTAGCGCCAAAAATGTTGATGCCTCGAAAATCCCTACATGAACATCAGGGAAAACCACCCAATTCAGACCTTAAAGCAGCTCCTTTTCCGTTTGGTGTGGTGGCTCCGACTGGATATAATGGGACCAGTTTCCCAATGATATATAAGTGGGATGGATAAGTGATCGATTTATAGTATCTAATGGGAATGATAAATGATCTATTCTAAAATGCAACAATATAAAAGTAACTAATCTATCCCGGGAAGTCTTTCTCCTAATGCAATTTTTTATGGTTCTTAGTGACAAGTAAACATATAGATGACTTACTCATAAATAAAAATATTCATTCATATGATAATTACTTTGTTCAACTGCCATTCACATTTCGACCCTCCTTCTAGCACCAAAAATGTTGATGCCTCGAAAATCGCTGCATCAACATCGAGGAAAACCACCCAGTCTAGACCTTAAAGCAGTTCCTTTTCCGTTTGGTGTGGTGGCTCCGACTAGATATAATGGGACCTGTGTCCGAATGATATATAAGTGGGATGGATAAGTGATCGATTTATAGTATCTAATGGGAATGATAAATTATTTATTCTAAAATGCAACAATATAAAAGTAACTAATCTATCCCGGGAAGTCTTTCTCCTAGTGAAATTTTTTATGGTTCTTATTGACAAGTAAACATATAGATGACTTACTCATAAATAAAAATATTCATTCATATGATAATTACTTTGTTCAAGTAGTTGAACAAAGTAATAATTAAAATGTTATCACACTAATCGTTATATATTATTGACACACATATATATGAAAGATAACAACTCTTAAACATTCAATAGTGATAAGTCAAAGAATTGTTGTAACATATACATATATCAATAATAGCAAAATAAATAAATATCGATTCACATAAAATCATGAAGCAAAAACACAAATAGTAGTACTGTATGCATTTGAGTCTCCTCTGATATGAATCACATTCAGATCCTGCCTTTTAACTCGGGAATACTTTCACAAGAAGCAATAATGCATATCACATAAAAGCATTCTTTATCAAAACTCAAAATTCAGGTCCAGTTTTTATAGAAATAAATATATCAGAAGCACAGTAGTGCAACCTCCGATTCAAGTCTTAATACAAAAATTTGAGGACCCTTTTTAAAAACATGAAAGGGTCTATAAATACTACTTAAAATAAAAAACTATGAAAGAAATATGCTATGCGCTGGTATAACCAAGTCACAAAAATGTGAAAATCATCTTGAAATAGGTATGTTGCGGTTGGTCAGAAATGGTTCACTATATTGGTTGATCATCTTGTTATTGGAGCTAACAAATGGCAAGCATCAGCTAAAGTTCTGGTTGATGACTCGTGCGTGAATGTAACTGAGCAATGTATGTGGCATCATTAAGTTTGAGAATCATGTGGCCAATTGCATCGGTGAGGCATTTCATTGCTATCCGCTAACTATATGGTTTGACAAGGAAAAACCAAAAGGTTTCCCATGTTAAACTTTGAATACCTGCGATCAATTTTTCCCTTTGCTCCAGCTCCTATTTCCACATCTGTTCTAATGCTTTTACTGGTGGAAGTTTTCCTGGAGAACACTCTGTTATTAAATTTGATAAATAAAGATTGTTATTAATTAATTCAACCAGGTTGTTTGTTGTCGATCTGCATCTTGATGTTGCTCTTTCAGCCTTCATTAGCTGAGATTGCCATTCAGTAAATAGAATTTCTTTATGCGATTCTTGGATTTGTGGTAGATTAGCAGCTTTTCCCTCTTTAGATTCTTTCCAAGAGAAAAAAATTGTTAATATTTCATCTACTCTTTCCAAGTCCAGTCTCGCATCTACTGATTTCTCAACCATAGATGATGAAATTTCACATAGAGGAAGAATTAGTGAGATATTATGACATAGTAGGCTCAACTGCCTAGACAATGCCCTGGTAATTTGTAGAGCCTCAGATCTGAATTCTCCCACTTGGGGATACTCTTTGAATTGTTCTATCTGAACTGTTAGTTGAGTGATTTTTTCTTCCTTCGATTTACTCAGCTGTTCATTTAATAACTGCAACTTGCTCAATGCTTGGGATAACTCCTGTTGCTTATGAATTTCTTGCTCATCAATCCTTTGCTTTTCTTTGAGCAATTTCTCATTCAATTGGTCATTTAGTTGCTTCTGAACTGCTAATTGTTGTTCCAGCTATTCTATCTTCTATTGTTTCTCCTGTGCCTATGCTTCTAGCAAACTGATTGCTTGGTCTTTTTCTTTTAGTAAATTACTGACCTCTGATGCTTTATCCATTGTGGCTGCTGTGTATGCTCCAGCATACTGAGAAAGTTTGGTGAGATCTTCAGAAGGATTAACTTCCTCTCTCCATACCACATTCATCATCTCCATTTTTGAAGTCAAAAGAGGAGAGTGATCAATTTTCCTCTTTTTCCTTTGTCTTTTGATTACAACCCTATGCTTAGGGCTGTAGAAGACATCTAATGGTGGTATCTCTTCTATGTGTAAAACAATCTCATCGGAGGGATTTTCAGGGATTATTTCTAAGTCCTTATGGATCATGGGTGGGTCGCTTGTTCGTTCAGTCGAAACTGTGTTGATTACTGATTTTTGAGTAGTCGTCACCTCAGGTGTACTGAATCCTTGAATGCTCTCAATATTACTAATGATGGAATCAAATTGTTGTCATTCCTTGATTAGTTTAGGATCAACATAAATGTTTGAATCAAGGGGTCCGCTACTTGTTTCTTGTCTCTGCTCCTGCTCTAGAACTTTTCCTTTTCGGGAACCTTTTCCACCACAGGAGTATTATCGGCAGCTTTCTGTTTACTTTGACTCTATGGCTAAATTGTTGGGGTTGTAGCTAATAAATCCAAAGGCAAAGTTTGCAATCTCTGGGCTCTAAGCCTATTGAAATTTTTTAGTCCCTCTTCTCCATATTTTGTAATAGCTAATTCTTTAACCTGGTAAAATAGTTCAGCTGAAGAAAAAAAATCATCAAAGTCATCTTCTTCATGATCAAATCAGGTGTGTTTATCTTGAGAAGTAACATTATAGGCAACCTTCCTTGGGTCATATTGCTTATTTTGAATGGTTGCAAGATTTTGCATCTGAATCTTCTATGCCTCTTTCTCTGCATGTTTATAATCATGTAAGGTAAAAACAACACACCGTAGGGGGGAATGTTGGCCACATATGTTTCTTGGAATCCCTTAGGGTTTTTAACGTTCCTTCAACTGTTATCTGATATGCTAACTCTCGGTCTAACAATTTATCAGGAACATATAGAGGAAGAACATAAGGTTTGGTAAGACTGTCAAAATGACTTACATAAGTGAATTTCTCCTCTTCGAACCAGCTACCCACTGTTGTTAGGTCAATTGCTGCTTCCTGAGATATCCTAGGGGCAAGCTTATTGAAGATAGAATAGTATACAGGTAGGAAAAAACCATTACAAATTTTGTACAAGTGATTCTTATAGTGGGCCTTCCACAACTGTTTGTGATAGATATGAATAGGATTAGGATCTTGGGAAGTCCACTTCCATCCGAGTACGGGGTATTCAGAATTAAAACAAATGATGTCAAGAATATATGCACTGTAGTAAAAAGGAGGAATGTTCCGGGAAGTTGCATACGTTTTCCTTCTGAATTCTAGTATCTCAGTGGCTATTCTATCAGATAGAATATTTGCCCAATCCATAACATAACCATGAATCGCAGCTTCCATTAACGGGACCATATCTATAGTAAATTTTGCAGAATCATGTTGTCCCCATAGTCTACACATCATAGCACCAGCATAGCAATAAGGAGAGGCTAATGAATCAACAGAATACTTACCTGATGACTCGTGCTTATGTTTATTCGAGAAATGCCTCCATTGTCTGATCGGGTCCAATTCCAAGTCATTTTCTTTTGCAAATGCTTCCAGAAATGCCTTGTTATAGCGCTTCTCGGGTGGAGGTAGATGGTACATTTGCCTAAGATCTTCAGGTTTAAATGACCCGAATATTCTTCCATCAACCATGGAAAATGTTCAGTCTACAATTGGGATTTTCTCGACGACCCATCTAATCACATCAGTGTATGGAAAAATTTTGGCCCACACTGCTATCCTGTGAAGGTATGAATAGGCCAGTTCTTTGAGAGTTCCTTCTGATTTGCTGGTGGAATTGGCTGTTGCTTCCTCTTCCAGTTCTTCGGGCTCTTCTGCTTCTATCAAATTGTAGATACTTTCCTAGCTCACATTTCCTAGACCGAGGCATGTTGTATCTGATATTAGTCCCTTCTTGCTTGGCTGTAGTTCTTTAACTACAAGAGGTGCCTTGTCCTTCTTAGATTTCTTCCCCATCTTTTCTGGATTCATGAGTTCAAAGAAACTCTACACAGACAATTACAAACTGTAACACAGGGATATTGTCGTTGAAATCCAATACGAAAATGAACGGAATTAAGGCAATTGACATATGATAAGTCGGATGCAATTAAGAACCACCATGAGTGAAATCCTTGAAGGATTCACTCTTAACTGTGAAATTAATAACCGTTCAAGCCACCAATCGTAATGAATAAATACCATAAATACCCATCACATCGATCATATATGAATGATTATCTCA
This sequence comes from Pinus tabuliformis, assembly GCA_031772625.1. Taxonomy (NCBI): domain Eukaryota; kingdom Viridiplantae; phylum Streptophyta; class Pinopsida; order Pinales; family Pinaceae; genus Pinus; species Pinus tabuliformis. The sequence continues at coordinate 841,327,582 of CM062815.1, forward strand.
AGCGTGTCTTTGGATTTCCCCGATCGACGATAAATCACAAATCGCAATCGGGAGTTTCAAAAGGGTAAGGCTTCATCACTTGAGACAAATATCTCTAATTGCGATAAAGTGAAACTATAATAAGGTGGGTATGTTTTCATTAAATTGGTTTGATTCATTAATTTTAAAAGACTTATGCATGCAAACCATTTTTGCGAATGATTTATTCTTGAGATGCGCGCCTTATTTATTAATCACAATCGGGGGTTTGGCTTGTGCTTTAGTTCTTTGTCATATGATACCTCTGATTGCCGATTGCGATTACCTTTATCGGATCAGAGGATTTGATGAGGACCCTTTTATGTGTATCCCTTTGTCATTGTGATACGTGATCTCTGATCGCTTTATCGCAATGTACAATTATTTATGATGTTTTTCAAAGGAACACTTCATACTTTATTCAAAAGGCTTTACAGAATGAATCAATTACATCATGCCTTTTTATAAAGGTTTTTTTCTTATAATGAGGTCAATACCAGGATTATTTATCAAATCAAAAACCTCACTAAGTTTATTTAAAAAGGGACCCATTTCTTATTAAAAAAATTGTGTAAAAGTTTTTGGAAATGGGGGGTTGTTGTACAGCGCAACAAGGTCAAATCAATGGAATACTTGACCTAATAGTGCAAAGTTAAAACTATGAGTGAGGATAAGATCTCTCTATAATCTTCCATGACCTTATCCATTTTTATTTTCCACGGAGAGGAGCCTTGTTTTGAGCCCATGAGTGTGGCCATGATCTTCCCGTTAATTTGAGAGGGAATTGGGAGGAAGACAAATTTCCCAATCTGGAAGATGATCTTACTACATTTCCTAACAGAAATCGAAGAAATAGCAGTAGGTGAGGCTGTTTCTATTATCCTATATAAATTTCTACCCTAAGTAATAATAAAAGTATGAGGTTTGAACTCAAATAAAGCATGATTCTTCCATAGGTACGTTTGGACAAACAAAAAATCACAAATCTCAAGGGGATTAACATCACATAACACCTCATCTGTGAAAGGCTTGATGTTGTAGGGCAAGAGGAATTGTTGGTTGACGCAAAGATCTCACCCTTGGTGCAACCACTCGGTGGTGTGTGGTTGGGTGTGTGGTTTTTGTAGAAATTCCCACCTGTAGATCACCTTATAATGCAATAGACTAACGCAAAATACTTGATCTAATTCTACAACCAATTTAGTAGAAGCTTAATCGAACATGAGCAACATCAATAAGAACACATATAGCTGATATGGAGAAATAAATCACACATAACACAGAAGAATTTATCCGAGAAAGCACCAGCCTAAAACCCCATCTTTGTATTATCAACCAAGTGGAAATCCTCAACAACATACAAAAAGAATCAGCTCAAAAGCTATCCTGCTCTCTCTGTACTCTGATGATGAAGCTCATAGACTACCTAGGCCTCAATATATAGGCCACAAGTCCTCCAAGCCCCTATTTCTTTGCGCAATTTTTATTGGGGTCCAATTACATAACATGTGTGAATTGGCCCCAGTCATACCTACTGTCAACCTCAGGTCCAACTACACAATCCTTGAGGACTAATATTCCTCCTGCATGCAAGTAATATTCACAAGGAATATCCTAGCAACTGATAGTACACTGTCCCTCATCTGATCTCAACTGGGTCTTCGTCGGAACTGCCATGCATCAGTTATCCATGAGTGAATACTCAGTTATCTGAAAATACCAGTTGTCACATGCGTGCAAGCAACAACAAACTGAATCTCATTAATTTAACAACTTGTTAAATTAATCTAACTGAACTTGACTAAGTTAAACTAAGTCAACTGATCCTCTCAATATAGAACTCATCCTTAATTCCTCAATCAGTGGAGCAAATCAAAGACACATTCCCCAATCAGTGGAGAAATTATTGCATGTTCTCACAAAGACTTCAAGTTTGATTTTCCTTAACTAATTAACTCAAACTGAATGAATTAATTAATATTCAAACTACTGGTAAAACCAAATTCGAATTTTACTTCCTATTTCTAGTCCAGGGACTGACTAAAATAGGAATACACACTACACTACTAAAAATAGAACTTCTATTTTTAGCACTTCCATTTTTCATTCTTTGTTGCCCAATCCAGCACTAATGCCCAAACTACTATTTTTAGCAGTGCTATTTTTAGAACTTCTATTTTTAGCAATTTCTTGTTGCCAATTTTCAACAGTTTTTTCGGTAGGTCCATTACTTAATAACCTTCATTGAGATGATTTTATTTTGACTACCACTGTTGACAATGAGATGCAATAAATCCCCCTTTACCCAAACTTGTCAGTGGACTCAGATATGCTCACCTTTTTATGGATCTTTAGCCTCCTTGCGTTGGACCTTTGTGGTAGCAATGGTGGCACTCATTTCTACATCAATGATTTGTTTCCCCTTATTGTAATATATTTTAGAGTTGGAGCCTACATCTGACTCTAAATATTTCATCTTGGCCACTAGTGACTGCTTTGCATGACACTCATTTGTGTTATGAGTGGGGCTCACGTGTAACTCACACCACTTTCTTGTGTCCTTCTTCATTTTCCCATTACTATTCTTTGCTTGCAGCTTCAATGTGTTGTAATTGTCTATTCCAACTTCACTCCATCATTTTTGTGGTTTGGGGGTTCCCTTTCCCTACTTTGGATTCTTAGAACCAAAGGATTGCTTCTTTTGTTCAATGTTTTTCTCAATTTGGGTAGAACATTGGTATGTTGCGCCAAGTGAGGAGATGTCTAGAAACTCCATCTCTGTCTAAATGTATTTGTGTTGATATCCATGATACTTGAGCACAAAATATTGTGCATCCTTTGTTTAGTCAATTTAACGTTCTTAAATTGTAAGCATAAATTATCGACTAGGGCAAGTAAATTGATGAAGTGCAAGTGCACTATATGTGTTAGAAGTCGTTTATGTCATTAAGGTGATTATGTTATTGCTATCTAAATTAATGTCAAACTCTAGAATCAGTGTTGAGAATATGTTATTATCTATACTAGAATGTTATTTCTAAGATTTTATTGTTAATTGATTATCCTAAATGTTATATCCAGAATTAGTTCTAATTGAATTTAGTTTTTAGAATATGTCAAGTTAATCTTCTTTTCAACTTATCAATTGTTTTTGGATTTTGGATTTTTATGCTACAACTAAACAAAGCTAATTTATGAAAGAATGAAAAGACATAAAGAAAATCCTAATTTATCAACTTAGAAAATCAAATATGATTGAATTCAGATATTGAGAAAGACTTTCACTCTTATCTACTGCAACTTTATTTCAATGCAAAAGCAAAACAGAAACGAGATTACTGAACTATGAAATCACTAAGCTATGAATGAAATGAAATTATTGAGTTATGCTAGGTATTAAGCAAACAAAATGACTGAGTTTATGCTAGATATTAAGCAAACAAAATTAACGATACAGAGATCAATCAAGTGAACCTAGTTGTGAACTTCATTGAACTACATCTTAAAAATATGAAAATAGAGCATCCATGAATTAAATCTATGAAACAAAAGAAAATCTAATTGCAATGAATCAAAGACCTGATCTATGCGTAGGGGCCCTCCACGAGGCATTCAGTCGCCTTAAATCAACAACACATAAAATGTATGAAACAAGATCTTTATATTAAGTGAAAAAGGGTTCTACAGGATGCTCAAAGTTACATGCGGTGGTGCACCCGTTATACAAAGCTGCCATTGTTTTCATAAATTTCTAATTAACAATATGAGAAATTAAAGCCTACAAGACTTCGATACAATCCTTATCAAAACTAAACCATATCGCTTATTTGTCAATTTTCTATTGAAAAAGAAAATCGACGAAATATCTTGAAACTTAAACTTTGTTCCAGCGCACTGTCCTGCTGTTGACTGCCATGGTTGACCGTGTTATGGTGTAGATCTCCTAGTGAATTAGCTCGAATAATAGGAAGAAATCCATGAGAGGATCATTCCCTATCTACCCATATACTCTTTTGCTGAGCTGGCACACTTGAACCCTATAAACAATATAAGTAGCTGCAAATCTGTGGATTAGCTACAGAATCAGGTCAATTCTGTAGCTGCATGTAAAATTTAATAAAAAAATAAGGCATATTAACAAAATATGAAAAAGAGGACATATGAATGTTTACCTTATCAAAACCATATGTTTATTTCATTTATTTGGATGATAGCGATAAGAAAGAGGAGGTAAATATGGACAAAAAGGATGTCAAGATAAAGTTGTTCTTAGACTCTGCATTCCCCCACTCTGGAGGTTTTGTGTGTCCTCATTCAACACAAAATTGTCATTTTTCTGTATGTTATTATATACCTTCGCCAACACATCTAGGTTTTACTTTCTTCTTCTTCTTCTTGGCAGTGACTGCCATCCTTGGTTTCCTCATAAGGATCTTGTACTTCAGGTTAATGATTTCTCTTTTCATAACCTTCTTTTCTTTCTTCAATTTCTTGTTCTTTTTATACCATAGACTTAAGTGAAGAATGAGGTTATCACTTTTGGCAATTTGAATTCTATTTTTTGCCTTTAGCATTTGATTTTTAGTTTTGAGGTACCTATTTAATGTCTCCAGCTCAAATATTTCTTGTTTCAAGACATTAGATGTTGTTCTTGTGGCTGATTAAATTGGTTGCTTCCTTCTTCTGGGCCCTAAATTGATCCTTTGGTTGTTGCTTCCTTTCTCTCTAATGATTCTATGTCACCACAAATTTCTTGTTGAACAGGATCAATACCTGGGCTTTGTATTGGACTCTTTGGTGGTGAAATGAAGGGAGGTGGTGATAGTCTCAATGATTCTCTTGGAGACTTCTCAAGACATTCAGATTGTCCTTTTGATTCAAGATCAATATGTTTAGCAACTTTTGAGGTTGCTTCTTCTCAAACCTGTGTTTGTCAACCCTTGAATTTTCTTTTCTTTAACCTTTAGATTTTCTTTCTAAGGAATGATTTTTGTTTGGGGTAAAACCTTTGTTTCCTTGCTAGATTTATTTCTTCTAAGACTTTCTCTATTCATTTTCTGCAAAATTTCTACAATTGGTAGATCATCCTCTAACAATTCTTGTTGATGTTGTGGTTCCTATTCTATTACTGTCTCAATTTTTCTCTTTCTTCCCCTTAGGGTTTTTCTACCACTTGGTTGTTCAGGGGTTTTCTCTTCAAAGTGATTTCTCACTAGAAAATCTTCCCAATTATCACCTATGCTTTGAAGATGAAACTCAATCAAAATTTTTACTAACCCATGATGGTATATTGTGTTGTCTATAAGCTAGATTTTCTTTTGAACATTTACTGACATTTATTTAAGGCTTTGCAAAAGAAAGTATGGAATATTCATTTGATGTTCTTTAAGGAAATTCATCATTAACCTAATATGATAGAAAAACATATACCCAAATCGACCTTCACAAAGAACAAATTTGTGAAGGACAAGGAAAAAATTTTGGGTTTTTCAAGAAACTTTTCTAGTATTCCCCTTTGATTCCTCTATTCTTGAACCATTTTTCTCCAGCTCTAGGTAGTCCAGTGGCTTCTGCAATCAGGGACTCTGTTATTACAAACTTGACATTGCCTATTTCAACTTATGTTCCATCAAAACATTGTGCAAAGGTTTTTGTCACCGCCCTGTGGAAACTATCAAACTTTTCTATGAAATCCAACCACTGAACTTTATGTAACAATTCTCTGGTTTGGGAGTATCCTTTCGAAAATTTCCTTCATATTGGTTATGTTCGAAAAATAACGCCCATGGTGAGAGATGTTTCATCTCAAGAACTATGTTACTTGACATGGAAAATAGTCTAAGTAGGGTTTTGCTTTAGAATGGAGAGATTGTATGAATTTGGAAGAATGAGAGAACGAGAAAGTATAATGACTTTTCTCGGGGATAAGTTAGCCGTTTGAATGCATTTAGTTCAATCTTTCGGCAATTAAATCAATCGATCCAAAATGATTATGGGATAGGAGTTAAAAGGGTGGCGGATTATAATAGATTTGACAAGGGACTATCATCCATGAACTGCAATGATTTCGGTTTTTTGGTAGTGTTATGTCCACGTAATTCATATATGCAATATGTTAACCCCTATTGTAAAATTAAAGTGTTACATACCTTAGATTTATTTGCTAATATTTATTTGTCCTTTGATGTCATTTGCAGGTACTTTACACTTTTAAAAGGAGTCAATAATTTCTTCAATTTGAGCCACTAGGTGTCCCTCTCAGAATGGCATCATAAACCTTATTAGAGCTACAGAAACTTGTCTGAGCTACAGAAACTTGTCTGGGCTGCAGAAAGTCACTAATTATGTAGCTAAAATTTTTCAAGAAAGGGATGCTTAGAAAAAGGGAATTTTCGAAAAATGATTTTAAGAGAAAATTTAAGGTGCCGACGGAAGTTGGTTTTCACTTTAAATTTTCTGTATAAGCATGCCAACAACTTGTTGGTTTTCATGTTTACACATTATTATTGTTATTATTATTATTATTATTATTATTATTATTTTTAATCAAACAGGAAAATAAAATTTCTAAGGTGGAAAAGAAGAATTCTTCTCAACCATATTCAATTCTAAGTTATCTTAGAAAAATTTGACAAATTCTTCTTTTGTCAATGGCTTCTGATAAAGTCTAAGTTGATTTCCATTCACTAAAATAGGAATTTTCTCTTCATCAATAGTCCTGATTCTAACTACACCATTGTCAAAGACATTTTCAACTTCATAAGGTCCAAGCCAGTGAGTTTGGAATTTTCCTTGGAAGTTCTTGAACTTTGAATCAAAAAGTAATGCCCAATATCCTGGATGAAATTTTCTTTCTTTGATGTATTTTTCATGCCATCTAGATCTCTGTTGTTGAACTAGGCTAGTCTTCTAGAAGGCATCTTGTCTTATTTCATCAAGCTCATTGAGTTGTCCCATCCTTTTCTTTTGTGCTTCTGATAAGTCAAGATCCAATTGGACTGTTGTTTTATAGGTATGGATCTGGAACTCTATTGGAAGTAAGACTTGCTTCCCATAAACAAGTTCATAGGGAGTATGTCTTGTAGTGCTTCTCCATGTAGTTCTACAAGCCCACAAAGATTTTGGAAGCTTTTCTTCCCAGTCCTTCCTATGTAAGTGTGTAGTAATGGTGAGAATTGCTTCAATCACCTTATTTGTAGACTCAACTTCTCCATTGTCTTGTGGATGGTTTGGAGTAGATTTCTGATGCTTGATTTTGTACTGTTCCACGAGTTTCTATACTAATCTAGATGTAAAATGTGTTCCTTGATCTGTTAAAATTTATCTTGGGACACAAAAACGAGTGAAAATATCCTCAAAAAGAAATGAAACTACAACATTTTCAGTAGCAAAAGGAAGTGCTTTAGATTATACCCATTTAGTGACATAATCAGTACATACTAGAATATCCTTTTTTGTTTTGAAGGTGGATTGATTGGACCAACAAAATCTAGCGCTCATTTCTCAAAAGTTTCAATGAGTACCTGAGGTTATAATGGCATTTCATTTGAAAGAGTAGGTTTCCCCATCCTTTGACAACTATCACATCTCTTAAGATATTCCTTGGTAGGCTTGAGAATGGAAGGCCAATTGAGTTTGGAATTTTCCTTGGAAGTTCTTGAACTTTGAATAAAAAACTAGTGCCTAATCTCCTGGATGAAATTTTCTTTCTTTGATGTATTTTTCATGCCATCTGGATCGTTATTGTTGAACTAGTTTGGTCTTCTGGAAGGCATCTTGTCTTATTTCATCAATCTCATTGAGTTGTCCCATCCTTTGCTTTTTTGCTTCTAATAAGTCAAGATCCAATTGGACTGTTGTTTTATAGGTCTGGATATGGAACTCTATTGGAAGTAAGACTTGCTTCCCATAAACAAGTTCATAGGGAGTATGTCCTGTAGTGCTTCTCCATGTAGTTCTATAAGCCCACAAATCTTCTAGAAGCTTTTTTTCCCAGTCCTTCCTATGTAAGTGTACAGTCTTTGTGAGAATTGCTTCAATCACCTTGTTTGTAGACTCAACTTGTCCATTGGCTTGTGGATGGTATGGAGTAGATTTCTAATGCTTGATTTTGTATTGTTCCACGAGCTTCTACACTAATATGGATGTAAAATGTGTTCCTTGATCTGTTACAATTTCTCTTGTGACACCAAAATGAGTGAAAATATCCTCAAAAAGAAAAGAAACTACAACATTTTCAGTAGAAAAAGGAAGTGCTTTAGCTTCCACCCATTTAGTGGCATAATCAATACATACCAAAATATATCATTTTTGTTTTGAAGGTGAATTTATTGGACCAACAAAATCTAGCACCCATTTATCAAAAGGTTCAATGAGTACCGAAGGTTGTAATGGCATTTCATTTGAAAGAGTAGGCTTCCCCATCCTTTGACAATTGTCACATCTCTTAACATATTCCTTGGTATCCTTGAGAATGGAAGGCCAATAATATCCTAAGAGAAGGATCTTATAAGCAGTTATTCTATCAGAGAAATTCCCTCCACATGGTTCATAATGGCATGCTTTAAGTATTTCCGGTACCTCATCTTCTCGAACACATATTCTAATGATGAGATCTGGTCCTATTTTGTACAATTCTTCGTTCATCCATGAATAAGATGTGTGTTGTGAATTATCCTCCTCTTTCCTCTAGGAAAAAAATGAAATGATAATTTCCCTATAGCTAAATAATTAGAAATATCTGCATACCAATGTGACTTAGTAGATGTTGCAAAAAGATATTCATCAGGAAATTTATCCTCCACAGGTTTATCATTGTTATCATTCTGAATTCTAGATAAAAAGTCAGCAATTGTATTTTGTTTTCTGGGTCGATCTAGAATGGTGATGTTGAATTCTTGCAACAATAAGAGCCATTTGGTTATTCTACCATTAATGATTGGTTTATTCATTAGATATCTAATGGCAAAATGGTCTGTGTGAATGAAAGATTCATAGCCAATTATATAATGTCTGGATTTATTAATGGCATGAACTACAACTAAAAACTCCTTCTCAGTTACAGTATAATTTAGTTATGTTGGAGTTAAATTTTCACTGGTATAATAGATTGCATGAGTAAGGTATTTTTTTCCTAACGCAAATCCTAAGGTTGTGTCTGAAACATCAATTGATAAATGGAAAAGAAATTTTCAATTAGGTCCTTTTAAGATAGGTGCTTCAGATATTTTCTTTTTCAAAGTTTCAAAGTCATTTTGACATTCAGGATCCCAACTGAATTCACAGTATTTGGTAAGTAGTTTGAAGAGTGTAGATGCATTTTCTCTTAATTTTCCTATGAATCTTCTATAGTACATAGTAAAACCAAGAAAACTACTGACATATCATCGACAATTTGGCACTAATAATTTAGAAATGACCTCTACTTTAGATGAGTCTACCTTAATTCCATCTCCTGAAATATGGTGACCTAAAAAAATTCCTTCGTTGAACATCATAAAACATTTCTCATGAATTAATGAAAGATTTGTTTCTTTACATCTTATTAGAAATTTTTCTAAATTTTCAAGTGCTTCTTCAAAATAATTTCCATAAACTGTGAAATCATCCATATATACTTCCACACAATCATGAATAAGATCAAAGAAAATTCCGAGGACTGCTCTTTGGAATGTTGCTAGAGCATTGCATAATCCAAAAGGAAGTACTCGGTAAGCATAATTTCCCCATGCACAAGTAAATTTGGTTTTAGCTTGATCCTCAGGTGCTACCTGAATCTGATTGTATCCACTAAAACTGTCCAAAAATGAAAAATACTTTTTCCCTGATAATGTGTCTAAGACTTGATCTATGAAAGGAAGTGGAAAGTGGTCTTTTAATGTTTCTTTATTCAGTTCCCTGTAATCGATACATACTCTTCATTTCACATTTTTCTTTGTAACGATTACTAGGGGTGAAACCCACTGACTGTCTGATATTGGATAGATGAAGTTTACATTATTAGTTTTTGTAATTCCTCCTTAACAATTTCTTTCAGATTTGGATTCATTCTTCTTTGTGGTTGTCTAATTGACCTCACACTTTGTTCAATGTAGATATGATGCATGAAAGTTTTAGGATTAATTCCTCTCATATTAGTGTATTCCCATGCATAAGTAGAAGAGTGTTTTTGTAAAATTTCTACCAGATGATCCTTTTGTAATTCTTCCAGGTTTTCATTAATGTTCAAAGTTTTGCCTAGAAAAAATTCTATTGAATAATTTCCAAATTTTTCCATAGAGAGTAATGACACTTGTCTAGATGATATATATTCGATTTGACTACGTTCATAATGTGAGGAGGGTTCATTAATTTTCATTAGATTTAAAATTTGGTCCTCCTCACTTACTTCTTCAGTAGTGAAAACAAGTTTTATATCATCATCATCATCTATCCATTCCTCACTCTTCATTTCTATTGTTGTTTTTGCAGGTGGATACAATGTAAACTTATTTGTAGAGCTTCCATCTGAGATAAACATATCATCTAATCTACAACCAATGAAAGCATCATCTGTAGCTAACTATGGTCTTCCTAGGATTAATGGATGTCCTCCTAAATTATTCTTGGGTGTTAAAACCATGAATTCAACAGGATATTCCCAAGAATCTAAGGATACACAAACATCTTCTAACACACCATCAAGTTTAATTACAGACCTATTTGTTAATTGCAACAATGTTGGTGTGTATTGAAGATTAGCAAGCCTTAGTGAATCCATGATTTGTTTACTCATTATGTTTATGGCTGCTCCTAGAACAATCAGTCTATTTCGTATTTCAATTTCATTGATGTGAATTTTCACAATGGGGCTCCCTGGATCTGAATATTTTTGTATTGTTGGTTTCCCCATCACGATGTCTACAATATTCCCAACTAATTGAATTTTTTTTATGTCTTTTCTTTTCCTTCCTGATCAATGAGTACTCAATTCCTTGATTGTTTTTGCAAAAATTGGTATTTCTTTTATAGCTTGCAATAAAGGAATTTTAATACAAACATTTCTGAATTCATCCAGCATATTATAATAAAGCAATGAGATTTGCTTTTCTACTCTTTCATCAATTTTCAACCATTCAGGAAAAGGTGGTTTAATGGATATTGAGGGTTGTTCTATAATAGGAGTATTATCAAGATTTATAGGAACATTTTCTTTTTGGTTATTTTCTTTCTGAGAAAGAGAGATTTCTCCTTCTTCAGATTGATTTTTATCTTTTTGAAGATTTGTCCTTGTTTCCTGAATAATAACAGGGAGTTTTCTTTGTAATACTCTACCAAATATTAATTGAACATTATTTAGATCTAATGGAGTTATTACATAGGTCTGAGGATTTTTCCCCTCCATATTGTAAACAGGTTGTGACATTTTATTATTTGGATTTAGAAGTGTTTGAGTAGGTAATTGATTTGGTTTTTGTGCAAATGGTAAGGAGAGCTATGGATTTTGATTTTGGATTTGGACTTGAGGTAATTGATTAGCTTGAGGAATTTGATTAGATTGAGGAATTTGACTAGATTGGGGTAAGAATTGTGGTGGAAAATTAGGATAGGATGGTGAATATTATTGATATTGAGGATAAACCCCATAAGGATTTTTCCATCCTTGATTCCAAGATTGTGATTATGGCTGAGCCCAAGGATGCCAAGATGGATTCCAATTATTTTGTGAAGACTGAGCAAATTGTTGTGATTTAAAGCCTTGTGGTTGATTTTCTTGAGAGTTCTGCCATGGTCTTTTAGCAATAAAATAAAGAGGGTCTACTTGTTCTGGTATCCCTTCATCATTAAATACAACCTTAAGACTTGGTAGAGAAGGAAATTCCTTAGTATCATGGTTATATGCACATATGGCACAAGTTTCTATGGTTTTTAAGTCTAAAGGACATTCTCTTAGAGCATGCTTCTTTCTACACCTGGGACAAAAGATGGATAATGCAACATTTTCGGACTTTTGCTTGTTTTGTATTTTAAGGGTGTCAATTTGTTCACTTAGACTCCCTAAAATATTTGTCTTAAAAGTATCAAGCAAACTTCCTAATTCTTCCCTACTGACTGTCCTAACTACAGATTTATTGATTCTTGATAAGAGAGGGTCCCTAGGACTTTTTCCAACTCATGCTTTACCCCTTGAGATATGTACACATAAATCACAAATATATGCAAATGGTAGTTGAGAAGTATCTTCTTTTCCTGTCAAGTTAAGGAGATCAATCTACTCATCTCTAATAGATTTGAGTAGGGAGGATTTCAAAGTTTTCTCATCTAGATTATCCATTTTTTCCCTTTTAAGATTATAAACAAATCTCTCGACTAAGTCTTCAAGATTCTAATCTTGTTTCTATGTCATTTTTAAGACTTCATCCCTAATTTTGTGAGGCATATAGTAGTCCCTATATTTCTCTAAGAATACTTCTTTCATTTGTGCCCGTGTCCTAATAGAATATGTCCCTAGACTCATGAACCATTTCAATGTTGAATCCTTTAAGGTATCAGGGAACAATTTTAATTTTTGAGCATCATGTAGATAATCATATGATCTGCATAATACTTCAAATTCAAATAGAAATGTTTATGGGTCTTCACTTCTTTTTCCATGGAAATTAGGAAGAATACAAGGTGAAATATTTTTCATTGTGAGGGTTATATCTTGATCGAAGATAGGAAATCCACAAGGGTCTTGATTTCCCCTACCTCTACCTCCCCCTTTGCCTCTATCTTCAACTCCTGCTCTACCTCTACCTCCTCCAATCCTATTTTCTTCACCATTGACATTGTGTAGTTCTCCTCCTCCTTCTTCAACCATGATAGATTCTTCAGAACTAATATAAGGATCTTATAATTCTTCTGGTTCCTCTATCAATGGATAATCAAGATGAGTTTCTTGTTCCTCTTCTTCATTGGGAATTTCTAATTCTTCTCCTAGAATTTGTTCACTAGTGCGTTAGGCCCCTATATCAATAGGTTTCATATGTCAAGATTGACTTGATGAGCTATGTAATATGTTCATACCTTTTCTTGTTGCAAAGGTTTTCCATATTTTCAAAAAATCAAAAAATTTTAAAAATGTAAAGAGGGTATACCCTAAAAGAAAAATCAAAGGGTAAAAAGAATAAAAATGGTCAAAAAATGAAAGAAAATGAACCCCAACAAAAGAAAGACCAGGAAAGTGTGCAAGTCTAAATGCCACTACTTTTTCACTTTGTGTAATAAACAATTGTGTGCAGCTTGTCATTTATGCCACAATTCATGAATAGTCAAACAGTTTAAACTTGGCTAGTTCATATTTCAATTTCATGTTGTAGAAATAGAGAATAAATATCTGACCAAACAGTGTAATCTTGGCAGATAAGTAGATAGGTAGAGTGAAAAACGAGCTCAACAGTTTAATCTGAGCCCTTGGATGTAATAAGTGTAGACTTATATAGGCTTTTCCATGTAAAAGAAAAAAAAAATTGATAAGGGTTTGTCAGTATAAGTGCACCCAAATAAAGAAGTGAAAATGTTAGGTTAAAGTAGGTAGGGTAGGTAGATGTTGGTTGCAGAATCATAAATGTGTTAATCTCTTACTTTCATCACAAGGCCAAGGCATACATTATATTGAAAACATCTCAAGCAAAGCAAAGTCAGAATAATTAACTTCCCCACTCATTTTCCCTAAATTTTCACTAATTTCCCCTAAAGCACTAAGGTATTTGCTAAATTAGAGGGGCTCAGAGCATTTCTCTGACTTCTGGAGGGACCGGAACCTCGGCCCAATAATTTATAAAGCCTAAGTACTTAAAACCATTCATAAATAATTCATTCCTCTCCATAAGTCTTTTCCTAAGTAAAATCCTATTTTACTTAGGAAAATTACAAATATTTTTCATAAAAAACCCCTTTTTCACTTTAAGCCTAAGTTTGATTACACACAACAAATGTTTTTATACTTAGCACTTTCGTTCATTATCATATTAACTATTAACATATTATTATATAAATCCCTTGTAAAACTTTACCCTCTCCCGTATTATTGTAAACTATATAAATCCCCGAAATATTACATATCCCGCCCCTCGGTTAAATTATAACCATAATATATCCTTAATCGAGATTAATTAGTTAAACAGTAACTAATTAACAGCCCTAACCCCCTGCTACATTAATAAAGGATTAATTAACCCTCACAGTTAATTAACAGCCTCCCCATCCAATCCTTTCAACCCCGATATAATTAATTAATCGTTAATGTATCAAGCTCGCTTCCATTATAATCCCATCATTTCATGTCCCTGACAACCATCCGATCAGGTCCTCAAGATCTGACGGCCTTTATGCATATCGCGCGGCCCTTTGTGACTGCACATTAGCGTGCAATCACAAAGCAGTTTCCTGAACAGTACCCCGTCATGCGTCAAAAGATCTATGGAATCGCTAGCTCGAAGCCTATTACCGCCTGTCCCGACATGAAACCGCTTACCACCTCCCCACAAAACGACAAAACGTGAAGTCGTTTGCTATTTAAGTCACACGTCCAAAACCAAAAACTTGCCAATCTTTGACTTTTGCCAATAAAACAAAAACAAAATCATTTTCACTGTTTTATTCGGTAAACTTGTGCACCCATGAAAAAGAACATTGAGGTCTGCCAGTCAAGTTTTCAGTCGCCAACCTACTCCCAAATCATGCAACCGACGCCACCGAGAACTCTCCAACCGCATCAGTACCTGCATTTCATTGTTCATCCCCCAAAAAGAGGTATTTATCAAATTCCCAACAAAAACCCTGCAAATACTAGTTTTCCATTAAAATTTGATGGAAAAGGACCAAATTTATAATAATTCAGTCATTATTTTCATCATTTAAGTCCTCCATAGCCTCTTTGTTTCCCATTTCACAAATAAAACCACAGTTTCCTATTGAATCCACAAGAACTAGAAATGGAAACCCCGGTGGCTTTGGATGTCGCACCCATTAATGCTCCTCATCTAGATTTAGACTATCTTCCTTTGGCAGGTAAGGACTTCCAAATAAAAGACCTTGCCACTGATAAAAATCACCTCAAAGTCTTTTGCCAAAGTAGAGATAACTACCTGAATGGCTCTGATGTCCTAGGACTGTGGGAATCCAATCTTCCCATATACTTTCTCCCCTCAGTCCATGTTTTCCCTAATATAATTCATCAATTCCATGCCAATTATGACCCTAACCGCAAAGCGGTTATGTCACCCAACCAAACAGTCCTCTTCCTAATAACTGCTGAATCAATCAATGAGATGTTGCAATTTCACCCCAGTCAAGCTCTCACTCCCATTTCCATTGATGATTTACTTGATAAATCAAATAAATTATCCCAATCAAAACTTAATCGCCTCTGTCAGACTTTCATAGTACAGAAACATCAGCCTAAGGGTCCACCTCCTTATATGCAAACTTTCTTCACAGATATGGGAAGACTCATAGTTGATATGATATCTTTAGTTATGGGATTCAACACTAGTGAGTTTGTCGATGAGTTAACCCTAGTGTTGTTGTCAATATTTACTCCTGGACAGCCCCCCGTTGTTAAGTATGATTATGCCTCCTTTATTGCTGATAAAATTTATGACCAGTTCATGAGACTGGAGAATGAAAGAGTTTTTATGTATACCACCTTCATATATCATCTCAAGTGCAATACATTGGACCAATAAGTATTGGACAAATAAGTATATTATAACTCATGTGTTATTGTTTTCCTGTTTAAATATTTCAATTATGTTCCATATCTAAATATTAAAACGAAAAAGCTTAATTCAGAAAGTGTTTTAGTGCAATCTATTTTCAATCGTTTTTATTCTCAATGGGGAGACTCATATTTGGATGATCACCAGTAAAAATCCTTAATTTCTTTTTACTGGTGATCATCCAAATTCCCCCTTCTCAAGACATGTGGAAGGATCCTTAATTTCCCTTCTTCACTTTTGAACCCATCTTATCTTTCCAAATCATCATTTGATCCCTGTTTAGCTATATTTCCCTGTGAAGCCATCCTTTGCAAAAAAACAAAATCCAGTTGAGCCATCTTCCTTTGACTCCATTAGCCCAATGGCTTGAAATATTCAGTTATACCCATCTGCTATTGAATTTCACCAACAAACTCAATCAAAATCCCAAAGCTCTAATAACTAGCCTAAAACCTTATAAAACAAAGATAAATCTTAAAGAGAGAGCCCTCTCTAGGTACAGATTGGCTAGATTTTGTGCCCAAAAGTTGGTTTGTGGTTACCTCGGACCCCTTTCCTCTTCTTACAACTTCTAGGAAAATCTGAGTGATAACATAGTGGCGACTCCACTGGGGAACAGAAAATTTGTTGTTATTGTTGTTTACTTTATAAACTACAGACAGAGCCTGAAGTTAGCCAGGTAGCCTTCGAACTGCTCTTGCTCTGCAAGTGCATAAGTAGATGAATGTTGCTTTAGTCTATCTCTAGTTTAGTTTATGAACTAAACATGAACCAATTCCTCAGTCAAACAAATCTTTAGGAATGTTTAAATTCAAATCTGAAACATCTTAAAGAAATCACAGAAGTTGTTGTTGATATTAATTCAGAAAATCAAAACCAAGAAATCTGGCTTCAGAAAGGACTCGTTACACTAGGTCAAATCCTGATCCAAATCCACCACCTATGTTTGAGAACCCCAATCTGATCCCCAGAATTCTTAGGAGATAGGAAAGTCAAGAAAGTACTGCTAGTTCTCGGCCCATCTACAGATCAATATCATGTCCTGTTAGGTGGATTTATCTTAAGGACGAACCCTTTGATGAGCATTTTGAGACCTCTTTGTTTAGAACATCTTTAGACTCTGAATTGATTGACCTAATCCCAGATCCAATATTCATCGAAGAATTACAATTCGAAGCTGTCAGTTTTTCAATTGACAGACATTTGCAAAACTCCATACAATTTGATCTTACTTCTGAAGGAACACCTGATCCCTCTACAATCACTGCTGCTTCTGCAAGTTCCTCACCATTTCCTCATACATCTCAACCCCAAACTACCCCACCACAAACCCCTCCTTCTACCCCTCCATCCACAACCCAAATTCCCATTGTTACCCCTACCCCACCTATTGTTCCATCATTACCTACAGCCATGGCAAACAGGTATACCCCCCTGGTTCTACCAGCCAATTTAGGTGCCATGCCTTAAGACTATCAAAGTAAAATCACTCCATTCGATGGTACTGGTACCTACACAGCTCAACAACATACCAAAAAAATGACTGACTACTTTGAAATATATGAGATAGATGTTGATGATATAAGAATGAGGATATTTGTTCAGAGTCTAACTAGGGAAGTCAGAACCTGGTTTAGGGCTCTAAGAGAAAACAGCATAGATAGCCTAGAAACCCTTTATACACAATTCTTGAATCGTTGGGAGAAGAAGAAAGATCCTTTGCAGATCTTATCTGAGTATGAAAACCTTAAGAGAGGAACGCAAGAAACTGTGCAGGATTACTGCACTAGGTTCAACACTGTCTACAATGCCATTCCTCAAAACCTCAGACCCCCACCTGATTTGGCCCTAATCAAATTCCCAAATGGATTTGATTCTGATATGGCCTTTTAGCTAAGGGAACGAGCCCCTAGAACTTTGGAAGAGATGCAAAGTATAGCTGTCAGTGTTGAAGCCAACCTGATGTCTAAACGAGCCAAGGTTAGAAGTGAAAGAAGGATACCAGTGAAAGAAGAAACTTCACCTGTTGAACAGAAACTGGATGCTATAATTAAAGGGATGGAAAGACTAGGAGACAGAGTGGAAACAATAGAAAGAAAATCCCCTTGGGATGGTCAGCCAACCAACACAGGGAGGAATCCTAATTTCCGAAAAAACCAAAACCAGAACCCTAGAAAAACTGGTCCAGATCAAAACATTAGACCCCCTTTCTAGGAGAATTACATAGAAGCTTCCAGCTCCGAGGGTCCCCCTGAAGATACTCAGATAAATCTGATGGGACTTAACAATGAAGGAGAAGTTTTTCTAACTCAAGATGATCAAGAGGCTCACATTCTCAAACAATTTCAAACTCAGTCAGGAGAATCGTTTGACTTTAAGGAGGGATATGACACAGCCATCTACGAAGTACACAAGCAATATAACTTAAGGAGTAGGAGAATTGATGTTCCTGAAGTCAACAAACAGAAAGCTCCGAAACAACCTATCAAAGGTAAAGCAGCTACTACCCCTGTACAAATTTTGTCTAGATCAAGCAATAACCCACCTAATCCAATAATAGTAGATGTGTCTGACAATCAGCCGAATAATAGAGACTCTTCCACTCCCCTTACTTCTAAGGAAACTGTAGAAGAACCTCCAGAAAACAATTTAGGAGAAAATGTAAATTTTAACCCCACTCCTGAAAAGGATAAAAATACAGAAAACACAGAAAATAGAGAGAATCCCACTATTTGAAACATAAAAGCCAAACAGAAAAACCTTTCAATTTGGAAATTGAAGTAGGCAAACTAAATATAGCTATTCCATTGTTTGAATTAGCTAAACATGATGCCTACCGAAATCAAATTAACAAATCACTCAAAATCACTAGAACTAAAGACTCTGTTAATGTTTTTGATGATCAACCAGAATTAATCTTTGGCCCTGAAGTGAATGGGAAACATTTAGAAGGAAGTATTCCTCCCTTCTATGTGAGCTTGAATATACATGATAAAATCCTTCACATTGCCATGTTTGACTCTGGGTAATCTCATAACCTAATGCCCAAGTCTTTTATGGAGAAATTAGACCTAGACATCACCCGACCATACAAAGACCTCTTCTCTTTTGATTCTAGTCAGGTGAGATGTTTAGGGTTGATTAAAGACTTGTGTGTTTCTTTAGTTCAATATCCTGCAAAAACAATCCTAATGGATATAGTAGTAGCAGATATACCACCAAAATATGGAATGTTGTTATCCAGGTCCTAGGGTGCTAAGCTTCAAGGATCGCTTCAATTGGACATGTCTTATGCTACTATCTCGGTTTTCGGCCAACCTAAGAAGCTATACAGAGAAACACTAATGAAATACGTAGTAAGTAGTCAGGAGAAACCACAAAATTTCCCCATCTACTCAGTACACTCTGATATGGATTCATTTATTCTTTACAATGTTGAAACCAATCCTACCAATACTGAACAAGTTTTAGCAGCAAAACCAAAAGAAATTAAAAGAGGAAAATCAAATGTTCAGATTCAGGAAATCTCAGATACAAATGACAAATTAGATAACAAAGGAAAACTAGATGAGAATGAAAAACTAAATCCCCCAGTTAAACAAATTCCCACCACCCCTGACACTGATTATGTGCATGAAATTCTATGGCATTTAGAATTTGATGGTTCAGTCAACAAATTAGGGGCAGGGGCAGGAGTTTGGGTGCACAACTTAGAAAACGACCATGCTGAAGGCCATGCCTACAGGTTAAATTTTAAGTGCACCAATAATATGGCAGAGTATGAAGCTCTTTTGCTAGGACTTAAACTTGTCAAAAGATTAGGAGCAATTAGGGTTTTTGTCATAGGTGATTCAGAATTAATCGTTAATCATATTAAAGGAAAGTACCTTACTAGGGATCCTAGATAGAGATTCTTAATACTTTTTTGGAAACTAAGCTTGTTGTAGTATGTAGAAAACATAACTTACATGCTCATAGTCTGGCTATGTTTGCCAACAACTAAAAATTACCTTTCGAACTTAATCATCAGTTTACTACTGAAATTAGTCATAGACCAGCTATCCCTGACAATCTGAAGAACTGGCAAGTTTTCGAAAGTGATGAGCAGATTAATAATTTTTTAACTTTAGACAAATAATTTTCTCACAGTTACATAGATGTTGATGCAGACAGTAACTTTAAACAAGTAGATGAGGTAGAAACCAACATTTTGGAAGAAAGTTCAATTCAAATGCTTCACCCCACAAAATTCACTAGAAAAGAAATTCAAGACCTAAAACAAATGGACCATGATGAGATGATTGAAGAAGAAACAGAGGTCATTCACCTAAAAGACAATCATCTGCCCAAAGGTTTAACTCCTCTAGAAGACCTCTTTGATTCCAATGATATTCCTAAGAAACCAAAGATGGAACCATTAAAGGCAGACATTGAAGAATATAATTTAGGAACAGAAGACAATCCAAAGATGATAAAACTATCAAAGTCTTTACCACCTGATCAGAAGATAAAATATGTTGAACTTATGAGGGAATTCCAGGATGTTTTTTCCTGGAGTTATGAGGATTTGAAATCATATGACACCTCAATAATTCAGCATACTATACCTTTGAAAGAAGACCAGAAGCCATTCAAACAAAAACTCAGGAGAATCAACCTTGTATTACTACCATTGATTGAAAAAGAAATTAAACGTATGTATGAAGCAGGGATTATTGCACCTATAAGATTTTCAGAGTGGGTATCTAACTTAGTACCCACTAGGAAGAAAACTAGGGAAATAAGATTATGTGTAGATCTGAGAAATGTGAATAAGGTTTCCCTTAAAGATAACTATCCTTTACCCAAGATGGACCATATTTTGCAAAGGGTAGTAGGTTCTTCTAGGATTTCTCTTTTAGATGGATTTTCAGGATATAACCAGATTCTGGTTCATCTTGATGACCAAGAAAAAACTTCCTTTACAACACCATGGGGCACATTTATGTATATCAAAATGCCATTTGGACTTAAAAACACAGGAGCTACTTTCCAAAGGGCAATGGACATTGCATTTGCTAAAGAGATTCATGATTTTCTTGTCATATATCTAGATGACCTAACTGTTTTTTCTAAATCAGATCAACAGCATTTGGACCATCTCAGACAAGTATTCTTAAAATGCAGAAAATATGGTATTTCTTTAAATCCAAAGAAATCTTTGTTTGGCCTGGAAGAAGGTAAACTCTTAGGTCACATCATTTCAAAGGATGGCATTTGAATTGACCCTGCTAGAATAGAAGCAATTTTACAAATACCTCATCCGAGAAATATCAAAGAACTTCAAGCTTTCTTAGGGAAGATAAACTTTTTGAGAAGATTCATATCTAACCTAGTAGAACTCATTAGATTACTTAATAATATGTTAAAAAAGGATTCAAGTATAAAATGGACAGTAGAAGCCAAACAAGCATTTGAAGAAATCAAAATGGCTTTAACCAGAACACCGGTCCTTACAAGTCCCCAATTTGATAGAGACTTCATAATTTTTTCTTTTGCCTCAGAGCATACTATAGCAGTTGTTTTATTACAAAAGGATGACCAAGGATGTGAAAAACCTATCGCCTTTTTTAGTAAAGCACTCAAAGATGCATCACTGAAATACAAAATCATGGAAAAACAAGCTTTTGCACTTGTTAAAGCCATTAAAGACTTCAGAGTTTACATATTATACTCTCATGTGATAGCCTATGTACCAAATGCAGTTGTCAAAGACATCCTGACTCAGGATGGAATTGAGGGCAAAAGGGGTAAATGGATTGCTACCATTTTAGAGTATGATATTGAAATAAAACCTACAAAATTGATAAAAGGACAGGGATTGGCCAAACTCATGGCAGAAACCAATTGTCAAGTCCTGGACATAAATGAACTAGATGACGAACAGGAGATGGCAACTCCACAGATTAGCCAGGCCTTTTCAGATTCACCTTGGTATGTTGATATAATTTATGTGTTACAAAACCTGCAGGCTCCTCCAGGGTTATCCAGAACAAAAAATAGGTTTTTAAAGATGAAAGCTTTAAAGTTTTGTATTTTAGATAATGCTCCTTTTTGGAAAAATCATGAAGGAATCTTATTAAATTGTTTATTAAAAAATGAAGTTGACAAGGCACTCTAGGAATTTCCTGCAGGAGATTGTGGTGGACACCTGTACTTGAAATCAACTCCAAATAAAATCCTAAGGGCTAGATTCTATTGGCCAACCTTGTTCGTTGATGTGAAGAAATTTGTCACCTATTGCCATAAATGTCAAATTTTTTAGGGCAAGAGAAAACTATTACCTTTACCCCTGAAACCCATTTCTACTGAGAAGCCCTTCCAACAATGGGGTCTTGAATTCATTGGTGAAATCCATCCTCCCTCCTCTGGTCAACATAAATGGATACTTATTGCCACTGATTATTTTACCAAATGGATAGAGGCCATCCCCTCCAGACAAGCCAATGATACAATGATCATAGGTTTCCTAGAAGCCAATATATTGTCTAGATTCAACTGCCCTACTAAAATCATAACTGATAATGCAGCAACTTTCAAATCGAGAAAGATGATCAGTTTTTGCAATAAATACCACATTACCTTAGGCCATTCCACAGCCTATTATCCACAAGGAAATGGACTAGCTGAATCTTCCAACAAGAGCCTCATTAATATCATTAAAAAACTGTTGGAAGAAAATAAAAAGACTTGGCATAAGAAACTGATAAATGCACTATGGGTGGACAGGCTTACTACCAAGAAATCCATTGGCACCAGTCCTTATGAATTAGTATATGGCATGGAGGTTGTATTTCCTTCATCATTAGGAGTTCCTGTTATGAAACTACTCCAAGAAGCTCAAGTGGAACCCAATGATATTCAAAGAAGGATTAATCAGACAATCAATTTACAGCAGACTAGAGAGGAGGTGTACCAAAGATCCCAAATATGGCAGGAAAAGCTCAAGAAGATATTTGACAAAAGAACCAAGGCTGAAGATTTCCACCTTGGAGATAAAGTGTTAAGATGGGATTCCAGAAGAGAAGATAAGGGGAAACATGGGAAGTTTGACTTCCTATGGAAAGGACCATACATTATCTATGCCCTACAAGGAAACAATACATATTTTCTCAAAAACTTGGATGGCACAGAAGCAGAAGAAGGACCAGTCAATGGTCGAATGTTAAAACATTACTTTGATCCTACTTATTAAGATTTACCATGATGTTTAACATGTACATACTATATCCTTTGTAATGTCACAGTTTTGATTGGACAATAACTTTTGGAGTTGAAGCCCGAAGAGAAGGCCCTAAGCTTCAAAAGTATTATTGTCATACATACAATACAATAAAGTAGCAGAAAGAAGAAAATTGCACAGCACAGTCAAAGTCATTTAGAGGCCATTTGATCTATTGTTCTTGACTTTCCACCAGGGAAAGCCATCCCCAAGTGGAGCCACTGTTAGGCCCCTATACCAATAGGTGTCATATGTCATGATTGACTTAATGAGTTATGTAATATATTCATACCTTTTCTTGTTGCAAAGGTTTTCCATATTTTCAAAAAATCAAAAAATTTAAAAATGTAAAGAGGGTATACCCTAAAATAAAAATCAAAGGGCAAAAAGAATAAGAAAAGGTCAAAAAATGAAAGAAAATAAACCCCAACAAAAGAAAGACCAGGAAAGTGTGCAAGTCTAAATGCCACTACTTTTTCACTTTGTGTAATAAACAATTGTGTGCAGCTTGTCATTTGTGCCACAATTCATGAATAGTCAAATAGTTTAAACTTGGCTAGTTCATATTTCAATTTCATGTTGTAGAAATAGAGAATAAATATCTGACCAAACAGTGTAATCTTGGCAGATAAGTAGATAGGTAGAGTGAAAAAGGAGCTCAACAGTTTAATCTGAGCCCTTGGATGTAATAAGTGTAGACTTAGATAGGCTTTGCCATGTAAAAGAAAAGAAAAATTTGATAAGGGTTTGCCAGTCTAAGTGCACCCAAATAAAGAAGTGAAAATGTTAGGTTAAAGTAGGTAGGGTAGGTAGATGTTGGTTGCAGAATCATATATGATGGATGATGACTCTAAATGTGTTAATCTCTTACTTTCATCACAAGGCCAAGGCATACATTATATTGAAAACATCTCAAGCAAAGAAAAGTCAGAATAATTAACTTCCCCACTCATTTTCCCTAAATTTTCACTAATTTCCCCTAAAGCACTAAGGTATTTGCTAAATTAGAGGGGCTCAGAGCATTTCTCTGACTTCTGGAGGGACTAGACCCTCGGCCCAATAATTTATAAAGCCTAAGTACTTAAAATCATTAATTTCTCTCCATAAGTCTTTTCCTAAGTAAAATACTATTTTACTTAGGAAAACTACAAATATTTTTCATAAAATACCCTTTTCCACTTTAAGCTTAAGTTTGAATACACACAACAAATTTTTTTATGCTTAGCGCTTTCGTTCATTATCATATTAACTACTAACATATTATTATTTAAATCCCTTATAAAACTTTACCCTCTCCCGTATTATTGTAAACTATATAAATCCCCGAAATATTACATATCCCGCCCCTCGGTTAAATTATAACCATAATATATTCTTAATCGGGATTAATTAGTTAAATAGTAACTAATTAATAGCCCTAATCCCCCGCCACATTAATAAAGGATTAATTAACCCTCACGGTTAATTAACAGCCTCCCTGTCCAATCCCGTTAACCCCGATATAATTAATTAATCGTTAATTTAACGGGCCCACATCCATTATAACCCCGTCATTTCATATCCCCAAAAATCATCCGATCAGGTCCTCAAGATCTGACGGCCTTTATGCATATCGCGCGGCCCTTTGTGACCGCATGTTAGCGTGTGATCACAAAGCGGTTTCCTGAACAGTACCCCACCACGCGTCAAAAGATCTATGGAATCGCTGGCTCGAGGTCTATTACCACCTGTCCCCATAAGCGGTGCGATATGAAACCGCTTACCGCCTCCCCACAAAACGACAAAACGTCAAGTCATTTTTCATTAACATCACCCATCCAAAACCAAAAACCCGCCAATCTTTGACTTTTGCCAATAAAACAAAAACAAAATCATTTTCACTGTTTTATTCGGTAAACTTGTGCACCCATGCAAAAGAACGTCGAGGTCCGCTAGTCAAGTTTTCAGTCGCCAATCTACTCCCAAATCTTGTAGCCGACACCGCCCAGAACTCTCTAGCTACATCAGTACCTGAATTTCAATGTTCATCCCCAAGAAAGAGGTATTTATCAAATTCCCAACAAAAACCCTAGAAATACTAGTTTTCCACTGAAAATTGATGGAAAAGGACCAAATTTATAATAATTCAGTCATTATTTTCATCATTTAAGTCCCCCATAGCCTCTGTGTTTCCCATTTCACAAAGAAAACCACAGTTTCCTTCTGAATCCACAAGAACCAGAAACGGAAACTCCAGTGGCTTTGGATGTCACACCCATTAATGCCCCTCATCGAGATTTAGACTATCTCCCCTCAGTCCATGTTTTCCCTGATATAATTCATCAATGCCATGCCAATTATGACCCTAACCGCAGAGCAGTTATGTCTCCCAGCCAAACAGTCCTCTTCCCAATAACTGCTGAATCAATCAATGAAATGTTGCAATTTCACCCCAGTCAAGCTCTCACTCCCATTTCCATTGGAGATTTACTTGAGAAATCAACTAAATTATCCCAATCAGAACTTAATCGCCTCTGTCAGACTTTCATATTACAGAAACATCAGCCTAAGGGCCCACCTCCTTATATGCAAACTTTCTTCACAGATATGGGAAGACTCATAGTTGATATGATATCTTTAGTTATGGGATTCAACACTAGTGAGTTTGTTGATGAGTTAACCCTAGTGTTGTTGTCAATCTTTACTCCTGGACAGCCCCCTGCTGTTAAGTATGATTATGCCTCCTTTATTGCTGATAAAATTCATGACCAGTTCATGAGACTGGAGAATGAAAGAGTTTTCAAGTATACCACCTTCATATATCATCTCATGCTTTATTATCAGTCAGAAAATTTCCCTTTCCCTGTCATGAAACTTGATACCAAGGGCAATCCAAGGTCTATTATCTTTTGGACTTCCATCTTCCATAAATCCTTTGATTCCCCTTACTCCTATAATGAGTTCATTGATCATTTTGTTCATCCAGCAACCACCTTATTGGCAGGGATTTCCCTTCCCAGGATCAGTGGCGACATTAAGAGTATCCTTCAGCTCTCCAAGCAGTACAGAATAGGTGACTGGTATATTGGATGTGGAGCATGATTGTTCAGAGGTCTTTGTTTCAGCTGAATGTATACCTCAGAAAGTTTTTACACCCCTCCACGCAGGGGGGACTTGTCCCCCCCATGGGGGTTTGGGGGCTAGCAGTCCCCCGACGAAGGTTTCGGGGGCAGCGCCCCCGAAGCTAAAAACAGATGTAAAATTTCCTTGGAAAAGTATAGTAATTTCTAGTCAATCTTGGCCATTCATTAGGTGGATGATATGACAGTAGAAATTATGTTTAGTTTAGGGTTTTTTGCCCTAGAAGGAAACCCCTCTCTTTGTATGATGGCATTGTATTCTCTGAGCGAGAAGTAGAGAGGTGAGACTGTGAGAGAAAACAGAGGATATTACAACGGATCTGTTGTAGGTTGTGTTTCTTCATTTTGCTGGATAATAGAAAAGAAGGACTAGTTGTTCGGGGTGGACGTAGCCCAAACTGGGTGAACCACATATATCTGTGTCTCTCTTGTTTTATGCATTTTTTCTGTGTTTATATTTCTGCAATATTTTATGTGTTCCATTGCTCTGTAATATATAATTTTCTAACAACTGGTATCAGAGCCGAAGGTCTATTTGGTTGATAAACTCACAGGAAATAAGGGTTCCTCGTTCGAGTGGAAGCAATGGTGGAAGATGGTAAGTCTAGGGTCGAGAAATTTAACGGCCAAAACTTCTTGCTGTGGAAGATGCAAATGGGAGATTATCTGTATCAGAAAGATCTATACCTACCATTGGGCAGAAAAACAAAGATGCCGACGGGTATGATAGATGAAGAATGGAACCTTCTCGATAGAAAGGCACTCAGAATAGTATGGTTGTGCCTCGCAGCGTCAGTCGCCTTCAACATTTCAAAGGAAACAATGACAGAGGGTTTGATTAAGGCATTGGAGAAACTATATGAAAAATCCTCGGCCTCAAACAAGGTATTTCTTATGAAACGGTTATTTAATATGAAGATGTCGGAAGGTGGATCTGTTGCAGACCATTTAAATGATTTTAATACTGTTACAAGTCAGTTATGTTCTGTAGGGGTAAACTTTGATGATGAAGTTAGAGCTCTGTTATTCTTGTGCTCATTACCAGAAAGTTGGAATGGTTTAGTAATGGCCATTAGTAACTATGTTTCTGGATCTAGTACTTTAAAGTTTGATGATGTTGTTGGTGTTATCCTTAGCGAGGAAATGCGATGGAAAATCTCCGGTGAGACATCGAGTAATGCTTTGAGTGCAGAGTCTAGGGGAAGAAAAATGGAAAGAGGAAAGAGCTCAGGATATCGCAGTAAATCAAGGAAAGGCAGATCCAAGTCCAGATCGGGGATAGTGTGCTAGAAATGCGGAAAGAAAGGACACCTAAAGAAAGATTGTAGATCTCGGAAGGGAAAAGAAGGAGATGCACAGCAAGAAAACAATCATGAAGCAAATGTGACAGGTGAGGTGTTACAAGATGCTTTGATTCTTTCTTTCAAAAATATTACTGATTCCTGGGTGGTAGATTCAGGGGCCTCATTCCATGCTACACCTGATAAGAAATACTTTCATGACTATGTTCAAGGAGATTTTGGACAAGTTCATTTGGGTGATGATGAACCCTGTAAAATTGTTGGAATTGGTAAGGTTCTTGTAAAACAGCAAAATGGAAACCAATGGCTACTAAAGGAGGTAAGGCATGTTCCAGATCTAAAGAAAAATCTGATTTCAATAGGCCAGTTAGGTGGTGAAGGTTGTGTGACAACTTTCATAGATAAAGCTTGGAAGGTCACCAAAGGAGCCCTGGTAATAGCAAAAGGCGAAAAGGTTGGTACATTGTATTTATGCAATGGTATTTCTAAATTTGTTAATGCTTTAACTTCCAAAGGAGCAGATGTAGCATTATGGCATCATAGGCTTAGACACATGAGTGAAAAGGGGATGAAGATTCTTCACTCAAGGAATTTGTTGTCGGGTTTGAAGGATGTTGATTTGGACTTCTATAAGAATTGCATTTATGGAAAACATAAGAGAGCCAGATTTCTCAGAGTTGGGAAAGAAAAGAAGAGCAAAAAATTAGAGCTTGTGCATACAGATGTATGGGGACCTACTCAGGTATCATCTCTCGATGGCTCTTGTTATTATGTTACTTTTATTCATGATGCAACTAGAAAAACTTGGATTTATTGTATTAAAAATAAATCTGATGTATTTGATACTTTCAAGAAATGGAAAGTTTTGGTTGAGATTGAGACAGGAAAGAAATTGAAGTGTCTTAGATCAGAAAATGGAGGTGAATATTGCAGAAAAGAGTTTGATAGGTACTATTCAGAGCATGGAATTTGCAGAGAGAAGACAGTTCCAAGAACACCACAAAAAAATGGTGTGTCAGAAAGGATGAACAGAACGATCATGGAGCATGCAAGGTGCATGAGATTGCATGCAGGATTGCCTTTACAGTTTTGGGCAAATGCTGTAGATACTGTTGTTTATCTAAAAAACAGAGGCCCTTTAATTTCCTTAGATGGTGGGGTTCCAAAGGAAGCATGGACAGGTAAAAAGGTAAACTACTCTTTTAAAGCCTTTTGGTTGTGAGGCCTTTGTCCATATTGATAAAGAAAATAGAACAAAGCTTCAGGCAAAATCAAAGAAATGTACCTTTATTGGATATGGTGTTAATGATTTTGGTTATCGCTTATATCATTACGAAAATCACAAAATCATTAGGAGCAGAGATGTAATATTCAATGAAAAGGTCTTATATAAGAATCAGTTGCAGGAAAAGAAACAGGAAAAAGAAAACAAGGAATACGCAGTTCTTGATGAAATCACTGAAAAAGTAAAGGTGCCTGAAAATAATAATAATCAACAACCACAACAACAACAACCACCACAACAGCAACAGGCACCCCAAACACCTGAAAGTGTTGTTAGAAGATCTACCAGGATAAGTAGACCCCCTGAACAATACTCTCCTTCATTATATTATTTATTGTTGACTGATTCTGGTGAACCTGAATGTTATGAAGAAGCAATGCAGGTTGAAAGCAAGAAGAAGTGGGAGGTAGCCATGGAAGAAGAGATGGACTCCTTAATGCATAACCAGACTTGGGACTTAGTCAGGTTACCTGCAAGAAAAACTACATTGAAGAATAAATGGGTTTACAGGATGAAGGAAGAAGATGGAGGAAAACAGAGGTACAAAGCTAGACTTGTGGTGAAGGGTTTTGCACAGAAGAAAGGTATTGATTTTGATGAAATATTTTCTCCTATTGTTAAAATGACTTAAATCATAGCTATTTTAAGTCTAGTAGCAGTTGAAGATTTGCATCTTGAGCAGTTAGATGTAAATACACCTTTCTCCATGGGGATTTAGAGGAAGATATATATATGCAGCAGCCACAAGGATATGAGGTGAAAGGGAAGGAGAAACTAGTGTGCGGGTTGAAGAAGAGCTTGTATGGCTTAAAACAGGCTCTAAGGCAGTGGTATCTAAAATTTGACAAGTTTATGTCTGAACAAGGTTATACTAGATGTCACTCTGATCATTGTGTTTATCCGAAAAAAGCAAAATGATGGCAGCTATATTATATTGTTATTGTATGTAGATGGCATGCTTGTTGCAGGGTCTAACATGCAGGAAATAAATGTGCTCAAAAGAAAATTGGCAAATTCATTTGCAATGAAGGATTTGCGAGCTGCAAAACAAATCCTTGGTATGAGAATAACTAGAGACAGGAAAAATCGTAAATTAACATTGTCTCAGAATGAGTACATACAAAAGGTGTTGAAAAGATTTAATATGCACAATGCAAAACCAGTTAGTACACCTTTTGCTAGCCATTTCAAACTTAGTAAGGAAATGTGCCCAAAGACCCAAAAAGACATGGATTATATGTCTAAAGTTCCATATGCATCAACAATTGGAAGCTTAATGTATGCAATGGTTTGCACAAGGCTTGATATTGCACATGCAGTGGGAGTTTTAAGCAGGTACATGAACAATCCAGGAAAGGAACATTGGATGGCAGTGAAATGGATTCTCAGATATTTGAAAGGTACCACAAATCAAGCATTATGCTTTGGTGGTTCAAACATTTCTCTACAGGGATATGTTGATGCAGATATGGCAGGTGACAAAGATAATAGGAGGAGCACTACAGGATATGTATTTACTGCTGGTGGAACAACTGTCAGTTGGGTTTCAAAAATCCAAAGTGTTGTTGCACTTTCAACAACAGAAGCAGAGTATGTTGCTGCTAGAGAGGCTAGTAAAGAAATGATTTGGTTACAAAGGTTTATGGGTGAATTAGGTAAGAAGCATGATGTGGGCACATTATACAGTGATATCCAAAGTGCCATTCATCTTGTAAAGAACTCAGCATTTCATTTCAGGACTAAACACATACAGCTCAAGTACCATTTCATACGATCAGTGTTGAAAGATGGAGAGTTGAAGTTGGAAAAGATACACACTAGCCAGAATCCTGCAAATATGCTAACAAAAGTTGTAACCAGAGAGAAACTAAGAATATGCTTAGTTTCAATTGGTCTTCAAGGATGACGATGAAGATGAGAAACATCCAGGTCTAAAGAGGAGTCATTATCCAGCAAATCAAGCAGTGATGGAGTTGCTACAATCATTCTCCAAGTGGGATATTGTTGGATGTGGAGCATGATTGTCCAGAGGTCTTTGTTTCAGCTGAATGTATACCCCAGGAAGTTTGTATACCCCTCCACGCGGGGGAGTGCGGGGGGGACTTGTCCCCCCTGCAGGCGTCCGAGGGGGCCGATCCCCCCCGGTTGAGGGGTTTGGGGGCTAGCGGTCCCCCGGCGGGGGTTTCGGGGGCAGTGCCCCGAAGCTTAAAATAGACGTAAAATTGCCTTGTAAAAGTATAGTAATTTCTAGTCAATCTAGGCCATTCATTAGGTGGATGATCTGGTTGTAGAACTTATGTTTAGTTTAGGGTTTCTTGCCCTAGAAGGCAACCCCTCTCTTTGTATGGGGGCATTGTATTAAGGCTGTGTAATAGATGTGTATTCTCTGAGCGAGAAGCAGAGAGGTGAGACTGTGAGAGAAAACAGAGGATATTACAACGGATCTGCTGTAGGTTGTGTTTCTTCATTTTGCTGGATAATAGAAAGGAAGGACTAACTGTTTGGGGTGGACGTAGCCCAAACTGGGTGAACCACATATATCTGTGTCTCTTGTTTTATGCGTTTTTTCTGTGTTTATATTTGTACAATATTTTATGTGTTCCATTTCTTCGTTATCTATAATTTTCTAACATGGTATTTATACAAGAATTATACAAAAATCAGGATATATGGGTGTGAGCTTTTCCCTTTCAAGTTACCAAAATACGTTCCAATGAGACTGTTTGCATTGGAATATTTCAGACAAATGATAAATTCAAACTTGGTTCATTTTCACAAAGCCAAAAAGAAAGCACAACTCAGAATCAAGAATCAATTAGGCCCTTTCGTCTACAACAATAGGGAAGCATGGAGAGAAGCAGAGAGAATTTTAGAAGATCACCTTAAATTACACAAAAGTTTTGGTTGGGTTCCATATGACCCTCATAGCTTTATCTGTGATAGAAGAATGAAGAATAGGTTGTCACCATATATACACCATAGAATCCCAGAGATTGAACAATTTTCCAACATGGATGAATGGAGGGAAGGGACCTTAGTAGAAACTGATAGTGAGCAGGTCAACATAGAAAATGTAATGAAAGATCTTGAAAAGACTCTTGACCTAGATTCTTTTGGACAGGTGCAGTTTGAAACTTCTCAGAAGTCAGCATCAGGGATAAGTGCCTCAATAGCTGGGAACTCTCAAAGGCACTCACAGCAGACCGATACACCACTTACAGGGACTTCCAAAGGTAAAGAAACAGAGACAAGCACTCAGGCTACAAAACAGTCAATAATGTCTAAACAGCCTGAAACTTCTAAGGAACAGGCCCAAATGCACACTCCTCCAACTCAAGGCAATGTGGGAGAACCCCCAATCTTGCAGACTCCTCTGAATGAGGAAAAGAACAAAAAGAGAGATAGGGAAGTAGCTACCCCTGCCAGTGGACCCTTAGAATAGCCTAGTGCTAAAAGGCATAGGCTAAATCCTCTTTCAAAAGAGGAATTTTTTGAAGAGACTATTGATAGTCAAAGAAAAGAAGGTGTAGATAGTCATCAAACTTTCCCAGTAGGTGGGACATCTACTAGCTCACAGAGACAGGAGCTGGAGAGACAACAAAGTGCAGAGGTATCATCTTTTAGGCCACCAAGAAAAGACAATCCAGATATCAAAAAGAAGTTTAAAGAAATAAAAGCCAGAAATGAGCCATTGAGGATCCAGGTCTACAATCAGTATTTGAAAATGGCTCCCACTAATCAAAACAGATTGATGTCAGCCTATGACATCAAAGAAGGTAAAATGATAATGAGTTTTTTCAAACCTAAAGTGCAACAACCTCAATCAGCAGTAGATTACCTCAAAACCAATTTTGAGGTCATGGCAAAGGACATTCATCCCTTGGACCAAATTGAGTTACACAAACAGACAGGGGAGATGGTCTACTCTACATTGACTAGTAATGTTGGCATTATGATACATATGTTGTACTTGATGGCAACCCACTCATCTCAGATAATAAATTTCATGTAGAGAAAAAATTCACGCACTTTCATGCAAGGAAAAGCGCGTATATGTTGGAGAACTTACCTTTGGTCCATGGTAGTTAGTCCTTGGTATTTGAACCTATGAGGAAAAGCACGTATATGTTGGAGAACTTACCTTTGGTCCATGGTAGTTAGTCCTTGGTATTTGAACCTATGAGGAAAAGCGCGTATATGTTGGACAACTTACCTTTGGTCCATGGTAGTTAGTCCTTGGTATTTGAACCTATGGTTTTGGACCATGGTACCTCGTCAAAAGTGTTGATCTCACGCAATTTCAT
Organism: Pinus tabuliformis; assembly: GCA_031772625.1. Taxonomy (NCBI): domain Eukaryota; kingdom Viridiplantae; phylum Streptophyta; class Pinopsida; order Pinales; family Pinaceae; genus Pinus; species Pinus tabuliformis. Next base: position 841,360,613 of record CM062815.1, read on the forward strand.
GGTTGGTTCATGGTATTAGTCTGACAGTTTTTTTGATCCTATGGTTTTGGCCTGTGGTATTGTGAAAGGCCTAAGACTATATAAAGCAAAGGAGATCACTTGGCTAATTCATTCTTGCAAATCGAATATCTTAAGATCTGAAATATTGGGTTATTGTTTTAAAAGTTTGATCTATGAAAGGGAAGTTGAAAGCGAATCTGTGAAGGGTGATCTCTCGAGCGCTGCAGCTGAGGAAGTGCAGAGGCGCCACAGAAGGCGCAGTGCGGAGATGCCACAGAGGCGCCACAGAAGGCGTAGTGCGGAGACGCCACAGAGGCGCCACAAAAGGCGCAGTGCGGAGACGCCACAAAGGCGCCACAGAAGGCGCAGTGCGGAGGTGCCACAGAAGGCGCAGTGCGGAGACGCCACAGAAGGCGCAGTGCAGAGACACCACAGAGGCGCCACAGAAGGCGCAGTGCGGAGGCGCCACAGAAGGCGCAGTGCGGAGGTGCCACAGAAGGCGCAGTGCGGAGGCGCCACAGAAGGCGCAGTGCGAAGACGCCACAGAGGCGCCACAGAAGGCGCAGTGCGGAGGTGCCACAGAAGACGCAGTGCAGAGACGCCACAGAAGGCGCAGTGCGGAGGCGCCACAGAAGGTGCAGTGCAGAGGCACCACAGAAGGCACAGTGTGGAGGCGCCACAGAAGGCGCAGTGCGGAGGCGCCACAGAAGGCGCAGGTGCGGTGGTCGCAGCACCATAGAAGGCGCAGGTGCAGAGTTTGAAAATTTATGAAAAGTGGTCCTTGTAAGAAAAGAAGTAGGGGGTTGTAGCTACCTTCCAGGAAAGACTGGAAAACGAGAGAGAGTTGTAGCTCTCTGCAGGTTGCAGCCTGTGTACTGGTAAAGGACTGCACCAGTACAAAATCATTGTAAAAGGAGTTTCTAATTTGAAAGAAGATAGAGACATATTGCAGCAGGTGGTTTTCACCCACATTGGGTTTCCACCTTACATCTGGTGTTCTTTGGTGTGACTATCTGTTTTTCTTGTTCATGCTCATTATTTTATGGTACTGATATGCAAAAATAATTCAAAGTATAAATAAGGAAGATTTGTTAAAAGAACTTGATAATACTGATTCACCCCCCTCTCAGTATTATTTCCAACAATTGGTATCAGAGCAGGTCCTTCGGAGAAGCTTGATCGCTTGAAGGAAGATCATTCATCATGAGCAACTACGAGAGGGAAGCATCAATCAGGCCACCAATTTTTGATGGGACAAACTTCAATTATTGGAAGGTAAGAGTTACTGCCTATCTTCAATCTCTTGGTACAGAAGTTTGGGATATCATAGATACAGGCTACACTTTTCCTTCAGCTACTCCTACAGATGCGGCCGAAAAGAAGAAATATGAAACAAATGCTAAAGCAGTCAATACTTTGTTGGGATGCTTATCTCAAACAGAATTCGTAAAGGTTATGCAATATAAATCTGCAAAAGAAATATGGGACAAGATTGTCTTGAGCTACGAAGGAGATGAACAGGTAAAGCGTGCTAAACTTCAAACTCTCAGGATTCAGTATGAGAATCTCAGGATGTATAATGATGAAAGTGTGGCTAACTATTTTCTTCGGGTAGATGAGATTGTCAATTGCATGAAAAATTTGGGTGAAGAAATAAAAGAGGTTATTGTGGTTGAAAACATTCTAAGATCATTGTCCCCCAAGTTTGAATCTAAAGTGTCTGCAATAGAAGAAAAGGAAAATCTACAAATTCTTACTATGTCTCAGCTTCACGGAATACTAACTGCTTATGAAATGAGAAAAGGAGGTCCCTCAGACAGAAGAGAAGCTGCTTTCAAGGCTTCAGGCAAAGGAGATTATTATGAAGCAAGTCACGTGCCAGAAGAAGAAGAAGAAGAATCGAATTTTGTCAGAAATCTTCAAAGGGGTTCTGGAAGGTTCAGAGGTAAGTTACCTTTTAAATGCTTTTCTTGTGGAAGAGTAGGTCATTATGCTACAAAATGTCCTTATAAGGATAAAGGAAAGGAACCTGCTAGATGGAACAAGAAACAGAGTGCAAATAAGAAAAGCTACTACACTCATGAAGATAGTGATGGTCTATCAAATAGTGATGAAGATGAACGAGGTAATGACTATAAATTGTTAATGGCATTTGAAGATGATGATTATGTGGATGCTATAGATGTGGATAGCCTTTATGAAGAAATTACTAGACTCAAGAGATGTATAGAAGAAAAGAATATGATCATTGATACTTTACAATTTCAAATTGATGAAAAGGAAAAAAAAATTAGAAGGTGAAATTGTTGGTCTTAGAAAAGAGATTGAGAAAACAAAAGCTATTAATCTTAAGTTTGTCAAAGGATCTGAAACTTTGGATGAGATTATCAATGTACAGCGTTCTCCACTAAACAAGACAGGTCTGGGCTATAATGGAGAAACTTCTCAAGCATCCACCTCAAAAAGTTATCTTGATGCAGCAAGAAGAAATGAGCAAAAGCACAATGGAGACCATCAGGTAAAGCAGGGACAAATTGCAAACAGAGACTATCAGGGGCAATCCGTCTTAAGGGTGAAAAAAAGCTACAACCAGCCACAGGTAAAATCTTCTCAATTTGGTTCAAGAATGGATGACAATAGAAATTACAATCATTTGGCCGGTAGATTTGATAACCGCAGAAGTTTCTTCAATGGAAAATGCTTTTCTTGCGATAACTTTGGTCACAAAGCAGCTCAATGTGTTGCATATAAAACGATCATGACTAGAGAAGCTCAAAAACAAAGAAGTATGACCGGGATTACAAAAAGGACCTATAACAACTTTTCGGTTCTTGAAAATGAAGTTGAATGTTCTATTTGCAATAACTTTGGTCATGAAGATTCTGAATGCAAGAGCAGGTTTCAGCAGACAAAGGAACAAGCCTCAAGCACCAAAACATGAAGAATAAAGGAACCACAACCAGAAAGATGTGGGATAGCATTTTATGCAGAGGGACAGGAAAATCTATGGTACATTGACAGTGGATGTTCGAAGCATATGACAGGTGATAAAGAAAAACTTGAATCATATTCTGCTCTAGAAAAAGGAAAGAAAGTTTCCTTTGGAAATGATACTCCTGCAACTATAAAAGGAAAAGGCACTGCTCAGTTAAAAGAAAAGGTCAAAGCTGGAAATGTTTTGTATGTTGATGGATTGAAACATAATCTTCTAAGTGTCAGCCAGATGTGTGATCAAAGAACCGAGGTGATATTCAGATCAAATGGATGTCTTGTTCGTGATATTGATACAGGTAAAATAGTTATCAAAGGTAAAAGAACTCCAAATAATCTATACATATTTGAAGAAGGACAACAACAATGCTATCTGAGCAAGGATGATGAACACTGGGTATGGCATCGGAGGTTGGGGCATCTAAGCTTTTCACAAATAAGGAAAGCATGCAGATATCAGGCAGTTCGCGATCTTCCAGATATCAAAATTCCAGACAACACCATATGCAAATCATGTCAATTTGGAAAGCAAACCAGAACTAACTTTCCAGAGAAGGAAGGATCAGCTAGCATGCCTCTTGAGCTAGTTCATACAAATACATGTGGTCCATTCAGGAAAAGGACACCTTGAGGAGAAGAATACTTGATATTATTCATTGACGACTTCTCCAGGTTTGTTTGGTTAGGACTTATGAAGCACAAAGATGAAGCATTCGAAAAATTCAAATCCTTCAAAGCCTTGGTTGAAAATGAATCAGGACACAAAATTAAGTGTCTCAGATCCGACAGAGGTGGGGAGTTTACCTCAAATGAATTTTTCGATTTCTGTGAAGAACATGGGATAAGAAGAGAATTCTCTACAGCTAGAACTCCTAAAAAAAATGGAGTTGTGGAAAGAATGAACAGAACAGTCCAACAAATGGCTCGTGCTATGCTTGATGAGTCGGGTACTCCCGCAACTTTCTGGGGTGAAGCTGCACATGCTGCGGTTGTTATTATCAACAAAACAAATGTCCGTGTTAACAGCACTCAAACCCCTCATGAGATCTGGTGTGGTGAGACTCCTTCGGTGAAGCACTTAAAAATCTTTGGGAGCAAATGTTATATTAAGAATACTGATGAGCAACTTGGCAAACTTGAACCTAGAGCAGATGAAGGCATTCTTCTTGGTTATTCTCCACATAGCAAAGCATACAAGTGCTACAATAAAAGACTTGGCAGAATTGTTAACAGCATTGATGTAGTGGTTGATGAGAAGGGATACATTCCTAGGCAAGTACATCATGAAGACATCGAAGAAGATGAAGGCTACCCTCAAAGACAGAATGATGAAGAAGAAGAACCTCAAGAAGAACCAGAGGAGCAGACAAGAATAGAAGAGAAGACTCCATCCAGATATGTTCAGAAGAATCATCCAGAATCTCAGATTGTGGGGCAGAAAGAAGCAGGTGTACAAACAAGAAGAACAATTGCAGAAGCTTCAAGCTATTTGGCATTACTCTCTTCCACTGAACCACAAAATGTGAAAGAGGCATGCAAAGATGAATGTTGGGTCAAAGCAATGGATGAAGAACTTGAGCAGATCGAAAAGAACAACACTTGGGAGTCGGTTCCTAGACCAAAAGATAAGAATGTTATAGGAACAAAATGGGTCTTCAAAAATAAATTGAATGAAAATGGAGAAGTAATTAGAAACAAGGCCAGACTTGTTTGTAAAGGGTATGCGCAGCAAGAAGGAATAGATTTTGAAGAAACCTTTGCTCCTGTTGCAAGACTTGAGGCCATCCGAATGTTCCTTGCTCTCTCAAGCTTTCAAAACTTCAAAGTATTTCAAATGGACGTGAAATCAGTCTTTCTGAATGGAGACTTGGAAGAAGAAGTATACATTGAGCAGCCAGATGGTTTCATTCTTGGAAATGATCCAAATCTTGTATGCAGATTGAAAAAGGCTCTCTATGGCCTCAAACAAGCTCCAAGGGCTTGGTACTATCGTTTGGACAAATATATTCATCAACAAGGTTTTTCAAAAGGATCAACAGACAACAATCTTTATATAAAAGTTGAAAATGACAAATTGTTGATACTTCTTGTGTATGTAGATGACATTATCTTTGGCAGCAATGAAGCAGCTATGAGTCAAAGCTTTGCCTTGGTGATGCAGAAATAATTCGAAATGTCCTTGCTGGGAGAACTGACATATTTTCTTGGTTTGCAAATCCAACAAAATGAAGGAGGGATCTTCTTGTCTCAAACCAAGTATCTCAAGCAGATTTTGAAGAAATATGGTATGGAAGAAGCAAAACCAGTATGTACACCCATGGTCACAGGATGTAACCTCAGTGAAAATGATGAATCAGCAGCAGTGCATCAACCAACTTACAGATCTATGATTGGGAGTCTACTTTATTTGACAGGTACCCGACCAGACATCATGCATGCAGTGGGAATAGTTGGAAGATTTCAGGCAAATACAAAGGAAACTCATCTTCAGGCAGTAAAGAGAATCTTCAAATATCTTCAAGGGACTCAAAACTATGGCTTATGGTATTCTAGAGATACAGATCTCACACTTCATGCTTATACAGATGCAGATTGGGCCGGAAGCGTGGATGACAGGAAAAGCACAAGTGGTGGTGCATTCTTTATGGGTTCCAGATTAGTATCTTGGTTCAGCAAGAAACAGAGTTCGGTTGCCTTGTCTACAGTTGAAGCAGAATATTTTGTTGCTGCATCTTGCTGCACTCAACTCCTTTGGATGATGCAGACCTTGCAGGATTTTCAAATCACTTGTACACCACCCCTCTCCATCTTATGTGATAATACAAGTGCAATCAGCATTTCAAAGAACCCAGTCATGCATTCAAAAACCAAGCACATACCAATCAAGTATCACTTTCTTCGGGAACAAGTGCTTGAACAAAAGGTCAAGTTGGAGTATGTTCCTTCTAAGGAACAGGTTGCTGATATACTCACCAAACCATTTCCTAGGGAGACCTATGAATACCTCAGGCAAAAGCTGGGGGTTGTTGATGCATCATCTTGTTGTTGAATCTCTTCTGATTGTTGGTTGTACGCAAGGTTCATCTGAAGTATATGCGTACATGTGCTGGGTTGCGGATTGGTCAAAGATCGAATGGCACAGGTTCAGGGGGAGCATATGATGCATTGTTGGCATTATGGAGGAAGTACAGAAGGAGATCATGGATGCTGGTCTGAATATTGCTGCAATACGTCTCTATCTCTTTCATGCTCATGGATTATGGTTCTTCTTTGCAGATCTGGTTTATAGTCAGGGGGAGCATGTTCATAGGGGGAGCATAACCCTTTGCCCTTGATGTCAAAGGGGGAGAGTGTTTGGTTGTTGTTGCCATCAAGTCCAAAGGGGGAGATTGTTGGCATTATGATACATATGTTGTACTTGATGGCAACCCACTCATCTCAGATAATAAATTTCATGTAGAGAAAAATTTCACGCACTTTCATGCAAGGAAAAGCGCGTATATGTTGGAGAACTTACCTTTGGTCCATGGTAGTTAGTCCTTGGTATTTGAACCTATGAGGAAAAGCGCGTATTTGTTGGAGAACTTACCTTTGGTCCATGGTAGTTAGTCCTTGGTATTTGAACCTATTAGGAAAAGCGCGTATATGTTGGAGAACTTACCTTTGGTCCATGGTAGTTAGTCCTTGGTATTTGAACCTATGGTTTTGGACCATGGTACCTCGTCAAAAGTGTTGATCTCACGCAATTTCATGGTTGGTTCATGGTATTAGTCCGACAATTTTTTTGATCCTATGGTTTTGGCCCGTGGTATTGTGAAAGGCCTAAGACTATATAAAGCAAAGGAGATCACTTGGCTAATTCATTCTTGCAAATCGAATATCTTAAGATCTGAAATATTGGGTTATTGTTTTAAAAGTTTGATCTATGAAAGGGAAGTTGAAAGCGAATCTGTGAAGGGTGATCTCTCGAGCGCTGCAGCTGCGGAAGTGCAGAGGCGCCACAGAAGGCGCAGTGCGGAGGCGCCACAAAAGGCGCAATGCGGAGACGCCACAGAAGGCACAGTGCAGAGACGCCACAGAGGCGCCACAGAAGGCGCAGTGCGGAGGCGCCACAGAAGGCGCAGTGAGGAGGTGCCACAGAAGGCGCAGTGCGGAGACGCCACAGAGGCACCACAGAAGGCGCAGTGCGGAGACGCCACAAAGGCGCCACAGAAGGCGCAGTGCGGAGGCGCCACAGAAGGCGCAGTGCGGAGGCGCCACAGAAGGCACAATGCGGAAGCGCCACAGAAGGCGCAGTGCGAAGACGCCACAGAAGGCGCAGTGCGAAGACGCCACACAGGTGCCACAGAAGGCGCAGTGCGGAGGCGCCACAGAAGGCGTAGTGCAGAGGCGCCACAGAAGGCACAGTGTGGAGGCGCCACAAAAGGCGCAGTGCGGAGGCGCCACAGAAGGCGCAGTGCGGAGGTGCCACAGAAGGCGCAGGTGTGGTGGTCGTGGTGCCACAGAAGGCGCAGGTGTAGAGTTTGAAAATTTATGAAAAGTGGTCCTTGTAAGAAAAGAAGTAGGGGGTTGTAGCTCCCTTCCAGAAAAGACTGGAAAACGAGAGAGAGTTGTAGCTCTCTGCAGGTTGCAGCCTGTGTACTGGTAAAGGACTGCACCAGTACAAAATCATTGTAAAAGGAGTTTCTAATTTGAAAGAAGATAGAGACATATTGCAGCAGGTGGTTTTCACCCACATTGGGTTTCCACCTTACATCTGGTGTTCTTTGGTGTGACTATCTGTTTTTCTTGTTCATGCTCATTATTTTATGGTACTGATATGCAAAAATAATTCAAAGTATAAATAAGGAAGATTTGTTAAAAGAACTTGATAATACTGATTCACCCCCCCTCTCAGTATTATTTCCAACAGGTAAGGCCATGATGGCCCAAAGACTGGAGAATTCTTTGAATAATACAATTGCCCAATTACAGCTGGAGAAAGCCTCCTCACAGGCTAAAGACAATAGAATAAAATCCTTAGAAGAATTGATCATTGGGTTGGGTCATGATCCAAAATATGTGAAGGCTGCAGAAGCCTTAATTAAAAAGAAAGATGAAGACATAGCTACCTTAAGAAAGTAGCTAAAGTTGCCTCCTTCAAGGCATCCACAGACTACTGAGGTCATACAGCAAAGGTCTGAAGAAGAGCTGATGGACTTAGTCCTAAAACTTAATGAACAGCTGAAGGAGACTGAACAAGAACTAGAAAAATCATTGAAGGACAAGCAGGGAGAGTCGACCTCTCAGCCTCCCAATGTAATACCAGTGGTTTCCACTGCAGTCCCTTCAACCCTTGGAATAGCTCTGGCACCGAACATTCCAGTGGTCACAACAGAAGCAATAGCAGGAACAACAACAACAGGAACAACACCAGCAGAGACTTTAGGTCTAAGTACAGAGGAATTAATAAAATCAATGGAGGAGATGAAACTCCAAGTTTCAGAGTTACAAAAGGTAAAAGAACAATATGTTACCTTAGAACAGAGATATGATCTTTCAAAGATAAATTTTGCAGAAAAGGTGAGGGAAATTAAAGGATTAGAACAAAAAGTGAAATCATTAGAAAAAGACCTCACATTTGACAAGCCCTTGGCAGACATTAAGAAGATTCTTTGGACCAACATCACTCAGTCAATAAATGATGTTTGGCCATCAATACAAATAATTTTTGAGCAGATTGATTTGGTAAAGGCAGCCTTAGAAGAAATTCAGAGGACAAAAGCAGAATTAGGAAGGATGCCTGAGGAAGCCACTAGGCTCATAAATTTTTTGAATAGCAAGAATAAGTACTAGCTTGAAGAACTGGGCATTGAAGATAGAACAGGGACTATTCTGGAAGTCAAGAAGGTATTAACTAAAAGGTCTCTGATGCAAAATTTGGAAAGAAGATGCCAAAACATGCAGGAGGAAATTAATGCTTTTATGGAGAAATTTGGTATTTTGCAGAACAAAGGGCTACCCAGTCCTTTAGTTATAAATGATAAATTGATGAGGCACATAGATTATGTTGACAAACTGGATCAATATGCAAATAACCAGGCAAGTTCATCAACCAGCACATCAGCACCAAAGGCACTGCCTACGGGCAGAGTTCTCTATGACAATCTAGAAAACCTCTTCTATGTTGAACATGAGTTAAAGCATTTGTTTCCAGTTCAGCCTACCTTTTTCAAGTACACCAAGACTGATGAAATCCTCAGGAAACTTCAAAGGACCAGAATACCACAACAAAAATGGTGGGAAGAAATGCTAGAAATTTTGTAATTTGTCCTTGGTAAAAAGTAAATTTTGGTTATTTACTACAGTCAATGATGGTAAAGAGGATAAACAGAGATCAAACAGGTAAAGAGTATCAGAGCAGGTCAAAGTGTATCAGTGAGAAAGTAAAAAGCAGAATAGCCAGCACTAATTTACGAAGAAGACAGCAAGATGCCAAATCATAGGGCCTGACTCCAGCACACTCCCAAGAATAGGGACAGCAAACCATCAGTTTGCCTCTATCTGCTATCTATGAGACCATCTGTCTCTATTTTTATGTAACATATAGTTAGTCATCCTAGAATATATCTCACTTTGTTATGAGATATTTTATTGTAAAGTTTTTGTATAAATACTCCCTCATTCAGAGTATTGAGGGTGGATTCTTAGACATTGCTGTAAAACTGATTATTTTGGAATAAAGTGTTGTTGGACCAAATCTTGCATGGCTGGCTGGATGTAGAATTGATACAAAGGACTTTTCACAGGATTCAAGTGCAATACATCAGACAAATAAGTATTTTATAACTCATGTGTTATTGTTTTCCTGTTTAAATATTTCAATTATGTTCCATATCTGAATATTAAAACGAAAATCTTAATTCAGAAAGTGCTTTAGTGCAATCTATTTTCAATCATTTTTATTCTCAATGTTTTCCTCTAAACTATGATAAGCAAGGAAATCTTAATTGCTCCTGCTTCTTAGTTTATCATTTAAGTCATTTAGTAAAAAATCCTTAATTGCTTTTTACTGGTGATCATCCAAATTCCCTCTTCTCAAGACATGTGGAAGGATCCTTAATTGCCCTTCTTCACTTTTGAGCCCATCTCATCTTTTCAAATCATCATTTGTTCCCTGTTTAGCTATATTGCCCTGTGAAGCCATCCTTTGCAAAGAAACCAAATCCAGTTGAGCCATCTTCCTTTGACTCCATTAGCCCAATGGCCTGAAGTACTCAGTTATACCCCTCTGCTATTGAATTTCACCAACAAACTCAATCAAAATCCCAAAGCTCTAATAACTAGCCTAAAACCTTATAAAACAAAGCTAAATCTTAAAGAGAGAGCCCTCTCTAGGTACAGATTGGCTAGATTCTGTGCCCAAAAGTTGGTTTGTGGTTACCTCGGACCCCTTTCCTCTTTTTATAACTTCTAGGAAAATTTGAGTGATAACACAGTCGAAGATAGAAAAAATACTCCTGTAGTTGGGGATGTAGGATCTTCTTCGATTATAGCTTCGGTAGATGAAGTAGGTGAAGTTATGGATTTGATTTCAGATCTTAATATTTTAGGAAGTCTTTGTTGACCTATGAATGGAATTCGAGTTTGAGTGGGTGGTGTGGAACTTCAAAGTCGTGGTGGAGTGAGCGGATTTGTGGGAATTAAGCTTCTTCCTCGTCCTACAAATCTACCTCTAGAGTCTCTTTCCCTACGCATATCATGTTTTTATTTGATGATTTTTTTTTTTAACTTCTATTTGCACTTCCCCAACAACGGCACCAAAATGTTTAGTCAATTTAATGTTCTTAAATTGTAAGCATAAATTATCGACCATGGCAAGTAAACTGATGAAGTGCAAGTGCACTATATGTGCTAGAAGTCGTTTATGTTATTAAGGTGATTATGTTATTGTTATCTAAATTAATGTCAAACTCTAGAATCAGTGTTGAGAAGATGTTAATATCTAGACTAGAATCTTATTTCTAATATTTTATTGTTGATTGATTATCCTAAATGTTATCTCTAGAATTAGTTCTAATTGAATTGAGTTTTTAGAATATGTTAATTTAATCTTCTTTTCAACTTATCAATTGTTTTTAGATTTTTATGCTGCAATTAAACAAAGATAATTTATGAAAGCATGAAATGACATAAAGAAATCCTAATTTATCAACTTAGAAAATGAAATATGCTTGAATTCAGATGCTGAGAAAGATTGTCACTCTTATCTACTGCAACTTTATTTCAATGCAAAAGCAAAACATAAATGAGATTATTGAACTATGAAATCACTAAGTTATGAATGAAACGAATTTACTGAGTTATGCTAGGTATTAAGAAAACAAAATGATTGATTTTATACTAGATATTAAGCAAACAAAATTAATGATATAAAGATCAATAAAGTGAACCTAGTCGCAAACTTCATTGAACTGTATCTTAAAAATACGAAAATAGGGCATCCATGAGTTAAATCTATGAAGCAAAATAAAATCTAATTGTAGTGAATCAAAGGCCTAATCTGCATGCAGGGGCCCTCCATGAGTCATTTGGTTGCCTTAAATCAACAACACATAAAATTTATGAAATGAGATCTTTGTATTAAGTGAAAAAGGGTTCAATAAGATGCTCAAAATTGCATACAGTGATGCGCACGTTACACAGAGCTGCCATTGTTTTTATAGAGTTCTAATTAACAATATGAGAAATTCAAGCCTACAGGACTTCACTACAATCCTTATCAAAACTAAATCATATCGCTTATTTGTCGATTTTCTATTGAAAAAGCAAATCAATAAAATCTCTTGAAACTCGGACTCTGTTCTAGTGCACTGTCCTATTGTTGACCACCATGGTTGATCATGTTATGGTGTGGATCTCCTAGTGAATTAGCTCAAATAAATAGGAATAAATCCATGAAGTAGTTGCACATCTGTGGATTAGCTACAGAATCAAGTCAATTTTGTAGCTACATGTAAACTTTAATAAAACAATAAGGGATATTTACAAAATATGAAAAAGAGGACATATGAATGTTTACCTTATCAAAACCTTATGTTTATTGCATTTATTTGGATGATAGCGATAGGAAAAAGGAGGTAAATATGGACAAAAAGGATGTCGAGATAAAGCATTTATTGAAATATGGCAACAAGAATATTCCAATTTAATTTGTCCTTGAATTAAATTGTGAATTAAAATCGAATTTAGTCTTAACAGCGACTTGGAAATAATTAATTTATTTATTTTAAATTAATTAGTTGTAGAAATTCAAGTTAGAAGTCTTTCTGAAGTCATGCAAGAGTTATCCCTTAAATTAAGGAGATAAGATTGAGTTATATTTGATTTGTAATTAGTTAAATCAGTTTACTGAGTTAACTCCAGTTAAATTAGTTCCAAAGTATTTGAGGAACTAATAGAGAATTAACAAACAATTGATGCATGCATGCACTCAACTAGTGTTACTCCAGTTAACTGAAGATTCCCTCATCAGAAACTCATGCATGTCTATTCTGAGAAAGACCGAGTTGATATTAATGTCAAGGACAGTGTACTATCAGTTGCATGTTTTTTCTCATGGATAAAACTCATGCATGCAGTCAAGGATTTAATCCTTGAGGATTACGCAGTTTTGGAAGAGATCATCCACTTGGTAATAGGAGAATCATCCACACGGAACAACGCAAGGAAATAGGAGCTTGGAGGGTAGAGAGGAAGGCTGGAGAGAAGGCAAGATTGCCTGTGAGCATCTGTGATGATTGTACTGAGAGCTGGCTAGCTGTGAGAGCTAAGGCTTTGTATAATTCCTATGTATTTCCACCTTATATGATAATACAAATAGTGGGTTTTTTAGTTGAGGCTTTCCCCAAAGTATTTTCATGTGTATTGTGCCATTGATTCTTATTCTTCTGGTTATATTTTTCAGCTCAATCTTTAAGCTTTCACAAATTGATAGTAGAAGTAGATTACATTATTCTAATTTGATTTATATTGCATAATCGGGTTAAGCTGGATTTGTAGAAATTTTCTACATGGTATCGGAGCTGTGAACAATATACTGAGAAGAGAATTCAAAGTTTGAAGTTTGGTGTTTCAGTGCAAATCAAATTCATATCATACTTCAAGGTTGGCCAATGGCGTTCTATGGCTTGAGACTCGAGTATGCCTTGGAAGGTAGCTCGAATTACATAGCATGGAAAGATAAAATGGAGGTTGTATTAGAATACAATGGCTTGAGGAGGTTGTATTAGAATACAATGGCTTGAAGGAATTCATTGATCAAGAAATCCCAAAGCCAGCTTCAACTCATGCACAAGAGTTGGCTGAATGGAAGAAGTGTGTGGTGAAGGCGAGACAGATCATCCTTGAGGGAGTTCGAGACCATATTGTCTCGAGTCTCCATGGGAAGGATACTCCATTTTCAATGTGGAAGACATTGAAGGACCTCTACCCGAACAGTAGCAACCAGAGGAAATTAGCGCTCAAGGATAAGCTTCGAAAAATTAAGATGGATAAGGGCGATACTATTTCCACATATCTGAACAAGCTCACCACCTGTAGAGATGAGCTTGGCAGTGTAGGAATAACTACTGTCGATGATGGTATGGTGAGCCTCGCTCTACCAGGACTCTGTGAATGGAAGGAAGAAACTGTCAGATTGGGAACAACTGTGGTCAGATCTTATGCAGGAGGAGATCAAGAGGAGCACACGAGATGGTTCTTCATCCAAGGATGATGATGAAGAAAATCTAGCCTTAGCAAGTAAGGCAAGGAAAGGGAAGGGGAAGGCTTCCCATTTCAAATCGAATTCTTCTCATGGAGGGAAGAAGGGTGACATTTCTAAAGTGAGATGCTTTAATTGTCATGAGATGGGACATTATGCGACTAATTTCCCATCGAAGAAGTCCAGGAATGGATCCTCGGAAGGATCAGAAGGTGAGGCATTAGCCTCAGTTCAAAATGGACTTTACCCTCATCGCATGCATGGTGTCATTGATGATGGGTTGTGTCTGGTATCTTGACAGTGGAGCCTCATTCCACATGATCGGTGATAAAAATTTATTCTATGCCTTGGATGAGAAAGACCTCAAGATGCACATAGAGATGGGTGACGATGGAAGGTATAATGTTTCAGGAATGGGCACGGTTGCTTTTCAAAGGGAGCATGCAGCTCCTCTCACCTTGACAGATGTGATGTGTGTGCCTGGACTGAAAAAGAACTTGGTATCGGTCACGATGTTGGAGGAAAAAGGCTATGATGTTGTCTTCAGTAAAGGAAAGGCATTCCTAAGACACATAGCCACGGATCAAACCAACGGGATAGGGATTCAAGTGAAGAATCTCTATAGACTAGATGATTGTGCAACATTGAGTACAAAAGAAAAATTGGTGTAAAGCCAAGACATTGGTGAGTTGTGGCACAAGCGATTGTGCCATTTTCATCATGGGGTTTTGAAGATATTACAGCAGATATCTATAGGACTTCCCAAAGGTAAACCTGAGCAAGTTGACACATGTAAAGGTTGTACCTTGGGAAAGTACACCAAGTCTTCCTTTCATGATTGAGACAATCGAGCAGAGGCTATCTTAGAGTGAGTTCATATTGATGTGTGTGGACCATTCTTGATGGCATCCACGACGAAGCAAAGGTATTATGTGATTTTCATTGATGACTATTCTCGTAAATTCTGGATTTATTTCATGCAAAAGAAGGACCAAACTTTCACAAAGTTTTGTGAGTTCAAAGCTTTGGTTGAGAAAGAGTCTGGGAAGAAGATCAAGGCCTTGAGAAGCGACAATGGTGGAGAATATGTCTCTCAAGAATTTAAGGACTTATGTGCAGCAGAAGGAATTAAACGAAAGTTGACGACACCTCATAACCCACAGAAGAATGGGGTGGCCGAAAGGAAGAACAAAACTATTCTAAGGGCTACACGAGAAATGTTGCATGACCAAGGCCTACCACTTCACTTGTGGGATGAGGCATGCAACACAATGGTCTATTTGCAGAATAGAAGCCTGCATCGCATACTTGGGATGAAGACACCAAAGGAAGCTTTCTCCGATAAGAGACCAGATGTGGGTCACTTCAAGATCTTTGGCTCATCAGTATATTTCCATGTGAAAAAGGATGCACAGAAGAAGCTTGAGCTGACAACATAGATGGGGATATTTGTGGGGTACACTAATACACCTCACAACTATCAGGTGTACTTGCCTACCAGTCGGAGGACGATGGTTCGATGTTTCCTGTGAGCATATGTGAGGATTGTACTGAGAGCTGGCTAGCTGTGAGAGCTAAAGCTTTGTATAATTCCTATGTATTTCCACCTTGTATGATAATACAGATAGTGGGGTTTTTAGTTGAGGCTTTCCCCAAAGTATTTTCATGTGTATTGTGCCATTGATTCTTCTTCTTCTGGTTATATTTTTCAGCTCGATCTTTAAGCTTCCGCAAATTGATAGCAGAAGTAGGTTATAGTATTCTGCTTTGATTTATATTTCATTATCAGGTTAACCTACCATTATATTTTCTACAACAGTTCTTGGACTCTACAGCCTCCATAATATGCAAGTGTGTGCACAAAGTGTGAAATATGTTCATGGACTGTGGCATGTCTTGGTCCCTTTCCTACCATAGCATGATCCATTTTATATATGTTTCTTCATTGCTTCCAATAGGGTAATATTGTTCCTTAATCACATCTTAAAAGATTTCCAAGAGGGTGAGACTAAAAACAATGTGTAATCCTCTATAACTATTTTAATACATTAAGATTCCCACCAATCCTTGATGAGGGGGGCAGCATTAAGCATTGCAAAAGTAATATTTTCTCTATCAAAAAAATTGTGCATTGAAAATATCCTTCCATCAAATTTAACCATTTATCTAGAGCATCTACATCTATCTGGCCTTTGAAAATAGTAATATGAAAGTTAACTTGTTCCTTAAAGGGGGTGACACCTCTAAAGTGACTAGTGGATGAAGATGTGTCACCTATTTGTAATCGTCGAACGATCTAGGAAAATTTGTCTATAATTTTGTTCCTTTGTTGCTCGATGGATTCTTCAAGAAAAAAATTGATAGGATCTCTTGGTCCCTTATCTTTATATTCTTCTACCATGGGAGGTTATCAGGTCGACAAGGAAAGTATTGTAAGGGTTCAAGTAGTTAGAGTTCCAACTCCTCACACCCTGAAGTTGTTGGGGACATGCAGAGAAAAGTATAGAAATAGGAGACTACTCTAATACCATTGTTCTATATTTATGAAGGAATGAAATGAAATACAGATATAAACAAAAACACAGAGTTACAGTGAAATTGAACTTCAATTAATAAACAGCAAATGTTGAAAATTGTTTACATGAAAAATGAAATCAAACTAGCTCAAGTGATGGTAGCTTATCTATGATAAGGGATGTGACAACTACATGCCTTCTAAACTATGCTACAATGAGGCTCTGAGGCTTTCTATCATAAAAAAAAAAAAAAATGAGAAACCCTAAAGGTCCAAAAACCTAATACTAGGAGATGAAGATCCAAAATCTTGTGGGCCCCAGTGGGGTTAGTTGGAACCTCAAATTCCTAGGGTCGTAACTTTAGCATGCGATCTCTATTTGGCATGCACGATAGCCCAATAGAAATTCTATCCGAGGAAAACAACTTTCAACTATAAATGTCAAAATGTGAGATGTAATCTACCCATGTAGCATTGTATACTAGTATATCATCCAAATAAACAATAAAAAATGAATATGTAAAAAGGCACATTACATCATTCATTAATCTCATAAACATAGCTAATGTGTTACATAGGCCAAATGACATGACAAACGAATCACACAAACATTTCCTAGTTTTGAAGGCAGTCTTCTAGGTATCTTCTTCTTTGACTTGTACCTGGTGATATCCAGACTTTAAGTCCAACTTGGTGAATTATTTTTCTTGGAGGCTCATCCAACATATTATCTATCTTAGGAAGGGGGTATCTATTCTTGAGAATGATTTTCTTCAATGCCCTATAATCTATACACATCCGCTAAGTATCATCCTTATTTGGCACAATGATAATGGGTGAACCACATGGTGATGTACTCAATTGAATGACATTGTGTTCCAATAGCTACTGCAATTATTTCTTCACCTCAATTTATTCTATGACCAACTGTTTGTATGGCCCAATGTTTGGCAATGTCAAGTTTGACAATAGTTGGATCTTGTGCTCCACTTCCCAAGTCTTAGGTGGTAACCCTTTAGGCTCTCAAAAAACTTCCTTTTATTCCTATAGCAACTCTTATAGTAGTTATTTTTTCTTCTTAGTACACCCTTCGAAGGATTCCTTGCATCTTACTGACTCTTCTATAGATTGATTTTATCTTAGAAACAATAAAACATGCTTTTCGTTGGAACTAATCATTTTCTTGGCTTGGTTGGCACTTAGCAGTGGGATTTTTGACTTGCCTTTGTGTGCATTGGTGATGAATGATTTTCCATCCTTGATGAGCAAATATCGGTTATATATTTGGATTAATATTGCAACTCGCATGTACATATAGGGAATCCCAAACACAACTCCACATACATCAAGGGGAACCACATCTATTTCTACTTCATCAATAAAATCAACACTGATAGAAAATCTAGGTTTGCACTATTTTGTTACCTTCGAATTTACATCCTTATTTACCCATCCCAATGGATATGTATTTGGATGATCACAAACTTCCAGCCCCAACTTCTTGACCATATCTATTGCAATGAAAATCATTTTTGTCCTGAGTTACATAGATCATCAATATTGTGACTTGTATCTTTATATGGATGAGTTTAGTCATTTCTTTCTCTTCTTATTACTCAATGCTAGTCAAATTCACCTCCTTCTGCACTAATGTACATACAATCTTCTCATCCACATCTGAGTTTATTTCAACTTGGTTGCTTGAATTTATGACCATGAGATTCTTCTTATTATTGTATTTCTTCTTTTTCTTTGGGTTCATCTTTAGATGCAACTTCAAACACTTCTCCTCCATACGGTCTTCAATGTTGTAGTGGTTGCACTAATTGTTGGGATCTTTTCGCTGGTGTATTTTGGCTACCATGTTTTTATATTTCCCCCATTTTTTCTTCTTCTTTCACTCCTTAGAAGAGTATTGTTGCTCCTTTTTCTTCGATCCACTTTATACGGTGCTCTCTTTAGGCCTTTTTTCTATAGGTAATGTGCCTATACACAATCCTCATCCACTAATTTAGGTTTGAACAACATCATTTACTCCTGCAGCTAGCAATGCAGACCCCCCAAATACTTGAGGAGTACATCTGGGTTCTTTGGGGAGATACCAAAATCATGGCCATATTTCTAAATTTTGTTGTATAGTCCTGCACACTTTGTACCAACTTTTGCTTGAAGTAGTGTCACAGGATCCAGTGGTCCTCTGTGTACCCAGTAGGGTAAAACTATGACTTAACGAGGGTCTTAAATTCCTCTAACTTAGTCAATATACTCTATTTTAAGCCTCAAGGACTTCATGTGGATTTCCCACCAAGTTAGGGCATGGCCCTCTAATTTCAGCCAGGAAAATGAAATCTTATGTTCTTCCTCAATTTGATGTGTTGGAGTCCTATGCTATAGTAATCAAAATCAAGTTTAGTCTTTTCATCATTTTAGTCAATTTGTAAAAGTATTGTTACGATATCATACAAATAAAGTCCTTAGTTTTTGTGAAGAGTGTGATATCGGGTATTTAGTGTCAATTTAGGATAGGATATATTAAAGTTTTTGAGTGATGAAATACATCAAGTCATCGATTTCATAAAATGTCTAGGTTTAGTAAGTCTACGGTGAATGTGTAATCCAATTCATGGATAAAGGTAATGATGGGTTTGGTTTTTCATCATTAGGACAAGTTAGTGGTGTCTTCTTAGTCAGTTACATATTCAAATCAAATTGTATGTCATATCCTTGTCACCACTTTCAAGTACCAAAGGTGTAAGGTTGTTGTTGTGCTTCTCCCTTGTGTTGCACCTGGAAATCATTACACTTAAAGAGATTTCTAGACCACATGGAGGGTTATAAATACAAGTTTTGGCTTTCAAAAACTCCATTGAGTTTTATATTCATCCTCCTAAGATGCCCTAGATATCAAATGAGAGCTTGTTGCATTTATACTGTGGGGGATTTGTTGTGTTCTTGCTTAAACACTGGTGGTTTAAAGCAGCTAAAGAAACTAAGGGGTCTAATGGTACTGAAGAGGTTGGTTAAGATCCATACATCATATAAAATCTATTTGTCTCAATTAAAGTTGAAGGAAATTCTCAATTTCACAAATGACAAATTTGCTACATTTTTTCTAAAGAAGTGTGTTGCTGCGTTTTTTTACTATTTTAGTAGTCAACTTCAATATTAGTTTTTGACCAAATAGAGAAAAAATTTGAAAAAAAAAAAAATTGTCAAACACGAGATAAATAGAAAAACCTCCTTAATTTTCTTCACATGTGTCATATATTGGAATATTCAAATGAATCTTTATAACCTATATTTTAGATTTTGTCATTTCTTGCTTTAGGCATGGTAGTTGGGCACAGATTCTAAGGATATGGAGAATCATTTTCGGAAATTGAGAGAGGTTTCTTTCAAGAACAAGTGAATATATAAAAACCTCCTTCCGTTTTGTAAAATATGTCATTATTAAAGAGAGATGATTAAATATTTGACCCATAGTTTATAGAAATTTCATCCCTATTTCCTAGCATGTAATTCTAAATCTTAATGTAACTGATTCTATCTTTGGGGAAATTGTTGAACTCGACCTCCTTAGCTTTCGAAGAGTTTTTCCTTTGTAATTTAAAAATTTCTATGAGAAATGAGAGATTTGGTGTGTGATAGAAAAAATACATCGTGTATTGTGCAGCTCCATTTGAAAATTTCAGTGAATGATGAAGGTCGAAGTCTACTTGTTCAATGATTCCTATGTCAATAATTTATGGTGATGTTTATATTCTACCTCTATTATTTCATATCTTTTTTTATGGTCATGCTTAAATGTGATGTCTTCAGTGTTTATCTAAACAAATTAATTTCAGAATTCACTTTCAGGTGCTCTATTATAAGTAAATAAACATTTCAGTGTTTTTCCTCCAACATAATATCTAAAATTCATCCTCAGCTAGATGCTTTAGATATTATCAAATTCATTGTTCCTCTGCTCACCTCTCTACAATTAAATTTGACAAATAAAACTTAATGATTGCCTACCTTTCCCTTATCTAAGGATTCTTCATTTTCCCAGCTGTAGGTTTTAACCCCGTATAGAAATTACCTGCATACAAATTCTAAAACATAGAAAATAAACAATGTGAGAGCATAACACATAAAGCACATATACACAAATATTTTCCCATGGATCCAAAAACCGGGACTACCAGCTTGATTTTTCATTATGTTCCTTTCAATGTTACAATATTCCGAAGCATCCAATACCATGGACCGAAAACCATCGCGTCCAAAACCATGGACTGAAAATCATCGTGTACAAAACCATGTGTGAAAATCATGCACAAAACCATAGGTAGGTCTACCCAACCTAACATAGGGTCCAAAACCAAAAAAATTCGAGGCGCTGCCTCGGACCCCATAGAGTAGGGTTACCTACACCCCTCAAACCCCCTGTGACTCCCCCCACTACCCAATCGGCGCAACGAAGGGGGGGCTCCACCCCCCTTCTAACCCCCCGGTTAACTATGTGGGCTAGTCGTGGGAAGAATATAACACAACCCAACATTATCCCACTTGTTGTTTTCTTTCCATAGGGGGCCACAAGAGAGCTTAGTCATTTATCCAGCCCTACAATGCCCATTGTTTCTCTACACCAAGAGAACTTCTCAGAGTTCACATATTTTGTCAATGCATCTGCAGTATTATTCAAAGTGTCCACCTTTACCAGCAACACCTTTTGGTCTTCTATCATATACCTCACAAAGTGATACTGAACATCAATGTGCTTTGTCTTTGAATGGTAAGCAGGGTTCTTTGCCAAGAAAATTGCACTTTGGATGTCACAGTCTATCCTTATATATCCCTGTACTAACCCCATACTTGAACACAATCTCTACAACCAAACTGCTTCCTTTCTTGCATGAGTGGCTACCATGTATTCTGCCTCTATAGTTGATAGTGCCACTATAGATTTTTTCTTACTCATCCAACTGTATGCACCTCCAAATAGGTTAAACACATACCCACTTGTAGATCTTCTCTAATCTAGATCTCCAGCCCAGTCCGCATCAACAATGCCACAGATATCCAAAACTCTGTCCAATCCTGGTCTTCCTTGGTAGCACAAACCATAAGCACTAGTGTCATGCAATGATCTGAATTGGATCCTAAAAACTCTCTAAGTTTTCATGACTATTTTAAATTATGCTAAAAGATTCAAGTCCTAGAAAAATCAAGCTATCAGAAGGAATCCTCATAACAGTTGTAGTTATGGCCAGAGCAGAGCAACGAGGACCCTCGGTCGAGCGCGCAGACCGTCGGCCACTGGTAAACGTGTGATGGCATAAAACTGGCAAAACTGGAGGTCAAATCAAGAAACAAGGGTGGTTTCTGATCGATTAGCGCTAAGCATATCACAGGGTGTCCCCCTTAGTGAAGGAAAGCCCCGAAGTGCCCAGACCCGAAAATGCTATAAAATTCAGAAAAGTAATCGTTTAGGTTCCGTAGCGCGGGATTCCCCAAACCAGCAGGATATCGGAAGGCCTTGAGGCGGTAAGCAGTTTTGGCTGAAACTCGCCCAATGCCATACACCAAGTGACACACGTCTGGCAGATAAGAGAGAAAACAGCCTGCATCGGACGGGTAAAGAGCAGGAAACTTGTCCGCCCAATAT
Source organism: Pinus tabuliformis (assembly GCA_031772625.1). NCBI lineage: Eukaryota > Viridiplantae > Streptophyta > Pinopsida > Pinales > Pinaceae > Pinus > Pinus tabuliformis. Next base: position 841,382,513 of record CM062815.1, read on the forward strand.
GAAGGATGACCGTAGGATCTGGGGGACCCAGATCATCGGCTAAGATGCATCTCGATGATTGACCGGATTTGACAAGTCAAAAAGCAAAGATTAAAGGGGATTTGGAGTTTGACGTGGACGATGAGTTGGCAAACAATTCGTGTTTGCAGGCGATCTTGAAGAAAATGGAATTAACGGCCATTCAAGTATGATTCAAGGAATCTGACACCCAGTTCGTTAGCAAACAGGTGGCCACCTCCCTGCAAAGCGTTACCAAGTGATGATGACGCAAAGCAGAGGAATTCGAACAGACAGGGGATAGGGAAACCAGAAGACCGAGAAGCGGAAATGAACAGTCAAAAAGAACAGATTGGCTTTAAAAGCCATGAACTGAGAGAAGCAGAAAAATAAAGAGGCAAAAACCGAGAAGATAAATAGAAAGGTAGTGGAAAGAGTTAATTTTACGAAGCTAGCTAAGAGTAGAGAGTAGAAGTTGAGCTAACCTGAAGGTAGCGTCGAGCCAGACAGAGCCAGAGAGATTCAGAGAGTCTGTGTACTCCAGAAGGCTTGAGAAGTTCAAGAAAACTCCTCGGCATAGGCCTGTCATACTACTGTGACCCTCAGAGGTCGAGTTCAGTAAGGAGAGTCTGTGTACTCCAGTCCTACTGATTTATATCTATTTAAGTGAGACTCATTTTGAGTTCACTATTGTAAAACACTGCTTGAAAACATAATAAAGAGGCCACCACTAAAGGCTAGACCAGGAGACGTAGCCCAGGAGCATTGGGTGAACTCCTTATTAAACTTGTTTATTTACATGTTTGACTGTTATGTTTTTCTCTGATTGCCTCTGTGTCTATGTATTCTAGCAATCTTATCGATCCATTACATAAATAACATAGGCACATCCATGCACATGAGTCTGTAATACCTTTAATTCTTTATCCTAGATAAATTCCAGATCAAGTGGTATCAAAGCTCAAGTTTACTAAGGTTAGAAAAGCTTGTGCTAGATTTTGTTGTTGAATGCTAACTAGATCAAAGCTTAAATTAGGAGAAGGAGAGTTGGTTGAAACTAACCCGGAAATAGGAAGAGTCTATTCTAAGAGGAAAATGTCAAAAGAAAATCCCTTGGAATCAGATTCCCAGTTCATGGATAGTTTTATGACCCTAAAGTCAATGGTGGAGGAAATGTATAGGGCCTTTAGGAAACATAGAGATGAAGATTCATCAAGCTCCAAGAAGGACAAAGGAGTAGAATAATATCTCCTCCATGACAACTCTAAAGGCAAAGGGAAAGACGAAAAATTTCTCACACCTCCTAATAGCCCTAAAAATAAAAAGAAGACATCTTTGATTAAATTAGATGTTAAATTTGATTTGCCAATATATGATGGGGAGTTGAATGCAGAGAAGTTGGATAATTGGATCAGACAGATTGATGTTTATTGCAGAGTGAAAAGCATTGACTCAAACAAGAGTAATATTCAGCTGGCCAGCCTATGCCTGGGAGGCACTGCCTTGGTATGGTGGGAAGGCATGACACGAGTTGACATGAAGAAACATGGTAAGATTCTTTCTATCTGGAGTGAATTTGTTTCTGCAATCAAAAATCAATTCTATCCTCTAGCCTACATGTAGCAATCCATGATAAGCTGGAAAACTCTTCGCCAATTGAAAGGAAAAGTGTACAAGGTTACACCCAAGAATTTCGGAAAAGAGCTTTGATTTTAGGAATTTCATTAGACTCGCCTGAGACTCTGTTAAAGTACATAGGTGGTCTACACAGCTACATGAGGCACACCATCCTCATGTTTAATCCCACTAGTATAGATGAGGTATCCGTTCAGGCTACGCATCTAGAAGCTAGAGGTAAGAATGGGAACCCAAAAGTTGGGGGATCATCCCAACCCACTGAAAAGAAAGGAAGACAAACACTATACAGAAAAGAAAGTCTTCATGCACTCATTTTAAGAAGGATGGGCATGATGATGAGCACTGCTAGATTCTGCATCTGGAGCTGAAGCCTAAGAAGTTCGAGGGCAAAAAGAAGAAGACTGCTGCAGCTATTCAAAAAGATTTGGGATCAGACTCAGGAGATGAAGCAAAAATTGCGGCCACAGGTATAAAAGGTAAAAATTCTGAAGCATCTACTAGTAGTTCTACACAATCTACTGATAATGAAGAAAATGAGAGAAAAATACATGAGCTTTTCCATATTTGAGTTATTTCCAATCATCAAAAGTTTGATACTTTGTTTGATAGTGGCTCACAAGTAAATTTAATTTTTGAAGCAATTGTAAAGAAATTGGGATTAGTAACCACACCTCACAAGAAACCATATCCATTAGGTTGGTTATGTGATAAAGCAAAGCTACAAGTGACTAGACAATGTAAACTTAAGTTTTCTTTTGGGTCAGCATTTGTAGATGAGGTTGAGTTAGATATAGTTCCTTTGGATATATGTGGAATTGTTTTAGGAATTCCTTACTTGTATGATCGAAAAGCTATTTTCTGTAGAGCTGAGAACAAGTATCTACTCGTTAAATATGGAATCGAATATATTGTAAGAGCTCATAAGCTCAAGAATAATTATACTCTCATAAACTCAAGGCATATGAAACGAATTGTAAATTCATGCAAACAATTTTTACTGATGGTTGTAAAGGAAAAGAAACTTGATAAAACCAATGTATTTGAGGGTTGTGATGCTAAACAGCAAGATGATTTAGAAAAAGTTATTTCAGAATATGATATCTTATTTCAAGAACCTAAAGGTCTGCCACCTAAAAAGGAAATAGTGCATGATATTAATTTGCAGCAAGATGCTCCATTGCCTAACATCGGAATGTACAGGTTGTCCGCTTTAGAGAATGCAGAAATCAAGAAGCAGGTACAAGAGTTGCTCGAGAAGGGGTTCATCAGACCTAACACATCACCATGTGGGTCTCCAATTGTCTTGGTGAGAAAGAAATATGGCTCGTGGAGAATGTGCATTGATTACCAAGCATTGAATAAGATAACGATCAAAAATCGTTATCCCCTTCCTCGCATAGATGATCTATTAGATCAATTGAAAGAAGTTGTTTATTTTTCCAAGTTAGACTTGCATAGTGGATATCATCAGGTCAGAGTTGCAGAGCAAGATGCATGGAAGACTGCTTTCAAAACAAAGCAGGGATTGTATGAGTGGTTGGTTATGCCTTTTGGCTTAACTAATGCTCCTGCTACTTTCATGAGAGTAATGAATGATGTACTCAGACCTTTTCTTGATGATTTTGTTATTGTATATCTGGATGACATTCTTATATTCAGCAAAACGTGGGAAGAACATTTAAAGCATGTTAAGCAGACACTAGATGTTTTGAAAAGAGAAAATCTTTATGTTAAACTCTCAAAATGTGAATTTGGCAAAACATCTTTGAATTATTTGGGACATATAGTAGAGGGTGGTGAATTGAAGATAGATCCCTCTAAGGTTGCAGTCATTGTAAACTGGCCTAAACCCAAATCTGCTACAGAAGTTAGAAGCTTCTTAGGAGCAGTGCAATATTGGAGAAAGTTTATTTCTAACTTTTCCTTAATTGTAGCTCCCTTACATGCTTTAACAGGATTGAACAAGGTGTTTCAATGGGGAGACAAACAGCAAAAAGCCTTTGACACCTTGAAATAAAATATTAGTACAGCACCAGTACTAGCACTGCCCGATCTTCAAAGACCATTTTAGATTCAAACAGATGCCAATGACTATGCCATGGGAGCACTATTGATACAACATGGTAAACCCATATGTTATCATTCTGAGACATTTAATTCTGCAGTAGTTAACTATCCCACATATGATAAAGAATTGTATGCATTAGTACAGAGTGTGAAAAAGTGGAAACATTACTTAATGGGCAAAGAGACAATTATACATACTGATCATCAACCACTTCAATATCTACACTCCCAAACTAAGTTGCAGCAATCAAGACATTATAGATGGATGGGTTTTCTACAACAGTTTCATTTAGTCATCAGATATAAAAAGGGCATACACAATAAAGTTACAAATATGTTGTCTAGACCAATTATAAATGCATCTACTATACTTAAGCATAATTCAGTATTGCATGAGAGCTACATTGAATAATATGCGCAAGATATAGATTTTAAAGATGTATATGCAACTTTAAGTCAAGGCAAATGAGTAGAAGAATTGGATTATCATGTTAAGGACTGACTCTTGTATCATTTTGGGAAGCTATGCATTCCACAAAATGAAAGAGTAAAGATGATTCGAGAAGCACAAACTTCTCTAGTATCAGGTCACTTTGGTGTAAGTAAAACAGTTGCACAACTGCAAAGATTTTGTTATTGGCCAAAAATGAATGAGACAATTTCTAGATATGTAAGAGGGTGTACCATGTGTGCAAAAAGAAAGCCTAGCAATAGAAAACTAGGCTTGTACACTCCACTACCCATTCCTTTTCATCCTTGGGAAAGTGTTTCCATGGACTTTGTTGGAGGACTGCCTAAATCTAGGAAAGGTCATGACTATTTATATGTTGTTGTGGATAGGTTTAGCAAAATATGTATTTTGATACCTTGTAACAAACAGATTACAGTTGAACAAACTACAAAATTGTTCTTTCAACATGTATGGGTTCATTTCAGATTACCCACTTCCATTAAATCTTATCGAGATACCCGATTTGTTGGGAAATTTTGGTCAAGTTAGTGGGAATTGATGGACACCAGGCTGAAGAAGAGAACAAATTTTCATCCGCAAACAGATGACCAAACAGAAATGATCAAAAGGACAGTGATCTAGTTGCTCAGAGGCTATTGTAGCAAGCATCCCAAACTTTGGGATGAACATTTATGCTATGTGCAACAAGCTTACAACTGAGCTAAACATTCTTCTACACAGAGATCTCCTTTTGAGACCTGTTTTGGTTTTACACCAAGGTCTCCCTTGGATTTTGTCTTTGGTAAAGACATAGCAGTTGATGGACACAGTGATGTGGACAAGGCAACCAAGTTCATTGAACAAATCCAAGAGATTCACCAGGCAGTATAGGAACAACCGGAAAAGAGCCAAGCCAAATACAAGGCAAGGCATGACAAGCATCGGATGGAGCATAGTTTCCAAGTTTGTGATCAAGTCTGGTTGTATATCAGCAAAGACAGAATGCAAGGTGAAGGTAAAAAGCTAAAGCCAATAATGTATGGACCTTTCAAGATACTTGAGAAAATTGGTGAGAATGCTTTTCACCTTGATTTACCAGCTTACATGCACATCTACTCAGTTGTTAATGCAGACAGCTTGAGACTATTTGAACCTTCATTAATTGAAGATCCAGAAGAGCAGAGTCAATTTCCTTCTATTGATGATATGTTACCTGAATATCTTAATGAATTACAGGAAGATACAGTTCTGGACAGGAAGGTAAGAACTACGCGCAGAGGGGATGTTGAGTACCTCAGGATTGGACTCAAAGGTTCAAAGAAAAACAGTGCGAAATGGATAGAAATTGAGCAAGCGAGGAAGCAATACCCTCACTTGATCGATGCTTGAAAGAAAACCAACTTTTGGTGGTCCAAAAGCTTTTTCAGTGGGAAGGCCGTGATCCAAATTGGATCCTAAAAACTCTCTAAGTTTTCATGACTGTTTTAAATTATGCTAAAAGATTCAAGTCCTAGAAAAAGCAAGCTATCAGAAGGAATCCTCGTAACAGTCGTAGTTATGGCCAGAGCGGAGCAACGAGGAGCCTTGGTCGAGCGCGTAGATTGTTGGCCCATGGTAAACACGCGATGGCACAAACTATCAAAATCGGAGGTCAAATCAAGAAACAAGGGTGGTTCTGATACGCGATTAGTGCTATCACAGGGTGTCCCCCTCAGTGAAGGAAAGCCCTGAAGCGTCTAGACCCAAAAACACTATAAAATTCAAAAAAGTAACTGTTTCAGTTCCATAGCACAGGATTCCCTAAACCGAAAGGATATCGGAAGGCCTCGAGGCGGTAAGCAGTTTTGATTGAGCCCTACCCAATGCCATACACCAAGCGACAGGCATCTGGCGAATGAGAGAGAAAACTGCCCGCATCGGACGGGTAAACGGCAGGAAACTTTTCCGCCCGATATGAAGGATGACTATAGGATCTGGGAGGCCCAGATCAACGGCGGAGATGCGTCCTGATGACTGATTGGATTTGACAAGTCAAAAAGCAAAGATTAAAGGGGATTTGGAGTCCGACGTGGACGATGAGTTGGCAAACAATTCGTGTCCGTGGGAGATCTTGAAGCAAACGGAATTAACGGCCATTCAAGTATGATTCAAGAAATCTGATACCCAGTTCGCTAGCAAATAGGTGGCCACCTCCCTGCGAGGCATTACCCAGTGATGATGACACAGAGCAGAGGAATTCAAACGGACGGGGGACAAGGAAACCGAAAGGTCGAGAAGCAGAAACGAACAGTCAAAAAGAACAGACTGGCTTTAAAAGCCATGAACTGACAGAAGCAGAAAAACAGAGAGGCAGAAACTGAGAAGACAAACAGAAAGGCAATGACAAGAGTTAGTTATACGAAGCTAGCTAAGAGCAAAGAGTAGAAGTCGAGCTGACCTGAAGGCAGCATCGAGCCAGACAGAGCCAGAGAGAGTCAGAGAGTCTGTGTACTCCAGAAGGCTTGAGAGGTTCAAGCAAACTCCTCGGCATAGGCCTGTCATACTACTGTGACCCTCAGAGGTCGAGTTCAGTAAGGAGAGTCTGTGTACTCCAGTCCTACTGACTTATATCTGTTTAAGTGAGACTCAATTTGAGTTCACTGTTGTAAAACACTGCTTGAAAACATAATAGAGAGGCCACCACTGAAGGCTGGACCAGGAGACGTAGCCCAGGAGCATTGGGTGAACTCCTTATTAAACTTGGTTTTTTACATGTTTGACTGTTATGATTTTCTCTGATTGCCTCCATGTTTATGTATTCTAGAAATCTTATCGATCCGTTGCATAAGTAACATAGGCACATCCATGCACATGAGTCTGTAATACCTTTAATTATTTATCTTGGATAAATTCCAGATCATGCAAAAACCTGAAAACTTGCTTCACTGTTGTCCAATGCTCCTTCCCTGGTTTTGACATAAACCTTCTCAATACTCCCACTGCATGTGCAATGTCTGGTCTAGTACAGACCATCGCATACATTAGGCTACTGACTGCATTTGCATATGGAACACGGGACATATCCGCTTCCTCTTCTTATGTCTTGGGACACTTTTTAGTAGATAAATTTACACCTACAGGAATAGGAACCTTCACCAGTTTACTATCTTGCATATTAAACCTCTGCAATATTGTATCGACATACTTCCTCTGGTTTAATCAGAGCTTCCTCTTTGCCCGATCTCTTTTAATTTCCATGCCCAAAATATAGTTTGCAGCACCAATATCTTTCATGTCGAATTTGGAGGACAATTGGGTCTTCAAATCCTGGATAATTTCTTTGTCATTTCCAACCAGCAACATATCAACCACATACAAGACCAGATAAATAACACAGTCACCAATTAATTTAAAATGCACACAGTGATCTGCTTTGCTTCTGGTGAATCCATGTCCCCGTATAAATGTATCAAATTTCTGATACCACATCCTTGGTGACTGTTTTAACCCATACAGAGACTTCTTTAACTTGCATACCAGTTCTTTGTTACCCTTCACCGCAAAGTCCTCAGGTTGCTTCATGTAGATCTCCTCTTCTAGATCCCCGTGAAGAAATGTTGTATTCACATCCATTTTTTCTACCTCAAAATCAAAAGTAGCAGCAACAGATAAAAGTAATTTAATAGAAGCTACCTTGGCAACAGGAAAAAAATATCACCAAAATCAATTCCCGACACCTGGGAATAACCTTTTGCTACCAACCAAGCTTTGTATTTCTCCACCTTTCCTTCTGCATTTCTCTTCTTCTTGAACACCCATTTGTTGCCAATGGTTTTCCTTCCAGCCAACAACTCCACCAAATCCCAAGCCTCATTTTTGTGCAAAGATGTCATTTCATCAACCATGACCTCTTTCTAGAGTTTTCCATCCTCTGAATCCACTGCTTCCCTCACTATTCTGGGTTCATCATCAGTAACGGAGAAAGAAAAATTTGAACATAAAGCAGGTGGACTATACCTTTCCAGTTGCCTTCTTTCTCAAACTAATCTTCTCACACCCAAATTTTTTGGCTCTTCATCTTCTGATTCCTCCTCTATTGTAGAGTCTGATTCTTCCTCCTTAAGCTCAAACTCTATCTTATCAGGTTCCTTTGGTTGGAATTCATGTTTAATAACATCTTTCACCTCTCTGAACACCACATCTCGGTTGTACATAACCTTCCTTGTTGTTGGGTTCCAAAGCTTATAACCCTTTAAACCATCCTTATACCCAATAAAGATGCACTTTTCAGATTTACTATCCAACTTGGTTCATTTCTCCTTTGGAACATGTACATATGCATCACATCCAAATACCCTCAGATGTGAAAGAGAATTTTTCTTACTAGTCCATACCTCTTGTGGAGTCCTATCCTCCAACGCTGATGAAGGTGATCTATTGACCAGGTAACATGTTGTCTCCACTACCTCTGCCCATAATTCATGTCCTAACACAGCACCACTAAGCATGCTTCTTTCCCTTTCCATCAATGTCTTGTTCATTATTTCTGCAACTCCATTTTGCTTAGGTGTGTATGGTGCAGTCTTCTACCGTGCTATACCACACCTCTTACAAAATTCTTCAAATCCCTTACTGCAAAACTCTCCACCGTTATCTGTCCTCAACACCTTTATCTTCTTCTCTATCTGGTTTTCCACCAAAGCCTTAAATTCTTTAAACCTATCGAAGACTTCAAATTTCTTCTTAAGGAAATATATCTATGTATTCCTTGATAAGTCATCTATAAATGATACATAGTACACAGACTTACCCAGTGATGGAACCTTCATAGGTCCAAACACATCATTGTTCACAAGCTATAATATATGTTTCTCCCTCTTACCACCAGAAGGGAAAGTCACCTGATTCTGCTTCCCATATACACAATTTTCACAGAAATCAAAATCCAGAGAGCTATTACTCATACCTTCTACCATACCTTTACCATGAAGTATTCGAAGGCCCTTCTCTCCAATATGTCCAATCCTTTGATGCCACAGCATGGTCTTCTCTCCAGAGACCACTAGATTTTCTACTCCACTTTCAGGAACCACAGAACTGTTGCACCCATCAACAACAATGCTACCTTGCATCTTGTACAAAGTTCCAATCTGAACTCCCAGCATCAATACCACTGCTCCTCGAACCATCTTGCAGGTATCAAACATTATTTTTACACCTGCATCATCCAACTTGCTTACAGAAATCAAATTTCTAGCCAATGCAGGAATATGTAGAACACCCAGAAGTGTTCTAACCCTTCCACCTTCCAACTTCAACTTCACTTTTCCATGACCAACAATTCTAACCTTCCTATCGTCCCCTAAGAAGGCATCACCACCATCGTATTTCTCATACCCGCAGAACCACTCTCTATGGGGAGTGAAGTGAAAGGATGCACCTGAGTCAATCAACCATGCCTCATGATCTATATGTGTACTTGAAGAAGCCAAGTACACATCCCCACCTTCATCTAAGGTGGTTTTTGCCTCTACAGAAGGAGCATCATTAGATACCTTTCCTTTGTGAGGAGCTTTAGATTTACAATCCCTTTTGTAGTGCCCTTCCTTTTTGCATTTCCAGCACACCACCTTTACAGGTTTTCCTGGAGATTTAGATCTCCCTCTAGATTTATATCTCTGACTCGATGACTTACTTTTGTTTCTGTTCTGGGACCGTCCTCATACAGACAAGGCATCACCATTTTGGCTCTCCATATTTTTCCATGTCATCTCCTCCGTCAACAAGGATGATACTATTTCATCAAACTGCAAGGCAGTTGCATTGCTACCTATTGCAATAACCATACTATCCCACGAATCTGGTAGAGAACACAACAAACTAATGCACTTATCTTCATCTGAAATTTTGATATCAACAGACGATAACTGACTTACCACAGTATTAAACACATTTAGATGCTCTGTCACTAAGTCTCCAATCCTCAGGTTATACAGCTTTATCCATAGGAACAGTTTATTCACCAAGAGACTTAGATTGGTACAAAGTCCCTAACTTGTCCCACATAGCCTTCGTTGTAGCTTCCCATGATACATTCAGCAATACTGAATCTGAGACACACAATCGTATTGTGCTCTTTGCCTTCTGATCCAACTTCTTCCATTATTCATCAGACACTCTCGTTGGTTTAGTACTTGGATCTACCACGATCCACTAATCTTTATCCACCAATAGATCCTCCATCTTGAGTTTCCACAACTCAAAACTTTGGCCATTAAATTTCTCGATCTCTATCTTTCCACTACTCGCCATCTTTTTCACCACCAGAATCGATCCCACATATCTCCCACTGAACAAGGTCTACCACAAGCCCGAGAAAAACTCCTCAGCAAGAAAGGCATCCCCTTGAAGCCAAAACAACTTCGATACCAAATCGAGGTTTTATCCCTATACAGAAATTACCTGCATACGAATTCTAAAACACAGAAAATAAACAAGGCAAGAGCATAACACATAAAACACATATACATAGAGATTTTCCCCTAGATCCCAAAACTGGGACTACCAGCTTGATTTTTCATTATGTTCCTTTCAATGTTACAATACGTATTTATACATGCCGAAGCATCCAATACCATGGACCGAAATCCATCGCGTCCAAATCCATAGACCGAAAACCATCGCGTCCAAAACCATGTGTGAAAATCATGCACAAAACCATAAGTAGCTCCGCCCAACCTAACATAGGGTCCAAAACCAAAATTTTTTGGGGTGCTACCCCGGACCCCATAGAGTGGGGTTGCCTGCACCCCTCAAACCCCGTGTGACTCCTCCCGCTACGCAATTGGTGCAACGAAGGGGGGGATCCACCCCCATTCTAACCCCCTGCTTAACTACGTGGACTAGTCATGGAAAGAATATAACACAACACAACACCATCATAGCACTGAAAATCATTAGCTTAATTTGACTCCATGTCCAATAGATTTTCCCTCTCCTCGGCCATCAAATTGTTGAAATTATTCTACCTTACTCTATATACTTAGCCTAAGATCTAGAAGATTTCATAAGGGAGAACCCTCTCTGGGTTTGGAAGGGCTAGCTTCCAACCCTAAATATTGGTTTGTGGTAATCTTTGGGTTCGTCTCCTTATCCTGGAGGAATTACGAAGTGCTAACATGATGGACATTGAAATACACTTCTAGTTGTTGCAACTAGTGATTCAACTTCAGAGTTTCAATCACACCATGGTACAAATTCACATCAATCTTTACTTATATTTTAAACAAGGATAATGATTGTGATCCGAAATTAAACAGGAATGCAACAACTTATAGATATAATCATAAACACCGAGTTGCAGCAGAAAAACACTTCATTTCATTAATAGAAAAATACTGAACTATGCTTACAAACATAATGGAAATAAGATAGCTCAGGCAATGGTAGCTTATCTCTGAGAAGAGATGTGGTGGCTACATGCCTCTGAACTATGCTACAATGAGGCTCAAGGGCCTATTTATTATAGGAAAACATGAGAAAATCTTAAACAATAAAAACCATAACCCCAAGAGATGTAACACCAAGAGTCTTTGGACCCTGTTGGGGTTAGTTGGGCAGCCAACTTCCCGGGGTCGTAACTTGGTCATATTATCTTTGTTTGGTGTGTATGATGCCTTGTTGGAAATTTCTCACCAAGTAATACAGGTTTCACTATGGGCCCTTTCCTATAGTGATGGGCCTACCGCAGACCCCAACAAAATGTCGTTTAGGGGTCAAAAATTCTTCGGAAGTTCAAGACCCGAAAAACTATTAAAAATAGTAATTGTTGGAATGAACAAGGAAACATATGAAACTGACTGGGGGGTCTAGGTGGAATAGGCGGGTGGCCACCAATATCCACCTGGATCATTCCTCCCCCATTAGGAAGAAATGGTCCCCATTCCGTGTAGAGCCTCCATGAGGTGAGGAAATTTCTATTGAACCTGGTTCCTTGAGAAACACTTGCCCTGGTGAAGGAGTTGGCTTACTTTGACAACTCGATATAAATGTATCCTCTATCGGTGATTGTTCTTGATCTGATAGGTTGTGGCCTATTCCATGCAGTATGGTTTGAGCTCTGTTGGTGCGAGATGTTCTGTAATGTCATATGTGTCCAACAATGGTGGAAAGTATGGCCGAAGGCGATCTACATTGAACACTAGGTGCAGACCAAGGAACGATGGGATGCTGAGCTCAAAGGCATTTTCACCAACGACCTTGGTGCTGGTATATCACCCATGTCAAAGTGGGAAAAGCTTGTGGTGGGGTCTAGCAAGGCAATCCTTATGAAAATGTAGCCAAACTTTGTCACCCACTTGGAACTTGTGCGACACTCAATGATGATCATGGCATTGCTTGTACTTAGCATTGGCTCTGTCCAATATATCATGGAACTGTTGGCGGATTGTTGAATGAGCTCAATGAAGTTGTTAGCCCTTTTAGCTTTAGACTAAACGTGAGCCAAATCTACCTGAGGGGCTACAAATGGTATGGCCACATCAATGGGGCATAATGGCTGAAATCCCAACCCTAACTAAAGGGGTTGTGGCATGTTGAGTTGTGGAGATATTTGTTGTAGTTTTGTTTGACACAGGGGAGACTTTCATCCCACATGCATGGATGCTTCGAGTTGTACATGTGAAGAATGTGTACGATCATCCTATTGACTACCTTTGTTTTGCCATCATTTTGGGGATGGAACGTCGTGGACTTAGTAATTTGTGTATCCAGCATTGACCAGAGACTTAACAAAATGCACTTAGGAACCTGCTATCCTGATCTGAGACAATGGACTGTGGGATCCCAAAGTGTACCCACACTCGCTCAAATAAGAGCTTAGCGATGGCCTCTGTTATGATACTCTTCTTGTAGGACATCATGATGGCCATCTTAGAAAATATGTTGATGACCACGAAAATGCAATCGTTGTCATGCTTAGTCGAATGAAGGCCTGACATGTAATCCATGGAGACAAATTCCCAAGATCATCTAGGAGTAGGTAGAGGAGTATACGGGTCTTACTTCTTGATGGTTGGTTTGGAAATGGGGTAGGCGGTGCAAGATCTAATGTACTTCCCAACATCCTGATGAAGTTTCATCCAATAAAAATACTTATCTAATATCGCCACTATTTTCTCTACTCCGAAATGTCCAGAGACCTGACTGCCGTGCGCCTCCCAAATCATATTGGCATGCTCACTTCAAGGAACACAAATGTGTCCCATGTGGCATAAAAGTTCATCCTGGAGATGAAAATTTGGAACTTGCTTCCCTTCTAGAAGTGACTGGTATATGTTGTCGAATTCTGGATCTCTCTTGTAAAGATGCAGTCACCTCGATGTCTCGTGCCCACAGGAGTCGAGTACAGTGATCAATGTGATGACCGGTGGCCGGTAGAGGAAATCAATGATGTTATTGGTGCTACCCTTCTCATACTTGATATTCAAATGGAACTATTGTGGATAGGTGGACCATTTCTAATGACGATCATTCTGCAACTTCACTTGTGTCTGTATGAACTGTAGAGGGTGGTGGTCTGTGTGGATGATCGTTTCCTTCCCCATAATGTAATTCTTCCATTGATGGCAGGCTTGCACAATGGAATACATTTCTTTGTTGTAAGTGGGGTACTTTCAGACTGTGTCTGAAAGTGTCTCACTGTGGTCTGAAAGTGTCTCACTGTGGTAAGCCACTAGATGCCCATGTTGAGTAAGAACCATACCAATAACATAGTTGGAGGCATATGTCTCAATCTCAAATGGTTGTTGCAGGTCTGGTAATGTGAGCACTAGTGTAGAACAAAGGAAATTCTTGAACTCAGAGAACCCTTTTTGTTGGGTTTCCGACCAAAGAAACTTTTCTTTCACTCTACCCTTGGTGACTTGACCTAAAGGCCAAGTGATATGAGAGAACCCCAACACGAACCTACGGTAGAAATTGCCAAGACCCAAAAAGGTGTGGAGCTTTGTTAGAGTGGTTGGGGCTGTCCAATCTTGAATAACTTGTATCTTGGATGGTTCCACATGTACACCTTTCTCATCAATGATGTATCCCAGATATTGAACTTGGGGCGGGCCAAAGGTGCATTTCTCTAAGTTATCACACAACTTGTGTTGTCATAGGGTTTGAAGGACCTTTCGAATATGGTGGAGGTGCTCTTCCCAACTCTGGATGAAGATCAATATGTCATTTAAATACACCACCACGAATGCATTGGTGAAGGGTCGCAAGATGTCATCCATCAGTCTCATGAAGGTTGTATGGGCATTCGTCAATCCGAACAACATGACCAACCATTCGAAAAGGCTTCCACACATCGGAGGGTTTGATAGGAACCTGGTTATAACCTAAATTCAAGTCAATCTTGCTGAAATATTTGGCCCTTTTGAGCTGGTCCAGAAGGTCATCAATCTACAGGATTGGGTACCTATTCCAGACAATGATCTTTCTTAGTTCTCAATAGTCAATACAGAGCCTCCAGGTGCCATCCTTCTTTTGTACCAATACAACCGAACTCCCACAAGGTGATGAGATTGGCCTGATGTGCCCTTTCTGCAATAGTTCTTGAATCTGCCTCTTGATCTCACCGTTCTCCAAAACATAGTGTCGATAGATCAGTCCATTGGGCAACAGCGTGACCAGGGCCAGATCGATGGAGTACTTGACCTGATAGTGCAGAGGTAGCCCTGTGGGTGAGACGAAAATATCCCTATAATCCTCCATGTGTGATTTATGTGTGCATAGATCCTTTATGTGTGCTTTACCTCCTATCCCTCTTTGCTATGTTTGCTCAGATATGGAACAAATGCACTCAAAAGAATGGAACCCCTTCGCCTCCTAGTGGTGCAATTATATCACAACTCGATATCCTACTAGCGGTTAGGTTTGACTACCTCAACGTTTAACCATAGTTACAATATATACTCTTATAGAGTATTATAAATCATAATCATATGGAAATCCTCTTTTCCATGAATAACGGGGGATGATGCGGCATCCTCTCGAACCATGGTGGTGAAAACAGGAATGTCAACTTGTAAGAGGCATTACTTTTGCATAGAGATTCTGATTGACTCGCTTCTTGCATTGTTGGAAGGTATTAGTGTGTAGAATAACATGTAAATGTGTACCACTAATGCGGAAGACTTTTACCCTGAAAAATCCTCATTTAATGCCTCAAAACACTCCTAGAAGTTTTCATACCTTGTTTTGCTAAACCGAGACCCAGTGGTAAAAACAATCATGTGAGCTTATTTCTCCACTTTTCCCACTCTGAATGAATTGAGATGGATGAAAAACAATATAATGATCCAATATGGATCACATCTCCCAGTTTTTGGAGGCTTTCAGTCACCAAAATATTCTACTAAATTAGGAGAGGAAATGTTTCTTCTACCTTTGCTCTGGTGCACCATTTAGCATTGCCTAGTGCTATAGACATTTTTGTGCCTTACAGCTCCAAGCATGAAATGTC
Organism: Pinus tabuliformis; assembly: GCA_031772625.1. Taxonomy (NCBI): domain Eukaryota; kingdom Viridiplantae; phylum Streptophyta; class Pinopsida; order Pinales; family Pinaceae; genus Pinus; species Pinus tabuliformis. Next base: position 841,398,160 of record CM062815.1, read on the forward strand.
CATAAACCAAGGGCTCCTAAGTCCCTAAAAGTGTTGTTCTAACCCCTAAAGGAACAAGGTCAACAAATTACAGCTTCTCTCAGAAGTTCTCCACCAGAAACTGCTCAGAATAAGTCAAAACAGGATCATTTCAGCTGCTCCACTAGCTAAGTGCGTTGCATAGCACCTAAATCCACTAGCTAGGTGCGTTGCAATGCACCTAAATGCACTATTAGGGTGCGTTGAGCGGGAAATGACAAATGGCAGTGTCATTCCGTGAGGTGGAGAGACAATGGAAGCTTCCAGAATCTTCTCCTATGACACTTGCCTCACTGAATTCGACCAAGGATGAGTAAGAGGCCTTCAGTCTCCAAGTGGAATCAAGAACTGACAGAGAGAAGACACTAATCAAATCACAAGCTGACTCATCCTCCTTGCATACATCTATATATGGATCCCTCATCCCAGAGATCCAGAGGCTGGAATTTTGCACATTGTAAGGAATTGTTGTTGGTTTTGAGACAAATATCAGAGAATTGGGTGATCTATGCTTTGTTGGAGGTGAAGAGGGGCTTATTTGCTGGGAGGTTGATGCTGGGTCAGGAATCATCGGTTGTAACTCCTCCTGGATCTTCTTGTTTATCAATAAAAACTATTTGAGTTTCTCCTCCATGCTTTTGTATCATTGATGCTTGTTACATTTGTATGGTTAACTTAAATCTGATCCTAAGTTGTTTATGAATATAAATCCATGTCTTTGTATAGTTTTCTTCTTCTGTGATCTTACAGGTACTTGGTGAAGCTGGGCAAGTAAGGGAGCAGGTAGCTGGAAGCTGTCAAAGAAGAGAAGGATTGGATCAAAGGATTAGCGCAAGACACAGGTTGGTTCTTCCTATTCTTCTCTATTTATAGTTCATAAAGGAAATACAAAAGTAGTTTTCTCCATTTCTTTCTAAGGCAGTTGTCACACCTTAGTGGGATAGAGCAATTCTAAATAGATACTTTTCCCGGTAACAAAATGGCGACTCCACTGGGGAAGAATGTCTAATTAGTTTGTTTGTGTATCTCTTGTTGTTTGTTTCATAAACTTATAAGTAGCATTCGAACTGCATTTGCCATAACAAATGCAAAGTAGACATCTGCTGCTTCAATCCATTCACTGGATCTGTTTATGATTTGAATGGCTGATTCACAGACTATCTGATTGCCCTTGTGATAGCTCTTAGATCCTCCTTAGATCTACCCCTGATTGTGCATTACTGATTGCTTTTACTCGGCCAAAAACCAAAGACTAAACTGCAAATTGTGACCCAGAACCCAGATAGAATTCTCGTTTCTGGCCCAGCGCAGGTACTGTGAGGAGATCCTGCATTTCAATGCACTTCCCGAAAGGGAAACCTGCGCTGCAATGCAGTTTCTCTGTGTAACAGGTGCGCTGATCAGCCTAGCCCTGTGCAGCTGAGGTTCTTGTGCTTCATTCTTTCTAGTTTTGTCTCTGAATTTTGCATCCTGTGATCAGTATATGACTGTTTCAAACCCCTTTTCCTTACTGATATTCCGCCTCATTTGTACAAAAGAACTGTAGATGTTTTTGTGTGTTTTTTGAGTTGTTTACAGTTTTCCATTGCAAAAGTATAATAATCGTACTGTCGTCCTTTGATTTAGATCTGTCGCAAGTGTCGATTTCGATCATAGGAGAAAGTTTATTTGCTGTTGATGGTCAATTATGCTTTTACTATTGCCTTTGGTTTGAATTTGTGACTTTCTAGTGTCAAAACGAGTATTTATTTCAAAATCATAAAGTGTCGTAATCATCTCTACCTTTTGATTTCGAAAAGAAGCTTGTTTCTGTTTGTCGCTTAAAAGCAAATTCAGATTTGTACATCAACTTTCTTTTTAGCATCAATACTAAGAAAGTGAAAAACAAATACATGCATGTGCATTTGCATATAGACAGTCTGTTTGGCTTGATTTAGGAAAGTGCATTTACAGTGTGCTCTTTGCTCTTTGTGAAAAGATTGTGTCTTTCTTTTCCCCTAGTAGCTAGGATTTTCATTGCCGAAAAGAGATAAAAGTTTGTTTATCATCTTTAGATTGCATTTTAGGAATTACATCTACATCTTGTGGTGAACCCAAAAGGCAAACTTCATAAGAAAGATCAACTTAAAATAAATTCAATGAATCTAACAACGCTTTGGAACTTAACGCACAACATTTAGAGGTCTAGGCTAGAGACGTATTCCGGCGTCGTAAAGCCTGGTAACTGTTGTCCTCACTGATGGTTGGGTGATTCCTCCACTTTGAGACGATAAGTGCCAGTACAGACTTGTGCTCCCACGTACCGTCGAGTATATTTTGGGAGACCCCTATAGGCTTAAATCCTTTATCCATAGGAAGCCGTGTCGGCCGCCCTACTGATCGCAATGCACTGAACACAGCATTCGGGAAGATTGACTGTCGTACCGTAAAAAGTATTTTGCAGTTTTGCGATTGGTTTGGTACTCCCTCTACCTAGACCTTCAGAGCAGTCCCTTTCGTTCCTTTTCAGACTCCTTAACGGAAAAGGTCCATCTGAGCACTTGTCACTTCAGGCTCATTAAAAATCGAAGGAGACTAGAGTCATCTTTTGTTTTTTCTTGACTCTTAAAAACTGAAAAAACAAGTTGTGTCAAAGCGTATTAAAATTTATTTTAAACAGAATATTCATACCCCTTTCCTACATTGATCTTGGGTTGAGAAAATGGAGTCTACCAACCAAGGAATTCCCCTTGGTGGAAATCCTAGTCCCTTCTCCTCTTGGGAGATGTTGGTGCACCCCATATGGCCACATTGTCACTTCCAGGGCTGACAATTGGTTTGCCAGTATGGCTCTTCTCAACCTCTGTCGTTTAGAACACCACTATTCCTGAACAATCGAATCAGCAATTAGACGAGTCCAGAGTTGCCCACCAGCCTTCTACTTCCTCTAATTCTTCCTCTCCTCCTTCCTCTTCGCTTGATGGGGTTGGTAAAGCCAAAAGTCAAGTTCCTAAGGAGAAGAAGGAAAAGAAGAAGAAAGAGAAAAAGAAGAAGGAGCCAAAGGCGAATGGGGGAAAACGAGTGGCGTCTAATGAAAATCCACACACTGCACCGACCAGGCCTAAATCGCCATGTGTCGTTTTCAAAGGAGACCACTTTCACAGAGATTGTCCTTGCATCCCTCGGATATTAAGGGACTGGTCTCCTCATTTACACAACCCGGTGTCGTCAACCTCTGATGACCATGTTGAAAGCACACCATCAACTAGTGAAAGTGAAGCCCCAGGACAAAAAGGGAAATGTAGATTTCCTTGTAAACTGTGCGAAGACGATCATGTCATCCACCATTGTCCCTTCTTAGATGAAGCTAAAAGAGTTTTGGATGATCGTCTGGTTTCACCGTTACGACATCCTCCTGGATATAAAAAACTCTTGCCGAGTCCGTCATTAGTTGAAAATCCGGCTGGCCCACTCAGGTGGTCGGCTGAAGCACCTATCATTGAAGATAAACCATCTAGATCCATACCAGACGAAAGTCAAAAGGTCGAGGTGGCAGTTGACCCAGTCTTTCCTTCAGAGGTTTTATCTTCAGATGATACAGTCACTGAAGAGAACAAGGATGACACCGTCCAAATTCTCTTCATAAACACAGACTCTGACGAACATGGGGGCAATTTACCCGTTCCTTTACCGCAGGAAGGAAGTTCGTTAGAGCCGTACCCGGCCGTCTATTCGGTCCCACCTCCAAGAAAGCTAGTTGTATCCTTCGACTGGAATCAACTAGGCAAACCCCGTTTACCAGCAAGCATACCATTCCGAATTATCATTCAAATATATAGAATGATTATGGCTGGTACCATCATAGATGAGGGGGCTTCTGTGAGTATCCTTTCCTCAACTGCTTGGAAAGCGCTTGGTTCGCCATCGCTTTTGCCTGAGATGAGAAATCTGATGGGCTTTGATAAAGGAACCAGTCGACCTTTAGGGATCCTTCCCGATGTGCCCATAACATTGAGAAGGAAAACAGTTTGCATGAACGTAATGGTAGTTCAAGGACCCCTGGATTACAATCTACTCCTTGGACGAGACTATATTTATTGCATGGGAGCAATTGTCTCCTCACTCTTTAGAGTAATGTGTTTTCCGCACGAAGGAAGAGTGGTCAAGCTCGTGGACCAGCTTTCATTTCCCGGATCACGCATAGCAAATAGTCATATACCATCCCTGAGTGGTCTTTTCACGCAAGAAATGTCTCAATCTCCAGTCCATCCTCCCGATGAGCGCGAGTGATTCGGAGGGATATGACTGAAACCCAGGGGGCATGCATCCTGGTCTGCTTTGGCAGGAAAAATTTGGGTATAGAGTAGGTTTCCGCGGGAGAATATTCCTAGTCTGTACCCCCGTCCGTGATTGGAAGAGGGGGTTATTCTAGTACAGGATTCTCTTGTCAAAGTTATGTGAGTTGGCGAGCGTCGCCACTCACCTTTGTTTATCTCGGTAGACATCGCCGAAGAAGTGTTTTATTTACGCCGTGAATAGAACAATCTTTGGGTAACCTGTAAGAGGTAGGCCTCTCTCGGTAAAACAAATGTTTTGGCGGATAGAAGTAGAGGTAACCTTGAAACTCTGCTTTATACCTGGGGGCATGCAAACCTTTTTGAGTGCAAGCGATGGGCGATTATTTTTTTGTTAAATTTTTAGGACCTCTAACCCTTTAAACTCGTAGGATTGGTCGTCACCTAACTTGCATGAAGAAAGGATGTGGGGCAAAACTCTAAAAATTGTCGTTTTTATATGAGACATTCTTATCATATGACTAGATTAATCGAGCAGTGTTACCGCAAGGTTCAAGCTCGTTAAAAAATAAACCCGCACCGAGCAAATGTTTCCACCCGCGTTTAAGCTCGTTAAAAAATGAACTATTCCCTGGTAAATAACCACCGTGAATGCAGTACTTCAGCCATTAAAGCCTTGGTTGTGTTTGCACCATCACCTCCACTTTTTCATTGGCCGATCATTCACCTCCATTTGATTGTTTACCCATTTTGAGGAACAGCTGCGAAGAGTGATTTCACTAGCCATCCTTGTGACACTGTCGTGATTGGAAAATTCCAAACCTTACCTCGAATCAGCTACTACACATTTTATCACTCGTTCCTCAAAAGACGAGTCTTCTTTAAGCTCTTTTCAACCGACTCGTAAAATATGAAAAGATTGTCGAGTTCTGGCCTTCCAGCTCGTTAAAGGGATAGGAAGTGCTATCCCTCATCTAGATTTTAATCTTTTTGGACCTGAGGGATTATTGCACAAAAAGATCGAGCGTTTGTTTTGTTCGGCTCGTTAAAGCTATCGAAAATTCATCCCTTCTGTATTGTTTTATACTTTTTCGGACTTAAGGGATTAGATGACGAAAAAGGAATTTTGGAGTTACCTTTACGTACCTTTTCAGACTCTCTAAAAATGAAAAGGACCGAGTTATCTTTGTCGTTAAACTCGTTAAAAAGGTTAATAGCGACAAACTTGTATTTAGACGAGAACGAGTTTCACTATCGCTAGGCTCGTTAAAACATAGCGATGGGTTTACCCGAAGGGCAAATTATAGAACAAGCATATGTTATCCTCCTCAAGCTTGACAAAAATAAAGAGGTACTGGTCAGCAATGACTGGGGAAAAATTGGGAAGAAAACTCAAAGAATCTTTATTGGTAGCAAGTCGCTCTTGAACATGACACTTCCACTCCGTGCCCGAGTCGGGTTGGGTTGTTTCATTCACCGGTCACATCGCCATGGTCACACCATACCATCCACATTTGGGGTTAATGCTACCAATCCATCACATCAGTGTCGCCGACATGTTCAAGAGAAGTCATCCAGAAAGGCCACCTGTGTCCCACCCACTACCATACATTATACTCCATTCTTTCATGACCGCCACCATGAACCATATATTATCATATCGTTTTCACCTCCATCAAAATCATTTGCTCCATTCCGTGTCATTGATGTGGGATTCATTAAGGCCCTCCTATGACGGATCACTTCTTGTCGACATCAGCTCATTATCCAAGAAGTTGGTCTAGGAACACCCCATTCAGTACTTTGAAGCTTGCATGCCTCAATGGCAAGTTTCTCACTTCTGGCGACAGGTTTACATCAATGACCTTTGACCGAAAGATTTTGCGTGGTGTTCGACGCCAAGTCCTTTATTCACACCACGTGAATTGTACTGCAGTACCTTGAGGATCATTATCATTATCGGTGATTCCTCTCGCACTTGTTAATAGTTTACATCATTGACTGGTAATCAAGCGATGTCTTTCCATGTTCGACTTCAAAACATTTCTCACATGGATCGACTTGTACTTTGAGTAAAGATCAGACGAGATTGAAGACCCCGGATCTAGTTTCATCCATCCGGGCTGCGATATATATTCAGGAAAATAAAGACATTAAAATGTACAGCATTGCAGCCCAGATAATCATCCTACCAAAAGGATGATGGCTCTATCAGAATCATCAGTCTACCATCAGACGATTGTCTGTCCTATGTACATGAAAATGAATTTATAAAGTTGGGCATGGGAATGCCCGCCTCAGCTAGATCATGAAAACAGTATGAAGATAATGTATTGTATTGTATCTTATTACAGGTCTCCTCCCAGCATTGAAAGAACTTCGGATCCTCATAATAAAGCATTTCACCCGATTAACGGCCTCATACTTTAGGGGGCAACTGTTATAGACATTTTTGTGCCTTACAACTCCAAGCATGAAATGTCCATAAACCAAGGGCTCCTAAGTCCCTAAAAGTGTTGTTCTAACCCCTAAAGGAACAAGGTCAACAAATTACAGCTTCTCTCAGAAGTTCTCCACCAGAAACTGCTCAGAATAAGTCAAAACAGGATCATTTCAGCTGCTCCACTAGCTAAGTGCGTTGCATAGCACCTAAATCCACTAGCTAGGTGCGTTGCAATGCACCTAAATGCACTATTAGGGTGCGTTGAGTGGGAAATGGCAAATGGCAGTGTCATTCCGCGAGGTGGAGAGACAATGGAAGCTTCCAAAATCTTCTCCTATGACACTTGCCTCACTGAATTCGACCAAGGATGAGTAAGAGGCCTTCAGTCTCCAAGTGGAAGCAAGAACTGACAGAGAAAAGACACTAATCAAATCACAAGCTGACTCATCCTCCTTGCATACATCTATATATGAATCCCTCATCCCAGAGATCCAGAGGTTGGAATTTTGCACATTGTAAGGAATTGTTGTTGGTTTTGAGACAAATATCAGAGAATTGGGTGATCTATGCTTTGTTGGAGGTGAAGAGGGGCTTCTTTGCTGGGAGGTTGATGCTGGGTCAGGAATCATTGGTTGTAACTCCTCCTGGATCTTCTTGTTTATCAATAAAAACTATTTGAGTTTCTCCTCCATGCTTTTGTATCATTGATGCTTGTTACATTTGTATGGTTAACTTAAATCTGATCCTAAGTTGTTTATGCATATAAATCCATGTCTTTGTATAGTTTTCTTCTTCTGTGATCTTACAGGTACTTGGTGAAGCTGGGCAAGTAAGGGAGCAGGTAGTTGGAAGTTGTCAAAGAAGAGAAGGATTGGATCAAAGGATTAGCGCAAGACACAGGTTGGTTCTTCCTATTCTTCTCTATTTATAGTTCCTAAAGGAAATACAAAAGTAGTTTTCTCCGTTTGTTTCTAAGGCAGCTGTCACACCTTAGTGGGATAGAGCAGTTCTAAATAGACACTTTTCCCGGTAACACCTAGGAGTTGTCCTTTCAACCCAATCTGCTAAAGGTCATGTTGCCTATGTCTTTTCATTTTAAAACTCTTCTAAAAAACTATATATTATGTCAACTCTACCTGAGAATCTGGTGTCAAATCCTCCACAGAAGTTAGGACTTGTTCCTCTTCCTTATCTAGCATGGAAGGCATATAGAGTTTCAGATTCTCTACATTCACAACTAAGTAAATGTGCATATATGGTGGTAAAACTGAGTCAATAGGAATAATCACCCATATTTTACAGTATCTCGAAGGAACGATACCTCAAAACCTTGATTTTATTACCATTCACCTTAGCCTCTCCTTATTCAACTGCAGCCATACTTTTCCTCCCACCTTGAATGATTTCTTTGATGTATGTTGATCATGCCTAGCCTTAAACTTCTCATGTGACTTTTATAGTGTCTCTTGTACCTATAGATAGATCTGCCTAATCTACTCTATAATTTGTTTAGCCCTCAAGGTGTCTCCTATCAAATCTTCCCTAAATCCTCCTTGCTACCCATATGCAATATCCAAAGGTGAAGATGGCAGATACCCAAAACAAGTTTCGAATGGGGACTTTCCTATAGAAGTGTGGACCACTTAATTGTAAGAATGATATATATATACCATATTTTCATCCAATTTCTTCAGATGCTTCTCGTTGTATTCCCTCAAAAGTTTCACTAAATTCCCGTTAACTACTTATGTCTTCCCATTTGTATATGGATGGAATGTTGAAGATCTCTTCAACATCGTGTCCAATTTCTCCCACAATATGGTCTAGAATACACTAAGAATCTTGTATCCCTATTTAAAAGGATGCTCCTTGGTATCCCGAAGTGCACCCAGACCTATCCAAAGAAAAATTTTGTTTCTTCTTACTCATTGGCAGTCTTTTTATAGGGCATCAAGCCATACATCTTGTTGAACTTGTCAACTACCATAAACAAGTAGTCATGTCCCTTCCTAGTTATGGGTAAATCTCCCACAAAGTCCATGGAAATACTTTCCCAAGGATGAGTGGGTATAGGTAAGAGGTTTTATAGAAACTATTTCATGTTACTAGGCTTGTTGGTACAACAAAGCATGCATCCTCTTATGAACCTAGTTACCTGCTCTTGCATCTTAGGCCAATACACATACCTCTTCAAGTTGCCTTCGATCTTCCCTAAACAAAAGTGCCCTGCAACCTTAGATGTGTGAGGCTTTGTAATCAACTTCAATCACTCACCTTTAGGAACAAATAACTTATCTAGCCTGTAGAGTTACCCATCCTAAAGATGGTAGTCAATGGTGTTGTCACCATCATGCACATGACTATGAATCTGCAACTATTCATACACCTCCTAGAAGTCATCATCCTCTGAATATGCCTCTCTATATGAATCATTGGTGAATGGATCCATGTGCATAAGAGTCCAAAAATTTGTGATCTTTGACATGGGTGGCCTTGAAATCATTTCAGCCAACCTATTTGTGCAACCCTCCTTGCACTTGATCACCAAATGAAACTGTTGTAAAAACCCCATCCATTTGTAATGTCTGGTGTATTGTAGCTTACTCTAGGCCTGCAAGTACTATAGCAGCTAGTGATCTCTATGGATTATTGTGTCCTTTACCATCAAATAGTGCTTGCACTAGGGAATAGAGCTCCTTGTTGTAGTTAGGGTAGTTAAGAACTTCCCCATAAAATATTTCATAATGGTAGCATACAGGCCTTCCTCCCTGCATCAAGACTGCTCCCAAAACATCCACACTCACATTTGTCTTCACTTCAAAGGGTTGCTACAAGTTTTGAAATGCCATAACTGATGCTTGACTAATATTCTTCTTTAGCTCCATGAAATCCCTCTACTAACCCTTTCCCCATGGAAACTCTTGCCACTTGTTGGCATGCAGGGGTGTTGCTACTGCTAAAAATGAGGCTAAGAATTTCCTCAAGTACTATGCTACCCTAGTGAAACTCTTAACCTCAGAAACATTTGTAGGCACTGGCCATTTCATGATGGCCTCCATCTTGGAAGGATCTATCTTCATCTCTCCTCCACTAGTCACATACCTTATTGAACTATTTTTCTTATTGCAATTGATCGAGCAGATTACCTATCACGAGCAGGGAGTATCTAATCTTCAGCGTGATTTTGTTCAATGCCTTGTAATCTATACACATAAACCAAGTCCCATGTTTTTTTTACATAATCATGATGGGTAACCCACATGGTGATGTAATCGATCGAATGACATCCTATTACTATAGCGACTACAACCATTTCTTCACCTCACTTGCTTCTATAATGGAGTGCTTGTAAATCCCAATGTTTGGCAATGGAAAGTCTAGCAATAGCTGGACCTCATGCTCCACTTCCATATTAGGTGGTAACCCTTTAGGCTCTCTAAACACATCCATGTGTGCATGTAGAAACTCTTCCAATTTATGTTTATGCTTCTAAGTACACCCCTCGAGTGCTTCCTTACCTCTTATTGACTCTTGTACAAACCTCTCTTAAAAACAATAAAACATACTTCTTATTGGAACTAATCAATTTCTTGGCTTGGTTGTCACTTACTAACAACGTTTTTTACTTACATTTATGCGCATTGATGATGAGTGGTTTTCCATCCTTGATTAGCTGGTATTGGTTAGATCTCTACATGAATATTGCATCTCGCATGTACATGTAGGGTCTCCCAACCATGACTCTACATATATCAAGGGGAACCACATCTAGTTCTACTTCATCAATAAAATCAGCATTGATAGAAACTCTATTTTTTCACTGTTTTGTTACATTCAACTCTGAATCCTTAATTACCCATCCCAACAGATATGGATTTGGATGATCAAAAACTTCCAGCCCCAACTTCTTAACTAGCTCTACTCTAATGAGTTTCACCTGCGATCCTGAGTCAAACACAACATTAATCTTAGTCTTCTTGACCTGTATCTTTATATGCACGTGTTTAGTCATTTCTTTCTCTTCCTGTTGTTGAAGGCTACTCAGATACACCTCCTGCTTCACTGACATATAAACGATCTTCTCATACACATCTAAGTTTCTTTCAACTTGTTTCTCAGATATGTGACCATCAGATTTTTCTTCTCATTATCTTTCTTATGATTCTTCGAGTTCAACTTTGGATGCAACTTCCAACACTTATCCTCTGTATGGTTTTCAATGTTGTAGTGGTTGTTGGGATCTTTGTACTAGTTTGTTGTGACTATCGTCTTTTCATCTTTCTCCCCTTTTTTATTCTTCTTCCCTTCCTTATAAGAATATTGTTTCTCCTTCTACTTCGGTCCCCTTTATTGTGCTCCATTGAGGCCTATGTTCTCCCAGTACTATGACTATACCTAATCCTCATCCACTTATTTGGTTTTGAACAACATTACTTTCTTGTGCAAATGGTAGTGTAGACCCCCAAGATACTTGAGAAGTATCTCTAGGTTCTTTGGGGAGATAACCAACATTATGTCCATCTTTCTTAACTCTGTGGTATACTCCTGCTCACTTTGCCCCAACTTTTGCTTGAAGTAGTGCCATGAGATCCACTGGTCCTCTATGTACCCAATAGGGTAAAACTGTGACTTAATGAGGGTTTTAAATTCCTCCCACTTAGTCACTGGAGGTTATCTCTCTAAACTCAAGGTATGCGTGTGGATTTCCCAAAAAGTTAGGGCATGACCCTCTAATTTCAGTTGCGTAAATGAGATATTTTGTTCTTCCTCAATTTGATGGATGATGAAATACACTTATAGTTGCTACAACTAGTTATTCAGCTTCAAAGCATTGATATAGCCATGGCATGACTTGATATCGACCTTTTCTTCCATTTTAGGTAGACATTATGATTGGTTCACAACATAGAACTAGGTTAATCTTTTCCAATTTATTTCTTTGGATGGATCTCTGTTAATGAGATGAAGGTTGTGTTTCCAATAAGATATCCTACCTACTTGATGCACAAGGTTTAGCAATGGAAGTGAACCTTTCACTTGAGATTGCAAACCGTCGTTGTACCCTACACCCCCACAATAATCGAATAGTTTGCAACTTTGTTTCCTGTTGTGTTAAGGAGTGGTATTTGTGTCTTCTCTATGTTGGAATCCTCTCTCAATAACGTAAACCTTTCCTTTGAGTCCTCCTCCAGATTAACCATCATATTTCTTTTATTGTGTTTTGTTTTGGTTTTATATTGGTCACAATTAATTTTTTCCAGTTTAAATGAAATAAACACAACCCAAATCATAAGAGAAGTAAAATAAAGGATAAAACCACCCCTGCAATCTTTGGGCCCCTTTGAGTGTTCTTACACAGACACCGAAACCCCTATTCTTTGTTGCTCGGTCGCTGCACTATTCGAGATGCTCGGTTGCTACAGGTTCCCATTGAGCTCTCCCTCGGTCATTGAACTATTCTCGGTGGCTGCGGAAACTCTTCTGACACAATAAGTTGGTAAGTTGGTCTTGGTCGTTGTTGGTCACTAGTCGTAAGAAAAGGCGCACGGTCCCATTGAACTCTCCCCACTATTCTAGTTGTTCGTCTACTCGGTCGCTACAGGCTGCTCGCTACTCCTACCTGCTCTATTGGGTTCCATGATAGTTTGATCAGTCGCTGCAGGCTGTAGGCTGCTTGTTGATCCTGCCTCCTTGGTCACTACTTGTTGCTCATAACTCTCCTCGTTACTCGTTGGTCTGCTCGATTGCTCGCTGATCTGCTCGGTCACTCCAACCAAGTTCTTTTGACTTGTTCTGCATTTGGATTCTTCCGCAAAGGAAAAAATGCTCACACCCTATCCGACTTTAAAAAATAACCTCTTTTCTTTCTCAACAATGCGAACTGCTAGATCACGAATGATGTCATGTATTTTAACAAAAGAAATCCTTCCAACGTGATCCACTCGAACCACCTCAATCAAGCAAAGATTCCTTAGGTGGTCAAGGTAATTGTGGCCAATATAATTTAAATAGTTGTCTCCACTGCATTTAACCATACTTTCTTCTATCCATATGTCTATGATATCTTCACAATTGATTACTTCGTCTTCAGGATAAGCTACTAAAGATAGAAAGAAAATCTTCAGATCCAAGTTCAAAACATCGTAACTCCATTTGAGAGGTTGAAATAGTTCTTTGTCCACCATAGGGTGCAACTCATAAAATGCCTTAGGAACGTTTCTCATATTTCTAAAGAAACCTCCAACTGATATCGATTAGTATAGTGTGACAATGTGGCAACGATTACAGTTATGCCCACGGGAAAACCCTTGCACCCCTTTGTGATTCTCTTGGAAACTGGCTCTATTTCCTGTGGAACATATCCATTTTGATTTCCAAATTCTTTACTATGAAACAACTCCCAACCCTCCTCTTTTGTCAGTGGTTCCACTAATATTCTCTCTTACACATTCATTCCCATACACAATTCATCATCCCGAGTGGTGAGAACAATTTTAGAACATTTTTCCTTCAAGGACACTCCTAGATTTTGAAGCTCATCACTTGTACATGGATTTGCCATCCACATATCATCTAATATAAGAAGATATTTTTTATTCTTTAAAAAATTTCGTAGCCTGTCCGTTCGCATTACAGAATTATCTGGAAGGCTTAACTTCAATCTTTTAGCAACATCCTTTTACAGATATGAGATGTCGTTACTGGAGACTATTACCTTAATAATGAGGTCAAATGAAGTCTTTACCTTATGGATTTTGTTGATGGTGTCAAGCAGTGACATTTTACGAACACCTCCCATGCCAATGATACCAATTCTTTGAATGTTTCTATTTTGATCAATTAACAATCTTTCAGCAAGATCCCTCTGTTCAAATCACTTTGCATCTGCAACAATACCAGTTTTGATTATTAGAATCGATATCTAGGTGCGTGGAGTAGGGTCCCTATATTGCTCGCCACTAGGCAAGTCAGGTTGCACCCTCTATGAGTGGAGTTGAGCGATAATTCGGTTCCAATTTTTTATATCTTTGTTTATTATATAGCAGCAGAGGCGCTTGGGATAGCACCCAAGGTAGTTTTTGTGTTGCTGGTGAGCCTTGTACTTTTGGTCAATAAAATCAGAACTTACTCTTAGTGTCTCCATCGTCTTCAACCAAGCCTTAACTATTCTATTAGGGTTCTGTTGCACTTGATCGAGCTCCATTTTTATATCATCTATTTCATTGCCCAGATCTTCAACATATTTTTTCATGTGGGTAACAGTCTGAGGCAAACAAATGAGCACCCTCACTAATGCAACAACTTTTTTCAAGAGTCTAATCAGACCTTCGCTCAAGAGATTGGTTATACATGAAGCAACAATACTTTCATAGGCCATTGGCTTCACATGAGAATCACAAAGGGTGAGGTCTGGAAAATAAAAATAAACAAGCAAGCCCCAAATCACACGGGTAAGTCAAGATTTAGATTGCTCTTCCACCCGCTAAAAATCAGCAGCAAAATTAGGATTTTTCCACTTGCTTAAATTGGGCTAAGGCTATGCAGATGGGCTCTCGAAGTGAATGCATCACAAAGTAGGAAACAATTTATAATTCATTTATCTTGTGGTTTCTGATCACCTTGTTTCCACGTAATTTCAAGATAAATTCGCATTGGAATAGCTGGAAAGAAACTTGATTTGACAGCCATTAGTACTTAGCTACTGTGAACCAACTTGGATTTAGGCAAGGTACAACAGAGACCTCACAAACAAAAATCCAAAGATTTCCTACCCAATTCAAGGTTCTGTCATGAACAAACAATGGTTCAAACTATCCATCTGTGACAATAGACATGGAAAGTCATAGTATTATCGAATTTCTGTGTTGCTTCTTAATACTTTTTACAGAAGAAAAAGACCATCCATTAATATTGAATTTGTGTCTGTTTCTTATTCCCAGTTGGGAAATATTAACCATTATGTTGTTTATTTTGAGAATAATTCGTTGGGAACCTGCGTTAGATATGTATTTATTTTTGCAGATTGATGGAATCGAAACTCTAAACCCTCTTCAAGCCTATTGATCCTATTCAAAATTCTCCCATGCCTATTTTTATGTCACTTCTTTCCAATGATATCGATGATCAATTAAGTTGTATTAATTTGTCCATATTGTAGAAAAATTTTAGTTTCATATAGTTAACATTATGCTTTTGCTATAATTTTTCGAGTGACATCTAGCCGCCGCTACATCCCCGACTATGGTTTGGAGGGTGGACGTCATCCTAACATGTATGATAGACGAGGCCAATCAGACGATACAAATGAAGTACCGTAAACATGGATTTTGCGTACATATCCTGGTGGATCTACTTTGCCTGGGAGTTAAATGCCACTTGCATAGAGATCTGGTGCCATAAACTTGGATTTAAGATTGTTGTTAGACAATTTATTAAGGGATTGGCAATAAGCACATTCCTAATCAGTCAAGGCCTCAATAGGTTTTAGTGGACTATCTTTGTGCAATGTGGGCGTTGTGCGAATCAAACTATTCTTCTGTAGTTTCGATCTCTATTTTGTGTTCAAAGGCGTTGCGTTATTTTCTTGGCGTTGTGGCCTTCACTGAAGTTGGAATTCCCGTGTCTATACCTATAACCAGGAGAAAAGTTTTCAGAGGGTGTTAATATAGAGTTCGGGGGAAACAAATTGTTAGAATCTACCAATGAAAATTTGGTGAGTTTCCGATGTCTCCAAGCTCGTGAAAATTCAAGTTAAATTTGAAAAATGTTAGGTTATGGTTTTGCAGTATTCTGAGAGAATTGTTGACAATGAATCAAGTTAAGTTTTTGATGAGCATGCTCTCTATATGTTGGGTTTGTTAATTGTGGATATTAATATTGATACACCTTTTAATTTGGATTTGAAACTCATGTTTGATGATATTTTTTTAGATCTCCCTGCAAGTAAACTCTGGTTTAATTCATGATTTTATTTATTAACAAAACATTATGGTGTTTGTGGGTAAATATAAAAATAACTTCAAATTTTCAGTGTTAACTTCAAAGTTTCAATGCTTTGAATGCAATCATGTAGAAATAGACCAGTAGAAGTTAACCACAACTAAGTCGGAAGTCGATATATCTTTCCATTTCCACAAGTCCTGTGAGCAACGTCCTGACCCCGACTCCATATCATCTACTTTTAAATAGCTAGGGGTCAGATGTCTATTGGAATTCAAAATGCAATCTTGTAGGGAATTTTGTTTAATAATCAATATAAAAGCTCTATGTTTTTCTGTAACATTTACGATGAAAATTTTCAGGAATTTAACTCTCTAAAATTTGCGAAATTGGAAGTATACCCTTACCAATACAAACCCAATACACCTTCCCCATTTAAAAAAACACTACTTTCACTAGACATTGTAGGTATCCTTTTTTCCATAAACATGTTTTATACCCCTTTATTTTTTTCATTAACTTTGAGCTCCATTTTCTACTCCTGCTAATATAAAAACCGTTTACCTCACTTTACATGTTCAATATATTATGTCATTTTTTCCTCAATATATATATATATATATATATATCCCAATATGAATGCACATGGTATGGTATTGCTCCCTATTGAAGCCCCCATGCACTAAAATGTGCCCTATAAGTCAATTTCTCCTATTGTTTTCATCCAAAAAGTGCCAAGATAAACAACAAATTTTATAATGATCCTTTCTAGATCACTAGCTCTTACAGATGAAGCCACAAACTCCTTGAGTGAAAGGTCACTAAAGATGAAGCAACTCCCCTTTGAAAATCAATGATGCATCCTCTCAACTTTTACTCTTCTGTTACGCTAAATAATCTAGATAATCTCCACCTCATGTCTTCTAATGAACCATCTTTACTAATATTTCCTCTACTTCTTTAGCTAGCTTAATTGGTTGTGATTCCTTGCATTTTTCCATGGTTCCTACCATGTCCTCCTCAATTCCTTCGTAAAATTTATATAGGTGATCTTGTAGGCATCATAAAAAAATATCTGTTCGTGAATTTTTTCCAACAAATATAGCTTCTAACTATTATAAAAATTCTACCTTGAAATCTTACATGGACTAATTTTCTTATACTTGAGTTTGTTGTATGTTTTGCTATTGAATATGGATTTCCTCAAATATGCTAGTGAATATCATCTAGCCTTGTTTGAAAACCTTCAATATGCTTACAAAATCTACCCTCATATTATAGTTGTCATTACTCTGTTGTGACTTCCTTAAATTATTCATGAATGTCATACATACTCTTAGTAAATGTTGGAAATAATACTGAGAGGGGGGGTGAATCAGTATTATCTAGCAATTTAACAAATCTTCCTTATTTAATCTTTTGAATTATTCTTGCATATCAGTACCATAAAATAATGAGCATGTACAAAGAAAATAGACAGTCACACCAAAGAACACAAGATGTAAGGTGGAAACCCAATGTGGGAGAAAACCACCTGCTGCAATATGTCTCTATCTTCTTTCAAGAAATTCTTTTTACAATGATTTTGTACTGGTGCAGACCTTTACCAGTACGCAGGCTGCAACCTGCAGAGAGCTACAACTCTCTCTCGTTTTCCAGTTTCTCCTGGAAGGGAGCTACAACCCCCTACTTCTTTTCATGAAGAAACAAATGATCAACAAGTATACAACAGATACAGTCCACTACAGATATCAGATCAGTAATTACAGAAACAACCCAGAACACCTTATGAACAGAAATATACAGTCAACAGATCATCTTAAGACAGGGACGCATATTTTCTTTCTGTGGCCTGCGACTGGACGCAGTCTACCTTCTGCTGCTCTGCGTGCAGACGCACTGTTCCTTTAAGCTTCGCTGCGTACCGGCGCACCCAGCAACACTATCGCGCCGCGTCTTTCGCTTCAGAGACGCACCCAATAACACAGTCGCGCCGCGTCCTTTGCCTCAGAGACGCACCTAAGCCTTTACTGTACTGCGTCCCGGCGCACTTGCCCTTCACTGAACCTGCGTCCCTTCAGATATAAAAGATATGAGGACTTCAGAACTGACCCAACCACTCAGATCTACAGATCTGATCATGCGCCAAAGAGATCATAGTCCATTAGAAGATTCGCCCTCATAGATCTGGACTAGATCTCACCAAAAGATATTCAACCAAGATGATCCTTAATCCAAATGAACTCCTTCGCTTTATATAGGCAAGCTTCTCCCCAAAACATGGAACAATACCACGAGCCGACACCATAGAAACACAAAACCGTCGGCTAGATACCACACAAGAAACCCCCACGTGCTTTTCTCTGCCTTGAAATGTGTGCACTGGGTGGACGCACCTCCTGAACGGCTGGCCTGCGTCCCTGGACGCGGGTGCTGCATGGTATACCTGCGGGGACGCACTTGCTGAACAGATTTCCTGCGTCTTTCTTAAAAATAGAGAGCTGATCATCATCTACCATTAGCTGATCATCATCTACCACCTGAATGGGTTGCCATCAAGGACAACACCTGAATCATAATGCCAACAATCTCCCCCTTTGGACTTGATGGCAACCTCATAATCTTTAGCTTCATTCTCCCCCTTTGACATCAAGGGCAAAGGGTATGCTCCCCCTACGCTCATGCTTCTCCAGATCTGTAACAAATAACCAGAAATCCATCATAAAGGAGATAGAGACATATTGCAGCTATTTCCAAGATCTCCTTCTCCATAATGCCAACAATGCATTATGTGCTCCCCCTGAGCCTATACCACCAATAAGAAGATGTTCAACAATAAGATGATGCATCAACAACCCCCAGCTTTTGCCTGAGGTATTCAAAAGTGTCCCTGGGCAACGGTTTGGTGAAAATATCAGCAACTTGTTCCTTAGAAGGAACATACTCCAACTTGACCTTTTGTTCAAGTACTTGTTCCCGGAGAAAATGGTACTTGATTGGTATGTGCTTGGTTTTTGAATGCATAACCGGATTCTTTGAGATGCTGATTGCACTTGTGTTGTCACATAAGATAGGAATAGGAGGTGTACAAGTGATTTGATAATCCTGCAAAGTCTGCATCATCCAAAGAAGTTGGGTGCAACAAGATGCAGCAGCAACATATTCCGCTTCAGCTGTAGATAAGGCAATTGAAC
Source organism: Pinus tabuliformis (assembly GCA_031772625.1). Taxonomy (NCBI): domain Eukaryota; kingdom Viridiplantae; phylum Streptophyta; class Pinopsida; order Pinales; family Pinaceae; genus Pinus; species Pinus tabuliformis. The sequence goes on from CM062815.1 coordinate 841,417,029, forward strand.
TCTGTTTCTTGCTGAACCAAGATTTCCTGCGTCTTTCTTAAAAATAGAGAGCTGATCATCATCTACCATTAGCTGATCATCATCTACCACCTGAATGGGTTGCCATCAAGGACAACACCTGAATCATAATGCCAACAGTAAAATTGTCTACATCATTTCTCATTTTAATATATATTTCTAGCAACTTACCAAATTCCACAACGCCCTTTGGAGACCTTCATAAACTACCTAAAATGGACTTCTACCACTGGATCTATTCATTGAATTGTTTTAAGCAAGTTTAGCTTGGGCTAAAGCCAAATTATATTAGCCTAGTTTGTCTCTAATCAAACTTCTCAACAAATTTCTAAGACTATGATTAACCACATCTAGTACCAATGACCTAGTTTCTCTCAAATCAAACTTCTCAATGGATTACGACTCTAGTTAACCACCTCATGTTTCATCTATCTATGCATGATACACTAAGTTATATTGCACATGAAACCCATCCTCTTCCAAAGAGTTCTCCAAAAATGTTTGAGGAATATCTCATTTCCATTTGAAGTGATACTCTTTGGTTGTCCATGTAACCTCACAACCTCTTTAGAAAACAACAGGGCGACATGAGTAGTGTCATTAGACATCTTGCATGGCGTGAAGATTAACATTTTAGAAAATCTATCCACTATAGCCAACATTGAAGCATCACCTCTCAATCTCTTGGGAACCCCAACAATAAAATTGGCGCTTGTGTCTTCCCATGGATTCTTGGGTACTTATAAATCATTGTTTTAACTCCTTTTGAACCATTAACAAATTCTTGTAGTACTGAACAAACTCCTAAGTGACTTCTTTATTGATATTGAACCAAAAATATCTTTCATCCACTAAAATTTTAAGTTATCTTATCCACTCCAAAGTGTCCACCTAAAACTCTTCTATATAGTGACCTTTTGATTCTCAAACAAAAATCCCTCTTAAATATGGAAATCTAATCTTGTATCCTATACATGATTATTTACAAATTCTCCATGCCTCTGTAAAATCTATATCTTCTACGTACACATCCTTCATGTTATCCAAACCAAGTAACTTGATAACACCTCCACTCGTTTAGAAGGCTTGTAATTCAGTTTGTATTAATTGTTTATGTAATGAGTAAACATAAATTCAATTTGGCAACCAATAATATCTACATCGCTTTATATATAAACCAAATACTTCTTCCCTGCGTCATTCTAATTCTCGTTAAGGAATGCTATTGTCTTACCTTATTCAAAAGACAGATTCATTGGTGCGTGACATCCAAGGAAAGCAAATTGATTCGACGTATCAAGAGATTCATTCGTACTCAACAGCTGAGAAGCACTTTGAATGTAGGTAGGGGTCCTACTTGCAACTAAATTATTTTTTCTGCAAAATGTTGCTCGTTCTCAAGATTTCAGTTTCCAGTGGGCCCTCATTTAAGATATTCACATGGTGACCAGCACTCCAATTAAATGCTCCGTGGTCAGATATTCATTGCTCATCTACGTTCAATTGCTCATCGAAATCAAAGTGGATTCTCGGCAGATTCTGTAATCTCTTTTGTACGCAACTGCTGTACAAAAAGGGGGTCCACTTACTTACAGTATACTTTATTTTCTTGGTTCTAGTTGAGGTCGTCCTTAATCTGTAATCTCTTTTGTACGCGACTGTTGTAAAGAAACCTGAGTGTAGAGGGGGTCCACTTGCTTACAATATACTTTATTTTCTTGGTTCCAGTTGAGGTCGTCCTTAATCTGTAATCTCTTTTGTACGCAACTGTTGTAAAGAAACCTGAGTGTAGAGGGGGTCCACTTACTTACAGTATACTTTATTTTCTTGGTTCTAGTTGAGGTCGTCCTTAATCTGTAATCTCTTTTGTACGCGACTGTTGTAAAGAAACCTGAGTGTAGAGGGGGTCCACTTGCTTACAATATACTTTATTTTCTTGGTTCCAGTTGAGGTCGTCCTTAATCTGTAATCTCTTTTGTACGCAACTGTTGTAAAGAAACCTGAGTGTAGAGGGGGTCCACTTGCTTACAATATACTTTATGGTCGTAATTAATAATTTATTTTCTTGTTTCAATTGATTTTTATGGAAGTTTTTATTTAGTGGAGGAATTCTCTAGACGGTCAAAAGTGGTTGGAATTCGGGCAAAAAAACTTCAAAAAATCTTGCACCGGTAGTGTTCGAATCATGTTTTTGATGGTAGAAATGGATTCAACCCCATCGAAAACCTCCTATGCAAAAAGAATTTGATAGTAGAATAATCCCCATAAGAAAATGTTACTAGTTCAAATCTCATTGGTAAAAACACAACCATGTTAAGGGTTGATGTGGCTCAGGGCAATTGTGATCTGGGTTAAATTTGAAGACTTAGAAGCTCATGAATCTTGGTTACTCAAGTTATAGGATATGCTTACCAGTGATCTTAAGACTCACAATACCTAACAAACAAAAATATAAAATATTAAAATAAAAAAATGTGATTAAATATTTTTGGAATGAAAATAAGCAATGAAATATAGAAAGTAGAATTAAATTACATCTAATATAAAAGAATGGTAAATGTTAAACATGTCATATTTTCATTTATGAAAGAGGTTTTATGAATTGGTTGAGCACGAAGAAGGTTAGGTTGCATAATTTTGAAAAATTCTTCATAAGTTATCAATCAAGAATAGAGGTAATAAAGTATTCAAAGTTGTGCACAATATCCACCCCACCCAACCAATACCACTATTTATTTGTAAAATTTTAGAAGTAATAATCAAATGTTTACATGCAAAACAATATAATGGAAATAGCTTTAAGGGTTCCACTAACTATGGCATCTCTTGACTTATGCTCACTATTGGCCCTGTGGGGCATCTCATATCTTCGGTTTGACTTCAGGGACTAAGTAACTATGTTGCATATTACACTTCTTTTATGGTTCTTTTAGGTAGGGTTTGTATATAACTACTACAAGGTGCAAAACTATATAGCTGATTTATAATATATGGTTGTTACAAAGTACAAGTTTTACAATTTGTATTTCTTTTTAGAATTAATTAATTTTTATTGTTTATATTCAATTTATTTATCTCATGACATTGTAATGTTTCACAATATGATATTTAATGCTAGTGAATGGGTAATATAATATGACACATGTAGCAAAAAATAATTAAAAATATAATTCGTGAGATCTTATTTAGTACATTTATATCTATTTTCACTTTACAGAATATATATACAATGCATGTTAAATTGTTCTTAGAACATTAATTTTGCAACATTTTTAACAATAACTACCATATATTCAAAAATGGTGTGAAGTAGAATATATGACAAAGTTACAACAACATTTTTAGACACTCATTATTTAAATTAAATAAAGTTTTGCCAAATCGCATATCTATATAGCACTGTAAACTAAATTATCCATTAATTATATGTGTGATTTTTGTTAGAACTTAGATTAATTACAATGTGTCAAGTTTGAATATATATGAGGCTATGAGAATCATCTCATATTCAAACTTTTAAATAATTGTTTCTAGATTTTTATCATTAGTTAAACATGTTTTAAATGTCAAGTAAATTGCTTCATCATTCTATACGTTTATTTCTTTATGTCATTTACTATGATAATCATTCTATATTTTAATGCTAGTGAAGGGTAAACATTGAAATAATTGTTTCTAAATTTGTATCATTAGTTAAACATGTTTTAAATGTCAAGTAAGTTGCTTCATCATTCTATATGTTTCTTTCTTTATGTCCTTTACGATGATAATCATTCTATATTTTAATGCTAGTGAAGGGTAAGATAATATGATACATGAATGATTATATGTGATAGCAAAAAAAAAAGTAAAATTATAATTCTTGAGATCTTATTTAGTAAATTTAGATCTATTTTCATTCTTAAGGTTTTATAAAATTATATATACAATGAATGTTAAATTGTTCTTGTAACATTGATTTTGCAACATATTTAACAACAACTACCATATATTCAAAGAATGTTGTGAAGTGGAATAGATGACAAAGTTACAACACCATTTTTAGACACTTGTTATTAAAAATAAATAACATTTAACTAAATCAGTTATCTTTATAGCATTTTACACTAAATTATCCATTAATTATATGTGTGATGTTTGTTAAAACTTAGATTAATTAAGAAGTGTCAAGTTTGAATATATATGACGCTATGAGAATCATGTCACATTCTAACTTTGAATTAATTGTTTCTAAATTTTTATCATTGGTTAAACATGTTTTAGATGTCAAGTAAGTTGCTTCATCATTCTATATTTTTCTTTCTTTATGTTGTTTACTAAAAATTTCTTGTAGTCTAGTGCTTACACATGAATCTAGTCTTTGATTTGAATATTTATTACTTATAAAGGACAAATGTGAAATTGATTTTATTTATAGATATCTCTAGGTTATTATTTCTTTTTTCAAAGATTTCAAAATCTCAATGATTAAGAAAATGTCATGCACTATAATTTGCACATAGCCAAATAAAAGAATTTCTCCTTTTAAATCAAAATCTAAATTTCATCCCTTATATAAACGATATGTTATTATGAAATATCATATTTATATGGAAAATGAAAAACAAATAAATTTTTAGTACAAAGTTAAGTCTAATTTTCTTTTTTTGGTCAAGTAACAAAGGATCTTTATATTAACCGAAATAAGAGTAATACATATTTTACAAGGTAAACCAAGCATCCTTGCGTTTACCCAAAATGTTCCTCAAGTCCTAACTAAAGCGGAAATGGCTTAAAACCATTAAAAATTTGGAACCATCCCCTTAAATTTGGAATCATCCCCTTAAACGGGAGAGAAGATTAACACAAATAAATCACATGCTATCAGAATTCTAAATAATTACATTTGCTACCAAGAAAACCGGCGGGTCCGCAATCTGGTGCAATGTCCTCCCACTGTGCTCTCTGAACCCCGATCACCGATCGTCCGGAGAACCAGTGATCAACATTTAACTTTGAAATGAAAAAACTCATCATTTAATCACTGTGTCGCATATCCTCCACTGCTCTCAACCTTTCCCATTGCTCCATATCTTTGTCCGCCTAACAGAGACGGTCCTCAAATAGTTTTCCTAGGGGTAATAACTCCCAGACGTGTCGGGTGTCCCTTTCCTTATTAATCACTCTGTTCGCCAAACGGTCTGCTACCATGTTAGCTTTTCTCTTCACATGGACAACGCTTACAGTCTTTAAGGTTTGCAGGTGGGAGTAAATAAGTTGAAAGACTTGCGAGAGCCTCAAGTGTTTCAACACTTTATCCGGTGATTACCATTGCAAATTTTCTTGGCCACTCTAATAATCAGTTCTGAATCTGCTTCAATGATGATATTATATGAATCTGAATCCACCAATATTTCCAAGCATTGCTTTAGGGCCATGAGTTCCGCCATGTTATTAGTGGCCTTCCCCAAGTGGCCATGAAAGATCTTCTTTATTTTCCCCTGTTCATCTCTTATAACACCTCCAAAACTAGCTAACCCTGGGTTGCCCTTAGATGCACCATCTATATTGACCTTTAAGAAACCATGAGGAGGAGGCTTCCAAATATTTATATCTGAATTTATTTGGCTCACTCCCTTGATAATGCCCTATGGGCTTATCGATTGAAGACCCAAATGTAGTAGAATACTCGCATCGTGGGGCAGAGGAGGGTCCTTAAGAAGATTCCTCAGCAAGCTATTGACTGTATCTTTTAAGTTGCCTTAAAATTTGGTCAATTATGTGTTGCGGTTTGCTAGCTTTGTTCTTGAATATCCAACTATTGCGTTCTTTCCATACATTCCAGATGACAAGCCTGGAACTAGGGTCTAGGCTCTATTAATAATTTCGTTCCTCGAGAAGTTTTTTCTCCAATTCTTCAAAGTTTTGGAGATGCTGAGTCTTTCCCTATCAGTATACCTAAAGATTATTGCCACCCAGTCCCACACAATGGAGGTGAAAGGGCAGAGGTTAAGAAGGTGATCCATTGTCTCCTCTTGAGAGTTGCAAAGGTAGCATTTGGATGGTCCAATGAAGCCTTTTTTCAAGAGATTCTCCCAAGTTAAGATTTTTCTTTGATGAACTAGCCAAATAAATAATTTTATTTTCATCCAGTGGGGGCTCTGCCAAATATTCTTCCAAAATTGATCAGGATTGGGATAGTTAAATCCTGTTACTACCTGTTTAGCTTCTTTGAGGTTAAAGTTTCCTTCAGTGTTCTTTCCCCATCTTAGTTGGTCAGGCAAGGCGGATACCAAAATCCTTCTATGCTCTAGTTCCTATGTAAGAGATTCTACCTGGGCTCTCTTCATTGTGGCCTAGATCCTTCCAAGTTCTCCATTTTTCATTGTTCCTTTCCTGGTTCCAGAAGTCTTTCACCATAAGTAGACCTTTGTTGTCTGTGTCATTCTTGAGAGTTGTTAATTCATCCTTATACAAGTTGGGTTCCTGCTAGCCATTTGTCCTCCAAAAATCGTGCTAGATTCCCAGCTCGAATTTCCCAAAACTATGTTGTTGAACAATAATTTTGTTTTCCCAGGAAAGGTTCCAAATATGGGAGCCCTTAATGTTCCCTGACATTCTAATATGATCTTTCTCCTGCCAATTCTTGGCATATTTTTGTTTCCAAAGCTTATCCCAGGGATTTTATGATTCCTTGATCCATCTCCACTAGAGTTTGGCTCTCAAAACCTTGTTGATGGTTTCAAGATCATGAAACCCCAAGCCACCATGGCTCTTGGGTTTGCAGATTTTATCCCAGGCTACTAAAGCCCATTTATTTTTCACTTCTCCTTTGCCCCATATAACTTCCCTTTGTATGCTCTTGATCTGCGGCATGACTCCTTTACAAGCAGGAAGAGTAGAGAACATGTATATGGGAATAGCCTACAGTATAGCCTGTGTGAGCACAAGGCGCCCTGCCAAGTTGAAAGACCTGCAAGTCCATTTTCGGATCTTGTCCTGCATTTTATTTATAGTCGGCTCCCACACTTCCTTGCTAAGAGGTTTATCTATGAGAGGTATGCCCAAATACTTGGAAGGTAGTTGGTCCCTTTGAAACCCAAGAATTCTGCTGATATTTCTTTGAATAGCAATATCAATGTTAAAGAAAAAAAACTTTTGATTTACTGAGGCTCACCTCTGTGCCAGCAGCCATAGCAAAGTCATTCAAAATTTGTTTGATTGTTCTGGCTTCCCTAACTGTGGGTAATCCCTGCAGCATTGTGTCGTCCACAAATTGCTGATGTGTGTTTGCCTCTCCATCCAAGGTGAGTTTGATGCCCTGGATTCTTCCTTCAACATTAGCTATTTTAATCGCTCTACCAAGCCCTTCCATCATGAGAACAAAGAGGAAGGGTGAGAGTGGATCCCCTTGTATGAGGCCTCTGGAGGGTGTGAAGAGTCTTGAAGGAGCACCATTAAGCAGGATGGAGAAACTAGTTGTGGTAAATAGTGCCATAACCCATCTTATCCAATTTTGGTCGAAGCCATAGGCTTTTAGAACTGCCCTTATATAAGACTAGCTCATCTTATCATAATCTTTCTCTAGATCTAATTGAATGATCATACCAGCTTGTTTGTCGTTTTTGAGCGAGTGTACCACCTCATGAGCTTGGATAATATTATTGAGGATTTGTCTTCCTTCCACATAGCATGTTTGCTCCTCTGAGATGAGAGCTGGTAAGAGTGGCTTGAGCCTATTAGATATCACCTTGGAAATGATTTTATACACCACATTACATAGAGCTACGGGTCTGAAGGCATCTGGAGTCATGGCATTTTCCTTTTTTGGGATCAAAGCTATGAAGGATGCATTGAATGCCTTCAGAACCTTTTTGGATCTTCTTGAGTCTTCCACCACCTCAAGGATGTCCTGTTTGACTATTTTCCAACATGCTTTGAAGAAGTCTACATTAAAACCATCCAGGTCTGGAGCTTTTCAAAATAGATTTTCAATATGTTTAATTCAAATTATTTAACTAAGAAAGGAAACAAAAAATTCCTTTCAAAAATTGTGATTTTTCTTTTAGTTTTTTTTAATAATATTTTTTAAAAAATATAATGAATAAATATATTTTCAAACCAACATCTACTTTTATAAATTCATTTTGATTAAGTACTTAAATCACTTTAAATTCTAAGTATATGCTATATGAGGAGACAAGAGACATTAAAATTATAAAGTTTTGATGATAAAAAATAATATAAAACAAATTTCATATTTGAAAATTTAGGTGATATATATTTCACTCACCATTTACCATTTAAAAAATTAAATTAAATTAAATATGTTTAATTTCATAAAAAAATTAAGTTATCATTATATTAATTGTGTTTGCTTAATTCTTTTTACATAAAATAAAAATCTTATTATTTTAATTAAAAATATAAATATTACATAAGGACTTTAAACTTTTAATTCATAAAATTCATAAAATGATAAATTTACTTGCAACGGTCTTCCACTGCGCATATATAAATATTTGTAAAATAACGAATTTTATTGTTTCAGACCAACTGAGGTTAACCAATTTAGACTAAGTCAAGTCCTCATATAGGTCGATGTGTATGCCTCTAATCCATCCTCTATTTTTAAGGATCATATTCTTATCCTCTATACCCCTCATGATAACTCTTACATGTCTATCTATTCCTCCCTCGACCTTCTTTATGATCCTGCTTGCTTGATGAATACACCATCTCCACTTCAATTGATAGTTAAGGAATTCCCTTGCTAAGATGTCGGTCCTTTCATTTTCCCTCTAGTCCTTAAACCCTTTGATAATTATATTCAGAGCCTTTCCGTGCTTATCCTGTTCTTATTTTATTTTAATTTTGATTTGCTTGTCAATGATTCATTTTTTATTGTTTAATGACCTACTTACAACTTGCGACCATGATTTAGCCTCTTCTATTCGTTCATTTATTTTATTTTCTTTAATTTCCAATTCGGCCAATGCTAACTAAATCTCCTTTATTTGTGTTGTGTCCTCTTCTTTTAACAATTCTAACTTCTCAAGGTTGATTACCCTTATCTTCTCTAATTCTTGTTTCAAGGCAAGCACTTCTTGCTGCCCTTTTTCAATTTTACCCTGCATGTTTGCGATTTGTTCTTTAAGATATTTATTTTCCATCTTTATTCTGCCCTTTAATTTCACAATTTCATTTACTTTGTTGCCTTCATACCACTTATTCGCTTCTAAAATTTCAAGTCTCCTTTTCATGCTCATGATCTCTTCCACATATAGTCTTGATGACCACATTATTGGTGTTGATGTGGGACTCTATAGGCCTTTGTTGACATGTTTATTTTCTTTTTTTGTCTTCTTTTTTTGCTACAAAACCATCTGTTTTTTTCATACTTGATTTGAGCCCCTTAATAGCTTCTCTTTTCCCTACACTAGTTTGAGAGGCCTTGTTGGATATGCTGTTTACTTTTGGAAGGATCATTACACATTTTTTCTTAGGGGTTTTCATTAGTTTTCGTATCTTCCTACACCTTAAATCCCATTATATTGTTTTGCATTTACAAAAACCAATCTCTCATCTATGTTGTAGGTTCTCTTCTGAAGAGAATTTTTCATAGAAGAACCCCATGATCCTGTTGAATCCTCCACTGTTATGGCAGGGTGAGGAAATGGAGATTCATTAATGAGTTGAAGGTTGTGTTTCTATTAAGATTTCCCACCTACTTGATTCAAAAGGTTTAACAATGGAAGTGAACCCTTCACTTGAGATTGCAAACCACCGTTGTACCCTACCCCCCCAGAGTAATCGAATAGTTTGCAACTTTGTTTCCTATTGTGTTAAGGAGTGGTATTTGTGTCTCCTCTATGTTGAAATCCTCTCTCAACAATGGAAACCTTTCCTTTGAGTCCTCCTCCAGATTAACCATCATATTTGTTTTATTGTGTTTTGTTTTGGTTTTATATTGGTCACAATTAATGTTTTCCAGTTTAAATGAAATAAACACAACCCAAATCTGTTGGCTGGTTGGGGCCTGACCCAGGTTCGGAGTTAATTAGCCAAACAAATCCCTATACTACTAGCCCTTTCCGCAACAATCCGCGGAGCGTGGACTGAGATCTCACCTGAAGTAGTATGGTGGGGGAGGGTGTTGGAACTGGGTTTCCGCACCCTTGAGATGTTTGAAGGTTTGATTCGGTCCAACTACTCATCCCTACGCGCAGGTTGCTTTGCGCACTTCCCTAGCCTTCCCGCCCTGATATACTTGCCTTCGTGTAGCCCTAACCAAGGGTTGTGGCGCTTCTGCGTTGTTGGAGTAGCGCTTTGCACTATTTTGCTGTTGGAGTAGCGCTTTGCACTATTTCCATAAGTTGCACCTGAGAACTTACCTATCTTCCTACACTAGTTAGTTATCTTCGTGTAAATGGATGTCTTACGTTATATTTCGTTATACAGCATATTCATATGATTTCAAGAAAAGATACACAGAAATATGATAGAACTTATCTTTATTGATGTTTCCAATGGTTATACACTCGACCTGCCCTGCGCACTCAGCCGTAGGGGTTTGCGCACTCAGCTGCGGACTACTAGGCCTCTACACACTCAGCTGCAGAGCCTTCTCCTACTCTACGACCCAAAAACACACTTTACACTTCGACTCAATCTCTTAGACTCATCATGCTTCTATTCTTTCTATTAGCTACATGTTATCTTCTACACTTAGAGCCTCGCTCTATTCATACAATCCCATGGTCCGTGGACCATAGGTAGGTCTATCAAGTCGACATTACATTACAAAAACAAGGGCAGACAACCCTGTGACTCTATTATGACTTCACGCTCTGCGCCCACAATTTGCAGAGCTTTTACAAAGGACTTGGTCAAAACATGGGCTTTAAGCCCCAAAACATGCCTTGGGGGGATTCCATGCCCAACAGGCCACTATCACAAACATCGTGACTCACCCTCAAGTCACTTTGTCGGCGCGGAGATCTTCACGCGGAGTCCCTCCAACTCTGTCTGAACCGTTGCAAGGTCGGCAGTGCACTGAGTGATTGCCTGCTGGATTTCCTGTATGCGTTGTTCTAAGACCACGGTGTCGGAACTACTTCCCTGCATTTGTTATTGCGTCCCCCGCATTTGTGCGAGCTTGCCTTAAACTATTGTCGTGATGGTGAAGGCCTTGTCAATCTAAGGCTAAACGTGCACTTTCAAGACTACTTCTTTGTGTTATGCTGCATTCACCTATTCTTTCAGGGCTTTGGCCTGTTGCATCCACGCAAGCCTCTGGGTGAGGGCCACCATTTGCACAGTCCCTGAGCGCTAGATGTTGGGGTCCTCCCGCAGATTCGTGATGATCTCAAATGACTCCTCCAACATTCTAGTGCAGTCCCTTACTGCACTGCCAATCTCTTCCAGCCCTAATGTAATAGCGCTGGCGCGCTATTCTCTTACTTCCAAAGGGGTGGACAACTGCGCCTTCAACCGCAACTTTGCGATCTAAAGGTTCAGTTCCAGTTGAACCTTAGTCATTTCTTCTCGCACCTCGTGCACCCAGTTGCTAACCTGTGGATGTGCGCCTTTGCTGGTGTGTCTTCTAGGATGTTCAACTCAGGAACGCTTTGATAGGCTTCTTCCAGTACCTATACCAGCTGCCGATTCTGCAACACCACTTCGTCGTGCTGCAAGGTCAACTACTCCCTGTTGATCTTTTGCTCGCTTAGTACTTGTAGCGTGCGACTTTCCCTAGCCCGCAGTTCTGCAGTAATCCCATCCTGCAGAATATATAACGTCTCTTGCAGGAGTGCAACCATGTTGATCCTGATACCCTTCAGTGTGCTAATTGTAGGCTTGTCGGCCTCATTTGTTGTCACCAGTGCCCCTTCCGGCAGCACTATTTTATTTGTCGTTTGAGCAAGCAGCATCTGCTCTGTTGTAGTTGTCCCTATTGTGAGGCTGGTCGAAAGGGTACCAGACTGAGGACTGCACACCTGCAACTCCTGTAGCTGTGCTCTAAGAGACCCTAACACAATCTAATTCTCTTGCACAAAATTCTGGAGGGCCTCGGAGATGACATCGTAAACTGTCTCGCTGATGTCGTGCAGATCACCTTTAGTAAGGGTGATCAAGTCAATAAACAACTTTGATGCCTTGACCTTCTTGCACGGCCCTATCCACTCGATCGAGCGCTAGTGCTTCAGTTGTGTTGAAGGGGTTTGTGGGTCTGCCTCTCCCTCCTCTTCCTCTGCTTCCTGCCCATGCGAAGGTGGCTTTCATCCCTCGCACGCCTTCTCGGCTGCCTCCTATGCTGCTGCTGCTGCTGTGGCCTTTTTCTATTCTGTTGTTGTATGTGCAGCGTCCTGCGCTTCCTGCGCTCCTACTGTCACTGCCTCCTTCCTTCTCTTCTCTGCCAACTGTGTCATGCGCAGTTTGGCCTCCTATTTCTTCTTTTATGCCGCATACTTCTCCATTACTGTGATGTCTGAGGCACGCCACTCCAGCGGCCATGTCTCTAGTACATCAAAGATTACATTGCGTGGCTACAAAGGGTAGCTCGCTCCATTTCTTAGCCAGGTCCTTGCGTGCTCTAATGTATATGTTGTGGAGGTCTGCTTTAAACTCTGCAAAACTTGCAGGCTATTGTAGACAGTGGGTGATAGTCGTAGCTTGCAGTTAATCCCCATTCTAAGGTTCATTAACATGAATACCCAGAATATCTTACTATCACGGATCCGGTTTTCATCCTTTGTGGCCCATAGTGAAGCGTACTTCACGGCCTCCGGAAAATCCCTGTCAATTTTGGGGAACTAACTGTCCTATGACAATTCCCCTGACACGAGCACTATGGACAGCAGAAGCCATGCATAGTGGAACATTTTTCCTTGTTCCTGAGCCTCGCGACAATTTTCCAAGAACTCCTTGCAAAGGAACTCGGACCAATTAAATTGGACCCCCTCCGCGCACTACTCAGCAAGTGCTACCACCGACGCGGGTACTGTTATGCTCTTAACCTGCAAAGTAATACCCAAACACAGAATATGCGAAGAAAAGATACCCAGAACACAAAATATGCAAAGAAAAGATACCCAGAACATAGAATAGCGATGATTTTATTATTCAAAGAGCAATGTTCACATGCCTCTTTGAGGGGGCAACCTCCAATAGAGCATAGCTCGATTACAAAATAAGACATGATACTCCTCGCAGGGAGTCTCTATCCTTTATATATGACTCATACATGCAATACCACAGGCCAATACCGTGGGTTTTATTAATACCATCTATCTAATACTATTGTCCATTTGCAACTAACTGTGGTCCCGTCATTAATTGCGGGTTAACCACTTACAAATATTAATATGGGCTTTATTGACTCTTGACTATGACGTGATCCCATGACATAAATAAGGGGGTTAGGGTGGGACCCTAACATGCCCTCCCCCTTAAGACTAGCCTTGTCCTCAAGGCTGAAGCTGCGGAAACTGCTGAAGAATCGTGGTTGGTTCCCAAGTTGCATCTTCCAGAGAGGTGTCTTTCCATTTGACGAGGACTTCCATAATCATGCGGCCGCGCAGGTGCTTGTCCCTTGTGTCTAGAACCTGTTCGGGTTGAAGCCAGATTGACCCTTCTTTGTCCAATTCACGTAGACTGGTTTGAACTCGGCAATTGTTCCCAATCACTTTCTTGAGGCACGATACATGGAAAACTGGGTGGATTTTTGCTGTAGGTGGCAAAGCCAACTTGTAAGCCACTTCTCCAATGCGCTGAAGTACTTGGTATGGTCCATAGAATTTTGGAGAGAGCTTTTGACAACCCTTGTCTTTGAGTGATGTTTGCTTATATGGTTGCAGCCTCAAAAAGACCTGATCCCCTTCTTGAAATTGGCGCTCTGAGCGATGTTGGTCGGCCTGTTGCTTCATACGATTCTGAGCTTGATGAAGATTCTCGCAAAGATGGGCGAGCATGGTTGCGCGGTGTTGTAGGAGTTGATCCACGGCTTGTACTTTGGAGCACCCTGTGAGATAAGAAGTAGGGGAAGGCGGAAGTTGACCATAGACTGCTTCATAGAGAGTCATTTTGGTGGTGGCATGATAGTTGGTGTTATACCACCATTCAGCCAGAGGTAACCACTGTACCCAAAGGTGTTGCTTTTATGAAGTGAAACACCTAAGGTAGGTTTCTAGACATTTGTTGACGGCTTCGGTTTGACCATCTGTTTGTGGATGATATGAAGTACTGAGTTTGAGTTGAGTGCCTTGTATTCTGAAGAGTTCCTGCCAAAAATTACTGGTGAAGATCGGGTCGCGGTCGGACACAATAGAAGTGGGCATGCCATGCAATTTGAAGATCTGATCCATGAAAGTTTGAGCAACCAAAGTTGGTGTAAACGGTTGGGGTAGGGCGCAGAAATGAGCATACTTCGACAGTCGGTCCACAACCACCATGATGACTGACTTGTTCCTAGACTTTGGAAGACCTGTAATGAAATCCATGGAAACCTCCGTCCAAATTGATGCCGGAATGGGCAATGGTTGTAATGTGCCTGGTGTGTTGATGGTCTCCCCTTTGTGGCGTTGATAGACATCACATTCTGCTACGAAAGTAAGGATGTCCTTTTTCATGTCGGTCCAAAAAAATGATCTTCTGGTGCGAGCATACGTCTTCTGAAAGCCCGAATGTCCTGCAACGGGAGATGAGTGCAATTCTGCCAAAATGCGACTTTTGAGGGTGGATGTTGGTGATATTACGACTCTGTCCTTGTAGCGAAGAATATCATTCTGCCACGAGTAGCCCTTGCTGGAATTAGGATCTACCTACAATTGAGAAATGAGTTGGGAGAGCCCGGGTTGTGAAAACCATTCCCTGCGAGCCTCTTCAATCCAGTCTGGAATGGGGAGGGAAATTGCGAGCAGAGTACTTTCCTCCTCAAATTGGCGCGACAATGCATCTGCTACACTGTTGTCTTTCCCTTTCTTGTAAATGATCTCATAATCATATCCCAGCATTTTGGCTAACCATTTATTTTGTTGTGGGGAGGATAGGCGTTGCTCCAAAAAATATTTAAGACTGTGATGATCTGTGCAGATTTGGAAACGTCGCCCCAATAAGTAAGGTCGCCAGGTCTCGACTGCATGTAAGATGGCCATCATTTCCTTCTCGTAGGTAGATTGGCCCAGATTCCTCCCACTGAGTTGTTGGCTGGTGAAGGCCAATGGTCGTCCTTCCTGCATTAAGACTGCTCCAATACCTGTACCCGAAGCATCACCTTCAATGACAAAGGATTTGGTGAAGTCAGGTAGTGCTAAGACGGGAGTGGAACACATGGCATTTTTGAGAGCGGTAAATGCCTGTTGTGCTTCCTCGTTCCAGAAGAAGGAATTTTTCTTTAGGAGTTGAGTGAGGGGCTTTGCTATGCGGCCATAGTTGCGGACAAATTTACGATAATAGCCTATTAGACCCAAAAATCCTCTCAAGTTCTTCAAGGTCTTAGGTTGAGGCCATTCTTGCCTTGCCTGGATCTTTTTGGGGTCCACCTTGACACCTTCACGCCCCACAATGTGGCCCAAATACTCAACTTCTTCCATGCCAAACGAACACTTAGAAATCTTGAAAAATAATTTATGCTGGCGGAGTAGTTGCAAGAGTATATCTACATGTTGAAGATGTGCCGCCCAAGTGCCACTATAGATGAGGATGTCATCGAAGAAGACAAGGACAAATTTTCTGAGATATTGTTTGAGTAGGTGATTCATAAGGCTCTGAAAAGTAGAGGGGGCATTACAGAGACCAAATGGCATGACCAGGAACTCATAATGGCCTTCATGAGTTCTGAAAGCCGTCTTGGGAATGTCGACTTCCTTCATGCGAATTTGGTGGTAGCCTGAGTGAAGATCCAACTTAGTGAAGAATTGAGCCCCATTGAGTTCGTCCAGCAAATCGTCAACCACCGGGATGGGAAATTTATCTTTGACTGTCAACTTATTGAGGGCCCTGAAGTTGGGACACATCCGCCACCCCCCATCTTTCTTGAGGACCATGACCACTGGGGATGAATAAGGACTAATGCTGGGACGAATGACACCTGCTTCCAACAATTCCTTGATGATTTTTTCTATTTCATTCTTTTGGGTGAACGGATATTTGTATGGCCACACATTTGGGGGTTGGGCCCCTGGAACCAATGTGATGCTATGATCATGTTCCTCTCGCGAGGGTGGAAGCTCATGAGGCTTATCAAAGACCGTCCGATGTTTATTTAAAATTTGTTGCATCTCAGGATGAATTGGCAGAGACATGGTTTCGACTACCTGGATGGCATTAAATTGAGCTACCACTCCATGATGGCCCTTTTTTAACAATTTTTCCATCCTATGCGAGTTGATGATAGAGGGGGCTCCCGCCTGTAGTCCACGGAGGGTATGTGTGGAGTTGTTCTGCTTAAAACTCATATATAACTCCTGGAAATCCATTGTGATTGGCCCCAGAGTGCGGAGCCATTCCGCGCCTAGGACAATGTCGCAACCCCCCATGTGTATTGCAAACATGTGGGTTTTCAACTGATAATCCCCCATTTGAAGTTTGACATTTTCACATCGGCCTTCACATTTCATTGTGCCCCCATCTGCAATTTGGACTTGGAAGTTAGAAACTGCCCGGGCAAAACAATGCGCTGCTTCAACGATCTTTTGATGGATGAAATTATGGGTACTTCCACTATCAATCAAGACTACTACTGGCCGATGTTTAAGAAAACCCCTGATTTTGAGAGTTTGAGGGGAAGAAATTCCTGCCAATGCATTAAGCGAAATAATTGGTTCGTTAGATACCATCTCCTTTTGGTTATCTTCTTCTATCGCCTCCGGTTCCTCAAGTGGTGGATCTTCCTCGGTGGAGCTGTAGTCAGTGGCATCTATTTGAAAAAACTTGTGCTCCTTGCATTTATGACCCGGGGAATATTTTTCATCACAGTAATAACATAGTCCTTGCTTCCTTCTTTCGGCCATTTCCGCAGGTGACACCTTTTGAATCTTAAGTGTCTGAGTCATGTTGGGAGCCTGTGGGGGACGACCTTTAGCGGGGAAGTTGAGGCGGTTGGATTGGGTTGTTAATGCACGTTCCACCTTACGAGCTACCTGGCAAGCCTCTGTCCACGTGGGAGGGTGGTGGAGTAGAACCTGAGCTTTGATGGCTTCTTTCAGACCGCTGATAAAGCATTCCATGTAGAACTCATCTGTGAGACCCTTAGTGCGGAAGGCTAAGGCTTCAAAAGCGGTAATATATTCATCCATTGTACCCGTCTGTCGAAGCTTAGTGAGACGCCCCAAAAAATAGTCTTCCTGTTCAAAGCGATTTCGAAGAGCTTTGGCAAATTGGGCCCAATTTTGAAAATGTCCATTGCAACGTTGATGCCATTCCCCCCATTGCCATCGTTCATTATCCAAGTACATGGTGCCCACCATAAGCTTAGTCCCCTCATCTATGATATGATTCAATTGGAAATACTGCTCCATTTGTGCTAGCCATGCGGACGTGTGAGAACCGTCAAATTTATGCATATCCAACTTGGGAGGTCGCTGACTGGGTGGTGGATGGGTGTGCCAGACGTGGGGAGAGTGGCTAGACTCACCCTCATGGTATTCATGGCCATTATTCGCCTCCTCGTGGGCTGGTTCCTTGCCCTTCGAGAGTGCATTCTATATCTGGATACTTATTCCTTTAATCTATTGTTGTATTTCGTTCACCGAAAATTGGATGGAGTTCACCTGGTCTTCAATTTTGTCCATCCTTTCATTGGCCATCGCTTGAGTGCGAGTTTCTACCATACACCAATTTGATGAAAAATTGGGACTGCCTAAAAAATTTTTACTAAGAAATTGAATGGTACCACCTTGCTCAGCTCGTCGTCCTGATTCTGATGGGCTAGGTCACCAATAAGCGCCCCAGAAGATCTCAGAATTTTTTTTTTTTGGAAAACTCCTAACGGAGTTTTACTCCTTCCTGATCAATACTGCAGTCGCGAAATCCTCAAAATTTCACTGCCGCCAAAAGTCCTGCGAAAAGTATATCCAGGTACAGGAACCCTTCACAACTACTCCGATCTGGTGGATCTGAGAGATCTGAATGGTGGAACAACTGTTGCTGCTGATCTGATGGAGCTGCCGGACTGATGTCTGCTGCTGCTGCACTTCTGTGCACCCACGGATCTGGAATAGATGATGTGTGATCCCCCGATAGAAAGGGAACTATAGTCTTGAGGAGTGTTAGGTGCTACAGATCGCAATATACATAAGGGTCTGACAATAGTACTCAGCCCAATGTTTCAGGGCTCTAACTAAGGAGGATCGACCATACCCTTAGCCGTACAACCCGACTACCCTATCGTACGGGCTAGTAATCTCTCCGAGTGTTGTTCTCGGTGTACTATAGCCACAAGACGGTCGAAGATTTATCTATGGCAAGGTTTCAAGGGAGCCTAGGGGGCTTCCTATATACCCAGAGGGTACGTGGAAGACAGTCCGTGCGCGGTTCTGTCTAAT
Source organism: Pinus tabuliformis (assembly GCA_031772625.1). Classification (NCBI taxonomy): domain Eukaryota; kingdom Viridiplantae; phylum Streptophyta; class Pinopsida; order Pinales; family Pinaceae; genus Pinus; species Pinus tabuliformis. Next base: position 841,435,571 of record CM062815.1, read on the forward strand.
GCGCTACTACTCGAAGGGGTACCCACAGGGGTTACAAGGGAGTCCAACAGACGTGACCACCTCTTGTATTTCCTGCGTGCATGCCTCCCCAAATCCGCAGGTTTATGCGCTTAACAACAGATCCCGTGGTTTAAAGACGCCGGAACACGTCTCTAGCCAAAAAAAATTTTGCTAAAAATTGGAGATCCCACCGAGCCCTGGAAAGTGCTCTGATACCACTTGTTATGCTCTTAACCTGCAAAGTAATACCCAAACACAGAATATGCGAAGAAAAGATACCCAGAACACAGAATATGCGAAGAAAAGATACCCAGAACACAGAATAGCAATGATTTTATTATTCAAAGAGCAATGTTCACATGCCTCTTCGAGGGGGAAACCTCCAATAGAGCAGAGCTCGATTACAAAATAAGACACGATACTCCTCGCAGGGAGTCTCTATCCTTTATATATGACTCATACATGCAATACCATGGGCCAATACCGTGGGTTTTATTAATACCATCTATCTAATACTACTGCCCATTTGCAACTAACTGTGGTCTCGTCATTAATTGCGGGTTAACCACTTACAAATATTAATATGGGCTTTATTGACTCTTGACTATGACGTGATCCCATGACATAAATAAGGGGGTTAGGGTGGGACCCTAACAGGTACCTCGTTCGCGCGAAACTTGCACATAACCTTGCTTTCTAGTATTTGGGTCGCCACTCTTACTTCTTTGTTGTTGATGCTGGGTATGGCGTAGCCCCTTTTCTTCTTCTCCAGTTTATATTTCTTCTTCATGGCCTCCGTGATGGCCAAGTCACTGCTTTTCCCCTCCGAGATATCTGCGAAGTCCTCTCCTTTGCATGGAAGCCGGGTAATGCGGTGAATCAAGTGGTCTGTGATGGGGATGGGCTCCTCCAGCCACAAACACCCACCATGCACTAGGAAGAGCAGCTTTGTGATGACGAAAATTATTATTGGGGCATAGTGAAAATGTGGCACCTATAGCAGGTTTAGTAGTCCTACCTTTTCCACTCCATGCAACCACTTTCGTAACTCTAATTTAGTAACCCCTGCCGCGTTGTTCTGCTTAGGCTTCATGAGTTGCGCGGTCCCTAGGTGAGGGAACTTCTCGTGGACAACGAGATCCCAATCTTCAAATTTCAAGCTAGGCACCCGTCCCAAGTGCGTGCCCTCAAAAATGATGTCGTCTGGGAGGAGCAGGGTTTGGAGAGAGCTCTTGCTCTCGTCAAGATCCTTGGGCACTTTAACCTTCCCCTTCCACGGGGGGATATAGGTGGGAAGCTTTGTTGGAGGGTGCGCAGGCTCAATTTCTTCCTCCATGCCTTCGTCCTCGTCTTCTTCAATGATAAGGTCCTCCAAGTCTTCCTCCTCCTTGTCGGTTTCTATGTTAACGACTTTTCCTTTCTCCTCCATTGTTACCATGGTGCGTAGCGGGTTTCGTGGGGACACACGTACGAGAACCATCGACTGTTTTTCTTTCTTCAGCCTTGGTGTGCGCGGTGATTTAGGGATTTCTGCCACAATCCTGGCACCTTCAGGGGCGTCCCCCACAGTTAGGGCCTACGCGGCCTCTTCGACAGTCATCTCTGTAATTTCCATAACTTCCTTAGATGTTGCCATCATGTCCAACTAGAAATCTATCACTCCTGTACTCAGGGGCTCAATCAACATTCTGCACAGGTTAAACAGGGCTCTGCTTAGGATATGCAGGGTATACAACAACTCAATTCCAAATGACCAAGTGTTTTTTGCTGGGTAGCCCTTTGTAATTTATAGTGCCTTTTGAATTTGAATTTGACCGCTCCCCCCAAATCCACTTCATTTATGCTATCTTGGTGAAAAATTTTCCCAAATCTTGCCCATAAATCGCGTCTTAAATGCTTGCCGCCCACTCCATTTGGTCTCAATTCGAGCATCACATCATGAATAGTGACTTCAACTGTCACTTTCTGGCCAAACCGCGTGGCAGCGCAACCCCCCTTGCATGGTAGCGGATCTTGTGACTCTTTGCTTCTGCCCGCAGCTCGAACATCGCGCAGCTCTCGGGCATAATAGTTTATAGTCCCGTGCCTCCTTTCAACTGCTAGGAGTGCTAAGACTGTACTTTCCATGCCTAGTCAGTGGTCACGCCACCTGTATAGGATTTCATCCGGTTATCCATTACTTTTCCTGAAAAATACCCATATTTTATTGTTACTGGCGGTGTACTTTATCATCTGAAGTGTGCCACCATGGTTGATTCGTCTAGTAATATGTGGTCTAAGCCAAGGCATCAGGCTGATCAATTTGTGGTGATAGTCTTCAAACTTGTCAGTGTGATTGTGCGCACCCTGTTTTATCACCCTAGTCTTCTTATCCAAAAAATCTTCCTTTATCTCGTCCTCCAGCTTCTTGACTTCCGCTTCCACCAAAGTTCTTTTCTCCCTTAATCGCACCCTTTCTTTCCCAAGTTCTTGGAGCCCAAAATTACCCTGTTGGATTTCTTCCTCAGGTCCCAAGCATTCTACTCCATTCAGTTATGTGATCCCTTCTTCCAAGGCTCCACGAATCGTCATATCGGCCGGTGCTTCCATGCGCGGACTAGGCATTTCATGCTCTATGGGGATTACAATGTTTTCTTCATACTCCAGCCTAGGAAGTGCCTGCATTGTTAGTTTCTTCCACGTGGTCCTATAAGCCCATAGAACCGCTGGTATGTGTAGGTCCTAGTCAGGCCGCTACTCATTGTGGACCTTGTTCAGCGCATCGCATACTTCGTTAAAGGCTTATGTGTGGATAACCTTCTGTGCACTTGGTCTTTCCATACTCCGTGGTTCCAACTAGAGGGGTCGTTTGCACCATGTCCTCGCCTGCAGCTGCTTACTGAATGTGTCTCCTAACGTGAAGATTGAGTGCATCTGCGCAAGTTTCGTACCATATGCTTACATCCATCTCGACAGGTGGGCGTGCGGACCATCTTGTCTGGCAATCTTGTCGGTTAATCACATCTAAGGCTTCCCAAACTGTATGCGCATCATCTTCCTGCATTCGCGCCAATCCTCGAAGCTCCTTTGGTGTGTATCCCACCACCTTGCGGGGGTAGCGCACAGTACCCATTTCAAAGCTTCAAAATGTTGATGTTTCGACACTTCTCTTTCAAATCTGTTCAGGAAGTCATCCACCTCACTTAAGCCATCATATGGAGGCAGATCCCTTGCCTTCGTCGATACGCAGTGCAACGATCTCATCATCATGCTATAGTTTAGTGTGGTTACCTCGTGTAACCAGTTCTGCCTTCGTTCTATCTCTTCGTCAGAATCCGATGTGTAGGAGCTTTCGCGCTTCCATGATATTCGTCCATCTGCGGTTGGATTCACTTAGTCTTGTTCTCGCGTGGTTATCTTGTAGATGCAATCCAAATCGTCGTCGTTGTCATAGTCACACACTATCGTTATGTAGCGAGATCCTTCTGTAGGGTCCAAAGGTACAACTACGCGCAGTGACTTCTTCTCAAAAATCATCTTGCGCTTCTTTAGATTGATCACCCATTCATGTAAGTGGCCCAATCTATTCCTAATCACACCAGGTAGGGATTGTTGTCATCAACAATCTCTATTACTTCGAAATCTGCCAGCGCGCTTGCTCCTTCGATATCCACTGTGATTCCCTACAATCTCCCCATAGGTAGGATCTTTTTCTAGTTCGCCATTCACAGTTGTATAGAGACCATTGCAGCATAGGCCTTCCCATGCGCTTCCATGTTTTCTTCGGCGGGACGTTCACGTCTGATCCTAGATCCATAATCACTTGGTCCATCTCATATTCTCCAATCTGTGCGTTGAATCTCATCTCCCTTCCCATTCGCGTCGTGTTCTTTCAGAGCTTCCGGACTACGCTCTGTTCTCCTGGCGCGGTCCCAACGTATCTATTTATGAGTTCCTGCAGCCCCTTTACAGCCTTGTTGCCGCGCAACAACTTCATGCATGTTTCCAAGAATGTTGTGAGCATTTATGGGTCCATTTCCAAATCTGGTTTGTCTTTACTTCCTGAAATGGAGGCATCAGCGAAGATTTGCTTGGCTTTCATGAAGGTTTCCTTAGTGCACTCCAAATAAAACTCTGGTTCCTTCGTTGGAGCATTTCAAACCCAAGTACTTTCTTTAGGTTGTTTGCCTTTGTCATCTCCTGTCGTAATTCCACTTTGGAGGAGAATATTGACATTAGGGTCTTCCTCGTGTGGCTCGGACCTCATCAAATGCAAGTTTTGAGTTGGGGGAGGTTGGAGTGCTCCTTTATCGCGCAACCTCGCTATCAGGGTGGGACAATCCTCCGTCTCATGATCAAACAATGTACAATACAAGAATGATGGTCGCGTTGGATTTGTACAATCGGAGGCATAATATCCTGGCCCTCCGCAATTGTAACATATCATCTGTCTATGACCTCTTCCTGGTCCTCCTCCACCTCGGCCTCGTCTGTGCCCCATTTGGTTCGCGCCATCCCTACGTTCTGGTCAAGGGCCCCCGTTTTAGCCTGAACTCTGTAGGTAGGAGTCTGATCCATCATTAGCTCATAACTTCTACAGGTGCGCTCATCATGTCCCACTGATCTACAAAAATTACAGAACAACGGTTGTGAATTCTGCGTGTACTTTTGTAATAAATGGCAGTTATCTGTAGCATGCTTTCCTCCTATCTAACAAATCGTGCACCATAATGCAGGTGCCGCACTCGCTCCTGCTTATGCCTCTGGTCTCAATGGCATTGGTCCTCCTTCCGCGAGGTAATTCGCAAACACCAGGCAGTGGTCCTTGTCATGTCCCTAACCCTTGCACTTTACGCACCATACCTCATCAGACACTTCTAGGTGAGTTGTTCTGTCTTGTTTCAAAATCTACATCTCAAGGCACAAGTTTTTCAACTGTGCATGAATTTGTTGAACTCCTAGGTTGGGATCCTATATCGGGGTCTTGTGCAATCTCATCGCGATCTCCAAGGCCTCGGCCTGAGTTGTTAGCCTCTGTTGTGATAGCGCATTCCTTAGATGTGGCGTTAACGATGCTACAAACCATTCATGGTGTTGTCCATCCATCAATGTCATGTTAGCTTCACAAATTGTGCACTTCAGTCTCTGATCCAACTCCCAAGGGGTCTCGCCTGGTAGCATTGTGATTTCCTTGAATCCAATGATTGACTGTGCCTCTGACTTCAGCCTACTAAATTCTTTGTTTAGCACAGTTTGAATATCTACGATCCCCACATTTAGATTGTCATTGGAATGCTTAATGTACCAGGTCAGCGTGCAATCCTTCAAAGCACTCACCAACATCGCTTTCTTTATATTATTATCTGTGACTCCCTGCGCTTCCCATACAACTTTTATCACGAACGAAAATTGGTCTGGATCTTCATTCCCTACTCCCTTGAACACTGGAAACTTTATCGTGCTTGCCATATTGATTCGCGGTGGTGGCGGAGGTGGTATGGGCGAAGATGGGGGTGAAGGTGGTGAAACTGGTGGTGGTGTGGGTGGGGGTGGTATGTGCGGAATCCTTTGCCTTATCAAATTGATCACACTTCTCAGTGAAACCTTCGCGAGCTCTTGTTCGCCCATTCGTGGAGGTGAAATCAAGGGGCTAGTTTCTAGTTCTGTACTACCATTGTTTCTGTAGATTCTCCCACTTCGCATAGCCCCAAACATCAATTTATTCGCATAACCCATTTTTCACACATTAGAATTTTAATCCAAGTGTTCAAAGATTTAACATACTCACCTCGCGGCCCTTTGAGGAAGCAGCGTTCTGCTTCGCTATAGCTTACTGAAGTATCTACCGCAAACTCGGTGATGAATCCTCCTATAATTCGATCGAGTTGGTGATCAACAGCGTGTGCGATCTTATCCTCCTACGCTTTTAATCTGTGCACCAATTCTGGAGTCCACACAATAGGTCTGTCGAGCTTATACCTTCCTTGGCTATCTGCTAGCTTTGCGATCCACTCGTATAGCTCAGTAGGGAAAGATGCGAAGAAAATTTTGTGGATCTTTGTGTATAAGTAGCATTCTAACCACTCTTCCTTTGATAGTCACGGATTCCTGTTTTCCTGCGCCGCGAACTCGTGAATCTTTTTATCCAACCAATCTTCAATTCCTTTCTTCATTGGATTCCAGTGATACGACATCAGACATCTCTATGCAGATCCTGGTCCCGGAAACAAATCCATTTGTTGGCTGATTGGGACCTGACCCAGGTTCAGAGTTAACTATCCAAACAAATCCCTATACTGTTGGCCCTTTCGGAAACATTCCATGGAGCGTGGACTAAGGTCTCACCCAAAGTAGTATGGGGGGGTGCTGGAACCAGGTTTCTGCACCCTTAAGATGTCTGAAGATTTGATTCGGTCCAACTTCTCATCCCTGCATGTAGGTTGCTTCACATACTTCCCTGCCCTTCGCACCTTGATATACTTGCCTTCGCGCAACCCTAACCAGGGGTTGTGGGGCTTCCGTGCTACTGGAGTAGCACTCTGCACTATTTCCCTAAGTTGCACCTGAGATCTTACCTATCTTCCTACACCAATTAGTTATCTTCTCATAAATGGATGCCTTACTTTATATTTCATTATACAACATATTCATATGAGTTTGCGCAACAAATAAACAATACACTTGCAATTTATACCCAATAATACATTAAACGGGAAAAGATACACAAAAATATGATAAAACTTCTCTTTATTGATGTTTCCAACAGTTATAGACTCGACTTGCCCTGCGCACTCAGCTGCGGACTACTAGGCCCTTGCGCACTCAGCTACAGATCCTTCTCCTACTTTACGACCCAAAGACACACTTTACACTTCAACTCAATCTCTTAGACTCATCATGCTTCTATTCTTTCTATTAGCTATATGCTATCTTACGTTATATAAAACAAGGGCGGACAACCCAGTGACTCTATTATGACTTCACGCTCTGCACCCACAATTCGTGGAGCTTTTACAAAGGACTTGGTCAAAACTTGGGCTTTAAGCCCCAAAACATGCCTTGGGGGGATTCCATGCCCAACAAAATCATAAGAGGCATAAAATAAAGGAGAAAACCACCCTTGCAATCTTTTGGTCCCTTTGAGGTTTCTGACACAAACACCGAAACCCCTATTCTATGTTGCTCGGTCACTGCACTATTCTGGATGCTCTGTCGCTGTAGGCTCCCACTGAGCTCTATCTAATTCGTTGCACTGTGCTCGGTGGCTACAGGAACTCTTCTGACACAATAAGTTGGTCTCTGTCATTGTTGGTCACTAGTCGCAAGAAAAGATGCATGGTCCCATTGAACTCTCCCCACTGTTCTGGTTGTTGGTCTACTCAGTCGTTGTAGGCTGCTCACTACTACTGCCTACTCTATTGGGTTCCCTACTGGTTTGATTGGTCATTGTAGGCTGTAGGTTGCTCCTTTTTGCTTAGTTGATGCTCGTTGTTCATAACTCTCCCCACTACTCGTTGGTCTCCTTAGTCACTCGTTGATCTACTCGGTCACTCCAACCGAGTGCTTTTGACTTGGCCTGCATTTGGATTCTTCCACAATGGAAAAACTACTCACACCCTATTCGGCTTTAAAAAAATACCTCTTTTCTTTCTCAGCAATGCGAACCGCTAGATCACGAAGGATTTCGTGTATTTTAACAAAGGAAACCCTTCCAGCGTGATCCACTCGAACCACCTCAGTCAAGAAATGATTCCTTAGGTGGTCAAGATAATTGTGGCCAATATCATGTAAATAGTTGTCTCCAATATGTTTAACCATACTTTCTGCTATCCATATGTCTATGAATTCTTCACAATTGATTACTTTGTCTTTATGATAAGCTGTTAATCTCTTGAGCGAAGGTCTGATCAGACTCTTGAAAAAAATTGTTGCACCGGTGAAGGTTCTCATTTGTTTGCCTCAGACTGTTACCCAGATGAAAAAATATGTCGGATATCTAGGCAATGAAATAGATGATATAAAAATGGAGCTGAATCAAGTGCAACAGAGCCCTAAGAGAACAATTAAGGCTTGGTTGGAGACGACAGAGACACTAAGAGTAAGTTCTGATTCTATTGGCCAACGATACGAGGCTACCAGCAACACAAAAGCTACCTTGGTTGTTATCCCAAGTGCCTCTGCCGCTATATAATCAAAAAATATCAGAAATAGTTGTCTCCACTACATTTAACCATACTTCACTCAAGAGAATCCAATTGTTGCTTTTTGTATTCTCTTAGCCAATATCATGTAAATAGTTGTCTCCACTACGTTTAACCATACTTTTTGCTATCCATATGTCTATAAGCTCTTCACAATTGATTACTTTGTCTTTATGATAAGTTGCCAATCTCTTGAGCGAAGGTCTGATCAGACTCTTGAAAAAATTTGTTGCACCGGTGAAGGTTCTCATTTATTTGCCTCAGACTGTTACCGAGATGAAAAAATATGTCGGAGATATGGGCAATGAAATAGATAATATAAAAATGGAGCTCAATAAAGCGCAAGAGAGCCCTAAAAGAACAGTTAAATCTTGGTTGGAGATGACAAAGACACTAAGAGTAAGTTCTGATTCTATTGGCCAACAATACCACGTTTAAATAGTAAACTTAACCATACTACATTTAACAAATATCATGATCAGACCTCTGCTCAAGAGAATCCAATTGTTTCTTTTTGTATCCTCATAATGTGCTGTCAATTCTTTCGTAAAAATTTCCCAAGTGATAATTTGTTTACGAGAGCAAAGCCATTGATACCATACAAACTGATTTGGTTCTAAACATAAAGTTGCAATACGTACCTTTTGTGTGTTTTGCACATTATTGAGATCGAAAAATTGCTCCATCTGTAATATCCATGTTGTGGGATCCTTGCCATCAAACTTCCTCATATCGATTTTTGGAATATGGTGGATCTTCGATCCAACATTAGAGTCTATGAAATCATGATTAACATTTCTTTTGTTCGCATCATGAGTTTCCTTTACTACTCTTTCACCATTAGTAAGTATTTCTTGTAGAAAATTTGTCAAATCTGTCTTCAAATCTGCCATGCCTGTCTTCAAATCTGTCTTCAAATCTATCTTCAAATCGTCCATCTTAGCTTCCACGCCATTCATATTAGCTTCCACGCCCTTTATCTTAGATTCCACGCCATTTATCTTAGCTTCTGTTAGCTTTTGTGAGAGTGACATTTGTTGCACTTGGTCTTTTAATTTTGATATATCATGTAGCATTTCTTCCTCTTCTTCATGAGTCATGCTAGAGCTTTCAGGTTGCTTACTAGGTATTTGCATTTTCTTTCCTCGGGGCATCAGTTACCGATAATAATGCTCTACTATGCCCTTTGAATTCCTTCAAAATAATTTTTCAAACCAAGCTTAAGAAAAAATTTAAAAAAAATCTACACACCTTTTTTCACTTTGTAGGAGCTCAATATTGCCTCTGATGTATCTCTGTAACTTCCGATCATCTAGTTCTGAAATTGCAACCTGCAGTAGCCCTTTATGTCCTCTTTCCAATGCCACTAGTCTGATCCAAATTGGATTGTCCAAGGAATAGTTATGCCAAATCTCCCACAGTGACATGATTATAGACTAGTTCAGTAGAGCGAACTTGCACGACGTGCCACGTGTCCCTGTTTCGACCTTTGGCTCTCAAAAATATATACAAGAAACTATAGTCCGTCCTCTTTCTGTACCTTCTTATGAAATTTCAATCCGATGCTCAGAGAAAAAGTTATGAAGATTTTCCCCAGGTAACCTATTTGGAATGTAATTTAGGAGTCTGCAAAAAGACCAACTTCCTCAGATCATATCTCCGCAAATATAGCGCTAAAAGCTCTGAAATTTGGACCCGAGGTTCAGTGCGATCTCGTCTCAAATGGGTTTTTTTTTCACTTCTGAAATGTCGCAGAAAAAAGGTTATAGCGAAAATGCCACGATGACCTATTTGGAGCAGCGAAACCCTAGAATCCAAAGCTCTGATTCCAAATGTTATGAAACCAACTCACAAAAAGATAAAAAAGATAGATCAACGCCTTAGAATTCAGCCTCTTCGAGGGGGCAACCTCCTTTACATTACACAAATGAATGATTCTTTGATGATTCAAATGACAAAACCTCCTTTCTATATATGGGAGTTTAAGGAGTCATAATATAACTTAGCCGACCTAACAATAATAATATAAAGGCACAAAAATAACAATAGAGAGATTCTATGGGGCACAATGATAATAATATGGGGACAATAGGGGCACAACAATATTAATAAGGGATACAACTACAATAGTAATGGGGTAATCACTAGTATTATAAGGACCTAATAACGGTCCATTGGCTTTATACGAGAATCACAAAGGGTGAGGTTTGGCAAACCAAAATAAACTAGCAAGCCCCAAATCATACGGGCAAGGCAAGATTTAGATTTCTCTTCCACCCGCTAAAAATCAACAACAAAATTAGGAATTTTCCTCTCGCTTAAATTCAACTAAGGCTATGTAGCTGGGCTCTCGAATTGAATGCATCACGAAGTAGGAAACCATTTATAATTCATTTATCTTGTGGTTTTTTATCACCTTGTTTCCACGTAATTTCAAGATAAATTCACATTGGAATACCTGGAAAGCAACTTGATTTGACAATCATTAGTACTTAGCTACTGTGAACCAACTTGGATTTACGCAAGGTACAACAGAGACCTCACAAAAAAAATCCAAAGATTTCCTACTTGATTCAAGGTTCCCGTCATGAGCAAACCGTGGTTCAAACCATCCATCTGCGACAATAGACATGGAAAGTCATAGTATTATTGAATTTGTGTGTTACTTCTTAATTCTCTTTATAGAATAAAAAGATCATTCATGAATATTGAATTTATGTCTGTTTCTTGTTGCCAGATGGGAAATATTGACCATTATGTTGTTTATTTTGAGAATAATTCATTGGGAACCTGTGTTAGATATGTATTTGTTTTTGCATATTGATGGAGTCGAAACTCTAAACCCTCTTCAAGCCTATTGATCCTATTCAAAATTCTCCCATACATATTTTTATGTCACTTCTTTCCAGTGATATCGATGATCAATTGAGTTGTATTAGTTTGTCCATATTGTAGAAAATTTTCAGTTTTATATAGTTAGCATTATGCTTTTGCGATAAATTTTCGAGTGACATCCGCCCGCCATTACATCCTCGGCTACAGTTTCGAGGGTGGACGTCATCCTAACATGTACGATAGATGGGGCTGATCAGACATTACAACACGAGGTACCATAAACATCGATTTTGCGTACATATCCTGGTGGATCTAGTTTTCCTGAGAGTTAAATACCACTTGCTTAGAGCTCTGGTGCCATAAAATTGGGTTTAAGAGTGTTGGTAGACAATTTATTAAGGGATTGTCAATAAGCACATTCCTAATGAGTCAAAGCCAATAGGTTTAGTGGACTATCTTTGTGCAATGTAGGCATTGTGCGAATCGAACTAGTCTTCTGCAATTTCGAGCTCTCTTTCGTGTTCAAAGGCTTTGCGTTATTTTCTTGGCGTTGTGGCCTTCACTGAAGTTGGAACTCCCGTGTCTATACCTGCAGCCAGGAGCAGAGTTTTCAGAGGGTGTTAATGTAGAGTTTGGGGGAAGTAGATTGTTAGAATCTACCAACGAAAATTTGGTGAGTTTCCGATGTCTCCAAGACCGTGAAAATTCACGTTAAATTTGAAAAATGTTAGTTTATGGTTTTGCAATATTCTGAGAGAATTGTTGATAATGACTCAGATTAATTTTTTGATGAGCATGCTCTCTGTGTTGGGTTTGTTAAGTGTGGATACTAATATTGATACACCTTTTAGTTTGGATCTCAAACTCACGTTTGATGAGATTTTTTTAGATCTCCCTGCGAGTAAACTCTGGTTTAATTCGTGATTTTATTTCTTAACAAAAAACTATGGATATTGTGGGTAAATATAAAAATAACATCAAGGTTTCAGTGTTAAATCAAGGTGGACATGTAATTACGTCAAATGGGGGAAAACATAAATAATCTCAATGCAATGTTGCGGGGTCGAGTTTTAATGCTTTGAATGCAATCCTGTAGAAGTAGACCAGTAGAGTTTACCACAATGAAGTCGGAAGTCAACCTATCTTTCCATTTCCACAAGTCCTGTGAGCAATGTCCTGACCCCGACTCCATATCATCTACTTTTAAATAGCGAGGGGGTCGGAGTTCTATTGGGATTCAAAATGCAATCTCGTAGGCAATTTTTTTTAATAATCAATATAAAAACTCTATGTTTTCCTGTAACATTTATGACGAAAATTTTCAGGAATTTAACTCTCTAAAATTTGCGAAATTGGAAGTATACCCTTACCAATACAAACCCAATGCACCTTCCCCATTTTAAAAAACCCTACTTTCACTAGATATTGTAGATATCCTTTTTTCATAAACAATTTTTATACCCCTTTATTTTTTTTCATTAACTTTGAGCTCCATTTTCTACACCTGCTAATATAAAAACCCTTTGCCTCCCTTTACATGTTCAATATATTATGTCATTTTTTCCTCAATATATATCTCCCAAGATGAACGCGCATGGTATGGTATTTCTCCCTATTGAAGTTCCCGTGTACTAAAATGCGCCCTATAAGTCAATTTATCGAATTGTTTTCATCCAAAAAGTGCTAAGATAAACAATAAATTCTATAATGATCCTTTCTAGATCACTAGCTCTTGTAGACGAAGCCACAAACTCCTTGAGTGAAAGGTCACTAATGATGAACCAACTCCCCTTTGAAAATCAATGATGCATGCTCTCAACTTTTGCTCTTCTGTTACACTAAATAATCTAGATAATCTCCACCTCAGGTCTTCTAATGAACCATCTTAACTAATATTTCCTTGGCTTCTTTAGCTAGCTTAATTGGTTGTGATTCCTTGCATTTTTCCATGGTTCCTACCATGTGCTCCTCAATTCCTTCATAAAATTTATATAGCTAATCTTGTAGGCATTATAAAAAACATTCCTTCGTGAATTGTTTCCAACAAATCTAGCTTGTAAATGTCATCAAAATATTCCTTGGAATATTGCATGGACCAATCTTCTTATACTTGAGTTTGTTGTATGTTCCTCTATTGAATCTATAATTCCTCATAGTATGCCAATACCATCTATCCTTATTTTAAAATCTTCAATATCCTTCCAAAATATGTCCTCATCTTGTAGATATTGTATGCATATTTCTTTGTGAAATGTTCCAACAAATCTAGCTTCTAACTATTATAAAAATCTACCTTGAAATCTTACATGGACTAATTTTCTTATACTTGAGTTTGTTGTATGTTTTGCTATTGAATATGTATTTCCTCAAATATGCTAGTGAATACCATCTAGCCTTGTTTGAAAACCTTCCATATCCTTACAAAATATGCCGTCATATTATAGTTGTCATTACTATGTTGTAACTTCCTTAAATTATTCATGAATTTCATACATACTCTTAGTAAAATTGTCTACATCATTTCTCATTTTAATATATATTTCTAGCAACTTACCCAATTCCACAACGCCCTTTGGAGACCTTCATAAACTACCTAAAATGGACTTCTACCAGTGGATCTATTCATTGAATTGTTGTAAGCAAGTTTAGCTTGGTCTCAGGCCAAATTATATTAACCTAGTCTGTCTCTAATCAAACTTCTCAACAAATTTCTAAGACTATGATTAACCACATCTAGTACCAATGACCTAGTTTCTCTCAAATCAAACTTCTCAATAGATTACGACTCTAGTTAACCACCTCATGTTTAATCTATCTATGCATGATACACTAATTTATATTGCACATGAAACCATCCTCTTCCAAAGAATTCTCCAAAATGTTTGAGGAATATCTCATTTCTATTTGAAGTGATACTCTTTGGTTGTCTATGTAACCTCACAACCTCTTTAGAAAACAACAGGGTGACATGAGTAGTGTCATTAGACATCTTGCGTGGCGTGAAGCTTAACATTTTAGAAAATCTATCCACTATAGCCAACATTGAAGCATCACCTCTCAATCTCTTGGGAACCCCAACAATAAAATTGGCACTTGTGTCTTCCCATAGATTCTTGGGTACTAGTAAAGTAATATATAAATCACTTGTTTTAACTCCTTTTGGACAATTAACAAATTCTTGTCACACTGAACAAACTCCTAAGTGACTTCTTTATTGATGTTGAACCAAAAATATCTTTCATCCACTAAAATTTTAAGTTATCTTATCGACTCCAAAATGTCCACCTAAACCTCTTCTATATAATGCCGTTTTGATTCTCAAACAAAAATCCCTCTTAAATATGGAAATCTATCTAATATGGTGTACTATACATGATTATGGTGTACTATACATGATTATTTACAATTCCCCATGCCTCTCTAAAATCTATATCTTCTACCTACAAATCCTTCATGTTATCCAAACCAGCGAAACAAGTAACTTGATAACATCTCCACTTGTTTAGAATGCTTGTAATTCAGTTTGTAGCAAACATAAATTCTCTTTGGCAACCAATAATATCTACATCTCTTTATATATAAATCCTTATTAGAAACCAAATACTTCTTCCCCGCATCATTCAAATTCTCGTTAAAGAATGCTATCGTCTTACCTTATTCAGAAGAGAGATTCATTGGTGCGTGACATCCAAGGAAAGCAAATTGATTCGACATATCAAGAGATTCATTCGTACTCAACAGCTGGGAAGCACCTTGAATGTAGGTAGGGGTCCTACTTGCAACTAAATTATTTTTCTTGCAACCCTCATTTAAGATGTTAAGATATTCACATGGTAACCAGCACTCCAATTAAATGCTCCGTGGTCAGACGTTCATTGCTCATCTACATTCAATTATGTCACAATTCTGGAGGGTTCAACTTGCAACCAAAGGGACCTTACTTGCAACTTGATTCGACATTCAATTAAACACTCCGTGTTCAGATGTTTGTTGCTCATCTACATTCAATTATGAACGAAATCAAAGTGGATTCTCGGCAGAATCTGTAATCTCTTTTGTACGCAACTGCTGTAAAGAAACCTGAGTGTAGAGGGGGTCCACTTGCTTACAGTATACTTTATTTTCTTGGTTCTAGTTGAGGTCGTCCTTAATCTGTAATCTCTTTTGTACGCAACTGTTGTAAAGAAACCTGAGTGTAGAGGGGGTCCACTTGTTTACAATATACTTTATTTTCTTGGTTCTAGTTGAGGTCGTACTTAATAATTTATTTTCTTGTTTCAATTGATTTTTATGGTATTGTTTATTTAGGTGGAGGAATTCCCTAAACGGTCAAAAGTGGGTGGAATCCGGGCAAAAAAATTTCAAAAAATTTCGCACCAGCAGTGTTTGAATCATCTTTTTGATGATGTAAATGGATTCAACACCATCGAAAACCTCCTATGCAAAAATAATTTGATAGTAGAATAATCCCCATAAGAAAATGTTGCTAGTTCAAATCCCATTGGTAGAAACACAACCATGTTAAGGGTTGATGTGGCTCATGGCAATTGTGATCTGGGTTGAATTTGAAGACTTAGAAGCTCATGAATCTTGGTTACTCAAGTTATAGGATATGCTTACGAGTTATCTTAAGACTCACGATACCTAACAAACAAAAATATAAAATATTAATATAAAAAATGTGATTAAATATTTTTGAAACGAAAATAAGCAATGAGATATAGAAAGTAGAATTAAATTACATCTAATATGAAAGAATGGTAAATGTTAAACATATCATGTTTTCATTTATCAAAGAGGTTTTAGAAGGTTATGTTGCATAATTTTGAAAAATTCTTCACAAGTTATCAATCAAGAATAGAGGTAATAAAATATTCAAAGTTGTGCACAATATGCACCCCACCCAAAGAATACCACCATTTATTTGTAAAATTTTAGAAGTAATAATCAAATGTTTACATGAAAAACAATATAATAGAAATAGCTTTAAGGGTTCCACTAATTATGGCATCTCTTGACTTATGCTCACTATTGGGCCTATGGGGCATCCCATATCTTCGGTTTTGACTTCAAGTACTAAGCAACTATGTTTCATTACACTTCTTTTATGGTTCTTTTAGGTAGGGTTTGTATATAACTACTACAATGTGCAAAACTATATAGCCGATTTATAATATATGGTTATTACAAAGTACAAGTTTTACAATTTATATTTCTTTTTAGAATTAATTAATTTTTATTGTTTATATTCAATTTATTTATCTCATGACATTGTAATGTATCATAATATGATATTTTAATGCTAGTGAAGGATAGTATAATATGACACATGTATGACTATATGTGATAGCAAAAAATAATTAAAAATATAATTCTTGAGACCTTATTTAGTAAATTTATATCTATTTTCATTCTTAAGGCTTTTACAGAATATATATACAATGCATGTTAAATTGTTCTTAGAACATTGATTTTGCAACCATTTTAACAATAACTACCATATATTCAAAGAATGGTGTGAAGTAGAATATATGACAAAGTTACAACAACATTTTTAGACACGCATTATTAAAATTAAATAAATTTTTACCAAATCGCATATCTATATAGCATCGTAAACTAAATTATCCCTTAATTATTTGTCTAATGTTTGTTAAAACTTAGGTTAATTACAAAGTGTTAAGCTTGAACATATATGAAGCTATGAGAATCATCTCATATTCTAACTTTTAAATAATTGTTTCTAGATTTTTATCATTAGTTAAACATGTTTTAAATGTCAAGTAAGTTGCTTCATCATTCTATATGTTTATTTCTTTATGTTATTTACTATGATAATCATTCTACATTTTAATGCTAGCGAATGGTAAACATTGAAATAATTGTTTCTAGATTTTTATCATTAGTTAAACATGTTTTAAATGTCAACTAAGTTGCTTCATCATTCTATATGTTTCTTTCTTTATGTCTTTTACTATGATAAGCATTCTATATTTTAATGCTAGTGAAGGGTAAGATAAGATAATATGACGCATGTATGATTATATGTGATAGCAAAAAACAAGTAAAAGTATAATTCTTGAGATCTTATTTAGTAAATTTAGATCTATTTTCATTCTTAAGGTTTTACAAAAGTATATATACAATGCATGTTAAATTGCTCTTGGAACATTGATTTTGCAACATATTTAACAACAACTACCATATATTCAAAGAATGTTGTGAAGTGGAACAGATGACGAAGTTACAACAACATTTTTAGACACTCATTATTAAAAATAAACAATGTTTAACCAAATCACTTGTCTTTATAGCATTGTACACTAGATTATCCATTAATTATATGTGTGATGTTTGTTAAAACTTAGATTAATTAAGAAGTGTCAAGTTTGAATATATATGAATCATGTCACATTCTAACTTTGAATTAATTGTTTCTAAATTTTTATCATTGGTTAAACATGTTTTAGATGTCAAGTAAGTTGCTTCATCATTCTATATTTTTCTTTCTTTATGTTATTTACTAAAAATTTCTTGTATTCTAGTGCTTACACATGAATCTAGTCTTTAATTTGAATATTTATTACTTATAAAGGACAAATGTGAAATTGATTTTATTTATAGATATCTCTAGGTTATTATTTATTTTTTCAAAGATTTCAAAATCTCAATGATTAAGAAAAAGTGAGACAATCTAATTTGCACATAGACAAATAAAAGAATTTCTCCTTTTAAATCAAAATCTAAATTTCATCACTTCTGTAAACCATATGTTATTATGAAATATCATATTTCAATCATATTTATATGGAAAATGAAAAAAAAATAAAAAAATTAGTACAAAGTTAAGTCTAAATTCCAAATAAATTTTCAATATGTTTAATTCAAATTATTTAACACAAGAAAGGAAACAAAAAATTCTCTCAAAATTGTGATTTTTCTTTTCGGTTTTTTTAATAATATTTTTTTAAAAATATAATGAATAAATATATTTTCAAACCAACGTCTACTTTTATAAATTCATTTTGATTAAGTACTTAAATCACTTTAAATTCTTAGTATATACTATATGAGGAGACAAGAGACATTAAAATTATAAAGTTTTCATGTAAAAATTAATATAAAACAAATTTCATATTTGAAAATTTAGCTGATATATATTTCACTAACCATTTACCATTTAAAAAATTAAAATAAATTAAATATATTTATTTTTATAAAACAATTAAATTATCATTATATTAATTGTGTTTGGTTAAATTTTTTTTACATAAAATAAAAATCGTATTATTTTAATTAAAAATAAAAATATTACATAGCGACTTTAAACTTTTAATTCATAAAATGATAAAATTACTGGCAACAGTCTTGCACTACGTGTATAGAAATGTTTGTAAAAAAACGAATTTTATTGTTTCAGTCCAAATGTTAACCAATTTAGACCAAGTCAATTGGCATGACACACTGTATTGTTCATGACATCTTGTTAACCAATTTAGACCAAGTGAATTGGGATGGCACTCTGTATTGTTCATGACATTTTGAGATGAGGACTACTTTGACACCTCTTCACACAAATCGTCACTTGGCATGGCACTCTATATTGTTCATGACATCATGAGACGAGGAACACCTCTTTATACAAATTATCACTTGGCATGGCACTCTATATTCACAAGCCTTGTTTACTATGTTATCGATCTATAAATGCGTAGGGGCAGTATATGTCCACTGTTGGATCGAAACAAGTACATTATCCATTTCGATCCAACGATGGGCATATACTACCCCGCACATTTATGGATCAATAGCATGGTAAATAAAGCTTTCCCTCTATATTGTTCATTACATCATGAGACAAGGACTACTCTGACACCTCTTCACACAAATCATCACTTGAGTTTGAGTAGACAATAAGATTTTAATGATATTAATGATATAATAGGTGTATTGTTTATTAATTGTTATGTCACTTGGTGAAATGGTGATTTTTTTTTAAATAAGTTTTTTTCATCTGATATTTTAATTTTAAACCTCATCAAATTAGTCATTTCATAGAAATGAACCAATTAGACAATAATAATTTAATTTCAAAAAATTCAAAATTAATTTTTGATTTTCAAAATATTCAGCATAATATTTATTTTTCTTAAAACTTTAATAAACTTAAATAGATTTTTTGTAAAAATTTCAAACCTAATTAAAAATCAAACTTTTGGCTAAAAGAAAAAATAAGATAACCTACCTAAAGCTATAAAAATATAGATATATAACTCTTTTAAAATTTTAATTAATTAAAAAAATACCATTATCCCAAATTATATATATATATATATATATATATATATATATATATATATATATATAAAATAAAATTTATTAAAAAATGGATTATCCCATCTTTAAATTAGAAAATAGTCCATTTAATTAAGATAAATAAAAACTTGACAAAACACCAAATCTACACCCACTACCTAATCATTAAATACATACTAATTATCCTCAAAACCTTTTAACATAAATAATTATATTCAAAATCTTTGAAACTAAATCAAAATAAAATAAATCTTAAAAAATGTCAAAACCAAAATCTAAATTTACCATTTTTAAATCCCACTTCAAAAAACTTTACAGTCTAATTTTACCAAAATAAATAAATCTCGTGTGAACACAAAGCCAATGAAAGTAAAATTTTATCTTATCAAATAAAAATAAGCCCAATAAAGAATTACATTGTCCCATTTTAAAGTAAATTCGGAGTTAATCCAAATGGATAAAAACTTGGTCCACCATCAAATCTAACTTAAATCCCTAATCATCATATATCAAATCACTATACTTGGACCTGTTAACCTATATTATCCAACGTGGCGAGACTCTCTCGATGTATGTGGGTCGTCAGATCCAGGATGCTGAGCCCCATCAGTCACTAACATGGCGATGGGCATAGTTAACAATGAATGAGTGACTTTTGTGGAGCCTAGCCAAGATGTTGTTCTGGGTCAAGTTTATTTGGAGGGAGCGATACCCAAGGTAAGTATGAATGGGATGGGATAAACGGTGGTAGGGGAACTCTAGAGGGGTTGACGACTGCTAGTGAGGGAGTCACATCAATCAAAATCAGGCCAGCCGCCACTAAAAAATTTGCAGGTATAGCTTATTCCTTTAAGGTAAAGGAAGTAGGACTATCCATTATTTTTCTCGTTTTCACTGTTCCTTCCTTCATTAAAAATCACTAAAATCACCATTAAAGTATCACACCCACTTGACTCACAACTGGTGAACTGCTAAAACATGTCAAAAAGATCAATTTAACCTACCATAGCATAGCAACATACATATAGAAAGATAAATATAACTAATATAACTAATAGCAATATATATAAGATTTATTTCAGAGAAATTCAACCAACATCATTTGGCCAAATTTGATCAAGTTACCAACCTTGTTTTTTATTTAAACCATGCGTCCAACACCCATCAACATAACCTAAATAACTAAATCTAACATTTAGCCAACTAAATCATAAATTTATATAAGACTTTTAAATAAAAGCCAGATAATAATATCTCACATGTCATTATTTGTTGTATAAATTAATTTTGTGCATATAATTTTATTTATTTTTAAATACTTTAAACTTTGTTTCATTAGAGTTCATTCAAAAAAAATCTCACAACAACCTATTTGACTTCCATGATATGAAAACAAAGATCACATTTTGGATCGTTAACTATATAAAATAGAGAAATATATAAAATATTACTTGGCAAATCAATTACATTTTCACTATTATAACTAAAAAATTATTAACCAGTTTCCTCTTTTAAAAATATACCTATTTCCTCTTTTAAAAATATACCTTTTTTCAATAGCCAAAACAAATAATGGGGTAATCAGAATTGCAAAATCATATGCTTTTATTTCAAAACAACACTTAGTTGACAAATTACCTTGCAAAGATACACACTACTTTTTATAGATTACACCGGAAATATCCATGTTAAATTTTCAGACTACAATGAAAATCAAATCACCATTGCATTTTGTATTCATAAAACCACGTTCGCAAAAGGGCCTTAAAATATTAGACAAAAGATATGTGGATAGAATGTAAATACAAAGGTTTAATAATATAGTTAATCATCATTCTACCAATCAGGAAGCACTTTTGACTATATCTCTCTTATTATATTTTTTATTTAAATTAATAAGAATAAAAGTCTTATTTTACACATGATCATGGTCAGTCTGCAAAGTTATTATTTTTTTGGATATGGTGGAGTAACATGATTTTCAAGTTGAGTCAAAAGGAGATTGACACTATTAATGTCTTAAAAAAAATTTGAAACTACACAAAACACAACACAACAATTATTTAAAATTGAATAAAGATGTATTAACTAAGTATAATAAAACTATATAAAATTAAGTTGATCTATTAACTAAACACAAATTTATTGAGTATTTTATACATTTCACTTTTCCAACTTGGGTTTTTTCTTAGTTTTTTACTATTATCCTGGTTTCTTTGGTCTTTGGTAAGTTGCAATACTCTAAAAAAATAAAAGAAGAAAAACATAATTTTTAGTGGTAAAAATTCAATTGTTGGAATTTATGATTTGTTTATTAAATCAGTTGTAATATAATGAAAATAAACAACTGCTTGAGAATATAACAATAATTTTTAAGTTATATGTGATATGCTCAAGACCACTTAATAAAAAATTTCCTTTTTACTTCTTTTACTAAGCTATTATATTTTTAATGGAATAATTACGAATGAAGTATATTTGGAAAACTTAATCATATTCAGTATGCTTGTATTTAAAAGTTACACAACTAGCAAATTGATGTAGTTAACCTATATACATAGGTGTTGAATGTCAAAACAATGCAGTTAACCTTTAAATATATACATTCATTATCAATCTCGGGTTGGATTTGACCATAGTTAGTGTCCTCAGCGCTCCATGACAAAATCTTGTTTAACTATAGATTGCGTCCAAGTAAGAAACTATATAAAATTAATTACAATGCATATTTTTATGCTATGGTTGTACTACTTATTACATTTCAACACCTGGATTTGCATCCATCATCCATCTGTGCAAAGATAAATCCTATGAGGAAAAAACAAGGGTTCGGTTATGGTAACCGACTCACCCCAGCTTCGAGGGCAACCTGTCATTTTGATAGTCGCCACTAGGGCTTCTGGTTATGCAACCTGCTCTCAGGTTACCAAAGCTTCTGATCACCTTGTCGATATGGATTGCAGGTAACCCTATGCCTGTTATGTTATTACCACAACTTGACACAATTTCTTGTTATGGTTTATGTTATCTTCTTCCTCCCAATGACTTTTATTTCCTGCTATCCTCACTACCCTTGTAGGTATCCTTGGAGTTTGTGGCCCTCTTTGAGCCAGTGAGGGATGGAAGATAATAAAGGTGATGCTACATATATTTAGATTTTTATGAATTCTTCTCGTTTGTTTTCCTTACCCATACATCTTGTGTTAGAGGGATGATTATTTTGCTGCAGGGTTCAAAGTTGTGCCATGCCTTCAATTCTTTATTATGCCTTTTCTCTAGGTTGAAATCCTAGTTTTACTATTGGGTTTTTCTTTGGTTGTAGGGTAGGTCTCATACCATATCTTTCAGGTTCCTTAGTAGAGGGTTACATCTAGAATTGACCTCAAGTTCTCATCCTGTTTCAACCCTTTCTTTCCAGATTCTCTTCCTTCTTGTGTCTCGTACAAGGGCTCTCTCCCTCTCACAAACCCTTTTCAAGAATTTGGGGTTTTATTTACTTTTCACAAAAGATGATTGGGTCATCCTATACGTCGAAGGTTTCCTTTCTTAATTGTAATTCTTGAGAGTGCTATTGAGTTCTTGTGTTGCCACTCTTCAACACTGTTATGGTTATGTAGTCACCATTAGTTTATTGTGTACATTTTCCCGCATTCTAGATAGGGCGTTTCTCAACTTAAATCTGGTTGTATTTTTTTTTTAAGGAAATATTTATGTTGTGACAGTAACCCTCACGGGGTTAATTTTGGAACTCCTTCTCAAACAATATCATCCTCTCTTATTTGGATTTGAATTACAAGTTAAGAACCAAATTTGATTATGAATTTGGTCCTTCTATTCCTATTATGAAATCTCAGAGATTCAATGAAAAGAATTGTTTGACATGCAATATTAATTTTGTTTGGTTTTTTTGTTTCTAGAAGTATTATGGTTGTTTGCTGTAAAAAGTTCCTTCCATAATTTTTTTGATATTCCGTATATATATTATGCATATATATTGGTCATTGGCACTGTATGATTAAGGTACTTCTAGTAGTTTGGTTTATTTTCTTTTCAGTTAATGCGAGCCCAACACATCGTCTTGCTACTATGACTGTACTTAAGTTTTATACCTTGTTATCAGAATTTGAATTCAGTTTAGTTTATGTTAATTGTTGTCAACTCCCGGCTGTAAGTGGGACCTGGGTTTCCTCCTAGGACATGTTGATCGTCCTTAGGGTGTTTTTACTTACCATTTCCACTTCAGTTATGGACTTCCCTTGTCAAGCCTTGAGCTTTCCATCCCTAGGGATTAACTAGAACACCTTGTTGGTTTTGTACAAAATTTCCTTTCAAAATTCAAGGATTATGTTCTATTCTTGATACATTTCTTACATATACATTTAGACTCTTGCTCGTAACTACTTTTCTCAGAATTTACTATTTGCTTTTATGCAAAATTATAACTCCAGATTTCA
The DNA here is from genome assembly GCA_031772625.1 of Pinus tabuliformis. Classification (NCBI taxonomy): domain Eukaryota; kingdom Viridiplantae; phylum Streptophyta; class Pinopsida; order Pinales; family Pinaceae; genus Pinus; species Pinus tabuliformis. Next base: position 841,459,356 of record CM062815.1, read on the forward strand.
TTATGTTAATAAATAGGCTAACCGACAGCTGAACATATATAGATATTGGAGTGATTTTAAACACTAAGGCGGTAGCTCTGGTTCTAGGGTTTTATGAAGCAAGTGACAAAGTGCACCAAGCATCCATGGAGACACAGGGAGGAGGGAGCTCCACTCCCTCCTACAGTAATATGGTAGCAAACAGAGGAAGAGGAGGGAAAAAGAACAAACCTCCACAACCCTTGGAGGTTAAGGCCAAAAACACAGAAACTCAGAAGGTGAAAGGAAAAAAAACCAATGCAGATCAAGGGGCCCACGAAGAAGACCGTCAGGAGGAGAAAGAGGAAGACAGAGGTCAAGGATCAGAGAACAGAGCTAAGATGGGGCCTTGTGAATGCAAGACCATAACTAAACCTCAGGTTATTCTGAACGATCCAGCTCTGCAAGCGCACAGGGATCGCATGGCTAACTATGCCATCATATGCAAATTTATGGGAATTTGGTCATCAGAGAAAGCGTTGTACACCTGGATAAAATACAACTGGAAACCAAAGGGGGAGTTAAATATACATCTTGGATCCAAAGGATTTTTCACTGTGGTGTTTACGAACATGGAAGACAAAGAAAAAAAATTTGAAGGAGGGCCATACTTCTTTGCAACTGCTGGTCTCTATATGCGGCCATGGACGATGAACTTTGTGCCAGAACGAGAAACCTTCACTTCGGTATCGGTATGGATTCGACTATACTCCTTATCTTTAGATTACTAGATTCCAGAGTCTTTAAAAGCTATAGGCAATAAATTAGGTCATTTCTTAAAAATTTCAGAGGCAACTCTAAGGGGAAAATATACATCCTATGCCCGTATATGTGTGGAGATGGACCTATCAGGAGCCCTTCCAGATGAGGTCATTCTAGAAGTCTATGATGAGGAATGGGTTCAAGCAGTTGACTATGAACATATCCCGTTCAGATGTCACAAATGTCATGAGCATGGGCATCTATCCAGAGACTGTCCTCTCAATAGAAGGGAGGAAAACCTAAATACCAACAAAGGAAAAGACCATACAAGTTTCACCAAAGTAGGAGGAAAAGGAAAAGGAGGAGGAAGGAAGACACAAAAGAACCCTAGTGTGAATGATAAAACAAAAAGTTACAATAGTTTTGAGATCTTAGGAGAAAAAGAAGTTGATGGAGGGGATAAAGAGAGTACAGAGAATCAGACAGCAAGGGGGAAAGAAAAAGAGACCAGCATGGAGTACACTCAGGAACAAAATGAACACACGATAGACCCTTTGAGTACCATGGAAATAGAAAAAGACCAGGAAATGACTCAAAGTGAAAGTGGTACAGAGGATCAAGATTTACAGGAGATCCTGGAAAGGGAGAACCTAGAGCTGGAAAAGTTTCTAGAACAGGGAGGCAACCTGGGAATAAACTCCATCCCTCAGGAGGACGTGGACAAGGTCCAACAGATATTCCTTAACAAGGCACATCAAACAACTGCAGGAGTCAAAAGAGGACATGACAACCAGGAAAACAAAGGGACTTCCTCAATAGGATTAATAACAGGAAAACTAACAAAGAATCCAGGCAAGAGGAGGGGAAGAAAAAGATAGAAAGAACTACTACTAGAGTGTGGCAAACTCATGATTGATTCAGGAAGGATGAAAGACCTTTCTAGTTACTCCTTTAAAACCCCACCTCAATGAAAATCACAACCTGGAACATTAGAGGACTAGGGAGCAGAAGAAAACAGAGTAATCTAGGCAACAGGATCAGAGAGGAAAAACCTGACATAGTATTCATACAAGAAACAAAATGCTCAATGGAGAGGATCCACAAGAAACATAGAAAATGGGTAAATAGATATGAATACCTTGAAGTTAAGACAAATAAATCTGCTAGTGGGATTCTCACTCTCTAGGATCCACAGAAATTTGGTGTGATTGACGCGGAGGCATCCAGATATCACCTTTCTCTGATTTTCCAACCGGTGGGTGACAGACAATGTTACATGATCACCAATGTCCATGGTCCGCAACCAATGGAGGAAAAAATTTGACTCCTCACAACACTGGAGGATATGAAAAAGAGATACCCAGCTCTACCCTAGATTCTTGGAGGTGATTTTAACATAACAAAATCACTCATGGAGAAGAAAGGAGGGACTAGAATACTTGGTAGAGACTCAATTGCCTTCCAAAACTTCATCACCAATATGAAATTGGTTGATATGGAAACAAGCAATGGAATCTTCACTTGGAATAACAAAAGAGGGGGCCCTACCCAAGTGGCCTCAAAATTGGACAGATTTATGGTTTCAGAGGAACTTATTCTCAGGGGAAGCAGCATTACTGCACTCATACTACCTTTTGGGGGTTCAGATCATTGGCCTATCCAATTGGAAGCTTCCCTTTTTGGAAAACCAAGGAACACCCCCTTCGGGTTTGAGAATGCTTGGCTCACACATTCAGACTTCCTCACAAACATTGAGAAATGGTGGAAGGAAGAGCTTCACCTTCAAGGTACAAAGATGTTCCTTCTTCTCTACAGGCTCAAACACATTAAAGGTAAACTCAAAGAGTGGAATAAAAAGGAATTTGGTAACATCTTCAAAGCTAAAGGAGAGGTGGAAAAGAAACTAAAGGAAATAAACCATATTCTTATCACAGAAGGCTATACAGATGAAAGGAAAGAGATGGCAGAGTCACTCCAGCAGGAGTGGGACAACAGATGCCTTCAAGAGGAAATACTCTGGAGACAGAAATCCAGAGTACAATGGATTAAAGAAGGGGAGAGAAACACCAAATTCTTTCACATATCCACCATAGGTCACCGAAACAACAATAGAATTGTGAAACTTACAGATCAACATGGAATAGAGAGAAACATTCATGAAGAGATGGAGAAGGTTCTACTCCAGTATTTTCAGAAAATTGCTGAGGAAACCTCGAAATATAGATACCAGTTTATGCAAAAATTCATTAAGTACATCCCTAAATTGGCTACCTGAGAAGATAATTTCAATCTCAATAGACCAGTAACAGAGGAAGAAATTGAGGAAGCCGTGAAAGAGATGCAAAATGGGAAAGCACCGGGCTCGGATGGCTTTAATGTGGACTTTCTCAAAGCGTTTTGGAGGATAGTGAAACAGGACATCCTGGAGGTCGTGGAGGACTCTCGAAGATTTAAGAAAGTCTTAAAGGAACTCAATGATTCTTTCATAGCCTTAATCCCCAAATAGGAGAAGGCCACCTCTCCAGACAGATTTTGACCTATAGCATTATGCAATGTGATATACAAAATTATATCCAAAGTCATTGCCAACCGTCTCAAACCTCTCCTCCCAACCCTAGTGTCAGAGGAACAAATAGGCTATGTGGAAGAAAGACAAATTCTAGATAATATAATTCAAGCGCATGAACGGTTCATTCACTCATTACCAACAAATAGGTAGGAATGATAATGCAGCTGGACATAGAAAAGGCCTATGACAAACTTAGCTAGTCATACATAAGAACAATTTTAAAATCCTATGGCTTTGATTACAATTGGATTAAATCGGTTATGGCGCTAGTTACCACAACCAGTTGTTCTATTCTTCTCAATGGCGCTCCTTCCAAAACCTTCAAGCCTTCTAGAGGTCTCAGGCAAGGAGATCCTCTTTCTCCTTTCCTTTTCATTCTAATGATGGAAGGGTTAGGAAGAGCTATTAGAGCTACTAAGGAGGAAGGGAGAATTCAGGGTCTGAGACTCACTCAAGGTGGGGACACGGTGACACATCATCAATTTGTAGATGACATTATGATTCAAGGCACACCCACTGTCAAGGAAGCCAAAGAATTCAAACAAATTCTGAGTGAGTTTGCTAGGGCAGCAGGCACAGAGGTAAGTCTCACTAAATCAAAGATTTTCTTTTTCAATACAGATATTTCAATTCAAAGAAATCTTTCCAGAATTTTGGGCTTTCAAAGGGAGTCACTGCCTGTGAAGTACCTGGGAGTCCCTCTCGCTGACAAACCGCTTCACAAGGATATCTGGGAGCCTATTCTTAATAAGCTAAAAGATAAAATCAGAAAATGGACAAACAGAGCACTAAATCTAGCAGGGAGACTGATTCTCACTAAGGTTGTCCTCCAAAGTATCCCTATCTATATGCTATCTGCCATTCCAACACCAGTCGGTGTAATGACCAATATAAGAAACATTCAGAGAGACTTTCTCTGGGGGAAAGGTGAAGAAAAGAAGAAATGGTCCCTTGTGGTATGGGACAGAGTATGTAAACCTAAGTCCCATGGTGGCTTGGGTCTTCATGACCCAAGAATTCTGAATATATTTCTTGGTGCCAAAATCTGGTGGAGATGGCTGAAAGAAATACAAGCCTCCTATGAAAAACTCTCGAAGCACAAATCTGCTAGCGAATGGCAGGAGAAAAATCTAATAGGAATGACAGGACAAGTAAAAGGTTCTGCAATTTGGAATAGGGCATGGGAAAACAGGGCCCTAGCCAAAACCATAGTTTCTGGGAGATCAGAAATGGGAACCTGGCTTGGTTCTGGGAGGACAATTGGCAGCAGGAGGATAATCTCCAAAGTGAAGAATTAGTAGACATTCACACTGATACCATCAACAAAGGACTAAGATGGGTAAGTGACTATTGGAACCAATCAAGGAATGATGGGAAATGGAGAACTTGGAAACTTCCAGATTACAGTGGAATGGGCATGCTGCATACTTAAGCTATAGCCCTTCAAGGTCTTCTAGACAAGAGACAAATCTTGAACTCAAACTTGAACGATCAACTAAGATGGGGAAAAGCAAGACAGGTCTCTTCAACCTTAAGGAAGCCAAAAGAATAGATGCAGGGCTTAACCTTCAAAACATTGACAAGATGTGGAAAGAAATCTGGGAAAATCCTCATTGGATGAAAGTAAAACTGCTCAAGTGGCTAGTTCAATAGGGCAAGATTCTGACATGGGATAACCTAAGAAACAGAGGCTTTGTTGGCCCCTCAAGATGTCACTTATGTAGACAACAAAAAGAAACTACAAATCATTTACTGAATAGATGCACTTTCACTGCAATACTTTGGAATTGGGTTGAAGAAGTCTTTGAGCAGGCAGACAGAAATGTTAATGACATCACTACTACGTTGAAGAATTGGTGGAATTTTTTTTCGGACAATGAGATCATTAACTCCGCCTAGATGTTGACCCCATGATTCATAATCTGGAATGTCTGGAAGGAGCGCAACAACAAGATTTTCAAGGAGAAAACGAGTCCGGTGAGCAGCATCCTTAAGCTAATCCTTAAACAACTCAAAGAGACTGTTCATATCCTGGGAGGTGCAGCTACTGGTAAACCCATCGGTCAAAGAGAGGCCAGAATTTTGGAGAAGTTAGAGCTCAAGGTTCATCCCCCTTAGGGTTCTATGCAAATTAACAAGAAGACCTCAGCAGACAAGTCTTCTTGGCAACCTCCTTCTCATGGCTTTTTAAAATTCAACATAGATGGGGCTTCAAAATGGAATCCGGGAGAAGCTGGTTATGGAGGGGTCTTGAGGGATGAGGAAGGAAACATACAAGTCATCTTCCACAGTTATCTAGGAAAAGCAACCAACAATATGGCTGAGCTCATGGCGATGGAATTATGCCTGGAAATACTGCTCAAGCACAACATTCACAATGTCATCATTGAGGCTGACTCGGAATTAGTCATTAACTCAGTGAAGAGGATAAATGTTGGCGCTACTCCTGAGAAAATCTCAGAACACTGGTGGCTTTTGCAAGTCTACCAAAGAATCCAAGTGCACCTACGAAGGCTGAGAACTCTTAGGTTGGTGCATGTTCGCAAGGAAGCCAACAAAGTTGCAGACTGGCTTGCAAATGAGGGGGTATGAAACAAGCATACCGACTTGTGCTACTGGTGGGAGGAGATAACGAATGATAGGTTGAAGGAGGGATGCTCATCCAGGGCCATCAGCGACTGACAGCAACATCAGGAAAATTCAAGAGACAGAATTTCCAAAACAGAGCCACATAGACGGGGTCTCGTCGATTTGGATTCATTATGAAATGTTATGACATATGTGAGGTCCTTTTTAGGATGTAGGTCTATGACGCCCTCCTTAACCCAGGTAAGAACAAACCAGCAGTCTCAGAGGGATGGCTGGAAGGAGGGATCTTCATCTTCCTTTGGCCCTTACACCGGAATCCAGATTTTCTTAGCAGGCGCAAAACCCCCACTTGTATTCTTGTGATCATTTTACTGCCCTCGGGGTGGTTTCCGGTTTATCACATGCTATTTAGGCCGGAAGCGGTTTTTCACAATCAAGATCGATTCCACTCACCACGCAACACGTCACTTAGAGTGAGGAGGAAATACTGCCCTCATTGCGCGCTAACTATCGGTGCTTTTAGTTTGCGCGATATGATCCCTAACCGTTTGATCAAGCAAGGGCATTCCATGGCCAGTATTGAACGTCCATGTTGGTGGGACCGATATAATGGTTATGTTTCGAGCTGTTTGCATGAATCGCTTGCAAATGGTGACTTTCAGGCAGTAAAAGTGATCGCCGGTTATGCCAAAAATGGACCCGATATGATTATAAATTATGGTTTATAGGGTTTGTCGGGTCTGATGTGTTTATTAAAAGGTGAGCTTGTTGGCCACCCAATATGTTTTTCATCTGCTAGATCTTTAGCTGAGGATCCAATGGTCAGTTTTGGACTGCTGGTTTGTTTCGGTGGGTTGTGTCCCTAGGTTCAATTTGTTGTCTTGCGACCATGGATTAGGGTGGGCCTATCTTTTTGGTGAGCCCCACTGCCGAGGTAGCCGTTTGTACACTATTTCTCTTTTTTTAATTGAATAAGAAGGATCCGCTCTTGCCTTAGCAAAAAAAAGATAACTGAACATATATAGAAAACTTTTCCTCATAACTAAGAAGAATTCCATTACTCTACAGAACTTAGTAATTTAATACCATGTTCTCAATTCGTACTACATACATGATACAAGATTCAAGTTGTTATGTAAAAATACCCATTCTCTCAGATACACTTGTAACTCAAAATTCTTCTAGACACAATTAAGAAAAGAAAAAAAATGCAGAGATACTTATCTATATTATGTCTCTATTGTAATGAGAGTCGACCAGGAAGACCACACCACCCAACCATGAGAATGAAAATGATGTCCAATCTCCCCCCTGAGCTTCCTCTCTTCTAGGTAGTTTAGAAACCAAATCTTTGAGTTATCTTGCTTTCTAAACCTCAAGACTACACTAGTCCAGTCCATATTTCATCACTCAAGGATCTTTCCAAGGGTTCCACTGGCTCTATGTCCCGCTCAAGAACACCTTAGCCTAACAACTTCTTTTCAACCTTCACATTGTGCTATGAAAGGTATCAGTCCAAATAATTTTTCTCTCTATCCTCCAACCTTCGTTTTCCATCCTCGAATTTTTCCCACTAAGATGGGGGTTTTCCATCCCTAAGGAGAGAGAAAGAAGGGTAATTGTGTCTAACTTTCTAGATGTTTGAAATTTATTTTCTTGGTCTTTTCCCATGACTTTCAAAACATAACATTATCTATTTACCAAATCAATATTATCTTTTAATCATGAAGTTTCTCCAAGCTCCTTTCACTAAGCCATGAATCATTAAGTCTTGTAAATAAAGTAAAAGTAAAAGTAAACCAGAGTAAATATTCACAGCAATGGGGGGGTGTCACATCTTCTTCCCCTTGTGCGAAACACCATCCTCAGTGTTTGGTCCAACCCTTGAGAATAGGTTAGGATATGACGTTTTCATAAATTCTTCATCTTCTCAGGTGGCCTCTTCCGGGCTAAAGTGAAATGGAAGCACTTTAACCTGGGTAATAGCTCACCTCCGTAAAATTATTTCTCTCTACTCATGAATATGCAAAGGCTCTACCGGGAACTCTCCACCTGGTTCGACCTGTGCCACAATCATATCTTGTCATCAGTTCATACTAATAATAATGTAAATTTACACATTTCAAATTGCAAATCCAACCTTTACCTGTACATCTTGCCAATTAATCACATGCCTAGGACCGTATATTTATTTTTTTCATTAATGAAACGCGAAACAAATTATGAACCTGAATATGACTAGGTAATGCAAGTTGGTATACCACATGCCCAATCATTTCCAAGATCTGGAAAGGTCCATAGTCATGGGGTGCTAATTTTACACAATTGCCCCACTACATTGTACTTCTTTTAGGCTTAATCGTATGTAAACATTATCTCCTACATGGAAATACCTATAGGTCCTTATTCTGTCTGCATAAACCTTTTTCCTACTCTGGGAAACTTTTAAATTTTGTCGCACTTTCATCACTACTTGCTCCATTTCGACTAGAATATCAGGCCCTAGTATCAATTTATCTTCATGATTGTTCGAATTGATTGGTATCCGACACATTTTCCCATATAACACTTCAAAAGGACTCAATCCCAATTATTCATGGTAGCTATTATTTTATGAAAATTCACCTAAGTGGAGGTTTTCCTCCCACTTTTTTGGTTTTTTGCATTACATACATTCTCAACATATCCTCCAACACCTTATTAACTCGTTTAATCTGCCCATCAGTCTAAGGGTGGTATGTGGTGTTGATCTAAATCTGTGTACCTAAACCCATAAAAAGGGCTTTCCAAAATGTGGAGGTAAATTTCACTTCCCTATCTGAAATTACTACCCCTAGTATACCATGCAACTAGAATATTTCCTTCATAAATATATCTGCAATTTCAACAATTTTATATGTAGATTTGACTAGTATAAAATGATTTATTCTTTTTCCTTAATTTTTCCACTGCCACCATGATAGAATCATTCTGCTTCTTAGATCTAGGCAAACCAGTAACCAAATCCAAAGTAATTGTATCCCACTTTCACTCAGGTATAGGTAGTGGATGGAGTAAACGAGCAGGATGTTGGTGTTCTGCCTTAACTTGATGGCACTCCAGGAATTTAGCCAAATACTTAGTAATATTTGTCCTCATACATGACCAGAAGTAATCCTTTTTAATTGTAGAAAATTACTTTTGATATCTGGGGTGGGTAGCATACAAGGTTCTATGAATTTCATCTAGCATAAATTGTTTAATATAGGCTTGGTTAGGAACATATATCCTACCTCTAAAATTCAACAAATTATCACCATTTATGCCATAATCAGTTTGTCTTCCATAGTTTGGTGCCTAGTTGGTCTATTGCCATAAGAATTTATATTCAAGATATGTATGAGAAGCTTCCTTAATTTCTTCAGAAAAAATGATTCTATTTGACTATAGGAAATCTCATACACAATGGAATTTTTTTCTTAGTGCATCGGCCACATGATTTTTTTTCCCTTGAGATGTCTTATGTCAAAGTCGAATTTTCTTAGGAAAGTAGTCCACCTAGCTTGCCGTGCATTTAAGTTAGGTTGTCTAAAGAAACTCTTCAAACTATTGTGTTCAATCCTTAAGAGGAATTTCTTTCCCAATAAATAATGTCACCATACCTTAAGGGCGTGAACTACTACAATGAGTTCCAATTCATAAGTGGAGTAGCATTGTTCAAGGTATTTTAATTTGCGTGATTTTTATGCTATGACCCTACCTTCTTGCATCAAAATTCCTCCAACACCTTCTTTACAAGCATTCGTGCAAACAATGAGCTCTTTCTTTGGATATGCCACTTTTAATACGAGGGTTGTGGTAAAAAAAGGTTTCAAATGTTCAAAACTTCATTGACATTCTTTTATGGACTTAAAGGCCTTTCCCTTCTTCTGTAGAGAATTCATAGGGTAGGAAATTCTAGATAACCCTCCTATAAAATGATAGTAGTATCCAACTAGGCGCATGAAAGATCAAATTTCTGCAACATTTTTTGGGACACACAAATCCATGATACTTTTGATTTTATTGGGATCCACAATTATGCCCTTAGCCGAAATGATGTGTCCCAAGTTTTGGATATGGTCTTTGAAAAAATCACACTTGTTGTATTTAGCATACAGTTGGTTATCTCGTAATATTTGTAATACTATCCTTAAATGTTTTTCATGCTCCTCCAAATTCTTGGAATAGATCAAAATATCATCAATAAAAATCAAAACAAATTTATTCAAGTAAGGATGGAATATACCATTCATCATACTCATAAATTTTGTCGGGGCATTGTTAATCCCAAAGGGAAGAACCACAAACTCATAGTGACCACATCGAGTCTGAATATTATCTTAAAAATGTCTTCTTCCTTTATTTGGATCTGATGATGTCTTGAGCATAGATATATTTTTGACAATACACTAGCACCCCTAACCTGATCAAATAGGTCATCTATTCTTTGTAGAGGGTATTTATTTTTAATGGTGAGTTTATTCAATTGTCTATAATCAACACATAATCGTAGCGTGCCATCCTTCTTTCTTGTAAATAATACAGGAGCTCCCCAAGGTGACACACTTGGGTGGATGTAGCCTTTACCAAGGAGCTCTTGTAGTTACATTTTGAGTTTTGTTAACTAAGTTATACTCATACGATAAGGAGTCCTTGATACAGGGGTGGCTCCCAGGATTAACTCTATGGTGAAATCGATGTCTCGCTTAGGTGGTAGCCCAGGTATCTCTTCCGAAAATATGTCAGTAAACTATTCAATGACTGGAAATTTTTCCAAGGAAACAATCTTATCTTTAAAATTAGTATAGCCCACTTGTACGACGTAAATTTGACAACCTTTCCAAATTCATTTTCCTAACTAGTTATCAGTAATAGGTCATAATTTAATAGCTACTTTTACTCATTGAATCTCCTATCTACTACCTCTTTCAACAAGGAAGCTAACATTCTTATCCTTGCAATTCACCAAGGACCAATGCTTCTCTAACTAGTCCATTCAATCAACACACATAGGATCTAAGGGTAACATGTTTAAATCCACCTTAATTTATTGTCCCACTATTTCAATACGACAATTTTCCACCTTAATGGTCACTCTTCTTTTGGCTCCAGTAGCCAATTGCACTAACTAAGGGTTTTTGAACTTGACCATTTGCAAATGACACAATTCTATTATCTTCGGACTAACATAACTTAGGCTTGCACCTAGATCAAAATAGAAATAGAATGATTAGCTACTTTACCTTCAAATTCTATCATTATGGAATGATATTCAACTAAATTATCATCCAAGGTTGCATTAATTCTTGGTATATTCTTTGCCACCTCTCCAACTGTTGAAGCTTCTTGTATGTTAGGAGCTTGTTCTATCTGAACATGATGAGGACAATTCTTGTAATAATGGGGCTCCCACATCCCTAACATTGTAAAGGAGGTTTTTTCTACTGACTGACTTCTGGTTTACTTGCTACATTAGTTTGTACCCTAAATTTCTACTGAATTTTCCTTGGGAAGTTGGTCTGTTATTTTTGGTGTATATTTTTCCCACTAGCAATCTTGGCAGTTTTGGTATTCAAAAAATTTCTTTCATTTCTTATTTATCTCACTTCTACCACTTTCTCCCTTTTGATTCATTTGCTGGTAGCAAATTCGGGCCTTTCAAATGGCCTCATTCATTGTCTTGGGGTTATCAATATCTAGATTCTCCTTCATAAAAATAGGTAAACTACTGATGACATACTGCACTTTAGCTTTCTCCTCTCGAATATATGGAACATATCTTACTAAGGATGTAAAATTAGTTACAAATTCATCCATATTCAACTGGCCTAACCTTAAGTCATGAAACTCTTTTTCTTTTTCATAATAAAATTGTTTAGTCAAGTATTTATCCCTGAAATGCTTTTAGAAATCACCCCAAGTTATTTCATGTTCCTCAATTCCTCGTACAATGTTGATTTCTTCCCACCACAAAGTGCCTTTACCTTGTAACTGGTAAATTTCCAATCTGGATTTTAAATTATTATCATATTCATAGATCTGAAAATACTTATTTATGTTAATAATCCATGCCTCAGTTGCCTCCTTGGCCTCACCATAAAATATTGGGAGTTTTATCTTCTTGAACTCTCCTTGAAGTTCGACTTTCTGCCTCTTGGTTTCTTTTTCACTCGAAACATTATAAAGCCTTGCTTCATCACCATTCCACCCTCCTTCAGATTCTACATTATCTTCCCTTTGTCAAAATGCTTTAGTCCTATTATTGTTTCTACGACTCAGGCTTGGCTCTCGCTAATTCTGTCTGTCTTGTTAGAGTCGGTCTGGTCATCCCTCCGTCAGAGATCATTTCTCTTATTGCATTTCATTTTTAGGTGTCTCACTCAATTCACTCAGCTGCATTCCGCTAGGGGCATGCCATAATCTGACGGAAGGGTCTTGTCATTCATTACCCCTCATGCCTTATCATTGTTGGCTCAGGTCTGTTCATCAAAATCAAGTTTTAAAATCACTTACAATCCTGTTCTAGTCTATTGATCAACAAGAGTCATTTCAGTCACTAGGTCTAGGGTTAGTTAATTTTGTCTTCAACAATGTCCAACAATGCCAGCAGAATCACGAGGCAGGGCCTTAATAAGTTTTCATTTTCAATATTTTCATCATTATATGCTCGACTATGACTTTTCTTCAAAACTCTGTTTTGAAGAAAATTCGTCATTTCGTTTTGTAATAAATTGCCATGTAATTTTCAAAAGTTTTTCAGTTGTTGAATTCTCCAGGCACAGCCCTGGTCTTCCTTTGTCAAGACATGCCACTATCCCTGCAAAAATAGCCAAAAGATTCATCATTCAAGCCAAAAAATCAAAGAGGAAACAAAAAGACAGAGTTGTATTAATTGTGAAAAAAGTGCCAAGTCAAAACATTACAAAGTGGGTTTGTGAGAAACAAAAATTAAATCCATCACTATAAGATGTTCTCATTGTTTTAGAACATTCATTTGCATCCAAGAGATCGAAGAGGGTCGAAGTCTAGTGGTGAGAGGGTGAAATTGTAAAGTTTCAAGCCAAAGCTGTGTTCAAAACCAGGCGCGGCGCATAGAGTAGGTGGTGTGGCGCACTGGGGAGGCGCGGCGCACTGGGCGCGACCATTCAGTGCAAATTAACATCGGTGCAGCGCACCGGGAAGGCGCAGCACATTGGGCAAGCTGCGCGGCGCACACAGCTGACTGGCCCGAAAAGTTCCAGAACGGCCTCCAAACACCAAAAACGTGCAAATTTCCTTTGTTTCAAGTAGGTGGAGCTCCATTTCTCTTGTTCATCAAAGTTTGGTAGTTATGCTATGATGGTTGATGTGTTGAGTGTCCAAACAAATGATCAAACCCTATCATCTTAAATTCCTCAAATAAAAGTTGCTGCCTAGGGTTTCAAAAATTGTTTGCCACCAAGTTTTTTCTCTTCCCATCATTTTCTTTTCTCCTTGATTCCATTTTTTCCCCTGATTTCATTGTTCCCTATCCCCTAAAATTACTAAACCCCTATCCCAAATTCCCTTTCCCAAACTTTTAAATGTGAAACCCTAAACCCTATTCCCACACATAAATCCCAAACCCTCTCCCATATTTCCCTAACAAATCTATCCCAATAGTCCCTAATCCCTTACTATTATTTCCCCTTCCTAACAGTCCCTTGTTTCATTTGTTTCCCCTTGGTGGCAGAGTTTAAACACATCACAAAAGAGCAGTCCAATATAGTTTCTTATATCAGCAATCAGTTTTCTCCAAGGCAGTTTGAATAACAACAGTCATGGCATCTGAGCATTCATATGATTATGAAATGGAGACCCAAAGTGACTCACCCATGGAGGAACATGCACCCCGGAGGCCTCATAGAGGTGGCAGACATATCAGAGAAGAACCAATAACCCTCACTGAATTACAGGCCTGCCCTCTTGCCATGTTTTGTTTCCAGCATCAGCCTTGTTATGAGTTTTGTCAGAAAGTTTCTAATGTTCAATTTCATCATGAGTTGGCTCATCTATTTGTGTTGCATTTACATGGAGATCAGGCTACCTTAGCTGGTGTCACCTTCACACTTACACCAGAATCTGTCTCACTGGCAACCGGCATACCAAACATTGGGGAACCATGGACCAAGAGGAAGAAGATTGATCGGCAGCACTATGAGCCATATATTAAAACCGGTTTCTTGAGGCATCTCAATAGAGTGTTTCCATTCCGATATTTTAAAGATGAATATGCTCCACTAATGAAATTAATCATGAAATATTTCAGCTGTGAGGGACGGTTCTCTCGTTTATATGCTTATCACATCAAGTTGTTCATGCATTTCACTAGGGTACGGATGATGAACATTCCGTATTTCATTTGCCAGAACATAGAGAGGATGACCACCCTTGTGCAGCACAAAACCCCTCAGCAGCAACTTAACAATGTTTATCATTTTTCTCTTATTAAGATTTTGGTGGTTCATCATCTTGGATTACAGGGCATCACTTGGGATGATTTCATCTCTCGTGACTTCTTCAGAGCTTCACAGGGATTATCAGAGGTTAAGCATGAGACAGGTGGACCTTCTCATCAGTATGAGTGCCATGAGACCGCTAGTGTGCCGGTATTCATCACATATCAGAGGGGCACTAGACATTTGTTTGCAGCAGCGAAGCGAGTGTTATCTCCACCCGGGGTGGAAGGGGCCTTGCTTCCTCCATTAGCATCATGGGTATAGGACAAAGGCAAGAGGCCAATGCAGGATGAGGGGCCTTTAGGTGAACGAGAGACGAACTTCATTCTCATTCAGGATGACGATACAGACATGGGCCCACAAAGTGAAAACCTTAGACAGATCATCAAGGAGCAGCAGGCGGATATTGATGCCTTGTCCACCAACTTGGATAGAGCCCAGTGGACTATATAGTATTTAGAGCAGAGGAACAAGCAGCTTGAAGATCAGCAGGCGATTATGGAATTACAAAACATCAGGGAGAATCGTCAAGCTGCCCAAGAGTTTACTTCACTTGAGCAAGAGATTAACACTGATTGGGAGTCTTGGCTTGAAAGAGCCAACATCCACTTAGAGAGACAGCTGGACAAAGCCGATAGGGGCAAAGCATTGCTGAGACACATGGCTTTCCACTACATGGCACGGAACAAGGTTTACAAGGCACGAATCAGGAATTTAAAGGCAAAATTAAAGAAGGCAATAAGGAAGAAAAAGAGGCAAAAGGAGCTTGATCGTCTTCAGATTTTGGACGAAGCCTCTTTAGCCCAGCATGAAATTTGATAGAGGAGCTCCAGCTCAAATTTCAAGAAATTTGGAGCAAATTTTGCATTTTGAAAATTTTTGCACTAAAAAACAAGTTTTTTCTCCCTATGCGCCGCGCCACGTGGCGCTCGCTTTTGCTAGAGGGCTCCAAATCCAAAAAACTTTGCATTTCTAGATTTTTCATGATAAATTATGGTTTTTTTTGCATGGCCAAGAAATTTGGGCAAGTTTTGAGTCCTCAGGAGGTCAAAAACACTCAAAAACTGACCTCACTGCCCCTATTTTGACACACAGGAAACAGTCTTGGGAGATTGAAGTTTTGGAGGGGCAAATGACATCCAAATTCAAATATTCCACTTGGTTTGGAAAGTAGACAGGCCAGGCTTTCCAAAAAGCATACTTGGGCTCAATTTGGACTTCCGTAAGTGCCTCAAAATAAGCTCCAAAGTGGTCTGACGCATAGAGAATCAAGTGCGGCGCATAGAGGATTTTTGCCTATTTTTCACTGTTCAGCTCAGAAATTCGCCCAGTTTTGACCAGTTTTGCTTTTTGATGTTACTCTTGACCTTGAATGATGTAATTTGATAACCATGATGTAATATTGGCACATTTTTACTTGTTCTAGAGGATTCATTCACTAAAAGGTGAAAATTAAATGAATGAATCAGTTTCCTAGCATATAGGGGTAAGTTGTTTGACTACCTAGATTTCAGTTCCTTGTTTAGAATTAATTCAAACAGCTCCTAGAATGATGAGCTCGACCCCTATAGGTAAGGGAATAGGTTTGGCTTGCATATATCATGTAATTTCTCAGTCATTTTCAGGGTTGGATACTTCGGATTTCTTGGCACATCATTGTACATTCTATCTCTGCATTTTTGGCTAAGGAAAGACCAGGGTTTTGCAGCACTTGTTGGGATCCATGTGGCTCTACATTTTGATGGTGTGTTTCTCTATGTATTTGTAAGTTCACTGATGTTTATGTGTATCATTTTCCCTTCTCTTGTCTTCTGCAATTAAACAAATGAGTGATTAAGGTAGGATTCATTGGACTGTTATGCTCTGCCTGGATATTTTGTTTAATTCTTCATGTTTTCATTTGTTTGAGGAGGACTCTTGAGACCCTCTTGCCCTCCTTGGCTCCTCACCAGTCTGATCCACCCATTCATTCAATCCAAAGCATCAAAACTACTACCTATCTTGCTGCTACCTGAACTCTGCAAAAATTTGGCCTCATCCCTGGACCCAAAATTTGCCTGTCCCTTTTTCCAACAAAACCCCCAAAAACTCAAATCAAAACCTTGCACTTAATACCTAGCCTAAGATCAGTTGTTAAATCAGTCATCTCAAGCCCCATCAATTATCTTTCGCTGAAATTGACCCGGAGAGAGCCCTCTCCTGTTCTCGTAGGGCTAGCTACGAGGTTGAGCGTGGTTTGATGTGGACCTAGAACCTTGCCTTTTCAGCCTGAGGCAAATCTAGGTTCTAACATAGTGGCGACCATACTGGGGAGAAAATGGTTTACTTGTTGATGTCATTTGTTTTATAAGCTCTAGAAGGAGCCCGAAGTTACGCCAGGTAGCCTTCGAAACGCTTTTGCTTTGCATTAGCGCAAGTAGATAAACGCTGCTTCAGTCAATCTCCGGTCTAGCTTGTAATTGTGACACTTGACTTGCATATTACCCCAGTACATCTGAGAATTCTAAGCTTTTGGATGATAAGTTTAGAATTTGAAAGGTTGAATAAGTTGTTTATGTCCCTTTGATTTCTTGAAATAATATCACACTGGCTTCCAGGAGATATACCAGAGCTAATCCGGATCCTGATCCCCCTCCTGTTTACGAAAATCCCAATCTGATTCCAAGACTCCTTCGTCAAGAGAGCTCTGTGACTCCCGTGTTTAAATCTCGTTCATGTCCTACAATTTTTAAGTATCTTGAAGAGCTTGATTTTGATGAAAAGTTTGAATTGTCATTGTTTGAAACCAAATCCGAAAGTGCTCTTGGTTCTATAGTCCCAAATCCTGACTTTGTTGCAGCTCTTGAAGTTGAAAGAAACAATAAATCAATTGAGAATTTTATCTTGAAACACCTTCAGAGTGAAATTCACGCTTCAAATATCACCGATTTCCTAGAAGCTGCATCTGCAACCCTCAGATCTTTCGTAATGGCACCCACCTCAAGAATTCCTACCGAACCACCCTTCATTCCCACCCTTCCCTCGTAGCCTACTATCTCTGATCAAAAGTCTGCTGTAAATTCACCTCCATCTACTCCTTCTACATCCAAAATCACTTCTCCTCCGCACACCCCCCCTCATACACCTCATACATCAGCTGCACCCACTCCTCCAACTTCACCAAGGTCGATTGCAAATCCACCAAGAGTGATGGCTTCTCGATTTGCACCTCTCGTTCTACCTCAAGTTTTGTGTGACATGCCCGTAGATTATCAGAGTAAAATTCCTTTGTTTGATGGCACTCCTCAAGGAACCACGGCTCAGCAACATGTGGACAAAATGACGGATTTCTTTGAACTGAGATTGATGCAAAAAACATGACCATGAGATTATTCGTGCAGACTTTTGCAGGTGAGGTAAGAAAATGGTTCAGAGCTTTGACATCTAGAAGTATTCCCACATTAGAAGAGCTTCAAAGACAGTTTTTGGATCGCTGGGAAGTTAAGAAAGATTCTCTTCAAATCACTTCTGAATATACCAAGATCAAGCGGAATGTTGTTGAGTCCGTGCAAGACTATTGTATTAGATTCAATGCGGTTTATGATGCAATTCCTAATGATTTAAGGCCATCTAGAAAGTGAGCCTTGCTTAAGTTCCCGGATGGTTTTGATCCGGACATGGCTTATCAATTAAGAGAGAGAGATCCAGCTACCTTAGAAAAAATGCAGAAAATTTTCGTTAGTGTTGAGGCAATTTTGAATGACAAGAGAGCTAGATTGAAAGCTGAGAAGAGAGTCTCAATAAAAGAAGAAGCTTCTACCTCAGATCAGATGCTCCGCAAGGTAGAAAAAATGATTGAAAGGTTAACACTTGATAAGCCTGAACCGTAGATCCGAAATCCTAATTTCCGTGGACAGCACCAACCTCAATTCAGGATCAAACAGCGTGAGCAGCGAGCACAAGAACCGGCATCACAACAGCAACAAGTAAAGACACCTCTTCAGCATAATTTTGTTGGTCCCGAATCTGATGATGAAGATGATGTAATAGGAGAAGAAAATCACTTCTTTACTCCTGATGATATGCCCACCTTTATCACTGAAGATGATGAGTATGCAGAAAGTTTAGCTGTACAGCAGGATGCAGATTATATCTTGGAAAATGACATAGCTCTTGAAGAGGATTTAGATGAGTATCAGAGAGGTTATATGCATGCTTTGTCCGCCCAACAGTGTCAGTATTCACTAAGAAACATAAATGTCCCCATCAATCCAATCCAGAAGGGAAAGGAAGTTCCAGCATCTAAGAATGAGCCACATGTTGTACCAAATAAAGGAAAAGAAGTTGTTGATCCTACTCCTAGCAAATCTCCACCAGCAAATGAAAGAGTCAATCAGCCAATTGTATCAAAAGATAAAGCTGAAAAGAAAGATGTTCCAGCCAAAGAGGTAGAAAAGACTTCCACTTTTAGTTTAGAAAATGAAATTTCTAAATTGAAAGTATCCATTCCCTTGACTGAACTGATGAGAAATAGCAGTTATAGAGGTCAGGTCTCCAAAATTTTGAATTTTGATCTAATGTCTGATATGGTGAGTGTGGAAGATGATCAACTTGAACTGATTTTTGGACCAGCATTAAATGGTGAGTCTCCAGGCAGTGATGTGCCTCCTTTTTATATCAGTTTGAGAGTGCATGAGTTTGTGTTGCATAATGCTATGTTTGATACCGACGCCTCCCACAATCTTATGCCGAAGGCTATCATGGAGAATTTGGGTTTGGACATCACTAGGAAATACCATGATCTTTATTCATTTGATTCTAGTAGGGTGAGATGTATTGGGCTCATTAAAGACTTGGTGGTCAGTTTGGATCAGATTCTGGCTAAAAATGGGTTGATGGATGTGGTGGTGGCGGATATACCTCCTAGATTTGGAATGCTTTTTTCGAGATCTTGGGGAGCAAAGATTAAAGGAACAATGCAACTTGATTTCTCCTATGCAACGATTCCTGTGTTTGGCCAAATGAGAAAACTTTATCGGGAGAAAAAAATGAAATACATGATTACAAGCAAGGAGAAACCCATTAATCATCTGATTAATTATGTACATACAGATTTAGATTCTTTTGTTTTGTATTTAGATAGTTTCAATGAGATTGATAGTCAGTTAGTTGCAGCAGATGATATTCCCGAAATAGCAGAGAATTTCAAAGAAGTTTTGAAGAAAGAAAGTCAAGAATAGGTCAATACCATTCAATGATCAGGAAAGATAATGGACAGCAAGCAGAAAAAATACAGCAAACAGAGTTTCAGCACTTGGAAGAAGAGGAAGATGGTCTATGGACCATGGATTTTGATGGAGCAGTGGGAAATGATGGTGCTGGAATTGGTATTTGGGTACGCAGTCCTTTTTCTGCTCTGAACAAAGTGCCTAGTAATGTGCGGGTATGTTCTTACAAACTTGCTTTTGATTGTTCAAACAATGAGGCCGAGTACGAAGCTTTGATTTCTGGCCTAAAAATTCTAAGAAAGCTGAATGCTAAGAGGATTGCTATATATGGCGACTCTGAATTGGTGATTAAGCAAGTTAAAGGCGAATATCAAGCAAAGCATCCTCGGATGCGGGCATACCGGAATGCTGTTCTAGACATCTTGAAGCTGTTTTCAGATTATACCTTGATGTGTGTGCCTCATATTCAAAATAGTATTGCAGATGCACTTGCTAAGGCAACAAGTAATTTGAAGATTCCTATGAATTCAAGTAATAAATTTGAAATCCATGTGAAACATCGCCCGACTGTCCCGGGCAATCAGAGATATTGGCAAGTTTTTCAAGATGATGAGGAGATTGATGATTTTATGCAAAACAAAGGTAAGTTCAAAGATACCTCAATTGATGTAGAATATGATGATGGAAAAGATGATGTGCAGATCAATCAAATGGAAGTGTTTCAACTCAAGGATAATGTGATTCCTAAAGGCTTGGTACCTTTAGAAGAACTCTTTGATCATGATGATGTAGCCCGCAAACCAACATTGCAGCCAACAGAGAAGGGAGTCGAAGAGGTGAATATTGGAATAGTTGAACATCCGAAGATGGTAAAGCTTTCCAAAGCACTGCCACAAAAGGTAAAGGCAAAATATATCAGTTTTTTGTCATCATTTGCAGATGTGTTTGCTTGGGACTATTCTGACTTGAAGACATATGATACCAATATAATTCAACACACAATTCCAATTAATCCTAATCAAAAACCTTTCAGACAGAAGTTAAGAAGGCTTAATCCAAAATTGTTGCCATCAATTGAGAAGGAGGTAAACAGGTTGTACAAATCAGGAATCATTGTTCCCATCAGATTTTCTGATTGGATATCTAATTTGGTGCCCGTATGAAAGAAGACAGGTGAGATTCATTTGTGCATTGATTTTAGGAATCTCAACAAAGTTTCATTGAAGGATAATTATCCGCTGCCAAAAATGGATCACATACTTCAGCGAGTAGTTGGAGCATCTCGTATGTCACTACTCGATGGTTATTCTGGATATAACCAAATTTTGGTCCATGAAGATGACCGAGACAAAACAACGTTCACCACTCCGTGGGGGACTTTTCATTACGCTAAAATGCCTTTCGGTTTGAAGAATGCAGGTGCCACATTTCAGCGGGCAATGGATATGGCTTTCACAAATGAGAAGGATGTCTTCTTGGTTGTGTACCTTGATGATTTGACGGTGTTTTCTAATTCAGATGAAGAACACATGTATCATTTGAAAATTGTCTTTCAAAAGTGCAGAAAATATGGTGTGTCACTGAATCCGAAGAAGAGCTTGTTCGCCATGGATGAAGGCAAACTACTTGGACACATCATATCAAAATATGGCATTCGTATTGATCCAGCACGTGTAGAAGCGATTCAGCAAATTGATCTTCCCCGGAACAAGAAGGAGATTCAATCTTTTAATGGTAAGATGAATTTTTTACGCCGCTTTGTACCTAATCTTGCTGAACACCTAAGAGAGATTACAAACATGCTTAAGAAGGACAGCCAAGTGAAATGGACCGAAGAGGCTATAAAATCTTTCAATCTAGTAAAATTGGCTCTTTCTTCAGCTCCGGTTCTAATCAGCCCGGATTACACTCAGGATTTTATATTGTTTTCATTTGCTTCGGAACACACTACGACAGCTGTATTAATGCAGAAAAAAGATGAGCATGAAAGACCAATTGCTTTCTTCAGCCGAACTATAAGAGATGCTGCTTTGAAATACAACATCATTGAAAAGCAAGCCCTTGCACTTGTAAAAGCATTGAAATATTTTCGCGTATATATTCTGCATTCCCATATTTTAGCTTATGTTCCTAATGCTGCTGTCAAAGATATTTTGGTCCAAACGGATCCGGAAGGAAGACGAGGCAAGTGGATTGTAGATTTGCTGGAGTATGATGTGGAGATAAGGCCCACAAAGCTTGTTAAAGGACAAGGATTGGCAAAGTTAATGGTTGAATCAAATCTTCACGTCTTAGACATAAATCTGATTGTTGCTATGTCCGATGAAAATGAGGAAGGTCCGTCAGTTCAGGTTGCTGAAATCTTTGTTCTTTCTCCATGGTATTCAGATATCATATATGTGCTTCAGAATTTGTCCTCACCACCTGGTATGGCTAGAAACAAAGCTAGAAATCTTAAGTTAAAGGTTGCTAAGTTTTGTATTTTGAATTCTGCACTTTATTGGAAAGATCCCTGTGGCATTTTGTTAAATTGTTTGGTGGAAGAAGAAGCGAAGCAGGTCATGGAGGATTTCCATAAAGGAGATTGTGGCGGTCATCTTTTTTGGAAAACAACGGCAAATAAAATTCTGAGAGTTGGATACTATTGGCCGACATTGTTTGCTGATGTGTTCAAGACTGTCAAGAGTTGTCATAACTGTCAAATTTTTGAAGGAAAGTAGAAATTACAGCCTTTGCCTCTTAAGCCCATTGAGGTGAGTGCCCCTTTTTAGCAGTGGGGGTTGGATTTCATTGGTGAAATTCATCCTGCTTCTTCAAGTCAGCATAGATGGATCTGTTAACACCCAGGTTGTTCCCTATGACTCCCAAGGGAAGACGGCCGGGGTAACCACTAACCAATCTTTGGATCACTGTTTCTAGCCAAACTGTGATCAGAGAGGGCTCTCTCTTTATGATTTGTATCTGTTTATGATAGGGTTTTAGGCTAGGTATTATGCACAGGTTTTGTTTATGTTTTGGTTGAAGAGTTTCTTTCAGGTCTTGTGATGTAGTATTCAAAGATTCAAATATCATTGGGCAATGGAGTCTATAGCAGTAGGTGTCTAGAAACCTTGAGGTGAATTGGTGAAATTTACAGGGCCATTTGGATGCTTCATAGAACAAATTTTTGATTTATAACATGAACAGGTAAAACAAGCAGTGAAAGCATTTCAGAATTTTCACTAAAGTGTTTAAGTATTTCCACCAAACTAGTTATGAGAAACGGATAGATGTCTCAGGGGCAAACTTGAATCCCTGGGAATATCTATCACTGTAAAAGATATAGTTTTAAAGTGCAGCAACTAAGAATTACACTTCTTTTACTGTATCTGAAGAAAACATGGATAATAGCTTAGATTGAGTTCAGGGTAATCAGTGATTAAATCCTGGAACTATTCTTCTACTTTGCTATTAAGTGTAAAACATTTAATCAATAAAAGAGAACAAAAGACTCGAAAACATGTAAAACAGAGATTTAAGAAAGACTTATTGTTTTCTGAAACATCCTGGAATCCTGCAACATTCACCATTCATCACAATGCATCAAGGTACACCAAGCTTCGGAAATTCCATTCACCATTTGATTTATTTCTCTGAGAATTTTACAGCAAGTGAAGTCCCCAAAATGAAAATAACAACAACCCCTTAAGCTTCTGTGAGGGGTGAATATATACTTGCGATTTTTTACAAAATATCTGAGTTCTAAGTTATCTCAGACTTAATATTCTCACCAACTTCTGAGATATTATTATCAGAAATTTATTACAGCATTGAATACAAAATAAAGGCGTCTTGATGTTCTGTCAGAAGATATTTTGGCCTTTGGGAGCTGCTGAGTCGGTTGGCATACTTTGATCAGATGCTGGAGAACCCGACTTTATGACTCGTGGGCTGTATTTTGGGTTTGTCACCTGTGATTATGACTGCTGCTGTGGTGAGTAAATAGCCCTGCTGAGTTGGCTCAGCATCTGTCTCTTCCTTGTAGATTTTATCCATCAAAATTCTGCCTGTGCATGACTGTTCATAAACTGGAGAAAATTAGCGCTACAGATTCTGGCCTGATAAGATTATCTGTGTCAAATTCCTCCATACTTCATGTGTGGGCAGTTGGTGTCTTATGATTGCCTCCAAAGTTTCATCTGCTTCTGTATACTTAAAGAAATTTGGTGGTGTATCAAACAGGTGATCAATTTCATTCATAATAAAAAACAGGTTATCCACCCTGTCATACAAATTCTGCCCTGATGCTGGCCCTGTTTCTGCTGAGGTACTGGGCTGTTTTTCTATTTGTGTTGCAGCATGGGCATCGACCCTTTTGATGTAATTTTCCAGGGTAAGCAGCCTTCCTACACTGCTTAATATGCTGGGGAGGCCTCTGTTTTGTAATGCCACAAATCTGTCCAGGAATTTGTTGATCTCGGTCTGCATATCCTGTGTTCTCCTCTCCAGCGTTCCAACTAGGTTTCTTAGTGTCAGGACTCTTTTAGCTACTGAAATTGTTTCAGTCCTGTTAGTAATTCCCATGGTAGCTAGTTGAGAGCTAGTTTTGTTATTCAAAATATTGATCATTCTGTTGGCAGCATCTGGCATGTGGCCAAGGCTTGCTCTAGCTCTCTGTATTTCCCTGTTTGCCTTGGTAATGAGTACTATTTGCTCATCCATAGTCTCAATATACTGCCACTGATTGGTGATGGACCGACCAATGTTACCCCAGAGGACTGCTTTTAGCTCTGCTGTTACCTTTTCTAGTGTGAGCTCCTTTTCAAGTTCAGTTATCCTCTTCTTTAGAGCCTTTATTTCTCTTTCCTTTGCAGCCTCACTCTGCTTGCTCTTATCATATCTTTCATTCACCTTAGTCAAAGATTTTTTGACTTCATCAAGCTCTTTCATTTGAGCCTCAAGAACTTGGATTTCCGCTTGCAGCTTCTGCATGTCCAGACTAGGAGTCTGCTCTGTTGGTGGTGTAGCTGTTGCTGGAGTTGATGTTGTAGGCCCTGTCTGTTGAGGAGGAGGAGTAGTTGTTGGAGGGGCTTCCTCAAGATTGATTATCACAGGAGGAGGCTGGGAGGGTTGGCCCTCTTCTTTTTGCTTTAATGCTGTTTGTAGTGCTGCCTTTGCAGCTTCTGATTCTCCTAGTTTATCTTGAGTCCGAACTAGCTCCTTGTACAGGGATATCATTATATCTGTGGCATCCTTTTCCTGCCTTTGCTGGGCAACCTCGTCTGTTTGCGGATGGATGGTAGCTGGGAGCTTGATTTTCTTTCTTAAGGCCGCCATGTCTGCATCCCTTAGCTTCAACAGTTCTTGGATACCTTTAACATCTTTAGGATCATGTCCTATTTCTATGATTACATCTTCCAAGGACTTGATTCTGTTATCCTTGGCTTGTGATGATGCTCTCTCCAATTCCAGCTGAGAGGCTGTGTTATCAAGGCTGCTCTTCAATTTGTAGTTCTCCAATGTTTCATCTGCCAAGGAGGCATACACCATTTCACCAGTTTGTTTATGCAGTTCGATTTTATCCATCGGGTGTATGTCTTTAGCCAGAACCTCCATGTTGGTTCTTAGGTAATCCGAGGTAGATTGAGGATGCAGAGTTGTGGGCATGAAGTGACTCATGATCATCTTGCCTTCACTTACATCAAAGGCAGACATGAGTCTTTGCTGATTGGAGGGAGCCAGGTTCAACAAATGATTGTACAGCTGTACTTTAATAGGATCACTCCTCCTTTTAATGTCGATAAATTGTTGTTTGATGCTTGACTGTCCTTCTCTGTGCTGGCTGGAGGAGCTGACCTCTCCTCCTATAGCTCTATCATGTTCATGCTGGAATGAACTGGCTGAAACTTCTCCACTGGGTGGGCCCATGCCCATTGCTTGTCTAATCGCTATATCATCTTCTGGGAAGTCATTCAGCCTTTGTCTTTTCTCTCCCTGATTGATGAATGAAGTCAGGGGAGTCTCTCTATCTCTTTTCCTGGTTAAGTCCTCCTTTTGTGGGGTTTGGAGGACCGATGTGTCAAAAGTGGTTTCTGCCCCAGGAGGCACTATTTTCTGAGCCTGTTGCTCAGAGGAACTTGGAGCATCAATAAATTTTTCTTGCTGCAAGGGCTGCTGTTTATCATATTGTACCTCTTCTTGTCGCTGCCCTTGTTCCTGCTGCTCCATCTCTTCTTGCTGTTGTAGCAATGTATCCACTTGTTCTTCTGTCAATGGAGGTGGCTGCTCCACCTGCTTCCCTTTATCTTTGCTGGCTGTCTGTGGTGCTTTCTCGGCAGTTTGCTGTTGTGTTGTTGATGATGTAGTAGCTGCTCCAAGCTGCTTTCTGTATGAGAGGGGCACCTGTCCACAAGTTTCTAAGTCAGCTTCCTTTTGCATATTTCTAGCCTCTCTCTCAAGTAGCTCTTCATTAGTAATTTCCTCCTCTAGGGTACCCTCTTCCCAACTTGATGCATTGGCATACTGTTCAATCTCAGGTTGTCTCTTGTGTGCATAGCTACCCAATTTATATTTTATCCTCCTGAGGGAGACAAAATGATTGGGGTCATAGGGTATCCATTCAAAGCTGGTTTGCAGTCTGAGGCCCTCCAGGATATTGTCTGCCTCCTTCCACCCCTCCTCTTTTCTGTTATATAGGAAAGGACCCAGCTGGCTCCTTACCTTTAACTGTGACTTCTTGTTTTTGCTCTGAAAATGGAGGTAGTCTGAGTTCCCAAACTGTCTGAAATATTCCAAGGCAAAGAGCCTCATGGGGACATACCTTGGCAACCTAAAAGGGTTCAACTCACAGCCATATATCCTGATGACTGTGTGGTTTTGGTAGAGGTACCAATTACCAATGCTGTAGGACTTATTCAAATGGAGAATTCTCCTCATGTCATCAGTTAGTCTAGTAGGAGGAGTACCATGCAATACTGTCATGGCTGGATAAATGAATAAATCAATGAACTCAGAGTATGTATAAGGTGATACAGAGGTATGATGAAAAACAGAGGTCCAGAACACAACTGACCTTGGACTTCCCTGGGCATTGAGTGGCTTCAAAGGAAAAGAGAAGGTGGCTGGCTGGTAAAACAAGAATAAGTGGTATATGTATGAGGTATACCTAAATAGCCTTTCCCTCTTCAAGTTCATAAACTGGTCATGGATTTTATCTGCAATGTATGTAGCATAGTCATAATGTACAGCTGGGGGTTTACCAAGAGAGAATATAGACAGCATTTCCATTATGCTATCATCCACATCCTCCATCCCCTTGAATCCTAGGGCATAACTGATTAAATCCACTAACATCCTGCCCAATTCATTCAAATATTGATACCCAATAGGAGGGGTTCTGACTGATTCAGAGCCTGGTTTTACAAACAACTGATTGATTTTAATGATTTGGTCACTTGACAGCTTGCTCCCTTTGTTTATCAAATTCTGCATATAGAGGGGGGTCAATTGCTTGGCAGTATGGAAGTGCAGCATCTCATTTATACTCTCTGGGGTAATCTGGAACAGGACTGAGCCTGTGGGGCTGATGACAGCTCTTTGGTTTGGGTCATAGCATTCCTGGCAGCTGTAGACCAACTCTGGCATAGGATTTACTTGGGGGAGGTTGTAGATGGGCAAGTTTGAGTCCCAAATTCCCAAGATGTCTGCCCCACTCAGGTGCTGGGCTTTCAACTCATTCATCATCTGGATATTGTATTTGGAGCCCATAAGGAACCAGTCCAGCATTTGATAATCCATATCTCCCAGGGCTTTCCATGCTAATTCCTGGTGAGGAGCATTGAGGGGCTTGATATTCAGAGCAATAGGAGTGTCCATGGCTTTCTGTAAGCTCAATAACTCTAATTAAATGGCTTAAAAGCACCAGCACAGAACAGAAGTGCTTTTTGTAAAAACAGTCTTGAATTTCAGGTATCAGAGGAAGAAATTATACAACAGCAATTGAAATACTGTTTACCTCAGGGACTGAGCTACTATCTGGTCTCACTATGTCTTCTTCAAATAGGTGAATTATGTAAACAAGAGTTTTTCGGGAATGCGCAGAGAATACCCCCCTTTTTTGGTGAAAATACGGGCAACAAGGCTCAACTGGCGTTTTTGGACTTCACAATTAGAAATGGGGTAAATGCAGAGGGAAATGGCCGGTGAAATTATGAGTTTTATCCTCTGTCTAGCCCTCTGAGTAGTCTTATTTTCAATTGCAGGCGTATGGAGGATGGAAAACGAAAAATACCTGGTAATTTACGGACAGAGGCCGTGTACGCGTGCAAGGTTGATGCTGTGGAGGTCGCCTTGGTCAATTGAGCAGGTTGGCAGAGTTTTAGGACGTAAACGCTCATGCAGAGAAAACAGTAGAGAAACGCGCAAACAATGGAAAAATAGACGTTTTTTGGCTTAATATGGGCTTTTTTATGATTTTGGCGCTTTTTAGTGATGACGTCAGCATGACGTCATTGGTGGGTCAAGGTCAAGTGACGTCAGCTGACGTCATCGGGTGACGTGGCAGTACACTGTTGGTCCATGGGGGATGGTGCGGTGGCAGCCATGTCAGCGGCCAGGTGGACGAATAACAGGGGCGAGGACAAGCGGACATGACGTGGCGATGTATTGGTGGAAAACAGTTGGCGGTTAGGACCGTAGCGGTTACGGTTAAGGCTAGCCGCTACGGTCTCTCGGGGCGGTTTAGGTACGGTCTCAGAACTGTCAGACCCGGCTCCGAGAGCCTTCATCGCGCGACGCGTGGAGTGGCCCTGACGTGACGCAACGTCACCTTCTCGGGCGTTAACGGTCGGCTGCGGGGGCTGCTCCGATATCATCGTGGATCGTCGGATCCTCGGGACTTGATCCGACGGTGGGCGGAGCAACAACATGCTCGGGTTATATGCGCGGGCGGAGAACTTTAATAATGGGTTTTTTGCAAGGTTTTGAATGTATTTGAATTAATATTGGACCCCACGCTAATGCTTGGAACAAAGGCTAAAGGGGGTTTATTACCTTGGTAATCTTTGCAAAGAGGGTTTAGGGGTAAAAAAGGGTTATTATGAGGTTTTTAATGCAAATGAAGGTTTGAAAGGTAAGTTGGGCTTTTGCAAGGGGGAGTGGGGTGGGACAGGTTCACCAAAGTGACCAGAGGTCATTTTGGTTCCTTTTTAAGAACATATGGCTATAATGCCAAGGGAGGGAGTATTTATAAGATTTGGGGCTTTATACACCATAGTGTTAGTATTATTAGGGGAAGGGTGAGATAAGGGAGCTATATAGTAAAATTAGAGGTTAATATGAATGAGGGGAGCAAATGAAGGGGATTTTACTGAGTTTATCTGAAATTGATTTAGTTTTGAGAGTAGATCAAAATGAAAAGATCTTAGACAAGAAATGTGGCTTCTGAATGAACTAGAACCACCATAAAACCATGATCTCTCCATGAATCTCAGCTGAAAAAAGGAATGTTAGTAATGAGATGAAGGGGGAAAGGGAGGTTAGTCATGCTCCTTGCTGCAATTTGATGGAATTAACCACTTTGTCCATTGATAGATTTTGCCTTGGCAAAATACCTCTTGACATATGTGTAATGGTGAAAATACCTTTTCTGCAACCACAACTGCTTACCCAGCTACTTTCCTAGCATTTTTTGTTTCTGCTTGGAGGGTGCACTTGGACTTGCAAACCCTCACTTGCCTTTTCTTTTCTTTGGCTTTTTCTTTATTCTTTTCTATCTACTTCTACCCTTATTTCTTCCAAGGTCCCAGATTAAGCTGTTGGGAACCTTTACTTCTCTACCTAAACTACTTGTCTGCCAAGATTGAACAGTTTGGACAGAATCCTTTCTCTATTCTACAATAGAAAATTTAAACATGGCATGATCCAGATTAGACTTTTGGATCATCCATCAAAATTGGAATAAGGTCATCAACATTTGAAACACTTTACACACCTCTTGTTCTCTAGGAAATATGGGATCTTTGTGATACCAAAGCAGAGCATATTTGGACTTTCCTTGGCCAATCATGAAATATGAAACCTATTGGTATAGGTATCCAACAGTGGCTCCACATGGGGATGGTTTTTCTTTTGAAAGACCAAGAACAGCAGGTCAGATTGCCTTCTTCTTTGACTGCCCATCTCAATCTTTGAAATTTGCTGCAAAAATGTGTCAAAATTGTGTGCTTCTTTCTTGGAAGACCTCTGATTCTATTTGCCTCTTGCTGATTGGTGAATCACTTGGAAAACTGTATTTTACAATCTAAAACATAAAATAATATGTACATGTGCCTATATACAATGAATCCTTGGATTCTGCTTATGGTGAATAGTCAGAGTAGTGCTTCAGCATCCTGCCATTGACAGGACCTTCATCCAAGTCAGTTTCAGTCAGACCTTTAAGGAAGTAAGTGTTGTTGCCTTGTACTGCTTGGACTGCAAATGGTCCTCTCCACAAAGAATCAAATTTTCCATGTTTCCATTTCTCTTCTCTTCTTGCATCCCACTTTAAAACTTTGTCCCCTACATTGAAATCTTCTGCTTTGGTTCTTCTATCAAAGGCCTTTTTCAGTTTCTCTTGTAGTATCTGCACTCTGCTGAAAACTTGTTCTCTGGTCTGCTGTAAACAAATTATCTGGTTAATCCTTCTTTGCATGTCATTTGGCTCTGCTTGGCTTTCTTGCAGAAGCTTCATAACCGGCACTCCTAGTGATGAAGGAAATTTGGCTTCTAATCCATAGACTAACTCATATGGGCTGGTCCCAATTGATCTTTTAGTTGTTAGTCTATCTGCCCATAAAGCATTTACTAGTTTCTTATGCCAGTTCTTTTTGTTTTCTTCCAGCACTTTCTTTATGATGTTTATTAAACTTTTGTTTGATGATTCAGCAAGACCATTTCCTTGAGGATAGTAAGCAGTAGAATGGCCCAAAGTAATGTGAAATTTATGGCAGAAGTTCACCATCTTCTTGGATCTAAAGGCAGCAGCATTGTCTGTTATTATCTTGTCCGGACAGCCAAATCTAGCTAGTATATTGTTTTCCAAAAACTGAATAATTACTGAATCATTTGCTTGTCTGCATGGGGCAGCTTCAATCCACTTAGTGAAGTAGTCTGTTGCTGTTAGAATCCATCTGTGTTGCCCTGAAGATGAGGGATGAATTTCCCCAATAAAATCCAAGCCCCATTGTTGGAAAGGTCTCTCTGTTGCAATGGGCTTCAAAGGAAGTGGCAGCAACTGTCTTTTGCCCTCAAACAGTTGGCATTTGTGGCATGAGGTTGTAAATTTCTTAACATCAGAGAACATGGTGGGCCAGTAATAACCAGCCCTCAATATCTTGTCCACAGTGGACTTCCAGTACAAATGTCCACCACAGTCTCCAGCATGGAAATCTTGCATGATATTGTTAGTTTCATTCTCTATTAGACAGTGCAGCAATATACCTTCATGGTTTTTCCAAAGTAAATTTCCATCTATCACACAAAATCTAGATGTTTTCATTTTTAGGAACCTACACTTAGTTCTGGACAGTCCTGGGGGAGCACACAGGTTTTGTAACACATAGCAGATATCAGAGTACCAAGGAGATTGTTCAAAGGCTACAATGATCTTTGGAGTCGCCAGCTCTGTTTCACTGTCCAGTTGATTGATATCTAAGGCTTGGAAATTTGCTTCTGTCATTAATTTGGCCAAACCTTGCCCTTTTATCAGCTTTGTAGGTTTTATTTCAATGTCAAATTCTAGTATATTGGCAATCCATTTTCCTCTCCTACCCTCTAAGTTTTCTTGGGTGAGAATGTCTTTGACAATAGGACTTGGTACATAAGCCACAACATGGGAGTAAAGGATGTAAATCCTAAAGTCTTTAATAGCTTTGATCAAAGCATAGGCTTGTTTCTCCATTATTTGGTACTTTAGAGGGGCATCTCTAAGAGCTCTGCTGAAAAAGTCAATAGGCTTCTCATTCCCTTGGTCATCTTTCTGTAATAAAACAACAGCAATAGTATGCTGGGAGGCAAAAGAGAAAATGATAAAGTCTCTGTCAAACTGAGGATTAGTTAACACTGGGGTTCGAGTCAAGGCCAATTTTATACTTTCAAAGGCTTGTTTTGCTTCAACAGTCCATTTGACCTTTGAGTCTTTCTTTAGCATGTTGTTTAGTAATCTGATTAATTCTGCTAAATTCGGGACAAATCTTCTTAAAAAGTTGATTTTTCCTAAGAATCCTTGCAACTCCTTGACATTCCTTGGATGAGGCATTTGTAGGATAGCTTGTATCCTATCTGGATCAATTCTTATGCCATCTTTTGAAATGATGTGTCCTAAGAGTTTCCCTTCTTCCAAGCCAAATAATGACTTCTTGGGGTTTAAGGAAATACCATATTTCCTGCATGTTATGAAAATCTGTCTCAAATGTTTCAAGTGTTCTTGGTCAGATTTTGAAAAGGGTGTGAGATCATCTAAGTAAATGACCAAGAAGTCATGAATCTCTTTTGCAAAAGCAATGTCCATTGCTCTTTGAAACGTTGCTCCTGCGTTTTTCAATCCAAAGGGCATTTTCACATACTTGAAAGTTCCCCATGGGGTTGTAAATGCAGTTTTGTCTTGATCATTAGGGTGTACTAGGATTTGATTGAAGCCTGAGAATCCATCAAGCAATGATATCCTTGAAGCCCCTACTACTCTTTAAAGAATGTGATCCATTTTGGGTAAAGGGTAGTTATCTTTGAGTGATACTTGATTCAAGTTCCTTAAGTCTACACAAAGTCTAATCTCACCAGTTTTCTTTCTTGTAGGGACCAAATTTGAAATCCACTCAGAGAACCTGATTGGTGCTATGATACCAGCTTTGAACATTTTATGTAATTCTTTTTCAATGGAAGGAAGGAGCACAGGATTGATCCTTCTCAATTTCTGTTTGAATGGTTTTTGATTAGGCTTGAGGGGAATAGTATGCTGGATGACAGAAGTGTCATAAGACTTTAAATCCTCATAACCCCAAGCAAAAACATCTTGAAATTCTTTAAATAGATCAATGTATTTGGGCTTTTGATCAGGGGGCAAAGAGGCAGATAGCTTTATCATTTTAGGCTTGTCAATAGTACCAATGTTGCATTCTTCAACTGTTGCATCTAATGGCTGCATCTTTGGCTTCCTAGGGATGTCATTTGAGTCAAAGATATCCTCTAGTGGGGTAAGGCCTACTGGAAGGAAATTGTCTTTGAGTTGTATGATTTCAGCTTCAGCGTTGCTCATCTCTTCACAGTCAACTTGGTGAATTTGCTGAATGTTTTCATTGCTGAAAATGGTTGGACTTAGTAATTGTTTTGCTGTTCTAGGTGACATTGGGTGAGCAGACTGTTGAAACTGTATTTGTGATGGACTTGCTCCATCAAGTATTTGTGATTGACATGCTGATTCAAGTATTTGTGATTGACTTGCTCCATCAATATCAATATTTAATCCTATGAACTCTTGTTGCAAGGTTAAAAAATTGTTTATTTGCATGTCATCCTCAAATACTTGCCATTCTTTGACATTGTTTGGAATAGAGGGTCTGTATTTGACCTCGGCTGTGAAACAGTTATTGGGTTCTAGTGGGAATTTGAAGGTGCTGGCAAATGTTGCCAAGCTGTGCGCATGGAGATTGTGGCCCCTTGAAATTTTTGTGATAACAAACTCAGAGAAGGTCTCTAATATTTCAATTACAGCAGATCTGTAGGACCTCAATCTTTTGTCATTGGTGACAAAATTTCCTTTTACTTGTTGAATTACTAGATCAGAGTCCCCCATGATGGAGAGCCTAGGTGCTTGTAATGATTTTGCTATCTTGAGGCCTAGCAACAGAGCTTCATATTCTGCCATGTTGTTAGTGCATCTAAAATTCAATCTGTAAGCCCTGCCTTCTGCATAGTCTTTTTCTTGGTTATGTATCCACACTCCAGCTCCTGCCCCTAACTTGTTAACTGAGCCATCAAATTCTAGGACCCACAGGGTATCTTGCTGAGCAGGAGATTTAGAATTCTGTTCATGGGATGGCAATGTGAGCATGAGTTGGGGTTTCTTTTCCCATTTATTTTCTAGGGCAATTTCATCACTTTTTTGACAGTCTTTGACAACTAGAGGGGGGACAATGTGTATTGCTGGGCTAATTGATGTTTCGCAGGTGTTACTTGTTCGATCAATGTTTTGATGTTGCATGAGTGTTCCGGTCCTAATGTCATTGTCTGAGAGGCTTGTGCTGTCATTGAAGAGGATGAAGGAGTCTATGTCCGAATGAACAACATATATTGGAAAATTTTGAGGCTTTTCTTCACTGCTGACCATATACTTCATGAGTGTTTCCCTATAAAGTCTTTTTGGTTGCCCAAAGACAGAGATAGTTGCATATGACATGTCTAATTGCAGGGAGCCTTGGAGCTTGGCTCCCCATGATCTTGATAACAGCATCCCATATTTGGGTGGGATATCAGCAACTACAACATCCATTAGAATGGTCTTGTTGGGATATTGAACCAGGGACACACATAAATCTTTTATTAGGCCCAAACATTTGACTTGGCTAGAATCAAAGGAAAACAGGTCTTTGTATGGTCTTGTTATATCCAAGTTTAATCTTTCCATGACTGCTTTTGGCATCAGGTTGTGAGAGGCACCTGAGTCAAACATTGCATTGTGCAGTATTTTATC
This sequence comes from Pinus tabuliformis, assembly GCA_031772625.1. Taxonomy (NCBI): domain Eukaryota; kingdom Viridiplantae; phylum Streptophyta; class Pinopsida; order Pinales; family Pinaceae; genus Pinus; species Pinus tabuliformis. The sequence goes on from CM062815.1 coordinate 841,493,646, forward strand.
ATGTATATGCAAGCTGACATAAAAAGGTAAAACCCCTGTGACTATTGCCTTTCCATCTACCTCTGGACCAAACAGTAATTCTGGGGTGTCATCTAGCACGTTTACATCATCTTTACTATTAGTGAGTTGAAGGGATTTCTTGATCTGTTGTTTATAAATGTCATGCTTGGCTAGCTCTGAGAGGGGAATTGCTATCTTTAACTTGCCAATCTCTGTACCTAGGTCAAAAGGTTTGTCAACTTGGGTTTTGGAATCACGGATAACAGTCCTTTCTTTGTTCATTAAATCTTCTTGTTGGATTTCATCTTGACTTTGAAACCTGCCCCTTGTACTCATGTCTTGAGGGGTAATGTTTGGATTAGGGTGAGAGGATGAAGTTGCCATGGGCTTTTGTAGTGGGGACAGTAGTTCAGTAACCTCCTCAACTACAATTTCTTCTGCAGGCAAGTTTATGTTGTCATTAGGTTCTGTGACCATGGTTTCTTTAGACCTCTGTTTATCCTTCATCTTGTCGGGCTGGTTTACATTCACAGTCCTACTCCTCAGTTTATATTGTTTATGGACTTCATAGACAGCAGTATCATATCCTTGTTTAAAGTCAAAGGACTCTCCTGATTTAGTTTGGAATGTTTTGCTTTCATCCTCCTCATGGTCTTCTTGTGTTAAGAAAACATGGCTTTTACCATCCAGACCCATTAAGTTAATTTCAGGATCTTCATTGAGCTGATTGGCTGTGGAAGTTTCTGCATAGTTTTCTTGGAAAGGGGGTCTAATGTCTTGGTCAGCACTTGTCTTTCCTATGTTTGGGTTCTGAGTTCTCCTAAAATTCGGGTTTCTAGGAGGGTTGCTTTGTGATGCCTCCCATGATGATTTTCTTTCAACAGATTCCACTCTTTCACCCAATCTCTTCATGCTGTTTAGTATTGCATCCAGCTTTTGATCAAAACCCGAGGGCTCTTCTCTGAAGCCAGTCTTCTTTTCCAACTTTGCCCTGTTTCTTTTGGCAATTAGGTTAGCCTCTACAGTGACTGCAACCCTTTGAGCTTCTGCAAGGGTTGGAGGATCTCTTTCTTTCAACTGATAGGCCATATCAGAATCAAAACCGTCAGGGAAGTTATACAGGGCCAAATCAGGAGGGGGCCTTAAGTTCTGTGGGATAGCATTATATACATTGTTAAACCTAGCACAATATTCCAAAACTGTTTCTTGGGGACCTCTTTTAATAGTGTTATATTCACCAAGTATGTGGAGTGGATCTTTCTTTTTCTCCCATCTGTTGGTAAACTCTTGGTACAGGTCCTCAGGGGTTGCAATGGAGTTTGCATTTAGGGATCTAAACCAAGTCCTAACATCCCCGGTTAAGCTTTGAACAAAAATTCTCATCCTGACACTGTCATCATCTATTTCATAGGTCTCAAAGTGGTCTTGCATCTTCTTAGCATGCTGGACAGCTGTTAAAGGGCCATGGGAGTCGAAAAATGAGATTTTGGTTTGGTAGTCTTGGGGTAGAGCTGGAGCATTGGCTGGTATCTGCAGAGGTGCATACCTGTTAGCCATGTTTATGGGGTTTATAGGGTTAATAGGAACAAATGGGACAGCAGGGATTACTGGTGTAACAGGGTTAATAGGATGGGTAACAAACAGGGAACTGGTTGAAAGATTATGTGCAGTGGGTGAAGATGTGAGAGGAGGGCTTTGGGGTGTTGATGGTGAACTAGGGGAACTAGGGGTGGACCGGAAAAGAACTTTGCAAGGAGTGGGAATGAGGATAGTTTGATCTGAGCTTATATTTGAATCAGCAGGCTTCTCCTGCTTTTGCTGTCTCCTTATGTTTTTTGGAATGATATTTGGATTATCAACAATGATGGGTTGATTAGGGCCAGGGTTTGCCCTAGTGTGCCTTGGGTTTCTTTTGGGAGCCAGCTTCTAATTGTTCTTTTAGAGCTTGTATAGGAGGTTTTATGTGTGCAAGGACTGGATCAGAATTTTGGAAAGACTATATATATTTCAAAGCTAGGATGAAGATTCCCTAATTAACTCTTCCCTAAAGCTGTCCCTGTGTTACAGAAACAGTCCTAAGGCCTCTTGGCTAGTTTCAGGCTTGATGGTAGCTTTGGAAGATAGATAGTAATTGAAAAATTTTAAGAAGTCCCCAGTGGAGTCGCCAATTATGTTAACACCCAGGTTGTTCCCTATGACTCCCAAGGGAATACGGCCGGGGTAACCACTAACCAATCTTTGGATCACTGTTTCTAGCCAAACTGTGATCAGAGAGGGCTCTCTCTTTATGATTTGTATCTGTTTATGATAGGGTTTTAGGCTAGGTATTATGCACAGGTTTTGTTTATGTTTTGGTTGAAGAGTTTCTTTCAGGTCTTGTGATGTAGTATTCAAAGATTCAAATATCATTGGGAAATGGAGTCTATAGCAGTAGGTGTCTAGAAACCTTGAGGTGAATTGGTGAAACTCACAGGGCCATTTGGATGCTTCATAGAACAAATTTTTGATTTATAACATGAACAGGTAAAACAAGCAGTGAAAGCATTTCAGAATTTTCACTAAAGTGTTTAAGTATTTCCACCAAACTAGTTATGAGAAACGGATAGATGTCTCAGGGGCAAACTTGAATCCCTGGGAATATCTATCACTGTAAAAGATATAGTTTTAAAGTGCAACAACTAAGAATTACACTTCTTTTACTGTATCTGAAGAAAACATGGATAATAGCTTAGATTGAGTTCAGGGTAATCAGTGATTAAATCCTGGAACTATTCTTCTACTTTGCTATTAAGTGTAAAACATTTAATCAATAAAAGAGAACAAAAGACTCGAAAACATGTAATACAGAGATTTAAGAAAGACTTATTGTTTTCTGAAACATCCTGGAATCCTGCAACATTCACCATTCATCACAATGCATCAAGGTACACCAAGCTTCGGAAATTCCATTCACCATTTGATTTATTTCTCTGAGAATTTTACAGCAAGTGAAGTCCCCAAAATGAAAATAACAACAACCCCTTAAGCTTCTGTGAGGGGTGAATATATACTTGCGATTTTTTACAAAATATCTGAGTTCTAAGTTATCTCAGACTTAATATTCTCACCAACTTCTGAGATATTATTATCAGAAATTTATTACAGCATTGAATACAAAATAAAGGCGTCTTGATGTTCTGTCAGAAGATATTTTGGCCTTTGGGAGCTGCTGAGTCGGTTGGCATACTTTGATCAGATGCTGGAGAACCCGACTTTATGACTCGTGCGCTGTATTTTGGGTTTGTCACCTGTGATTGTGACTGCTGCTGTGGTGAGTAAATAGCCCTGCTGAGTTGGCTCAGCATCTGTCTCTTCCTTGTAGATTTTATCCATCAAAATTCTGCCTGTGCATGACTGTTCATAAACTGGAGAAAATTAGCGCTACAGATTCTGGCCTGATAAGATTATCTGTGTCAAATTCCTCCATACTTCCTGTGTGGGCAGTTGGTGTCTTATGATTGCCTCCAAAGTTTCATCTGCTTCTGTATACTTAAAGAAATTTGGTGGTGTATCAAACAGGTGATCAATTTCATTCATAATAAAAAACAGGTTATCCACCCTGTCATACAAATTCTGCCCTGATGCTGGCCCTGTTTCTGCTGAGGTACTGGGCTGTTTTGCTATTTGTGTTGCAACATGGGCATCGACCCTTTTGATGTAATTTTCCAGGGTAAGCAGCCTTCCTACACTGCTTAATATGCTGGGGAGGCCTCTGTTTTGTAATGCCACAAATCTGTCCAGGAATTTGTTGATCTCGGTCTGCATATCCTGTGTTCTCCTCTCCAGCGTTCCAACTAGGTTTCTTAGTGTCAGGACTCTTTTAGCTACTGAAATTGTTTCAGTCCTGTTAGTAATTCCCATGGTAGCTAGTTGAGAGCTAGTTTTGTTATTCAAAATATTGATCATTCTGTTGGCAGCATCTGGCATGTGGCCAAGGCTTGCTCTAGCTCTGTGTATTTCCTTGTTTGCCTTGGTAATGAGTACTATTTGCTCATCCATAGTCTCAATATACTGCCACTGATTGGTGATGGACCGCCCAATGTTACCCCAGAGGACTGCTTTTAGCTCTGCTGTTACCTTTTCTAGTGTGAGCTCCTTTTCAAGTTCAGTTATCCTCTTCTTTAGAGCCTTTATTTCTCTTTCCTTTGCAGCCTCACTCTGCTTGCTCTTATCATATCTTTCATTCACCTTAGTCAAAGATTTTTTGACTTCATCAAGCTCTTTCATTTGAGCCTCAAGAACTTGGATTTCCGCTTGCAGCTTCTGCATGTCCAGACTAGGAGTCTGCTCTGTTGGTGGTGTAGCTGTTGCTGGAGTTGATGTTGTAGGCCCTGTCTGTTGAGGAGGAGGAGTAGTTGTTGGAGGGGCTTCCTCAAGATTGATTATCACAGGAGGAGGCTGGGAGGGTTGGCCCTCTTCTTTTTGCTTTAATGCTGTTTGTAGTGCTGCCTTTGCAGCTTCTGATTCTCCTAGTTTATCTTGAGTCCGAACTAGCTCCTTGTACAGGGATATCATTATATCTGTGGCATCCTTTTCCTGCCTTTGCTGGGCAACCTCGTCTGTTTGCGGATGGATGGTAGCTGGGAGCTTGATTTTCTTTCTTAAGGCCGCCATGTCTGCATCCCTTAGCTTCAATAGTTCTTGGATACCTTTAACATCTTTAGGATCATGTCCTATTTCTATGATTACATCTTCCAAGGACTTGATTCTGTTATCCTTGGCTTGTGATGATGCTCTCTCCAATTCCAGCTGAGAGGCTGTGTTATCAAGGCTGCTCTTCAATTTGTAGTTCTCCAATGTTTCATCTGCCAAGGAGGCGTACACCATTTCACCAGTTTGTTTATGCAGTTCGATTTTATCCATCGGGTGTATGTCTTTAGCCAGAACCTCCATGTTGGTTCTTAGGTAATCCGAGGTAGATTGAGGATGCAGAGTTGTGGGCATGAAGTGACTCATGATCATCTTGCCTTCACTTACATCAAAGGCAGACATGAGTCTTTGCTGATTGGAGGGAGCCAGGTTCAACAAATGATTGTACAGCTGTACTTTAATAGGATCACTCCTCCTTTTAATATCAATAAATTGTTGTTTGATGCTTACCTGTCCTTCTGTGTGCTGGCTGGAGGAGCTGACCTCTCCTCCTATAACCCTATCATGTTCATGCTGGAATGAACTGGCTGAGACTTCTCCGCTGGGTGGGCCCATGCCCGTTGCTTGTCTAATTGCTATATCATCTTCTGGGAAGTCATTCAGCCTTTGTCTTTTCTCTCCCTGATTGATGAATGAAGTCAGGGGAGTCTCTCTATCTCTTTTCCTGGTTAAGTCCTCCTTTTGTGGGGTTTGGAGGACCGATGTGTCAAAAGTGGTTTCTGCCCCAGGAGGCACTATTTTCTGAGCCTGTTGCTCAGAGGAACTTGGAGCATCAATAACTTTTTCTTGCTGCAAGGGCTGTTGTTTATCATATTGTACCTCTTCTTGTTGCTGCCCTTGTTCCTGCTGCTCCATCTCTTCTTGCTGTTGTAGCAATGTATCCACTTGTTCTTCTGTCAATGGAGGTGGCTGCTCCACCTGCTTCCCTTTATCTTTGCTGGCTGTCTGTGGTGCTTTCTCGGCAGTTTGCTGTTGTGTTGTTGATGATGTAGTAGCTGCTCCAAGCTGCTTTTTGTATGAGAGGGGCACCTGTCCACAAGTTTCTAAGTCAGCTTCCTTTTGCATATTTCTAGCCTCTCTCTCAAGTAGCTCTTCATTAGTAATTTCCTCCTCTAGGGTACCCTCTTCCCAACTTGATGCATTGGCATACTGTTCAATCTCAGGTTGTCTCTTGTGTGCATAGCTACCCAATTTATATTTTATCCTCCTGAGGGAGACAAAATGATTGGGTCATAGGGTATCCATTCAAAGCTGGTTTGCAGTCTGAGGCCCTCCAGGATATTGTCTGCCTCCTTCCACCCCTCCTCTTTTCTGTTATATAGGAAAGGACCCAGCTGGCTCCTTACCTTTAACTGTGACTTCTTGTTTTTGCTCTGAAAATGGAGGTAGTCTGAGTTCCCAAACTGTCTGAAATATTCCAAAGCAAAGAGCCTCATGGGGACATACCTTGGCAACCTAAAAGGGTTCAACTCACAGCCATATATCCTGATGACTGTGTGGTTTTGGTAGAGGTACCAATTACCAATGCTGTAGGACTTATTCAAATGGAGAATTCTCCTCATGTCATCAGTTAGTCTAGGAGGAGGAGTACCATGCAATACTGTCATGGCTGGATAAATGAATAAATCAATGAACTCAGAGTATGTATAAGGTGATACAGAGGTATGATGAAAAACAGAGGTCCAGAACACAACTGACCTTGGACTTCCCTGGGCATTGAGTGGCTTCAAAGGAAAAGAGAAGGTGGCTGGCTGGTAAAACAAGAATAAGTGGTATATATATGAGGTATACCTGAATAGTCTTTCCCTCTTCAAGTTCATAAACTGGTCATGGATTTTATCTGCAATGTATGTAGCATAGTCATAATGTACAGCTGGGGGTTTACCAGGAGAGAATATAGACAGCATTGCCATTATGCTATCATCCACATCCTCCATCCCCTTGAATCCTAGGGCATAACTGATTAAATCCACTAACATCCTGCCCAATTCATTCAAATATTGATACCCAATAGGAGGGGTTCTGACTGATTCAGAGCCTGGTTTTACAAACAACTGATTGATTTTAATGATTTGGTCACTTGACAGCTTGCTCCCTTTGTTTATCAAATTCTGCATATAGAGGGGGGTCAATTTCTTGGCAGTATGGAAGTGCAGCATCTCATTTATACTCTCTGGGGTAATCTGGAACAGGACTGAGCCTGTGGGGCTGATGACAGCTCTTTGGTTTGGGTCATAGCATTCCTGGCAGCTGTAGACCAACTCTGGCATAGGATTTACCTGGGGGAGGTTGTAGATGGGCAAGTTTGAGTCCCAAATTCCCAAGATGTCTGCCCCACTCAGGTGCTGGGCTTTCAACTCATTCATCATCTGGATATTGTATTTGGAGCCCATAAGGAACAAGTCCAGCATTTGATAATCCATATCTCCCAGGGCTTTCCATGCTAATTCCTGGTGAGGAGCATTGAGGGGCTTGATATTCAGAGCAATAGGAATGTCCATGGTTTTCTTTAAGCTCAACAACTCTATTAAATGGCTTAAAAGCACCAGCACAGAACAGAAGTGCTTTTGTAAAAACAGTCTTGAATTTCAGGTATCAGAGGAAGAAATTATACAACAGCAATTGAAATACTGTTTACCTCAGGGACTGAGCTACTATCTGGTCTCACTATGTCTTCTTCAAATAGGTGAATTATGTAAACAAGAGTTTTTCGGGAATGCGCAGAGAATACCCCCTTTTTTGGTGAAAATACGGGCAACAAGGCTCAGCCGACACTTTTGGACTTCACAATTGCAAATGGGGTGTATGCAGAGGGAAATGGCCGGTGAAATTATAAGTTTTAACGTCTCTTTAGCTCTCTGAGTAATTTTATTTTCAATTGCAGGCGTATGGAGGATAGAAAACGAGAAATACCTGGTAATTTACGGACAAAGGCCGTGTACGCGTGCAAGGTTGATGCTGTGGAGGTCGCCTTGGTCAATTGAGCAGGTTGGCAGAGTTTTAGGACGTAAACGGTCATGCAGAGAAAACAGTAGAGAAACGCGCAAACAATGGAAAAATAGACGTTTTTTGGCTTAATATGGGCTTTTTTATGATTTTGGCGCTTTTTAGTGATGACGTCAGCATGACGTCATTGGTGGGTCAAGGTCAAGTGACGTCAGCTGACGTCATCGGGTGACGTGGCAGTACACTGTTGGTCCATGGGGGATGGTGCGGTGGCAGCCATGTCAGCGGCCAGGTGGACGAATAACAGGGGCGAGGACAAGCGGACATGACGTGGCGATGTATTGGTGGAAAACAGTTGGCGGTTAGGACCGTAGCGGTTACGGTTAAGGCTAGCCGCTACGGTCTCTCGGGGCGGTTTAGGTACGGTCTCAGAACTGTCAGACCCGGATCCGAGAGCCTTCATCGCGCGACGCGTGGAGTGGCCCTGACGTGACGCAACGTCACCTTCTCGGGCGTTAACGGTCGGCTGCGGGGGCTGCTCCGATATCATCGTGGATCGTCGGATCCTCGGGACTTGATCCGACGGTGGGCGGAGCAACAACATGCTCGGGTTATATGCACGGGCGGAGAACTTTAATAATGGGTTTTTTGCAAGGTTTTGAATGTATTTGAATTAATATTGGACCCCGCGCTAATGCTTGGAACAAAGGCTAAAGGGGGTTTATTACCTTGGTAATCTTTGCAAAGAGGGTTTAGGGGTAAAAAAGGGTTATTATGAGGTTTTTAATGCAAATGAAGGTTTGAAAGGTAAATTGGGCTTTTGCAAGGGGGAGTGGGGTGGGACAGGTTCACCAAAGTGACCAGAGGTCATTTTGGTTCCTTTTTAAGAACATATGGCTATAATGCCAAGGGAGGGAGTATTTATAAGATTTGGGGCTTTATACACCATAGTGTTAGTATTATTAGGGGAAGGGTAAGATAAGGGAGCTATATAGTAAAATTAGAGGTTAATATGAATGAGGGGAGCAAATGAAGGGGATTTTACTGAGTTTATCTGAAATTGATTTAGTTTTGAGAGTAGATCAAAATGAAAAGATCTTAGACAAGAAATGTGGCTTCTGAATGAACTAGAACCACCATAAAACCATGATCTCTCCATGAATCTCAGCTGAAAAGGGAATGTTAGTAATGAGATGAAGGGGGAAAGGGAGGTTAGTCATGCTCCTTGCTGCAATTTGATGGAATTAACCACTTTGTCCATTGATAGATTTTGCCTTGGCAAAACACCTCTTGACATATGTGTAATGGTGAAAATACCCTTTCTGCAACCACAACTGCTTACCCAGCTATTTTCCTAGCATTTTTTGTTTCTCCTTGGAGGGTGCACTTGGACTTGCAAACCCTCACTTGCCTTTTCTTTTCTTTGGCTTTTTCTTTATTCTTTTCTATCTACTTCTACCCTTATTTCTTCCAAGGTCCCAGATTAAGCTGTTGGGAACCTTTACTTCTCTACCTAAACTACTTGTCTGCCAAGATTGAACAGTTTGGACAGAATCCTTTCTCTATTCTACAACAGAAAATTTAAACATGGCATGATCCAGATTAGACTTTTGGATCATCCATCAAAATTGGAATAAGGTCATCAACATTTGAAACACTTTACACACCTCTTGTTCTCTAGGAAATATGGGATCTTTGTGATACCAAAGCAGAGCATATTTGGACTTTCCTTGGCCAATCATGAAATATGAAACCTATTGGTATAGGTATCCAACAGGATCCTCACTGCGACAGATTATTTCACGAAGTGGATTGAAGCAATTCCCACAAGGCAAGCTATGGATGCGGTAATAATTTCATTCCTTGAGAATAATATTTTGTCTCGTTTTGGTTACCCAAATAAGCTAATCACTGATAACGCAACAACTTCCAAATCAAAAAGGATGGTTGAGTTTTGTCATAAATATCACATTACTTTGGGGCACTCAACCGCCTATCATCCACAAGGAAATGGATTAGCAGAGTCTTCCAACAAATCTCTGGTTAACATCATTAAAAAGTTGCTGGAAATAAACAAGAAGAGTTGGCATAAGAAGTTGGTCCATGCACTTTGGGCAAATCAAGTGAGTCAGAAGAAATCCATTGGTATGTCCCCCTTTGAGCTAGTTTATGGAGTTGATACAGTGTTTCCTACCTCTCTCGCAGCTCTGGTAGTCAAACTTCTTTAGGAGGCTGGTAGTGAAGATGATCCAATGCAAAGAAGACTAAATCAAATGATTCATTTACAGAAGACATGAGAAGATGTTTTTCAAAACACGTTCAAGTTGCAGGAGAGAATTAAGAAGATTTATGACAGAAAAGCAAAGGCGGACAAATTTCAGTTGGATGATGTGGTGCTAAAGTGGGATGCAAGGAATTAGGAGAAGGGCAAGCACGGTAAGTTTGAAAATCTCTGGAAAGGTCCTTTTAAGATTGTAGCATATCGAGGTCAGAATTCCTTTCTTCTGAAGGAGATGAATGGGGAAGAATGTCCAGGAGGGCCGGTTAATGGTCGGCTGCTCAAGCGGTATCATTTCTAAGTTATTTCTGTTGTTTACATTGTCATTGTAAATACCATTTTATTTTAGTATCATTGCAAGTGTGTGCTGTGATCTTTTCTGCAGTTTGGGGCCCGAAGTGAAGGCTATAATTCTGAAGAAAGATTTCAGTTTTGAGTTCAGTTTGTCGAGTCAGTTTTTCAGTCATTTCAGTTTCACAATTGAGTCGGTTTGAGTCAGGTTTTAGTCAATAAATGAGTCAAAGTCTTGTGTTGTTTGTCGAAATAATGACTCCATAGCCCAATGGATGAAGGCACTGTCTAGCTCTTCCAGAGATCCGCCATTCTTGGCACCTCCTAGGAGCTACCATCCCCATTGGAGCCAATGTTAGAGTCGGTCTGGTCATCCCTCCGTCAAAGATCATTTCTCTTATTGCATTTCATTTTTAGGTGTCTCGCTCGATTCACTCAGCTGCATTCCGCTAGGGGCATGCCATAATCTGACGGAAGGGTCTTGTCATTCATTACCCCTCATGCCTTATCATTGCTAGCTCAGGTTTGTTCATCAAAATCAAGTTTTAAAATCACTTACAGTCCTATTTTAGTCTATTGATCAGCAAGAGTGATTTCAGTCACTAGGTCTAGGGTTAGTTAATTTTGTCTTCAACAATGTCCAACAATGCCAGCAGACTCATGAGGGAGGTCCTTAATAAGTTTTCATTTTCAATATTTTCATCATTATATGCTCGACTATGACTTTTCTTCAAAACTCCATTTTGAAGAAAATTCGTCATTTCGTTTTGTAATAAATTGCCATGTAATTTTCAAAAGTTTTTCAGTTGTTGAATTCTCTAGGCACAGCCCTGGTCTTCCTTTGTCAAGACATGCCACTATCCCTGCAAAAATAGCCAAAAGATTCATCATTCAAGCCAAAAAATCAAAGGGGAAACAAAAAGATAGAGTTGTATTAATTGTGAAAAAAGTGCCAAGCCAAAACATTACAAAGTGGGTTTGTGAGAAACAAAAATTAAATCCATCACTATAAGATGTTCTCATTGTTTTAAAACATTCATTTGCATCCAAGAGATCGAAGAGGGTCAAAGTCTAGTGGTGAGAGGGTGAAATTGTAAAGTTTCAAGCCAAAGTTGTGTTCAAAATCGGGCGCGGCGCATAGAGCAAGTGGCGTGGCGCACTGGGCGCAACCATTCAGTGTAAATTAACACGGGCACGACGCACCGGGAAGGTGCAGCGCACACAACTGACTGGCCCGAAAAGTTCCAGAACGGCCTCCAAACGCCAAAAACGTGCAAATTTCCTTTGTTTCAAGTAGGTGGAGCTCCATTTCTCTTGTTCATCAAAGTTTGGTAGTTATGCTATGATGGTTGATGTGTTGAGTGTCCAAACAAATGATCAAACCCTATCATCTTAAATTCCTCAAATAAAAGTTGCTACCTAGGGTTTCAAAAATTGTTTGCCACCAAGATTTTTCTCTTCCCATCATTTTCTTTTCTCCTTGATTCCATTTTTTCCCCTGATTTCATTGTTCTCTATCCCCTAAAATTACTAAACCCCTATCCCAAATTCCCTTTCCCAAACTTTTAAATGTGAAACCCTAAACCCTATTCCCACACATAAATCCCAAACCCTCTCCCATATTTCCCTATCCCAATAGTCCCTAATCCCTTACTATTATTTCCCCTTCCTAACAATCCCTTGTTTCATTTGTTTCCCCTTGGTGGCAGAGTTTAAACACATCACAAAAGAGCAGTCCAATATAGTTTCTTATATCAGCAATCAGTTTTCTCCAAGGCAGTTTGAATAACAGCAGTCATGGCATCTGAGCATTCATCTGATTATGAAATGGAGACCCAAAGTGACTCACCCATGGAGGAACATGCACCCCGGAGGCCTCATAGAGGTGGCAAACATATCAGAGAAGAACCAATCACCCTCACTGAATTACAGGCCTGCCCTCTTGCCATGTTTTGTTTCCAGCATCAGTCATGTTATGAGTTTTGTTAGAAAGTTGCTAATGTTCAATTTCATCATGAGTTGGCTCATCTATTTGTGCTGCATTTACATGGAGATCAGGCTACCTTAGCTGGTGTCACCTTCACACTTACACCAGAATCTGTCTCACTGGCAACCGGCATACCAAACATTGGGGAACCATGGACCAAGAGGAAGAAGATTGATCGGCAGCATTATGAGCCATATATTAAAACCGGTTTCTTGAGGCAGCTCAAGGGAGTGTTTCCATTCCGATATCTTAAAGATGAATATGCTCCACTAATGAAATTAATCATGAAATATTTCAGCTGTGAGGGACGGTTCTCTCGTTTATATGCTTATCACATCAGGTTGCTCATGCATTTCACCAGGGTACGGATGATGAACATTCCGTATTTCATTTGCCAGAACATAGAGAGGATGACCACCCTTGTGCAGCACAAAACCCCTCAGCAGCAACTTAACAGTGTTTATCATTTTGCTCTTATTAAGATTTTGGTGGTTCATCAACTTGGATTACAGGGCATCACTTGGGATGATTTCATCTCTTGTGAATTCTTCATAGCTTCACAGGGATTATCAGAGGTTAAGCATGAGACAGGTGGACCTTCTCATCAACATGAGCGCCATGAGACCACTAGTGTGCCGAAATTCATCACATATCAGAGGGGCACTAGACATTTGTTTGCAGCAACGAAGCGAGTGTTATCTCCACTCAGGGTGGAAGGGGCCTCGCTTCCTCCATCAGCATCACAGGTACAGGACAAAGCAAGAGGCCAATGCAGGATGAGGGGCCTTCAGGTGAACAAGAGACCGAATTCATTATCATTCAGGATGACGATACAGACGTGGGCCCACAAAGTACAAACCTTAGACAGATCATCAAGGAGCAGTAGGTGCATATTGATGCCTTGTCCACCAACTTGGATAGAGCCCAGTGGACTATACAGTATTTGGAGAAGAGGAACAAGCAGCTTGAAGATCAGCAGGCGATTATGGAATTACAAAACATCAGGGAGAATCGTCAAGCTGCCCAAGAGTTTACTTCACTTGAGCAAGAGATCAACATTGATCGGGAGTCTTGGCTTGAAAGAGCCAACATCCACTTAGAGAGACAGCTGGACAAAGCCAATAGGGACAAAGCATTGTTGAGACACATGGCTTTCCACTACATGGCACGGAACAAGGTTTGCAAGGCACGAATCAGGAATTTAAAGGAAAAATTAAAGAAGGCAATAAGGAAGCAAAAGAGGCAAAAGGAACTTGATCATCTTCAGATTTTGGCCGAAGCCTCTTTAGCCCGGCATGACATTTGATAGAGGAGGTCCAGCCCAAATTTCAAGAAATTTGGAGCAAATTTTGCATTTTGAAAATTTTTGCACTAAAAAACAAGTTTTTTCTCCTTATGCATCGCGCCACGTGGCGCTTGCTTTTGCTAGAGGGCTCCAAATCCAAAAAAAATTGAATTTCGTGATTTGTCATGATAAATTATGGTTGCTGGTGCATGGACAAGAAATTTGGGCAAGTTTTGAGTCCTCAGGAGGTCAAAAACACTCAAAAACTGACCTCACTGCCCCTATTTTGACACACAGGAAGCAATCTTGGGAGATTGAAGTTTTGGAGGGGCAAATGACATCCAAATTCAAAAATTCCACTTGGGTTGGAAAGTAGACAGGCATGGCTTTCCAAAAAGGACACTTGGGCTCAATTTTGACTTTGGGAAGTGCCTCAAAATCACCTCCAAAGTGGCGCAATGCATAGAGAATCAGGCGCGGTGCATAGAGGAGTTTTGCCTATTTTTTACTGTTCAGCTCATAAATTTGCCCAGTTTTGACCAGTTTTGCCTTTTGATGTTACTCTTGACCTTGCATGATGTAATTTGATAACCATGATGTAATATTGGCACATTTTTACTTGTTCTAGAGGATTCATTCACTAAAAGGTGAAAATTAAATGAATGAATCAGTTTCCTAGCATATAGGGGTAAGTTGTTTGACTACCTAGATTTCAGTTCCTTGTTTAGAATTAGTTCAAACAGCTCCTAGAATGATGAGCTCGACCCCTAGAGGCAAGGGAATAGGTTTGGCTTGTCTATATCATGTAATTTCTCAGTCATTTTCAGGTTTGGATACTTGGGATTGCTTGGCACATCATTGTACATTCTATCTCTGCATTTTTGGCTAAGGAAAGACCAGGGTTTTGCAGCACTTGTTGGGATCCATGTGGCTCTATGTTTTGATGGTGTGTTTCTCTATGTATTTGTAAGTTCACTGATGTTTATGTGTATCATTTTCCCTTCTCTTGTCTTCTGCAATTAAACAAATGAGTGATTAAGGTAGAATTCATTGGACTACTATGCTCTGCCTGGATATTTTGTTTAATTCTTCATGTTTTCATCTGTTTGAGGAGGACTCTTGAGACCCTCTTTCCCTCCTTGGCTCCTCACCAGTCTGATCCACCCATTCATTCAATCCAAAGCATCAAAACTACTACCTGTCTTTCCCCTACCTGAACTCTGCAAAAATTTGGCCTCATCCCTGGTCCCAAAATTTACCTGTCCCTTTTTCCAACAAAACCCCCAAAAACTCAAATCAAAACCTTGCACTTAATACCTAGCCTAAGATCAGTTGTTAAATCAGTCATCTCAAGCCCCATCGATTATCTTTCACTGAGATTGACCCGGAGAGAGCCCTCTCCTGTCCTCGTAGGGCTAGCTACGAGGCTGAGCGTGGTTTGATGTGGACCTAGAATCTTGCCTTTTCAGCTTGAGGCAAATCTAGGCTCTAACATGTCTGAAAATTTTTTCATAATTCTCTCTTGTTCTTTCCTTAGTCTTTCACTGTCAACTCTAAAATTAGTCATTTCAACTCACAACTGTTGAATCGTTTCCAGCAATGCTTCATTAGCTTGACGAGACTCCTCCCCTAAGTGAACCCACATCTTAGGATTAGCTTCAACATATGGTATATCTAGCCTTTTCGGCGGTCCAATTCCTCTTCGCATCTTGTTTCTTACTTTTTGCATATTAACACATTGGTTATTCGTTAGTTGCCCAAATTAGCCACAGTGTTGAAACCTTGCTTCGATACCCCTTGTCACATGCACCAAACCACTTCATAAAAGACTTTCCTTTTTACTCCTTTTACTAAGCTATTGCATTTTTAATGGAATCATTATGAATGAAGTACATTTGGAAAACTTAATCATATTCTACATGCTTGTATTTAAAAGTTACACGACTAGAAAATCAATGTACTTAACCTATATACACAGGTGTTGAATGTCAAAAAATGCAGTTAACCTTTGAATATATACGTTAAGTATCAATTTGGGGTTGGATTTGACCATAGTTCACATCCTCAACGCTTCATGATAGACCCTTATTTAAATATGGATTGTGCCCAGGTAAGAAACTATGATAAATTAATTACAATGTAAATCCTTATGCTATGGTTGTACTACTTATTAAATTTCACCACCTACCTGAACACCTAGATTAGAATATACCATCCATCTGTGAAAAGCTCGATCTTACGAGGGAAAAAAAGAGGGTTCTATTATGGTAATCGACTCACCCCCGCTCCTAGGGTAGCCTATCATTATGTCGATCACCACTAGGGCTTCTCGTTCTGCAACTTGCTCTTAGGTCAACAGAGCTTCCGATCACCTTGTTGCTACAGATTGCAAGTAACCCTATGCATGTTATGACTATTACCACAACTTGGCACATTTTCTTGTAACAGTTTATGCTATCTTCTTCCTCTCGATGACTTTGTATTCCTGCCATCCTCAGGGACCTCGTAGGTATCCCTAGAGTTTGTGGCCCTCTCGGAGCCAGCAAGGGATGGAAGATAAAAAAGGCAATGCTACAGGTATTTAGGATTTTATGGGCTCTTCTCATTTTTTTTCTTTCACATACATCTGGTGTTTGAGGAATGATTATTTTGTTTCAGGGTTTGAAGTTGTGCACCGGAACTTGGAATTCCACACAAGTAAGGCATACCTTGAGCCATGCCTTCAATTCTTTATTATACCTTTTCTCTAGGTTGAAACCCTATTTTAACTATTGGGGTTTTCTTCGGTTGCAAGTTAGGTCTCATACCATATCTTTCAGGGTACTTAGCAATGGGTTACAGGTGGAATTGATCTCGAGTTATTTTCGCGTTTCAACCCTTTCTTTCTAGGTTCTCTTCCTTCTCCTATCTCGTACAAGGGCTCTCTCTCTCATAAACCCTTTTCCATAATTTTGGGTTTTATTTACTTTTCACAAAAGAAGTTTGGGTTGTCCTGTACATTGAATGATTCCTTTCTTGTTTGTAATGCTTAACAATGTTATTGAGTTCTTGTGTTTCCACTCTTCGACATTGTTAAGGTTATGTAGTCACTGTCAGTTTATTGTGTACATCTTCCCGTGTTTTGGATAAAGCGTTTCTCAACTTAAATCTGGTTGTAGTTTTCCTTTTAAGGAAATATTTATGTTATAAGAGTAACCCTCGCGAGGTTAAGCTTGGAACTCCTTCTCGAACAATATTGTCCTGTCTTATTTGGATTTTATTTACAAGTTAAGAACTGATTTTGATTGTGAATTTGGTCCTTCCATTCATGTTATGAAATCTCATAGATTTAATGAAAATAACTATTTGACATGCAAGATTAATTATGTTTTTTTATTTTTATTTTTTTTTAGAAGTATTATGGTTATTCACTTTAAAAAGTTCCTTCCAAATTTTTTTTGATATTCTATCTATCTATCTATCTATCTATATATATATATATATATATATATATATATATATATATATATATATATATATATATATATATATATATATATATGTATGTATGTATGTATGTATATTCTTCTTTGGAACTGTAAGATTAAGGTACTTCTAGTAGTGTGGTTTATTTTCTTTTTAGCTATTGCATGCGAGCCCAACACATTGTTTGGCTACTACGACTGTACTTAAGTTTTATACCTTGTTATCATAATGTGAATTCAATTTAGTTTATTTGAACTCTTGTCGATGCTTGACTTCGTGCAGAATCTGGGTTTCCTCTTGGGACATACTCACCACCCTTAGGGTGTTTTTACTGACAATTTCCACGTCAGTTATGGACCGCCCTTGTCAGGCCTTGAGCTTGCCATCCCCAGGGCTTAACCAAAGCCCCTGGCTATTAGTTCTATACAAAATTTCCTTTTAGAATTCAAGGATTATGTTATATTCTTGATACATTTCTTACATATACATTTATACTCTTGCTCGTAACTACTTTTCTCAAAATTTATTATTTTCTTTTATGCAAAATTATAACTCATATTTCGTTCTATTAATAAATAGACTAACCATCTTTTCCTTGATAATTGAACAAATATAACAAACGTTTCCCCAGAACTAAGAAGAATTCCATTATTCTACAAACATCGTAATTTAATATCATGTTCCCAATTTGTACTATATACACGATACATGATTCAAGTTGTTCTATAGAAATACCTATTCTCTCATATATACTTATAACTTAGAATTTTTCTAGACACAATTAAGAAAAGAAAAGTTTGTAGAGATACTTATCTGTATAATGCCTCTACTGTAATAGATTCAACCAGGAATACCACACCACCCAACCACAAGACCGGAAATGACGTCTAGTCTCCCCTTGAGCTTCCTCCTTTCCAGACAATTTAAAAACCAAAATCTTTGAGTTATCCTGCTTTCTGAACCTCAAAACTACACCAGTCCAGTCCAAATTTCATTACACAAGGATCTTTCCAAGGGTTCCAATGACTCTATGTCTAGCTCAAGAACACCTTAGCTTAACAAAGCCATGTCAACCTTCATAGCATCCTATGTAAGGTATCAGTCCCAATCTATTTTCTCTCTATCCTCCAGCCTCCATCTACCATCCTCTAATTTTTCCCACTCAGACAAGTTTTTTCCATCCCTAGGGAGAGAGAAACAAGGGTAACTATTTCTAACTGTCTGGAGGTTTGAAATTCATTTTCTTGGTCTTTTCCCATGACTTTCAAAACATAGCATTATTTTTTTACCAAATCAATATTGCCTTTTAATCATAGACTTTCTCTATGATCCTTTCACTAAGCCATGAGTCATTAAGTCTTGTAAATAAAGTAAAAGTAAAATTAAACCACAGTAAATATTTACATCAACAGGTTTTTTTTGGGGGGGGTGTCACACTTTAAATACAAGAAAAAGTGAAAATGCATTTGTCAAAATGCAAGTTAATAGTTAAAAAGCGAAAGCTGATATTTGCATTAAAGTGAAATGAAAAAACACTTGGAGGACTAATTTTGTCAAAAATCAGAAAAGTTCCTCCAATAATATGGTTTGCATTCTATAAATAGGAAAATTTTCTGAATTATAAAGTTTTTTCGTCTATCATTATGTAGTTGAATTTTGATACTGTATATTGTGTAATTGGTTGTGTGCTTCTACTCACAAAGTAATTTTTCTAATTAAAAACTTCAAAGAAAACAAGAATCTGTTACTAAATACAACTATTAATGCTAGGCATAACAACAAAATTTACAATGTAGTGAAAATAATACCTTTATACATTGTAATATTGAAGCCTGCAAGAAAGAGAGAAGTATAGAATAGTGCATTTGTAGAAATTTGTAAGTAATGTTTGAGAACAATGTCTAGGAGAAAAGTCGAAGAAAGACAAATATATTAAATGACAAAGTGTGTAAATTTGATGTACATTAGAAGTAGATGTTGATCACCTCTTCTTTTATTTCAATAATAATGTTATCAATTTTTAAAGTGAGAAGGTCTCGGATGTATAGTTTCCTTAGATGGAAAATGGTGGATAATATGTAATGCATTTATTGTTGAAAACATGTCCCGACATTAATTGGGCAATGTTTTTGTAAGTACACTGGAATTTTCAACATGCAATCGATTCTACAACCATTCCATTTCTAACATGCATTCAACATTATGCTTGTAACTCAATGTTGTGTTCTCTTTACAAAGTCTACGTTTCGCTGAGTTTGGATATATAAGTCATTTGCATTTGTTGCAAATTCATTGGAAAGGATGAAAGTATAACACATTTTTGGCTTTTAACACTCCTTGCACCTACTTTGTAAAAATATTTGATTGTTAATTTGGAGTATGTTCAGAAAAAGATGCAAAATATTGTATGCTAGAGGAAACATATTGTTAATAAAATAAAAATAAAAAAGAGTTGGGAAAGATGTTTGTGTTCTTGATTTCACAAAAGAGAATAAATGTGCACTTGAAAACTAATCATTAAGAGCATCAACAAAAGTTGTTGATGCAAAACACAATTGTTCAACGCCTTTTGTATTGTTTCTAGAAATGTTTTTGAACAAGTAGAGTGGAGTTTCTTTCTATGCCAACTGATGTTGTATTCTAAAAAATGGTTTTTATGATTGCCATTCAATTGTAATTGCATTAAATTGGAGGATGAAAATTTGTAATGCAATGTTGAAATAAAAGTTAATTTCATTACGATGGAAAACAAAGAGAGCACAACACATGGGAGAAAATATTTAACTTTTGGAAGAAATGCAAAATTGGTTATTTTAGCAGCAAACTTACAATTGCATTGTCACCTGGTGTTTTACCGTCTTTGATATTGAGTTCAAATTGTTTGCTATTTTGTTGACAACCTATCACTATTGTTGTGATGGATCCAAGTGGATATGTACCATTTGATACAAGGAGGTTGTGTATTGTTGTGTCTAGAGCTAGTCTATGTTTCTTGTAAATTTGTGCTATTATTTGAATTCTAGTTTTTTCCTACATCTCTATACAACATTTTGCATCTCCTCTTTTATAAATTTCTCTATTTCGTATTGCGAAGTTAGTAATACAAACATTGTTTCGAACATTAAAAATGTCTTGGAAACATTCGATTAGATATTGCTCATGTTGATTGTGATTGTTAGTTGATTGTCACTATCAACCAGATCAACTTGGACCAATTGGGCCTTTGTAGGTGAGTTGGGGTTTCTATTTTGTGTTGGGCCATAGACAACCAGGGCATCGCCCTGAAAACTTTTGTGTGTGCTCTTGAGAAATTTCAATGATTGAGGAAGGAGTTGGTTGCATTGCTTTTAGTTTGTGTAATTGCAAAATTAAAATGATAGACTTCAAAAAAGAATGTAATTGATTTGATGCAAAGGTGTATATCGAGTGCACATATATCAAAAGGTACATAAAATTTTGACCGTTTTGTATTTTTATATTATTCTATTTGTTCATGAAGCACCTCTTTGCTATAAGTAGTTTTTTCCATATTGTTGTTGTGAATGGTTGAAGTAGCTACTGTCAAAAAAGGAAATGTAAGAGCTTAAATTTGAAACGAATATATAAAAAACCTTCACAACTTTGTACTTTATGTAGTAATACATGATATGGTTTGTTGTTAGCTATAAATATGTTGTTTGGTCAAATTAGAATATATGAAAGAGGCATCTATGAAGCAAAAATAGTCAATGGAACAAGGGAGAATAAACAAAGAATAAAGCATTATTAGTGAAGTGCAAACCATGGTTCTTGTTGTCAAAATACAACATTAATATTTCTATAAAACATAGTTGATCATTTCACAAAGATTTTGGATTGTTGGCAATAAAATATATTGTTTATAGTTTTTATTGAGCATAACACATAAAGTTCGTCTGTGAAATATATTTTCCAAAACCATTATGGTTGGCAAAGACATTGGATTTTTTTAATGATTTGTACAAGATACACTAAACTATGAACTAAAATTTAGAGCAAAGAATGTTGTCTAGTATATAGAACAAAATGTGGAAAACACAAATTTGGGACATGGGTAAATTGCATACTAGCTATGTTGTCAAAAAATCTAGTCAAGAAGAAAAAGGAAATAAATTTATGTTGATGGTCTTAAAAATGAGAGAGATGTGTTATTTATACTCTTGTTGTTTTTGTTGGTTGTTCCATGCAATTCCTTTGTTTTTTTATTTTTTTAATCAATAACATATATTCAAGATGACATGTTGACCCATTTTTAAGTGGCTTGAATATGAGAGCAAGGAGCATTACAACAAATATAGTCATTGCTATTATTTCTATTGAGGGTTTCCATGTAGTTTCATATCAAGTTGTTTCAGGATTATTTATTGCAACAATGTAAGAACATGAATATCAAAAAATTAAAACAAATAGTTAGTCACTTATTTTGTCTATTAATTGGAAAATATCTATTTCACAAAGAAACTGGAAAAGAAACAATGTGACTCGGTAAAAACAAGTTGTTTTATATTGGTTTTGTGCATGCTATTTTTATAGGCCATAAGACAGCTTTGTAAATCTAGTCACAATAGTGGTGCTTCAGTAGCATGTATTGTATTTAACTAAGTGTACAGAGGGCTGTGAAAATGTAAGACGTGCAGCAAGATCGCCGAAAAAGTGGCAAATTAGTGATATGGGCATTTCAATCTGCATGAGCAATTCTGGCCTTGTATCGATCTCAGATTCAAACCAGAACACCTTTATCTCCAACACGCGACTTTTACCAACGCATAACCACCATTCAAAACTGTTGATATTTGCTATGATACTTCCGCCCAATTTCGGCACCCAAATGTGAAAATCTCGTTGTCGTTCTGCGTTCCAGCACCACTGTACTCGAGCACAGACCTATATGTTCATTTCTTCACAATGACCGTGAGCATGATAAAAATTAATAGCAGGGTGGTGGCGTAGATAAATTATTCTCCTCTTCGATTCTCTTACCTTCCTCCAAAAATTCCGATAAGCACCCACGATAGAAACGGTATCAGAAATGACCAAGATCAACAGTATAATGTTACCTGCCAGAGAGGATTTAATAGAAATCCACAGTTCGTCACTGATGAAGACTGTGGGAAGGCTTTATTTGCTCACAATGGGGTGCCCATCTCACAGAAGAAGGTAGCGAGACGAGCCAAGAATGTGTACAAGTCCAGAACGTATGTCTCTGCACACATCATGCTCCCAGCTAAAGAATTTTGTTCTCTCGTGGCTGATGGTGGTAGTTTCCGTAGACAAGCATTAGACAGGCGTTAGACAAGCGTTAGCGCTGGCAGAGGCAGAGGCTATTATTGTTTCAGTAACCGTCGCTGAGAAAAAGAGCTGACTTGACAGAGGCAGCACAGGCGGTGGTATGTCGATTCAACAGAGGCATTCTTCTGCCTTCCGCTCTGGACCAAGTAATCATTGACCAAATTAATCCTTGAGAGGACAGAGGCATTGAGGAAAATGCTCAAGTCAGAATGAAAAAGGCCAGTGCTCAGACCAGTTGCACAAAACTACACAGGCCACACATCATGGCTCTGATACCATGTTAAACAGACATGGTCAGCAAAGAATGTGAAAGATAAATCAGTGAGTGTATTTTTTTATTAACATAAGATACACATTTATAGTACAATACGTGACTCTTGGGATTCAGATCCCAAGGTCTCTTGGACTGCTTTTGTCCATTCGAATTCCACACTAACCCTTTTTGGAAGAGTTCCGGGAACGCTTAGTGCAGTTCCCGGAACTCTTCCAAAACTGGCAAGAAACTAGTGTCTTCTGCTAGAGGAAGTGTTCTCAATCTGTGATGGTTTAAGAATGACCAACAACTCTGGAATGCTTAATGCAATTCCTGGAACTCTTCCAAAACTGGCAAGAAGCTGGTGTCTTCTGCTAGAGGAAGTGTTCTCAATCTGTGATGGTTTAAGGATGACCAACAACTCTGCTATTCCTGGAACTCTTCCAAAACTGGCAAGAAGCTGGAGTCTTCTGCTAGAGGAAGTGTCCTAGATTGCCAACTGAAGGCATGTTCAGGCATCTTGTCTCTGGCTACAACTCTGAAACTGGTGTGGCAGGTTGTGGCTCAGGCTCGCTTGATGTGACTTTGAAGCTTGTAGATGACCATCATTCCCCCCCTGTCAGATACAAGGTGAGAAGATGGAGAAAACTCAACTGCAAGATTGTTCAATACTCTGGAACAAGTTCTAACATGTGTTTGGAATATCTTCTTGGCTGTTGATGCCCATTGCCAAGAAGCGATCCATCCAAGATGAATCTTTGTTCTTGCAGGACGTTTGTTTCTGAAGCATCTGTGTGAAGAATGGCTGGTTTTATGACAGTGCTTACATGGATGAAGATCAAAACAGTGATCTTTCAAATGGCCAACTCGGTCACAGTGTTGGCATTTCACGATCTGTTGTTGTTGTTGTTGCTGTAGAAGAGGGGCAGAGTCTGGAACAGCTGAAGCTAAACTGTCATGAGGAGCAGGTGAACTGTCATAAATGAATCCAGCACTCTGAAACTGAATGGGCTTGGCATAGTCTGGAATATGAAAGGACAAGTCCTTGTCATATCCAAGACCAGTTTTGTGCTTGTTGTGGACAAGTTGTTCCCAAGGTCTGATGATGGGCTTGGGAAGTGCAGACTGAACCTCTGCATCTGCATGTAACTTTGCTGCTTTATCTGAATGAACTGTAACATTATTGACTTGCTGTTTATGGGAGTCTGCTTCATTGTTCTGAACAGAAACAGGTTCAGAATGATGACTCCACTGGTGTAATTCTTCCTGCTGTAGCTTTGTTTCAAGCTGCAAAAACTCAATATTCTCACGTGTAGTTTGCAGAGAGGTTTGGATGTCAAAGAGAGTTTCTTTGTTAACTTTGACCATCTCATCAACAGTGGAATGAATTAGGATATTCAATAACTTTAATGCATCTTCAAGTCTGGCCATTTTTCTTCAATGTCACTTAAAAAACACAACTGAGGCAACAGTAACAGAAAAATAATATTGTACTCTTACTACAAGATATTGTAAGGGCCTATCAAGTGGCAACAATGTCGCGAAAATGGTTGATGGATCAGGACCTGAGTAAGCTGGATGTTACCAAGTTAAACTACAATAAACATTTCTCGTCAAGCTACAATAAACATTGGTACAATTGGGCACATGGTAAATCAACAGTCCACAGTTCGTTTCAAGAATGAACTGGAGCATAACATCACCAATGGAAAAAATATATAAATGTGAAGATGAGTGCTGTCCTCAACTTCAAACTTCAGAGCATCTAGCTGCTATGGAAATCATGCAAAATCTCTACAAGAAACTGCTCCAAAATCTCTACAAGAAACTGCAAAAAAATGACTTCAAAAAATGTCTTCAAAAATGCTTCAAATTCACTTCACAATGCTAATCACTTCTCCACGAATTACTTCACTCAGAGGTTGTTTCAAATTGTTCCATGGACAACACCAAATCTGCTTCGAGGTGGCTTCAATACTGCTCTTAAAATCTGCTTGAGCATGTGCCAAGTCATAAAAAATTTGACTTACAAATCATCTATCAGTGTTAACTCCAGTTATACTGCATTCACCATTCAACAATACAACTGCAACGATTTCAGCAACTCCACTGGTCTACAACGATTTCAGCAACGATTTCAGCAACACAGCAACTCCACTGGTCAACAACGATTTCAGCAACATCGTCTTGAAGCGGGTTCTGCTGCCGTTGTCGCTGCCTCCAATCTTGGATCAAGTATTGGTGGATAGCATAATAAAGTTTGAAATTCACAAATCCTATAAGAGTCTCATAAAATTCTACAAATGTCAGCATAACACGAAAATCAACATCCCCGGGGAGAACTTGTTGCAGAACATGTGGTGTGAGCCACGTAATGTTTTGACCCTCGACTTCTGCCTGATAGTAGATGCCCTTAACAGATACAAATGTCTTACGCAAAGAATGTGTTATGGAAATGTAGGCCTGCCACTCCAGACTTAATCTTTGACAGCTGTGGACATGCTCAGCAGGAATGTCATGTGTCTTGTCTGCGGGCAAAGCAGAGAAATTTTTTTTCTGAAGGCCTTCTCATAACTGGATGCGATACGTTCAAGGCATAACTTTCCTCCGATCATAGAAACAACGCTTACAACAGAGCAGCAAGTCTTGTTGTGTATATAGTTGCCACGACCATTAGTGCTGGAACCAGTGTGCCTCGTTGTGTACCTTGGAAACCTTCCAGATACACCCTCGGCATATATCTCGGCTAAATATTATAATGAGAAATCTTCAGCCCACGCTGTCAATTTGTAAATGTATCTAGTTCAAAAACTTCGACGATCTTTCCAAGATGTATTTACTCATTTAATTATTGTTTAAAAGCAGGAACCCAAATCAATATTTAATCTGGCGTGTATCTCGGTGCAAAAAAGAAAGAGGCCCGCGAAGAGCTAGCCGCAGGTGAAATAGTTTTGAAGGCAAAATGGCCGCGGGCTCAACCACTGAATTTTGTATTGAATGTGTTCACCAGAAGGGGCCACGGAGGGCCTGGCCGTTGGTGGACGTGGTGCCTACTGGGAGACGGAAAGGATTCGATCAAATTCCTTGGCTGCGGATGAAACACTGAAGGAGGACTCTGTAGATTGATTTTCGACCGAGAGAATGGGTTTATCTAGACACACAATATTTATCATAATTCCTCATCATGCAGTCAATGAAATGGATGAAATAATTTAATTGCCGTCGGTTAGCGCAGAAAGTGTTGAAGGCCCATTTCTAATTCCACGACATTCAGCAAAACTTCGTTGATTTCTCAGTATATTTATTACTCCACTACGGTACAATGTTTTTGTAGTTTCCAGCCTCGTTCTCCTGAACTGAAATTGAAGGTAAAGAGCTCGAAATGATCATAGACGGTGAAGATATAAAAGCATGCACATGTAAACTCTGTAAACATTATCTGCCTTCAGAGGCATAGCATGCCAAACTATTTCTTATTGATGTTCAACACTAGACTGACTTTTGACACCTCTGTCAAAAACAAAGCTGAAGACGAGATAAAAGCAACAATTTGATTGTCTCGCACCACAAAACCTAAGAATCAACAGTGGTGCTTCAGTAGCATGTATTGTATTTAACTAAGTGTACAGAGGGCTGTGAAAATGTAAGACGTGCATCAAGATCGCCGAAAAAGTGGCAAATTAGTGATATGGGCATTTCAATCTGCATGAGCAATTCTGGCCTTGTATCGATCTCAGATTCAAACCAGAACACCTTTATCTCCAACACGCGACTTTTACCAACACATAACCACCATTCAAAACTGTTGATATTCGCTCTGATACTTCCGCCCAATTTCGGCACCCAAATGTGAAAATCTCGTTGTCGTTCTGCGTTCCAGCACCACTGTACTCGAGCACAGACCTATATGTTCATTTCTTCACAATGACCGTGAGCATGATAAAAATTAATAGCAGGGTGGTGGCGTAGATAAATTGTTCTCCTCTTCGATTCTCTTACCTTCCTCCAAAAATTCCGATAAGCACCCACGATAGAAACAGTATCAGAAATGACCAAGATCAACAGTATAATGTTACCTGCCAGAGAGGATTTAATAGAAATCCACAGTTCGTCACTGATGAAGACTGTGGGAAGGCTTTATTTGCTCACAATGGGGTGCCCATCTCACAGAAGAAGGTAGCGAGACGAGCCAAGAATGTGTACAAGTCCAGAACGTATGTCTCTGCACACATCATGCTCCCAGCTAAAGAATTTTGTTCTCTCGTGGCTGATGGTGGTAGTTTCCGTAGACAAGCGTTAGACAGGCGTTAGACAAGCGTTAGCGCTGGCAGAGGCAGAGGCTGTTATTGTTTCAGTAACCGTCGCTGAGAAAAAGAGCTGACTTGACAGAGGCAGCACAGGCGGTGGTATGTCGATTCAACAGAGGCATTCTTCTGCCTTCCGCTCTGGACCAAGTAATCATTGACCAAATTAATCCTTGAGAGGACAGAGGCATTGAGGACAATGCTCAAGTCAGAATGACAAAGGCCAGTGCTCAGACCAGCTGCACAAAACTACACAGGCCACACATCATGGCTCTGATACCATGTTAAACAGACATGGTCAACAAAGAATGTGAAAGATAAATCAGTGAGTGTATTTTTTTATTAACATAAGATACACATTTATAGTACAATACGTGACTCTTGGGATTCAGATCCCAAGGTCTCTTGGACTGCTTTTGTCCATTCGAATTCCACACTAACCCTTTAGGATTAGGTGTCCATGTTAAACACACATGGACAGCACAAAAGATATGAAGGATAAATCAGTGAGTTCATTTTTTTATTAACAGGAGATGTACATTTATAATACAATGTTGTGACTCTTGGGTTTCAGATTCCAAGGTCTCTTGGACTGCTTAGTCTTTTCGGCTTCCACACTAACCCTTTAGGATTAGGTGTCCAACAGTGCTTTTGTGTCAAAAACATGATGAAAGAAAATTTTCTCTTATTTCCAATACAACAGACATTGTTGGTTTTTTTAACAGGTATATTTTATGTGGGATATAGCCTATATATGTTCATTAGCAATGAGATTGATAGTGATGGAACTTGCGTTTTTTTCGAGTTGTTGTGATAGTAGTTATTATTTTGGCAAACCTTTTTTAATTGAGTGGAAATAGGAGCTAGTGTTACATTGGTGTGCCTGCATTAATGTTTAGGATTGGTATTTGTGACTATGATAACAATTGTGAGTATTGAAAACTTAGATTGAGGCACATTAACATTAGCCAAAAGGCTTAAGCCAACAATGAAGGTATGGTAAGGTGAATAGTGTGATGGTTTGTCCAATAGGAATTGAAGACATGAAGAGAAACACTATTAGTTGGGATATTTGTCCAAAAGTGGTAAAACATGGAGCCATAATCAGTTGTTGACTTTATTTTATGAAAATTGAAGTTGCTATCTTGCGTAAATGACAATAGTTTTTTTTTTTTGTTGATAGTTATTTTGAAACATATCCAACTTGAAGTCACCAATAATTACAATTGGATATTTTCTAGGTGCATGTTCTAAAATGTCCATGATGAAATCAATGATTTCTTCCATTGTTGCATTTGGGATACTATAGACATTTACGAGGATAATAACATTTTCTTGAAAATGGAAAGTGACAATGGTTGATTCAATATGGCGTATTGTATAAGTTAATTGATTTTAATTGTAATTTTTTTTTTTTTTTCCCTGTAGCATTTAAGAATGCCATATAAGGAGAATAGATGTATGTAGTCATGTTTTATTTTCAAACACTGGATGATGGAGGCGAACTTGTTTTTAGTTTTTGGAAATAAGGGAAGTAAGCATTCATTAGATCATGGTCACCAACAATATCCTCAAAATGCAATGAGAAGTTACGTGTGTTCAATGACCATATTGTCAAACATCCTTTTGCTTGAGTTGAATATAAACTGTATTCAAGTTGATAAGAAGCGTTTTACCTAAGTGTTTGTAGCTCAACAACAATTTTTAACAGAGAGAGAAATTTGTTTATTGAAATTTTCCTATTAGATGCAAGGATTTAATATATTTAACACAATAAAATGCAATGTAAAAAAGTCCATGTTGTGTTACTCTTTTTGGGTTGAAAGCCAATCTATCCATTGTCAAGCCTTGTGATCGAAGTATGGTTCGTGCACATGCCAATTGAACAAGAAATTTCTCTCTTGTCAAACAACTTCTAGTTTTTGATTCATTATACCTACAAACTCTGGTAATAGGTGTCTAATTATACATTATTCCATATTTGAAAAAATGGAGCATTTCTTTTTGTTGAATAGTGCCAATTGTTGGAATTGTTTACGAGTAGGGGGTGATCTTGAGGGCTCTGGTGTGAGGGTTTACAGTCGTGAGCAGATGTTGAACTCCATGGAAGGGTGCAAAGGAGGGAGCTCCACTCCCTCCTACAAGCAGGCTGTAGCCAGCCGAGGAAAGAAGCCAATATAAGAGGTCAAAGGTACTGCTGAAGTAGGGAAAGAAAGCATGGAAGAAGAGCAGGAGGGAAATACAGCAAAGGAGAGTAATAGCATAAAATACAAGGAGGAAGACGATAAGGAACAGGGGGCAAAAACCAAGGTACAAAAGGGTCCATGTAAACCCAAAACCAAAGTCAGACCTAGAGTAGTTCTGAACGATCCTGCTCTGCAGGCACACAGGGACCACATGAGGACATATGCTATCATCTGTAAATTCATGGGAGTATGGCCCACTGAAAAAGAATTACAGACATGGATTAAATATCATTGGAAACCAAAAGGAAGAATTGACCTACAGCTTGGATCAAAGGGATTCTTCACTGTGGTCTTCACAAATATTGAGGATAAAGATAGAGTGTTTGAAGTGGGGCCCTACTTCTTCGTGACAGCTGGCCTCTACATGAGGCCGTGGATGATGAACTTTTTCCCGGAGCAGGAGACATTTACCTCAGTTCCAGTATGGGTAAGGCTTTAATCCCTTCCTCTTGATTATTGGCAAACAGAGTCGTTAATAGCCATAGGAAATAAATTAGGACATTTTGTCAAAGCATCTGAAGCCACCAGAAGGGGAAAATACACTTCCTTTGCACAAATTTATGTGGAAATGGATCTATCCGGAGCCCTACCGGATGAGGTTATTTTGGAGGTTTTTGATGAAGAATGGGTTCAAACAGTTGATTATGAACATATTCCATTTAGATGTCGCAGATGCCATGAGCACTGACACCTTTTCAGGGATTGCCCTCTCAATAAAATAGAGAATAAGAGCAAAGCTACCACCATGAAAGATACTGAAAGCTTTCATAAAGTAAACCATAAAAGAAAAGGGGGCAAAAGGGGAATTAAATAACATCAAGCAAAAGGGCCTCAGGTCAGTCCGAACAGGTACCAAGTGCTCGAAGAAGGAGAAGAGACAAAAAAAGCAAATCAGAGTATGGAGGTAAGTCCAGAGGAGGAGGAGGAAGACAAGGAGCATACAAAGGATGATAATAAACATACAGAGGCTATGATGAGTGATGTAGAACTGGATATGGACCAGGAAATGACCCAGAGTGAGATGGAAATGGAGGACCATGAGCTATAGGAGATTCTTGAGAGAGAAAACCTAGATTTGGAAGGGTTCTTGAAACAAGGAACCATGGGAGGGGTAGACTCGTTACCTCAAGAGGAGTTCACTAGAGTACAACAGCTGTACTTATGGAAAACCTAGAATACAGGGATGGTCAGGCAACGTAATACTGCAAAACAGGGTAGCGAAGGGGTGAAAACTTTGAAAAACACACCAGGATTAGCACCTAGATGCCCAGGTAAGAAAAGAGGTAAAAAAAAGCAGAATGAGTTGTTGATGGAATGTGGAAAGCTAATGATAGATTCAGGTAAGATGAAAGACCTAACCAGTTACTCCTTCACAAATCTTTAATGATGAAGTTCACTTCTTGGAATATAAGGGGTCTTGGTAGTAAAAGGAAGCAAAGATTAATTAGTAACAGAATGAAGCAAGAAGCTCCGGATATGATTTTTATCTAGGAAACTAAATGTTCCATTCAGAAAATTAAAGAATTATACAGCAAATGGCTCAATCGTTTTGAGTTTTTAGAAGTCAAGGCAGAAAATTTAGCAGGTGGCATTCTTACTCTTTGGAACCCCCAAAAGATTGGGATAATAGATGCTGAGGCTTCTAGAAATTATTTATCAGTGGTTATTCAACCTGTGGGGGATAGGGAGATCTATCTGGTCACGAATGTTTATGGCCCTCAGAGAATGGATGATAAACTCAGGTTTATAGATTCTCTGGTGGATCTCAGAGCAAGATTTGGAGATATACCCTGGATTTTGGGTGGTGATTTCAACATGATCAAATCATTATCGGAGAAAAAAGGGGGCACTAGGACCCTAAATAAAGACTCCTTAGCTTTTCAAACATTTATGGATTCTATGAAGCTAGTTGACATTGTTTCCAGTAATGGTCTCTTCACTTGGAACAATAAAAGAGGAGGAGAGTCTCTAGTTGCATCAAAGTTAGACAGATTCATCATCTCAGAAGACCTTATGCTCAATAATAAGGAAATGGCAGTGAGTATTCTCCCCTTTGGAGGATCAGATCACTAGCCTGTCCAACTGGAGGTCAAAGGCTTAGGTACGCCCAGGAATAGACCTTTCAGATTTGAAAATATCTGGCTCACCCATCCAGATTTCATCAACAACATTTCAGGTTGGTGATCTAAATATTTACACATTCAGGGTACAAGTATGTTCCTTCTTCACAAAAGATTAAAACATATCAAGTGCAAGCTAAAATATTGGAACAAGAATGAATTTGGTAACATTTTTGAAGGAAAAAATTTGTTGAAAACAAATTGCAGGAACTAAACCAAGCCCTTATCACGGTTGGCTTTGATAAAGTCAGAAATGAGAAAGCTACCAAACTCCAGCAAGAATGGGAGAACTTTTGTAAACAAGAAGAAATATTTTGGAGACAAAAATCTAGAGTGCAATGGCTAAAAGAAGGAGAGCGAAACACCAAATTCTTCCACAGATCCACCTTGGCAAACAGAGCCCATAATAGAATCTCTTCGATCAAGGATGAGGGAGGGAAACTTCTCAGTTCCCACAAAGACATAGAAGCTATGCTAGTCCAGCACTTTCGTGGGATAGCAAAGGAAACCATCTCAGACAGAGAGCATTTCATCAAGGATTTAACAAGACATATACCCAGACTAGTGTCCAGAGAGGATAACTTTAACCTCAATAGGCCAGTGACTGAAGAGGAGATCAGTGAGGTCCTCAAGGAAATGCAGAATGGTAAAGCGCCAGGCCCTGATGGTTTCAATGTTGATTTCTTCAAAGCTTGCTGGAATATTGTTAAACAGGACATTCTAAATGTAGTAGAAGATTCCAGGAGGAATAGAACTATTCTGAAAGCACTCAACACCTCTTTCATCTCTCTGATCCCTAAACAGGATAATGCCCTCACTCCAGATAAGTTTAGACCCATAGCATTGTGCAATGTGGTTTACAAGATAATATCCAAGGTTGTAGCCAACAGACTCAAACCTCTTTTTCCCACTCTTGTGTCTGGGGAACAATCTGGTTGTGTGGAAGGTAGGCAAATTCTCAATAATATCATTCAACCACATGAGGTGGTGGACTCACTGACTAGCAACAAGAAGGCTGGAATGATCATGCAACTGGACCAAGCCAAAGCTTATGGCAAGTTGAATTGGACCTATATTAAGAGGGTTCTTATTTCTTTTGGGTTTGATCACAACTGGGTCAAATGGGTCATGGCCCTGGTAACTTCTCCCAGTTTTTCTATTTTGTTAAGTGGTTGCCCCTCCGAGACTTTTATTCCTTCAAGAGGGCTTAGGCAGGGTGATCCACTCTCTCCCTTTCTCTTCATTCTCATGATGGAAGGACTGGGCCAGTCCATCAAGTAGGCAAAGGAAGACGGCAAAATCAAGGGTCTACAACTTTCTGAGAATGGACAGTCCTTAACTCATCAACAATTTGTGGATGATACCATGCTGCAAGGAATCCCTACGGTCAAAGAGGCTCTAGCATATAAACAACTTCTAAGTGACTTTTCCATGGCTTCAGGTATGGAGGTTAATCTTTCCAAATCCAAGATTTTTTTCTTTAATACCAATATTGCTATTCAAAGGAATATCTCTAGAATTTTGGGCTTTCAAAGGGATTTCCTTCCTTCAAAATATTTGGGTGTTCCTCTAACTGCTAAACCTCTGCATAAGAGCATATGGGAGCTGGTGATTAACAAGATGCAGGATAAAATTAGAAATTGGACCATCAGAACTTTAAACTTGGCTAGTAGATTGGTGCTTACGAAGGCTGTTCTTCAATCTATCCCAGTTTTCATGCTTTTAGCTCTCCCTGCACCAAAAGGAGTCTTACAACAATTCAGATCCATTCAAAGAGATTTCCTCTGGGGCAAGGGGGAGAATAGAAAGAAATGGGCCTTGGTAGCCTGGGAAAAGATTTGCAAACCTAAAAATCATGGAGGTCTTGGTTTGGATGATCCAGAGGTTCTAAGCAGGGCTCTAGGCGCTAAACTTTGGTGGCGTTGGGTTAAAGAACCAAAGGCTCAGTGGGCTAGTATTTGGAAAGAGAAATATGCCAGTACTTGGCAAATTAACGATCATATAAGGATGTTTGGAAGTATAAAGGGCTCATATATCTGGAATAAGGCATGGGAGAATAGAGGCTTAGTTCAAAAGAATAGCTTCTGGGAAATCAGAGAGGGAGATCTGGCACTATTTTGGGAAGACAAATGGCAATAAGAACTGATACTGTTAAAAGAGGATTTTAAGGACCTCAAGATAGAGACAGACATCATAGGGCTATCTAAGGTTAAATATTTCTGGGATCAAACCAATAATGCAGGTAAATGGAGAAACGCGAGGAACATTGTCTACAGGGAAGATAGCCCCTTGAAAGCAAAAGGAGAAGCTCTTATGAAAATGTTGGAACAAAGGAAGATTCTAGTACTAGGGGGGCATGCTCAGTTAAGATGGGGCAACAACAAAGAGGGCACCTTCAATATTAAGGAGGAAAAATGCATACTCCTTGAGCTGGATTCTGTTGCTCCGGATAGAATGTGGCAGAATCTATGGAGGTATCATGGCTCGATGAAGATTAAACTCTTCATGTGGCTGGCCTACCAAAGGAAAATTTTGACTTGGGACAACATTTGGAAAAGGGGGGTTGTGGGGCCTTCCAGATGCCAGCTCTGTGAGGCCCAAGAGGAAACTATGGAACACCTCCTCAACAGTTGCATCTTCACCTCTAGATTGTGGGACTCTTTTGTCACCATCTTCCAAAAGAAAGATAGGGATAGAGGGAGTATTATCAATACCCTAAACAACTGGAGGAGGAATTTTTATGATTTTGAAATTCTGTGCTCAGCTTGGGCTCTCATTCCTAGCTTCATTATTTGGAATGTCTGGAAAGAAAGGAACAACAGGATCTTTAAAAATGAAAAGAGACCTTTCCAATGTCTTTTTGAGCAGACATTAAGACAAATTAGGGAGACAGTTAGTACGACTGTGAGAAATCCCCCTAAGAATCCACCTTCAAATATTGAAATGATGATTCTCAGACAGTTAGGCATGCAGGGGCTTCTTCCTCAAGACCTAGATAGAACGGTTAGGATAATGGATACTGAGCAGGACTTTTGACTTCCTCCCTCTCAGGGCTTTCTGAAGTATAACATTGATGGGGCCTCTAAAAGCAACCTGGGTATTGCTGGCTTTGAAGGGGTGTTAAGGGATGAATCAGGTTCTACCATTTCCATCTTCCATTTCCATTTAGGTAGAGCCACTAACAACATGGAAAAACTAATGGCTATGGAGCAATGCTTAGAAATCCTAGTGAAGGATAATCGGCAAAATGTGATTATTGAAGCTGACTCTGAGCTAATCATTAACTCAGTCAAAAGAATCAGCTGGGGCACGAGGCCGGATAAGGTTTCAAAAAATTGGAGGTTGATCCAAGTCTTTCAACGGATCCAACTCCACCTCATGAGCCTACACACAGTAAGTTTTAACCATGTTCGAAGGAAGGCTAACAAACTGGTGGATTTATTGCCCAACCAAGGAGTGAATTGTACCATTAACAGAGTCGCGATGGGTTGGAGGGGGTTGTCTTAGAACAAACTAAAGGAACAGTGTGGCTACCAAGCCGATGAAGATATGATGGTGTATTGCAACAAAGCTATGGAGGCTTTGGCCAGATAGATTGGTTTCGATATGAGTTGCTGCTTTTTCCTCATTTTTACCCTTCTTTGGTTGCTCGGTAGATCCTGCTGCCTGGGTAGTTGGTCGGAGGGTTGGGACTGTACTTTACAGGGGTTCATCAACTGGTGCAGAGGGGTTGGAGTGAGAAGCTGAATTCTGGGCTTTCGTGGTGGTCAAGATTTCCTTGCTTCTCTTCACGGGGACGTAATTCCGCCCGCAAAGTGGTTTTCTGGTCATCGGGCGCCTTTAAAGCAAAAAGTGGTTTTTAAGTTTTGGGAGCAATCCCACTCAAGTCACTACACATGGCAATGGGGTGGGTACGAATACCACCCTCATCGCATGCTAACCTACAGTAATTTAGGCCCGTGCAATATGATCTTGGGCCGTCAGATCAAGCACGAAGGATCGATGGCTAGGATTCATCATGCTTGTTAGTGACTCCATGTGGTTAGGAGGCGGGCATTTTGGCAAGGCAATATCTTCCTCTGCCATTGGATCAAACTTGGGAGATCTACGGTCAAGATCCTTCATTCTTGTCAGTGGGTCCATACGATTAACCGTCGGGCTCCTTGGCACTGCGATTTCTTCCTCCATCGTTGGATCAGGCAGGATGTTTAGATGATGGCTATTAAAGGCTTCAACACTGATTTCAGTTTTGATTTAGATATTTCTTTGGTTTGAGTGTTAGTCCCCCATTCGGTTTGTGGTGAGTTGATTGGATAGCATTGGCATGGTCGGGCACTTGAGGGTTTTTATTGTTTTGTTTGGGAGGGTTCAGGGTTTACACCCTTAACTTGTTGGGTGGTTGATTTTTACCGGTCCATGGATCCACTTGGATGGTTGTATTTTATGTAAATTATTTTCTGATTTAATGACAATGAAGGTATGACTCTTGCTTTAGCAAAAAAAAAGAATAGTGCCAATTGTTGGATCAAAAAATTCATTCCAATTGGTGTCACTTTTAGTTGTTGTAGATGCTCTGAAAATGCTCTCAACACCATTGATCAAACCATCTTGAATATGATAGTTGTGCCAATCAATTCCACAAACATATTTTGTTTGAGCACAATGGTAGATGGCAATTGCATTTCATGTTTCTATGGTGATTTGTATTTTTTGATCCAATTGTATTGTCATACACATTTAATGTGATCGTTTCGGTATTGATGAGGGACAACCTTTTTTTATTATGTTCTTGCACATTTTTGTTCAAGTATAAGAGGTATGGAAATGTTGGATCATTTGGTGGGAATCTATAACAATGCTGGTTCAATTATGCAAGATCATCGTCGATATGCAAACATGTTCTAAGTCTATTTAAGATGGATTTGAAGCCTTTGTTTTCTTGTCACACCATTTTCTTTAGCTTCTAAGTTTTGACATTGTCTTTCCAAAAACTATAAGAAGTAGTGGTTACTTTAAGACTTGGATGCTCAAATATCCAACGATCATGTATAGAATGTGCTTGGAATAGGTTGCCACAAAATATTATGTCAAGATTTCCAAATGGCATAGTTGGAGTGTGCATGATTTCATGAAGTTGTTTGTCAATGTTATATAGAGTCAAGAGTCAATCAATGATGCTTTATCTATAAGCAAAAGTTTGGAGTGTTCATATTCTTTTCTTAACATATCAAGCGTGTTAAAAGTCGATGACCTCATGCTTCATGGTGAAAGTGGCAAGTGTAAAGTTGAATGTATTGTGACACCATTTGCATTATATGCAGCCTTGCCAGTAAAAGCAACTATGAGGCCCATTCTTTCTAATGGGTCACTTTGTAGGTCTTTGTTATAGTATCACAATAGTGTGTGGTGAAGTGCTTGCACAATGAATGTCTTTCCTGTTCACCCATATCCAGTAAGAAACAAATAAAATGGGTTGCATGGATTGTTTTTTTCCATCATATATATATATATATATATATATATATATATATTACAGATTGTTGTTCCTTATTTATTTTTCTGCTAATGTCATGATATGCTATTGTAATCAAAATAGAGGGATGTTTAACGAATAAAATGGTTTTTATATACAAGGTTTGGATGTTTTTAGATTGCATTTTCTCTATTAGGTCATGTTGAATATCATATTTCTCGTCAAGACAAGTATTGGTGTCATTTTCTAATGGGAAGTTAAGTAGAAACATCTCCTTGTTTTTGGATGTAATTGTAGTAGAAGCAAGGTCAGTATCTCCCCATGTCGAGATTGAATGGAAATTTTGTTTTTTAGTAGCACCAATAATGTATTTTTGGGAAAAGGATGCCTCAATCCATGTCTCATTATCTTTTTTAATGCGTATTCAGATTCTATCTATGGGGTATATAACATCATTTTTTTCTCTATAATGTTTTAAGGGTCCTTTTGTTCATTATACGGATGAATCGTATGACACACATGTTTTATTTTTTTGTAGATGTTTTTGTAGCCAAATAGTATGAAGCATATTTTTCTAAGCAATTTTTTTCAAGTTCAGTGGGTCATGCAACATATCTATCAATGGTTGACATGCACATAATATCTTCAGAGTTATCAGATTCTTGTTGTAGGAGAATAGGTCCTTTACGTATCCATGTTATTTTTTCAGCTGGAGCCATGTTAATGAAAATTGAATTTCTAGAGGATGAGTACAAAGCCAATGAAAGAATAATTGTAGAATTTTCCACTGTAGATCAACAGATTATGCCAAGTACAACAAACTTGCAGAAGCTTAATCGATTATGAGCAAGATCAAATAGAACAAATATAACTAAGAATGAGAAAGCAATCACACATGAACACAGAAGAATACTCTGGGAAAAGCCTCAGCTAAAAACCCCGATCTCTATAATATCATACAAGTGGAAATATGTTCGGATTACACAAAGCATTAGCTCAAAAGCTATCCTGCTCTCATTACAATCCCTATGTTGATCATAGATAGTCAAAGGCTTCTCACAAACCTTCTCCTCTGCCCCCCAATCCTCCTATTTTCTTGCGCAGTTTTTCCTGGGGTCCAGTGCTTCCACTTGTGTGAATTCCCACCTCAGACTGCTCACTTGGCTCGATAGTGATTGCGTAATCTTGAAGGAGATAATTCCTTCTACATGGATGAGTTTCCTATATAGGAAAAATCCTCCAACTGATAGTACATTGTCCCATCCTTTGATCTCAACTGGGTCTCTGACTGAACTAACATGCATGAGTTATTTATCAGAGAATATTCAGTTATTTGGAGAGCAACAGTTACATGCATGCAAGCATTAACTAACCGAACTCACAATTAATTCTACAAACTGTTAAAACTAATCTAACTGGACTTAACTCAGATAACTAAGCTAACTAATTACAACTCAATGTACAACTCATCCTGATCTCCTTAATCAAAGGATAACTTCCTCAATCAATGGAGAAACTGTTGCATGTCTTCACATAGACATCATGTTTGATTTCCTACAATTAATTAACTCAAGATGAATTAACTAATTATTTTATAAATAGCTGCTAAGATCAAATTCGAATTTTACTTCTCAATTTTAGTCCAGGGACTAACAAAAAATGGAATCCATCCCGAAATGTTATTTATAACAATGCTATTTTTAGCACTTCCATTTTTCATTCCTTGTTGCTACGTCCAACACTGGTACCCGAACTGCTATTTATAGCAGTGCTATTTTTAGCACTTCTACTTTTAGCATTTCTTGTTGCTATTTTGAACAATAATATGAACAAGCTGTTGACTTCCAAGCCTACAAATATTTTAATTTTGTTGCCTTCATTACATAAGCAAATTTCATATTCCTTTGAAAGAATATGTTATTGTGCAGTCCATCTCTGTCACATAGGAGTTGCAATATGTTGTTGAAGCATAGGCATCAAAAATGAATTGAGAATTTGTGTTTTCTTTCCAAAATGCCATGATTTTTTTGAAAATGCAATTATCCACACATGACAGGGATTTATTTTCAGTAGTACGATATGTCGAATAATGCAAGAGCAAAGGGGTAATATATATTCTTTTGTTGTAATCCCAAGACCAATTAGGATGTTGGAAATAGCAACAAGAAATGATAAAAATAGAATCTAGAATATTCCAATTTAATTTGTCCTTGAATTAAATTGTGAATTTTGAACTTAGTCTTAACAGTAACTTGGAAAAGATTAAGTAATTCATCTTGAATTAATTAGTTGGAGAAATTCAAGTTAGAATTCTTTATGAAGTCATGCAAGAGTTATCCCTTGAATTAAGGAGATATGGCTGAGTTATATTTGAGTTGTAATTAGTTAACTCAGTTTACTGAGTTAAGTCCAGTTAAATTAGTTCCAAACTGTTTAAGGAACTAATAGAGAGTTAACAGTCAGTTGATGCATGCATGCATCCAACTAGTGCTACTCAGTAAACTGAAGATTCTCTCATAAGAAACTCATGCATGTCTATTCTGAGAAAGACCCAGTTGAGTTAAATGTCAAGGACAGTGTACTATCAATTGCATGTGTTTTCCTATAAAGGAAACCAAAGCATGCAGTCAAGGTAAGGTTCTGTTGTGCCCTACAACAACCCCCCATTTCATAACATTTTTATCACAAACAATTTACATATGAAATGGGTCCCTTTTAAAAATTTTAATTGGCATTAATAAACTTGTTCGGATAAGGTATGATAATCAAATGAATTTGTGCATAAAACCCTTGTTGAACAAATAATAAGCAATTTTTGGTTAAGTCCGAAAAAGCAATCGCAAGGTCGTTTGCCATCTTGGTTCTTCCCGATGCGATATCGCTATCGGCCATCGGCGATAGCCAATGCACACACAGAAAAATCACATGCCTTTTCCCCGATGCGACACGATATCGGTGATCAACTATCGGTGCTACTTCTTGTGAAAAATGTTTTAAAGCTCCGACCCGATGCGATATCGCTATCGGCAGTCGGCAGAATCCTACGCATTTTCATAAGACGTTCAGATCTTTTCCCCGATGCGATATCGCTATCGGTAGTCGGTAAATCAATTGATATACATTTAGGGATTATGTTCGCGTGCTAATATGATACAATGTCGCAATCGGCATTCGCTAAAATCTTTCCCAAATGATAATGTCACTCACACTCCCGATGCGATGCGATGACGCTTAATGATGACCTGAGTCCCTAAAAGGTGATTATTTCAAAGCATTAAAGTTATATTTAAATCCGATTTGACAAAAGCACAGATTTCAAAATGCCGTTAAGTAAAGGGATAAGGTAATGCATGCGTATTTAAAGCTTTGCCCCTTCGAATTAACGAGCAATTACGATTAGACCTTTGAAAAAATCTATTGCACGCTTTAAGGGGTCATTCGGTTTAATAACTTAAGTAATGGTCATTTATGGAGCTGCAGGCTGTAAAATCACCATCATTGCATCTGCGATGCCTTCTCAAATCATTAGATCCGCAGCCACTTTTAGAAATAATCTCACCACGCTTCAAATAATATATCTATCCCGTTATGGATCGTCATTGTTATTTCTTTGTTACGATTTCTCTTGCATTTGTGTAGAATTCAACTGT
Organism: Pinus tabuliformis; assembly: GCA_031772625.1. Classification (NCBI taxonomy): domain Eukaryota; kingdom Viridiplantae; phylum Streptophyta; class Pinopsida; order Pinales; family Pinaceae; genus Pinus; species Pinus tabuliformis. The sequence goes on from CM062815.1 coordinate 841,533,940, forward strand.
CGAGAGAAGTCTGAATATGATGGGAAAGAAGTTCAAGAAGGTGGCAGGTTCTACTGCGACACCTGTCTCAGGCCAAGCTGCTATAGTTTCAAAGAAAGGCTTAATCTCAGATACTACATGCACTGGTATTCCTGGCACTACATGGCAAGGAACATACAATTTGCTAGAAGCAGAACAACCAGAAACGACAGTAACGGAGGCAAGTGTGGATGAACTAAGAAAGTCTGAGGCAACTCTTAAAGATCTGGCTGACTCCTTTCTGCACAGAATAGCAGCCAGAGAACAAGTCTTGCCTTATACTGATGTGGTACGTTGGGCAATTGAAGAAATTACTCTCACTGATAGAACCTTCCATACTAAGGATGGAAGGATTTTCGGTTCCTTCAAGCCTGACGACTTGAGACGGATGTATCATTTGCCCAAACCCGAGCAAGTCTATAAAAGAGCCTTTGTAGAGAAGTTCGCCAAAGAGAATGAATCACCATCCGAACCTCTCCGAGATTGGAGGCAAAATCCAGCAAAACACAAGCAGGATATGTCGGGTAAATACTCCAATGCTTCTTTGGCTTCACCTTATTGCTATGCTGGAATTATGATGTGTAGATTGTGGGGATTTCATGATTCTGCAAATATCCATGTTGATATGGTTCCCTTAATGGAAGCGGCCGTCAATAGTATAATCATGGATTGGGCCACTATTCTGTCTGATAAGTTGGTCATAACTATTCGTGAGTTTAGGGCCAAAACCAGAGTCACCGAGAGAAAAATCCCACCCTTCTATTACTCTGCTTACATTATGGATACCCTTTGTTTTAATTCTGAGTTTCCTGTCCTTGGTTGGAGATGGACAACCCATGACCCAACACCTATTCATTTGTATCATCGGAAATTGTGGAAACCCTCCCACAAAGACCATTTGTATCAAATTTGCAATGGTTTTATGGTTCCCGTTCACTATTCTATTTTTGACAGACCTATCCCTAGAATTTCTTATGAAGCTTCTTTTGACCTACCAGCCGTAGCCCATTGGTTCGACGAAGAACATTTTTCCTATATCAGAGTTTTTGGAAGCAAGGCTAGGCCACATGTTCTCCCCTTGTACATCCCAGATAAATTGTTAGCCCGGGAAATCTCTTATCAGATCATGTCTGAGGGTGTCACACAAACTCTCAAAGAGGAGAAGAAGAGAGGATGGCCCTCTTTTCCTTTAAGAATTGGAGTTTATATGCTGCTAAATTATAAGCATGCAGAAAAGGAAGCAGCAAAACTCCAAATGGTATCTCTAGCTTCTATTCCAAATAGACTCTATGACCCAAAAAAGACTGCTTTCATTGCCTTGGAACAGGCCAAGCTGACAAAGGTTGTTCATCAAGAAGACCAATTTGACGACCTGTTCATGAGTGCCGATTCAATAAGCCAAGTCAAACAACTTGCTGCAATGAGATATGAAGATGTGGAATTAACTGAATATAATAAACTTAGAAAGCAAAGGTTGCAAACTTTGCCTCTAGATTTATTATCCACAACCCCAACATCATCCTCAAGCAAGCCTGATCAGCTGGAAATAAATTCACCTCCCGTTACAATTAGAGAACAGGAGGAAAGGCAAAACAAGCTGCAGGCAGAAAGGCATAGAAGAGAACAGATAGAAAGGCAGCAAAAAGCACAAATTGAACAAGAGCAAAGAAAGCAAAGGGAGTTAGAAGAACAGAGGAAAAGAGAAGAAGAAGAAAAAGCAAAGAAAGAACTGGAAGATAGGCAGAAAAGGGAATTGGAGGAACAACAACGAAGAGCACAAGAGGAGCAACAGCGGGAGGCATTCGAGGAACAGCAGAGGATTGAACAAGAGAAAGAACAGAGTAAGCAAATCTCTGTTGATCCTGAATTGATTAAAGAATGGAACCAATTCGATTCCATTATAAGTGGTAAGGAAGCCTCCAAAGACTCTGACGCCTCAAAGACTCCCGATACTACTTCTTCTCCGGTTCTAGAAGGAACCAGCGGCCCACCCATGGTACAGAATGTTGAGGTAATTACTCAAGACCCATCTGATCAAATTGATCTTCAGGTAGAGGAAATTCCTCCCCTAGACATTTTCTACAGCCCTAAGCATAGAGCTGTTGTAAGGCGCTCGAGGAAAAGGCGAAGGCTTGATCAACCTTCTGTTTCAACTGAGCAAACAGTCACGGGCAATGTCGTCTGGAAGGGAGAATTAGATCCCTCTGAAGATTTGACAAAGCTGTCGCAATTTGCGGGAGCTTATTCAGCGGCAACCATTGACAAAGCATCCAAAGTGAGTCTTCTTTTGAAGACTAAAGAGCATGAGGTATACACATTGCAAGCAGAAGTGATAGAGGCAAGGAATAAGGCAGCGCAGGTAGAAGAACAATTGCTGGCCCAACAACAAGAGAATCATTTGTTAACCCAGCAAATTGAAAAACTGAGGATAGACCAAAGTGGCATTCAGAAAGCACAAGAATTGTCAGAGGCATTATCCCAGTTGAAGGCATCGAATGAGCTGTTGATGAAATCTAAAGAGGAGCAAATAATTCAGCTGTCAGCACAGCTTGAAGGTATCAAAGGTGCCAAGAGTATTGATGATTTCAGAACAGAGGCAACTCGAATAAACAGCGCATTGATATCTCAGACCAGACTCTTGTGCCAACAACTGGTTGAAGCTGAGATACTTTGTGAAACATCTACAGCAGTATGTGAACAAATCGAGAAAGCCAGGAGTAACTTGGATCAGGCTGAAGACGATATAACAGAGTATATTGAATGGCAAGAAACTCCAGAAGGGCAAGCGGCAAATTTGTCTCGAATCTGTGTAACATACAAGGACATACTTTTCATGGAATGGAACACACAGGTAATGAAGGCGGAAAGGGCGGCATCCAGATGCAAAATGATTGCCAGAAACATGATCAATCTAGTCAATGATACATTGTACCTGGCAAACATGATTTCACAATGCACACCTGGAAACATAACAACCGCAAACATGCTGGAGCACAGGAATTATCCTGAGCTGGAGACACAAGGGCGGTTAATTGCTGGAGTGAATACCTTGACCGCCGACGCATACTGGCTTTTCCTGATTAAACCACATTCTCAAAGGTCGGCCCTTAACTGCCTAACAAATGCTCTCCGATACCTGATTGCCGATATCCAAGATGCCACATACGATGCACAGCTGACTTCACGCCTCAATACTCCACCAGAAGTAGAGCCAATGCTGGCGATATGTCAGCGAAGGAGTAAAGGCAAAGAGACCTCTGACTGAAGCATCGCCGCCGACTGCCGAATCACCAAAATGCAAAATGATATTTGTTAATGTCGATTTGTTAGTTTTTAGTTTTAGATATTTAGATATTTAGATTAGCATAGTATTTATAGACCCTTTCATTGTTTTGGAAAGGGTCGTAAAATTTTGTAAAAGACTTAAAGGCTGAAGTTTACACTATTGTGCTTCAGTCTATATTCTTTTTGAAACTCGACCACTGGTTCTTAATTTTACTTGGAAGGCTGTTTTAAGTAAATTGTGCACTATTGTCGTTTGCTTGGAATGCTTTCTGGTTGGAAGGAAGGACCGCGACATAGCGATTAATATATTGGATTGATCAAACAGCTTGCATGGTACTATTATCTGTATCTGTTCTTCTTTCTATTATATGAATTGCTGTGTTATTATTTTGCTATTATTGATTACATGTATGCGATATAACAGCAAGTCTGCATTTCATATCACTATTGAATGTTTTGTGATTTGTTATCTCTTTTACTTATGCGTGTAACAATGATATAAATGACTGAGTGCGGTAATTCGCTATTATCGCTCTGCATAACTATTTATGCAGAGCAATCTCAAATGATTTAAACATTTATGCTTACTGTTAGTGACATCTATATGCCTGCCATTAAGCATAGGTTATCAAACGCTGCATTATCTGAATTGATAAGTCCCGGGATTAGCTTATAGTTATTATATTTCTTTTATAGTTTAGTTATTTGTTTATTATCACTTCATATCATAAATCATTCATCCATCCCGTTTACTTATAATCTTTGGGAAACTGGTCCCATTATCCCCAGTCGGAGCCACTATTCCAAACGGAAAAGGAGCTGCACTAAGTTCCGGACCGGGTGGTTTCCCCGATGTTGTTGCAACGAATTTCGGGGCATCAACATTTTTGGCGCTAGAAGGAGGGCCATCGACTGTGAATGGCAAGTAGGTCCAATTCTGCAAACCATTCTAAGAGTAATTCCCCCTCCAAACCCTCTTCCCCTTCTCAATCACATGCTGGTTCTCCAGCACACGATCGAGAAAAAGAAGAGTCAACCACCACTGCTCACACCCATCATATTTCAGAACATTTAAGTCTTGAATCCCCTGAAGTTCAGTCTCTTATCCATAAACTTCAGAGCTTCTCGATTTCGCCTCAGAAATCTGAAGTATCACAAAGCAGTGTGACTTCGCAGTTAAACTTATCCCATCCACTCACCAGACTTCAAAGTGAAAAACTCGGTATTGAACCTACTGAGTTTCCTTTACCAAAAAGGAAAAAGGCTAAGAAGATTACTGAAGTATCTGATAGTGAAGATTTTTCTTCCATATCCTCCATCTCCACTCCTCCTCTGCGAAGTCAACCATCCACTCCTTCGTTACACACTGTTGTTCATCAGGGAATAAGTACTACAGCGTCTCAAACTACTCACTCTTCAACAATTTCTTCTCCTCAGTCATCTGGAATCTCAACAGTAGTAACAACTATTATCGCCAGCATAATGGCAGATCCATGGACTACGCCAGGCGCAGTCAATATGCCCGGACCATTACATGATCTACCCGATGATCCCGAAAAATGGTTGCCTAAATTCAATCCAGATAACGGAACACAAGCTGAAGAACATATTAACAATTTCATGTTAGCAGTTAATTTGAAAGGAGTGACAGAACAAGATGTTGTTGTAAGGCTTTTCCCTTATACTCTGCAAGGATCGGCAGGATCCTGGTACTTCTCTTTACCTTCTGGTTCTATTACCAGCTGGACCACATGCCAAGAGCAGTTCCTTACCAAATATGGAGATGACAGGTCTCTGGCGACTTTAATAAATGACCTCTCCAATTTGAGAATAGAACATAGGGAACCAATAAAGGAGTTTAATGCTCGATTCAACATAGACTTTGATGATAGAGGCATCATTCTGATTCAGGTTGGATGTTTTTTGTTTACGGATTTGCTGGAGCAACAACACTAGAGAGAAGTGTTGCATGCAGAACATTACAAAGGTTTAGGATCAGGATCGAGTTGAGTTCCTTTCTTGTTGAGAGGGAGTGTTGAAAATAGCAACAAGAAATGATAAAAATAGAATCCAGAATATTCCAATTTAATTTGTCCTTGAATTAAATTATGAATTTCGAATTTAGTCTTAACAACAACTTGGAAAAGATTAATTAATTCATCTTGAATTAATTAGTTGGAGAAATTCAAGTTAAAAGTCTTTCTTAAGTCATGCAAGAGTTATCCCTTTAATTAAGGAAGTTATCCCTTGAATTAAGGGGATATGGTTGAGTTATATTTTAGTTGTAATTAGTTAACTCAATTTACTGAGTTAAGTCCAGTTAAATTAGTTCCAAACTGTTTGAGGAACTAATAGAGAGTTAATAGTCAGTTGATGCATGCATGCATCCAACTAGTGCTACTCAGTTAACTGAAGATTCTCTCATCAGAAACTCATGCATGTATATTCTGAGAAAGACCCAATTGAGTTAAATGTCCAGGATAGTGTATTATCAGTTGCATGTGTTTTCTTATAAAGGAAACCAAAGCATGCAGTCAAGGTAAGGTTCCTTGAGGATTGCGCAATTCTGACAGAGTGTGAGATCAGTGTGAGAGATCAGTGTTCCACTTGGTTGAGAGTCTTCCACTTGGTAACAGTAGGATCACCCAGGAGAAACCGCGTAAGGAAATAGGAGGCTTGGAGGGAAGAAGAGAAGGCTTGTGAGAAGCCTTGATTTCTTGTGAGCATTTGTGAGTATTGTACTGAGAGCTGGCTAGCTGTGAGAGCTATGGTTTTGTATAATCTCTATGTATTTCCACCTTCATCTGTGAGGATTGTACTGAGAGATGGCTAGATGTGAGAGCTAAGGATTTGTATAATTCTTATGTATTTCCACCTTGTATGATAATATAGATAGTGGGCTTTTTAGCTGAGGCTTTCCCCTAAGTATTTTCCGTGTTTCATGTGCATTGATTCTTCTTCTGGTTATATGTGTTCAACTCGATCTTGCTCAAATATTTTAAGCTTCCGTAAATTAATAGTAGAAGTAGGTTATAGTATTTTTCTTTGGTTATGTTGCATTACCGGGTTAACCTACAACAAATTTTCTACATGGTTTCAAAGCTAGATCTATAGAGAGAATTTCTACATGGTCTCAGAGCTGGATGTGTAGAAAATTTCTACATAGGAAAATATCAAATGTTATGTTGTTTTAATAGGCTTTGTCTTGTAAAAGAGAAGATCTTTTTTTTTCATTTCTTGATCATCATAGTAATTATTGTGAAAAGGTTGCAAGATACAAGTTTCATCAATCAATACAAAAGGGAAACCAAATCTATAGCTAGAATGTCTATGCCTTTTGCAAGTTTTCGTGTGATGGTGAGTATGAATTTGAATCATTTCATTTGGAAACATTGTTGAATCACAAGTCAAATAGTGATTGATGAAAGATATAACATTGGTATCAGGGAATGCTAATATATCGATGAATTTATAATCCAAATAAATCCATGGTCATATTCTATTCCTCTACTTTCGAACTTTGTGATAAAAACGTAATTTTGCACCTATCCAAATAACTCATTTTTTTTGCAATCAAAGTACATAGTGATTAGATTATGTGTCTATAACATTAATTGAAAATGACTTGATGACGTCTGATCAATGTGTCAATGCATGCATTAGAAGGGATGTTATTGTAAGTTGTTGTAGAGCTAGATATTTGTTTTTTCAATGCATATGTGAATGGATCCCAAAGATGCTCAACATTAGTGAATGTGGAAAAAAATGGCGGTGGACCAAGTTGTTGTATCATTGAAAAGATTTATTTTTGTATGCTTTCAAAGTAGTCAAGAGATGTGTGAATTCCTTTCAAACATTGATATTCAATCAACAATTGCAGTATTTTTTGAAGATTGTTTCTATTTTTGATGTATTTAGCAAGTAGTTTTCGCCCTTTTAACTCTCCCCTGTGAATAGAAATTTAGGATGAGTTGGAAACTTGGTTTATCAATACACATATTTATTTAAAAAATATAAATGTAATATATTTTGATAGGTCTCCATACATATGCAATAGCTCCCATTGTGCAATATGTCGATAGGAGAAGTAGTTGATGACATCAACAAGTCGAGTAGAACCATAAAACATTGTTAGGAAGTTAAGTTCTTCAAAGAACTTGTCTTAGAAAATTCCCAATGGTTGAAATCCTTTAGAAGGCATGATTTGTATTATTCTTGTATCAAGATCATGGATTAGATGGGAAATTGAGTATCTTTCCACAAGGGTTTTTGATTCTATCTCTAGATCATTGTCAACATTTGGGGAATCTACTAGCTCTATTTTTTGAACATTTTTATCATGGTTTTATTTAATTTGAAAAAAATGTTTCCCCAATTCATTTTTTATTACTATTTGTTTATTTTTGTAGAGAGTGGTGCTACAGAAGTCATTTAACACAATCATCACTTTTTTGGCCAAACATTTCCAGACAAATAAGCATTCTTGTACTCCATTTTTCTCTTTAGCATAATTACAATTGTCATGAATTCATCAATATTTCTAGGCAAGTTTGTTCGAACTTTATTCAAATTGGAAGGAACATTAATAATTATTCTTTTTAATCCAATCTACTATCTTTTGTAGACAAGTTTCCTTATTTGTGTAAAGGTCATTCTTGGTTCCACTAATCTCTCCTCTAAAGGTGTTAATTTTGCAACAATAAGAAATCTATTGTTTCAATGAATATGTAGAGGTGATGAAAATGTAGAAAAAATTTAATTGAGTATTTAATTGTTACGAGATCTACAAATTTGTTCATTGATTTTGATGGATTTGACTTCTATTGCAGGTGTGAGGTTATTAATTTTTTTCAATGTGATATTGTTGACGAGTCACGTGTCTTTTCCAAAATGCAATCCGTCACAAATGCAACATACATATGTAGGTGTGTCTTTGATCATTTGCAAATATGTCTCATTTACTTTCATCTTTGAACATACCTTAGTGATATTTGAACTTGGATGAGTAAGGGAAATTCCATCTCCTTTGTTTTTCACACCCAATTATCATGTGCAAAAAAATGTATGAAAAATGTCATATTTGCATAACCATGTTAAGACATTGTTCAAGTTAAACCTTTGTGATATGGCTATAAATTGTGGGGTTATGCCCTTATGCATACCTTGTTACCACCTCACATCTAGGGGTAACTAGAGGATTTTTCTCTTTGAAGACCCACCTAATCACAAACAATGGTCCCAATGATGACATTTATGATTCTCTTGGACAATTTCTTGCATATGCCTCTCATATCATGCTTAGCTTGACACATATGAGATACATTTATCCATTGCTTCATATTAAATGTAAACACTCAATGTATCTGACATGAGAATATTGACCATGACTTGAATTGGATAATGAATTATGATTCTTGGAAGTTATGTCTTTTACCTTTCTTCGCCTTAGTGGACATCATGAATCTCCTAGTTAAGTGTTCCAACTCTTTAGTAGAAGGGGTACAACTAGGGTAGATTGGTAAGGGTAACATTCCCATGTCCCTTACAATGTTGGTCCCATTCACAATGCCATTTGTGCAGGGTCAATTAATTAAAGCATAATTTCCACTGATAGCTAAATTTTAAGTGAAATGAACATTTACCTAACCCCTGGAGTGTTGAAAATATCAGCAAGAAATGTTAAAAATAGCACCAAGAAGGTCCTGATTTAATTTTTTCCTTGAATTAAATTGGGAATAAAATTGTAATTCCACATCTCATGACAACCTATATTAGTTAACTAAGTTAATTTGACCTATTTGGCTCAGTTAATTTGAGTTGAGGGTCTAACTAGAGTCATGTAGAGTGTCTCCTACAATTAGGAGCATTGGTTGAGATTATTTTTATTTGTAATTAATTAATTCAGTCTAACTGAGCTAAAGTCAGTTAAACTAGCTCCAACTGTTGGAGGAACTAGTGGGAGGTCTAGTAGTGTGGTGTTACCTGCAGTTGAGTGTGGTGATGCCTAAAGTGTTGTGTGGTGCTACTTGAAGTGCAATGTGGTGCTACCTACAATGACCAACCAGTAAACTGAAGATTCACTCATAATTAACTCATGCATGTCAGATCTAAGAAAGATCCAGTTGAGATTGGAGTTCAGGGACAACGTACTATCAGTTGTATGGTCATCCAAATTGTACAGACAGTGCACACAATAAGAGGAAGAGCCTAAAGGAATTACACAATCCAGTGGAGGAAAATTTGTATTAAATAGGGGCCTAATTCCTCATTGAACAACACAAAGAATTAGGATATTGGAAGGCTAGGAAAATGGCTAAGGGTTGGCTAGGGTCAGCCTAGGAAGCAATGAGACAAATAGAGATAGTTTAGAGGTTGCTTGGGCTTGAGAAAAGCATTGTAATCTTCTCATATTTTCTAACTAATGCAATATACAGATAGCAGGGGAGTTTATTTGTGCCTTTCCCTAGGAAATCATTGTGTTACATGTTTATTGAATTCTTTCTCTTGTATGCTTCGTGGTTTCACGATTGTTTAATTGTTTTCTCTAATGAGTAGAGTAGATTCAAGTCTATTGTTTTAGTAAATTACAATTAGTAGTTTGAATCTATAAGGAATTTCTACAGAGAGCATCGATAGAATTAAACATGTGACCTCTAAATATAAAACTAAGGTGCTTTGACGAGGGTTAATTGAACAATTGAACCTACCTTCGAGGATAAATACATACCATGATAAGGAAAGTAGAAAAAAAAACATCTCCTTGACATTTATGTTATAATCTTGTTGTTTTATTGTTGAATTATTTGTGCGAGTCATATTTGAGTCCTGAAACCCTCCCATACCATCAGCACGTACATGTACTATAATCATGTCAAATTTCAATGCATACAAGCACAATCTGAAAATATTTCAATGTTCGACCTATTCACGTGCGAGTCATATTTGAGTCCTGAAACCCTCCCATACCATTAGCACATACATCTACTATAATCATGTCAAATTTCAATGCATACAAGCACAAACTGAAAATATTTCAATGTTCGACCTATTCACAACCCCCTCTATGCGAGGTGAATTAATTAAAGCATAATTTCCACTGACTGTTAAATGTTAAGTGAATTGAACATTAACCTAACCCCAAGAGCATCAAAATAATTGAACCCTTGACCTATCATTATAAAATTAAGGTGCTTTCATGAGGTGTACTCAACCAATTGAGCTAACCATGAGGCATAAATACATACCATGATAATGAGAGTAAAAAATAATAAATAATTTCACCTCCTTGACGTTTATGTTATAATTTTGTCATTTAATTTTCAAATTCTTTGTGTGAGTCATATTTGAGTATTAAAGCCTTCCCATATCATCAACGAATGCATCTACTATAACCATGTCAACTTTCAGTGCATACGAGCACAAACTAAAAAAAATCAATGTTAGCCCTATTCACAACCCCTTCTATTCGAGGTCAACTAATTAAAGGATAATTTCCAATGCTTGTTAAATTTTAATTGAATTGAACATTTACCTGACCCCGAGAGCATTGAGAGAATTGAACCCTTGACCTTTCAATAGTAAATTAATGTGCTTTGACGAGGGTTACTTGACCAATTGAGCTAACATTTGAGGATAAATTCATACCATGATAAGGATAGTAAAAAATAATAAATAATTTCAACTCTTGACATATGCTATAATTTTATCGTTTGATTGACGAATTATTTATGTGAGTTATATTTGAGTCTCCAAACCCTCCCATATTGTCAATACATGCATCAACTATAACCATGTTAAATTTCAGTGCATAATGGCACAAATTAAAAAAAATAAAAATCAATGTTGACCCCATTCACAACCCCCACTATGTGGGGTCAATTAATTAAAGCATAATCCACTTATTACTAAATTTTAAGTGAATTGAACATTTACCTAACCTCGAGGGTGTCAAGAGAATTGAACCCATGACCTCTCAATAGAAAATTAAGGTGATTTTAAGAGGGTTACTTGACCAATTGAGCTAACCATCGGAGCTAAATACATACCATGATAAAGAAAGTTAAAAATAATAAATATTTCATCTCATTAACATTTATGTTATAATTTTGTCACTTGATTGTCGAATTCTTTGTGTGAGTCATATTTGAGTCTTGAAACCATCCCACGCCAACAAATCATGCATCTATTATAAATATGTCAAATTTCAGTGCATACAAGCACAAGCTGAAAAATTTTCAACATTGGCCCCATTCACAACCCCCTCTATGCATGGTCAATTAATGAAAGCATAATTTCCACTGATTTCTAAATTTTAAGTGAATTGAACATTTACTTGACCCAGAGAGAGTTGAGATGAATGAACCTGTGACCTCTTAATATCAAATTAAGGTGCTCTAATGAAAGGTACTTAACTAATTGAGCTAATCCTCAGGGATAAATACATACTATGATAAGGATAATAAAATATGATAAATAGTTTCATCTCCTTGAAGTTTATGTTACAATTTTTTCATTTGATTGTCGAATCTTTGTGCGAGTGGTATTTGAGTCTCGAAACCCTCCCATACCATCAACGCATGCATCTACTATAACCATGTCAAATTTCAATGCATACAAACACAATCTAAATGAATTTCAATAATGACCCCATTCACAGCTCCCTCTGCATAGGGTTAATAAATTAAAGCCACTAATTTCCATTGATTGCTAAATGTTAAGTGAATTGAATATTTACCTAACCCTAAGAGTGTTAAGAGAATTGATCCCATGACCTATCAATAGAAAATTAAGGTTTCTTGACTAGGGGTACTCGACCAATTGAGCTAACCGTCAAGGCTAAATACATACCATGATAAGGACAATAAAAAATAATAAATAATTACATATCCTTGACATTTATGTTATAATCTTGTCATTTTATTGTAAGATTAATTGTGTGAGTCATATTTGAGTCTCGAAACCCTTCCGTACTGTCAACGCATGCATCTATTATAACCATGTCAAATTTAAGTGCATACAATCACAAACTAAACAAATCTCATTGTTGACCCCATTCACAATCCCCTCTATCTGGGGTCAATTAATGAAATCATATTTTCCACTAATTTCTAAATGTTATGTGAATTGAACATTTACCTAACCCTGACAGTATCGAGAGAATTGAACCTGTGACTTCTCAATAGAAAATTTTGATCTTTGATGATTGGTACTTGACCAATTGAACTAACCCTCAAGGCTAAATACATACCTTGGTAAGGACAATAAAAAATAAAAAATAAAAAATAATTTCATCTCCTTGACATTTATGTTATAATTTTGTCATTTGATTTTTGAATTCTTTGTGTGAGTCATATTTGAGTCTTGAAACCCTTCCATACTGTCAACAAATGCATCTACTATAACCATTTCAAATTTTAGTGCATATAAGCAAAAAGATGAAAAAAAAAATCAACATTGACCCCATTCACAACCCCCTATATGCAAGGTCAATTAATTAAAGCATAATTTCCATTGATTGCTAAATGTTAAGTGAATTGAACATTTACTTGACCTCAAGAACGTCGAGATAATTGAACCTGTGACCTATCAATAGAAAATTAAGGTGCTTTGACAAGGGTTACTCGACAAATTGATCTAATCCTCGAGGGTAAATACATACCATGATAAGGACAATAAAAAATAATAAATAATTTCATCTACTTTACATTTACGTTATAATTTTGCATTTTTACTGTTAAATTTTATGCGTGAGTCATATTTGAGTCTGGAAATCCTCCCATATTGTTAAAACATGCATCTGCTATAACCATTTCAAATTTTGTTGCATACAAGAAAAAACTAAAAAAAATTCTACATTGGCCTCATTCACTACCCCCTTCTATGCAGGGTCGATTAGTTAAAGCATAATTTCCACTGATTGCTAAATTTTAAGTGAATTGAACATTTACCTAACCCCGAGAGTGTTGACAGAATTGAATATGTGACCTCTCAATAGAAAATTAAGCTACTTTGACGAGGGGTACTCGACCAATCGAGCTAACCCTCGGGGCTAAATACATAGCTTGATATGGATAGTAATAAATAATAAATAATTTTACCTCCTTGACATCTATGTTATAATTTTTTCATTTGATTGTCAAATTATTTGCGTGAGTCATATTTGAATCTCGAAACCATCCCATACCGTTAATGCATGTATCTACTATAACCATCTCAAATTTCAGTGCATACAAACACAAACTGAAGAAAACATATATATATATATATATATATATATATATATATATATATATATATATTCAATGTTAACCCCATTCACAACTCGTCTATCTGGGGTTAATTAATGAAAGCATAACTGCCATTTATTGTTAACTGTTAAGTGAACTGAACATTTACCTAACCCCAAGAGTGTCGAGAGAATTGAACATGTGACCTCTCAATAGAAAATTAAGGTGCTTTACAACGAGTACTTGACAAATTGGAGTTGATGGCATAAAACTGAATGAGCTTCTCTTGGCCTCAAGAATCATTAGGGGAATTTTGAGGTCTAAAATGGGTCTCCTAAGGAAAAAATAATATTGGAAATAATAAAATAAGATTAGCTTACATCATCAAATTTTAGAGGGAAAAGAGAAAAAATATGTTTTTCAACTCTTATTTTCAACTTATCTCCCTATGGGTTTACTCAAATTTCGAGTGCAAACACTCGTCGGATGAAAATTTTGATTCCTCATCCAAGTAGTACCCATTTGGCATACTTTCAATGGACCCTACTACATGAAAAATGAGAAATACATGAAAAGCGTGATTGCAATCACGTTTTTTCATGTATTTCTCATTTTTTTTGTGTAGCACGGTCCTAAAAAGTATGCAACATGGATACTCCTTGGATGAGGAAATAAATTTTGCATCCAATGAGCACTCTTGCTTGAAATTTGAGTAAAACCTTAGGAATATAAGTTGAAAATATGAGTTGAAAAAGTAGTTTTATTATTTTTTAATCATTTTACTTTTTTACTCCAAAAATGGTGAATCATTCCCCATGGTTGACATCATCATCTTAAATCATATTGTTTCTTATAAATTTTATTTTGGTTGTATGTTTTTCTTAGGAGTCCCTTTTTAGACCTAAAAAGTCCTCTAATGAATATATTCTCTACTAAACAAGTCCAAACACATGAAGCTTGAAGCTCATATGGACTCTTCACCCCCCATCCCCCCGCCTCCCATATCTTCACATCACTCTTAGTTCCCCAATCCCCAATTTATCTACAAACTATAGTCAATACCCAATTTAATATATTTGAAAGCAATGTAGTAAGAATCAAACATAGCTACAAACTAAGAAAACAAAAATTTAAGGTAAATGAAAGGGGATAAATCAACTAAAAACATATAAACACATACCTTTGTGTACATTTTAACATTTTGATATAATTATTCTTATTCTTCATACAAGTCAACATCTTTATCATCCAGTTCATAATTGATGTTAAAAAGATTTGCCATATCAACATCAGCATCAATGTCGTCATTTCCAATCATATCATCATCAGGAATATTTTATCCTACGTTAAGTTTGATTTCTTCAAGTTATTTGACTCACAATACATTGTCAATATCATCTTCATCCATAATGTTGTAGCCAATTTTCATTTGTTCCATTATATATAAAATAAAATTAAAAAAAAAAAAAAAAAACAAACAAAAAAAACAAAACAAAAAAACAAAAAAAACAAAAAAACAAAAAAAACCATGTATGCAAAAAAATATATATATGAAAAGAAAGAAAGAAAAGGAAAAATGCAAGGAAATACAAAAAGAGGACATGGGGATTCTTATATTTAATATTTTTGAAAATCTAATAAAGCGATGAAAGGTAATGCAGCCCCGCTATAGAAGAATATTTTAATATTTTAATATAGGGTGGGCCAAATCTATGGCGCTTGAAAGGAGAAAAATTTAAATAATGTGCAACTCTGTGGAGCATTGTCATTGGTTTCATCGAAACCTCACGCACAACAAACCTGAAAACACCAATCAATCAAATTTTATGGAGAGAGGTGCCCTCGTAGAAGGTTCGATGGAAAACTACTGTCAGGGTAATCTACAGTTAAGATTAACTCGAACAACACCCCTTGTCGACATTTCTTACTTCGTAGGTTCCCCTATGAGTAGTAAGTGGCTTCTCCTTCTTCTACGACAAGTGAGCGTGTGAAGTAAGCGGATCCTCGTCAACCCCACATCAATCCTCATCATGCCACCTCACTCATCATTTCAACGACATTTTCGATGTCACCCTTCCATACTTTTTGTCCATATTCAGTTAACTCCATCTTTCCCACCTTTTGTCAATAAAGTCCCTGATTTTCCCTAATTCACTCATTTTAACTACATTTTTTCAGTGATTTCTACTCCCTCCAACAACGCTAACGCTTCCAACTCAACACTCAAATTAACTCTTAAATTAACAGTGTGGAAGAAATGTCGGGACTTAATATCACCAACAAACATCCGGGTGGTGGAACCTGGAGCCTCATCAAATGAGCCTGCTTAAGAATCTCAAGTGATCGAATGACAATAATGCACCTAATATTCTTAATTTGAAAGAAATACTATATTTTGTAATTTTAAAGTTAAGTAGTTTAGTTTCTAAGTTTAGCCTTTGAGTCCTCATAAGGACCAAATAAAGTTAGAAGTAGTTTTAAATCAGTTTATGACAATTAATAGTTTTGTAACTATCCCCAATGTAAAAACAATTCTTTAAAAATACGTGAAGGGACCAATTTTGGGGTTCTGAATTTTTGCCTCAGAAGCAAATTTTTTGTAACATATCACAACTTTCTTGGAGAATTAATAAAATTTCTTGTTAATTCCATATGTCTTTTAGGCATGATATGTGTGTTCTTTTCATTACTGTAAGTCATTATCTATTTTTCTTTCTTTGAAAATGTTTAAAGAAGTCGTTGGTTATTTTTATTAAACAAATTTACTCTACTTGGAATAGCTTACGAAACTTGTGCATCTTTAATTAAAACAACCTAAACTCTGCTCCATATTTTCATACTTTCAATTCTTTAGTCTTTCATGGTTTGTTTTAAGATTTGGTATAGAGGATTCTGTTACTGCAACCTTCTATTTTGAATCTTTCACTCTTTCATTCTGCCACCCTACTACAACTTCAAAATCATTTTCTAGACAACGTGGCCACCTGGGAGGGTTCCCTTTTCTCCAAGAGCTACCCCTACATTACATCTTCATAAAACATATTTGAGCAGCCATGTATAGGATATAAAGCAAAGTTTTCATCTTTTGTACAAATTTCCTAGGCACTAACCTCCCTTTAGCTAGAGGTTGGCTCTAGGGTTACAACATCTTTTGGCGTTGTTTCCAAGGAACAAAGAACAAAGCTAATTTTTGTTGGGTTTTTCTTAAAACCATTTCTTTTTTTGGTGAGCAAAGATAGTGTGTTGGTTGAGTTTTTCTCACCAAGTGGGAATTGAAAGTAATAGTCCTGGCTCTAAGAAGACCCCACACAAGGTTAGATACTTCCCAACAAAAAACCTGAACCTTATTTGGCCCTGAAACTATTATTTCCAGAAGGGCTTGGAGAGAAAAACAATCTCCTAAAACCCCAAGTTATTCTTTTATATATATATATATATATATATATATATATATATATATATATATATTAATTTTGTATATCCAACAATGCTACAATTCATGTATGAATTTTACTTTTGGGTACCCAATCGATTAGCCATAAAGTGATTCATTTTATATGAATTGCTCTACTTGAATTTTTTTTAAATTATTTACCCTAATGCCGAGGGTTTGGTTACAACCCATTTATTTGAGATGACAGTCAAAGATTTCTCATATTTTCTCTATACAAGAGAAATACACTTTATTTCTTGTGATAATGGTAAATTGAAGGTTATGTCATCAATACACATATAATTAAATGGCTATTTAATGCAACCTCTCACGACTCTATTTTTTTTTTTTCAAATTTCCTGTCGATTCTTCAATTATGTAATCATATGTTAGCTACTCTTGCACATTAGTCCTTCATTCTCATGATAGAATTATGTCCCTACTTATGTAGTTCTACTGAATGCTATTATTACTTGTTTGTTGGTTCCATTTTCCTTTCTCAACATTTATAGTTAATATCATAAAATTTCAGTTTAGTACTTTCTAAAAATTCTTCTTGTTATTTTATTTCAAATACTCTTCTAGATAAGTGAGACCCAGTCTTTCTCTGGGACCTATTGTTCGCCTTTATGAAGAGTTTAGTCATGTTTATAAATACTCAAAAACAAGGTTTGTTCTGAAATGGACTCTGTTTCTTTATTGGAACTAACCTATTTCCACACTAACTATTCATGCCACTTACAAAACCAGAATTTTCAAAAAGGCGCACATTAATTATATTTTTACAGCACGTTAACACTTTCTTTCAAGTAAATCAACTTACAAATTCTGCCAAACTACATATCCTCTTATAAGGAATTTATGCCACTTTAGTTTAATCAATCATTACTTTAACTCTTAACAAGAACTTTGCAAAATATGCAGACTACTGCAATTATAAAAAAAGATTATGCTCCGGAAATCAACTATAAAGAATACTTATCTATATTAGGTTTTGGCTACCACTAATTACTAGGGAGAAAAGACTACTCTTCCTGACCAACGAGTTCAAGTAACCTTTACTAGTATTCCCCCCAAGCTAGTTTACTTGCAGGACAATTCTTTAGACATGGACCTAAATAGGTCCACCTAGAACTTTATGTCCACACCATGTCTATCTAGGTTTATTATAGACCTAACAGGTCTAACAGGGGATTCCACTGGCCAACCAACTCAAGAATCTCTTTCTTTGGCAGCTTCTTGCCCTTCCTCAACAACCTCATGTCTAAGGAATCAATTTCATTTCCTCTCTTGGACCTCCTCCGATTAGGTTCCAAGTCTCTTGGTTGCCTCAGGCTTCTTCCCTCTTACCCTCTTGGCTCCCTTTTCCCTAACATAGATAATTTATGTCTAGGGAGAGGAGTAATTTCCTAATAGCTATTTTGGAAGTAAAACTCTCGCTTAGCATATTTTCCCTTCTATAATTTGGTAAACCATAACCAATTTATATAATAAAATTAAAACTGATAAACATTCAGGTTATTATCTTCCCATGTCAGGTAGTCTGCCAAATTGTTCCGCAAAAGAAAATCACATATTTACTTTTCACTGAGGGATGTTACACATTCGATCCGGTGTGGTGAGATGGAGATTTTCCTATCGATAGCCTAAAAATTCATCATCTATTTATTTTTGTTAGACAACACCCACTTCCTCATAACACAACCAAGGAGCACGATGCTAAATAGGAGGCCTAGATCAAAATTTCTTCGTCAATGGATGCTAACCTTCAAAATGCACCCTCGGTCACATTCAACATGGCATGACACGTGGTGCCACCTGGTAGCCATGTCATCCAATGCCACATCTATATTAACGCCAAAAGAACATATTGGCTTATTTCCTATCAAGGACATGCACCAATTTCCAATGACCATTCAAGATAAAACATAGCATTCACTATTCATGAACATACCAATTCAAGTAATTAATCTAAGTCCATTATACTCAAACCATGTCACTTATTTGAATGGATAGATATGGCTAGAAACCAAAGGTGGGGCTTCAACTCTCCACCCAACCATAGGAAAAATACGCCATAACCTTTCTTGCAACTACTCACCTCCAAGCCAGATATATGATCTGAGGGTTTTCAATCAAACTTAACTAGAATAATTCTAAACTCCAAGAGTATGGGATCACTTTCTAAGTGGTTGATCCGGATTTAAACAGGAACGCAATAAAACACAGAGATAACCATAAACATAGATATGCAGCGGAAATAATACTTTACTTCATTAATGTAGAATACTGAAAAATGCTTACAAACAGTAATGGAAATAACCCAGCTAGGGCGATGGTAGCTTATCTCTGAGAAGAGATGTAGTGGCTACATGCCTCTGAACTGTCTTACAATGAGGCTCGAAGGCCTATTTATTGTTGAGAAACAGTAGAAACCCTTAACATTCCAAAACCTAACCCTAGAAGATGAAACGCCAAACTATGGGCCCCGTTTGGGGGTAAATTGGTACATCAATTTCCCGGGGTCGTAACTTTAGCATACGATCTCCGTTTGACGCATACAATAGCTCGTTAGAAATATCTATCCGAGCACTACCATTGTTGGAACCTCAAAATGGCTCCGGAAGTTCAGGACCCGAAAAACTGCTAAAAATAGTAAGTTGTGCTACAATTAAGGAAACTGAAAATGCTGAGAAGAACAATGGTGGGGGTCTAGGTGGGCTTGGCAGGTGGCCACCAAGATCCACCTGGATCATTCCTCCCCCCTTAGGAAGCAATGGTCCCCATTGCGTTGAGTTCCTCCATGAGATGAGGAAACTTTTGCTGAACCTGGTCCCTGGTGAGCCACTTGCCCTGGTGAAGGAGTTGGCCTGCTTTGACAACTCGATATAGTTGGATATTCTGTTGGCGAGTGTTCTTGATTTGTGTGTCCATGATCCGATCAGTTGCAGCCTGTTCCATGCAATCTGGGTTTAATTCTGTGGGTGTGAGCTGTTCTGCAATGTCGGATGTGTCTAGCAACGGTGGAAAGTATGGCCGAAGGCGATCCACATTGAACACTGGGTGCAGGCCAAGGAATGGAGGAATGCTGAGCTCAAATGAATTGTCCCCCATAGCCTTAGTAATGGTGTAAGGACCGTATCGAAGTGGTCTCAGTTTCCGATAGGCTCCAGTAAGGCGTTCCTTTTGCAGATGCAACCAGACTTTATCGCCCACCTGAAACTTGTGTGGCACCCGATGTTGATCATGTCGCTGCTTGTACTTGGCATTTGATTTCTCCAAAATGTCATGGACCTGCTGGCGAATATGTTGGATGTGCTCAATGAAGCTGGTTGCCTTATCTGTTTTGGACTGGACATGAGCTGAAGCTGTGTGAGCAGCTGCAAGTGGCAGGGCCACATCAATGGGGCATAGTGGTTGGAATCCCAAGCCCACCTAAAAAGGGTTGTGGCCAGTCGAGCTGTGAAGGGCTCGGTTGTAGCTGTGCTGAACATAGGGGAGGCTCTCGTCCCATGTGCGTGGATGCTTTGAGTTGTACATGCGCAGAATGTGTACACTCATCCGATTGACAACCTCGGTCTGGCCATCAGTTTGAGGATGGAAGGCTGTGGACTTAGTGAGTTTGGTGTCCAGCATTGACCAGAGACTGGACCAAAATGTACTGAGGAACCGACTGTCCCGATCTGAGATGATAGACTGTGGGATCCCAAAGTGCACCCACACTCGTTCAAAGAAGAGTTTAGCAGTGGCTTCTGCTGTGATATTCTTCTTGTAGGCCGCCATAATGGCCATCTTCGAGAACCTATCAACGACCACAAAAACACAATCATTTCCATGCTTAGTGGAAGGAAGCCCTGACATGTAATCCATGGAGATGGATTCCCAAGGTCGACTAGGGGTAGGAAACGGGGTATAGAGGCCTTGCTTCTTCATGGTCGGTTTGGCAATGGCACAGGCAGTACATGATCTGATGTACTTCCCGACATCTTGTCGAAGATTTGGCCAATAGAAATACTTTTGTAGTACTGCCACTGTTTTCTCCACCCCGAAATGTCCAGCAGCCCGACTGTAGTGTGCTTCCCAAATCATCTTGGCACGCTCGCTTGAAGGAACACAAAGATGACCCAGGTGGCATAACAGTGCACCTTGGAGGTGAAAATCTGGAACATGCTGACCCCCCAAGAGTGTCTGGTATGTGTGGCCAAATTCTCGATCACTTTTGTAGAGAAGTGGCCAATCAGAAGTCTCGTGCCCACAAGAGTTGAGAACAGTGGTTAACACCATGATTGGTGGTCGACTGAGGCAATCTGCAACATGATTGGTGCTGCCCTTCTTATACTTGATATTCAGATGGAACTGTTGCAAATATGTAGACCACTTATGATGGCGATCGTTCTGCAATTTCCCTTGGGTCTGTATGAACTGCAGGGGTCGGTGGTCTGTGTGGATGACTGTTTCCTTCCCCAAAATGTAATGCTTCCATTGTCGGCAGGCCTACACAATGGAGTACATCTCTTTGTCATAGGTTGGATACTTCCGGACTGTGTCTGAAAGTGTTTCACTGTGATATGCCACTGGATGCCCGTGTTGAGTAAGGACTGCCCCAATAGCATAGTCAGAGGCATCTGTCTCGACCTCAAATGGTTGTTGTAAATCTGGTAATGTGAGCACTGGTGCCGTGCAAAGGCGATCCTTCAATTTTATGAATGCCTTCTGTTGAGATTCAGACCAAAAGAATTTCACTTTCGCTCCTCCCTTGGTCACTTGACTCAAGGGCCAAGCGATATGCGAAAACCCCAACACGAACCTGCGATAGAAGTTGGCAAGGCCTAGAAAGCTGCGGAGCTCTGTCAGAGTGGTCGGGGATGGCCAGTCCCGAATGACTTGGATCTTGGCCGGATCCACATGCACCCCTTGTTCATCAATAATGTATCCCAGATACTGAACCTGGGTCATGCCAAAAGTGCATTTCTCCAAATTGGCACACAGCTTGTGTTGCCGCAGTGTTTGAAGAACCTGTCGGATGTGGTGGAGGTGCTCTTCCCAACTCTGGCTGAAGATCAGAATGTCATCCAAGTATACCACTACAAATGAGTTGGTGAATGGCCGCAATATGTCATCCATTAGCCTCATGAAGGTTGCAGGCGCATTCGTCAATCCGAAAGGCATGACCAACCATTCGAAGAGGCCCTCCTTGGCTTTGAAGGCAGTCTTCCACACATCAGAGGGTTCGATTGGTACCTGGTGATATCCTGACTTTAAATCAATCTTGCTGAAGTACTTTGCTCCCTTTAGTTGGTCCAAGAGGTCATCAATCCGTGGGATCGGGTACCTATTACGGACAGTGATCTTGTTCAACGCCCTATAGTCAATACAGAGTCTCCAAGTCCCATCCTTCTTCTGTACCAACACGATCGGGCTCCCACAAGGCGATGAGCTCGGACGGATGTGACCTTTCTACAGCAACTCCTGAATCTGCCTCTTGACTTCATCATTCTCTAGAACCGAACGCCGATAAATTGGTCCATTGGGTAGCGGCGCACCTGGGGTTAGATCGATGGAGTGCTTGACCTGACAGTGCAGAGGAACCCCTGCGGGAGAGGTGAAGATGTCCTCGTACTCCTTCACGACCTTATCCATCTGTAGTTGTCGTGCGGAGGGATCCTGTCTGGAGGTCGTGGCCACCAGCTTCTTCTTTCCTTGAGGGCGGATCATCAGGAAAACAAACTTCCCAGTCTTGGAAATGAGCTTACTACATTGTTTTGCAGTAATCAAGGAGATGGCGGTAGGTGGTGCTACCTCTGGTATCCTGTACAACTTATCCCCCAATGTAACAATAACAGCCCGGGGCCTTGATTCATACACAGCATGTCGCTTCCACAAGTATGGTTGTCCTAATAATACATCTCAAACTTCAAGGGGAGCGATGTCACACAATACCTCATCCGTGAAAGGCTTGATGTTGTATGGAAGGCGACATTGTTGGCTCACGCGAAGATCCCGTCCTTGGTGAAGCCACCCGATGGTGTATGGTTGTGGATGTGTTGTGGTCGCTAAGCCCAACCGCTTCACGACCTCCGCCGAAATGAGGTTCTTTTGGCTCCCACTGTCGACAATGAACTATAGCGGGGAGCCCTTTACCCACATCTAGGAGTGGAAGAGACGCTCCTCCTCCTCTGGATCTTCGGGTTCATTTTTCTGGATCTTGGTGGTAGCAACAGTGGCATTGGGATCCGCGTCAATGATTTGCTTCCCTTTTTCATTCCCCTTGTCGGGTTCTGACTCAGAGTCGGAATATGCATCTGATTCTGGACCCTTTAGCTCGGCCACCAGTGACTGCTTGGCCCGACACTCACTGGTGTTGTGAGTGGAGCTCTTATGGAACTCACACCATTTTCCCGTGTCCTTTTTCGTCTTCGCGGTGCCGTTCTTTGTCTGCAGCTTTGGCGGGTTGTCTTGGGCTGCCCCGCCTTGGCTTTGCCCTTTGTTCTGAGTTTTAGGGGCACCTTTCCCTTGCTTCAGATTCGCAGATCCAAAGTCTCGCTTCTTTTGTTTAAACTTTTGCTCGACCTTGATGGCATATCGGTATGCTGTGCCGAGCGAGGAGATGTCCAGGAATTGTATTTCTTCCTTAATGTACTTGTGCAGGCAGCCGCGGTATTTGAGTATCAAATGGTGCTCCATATCCTTGATACCCAACTTTGTGTGAAGGGTATGGAAAATATCGGTGAACTCCGGCACATCTTGGTCCCTTCCCTGCCGCAGTGTGGTCCATTTTATGTATTCATCCTCATAGCTTCCGATAGGGTAGTACTGCTCCTTGATGGCATCGCGGAATGAATTCTAGGTGGGTGTGGCTGAAAATAGTGAGCCGGTAGTTTCATCCTTCTGCTCGCAGTAGGTTTCCCACGAGTCCTTGACGTGGGGGGCTGCTTTGAGAAGAGCGAAAAAAATCTTTTCTCGACTTGAAAATTCATGAACAGAGAAATACCCTTCTAGCAGATTTAACCATTTATCTACCGCATCTGCGTCTATTTTACCCTCGAAGATGGGGATTTCAAAATTAACTTGTACCTTAAAGGGCGTGGCATTTCCTGAGTAGCTGCTAGAAGCCGAAGCGTCGCTTCTGGGTAGCAGCTGAAGGATCTGGGAGAAACTGTCCATCATCGCGTTCCGTTGTCGCTCGAGGGCTTCTTCGAGCCCCCTCGTTTTTCTTCTCATCCGCCATGGGAGGCCGTCGAGATTTGCGCGGTTGGTCTTGTAAAGGTTCGACCAGTTCAAGCCCTAACTCCTTATATCCCGACCTCGTTGGGGACATGCAAAGAAAAATAGAGAAAAAGCAGACCGCTCTAATACCACTGATCCGGATTTAAACAGGAACGCAATAAAACATAGAGATAACCATAAACATAGATATGCAGCGGAAATAATACTTTATTTCATTAATGTAGAATACTGAAAAATGCTTACAAACAGTAATGGAAATAACCCAGCTAGGGTGATGGTAGCTTATCTCTGAGAAGAGATGTGGTGGCTACATGCCTCTGAACTGTCTTACAATGAGGCTCGAAGGCCTATTTATTGTTGAGAAACAGTAGAAAACCCTTAACATTCCAAAACCTAACCCTAGAAGATGAAACGCCAAACTATGGGCCCCGTTTGGGGGTAAATTGGTACATCAATTTCCCGGGGTCGTAACTTTAGCATACGATCTCCGTTTGACGCATACAATAGCTCGTTAGAAAGATCTATCCGAGCACTACCATTGTTGGAACGGGCAACATCGATCCATACCATGGACCCATGTTGCCCCTGGATTCCCAAAAAACGTCGTTTAGGGCCTCAAAACGGCTCTGGAAGTTCAGGACCCGAAAAACTGCTAAAAATAGTAAGTTGTGCTACAATTAAGGAAACTGAAAATGCTGAGAAGAACAATGGTGGGGGTCCAGGTGGGCTTGGCAGGTGGCCACCAAGATCCACCTGGATCAGTGGTTTATCAACTATATCAGCTTACTTGGCGAGCACTAAGTGGTCTATCAACCCTCTTGTCAAGCACTTAATGGTTTATCAGCCCTTTTAGCAAGCACCCTAGTGAATGGCTACCATGCTTATCGGTTTATCAACCATTCAACAAGCACACATCACCCGATTTATCCACTAATACTTACACTAAATTCATTCAAGCTTGGAAACACATGGTCCATAACTCCAATCCATCAACATAAGGGATCACATTCCATAAGCCTCAACATAATTTCTCCATTGTGCAGAACTCTTGCTCATGTGCTCTAAGCTCATTCTCTCCCTTTCTCTCATGTTGTGTCTATCTTCCGTTCTCCTACTATATGAATCTTTGTTTTACTTGTCATTCTTCCTTTTTGCTTCATGCTTTTGATCTTACAAACAACTATTTGTTTCCATTTTCCAACATAATGGGAACATAAAAAACATGGGTTTTTTTCTTGTTCCTATCATTATTTCCAGTCGTAGGCAGTGGTGCCTTCAATTATGCTAGCCAAGCATCACTCACAACCTTTCCCTCAGATTATGGATCTGTCATCCCATTCATTAGTTCTAACAAACATTAATTTTATTTAAATTAAAGTCATTAAAATAAAAACAAGGGTTTATACAATGGGTGTTACAAACCCAACCCCCTTAAAGGAACGACATCCTTGGTGTTCTCTACAACTAGAAAGCAAAGAACAAAACTAATATTTATATAAAAACTCTTACATCAACTGAATCATCAAACAAAAATGGGTATAGTACGTTCATTTGTTCTTCCATCTCCCAGGTAGATTCATCAGGTCCAAAGTGTTTCCATTGCACCTTAACCAGCTCTATTACAAGATTCTGGAGCATGGTCTACCTTTGGTCTAGGATGCATAGTGGTTATAGTTGGAAATCTCCCTTAGGTTCCACTCGTATGATAAACCAGTGAATGACATGATTAGGATCATGCACATTTCTAATTAAGGAATGAAATGTGAAAAACATTATGTGTATTCATTGTGGGTGGCAAGCTCAATCTATAGGCCATTGGCCCCACTCTTTCCAAGGTCTGAAATTGCCCACAAAATCTAGATGCCAACTTGGCACAATACCTCACTTTCAGTGAGCTCTTCCTTGGTTTGATGCGAATATACTCTCTGCCACTTAGAATTCCTTGTGCATCCTCTACTGGTCTGCATAATCTTTTTCCTATCATGGGCTTCCTTTAATTTCTTCTTAATATTGATCACTTCCTAATCAATTTCCTTCAACATGTCAAGTATAAGGACTACTCTATTTACTGGGTCATCCTAGCTAATAAGAGTGTTGCATTTCCAACCACATAATGCCTCAAAAGGACTCATCCCTAGTGACTTCTGGTATCCATCGTTGTATGCAAAATCCACTAATGGTAGGAAATCCTCCCAATTCTTTGGTTGATGCATGAGATACTTCCTCAGCATGACATCCAAAATTATGCTCACTCTTTCTGTTTGGCCATCTTTTTGAGGATGATAAGAAGCACTAAAAGCAAGTTGGGTTCCAAAACTAGCATCTCATTCTAATATAATCTTCTTATATACACCATGCAGTCTGAATATTTCCTTCATGAATATATGGGCTATATCAATAGCTTTGTGAGTGGACTTGATAGCGACGAAATGAGCTAACTTAATGAGCTTGTCCACTACCACCATAATGGCATCATGTTATTTAGCTGTCTTTGGTAAAACCAAAATGAAGTCCATAGATATCACTGCCCACTTCCACTCAAGAATTAGGATTGATTACAATAATCTTGCTAGATGCTTGCATTCTACCTTTACTTATTCGCATTACAAACACTTGAGAATATACTCAACAACTTCCTTCTTCAATCCTTGCCAATAATATATTTTTCTCTATGAAAATTATCTATCTTCTAATAACTATGTTGACTTGAATAAAGTTCTTTATGAAACTCATCTATTGTGAATCTTCTCAAATTAGCGACATGAGGTATATATTTTCTATTTTTGAACAACAACATATCACAATTAGTGAATTGGTAGTTTTTGTTCACGAATCTTTTTGGTTCCTTTTGCAAACATGTTTGTACATGTTGATAGTGTTCATCATAAAACCATATTAATTTAATTTAATTATTAATAATTAAATTTAAAAATTCTATTTTAAAATAAACACGTAGATCGACTTTGTTATGACATTGTGTTTTTTTTCTTGCGTAAAAATAAAATAGTTAATCAAATTATACCATACTAATATCGTTTATAGTATTGACTTCGGATATGATGGATGTTATATACTAGCAATTGTCCCAAAAGGTACAAAGAGAGGCCGATAGGATTATTAAATTGGAATTGTTGAATTTTTTTAGAAGAGATATTGGTTCAATCAGCCTGGTCGCCTACACTGCCACAACTCTTCCCAGTAAACCCTGATAGCGATTATGCTTTTGTGAAAAATTAAAATTTGCACCAGTAAACGTCACACATATACCTATACAGCTGGATTGTTGATTGATATCTTTGGACGTTGAATAATTTAAGGTAAATCTATTCGCTATTACGCGTTTGTGAAAAAATGAAAATTTGTACCAGTAAGCATCACAAATATATACAGTTGGATTGTTGATTCATACCTTTGGACATGCTCGATTAATGAATAATTTAGGGTATAATCTATTACGTAAACAAAGGATCAAAGGGGGAAGGGGTGGGGTTTGTGTACTGGATCAAGCCTCTAAGATTCATGGGAGAAACGAAGGAAGAATCCCCGCCCAAAACCTCCTCTGCAATCATCCACTGTACCCTCTCAGTTGGATGAAATTTGTCCCAGTAAACATATTCCTTGGGATCCTTGCAGATTGAGCACCCTGGATCCAACCCACAGCCTACATGGCCATTGTATGGACCATCTCCACAGAAAACCTGTTGACCCACCCCTTACCTCCTAGTCTTCGTCATCCAAAATGAGGTCTAGTCTGCAACAACCTAGGCTGATGGCCTAGGCTGCCCTGGTTCGAGTCCTCCTGCCGACGGAACCCTCATCGCTCTCTTTTTCACATCCCCCCTCAGGTGAGAAAGGATTTATAACCCTATATAATCTTATTAATGAATATTATTATATATAATATTATATTAATATTAAGGTTTAATCCTATTCATATTACCAAAAATAATTTAAGAGAGTCATAAACTAAGCAATATGGGGATTAACAAAAAAAATTAATTAATTAATCTATAAATAAATAAAATTTATTTTTTAGGAAGAAAGCGCAGGAATCTAGCATCTGTTGATACTCCAGCCATCATCTCTATTTAAATTAACAAGTCTTTTTTCAATTTCTAAGGCCTCCCTAAATTTACGATAATGAAAATGGTCAATCCTCACAATGACTTTAGCCTCTTCAATGGAGATGTGATGATTGGTTTTTTCTGCATGCTCTACCAAAGCGGAGGAGTGAGACCTTCCATGCCTGATGTCGGCAGCATGTTCACAAATCCTTTGGTTAATGGATCGACCGGTCTCACCAATATAAGGAGCTCGACAAGAACAGGGAATGATATAAACACCCTTATAATCCTTGGGGTTAATCGGGTCCTTAACAAAATGAAAAGAACTTCATATAGTGTTAAGAGGTCTAAAAGAAGAATGAATCTTATGCTTCCTCAAGATCCTAGCGATTTTATCTGTGGTCCCTTGAATAAAGGGAAGATGAACACCGGAAGACCAATCCTTGGGGTCAATCTTACTCTTAGGACCCTTTTCAACATTTTGAAAAGCCTTAAGACCTTGAGACTTACTATAACCATTCTTATTAAAAACTTCCAGGAGGTCAGTTTTCTCATCTTCAAGGTGATTTTCGTCATAAACTTGCAACGCCCGCCGAAGTAGCTAAGGTGTTGAGAACGCCTATCTTTTGAGAAGGAAAATGATGGGAGCTAGCATGGACTTAAATTGAATTTAATTATTTTAGAGAGATGTTACAATGTTTAACCTGCCCTGGATCCAACCCACAGCCTACATGGCCATTGTATGGACCATCTCCACAGAAAACCTATTGACCCACCCCGTACCTCCTAGTCTTCGTCATCCAAAATGAGGTCTAGTCTGCAGCACCCTAGGCCGATGGCCTAGGCTGCCCTGGTTCGAGTCCTCCTGCCGACGGAACCCTCATCGCTCTCTTTTTCACATCCCCCCTCAGGTGAGAAAGGATTCATAACCCTATATAATCTTATTAATGAATATTATTATATATAATATTATATTAATATTAAGGTTTAATCCTATTCATATTACCAAAAATAATTTAAGAGAGTCATAAACTAAGCAATATGGGGATTAACAAAAAAAAAAAATTAATTAATCTATAAATAAATAAAAAAATATTTTTTAGGAAGAAAGCGCAGGAATCTAGCATCTGTTGATACTCCAGCCATCATCTCTATTTAAATTAACAAGTCTTTTTTTCAATTTCTAAGGCCTCCCTAAATTTACGATAATGAAAATGGTCAATCCTCGCAATGACTTTAGCCTCTTCAATGGAGATGTGATGATTGGTTTTTTCTGCATGCTCTACCAAAGCGGAGGAGCGAGACCTTCCATGCCTGATGTCGGCAGCATGTTCACAAATCCTTTGGTTAATGGATCGACCGGTCTCACCAATATAAGGAGCTCGACAAGAACAGGGAATGATATAAACACCCTTCTAATCCTTGGGGTTAATCGGGTCCTTAACAAAATGTAGAGAACTTCATATAGTGTTAAGAGGTCTAAAAGAAGAATGAATCTTATGCTTCCTCAAGATCCTAGCGATTTTATCCGTGGTCCCTTGAATAAAGGGAAGATGAACACTGGAAGACCAATCCTTGGGGTCAATCTTACCCTTGGGACCCTTTTCAACATTTTGAAAAGCCTTAAGACCTTGAGACCTACTATAACCATTCTTATGAAAAACTTCCAGGAGGTCAGTTTTCTCATCTTCAAGGTGATTTTCGTCATAAACTTGCAACGCCCGCCAAAGAAGCTAAGGTGTTGAGAACGCCTATCTTTTGAGCAGGAAAATGATGGGAGCTAGCATGGACTTAAATTGAATTTAATTATTTTAGAGAGATGTTACAATATTTAACATTTTGACTTAGTCAAATTAAAATTAAAATATAAAATATAAAATTTTCCAACCCATGGTTTTTCCTTATTATATTTTTAATCTATAGTTTTTTCCCATGGTATTTTTCTCTAATGTGAGTTATTTAAAGGTTAATATTTAAACTAATCTAAATTCATTTTAACTCTACATCTACCAAATGCCAAAAAAAATCAAATCTCTTTTCACTCTTAAAAAATCAATACCTTAAAAAAAAATCCCTCTTAACACATAATAAACTTACAACTAAAAATAAATCTAAACTAATTTTTAAATTTTAAATTTTAAATTTATATTTCAATTAAATTATAAAAATAAATTAATAATACATTTCATTTAAAAAATAAAAATAAAAATAAAAATCCTCAAAAATCTTTGCTTTTCTGAGCTTTTTTCTTTCGATCTTTGATTTTTATGATCTTTTTCGTGCTTTCTTGATTTTTTTTGCATAGAATCTTTTTTGAGCTTTTATGTTTTCTTGACTTTCCGTGCTTTCTTGATTTTCCATTGTTTTGTTTTCTGGTTCAGATCAACGGTTGAAAGTGTTTCATATGATCTAATGGATCAGAGTAAAAGTGTTGACGAAAAGTTGATGCATAGGAAAGGCCTATCGGCCTAATTATCATAATATCTATTTTAGATATATGTTTGATACAAGATGTTTAAGCATTTTAGTTATATGTTTGATATGTTGTTTTTTGACTAACCGTTATTCAAACATGTAAACGAAAATACCATGCGTAAGTAGTTTTGGCATATCGATAGTAATTATAAATGTATGCTGACTCTGAATTGTGTTTGTGATAAAAGAATGAAGAAAAATAAAATAAACTAATAATATTTAATTATCTAATTTAAGGGAGAGGTGAAGCATATAGAGATGTTTTCATATTAAGTAAATTAAATGTAAATTATAATGTTGAATTTATAATATTGATATATGTATTTAATAATTAAAGAATGAAAAATATGTATGTAAAAATAAAAGTAAGGTAGCTGATTTATTTTGATGTAATTAAATTAATAAAAAATTTGGTTCTTTGTGTTATAGTTTGATAATAAAATTTTGTTTAAGATTGTTATTTTTATTATTTAAAATATGGTTTTGAATGTATAAATAATTTCAATTTTTTAAAATTTTTTTGAAGTATTCAAATCTTATAAATAATATAATTCAAAGTTTATAATTTTAAAACATTTTCGTAGAATTAGAGAAAAATCGACTCCTAAAAAAATCGTCCATTAATTAGTTAAAATATAAATATATGTGTTGTAATTTGATTGTTATGTAATTATTTGAACAAACCTATCTATTTTGAAACGTGTTTTCATAATTATAATTTCATTAGAAACAATAATTATTAGATGGATAATAAGGATTTAATATCTACCAAATATTCACAAAATATTTTTAATAAAAATTAGATATAAAAGATTAAGATTAATCTCAAATGCAATTATACCATTTTTACTTTTCAAGTTAATTAAAACAAATGTCATGTCTAGAAGTATCATATTAGTTAATTCAATTAATCATGTCGCAAGATTGTTTAAGAGTAATAATCTTGCAAGGCCATTTGAGTAACGTCCAACTTCTGCCCAAAATTGAAAAAAAAAAAAAAATTAACATCGAAAAGTTATGTCTTGTAATTTTTTTATTCGAAATGTTTAGATTACATTTTAATCTATCCTTACTTTAAAATGAAAAAAATTGTTCACTCTGTATTTTGATGATCCACTTCCCGTAAACATATTTCTCAGTGTATTCATTCATTGTTGGATGTCTTTTAATTTTTCTTCTATCATATTATCAGTGCTGCCATTGACATGTCATTAATTTTCATTTAGCAATTACATATACAGACACAAGTGTTTATGGCTTATAAAATGGCATAGGCGGATGTTATTGTACTATATTACTAACCCACAACGATTCCATGATTCCATTTGTTTCATGTTTTCGATTTTTCTAGCTAAACCGAAATTAGAAGCATTTTTTAATAAATTAAAAGATAAAATATTGTGTAATATATATATAAACATTAAAAAAATTTGGGAATTCTAAAAGCTTTCTCGATATCAATTTGCCATTTGAATTAATCAACAAAATTGTTTGGCATTTGAATTTTATTTGTTTATGGATTATTTTTTATATTAAATAATTATAAAATTACTTAAATAATTTAAATTATAGGATTTATGTGTGATATGTGGAATAGTTGAAATGTTGTTAACCATTTTTTATATGAAGGTTATTAATTTAAAAATTTGTGAATATAAAAAATAGAATCAATTCACAAAAGACAAGTATATATGACATATAAATTATTTAAAAAAAAATCTTTCCAAAAACAAGAGATTTTAAATAGTTTATTAAGCAAAGGAAACAAAGGAGCATTGGTGAGAAAGTTATTGTAAAACCACAAGTATGTTTTGAAAGAGACAATAGCTATTGTAAAACCACAAGTATGTTTTGAATGAGACTAGACTCCTTGCTTACTCTAGTTAGCACTATTAAAACTTGACATATATATTGATAGAAACAATAATGTCATAATAGGAACTAATCTTTTTATAAATTTTTGAGAATTATTATACTAGGGAAAATATCTATATAAAACAAAATATGTTGGACACCTAATTTATTAGGGTTATGGTGCATTATGTAATGAGTTACTATAATCCAATAAACTTTGGAAACAAAATTTAACTATTTCAAGATTGTATTTATATATACAATATTCTTAATACAAATTGAATTCATTTATACCATTATTGGAAAACGAATTCAATTCGTATTAAGAATATTGTACATATAAATACAATGTTGAAATAGTTGGATTTAATTTCTAGGGTTTATTGAACTTTAGTAACTGATTACATAATGCAACATAACCATAACAGATTAGGTTTCCAACATTACCCCCCTTGATCATGTATATGAGAGCCCAAAAAGAGAGTTAAAATGAAGTATTTGAGGAGAAACCACTAGAAGGAGAGACACTTAGGGTGGGTGGTTATATATTTGGAGAGTTAATTTCAATGGCCAGATTAATTAAGATAGGTTGTAGTGCTAGTGGTAGCCACCCTATGCATCATTTTTCTTGACCTTCACTTATATGCTAGAATAATAAAAGGGAATTGACCATACCCACAAAGAACAATATACATAAACTCATATGTGTAGTCTCACTACTTATAATATGGAGAAAAGCATACACTTTTAATCATTGAACTTGTTTCAGTTCACAGGTGAGCGTAACATGGCATTTTGTTTGAGTGCACATTTGTAATATCTACTGTTGTCATTCAACAATATAGTTAAGAATCTACAATTGCTCAAAAATCCATCAGAGAGTTCAAATAAAAAAATCAACAATGATTAATCTTTTTGGTGTTTATTCCACCTTAACTATGGAGAGCATTCACTTTTAGCTACTTGATTTACAGAATTAGCATTTTTATGGTGTGCAGTTATGTGCTTTTATCATGTATTGACATGTGATTTTGTAGGACTTCTAAGATATTTTGTGTGAGCTATAGCCTATCACTTATTAAGGCTGCAAGTTAAACATCTTAAATTCCATAATCATGTCACAGAACTAGGAAGCTGATAAAATGTAAGTAGAATGTTTTTCAAGCTATCTTTGTGCCATGTGGTATGAGAATCATCATTGAGATTTATTGGGGCCATTGCAATTGATCTTCTCATTGGATGACTTTCTGTTGTGATTGTAGGTTGGATGTCTACATTTATGCTTACCTTGTAAAGAGGAACTTGCAGTTATTTGCAAAGGCTTTCCAGATAGAAGGGAAAATTTCCCCTGAACTAGTTGGTACGGTAAGTGTGTGGCTTGTTCACATCTTCCATTCCGCTTGGTTATATAGTTAAATTATTCCATTGTTAATTTAGGGTGGATTCTCATAGTTTTCTATGATCAACTAAATTGGGGTATTTTTTATTTATATTTTTTTGAAGATTTACACCAGCTTTTTCTCTATTTCTCCCTCACAAACATAGACTCAAATACACACAAACACATGTCACGTGCGTGTGTTTTCACGTGCAAACATTTCTTATCATTTATGTCTTATTTGTTCCTTTACCTTCTTTCCTTAATGTTTATGTCTTATTTGTTCCTTTACCTTCTTTCCTTAATGTGGTTCATGCCTTTTGCAGCTAGAAGCAAATTATCAGTAACATTGGCAAGAAAAATATGGTTCAACTTTTCTCATGATTTCATATTTTACATACAGGCAAGTTTTACACAATACAACTGGCAACATTTCAATTGTTTTGCATCAAGTACAAGTTCTTAATTGACAAGTCGGTGTGATGTTGTAGTTGATCAAGGTGTATCAATTGCATATACTTATTTATTTTGTAAAACATTACTTCTGAAGAAAAATCTTTTACTTCAACAAGGCATATGATGTTACAAGATAATCATAGTGGCATGAGTGCATACTTATTTATTTTGTAAAACATTGCTTTTGTAGCAAAACTTTTTACTTCAACAAGGTATATGATGTTACATGATAACAAGAGTGATATGAGTGCAGTTTTGAATCAAAGATCAACTACATAAAGCTTCATTGTTTTCAAAGGCCTTGTAATTGCTCTTTATAGAAAATGATTATTTTAAAGGATGTGTGTCCATCATGCCATCTTTAAATTACACAAAGTTTGTAATTATGACTAATTAATTTGACTAGATGAAAATATAAGAAAATCTATTATATGTTATTGGAAAACCTTTATATATTTAAACAAAAATATATATAGGCATATGCATAACTCTAATCATAAATTAGGTAGATTATGAAAATATTTATCCTTAATTTCTTCAAAAACTTTAATTTTAATCAAATGGATAAAATTTCACTTGGATTCACCACCTAGCTAATGTTCAAAACATATTGATTTTACTAATACAATTTACAACGCACATTACTTTTTTACGAGAGTGGAAAAACCTATCAACTCAGTTGTCAAACCAACAGTGAGGACAACCATCTCTGGTTGCTATCCGCGAACGCTGGTTGACTCATCACTGTTAAATAGGAAAACCACGTCACCTGTATTAACCCTGCTAGTGGTACATAGGGGAGCAGGCTCTCACTCCTGCTAGATGCCTCTGGGTCTTGGGCCGTTAACCTGTTTCCTTACGTCCGAGGAAGACAAGCTCTTAGCCAAGCAGAAACGGTTTTACGGCATACTCCAGGCCAAACAATGCACATTACTTATTATAATATACATATATAAATGAAAAAAAACACTATAAAATTTAAATATAATATATCAATTATTATTTACTTGATTATGAAAATCAAAATACTTTTTCAATTCAGCAATTCTATCGACTTACCTTTTCACCTTTTAAAACAATTATTAATATAATATTATTTAATAAAACTCAAAAACCTTTTCTTAGTTCCAATACCAATTCCTTAATTCCTAACGTTGGTATTATCGTAATAAGTGTTAGAAAAATAAATTAATATAAATGAATGTTACACAATAAAGGATTCCCATTGTATTAAAATAAATTAATATAAATGAATGTTACACAATAAAGGATTCCCATTGTATTATCATAGCCCTTTAAAAAGGGAAGGTCCTTTATAAAGGGATGCTAACCTTCTAAAAGCGAGAGTATTTAAGTAGGTGTCGTCACTCTCTACATAATATTATAAAAATCGTAAGAAACGCATGGTATATAAACATATTGTCTCACATAAGCATCCTACAAATGGAAGGGAACACGTGTTTCGTAAACACAGAAAATACGGTAAAATGGAACTAGAGTATTTAAAATTAGGAAATTGCTACTCTTTCAAAGTCTCTTCTTTTATACGAATTTGCATTTAACGGCCTAGAGTATGCCGTAAAACTGCCTCTATTTGGTTAAGAGTTCCTCTTCCTCGGATGTAAGGAAACAGGTTAATGGCCCAAGACCTAGAGGCATCTAGTAAGAGTGAGAGTCTGCTCCCCTACGGACCACCAGCAGGGTTAATACAGATGGCATGGTTTTCCTATTTAACAGTGATGAGTCAACCAGCATTCGCGGATAGCAACCAGAGATGGTTGTCCTCGCTGTTGGTTTGACACCTGAGTTGATAGGTTTTTCTACTCTCGTAAAAAAAAAAAAGAATTTGCATTTATAATATATATTTTTATTTTTTTATTATTTTAAGTTAAGTTTAGGTTGGATTGAAGAATTATTTGTCTAACAACGATATGATATTAACAAGATTGTAAAATTTGTATGAAATTCGGTTAAGACGTTCCTTGAGACAATATAACCCCACAATTGGCTTTCATTTTCAATCATCCCCACAAGATTTGAACCTAAAACTTAATAGAGATTAAACCCTAATAAGACTAACTAGTTTACACCTCCTAAGTTTTTAATTTTATTTTCTTACATACAAGTCCATTCAAGTATTTGTAGTCTAATTGAAGCAAATATTTGATTCAATTACTTGTAGCCACAACATTTGGAGTAAATTTTCACAAAGGTGAACTTTCTTCTATGGTCCTCTTAAGTATCGACTTGAGGTAATTTCAATTTATTTTTTTGCAACTTATTTATAAGTAAGCTATCTCTCAAAGCAATTATGGAATGCCATCACTTTCATTATTGTAGTGATCACTACCCTACGATGAAGACTTTTCCATTGTTGTGTTAGTCAACACAACTTTTGTTGTTGTGGTGTGAACCTTATGCTATATGCCACACTTGCACACAATAGGGATTTATATGGTGACAATATAGTTTTGGAATTTTATTTATGGTGAAAACCTCCCCCATTCTAATCGTTTGTCCAAGGTGGCATCATTAATAGTGAAACATTGGGGATTAGTTTACCTTTTTTATTGCATAAATTTTCCTTAAAAAATATGTGCTTGATTTTGTTGTCTATTTTTTAAGAGGGGGTTTCTTCCATGACTTACATGAATATATAAGTTTGCTGCTAGTTTTACATTTTTTTATAGTATTAAGTTAAAAAAACATAAACTCTACGAACCAAGGCATTAATTAAGCTTACAGGTCTTTCTCTCTTTTTGCAATAGATTGAGGATGACCTATTTTCTGTTTTTTATGTCCTTTGCTTGGGCTATGCAATAAGAGCATTTCAAAATTTAAATAAGAAAAAAGAAAATGCCATATAGGATCAATTGTGCTTAGGTCCTTAGCAATTAAGGGTTTGTTGGGGGCAATGATGTTAGGTTTTAGGGATGAGATAAAAACAAAGTTATAATATATCATGAGATTTCGTTTTAACTAATCTTTATATAAATGATTGTATTTTTAATTTAATGGAGGTGGATAAATTCAGTGGAGCCTAGAATGAATGAGAGATGAGATATAAAGCTTCGCAATAGAGGATTAATTTTCTATAGGCCCTATTTCCTCTTCCCTATTTGGTGGAATGATAGACCATGTTAGATATATGGAATCATTGCATTGATAGTAATGAGGTAATGTACAACCTAGTATGACATGGTTGTTGTCACATACATAGGTATGCAACAACATTTAAAAAAAAAAACCAATGCAAATACATCTTATACCTGGATTTATCAAGCACCAAGAAGGATCACATTTATTGAGATCTAAATTTTTGTGTCATTTAAATTTGAAGGAATACATGATATAGATTTAAATGAGATACAATTCTACACCCTAAGAGATTTAATCCCTCTTGGTGCTTGATAAATCCTAGTTTAAGATGGATTTACACTAGTGTTTACATATATTTCAGATCATTGTAGCAAGTCGACTATATGGTATATATGAATTTATTCACGACATTGAAATGCCTCACAATTTACTGGCTAGGCCTTAGCCTTAGCCCCTTAGTAGGAATCTATACAAACATATTTACCTCATTTATGTATGGAGTCATGTCAAATGCTAAGCATTATATTATAATTCACCATAAGTATACTAATGATCAAAATGGAAACGAATCCATAAATTATGAATAAGACTTGGGAAACAAAAATTGCTTAGAGTTTGGTATTGAGTAATTTTCAAAAGTCTTTTTTAATGGAGACTAAAGAAGAATCCTTTATATAAAAGCATAAGAAAACCATCTTGCTAATTTATATCTATGTTATTGTAGAAAAATAAATAAATAAATAAATTTAGACCTCTTAGCAAGAGGAAAATCCTTTGGTTCTCTTTATAACTCCATAGAAAAGGAAATCCTTTAGATCTCTTTTTTACTTGCCATATTACAAGGAACTAATGGGCAATTTCCTTAATAAGGTAATTGCAGTCAATGCCTTGTGCAATCTACTATAGTTGTTTCCTTGTGAAATTTTCATAGCTCAAGAAGTGTCATCAGTGTGGTAATATGCATGCACACCTCTTTACGCTCCTCCACCTACTTCACTAATCTAACACCATTTTCATTCCTTGACTTGAAACTCATACCCACATCTAACAACAAATCCCAGTAGTGTTAGAGATACAAATAATAGTCAGGAGGATAGATAGATAAAATATTGTCATTGATTCCTTGCTACCACTCTCATCCAAAAGGTCATCAACTCTTGCACCACATAGAAGCACATCAATAATTAGAGATACACTTGTATGAGTCTAATTTAGCTAGCTAGAGAGTTATGAGTTCTCCCAAATTCCCTACTTGGCTTAGTCATAGTAGGAGCATTATGAAATATAAAAATATTTAAGTAATAGAGATGCTAAGGATGTATAAATATAAAATAATCATCTAAAAAAAGAAGAAGATAAAAATGAGCGCATAGGGGGCATAAATACCATCTCAATAAAGGCACAAGTGCACCAAAGAATAATATATTTTCCCAAAAATCTGATATGTATATCCTAGAAATGAGTAGGCTTTGAAACCATGCATACTAACTAAACAACCATTTATTGATTCAAAAATCAAGGAACAAGGGAAAGAGTTATGCAAGAAAAACGTACATATTGAAACCTAGGCTACAATTATAAAACCCCTAGTAGAGAACAATTTTACATAGCTTCATTTCCCTCCATCTACTACAACTTCATCCTATAAATCTTATACGTCATTGATATTCTTCTCACTATATTTTCAACTTTCAATGCCAGAACATTAAGATATTTTTAAGTGATATGGCTCCATGTCTAATTCTCAAGTGAAATTATGCAAGCAAAAACATGTTCCTCCAAACTAAGGCAATCATGATTTGTTAGTGAGGGAGTTA
Source organism: Pinus tabuliformis (assembly GCA_031772625.1). NCBI lineage: Eukaryota > Viridiplantae > Streptophyta > Pinopsida > Pinales > Pinaceae > Pinus > Pinus tabuliformis. Next base: position 841,573,272 of record CM062815.1, read on the forward strand.
TTAGTGTAAAATACTTGTTCATGTCGAGAAAGACAATGAGTGTGTAGGATGAATTCCTAAACATATATAATGCGATTTAAGTGAATGATATTGTTTAACAAAAGAGGAGAAAGGAGTATTTTTACCTTTGCCATACACATTCATAGTAAACGAAGTGCTTCATAAAATATTTACTATGTTAGCAAATTTTGATAAACAAAATGTCAACTAACACTACATACCATAATGCCTTTTTCCTTTAATATCATGTCTTGAAAGAACCCTTGCAAAAACAACTTATCACTTTTTTATTTATACCACAAATATTATGCTCGACTCAAAATATTAGTCATGGTGAAAACGATTCTCTATTGAATTATTGGTCTAATTTGAACACAGATGCGTCAATTTTCAAAATATTAGTTATAGTGAAAACGATTCTTGGCCTAATTTGAACACACATGCCCCAATTTGTTTCACAACAATGGTTTAACGATTCTTGGCCTAATTTGAACACATATGCCCCAATTTGTTTCACAACAATGGTTTAACATCAAATTTGTATTTAAAGACCTTTACTATATAAAAATGTTTTCTATATCAATGACTCCAAAATATCTCATAATGTGTTTACTAGTGTATTTTAGAATTTTTAGTTCAATTTTTTACAATGTTAAAGAGTTTACCTCTACCCTCATTATCCCAAGATTACCCTCATCATCAAAGATTCTTTGGAGCCTCCAGCGATTTCTTTTATAAAGCACAGGTCAATTTCCTTCACAACAATGATTTAGTATCCAATCATACAATTTTAGTTTTTTCTTGAGATTTTTGCAATTTATCCTTAGGCTGAGGAGTTCGCATATACCCTGACCGTCAATTTTTTTTGGATTGCGTCGATATTTGTTTTGGATTGCAAAGGTTGGTAGTTCAAAAGTAATTAAAAAAACATAAAAGAAAACAGTAATACAAACCTCACCTAATGTTGGAATATAAAGTTGACAACACACGAGAAATATTGATAGATGAGCACTTTTTAATTATTAAAACCCTTTATAATTTAATGAATTTGGAAAGGGAAAAAAATCAAAAGTGTTTTGACCCTAACAATATGATACATGAAACAATGGATGAAACATTTTCGAGCAGTTGTCTATAATGCGATTTTTTGAAAGTTTTTTTGGTGGGTTTTTCCGGTCAAAATCTGGCAGCAATTTATTGGAATCGCAAGTTTGATAGCTAGTTTCTGCACAATCAAGGCGTCCCAGGGGTTTTCAGGATGCTGAATCCAAATATGCGGTTAAAAAACCATTTTAACTATAACAAATCAAGATTTAACCTCAATTTCTTCCGCCGAATTCTGTCACCAGAATCTCCAAAAAATCGCATTATAAACAACCCCTTTTTCGAGAAAAACTCTCACAATGCGGGGGAGGGTGACATCAACTACCATTACCACTAGGGTGTTGGGCAAGCGTTGTCCGTCAAACCTTGCATTGCAAACTTTTCTTAGCACGTAAAATAGTAATGCTAATAGAAAAAGAGGCACATCTCTCAAAAACAGAATACATACCTACGCGACTTGGGTGCATTGAAAGTTGAGCACAGGACTTCGTATGCCGATTTTGTTGACTGTTTATTAAGTTATTATAGTAATTGATTTGTCTATTGATAATTATTATTTCAGCTTTTATGAATTTAAGTTATATATTGGAAATTTTACTTTTCAAATATTTGATTAGACCATAATGTTCAAGGTATAATTTTTGTGCCATGTAATTATCACTTCAATTTTTTTTGCTATAATTTTTTGATGTAATTATAATATTTATGTCATGATTTTTTAATATTAGTACAATAATTTTTCATTGTTAAAATTTTAGAAAATAACTTATACTTAATTTGAGCAAATATTTTCATAAAAAAAATGAATAAAAATAAAAATAAAATAAATATACTTACAAAATAAATTACCCCACTATTATTTAAGTTTTTTCAATACTTTAATGATTAAGAGAGAATGTTGCCTACCAAAAACTGAGAGTGTTGTTCCAATGAGGGTGGCATTTAAAGGATTTGTAAAGGTCAACAGTTGTTTAGCTTTGTGTACAGAGACGACTCCTAGTGGAGGCAATTTTGTTGCGTTTGGCTTCATGTTTGCAAGTTTTTATGCCCTAATGGTTCATAGCCTAAAAGTCCTTCGGTAGCCTTTCTTTTTTTTAACAATGTCGTCTAATCAGGCTTAAACCTACAAAACTTGGTCATTACTTTTAATTTCACTGGAATTTTAAAGTTAAAGACTTGTGTTTCCATTGTAGTGTTCATTCAGGTTGTGTTGGCCAACAAAAAGTTAGAAACTAGTAAATTGTAGTGATTTGGCTTTTTGTTTTTTTAAATAAATTTGTTTTTGAAATTGATTTGCAAGTAGTTTTACTCGGGTCCTAAAATATTGTAAACCACTTTTTTAAAATATTAAATTAAAAGTGTTTAAATTATATAAATATATTAAAAAATACACTTTAAATATTGAAAAATCACAATTTTAGTTTAGATTATAATACTCAATTTCCAAAAACAACCAAAACTTCCCATTAATATAACATTATTTTATGATTATTAAAAAAAATCATTCAAAGTTTTTAAAGGGTCAAAACATTATATTTTTTAAACAAATTTTTATTAATTCTAAGTTAACACGATAAATCTATTTCATTTGATGTATGTAAAATGTATATCGTTAATAATAAAAATATTTGTTATTTATATTAATTTGTGATAGATGAAAAGTGAATAGATTTTTAAATAAATATAATAAATATTTTACGAGTAATTCTATTTTATAGAATAATATAGAAGTTTTATAATAATATTAATAAAAATTAAATCTATATTCATAATAATAAATGCAGATTGAGCATCAACCTCAACTGTATCAATTTTTCTTTAGGCTTCCAAAGGGGATATGTAAATTTTAAATAGAGCTTTATTTTCTCATTTTATTTAAAGATTGTAATGGGCCAATTGTCTTGATTCTAGAGAAATCTAGACGGTAAGTTTTTTAAGCAATTTTGAGATGTTTTTGTAAATTTTGACAAATGTTTAGTTTAAGTGTAGAAAGTTAATTTTTTTGTTTTGGAGAGATATTTTCCCACCATTAGGAATGGTAGGAATTGTATATGCAGGAAATGTATAGCTGGATAGTTCAAAAAAAGGTTTTTGTAAATGAGAGACTAGGACACAAATCCAAGAAGCTCGAACAGTGAGCCTTTGTATTGTTCCTTTCTAAATATGATTCTTCTGTAATTACACTTTCAAATAAATAGAATTATATTACTTTATATTATCCCCTGTCTAATTAGATGTTTGATCTCTGACAAAGATAGAACATAACTCTATCTCAATCGTCGAAATAAACAATGTTTACTTGAGGGAATTTAGAGGATTTCGTCTCAAGGAGGAATTCAGATTCGAAGGGTAGCCCTTCAATGCTAGTGGAGATATACTTCATGACCAATGAGAAAGAAAAAGTTGTTTGGATTAAGTTTGTATCGTTATTTTTTTTAGTGCATTTAAGTTTTTGTGTATAGTTTTTTTCCAGAGTTTTTGCATCTATAATTGTTTGAATCGACGTTTTGAACCATTCATTGTGGCTCATCATCAAGTTGTTTCGAGCAATCCACTGTGGCTCATCATCAAGACATTTCGAGCAATCCACTGTGGCTCATCATCAGGGTAGATCAGTGGGTGTGTGGGACAGATCTCATCGGAATGAATAAATAGAGTTAAGAGATAGAATGGGAATGGTAGCCGACCCTCCTATGATTCCTGATAATTTACTAATGATATTTAGTAATTTATAATATTTGAATAATTACAGATTAATATAAAAATGATTTTAATTAATTTTAATTTTTCTGAAATCTATTGAGAATAAAAATAAAAATAAATTTAAAAGTTTTTATTTTAATTTTAATTGACTTTAATTTATAATTAATTTTAATTTAGAATTGTTCTAATAAATTAATTGGATTGATTTTAATATTAATCTAGAATAAATGATTAAGAATTAATCTCAATATTAATGTTTATTAATCCTAAATTTTAATGTTAGTGTTGATCCTAGAAATTTTTAAATAATTTTATTAATTTTTATTTTATTTAAAAACATATGAAAGTTATATGTTTTAGGTTGAAATCAATTATGATCTATAAATTAATTTTAATTTTAACTTAGAATCCTATCAATCTTCTTAAAATGAAGTTTTTTAAAAATTCCTCTATTTTAAAATTAATTTTAGAATGAATGTATTTGAATTGGTTTTTAATTCTAATGATTTAAGAATTAATATCCATATTAGTATTATTTGTTAATACTCAAGTCTTGTTGCTTGGAGGAAGTGCATTTACACCTGCCTAATAGAGTGATGGTCCCTCTACCATATAATCAAATACATCATTGTAGCGAGAAAGGGGACTTAAAGGGTTTGGGTAAAAGTTTGATCCTCCCCTACATTGACGAGAGCATACGGGTAAGTCATTTTGACATTGTATGTGTTTACTTAAATAGAGAACCATTGGAGAAGTGATCAGAGAATTGAGGGAAGAAATGTTGAAAAATGTGCAACAAGAAATGTTAAATTTAGAATGTGCTAAAAATAGACCTGCTAAAAATAGCATGTCTAAAAATAGTAGTTTGGCCAGTGAGGTCATTGGCCACCTTGGGTGAGAGGTGAAATTGTTAAAAATAGAAAGTTCTAAAAATAGCATTTCTGGGTCCCTTCCTATTTATAGCAGTCTCTAGTCTATCTATAGGAAGTAAAATTAATTTTGGTCTTAACTGCAGTTTAAAATATTAATTAATTACTCTCCATGAGTTAATTAGTTATGGAAAATTAAACTTGAAGTCTTTGTGAGATCATGCAATTATTTTCTCTCTTGATTTAGGAATTTATCCCTTGATTAAAGGAGATAAGGTTCAGTTCTATATTGAGAGGATCAGTTGACTTAGTTCTAACTACTCAAGTCCAGTTAGATTATTTAACAAGTTGTTAAATTTTATATTCAGTTTGTTGATGCTTGCATGCATGTGACAACTGATAACTGAGTATTTTCTCATGAATAACTGATGCATGGAAGTTCAGACAAAGACCCAGTTGAGATCAGATGCGGGACAGTGTACTATCAGATGCTAGGATATTTCTAGTAAGTATTCCTTGCATGAGGAAGAAATATATTTTCTTCTATGACTACATAGGTGGACCTGAGGTGACACCAGGTATGATTAGGCAAATTTTCAGCCTATATAATGAGGCTTAGGTATTCCACGATTTTCATCTTCTAATTGAAGATCATTAAAGTACAGAGAGAGCAGGATAGCTATTGAGCTGATTCTTTTTGTATGTTGAAGAGGATTTCCACTTGATTGATAATACAGTGTTGGGGTTTTATGCTGGTGCTTTCCCCAGTGATATATTCTGTGTTATGTGTGATTGATTTCTCTTGATTAGTTATGCATGTTTCTACTTGATGTTGCTCATGAATTCGATTATGCTTCCGCTTAATGTATTGTAGGAGTAGAACAAGTATTATGCTTTAGGACATTGCATATATCGGTTTGTTCTACAGGTGAAATTTCTACAAGAAAAAGGTGAAAAGAGTAGGGACCTGGAACTCGACTAGCTCTCTCAAAGGGGAACATGATGTCGACCTTGGTGGGACCAATTATTTAGTCGACATTTGGACAAGTCAGAGGTGCGTAAGAAATTGTAATAGAGGAATAAAGATCGACCCCAACCTCGCATTGTGGGCCATTTGTTAGTCATTTTATTTGGCATAAGTCCCAGTCGAATAGAGAGAGGCAACCCTGACCTTTTGTCAGGTCCGACCACTTGATTTTGTTCCAAAAACATAGAAATCAGGTGACACAATTCTAGTGGATAATAACAAGGCCCTATACCTCGACATGGTTATGACCTCGACCTATCAAATTAGCAGCAAAAGAAGTTGGTTGGTGGGCCAATGTGCCATTGAGGTTGTCAAGGTGGATGTGGAGCAGTATAGCAAATTAACGCGTGAAAAAAAATTACCACCGTAGAGTTCATTGGGATAAATATCATGATAGAGAGGCAAGAGTTATAAGGTGAAGACCACCCTCGAGCAGTCACTTCGATTTTTAGGGAGAGCGCCGAAAATTGAAGATGGGCTAGGGTGTAGTTTATTGAAAAGATAAAAGGTGTGGAAAGAATAGAGAAGGCCATTAGAGTGCCTGTTATCATTTTGGTAATAGAGCATTAAATATTTCAGGTAGCAACAGAATGCACTGGATCGAAGTGGTAATAATTTCTCTATTTATTTTAATGGTGACTCACAATTTAATAATTTTGTAAAGATGGGATTGAGAAGGCATGGTATAGAAGTGAGACAAAGGGGCAAAAGTTAGGAAAAGGAAGTTGCCCAAGAGGAGGAACACAGTACCCGATTCTAAAAATGAATGAACCTGGGAGCATATACCAAGAGAACTGCTCAAATGAGGAAGTAGCATAGAGGAAGAAATTTCCAGCAAGGAGAAGAGCTGGAAGGACTGGAAGAAGACCGTAGCCAAGTGAAGGACTAGAAGATATATTGAGGAAAAACCCTGATAGGTAAATCGTATGTTATTTCATTTAAAATTTCACAAGCAAATAATTACAAGTAGCAATAGTTGTGGATAATGTAATTATAGCCAATAGTGATCCATAAAGAGTTACCAGAGTTTTCAGAAGAGTAGCAAAGAACCCTTGTAGCAAGAGGTGATGCTAAAGAAGAAAACCCAATTGTTTTTGGAGAGTAAAAGGGACAAAGGAGGTCCTCAAGAGAAGAGAACCAGAGGAGTTCTCCAAACATGAGCAAGGTGTAATAGAAGTTAGAGAAGAGAAAGGAGTGCTCAAGAGGTTCCAAAGGGGGGAACCAAGAGACACCAATAGCTAGGAGGATGCAAGGTGTTCAAGTAACATGCAATGGAGAAGACCTATTATAGGGGCTTGTCTACAACTCATAGTGTGTAGGTGAAATCTTACAAGAAGGGAAGAAAAGAGATGGCTACTAATGGCCATCTGATGAGCCCCAATTTTGGTACAATTTGGGCTCATTTTGGCCTATTCTACTTGCTCAAACCATTCATTTTTTATTGCTTATGCATGCATTTCTTAGTTTATTCATGTTGTTTGTAGGAAGAAGGGTAGGCACTCTCTCTATGTGACTGATGCATTTTGATTCCAGATTTTGGCATTAAAAGGGAGCAAAAGACAACAAAAAAGGAGTTAAGGAGACAATGAGGTGGCACTGCGGGTTTTGGGAGAGGATGTCCACGGTTCTAGGGACATCCCTCGTGATTCCCATCAAGAACTCCGAGCTCTAATCCATCTCCCCTCCGAGCTTAAAAAACGGTCAGCTGTTCTACAGGAACAGCAGTTATAAACTGCTCTACAGGAACAGCAATTATGACCATCCTACAGGATCAGCAGTTAAACTCTAGTTGGACAGTCGAGCTCCTAAAATGTAGGACACTTGTTGGATCATCGTTTTTGTATAAGTATGAAGGCTTTAGCCTTAGATAGGTTGTTGAAACTCTCGTATTGCTATTGTAATTTTGGAGCACAGTTCAGTTTTTGTTCCTTTTTGTAAGCCAATTTGGCATGATATCAGTTATGAATAAAGAAGGCAGTTTGTGATCTAGTTCTGAGTTTTTCTCAAGGAGACTATTAGGGCCCAACCTGAGAGCCATAGATCCCCTCTGCTGTAGTGTTGTTTCCATTTCATTTCAGCACTGTGAGCTTTCCATTTACACATGCAATTCGAATTACAGGTTGTTGAGTTGGTCTTTTTCATGAGTTAGATAGGAGATTGCTTATAGTGAGTTTGTTTACAGTTGTTTAGTGTAGCAGAGGATAGATATAGTCCATTGGAGCTCCAACAAAAAGGTTGTTAAGGCTCACTGCCGTCTCATCTGGGATTGGAGTGAAGTCCATGATTAACCACCAAAAATACGCATTTCTTTATTCCATGATTGCTGCAACCACAGTCACGTTAAGTTAGATGCTTCCACATGATTCGCACCTGCACCACACTTCCTTACCACAGCTGCATGCACGTTCTCTTTCACGTTTAGATTGCTGCTCATTGAATTTACAAGCACAAGTAGTTTAGGATTGATGCATTTTTGGTTAAGTGACAGTCATAAGCATTTGTTTCACTTACACTGCTCTCTCTCGTTCCATCACTTTGTCCTCCATCCTGATCACGCATGCAGACATCTCTTTGACCCCTGCTCCGCTCCGTTACCTCACAAAGTCTTTCACTCCTCACTTATTTCCATTCTCTAGCCTTTCGTTGACATAGCCCTTCACCTTCCATCCTCCTCCCTGCACTCACTTCCCATCCTAATCTTCCACTTCTAAAGCCATCACCAGCCTCATCCCTACCTTACACATCTCCCTCTACCATTTCATCATCCCTCCATCACTCCAAACACTCACGGTAGGTCATCCTGTAGCCATTTATAGACATCCTGTAGAAAACAGAGTATCATGTAGGATTCTCCACAGCCATCCTGTAGGAGGCCACTCTCTCGGTTGCTGAGCATCTGAATGCGAGGAACCTCTGTGGATGGGTGCTAAGGATCCCTAGGGACCTCTTCTAGCCTCCCCAACCTATCCCACGCTTTCCTTCCTTCTCCATCCCATCTGCATAACCAAACCCTAGTTAGCTCAAGATCACCCTCATCCCACACACTTAAAAGAAAATACAAAAACATAACTTTCATGATGCAAGTAGTTTAGAACGATGCATTTTCATTTATCAGAGGTAGTGACAGCATTGGTAGAAGCTTCATTCACATTTCTTGCATTGTAGAGGTTAGACTAGTTAAATTAGGGTTTCCTAGGTTTACATGCTTTGATTTGCTTTCAGTTCATTTTTGTCAAGTAGAGTAGCTTTCCTTTGAGATTAGCTTTCGTCCCTCAATTAGCAAGCTTCTTCTGAGAGCCTATAGAAGTTGGCTTGAGCCCTAGCGGACTTGTGCCAGCTGACCAAGTGACAGCTGCGACAAGAGCTAGTACTTGTGCATATAGCACCGTCGCTTCCAAGTTTGTACGAACTACCGGGTTGATAAAATGAGAGACAGGAAGCCCCAGGAGTTGTAGCATTATTGCTACAATACTGGAGCTCACCACCATCATCACGGTTCAACAAAAAGCCATAGTAGATGAGAATGAGATGCCAAGAGGAATGGAATGTAGAAGAAATTAAGCCAAGAGGAAATTGATAAGGAGATGGTTGAGCTAAAAGAGAGGCTCAAATTTTTGGAGTTGATGCTGGAACGAGAAGACCAAAGACATAGATTATACCTCAGGAGGAGGTTCAAGTTTCTTGTCAGATGGAAGGGTTTCAATAAGAAGATCCCTAAAAGACTAGGGAATAAATTGAAGCAATTGTTTAATGTTTCAATAAGAGAGGAAGAGCTCAGAGCTACTGAGATTAAGGTTGGAGCAGTTCATACTTGTGAATGAGTGAGAGGTGACATCCTTAGATAAGAGGGTAATGAAATATTATCTAAAAGTCTCATGGACTACATGCAAATTCAAATGCAGAAAAGGGAGATGAAAAAGGAGGAGGTTGATGAGACACATATCAAATGTGTTAGGGATCATGGAGAAAGTCTCATGGAAGAGTTGGTAACATAATTACTAGAGGTGGCTAGATGGCCTTTTGTCTTTAAGGTGGGTGAGTTTTATGTAAATATAGGGTAGAGGGATGGTGATGCAGAAGCATGAGGCATGGAGGCAAAAGGCTTCAAACCTATTCCAAAAATACAAAAAATGTTTACAAGCAATGGAGTGGGATCCTTTAGCTGTCAATTTACAAGCTTTCTAGGTAGGATTGAGCTAGAATTTAGCGATTGAATGATTTTGTAATTAATTTAAGTAGTTCAGACTTAGTTGAGATTCTTGAGGAGAAGATCAAGCAGTTTAGGTAGTCATCTAGGATTAGATAGATTCAATCCATAGATTGAGGATCGATATTCTGGATGTAAAGTATTTATGAAAGTTTTGAAAAATTGTAAGGGGATTTGGACCCTTAATATTTGATTAAAAAAAAGGGAAGAGGATTCTGATTTCAGAGTTTGAAATTCTCTGTATCTCTGTTTTCTTGTAAAATTGGTCAATCCCGGAGGTATTATGTCCCTTTGAAGTCTCTCTGTGTATCATTGAATTTCAGGTTTGCTTAAATATCAAAGTCCTATTTGATTTAGATGAGTTTGCATTTAATTCCTTTCCACTTTATTTAGCTACTGCGGGGGTTGAAAGGTACTGATTCCTTATTCGGGGTTGAAGCACCACACTTATTCTTAGCCGTTGATTTCACTTTCAACGCTTTGAGTCTCGGACAATTGCGAGGGTTGGATTGTTATTAAACTGTGTGTCGATAGGAAGTCTCATGAGCCGCAGATCAAATGAACCCTGTCATCCAACAAATATCGGGTCATTAAGTGTTCGGACTTTAACTCCAAAACCAGACCCGAATTATTATAGAATGGAGATTTATATTTTCCATCGGCTCCGTCCAAAGGGAATAAGCACGTGCAAAAATCCGGACCCAAACTTTTATAAACCAAGGGCTTATAAACTTCATTGGCTCCGTAAAAGGCGATTAAACGTCGTGCAAGTGACTTGGCCTATATCACTGTCAGCCGTCGGTGGGTGATGATCAACGGTGGAGGATCATCGATCAGTTTTGTTGATCGGGTGAATTCACAACTGTCGGATTAAAGATCAGATCAATGGCGGAAAGTTAGGTCGATAGTATTTGGGAAAAAGACAGACATGATAAGGATATAAACCAAAGTTTTGAATTCCTTTCGATTCCACGGAATTTGAAAGGTTTGCCATAGTCCGATAAAAATTAGCAGTTCGGCTAATTTAGAGAAGAACAAAATTTGGAGGTTGATGACTGATACTCCAAAGGAGATTGAAGAGGAACTTCCACCTGAACTGGAGGCAATTGTATCAGGTTTTGAACGATTGTCCATTACGCCTACACCCACACCACCATTTGTGGTATTAGAGCAACCTACTAACATTGAACATGATCTCAAGGATTAGAAAAATAAATCCAACATGGCTTTCAGAGTTGGAGGAAGAGGTGGTGTCGAAGAAGAGGAAGACCAGTTGCAAATGCTAAAGTGTTGGAAGCTATGCAATGGATGCAAGCTAGATTGGAAGCAGTAGAAATGGGAAGAGATGCAGATGTTGGAGATGTCAGTGAACCTGAAACTGAAGCTGCAAAAGCAGAACCTGCAGATGTAACTCTTGAAATGAGATTCTTTAGGTCAGAATTGAGATCCACATCCAAGCCTAGACTTGAAGTCTCAATCTACACAGGAAGCTTAAGCCATGAGGAATTAATAGATTGGATAAATGATATGGAGAAATTCTTTGATTATGAAGAAACAAATGAAGGAAAGAAGGTGAAGTTTGTTGTCACAAAAATGAAAGGACATGCAACACTTTGGTGGGATGGAGTGCAAGCAGAAAGAAGAAGACTTGGTAAACAACCAATCAAGAATTGGAATAGAATGGTGGAAAAACTAAAAGGTAAGTTTTTTCCAAGTGATTATCAGCAGACATTGTTTAAACAGATGTAGAATCTTAGATAGAGGTATATGACAGTGAAAGAATACACAGAGGAATTCTACAAAGTGAGTATAAGAGCAAGACAAATCCAAAATATAGATGAGAAGGTTGCAAGATATGTAAATGGACTCAGAATGGAGATCCAAGATGAGATAAGTGTATTGTCTCCTAAAACAGTAGAAGAAGCTTATCAGATGGTACTGAAGGCTGAAGAAAAACTCATGAGGAAGCAGTCTACTAGAAATAGAGGTACTTTCCGAGGAAGGGGAAGACAAAGTGGCAGAGGAAGATCTACAACACCTGGAGATGGAGCTAGCAGTAGCTAAAATCAACATGCACACATAGGAGGTGATGCAAGTGGCAGAGGGAGTTTTTCTAGAGGAAGAGGAGGTAGAGGCAGAGGAAGAGAAGTCAGATGTTACAGATGTAACAAGCTGGGACACAGAGCCTATGAGTGCCCAGGAAACATAGGAATGAATTAGAGGAATGCAATTGTTACTAAGACTGAAGAGGAAGTAGCAAAGGTGCCAGAGGAAGAAAATGTACCAGAGAAAGGTGAGTCTTTAGCAGTTAACAAAGTTTTACTAAAGCCAACTAAGGAAATTGTTGAACCAACATAGAGGAAGACCTTGTTCAGGACTGCGTGCAAGGTTCAAGGGAAGTGTTGTCAGATGATAATTGATAGTGGTAGTACAAACAATTTGGTCTCCACAGAAGTGGTGGAGAAGTTGAAATTGAAGACCAAGAAACACCCAACACCTTATAAGGTGTCATGGCTTCAAAAGGGATATCAGTTGATAGTGAATGAGCAATGTGAAGTGGAGTTGAAGTTGGGCAAATATAGTAACAAAATTTTGTGTGATGTGATGCCTATGGATGTGTGTCACATATTGCTATGAAGACCTTAGCAGTATGACAGAGGAGTTATGCATGATGGAAAGAAGAACATATACAAATTTAACAAAGATGGTGTCAATCATACATTGCTGCCAATAGAAGAAGAAGATACATCAAAGAAACCTGATCCCAAAACCATTTTGTTGAGTGGAAAGGAGTACTTGCAGCAGATGGAGGAAGATGAGGTAATTTATGCGTTGGTTTGCAAACCCAAGGTAATAATTACTTCTACAAAAGTTTTTGATTTACCAATTGAAATTCAAGAGATGTTAGACAATTATTGTGATATCATTGTAGATGATTTACCTGATGAGTTACAACGCATTAGAAAAATCAGTCATCCAATAGATTTGATTCCAGTATCAAATCTACCTAATAAAGCAGCTTACAGGATGACTCCCACAGAGAATGAGTAGATCAAGAAACAAGTTCAGGAACTGTTAGATAAGGGACTGGTTAGAGAGAGCTTGAGTCCTTGTGCAGTGCCAATAGTGTTGAGCTCAAAGAAAGATGGAGGCTAGATAATGTGTACTGATTCAAGAGCAATCAATAAGATAACAATCAAGTACATATTTCCTTTACCTAGAATTAAAGATTTGATGGATTGTTTGAGTGGAGCAAGATATTTTACAAAGTTAGATTTAAAAAGTGGTTATCATCAAATCAGAATTAGAGAGGGAGATGAGTGGAAAACTACTTTTAAAACCAATGAAGGATTGTATGAGTGGATGGTAATGCCTTTTGGATTGTCAAATGCACCTAGTACATTTATGAGGCTCATGAATGAAGTTTTGAAATAATTTATAGGCAAATTTGTAATAATATATCTTAATGATATATTAGTTTACATTAAGTCAAAAGAGGAGCATGTGAGACATCTGAATTATGTCTTACAGATACTACAAGAGAAGTTACTGTTAAATTTAAAGAAATGTTCATTCATGAAAGAGGAGTTGGTGTATTTGAGTTTTGTTGTTTCTGCTGATGGATTCAGGATGGATCCTGAGAAGATTAAGGCAATTATGGAGTGGCATTTGCCAAAAATTGTCTTTGAGGTAAGAAGTTTTCATGTTTACAGGAAATTCATAAGGAATTTTAGCAGGATTAATGCTTCAATTATTGATACAATAAAGAAGGACAAATAACCATTTAAATGGACTGCTGAAGCAGAAAGGAACTTCCAGCTGTGGAAGAGGAAGATTACTGAGAAACCTATTTTGATTTTTCCTGATTTTAATAAACCTTTTCAAGTGAAGTGTGATGCCAGTGGAGAGGCCATTGGAGTTGTTTTAAGTCAAGAGGACAAACCTATAGCATATTTTAGTGAAAAGTTGAATGAGTCAAAGAAGAAATATTCTTCTTATGACAAGGAGTTTTATGCAGTGGTGCAGTCTTTGAAGAAGTGGAGACATTACTTGATGTCTAAGGATTTCATACTGTATTCAGACAACCATGCATTACAGTACATTATGCAATAGCCAAAGCTTAACCAGAAGCATGCAAAATGGGTAGAATACCTTCAAGGTTTTAATTTTGTATTAAAACATATAATTGGTTAGTCAAACAAAGTAGCAGATGCCTTAAGTAGGAAAAGCATTTTAGTGCAAGAAACTCAAATTCAAGTGTTGGGTTTTGATTTTCTTAAAGAGTTATATGAAAAAGATCTAGATTTTAAAGAGGCATTTGAAGCTTGTAAGAACCCTGTTTTGTTAGACAAAAGCAAGTGGCTGGATTATTTCTTGTAGGAAGGACTGTTATTCAAAAGGAATCAGCTGTGCATACCAAATTGTTCTATGAGAGAAAATTTGATCAAAGAGAAACATAGTGGAGGACTTGGAGGACATTTTGGCGTAGACAAGACTTATGAGCAGTTGAACCAGTTTTATTTTTGGCTGCAGATGAGAGCTGAAGTAGAAAAGCATGTGAAAAATTGTAAAATTTGTCAGTATGCAAAGGGAAGGAGTTAAAACATAGGTTTGTATGTTCCTACCTATTCTAGATAGGCCTTAGGATATGGTAAGTATGGACTTTGTTTTGGGTTTACCAAAAACTCAAAGAGGACATGATTCAATTTATGTAGTACTTGACAGATTTTCAAAAATGGCACATTTTATTCCATGTTATAAAACCAGTGATGCTACTCATTTTGCTAACTTGTTTTTTAAAGAGATTGTAAGATTGCATGGGTTTCCAAAGAGTATTGTTTCAAACAGAGACTCCAGGTTTATTGTACATTTATGGAGAACCATGTGGAAGAAGCTTGGAACTACACTGAGTTTCAATTATACTTATCATCCTCATACTGATGGACGGACTGAAGTTGTAAATAGAAGTTTGGGAAATCTTTTGAGAAGTCTTTCAGGTGAACATCCAAAGCAGTGGGATCAAGTATTGGCACATGATGAGTATTCTTATGATGATTCTCCTAATAGGAGCACAGGGTAAAGTCCATTCCATATAGTTTATGGAATGCACCCAAGGGGGGTATTTGAATTGAGAGATTTAGGTAAAGCTGAAATGAGGAGTGCTCTAGGAGAAGACTTTGCTTTAGAGATTCAAGCAGTTCATGAACAGGTAAAACAACAGCTACAAGACAACAACACAAAGTACAAGAACAGAGCAGACTTGAGGAAGAAGGAAGTAAATTTTGAAGTTAGAGATTTGGTTTTGGCACACCTAAGGAAGGATGGATTTCCAAAAGGTGAGTATAATAAACTGAAGTCTAAGAAAATTGGTCTATGCAAAGTTTTAAGGAAATTTTCAGCAAATGCATATGAAATTGAGTTACCCTGTGATATTGGAATATCTCTAATTTTTAATGTTGCAAACTTATACAGGTATGAAAAGGAGGTAGATGACACAACAGAGGATCAAAAAGAACAAGAGGCTAATTGGGTAAAACAGTTACCTATAGCAAAAGAATTGCAGCCAGAGAGGATTTTGGAGAAGAAATTATTGAAGAAGACAAGAGGACATGAGTATTTTCAGTATTTGGTCAAATGGAAGGATCAACCAATTGCTAAAGCTACTTGGATGATAGATGCCATGCTACAGAAGTTGGGCAGTTCTGTAGAAGAGCTCATGGACAGGAGCCCATGAAGAATTTTGTCCTCGGAAGTCTGATGGAGGAGCATGAGGCTTGGAGACAAAATGCTTCGAATTTATTCCAAAAATACAAAAAATGTTTACAAGCAAAGGAGTGGGATCCTTTCGCTGTCAATTTACAAGCTTGCTAGATAGGATTGAGCTAGAATTTAGGGATTGAGTGCTTTTGTAATTAATTTAAGTAGCTCAAACTTAGTTGAGATTCTCGAGGAGAAGATCAAGTAGTTTAGGTAGTCATCTAGGATTAGATAGATTCAATCCATAGATTGAGGATCGAAATTCTTGATGTAAAGTATTTATGAAAGTTTTGAACAATTGTAAGGGGATTTGGATCCTTAATATTTGATTAAAAAAAAGAGAAAAGGATTTTGATTTCAGAGTTTGAAATTCTTTGTATGTCTGTTTTCTTGTAAAATTTGTCAATCCCAAAGGTATTGTGTCCCTCCGAAGCCTCTCTGTGTATCATTGAATTTTAGGTTAGCTTAAATATCAGAGTCCTATTTGATTTAGATGAGTTTGCATTTAATTCCTTTCCACTATATTTAGCTACTGCGGGGGTTGAAAGGTACGTATTCCTTATTCGGGGTTGAAGCGCTGCACTTATTCTTAGCCGTTGATTTCACTTTCAACGCTTTGAGTCTCAGTGAACTGTGGGGTTTGGCTTGTTATTAAACTGTGTGTCGATAGGAAGTCCCGCGAGTCGTAGATCAAATGAACCCTGTGATCCAATGGATATCGGGTCATTAAGTGTTCGGACTTTAACTCCAAAACCGGGCCCAAATTATTATAGATCATAGACTTATATTTTCCATCGGCTCCGTCCAAAGAGAATAAGCACGTGCAAAAATTTGGACATGAACTTTTATAAACCAAGGGCTTATAAAATTCATCGACTCCATAAAAGGCGATTAAGCGTCGTGCAAGTAACCTGGCCGATATTGCTGTCAGCTGTCAGATTCAGTGGGTGATGATCAACGGTGGAGGATCGTCGATCAGTTTTGTTGTTCGGGTGAATTCACAACTGTTGGATTAAATATCATATCAACAACGAAAAATTAGGCTGATGGTGTTTGGGAAAAAGACAGATGCGATAAGGATATAAAACAAAGTTTTGAATTCCTTTCGATTCTATGGCATTTGAAAGGTTTGACATACTCCGATAAAAATTAGCAGTTCAGCTAATTTAGAGAAGAACCAAATTTGGAGGTTGATGACTGATACTCCAAACGAGATTGAAGAGGAACTTCCACTTGAACTGGAGGCAATTGTATCAGGTTTTGAATGATTGTCCATTACGCCTGCACCCAAGCCACCAAATGGATAGAATGTCCAATGGTGAGAAGAAGGCATAAGGACTATCTCTCAAATGCAGGAATAGGCAGAGAAAGAATCTTGCAAACAGTTGCTAGGGACTATCATTATTGTACATGAGAACAATGATTTTGAGGGAAAAGAGAAACCCTCAAAATATATTATGCAAAGGATTAAAGGTGACGATGAGGATGAAGAGAAGAGATTGGCCAACATCACATGGACTATGAGGAATACCCATAACAACAAATGGCACTAGGAGCATCTACAGAGGCTCAAAAGTTTCACGTTTTTTAAACTAATGTGTTATGTCCATGTGTAGGTCATGGAGGCCATGAAATAAGAAGAGTGAATGTTTCCCACCAATGATCTGGATCTCTTCAGCTACTGAAATTAACTAAGATCTTTTACTTTTGTGATGTTAGTAGAATTGCACGTAAAAGAGTATTGAACAACCACATGTGCATGCTTCAAGGAAGATAAAATAATAACAACCATCAAATCAATGAACACAAACACATTGATAACGGAGTTCATCTAGTGTGGGTTACGTCTCTGGGCCTGGTGTCAAGAGTGTGGAGGCTGCTTCATTGGATGCTACAAATTATGATGATGTACATGGTATGTTCTTTGTGATTACAAGGATGAATACCCTCAATCAGAGTGGCATATCTCTCCATGAGACGTTGTCCCTGCAGGAACTCTCACTCAAATGGGTCCTCCTTCAACATGACAAGGTAAAAAAAATATCACATAATGTGGCAATAAGTATCCCTCAATATAATGGTAATCTGGGATCTCAACAATAAAGACATCATCTCTACAAATCAATAAGAAAGACATGGCATAACTACATCATATACCTCCACTTTCGAAGATGGCTGGAAAATGCAAAGCTCAACTGCTGAAATGCACTGCACCAGTGAATTCCTAGCGATGAGTGGTGTAAATTTGACTGTAAAGTTGTCCGATTCTGACACCGTCAACTTTTTGACTCTGGGGAATGTTGAAGATTCTCCTGAAGATTCCTTCTTGAAGATGCTCAAAAAATCCACTTCTTAGATGAAAATTTTGAGCACACCACTGTGCTCCTTTCAAAATTCTGTGAAAAATGACTATAAAGTTGACAACATTCTGCCTCAGTAAAAAATCAACCTCCAAGGGAATCTTTAAGATTCCACAAAATTCTCTGGAGATTCCCTGTGGTTGTACCCTACATTTTTGCTACTGAGATAGAGATTTTGACTACGTTGTTGGACACCTGGTAAGAAAAAATGCAAAAATGAATATCCACTCGTCAAATTCTATCACTGCCATCTCTAACCCTGAAAGTAATATTTTTAACATCTAGATAGATTCCTCCTCATAATTCCACATCCCTGCACATCATGGTTCCACCCCTAGTTCCGCTTGTCCGAACTTTGCTCCTCCATGGATGTCGTTGAATGGCAAATATATGGTTTTTATATGTTATAGTTGGCAGACTTATCAACAAATAGTCTTGTCGTAGTTCCTTGGTCTAGCCGTAGCTTGGCAAGTTAGGTGGTTAGTGGGTCTGGTTCTAAATAAGCCCATCCCCGTTTTATACAACGGTTCAGGCAGTGTGTTAACTTGGCATATAACCATTGCATTATTTTGGTGTATTGACCATTCAACGGTTATGGCGCGTTCACATTTGGTATTGTGTTGTGTTGATGGTTACGAACCGAACCTTAGCCATTTAATAATATGCCCATTAATAAAACATATTTCGTTGGTGTTTAATAATATGCCCATTTATAAAACATATTTTGTTGGTGTTTTGTTTTGATATTTTCATACGATAATATATATTATGTTTGGTGTTTTGTTTTGATATTTCCATATGACTTGTGATATGGTTATTAAAATAACCAATTTTTTATATTAAAAATATGTTTTTTTGCTTTATATGGTTTATATATATATATATATATATTAGTGTTTTTGTGTAGGGTTAGAGAAAATGTTAGTGCGTCATGTGTCAATGGTTTAGTGGTTATTTGGTTGCCACATATGCAGAGTGAGTTTCACATATTTATGTTTTTTTTTTCTCAGTAAAATTAAACTATTTCTATTGAGCAAAATATAGTACAATCATGAGAGACAAGAAACCGACAAACCGGAAATGATCTCACATATTTATGTTATTTGAAAGCTTCTGTCGATAATAAATTGGTCATACAGGCTTAGATTTGAGTGTCATGTGTCATTTGTATTGACAAGTTCTTCAACTTGGTATTGGTTTAGCCACATTTTGAATACTTTGATTTTTGATTTTTGAGTTATTCTGAACTTTCGTTGACGTGTCTCTGTAGCCACTTGAATCAACCAAGCATTAAAGCGTTGATTCAATGAGAGCGACATTTAAAAGATCTGTAAAGATTAGCGATTGTTTTAGCTTTGTCTACGGAGACAACACCCTTTCAGTTAGCTTTTGAGATCAGAATCAATGGCCGTATACTTCCTGGAACCAATTTTGTTGCGTATGGCTTGACTTTTGCTAGTTTTTCATAAAATGCTTTTACGGAAAAAATTGAATAATCTAAATTTTATTAGAAGTTTTCCAGGTTAACCTCTTAACATTGCCAATAAAAGCGTCTTAAGGGAAAGTTTTTAGTTAAAGCTTTATATATCATCAGGCCATGTAGAATCTTTTAATTTTTTTTATTTCATAAAACGATTTAATGCACTAAATTTCTTAGAATCTCTTAAAATTGAAAATAAAGACTGAAATAACACTGATCAAAAGCCAAAATTGCATATAATTTGAATTAAGAGATTAAATATTTCTTATTCAGAGCGACATTTGCTCAGCGTTAATATTTACGTATAACATATTTTAAATTTCTATGCACATCGCAAACATGCGACGAACTTCATGGAACGAGTCTAAGAAGATTCAATTTGAGCGGAATGATGAAAAGAAGTCGGCAATAACAAATTAGCGGAATGCAAATGAAAATTTAAAGGAATCTATGTCCACTTCTTAGCTTTACAGTGTACATAAAGTCCTTTGGTCATTCCTTTTAATTTCGTTGGAATTTCAAAGTTAAACACTTATGTTTCCATTATAATGTTTAGTCAGAATGTGTTGGCCACTAGTAATATGAAGTGGTTTTGATTTTTTTTTATATATAATATTTTTTTCTTAAAATATTTTAAATAATTTTAGAATACTAAATTTGAATGGTGTAATAAGTAAATTTTAAGTTCTTTCTTTCTCACTTTACAGAAATGCACTTTAAATATTGAAAATTTTGGCAATTTTGTTTTTAATTGTAATCTTTAATTTCAAATATATATATATATATATATATATATATATATATATATATATAACTTCATTTCAAATGGTTAAAACATTATAATCTATAAATAAAATTTTATTAATTCTAAGTGTTTACTCAATTTAATGTTCTTAAATTGCTTACATAAATTATCGACTAGTGCTGGTAAATTTGTGAAGTGCAAGTGCACCATATATGCTAGAAGCTTTTTTAGTTTATTAAGATGATGATTGTGTTTGTTTTAAGGATTGTCTTTATTCCTATGTTCCTAATGAAATTGAAGATTTACAATTAAGTTCCTACAATCAACTCTTGAAAAGGAAAGTAAGACAAGCTATCATGATCCTATTTAACTGATTATTTTTATTTCAAAAGAATTACTATGCAAGTTGATGGAAAAGAAAAACTACTTTGTAAATTCTATGAAAACTTCTTTAAGATAAATTGTGTTTTTGAAAAGAACTAAAAAGAAAGTTATTCTAGAATATATGAATAAACTACTTATGTTCTAGAAAGACAATTATTTATGCTCTAAAAATAATCACTTATATTTGAGAATAAATTTATAAAGCAATCTATGTTAAAATATACATACTGCATTTAACAATTCTACTTAAAATAATAAAACAAAAACAGAAGGAATGTGATCTAATCAAACATATTTTTTATGAAAAGAAGGGGATTATGTACATAGTTCTATTTTGGAAAGCATACAAATGATTTGAAATTGACAGACAACAAACGAAAGACTGTAAACAAATAATTACAAAGAAATTGAAGTTGCGATAATGCAATTCTGGAAATAACAAAAATGAAATGAACTGAGTTAAAAATGAAAGAAAGAATGTCGACTGTCTGTAGGGGCCCTCCACAAAATAGCAGGTTTTAAGACTTTAATTCAACAGCTAACCGCTCATGAGATTGACGTGAATATTTCTTCAATTAAAAAGAACAGTCATGAAACTTCAAACTGTCAATTAATGATTACATATGTGTCATGGCTATCTGTTTACAGATTTATATATATAGAATTTGTTCTCAACAAATTCAAACTTCTATGCCTTAAAAACTTAAAACAATCCTAATCTGAATTCTAATATTATAACAGAGAAATAACTTTTCTCCACGATTTTCTATTTGGAAAGCAAATCAGAGAGTCCTAATATATTTTAACACCCGTTGCTCCGTTTATCCATGTATTAACTGGCTTCTTTGACTGCGCTACTCGGGGATTTCCTTGATGATTTGGCTCGGGAGAATCCCCATCTGCCCATGTGCTTCTTTGCTCGGCTGGCGTACTAGAATCTGACAATGATCCCACTGATCTACATTAAATAGGAACGCAACAAACTACAGAGATAAACATAAACACAAAGCTACAGCCGAAATAATACTTCATTTCATTAATGTAAAATACTGAAATATGCTTACAAACAGACATGGAAATAAACAGCTAGGGCAATGGTAGCTTATCTCTGAGAAGAGATGTGGTGGCTACATGTCTCTGAATTGTGTTACAATGAGGCTCGAAGGCTTATTTATTGTTGAGAAACAATGGGTAACCCTAACCATCTAAAAACCTAACCCTAGAAAATGAATCGCCAAACTGTGGGCCCATTTGGGTAAATTGGTACATCAACTTTCCGGGGTCGTAACTTTGGCATACGATCTCCATTTGATGCGCACAATATCTCGTTAGAAAGATCTATCGGAGAAATACATCTTTGGGAAGAGAAACATCGGTCCATGGACCCATGTTGCTCCCAGGTTTCACAAAAAATGTCGTTTAGGGCCTCAAAACGGCTTTGGAAGTTCAGGACCCGAAAAAGTGCTAAAAATAGTAAACTGGGCTACAATTAAGGAAACGGAAAAGCTGAAAGAAACAATGGTGGGGGTCCAAGTGGGCTTGGCGGGTGGCCACCAATATCCACCTGGATCATTCCTCCCCCCGTAGGAAGAAATGGTCCCCATTGCATTGAGTTCCTCCATGAGATGAGGAAACTTTTGCTGAACTTGGTCCCTAGTGAGCCACTTGCCTTGGTGAAGGAGTTGGCTTGCTTTGACAACTCGATATAGTTGGATATTCTTCTGGTGAGTGTGCTTGGTCTTTGTGTCCATGATCTGATCAATTGCAACTTGTTCCATGCAATCTGGATTTAACTATGTGGGTGTGAGCTGTTCTGCAATGTTGGATGTGTCTAGTAATGGTGGAAAGTATGGCCGAAGGCAGTCCACATTGAACACTAGGTGCAGTGCAAGGAATGGGGGAATGCTGAGCTCAAATACATTATCTCCCATAACCTTGGTAATGGTATAAGGACCATATCGGAGTGGTCTGAGTTTCCAATAGGCTCCGCTAAGGCGTTCCTTTTGCAAATGTAACCAGACTTTGTCACCCACCTAAAACTTGTGTGGCACCTAATGTTGATCATGTCACTTGGCATTTGATTTCTCTAGAATGTCATGGTCCTGCTGGCGAATATGTTAGATGTGCTCAATGAAGTTGTTTGCCTTATTTGTTTCAGACTAGACATGAGTTGAATCTGTGTGAGTAGCTGCAAATGGCATGGCCATATCAATGGGACATAATGGCTGGAATCCCAAGGCCACCTGAAAAGGGTTGTGGCCAGTCGAGCTGTGGAGAGCCGAGTTGTAGTTGTGCTGAACATAGGGGAGGCTCTCGTCCCATGTGCGTGGATGCTTTGAGTTATACATGTGCAAAATGTGTACAATCATCTTGTTGACAACCTTTGTTTGGCCATTAGTTTGAGGATGGAAGGTTGTGGACTTAGTGAGTTTGGTGTCCAGCATCAACCAGAGACTGGACCAAAATGTACTGAGGAACCTTCTCTCCCGATCTAATATGATAGACTGTGGGATCCCAAAGTGTACCCACACTCGTTCAAAGAAGAGTTTAACAGTGGCTTCTGTTGTGGTATTCTTCTTGCAAGCCACCATAATGGCCATCTTCAAGAACATGTCGACGACCACAAAAGCACAGTCGTTTCCATTCTTAGTGGAAGGAAGGCCTGACATGTAATCCATGGAGATGGATTCCCAAGGTCAACTAGGGGTAGGCAGTGGGGTATAGAGGCCTTGCTTCTTGATGGTCGGTTTGGAAATGGCGCAAGCAGTGCATGATCTGATATACTTCCCAACATCCTGTCGAAGATTCAGCCAATAGAAATACTTCTGCAGTACTGCCACCGTTTTCTCGACCCCGAAATGCCCAACAGCCCGACTATAGTGTGCTTCCCAAATCATCTTGGCACGTTCGCTTGAAGGAACACAAAGGTGACCCAGGTGGCATAACAGGGCATCCTAGAGGTGAAAATCTAGAACATGCTAACCCTCCAAGAGTGTCTGGTTTGTGTGGCCGAATTCTGGGTCTCTTTTGTAGAGAAGTGACCAATCATAAGTCTCGTGCCCACAAGAGTTGAGCACGGTGGTTAATGCCATGATCGGTGGTCGACTGAGGCAATATGCAACATTATTGGTGTTGCCCTTCTTATACTTGATATTGAAATGGAATTGTTGCAGGTATGTGGACCACTTCTGATGGTGATCATTTTGCAATTTCCCTTGGGTCTGTATGAACTGCAAGGGTCGGTGGTATGTGTGGATGACCATTTCCTTCCCCAAAATGTAATGCTTTGCGAAAGGTTTGCACATTGGAATACATCTCTTTGTCATAAGTGGGATACTTTCAGAATTTGTCTAAAACTGTCTCACTGTGGTATGCCACTGGATGCCCATGTTGAGTAGGGACTGCCCCAATAGCATAGTCAGAGGCATTTGTCTCGACCTCACATGGTTGTTGCAAGTTTGGTAATGCAAGCACTGGTGCTGAGCAGAGGTGATATTTCAACTCTGGGAATGCCTTCTGTTGAGATTCAGACCAAAAGAATTTTTCTTTCGCTCCTCCCTTGGTGACTTGACTCAAGGGCCAAGTGATATGAGAAAATCCCAACACTAACCTATGATAGAATTTAGCAAGACCTAGAAAGCTGCGAAGCTCTGTCAGAGTGGTTGGAGATGGCCAATCCCGAATGAATTAGATCTTTGTTGGATCCATATGCACCCCCTATTCATCAATAATGTATCCCAGATACTAAACCTGGGTCATGCCAAAAGTACATTTCTCTAAATGGGCACATAACTTGTGTTGCCGCAGTGTTTGGAGAACCTGTTGAATGTGGTGGAGGTGCTCTTCCCAACTCTCGCTGAAGATCAGGATTTCATCCGAGTATACCACTACAAATGAGTTGGTGAATGGCCGCAAGATGTCATCCATAAGCCTCATGAAGGTTGCAGGTGCATTCGTCAATCTGAAAGGCATAATCAATCATTCAAAAAGGCCCTCCTTGAATTTGAAGGAAATCTTCCACACATCAGAGGGTTCGATTGGTAGCTGGTGGTATCCTAACTTCAAATCAATCTTGCTAAAATATTTTCCCCCCTTCAGTTGGTCCAGGAGGTCATTAATTCATGGGATCGGGTACCTATTATGGACAATGATCTTGTTCAATGCCTGATAGTCAATACAGAGTCTCCAAGTCCCATCCTTCTTCTGTACCAACATGATTGGGCTCCCATAGGGTGATGAACTCAGAGAGATGTGACATTTCTGTAGCAGCTCCTGAACCCGCCTCTTGATTTCATCGTTCTCTAGAACAGAGTGCCGATAGACTGGGCCATTGGGCAGCATCACACCTAGGGTCAAATTAATGGAGTGTTTAACTTGATAGTGTAGAGTAACCCCTGTGGGGGAGGTGAAGATGTCCTCGTACTCCTCCACGACCTTGTCCATCTATATTTGTTGTGCGGAGGGGCCCTATCTGGAGGTCGTGGCCACCGTCTTCTTCTTTCTTTTAGGGCGTATCATCAAGAAAACAAATTTCTCAGTTTTTGAAATGAGCTTACTGCATTGTTTTGCAGTAACCAAAGAGATGGTGGTAGGTGGTGCTACCTCTGGTATCATGTAAAACTTATTTCCCAAAGTAACAATAATAGCACAGGGCCTTGATTCATACACAACATGTTGCTTCCACAAGTATGGTTGTCCTAATAATACATCACAAACTTCAAGGGGAGAAATGTCACATGATAGCTCATCCGTGAAGGGCTTGATGTTGTATGGAAGGTAACATTGCTGGCTCAAGCGAAGATCCTGTCCTTGGTGAAGCCACCAGAGGGTGTATGGTTGTGGATGTGTTGCGGTCGGTAAGCCTAACCGCTTCACAACCTCTGCCTAAATGAGGTTCTTTTGGGTCCCGCTATCGACAATGATCTGTAGCGGGGAGCCCTTTACCCACATCTAGGAGTGGAAGAGACGCTCCTCCTCCTCTAGATCTTTGGGTTCCTCCTTCTGGATCTTTGTGGTGGCAACAGTGGCGTTGGGCTCCACATCAATAATCTGCTTCCCTTTGTCATTCCCCTTGTCAGGTTCTGACTCAGAGTCAGAACATGCATCTGATTCTAAAACCTTTAGCTCAGCCACCAGTGACTACTTGGCCCGACACTCACTTGTGTTGTGAGTGGAGCTCTTATGGAACTCACACCACTTTCCTGTGTCCTTTTTCAGCTTTGTGACGTTGTTCTTTGCTTGCAGCTTTGGCGGGTTGTCTTGAGCCACCTCGCCTTAGCTTTTTCCTTTGTTCTACAGTTTGGGGGCACCTTTCCCTTGCTATCAATTCAAAGATCCAAAGTCCCGCTTCTTCTGTTTAAACTTTTTCTCAACCTTGACAGCATATCGGTATGTCGTGCCGAGTGAGGAGATGTTTAGGAATTCTATTTCTTCCTGGATGTACTTGTGCAGGCAGCCACGGTATTTGAGTACCAAATGCTGCTCCGAATCCTTAATACCCAACTTTGTGTGAAGGGTATGGAAAATATTAGTAAAATATGGCATGTCTTGGTCCATTCCTTGCCGCAGTGTGGTCCACTTTATGTATTGATCCTCATAGCTTCCGATAGGGTAGTACTGCTCCTTGATGGCATCTCGGAATGAATTCCAAATGGGTGCAGCTGAAAATAGTGAGCCTATACTTTCATCCTTCTACTCGCAGTAGGTTTCCCACCAGTCCTTGACGTGAGGGGCTAGTTTGAGAAGAGCGAAAATAATCTTTTCCTGACTGGAAAAATCACGAACAAAAAAATAACCCTCTAGCAGATTTAACCATTTATTGACGACATTTGCGTCTATCTGACCCTCAAATATGGGGATTTCAAAATTAACTTGTACCTTAAATGGTGTGGCATTTCTAAAGTAGTTGTTGGAAGTCGATGCGTCGCCCCTGGGTAGTCGCTGAAGGATCTGGGCAAAGTTGTCCATCATCGCGTTCCTTTGTCACTCAAGGGCTTCTTCGAATAAGATTTTGATAGGATCTCCTGCCCCCTCGTCTTTCCTTTCATCTTCCCTGGGAGGCCGTTGGGATTTGTGAGGCTGGTATTGCAAAGGTTCGATCAATTCAAACCCTAACTCCTTATATCCCGACCTCGTTGGGGACATGCAAAGAAAAACAGAGAAAAAAACAGACCGCTCTGATACCACTTATCCCACTGATTTGGATTTAAACAGGAACGCAACAAATTACAGAGATAAGGATAAACACAAAGATGCAGTGGAAATAATACTTCATTTCATCAATGTAAATTACTAAAATATGCTTACAAACAGAAATGGAAATAAACAACTAGGGCGATGGTAGCTTATCTCTAAGAAGAGATGTGACAGCTATATGCCTCTGAACTGTGTTAAAATGAGGCTCGAAGGCCTATTTATTATTGAGAAACAATGGAAAACCCTAACCATTGAAAAAGCTAACCCTAGAAGATGAAACGCCAAACTATGGGCCCCGTTTGGGTAAATTGGTACAAGAAGTTTAGGACCAGAAAAATTGCTAAAAATAGTAAACTGTGCTACAATTAGGGAAACTGAAAATGTGAAAGAAACAATGGTTCCAGTGCAGAGTAATGTGCTCTTCCAATCCCTCCCTAGTATCAAGATGAACTAGAATCCTTGTGTATGCCATGATGCCCGACGACAAGTATGAGTATTCATGCTCCAAATAGGTTCCCAGAGCATTCCCAATGCATCTAAAAATGTCTTCCGACTAGAAGTGAAGAGGAAAACTTGGTAATCCGAACCAAAATGTTCTTGTGCCCAACTCCTCTCTCTCAGGGTCGAAGAGAGGGTTCCATCATTTTAGGAGCACAGGGGTTTGTTCAATGTGCTAGAAGCTAGATAATACCCAGGTGGTATGTTCAACTCTAGCAAAACACAGCGTAAACCATCCCCGCACAAAGGTTTGAATAAAAGACAGTCCAGTCATGTAGTGTGCCCAAATCTCTATAGTCCATTTCCTGAGCCTAGCCATGGTGTAGCTCCTCCCTCGAACCCTACCCACCAAAAACCTATCAGCAGTGTCCATGGCTTCACCCCATTGGATATCCTCACCCAAATGCAGAGCAATATTCTGGGTCCTGGCCTTAACACACTTCGTCTTTTTCTCGAGCCTATGATCCTTGCCAAGTTCTCCAGCCTGATTTTCTCATTGGGGGGGATTATTTAAGTCCGGTCCAAGCACTGTGGCGTGTGCTTCCAGATCTGGAGGAAAGCCTGCAAAACAACCAGAGGAGGGAGGCATCAAATACTGAGGAAAAGGGGTTCCTTGAGGTAGTATCGAGGGTCCTCCTGTAAGGGCAGATGAACTGAAATGAGGAACATCAAACTGTGGGTGAGATGAGTAACCCAAGGGGTCAATGGAATGGTCAGGTCCTATGCAGCTAGCCATGAACTGTAGGGATGTTGGCGATGGCGGGGGAGTAGCGAAAACCAACTAGGGGAGGGGTCTTCAGGTAGGGAAACAACCAAACAAAAGGGACCCGAAAGCGATGGCAAGGGCGCAAGGACATCCGGCAGGTTATCGTTTTGATTGAACAACCCTTCCGAAATTGGGGGAGTGTTATAGATATTTTTGGGCCCTACAACCCCAAGCAGTAAATATCCATAAACTGAGGGCTCCTAAGTCCCTAAAAGTGTTGTTTCAACCCCTAAAGGAACAAGGTCAAATGATTACAGCTTCTCCCAGAAGTTCTCCATGAAAAACTGCTCAGAATGGGTCAATTTAAGATCAGTGCACTTGCTCCATGGTCAAGGTGCGCTTAAGCCCACCTAAATACACTATGGGGGTGCGCTTAAGTGCAGAAAGCCCTTCTGTGGGGTGCGCTTATCGGGAAAGAGACAAATGGCAGTGTCATCTTGCAAGGTGGAAAGGCATGGAATCTTCCATAACTCTCTCCTGTGACACTTGCCTCTCTGAATTCGACCAAGGATGAGTAAGAGATGCTCAATCTCCAAGTGGAAGCAAGGACTATCAGTGGGAGGACACTAATCAAAAAACACAGAGCTGACTCATACCCCTGACAAGATGGCTATATATGGATCCCTCATCCAAGAGATCCAGAGGTTGGAATTGGGCATATTGTAAGGAATTGCTGTTAGTTTCTTGAGGTGATATCAGTGCATGTTGGGTGATCTAAGCTTTTGTATGAGGTGAAAAGAGAACTTTTCTTGTCAAGAGGATGATGCTGGGTCGGAACAGCTGGTTGTAACTCTCTTGACTTCACTTTGATTATCAATAAAGCTATTCTTGTTTCCTTCCATATCTTTGTGTAATCCATGTTTATGCATTTGTATGGTTAATCTATACTGACCCTAGATTATTTATATTAGTAGATCTGTGTTCTTGCATAGTCTTGTGTTGTTGTGATCCCGCAGGTATTCCTTGAAGCTGGGCATACGAAAGGACAAGCATCGAAAGGCTGTGAGAAGGAGGAAGAATCAAACAAGGAGTCAAGCGAAAGACAAAGGTTGGCCTCCTTACTCTTCTTCTATCTATCTATTATAAAAGGAATCAAAGTAGACTCTCTTCTGTTGTTTCTAAGGCAGCTACCATACCTTAGTGGGATAGAGCAGTTCTATATAGACACTAATCCCTGTAACAAAATGGCGACTCCGCTGGGGAGCGAATAGGTTGTTTGTTCATTTGTAATTGTTTACTTTATAAACACATAGACGGAGCCTGAAGATCAGCCAGCTAGCCTTCGAACTGCATTCGTTTTACGAATGCAAAGTAGATCAAAGCTGCTTCAGTCAATCTCCGGGTTGTTTATAATTTGAACATTCAATCTACAAACTCTCTACTTGTTCTTTGTGGTAGCCTTAGTAGCCTCATTTAGATCTACCCCTGATTATCAAGTTACTGATCATCTTTTTCACGGCCAAAAACCCTGAACTGAACTGCAAATTGTGACCCGGAGCCTGTTCAAAGTCTCGTCTCTGGACCAGCGCACCCTCTGAACTGTGAATCTGCACTTAAGCGCACTTCCCGAGTGGTGAACCTGCGCTGGAATGCAGATTCCCTGTGTTACAGGTGCGCTGATCAGATTGAGCCTTTGCCACTGAATTTTGGTCTCCAGATTCACTTCTTTCAGTTCTATTCTTGAATTTTGCAGCCTGAGATCAGTAACCCTCTGTTTTGAAACCCTTTTCCTTGCTGATATTCCAACCTCTAATGTGCAAAGAACTGTCAATGTTTTAAGTGTATTTTTATCATTTTCAGTTTCTCTTTTGCAAAAAGTAACATAATCGAGCTGTCGTCATTTGATTGGAAAGTGTCGTAACTGTCGTTTTCAGCCATAGACAGCAAGCCCCCTGTTTGGTAGTCGATTATATGATTTACTGTTGCATGTGATTTGAATTGGTGTAATTTTTAAAGTGTCGAAAAGCTATATTTCCTTTCGAAAATCGTTGAGTGTCTTTCTACCCTCACTTGTCTTTGAAAAGGAAGTTGTTAAATCGCTATCGCTTTAAAAAGTAATTCGAATTTGCACATTAAGCTTTCTTTTTATCATCCATATATTAAGAAAGTCGAAAAAACAAATACATGCATGTGCATTTGCATTTAGACAGTCTGATTGGCTTGATTTAGGAAAAGTGCATTTAGTGTGTGCTCTTTGCTCTTTGTTGAAAGAAATTTGTTTATCTTTCCTTAGTAGCTAGGATTTTCATGGCATAAAAGAAGATAAAAAGTTTGTTTATCATCTTAGACTGCATTTTAGGAATTACATCTATACATCACGCGGTGAACCCCAAAAGGTAAATTTCATAAACAAGATCAACTCTAAAATAAATTGAATGAATCTAACAACGCTTTGGAACCTAACGCAACATCTAGAGGTCTAGGATAGAGACGTGTTCCGGCGTCGTAAAACGTGGTAACTATCGCTTTCACTGTTGGTTGGGTGATTCCTCCACTTTGAGACGACAAGTGCCAATATGGACTTGTGCTCCCACGTACCGTCGAGTATATTTTGGGAGACCCCTATAGGCTTTATCTTTTATCCATAGGAAGCCGTGTCTGCCGCCTTATCGATCGCAATGCACCGAACACAACATTCGGGAAGATTGACTGCCGTACCGTAAAACGTATTCTGCAGTTTTGCGATTGGTCTGGTACACCCTCTACCTAGATCTCCAGAGCAGTCCCTTTCATTCCTTTTCAGACTCTTTAACAGAAAAGGTCCATCTGAGCACTTGTCACTTCAGGCTCATTAAAAATCGAAGGAGACTAGAGTCATCTTTTGTTTTTTCTCGACTCTTTAAAATTGAAAAAACAAGTTGTGTCAAAGCGTCCTAAAATTTATTTTAAACGGAATAATCATCACCTTTCCTACGTTGATCTTAGGTTGAGAAAATGGAGTCCACCGACCAAGGGATTCCCCTTGGAGGGAATCCTAGTCCCTTCTCCTCTTGGGGAGATATCGGTGCACCCCACATGGCCACATTGTCACTTCCAGGGTTGACAATAGGTTTGCCTGTATGGCTCTTCTCAACCTCTGTTGTTATGAACATCGCAATTCCTGAACAGTCAAGTCAGCAGCTAAACGATCCAAGAGTTGCCCCCCAAACCTCCACTTCATCTAATTCTTCCTCTCTTCCTTCCTCTTCGCTTGATAAGGCTGACAAAGACAAAAATCAGGTACCTGAGAAGAAAAAGGAAAAGAAAAAGAAAGAAAAGAAGAAGAAGGAGCCCAAAATGAGAGGGGGCAACAAATCGTTACCTAGCAAAAATCCACACACTGCACCTACCAGGCCTAAATCGCCATGTGTCATTTGCAAAGGGGACCATTATCACAGAGATTGCCCCTCTATCCCTCAGATCTTAAGGGACTTGTCCCCTCGTTTTCACAATCCGGTGTCATCAACCTCTGAAACTCATGTTGAAAGCACACCGTCGACTAGCGGAAGTGAAGTCCATGGACAACAAGGAAAGTATAGATTTCCTTGTAAACTGTGTGAAGGCGATCATGTCGTCCACCGTTGTCCCTTCTTAGGTGAAGCAAAAAGAGTTCTGGAAGATCGTCCGGTTTCACCTATACGACTTCCACTTGGATATAAAAAACTCTCGCCAAGTCCACCACTAGTCGAGAATCCAGTTGGCCCTATTAAGTGGTTAGTCGAAGCATCTATCATCGATGATGAACCATCTGAATCCACACCAGACGAAAGTCAAAAGGTCGATACGACAGTTGACCCGATCGTGCCTTCAGAGGTTCCATCTTCGGATGATACCGTCACTGAAGAGAACGAGGATAGCACCGTCCAAATTATTTTCGTGAACACAGACTCTGTTGATCAAGGGAACGACTTACCCATTCCTTTACCACAGGAAGGAAGTTCATCAGAGTCATATCCGGCCATCTATTCAGTCCCACCTCCAAGCAACCTGGTTGTTTCCTTCGACTGGAATCAACTAGGCAGACCCCGTTTATCGGCTAGTATACCATTTCGAATTATTGTTCAAATCTACAGAATGGTCATGGTCGGTACCATCATTGATGAAGGGGCTTCTGTGAGTATCCTTTCCTCAACTGCTTGGAAAGCGCTTGGTTCGCCAACGCTTTTGCCTGAAATGAGAAATCTGACAGGCTTTGATAAAGGAACCAGTCGACCTTTAGGTATTCTTCCCAATGTACCCATAACATTGAAAAGGAAGACCATTCAAATGAACGTGATGGTAGTCCAAGGTCCCTTAGATTATAATCTACTCCTTGGGCGAGACTATATTTATTGCATGGGAGCAATTGTCTCCTCACTCTTTAGAGTAATGTGTTTTCCGCACGAAGGAAGAGTGGTCAAGCTCGTAGACCAACTTTCATTCCTCGGCTCACACATAGCAAATAGTCATACACCATTCCTAAATGGTCTTTTCACACAAGGACTGTCTCAACACCCAGTTCGTCAGCCCGATGAGGGCGAGTGGTTCGGGGGCGTGACTGAAACCCAGGGGGCATGCACCATGGTCTGCTTCGGCAGGAAAACTTCAAGTATAGAGTAGGTTTCTGCGAGAGATATATGCCCTCCGTATCCCCGTTCGTGATCGGAAGAGGGGATTGGGCTGGAACAGGATACTCTTGTCAAAGTTATGTGAGTGAGTGAGCACCACCACCTTTGTTTACTTCGGTAGACATTGCCAAAGAAGTGTTTCATTTACAACGTGAATAAAACAATCTTTGGTAACCGGTAAGAGGTAGACCTCTCTCGGTAAAACAAATGTTTTGACGGATGGAAGTAGAGGTAACCTTGAAACCATATTTTATACCTGGGGGCATGCAAACCTTTTGGCGTGCAAGCGAAGAGCGACCATTTAATTTTTAAATTTTTAGGTCCTCCCTTTAAACCCGTAGGCTAACCCTTTAAACTCATAGGATTGGTCGTTTCCTAGCTTGCATAAAGAAAGGATGTGGGGCAAAGATCAGAAAAATTGCCTTTTTTAGATGAGACATTTCTATAATACGACTGAATTAATCGAGCAGTTTTAATGTGGACTTCATGCTCGTTAAAAAATAAATATAAGCAATGAGCACATGTTTCCCCAGAGTTTAAGCTCATCAATAAAAAATGAACCAATTTTGGGTAAATTATTATCGTGAATATAAGACTTCAGCCTTTTAAAGCCTTGGGCGTGTTAGCGCCACCACCTCCACTTTTCAAATTGGCCGATCTTTCACCTCCATTTGATTGTTTACCCATTTTGAGGAACAGCTACAAAGAGTGATCATTTTAGCCATCCTTGTAACACTGCCGTGATTGGAAAATTCCAAGCCTTACCTGGAATCAACTGCTACCCATTTCATCACTCGTTCCTCAAAAGACGAGTCTTCTTTAAGCTCTTTTCAACTGACTCGGAAAATATGAAAAGATTGTCGAGCTATTGGCCTCTCCAGCTCGTTAAAGAGACCGGAAGTGTTATCCCTCCTTTAGATTTTAATCTTTTTGGACTTGAGGGATCATTACACAAAAAGATCGAGCACTTGTTTTGTTCGGCTCATTAAAAGGATCGAAAATCCATCCCTTCTGTATTGTTTTATACTTTTTCAGACTTAAGGGATTAGATGAAGAAAAGGGAATATTGGAGTTTCCTTTACGTACCTTTTCAGACTCTCTAAAATTGAAAAGGACCGAGTTATCTTTTTCGTTGAACTCGTTAAAAAACGTAATAGCGACAAACTTGTCTATGGCAGGCAAGAACGAGTTTCATTATCGCTAAGCTCAGTAAAACAAAGCGATGGGTTTGCCCGAATGGCAAATTATAGAACAAGCATATGTTATCCTCCTCAAGCTTGATAAAAATAAAGAGGTACTGGTCAGCAATGACTGGGGAAAAATTGGGAAGAAAACTTGAAGAAACTTTGTTGGTAGCGAGTCGCTCTTGAACATGACACTTTCACTCCGCATCCATGTCGGGTTGGGTTGTTCCATTCACCGGTCACATCACCATGGTCATACCACACCATCCACATTTGGGGTTAATGCTACCAATCCATCATGTCAAGTGTCGCCGATATGTTCAAGAGAAGTCATTCAGAGAATTCAACCGGGTCCACCCACCACAATACATCTATACTCCATCCTTTCATGACCGCCATCCTGAACCTTATATCATCAGACAGTTTTCACCTCCATGAAAATCATTTGCTCCTTTCCGTGTCATTGATGTGGGATTCATTAAGGCCCTCCTATGACGGATCACTTCTTGTCGACATCAGCTCATTATCCAAGAAGTCGATCTAGGAATACCCCCTTCAGTACTTTGGAACTTGCATGCCTTAATGGCAAGTTTCTCACTTCCGGCGAAAGGTTTACATCATTGGCCTTCGACCGAAAGATTTTGCGTGGTGTTCGATGCCAAGTCATTTATTCACACCACGTAGATTGTACTACAGTACCTTGAGGGTCATCATCATTATCGGTGATTCCTCTCGCGCCTGTTAACAACTTACATTATTGGCTGGTAATTGGACGATGTCTTTCCATGTTGGACTCCAAAACATTTTTCACGTGGATTGACTTGTGCTTTGAGTGAAGACCGAAAGAGATTGAAGACCCCGGATCTAGTTTCATCCATCCGGGCTGCGATATATATTCAGGAAAATAAAAACATCAAATGTACAACATTACGGCATAGATAATCATCCAATCAAAAGGATGATGGCTCTACCAGAATCATCAGTCTATTTTCAGACAGTTATCTGTCCTATGTACATGAGAATGAATTTATAAAGCTGAGCATGGGAATGCCCGCCTCAGCTAGATCATGAAAATGTTATGAAGATAATGTATTGTGTTGTATCTTATTACAGGTCTCCTCTTGGCTCGAAAGAACTCCGGATCC
Organism: Pinus tabuliformis; assembly: GCA_031772625.1. Classification (NCBI taxonomy): domain Eukaryota; kingdom Viridiplantae; phylum Streptophyta; class Pinopsida; order Pinales; family Pinaceae; genus Pinus; species Pinus tabuliformis. Next base: position 841,608,282 of record CM062815.1, read on the forward strand.
TCATTATAAAGCATTTCACCCGACTTTTTAAAAAAGAAAAAAAAACGACCTCATGCTTTAGGGGGCAACTGTTATAGATATTTTTGGGCCCTACAACCCCAAGCAGTAAATATCCATAAACTGAGGGCTCCTAAGTCCCTAAAAGTGTTGTTTCAACCCCTAAAGGAACAAGGTCAAATGATTACAGCTTCTCCCAGAAGTTCTCCATGAAAAACTGCTCAGAATGGGTCAATTTAAGATCAGTGCACTTGCTCCATGGTCAAGGTGCGCTTAAGCCCACCTAAATACACTATGGGGGTGCGTTTAAGTGCAGAAAACCCTTCTATGGGGTGCGCTTATCGGGAAAGAGACAAATGGCAGTGTCATCTTGCAAGGTGGAAAGGCATGGAATCTTCCATAACTCTCTCTTGTGACACTTGCCTCTCAGAATTCGACCAAGGATGAGTAAGAGATGCTCAATCTCCAAGTGGAAGTAAGGACTATCAGTGGGAGGACACTAATCAAAAAACACAGAGCTGACTCATACCCCTGACAAGATGGCTATATATGGATCCCTCATCCAAGAGATCCAGAGGTTGGAATTGGGCATATTGTAAGGAATTGTTGTTATTTTCTTGAGGAGATATCAGTGCATGTTGGGTGATCTAAGCTTTTGTATGAGGTGAAAAGAGAACTTTTCTTGTCAAGAGGATGATGCTGGGTCGGAACAGCTGGTTGTAACTCTCTTGACTTCACTTTGATTATCAATAAAGCTATTCTTTTTCCCTTCCATATCTTTGTGTAATCCATGTTTATGCATTTGTATGGTTAATCTATACTAACCCTAGATTATTTATATTAGTAGATCTGTGTTCTTGCATAGTCTTGTGTTGTTGTGATCCCGCAGGTATTCCTTGAAGCTGGGCATACGAAAGGACAAGCATCGAAAGGTTGTGAGAAGGAGGAAGAATCAAACAAGGAGTCAAGCGAAAGACAAAGGTTGGCCTCCTTACTCTTCTTCTATCTATCTATTATAAAAGGAATCAAAGTAGACTCTCTTCTGTTGTTTCTAAGGCAGCTACCATACCTTAGTGGGATAGAGCAGTTCTATATAGACACTAATCCCTGTAACAGGGAGGATACGTCCAGATGGAAAAATTTGCATATGGGTCATCGGAGTAATCAACCTGGTCAAGCTCCATGCCTAATCATTTGAAAATGACGTGCTAGTTATCACCAGGAACCACAATCCGTTGTCTTTGTAACTACACCCCCTGTGGAGGGTAAACATGACCAAGAATTAGTTCACGAGCACAAGGAGGGAATGACAACGGGAAGCGGAAGAGCTGGTACCGTTAAGGATGGTCAGGGACGAGCAGGAGTGCAAGTTCTTTAGGGAAAAAAATATTCCAAACCTTAGCTTGTATTAGGCTCTGACCGAGGGGTTTTCTGTAGCTCCATCCTTCTTTTGGTCTATGTGACCCACTTTTATAAATAAGTGAAAGTCACTCTTACAATGGTACTTTATGAACTACCCACTAAATTTTAACTTGAATAAAATATAAAGTGACTTCAGAATTATAAGTGACTCACTTTTTATAATGGGTGAGAACACTTTTACATAAAGTAACTTTAAAACATAAGTTACATGTGCTTTTTGAAAAAATAACTCCATAAAAAGAATGACTTGAACCCAAGACCTCTATTCTCATAAAGTAACTTTGGACCAAGTGAGCTAGTTTAAAAGGTTAGTAATTTTTGGAGAGGAATGGTTTTTTTTTTTTTGCTCATTGAAGCTTTGGAGTGTGTGCTTACTTGAAAAACCTCTTTTTCCCTACAAAAAAAAACCGCACAACCCAAAACGAACATGCAAAAGAAATCCAAGCCTTACGACTTAAAATTAGATTTGGCCAGAATCTAAATATTTTCCTCAATGTTTCTGATTTTCCGAGATCACACTAAGGCACAGCAGAAAAGAGCATACGCATGAGAAAAATCCTTTCTTTCTATTTTTGGTTTGCCCAGATCGCACAGAGTCACGGGGCAAAGAGAATATGCAGAAATAAAAGGTATAGATCCGGTAATAAAAAAAAGTATAGAGGACTATAAACCGAAATAAACATAGAGATAAATAACTGTAACTCCAAATAAAGATTGTATACATCCAAATCTTAAAAATGACATAGCTAGGGCTATCAAAAACCTTTACGCGTGAAACAAAAGGGGTTCCTCACTGGAACAGATGCTCCTAACACAATAGAGCAGTCCTCTCAGCCCAAAAGAGATCAGAAACAATAGATCTAGGAATAGACAGTCGGATGCAGTTGTATTGACTTCGGATTTGGATCACCAACAGATGCGACCCTCGAATAGCTCTGATACCATGTATGAATTTACAGGGTAAGTTTCTTAGAACACCAAAGGACATCGCTCACAAACAGATCAGAGATCAGTACACCAATATTCTTGATGTGGTTAAAACCCTCAAAGTGGGAAAGAGTCCACGGCCTGAGCCAACGCGGCCACTTCAGGCAATTTATTAATGTAAAATAAAGAAAATTTACATAAGCTTCTCATGAATGGTCACCTTACAAATGACCCTCCCTGCTCTTTAAATAGAGATTATGGACCGATCTAGTGTTAAGCAATGAATCAAGTGTCAGTAATACTGAGGAGAGAATGAACCATCAGACCACTTCATGTCTAGAGCATATTGTGACCGTCAGGTTGTAAGTTACAAAAGGTACATATTAAAGAAATACATTTTACCTAACTATACATTAGACCACGTTAGACTTAAATATTTCCTATGTGTCGTAATATCCTAACAAAGATGCCCCAACTTGTCGCACCAGTCTATGTGGAGGACCCTCAGACGTTTCAGTTTAGTTATCCTCTAAGGAAGGCACCATAATTGACGACACCAACTAACATTCAAGAATTGTATCTCATTTAGGTCGCCAATAGCTTCCGGCAATTCGCAGATGCCTGTGTAGTGTAGTTGGAGAGAGGCGAGGTGTTTCAGATTCCCAATACAAGGCGAAAAACACGTTATGCTAGTCTTAATAAGATCGAGGACCTTCAGTGAGGACAAGTTGCATAAGAACCTTTCTGGAACTTCTTTAATACCACCATTCTCGTTTAATATGAGAACCAAGAGGGATAAGCATGGAAACGTTGTGGGCAGGGACCATAGATCATTTATCATCAATGACAATTTTACATCATCCTTGCTGATGACTTCATTGAAATTAAAACTTTTCAAGCTCTGTCTGGCTTTAAAGAAAAACCTCTTCTCTTTCTCTGCAGCAATGTAGATTACCAAATCGGGAAGGATATCATGTATTTTAACACACTAAATATTTCCACCACTACCATGACTTACTGCCTTAAATAGACAACGACCCACTAGGTGTTTGATATAACTGTTCCCAATTTCATGCAAGTAGTTGTCTCCACTTTCTTTCACTAGGCCTATAGAGATCCACATGTCTATGACTTCTAATATCTTGATTACTTTATCTTCGAGATAAGGTACAAAATATAAAATACAAGTATTTAAACGACCTGGTAGAACATTGTAGCTCCATATAAGACATTGAATAGGCATACACATAGAGAATGTATCTGGATTGGTTATTGCAGTAAAGTGGGAAAGAAGAAATATAAGAAAGAAACTCAGTGCAGAGTGTTGGATAGGCACATAATTACTATACACTAAATCCCAGTAGAATCATGAAAAGATAAAGGAAACATTAGGGAAATTTTAAGTTATAAAATGGGTTTCTTATGGAAATTATAAAATAATTATGGAAATAATAAAATAAGATAAGAATACATCATCAACTTTTAGAGGGAAAAATGAAAAAAAAAAAAACTATTTTTTCAACTCGTATTTTCGACTTATATCCTTATGGGTTTACTCAAATTTTGAGCGGAAACACTCGTTGGATGCAGAAGTTGATTCCTCATCCAAGGAGTACCCATGTTGCATACTTTCGATGGACCTTTCTACAAAAAAAATGAGAAATGCATGAAAAATGTGATTGCAATAATGTGCTTTCATGTATTTCTCATTTTTCGTGTAACAGGGTCCATCGTAAGTATGCAACATGGGTACTCGTTGGATGAGTAATTCAATGTTGCATCCAATGATTACTCCCACTCAAAATTTGAGTAAAATCTTAGGGAGATAATTTAAAATACGAGTTGAAAAAGTATTTTTATTATTTTATTATTTTTATTTTTTGACTCCAAAAATGGTGAATCGTCCTTGTGGTTGACATCATCATATTGAATCCTTTTGGTTCTTATAATGTCTATTTTTGTTGTACATTTTTCTTAGGGGGGCCATTTTAGACCTCAAAATTCCCTTGATGTGAGGTGTAGAAATTATGGAGCACATTTAAAGGCTTTCAACTTAATATCTCATAGGTACTATATGTTATATCATAACATAGCTAAATATGAAATCTCACAGGTACCATCTGCTATCACATAACATAAGTAAATATGTGACTTAAGAGTGAATCCAACAATTACAATTACACAATTTATGAATAAGAAAAATACACATGAAATGACACACAGAGGTAGAACGCATACTACATATCCCAATGCTTGGAATCACCAAAAACTTCTCCATTAATATTCAAGAATGAAATAAATCTCACAAGCCCAAACTTTTGAAATTTGCAAAAAAATTACAGCCTTCGAAATAGGAAATTGAACCCCTACTACTGAGTTCTTGTTCCCTTTTATAGGGAGAGAGTCCAAACAAACAGTTACAAAAATACCCTGAATACTACAATTGTCTAAACTTCCCAACTATTTGAGCATGTGAATAGCCTAGTTGTCCTAATGGTCACCTAGCATATTTTGATTCCTTATTGAAATTAAATATTTGCAAAAGATGAAAAACATGAGGTGTCATAATTGATAAAACAAAATATCTCCATTGATGATTCCTCTGATTTCCTAAGGTGGACTCAGGCTCCATTATCTGGGTCTGTTGTGTGTTGATGATCTGGCCACGCCTCTGCCATTGTATTCCTCCCATGGTTACCTGCCAATTCACATATCGTTTTCTCCCTCTAACTGCTTAAATTGCCCCATTTTTGGAATTAGCCCTTCTTCTATGGCATTACCTTTCACCCATCAGGATCGGAAGACGTGATTCAGTGTGGTGGCATTGGAATTTCTCTACACTGGTTGATGGTTGAATGGAGTCGAACACAGTATGTGTGACAGAGGAAACCATTGAAACAAATTAAAATTTGAACACTAACGACAAGCATGTATTGACTATCTCTATTTTTGAAGTTCAAGAAGCTAGTAATAAAGTTGATGAAGACTCTCTGATTTATGATTCATAATATTTAAAGGAGGACGATATTGTTTCATATTTTCAAAAGGATTTTCTTACAAGAAAGTGGGGAGAAGATTACAAACAACAAATCTTTCAAGAAGAGACTAAAGTTGAAGAGCCAAGTAATGTTTGTCACTGCCTTATACAAAAACATTCATGTCAAAAACTGTTCAAGAAGATGAAGTGGCCAAATTTTTCTCCCATCTATTTTATGACCCAATAGCTACCTACATGGCATCTTTCTTTGGTCAACAACATACATCAGTTCTGAGGTATGTGCCAATTTTTTTTCAGAGGTTTCCATGTGGTGCATTCATGTTTTAATTTTGACTTCCAAGGGCATAGTGGCATAATGTTCAATACTCGGATGTTGGGATGGTATGATTGGAAGGTTGACTTCACTAGAGTGGATTAACCCCTGTACATGAGTAGGAGAAGTAGGAGTTGTACATAAATAATCTCACTATGTGAGCATTTAATTTCTAGTTTTTAGCATTTATAGTTTTGCGTTTCAGTTTTTATAAGCAGAATACTTCTAGCAAGTAAAGTTTTGAGGAGATTTTCTAGTTTTACAGATAATATATTTTTGAATCCATGCCCAAGAAGGATACTAGTTTGCAAGTTCTCAGTGCCTTGTCAGCAAGGCATTGTCCCTAGTTGGAGCCGAAATTGTACCTTCCCCATCCTCCCTTTTATTCTTTCATATAATAGAGGATATTTTTTCTAATATATAGGGAGGGAGTGAAAACTCCATAGAAAACAAAATGGGATTGAAAAATGCAAAGCAAGGTCGAGGCGTATTCAAGGGGGAATTTAAAGAAGAGATCAAGAGGACTAGTACAAATAATAATAGAGTTTGAAGCCATTTTATGGTAGAAGATGAGATCAAATACCACATTAGACTCACTTAGCCAAAAAGTGATATGGAAGATCTTTCCAATGGAATGCAAAAGTTTGAAAATGGCCTCTTAGATCGTGAGATAGAGTCAATCAAAGCTGGTCACCAAAAGTCAAGGCATTGCATGGTTGAAAGGTGTTTGAGTCAGCCTTTGGCACATCACCGAAGTTGGATTAAGTACCAAACTCAGTGGAAAGGCTCGTGGAACCTATAAGCGAAGCTCTGGGCAAACGTGGCTGACATATTAGTAGTGGGAAGCAATTCTATTGGCCACAAGTGGAACCTACCCAGAGGAAGTACCCCGACGAAAGCATTTAAAAGCCCAATTCTATGCGACCAGGAGAGAAGGATCGAGATGACGTCATCCCGACGAACATACCTTGGAGGGTTCACCCCAGATATTTCAATAATTACGCAATAGTTGTAGCATTAGCATGGAACAGAATGGGTGGAGCCCACCTGATTGTGATAGTTTGAATGTTTACCCCGACGGATTAAAGTTAGCACCCAAAGAAAATCATGGAGCTATTAACACCAAGATACAACAATTGTAATCCATCCAATGGTAAAATTTAATAGGAGGCCCACTACCACAACTAAGCCCACAAACAGTGAGCCCAGTAGGAAAATCCAGAAGAAAAATAAAGGCGTAACGAAAGAGAGGGGAGTCATCCTAGAGGATTTTGGTGAAATAACAAAGAAAAAGGATGGTTATGTCAAAAGAAAATTAACAAAGGAAAAGGTTGAAAAACAAGCCTCGAATGACCCTTTCTCTCTCCTCCAATAGAAGAAAGGTGGTGGCTCATGATTGGCCCATACAAAAAAGCACTATGATGTTAGATTTAGCCAATAGGAGGTGGACACGTGGCATGAAAATATGGAATTTTTGGGCACCCAAATGGCCCTTTTCCAAATGTCAAGTGTCACCACTCAAAGGTCGACACGTGGAAGGACTGACACGAAGGTGACGTTATCTCGGAGGAATCATCCTAGAGAATTCAATTAGCGATGATGTTAGGTTGTAGTGTGTCATGAGACTGTGGCAATGGACAGAGTGACAACCAATAAATAGAGGGTCGAACAAGCCTTATTGACTAGTTCATCCCAGTGGGTGGAACCCGAAATATTAGCAATACGACACAAAGGGGATGTGGTAGGTTAAAGGGGGATCCATCCTTAGTGCTAGGCATGGGTTCTAGTGGATAATTTGAGACCAGGCAGATGACAACAATAAGGGATCGAACCCCGAAATCCCATAACCTTTAAAGAATTGTAATTAAACAGAAAATCCAAAATCGGGAAGCTCCAACCTTTGGGGTTAGATTTTGGTAACCTTGCATAGAGGTGTGACCAATGGTGCAAAACCGTTAACATAATAAAAGGGCCCATGTAAGGCTCAAAAGGGCTAAATGCAAAATACATAGGTTGTGGTTGCGGAGACTAGTTCTTTGGAAAAAAATAGGTAAAGGCTAAGCAAAAGGAGTCCACCTCTACAATGAATGGAAACAACTAATATACGATCAAATCGCAGGCGGATCACCACTAACTCTAAGACTGCTAGGTCCAGGAAGAGACTTCTAGGGGTAAACTAGCAAAGTGAATAAGCCAACACTAGCCCCCATAAAGTCAAAGTTAGCAAGCAGAAATAGTCGATCAACGATCAATATTGATTCTGGGGGTGTCAGGCTTCTCTCCCAACATTGTCCATTCACCCCGCTAGAGTAGGGAGAGCACAAATTCTACCAATGCGTCAACACAACAACAATGTCAGCAAGAGAGCATGATTTTTGCAGGGACGAGGGCCTCCCCACTCCATTTCTCATGCAACCTCATGGCTGCACATATCCTTCCCAAAATTCTCCACACTTTCTCCCATCCACACTTCATGCCACCATACTCCTTAGTATTTTTATTGAGCATCACCTTATCATGTTGAGATGGTACACTTGCCAATGAAATTCAGTCAAGACAAGGCAGGATCAGTCTTATAATCATCTACTCTACCCCTACCTTTCTCATGAAAGAAGTCGCTTATGATGGGCCTGCGAAAGGATTGAAAGATGAAGGCTTTTTTAGGGTGGCGCAGTTAAGGTCAGTAGTGGCTGAGGGAAAGCACAAATTCTCATTAGAACTACACCATGCACTATGAGGAGGGGCTCTTTAGGGTCCAGTGCAGTGGGCAAGTGCAAGAGCCAATGTGATGAGCTTGTTGACTAAAATTGCGTCATGTGCTAGGCTTAAGGGAGTAGGACACAGTGATAGCGCAATTGAGCTTCACAGTGACTAAGGGAGGCCCTGACTAAGGACTAGAACTCCAACATGTGCTCAGGAGGCAGGGAAGGACTCAGTCTTGGTACAGTGATAGAGTCTAATGGACAAGGTTTGATGGATTGCTTACTAAAACTGTGACATGCATTATGACTGAGAGTAAGACTCTGGGAAGAGTTAATTTTTCTTCGCCAGTGGCTAATTTTCCAATAGAAATGCAACCTACACCAAGGAAGGCAGGCAAAGCAAGTATTGGGTACAGTTAGGGATTGTAGTCAGCAGTGGGAGAAAGATGAGGCACTGCAACTGCACCATGCGTTATACTTAAGAGGGAGGACTACGGGCTAGCACAACTTGCTTCTCCAGTGGCTAACTATCCACTAGAAATTTTCCTTGCACCCTATGCTAACACATTTTGTTTATCTAGTGCTTTAATTTCCACTAGAAACATGCCCTGCACTGAGGAAGGCTCATTGGAAGAGGAGATTGTGCATTTGGCTAAGGTAAGAAAAAGAAGGAGAGGTCTCTTTGCCTTAAAGGTGTTCACTGCATTATAAGGGGGAGAAGGCCTTGTGGCATAGTTTCCTTTTACAGAGGATCACTAAAAATGCTCCATGTTATATACAAGGTAAAATTTCTCATATCTGAGTGTAATGAGTCAGTGCATGTAACAAGGGTTAGGTGACTCTTCTTTGAAGGTCCTCAACTTGCAATTAAAGGAGCTGACATCAAGAGAGGCTTAGTGTGGAAGTATGGGAAGGTGGTATTTCATGAATGAGGTTGGGTTATCTCATTACCTCACTAAGGATTGATGCTTTCATAACTTTCACTGGGCGGGAGGATGAAGAAGAGCTACAAAATGGCTAAGTGTGGGACCAATAGAGTAAGAGAAGGAAGAGCATCTGAACGAGACTCAAACATGGATCACACAAAAAATGCCATATATACAAGCTAGGGAAATGCATAGGACTCCTAGAAAACAATCACACCATGAAATGAAAACAAAGCGACACTTATTTCTAAGTGTGATAGTTGAAACGCCACATTACGACACTTAGAACACACATTGTGATACAAGGGTCGACTGCGACTAGAAAGTGCACTAAGTTATAGGAATGTGTCTAACACATATTCTTATGATATATAGGACCATCTAATGTAGAAGATTGTGCTAGATTTTCCTATAGTGATGTGCAAAGGTGCGACACATACAAGAGTGAACATAGTTAGAAGCAACACTTGTGATAGTAAGAAAACGTAAAAATGACACTTGAAAAAGCTAAATAAAGCGAAAGAAAAACTTGCCAAAATGAAGGTAACATGAAAAAGCCACTTATTAAAGTAAAATCAAGAAAAAATGATAGTCACGAAAGAGAAAATGACACTTGAAAAACAAAGGTGTGCCAAAGTGACAGTTGACAAAAATCACTAGAATGATGAGACAATTGCAACCCAAAGTGAGAGTGAGACTATCAATGGAGAGTATGTACTAACTGTCGACATAGTTTTCATAGTGCATTATCCTTATGGTATGTGTAGTGCCTATCTATGCTTTCATTTAAAAAGTGCATGTAAGGGTTTATCGAGAACTAAGCATGTGTAAGCAAGTGACTTTAACACTTATGAACTGAGAAGAAGACTTGAATGCTTAGCAAGTCATCAATCTACCTTGAAGTGACCATAAAAAATCGATCATAAGATCCTCAATAAGCTCCAAAATTTAGGGGCAGGAAAAATTTGGAGGGCGTTGATCGCAATGTCAACATATTCCAAAGCCATAAGAAAATTAACAATCAAGTGTAGATTTCTACTTCCATACACTAATGACCTAATTGACTTTTTAAGTAGTGCCAACTATTTTTCTAAGATTGATCTAAAGAGCAGATACCATCAGATTAGGATTAGAGAAGGGGATGAGTGGAAAAAAACTTCAAAACAAATCATGGGTTATATGAGTGGTCAGTTATGCCTTTGGGTCTTGCTAATGCCCCTAGTATTTTTGTGAGGCTAATGAATGGGATTTTGAAGGACTTCACTAGTAAACTTGTTGTTGTTTATTTAGATGATATCTTGATATGAAATCAAACAAAGGAGGAGCGTTTGAGACATCTTAAATTAGTATTGAATATCTTGTAGAGAGAGAAATTTTTAATTAAGTTAAAGAAATGTAGTTTTATGAAATGAAATTGGTATATTTAGGATTTGTAATTTCTGAAGAGGGTTTAAAGATGGATCAGTAAAAATTTAAAGTCATTATTAATTGGCTTGTTCCAAAGAGTTTCCTTGAAGTGAGAAGCTTTGATGGTCTATCCTGTTTTTATGAAAAATTATCAATAATTTTAGTAGCATTTGTGCTCCTATCATAGAGACTATCAAGAAAAGAAATCAACCATTTAAATTGAATGTAGTAGCTAGCAAGAATTTTAAATTGTTGAAATAAAAGACCATAGAAGAGCTTGTTTCATCCTTATCAAACTTCAATAAATATTTCAAGTTGAGATAGATGCAAGTAGGACTACTATTGAAGCACTATCGAAGCTAATTTGAGTCAAGAGGGAAAACCAATTACTTAATTTAGTAAAAAATTAAGTGAAGAAAAACATAAATATTCCTCTTATGATAAAAAAAATTTATGCTATAATTCAAGATTTGAATAAATGGAGACTATCTTATGCCCAAATAATTTGTTCTATACACTGGAAACCATGTTCTATATTGTATCAAAAGCTATCGAAAATTGAATCGAAAACATGCTAAATGGGTAGAATTTCTGCATAATTTTACATTTGTTATTAAACACACAAGTGGTTCATCAAATCAAGTAGGTAGTGCATTGAGTAGAATTAATTTAAATATAAAATAATTTTAAATTAATGTTTTGGGTTTTTATGAGCTAAAAGAAATGTACAAATATTATATAAATTTCAAGGAAGCATATGCAGCATGTGAAGATCCAATTAGCATGAAAGAAACTTAGTAGTTAATTTATATCGGTTGGTAAGGGTTGTTATTTAAGGATGATAAGCTTTGCATACCAAAATTCTCAATCAGAGGCAATTTGATAAAGGAGAAACACAGTGGAGGACTTTCAAGACATTTTGGTTAGGAAAATACATTTTCTTTATTAAATTATTTTATTTTTGACTAGCTATGTAAGGTGGTGCAAAGAGATTTGTTGAGAGATGTAGAGTATGTCAATAGGCTAAAGGAATAAGTCACAATACATGGTTATATTAATCATTTCTAATTTTAAGGAGGCCTTGGGACTTCATGAGTACGTATTTTGTTTTGGGATTGCCTCAAACCCAAAGGGGCAACTGTTTTATTTCTGTTGTCGTGGACAACTTTTCAAAGTTGGAATACTTTATAGCTTGTACAAAAATTATCAATGCAACAAGTGTTGCAAATTTATTCTTTAAAGAAATTGTGGCATTGCATGGCTTACCTAGGAGCATCTATTTCAAATAGAGATATAAGATTTGTAGGCCATTTTTAGAGAACTTTGTGGAAGAAACTAGGAACTAACTTGAATTTCAAATCATCTTACAACCCATAGACAAACGAGAAGTCTTAATTGGTAAATAGGAGTTTGGGAAATATTTTGAGTAGTTTGGTAAGTGAGCACCGAAAGTAGTGGGATCAAGTACTTTCTCAAGCTATGTTTGCTTACAATGATTCACCCAATAAAAGAACAAGAATGAGTACATTTTAGATAGTATATGGAATGCATCTGAGAGGAATTTATGAGTTGAGGAATGTGGGAAAGCATGAGTTAAGAAGTGTTGATGGTAAAGACTTTGTAGCAAGCATGCAAGGGTTGCAGTAAAGGGTCAAGCATCAGTTATATAAGAACAACGATAAGTATAAAAAAAAAGAGTAGACATAAAAAGGAGACAATTGAACTTTGAAGTATATGACTTAGCAATGGTGTATCTCAAGAAGGAAAATTTTCCTAGAGGGACATACAATAAATTAAAACTTAATAAATCTGATCCATGTATGATTTTAAGAAATTTTTCTTCTAATGCGTATGAATTAGAACTCCCAAGTGATATTGGGATTTCTCTAATTTTCAATGTTGTAGATTTATATCCATTCAACAAGAAATAGAATATTACAATATATAATCCTATAGGTGATGAATATCATACCAACAAATGGAAGAAACAATTTCCAAGTGCATTTCAAAAAGAGATTGAAGGAATGTTGGAGAAAAGAGTAACCAAGTGAATGATAGATAAATAATATTTTAGCATTTGGTTAAATGGAAGAATCAACCAGTCGAAGATGCCAATTGGATGACAACATCAGAGATTTGCAAGTTTGGCATAAGTGTTGAGGATCTCATGAGCAATTATTTTCTTCCTTGTGATTCTAATGCGGGAGCATCTCCTAGTTAAATCATTTTGACCTTCTTAGGTCAACTCCATTTACTAAAGGAAGTTGGTTTTCTTAAAATAAAAAAAAATCATAATATTTTCCTATAATATATCTATAAGAAACTTTATTGTTAAGCAGTTAGGATGTCATTTAGTTGATTTGTAAAAGGATAGATGTGGCTAATCAGGAATTTGTGATAATTGAGAATGGATAATTGTATTTATGATAGTTTGGTTTAGAAAACCATTTTTCCATTCTTAATTAGTGAATTCCAATAGCTCATAGGTACTTACTAGCAATTATATGTTGAGATTTAGTATCTACAATCACCATTAATTACTTACCGCAAACTTTTAGCTAGTTTCTACACTTAGATTTCTCTCTTTGCTCAATATGTTGGCCTACCTCCCTAAATTTTCTTTTTCCTTAAAGCCATATGTTCTCTCTTTGAGTTGCTCTAGCAATTGAAGGAATTGATCCCACTAAGGGAGAGGGAAAATTATGTTGAGAAATCAACTAGAAATTGGTCCCACCAAGGGAGAATTTTATTTACCTTGAGAAATTAGTTGGTAAGGTGGATCTAATCAAGCTTTAAGAAAAGTATTCCCTCTATTGAATTGAGAGAAAAGAGGGTTCACAGAGTTCATTTGTTGGTACATAAGCACTTCAAAGGAATTTACTTTTATGGTTTCCTCCTAATGACCTAGATTTTTATGTAATACATGAGTTTCCTTGTGAGGGGAAAGTCATAAGAGAATGAGAAAGCTTTTATATATATATATATATATATATATATAAGCGGAGAAGGAGAAGTTGAAACTTCAAATATTAATGTTCCAAGCATTGTGTGTATAAAGAATTGCTTAAATTTCATGGTGTATTCTATCAGTTACTTTGAATGCAAAGAATTCCATAAGAAGAAAAAACAAATAAAGTGTAATTGATGCAAGGGGAAGAGATTTTTAAGAGTAAAGTTGAAAAAAAAACACTAGTTTTTTGTATGAAATTTTTGTTTTATAAATGCTTAATCAATTTGAAAAATCAGATTTTTTTTTTTAATACTAAATATAAAGTTAATCTTTAAATAATATGGAAATCCAAATTTATCATTAGAAAACTAAAACTATTAATAAAACTAGTATTAAATATTTTATGTGTGTAGATTATGTAAAGTGAATTTAATTTCTAAAAAAAACATGGTTTATCAAAATATTAAATCTTATATTGTTTATTATTAAGTTAAACATTAGTTACTCTAATAATTGTGCATAATTCTATTTAAACTTGTCCAAATTAATATCTTTCTATATGAGTAGTTTTTAAGTGTGAATTTTTGGAAAGTTTTCTTGTCTAATCTCTGATCCAATTTGTTTAGAATCTTACTAGATTCATTGAAATCACAAGTTTGATCGGTGAACTCTTAACAATCCAAGTGCCCCCAGAAGTTTTTGAGGGTGCTAAATCCATATATGCAGCAAAAAAACCAATTTAAACAACACAAATTATTGAAACAACAATATAAAACATTGAATTTGAATTCTATTTTTATTGAAATATATTATTATATTAAAAATAATAAAAATATAATATTTTATTAAAATTAAGTTTTAATGAGTTTAATTATTTTTTGTCAAAATCAATCTAAAATTTTCCAAAAGATTTTGGATGAAGTGCTCTCTTAAGACATTCTTTAGACATGATTTTGGTTTGGCCCTTTTATGTAAATCTCTATGGAGAGCGGTCTTTGGAGACAATATATGGAGTAACGCTATTAAGATGAAATATCTTGGGAATAGAGATGTCATATATTGGTACAGGAACAGATCTTTGGGTCCTGCACAAGGGTCGGCTATTTGGAGGAGCTTCCAAAAGGTTCTTCATTTCTTCTTCAGGAATCTGGTATGGAAATTTCAAACAGGAAACAACATTCTAATTGGCATTGATTCTATCATGGGTGTTGAGATGGAGTCCCCTATCCCTCAACAACTTCTTATGTTCCTTCAACAAAAAGGTTTATTCTACTGGGCACAAGTCATTCAAGGATGGCAGGGAGCTATTCCTAGATGGAAATCGGCTATGGAGCTGGGCCTCGATGAAACATTGGCTGCACAATGGAACAAGACTATCTGGGATATGAAGCATGTTGGGATATTTAAAACAGAGGAAAGCGACAACATTGTCTGGCAGGTTAAGAGAGGCAGGACCAATGTTTTAGTCAGAGATATATATCTCTCCTTAATTGAAGATCAAAAGGAGCCTTCCCGGAAAATATTTCCAAACACTTTCTAGAAATCAGGTTGTCCACTAAAAATTATACTTTTTTCATGGCTAGTATTTCATAATAAAAATCTTACATGGTCAAATCTACAGAAAAGGAACTGGCACGGGCCAGCTATATGCTCAATCTGTCTATCTGAAACAGAAGACAACATGCACATTTTTCTTAACTGCCACCTCACACAGATCCTATGGAAGCAGCTGGCTACACATTTTGGATTTTCTGTCATATCTCGCTCCTCCATTATGGATGCATTCAAATGGTGAGGTTCCCAGAAAATCACTTGGCGGCATATTCCACTTATTGTCTACTGGTTCGTTTGGAAATGGTGAAACAAAAGGATATTTCAAAATTGCAAGGTGGAATTCGGGCACATATTCGACAAAATCATCTCCTATTATTTATCAATCCTCCCATATATTCCCCAACAATTGAAGTCTCAGTCTAGTGCAACAACCCTTCAACAGCATATCCTCCTGCGGGCTCATTTTGACGGTGCTGCAAAAGATGGCCGATGTGCTTGTGGTGTTTACATCTGCATTGCAAAGGACCAGCAATATTTTATCTTTTGGAATGGTGGCCTAGGGACTAACAACAAAGCTGAGGCCATGGCTCTACATGGTCTTCTCATCTTCTGCTCTTTTTTGGATATTGGCCCAATTCAAATCTTTAGTGACTCCAAAATCATCATAGAGCATGTAACCAGAAAACAATCTATAAAAAACGACAATCTATCTGGATGGTTGGGCAAGATTTCAACATTATGGAAGCCTTCACTCTTCCCTATCTCACATATAAAGCGTTTGCAAAATGAGGTGGCGGACGAGCTATCAAAGAAAGGTTTGCAATCTCCATGTGGTATGTGGCATCTGAGCATCACTGTAGAATCCATCACATACTTTATTCAGCCTTTCTCCATGCAGGGTATATAGTGTCACCCCTATTCTGGTAGTTTTCATGATCCCGTTCTTATTATTTCGGTCATATGTCCAAGCATTATGTTTTTGTTTTAATATCTCTCTGCATTAGAATCAGTTGCTACTATCAATCCTCATACTTGATCTATCAAACAAATATGTATCTTCTGGAAAGTTTCTGTCACATGTAGGGCTCCATCCATTTCCCTATTGGCTGGAAATATTGTCTATTTCTCCATAATGTACATGTTTTTTCTATATATAATATACAGCTTTTTTTTCTAAAAAAATAGTCCCATAAAAACTTTAAAAAAATTCAATTAAAAAAACTATATAATTTTAATAATATTACTTTAATATTAAATTTAAATAAAAATAATAATTTTGTTTATCTTTTTATTATTCTTATTGTAATTATAAGTTGCATACCACGCAAAAGAATCATACAAAATAATATATAAACCTATTTACCGAGCAATAAAATCATGCGTACTAAGTAATATAAACCATATATATTATTAACCAAAATATTTGTAATCTGCATATTTTTCTAGAAATTCTAAAATCTCCCTACGAAATACATGACTTTTATCTTTATTCTTTGTTGGCATGTGTTCACACGAAGGTATTAACCAAAACTAAAGTTTTTTAATCTGCAAATTTCTCGAGAAATTCTAAAAAATAAATGATACACACTAAATTCTCCTGCCCAAATACAAATACATGACTTTTATTTTTATTCTCTATTAACATCACTTTTATCTTTATTCTTTGTTCCCATATGGGGCCAGTGCAAATCATCCCCACGCAATCTCCTCAATTCCTCACACACGTAAAGCAACAGCTAAAAATCAGCGAGTGACACCACTCACACTACATTTCATGCACTCACTGAAATTTACATTTATTTGCAAGTAATGTTTTCATGTTGGGATCCTCCCATTGGAGGATTTCATCCCACCAGTTTCTCTGACATCTTATTTCTTCTAGATGATTTAACTTATCCCATCCCCCACGCAATCTCTTCAATTTCGGACATCCCTGTACCTGTACAGACTTGAGCATGGGGGGTAACGGTGACGCCCCTTCTCCCAACCCTCCACTTCCACATCCACTTGCTGCTCCCACTGCCCCCACACACTCCAACGACTTTAAGCAACTAAGACTTAAACTCTCCAGCTTTGGAAAACGGTTCCCCAATTCCAACTCCTCCAACTTAGGGCAGAACTCTATGTATAGACATGTCAAACATGGCAACTCAGTGGGGAGCTCTTTCAACTGGTTCCATGCATCTACATAAAGGGATTCGAGCTTTGGGAAGTGAGGCACTCGCTCCACATCGCAATTCAGGAGACAGAAGCTTTCCATATCTTTCATCACCTGCATGTCTTGCGGAAGGTAATTATGACCATCTCCACATTGCGGACGGTAATTAAGACCTCCACCATTAAATTGCAAACTCAGCTGTCTCATGTTTGACCAATTTCCGAAAACCCCCTCCTTAGCTGATGATTTTATTTTTGCACTGAAAACCCTGAGACGCCTCAGAGTTTGCAGATCCTTTAAACAAGCAGACGCTCCTTCCGCATTTGCGTCCTTCTCGAAATCCAATACAATCCTGGTTCTCCACATCGTCAATATTTCCAGTGAAATCAATTCCTTGATCCCACGCGGAAGATGCGTCAACTGCTTGCACGTTGAAATTTTGAGAACCCTCAGACGTTTGAGTTCAGTGATCCTCTCAGGAAGGCACCGTAATCCTCTACACGAACTAACATCCAAGAATTGTAGCTCATTCAGGTCGCCAATAGCTTCCGGCAATTCACGTAGGTTCCGGCATCTACTTAGTTGGAGGGAGACCAGGTGTTTCAGGTTCCCGATAGAAGGCGGCAGAGACGTTATGCTAGTCTCACTAAGATCGAGGACCTTCAGTGAGGACAAGTCGGACAAGAACCTTTCCGGAACTTCTTCAATACCAGTATTCCCATTTAATAGGAGAACCGAGAGGGACCGGCATGGGAAAGTTGTGGGCAGGGAGTGTAGATCATTTCTCATCAATGACAGTTTTACACAGTCCTTGCTGACGACTTCCTCGAAGTTGAAACTTTTCAGGCTCTGTCCGGCTTTAAAACAACACCTCTGCTCTTTCTCCGCAGCAATGCGGATTGCCATATCCCGAAGGATATCGTGTATTTTAACACACCCAATCCTTCCGCCATAACCATGACTTACCACCTCTATCAGACAACGACCCGCTAGCTGTTTGATATGCAAATCCCCAATGTCATGCAAGTAGCTGTGTCCACTTTCTTCCACCAGACCTTCACAGATCCACATGTCTATGACTTCTGAGACCTCGATTTCTTGATCTTCTGGGTAAGCTGCAAAATATAGAAAACAAGTCTTTAAACGATGTGGTAGAACATCGTAGCTCCATCTGAGACGTTTAAATAGCTGTTCGTCCACTCCGACGTGCACATCATAAAACGCCTCACTGACGCTTTGCATCTGATCTAATGCAACCTCCCACTCATTGAGAGTAGTATGGTGTGACACAGCAGCAGCGACTACATTTATGGCGAGGGGCAAACCCTTGCACTCCTGTGCGAATCTCCTGGCTACTGGCTCTATATCCTGTGGAACATTTCCATCTTCATTTCCAAATGCTCTGCTACGAAACAGCTGCCAACCCTCCTCTTCCAACAGGGGTTCCACTTTTGTAATCTCTTGCACATCCATTCTTGCACACACTTCTCTATCCCGCGTGGTGAGAACAAATTTACAAGTTTTGTCCTCCAACGACACACCCAAGTCTTGAAGCCTATCTCTCGTCCACGCGTCGGCCGCCCACATATCGTCCAAGAGTAGAAGATATCTTCTATCCTTTAAACCGTTGCGCAACTTATCTCTTCGGCCTTCCGGATAATCTGGAAGTTGTCCCAACCTTAATCTTTCGGCGACACACTTTTGCAGAGCTGAGATATCGTTTCTGGAAACAGTTAACTTAATAATAAGGTCAAATGAAGTCTTTACCTTCTCGCTGTTGTTGATGGTGTCAAGCAGCCGCGATTTGCCAACACCCCCCATGCCGATGATACCAATTCTTTGAATGTTGCTATCGGTTAACAATCTCTCCACAAAATCCCTCTGTTCAGATTGCTTTGCTTCTGCAACATTACATGTTTCGGAGATCGGAATCGGTATCTGGGTGTGCGGAGTAGGGTCCCCGTATTGCCCGCTGCTCGGAAAATCGCTCTGCGCCCTCTTTGAGAGGAGTCCAGAAACATTCCGATTGCACTCTCTTACATCTTTGCTGATCCTATAGCGGTGGAGGCACTTGGGACAGCAACCGATGCAATTTTTGTGTTGCTGGTAAGTCTCGTACTCAACGCCAATAGAGTCAGAACGTTCTTTTAACGCTTCCGCCTCGTCCAGCCAAGCCTTAACTGTTCTTTTAGGGCTCTGTTGCGCTTGATGGAGCTCCGTTTTTATATCATGCATTTTATTGTCCACATCCTGGACATCTCTTTTCATCTGGTCAACAGCCAGAGGCAAATAATAGACCATTTTCACTTTTTCAATAACTTTGTTCCAGAGTCTGCACAAACCTTCGCTCAAGACATTGGCTGCACATCCAGTAGCAATACTTTCGGCCATTGCTTCACAAACCAAAATAAACAAACAAACCCCAAATCACACTGGCAATGCAATATTCAGATCGCTGCTCCAACAGCTAAACCACCAGCAAAATTAGGATTTCTCCTCTAGCTCAAATTGGGCCAAGGCTACGCAGACTGACTGTCGAGGTGAATGCATCCCGGAGTAGGCAACCATTATTAATAATTTGTCTTGGGGTTCTTGTTCACCTGGGGTCCACGGTAATTTCCAAAGAAATTCGCACTGGAACAGAACAGCTGTGAAGCAACTCGGACTTGGACAGCGTGCAACGGAGGGACCTCACAAAAGCATCGAATGATTATGAACGAATGGCCATTCTTGACTTTGGAGAAGGAAGGACAGAGCATTATTGAATGTGTGTCCATTTCGAAACGTACTGTTTATGAATATTGATTTTTGTGTCCATTTCGAAAGATATATATATATATATGATTATCTAGTATTTTATCGTTGGTAACCTGCGTTAGTATGTATCTACGGACCAGGTCTCCATAACAAGATTCCATTTTTTCCGAAGTGGTCTTCATGGTTAATGATACAATGGATATGACTGAAATAGATTGAAACATAAATAGAGATTGAAATATTTGTATCTAATGGTTGGCTATGAAAGTAGAGGTGAGTAAAATATATTAAGATATAAATAGTAAAGTTTATTAATTTTATTTATTAGCTCGTGCTTTACATTATATTATTATGCTTTATTAAATTAAATGTAAGTCTGGTATAGAACTTAAAAGAATAAAATTTATGTTTTATATTTAAATTATTTATTATAATATTTATATTTTAAAATAATTATAATAAATATACAATTTGATTTGTATAAATGATATATTAATTAATTCATGTTGTAATTTAAAATAATAAAATCATTATAACAATTTAAAGAGATGGAATAACTTTTTTTATTTTTTACACAGTTATGTAATTTTAAAAAAAAAATGTATTTTTTTTAATAGTTAGAATATTATGATTATGTTATGGTATAAAATTTAATCGACAAAGTCAAAATTTAGTCAACATAAAAACACATATATAAATTCCAGATATCATAATGATAATGAATAATGAAAAAAGAATTTAATTGAAAAAGAAAGAGGGGAACCAAAATCTTTATTGGATGATAGGGCCAAACAGGGCGTGTGGGTTTATAGTGTGAAGGAATAAGCCTCCTTCAAACTCTCATAATTGCAATCAATGAATATCTAGTTGCAAATCAACCTACCCCAAGAATCACAAACTTGATAGTTACCGTGATATTTCCTTTTTGCAAACTGGTGGAGTCAAAAGCCTATTGATCCCATTGCAAAATACTCTTGTAGTTATTTGTTTATGCTAGAAGTAAATTCATTTATATAGCAATTCAACTTCACCAACAATCCCTCTTTGAATCAATTTTAGAAGAGTGTTGTCAAATTCCCTTTAGCT
Source organism: Pinus tabuliformis (assembly GCA_031772625.1). Classification (NCBI taxonomy): domain Eukaryota; kingdom Viridiplantae; phylum Streptophyta; class Pinopsida; order Pinales; family Pinaceae; genus Pinus; species Pinus tabuliformis. Next base: position 841,629,479 of record CM062815.1, read on the forward strand.
ATTATGATTTTCCTCATATCCACTTTAGTAGCAACACATGGTTCCTCTATAGCCAAGGAACAAATGAAGTCTATTGGTCTCTAGTTGTGTTGGGTCTTTCATAGCCAAGGAACAACAAAACCTATCGATTTGAACATTTAATCCTTCCACATGAATTTCAAATATGGACCTCACCAATACCAACCCATGAGACATCTAACTTGATGATCTTTCCCTTACTAACTAAGACTATTTATAGCTAAATGACATACAAAACCCTAACTACTAGTGGTCTCTTGCCTAACATGGGTTAACCACTTTATTTATTAACTATGGCCCATTTACAACTAACTATGGTCCCTTTTCTCTAATGCGGGTCAACCAGTTACAATTATTAATGCGGAATTTATTGAGTCTCTAACTAACTATGACTCTAACTTGGCCCATTGGGCGTATTACATAAATAAACGGGTTAGGGTTGGACCCTAACATGCCCCCCCCATCAAAAGCAGCCTTGTCCTCAAAGCTGAAGTTGTGGAAATTGCTGAAGAATAGTGGTTGGTTCCCAAGTCGCATCTTCTGAAGAGGTGTCTTTCCACTTAATGAGGACTTAATTGATCATGTGGTCGTGGAGATGTCTTTCACGAGTATCGAGGACATTTTCTGGTTGAAGCCAAAGTGAGCCTTCCTCATCCAATTTGGGTAGACTTGTTTGAACTCTGCAATTGTTCCCCGCACTTTCTTAAGGCATGATACATGGAAGACCGAATGGATTTTTGAAGTAGGTGGTAAGGCTAGTTTGTAGGAAACTGCTCCTATGCGCTGAAGTATCTAATAAGGCCCATAGAATTTTGGTTCTAGTTTCTTACAACCCTTTTCTTTGAGAGATGTTTTCTTATATGGTTGGAGTCGCAAGGATACATGATCCCCTTCTTGAAATGTGCACTCAGAACGATGTTGTTCTGCCTGTTGCTTCATTCAGTTCTGAGCTTGATATTGATTATCTTTGAGATGAGTTATCATGGTGACACAGTTTTGTAGGAGTTAATCAACTGCCTATACTTTAGAACATCCAGGGATATGAGAAATAGGTGAAGGTCGGAGTTGGCCATACACTGCCTCATATGGAGTCATCTTGGTGACTTCATGATATTTAGTAGTATACCACCATTTAGTTAAAGGTATCCACTATACCCATTGATGCTACCTTTCTGAAGTGAAGCACCTCAAATATGTCTCCAAACATTTGTTGACTACTTATGTTTGACTGTTGGTTTGGGGATGATAATCAGTACCTAGTTGGAGTTGCATGCCTTGTAGCTTGAAAAGTTCCTGCCAAAATTTGTTGGTGAGAGTGGGTTTGTGATTAGACACAATGGAAGTCGGCATGCCATGTAGTTTGAATATCTGGTCCAACAAAACTTGCATCGCCAAAGTGGGGGTAAATGGATGTGGTGGAGCGCAAAAATGAGCATATTTAGAAATTTTGTCCACAACCACCACGATGACTGATTTATTTCCTAAATTTGGGAGACCAATGATGAAATCCATAGAAACATCCATCCAAACAGAGGCAGGGAGTGGCAATGGTTGTAAGGTCCCTGGTAACTAAATTGTTTCCACTTCGTTGCGTTGGCACACATCACATTTAGCTACAAAAGTAAGAATGTCATTTTTCATGCTAGTCCAAAAGAAAGAATGGTGTGCACGAGCATAAGTCTTCTAAAAGCTTGAATGTCCTACAATTGGAGATGAGAGTAGCTCGTCCAAGATACGGGTTTTGAGGGTGGAGGTCGGTGATATAACTACTCGATCCTTGTAGTGAAGAACATCATCCTTCCAAGAGTAGTATGTTGAGGAATTAATATCTTCTCTTAAGTTATTAATGAATTGGGAAAGAGAGGGGTGGGAGAACCATTCCTTGTGGGTCTCTTCAATCTAATCTGGTATGGGTAGAGAGATTGATAACAGAGTGCTCTCATCCTCAAATTGGTGTGATAAAGTATCAGCCACTACATTGTCACGCCCTTTCTTGTAAATTATCTCATAATCATATCCCAACGTTTTGGCAAGCCATTTATTTTGTTGTGGTGACGATAAACGCTACCCTAGAAAATATTTTAGGCTTTAATGGTCCGTGAGGATTTGGAAACGTCGTCCCAACAAGTATGGTCACCAGATGTCTACTGCATGTAAGATGGACATCATTTCTTTCTCATAAGTAGATTGACCCAGATGTTTTCCACTGAGTTGTTGGCTGGTGAAAGCCAATGGTCTACCTGCTTGCATTAATACATCGTCAATACCAGTTCTAGAAGCATCGCATTCAATCAAAAAATATTTGGTGAAGTATGATAAGGCCAATACGGGAGTGGAGCACATGGCATGTTTGAGAGCGGGGAAGGCCTTCTGAGCTGCATCAGTCCAGAGAAATGAATTTTTCATGAGAATATTAGTGAGGGGTCTAGCAATGCGACCATAATTGCGAATGATTTTTTGATAGTAGCCAGTGAGGCCCAAGAATCCCTTCAAACTCTTCAATTTTTTTGGTTGAGGCCAATCTTGCATTGCCTGAATCATTTTTGGATCAACCCTCACTCCTTCACAACCCACAATGTGTCCCAAATACTCGACTTCTTCCACGCCAAAAGAGAATTTGGATAATTTGAAAAATAATTTGTGATCTAGGAGCAGTTGTAATATCTGTTCTACATGCTGAAGATATTTGTCCCTGGTTATGTTGTATATGAGAATGGCATCGAAGAAGACCAGGAAAAATTTGTAGAGATATTGTTTCAGCAAGTGGTTCATGAGGCTTTTAAAAGTAGATGGAGCATTACAGTTACCAAATGGCATGATCGGGAATTCATAATGGCCTTCATGAGTTTGGAAGGCAGTCTTGGGAATGTCTACTTCCTTCATGTGTATTTGGTGATAGCCTAAGCGAAGGTCTAGCTTGGTAAAGAATTGAGCACTATGTAATTCATCAAGAAGATCATCAACAATCGGAATGGGAAATTTGTCCTTGATAATGAGCTTGTTGAGGGCCCAAAAGTCCAGACACATGCACCATTATCCATCTTTCTTTAGAACCATGACCACTAGAGATGAATAAGGGATGTTGGGATGGATAACACCGACTTTGAGGAGTTCCTTGATGATTTTTAAATTTCATATTTTTGGGTAAAAGGATATCGATATGGGTGAACATTAGGAGGTTGGGCACCCAGGACCAAAGGGGTGTTATGATCATGTTCACACCTAGAGGGTGGAAGCTCTTTAGGTTTGTCAAAGACTCGCTAATGGAATCTAATACCTGTTGCATATCAGGATGAATATGAGGAGTAGTGGATTCAATGGCCTAAATGACATTAAATTGGGCGACTACTCCATGATGGCCCTTTTTTAAAGCTTCTCCATTCTATGCGAGCCGATGATAGTAGGAGCACCTACCTGTAGTCCCCTTAATGTATGAATGTGGTCATTCTGCTTAAAGCTCATATATAAATCCTAGAAATCCATTTTCATAGGACCGAGTGGCGAAGCCATTCAACACCCAGGACAATGTCCCAACCACACATTTCAATAGAAAACATGTGGGCATTTAGGTGGTAGTCTCCCATCTGAAGCTTAATATTTTCATAGTGGGCTTCACATTTCATGGTCCCCTTATCAGCCATAAGGAATTGGAAGTTAGATATCGCCCGCACAAAGCAATGAACAGTTTCTGCAACTCTCTTATGGATAAAATTATGAGTGTTGGCACTATCAATCAATACCACTACTGGTCGATGTTTAATAAAGCCTCAAATTTTGAGATTCTAAGGCGAAGAAATGCCAGTTAAGGAATGTAGTGATATAACCCGCTCATCTGGCGTAGGTGTGAGATCATTGTCAGTTTGGGTTTCCCCTACTTCTTCCTCAGGCACCTCAAGGGATGGAGTTTCATATGTTGAGCTGTTATCGATAGCGTCAATTTAAAATAATTTTGGTTCCTTGCATTTATGTCAAGGGGAGTACTATTCATCACAGTAGTAGCACAATCCTTGTTTTCATCTTTCGACCATTTCTGCTAGTGGCACCTTTTGAACCTTAAGTGTTTGGGTGGGGACCTGAGCTTGGGTGGGACGTGCCTTGGTAGAAAAAATTGGATGATTAGACTGGGCATTTAAGGCGATTTCCACATCTAAGGCCTTGCGGCATGCATCCAACCAAGTAATTGGGTGGTGCATCCAAACATGGGCTTGGATGACTTCTTTTAGGCCACTGATGAAACATTCCAAGTAGAATTCATCTCTTAGAATATTATTTATGATGGCCAATTGCTCAAAGGTTGCAAAGTAGTCCTTTACTGTACCTATTTGTGGGAGCTTTGTGAGATGGCCCAAAAAATCAGATTCTCAGTCAATGCGATCACATATGGCTTTTGAGAACATGACAATCCAATTTTCTCTCCATGGATAACATTTTTTATGCCACTTTCACCACTGCCATCTCTCTTGTTTCAAGTAAAGGGCTCCCACATGTCGTTTAGTTTCATCTTCACAGATATCATTAAGGGAGAAATATTGTTCCATTTGTGCTACCCATACTGCAAGGTTAGAGCCATCAAATTTGTACATGTCCAGCTTGGGTGTTCAGTGGTTGGAAGAGTGTTGATTTCCATGGAAGTGAATGTGATGGCTAGATTCTCCTTGTATGTGTGCATCAACACTAGGCTCCTCCATATGAGGTGGTCTTATAAGGGTTTTTATTGCTGAGATTTGTTGGGTAATATTGGTCTCGAATGCCTTGATTTTGTCTTCAAGGTTGTTGACCCTCTCAATTGCCTTTTCCATAGCCATAACTTGAGATCTGGTACCCAACATACACCAATCCTAGTCAATTTTTTTGAGCTTACTTAAGAGTAGTCTTCTTGGAAAGAGGGCAAGCTTGAGAGTCTAATGACATGGGTCACTTGAATCTGCGTCAGAAAAAAAAATTGGGACCGTCGAAAAATTGGGGGCTTACAAGTGAATGGTACCACTGTGACTAGTTCGTCGTCCTGAATCTTATGGATTAAGTCTCTTGCAAGTGTCTCGAGATGATCCCTAGCTCATTTTTTTTACTTTGAAATGAGTTTTACTCCCCGTTGATCAATACTGCAGTGGCCGAAATCCAGAAAGCTTGATACTGCCCAGTGACCTGTGAAAATCGGACCTGGACTATAGTAACAAAAACCCTAAGGTCTTGGTCTTGGGAATGTGCTACGACAATCTAATTTACACTATGGCGGCCAAAACCCTCACTACACGAACAAGCTGATATGCACTGTGAAAACCCCAACTGTTGAATCTAAGTTCCACGGAGCCAGCATAACCCCAACTGTTGGATCTCATTTGGAAGATAAGGTAGAGGGCGATCTTCAAATAACAGAGGGAACTATGGTCACAAAGGAGTGTCAAGTGTTATAGATCTTTCAGGGTGCTAACTAAGGAGGATCGATCGTACCCTTAGCTGTACTACTTGACTACCCTATTATACGTGCGAGTAATTTCCCTGAGTGCTATTCTTAGTGTACTGTAGTAGCAAGATGGCTAGCAGTTTATCTAAGGTTAGGTTTCAGGTGATCCTACAGGGCTTCTGATATACCCAAGGGTACATGGAAGTGCATTCCATGCGTGGTTTTGTCTAATACACTACTACTTGAAGGGGTACCCATATGGGTTACAAGGGAGTCCAATAAGCATGACCACCTCTTGTAGTTCTTGCATGCATGCCTCCCCAAATCCGTTGGTTTATGCGCTCAACGATAGATCTTGTGGTTTAAAGACGTTTGAACACATCTCTAGCCTAAAAACAATTCTCTGAAAATTGGAGTTACAACTGGCCTTGGAAAGTGCTATGATACCACTTGCTATGCTCTTAACTTGCGAGAAATCCATAATACTATAAATACAAAGAAATATAGCCCAGAACACATTATTATCACATGAAGTGAGAAAAACAGCAAAGTATTTTATTATTCAGAAACAGATCCAATGTTCACTTGCCTCTTCGAGGGGGAAACCTCCAACAGAGAAGAGCTTAATTACAATAAGGCTCAATGATCTTTTTTGTACTAACTAAGACTATTTATAGCTAAATGACATCCAAAACCCTAACTACAAATGGTCTCTTGCATAACACAAGTTAACCACTCTGTTTATTAACCATGGCCCATTTACAACTAACTGTGGTCCCTTTTCTCTAATGTGGGTCAACCACTTACAATTATAAATGTGGGCTGACTCTCTAACTAACGATGACTCGGACTCAAACCATTGGGCTTATTACATAAATAAAGGGGTTAGGGTTGAACCCTAACACTCTTCATAATACTCCCAAGCCTTTTCTAAGCCCAAAATCTTGTTACATGAGTTATGAGGTTCTATTTATCACAAGAAGGGGTGACTCTTAAACTTCCCTTTGTGACCTTTGGACTACCCTCATGACTCTTCAACTTCTTCACTAAATGAAAATTTACATTACATGGTGACTTTTCATATTCCAATATTGACACTTGGAATTTCACTTGCAACATAATTACAAATAATATTACATTTTCCACATGTACCCATATAAAACAATATAGGCTAGAGACAGCCTAATAAGACACAACACTATGATTCTGAAGCTTGGGGAAATTTGAGCTCGACAATCTCCACTTGTTGTTTCCCGGTCACATATTGGTGCCAGGCTTGGTACTATGTGATGGTGTCCCCAAACTACTTAATGGTGTGTTTCTGGAAGCAGACTCTAACCTCCATGGCATCTGGGTCCACTATCTTGGAACTTGTGCCCAACTTGTTCCGAAGCATGAGCAACATTATCTTGACCTTGACAGGGCCACCGATGAACTTCTGCATGTTTTGTGCATTCAACTCTAAGTATTCCTTGGTGGCTTCTCGTCTTAGCTACTCCAAGTACTTATCGATCTCCATCTAAACTTGGTTCTTGGGTTTAACATCGGTGAGGGATTTGATTGATGGGATTTGGTATTTTCTCACCAAGACATCCAAACTACTGTACAATCGCACATATGAAGCCTATGTGGTGCCAATGAATGAGGCAAGTTTCTTGTTGTTCTGAATCAACATTTAGACCTTTTCTTTCTCCAACTTTTCCTGTGGCTTCATCTTCTTCACTAAGTCAAGTGGGGACCCTTTGTACCGCATTGTCCACTCTTGTACACGGGCGATGGAAGCATGTGTGTTTTTGAGATTTTCAATAAGATCTTTGTTTCGCTACTGTAGTCCACGCAAATAGACAACTTCTTTATGCACGGTGAAAATTTCGTCATAGAGCTTCTGCATTGTTTCTCCAAGTTATGATACTTCAACAAGTATCGTTGTCCTCATCTCCCCCAATGTGAAAACTGCATTCTGCATTGTTTCTTGGAGTTGTTCTGCCTCTTGCCTGGTAATGTGAAAATTATTTGCTAGTTGTTCATTCTCAGCCATCAAATATTGAACATTTGAACTTGTTGCTCCTACATAGGCCAAGCTAGCTTTGGCAATGGAAGTTGGATGCCTCCTAGTGTCTGACACTGTAATACTTTCCTTGATGAATGTAGGTGATGTGTGATCATCCAGAAAGTGATTCCTTCATGCTTGTATAATCCTCTTTTGAAACTCATCGAATGATAGATAGTACACATCCACGACTAGATCATCATCAAGGAGAAAAACATCTCCTTGCTTGCTTAGGATTGGCTCTACTGTTGGAGGTGGTGGAGACTAAGGGATGGCCTCTGGTGCTCTTGGCATCAAATCAACATCTTCATTCTTTGGCTCCTATTACAACTCCATGTATGTCACTTCAATTAATTTCTCAATCTATTGAGCAAGCTTCCAATCCTGCGACTGCTCACCTTCCTCCTCACGTTGCTTTCTCTGTCATCGCGCCTTGCCTTCGTTCTTCTTCCTACTTCTGCTTCTCTTCTCATTCTCTCCTCCTCAACTCTTGTTCTTCCTTTAGCTTCTTCTTCATTTCCTACATCTTCAGTTGTGCTTCTTGCAACCTTTTCTTTTCTCTCTTCCTCCGTTCTTCTCTCTTGATCTATTGCTCCCTCTTTGCTTCCGCTGCCAAAGCTTCCTTCTGGAGGATAGGATTTTCCTTCATTTTCAGCTTTCCTCTCCCTCTTGATTGTCAGTAATCTTCCTCTTTCCCTTGTCCTACACATTATTGTTTCCTTCTACTATTGTTGTTGTTGCTTCCGAAGCTGCTGCTATCTGTAGAGAAGCCTTCCAAGTTCTTGCTATACAGGTTGGCTCATAGAGTCTGGAGGCATTTTAGTAGTACCTCCAAGGGTCCTCCTCTGGCCAATGGAATGTCTCGTTGATCCATGGAAAGTAAACTCACGTACAGTGGTCCTTAAAAATATTGTGGGGACCATACAGATTAAAGTCCTTGGTTCCAAACTCAAATTTCACTATGTCCTTAGCCTCAACATCTACATCTTTCAAGCTCTTAATCTCGTATAATCTGATCCGAAAAGGAAGAGTAGGCCATGGCACTTTCTTCTTCCTATGCAGTCGTGCTGAAAACCCTATAGCGATGTGGTGTGATACTTCTTTCATGATCAGTTTGTCAGTGACATACCTTGGTAACACATGTTGAGGTTTATCTCCTCCAAACACTCTGATGAAGGTGTCACCTAGTGAGGCATACCAATCTGCAATGTCTACTATCGCCTCCATTGCTTCTTGAGACATGCAAGCTAGATCTTGATCGAATATAAGCTTGTATAATAGGATGATAAAGTGGTCAGTTAGCCTTGCCATCACTCCTTAATAACTGTAGTCGAAAAGAAACTTGCAATAGATCTTCATGACATTCTCTTGTGTTTTCCATGTCCAGTTCATGTCAGGGAACTGCTGTCGTGCACATACAATATCTAGTAAGTATGTAGACATATAAAACCTTGCTTGCTCATTCTTGGGTGAATTCATAGCCTTAACTACATGGGACTTCAACTGTTGAGCCAACAGATCCGACCAGTTGAATGCTCTCCCATCAATCACCAACCGGTCCAGTAAGACTACCCACCCTTCAGGGAAGGTTTATGTGCTCCCTTAACCAGATATTCTGCAGGCAAAGATGATCAAGAACTAGTAAGCCTTCTTGAGGGACTTTGTCTTGTAAACATGGGTGGGTGTCTGTCTAAACTTCGATGGATCTTTCACCCAATGCTTGAAAATGTCTCTTGTGTTCACATAGATATGGGTGGCATAGAAGAGTGAGTCCATGCGCTTCACCGGCTTGGGAAAATGATACATCTGTTGAAAGTCTTATTCCCTGAAGGTGGCAAGCTTCCTCTCGTTGGCACTGCTCAATGTCATAGTTTGTTCATCTGTATGTGAGACAATCCAGTTGATGATGTCCACACACGGGAAGGCGAGGTACCTGCATGCAACCTTGTATAACCTTTATTACTGGATACTAAAATAGACTTGTCAGTCCTCCATATCTACCTCAAATTCTTTTGCAAAGGTGTCTTTGATCTGTTTCCATGTCAGTGTTGTTCCCTTCTCAATAAACAATTTAGTATCTTCATATACTAGTAAATCAAGTGATATTTGCTCAATTGCCTCCCCAGTACTGCTCTTGGTGGTTTCCTTTGATGCAACTCTCTTGGATTCCATGTTAATTGTGACTATTGGAGAGATGTTCAACAAATATTGTATCTGTGTGATAGAGAGGGCACTCATGGTAAGAAAATATCAGTGTAAAAGCAAAACAACTTCAAGGCAAGTTCAACCAGCAAGTCGGGCACTTGATGGGAAAGATTACGCAATTTTTCTTGACAGGGGAGATTGAATGAATGTGGGAACTACACACTGTGCATTCCCAACAACCAAGGTGGAAGCCTACTGATTGGAACTACGTAATGTGCAGTTCATCCTGGGCCAAGGCCTAGGAGAGACTACACATTGCATAGTCTCAGTGGCTAAGATGGGAGACTGGCTCCTGGAACTGTGCAGTGCATAATTGGAGCTAGCTCAAGTTATGCTCTATGCAATTCTAGAGGCTAAGTTGTGAGATTGAGCCTCCATATTACGCAGTGCAAGTTGTGCATAGTGAGATCCGGGAAAGGGAAACCCAGATCTGCCCAAGGGAGTGTGAAAAACAAGCAGATCTGAAAGATAGTGTGAAGCAGAGTGCATATCTGACTAAGTGTATATGTATGCATGTGAATCAATTTCAACAATTGATTAAACAGAAGGAAAACAAATCATGTGAGGAGTGACGTCGCAACGATAATCGTTGGTGCAAAAACAGGAAAACTAATGCGACACTTGGGAACGCCAAACTATAACTTGAAACAACACTTATATAATTTAAAACAAGTTAAAGCACAAGAAACCATATAGAGAAACAAGTGAAACAAAACTCACACAAGCCAAACAACAAAAAGCAACAGAAAAAGCGGCAAAGGACAACAAAAGAAAAACTCACCCACAAAAGCAATGACAATCACACCGAAGGCTCCTTGATCTCCTCAGAAATGTTAGAGCTCCAAGATCGAATGTGCAAATGAGCTCTAATAGTGTCTATTAAATAGATTTGGACAAATTAGGGTTTATGATGTGCATGCCTAAAATCAAGTAAAAAGAAACACTTGCCGGAAGTTTCTAAAAATAGCGCAAGTGCCTCCTTCAAGATGCTAAAAATAGATCCCTATTTTTTAGGGATGTTTTTTTGCTTTTTTGTCCTTTTTCTTTTTCCGGGTGTTGTAGTGTTTTTGGAGCACAAGTGTACCAAAAGACACCCCCTTAGCAGTTGATTGTTCCCTGCAAATGATCACAGTCAAAATTGGTGTTGTTAGTGGACAGACTTAAATAAACACAACATTGTAAATAGTGGAAACAATGCATACATAAACATAAACTAAACAAAGAGGTAAATACATAAACAATGCTCAAATGGAGCAAACAAATCAATAAGATAATGGAAAAATCTCCCTTTATTGATTATTGGTAGTAGAGGTTGAATACAATAGATGAATCTTAGACACTTGAAGAGAATTCTTTGAGCTATGGAGCCCAAAAATCCTCAGCAAGGGGGTTTCTCTTCCTCAATCTCTTTGCAAGTTTCTCCTCTCTCTCAAATAAGTATGAAGACTCTCCAATGGTGGATTCCTCTTCTCTCACTAAGATGATGGATTGCTTAGAAGAAATATGGCCAACATGCTAGTGTTATTCCCTTCTCTGGCTTCAACAATGCAATGGTGGTTTGCTCAAACAACAATTTGGCTAGCATAACAATGTCTCATATTTTGGTTCTCCCATGGCCTATTTATATAGAATTTTTCTGAATCCTTCTTCCCCCTCTTGGTTCATGCATGATAATGACACATGAGTAGGACAAGATGATTCCATTGAGGGTTTCATATCTTCAAGGTGGCTTGAATTCGACTGTACTGGACTGAGCTCATGTCAGAGAATCGACCCCAAGTGTGTAGAGTGGTCCTGGATTGTTGAGTCATCCTTTTCTATGACCACAAGACTTTCGAGGGATATTCTGTGCGCACGCGTTTATCAAAGAAATAGACGTGCGACCTCAATTGTTTTTTCTTTATAAACTTTGGACCTTAGGAGAACTTTATTTTTTAAAATTCATGATGTATTTAGCTGGAAAATGCTCACTTGTGCATTCTTCTAAACACTTTTTAGTGTCTTCTGGATCATACTAACAGGTGTACAATTTTCTGGTGTTAACAATCACTCCTTGATGTATGAGGTTAGGAGGAACCGTATAACTGAAATACATCACATTTTCTTTTCTAATGGAGATTCTGATCAACTTTTCGAGAGAAAGGATAGGTTGTTGTGGAGATGAGTAGAGAAAAACCCCTTGACTGAGTATAAATGGTAACCATGTTCTGGTAAAAAAATGTAATAAACATGTGTCTATTCGAGGCAGGCATGTCCCATGCTTGTTATGATGGCTAAATGAAACTTATTACAATCAGACAAAGACTGGTTTTTTGTCCCATCAAATTTGTGGTAGTTGACGTGTTGATAGGTGATGATGATAATTGTTGATGCCCTCAAGGGCGCTTCCTAGTCAAATAAGCGTAATATGATTCCCCTATGCATAACATAAGTGAAGCACTGTTCACTGGGGTGTTGCGATATGCATAGGTCTTCGACTTCGGGTACCTCCCCCATATCATGATGTAAGCACTGTTGAATGAGGTGCTTAGTGATGTGGGGGTCTTCGAAACAATGAAATAACTAAACAGTAACTAAGTACGGCACCACCTTGACATGCAATATTTTGTTGATGTTGAATTCCAAGGGGATCGATAAAATCATTAGGAAATAATGGTTTCCACTGTGCCACCCAAGGATATCCCTTTGAGGGGGGAGTATCCAAGGTACTATCCCCATCCTGGAATGTAAGTGTTGAAGTCGACAGAAGAGGAGTGTTAACCACCCGACATGTTGAGTTAGGGAATAAATATGATATGTGAACAAATTGTAATGATAGCGAGAGTTGTTGATATAAGAGGAAATGGATAACTGGCCCGAGGTCAGAGCTTGATGTGCAAATAGCGATGAACAAAACATGTTTACTGGTGGTGATGGTCCTGGAATCGGTAGGATTTCCAGGATGGGCATAAGTAGGTTTTGAGAGGCGTAAAAATGGAAATTAATTGTTGTTGAGGTGTAAGCTTCGACCAAGGGTGACTGGAGATTATCGCTAGGTAAAAGATATCAACAACAAAAAATGTGGATGGGAGATTTTTTTTTTTTTGTAAAAAAATCTTTGTACACTTGCTAAAAGAATATGAGGGTGGTTTGGATGTACAACTATGGACATGGGTGCCCCATAATGACAATAACATGTATGGAGATGTGATGTATCTGCTGTGGGTAGGGGCCCCATTGGTTGGTCTCTGTGTTGGGTTGGTGAGGTAGATGAAGTAACACAAATGGGCTATGCAATATGGGTGAGTGTTAGGCCAAATGTAGGATGCAGAGGTGCATCCGTCTAAATCCTTCGTAAAGTACTTGAGATGGCCCAGAAAATCGATGCATGTGTAATGAGTGTAGCATAATGAGGCTAAAATTCAAGGTATGTAACTGAGATGGTTCACGGGCTGAAGTGATTATCATGGCTCCTAGTAGTGAATAAGGTTCTACAAAGATAAAGTGAGCCATGAGGGGGGTGTTCTATTGACCGACGCAAATGTTTATTATTTTCAAAAGTGAGATGGTGATAAACATGGTCGAGATGATGAGCCTTATGGTGTATTTTGGAAATATGATGTCAGGATATGCAAAGCTTTAGGAGGAAGCCTATCATGCTAAGTGGAGAATGATACCTTCTTAGTTGTTTGCTTGTCGAGATGTTGGTTGAAGTGGATCATGTGCGATGTTCCTGTAATTGACACAACCAATACCCCAAGTGAAATAATTGTTCAAAACATACATATAATGAATGCTATGAATTACATAACTAGAGGGGTACTTGACATGATTTTCTGAGTGTGTGACAAGCCAAAAAATGATTTTTTGCACTTACCGCAATGGATGGTTCCATGATGAAGATGGTGTGGTACTGATCCTTGCGTGTCTTCTAGTTTTGTCAATGGATATCCCAAGATTCTACAATGGACCCCAAGAGATGGAGAAAATGGTGATAGATAGGGCTAAGGGGCCAAAATTTCACTCATTTGCATTGCTGAGTTGTGGAGGTCAGAGCAAGATTTGGAGCTTTTCTTGCCATTGCTGTCAACTTCTTGTTTCCTTAGAGCTCACTTTTGCTGCTACTATAGTTTACTACAAGTTTCTTGGGTTTGCCTTTGGTGTTTTTATAGTATGCAAACTAGACTCACTCTTTTTAAATCCAAGACCAGATTTATTCAATGGTGATATTTGGATCTCAAGAAAATTATCCAAGACTATCGTGCTCTTCTCTATATTTTGCTCCTTTCTCAAGGAAATAACCTCTACTTCTAATTTCTAAACCTCTTCTACCTTCACTTGATATTGCTTCCTCATTCCTTGCTTGAATTTTTCTGATTCCGCCAATTTAATTTTTAAGCTCACAATCTCTTCCTTGAGCTTGGCATCCTTATCATCATAGATCTGCAATAGTTTTTCTTGATCCTTGAATTCAATTGTTATTCTAGAAATCTCATCTCTAAGACCCTTAATAAAATTCTCATCTTCATTATGTGCATCATCATCTAAATCTGAATCCTCAAAGTTGTAACTCAAAATAAAATCATTAACAGTTATACCTTTGGATTCATTATTTTATGATCTCTTCTCATCATTCGCTGAATCATGTGCACTAGAAGAATGAGACTCTTGTGGATGAGCTTCTTGTTTTTGAAGACCCTTTTTCTTATTCTTCTATTCTTCTTCTTCTTGTTTCTCTTCTTCTTCTTGTTTCTCTTCTTCTCATTTTCCCTAATGTTGTTGGTACCACCTCCAAATATGGATTCTAGCTTGTCCCATATTTCTTTGGCACGTTTCAAAGCCACTAATCTCTTCATATCATCATCATAAAGATTCTTGTAGATTATGCATCTTGCTGCAAAACTTCATCTGCAATTGGATCCTTACCACAAGCTTCACATACTACTCTCCATATGTTAGATCCACAAGATAATAATTGAGATTTTACATTTTTGTGCCATACCTTGTAATTTGTAGCAGTGAAGACAACCATTCTTAAAAAAATCAATTTTTGCTAACAAACCCCAGATATACTCTCCAGCGATCAAGCTGCAACCAAGAGCCTTGCTCTGATACCAATTGTAGGAAACCTTTTAGCACTACTGGGAGGGGGGGTTGAATCAATAGTGTGATCTATATACAAATTTTTCCCTTTATTTAATTCACTTACTAAATCACATACATATTAGCAGCAACTCATTAAACATGTGCATCACATAAGCATAATTGAAAACTATAAGCAACAATATAAATAATAAACAATGCACATAATCACATCATCACACATAAGACACAAGATTTCTAATGGAAACCCTTCCAGGAGAAAAAACGCCCTTGTTGTTGTTGCTCTACTTTGAATTTCTATTATGTCAAACAATTTGTCTTTTACATAGCTTGTTGACTCCCATCAGCATGGAGACTCGACCTCATCTACAACATGCCAACACCGATCGTCTAGGAGACTCAATTCTATTTATTAGCTCGGAAGACTATATTCTCACACAGATCTATAGACTACCATCCATTGAAGGCCACCAAAATCAATGATCCTCGCCAAACTCCGATTGGACTATCCAACTACCATTGGGTAGAGAAATTGTTCATTTTTTTGAAGCTTCAATATCACTGCTCCTCTCCACTATGCAGACCTCCTTTCATCTATTTTCAAACTAGATCCAAGACTCTCTGCTTAATAAGAATTCAACTTTGCATACATTCTCTCAGCAACGAGATCTCATCAACGAGATCTCCAAACTAGAAAAAATGTGGCCACATCAAATCTAAATACAATCATACCCTCACAATAATAGATTGTTTCATAATACACATAACAACATAAGACACTATGGCTGTGTGCCAAATGCATCAACAGATCATGCAAAAAGTAGTGTGAGAGAATCACCAACATATACTCTAGCAGCATACAAAAACTTCTCCAAACAATCTCTACTCCAGCAACTTCAATTTTGATCTATTCTACAACATGCTTCATGTCTGCTCAATATTCAGTCATTGATACTCATTCACTGAAGCATTTATTCTCTACCCAAAGTCTGAAGCATAATCACTCTATTCATCCTTCTCTCCACTCATACTCTAAATATCTAACACCAGTGGTCCAGGAGGATGTTGGTGGCCACCCTCCTATCCCACTTACACCCCCACCACTGTCTCTTTCAGTTTTTCAGTTTCCTTAATTGTAGCACAGTTTACTATTTTTGGCAATTTTTTAGATCCTGAACTTCCAGAGCCGTTTTGAGTCCCTAAACAACGTTCTTTTTGGAAAGTTTCTTTTTTAATTTCTCTGGAAGTGACATAATTAGTTGTAGTCTTCAGAGATATCTTTCCAACGAGGTATCATACGCGTCAAACGGAGATAATATGACCAAGTTACGATCTCGGGAAGTTGGCTACCCAACTAAGCCCAACAGGGCCCATAAAATCTTGGTGTTACATCTCCTCTTTCATGTAGGAGAAAGACCATACATTCTCCAAATTTGTTGAATTTAAAACACTTGTTGAGAAATAAACTGGCAAGAAGGTGAAGGCTCTTAGGAGCGATAACGAAGGTGAATATGTGTTGAATGAGTTTAAAAATTTCTATGCAAAGGAAGGAATTCAATGAGAGTTGACAATACCCCATAACCCACAACGAAATGGGGTGGCTGAGAGGAAGAATAGAAGTATTGTGGAAGTAGCTAGGGAAATTTTGCATGACCAAGGCCTACCACTGCACTTTTGGGCCGAAGCATGCAACACAATGGTCTATTTGCAGAACAAGAGTCCTCACAGGATTCTTGGCATGAGTACACCAGAGGAACCATTTTCAGGGAAGAAACTAGATGTGTCACACTTCAGAATCTTTGGATCATCAGTTTACTGTCATGTTTCCAAGGAAGCAAGGAAAAAGCTAGAGCCAACAACAGAGTTGGGCATATTTGTGGGGTACACAAAAACACCTCACAACTATCGTGTGTACTTGCCATCTCTCAGGATGATAATGGTCAGAAGGGATGTGAAATTTGATGAGGAGAAGGCAATGAGGTGTTCTCTTGAGAGGGAGCTTTAGTTGTATCCTCATCAGGAGCTTTTGGCTCCAAAGGAAGAACCTAAGGAATTTGTGGAGCAGCTACAAGAAGAGGAGTAGAGAGTGGAGACATCCACTCAAGCAGAGACATCCAGAGAAGGAAGGAAGCGAACCAGGGAAGTTGACATATTATTAAATGATGCTAAAGAGAATGTGGGAGCACCCACATCACAGTGCAGGCAGAGGAGGTCACCAGATCAGTACATTGGCTATATGGCTCTGATGAGTGAGCTTATAGAGACTGAGCCATCCTCATTTGAGGAAGTTGAAGAGCAGCCAATATGTGTTGATGATATGGTAGACGAATATGATTCCATCATCATAAACAGTGTTTGGGAAGTGGTCCCAAGAGCAACAGACAAATCATTAGTTGGTTCGAGATGGATTTACAAAGAAAAGCATGCGGCAGATGGAAGCATAGAGAAACACAAGGCCAGATTCTTGGCCAAAGGGTTCTCTGAGGTTGAGGGAATTAAATATGAGGAGACCTTTTCTCCAATAGCAAGGTACTCATCCATGAGGTCAATTCTAGCACTGTCATCGTAAATGGGGTGGAAGATCCTCCAGATGGATGTGAAGACAAAATTCCTCAATGGAGTTATTGAGGAGGAGGTGTATATTGAGCAACCGAAGGGATTTGAGACCTTTGACAGAGATTTGCAGGTGGGTAGGCTCAAGCGATAATTATATGGACTCAAGTAAGCATCTCATGCATGGTACACTAGGATTGATAGCTATCTCACCGATTTGGGATTCAGGAAAAGTGAAGCAAATGCAAACCTCTATCATATTTTGGTAGAAGGTAACTTATTGATTATTGTTTTATATGTTTATGAATTCATCCTTACTGGTGATGAGCAGCTGATTGGATCTTGCAAGGAGGACCTTGAAAGAGAGTTTGAGATGGAGCATATATAATTTCTTTAAAAACAACAATGGAAATCATCAACGAAACCGTAATAAAACCTTCATAAAAAATCATTTCAGACAATAAAAAACTAGACATAATGTTGTCCCACCATAATGATAACGGGAAACTTACTTCAGAACCATGGTGACTAAATAGATTTTGTTGCTCCTACAACTCTAATGACCTCTTAGATATACTTGGAAATCATTAAAGCACATTAGCAAAAAAAATATAGACATCATATAAAAGCTAACATAATTTACAACATAAAGAAATCGGCAACACGTAATTCCACTAGAAAATGAAAATCCCCTCTCTACCCTACATGATGTTTAAAACTCATGGCTCAAATACAGACAATGACCAACAACTTCTAGGAACATAAAACCTTCAAAAAGGTAAGTTATGTATTTTTAATAGAAAAACATGCATCAAACAAAGAGTTACAAGATATGATAAAAGTTTGCCCAAAAACCCTAAGAACTCAAATATAATGGAATTTATCTTATAGAAAACACATATGAATGTTAATAATAACCTAGAAATAGAGACATGGCTAAAGATCCCAAAAACTCTTAGTGAAAACAAATTTGATATAGCTACTCACAAATTATGAACGAAAACTTAAAAATGTTGAAGTCTCGGAACAAAAGCATGAAACACTGGAGGCAGAGTTGAAAGAATACAATGAAATGACCATTGCTCTTGAAAATTTCCATTAACATATTACAAGGGAAAATATAGATTAAAAAATAAATGTTCTTCAAGAGGCCATACCTTTGAATCATAACCTCTTTCCCAAACTCTAATGTGTACTAATGATTTGATGAGTGCACACTCAATATTCAATGCCATCAATCAATGTGGGGATTAGGTGTTATTTTCAAATGAGAGATTAATGTATGGAGTTTTCTTTGGTGCAACTTTTTGGAATTTCTGGTGCGGAAATTTGGCAGAAAAATTTGAGGTGAAATATTGATTTGTGTTATTTAAAATCGTTTTTACACTGTATATATGGATTCAGCACCCTGAAAAATCCTTAGGGCACTTCGATTGTGTAGGGGTTACCCATTAAGCTTGTGATTTCAATAAATTCTTACTGGATTTTAGAGAAATTAGACTGGAAAAAAACCCACCAGAAAAACTTCCGAAAAGTCTCACTAAAAGAAACTCGTTAATGTATTATGTATTAAAATTTTATTTCATTTTATTTTTAATTTTGTTAAGAAATTTCATAGCCAATAAAAAAATAGTTTACTAATATTTTTTAAACAAATGTCATCACAGGTAATTAGTCCAATCAATCTTTGTAACTAATTTAATCACAATTTACTAATTTTCAAAAAAATAAAATTATTTTTAAATTTCAAAAAGTTAACTTTTTATAAAAATATAATATTACAAAACATTTGAGATACATAAGACAATTTTTTTTTGTTAGAAATAAAAATCAAAGCATTTTGACTAAAAGTTGATTTTTATACTTGTTGCTATGACTTAGTAGTTAGCATTTATATGATTTCCATCGTAGAGGCTTGGTCATATTTTAAGAAGTTGTTGGTTCATGCGGCTTTGGAGATGTTATTTTCCCACAAAGATTGTACTATTCTGTGTTGATTTTGTTGATTTTGGGTAGCATCGGATGTGCTCTAGCTCCCAAATTTTGTGGAGGGGCTAGAACAAATGAGATCTCAAAGACCTAAAAATCGTGGTGAAATTCCACCTGGATTGTGTTTTATTAAATAATTAATATTTTTAATGGGGTTCCTAAGTCTAAACTTAGGAAAATAAAAATATTAATGGGTATTAATAACAATATGGGTGAGAAGCTTCTAAGTGACAGGGATCGAGTCTAATTTAATCTTAGCCGTTGATTAGGGACTTAATCTCGACCGTTGATTCATCAACAGGAAATTATAAGAGGAGGCTTGAGGGTCAGTTGGAGATACACCAAGTTGATCAGTCAGTTTGATTTTTCTGGGGCGTGGTTTGCTTAAAAAATCGAACAATTGATTTGAGTTGTAGTGAGAGGGGAAGAAGCAGAGATTTGGATCGGAGAGGGAGTTCCGCGCCAAAGAGTACATAGCAGAGAGGTAGCTTGAGCATCAAGGAGGCAGTGTAGAGGCCTACGCAGGCCAGGAGGGTCTCTTGCAATGACAGTGTAGAGTGTTCGTTAGTAGTCCGAGATTTCACTGAGGAAGCAAGGTTCTGAGCTGAGAGGGCTGAACGGCAGACTTCACTCAACAAATTGATCTAGCCAAAAGTGTGACACAGACTTCTAGAGGCAAGACATTGGCCCACACAGTGATTGCGCAGGGACTTCGCAGTGTTTGTCGGGAGGGTTAGATCACTCATTGGATTAGCTATGATTTGGGGAACGAGGTAAACCCTCGAATGTATTTCTTGTTGTTTTGATTTCTCTATATGGTTAGCCGGTGTGAGAGGCAACCTATTATACTTAGATTCTACTTGCTTAATAATACAAACCCTCTATTTGTTGCACTGGTTTTCCCGCATTGGGTTTTTCCGAGGACGTGTTGTCCAAAAATAACGGTGTCCCTTGTGTGATTGTCTCATCTATTGTTTCAATTTATGATATGTATGTTAGTGTAGTCTGCAATAGTGTTTACATCATTGTTTATCTAATTAAGTGACTTGTTGAATGAAATAGCAAGTAAGAGATGTTAAACCAGTAACAGTAGGATTTTTGTTTGTAAAGATTAAGAAATTTTCACATGGTATCAGAGGAATTGCAGATCATAAGACACTTAAGCCAACAACCGAGAAGATCCAGCACAAGAAAAAATATAGAACAACGTTTTAAATATAGTATCTCAAATTGCATGAAAATAAGACCAAAAAGCACATATAAGTTCTTTAGAAACAATGACAAAAATCATCAATGAAACCCTAATAAAACCTTCATAAAAAAAACATTTCTGACAATAAAACCCTAGAAATAATGTTGTGCCACCATAATGATAATGAGAAGCTTACTTCAGAACCATGACGACTAAATAGATTTTGTTGCTCCTACAACTCTATTGACCTCTTAGATATACATGAAAATCATCAAAGCACATTAGCAGGAAAAATATAGACATCATAAAAGCTAACATAATTTACAACATACATAAATCAACAATACATAATTCCGCCAGAAAATGAAAATCCCCTCTCTACCCTACATGATATTTAAAACTCATGGCTCAAATATAGACAACGACCGACAACTTCTAGGAACATAAAACCTTCAAAAAGGTAAGTTATGTGTTTTTAATAGAAAAACATGCATCGAACAAAGAGTTACAAGATTTGATAAAAGTTCACCCAGAAACCCTAAGAACTCAAATATAATGAAATTTATCTTATAGAAAACACATATGAATGTTAATAATAGAAATAGAGACATAAATAAAGATCCCAAAAACTCTTAGTGAAAACAAATTTGATATAGCTACTCACAAATTATGAATGAAAACTTAAAAATGTTGAAGTCTCAGAACAAAAGCACGAAACACTGGACGCAGAGTTGAAAGAATACAATGAAATGACCATTGCTCTTGAAAAATCGCCATTAACATATTACAAGGGAAAATATAGATTAAAAGATAAATGTTCTTCAAGAGGCCATATCTTTGAATCATAACCTCTTTCCCAAACTCCAATTTGTACTAATGATTTGATGGGTGCACGCTCAATATTCAATGCCATCAATCAATGCGGGGATTAGGTGTTATTTTCAGATGAGAGATTAATGTATGGAGTTGTCTTTAGTGTGACTTTTTGGACTTTTTGGTGTCGGAATCCAGCGGAAAAATTTGAGGTGAAATCTTGATTTGTGTTATTTAAATTGGTTTTTTGACTGTATATATGGATTCAACACCTTGAAAAACCCTTAGGGCACTTCGATTGTGTAGGGGTTACCCATCAAGCTTGTGATTTCAATAAAATCCTGTCAGATTTTAGAGAAACTAGACTGGAAAAAACCCACCAGAAAAACTTCCAAAAAGTCTCACTAAAGACAACCCATTAATGTATTATGTGTTAAAACTTTATGTCATTTTATTTTTAATTTTTTGAAGAAATGTCATAGCCAATGAGAAAATAGTTTACTAATATTTCATTTTATTTTTAAGTTTTTTAAACAAATGTCATATCTAAGTCCAATCAACCTTTGTAACTAATTTAATCACAATTTACTAATTTAAAAAATAAAAAAATATTTTTTGAATTTCAAAAAATTAACTTTTTATAAAAAAAAAAATATTACAAAACATTTGAAACACATGAGACAAAAATTTTTTCGTTAGAAATAAAAATCAAAGCATTTTGACTAAAAATGGATTTTTGTACTTGTTGCTATGACTTAGTAGTTAACATTTATATGATTTCCTATCACAAAGGCTTGGTCACAATTTAAGAAGTTGTTGGTTCATGTGGTTTTGGAGATGTTATTTTCCCACAAAGATTGTACTATTCTGATGTTTGGTTTGGAAAAAAAATGCATTTTAACCTAGGACAATTTGTGTAGGAGGGGAGAATGTGGCTATAGAGTTTTTCTTATGTGTAGGGAGACAAATGAAACTGTGTTGCATTTATTTTTACAACGTCCTTTTGTTGTTGTTATTTGGCTACAGGTTTTGCCGTCACAAAATTTATCCTTGGGGCGGTGCTTCCCTACTTTGGAATTTTGTTTCATATGGTGGTTGAGTAGGCATAGGAATCACATAATCTTACCCTAGTTGAGTATTTGGGGTATTTGGAGAGCTAAAAATGCGTTGATATTTGAAAATAAGTAGTTTGGTGTGGGGTGAATTTCTTCAAAGATATGTGCATGTTACAGAGAAATTGGACTGAGGGAAACAAAGTAGAAACCACAAAGGCCACCTAGAGGCCCTCTAATGTTTGAATACTAGAGTAGAGTTTTTGATGGAGCTGCAAAATTGGGTTGTTGTGGGTGTGGCATGGTGATCATTAAAAATTCAAATGAAAAATTCCACCTTTTTTGGTATGGCAATGAGGGCACCAATACTAGGGCGAAATTATTGGATTATGGAGCATGTTGTTCTTTGTCAGCTAGATCAATTTGGAGCATATCAACACATGTGGCGATGTAAATATAGTAATCAAATGGATAAATGGTAGAGCCTGACCCGATGCTTCGATGTTGTCATCCTGGATGGATTACATCTGGAACCTAAAAATCTTATTTAGTTGCATCGCCTTCACTCAGATCTACTGTGAACAAAATGTTACTGCAAACTCTTTATCAAAGAGAGGTCATTCGGCCACACATGGTCACATATGTTTCTAGTTCCTCTAGAGTGGTGAGAGGATGGAGGATGGTTCCATTCCATTTGGTTAAGTTTCAGCTCATCTTTGTTGGCACACTCAAATTTTTTATCTTTAATGCTTCAGTTGTTGTTTGATTTTAGTTCTATGGACTCTATCTATTATTAGATGATGGAAGAGTGACATCATTTTTGAGGGCTCATGCACTTCTACAAGAAAACAAATAATCTATTAGTGGATATTAAAATATAACTATGTTATAACTTAACAGTAGTAGTTCTTTGAATTGTAATTTTTATAATTGATGATAGACATTCAAGATTAAATATAACTATATATTAGTTTTCATTAATATGAATATTAATTTTTTTTCTTTTTTATTAATATGAATATCAACCTATTTTTGAAAAAGAAAAAGAAATAAAAACAATAATTAATTACTATATTATTGTAAAATTTAAAATCCTTCGATCATATCATTTATTTAAGTTAAAATACCCAAAAAAAAAAAAACCAATGTGAAAATGACATTGTAAATTAAAACCCTTTCAACGGGTTATAGAAAATAGTTTATTAGTATGTACAAAAAAAATTAAAATAAAATGTAAAAATGTCACAGCAAGTTAAAATATTTCAATAAAATGTATATTTAAAAAGTTATAAAATGCGAAAATGTCAGAGCAAGTTAAAATCATTTCAATAATTTTAAATTTCTCATTAAAATGTATTAAATTAAAAAAATAACATCTTCGGAAGAGAAAAGTATAAACAACTTCGCTGCTATTTCAAAAATTACTTTTTCAATTTCCGTCACATGGAGAGAGAATGATTGACAGCTGGAAAGATGTTCACTGGACGTCAACAGTGTCCGTCGTTGGAAAGCAAACATGATTTTGATAATAAATAAATGGGAAACAACATGATTTTGATTTGTCATTCAAAATGGTCCCATCATCCATGTTGCTCCTCCGTGGAATCTCATTATTTCCAGGGCCCACTTTCATGGTCATTGGTGACTGACAGCGCCATCACTTTTATTTTCTAAATCCGGCGTCACACTTTGCGTCGAAAACCACTGCTGTTATTCTATTTTCTTGCTCTGCTTTCACACTACTTCAACAATGAGCAACTTTACGTCGCATCAATTGACGGCCATTCAAAGTGGACAGCTGGAAAGATGTTGACTCAACGTAACTGTTGGGAAGCAAGTGGAGTGGAGGCAGGGTCAAGTCGTGCTCAACAATTTTATTTTCTTGTTTTGCTTGACATCATTGCCGCAGAGAATTGAATTGAGAATCTATTTCGTACTCAACAGCTGGCAACCATATCTTGACGCCATGTCGTGAAAGAATCATCGGGTAGTGGGCAACTTGAGTCCACGTGTCACGCGATCTCAAAGGGCCATCCTTCAAAGAACAAAAAGATAATAATCACGCGTAACTTTTCTAATATATTCCAAGGGTTATCCACATTATATTAAAGATATTCTTAAAATCAACCAGCAACCAAATAACATATAGAATTTATTTTATTTTATTTTTCCCCTAGGAAAAAGTCGTAATTTCTATTAAGGTTAAGAAATTACATTTTGTATATGCCGAAGCATTCATATAAGGTAGCAATGCTTGACAAGATCAATCTGCAGTACTAGCTAAACAAAAAATAAAGTAGGTTGTCTCCTCGCAGGGAGCAGTCCAAAACTATACACTGTACAGTGTTTCAAAAATGAGTCATTGCTCTACGCAGAGAGCCAAATAAGCTGTTATATCATAAAAAGAAGTGTTGTATTGTACTAGACATAGAGAGTTATATATGGGCTATTGAAAACAAAAAAGCAAGTAAGTTCTGAAGGTGGGCTTTTATAGCCCATTATCCATCTGATCATCAAAGGGCCGATGATAGTGCTGGTAGTATGACCCTTCGATTTCCTCCTGTATCAGCCAATTTTCTCCTTGTCTGTGCGCTGCCTCTTTGGAGAGTTGATCTGCAATGGTGTTTTGTTCCCTGTAGATGTGACGACAAGTAAATGATTCAAAGGAAGTAGTCAGTCTCTTTGCCTCATCTAATATATGTCTCAACGTATATGCATGACAATGAGATGCATCAGTCAGCCAATTGCAAACTATTTTAGAGTCACCAAACAATTGGAGGTGTCTGCAATGTTTTTGAATAGCAAAATGAATGATATGCTTGGCAGTGCACAGTTCAACATAGTTATTGGTGCCTCTGCCTAAGGAGATTTGTATTTTGTAGCTGTGTGATTCATTGAGATATAGAACTGCTCCTCCTCCACAGCCCACATCTTGTGCTGAACCATCAAAAAAAGCCCATGGTTTGGACTTGTCAATATCCAATTGTCTAATGATGCGAACAGGGCCTGTGGATTCATCATCTGGTATCATGTTATAATCTGCAATGGTATGGAGAAGGATAGTGGGCCAATGGGGGGCTCTAAGATTGAAGATAGCCTGATTCCGGGCAATCCAGACTGCCCAGCATGCGAGTAGCGGGATATTGATGGCCTTCCCCGAGTGATCATGATTCCAGTTCTCCCATGCATCCATTAAGCTATGGCCATGCCAATTTTTCAGTTGCGGGAGGTGGGAAATGAGGGCATGCCAAAATTGTAAAGTGATGCTGCAGTTCAAGAATAGGTGTACAGTGCTTTCTTCCTCCTGGTGACAGAGATGGCAGCGGAAAGGTCCGTGGAAGGATCTCTTCATAAGATTTGTGCCCGTAGGTACTTTATCAAAGAGAATGTTCCACATAAGCAGTCGAGTACGCGGGGCTGATTTGAGCTTCCATAATGCTTTCCATGAGGGATGGATAATTTGAGGCTTATGTGGCTCCATGAGTTTTAGATAGCCAAGCTTCGGGGTATATGCTCCATGTTTTGCAAAAGCCCAAATGATTTCGTCAGGTCCTTCAGTAAGCCTGATATGAGCTTGAGTGAGCGCATCCGTGTACTCTGCCCATTCATTATGCCACTGTGCCGGAATATCTAAAGCTTGTGCGCTGGTCCAGGCCTGTTGGAGAAAGGAGGAGTTTGCTTGGTCGCCAATATGCATGATGTTGATGATACCTCTGTCATTAAGATGTCCAATGAGGCCATCAGAGAGTCTGTGAGTGTTTCCACATCCGACCCATGGGTCCAGTCCTATTCGGACCGCATTACCAGCTTTGATGCGCCAAGTTAATCCTTCTCGTAATAAGGGTAAAGTACCGATGACAGCTTTCCATATGATGGATATGTTATGATTTGTTCCATGTTGACTGCATATCCAATCCAACACATTCAGGGGCTTGATATACTTTGCATATGCTACCCTGGTCCAAAGTCCATCAGTGGTGAGGAGCTGCCATCCAAGTTTGGCAGCCAGAGCCCTGGAGAAAAGGTCGAGCCTTTTGATACCCCATCCCCCCCAGCGTTTGGGTTTAGCAATGGTGTCCCATTTTACCCAGGCAAATATTCTGCCTGGTTGGTGGCCCTTCCATAGAAATTTACTGCATATATGCTGTAACCTGTTGAGTATGCCCTTAGGAATCCATGTGAGAGCCATCCAGTATACTGGAGTGGCTTCAATCACTGCTTTAATAAGTATCAGTCTGCCAGCTCGAGAGAGGTATCGGTGGTACCATACTTGAAGTCTCTTTTCCACCTTGGCTATAAGCCATAACCAGTCAGCAATTCTGTATCCATTAGGTTTCAGTCTGAAACCAAGATACTTTATACCTTCTGACAAGGTCAAGTTGATAAAAGGGAATCGCTGATTGGCATATGCAGTTTCATGAATTGTACAGCCAAAAGTAGTGATGGTGGATTTATTGTCATTAATCTTCATACCAGTAGCTTGCTGAAAGAGTAGAAAAGAGTTATGGAGTATAGTGGAGTCTCCAATACTGCCATTCAAAAAAATTAGGATATCATCAACAAATAATAGGTGAGTGAGGTATAGATTGTCTGCAAGTTTAATACCAGATAATTGTTGTCTGTCCCGTGCAGATGAAATAACTCTACTCAACCCTTCCATAATGAGTAAAAACAGCAGAGGGGAGAGTGGACATCCCTGTCTGAGACCCCTCTCTGAAGTGAAGAACGAGGTAGCTTCCCCATTAAGTAATACACTGTAGGATACATCAGTGATACAGCTCATGGTCCATTTGATGAAGTCATAGGGGAAACCCAGGTGAGTGAGCAGCAACCGTAAGTATAGCCAGTTAGTTCTGTCAAAAGCCTTGGACAGATCCACCTTAAGGATCATTCCTTTTTGTTTCTTAATCTGCATGGTGTGCATGAGCTCTTGGGCAGTGGCAATGGCCTCGTGGATCTGTCTATGGTGCAGGAATGCAAATTGTTCAGCGGATATATGATGCGATAGAATGGGCTTAAGACGATTAGCAATGGTCTTAGCTATAATCTTGTAGAGGCAGTTGCAGAGTGATATAGGACGGAAGTCATCGAAAGTGCTTGGGGCATTCGATTTGGGGATGAGAGCTATGAAGGTGGATTTAATGGCTGAGGATATTCGACCTCTTCTTCTGCTGTCTTCAACTATTTTCAGGAGGTCATTACCCAAAAGATCAAAAAACGCAAGGTAAAATTCAATGGTCCATCCATCTGGTCCAGGGCTCTTATCTTTTTTGAACCATTTCAGAGTAGCCTCCAATTCTGCCATGGTCACTTCCTTCTGTAGTTCCTCAGCATCTTCTTGTTCAATGTATCTGGGGAAGAGCTCAGCCACTCTCATGATTTCCAAGATATTGGCTTCTACAGGGGCCTTATATATGCCTCTAAAGTGCTCTGTGGCCAGTCTGGCCAGATTCCGCTGAGAGGAGACAGTGTCCCCTTGATCGTTCTTTAATTCCCAGATAGTGTTTATTACTTTGCGGCCATTTGCAAACTTGTGATAAAATTTAGTATTTGCATCTCCTTCGGAGAGCCAAATAGCTCTGCTCCGAAGTCTCCAGCTTTCTTCCCTTTCCTTCAGTATTTGTGAGCGCTTTGCAATAAGGGAGGTGTAATTCTCCTTGCTTTCAGGGGAGAGGAAAGTCCCATTTGATGATTCTTCAAATTCTACAATGACCCTTTCAGCCTCTTTTAATGTCTGATTATCCTGAATGCGCTTTTGGTGTGCCCAGTTCTTGGTGATCTGTTTGAGTTCTGTAAGTTTCCTTACAAAGCCCACTGAGATGTCCTCTCCTTCTCTGATGGCATTGGATTGCCAGAAATTATGTACCAATTGAATGTAAGAGGGATCTTGTAACCAAGAGGCATTAAATTTGTAAGGGCTCTTGATCTTATGGGTTAGGTCTTCAGCTTCTAAGAAGATTGGCCGATGATCTGAAATGCCTCCCGATCCAACCCATTGACGAACTCTGGGGAGATCGTTTACCAAAGATTCCTTGATAAGAAATCTGTCAAGTCTCCTTGCAAGGCTTTGGTCTCCGCTTCTGTTATTTGACCATGTATATTGGAGCTTAGCAGACGGTATATCCACCCAGTGATGATCCTCTAGAAGGCTGGATATAGTATCTGTAAGGGAATCGACCTGGGCGGAGTGCCCCCATGACTCGCTATATCCGAGCGAGAAGTTGAAATCTCCTCCAAGTATAATGTTGTCTGCTTGGAAGAGTTCTGATTCAAGTAAGGACCTCCAATAATTGGCACGGTCTGCACATGGGCCATATACATTGATAATCCGGATGTCTCTTACAGCAGAATGAGCACTAATGTCAAGTCCTATAAACCCTCTTCCTCCAAAAATATTCTTGATCTCCGCAACTCTGTTATTTACCCCAATGGCCAATCCCCCAGATCGTCCGGACGCATCCAGTGCATGGAAGGTCCAGGAAGGGAGCCAGGCAGAGAGAGTATGGATGAGGGGTTCGGCCTGACAGAGGGTCTCTTGAAGAAATATAAAGTCCATCTGAGATGATAAGAGCAATCTCCTAAGTGCTAGTTTTTTGGCTAAACTAGCAAACCCCCGGCAATTGAAGGAGAGAAACTTCATGAGGGGAAGGGGGGTGGGCCATTCCTTGCTCTAAGGGCCCTGAAAATAGTCTGCTGTGTGCCTTGCCTTGGATATGCGTGAGGGTCTGCCGCGGGAATTCTTGAGGGACATAGGCATGCTAGTCAGGTCAAGTCCAACAGCATCCGGTCCTCTGTCCTTCAGACGGGGGCGGAGGGAGTAGCGGGGGGGGACGGAGACGAATGTAATGATAGGGTGGCCAGAGTCGAAGTGATTCTTGATGGAGGAGCCACAGGTGAAGGGAGAGGAAGGGAGCAGATGAGAGAGGTGTGTTTATGAAATATCAGAGGTGATGATACAGAGGATGCATGGATAGATGCAGAGTCAATGAATTCATGTGATGATATGCCCAATGACATGCATGAAGGAGGAGATGACGGAGTATGGATAGAAAACTTACCCGGTTGCTCCAAGCCCGCTTGATCAGTCGATGGCTGCACAGGAGCTGGCGAGGCCGGAGGTGGATCAGAGGGATCCACAGCAATGTCAGTTGTCTCGGTGCTCCGTGGTTCCTCCGCGATCTGAGGGCGATCCTGTTCCCCGGAGGGCTGGGTAGGATGCGTCTCAGAGGGTTTGTCCTGCGGCTGTGGAACTGCATCCTCCTTGCCATTCGATACTGATCTCTTGAGGAGTGGGCAATCTCTGTATAGATGGCCCACTTGGTGGCATCTGCGGCACCTATATGGGACGCCTTCATAATCTATGATTTGCTTGCGCTCAGTATCCCTCCACTGTATGGTAATATATTCCAGCAGTCCACCTCTCGTGTCCAGGTTGATGAGTATCCTGGCATAGGCCATCATACCCGTCTGCTGATAGGATTTGTCATAGCCCATATATCCGCCGATGGCATTACCAATCCTCTTGAATATGTCTTCTGACCAGTACTGGAGTGGAAGCCCTGGAAGTCGAATCCATACCGGTCCGATGCCAATCTGCTCAGTCTCAGGGTCAAATAAAGGAGTCCATCTCTTCAGTAACACCGGGGCATGGTCAAAGTGCCAGTAAGATGACAGAACCCAGTTGGTGTGATCAGCACGCGCGAAACGCAGTGCGAACCAGCCCCGCACGAAGGTCTGCACAAAAGGGATATCCACCAAATGGTGGCCCCAAACTTCCGCTGCCCATGTCTTCAAGCGTGCTGCCGAGTAACTTCGGCCCCTGATGCGCCCGACCAAAACACGATCAGCAAAATCCATGGCCTCACCCCAGCGAATGTCTTCTTCCAATCTGAGAAAAACGTCCTCCTCTTTTGATTTGAAGCACTTGTATTTCCGTTTGGGGCCCCGTGGAGGGGGATTGCTATGGGGGCGTCCTGAGGGAGGGGAGTTTGCTTGCTGCGATGCCGGGATTCGGGGTGAATATGAGGGGCCGTGAAAGCCAGAAGACGGTGGGTGGCCTGAGAGCGGAGGTACGGCAGTGAAGCAGCCGGAAGTATGACCGATGGAGACAGGGATGCCGTTAGAGGGACCGGGGAGGGAGGGGTTTTGTTGATGGAGGGGTAATGAGCCCGCTACCGGGGGGAGAGAACCAGGGTTAGGGTTAATGCAGCTTGAAACAAACCCTAGGGTTGCCGGAGAGTGCGGGGGCGTGGAGAGAGCAGGCCAAGTCGGCGGGTCGTCCGGGAGGACTACAGGGTTATGCGAATGCGGTTCACTAAACGGAAACGGCGCAAATTGATCAGGTAAGCCCGAGCTGTACATACCTCCAGATGTGTCAAGTGGGGTGCGCCAGATGGAGACCCCTTCCAATGGGTCCGCGGAGTAATCGACGGCCTCAATATCCTCCATTGCCAGCTGCTTCTTGGATCTGCTAACACCTCGGAACGGAGAGAAACCCCGGGAGAAAACGACAGTTTGCAGTTAGAAACGGTCCGTGCAGCTGTTGGTATTCCGTCACAGGGCTCGCCGGTTGTCGCGGTTCGGTGCTCAGCTCTCCGTGAAGTCTACCAGCGAGTAAACTGCAGGTTCTCCGCGGTTAAGGTGAACCGGTGACAGAGAAAGGCGGGCGCGAAAACGGAGGGTTCGAGCAGTAACTGCAGAATTCGAAACCCTAACCTAAGCCCTTGCGTAACCTAGTTCGCCCGGTCGCCATCCTTCCCTTATAGAATTTATTTTATTATTTTATTAGTGATAACTTTTAAAACTAACTTGACCTTTTATCTCATATATATATATATATATATAGATAATTGTAAAGATTTATACTAAAAATGTTAAAAATTATTTTTCAGGTTTATTTTACTTTGATATAATAATTTTCAAGTAATAATATAAAATATTTAATAATATTATTATTTTAATTTTTATATGAATTATTTATTTCAATTTTTTTTTTAGCAATAATACAATTAATTATAAAATCAGAGATATAGAAATTTAAATTAAACATTTCATAATACATTTGATATGGTTAAAATTTTAAAAATTCTAAAACTAAATTATCACTTTAATTATTATTATTATTATTATTAATTATAAAAGATAATATATACGTTAAACATATATATATTTGAAAAAATATGGAACAAGATTTTTATCTATATATATTTACTTTCATTTTGGAGATTTTTAATCTGTAAATAGACTTTGCTACAATATTATGGTTTATCAATACCACATGTCCAAAAAACTATTCACTTCATATGACACTCATTTATATGATATTTTTTTAATTAATCAATTTTATTAAAAGAGAAAAAAAAATCATAACTACTTTGTGTTAAATCTCAACGTTTGATTTACGTATACTACTAAGAATATTTGGCTAAATCCCTACCATCCAAATAAAAATGATTGATAATTAAATAAAATCATGAAAACTCAACTCCAAAACAAACATGCATATTTTGTTTGTTCTTATATTTTCTCCAAACCTAGTTTGCAAGTTCGATGTTTTTCAATGTTTACATTTCATTTCATATTTTGCGTTAATAATTTTTTTATTTATTTTTTACATTAAAGTATCTATACTTATCTAAAAATGATGGACAATTTGTTTGTTCTTATATTTTCTCCAAACCTAGTTAGCAAGTTCGATGTTTTTCAATGTTTACATTTCATTTCATATTTTGCATTAATATTTTTATTTATTTATTTTTTTACATTAAAGTATCTATATTTATCTAAAAATGATGGAAAAGTAGACTTGTTATTAAATAGTGCAACCATATAAATTAAACGATTGGTCTAACTAATAGACAAAATGATCATTTCTCGATCATTTTTTCTCTTCAATTTTGTCCAAAATACTGTACATGTTTTTAAAAAACATAAGTTTAAGTTGTTTAATCTACAAAGATCAAGTTCCATAGGGGTTTTTTAGGGTGTTGAATCCATTTATGCATTCAAAAGTATATTTTACATAACAAGAAATCATAATCTCGCAACAAAATGTATTGTCAGATTGCGATCAAGAAAGTTATTTCATCTATTAGTTAGACTATGCCTAAATTAAATGTTTGGAAAATGCTGACAGGCATCAATCCATAATAAACATTAAAACACTTACTTCAGCGTACATCTTAAGTTGCTAAAATAATTTTTTTTTATAAGAATTAACTAAATTTACAATATTCTTTAAAAATTATCTGTCGTTATCAAAACAAGGCGGGAAGAACAATGAGTGTCTGTGACTCACCTGCTTCCCGGGCCTACAATTCCAATCGTTGCTAGATCGGGTTTTCGGCTCCTGTGTTTTGCAATTTTCTCCTTCCTTTCGTCCTCGCGGTTTCTATTGATTCACTGAGTGCTGCGCTCAGCTCTTTGTTGGTCAAACAACCAATCATGGTTGTGCCGACGCATGAATCGGGCCTCTCGAGGGAGATTCTTGCCTTCAACTCTCTTGTGGCCTCTGGCCCTAAGTTTCAAAGATCTGGATCATCTAGCTTTGTGAAAAAGCTTGATGAAATCTCAAAGATCGAGATCAAGACTCCTCAAGCATGGATTCGAGCCCTGCACTTGGCAGATCAAGGTCTTATTGGTCAGTTATGGGTCTTTGGCCCTCCCCTCGCTCAATTAAGACATGGATTGAGAAGAACTGGAAACCTCTCATCAAGGGATAAGTGGCGTCCTCCTTCTGTGATAAGGGTTTCTACACCTTTTACTTTGAGAAAAAATTAGATCGAGATCTAATGTTTAAGAACAGTCCTTATTTCATGGGAGCCTAGGGTCTTTATCTAGATTGTTGGAACTCTAACTTCAACTTAGAGCAATATCCCCACGACTATCCCAATCTGGGTAAAGCTTCCCTATTTTCCCTTACATTGCTAGAATGATGCAACCTTCAGATTGATTGAAAATTCCTTGGGTAGCTATATCGATTATGATGAGTCTAAAGACGAACAATTCTCTTGTGCACGTGTATGTGTGGAGGTAGATATATACAAAGGACTACCGAATGCAATAAAACTTTGCATGGATAACCGATCTCATGTTTAAGAATTTGAATATGACCAAATTCCTTCTAGATGCAAAATTTGCCATGAATACGAGCATTTTTCAAAAGGATGCCCCAAATCGTAAGTAGGCTAAGAGCAACACGGAGATTAGAATGAGCAATGGCAATAAGTGAAAAAACGAAGATGAAATAACCGCCACCAGAATCAACCTACCCAAAATATTGTGTGATAGCCATTGGTTGATTTTCCATGTAAATAAAATAAAACCAAGGTCATGGGACACATATTCTAAGCTAAATGTTGGGCAAAACATAGTGATGGGTATCACTTGTAATTAATTAGTGGCTATTGGAAAAGGCATTGGCAAAGGAAAAGAGACATTAATTGACATTTATTTATGAAAATAAAGGAAAATGTGAGAAAATGGAGTTGAAGGGTCACATATTTGCATGAGGAAGAAATTGAAGACAAAATAGACGAAAATAAAGAAGGTAGAGGCCTCAATGATAATGTAACAACCCTAGTCAAAATTTCATGTAATAAAGTTAATAAAGGCAAAATAATAACCAAGGTCATGGGACACATATTCCAAGCTAAATGGTGGGCAAAACATCCTAGTGGGTATTCATTTGGTTTATTATGGCTAAACGAAATTGGCAAAGGCTTTGGAAAGGCACGAGGAATTAATTGGTATTTCAATTATGAAAATAATGGAAATTAGGAGAAAAAGAAAGTGAAAGGTCACACATTGCATGTAAGGAGGAAAATGAAGGAAAATAATGGAAATTAAGAGAAAAAAAGGTGAAAGGTCACACATTGCATGTGAGGAGGAAAATGAAGGAAAATAATGGAAAATTGAAGAAAATAGAGACCTCATCAATAAAAAGGCTTTTGAGGATCATTTGGTACCTTTTTTTAGTTTACCTTTTGTTAGTTCAGTTTTGGAGCTCTCTCTCTCTATTCTCTCTCTCACACACACTCGTGGACACTTAGAGCATTCTTGGTGAACTCTAGCATTGCATCAAGGAAACAAATTGAAGAAAAAAGAAGGTAAAGGGAAGAAAAGTTCAAGCAAGGAAGAGCAAGATCAAGCAACTACAACACGATTACTTGCAGGTATAGATTTGAATGTGTGATTTCCTTGCTATATTTTTGGCATGCATGGTACATGCATGTGAGTATT
This sequence comes from Pinus tabuliformis, assembly GCA_031772625.1. NCBI lineage: Eukaryota > Viridiplantae > Streptophyta > Pinopsida > Pinales > Pinaceae > Pinus > Pinus tabuliformis. Next base: position 841,664,077 of record CM062815.1, read on the forward strand.
TGGTTCTCTTATTGTCCTTGGCATGGGTTTTTCTAGGTGTGACATTGTTTTTCAGCCTTGCCTTTCCATTTCTGGATATCTATGGTGTTATGGGCTCTCTTTTATTTGGTTAAGCTTGATTGTTAGATGGTTTCGAAACTGAATGAGGTGGTGTCTGAAAAAAAAAACACAAGGCCTATAAATCCCTGGACTGGAGAAGGCGGGATTGCGCTAAAGCCAAATTTTGTGTACCTCGGTGGGCCTAGGAATCCTCGACGAGTGAATGACGAGAGATATGGTGAATCCTAGAGGTTTGTGCCCTCGATCATGCTTAGGAATCATCAACCAATGAGTGGAGGGATATACGGTAAATCTTGGAGGGTGGAGTCTTGATTAGGCTTTGGAATCCTCGACCGGTGAATGGTGGGATATACTGTAAAGCATAGAGACTAGGAGGAAGAAAATTTCCTCATAGTGTAGGTGGGGAAATCTGGTGGCATCCATGCTTGTTTAGGACCTAATGATCCAGTGGGGATTACGGTAACGGCTGAGGAAACTTGGATTGGTTTTGTTGTGAGTCCCACATTCATACTTGGAATATGGCACCAGGGTGATTGGATGAAAGAAAGATTTGGTTCAGCCAATCTATGGTCAGGTGGTTCATGGAAGTCCCAGACTTGGTTGGCTTATGCATTCAATAATAAGAGCTCTTTCTCCTTGGTATTTCATGTGTAAATATACTGGTGTATATGTGATTCTTATGGCTGTCATATCCTTATTATTTTTATGTTGGTTATACGTATGCTTTGTGACATACCTGATCAATGGATCTCATCATGTTTTGATTTGCAAATGAATGTACAATGAATATATGACCTAATAGATGACAATGCAGCTATTTTGATAGAGAAATAATGCCTCTTTACGAATACTAGATAAGAATGAGAACCCTATTGTTACACAAAAATATCGTCACCATGATTATTTGCAGTCAGTATGGGTCTATCATCACTTGTATTGTCCTCCTAAGCAAGTCTAAGACCTCAACTCTTTAAATCAAGCTTTGGAAGTGGGAGAAAGACATTAAAATTCAATATAACTTTGGTTCCGCACTTTCTCTCATGGTCACTTGCGGTCCCGCACCTTCTGTGTACAAAAGCTGCGTACCTACCCGCTCTGTTCCTAACGGTGCAGGTGCGGACCCATGTGAAAGTCAAAAGGCGCAATTTTTATCTTAAAAAACTCACTTTGGGTTAATTCTAGAGTTTTCTAGAAGGAATTTTGACGTGGATTGTTCGCTCTGAGGTGGTTCATGCATCCCAAAAGAGGAGTTAATCCCTTGACTAAAGGAGCTATCCCTTTGAAGGAGGGCTTTATCCCTTTGAAGGAGGACCTAGTAACTTCCCTCCATTGCACTATAAATACAGGCATTGGGGTGAGGACTAGAGAGGTTAGAAGCTGAACATTTTGAGGGTAAATGCTGGTGAAATTAAGACTCTTTGGTTGAGCTTGAGAGGAGAGATCACATACCTCTTGGTTCCATTGGAAAGTGAGTGAAACTTGTCAAAGTAGAGGAGACATCTTGTTGGACCCTGGGAGGAGCTTGTACAGCGTCAAGGCAAAGGTTGTAAGGTTCTTCTTCTTTTGAATTAATACAATCAAACTCATTTTTCTCAACAAGTATCTTATAACAATGTAAACTTTGAAACGAGAACTGATACTGTTACCTGTTTTGTAGAGATAGCAAAAAAGTGACCCGATTTTGAAAAGGGGTGATGCAGAATACACATGTTTTTTTTAGAGCATAGTTTTTTTGCACTTTTATTTTTTTTTATGTACATTGCGTTTTAGAATGGTAGTGATTTTCATGCTAATTTTAAAAAATGGTTATTCTGCATCAGACCCTTTTTTTAAAAGACCTATTTTTTGACTTTAAATTTTCTAATGTATGAAATGTAAATAATTATTTCGTAACCCTTTTTTTAAAAGACCTATTTTTTGACTTTAAATTTTCTAATGTATGAAATGTAAATAATTATTTCGTAAATTTAATAATTTTGGAAGTGATCTTCTTCTTCATAGTTTCTAGTTTATTTTTTATTTTTTTTTATTTTTTTTTTGTTGTAGTGGGGCTTTTATTGATTTGCATATTTAAAGAAGAAAGTCGATATTTTACATTTTCGATATTCTACATATTTATACATCATTAACTAAATTTTCAATCCACATGAAATAATTGTCTCTAAAAAAATATATATAAAAATATATATAAAAAAGACAAAAACAAAAAATAAAAAATGTTAAAAAAAATTTATATCATAAACCATAAAAGAATTTGGAAAAAAAAACAAAATTATATATATATATATATATATAATTAAGTAAGTAAATATTGAGAAATAAAATATATATATATATATATATATATATATATAGATATTAACAAAAACTAGGAAAAAAAAAATAGAAACAAACTAGTTTAAAGAAAAAAAATAGAAAAATAACGAAAAAGAATTAAAAAACTAGTGAAATTAATATTAAAAAAAAAAAACAAAAAATGTTTAAAAAAAAAAATCTCACAAACCGTAAAGAATTTGGAAAAAAGAAACAAAATTAATATATATATATATATATAGAGAGAGAGAGAGAGAGAGAGAGAGAGAGAGAAATTAGAAAAAACTAGGGAAAAAAAAAAAAAAAAAAAAAAAAACTAGTTTAAAAAAAAAGAAAATTAACGAAAAAAAAAAAACTAGTAAAATTAATATTAAAAAAACAAAAATAAATTTAAATTATAAAAAAAACCCAAAAAAATGGTTATTTTTTATTAAAAAAAACAAAAATGCAATGATCTTTTATTAAATATACCTATTTTATTTAAAAATAAATAAATAATTTTTTTTTAAACAATCTTGTCTTTTATTAAAAAAAATAAATTTTATTATTATTATTATTATTTTTTAATTTAAAAATTCAAATTATTAAACTTCATTTTATATTTTCAAAAAAAATAAAAAAAATTAAACCTACATTTTATGTTTTAAAAAAAAAATAAAAAAATTTAAATTTACATTTTCTTTAAACTATCTTTTTTTAATTAAAAAAAAAATATAATGTTTTTTTTAAACAATTAGTTATTTATTTCGAAATATAAATCATAAAAAAAATTTAATTTTCTTAAAACAAATTTTAATTTTTTAGTTTAAAATTTTAAAAATTATTAATTTTTTTTTATATTAATATATCAAAAAAATAATTATAAATTACGTTTATTAAAAAAAAAATTAAAAATATTATTAAACATTTTTTATTTTTTATTTATTAAAATTATTTTTTAAAAACATATTAAATTTTTTGAATGCATATATTATTGTTTTATTTAAAAAATAATTAAAAAAATAACGGCCCCCGGCCGCGCCACCACCGGGCGGCGGGAGGGCTGGGTCGATTCCGGGAATCAACCCAGCCCTCCCGTCGCCCGGTGGTGGCGGGAGAGCGTGGGTCGATTCCGGGAATCGACCCACGACCCTCCCGCTGCCCGGTGGTGGCGCGACCGGGGGCCCAGGGGCTGCGTGTAGGGCTTGGGCCCCCGGCCGCGCCACCACTGGGCGGCGGGAGGGCCGTGGGTCGATTCCGGGAATCGACCCACGGCCCTCCCGGAATCGACCCACGGCCCTCCCGCTGCCCGGTGGTGGCGTGGCCGGGGGCCGTTATTTTTTTTAATTATTTTTTAAATAAAACAATATTATATGCATTCAAAAAATTTAATATGTTTTTAAAAAATAATTCTAATAAATAAAAAATAAAAAAGGTTTAATAATATTTTTATATTTTTTTTAATAAACGTAATTTATAATTATTTTTTTGATATATTAATTTGAAAAAAAAAATTAATAATTTTTTAAATTTTAAACTAAAAAATTAAAATTTGTTTTGAGAAATTTTTTTTTTTTTTTTTTTTTTTTATGATTTATATTTCAAAATAAATAACTAATTGTTTAAAAACAAAAGTTATAAAAAAATTAAAATTTATTTTTTATTAAAATATTTTAATAGATTTTTTTATTAATTTTGTTTTTATTAATTTTTTTTAATAAATTAAAATTTAATAATTTTTATTACTATTGTTTAATGAATTTTTTCTTTCAAATTTTAAAAAAATAAATTACGTTTTAAGAAAAAAATTATCTTTAATTTTTTTTGTTTGTTTTTAATTAAATAATGAAAATTTAATAAAACATTTTATTTATTTATTTATTCTTAAATCAAAAAGACTTTTTTTTGTAAGTTGAAAATATTCTTTAATTTTTTTTTTTATTGGAAAATACCTATATTTTTAAAATTTCGATATTTTTTTATTTAATAATTTGAGCTTATTTTTGTCTTTTTAATATTTTCTAAATGTTTTTAATATTAATTTTACTAGTTTTTAATTTTATTTTTTTGTTAATTTTCTATTTTTGTTTAATCTAGTTTTCTTTTTTTTTTTGTTAATGATTTTTTTAATTTTTATATTTTTACTTACTTAAATTTATATATATAAATTTTTATTTTTTTTTGTTTTTATTTTTCCAAATTCTTTTATGATTAAACAATTTTTTTTTTTAATATTTTTTATTTATATTTTGTCTCATATATATGTATTTTTACATTTATTTTTTAAGTAATCATCATTTTAATATTAATTTCACTAATTTTTATTTTTTATTTTTGGTTAATTTTTCATTTTTTTTTTTTTTTTTTTTTTTTTTTTTTTTTTTTTTTTTTTTAAATCTAGTTTGTTTTTAATTTTAAGTTTTTTTAGTTTTTTGTTAATGTTTCTTTTTTAATTTTTCTATTGTTACCTACTTAATTTTATAGTTTTTTAAATGTGTTTTTTCTTCTTTTCCCAAATTTTTTTATGGTTTACATATTTGTTTTTTTTACTATTTATTTGTTTATAATTTGTAATTTTTTTCTAGTTCTTTAATTCTTATTTTTTATAGGTTTTTTTTTTTTTTTTTTTTTTTTTTTATTATATGATTCATTTTATTTTTGATGTTTGATTTTTTTTGTTTTGTGTTTTTTATTTTATGTTTTGTTTTTAGTATATATTTTTATTTATGTTTTGTTATTTTTATTTTTTGTTTTGTGTTTTTCCATTGTTTTAATTTTAATTTTAATTTTAATTTTTTGAAATTTTAATGTTTTTTGCGGTCATGATAAAATATTTTATACTATTATTTTTAAATGTTGAAATTTCACCCTTGAAAAAAAAATTGTTATCTCAGCATCAACACTTTTCGTTTTGAGGGTGTTTTTTGCACAAAATTTCCCATTGAGAAAAAAAAATGTTATTCGAACATCAACACTTCGTTTTGAGGGCGTTTTTTGGACAATTTTTGCACCAAAAATTGGTTTTCACCATCATTTTTAAAACATGTTGAAAATTTAGCTTGGAAAAAAAAGGGTGTTATTCCAGCATCAACACTTTTCGTTTTTAGCACTGTTTTTGATGCTTTTTCGGGGTTTTTTTGCCAGAGTTCCCGTTTTGAGTTTATAGTTCTCGTTTCAAAGTTTACATTTTTTATGTTATTTGTTTCATGGACTCCTTGACTTTCATGTTAAATATGTTTTATGCAATTGGTTTTTCAGGTGCTATTTAATGTGTTTGCCTTGTTTGTGTTTGCAGATTCGCGAAAAGGAGCTCATTTGGATCAAAGGAGCGAGGGCATCCACAAGATTGCGTTGGACCAAAGGTAACCCTAAAAACCTTTGTTTGCTATTGTTAATTGAAGCATATTTAGAGAAAGATAGTGTCTGGTTGGTTTGCTTGTCATTATGTCTTCTTTAGATTCTAGGAAGGTCTATCTTGTCCGCAAGATCGACTCATTCCGCGCGACAAAATGGCGACTCTGCTGGGGACTTGATTGTTTTCTTTGTCTATACTTTGACCTGAGAAACTGTATTTTCTGTTTCTGTTTTTGACTTGATGATTGTGGGATTGGGTGAATTTAGTTAATTTTGAGTTAGTTTGTATTTTTCATAGTTTTGGGAGAGGTACGCACCCTCTGAGTTAGGCACAGTGCGTACCTGTACGCACTTTTCCTTTGTGCACAGAGCGTAGACGCACCTGTGTAAACAGGTTGCCTGCGTACCCTGTCAAAAATTTGAAAAATTTTAAATTTTTCTCTTTTTTATTAGTTTAGAATTTGTTTATAGGTTTTAGCCATTGCCCAGACCTGCTTGTTCCCTGTCAAAAACTTTCCTTGGTTTGATTTCATTAGCATTAGGGTTTTAGGTGGAATTCCTAGGAATTTTGCTTGTTGGGTTTGTTTTTCGTTTTGGTTGTGTAGTGGCTCTGAGCTTAGAAGCCCTAGGGACCTCAGATTACCTTGGTGTCTACTAGTCTTCTTGTGAGTCTGACCATTTATGAAATCTCCCCTTGTTGAGGAATTCGCTTTGAGTTTTCTCATTTCAAAATTTCGAAAAGCTTGTAGCTGAAAGTTGGAATTTTCATTTTTACAAAAAGAAAACGAAAGATTGGTTGTTTTTTGACTAATTGTGATTCTGCATAAATTAGTCCTTAGCTCACATTTAGCTAAGTAAAACATCCTCAAAAGGACTTTTAGTAGGCTTTGACTTCAAGTAGCTTTTTATAGTTTGTAGCTCTCAAAGTTAGTCATTTTCATTAGTTTTGAGTGTTTTATTTACAAAATAAAATAAAAAAATCTCTTTTGGAAAATTTTGTTTTTGTAGTGATTGAGTGCTTTGAAAAGAAAAGGGAAATTTGTGTGAAATAGCTAGTTGTCTCGTTTTTGAGTGCTTTGGAAAGAGAAAAGCTCTTCTTTTAATTTGTTTAATTGAGAAAAATTTGTGTTTACAAAGTATTTGGATTCTCAAACTCTTTCTCAGTTTAGAAGTTCATCAAAGAGAAAAGATTGTTTAAATCATCTTAGGTGCATCTTTTTAGTGATTTCGAGTCGAGTCTTTACACCACGAGTTTCATCTCCGCCACCTCTTGACTTAAACAACAACCACTAAAATTAACGCTTAAAGTAAAATTCACCTAGTTACATTTTATTTCTAGGGCTCTGATACACCAACTTAGCTTAGGCTAATGTCTTGGAGTAGGAGAGTAATTAACTCTCAAAGACAGTAAAAACAAACAAGTAGCTGTATCTTGTGGTAGGAAGAAATCCAATTGCTGTATTTATGCTCTGGGAAAGCTCCTCTTAAAGGAGAAGCACGAGATCGTGTCCGAACCAGTGTGGGAATCAATCCTTCCTCATTGGGAACGACGCTAGATATTCACGTATTAAAAACGGTAAACCTCGGATTAACCATTGTCGAGGAGCCCGGGGTCACTTGTTGGTAAACCTTGGATTATGTCAAGGAGCCTTCAAGGGGATTGAGCTTGCTACTCTGCCCTTGCATGCGTATCGGATTGTAGACTGTTCGCCCAGGTGTATTTGTCTCAGTTGGTAGCCTTAGTGACCATATTCTTTAGGATTCTTCCTAAGGTGACAGTGGTGGGAAGATCCCACTGTACCTGGAGCAGACGTCGGCTAGACTCACTTGGATTTTCTGGGGGGTTCACTTCACTCGAGACGGTTAAGTGGAGGAACTTGGTCCAGTCTATTCATTAAGCAGGTTGCCGGGGTAACTGTTCCAACCGCCATTTCTATACTGAATTCTGCAACATTGGATTTCATAACCAACTAGTGTTTTCGATCCGGAAAGTTACTGTTTGTGTGTGTTTGATCTCTAGATTCTTTAGGCGTGTGATTCAAATTTGTTTGGTTCTTTAGAGGCTTTAGGTGTTTTTCATTGAGATTTTACTTTGTTTGCGTGTGAAGTAGTTAAAAGTTTTTAATTGTGGTTGAATTACCAAGACAGTCCCGTAGACTTCGGGGCCAGTCTCCTGAGTTTGTAACCGTGGCTGATTTACTGAGGAAGTCCCGTAGACTTCGGGGCCAACCTCTTGAAGAAGTCCAGAGCCATCTTGAAGGCTTGAAAGTCCTCGTAACTCCTAGTGGCAGTAAATTTGGGTCACCTAAAGAGGGAGAGTCTTCGTTGGTTGTACATCTTGATTACCAAACTCTAGAAACAGGTTATAATCCTGAAGCTATTTCGGTTTCCGAACTTGCTGGTAGCTTTTCATCTACTAGTGATATAGGCGAAGAACCTGAGATATCTGAACCTGTTACTCCAACATCGGGGTTTGTCTCTCCAACTTCTAGTGGTCCTAATTCACCTAGGGTAGAAAGAGTAATCACCGAAAATCTTCCTTCTGGTTTGATAGCTATTGAAGAACTTGCTCCGGAAGAAGAAGTAGGCATCCCTATCCCTGAAAATCAACCTGTTATTGATCTAAGGGAGCGTGAATCAATTTTTTACAGTCCACCTAGAAGTACTACTTGGTATCTTTCTTTGACTAATTATTTGGAAAGCTCAGTGTTAAGTTTTTCACCACCTCGTGCTCCTTATCATCCTAGAGGTTTTTATACTCCCGTAAATATGTCAGGTCAATCGTCCATGTTTACTCAATCGCCTGAATCTTTTTTGTACGGCGGTCCTTCTGTTCTCTCTGGGTATCAGTCACTTTCTGGTACTTTTTCGGGAGCATCTCCTCAACCCATTGAACAAGGGTTATTCACTGGAAGCAATGGTGCAAAGCCGTTGAGCGTAGAAGACATTCTTATGATGTCAGGTTCTATTCCCAATTCTCAACCTCAAGGTGGCCAGTTACCGCCTTGGGGGAAGCCTCAATTAACGCCTGGGGGGCAACCTCAAGGTACACAATTTGCATCTGGGGGGCAATGTCAAGGACAGTACGTGCCTACGGTACAATACGTTCGTCAAGGTCAACCCCAGACTCAATATGTACCCCAAGGTCAACCCCAGTATCAATTTATACCTCAAGGTCAACCTCAGTATCAGTACGTGCCTCAGGGATATCTACCCCAAGGTCAATACTCGAACCAAGGTTTCCAACCACCCCAAGGTCAATCTTATGTTCAAGGGACGGGAAATGTACCATTCAATTATCAAACCTACCCTCAACCCGGTTATGGTGCTCAATATTCTCAACCTGTTATGGGTCAGTACCCCGGAATGAACATAGTGTGGGATCCATCGCAAACTCAACAGGTGTTGCAGCCAAATGTACAGTTGTCATCTCAAACTAGACAACCCTTAGTTTCTGGTTCACCCCAGCAACCAGTCCAGTCTAATATTCAAACTTCTGTACCTTCGGTAGTTTCTCAGTCTGGGCCTACTGTGCCTCGTACTCCATCTCAAATGACTGCTGCAACTGCCGCAACATCTGTTCAATCTACCCACCTACTTTTGGAGTATCGACAGCTCCGGTTTCTACTGTTCCTGTATCTACTCCTCAGACATCTTTACTACCGTCTGGATCCACGATTCAAACTACGGTTCAGATGCCTGTAGGACAACCTGGTTTAAGTACGGTTGTCACAAGTCAACCACAATTCACTTATCAACCGTACCAGGGATAGTACCAATTCGGTCTTGCTGTCCAGCAGCCAGTTTATCAGTATCAACCGTATCCTGGGTACACTTATCAACAACCTCAACAACCCCAGTACGGTCCGGTTAATCCTGGTTTTCCAGGAGGATACAATATCCCGAACGCGATTCCTATTCCTAGTTATCCTGGATATCCTCCTCCTGGGGCTGGTCTCATGACCCAGAGTTTTAGGGATCCTAATCGGCAGCTACCGTTTATCGCAACTTTGGACTTACCAGACTTGTCGCGCCTAACGAACGATCCGATTAATTATCTTCCGTTTTGGCCGCCAATGCCGAATAAGTTGCCCAGTGACATTCCCAAGTTCAAAGGTAAATCTGGAGAGGACCCGTCGAACCATGTGATGACTTACCACCTCTGGTGTGCGTCTAACTCCATCACAGATGATTCGATCCGTCTTAGACTTTTCCAACGCACTCTAATTGGTCTCGCGGCCAAGTGGTACATTGAGTTACCGCGAGGCACTTTTTATAATTTTAGTCAGTTAGCTACCTCGTTTTTAACTCATTTCCAGTTTCCAGTCCGATATGACAATGGCACAGAATTGTTAAATTCGCTAAAACAATCGACATTCACGTACATTTCAGATCATATTCATGAGTGGAGACGTCGACAACGTTTAGTGAAGGTATTTATTCCGGATCAAATCTTGGCTGAGTGGTTTGTAAAATCTTTGTTGCCAAGGATCACTGAAGATGTTGCTAAAGCCGGAGTCGTTACTGAGGAGCAAGTGATTGCTCAAGCACAGTACCTTGACTTGGTCTATACTCCGTCAGGTACGTTACACGAAAAGATCCCCGATCTTCCCAAGTCAAATCAAATCACTACAGCTCCTTCGGGATCTCATGCCGCTGCCGCTGACGGTATGATTGGTACGGTTAACACTAAAAGTAAGAAGAAGTCTTCCAAGAATTCTTCTCCTATCATAACCTTGCCTGATTCCCTGACAGGAGATTCTTCTGCAAAGGTTTCCGCCGATATTCACGTTGTAGAATCATCTACGACTAAATCAAAATCCGGTGGGAAGAAGAAAGGAAAGAAGAAGAATAAAACGGACAAAAGTTCAAAAGAGAAATCTGAAAAGGCGGAATCCAATGATGAAAAGCGCAAACCTCGTTATCCATGTCTCATTTGTGACGAAGAACATTTTACAAGAGATTGCCCTCATCGAGCAGAGATTGCGAAGATCGTCAAAGGTTCCCAAACTCCTGCTGTTTTGAAGGATCCATTTCCAAATCAAGATAGCAAGATGATAGGTTCTTCCTCGAGTGCCAATGAAGAACCCATATTGATGATGTCCCATGTAAGGATTGCGACTCGATCGCAAGATTATGGTAGTAAAAGTCCTGTTGATGGCAAAGAAGCAGAATCTTCTCATTCTAATCCATCAACCTCAGCTCCCGGTTCCGATCCACTACAGATCGAGAAACCTAATCCAGACTTAGTAATCAAACCGCCCGCCAAGGGTATACTTCGAAAGTCAGCTTTCAATCCACATGCGAGAGCGGCTCAGAATTATAACATTGTTGAGGATTTAGCTATTTCACCCTCAGCAATGTCGGCTTTGGAAGTGCTGCAATCATGCCCAGCACAGCGTAAATTACTTTTGTCGGCTATAGGAGCTGTTGATGTTCAGGACCCAAACCTAATAATCTTTGATCTAGAAAATAGTACACCGCATTTGCCTCATCAAATGGCTTTCCAGATCCCAGTGATAGTAAAAAACAGGCCTATTCATCGGACTGTAATTGATGAGGGAGCCTCAACGTGTATTATGTCGATACAGTGTTGGAGATCGCTTGGTTCTCCTTCACTAAATCAATCCCCGACAATTCTTAAGGCCTTTGATGGCCGTGGGTTTCATCCTTTTGGCATTCTACAGGATTTGCCTATAGGGGTTGAAGGAAAAACCGTTAGTCTAGATGTGGAGGTGGTTGATGCCCCTCTAGACTACAACCTTCTCTTGGGTCGAAGTTGGTCTTACACTGTGACAGCGGTCGTTTCATCGATATTTAGAGTCATAAAATTTCCACATAATGGAAAGATCGTAACAATAGACCAGCTGGCTTACTTTTCATCCGACCCAGCCTCTTCGGAGAGTATTCAGCATGTCAGTAAAACGACTATCCCATATAAGGATGTTGGAGTAGGATTAGTTAAAGATGTCGGTTTACTGGGAACTTTTCCTTTTCCTCCAATCAACGCATCATCTTCATTTGCAACCATTCATATGATTACATCAGACACTATTTTTTATGACGATCCTTGGATCGTTCCTTCTGAATCTGAAATAGACTCATTTGGTAATTCTATGCCTTTGAGTCCATATGAAATTGCCTATGAAGCCGTGCAGTCTTTTGCCGACCCGTGTTCAACCGAAAATGACTTAATGAATGTGGTCCGTGAGGAATCACTTTTCACATCAACCTCGGATTTAACTACATTTTCTGAACTTGTTCACTCTGATGAACAAATTCGTGAAATCCTATGTGTAGATGATTTACCATGGGAAGATCTCCATCACAGATCTTCGTTTTTACCTGAGGATGATTGTTTTGAAAATGATTTCTCATCAATATTTACGACTGAATATGTCAAGGAACCTCAGAATCCAATGAAACATTCTGATTCAGAGTTAAATTTGGGAAACATCTCTCGAACTATTCCCATTGACATTTCGGTTAAGCCCGGAATTGTTGAGAACATTCATATAGGTGCCTCGTGTACAGATGACGAAATCCAATTATATAAGGCCCTATTTCAAGAATTCCGTGACGTGTTTGCCTGGTCCTATGAGGAAATGCCAGGAATTGATCCCGCGATTGTTGTTCATGAGATCAAGACTTACCCGGATGCTAAACCCGTCCGGCAACGTTTGCGTCAGATTCACCCACGAAAAGCTGCTGCAATTAAAGCAGAAGTTGAAAAACTGTTGAAAGCAAGTTTCATTTATCCGATCCCGTTAACGGATTGGGTATCGAATATTGTTCCGGTTAACAAAAAACAGGGAACAATAAGAATATGCATCGACTATAGGGACATTAATCGAGCTTGTCCAAAGGACAACTACCCAACTCCCTATATCGATCAAATCATTGATGATTGTGCCGGCAGCGAAATATTTTCCTTTATGGACGGTTTTTCCGGATACAATCAAATCAACATTCTACCTGCCGATCAACCAAAAACGACTTTCATTTGTCCATGGGGGACATTTGCTTATTGCAAATTACCTTTTGGGCTTAAGAATTCCGGAGCAACTTTTCAGAGGGCGATGTCTTATGCGTTTCATGACATCAAGCACATTGTGCAACCCTATCTCGATGACTTGCCTGCTCATTCACTACATCGAGCTGATCACCTCGTCCACTTACGAGCAATCTTTATGAGGTGTAGGCATTATTGTATTTGGTTGAACCCACACAAATGTGTCTTCTGTATAGAAACGGGTCGATTGCTGGGATTTGTAGTTTCGAAAGCCGGCATTCGCGTTGATCCCTCGAAGGTCAAAGCTATTATCAATTTGCCTCCTCCTTCGAGTCTTCGCCAACTCCAAAGTTTGCAGGGGAAAGCAAACTTTTTACGACGATTCATTCCTAACTACGCCGAGGTTACAAAGGGTTTTACATGGTTGTTGAAACAAAATACTCAATTTTCTTGGGATGAGATAGCTCAGAAATCTTTTGATGCACTCAAACACGCGTTGACCCATGCACCGTTATTGCATCCTCCCAACTACAACCAAGATTACTTCTTGTATCTCGCCGCCTCTCATTCCACCATTGGAATGGTCTTAGTTCAGGAAGATGAAATCGGAATGGAACATGTGATATATTACCTTAGTCGAACGTTAAATCCAACTGAGCTAAAATACTCACATGTGGAGAAATTGGCATTGGCAGCCATTCAAGCTGTCCAACGTTTTCGTCACTACATTTTACTACGTAAAACTACAGTCATTTCGGATTGCAACCCTATGATCTACATTTTGACCAAACAATTGCTAGGGGGCAAGTACTCTAAATGGATCGTTATCCTGCAGGAGTTCGACTTGGAGTTTGAGAAATCTAAGTCTATGAAATCTTTAGTTTTTGCAGAGTTAATGTGTGACTTCCCGCGTGCTGACACGGAAACTATGGCAGAGGAGCCCATTGCGGATGAATCTTTGTTTCTAATCAACACTTTAGATCCATGGTATGGGGATATAATCATCTATCTCCAGACCCAATCCTTTCGGTCAGAAATTTCAAAGTCGGAACGTCGGAAAATTCGCTTCCAGTCCCAACAATTCAAAATTATTGGAGATACTCTTTATCGCCGTGGGGCGGATTCTATTTTTCGACGTTGCTTAACTCACGAAGAGGCTGAAAGGGTTCTAAATGACTGTCACTCTGGAGCATGTGGCGGTCATATGTCTGGGTATGCCACAACCCAAAAGATATTGCGCGCTGGCTACTTCTGGCCGTCTTTATTTAAAGATTGTATTACGGCGGTCCGAAAATGCCACAACTGCCAGATTTTTGATCATAAGATGCATGCTCCACCCGCTCCTCTCCACCCTATAATTGTCGTTGGTCCTTTTGCCAAATGGGGTATCGATTTTATTACTTGTAACCCTCACTCGGCCGGGGGGCATGCGTATATCATCCTTGCGGTAGATTATTTTACTAAGTGGGCCGAGGCGATGCCTACATTCGAGGCAGACGGCAAGACAGCTGCAATTTTCGTGTTCAATCATATAATTTCTAGGTTTGGTGTCCCACAAGCGATAATCACTGATCATGGACGTCATTTTCGAAACGTTATGATGACCGAACTTACAGGCCAGCTTGGTTTACGTCACGATAGTTCAACTCCTTATTATCCACAAGCGAATGGTCTGGTTGAGTCCATCAACAAAGTTTTAGTTATCATGATCCGACGAATCATTGGGATTCATCGGTCGAATTGGCACAACATGCTATTTTCAGCGCTTTGGGCGTACCGAACTTCAGTAAAAACATCAACAGGGTTCACTCCTTTCCAACTAGTTTATGGTTTGGAAGCCGTGTTACCCATTGAGTGCGAAATCCCGTCACTGTAAATGGCCATTGAGTTACTTCCAGCTACTTCCGAAGAGGAAAAGCGTTTGTTATACTTAGCTCAATTAGATGAGAATCGACGTGATGCTGCATTGGCGATCGAGACTCACGCAAAACGTATGAAAGCTCAGTATGATCAGAATGTGACCCCTCGAAATTTTTCGGAAGGAGACCTAGTGTTATTGTATGATCAAGCTAATGATAAATTAGGTGCTGGAAAATTCATTCCTATGTGGCATGGGCCCTATATTGTCAAGCGAAAGCTAGCAAAAGGGGCCTATGAGTTGGTAGACTTTGACGGGGACTCTTTAGGTAAACCCAGAAATGGTCTTTACTTGAAGAGGTATTATGCTTAAAAGAATGGGTATGGAGATTTTTAGTTAGGTTAGTTTTTCTTTCTAGCAAGTGTGTTTTAGTTGAAAAAGTGTGCTTAGCTTAGAGAGTGTTTTTCGTCATTATTCCTGCTTATCTTGGTTTTACTCTTGATATTGCAGATGTCGATGCCTCTCCAAACATACATTGGATTTGCTGATGGTGCTTGTCGTAGTACACGGAACATTTCTTCCGCAGCTTGGGTTATCTATTCGCCCTCTGACGAGTTAGTTTCTATGCATGGGGTAAGCCTCAGTCAAACAACAAACAACATTGCCGAGTATAGTGCAGTGATTGAGTTATTATCTGAATCTATTTCATTTGGGATTCGGAGTTTGATAGTGAGGTTAGATTATGAACTCGTTGTATTACAGCTTAATAGAGTGTATGCCATTAGAAATCCAGTGTTATTAATATTATTTTTGAGAGTGCGTCTCTTGGAACGTCAGTTTGATTACATTGAATATCAGCATATTCCAAGGTCTTTAAATACATTAGCAGATGCAATTGCTTCTCGAATGTTAAATAGACATTTGCAATAATCAAACATGTAAATTTAAAACCATTCCATAACATGATTTACAAGATAAGCCGGTAAGAGTGATATATATATATATATATAGGAGTGTGTCAAAAAATACATCGTCTTCGATCATAGGTTGAAAAACACCTTATGATCGGCAAAAATGATAAGTACAAAAAACAAAATGTCACATGTGCCCACAAAGGTGATCATCCTATCACTGGTGATGATCTCTATAAGAAACCACTGCCCGGGCCACCTTGCAAAGGAACCTCCTAAAAGGTCCCGGGACTCCTATCACATAGCGCTGAAGTCGACGAGGAATGTCGTCGATAGTAGTCTCGAGAATATCTCCTGTCAAGCGCTCAAGATGACTCTCCAACTCGGCCAAAACCTCTGATGATTCGTCCTGTGGGGCTAGCGCGGGTGCAACTGGTTGCCTCCTCTCGAAAGGCCGGAGAGCGGCTGGTCGCTGTGGACCCACATCTGCATTTGAAATTTTTACTATCAGTTTTGAGACGATGCAAAAATAAATAAAAAAAATTAAATAGAAAAGTTGAAAAAGATTTTACCTGACTTGTCCCACTGCTCTCCTGGTGGAAGAGCCATGTCTGGGTCACCACGGAAATCTATCCCAGTGTAAGGGAAGTCCTGAATGGCAAAAACCTGGTTTTCCAACCATTGGAAATACTCAGGTTTGAACCAAGCAACCTCTGTCCTCTCGTCCGGGTGACGGGCCATGACTGCGACCCATCGCATCAGTTTGGGCTCTCGAGGAGGCGCAGCTCCAATAGTAAGATGCTGTGGGATCAGCATAGGAACCCTCTCCAGGCCAAAACTCACGACCAAAGCCCCATAACCAAAGGTCTTTAGTCGTCCGCTCTTGGCCCTGGTCAGTTGGCCTTTCACATTGGCCAACACAGCATTGCACCAGTTGAAGATGGTGCCTTGAAAGCAATCAACTGCCATACGCATATGGGATCCAGTGGCAACATGTAATGCGGCGGCTCCGCAAAGTCTGGTGACAGTAAACGCAATCACCATGAGCTTAGTACGGGATATGGTTTTTATGTCTATCCCTTTGTCTTTAGCCTAGCTGTTGCAGTACTCTAGCCGGAGGCTATCGACAGACTGGCCACATGGCCTAGTCCCGTATAGAGTCAAGTCCTCGCCTCTCTTAGGCAAACCAGTCAAGAAATAAATGTCCTCCGGCTCGATTTCGAGCCGGTGCCCGCCAATGAAGAAACACTAGTCCTGTACGCTCCATCGGTCAACCAGCCACTGTAAGAAATCTACCTGAGCCCTCATGCCAGGAATGGTCCAGAACTTGTACAGTCTGCATGCCCTCAAAGCATCAAGTGAAGGTTGATGATTCCATGTGGCGGTATCCACGTCCTCATGCTCCCGTTCGCGCCAATCTAGCATGATATATTCTCTGCATCAAGAATAAAGATTAATTAGATTGCTAGAAAACTTTTTGATTGGTCCATTTTTGAGAAATTTTGGGTTCAAAACCCTTGCGGCGGGGTACGCACCCTCCACGTTAGACACAGTGCGTGGGTCCACACTTTGTCTACACGGAAGGTGCGGACCCCGAGCTTTTTCCCAATGGAGAAAAATTCGGGGTCCGCGGGTCCGCAATGGTAAACCTGCGGACCCCCGCGCGCGGGTTTTGCGCCTAAAAACCCTCCCAAAAAATGAAATGAGGGACTAAATAAAAAAACTAAACGGTTGAAAATGAAGAGTAAGATGATGTGGATTACCTGGAGAAGACGGCACTCGATTCCGACGGTTGGATTTTCCACAATCTTCACGGGAAGTTTTCTAAGCAAAAACACTATTTTCTCACCCAAACTCGAACGGTAAAATGAATTGTCAAAGCCCCTTTTTATAAGTTTTTTGAGTAAATTTTACGACATTTTTATCCATTTCAAACAGGTATGAGTAATGTTTGTGTCTTTGTGTAGAATACATGATTATTCAGGCAAAATCTATCATTTTCAACGAAAAAACAAGTAGAGTCATCTTTAAGCCCTTTTCTGACTCCTAAAACATGAAAAGATTGCCGAGCGTTTCTTTTACACTCGTTAAAACGGAATTAAAAGACAGTCCACTTACAGCTCTTTTCCGACCGTAAAAAACATGAAAAGATTGCCAGATTTTTGTCGTTTCAAATTCGATATTGGTTATAAAACGACGTGTCGTTGATCGCTTTTTTACTTTTTCGGGTCAGTGACACTAATAACGAAAATTACTCCTTGGTCGTAAAAGATCAAGCGGTTCTCTCAAGTATTATTTTATACTTTTTCGGGCTTGGGAGACACAAATTTATGAAAGAGGTCAACCCTGGAGTCTTCTTAAGTTTTTTCAGACTCTCTAAAATTGAAAAACACCGAGTTTCTCCTATACTGGACTCGTTAAAATTTCACAGTAAAGGACCTGTTCAATTACAAACAGGAACGAACCACTCCTTCTTAGGGTTCGAATTTAAACTAAGTTGGACTCATCCGAAGGATGAGCTTATAATCAAGCAAATGTTATCCTCCTCAAGCTTGTTAAAAATAAAGAGGTACTTGCCAGAAATGGTGGGGGAAAAGAGAGGAAAATGAGTCTGTTTGTCATACTTTGTAACCACTCTTGAACACGACACTTTTATTCACCTGGGTTGGGAAATCCTTTGCCTAACAGTTGATCAAACCACATTGAAATTCTTCAGCCGGTTTCTGGGTATTAACTTTGGGTCAATTGTCACCAAGCCATCTGTTGTGTCGTTATGTGTTCAAGAGGTCACTGCTAATAAGCCATTCATCTGCAAAATATCTGTCATCCATCTTGACCATCCCTGAGTCAGTCCTTGCAACTAAATTTCTTCAACTTGATCTATGATTTCGTGTTGTGGGCTTGCCTACGACGGATCGCTTTCTATCGACATCAGCTCATTATCTAGAAAGATGATCTAGAAATCGTCAGTACCTTGAAATCTGCATGCCTCAATGGCAGGTTTCTCGCCTTTGACGACAGTTTACATCATTGACTTTCGATCGAAGGATTCCGTGACATGTTCGACATCAACACATTTACTCACATCTCGTGGATTGTACTGGGTACTTTGAGAGCCATTGACATCACTGGTGGTTTCTCTCACACTTGTTAACAGTTTACATCATTGACTGGTAATCAAGTGGTTTCTACCATGTTCGACATCAACACATTTATTCGCATGGATAGAATCGTACTATTTCGGGATATAGAAATGAAGACCCTGGATCTAGTTTCCACCATCCAGGCTGCGAGGAATTTTGTATTCATTATGTTGTGGACTATCCATTAACAGATGGCTGCGTCCATACTGTGTTCACACGAGTCTATACTTATGATGTTTTACAAGATCATTCCTGTATCAGAGCAGTAGATAGGTTTCTAGTTAGTTTTGATCTGAGTATGGGAATGCCTACCTCAGCGATGATATGATCTCATATATATATCTTGCATTGAATGTTTTTACAGGTTCCGTCCGGGCTCTCCGCAAGATAATCCTCGAAATGATAAAGTACTTCACTCTTCCTATATGATAAATGAAATCCTCATCTACTACAGACTTCGCACTTTAGGGGGCAATCTGTTACACAAAAATATCGTCACCATGATTATTTGCGGTCAGTATGGGTCTATCATCACTTGTACTGTCCTCCTAAGCAAGTCTAAGACCTCAGCTCTTCAAATCAAGCTTTGGAAGTGGGAGAAAGACATTAAAATTCAATATAACTCTGGTTCCGCACTTTATCTCATGGTCACCTGCGGTCCCGCACCTTCTGTGTACAAAAGCTGCATACCTACCCGCTCTGTTCCTAACGGTGTAGGTGCGGACCCGTGTAAAAGTCAAAAGGCGCAATTTTTATCTTAAAAAACTCACTTTGGGTTAATTCTAGAGTTTTCTAGAAGGAATTTTGACGTGGATTGTTCGCTCTGAGGTGGTTCATGCATCCCAAAAGAGAAGGAGCTAATCCCTTGACTAAAGGAGCTATCCCTTTGAAGGAGGACCTAGTAACTTCCCTCCATTGCACTATAAATATAGGCATTGGGGTGAGGACTAGAGAGGTTAGAAGCTAAACATTTTGAGGGTAAATGCTGGTGAAATTAAGACTCTTTGGTTGAGCTTGAGAGGAGAGATCACATACCTCTTGGTTCCATTGGAGAGTGAGTGAAACTTGTCAAAGTAGAGGAGACATCTTGTTGGACCCTGGGAGGAGCTTGTACAGCGTCAATGCAAAGGTTGTAAGGTTCTTCTTCTTTTGAATTAATACAATCAAACTCATTTTTCTCAACAAGTATCTTATGTTATTTGTTTCATGGACTCCTTGAATTTCATGTTAAATATGTTTTATGCAATTGGTTTTTCAGGTGCTATTTAATGTGTTTGCCTTGTTTGTGTTTGCAGATTCGCGAAAAGGAGCTCATTTGGATCAAAGGAGCGAGGGCATCCTCAAGCTTGCGTTGGACCAAAGGTAGGCCCTAAAAACCTTTGTTTGCTATTGTTAATTGAAGCATATTTAGAGAAAGATAATGTCTGGTTGGTTTGCTTTTCGTTAGGTCTTCTTTAGATTCTAGGAAGGTCTATCTTGTCCGCAAGATCAACTCATTTCGCGCGACACCTATGCTCAGATATGTTGTTATGACCTGTAGATTACATATTTGTGACATGTTTGATGAAATGTCGGTCATGGCTAGTAGGGGTAAGATCAAGTACTTGTACCAATGATTTCATTAGTAGCCTTATTTCGTTTTTATTTATCATTTTTGAAAGTTTCATAAAGTTCTAGGCAATGGCCAGAGTCCTGGACCTGAAAAAGTGGCACAAAATCCGAGGTCGTTGGCTCAAAACTAGCTAAAAAATTCCACAATCATTGCCATGCCTTGCTCTGGGAGTGACTAGAAGACCTCAATGTCAAGCATGGCTTATCATGGGAGTGAATGAGGGTCCAGATCAGTGAAATGTCAAGTTATCTCAGGGGTTGGTTGGTTCCTAAAGGTTTTGTAGCATGTGTAAAAGGACATAATGGTTTTGTTTTATCGGTTCCACTTCCTTAACTGTACATGGGGAGTTGAATTACATCATAGTAGCCTCTCATCACATGATTAACCCAACATATCAGTTAACTTGCGTAAATGTGGGAGGAGGGTGTTGTAGAATGGTATCAGAGCATGGTTCACCCCTTGGACTCGATGGGCGGTGTGCGTTGGACATGCATACATATTGGTTGCATATGTGTTCCTTATGCTTGTGGGTTATGTGTTTGTTGTGTATTCACGGTGGTGGTCATGGTTCCAGTTGTGTCACCATGTGAAATTTGATGGTGTTGTTGTTGGATGTGGTCATCATGAGTGTATGTCGGTTATACATGTTAGTGCTTATATGTTGTTATGCATACATTGACATGATTATAGTTGTCGTGCATGAGATCATGGTACGTGGTTGGTATGCTCATGCATGGTAACTGGATGATGGTTGAATGTTGTTTATGTATTGATATGATTATCATTATACATGTATTGTGTTAATCTGATTGATCTTGCAGACAATATCTCCTCCCCTAAACTATACTGAGGTATGTTGATTATGTTATGTTTTGGTTTAAGCTAACATGGTATGGTTGCAAGAAGAAGATCAAAGATTACTAGCAAGATGGTAGGTTATAGTTCACAAGGCTCTCCTAATGGATCATATGAGCATGGTGTTGGGCACTCTTCTGATATAGAAGACACATTGAGAAGCTTGAAGGAAAGAATAAGAAGTTGCAATGCTGATAATGACATAATCATGCAAGCGCAAGAGCAACAAGCAGAAGTTAATATAGTCATTCTTCAGAGTTTGTCAGAATTGCAGAGATAGGGACCACTTAGGATCAACCATGGGAAGGAGGAAAGAACTAATGGGGCATATGGAAGTTGGTATCATGGTGGGCAGAGGTCTGATAGGGATGGCATGACCTGATATGGAAGCCTCTTGGATACTCCAGATAGGAGAGGTGATGGACACAAGTTCTATTCTAGTTACGGTTGTAACAGGCACTATGATTGTCATCGTTATCATCCTTACATGAGGAGTGACAGGGGATATTTTCCAGATGAGTTGAAGAAAGCGAAGCCACCTACCTTTGATGGATATTTGAGGAAGCCATAGGATGTAGAAGCATGGTTACTTGGGATGAAGAAATTCTTTGAATTGCATGAATACACAAAGAATATAAAGGCTAGAATAGCTATCTTCAGCCTCAAAGGGAAAGCAAATATCTCGTGGGAAGATATGAAGCGAGTTAGAGACATCAAGACAAAAGAATTGAGTTGGCATGAATTTAATAGACTTTTTAGGAAGATGTACTTTTCAGAAAGGTACTACGACAACAAATGCAGGAATTCTATGAGCTAAAGATGGGATCGATGACAAATGAGGAGTACACGACTAAGTTCCTAGAGTTATTGAGGTATGTACCATATCTTAAGGATGAGAAAGCCAAAGTCGATATATTTGTCAGTGGATTTGCATTATCATTTAGAGATCAGATTGAGTATGAAGAGCCTCAATTGCTTGAGGAAGTTATTGGGAAATTGAAGCATTGTTATGAGTAGCAAGGAAAAATATTAGCAAGGTTAGAAATGGAAGGACAAAGCTAAAGGTAAATGGCAGCCAAAAAGAACAAGGCCTCATGATGCAGGTGAGAAGGACAATGTTGTACCTCAAAATAAGTTTAATGGGTCACAACATGGAGGGAAACATAATAAAGGTGATGGTATAGGGGACAGTTGCAGTGTTGGACATGTCGTAAGGAGCATCTTAAGAGGGATTGTCAACAGAACTAGGATGGTAGGCCTCAGATTGAGAGGTCATAGGAGGCACATATATTTGGGGATGTTGGGCAGATCATTCCTCATATCTATGTAGCGTTGAATAATAGGTAGATAGATCACCAGACATGTATTATTGAGATGGATGGTAATATTTGTGATCAATTTATTTTTATATTGATTGACCCTAGAGTTAATTATAGTTATCTTAGTCATGACTTGGTGGATAAGTGTGGTTTGAATAAAGAAGTGCATGCAGACTCCTGGTTAGTGCAGTTGGCTACAGGTACAAAGAAGAGAGTGTATCACTAGGTAAGAGTTTGTGCATTCGAGTTGAATGGTATGCCTACATCAACACATTTGAATGTATTGCCGTTGGGATCATATAGTATGCTTTTGGGTATGGACTGGTTGTATCTTACTAGGACCAAGGTGGATTGTTATGACAAGGCCATTGAGTGCTTGGATGACAATGGAGAACAAAGGATCTTGCAGGATAAGAAGAAGGCAACATCAGTTAGAATGGTGACAACTATGCAGGAAAAGAGTAGTCGCAAAAAAGGGTGTGTGTTATTTGCAGTCCATATTTCTAGTGATAAGGTAAGGGTGTTGAGGATGCCGATGTATTGAGAAGGTACCCAATTTTGCAGTAGTTTCAGGATGTGTTTCTAGAAGAGATTTCAGAGTTTCCCCCTCATAGAGAAGTGGAAAGTTCCATTCAGCTGGTGCCATGGGTAGCACCAACATCGAAGGCACTATACAAGATGAGCACACCAGAGTTAGTAGAGTTAAAGTTACAGCTAAAGGAAATGCTTGACAAGGGATACATCTGGCCAAATGTATCACCTTTGGGTGCATTGATATTGTTTGTGAATAAGAAGGATGGTACTCTCATGCTATGGATTGATTATAGGAAGTTTAACAAGGTAACCATAAAGAAAAGGTATCCATTCCTAAGGACTGATGACTTGTTTGATCAGTTGAAGGGAGAATCAATGTTCTCGAAGATTGGTCTGTGACCAGAAACCATCAGGTATGCATCAAGGAGGAGGAAATTTACAAGACAAATTTTCAGACCAGGTATGGGCATTATGAGTTTGTTTTAGTTCCATTTGGTTTGGCTGATGCTACAACTAATTTTATGTTCTTGATGAATAATGTATTGCATCCTTATCTGGACAAGTTTGTTATTGTATTCATTGATGAAATCTTGATATATTCTAAAAATGAGGAATATCATGTCGAGCACTTGGCAACGATTTTGAGATTACTAAGAGAGCATCGATTGTATGCCAACCTTAGAAAATTCAATTTCTATCAGATATAGGTACATTACTTGGGACATGTTTTTTCTAAGGAAGGTATAGTTGTGGATCTAGATAAGATAAGATCTATCATGGAGTGGTAAAATCCTAGAAATGTGGATGAGGTGAGACCATTCATGGGGCTAGCAAGTTATTATAGGAGGTTCATTAGGAACTTCGCTCGAATTTCATATCTTATTACATCATTGCAAAGGCAAGGTAAGAAATTTGAATGGACAGAAGAATGTGCAGCTAGTTTTATAACAATTGAAGCAGTTGTTGACAAATGCTCCTATGTTAAATATTATAGATTGAGAGAAAGAGTGTGTGGTGTGTACAGACATTTGCAAGAGAGGACTTGGTGGAGTACTGATGCAGGAAGGACAGGTAGTATTATATGAGTCACGAAAACTGAATGAGCGTGAGAAAAATTATTCGACACATGTTCTTGAGTTGGCAACAACCATCCATGCATTGAAGATGTGGAGGCACTATCCTCTTGGTAGGAGGTTTGTACTGATGAGCAATCACAATGGATTGAGATACTTGTTTGGCCTACCGAATCTAAACGCCGAGAAATCTAGATAGTTGGCCAAGATTAGTGAGTTTGACTTTGAGATTAGGTACATAAAGGGTAAGGAGAATAAGGTTGCAAATGATCTTAGTAGGAGAGTACAGGCGAATCACATAAAAACTATGATTTCTTATGGGATAGACTTACAAAATCATATCTTACAGGTAGGACAATAGGATGGGAAGTACATGGAGATTATGTATAGGGTATAGTAGGGTACATGTGGTCAGGATGTGAACTATCATCTTACAGAATATGGTTTTCTCAGATTTAGGGACATAATATATGTATTGAATGACAGTGAGCTCAAGAAGACTATTTTGCGAGAGTTTCATGCAAAACCATATTCAGGTCACCCAGGATACCCAAAGACATTGACAACAGTGAATACATTTTATCGTTTCCAAAATATGAAAAAGGATGTAACAGAGTGTGTGGCTAGATGTTTGGATTATCAACACATGAAAGAAAAATGTAAGCATCCAGGTGGACTACTACAACCAATTTTGATTTCAGAATGGAAGTGGGAGGTCATTTCCATGTATTTCATTACAATTTTACTGAGGACATCTAGACATCGTCATTGTATAATGGTTATGGTAGACAAGTTGGAAAAGGTAGCGCACTTCATTCCTGTGAAGTCTACACATTTAGCTAGTGATGTGGCACAGGTACTCATTAGAGATGTGGTTAGGCTGCATGGTGTACCGAAGAAGATTGTGTCAGACATGGATGCTACATTCACTTCTATGTTCTGGAAAGAGTTATTTTCAGGTTTGGCTACATAGTTGGCCTTCAGCATAACTTATCATCCGGAGACATATGGACAGATGGAGAGGGTCAACAGGATTTTGGAGGACATGTTGAGGATGTATGTGATGCATCAACAATGGAAGTGGGAAGAGTATCTACCTTTGGATGCGTTCGCTTACAACAATGGTTACCAGGAGTCACTTAGGATGAGTCTATTTGAGGCAATCTATGGGCAGAGTTGTAATACTCACATCAGTTGGAGTGATCTAGTGAATAAGGTGTTGATAGGATAAGACATGTTGGTAGAGATGGAACAGGAAATGCAGGTAATCAAGAAGAATCTAAATGCGGCATAGGACAAACATAAAATTTATGCAGATCAGAACAAGGTGTTTAAGGAGTTTTAGGTCGGGGAACAGGTGTACTTGCGCATCAATACCAAGAAGAGTTCCTTAAGGATTGGGTCATGTGCGAAGCTGGCACCTCGGTTTTGTGGACCTTTCAAGATTCTTGAAAGGATTGGACCAATAGCCTATCAACTTGCATTGCCTCCTACAATGAAAGTCCATGATGTTTTCCATGTGTCATTACTTAAGAAGTATGTTAAAGATCGTGATCATGTGATCGATTGGTCTGTACTGCAAGTGGATCCAGAAGGAGAATTCTAGCTGGAACCTCAGTGTATTTTGAAGAGAAATATGCTCATGCACCAGAACCGAGAAATCAAGAAATTCAAAATGTAGTGGAATCACTTTGTGCCCAATGAAGATACATGGGAGGTCAAAGTGTAGTGGAAGCACTTTGTGCCTGATGAAGATACATGGGAGACGACAGATCAGATGCACACTGTGTATCCTTACCTATTCACTATTTGAGCGAATGTTTTTGGTATATGTTTTAGTGTGTTGTTTTGGTATATGTACATATGTATACGGATGTAAATAACACCATGAGATATGTTATAAAGATCTAATAAAAAGTATGGGTGTCATGTCATTATGGTTGTCATGTTGTTATTTTGTCATGTTATTTTGCTTCTTAGCAAGTTGAACATTGTAAATACTGCAACAAGCTAAGTTATAAAGCTTCATGGGCAGTATGTTTTGCTTTCAGTAGTCTTGCTGATTGTAGGTGTCATTGAACACCGATGATAGTGTTCCACCATGGGGGAGGGTTCTTTAACAACTCTGGTGAGACTTCCACGTAATAAAATTAATAAAGTCAAAATAATAACCAAGGTCATGGGAGATGTATTCCAAGCTGGATGGTGGGAAAAAAATCCCAGTGGGTGTTCATTTGTTTTATTATGGCTAAAGAAAATTGACAAAGTCTTTGGAAAGAAATGAGGGATTAATTGGTATTTTATTTATGAAAATAATGGAAATTAGGAGAAAAGGAAGGTGAAATGGCACAAGTTGCATGTGAGGAGGAAAATGAAGGAAAATAATGGAAAATTGAAGAAAATAGAGGCCTCATCAATAAAAAGGCTTCTAAGGATCAGTTGGTACCTTTTTACAGTTTACCTTTTGTCAATTCAGTTTTGGAGCTCTCTCTCTATTCTTTCTCTCTCTCTCTCTCTCTCTCTCTCTCACTCTTGGACACTTAGAGCATTCTTAGAACACTCTAGCATTGGATCAAGGAAAGAAAAGGAAGGATAAAGAATGCAAAGGGAAGCAATGATCAAGCAAGGAAGAGCAGGATCAAGTAGCTACAACGAGATTTCTTGTAGTTATCGATTTTCATGTGTGATTTCCTTGTTAGATTTGTCATGCATGGTACATGCATGTGAGTATTTAGTTCTCTTGTTGTAATTGGCATGGGTTTTTCCATGTGTGCCAGTGGTTTTCAACCTTTCCTTGCCATTTCTACATAGCCATGGTGTGATGGGCTCTCTTTTAGTTGGTTGAGCTAGATTGTCGGATGGTTTCGAAAGTAAGTGAGGTGATCTCTGAAGAAGAACACAAGGCCTAGGAATCCTTGGACCGAATAATATGGGATTGCGGTAAAGCCAAATTTTGTGTACCTCGGTGGGCCTAGGCATCCACGACCGATGAATCACGAGATATATGGTAAATTTTAGAGGTGTGTGCCCTCGATTAGGCTTAGGAATCCTCAACCGGTGAATGGCGACATATACGGTAAATCCTATAGCGTGGAGTCTCGATTAGGCCTAGGAATCCTTGAATGGTGAATGCCGGGATATATGATAAAGCCTAGAGACTAGGAGGAAGACAAATTCCTCACAGTGTAGGTAGAGAAATTCGATGGCACCCATGCTTGTTTATGGCCTAGTGGTCCGGTGAGGATTGTGATAAAGCCCGAGGAAACTTGGATTGGTTTTGTTGTGAGTCCCACATTCATGCCTGGAATATGGCATGGGGGTAATTGGCTGAAAGAAAGATTTGGTTCAACCAATCTATGGTTGGGTGGTTCGTGGAATTCCTGTGCCTGATTGACTTATGTGTTCATTAATAAGAGTTCTTTCTCCTTGGTATTTCAAGTGTAAATATACTAGTTCATATGTGATTCTTATGGATGTTATATCCTTGTTATTTATGTTGGTTATATGCTAGTTATGAGTATATTTTATGACAGACTTGATGTATGTCTCTCATCATGATTTGATTCACAAATGTATGTAAAATGAATATATGAACTAATATATGATAATGTAGATATTGTGATAGAGAAATAATGCCTCTTTACGAATATCAGATAAGTATGAGACCCCTATGCTCAGATCTATTGTTATGACCTGTAGATTACATATTTCTGACATATTTGACGAAATGCCTATCATGGATAGTAGGGGTTAGATCAAGTAATTTTATCAATGATTGCATTAGTAGCCTTATTCTATTGTTATTTATCATTTTTGAAAGTTTCATGAAGTTCTTGGTAGCATGGCTTGTCATGGGAGCAACTAAGGGTCCAATTTAGTGAAATGTCAAGTTTTCTTAGGGGTTGGCCACCTGGAAAGGTTGGTTGGCTCCTGAAGGTTCTGTAGCATGTGTGGAAGTTCATAATGGTTTTGTTTTTTCGATTATACTTCCTTAATTGTACATGGGGATTTGAATTAAATCACAGTAGCCTCTCGTCACATGTTTACCCTAGCAGACCAGTTAAGTTGGGTAAATGTGGGAGGAGGGTGTTATAGACAAAAAGGCTTCTAAGGGTCACTTTTTAGTTTTATGACAGTTTTGGATGAGAGCTCTTGTTCATTCTCTTATTCTCTCATACTCTTGCACACTTAGAGAATTCTTGTAGCATGAGTGGAGCACTCTAGTATTCACTTGGATTGGAGAAATAATGCAGGGGAAAGTAGGATATCGCAAGGGAACAGATGGATCAATAGCTACAACTGAATTTATTTGTAGGTAACAGGTTGCATGTATGATCTCCTTGTTGATTTTTGGATGCATGGTATATGCATGTCATTAGCTGTTAATGTGATGTCATTGGCATGGAGGATTGCTTGGATTGATAGTGTTTTGAGCCTTGCCTTGCCATTTCCTGGATATCCATGGTGTTGTGGTTGTTTCCACTTGATTATTTTTTTATTGGTGCTCATGTTCCTTATGGCTTTGGGTTGGAACAAATGCTCTGGAAGCCCTGGAACAAGTTGGGTTGAGTTACTGATCCTAGAGCCTAGGTTCGGATAAACGATCTGGATCCCTTAGTGGGTTGAGTTACTAGTTCCTGGAGCCTTGGACAACTTGGGTAGAGACCGATTTCGTTGCTATTAGTAATGTCTGACCGTGGAGGTGGAATGGCTATGGTTGAGGGTTGAGGTGGCTTGGAATCTGGAAGATATGGTTGGTTTTGTCTTAGTTTATTCCATGAGATCCCATATTCATGCTTGAAATATGACGCGAGGGTGATTGAATGAAAGAAAGATTTGGTTTAGCCCAATCTATGGTCAGGTGGTACGTGGAAGTCCTTGGCCTGGTTGGTATTTTCACATCTTAATAAGAGCTATTCTTAGACTATGATTCATGTATACTTGTAGTGATTATATTGGTGATATTATGGTTGAGTTTCATGTTAATAATGCAATACGAAAAACTAGTTTTGACTTTCGCTTGGTCAAGCTAGACTAAAATTTGAATTTCTATTTCAACGGAATACTTGGAGGTAGTTAACTGCAGAGACATGGCTCTTGTCACTCAGTTAACTCAGTAAATTCAAGTTGGGGAAGCTTGAGTTCAGTTCTACATGATCAATTTCTAATTTGTAGCAATCTATTTCGATTAATTTGAGTTATTGTTAGTTTAACTAATTCTAATTGTTATAAGAACTAGTATAGGTCAAGTTGTGGAAGTAGAACTTCAACCATCGTTCAATGATCAACTAGTTAACTGATCAATTGACCTAAAATAATTGTTGCATGCAGAGAATTCGATTTACCCATTTGAGATGGAAATTCCAAGGCAGTGTACTATCTGTTGTAGCATATTCCCATGTGTGTAGGTGGTGCATGCAGTCATAGATTTACCTAAGACTTTTGCACAATTCCTTGGTGTGAAATTCCTAAAAAATAGGGCATCCCAAGGGAACAACGCAAGTAAATAGGAGCTTGGGAAGGCTTTAAATTGGCTAAGTGTTGGGACAATTTCAGTCAATCAGGCAGAGGGATAGACTATACACTTGCAGGGTGTGCTCAGGCTTGAGAAAGCATTATATTTCCTCTATGTTCTCTAATTAATGCAATATATATAGTAAATGGATTTTGAGCAGTTGCTTTACCCTAGATAAATATTTGTGCATGTGTGATGTTTCCTATTGCATGTCTATGATTCTTGTTTTATATGGTGAATTAACTTCCACAGATTAGTATAGTAGCTTCAAGTCTTGCGGTTTAGTAAATTTCATGACTAGTATTAAATCTACACATTAATTTCTACATGGTATCAGAGCTGGAATCACTGTAGAGCAGATATTTGGAAGTTTTCATTGCATGAGGTTCGAGGTTGCAAATCAGGTTGCAGGTTTTCTTCAGGACTGAGAAGATGGCTTTCAATGGACTAAGGCTCAAGTATGCCCTTGACGAAAGCTAAAATTTTGTTTCATGGAAGGAACTAATGGAGGAAGTACTGGAGGATAATGGGTTGAAGGAATTCATTGATAATGATATTCCGAAACCAGCAGCAACGGATGCTCAAAATCTAGCAGATTGGAAGAAGTGTGTTGCCAAGGCAAGTAGGATCATATTGGAGGGAGTATGAGACCATGTTGTCTCCAATATCCACGAGAGAGAGACTTTTTATGTAGTGTGGCAAGTGCTAAAAAATTTGTTCCAGAATAGTAGTGACCATAGGAAATTGGCACTCAAGGACAAGCTTCGAAATATCAAGATGCAGAGGAATGAGACCATTCCACTATACCTGAGTAGGTTCACACAATGTCGTGATGAACTCGGTCAAGTTGGTGTTACTGTAGCAACGAATGATTTGGTGAGCCTAGCCCTTCTAGGCCTTCCCAAGAGTTGGCACAACTACCAATATTTGGTGAACGAGAGGGAGAAGCTACCAAATTTGGAATGCCTTTGGTTCGATTTGGTACAAGAGGAGATAAGGCAGAACACCTTAGACGAGACATCATCCAAGGGTGAGGATGAGGATAATTGTGCCTTGGATGGAAATTCAAAGAAAGGGAAAGGGAAGAAATCCCAATCCAAAGTAGAATCTAGTCAAGGGGGCAAGAAGAAAGACTTGTCCAAAATCAAGTGCTTTCACTGTCATGAATTCGGGCACTATGCAATGAAGTGTCCACACAAGAAGGAAATAAAGAAGACTGTAGGAGAAGCATTGGCCTCATAGTTTGAGCTTACTTTTACTCTCATTGCATTCATGGCAAGCACAGTGATGTATAGTGTGTGGTATTTGGATAGTGGTGCCTCATTCCACATGACAGGCAACAAAGAATGTTTCAGTGACTTGGAGGAGAAGGATCTCTAGATGCACGTCGAGATGGGAGATGATGGAAGTTAGAGCACAACTGACATTGGTATAATTAATTTTCAGAGGGAGTATGACTCTCCTCTCACGCTCAAGGATGTGATGTTTGTAGTGGGCCTGAAGAAGAATATATTATTCGTAGTTACGTTAGAAGACCATGGCTACGATGTGATATTTAGAAAAGGGAAGGCTTTCTTGAGACACATTTCCATGGGACAAGTGAAGTAGATCGAAGTTTGAGTGAATAACCTCTAAAAATTAGATGTGGAAGACTATGTAACATTGAGCACAAAAGTAGAGAAGGTGCAGAGTTGTGATGTCATATAATTATGGAATATAACTTGGCCATTTGCATCATGGCGCTTTGAAGATCATGCAACATATTTCTAGAGGCCTCCCCAAAGGAGCAATAAAGCAGTGGGATACATGCAAAGGGTGTGCGTTAGGGAACTACAAAAAATCCACCTTCAATGATCAGGACAACAAGGCACATGCAGTCCTTGAAAGGATCCATTCTGATGTCTGTGGACCTTTCTCGGCAACCTCCACTGCCAAGCATAGGTATTATGTTATATGTGTAGATGATTTCAAGCGGAAGTGTTGGATCTACTTCATGCAGAAGAAAGAGCAAACATTGTCCAAATTTGTTGAATTTAAAACACTTGTTGAGAAATAAACTGGCAAGAAGGTGAAGGCTCTTAGGAGTGATAACAAAGGTGAGTACGTGTTGAATGAGTTTAAAAAATTCTATGCAAAGGAAGGCATTCAACGGGAGTTGACAACACCCCATAACACACAATGAAATGGGGTGTCTAAAATGAAGAATAGAAGTATTGTGGCAGTATCTAGGGAAATTTTGCATGACCAAGGCCTACCATTGCATGTTATCACCAAAAAAATGATCATCTAGCCTAATTTACTAGATGGATCAAAGTACACAGTGTAAAGTCAATTTTACCACAGGAAAATTGCTTTCACTGTGAGAAATTACTTAATAAACCACTTTTGTTAAGTAATTTATAGTTAAACCCATGAAGAATAATTAAATAAATCACGATTTATTTGATTTTCTTCTAGGAATAATTAATTAAACCTTTGTTCAATTATTATTTCTTGTCATATTTGACCCAATCATGAAAAATTAATAGATAAATCATTATTTACAAAAAAAAAAATCGGCGAAGATCACATGAGACATCATTTGTCAACGCGTTTCGAACTAACCAGTGTGGTTCATCGTCAGGACAAGTTGAAGAAACAGATCCAGCTTAACATGTTAAATGATGTCTCATGTGATCTTCGCCGATTTTTTTTTTTGTAAGAAACAGATCCAGATCCAGCTTAGCATGACAAATGATGTCTCATGTGATCTTCGCCGATTTTTTTTTTTGTAAACTTGATATGGATCACAGAAGCCTAAACTCTACTAGATAAATCATTAATTATCTTATTTTTCTCTAAGAATAATTAATTAATCACTAATTAATTATTATTCTTTGTCAAATTTGACTAAATCTCTTAGGAATAATTAAATAAATTCTTATTTATTTATTATTTCTAATTAAAAGTTTAAATACTTTGTCCCTCCTAACCAAATATAATAAAATATTCCGAGTAGTTATTCGAAGAATGGGGTTAATAATATTTTATTATTGCTCATTATTTGAGGATAACTTAATATTTTGTTATAAATAGAAGGGTTTTCCATTCATTATTCACTTTTTATTATTTTCATTGTTGCACTCACTATTGTAACTCTCATTATTTTTCCACCAGGAACTGTTCGTCCAGGTCTCAACCATCCAGGAGCTATTCCGCTGGGACATTACCCTACAGGCCAAATACCTTTCTTATTCCCCCCTTTGGGAGTATTTTCTGTCCCTGTCATGGATTTGTTGGTCCTTCCTAACATGACTTTGGAAATCCCAGTATGGTACATCGATCCCCTTGCAAGCATTCTACCTGGTTAGCTAAGACCTTATCATGCTTTGAACTTGGTTCAACTAGTCCCTACGGCCCCTGCCACTGCTTCAGTTCCATCACAACCTCAACATGATCCCACTCCTATTGCAAAAGCATTTGGACAGGGGGGCAAAGATATGAGGAAATAACCTAAGGACAAGGCTCCCCAAGCTCCTCCAGCCCCCAGGGCCCTAAAACCATCACCTTCGTGCGATTGGTGTAAAGTTGTTGGGCACACTACCAATGATTTTCCCGAGCTTCCTCATCTCAAATCTTTGGTTCATGAAACATTCCCTGAGTCAAATATCCTTGAAGTCCATGTTAACTTAATAGGTCCACCCAAGAAACTCAGAAAGTTGTGCACAAATCACCCTTGTGCCCCGTGTGATCATCATGGTCACTATTCCCATTGTTGCCCTTGTCTTGATGAATTTCGCGATTGCCTTGAGGCGCTTCGCAAATACGAGGCCACTCGTAGTGAATCATCTACTCCTCTACCCGTGGATTCTAATACCACTAGTCAACTAAAATAGGGGGACTCTGGTCCCACTATCGTGATCCCTCCCCCTGATGTCGAGATGACGGACACCACGGGCCATGTCTTTACCTGTCGTCATCCTTGAGTTCCTCGCAGGAAAACCTTTCTGAGGTTTCTGCGCACGCTTCTATCGAACCTCTTTCGACAGAATCCCAGGTCTCAACATGTGTAGATCCTCCCTCTACCAGCTCGTCGTCTACCATTCAAGATGGTGTATATTTGAGCCTTATTTCTCAGGTTGATGAACTAGGTAACGTCGCCACATCATGTAGCCAGTGTTCCTCCCGTCTGCCCATCTTCCAGTCTGATGAGGAAATCATGGAAGCTATGTCTACCCCTGATTACCCTTGCACTTAGGCAAGGGGGCATAGTTTTTGGAGGATTCTGAAGGCCATTTCCTTCCTAATTCTCCAAGTTACCTCTACCTCAAGAAATGTTTCTCATAGCATATCCCTCTGATTTGCGTGTCTTTATTTCTTCCATGAAGTTAAGTACATTGCATCATATCATCCGTCGTATTTTGCACCTTTCAGATGGATCCATCATCCACACTATATATTGGTCATGCCGACAGTGCAAGTCGCTTCTCCTGGAATCTAGCCTCGACAGCTTGGGACATTTTCACCCTGTTACATACGTTAGTCCTTTCAAAAGGTGTGTGCATTGGATCTGCCACAAATAATCAAGTCGAATATGATGCAGTGATAGGTTTGTTAGTTGATGCCCTTGCTCATCGCATCCTTCATCTTCATGTTTGTTTAGATTCCTTGCTACTTGTCATGCAATTGAATGGTGTGTATCATGTGCATAACCAAATCCTATTCAGAAAATATCTACAAGTTAATTTGTTGGTATGTGAATTTGAAACCATTCCTTTCATTCATGTTCCTAGAGCCCAAAATAAATATGTAGATACCATTGAAATTGACATTCTAGATTGGCATTTATCACATGTATACCACAAAAGACAACCATTAGCAAACACATGGCGAACCATCATCATCATACAAAATGCATAATCATATTATGTATCATATAAGTGTTTGGAGTCTACCACTATAAATACATCCAGTATGCCCATATGATACTGGGGGGCACATAGGCCCCTACATCTCCTTATCATCCTTTGGAGGATCTCATGCCAAGTTGGGCCGAGATGCTTGAATCCCCTTTCAGAGCACTCGGAACATAATGGCGCTCCACAAACTCCTCCTACTAGGGGGCATCATTCCCACCTTTGCATACCAGATCAATCCCCTCCATCACATATGTTTGCGAGCAGTATCCCATGCTTGGGGGCATGATGGTTTTCCCCTGGCCATCTTATCAATTGATTAACATAAGTCTCAGCCTAGATCCCACTGGATCTAGGTATGGTCGATTATCCTCCTATTCCTTGGATAGTTTATCCTACCGGCCTCTCCGGCGAGCCATATGCACATCACATATCGTAGATGTTTGATACCATATCTTCAAATATTCTACTCTATGTCCACATAGTCCCCATGTTTTACTTCATGGGTGAGGATGATTGTAGACCTCCTCTAGTAGTTCATTCTCGTTTTCCTCTTCCCTTAATTCTTCCCCAGGAATTATCATTCCAAGAAGCATTAAGGCCATCTTTAGACAAGTAAGGCCACTTGCTTGAAATTCATAGATCCCGATTCTGATGGTCGGTTTTCCTGCTACGATCTCCACAAGATTCAGGGCCTTCTCCTCCTCTCAAATTAGAGGGAAAACACCCTTTTATAGGAGAACCCACTGTTTTCTATCGCACATTGCAACCAGACCGTAGCTCCATTTAATGAACCGTCAACACCATTGGAAATCTCTCATCGAGTACTATAATAGGTCTTCCTCAGTTTTTGATGATTTGACACTTCACCAGGAAGTCATTTTTCCAAGAAGGGTCACTTCGTCGCTTCTCAAAATCGAATTTCTTCATAAAGTGACACTTGCACTTTGAGGTCCACCTCCTCTTAATACTTGTCGTACCATTTGTCGATCTTCATCATGAGTAACCATCATTTACTCATGTTTTGATGGTCCCCACCGGGCCTATTCTGTGTGGCAGTGTCATCGAGTTAGCCTTGTTCAAAGCATCCACGATGAGTCACTGTTGCATCCATGGAGTCTATTTCACGTACAATTATATCATGTCACAGTATTCCATCCATGTTTTCATACTTTTCATCCTATGTTTCCCATTTTGGCCTCCAGTCATACTGTCCCCATCCCCTCCAGAGTTGAGTTAGTGGCTGCCAGTTCATCCATACACTTTATGCTCTGATAAGGGAAGTCATATGTTTGTCTCCCAGTACCACTTTTCCCATTATCTGTGGTGTCAGTCCATCAGTAACATTACTATTTTCCCTCGTGCCTTAGTTGAGGATCCTCATTGCCTCACCTATCGCGGGCCCTATTCTGTCGACATTAGCTCTCTAGGTCGCCCTATTCTGTTGACATCAGCTCACTTATTCCAGAAGAATGACCTAGAGAGCGGTGTATCTCGGTTCTAGCTTCCATTCTTGTTTGGTACCTTAGATTGAGCAAAGGGACTCATCATTGCCCTTTGAATTGGTCGTTTCATGTTCATGATCCATGCACTTGATCGTCCAGTGATGCAACAAATTGTACCAGTGATTCTTGGGTGTGTGTGAGACGTTTAAGACCTCATGAGGGGGTGGCCCTTCAGGTAGCCCCCCACATGCCCGAATGCATTCCTATTATGCTACAACCTTAGATGCAGTCCCGCAGAGTTGATGGGTTTGGTTCCTACAGATCGCAGTGTTCATAGCATGCACGTCTCCTTCAGATGATCCATTCAGTTTTGCTGAGCCCTTCCCTGTTTAGCAGGGCTTCTCTGGTTGTTCTACCCTCCCTCCCACCCATTTTTCGAGGGAAGGGCCATTATATCTCATGTACTTAGATATTATTGTATTCAGTCCTGGCTCATGTTTTTTCCAAGTGCATTATGTATATGGGATACATTGTATTATTTTCTGGTTCTGTTATGCCAGCATGTCATGTACCATTCAACATGTACTTCATTGCTCAATTTTATGTTTCTAGGCGCACCATTATTTTTTGTACTAAGTTATCTCGGCGGGTATGGGTATGCCTCCCCCGCCTCAATGAGGTCTGGTACCACAACATAAAAAGAGACTTGCATTAGTCTCGCCCCCTCTGTCCCTATCCTCTTTCACATCAACTTTATTAGTCTCTCTCTCTCTCTCTGACTCCCTTGTGTTGTCTAATGATTGTGTCTTTACAACGTACTTTGGTCATACGTTTTGCTCCTAACACTCATACGTTGGGGGCAATCTGTTATCACCAAAAAAATGATCATCTAGCTTAATTTACTAGATGGATCGAAGTACACCATCTAAAGCCAATTTTACCATAGTAAAATTGCTTTCACTGTGAGAAATTACTTAATAAACCACTTTTGTTAAGTAATTTATAGTTAAACCCATGAAGAATAATTAAATAAATCACTATTTATTTGATTTTCTTCTAGAAATAATTAATTAAACCTTTGTTCAATTATTATTCCTTGTCATATTTGACCCAATCATGAAAAATTAATAGATAAATCATTAATTATCTTATTTTTCTCTAAGAATAATTAATTAATCACTAATTAATTATTATTCTTTATCAAATTTGACTAAATCTCTTAGGAATAATTAAATAAATCCTTATTTATTTATTATTCCTTAACCAATTCCTTGAGATGATAAATAAATCATTTATTTATTTATTATTTCTAAATAAAAGTTTAAATACTTTTTCCCTCCTAACCAAATATAATAAAATATTCCGAGTAGTTATTCCAAGAATGGGGTTAATAATATTTTATTATTGCTCATTATTTGAGGATAACTCAATATTTTGTTATAAATAGAAGGGTTTTCCATTCATTATTCACTTTTGATTATTTTCATTGTTGCACTCACTCTTGTAACTCTGATTATTTTCATTGTCGCACACCATAGTTTGTTGGCTTTACACATTATAGATGAGAGCAACTCTACACAAGCTGAAGACGTTTGAGGATAACCAAGAACCCATCCCATAGAGGGGGACTGATAACATTTATTTGTTCCCTTCATAGGTGTTATAATAAAAGTATTCCTTGTATATCTGGTTTCCATTGAATGATTGAAGTTATTACTATTTCTTTTTGTTGTTTAACTATGATTGTGGCATAGATAAAAAATTTGGCAGGTTTTGTTTCTATCAGTTGCTGCAGATCTACAATGTTTAACAGTCATTTATATTGTTGAGATTGTTTGTCGTCCACAATCTTAAGTGGGTTCTTTTCATACATCTTTGAGAAGAAAACACTACAACACTGCACTTTTGCGCCGAAGCATGCAACACAACGGTCTATTTGCAGAACAAGAGTCATCACAGGACGCTTGGCATGAGTAAACCCCCTAATACTCTTAGATATCCCTGAAAATCATCAAAGCACATTAGCAGAAAAAACATAGACATCATAAAAGCTAACATAATTTACAACATACATAAATCAACAGTACATAATTCCGCCAGAAAATGAAAATCCCCTCTCTACCCTACATGATATTTAAAACTCATGGCTCAAATATAGACAACGACCGACAACTTCTAGGAACATAAAACCTTCAAAAAGGTAAGTTATGTGTTTTTAATAGAAAAACATGCATCGAACAAAGAGTTACAAGATATGATAAAAGTTCACCCAGAAACCCTAAGAACTCAAATATAATGAAATTTATCTTATAGAAAACACATATGAATGTTAATAATAGAAATAGAGACATAAATAAAGATCCTGAAAACTCTTAGTGAAAACAAATTTGATATAGCTACTCACAAATTATGAATGAAAACTTAAAAATGTTGAAGTCCCAGAACAAAAGCACGAAACATTGGATGCAGAGTTGAAAGGATACAATGAAATGACCAATGCTCTTGAAAAATCGCCATTAACATATTACAAGGGAAAATATAGATTAAAAAATAAATGCTCTTCAAGAGGCCATATCTTTGAATCATAACCTCTTTCCCAAACTCCAATTTGTACTAATGATTTGATGGGTGCACGCTCAATATTCCATGCCATCAATCAATGCGGGGATTAGGTGTTATGAAGAGATTAATGTATGGAGTTGTCTTTAGTGCGACTTTTTGGACTTTTCGGTGCTGGAATCTAGCAGAAAAATTTGAGGTGAAATCTTGATTTGTGCTATTTAAATTGGTTTTTTGATTGTATATATGGATTCAACACCTTGAAAAACCCTTAGGGCACTTCGATTGTGTAGGGGTTACCCATCAAGCTTGTGATTTCAATAAATTCCTGTCGGATTTTAGAGAAATTAGACTCGAAAAAACCCACCAGAAAAACTTCCAAAAAGTCTCACTAAAGACAACCCTTTAATGTATTATGTGTTAAAATTTTGTGTCATTTTATTTTTAATTTTTTTAAGAAATGTCATAGCCAATGAGAAAATAGTTTGCTAATATTTCATTTTATTTTTAAGTTTTTTAAACAAATGTCATATCTAAGTCCAATCAACCTTTGTAACTAATCTAATCACAGTTTACTAATTTAAAAAAAAATAAAAAAAAATTTTGAATTTCAAAAAATTAACTTTTTATAAAAAAATAATATTACAAAACATTTGAAACACATGAGACAATTATTTTTTGTTAGAAATAAAAATCAAAGAATTTTGACTAAAAATGGATTTTTATACTTGTTGCTATGACTTAGTAGTTAACATTTATATGATTTCCTATCACAGAGGCTTGGTCACAGTTTAAGAAGTTGTTGGTTCATGCGGTTTTGGAGATGTTATTTTCCCACAAAGATTGTACTATTCTGATGGTTGGTTTGGAAAAAAATGCATTTTAACCTAAGACAATTTGTGTAGGAGGGGAGAATGTGGCTATTATGTGTAGGGAGACAAATGAAACTACTTTGCATTTATTTTTACAACGTCCTTTTGTTGTTGTTATTTGGCTACAGGTTTTGCAGTCACAAAATTTATCCTTGGGGTGGTGCTTCCCTACTTTGGAATTTTGTTTCGTAAGGTGGTTGAGTAGGCATAGGAATCACATAATCTTACCCTAGTTGAGTATTTGGGGTATTTGGAGAGCTAAAAATGCATTGATATTTGAAAATAAGTAGTTTGGTGTGGGGTGAATTTCTTCAAATATATGTGCATGTTATAGAGAAATTGGACTGAGGGAAACAAAGTGGAAACCACAAAGGCCACCTGGAGGCCCTCTAAAGTTTGAATACTAGAGTAGAGTTTTTGATGGAGCTGCAAAATTGGGTTGTTGTGGGTGTGGCACGATGGTCATTAAAAATTCAAATGAAAAATTCCACCTTTTTTGGTATGGCAATGAGGGCACCAATACTAGGGCGTAATTATTGGATTATGGAGCGTGTTGTTCTTTGTCAGGTAGATTAATTTGAAGCATATCAACATATGTGGTGATATAAAGATAGTAATCAAATGGATAAATGGTAGAGCCTGACCTGATGCTTCGATGTTGTCATCCTGGATGGATTGCATCCGGAACCTAAAAAAAATTAATAACTCTAGTAAAATTTAAAATCCTTAAATCATATCACTTATTTAAAACACCCAAATTATAATACCCTAAATAAAGAACCAATATGAAAATTTCACTATTTACTGAGCCCACTTTCATGGTCATTGGTGACTGACAGCACCATCACTTTTATTTTCTATTTTCTTACTCTGCTTCAACAATGAGCAACTTTACGTCGCATCAAGAGAGGGCCACTCAAAGGAAAGATGTTCACTCAACGTCATTAATGTCTTCTCTTTTCTGTTTAACTCTGGGGAAGCAAGTGGAGTGGAGGCGGGGTCAAGTCGTGCTCAGTAACTTTATTTTCTTGTTTTGCTTGACTTTGCTTCAGCAGCGAATCCAATCGAGAATCATCGGTGCTTGACAGGTAGTGGGCAACTGGAGTCCACGTGTCACGCGGTCTCAAAGGGCCATCCTTCAAAGAACAAAAAGATAATAATCAGCGTAACTTTTCTAATATATTCCAAGGGTTATCAACATTATATTAAAGATATTCTTAAAATCAACCAAATAAGATATAGAATTTATTTTATTATTTTATTAGTGATAAATTTTAAAACTAATTTCACCTTTTATGCCCTATATATAAAAATTATTAATCATAAAGATTTATATTAAAAATGGTAAAAGATATTTTTCATATTTATTTCACTTTGATATAATAATTTTCACAATAATAATATAAAAAATTCAATAATATTATTACTTTAACTTTTACGTGAATTATTCATTTCAATTTTTTTTTAACAATCATACAATTAATTATAAAAACAAATATATATATTTAAAAATATATGAAATTTTTAAATACATAAGTTTAAAAAAAATAAAAAATTAAATTGTTTAATTTACAAAGATAAAGTTTTTTTACGTGTTTTTTAGGTTGTTGAATCTATTTATGCATTCAAAAGTATATTTTACATAACAAAAAATCATAATCTCGCAACAAATTGTATTGTTAGATTTTGATAAAGAAAGTCATTTCATCTATTAGTTAGAGTATGCCTAAATTAAATGATTGGTAAATGCTCACAGGCATCAACCCATAAAAAACATTGAAACACTTACTTCAACGTACATATTAAGTTGCTAAAATAAAAAATAAAATTATACGAATTAACTAAATTTATCAAAACAATGCGAGTAGAACAATGAGTGTCTGCAACTGGATCATCTCTCTTTGTGAAAAAGCTTGATGAAATCCCGAAGATTGAGATCAAGACTCCTCAAGCATGGATTTAAGCCCTGCAGTTGGTAGATCAGGGTCTTATTAGTCAGTTATGGGTCTTTGGCCCTCCCCTCGCTCAATTAAGACATGGGAAGAACTGGAAACCCCTCATCAAGGGATAAGTGGAGTCCTCCTTCTGTGATAAGGGTTTCTACACCTTTTACTATGAGAAGAAATTAGATCGAGATCTAATATTTAGGAGCGGTCCTTATTTCATGGGAGCCTAGGGTCTTTATCTAGATTGTTGGAACCCTAACTTCAACCCAGACTGCAATATCCCCAAGACTATCCTAGTTTGGGGAAATCTTCCTATTTTCCCTTGCATTGCTAGAATGATGCAACCTTCAGATTGATTGAAAATTCCTCGGGTAGCTATATCAATTGTGCCGAGCCTAAAGACGAACGATTCTCCTGTGCTCATATCTGTGTGGAGGTAGATATATACAAAGGACTACCGAATACGAAAAATATTTGCATGGATAACTGATCTCTTGTTCAAGAATTTGAATATGACCAACTTCCTTTTAGACGCAAAATTTGTCATGAATACGGGAATTTTGCAAAAGGATGCCCCAAATCGCAAGTATGCCAAGAGAAATAGGGAGATCAGAATGAGCAATGGCAATAAGTGAAAAGAAGAAGAGGAAATAACCACCACCAGAATCAACCTACCCAAAATATTGTGTGATAGCCCTTGTTTTATTTTCCATGTAAATAAAATAAAACCAAGGTCATGGGACACATATTTCAAGCTAAATGTTGGGAAAAACATAGTGATGGGTATCACTTGTGATTAATTAGTAGCTATTGGAAAAGGCATTGGCAAAGGAAAAGAGACATTAATTGACATTTATTTATGAAAATAAAGGAAAATAGGAGAAAATGGAGTTGAAGGGTCACAAATTTGCATGAGGAAGAAATTGAAGAGAAAATAGACAAAAATAAAGAAAGTAGAGGCCTCAATGATAATGTAACAACCCTGGTCAAAATTCCATGT
Source organism: Pinus tabuliformis (assembly GCA_031772625.1). Taxonomy (NCBI): domain Eukaryota; kingdom Viridiplantae; phylum Streptophyta; class Pinopsida; order Pinales; family Pinaceae; genus Pinus; species Pinus tabuliformis. Next base: position 841,706,332 of record CM062815.1, read on the forward strand.
AATAAATTTAATAAAGGCAAAATAATAACCAAGGTCATGAGACACATATTCCAAGCTAAATGGTTGGCAAAACATCCTAGTGGGTGTTCATTGGGTTTATTATGGCTAAACGAAATTGGCAAAGGCTTTGGAAAGGCATGCAACATTAATTAGTATTTTATATATGAAAATAATGGAAATTAGGAGAAAAAGAAGGTGAAAGGTCACACATTGCATGTGAGGAGGAAAAAGAAGGAAAATAATGGAAAATTGAAGAAAATAGAGGCCTCATCAATAAAAAGGCTTTTGAGGATCAGTTGGTACCTTTTTTCAGCTTACCTTTTGCCAGTTCAGTTTTAGAGCTCTCTCTCTACTCTCTCTCTCTGACTCTTGGACACTTAGAGCATTCTTGGAGCACTCTAGAATTGGACCAAGGAAAGAAAAGGAAGGAAAAATAAGGCAAAGGGAAGCAAAGATCAAGCAAGGAAGAGCAGGATCAAGTAGCTACAGTGGGATTACTTGTAGGTATCGATTTCCATGTGTGATTTCCTTGCTATATTTTTGGCATGCATGGTACATGCATGTGAGTATTTGGTTCTCTTGTTTTCATTGCCATGGGTTTTTCCAAGTGTGACATTGTTTTTTAGCCTTGCCTTTCCATTTTCGGATAGCGATGGTGTGATGGTCTCTCTTTTATTTGGTTAAGATGGATTGTTATATGGTTTCAAAATTGAGTGAGGTGGTATCTAAAGAAAAACACGAGGCATAGAAATCCCTGGACCGGAGAAGGTGGGATTGCACTAAAGCCAGATTTTGTGTACCTCAGCGGGCCTAGGAATCCTTGACCGATGAATGTAGGGATACACGGTAAATATTGGTGGGTGGAGTCTCGATTAGGCCTTGGAATCCTCGACCAGTGAATGGAGGGATATACGGTAAAGCATAGAGACTAGGAGGAAGAAAAATTCCTTACAGTGTAGGTGGAGAACTCTGGTGGCATCCATGCTTGTTTAGGGCCTAATGATCTAGTGGGGATTGCGGTAATGCCAGAGGAAACTTGGATTGGTTTTGTTGTGAGTCCCACATTCATACTTGGAATATGGCACCAGGGTGATTGGATGAAAGAAAGATTTGGTTAAGCGAATCTATGGTCAGGTGGTCCATGGAAGTCCCAGACCCGGTTGGATTATGCATTCATTAATAAGATCTCTTTCTCCTTGGTATTTCATGCATAAATATACTGGTGTATATGTGATTCTTATGGCTATTATATCCTTATTATTTTTGTTGGTTATACGTATGCATTGTAACATACTTGATGTATGGATCTCATCATGTTTTGATATGCAAATGAATGTACAATGAATATATGACCTAATATATGATAATGTAGCTATTGTGATAGAGAAACAATGCCTCTTTAAGAATACTCGATAAGTATGAGAACCATATGCTCAGATATGTTTTTATGACCTGTGGATTACATAGTTGTGACATGTTTGATGAAATGTTTGTCATGGCTAGTAGGGGTCAGATCAAGTACTTGTGCCAATTATTTCATTAGTAGCCTTATTCCATTTTTATTTATCATTTATGAAAGTTTCATGAAGTTCTAGGCAATGACCAGTGTCTTGGACCTGAAATAGTGGCACAAAATCCGAGGTCATTGACTCAGAACTAGCTGAAAAATTCTACAATCATTGCCATGCCTTGCTCTGGGAATGATTAGAAGATCTTAGTCACAAGTATGGCTTATCATGGGAGTGAATGAGGGTCCAGATCAGTGAAATGTCAAATTATCTGAGGGGTTGGTCACCTAGAAATGTTGGTTGGTTCCTAAAGGTTCTGTAGCATGTGTAGAAGGTCAAAATGGTTTTGTTTTATCGGTTCCACTTCCTTAAGTGTACATGGAGAGTTGAATTGCATCATAGTAGCCTCTCATCACATGTATAACTCAACATATTGGTTAGCTTGCGTAAATGTGGGAGGAGGGTGCTGCAGAGTGGTATCAGAGCATGGCTCACCCCTTGGACCGAATGGGTGGTGTGTGTTGGACATGCAATAATATTGGTTGCATATATGTTCCTTATGCTTGTGGGTTATGTGTTTGTTGTGTATTCATGGTGGTGGTCATGGTTGTAGTTGTGTCACCATGTGAACGTTGATGGTGTTGTTGTTGAATGTGGTCATCATGCGTGTATGTCAGTTATGCATGTTAGTGCTTATATGTTGTTATGCATAAATTGACATGGTTATAGTTGTCGTGCATGAGATCATGGTATGTGGTTGGTATTGTCATGCTTCATAACTGGCTGATAGCTGAAATGTTGTTATGTATTGATATGATTATAATTATACATGTATTGTGCTAAAAAATTCTATGCAAAGGAAGGCATTCAACGGGAGTTGACAACACCCCATAACCCATAACGAAATGGGGTGTCTGAGATGAAGAATAGAAGTATTGTGGCAGTAGCTAGGGCAATTTTGCATGGCCAAGGTCTACCATTGCATGTTATCACCAAAAAAATGATCATCCAGCCTAATTTACTAGATGGATCGAAGTACACCATCTAAATCCAATTTTACCATAGTAAAATTGCTTTCACTATGAGAAATTACTTAATAAACCACTTTTGTTAAGTAATTTATAGTTAAACCCATGAAGAATAATTAAATAAATCACTATTTATTTGATTTTCTTCTTAGAATAATTAATTAAACCTTTGTTCAATTATTATTCCTTGTCATATTTGACCCAATCATGAAAAATTAATAGATAAATCATTAATTATCTTATTTTTCTTTAAGAATAATTAGTTAATCACTAATTAATTATTATTCTTTTCCAAATTTGACTAAATCTCTTAGGAATAATTGAATAAATCCTTATTTATTTATTATTCCTTAACCAATTCCTTGAGATGATAAATAAATCATTTATTTATTTATTATTTCTAAATAAAAGTTAAAATACTTTTTCCCTCCTAACCAAATATAATAAAATATTTCGAGTAGTTATTCCAAGAATGGGGTTAATAATATTTTATTATTGCTCATTATTCAAGGATAACTCAATATTTTGCTATAAATAGAAGGGTTTTCCATTCATTATTCACTTTTGATTATTTTCATTGTTGCACTCACTGTTGTAACTCTGATTATTTTTCCACCAGGAACTGTTCCTCCAGGTCTCAACCATCCAGGAGCTATTCCGCTGGGACATTACCCTACAGGCCAGATACCTTTCTTATTCCCCCCTTTGGGAGTATTTTCTGTCCCTATCACGGATTCGCTGGTCCTTCCTAACATGACTTTGGGAATCCCAATATGGTATGTCGATCTCGCTGCAAGCATTCTGCCTGGTCAGCTAAGACCTTATCATGCTTTGACCTTGGTTCAACAAGTCCCTACGGTCCCTGCCACTGCTTCAGTTCCATCATAACCTCAACATGATCTCACTCTTATTGCAAAAGCATTTGGACAGGGGGGCAAAGATATGAGGAAATAACCTAAGAACAAGGCTCCCCAAGCTCCTCTAGCCCCCAAGGCCCCAAAGCCGTCACCTCCGTGCGCTTTGTGTAAAGTTGTTGGGCACACCACCAATAATTTTCCCAAGCTTCCTCATCTCAAACCTTTGGTTCATGAAACGTTCCCTGAGTCAAATATCCTTGAAGTCCATGTTAACTTAGCAGATCCACCCAAGAAACTCAGAAAGTTGTGCACAAATCAACCTTGTGCCCTGTTTGATCATCATGGTCACTATTCCCATTGTTTCCCTTGTCTTGATGAATTTCGCGATTGCCTTGAGGCGCTTTGCAAATACAAGGCCACTCGTAGTGGATCATCTACTCCTCTACCCATGGATTCTGGTACCACTAGTCAACCAAAATAGGGGGACTCTGGTCCCACCATCATGATCCCTCCCCCCGATGTCGAGATGTCGGACACCACGGGCCATGTCCTTTACCTGTCGTCATCCTTGAGTTCCTCGCAGGAAAACATTTCTGAGGTTTTTTTGCGCACTTCTATCGAACCTCTTTCGACAAAATCCCAGGTCTCAACATCTGTAGATCCTCCCTCTACCAGCTCCTCGTCTACCATTCAAGATGATGTGTATGTGAGCCTTATTTCTCAGGTTGATGAACTAGGTAACGTCGCTGCATCATGTAGCCAGTGTTTCTCCCATCCGCCCATCTTCCAGTCTGATGAAGAAATCATGGAAGCTATGTCTACCCCTGATTACCCTTGCAATTAGGCAAGGGGGCATAGTTTCTGGAGGATTCTGAAGGCCATTTCCTTCGTAATTCTCCAAGTGACCTCTACCTCAATAAATGTTTCTCATAGAACATCCCTTTGATTTGCGTGTCTTTATTTCTGCCATGAAGTTAGGTACATTGCATCATATCATCCGTCGTCTTTTGAACCTTTCAGATGGATCCATCATCCACACCGTATATCGGTCATGCCGATGGTGCAAGTCGCTTCTCCCGGAATCTAGCCTCGATAGCCTGGGCCATTTTCACCCTGTTACATATGTTAGTCCTTTCAAAAGGTGTGTGCATTGGATCTGCCACCAATAATCAAGTCGAATATGATGTAGTGATAGGTTTGTTAGTCGATGCCCTTGCTCATCGCATCCTTCATCTTCATGTTCGTTTAGATTCCTTGCTACTTGTCATGCAATTGAATGGTGTGTATCATGTGCATAACCAAATCCTATTCAGAAAATATCTATGAGTTAAATTATTGGTACGTGAATTTGAAACCATTACTTTTAGTCATGTTCCTAGAGCCCAAAATAACTATGTAGATACCATTGAAATTAACATTCTAGATTGGAATTTATCACATGTATACCACAAAAGACAACCATAAACAAAACACATGGCGAACCATCATCGTCATACAAAATGCATAATCATATTATGTATCATAAGTGTTTGGAGTCTACCATTATAAATACATCAAGTATGCCCATATGATACTGGGGAGCACATAGGCCCCTACATCTCCTTATCATCCTTTAGAGGATCTCATGCCAAGTTGGGCCGAGATGATTGAATCCCCTTTCAGAGCACTCGGAACACAATGGCGCTCCACAAACTCCTCCTGCTAGGGGGCATCATTCCCACCTTTTCATACCAAATCAGTCTCCTCCATCACATATGTTTGCGAGCAGTATCCCATGCTTGTAGGCATGATGGTTTTCCCATGGCCATATTATCAATTGATTAACATAAGTCTCAGCCTAGATCCCACTGGATCTAGGTATGGTCGATTATCCTCCTATTCCTTGGATAGTTTATCCTACCGGCCTCTTCATTGAGCCATATGCACATCGCATATCGTAGACGTCTGATACCATATCTTCAAATATTCTACTCTATGTCCACATAGTCCCCATGTTTGACTTCATGGGTGAGGATGATTCTAGATCTCCTCTAGTAGTTCATTCTCGTTTTCCTCTTCCCTTAATTCTTCACCAGGAATCATCATTCCAAGAAGCATTAAGTCCATGTTTAGATAAGTAAGGCCACTTGCTTGAAAGTTGTAGATACCAATTCTAATGGTTGGTTTTCCCGCTACGATCTCCACAAGATTCAGGGCCTTCTCCTCCTCTCCAATTGGAGGGAAAACACCCTTTTATAGGAAAATAGACCGTTTTTATGTCGCACATTGCGATCAGAACGTAGCTCCATTTGATGAACCGTTAACATCATTGGAAATCTCTCATCGAGTACTATAATGGGTCTTCCTCAGTTTTTGATGATTTGACACTTCACCAGGAAGTCATTTTTCCAAGAAGGGTCACTTTGTCGCTTCTCAAAATCGAATTTCTTCATAAAGTGACACTTGCACTTTGAGGTCCACCTCCTCTTAATACTTGTCGTACCATGTGTCGATCTTCGTCACGAGTAACCATCATTTACTCATGTTTTGATGGTTCCCACTGGGCCTATTCTGTGTGGCAGCGTCATCGAGTCAGCGTTGTTCAAAGCATCCGTGATGAGTCACCGTTGCATCCATGGAGTCTGTTTCATGTACCATTATATCATGTCATAGCATTCCATCCATATTTTCATACTTTTCATCCCGTGTTTCCCATTTTGGCCTCCAGTCATATTGTCCCCATCCCCTCCAGAGTTGAGTTAGTGGCTGCCAGGTCATCCATACACTTTATGCTTTGATAAGGTAAGTCGTCTGTTTGTCTCTTAGTACGACTTTTCCCATTATCCCTGGTGTCAGTCCATCAGTAACATTACTATTTTCCCTCATGCCTTAGTTGAGGATCCTCATTGCCTCACCTATCGCGGGCCCTATTCTGTCGACATCAGCTCACTTATTCCAGAAGAACGACCTAGAGAGCAGTGTATCTCGGTTCTAGCTTCCATTCTTGTTTGGTACCTTAGATTGAGAAAAGGGACTCATCATTGCCCTTTGAATTGGTCGTTTCATGTTCGTGATCCATACACTTGATGGTCCAGTGATGTAACAAATTGTACCAGTGATTCTTGGGTGTGTGTGAGACATTTAAGACCTCATGAGGGGGTGGCCCTTCAGGTAGACCCCCACAAGACCGGATGCATTCCTATTATGCTACAACCTCAGATGCAGTCCCGCAAAGTTGATGGGTTTGGTTCCTATGGATCGAAGTGTTCATAGCATGCACGTCTCCTTCATATGATCCATTCAGTTTTGCTGAGCCCTTCCCTATTCAGCAAGGCTCCTCTGGTTGTTCTACCCTCCCTCCCACCCATTTTTCGAGGGAAGGGCCATTATATCTCATGTACTTATATATTATTGTATTCAGTCCTGGCTCATGTTTTTTCCAAGTGCATTATGTATATGGGATACATTGTCTTATTTTCTGGCTCTGTTATGCCAGCATGTCATGTACCATTCAACATGTACTTCATTGCTGAGTTTTATGTTTATGGGCGGACCAATATTTTTTGCACTAAGTTATCTTGGCGGGTATGGGTATGCCTCCCCCGCCTCAATGAGGTCTGGTACCACAACATAAAAAGAGACTTGCATTAGTCTCACCCTTCTGTCCCTATCCTCTTTCACATCAACTTTATTAGTCTCTCTCTCTCTCTCTCTCTCTCTAACTCCCCTGTGTTGTTTAATGATTGTATCTTTACAATGTACTTTGGTCATACGTTTGGCTCCTAACACTCATACAAAATTGATCATCTAGCCTAATTTACTAGATGGATCGAAGTACACCATCTAAAGCCAATTTTACCATAATAAAATTGCTTTCACTGTGAGAAATTACTTAATAAACCACCTTTGTTAAGTAATTTATAGTTAAACCCATGAAGAATAATTAAATAAATCACTATTTATTTGATTTTATTCGAGGAATAATTAATTAAACCATTGTTCAATTATTATTCCTTGTCATATTTGACCCAATCATGAAAAATTAATAGATAAATTATAAATTATCTTATTTTTCTCTAAGAATAATTAATTAATCACTAATTAATTATTATTCTTTGTCAAATTTGACTAAATCTCTTAGGAATAATTAAATAAATCCTTATTTATTTATTATTCCTTAACCAATTCCTTGAGATGATAAATAAATCATTTATTTATTTATTATTTCTAAATAAAAGTTTAAATACTTTTTCCCTCCTAACTAAATATAATAAAATATTCCAAGTAGTTATCCCAAGAATGGGGTTAATAATATTTTATTATTCCTCATTATTCGAGGATAACTCAATATTTTGTTATAAATAGAAGGGTTTTCCATTCATTATGCACTTTTGATTATTTTCATTGTTGCACTCATTGTTCTAACTCTAATTATTTTCATTGTCGCACACCATATTTTGCTGACTTTACACATTATAGAGGAGAGAGACTCTACACAAGCTGAAGACGTTTGAGGATAGCCAAGAACCCATCCCATAGAGGGGGACTGATAACATTTATTTGTTCCCTTCACAGGTGTTATAATAAAAGTATTCTTTGTATATCTGGTTTCCATTGGATGATTGAAGTTATTACTATTTCTTTTTGTTGTTTAACTATGATTGTGGATAGATAAAAAATTTGGTAGGTTTTGTTTCTATCAGTTGCTGCAGATCTACAATGTTTAGCAGTCATTTATATTGTTGAGATTGTTTGTCATCCACAATCTTAAGTGGGTTCTTTTCGTACATCTTTGAGAAGAAAACACTATAACACTACACTTTTGCGCCGAAGCATGCAACACACTGGTGTATTTGCAGAACAAGAGTCATCACAGGATGCTTGGCATCAGTAAACCCCCTAATACTCTTAGATATACCTGAAAATCATCAAAGCACATTAGCAGAAAAAATATAGACATCATATAAAACCTAACATAATTTACAACATAAAGAAATCGACAGTACATAACTTTGCCAGAAAATGAAAATCCCCTCTCTACCCTACATGATATTTAAAACTCATGGCTCAAATACAGACAATGACCAACAACTTCTAGGAACATAAAACCTTCAAAAAGGTAAGTTGTGTATTTTTTAATAGGAAAACATGCATCGAACAAAGAGTTACAAGATATGATAAAAGTTAGCCCAGAAACCATAAGAACTCAAATATAATGAAATGTTTCTTATAGAAAACATATATGAATGTTAATAATAACCTAGAAATAGAGACATACCTAAAGATCCCAAAAAATCTTACTAAAAAGAAATTTGATATAGCTACTCACAAATTATGAATGAAAACTTAAAAATGTTGAAGTCCCAGAACAAAAGAATGAAACACTAGATGCAGAGTTGAAAGAATACAATGAAATGACCATTGCTCTTGAAAAATCATCATTGACATATTACAAGGGAAAATATAGATTAAAAAATAAATGCTCTTCAAGAGGTCATACATTTGAATCATAACCTCTTTCCCAAACTCTAATTTGTACTAATGATTTGATGGGTGCACACTCAATATTCAATGCCATCAATCAATGCAGGGATTAGGTGTTATTTTTAGACAAGAGATTAATGTATGGAGTTGTCTTTAGTGCGACTTTTTTGACTTTCCGGTGTCAGAATCCAACAGAAAAGTTTGAGGTAAAATTTTGATTTGTGTTATTTAAAATTGTTTTTTGACTGTATATATGGATTCAACACCCTAAAAAACCCTTAGGGCACTTCGATTATGTAGGGGTTACCCATCAAGATTGTGATTTCAATAAATTCCTGTCGGATTTTAGAGAAATTAGACTCGAAAAAACCCACTAGAAAAACTTCCAAAAAGTCTCACTAAAGACAACTAGTTAATGTATTATATGTTAAAATTCTATGTCATTTTATTTTTAATTTTTTTAAGAAATGTCATAGCCAATCAGAAAATAGTTTACTAATATCTCATTTTATTTTTAAGTTTTTTAAACAAATGTCATATCTAATCACAGGTAATTAGTCCAATCAACCTTTGTAACTAATTTAATCACAATTTACTAATTAAAAAAAAAATTAAAATATTTTTGAATTTCAAAAAATTAACTTTTTATAAAAAAAAATATTACAAAACATTTGAAACACATGAGACAATATTTTTTTGTTAGAAATAAAAATCAAAGCATTTTGACTAAAAATGGATTTTTATACTTGTTGCTATGACTTAGTAGTTAACATTTATATGATTTCCTATCACAGAGGCTTGGTCACAGTTTAAGAAGTTGTTGGTTCATGCGGTTTTGGAGATGTTATTTTCCCACAAAGATTGTACTATTCTGATGGTTGGTTTGGAAAAAATGCATTTTAACCTAGGACAATTTGTGTAGGAGGGGAGAATGTGGCTATAGAGTTTTTCTTATGTGTAGGGAGACAAATGAAATTGTGTTGCATTTATTTTTACAATGTCCTTTTGTTGTTGTTATTTGGCTACAGGTTTTGTAGTCACAAAATTTATCCTTGGGGTGGTGCTTCCCTACTTTGGAATTTTGTTTCATATGGTGGCTGAGTAGGCATAGGAATCACATAATCTTACCCTAGTTGACTATTTGGGGTATTTGGAGAGCTAAAAATGTGTTGATATTTGAAAATAAGTAGTTTGGTGTGGGGTGAATTTCTTCAAAGATATGTGCATGTTACGGAGAAATTGGACCGAGGGAAACAAAGCGGAAACCACAAAGGCCACCTAGAGGCCCTCTAATGTTTGAATACTAGAGTAGAGTTTTTGATGGAGCTGCAAAATTGGGTTGTTGTGGGTGTGGCACGGTGATCATTAAAAATTCAAATGAATAATTCCACCTTTTTTGGTATGGCAATGAGGGCACCAATACTAGGGCGAAATTATTGGATTATGGAGCGTGTTGTTCTTTGTCAGGTAGATCAATTTGGAGCATATCAACATATGTGGCGATGTAAAGATAGTAATCAAATGGATAAATGGTAGAGCCAAACCCGATGCTTCGATGTTGTCATCCTAGATGGATTGCATCCGGAACCTAAAAACCTTATTTAGTTGCATCACCTTCACTCAGATCTACCGTGAACAAAATGTTACTGCAAACTCTTTATCAAAGAGAGGTCATTCGGCCACACATGGTCACATATGTTTCTAGTCCCTGTAGAGTGGTGAGAGGATGGAGGTTGGTTCCATTCCATTTGGTTAAGTTTCAACTCATCTTTTTTGGCACATTCAGATTTTTTATCTTTAATGTTTCAGTTGTTGTTTGATTTTAGTTCTATGGACTCTATCTATTATTAAATGATGGAAGAGTGACATCAATTTTGAGGGTTCATGCACTTTTACAAGAGAATAAATAATTTATTAGTGAATATTATAACTATGTTATAACTTAATTGTAGTAGTTCTTTAAATTGTAATTTTCATAATTGATGATAAACATTCAAGATTAAATATAACTATATATTGGTTTTCATTAATATGAATATCAACATTTTTTTTTATTAATATGAATATCAAATTTTTTTGAAAAGGAAAAAAAAGGTTAAAAAAAATAATTACTCTAGTAAAATTTAAGATCCTTAAATCATATTACTTATTTAAAATACCCAAATTATAATACCCTAAATAAAGAACCGACATTGTGAATTAAAACCCTTTCAACGGGTTATAGAAAATAGTTTATTAGTATGACAAAAGAAATTTAAAATAAAATGTAAAAATGTCACAGCAAGTTAAAATCATTTGAAAATAACCCATAAGAAAATTTTTAATTTTAATGCTAAATAATTGCACTTCATGTATTTGTCGTTCAAAATGGTGACTTTTATTTTCTAAATTCTTGCTCTGCTTTCACACTGCTTCAACAATGAAGTCGTTAATCAAGAGAGGACCGTTCATAGTGGACAGCTGGCAAGATGTTGACTCCACATCAACAATGTCTTTCCTATTAAACTGTTGGGAAGCAAGTGGAGTGGAGGCCGGGTCAAGTCGTGCTCAGCAATTTTATTTTCTTCTTTTGCTTGACTTGGTTTCAGCAGCGAATCCAATTGAGAATCATCGGTGCTTGACAGGTAGTGGGCAACTTGAGTCCACGTGTAACTTTTCTAATATATTCCAAGGGTTGTCAACATTATATTAAAGATATTCCCAGGGTTATCAACATTATATTAAAGATATTCTTAAAATCAAATAGCAATCAAATAAGATATAGAATTTATTTTATTAGTGATAACTTTTAAAACTAATTTCACCGCATATATATATATATTTATACTAAAAATGTTAAAACTTATTTTCATATTTATTTCACTTTGATATAATAATTTTGATATAATAATTTTAACAGTGATAATATAAAAAATTTAACAATATTATTATTTTAACTTTATTTATTTAAAAAAAAATTAATAACTTTATTTATCTGTCCCTAAGTTTCAGAGATCTGGATCATCTCTCTTTGTGAAAAAGCTTGATGAAATCCCGAATATTGAGATCAAGACTCCTCAAGCATGGATTTGAGCCCTGCAGTTGCCAGATCAGGGTCTTATTAGTCAGTTATGGGTCTTTGGCCCTCCCCTCGCTCAATTAAGACATGGATTGAGAAGAAATGGAAACCCTTCATCAAGGGATAAGTGGCGTCCTCCTTCTGTGATAAGGGTTTCTACACCTTTTACTTTGAGAACAAATTAGATCGAGATCTATAATTTAGGAGCAGTCCTTATTTCATGGGAGCCTAGGGTCTTTATCTAGATTGTTGGAACCCTAACTTCAACCTAGACTGCAATATCCCCACGACTATCTTAGCCTAGGTAAATCTTCCCTATTTTCCCTTGCATTGCTAGAATGATGCAACCTTCAAATTGATTGAAAATTCCTTGGGTAGCTATATTGATTGTGTCGAGCCTAAAGACGAACGGTTCTCTTGTGCACATATCTGTGTGGAGGTAGATATATACAAAGGACTACTGAATGCGATAAATCTTTGCATGGATAACTGATCTCATGTTCAAGAATTTGAATATGATCAAATTCCTTTTAGATGCAAAATTTGTCATGAATACGGGCATTTTGCAAAAGGATGCCCCAAATCGCAAGTAGGATAAGAGCAACAGGGGGATCAGAATGAGCAATGGCAATAAGTAAAAAGAAGAAGAGGAAATAACCACCACCAGAATCAACCTACCCAAAATATTGTGTGATAACCCTTGGTTTATTTTCCATGTAAATAAAATAAAACCAAGGTCATGGGACACATATTCCAAGCTAAATGTTGGGCAAAACATAGTGATGGGTATCACTTGTGATTAATTAGTGGCTATTGGAAAAGGCATTGGCAAAGGAAAAGAGACATTAATTGACATTTATTTATGAAAATAAAGGAAAATAAGAGAAAATGGAGTTGAAGAGTCACAAATTTGCATGAGGAAGAAATTGAAGAGAAAATAGACAGAAATAAAGAAAGTAGAGGCCTCAATGATAATGTAACAACCATGGTCAAAATTCCATGTAATAAATTTAATAAAGGAAAAATAATAACCAAGGTCATGGGACACATATTCCAAGCTAAACGGTGGGAAAAACATCCTAGTGGGTGTTCATTTGCTTTATTATGGCCAAATGAAATTGGAAAAGGCTTTGGAAAGGCATGAGGCATTAATTAGTATTTTATTTATGAAAATAATGGAAATTATGAGAAAAAGAAGGTGAAAGACCACACATTGCATGTGAGGAGGAAAATGAAGGAAAATAATGGAAAATTGAAGAAAATAGAGGCCTCACCAATAAAAAGTATTTTGAGGATCAGTTGGTACTTTTTTTCTGTTTACCTTTTGCCAGTTTAGGTTTAGAACTCCCTCTCTATTCTCTCTCTCTCTCTCTGACTCTTGGACACTTAGAGCATTCTTGGAGCACTCTAGCATTGGATCAAGGAAAGAAAAGGAAGGAAAAAGAAGGCAAAGGGAAGCAAAGATCAAGCAAGGAAGAACAGGATCAAGCAGCTACAGTGGGATTACTTGTAGGTATCAATTTACCTGTGTGATTTCCTTGCTATATTTTTGGCATGCATGGTACATGCATGTGAGTATTTGGTTCTCTCGTTGCCATTAGCATGGGTTTTTCCAGGTGTGACATTGTTTTTCAGCCTTGCCTTTCCATTTCCAGATAGCCATGGTGTGATGGGCTCTCTTCTATTTGGTTAAGATGGATTGTTAGATGGTTTTGAAACTGAGTGAGGTGGTATCTGAAGAAAAACACAAGGCCTAGAAATCCCTGGACTGGAGAAGGCGGGATTGCGCTAAAGCCAGATTTTGTGTACCTCGGCGGGCCTAGGAATCCTCGATGAGTGAATGGCGGGGGATATGGTGAATCCCAGAGGTTTGTGCCCTCGATCATGCCTAGGAATCCTCGACCGATGAATGGAGGGATACATGATAAATCTTGGAGGGTGGAATCTCAATTAGGCCTTGGAATCCTCGACCAGTCAATGGAGGTGTTATGACCCTAAAATTTTTGTTTCTAAACTTTGGAAAGTTTGCGTTGTTTCTAGTCATAGTCTTATAATAGGTTTTGAGTCATCTCGTCTCAATAGTGTCATTCTCTTTTCCAAATAAAGTTTGACAGCCTCACCATGTGTTTAGAAGCCATATCTCACATTATTTTGAAGAAATTTTGAAATTAGCTACGAATCCACGTTTTTGTAGCACAGACAGTGTAAAAATCCTGTTTTTTGCTATGAAATCACTGAACTAGGAGTTTTCGTAGCGCACTACGAAACCACTGAAAAAGCTTGTTTCAACATAAAAGACTATGTTTTCTGCTTTTACTAGTCAACTTCGAGAAGGGTTCCTGAGCAGCTAAGAACTCAATTTTGAAAACTGAAAGAGGCTTTTCTTCCTAACATACTAAACTACAAAAATCTCTTTCAGTTTCTTCAAATTCGTTATGAGGTGGGAGAAATGTATGGTTAAACTTGCACTACGAAATTGCTAAAAGCCAAGCTTTGTATTCTGGTTTTAGCAGTCTTTTTCAATATCAGTTTCTGGTCACAGGAAAAGGTATTTTAGAATTTTGAAGGAGGTTTCTCTTCATAAACTCTCTAGATACAATAACCTATCTCAATTTCTTCATAAGTGTTATCAGTTGGGAGATACTAATATTTCTTTGAAACCCTAATTTCAGAGAAATTTTTTTTTCCTATTTTACACGTGTTTTTCAAGGACAGATTTTGGACAGCGGGAGAAGCGTTTTTAAAAACCAAGAGAGGTTTTTGTTCTAGACAGCATGGAATACAAAAAACCCCTTCAGTTTCATAAAATATGTCATGGATGAGAAAATAAAGGCTCTGTCCCACGTGCTAATTTTCAATGTTCCTAAACCTAAAAATAGGGAAACATGTTCCCTAATTTCTAGGGTTTATCATCAGCAGTAAGGTGACAACGTGGTATGCTTCATCAAATTCGACCTCATGAGGTTGGAGTTGTCAAAGAATGCATTCAATGTTTAGTTAAGGTGGTTTAGTCATAACAAGGAGTTGTACTCCTAATTGTATTAGGACTCTAAGACAGTCAGTTAGTTGTCACTTGTATTTAATAGTCTGTTTTATGGTTAGATTAGGTGTCAACAATAGAAATTCGAATTCTCTAGATGAGGGATGAGGGAATCCATGTTTTAAATGCTATATATAAAGCAAGAGGTCAAATTAGCAAAGGGTTGGAGGCTTTTTGGCTCGGTTGCTGCTCTATGTGTAGACTATGTATATTTTTAACCTAATGCATAATTTCTACTTAGACAACTCAAGATTCATGAAGATTTCTTGTATGTTCTTGTTTTGATGGCATCTTCCAGTACTTAAATTGTAGTGGTGTTTACTTATGATTCTCAGAACTCATCAATGATGCTTTGACTTCCTTCATAGATAAACTAACTGTGTTTCACTGTTTTATATTTGCATTTCTACACTTGAACTCTATAATGCCTTGACTTCCATGCTAGGTAGAATGTTTTGGCTTCACTACTCATGATTCAAAGAGAGTTTTTAATGTCCTATTGTCTCATGGCTTTTCTCTTTCACTTACTTGCAGTGGTATGAATACATGTTACTTAGAACTCATCAATGATGCTCTAACTTCCTTCATGTATTTATAAACTATGTTTCCTTGCATTGTATCTTTGCTTTGTTGATGTATAAAAACTCTCTATGCCCTGACTTTCATGTTAAGCTAATCTTGTTGTGGTACTGAAACATACTTTGACTCCATAGCCCAATGGTAGCCAGCCTTCAGCTTTCGACCTATAAACCTATAAAATCACAAACCATAGAGTTACCCATCTTATTCATTATCAAAATCTTTAATCTAGTGAGACAACCTTCTCAGGTTGAGGAGGCTAAGCCTCAGCCAAAAGTTGGTTTGAAATAGTTGCTTAGAGTCTTCCTGATTAGCAGCCTATCAGGGATTGATTTTGTGATAACATTTTGGTCCATCTACCGGGAGTCTAAAGATTATTCATTCCCGAAATCAAGAAAGTTGAACTTCTGAAGGTAGCAGGAGCTCATAAAGTTTTTGAGGTTGCAATCTACCTTGGCGACTCCACACATCAAATAAAAAATTGGAAGGTGACTCCATTTCTAGAAGATCAATAGCTTGATGAAGTTTCAAGATGAGTTCCATTGCAAGAACGAATGCCAGGTGTGCCCCTATGAATCGGTCTCATATCCCTTGTTTTCCAAATCCTATGCCAAAGGTTGATTGGTTAGATGATCTTCCAATATTCAAAGATGAAAAGAAAGACAATGCTGCTCACATTTGGTTAGGTTGCATATGCATGTACGCAATCTTAAGGTTCAGTTCCTTGAAGATTGTCTCATGAGGATGTTTATGACCACTTTAGAAGGAAAGCATGGTCTTGGTATAAAATCTTGGAAAATGGTTCATTATATTCTCTTGCTGATATCCATGATGTATTCTATGACATGTATAAAGAGTGTCATCCCTCCTTATTGTTGGTCAAAGATTGTTGTAAACATTCTATGAGTTTTATTCAATGTTTGGAGGATTGTTATGATGATGATGAATTCATGGATGAAGAAATTTTAGAGGCTTTTCATAACAATACATTTCAACACCAAGAAGAAAGGATAGCATCCCATGAAATGCAGCATGAAAATCAGCAGGGGTTTACTTATGAAAATCATATTACATCCTCCGAGATTGATGTAGAGATGCAGCAAACTTGTCAGTCTTCGGATCATAATGAAGATGAAAATAATCGCAAACACCAAGAAGAAATATTGGAGGAAATTTTTTATAACCCTCAGGCAGAGGAAAAGGTTGATCATTTATGTAATTCCTTGCAACAAATTACTTCAAAGAATGATCATAATAGTGAGGAAAATTACATTGTCTATGGGAATCATGCAGAAAGGCAGTTGGATAGCATATCAAAGGAATTTTGTGTGGCTGAGAATCAGTTGTCTGAAGATATAGAATGTTATGAGAATCATCAAACTAATCATGTCTTTTTTGACCCTATAGCTGATTACATGGAAAAGATTTGTTGTTCAGATTTCCAGTTATATTTTTATCTTGAAGATCAGTTACATCTCATGCTGCCTTGGTTATTTCAGTATCTGGTTTATTTTTTCTTCAAGCATAGTCAAGAGATTCAAGTGTCAGATCAGATAGATGACTGGCTTCATTGGAAGTTTCATGTTCCTTGAGCTACAAGTGGAGATTGCAGCTGATAGGGTAGGTAGGAATGTGCAAATAAGCTCAGGGTAGGTTGACTGAGCATCTGTTTCAGTAGGTGTAGTTTGAATTCTTCTTACAGAAATCATTAAAGGCTTGAGGAGTAGATTGGGCAAAAGTTTAGAGTTTTATTCTAGAGGATGGATAGCGGCACTGGAGCTACAGGTTCTTAGTGTACCACAAGGGCACACTATCCCTAGTGGAGCCACTGTTATCACCCTAAAATTTTTGTTTCTAAACTTTGGAAAGTTTGCCTTGTTTCTAGTCATAGTCTTATAATAGGTTTTGAGTCATCTCATCTCAATAGTGTCATTCTCTTTTCCAAATAAAGTTTGACAGCCTCATTCCATGTTCTAGAAGCCTCACCATGTGTTTAGAAGCCATATCTCACATCATTTTGAAGAAATTTTGAAATTAGCTACGAATCCACATTTTCGTAGCACAGACAGTGTAAAAATCCTTTTTTGCACTACGAAATCACTAAACTAGGAGTTTCCGTAGCGCGCTACAAAACCACTAAAAAAGCCTATTTCAGCATAAAAGACTCTGTTTTCTACTTTTACTAGTCAACATCCAAAAGGGTTCCTGAGTAGCTGAGAACTCAAGTTTGAAAATTAAAAGAGGTTTTTATTCCTCACATACTAAAATACAAAAACCTCTTTCATTTTCTTCAAATTCTCTATGAGGTGGGAGAAATTTATGGTTAAACTTGGCTACAAAACTACTGAAAGGCAACCTTTGTCTTCTGGTTTTAGCAGTCTTTTTCAATATCAGTTTCTGGTCACAGGAAAAGGTATTTTGGAATTATGAAGGAGGTTTCTCTTCATCAACTCTATAGATACAATAACCTATCTCACTTTATTCATAAGTGTTATCAGTTGGGAGATAATAAGCTTTCTTTGAAACCCTAATTTCAGAGAACATATTTTTCCTGTTTTACATGTATTTTTCAAGGACAGATTTTGGACAGTTGGAGAAGTTTTTTTTAAAAAAAAGGGAGGTTTTTGTTCTAGAAAGCATGGAATACAAAAACCTCCTTCAGTTTTGTAAAATATGTCATGGATGAGAAAGTAAAGGCTCTTTCCCACGTGCTAATTTTCAAGGATCCTAAACCTAAAAACAGGGAAACATGTTCCCTAATTTCTAGGGTTTATCTTCAGCAGTAAGGTGACAACGTGGGAGGCTTCATCAAATTCGACCTCATGAGGTTGCAGCTATCAAAGAATGCATTCAATGTTTAGTTAAGGTGGTTTAGTCATAACATGGAGTTGTACTCCTAATTGTATTAGGACTCTAAGACAATCAGTTAGCTGTCACTTGTATTTAATAGTGTGTTTTATGGTTAGATTAGGTGTCAATAATAAAAATTCGAATTCTCTTGATGAGGGATGAGGGAATCCATGTTGTAAATGCTATATATAAAGCAAGAGGTCAAATTAGCAAAGGGTTCGAGGGTTTTTGGCTCAGATGCTGCTCTATGTGCAGACTGTGTATATTTTTAACCTAATGCAGAATTTCTACTTAGACAACTCAAGATTCATGAAGAGTTCTTGTATGTTCTTGTTTTGATGGCATCTTCCAGTACTTACATTGTAGTGGTGTTTACTTATGATACTCAGAACTCATCAATGATGCTCTGACTTCCTTCATAGATAAACTAATTGTGTTTCATTGTTTTATATTTGCATTTCTGCACTTGAACTCTATAATGCCTTGACTTCCATGCTAGGTAGAATGTTTTGGCTTCACTACTCAGGATTCAAAGAGAGTTTTAATGTCCTATTGTCTCATGGCTTTCCTCTTTCACTTACTTGCAGTGGTATGAATACATGTTACTTAGAACTCATCAATGATGCTCTAACTTCCTTCATGTATTTATAAACTGTGTTTCCTTGCATTGTATCTTTGTTTTGTTGATTTATAAAAAATCTCTATGCCATGACTTTCATGTTAAGCTGATCTTGCTGTGGTACTAAAACATACTTTGACTCCATAGCCCAATGGTAGCTAGCGTTCATATTTCAACTTATAAACCTATAAAATCACAAACCATAGAGTTAGCAATCTTATTCATTATCAAAATCTTTAATCTAGTGAGAGAGCCCTCTTAGGTTGAGGAGGCTAAGCCTCAGCCAAAATTTGGTTTGAAATAGTTGCTTAGAGTCTTCCTGATTAGCAGCCTATCAGGGATTGATTTTGTGATAACAGGAGGGATATACGGTAAAGAATAGAGACTAGGAGGAAGAAAAATTCCTTACAGTGTAGGTGGAAAACTTTAGTGTCATCCATGCTTGTTTACGGCCTAATGATACAGTGGCGATTGCGGCAACGCTTGAAGAAACTTGGATTGGTTTTGTTGTGAGTCCCACATTCATAGTTGGAATAATGCACCAGGGTGATTGGATGAAAGAAAGATTTGGTTCAGCTAATCTATGGTCAGGTTGTTCATGGAACTCCCAGACCCGGTTGGCGTATGCATTCATTAATAAGAGCTCTTTCTCCTTGGCGTTTCATGCATAAATATACTGGTGTATATGTGATTCTTATGGCTATTATATCCTTATTATTTTTGTTGGTTATATGTTGGTTCTACGTATGCTTTGTAACATACTTGATGTATGGATCTCATCATGTTTTGATATGCAAATGAATGTACAATGAATATATGACCTAATATATTATAATGCAGCTATTGTGATAGAGAAACAATGCATCTTTAAGGATACTTGATAAGTATGAGAACCATATGCTCAGATATGTTTTTATGACCTATGGATTACATATTTGTGACATGTTTGATGAAATGTTTGTCATGGCTAGTAGGGGTCAGATCAAGTACTTGTACCAATGATTTCATTAGTAGTCTTATTCCATTTTTATTTATCATTTATGAAATTTTCATGAAGTTATAGGCAATGACCAGATTCCTGGACTTGAAAAGTGGCACAAAATCCGAGGTCATTGACTCAGAACTAGCTGAAAAATTCCACAATCGTTGCCATGCCTTGCTCTGGGAATGATTAGAAGACCTTAGTCACAAGTATGGCTTATCATGGGAGTGAATGATGGTCTAGATCAATGAAATGTCAAGTTATCTCAGGGGTTGGTCACCTGGAAAGGTTGGTTGGTTCCTAAAGGTTCTGTAGCATGTGTAGAAGGTCAGAATGGTTTTGTTTTATTGGTTCCACTTCCTTAAGTGTACATGGGGAGTTGAATTACATCATAGTAGCCTCTTTTCACATGTATAACCCAACATATCAGTTAACTTGCGTAAATGTGGGAGGAGGGTGCTGTAGAGTGGTATCAGAGCATGGCTCACCCCTTGGATTGGATAGGCGGTGTGCGTTGGACATGCAATAATATTGGTTGCATATGTGTTCCTTATGCTTGTGGGTTATGTGTTTGTTGTGTATTCATGGTGGTGGTCATGGTTGCAGTTGTGTCACCATGTGAACGTTGATGGTGTTGTTGTTGGATGTGGTCATCATGCTTGTATGTTAGTTATGCATGTTAGTGCTTATATGTTGTTATGCATAAATTGACATGGTTATAGTTGTCGTGCATGAGATCATGGTATGTGGTTGGTATTGTCACGCATCATAACTGGTTGATAGTTGAAATGTTGTTATGTATTGATATGATTATCATTATACATGTATTGTGCTAATCTAGTTGATCTTGCAGACAATATATCCTCCCCTGAGCTATACCAAGGTATGTTGATTATGTTATGTTTTGGTTTAAGCTAACATGGTATGGTTGCAGGAAGAAGATCAAAGATGACTAGCAAGATGGTAGGCTATAGTTGATGAGACTTTTCTAATGGATCAGATGAGTGTGGTGTTGGGCACTCTTCTGATATAGAAGACACATTGAGAAGCTTGAAGGAAAAAATAAGAAGTTGCAATGCTGATAATGACATAATCATGTAGGCACAAGAGAAACAAGAAGAAGTTAATGCAGTCATTCTTCAGAGTTTGTCAGAATTGCAGAGATAGGGACCACTTAGGATCAACCATGGGAAGGAGGAAAGAACTAATGGGGTATATGGAAGTTGGTATCATGGTGGACATAGGTAGCACAATTTACTATTTTTAGCAATTTTTCGGGTCGTGAACTTCCGAAGTCATTTTGAAGCCCTAAACAACGTTTTTTTTGGGAAAACTGGGAGTAACATGGGTTCATGGATGAATGTTTCTCTTCCCAAAGTTGTAGTCCTCGGGTAGATCTTTCTAACGAGGTATTTTGCGCGTCAAACAAAGATCATATGCCAAAGTTATGACCCTAGGAAGTTGATGTACCAATTTACCCAAACGGGGCCCACGGTTTGGAGTTTCATCTTCTAGGGTTAGGTTTTTGGATGTTTATCGTTTTCCATTGTTTCTTAGCAATAAATAGGCCTTCAAGTGTTATGCTCTTAACCTGCAAAATGATACCCAAATACAGAATATGCGAAGAAAAGATACCCAGAACACAGAATAGCAATGATTTTATTATTCAGAGAGTAATGTTCACTTGCCTCTTCGAGGGGGCAACCTCCAATAGAGCAGAGCTCGATTACAAAAATAAGACACAATGCTCCTCGTGGGGAGTCTCTATCCTTTATATATGACTCATACATGCAATACCACGGGCCAATACCGTGGGTTTTATTAATACCATCTATCTAATACTACGGCCCATTTGCAACTAACTGTGGTCCCGTCATTAATTGCGGGTTAACCACTTACAAATATTAATATGGGCTTTATTGACTCTTGACTATGACGTGATCCCCTGACATAAATAAGGGGGTTAGGGTGGGACCCTAACATGCCCTCCCCTTAAGACTAGCCTTGTCCTCAAGGCTGAAGCTGCGGAAACTGCTGAAGAATAGTGGTTGGTTCCCAAGTTGCATCTTCCGGAGAGGTGTCTTTCCATTTGACGAGGACTTCCTTAATCATGCGGCCGCGCAGGTGCTTGTCTCGTGTGTCTAGAACCTGTTCGGGTTGAAGCCAGATTGACCCTTCTTCGTCCAATTCAGGTAGACTGGTTTGAACTCGGCAATTGTTCCCAATCACTTTCTTGAGGCACGATACATGGAAAACTAGATGGATTTTTGCCGTAGGTGGCAAAGCCAACTTGTAAGCCACTTCTCCAATGCGCTGAAGTACTTGGTATGGTCCGTAGAATTTTGGAGAGAGCTTTTGACAACCCTTGTCTTTGAGTGATGTTTGCTTATATGGTTGCAGCCTCAAAAAGACTTGATCCCCTTCTTGAAATTGGCGCTCTGAGCGATGCTGGTCGAACTGTTGCTTCATGCGGTTCTGAGCTTTATGAAGATTCTCTCTAAGATGGGCGAGGATGGTTGCGCGGTGTTGTAGGAGTTGATCCACTGCTTGTACTTTGGAGCACCCCTTGAGATAAGAAGTAGGGGAAGGCGGAAGTTGACCATATACTGCTTCATAGGGAGTCATTTTGGTGGTGGCATGATAGTTGGTGTTATACCACCATTCAACCAGAGGTAACCACTGTACCCAAAGGTGTTGCTTTTCTGAAGTGAAACACCTAAGGTAGGTTTCTAGACATTTGTTGACGGCTTCGGTTTGACCATCTGTTTGCGGATGATATGAAGTACTGAGTTTGAGTTGAGTGCCTTGTATTCTGAAGAGTTCCTGCCAAAAATTACTGGTGAAGATCGGGTCGCGGTCGGACACAATAGAAGTGGGCATGCCATGCAATTTGAAGATCTGATCCATGAAAGATTGAGCAACCAAAGTTGGTGTAAACGGGTGGGGTAGGGCGTAGAAATGAGCATACTTCGATAGTCGGTCCACAACCACCATGATGACTGACTTGTTCCCTGACTTTGGAAGACCTGTAATGAAATCCATAGAAACCTCCGTCCAAATTGATGCCGGAATGGGCAATGGTTGTAATGTGCCTGGTGTGTTGATGGTTTCCCCTTTGTGGCGTTGACAGACATCACATTCCGCTATGAAGGTAAGGATGTCCTTTTTCATGCCTGTCCAAAAAAATGATCTTCTGGTGCGAGCATACATCTTCTGAAAGCCCGAATGTCCTGCAATGGGAGATGAGTGCAATTCTGCCAAAATGCGACTTTTGATGGTGGATGTTGGTGAGATTACAACTCTGTCCTTGTAGCGAAGAAGATCATTCTGCCACGAGTAGCCCTTGGTGGAATTAGGATCTACCTGCAATTGAGAAATGAGTTGGGAGAGCCCGGGGTGTGAAAACCATTCCCTGCGAGCCTCTTCAATCCAGTCTGGAATGGGGAGGGAAATTGCGAGCAGAGTACTTTCCTCCTCAAATTGGCGAGATAATGCATCTGCTACACTATTGTCTTTCCCTTTCTTGTAAATGATCTCATAATCATATCCCAGCATTTTGGCTAACCATTTATTTTGTTGTGGGGAGGATAGGCGTTGCTCCAAAAAATATTTAAGACTGTGATGATCTGTGCAGATTTGGAAACGTCGCCCCAATAAGTACGGTCGCCAAGTCTCGACTGCATGTAAGATGGCCATCATTTCCTTCTCGTAGGTAGATTGGCCCAGATTCCTCCCACTGAGTTGTTGGCTTGTGAAGGCCAACGGTTGCCCTTCCTGCATTAAGACCGCCCCAAGACCTCTACCCGAAGCATCACATTCAATGACAAAGGATTTGGTGAAGTCAGGTAGTGCTAAGACTGGAGTGGAACACATGGCGTTTTTTAGAGCGGTAAATGCCTGTTGTGCTTCCTCGTTCCAGAAGAAGGAATTTTTCTTTAGGAGTTGAGTGAGGGGCTTCGCTATGCGGCCATAGTTGCGGAAAAATTTACGATAAAAGCCTGTGAGACCCAAAAATCCTCTCAAGCTCTTCAAGGTCTTAGGTTGAGGCCATTCTTGCATTGCCTGGATCTTTTTGGGGTCCACCTTGACACCTTCACGCCCCACAATGTGGCCCAAATACTCAACTTCTTCCACGCCAAACGAAAACTTGGACATCTTGACAAATAATTTATGCTTGCGGAGCAGTTGCAAGAGTAGATCTACATGCTGAAGATGTGCAACCCAAGTGCCACTTTAGATGAGGATGTCATCGAAGAAGACAAGGACAAATTTTCTGAGATATGGTTTGAGAATGTGATTCATAAGGCTCTGAAAAGTAGAGGGGGCATTACAAAGACCAAATGGCATGACCAGGAACTCATAATGGCCTTCATGAGTTCTAAAAGCCGAATTGGGAATGTCGACTTCCTTCATGCGAATTTGGTGGTAGCCTAAGCGAAGATCCAACTTAGTGAAGAATTGAGCCCAATTGAGTTCGTCCAACAAATCGTCAACCACCGGGATGGGAAATTTATCTTTGACTGTCAACTTATTGAGGGCCCTGAAGTCGGGACACATCTGCCACTCCCCATCTTTCTTGAGCACCATGACCACTAGGGATGAATAAGGACTAATGCTGGGACGAATGACACCTGCTTCCAACAGTTCCTTGATGATTTTTTCTATTTCATTCTTTTGGGTGAACAGATATCTGTATGGCCGCACATTTGGGGGTTGGGCCCCTGGAACCAAGGTGATGCTATGATCATGTTCCCCTCGCGAGGGTGGAAGCTCATGAGGCTTGTCAAAGACCGACCGATGGTTATTTAAAATCTGTTGCATCTCATGATGAATTGGCAGAGACATGGTTTCGACTACCTGGATGGCATTAAATTGAGCTACTACTCCATGATGGCCCTTTTTTAACAATTTTTCCATCCTATGCGAGCTGATGATAGAGGGGGCTCCCGCCTGGAGTCCACGGAGGGTATGTGTGGAGTTGTTCTACTTAAAACTCATATATAACTCCTGGAAATCCATTGTGATTGGCCCAAGAGTGCGGAGCCATTCAGCGCCGAGGACAATATCGCAACCCCCCATTTGTATGGCAAACATGTGGGTTTTCAACTGATAATCCCCCATTTGAATTTTGACATTTTCACAGCGGCCTTCACATTTCATTGTGCCCCCATCCACAATTTGGACTTGGAAGTTAGAAACTGCTCGTACAAAACAATGCGTTGCTTCTGCGATTTTTTGATGGATGAAATTATGGATACTTCCACTATCAATCAAGACTACTACTGGGCGATGTTTAAGAAAACCCCGAATTTGGAGAGTTTGAGGGGAAGAAATCCCTGCCAACGCATGCAGTGAAATAACTGGTTCGTCAGAGACATTCTCCTTTGGGTTGTCTTCTTCTAGCACCTCATGTTCCTCAAGTGGTGGATCTTCCTCTGTTGAGCTGTAGTCAGTGGCATCTATTTGAAAAAAATTGGGCTCCTTGCATTTATGACCTGGGGAGTATTTTTCATCACAATAGTAACATAGTCCTTGCTTCCTTCTGTCAGCCATTTCCACAGGTGACACCTTTTGGACCTTAAGTGTTTGAGTCGTGTTGTGAGCCTGTGGGGGACGAACTTTAGCGGGGAAATTTGGGCGACTGTATTGGGCTGCTAATGCACGTTCCACCTTACGAGCTACCTAGCAAGCCTTCGTCCACGTGGGAGGGTGGTGAAGTAGAAATTGAGCTTTGATGGCTTCTTTAAGACCACTGATAAAACATTCTGTGTAGAACTCATCTGTGAGACCCCTAGTGCGGAAGGCTAAGGCTTCAAAAGCGGTAATATATTCATCCACTGTACCAGTCTGTCGGAGCTTAGTGAGATGACCCAAAAAAGAGTCTTCCTGTTCAAAGCGATCTCGAAGAGCTTTGGTAAATTGGGTCCAAGTCCTAAAAGGTCCATTGCAACGCTGATGCCATTCCCACCATTGCCACCGTTCATTGTCCAAGTACATGCTCCCCAACATAATCTTAGTCGCATTATCTGGGATATGATGCAAGTAGAAATACTTATCCATTTGTGCTAGCCATGCGGACGTGTGAGAACCGTCAAATTTATGCACATCCAACTTGGGAGGTCGGTGACTGGGTGGTGGATGGGTGTGCCAGACGTGAGGAGAGTGGCTAGACTCACCCTCATTGTATTCATGGCCATTATACGCCTCCTCGTGGGCTTGCTCCTTGCCCGTTGGGAGGAATTGCTGTATCTGGAGACTTAGTCCGCAAATCTCAGTTTTGATGGAGTTCACAGTTTCTTCCAGTTTTTCCATCCTTTCATTGGCCATCGCTTGAGCTCTAGTTTCTACCATACACCAACCTGATGAAAAATTGGGACCGCCTAAAATTTTTTACTAATAAATTGAATGGTATCACCTTGCTCAGCTCGTGTCCTGATTCTGATGGGCTAGATCACCAATAAGCGCCCTGGAAGATCTCAGACTTTTTTTTTTTTTTTTTGAAAACTCCTAACAGAGTTTTACTCCTTCTTGATCAATACTGCAGTCGCCAAATCCTCAAAATGTCAATGCTGCCAAAAGTCCTGCGAAAAGTATACCCCGGTATAGGAACCCTTCACAATAACTCCGATCTGGTGGGTCTGAGAGATCTAAATGGTGGAACAACTACTGCGGCGGATCTGATGGATCTGCGGGACTGATGTCTGCTGCTGCTGCACCTCTTTGCACACGCAGATCGGGAATAGATGATGTGTGATCCCCCGATAGAAAAGGAAACTATGGTCGTGAGGAGTGTCAGGTGCTACAGATTGCAATATACATAAGGGTCTGGCAGTAGTACTCGGCCCAATGTTTTAGGGCTCTAACTAAGGAGGATCGACCGTACCCTTAGCCGTACAACCTGACTTCCCTATCGTATGGGCAAGTAATCTCTCCGAGTGCTGTTCTCGGTGTACTGTAGCCACAAGACGGCTGACGGTTTATCTATGGCGAGGTTTCAAGGGAGCCTAGGGGGCTTCCGATATACCCAGAGGGTACGTGGAAGACAGTCCATGCGCGGTTCTGTCTAATGCGCTACTACTCGAAGGGGTACCCACAGGGGTTACAAGGGAGTCCAATAGACGTGACCACCTCTTGTATTTCCTACGTGCATGCCTCCCCAAATCTGCAAGTTTATGCGCTCAACGACAGATCCCGTGGTTTAAAGACGCCGTAACACGTCTCTAGCCGAAAAAAAAAAAAAAAAATTGCTAAGAATTGGAGATCCCACCGGCCCTGGAAAGTGCTCTGATACCACTTATTATGCTCTTAACCTGCAAAATGATACCCAAATACAGAATATGTGAAGAAAAGATACCCAGAACACAGAATAGCAATGATTTTATTATTCAGAGAGTAATGTTCACTTGCCTCTTCGAGGGGGCAACCTCCAATAGAGCAGAGCTCAATTACAAAAATAAGACACAATGATCCTCGCAGGGAGTCTCTATCCTTTATATATGACTCATACATGCAATACCACAGGCCAATACCATGGGTTTTATTAATACCATCTATCTAATACTACGACCCATTTGCAACTAACTGTGGTCCCGTCATTAATTGCGGGTTAACCACTTACAAATATTAATATGGGCTTTATTGACTCTTGACTATGACGTGATCCCCTGACATAAATAAGGGGGTTAGGGTGGGACCCTAACATCAAGCCTCATTGTAACACAGTTCAGGGGCATGTAGCCACCACATCTCTTCTTAGAGATAAGCTACCATCGCCCTAGCTGGTTTATTTCCATTTATGTTCGTAGGCATATTCCAGTATTTTACATTAATGAAATGAAGTATTATTTCCGCTGCATCTTTGTGTTTATGGTTATCTCTGTAATTTGTTGCATTCCTATTTAAATCCAGATCAGTGGTATCAAAGCGGTCTATTTTTTCTCTGTTTTCCTTTGCATGTCTCCAACGAGGTCGGGATATAAGGAGTTAGGGCTTGAACTGGTCAAACCTTCACAAATCCCGACGGCCTCCCATGGCGAATGAGAAGAAAGATGAGGGGGTAGGAGATCCTATCAAAATAGTGCTCGAAGAAGCCCTCGAGGGAAAAAGGAACGCGATGATGGACAACTTTGCCTAGATCCTTTAGAGGCTACCCAGGGGCGATGCATAAGCTTCCAACAGCTACTCTGGAAACACCACACCGTTTAAGGTACAAGTTAATTTTGAAATCCCCATATTCAAGGGTCAAATAGATGCAAATGGCGTCGATAAATGGTTAAATATGCTAGAGGGTTATTTTTTTTGTTCATGAATTTTCCAGATGGGAAAAGATTATTTTTGCTCTTCTCAAAGCAGCCCCCCACATCAAGGACTGGTGGGAAACCTTCTGCAAGTAGAAGGATGAAAGTACCGGCTCACTGTTTTCAGCCGCACCCGCTTGGAATTCATTATGGGTTGCCATCAAGGAGTAGTACTACCTTGTCGGAAGCTATGAGGGTCAATACATAAAGTGGACCATGCTGCGGCAGGGAAGGGACCAAGATGTGTCAGAGTTTACCAATATCTTCCATACCCTTCGCAAAAAGTTGGGTATCAAGGATTTAGAGGAGCATTTGATACTCAAATACTACAATTGCCTGCACAAGTACATCTAATAAGAAATAGAATTCCTGAACATCTCCTTGCTCGGCATGACATACCGATATGCCGTCAAGGTTGAGCAAAACTTTAAACAGAAGAAGCGATACTTTGGATCTGTGAATCCAAAGCAAGGGAAAGGTGCCCCCAAACGACAGAACAAAGGACAAAGCCAAGGCGGGGCGGCCCAAGACAACTCGCCAAAGTAGCAAGCAAAGAATAGTGCTGCGAATCCGAAAAAGGACACGTGAAAGTGGTGTGAGTTCCATAAGCCCTCCACCCACAACACAAGTGAGTGTCGGGCCAAGCAGTCACTGGTGGCCGAGCTAAAGGTTTCAGAATCAGATGCATGTTTCGACTCAGAGTCAGAACCTGACAAGGGGAATAAAAAAGGGGATTAGATTATCGATGTGGAGCCCAACTCCACCGTTGTCACCACGAAGATCTAGAAGGAGGAACCCGAAGATCCAGAGGAGGAGGAGCGTCTCTTCCACTCCTAGATGTGGGTAAAGGGCTCCTCGCTATAGTTCATTGTCGATAGCGGGAGCCAAAAGAACCTCATTTCGGCAGAGGTCATGAAGTGGCTGGGCTTACCGACCACAACACATCCACAACCATACACCATTGGGTGGCTTCACCAAGGATGGGATCTTCGTGTGAGCCAACAGTGTCGCCTTCCATACAACATCAAGCCCTTCACGGATGAGGTATTGTGTGACATTGCACCCCTTGAAGTTTTTGATGTATTATTAGGAAAACCATACTTGTGGAAGCGACATGTTGTGTATGAATCAAGGCCCCGTGCTGTTATTGTTACTTTGGGAAATAAGTTGTATAGGAGAGGTAGCACCGCCTACCGCCATCTCTTTGGTTACTACAAAACAATGCAGTAAGCTCATTTCCAAAACCGGGAAATTTGTTTTCCTGATGATACGACCTCAAGGAAAGAAGAAGACAGTGGCCACGACCTCCAGAGAGGGCCCCTCCACACGACAACTACAGATGGACAAGGTTGTGGAGGAGTACGAGGAAATATTCACCTCCCCCGCAGGGTTTCCTCTGCACTGTCAGGTCAAGCACTCCATCAATCTAACCCCAGGTGCGCCGCTGCCAAATGGACCAATATATCAGCGCTCTGTTCTGGAGAATGATGAAATAAAGAGGCAGATTCAGGAGCTGCTACAGAAAGGTCATATCCATCTGAGTTCATCGCCCTGTGGGAGCCCGATCGTGTTGGTGTAGAAGAAGGATGGGACTTGGAGACTCTGTATTGACTATCGGGCGCTGAACAAGATCACTGTTCGTAATAGGTACCCGATCCCATAGATTGATGACCTCCTGGACCAACTAAAGGGTCAAAATATTTTAGCAATATCGATTTGAAGTTAGGATATCACCAGGTACCAATCGAACCCTTCGATGTGTGGAAGACTGCCTTCAAAGCCAAGGAGGGCCTTTTCGAATGGTTGGTTATGCCTTTCGGATTGATGAATGCTCTTGCAAACTTCATGAGGCTAATGGATGAGATCTTGCAGCCATTCACCATCTCATTTGTAGTGGTATACTTGGATGACATCCTGATCTTCAACTAGAGTTGGGAAGAGCACCTCCAAGACATCCGACAGTTTCTCCAAACACTGTAGCAACACAAGTTATGTGCCATTTTGGAGAAATGCACTTTTGGCATGACCTAGGTTCAATATCTGGGATACATTATTGATGAACAGGGGGTGCATGTGGATCCAGCCAAGATCCAAGTCATTCGGGATTGGCCATCTCCAACCACTCTGATAGATCTCTGCAGCTTTCTAGGTCTTGCCAACTTCTACCGCAGGTTCGTGTTTGGATTTTCTCATATCACTTGGCCCTTGAGTCAAGTCACCAAGGGAGGAGTGAAAGAAAAATTATTTTGGTCTGAATCTCAATAGAAGGCATTCACAGAGTTGAAAGATCGCCTCTGCTTGGCACCAATGCTCACATTACCAAACTTGCAACAACCATTTGAGGTCGAGACAAATGCCTCTGACTATGATATTGGGGTAGTCCTTACTCAACATGGGCATCCAGTGGCATACCACAGTGAGACACTTTCAGACATAGTCCAGAAGTATCCCACTTATGACAAAGATATGTATTCCATTGTGCAGGCCTGCTGACAATGGAATCATTACATTTTGGGCAAGGAAACAGTCATCCACATAGACCACCGTCCCCTGCAGTTCATTTAGACCCAAGGGAAATTGCAGAATGATCGCCATCAGAAGTGGCCCACATACCTGCAACAGTTCCATTTGAATATCAAGTATAAGAAGGGAAACACCAATAACGTTGCAAATTGCCTTAGTCGACCACCGATCATGGCGTTAACCACAGTGCTCAACTCTTGTGGGCATGAGACTTTTGATTGGCCACTTCTCTACAAAAGCGACCCAGAATTCGGCCACACATACCAGACACTCATGGGGGGTTAGCATGTTCCACATTTTCACCTTCAGGATGCCTTGTTATGCCACCTGGGTCACCTTTGTGTTCCTTCAAGCGAGCGTGCCAAGATGATTTGGGAAGCACACTACAGTTGGCCTGCTGGGCATTTCGGGGTTGAGAAAACAGTGATAGTACTGCAAAAGTATTTCTGTTGGCTTAATCTTCGACAGGATGTCGGGAAGTACATCCGATCATGCACTGCTTACGCCATTTCCAAACCGACCATCAAGAAGCAAGGCCTTTATACCCCACTGACTACCCCTAGTCGACCTTGGGAATCCATTTCCATGGATTACATGTTAGGCCTTCCTTCCACTAAGCATGGAAATGACTATGTTTTTGTGGTCATCGACAGGTTCTCGAAGATGACCATTATGGCGGCCTGCAAGAAGAATATCATAGGAAAAGCCACTGCTAAACTCTTCTTTGAACGAGTATGGGTACACTTTGGGATCCCATAGTCTATCATCTCAGATCGGGACAACAGGTTCCTTAGTACATTTTGGTCCAGTCTCTGGTCAATGCTGGACACCAAACTCACTAAGTCCACAGCCTTCCATCCTCAAACTGATGGCAAGACAGAGGTTGTCAACAGGATGATCGTACACATTTTTCACATGTACAACTCAAAGAATCCACACACATGGGACGAGAGCCTCCCCTATGTTCAGCAAAGCTACAACCGAGCTCTCCACATCTCTGTGGAGTATTGAAGAAGGTATGTTTTCATTGACTATTTTGTCATCTTTTCTTTAGAACTCGTAGCGCATAGTACCCATTTCAAAGCTTTGAAATGTTGATGTTCCGACACTTCTCTTTCAAACCTGTTCCGGAAGTCATCCACCTCACTTAACCCATCATACGTAGGCAGATCCCTTACCTCTGTCGATACGCAATGCAGCGATCTCATCATCATGTTACAGTTTAGTGTGGTTACCTCGTGTAACCGGTTCTACCATCGTTCTATCTCTTCGTCATAATCCGATGTGTAGGAGCTTTTGCACTCCCATGATATTCACCCATTCGTGGTTGGGTTCACCTAGTCTTGTTCTCGCGCGGTTATCTTGTAGATGCAATCCAAATCGTCGTCATTGTCATAGTCACGCACTAGCTCTATGTAGCACGATCCTTCTGCAGGGTCCAAAGGTACAACTACGCGCAGAGACTTCTTCTCAAAAATCATCTTGCGCTTCTTCAAATTGATCACCCCATTCATGTCAGTGGCCCAATCTATTCCTAATAGCACGGGGTAGGGATTGTTGTCATCAACAATCTCTATTACTTCGAAATATGCTAGCGCGCTTGCTCCTTCGATATCCACTGTGATTCCCTGCAATCTCCCCATAGGTAGGATCTTTTGCTGGTTCGCCATTCGCAGTTGGATAGGAGACCATTGCAGTGTAGGCCTTCCCATGTGCTCCCATGTTTGCTTCGGTAGGACGTTCGCGTCCGATCCTAGATCCATAATCACTTGGTCCATATCATATTCTCTAATCCACGCAATCAATGTCATCTCCCTTCTCGTTCGTGTTGTGTGCTTTCCGAGCTTCAGGACTACGTGCGGTTCTCCTGGCGCGGTCCCAACGTATCTATTTATGAGTTCCTACAGCCCCTTTATAGACTTGCTGTCGCGCAACAGCTTCATGCATGTTTCCAGTAATGTTGTGAGCATTGATGGGTCCATTTCTGACTCCGGTCTGTCTTTACTTCTTAAAGTGGAGAAATCAGCGAAGCTCTTCTTAGCTTCCATGAAGGTTTCCTTAGCACACTCCAACTCAAACTCTGGTTCCTTCATTGGAGCCTTGCAAACCCAAGTACTTTCTTTAGGCTACTTGCCTTTGTCATCTCCTGTCATAATTCCACTTCGGAGCACAATATTCACATTAGGGTCTTCCTTGCACAGCGTAGACCTCATCAATAGCAAGTTCTAAGTCGAGGGAGGTTGGAGTGCTCCTTTATTGTGCAACCTCGCTATCAGGGTGGGACAATCCTCTGTCTCATGATCAAACAATGTACAATACAAGAATGATGGCCGCATTGGATTTGTACAATCGCGGGCATAATGTCCTGTCCCTCCGCAATTGTAACATATCAGCTATCCACGACCTCTTCCTGGTCCTCCCCCACCTCGGCCTCGTCCGCGCCCCTAAAATCCGGTTTACGACATCCCTACGTTCTGGTCAAGGGCCCGCGTTTCAGCCTGAACTCTGTAGGTAGGATTCTGATCCATCCTTAGCTCATAACTTCTACAGGTGCACTCATCATGTCCCATTGATCTACAAAAATTACAGAACAATTACTGTGAATTCTACTTGTACTTTTGTAATAAATGGCAGTTATCTGTAGCATGCTTTCCTCCTATCTCACAAATCGTGCACCATAATGCAGGCACCGCGCTCGCTCCTGCTTGTGCCTTCGGTCTTAATGGCATTGGTCCTCCTTCTGCGAGGTAATTCACGAACAGTGAGTAGTGGTCCTTGTCATGTCCCTGACCCTTGCACTTTACGCACCATACCTCATCGCGCACTTCTTGGAGAGCTGTCATGTCCTGTTTCAAACTCTGCATCTCAAGGTACAAGTTTTTCAATTACGTGTGAATTTGCTGAACACCCAGGTTGGGATCCTATATCAGGGTCTCGTGCAATCTCATCGCAACCTCCAAGGCCTCGGCCTAAGTTGTTAGCCTCTGTTGTGACAGCGCGTTCCTTAGATGCGGTGTTAATGATGCTACAAACCATTCGCGGTGTTGTCCATCTGTCAACGTCATGTTAGCTTCACGAATTGTGCACTTCAGTCTCTGATCCAACTCCCAAGGGGTCTCGCCTGGTAGCATTGTGATTTCCTTGAATCCAATGATCGACTGTGCCTCTGACTTCGGCCTGCTAAATTCTTTGTTTAGCGCAGTTTGAATATCTACGATCCCCGCATTCAGATTGTCATTGGAATGCTTAATGTACCAAGTCAGCGTGCGATCCTAGAGAGCACTGACCAACGTCACTTTCTTTATATTGTCATCTGTGACTCCCTGCGCTTCCCATATAGTTTTTATCACGAACCAAAACTGGTCTAGATCTTCATTCCCTACTCCCTTGAACACTGGCAACTTTATCGCGCTCGCCACATTGATTCGTGGTGGTGTCGAAGGTGGTATGGGTGAAGATGGGGGTGAAGATGGTGAAACTAGCGGTGGTGTGGGTGGGGGTGGTATGCACAGAATCCTTTGCCTTATCAAATTTATCACACTTCTCGGTGAGATCTTCGTTAGCTCATCTTCGCCCACTAGCGGAGGTGAAATCAAGGGGCTAGATTCTAGTTTTGTACTACCTTCGTTTTTGTAGGTTCTCCCACTTCGCATAGCCCCAAACATCAACTTATTTGCATAACCCATTTTTCACACAGTAGCATTTTAATCCAAGTGTTCAAAGATTTAACGTACTTACCTCGTAGCCATTTGAGGAAGCAGTGTTCTGCCTCGCTATAGCTGACTGAAGTATCTACCGCAAACATGATGATTAATCCTCCTATAATTCGATCAAGCCAGTGATCAACAACATGCATGATCTTATCCTACCCTTCTAATTTTCCCACCAATTTTGGAGACCACACAATAGGTGTATCGAGCTTACACCTTCCTTGGCTATTTGCTAGCTTTGCGATCCACTCGTGTAGATCAGTAGGGAAATATGCGAAGAAACTTTCGTGGATATTTGTGTATAAGTAGCATTCTAAACACTCTTCCTTTGATAGTCATGGATTCCTGTTTTTCTGCGCCACGAACTCATGAATCTTTCTATCCAACCAATCTTCAATTCCTTTCTTCATTGGATTCCAGTGATACGACATCATACATCTCTATGCAGATCCCGGTCCTGGAAACAAAACCATTTGTTGGCTGGTTGGGGCTTGGCCCAGGTTCAGAGTTAATTAGCCAAACAAATCCCTGTACTACTGGCCCTTTCGGAAACAGTCTACAGAGCGCGGACTAAAGTCTCACCCGAAGTAGTATGGGGGGGTGTTGGAACCAGGTTTCCACACCCTTGAGATGTCTGAAGGTTTTATTCAGTCCAAATTCTCGTCCCTGCATGTAGGTTGCTTCGTGCACTTCCCTGACCTTCGCACCCTGATATACTTGCCTTCGTGCAACCCTAACTAGGGGTTGTGGGGCTTCCATGCTGCTGGAGCAGCGCTCTATACTATTTCCCTAAGTTTTACCTGAGATCTTACTTATCTTCCTACACTAGTTAGTTATCTTCTCGTAAATGGATGCCTTACTTTATATTTCATTATACAGCATATTCATATGAGTTCGCGCAACAAATAAACAGTACACTTGCAATTTATACCCAATAATACATTAAATAGGAAAAGATACACAAAAATATGATAAAACTTCTCTTTGTTGATGTTTCCAACAGTTACAGACTCGACCTGCCCTGCGCACTCAGTTGCAGACTGCTAGGACCCTGCGCACTCAGCTGCAAATCCTTCTCCTACTCTACGACCAAAATACACACTTTACACTTCGACTCAATCTCTTTGACTCATCATGCTTCTATTCTTTCTATTAGCTATATATTATCTTCTACACTTAGAGCTTCACTCTATTTATACAATCCCATGGTCCATGGACCATGGGTAGGTCTATCAAGCTTACATTACATTACAAAAACAAGGGTGGAAAACCTTGTGACTCTATTATGACTTCGCACTCTGCGCCCACAATTCACGGAGTTTTTACAAAGGACTTGGTCAAAACTTGAGCTTTAAGCCCCAAAACATGCCTTGGGGGGATTCCATGCCCAACAAAATCATAAGAGGTAGAAAATAAAGGAGAAAACCACGCTTGCAATCTTTTGGCCCCTTTGAGGATTCTGACACAGACACCGAAACCCCTATTCTATGTTGCTCGATCATAGCACTATTCTGGATGCTCGGTCGTTTTAGGCTCCCACTAAGCTGTCCCTTAGTCGTTGCACTGTGCTTGGTGGCTGCAGGAACTCTTCTGACACAATAACTTGGTCTCTGTTGCTGTTGGTCACTAGTCGCAAGAAAAGGTACATGGTCCCATTGAACTCTCCCCACTGTTCTGGCTGTTGGTCTACTCAGTCGTTGTAGGCTGCTCACTACTACTGCCTGCTCTATTGGGTTCCCTATTGGTTTGATTGGTCATTTTAGGCTGTAGGCTACTCCTGCCTGCTTGGTCATTGCTCGTTGTTCATAACTCTCCCCACTACTCGTTGGTCTTCTCGGTCGCTGGCTGATATGCTCGGTCACTCCAACCGAGTTATTTTGCCTGCATTTGGATTCTTCCACACTGGAAAAACTACTCACACCCTATCCTGCTTTAAAAAAATGCCTCTTTTCTTTCTCAGCAATGCGAACCGCTAGATCATGAAGGATTTCGTGTATTTTAACAAAGGAAACCCTTCCAGCGTGATCCACTCGAACCACCTCAATCAAGAAACGATTCCTTAGGGTCAATATAATTGTGGCCATTATCATGTAAATAGTTGTCTCTGCTACATTTAACCATACTTTCTGCTCTCCATATGTCTATGAGCTCTTCACAATTGATTACTTTATCTTTATGATAAGCTGCTAAAGATAGAAATAAAATCTTCAGATCCAAGTTCAAAACATTATAACTCCATTTTAGACGTTGAAATAGTTCTTTGTCCACCGTAGGGTGCAACTCATAAAATTCCTTAGGAACGTTTCACATATTTCTAAAGAAATCTCCCACTGATATCGATTAGTATGTTGTGAAAATGTAGCAACGATTATAGTTATGGCCACGGGAAAACCCTTGCACTCCTTCATGATTCTCCTAGAAAATGGCTCTATTTCCTATGAAACATATTCATTTTGATTTCCAAATTATCTGTTGCGAAACAACTCCCAACCCTCCTCTTCCACCAACGGTTCCACTAATATTCTCTCTTGCACATTCACTGCCGTACACAACTAGTCATCCTGAGTGGTGAGAACAATTTTAGAACCTTTTTCTTTCAAGGACACTCATAGCTTTTGAAGCTCATCACTCCTCCATGGATTGGCCATCCACATATCATCTAATATAAGAAGATATTTTTTATTCTTTAAAACATTTTGCAACCTGTCTGTTCGCATTGTGAAATTCTCTGGAGGGCTTAATTTCAATCTTTCAAAAACATCCTTTTACAGATATGAGATGTCGTTACTAAAGACTATTACCTTAATAATGAGGTCAAATGAATTCTTTACCTTCTGGATGTTGTTTATGGTGTCAAGCAGTGACGTTTTACCAATACCCCCATGCCAATCATACCAATTCTTTGAATGTTTCTATTTTGATTGGTTAACAATCTTTCAACAAGCTCCCTCTGTTCAAATCGCTTTACATCTGCAATAATACCAGTTTCGATGATCAGAAGTAGTATTTAGGTGCATGCAGTAGGGTCCCTGTATTGCTCGCTGCTAGGAAAGTCGAGTTGCACCCTTTGTGAGTGGAGTTGAACAAGAATTTGGTTCCAATTTCTGATATCTTTGTTGATTATATAGCGGCAGAGGCACTTGGGATAACAACCAAGGTAGCTTTTGTGTTGCTGGTGATCCTCGTATTGTTGGCCAATAGAATCAGAACTTACTCTTAGTGTCTCTGTCGTCTCCAACCAAGCCTTAACTATTCTTTTAGGGCTCTGTTGCGCTTGATTGAGCTCCATTTTTATATCATCTATTTCATTGCCCAGATCTCCGACATATTTTTTCATCTGGGTAACAATCTGAGGCAAACAAATGAGAACCTTCACCGATGCAACAATTTTTTTTCAAGAGTCTGATCAGACCTTCGCTCAAGAGATTGGCTACACATGAAGCACAATGCTTTCACGGGCCATTGGCTTTATACGAGAATCACAAAGGGTGAGGTTTGGAAAACCAAAATAAACAAACAAGCCCCAAATCATACGGGCAGGGCAAGATTTAGATTTCTCTTCTACCCGGTAAAAATCAGCAACAAAATTAGGATTTTTCCTCTCGCTTAAATTCGGCTAAGGCTATGTAGATGGGCTCTCGAAGTGAATGCATCACGAAGTAGGAAACCATTTATAATTCATTTATCTTGTGGTTTTTTATCACCTTGTTTCCATGTAATTTCGAGATAAATTCGCACTGGAATACCTGGAAAGCAACTTGATTTGACGACCATTAGTACTTAGTTGCTGTGAACCAACTTGGATTTACACAAGGTACAACAGAGACCTCACAAAAAAAATCCAAAGATTTCCTACTTGATTCAAGGTTCCCGTCATGAACAAACCGTGGTTCAAACTATGCATCTGCGACAATAGACATGGAAAGTCATAGTATTATTGAATTTTTGTGTTGCTTCTTAATTCTCTTTATAGAATAAAAAGATCATTCATGAATATTTAATTTATGTCTGTTTCTTGTTTCCAGACGGGAAATATTGACCATTATGTTGTTTATTTTGAGAATAATTCGTTGGGAACCTGTGTTAGATATGTGTTTGTTTTTGGAGATTGATGGAGTCGAAAATCTAAACCCTTTTCAAGCCTATTGACCCTATTCAAAATTCTCCCATACCTATTTTTATGTCACTTATTTCTAGTGATATCAATGATCAATTGAGTTGTAATAGTTTTTCCATATTGTAGAAAATTTTCAGTTTTATATAGCTAACATTATGCTTTTGCGATAAATTTTCAAGTGACATTCGCTTGCCACTACATCCCCGGCTATGGTTTTGAGGGTGGACGTCATCCTAACATGTATGATAAATGGGGCCGATCAGACATTACAAACGAGGTACCATAAACATGGATTTTGCATACATATCCTGGTGGATCAAGTTTGGCTGAGAGTTAAATACCACTTGGTTAGAGCTCTGGTGCCATAAACTTGGGTTTAAGAGTGTTGGTAGACAATTTATTAAGGGATTGTCAATAAGCACATTCCTAATGAGTCAAAGCCTCAATAGGTTTTAGTGGACTATCTTTGTGCAATGTGGGCATTGTACGAATCGAATTAGTCTTCTGCAATTTCGAGCTCTCTTTCGTGTTCAAAGGCTTTGCGTTATTTTCTTGGCATTATGGCCTTCACTGAAGTTGGAATTCCCGTGTCTATACTTGCAGCTAGGAGCAGAGTTTTCAAAGGGTGTTAATATAGAGTTTGGGGGAAGCAGATTGTTAGAATCTACCAAAGAAAATTTGGTGAGTTTCCGATGTCTCCAGGACCGTGAAAATTCACGTTAAATTTGAAAAATGTTAGGTTATCGTTTTGCAATACTCTGAGAGAATTGTTGATAATGACTCAGATTAATTTTTTGATGAGAATGCTCTCTGTGTTGGGTTTGTTAAGTGTGGATACTAATATTGATACACCTTTTAATTTGGATCTGAAACTCGCATTTGATGAGTTTTTCTTAGATCTCCCTACGAGTAAACTCTGGTTTAATTCGTGATTTTATTTCTTAACAAAAAATTATGGATATTGTGGGTAAATATAAAAATAACATTAAGGTTTCAGTGTTAAATCAAGGTGAACATGTAATTACTTCAAATGGGGGAAAACATAAGTAATCTCAATGAAATGTTGCAGGGTCGAGTTTTAATGCTTTGAATGCAATCCTGTAGAAGTAGACCAGTAGAAGTTAACCACAACTAAGTCGGAAATCAACCTATCTTTCCATTTCCACAAGTCCTGTGAGCAATGTCCTGACCTCGACTCCATATTGTCTACTTTTAAATAGCGAAGGGGTCAGAGTTCTATTGGAATTCAAAATGCAATCTTATAGGGAATTTTGTTTAGTAATCGATATAAAAACTCTATGTTTTCCTGTAACATTTACGACGAAAATTTTCAGGAATTTAACTCTCTAAAATTTGCGAAATTGGAAGTATACCCTTACCAATACAAACCCAATGCACCTTCCCCATTTAAGAAAAACCCTACTTTCACTAGATATTGTAGGTATCCTTTTCTTCATAAACAATTTTTATACCCCTTTATTTTTTTCATTAACTTTGAGCTCCATTTTCTACACCTACTAATATAAAAACCCTTTACCTCCCTTTACATGTTCAATATATTATGTCATTTTTTCCTCAATATATATCTCCCAAGATGAACGCGCATGGTATGGTATTTCTCCCTATTGAAGCCCCCGTGTACTAAAATGTGCCCTATAAGTCAATTTATCCTATTGTTTTCATCCAAAAAGTGCTAAGATAAACAACAAATTCTATAATGATCCTTTCTAGATCACTAGCTCTTATAGACGAAGCCACAAACTCCTTGAGTGAAAGGTCACTAATGATGAACCAACTCCCCTTTGAAAATCAATGATGCATGCTCTCAACTTTTGCTCTTCTGTTACACTAAATAATCTAGATAATCTCCACCTCAGGTCTTCTAATGAACCATCTTAACTAATATTTCCTCGGCTTCTTTAGCTAGCTTAATTGGTTGTGATTCCTTGCATTTTTCCATGGTTCCTACCATGTCCTCCTCAAATTCCTTCATAAAATTTATATAGCTGATCTTGTAGGCATTATAAAAAATATTCCTTCGTGAATTGTTTCCAACAAATCTAGCTTGTAAATGTCATCAAAAATATTCCTTGGAATATTGCATGGAGCAATATTCTTATACTTGAGTTTGTTGTATGTTCCTCTATTGAATCTATAATTCCTCATAGTATGCCAATACCATCTATCCTTATTTTAAAATCTTCAATATCCTTCCAAAATATGTCCTGATCTTGTAGAAATTGTATGCATATTTCTTTGTGAAATGTTCCAACAAATCTAGCTTCTAACTATTATAAAAATCTACCTTGAAATCTTACATGGACTAATTTTCTTATACTTGAGTTTCTTGTATGTTTTGCTATTGAATATGTATTTCCTCAAATATGCTAGTGAATATCATCTAGCCTTGTTTGAAAACCTTCAATATCCTTACAAAATCTACCCTCGTATTATAGTTGTCATTACTCTGTTGTAACTTAAATTATTCATGAATGTCATACATACTCTTAGTAAAATTGTCTACATCATTTCTCATTTTAATATATATTTCTAGCAACTTACCCAATTCCACAACGCCCTTTGGAAACCTTCATAAACTACCTAAAATGGACTTCTACCACTGGATCTATTCATTGAATTGTTTTAAGCAAGTTTAGCTTGGGCTAAAGCCAAATTATATTAGCCTAGTTTGTCTCTAATCAAACTTCTCAACAAATTTCTAAGATTATGATTAACCACATCTAGTACCAATGATCTAGTTTCTCTCAAATCAAACTTCTCAATGGATTATGACTCTAGTTAACCACCTCATGTTTCATCTATCTATGCATGATACACTAAGTTATATTGCACATGAAACCCATCCTCTTCCAAAGAGTTCTCCAAAAATGTTTGAGGAATATCTCATTTCCATTTGAAGTGATACTCTTTGGTTGTCCATGTAACCTCACAACCTCTTTAGAAAACAACAGGGCGACATGAGTAGTGTCATTAGACATCTTGCATGGCGTGAAGATTAACATTTTAGAAAATCTATCCACTATAGTCAACATTGAAGCATCACCTCTCAATCTCTTGGGAACCCCAATAAAATTGGCACTTGTGTCTTCCCATGGATTCTTGGATACTAGTAAAGTAATATATAAATCATTGTTTTAACTCCTTTTGGACAATTAACAAATTCTTGTAGTACTGAACAAACTCCTAAGTGACTTCTTTATTGATATTGAACCAAAAATATCTTTCATCCACTAAAGTTTTAAGTTATCTTATCCACTCCAAAGTGTCCACCTAAAACTCTTCTATATAGTGACCTTCTGATTCTCAAACAAAAATCCCTCTTAAATATGGAAATCTAATATGGTATCATATAGACGATTATTTGCAAATTCTCCATGCCTCTGTAAAATCTATATCTTCTACCTACACATCCTTCATGTTATCCAAACCAAGTAACTTGATAACACCTCCACTCGTTTATGTACTGAGTAAACATAAATTCTCTTTGGCAACCAATAATATCTACATCTCTTTATATATAAATCCTTATTATAAACCAAAGACTTCTTCCCTGCATCATTCAAATTCCCGTTAAGGAATGCTATTGTCTTACCTTAAGCAAATTGATTCGACGTATCAAGAGATTCATTTGTACTCAACAGCTGAGAAGCACCTTGAATGTAGGTAGGGGTCCTACTTGCAACTAAATTATTTTTTCTACAAAATGTTGCTCATTCTCAAGATTTCAGTTTCCAATGGGCGCTCATTTAAGATATTCACATGGTGACTAGCACTCCAATTAAATGCTCCGTGGTCAGATATTCATTACTCTTCTACATTCAATTAAACACTCCGTGTTCAGATTTTTGTTGCTCATCTACATTCAATTATGATCGAAATCAAAGTGGATTCTTGGCAGATTCTGTAATCTCTTTTGTACGCCACTGTTGTAAAGAAACCTAAGTGTAGAGGTGTTCCACTTGCTTACAATATACTTTATTTTCTTGGTTCTAGTTGAGGGCGTACTTAATAATTTATTTTTTTGTTTCAATTTATTTTTATGGGAGTGTTTATCTAGGTGGAGGAATTCTTTAGACGGTCAAAAGTGGTCGGAATCCGGGCAGAAAATTTTCAAAAAATCTTGCACCAGCAGTGTTTGAATCATGTTTTTGATGGTGGAAATGGATTCAACACCATTGAAAACATCCTATGCAAAAAGAATTTGATAGTAGAATAATCCCCATAAGAAAATGTTACTAGTTCAAATCCCATTGGTAAAAACACAACCATGTTAAGGGTTGATCTGGCTCAGGGCAATTGTGATCTCGGTTGAATTTGAAGACTTAGAAGCTCATGAATCTTGGTTACTCAAGTTATAGGATATGCTTACAAGTGATCTTAAGACACACAATACCTAAGAAAGAAAAGTATAAAATATTAATATAAAAAATGTGATTAAATATTTTTGAAATGAAAATAAGCAATGAGATATAGAAAGTA
Organism: Pinus tabuliformis; assembly: GCA_031772625.1. Lineage (NCBI taxonomy): Eukaryota > Viridiplantae > Streptophyta > Pinopsida > Pinales > Pinaceae > Pinus > Pinus tabuliformis. The sequence continues at coordinate 841,749,463 of CM062815.1, forward strand.
GAATTAAATTACATCTAATATGAAAGAATGGTAAATGTTAAACATATCATATTTTCATTTATGAAAGAGGTTTTATGAATTGATTGAGCACGAAGAAGGTTAGGTTGCATAATTTTGAAAAATTCTTCATAAGTTATCAATCAAGAATAGAGGTAATAAAATATTCAAAGTTGTGCACAATATCCACCCCACCCAACGAATACCACCATTTATTTGTAAAATTTTAGAAGTAATAATCAAATGTTTACATGAAATACAATATAATGGAAATAGCTTTAAGGGTTCCACTAACTATGGCATCTCTTGACTTATGCTCACTATTGGCCCTATGGGGCATCTCATATCTTCGGTTTGAATTCAGGGACTAAGTAACTATGTTGCATATTACACTTCTTTTATGGTTCTTTTAGGTAGGGTGTGTATATAACTACTACAAGGTGCAAAACTATATAGCTGATTTATAATATATGGTTTTTACAAAGTACAAGTTTTACAATTTGTATTTCTTTTTAGAATTAATTAATTTTTATTGTTTATATTCAATTTATTTATCTCATGACATTGTAATGTGTCACAATATGATATTTAATGCTAGTGAAAGGGTAATATAAAATGATACATGTATGATTATGTGATAGCAAAAAATTAATAAATAAATTAATTCTTGAGATCTTATTTAGTACATTTATATCTATTTTCACTTTACAGAATATATATACAATGCATGTTAAATTGTTCTTAGAACATTAATTTTGCAACATTTTTAACAATAACTACCATATATTCAAAAATGGTGTGAAGTAGAATATATGACAAAGTTACAACAAAATTTTTAGACACTCATTATTTAAATTAAGTAAAGTTTTGCCAAATCGCATATCTGTATAGCATTGTAAACTAAATTATCCATTAGTTATATGTGTGATTTTTGAAACTTAGATTAATTACAAAGTGTCAAGTTTGAATATATATGAGGCTATGAGAATCATCTCATATTCAAACTTTTAAATCATTGTTTCTAGATTTTTAGCATTAGTTAAACATGTTTTAAATGTCAAGTAAGTTGCTTCATCATTCTATACGTTTATTTCTTTATGTCATTTACTATGATAATCATTCTATATTTTAATGCTAGTGAAGAGTAAACATTGAAATAATTGTTTCTAAATTTTTATCATTAGTTAAACATGTTTTAAATGTCAAGTAAGTTGCTTCATCAATCTATATGTTTCTTTCTTTATGTCCTTTACTATGATAATCATTCTATATTTTAATGCTAGTGAAGGGTAAGATAATATGACACATGAATGATTATATGTGATAGCAAAAAAAAAGAAAAGTAAAATTATAATTCTTGAGATCTTATTTAGTAAATTTAGATCTATTTTCATTCTTAAGGTTTTACAAAAGTATATATACAATGAATGTTAAATTGTTCTTGGAACATTGATTTTGCAACATATTTAACACCAACTACCATATATTCAAAGAATGTTGTGAAGTGGAATAGATGACAAAGTTACAACAACAATTTTAGACACTCATTATTAAAAATAAATAACGTTTAACTAAATCAGTTATCTTTATAGCATTTTACACTAAATTATCCATTAATTATATGTGTGATGTTTGTTAAAACTTAGATTAAATAAGAAGTGTCAAGTTTGAATATATATGACGCTATGAGAATCACGCCACATTCGAACTTTGAATTAATTGTTTCTAAATTTTTATCATTGGTTAAACATGTTTTAGATGTCAAGTAAGTTGCTTCATCATTCTATATTTTTCTTTCTTTATGTTATTTATTAAAAGTTTCTTGTAGTCTAGCGCTTACACATGAATCTAGTCTTTGATTTGAATATTTATTACTTATAAAGGACAAATGTGAAATTGATTTTATTTATAGATATCTCTAGGTTATTATTTATTTCTTCAAAGATTTCAAAATCTCAATGATTAAGAAAAGGTCAAGCAGTATAATTTGCACATAGACAAATAAAAGAATTTCTCCTTTTAAATCAAAATCTAAATTTCATCCCTTATATAAACGATATGTTATTATGAAATATCATATTTATATGGAAAATGAAAAACAAATAAATTTTTAGTACAAAGTTAAGTCTAATTTTTTTTTTTGGTCAAGTAAGAAAGGAACTTTATATTAACTGAAATAAGAGTAATACATATTTTACAAGGTAAACCAAGCATCCTTGCGTTTACCCAAAATGTTCCTCAAGTCCTAACTAAAGTAGAAATGGCTTAAAACCATTAAAAATTTGGAACCATCCCCTTAAATTTGGAATCATCCCCTTAAACGTTAGAGAAGATTAACACAAATAAATCGCATGCTATCGGAATTCTAAATAGTTACATTTGCTACCAAGAAAACCGGCGAGTCAGCAATCTGGTGCAATGTCCTCTCATTGTTATCTCCGTACCCCGATCACCGATCGTCCGGAGAACCAATGATCAACATTTAACTTTGAAATGAAAAAACTCATCATTTAATCACTGTGTCGCATATCCTCCGCTGCTCTCAACCTTTCCCATTGCTCCATATCTTTGTCCACCTAACAAAGACGGTCCTCAAATAGTTTTCCTGGGGGTAATAACTCCCAGACGTGCCGGGTATCCCTTTCCTTATTAATCACTCCGTTCACCAAATGGTCTGCTACCATGTTAGCTTTTCTCTTCACATGGACAAAGCTTACAGTCTTTAAGGTTTGCAGGTGGGAGTAAATAAGTTGAAAGACTTGTGAGAGCCTCAAGTGTTTCAACACTTTATCCGGTGATTACCATTGCAAATTTTCTTGGCCGCTCTAATAATTAGCTCCGAATCTGCTTAAATGATGATATTATATGAATCTGAATCCACCAATATTTCCAAGCATTGCTTTAGGGCCATGAGTTCCGCCATGTTACTAGTGGCCTTCCCCAAGTGGCCATGAAAGATCTTCTTTATTTGCCCCTGTTCATCTCTTATAACACCTCCAAAACTAGCTAACCCTCGGTTGCCCTTGACCTTTAAGAAACCATGAGGAGGAGGCTTCCAAATATTTATATCTGAATTGATTTGGCTCACTCCCTTGATAATTCCCTATGGGTTTATGGATTGAAGACCCAAATTTAGTAGAATACTCGCATCATGGGGTAGAGGAGGGTCCTTAGGAAGAGTCCTCAGCAAGCTACTGACTGTATCTTTAAGTTTCCTTAAAATTTGGTCAATTATGTGTTGGGGCTTGCTAGCTTTGTTCTTGAATATCCGACTGTTGCATTCTTTCCATACATTCCAGATGATAAAGCTTGGAACCAGGGTCCAGGCTCTATTAATAATTTCGTTCCTCGAGAAGTTTTTCCTCCAATTATTCAAATTTTTGGAGATGCTGAGTCTTTCCCTATCAGTATACCTTAAAGATTATTTCCACCCAGTCCCACACAATGGAGGTGAAAGGGAAGAGGTTAAGAAGGTGATCCATCGTCTCCTCTTGAGAGTTGCAAAGGTAGCATTTGGATGGTCCAGTGAAGCCTTTTTTTAAGAGATTCTCCCAAGTTAAGATTTTTCTTTGATGAACTAGCCAAATAAATAATTTTATTTTCATCCAGTGGGGGCTTTGCCAAAGATTCTTCCAAACTTGATCAGGATTGGGATAGTTAAATCCTGTTACTACATGTTTAGCTTCTTTGAGATTAAAGTTTCCTTCAATGTTCTTTCCCCATCTTAGTTGGTCAGGCAAGGAGGATACCAGAATCCTTCTATGCTCTAGTCCCTGTGTAAGAGAGTCTACCTGGGCTCTCAGAGGACTCTCTTCTTGTGGCCTAGATCCTTCCAAGTTCTCCATTTTTCATTGTTCCTTTCCTGGTTCCAAAAGTCTTTCAACATAAGTAGACCTTTTTTGTCTGTGTCATTCTTGAGAGCTGCTAATTCATCCTTATACAAGTTGGGTTCCTACTAGCCAGTTGTCCTCCCAAAATCATGCTAGATTCCTAGCTCGAATTTCCCAAAAACTATGTTGCTGAACAATAATTTTGTTTTCCCAGGAAATGTTCCAAATATGGGAGCCCTTACTGTTCCCTAACATTCTAATATGATCTTTCTCTTGCCAATTCTTGGCTTTTTTTTTTCCAAAGCTTAGCCCAGGGATTTTCTGATTGCTTGATCCATCTTCGCCAGTGTTTGGTTCTCGAAACCTTGCTAATGGTTTCAAGATCAAGAAGCCCCAAGCCACCATGGCTCTTGGGTTTGCAGATTTTATCCCAGACTACTAAAGCCCATTTATTTTTAACTTCTCCTTTGCCCCATATAAAGTCCCTTTGTATGCTCTTGATCTGCTGCATGACTCCTTTACAAGCAGGAAGAGTAGAGAACATGTATATGGGAATAGCCTGTAGTATAGCCTGTGTGAGCACAAGGCGCCCTGCCAAGTTTAAAGACCTGCAAGTCCATTTTTGGATCTTGTCTTGCATTTTATTTATAGTCGGCTCCCACACTTCCTTGCTGAGAGGTTTATCTATGAGAGGTATGCCCAAATACTTGGAAGGTAGTTGGTCCCTTTGAAACCCAAGAATTCTGCTGATATTTCTTTGAATAGCAATATCAGTGGTAAAGAAAAAAACTTTTGATTTGCTGAGGCTCACCTCTGTGCCAGTAGCCATAGCAAAGTCATTCAAAATTTGTTTGATCGTTCTGGCTTCCCTGACTGTGGGTAAGCCCTACAACACTGTTTTGTCCACAAATTGTTGATGTGTGTTTGCCTCTCCATCCAAGGTGAGTTTGATGCCCTGGATTCTTCCTTCAACATTAGCTATTTTAATCGCTCTACCAAGCCCTTCCATCATGAGAACAAAGAGGAAGGGTGAGAGGGGATCCCTTTGTCTGAGGCCTCTGGAGGGTGTGAAGAGTTTTGAAGGAGCACCATTAAGCAGGATGGAGAAACTAATTGTGGTAAATAGTGCCATAACCCATCTTATCCAATTTTGGTCGAAGCCATAGGCTTTTAGAACTACCCTTATATAAGACCAACTCATCTTATCATAATCTTTCGCTAGATCTAATTGAATGATCATACCATCTTGTTTGTTGTTTTTGAGCAAGTGTACCACCTCATGAGATTGGATAATATTATTGAGGATTTGTCTTCCTTCCACATAGCATGTTTGCTCCTCTGAGATGAGAGCTGGTAAGAGTGGCTTGATCCTATTAGATATCACCTTGGAAATGATTTTATACACCACATTACATAGGGCTATGGGTCTGAAGGCATCTGGAGTCATGGCATTTTCCTTTTTTGGGATCAAAGCTATGAAGGATGCATTGAACGCCTTCAGAACCTTTTTGGATCTTCTTGAGTCTTCCACCACCTCAAGGATGTCATGTTTGACTATTTTCCAACATGATTTGAAGAAGTCTACATTAAAACCATTTAGGTCTGGAGCTTTTCGAAATAGATTTTCAATATGTTTAATTCAAATTATTTAACTAAGAAAGGAAACAAAAAATTCCTTTCAAAAATTGTGATTTTTCTTTTAGTTTTTTTTAATAATATTTTTTAAAAAATATAATGAATAAATATATTTTCAAACCAACATCTACTTTTATAAATTCATTTTGATTAGGTACTTAAATCACTTTAAATTCTAAGTATATACTATATCAGGAGACAAGAGACATTAAAATTATAAAGTTTTCATGATAAAAAATAATATAAAACAAATTTCATATTTGAAAATTTAGGTGATATATATTTCACACACCACTTACCGTTTAAAAAATTAAATATATTTAATTTCATAAAACTATTAAGTTATCATTATATTAATTGTTATAAAAATATTACATAACGACTTTAAACTTTTAATTCATAAAATTCATAAAATGATAAATTTACTCGCAACGGTCTTCCACTGCGCATATATAAATATTTTTAAAATAACGAATTTTATTATTTCAGACCAACTGAGGTTAACCAATTTAGACTAAGTCACGTCCTCATATAGGTAGATGTGTGCGCCTCTAATCCATCCTCTATTTCTAAGGATCATATTCTTACCCTCTATACCCCTCATGATAACTCTTACATGTCTATCTATTCCTCCATCTACCTTCTTTATGATCTTGCTTGCTTGATGAATACACCATGTCCACTTCAATGATAGTTAAGGAATTCCCTTGCAAAGATGTCGGTCCTTTCATTTTCCCCATAGTCCTTCAACCCTTTGATAATTATATTCATAGCCTTTCCGTGCTTATAATATTCTTCTTTCATTTTAATTTTGATTTGCTTCTCAATGATTCATTTTTTATTGTTTGATGACCCACTTACAACTTGCGACCATGATTTAGCCTCTTCTATTCGTTCATTTAGTTGATTTTCTTTAATTTCCAATTCGACCAATGCTAACTAAATCTCCTTTATTTGTGTTGTGTCCTCTTCTTTTACCAATTCCAACTTCTCAAGGTTGATTACCCTTATCTGCTCTAATTCTTGTTTCAAGGCAAGCACTTCTTGCTGCCCTTTTACAATTTTTCCCTGCATGTTTGCGATTTGTTCCTTAAGAGATTTATTTTCCCTCTTTATTCTGCCCTTTAACTTCACAATTTCATTTACTTTGTTGCCTTCATACCACTTATTTGCTTCTAAAATTTCAAGTCTCCTTTTCATGCTCATGAGCTCTTCCACATATAGTCTTGATGACCACATTATTGGTGTTGATGTGGGACTCTATAGGCCTTTGTTGACATGTTTATTTTCTTTTTTTATCTTCTTTTTTTGCTACAAAACCATCTGTTTTTTTCATACTTGATTTGAGCCCCTTAATAGCTTCTCTTTTCCCTACACTAGTTTGAGAGGCCTTTTTGGATATGTTGTTTACTTTTGGCAGCATCATTACACATTTTTTCTTATGGGTTTTCCTTAGTTTTCGTATCTTCCTACACCTTAAATCCCCTTATATTGTTTTGCGTTTACAAAAACCAATCTCTCATCTATGTTGTAGGTTCTCTTCTGAAGAGAATTTGTCATAGAAGAACCCCATGATCTTGTTGAATCCTCCACTGTTATGGCAGGGCAAGGAAATGGACGTTCATTAATGAGTTGAAGGTTGTGTTTCTAATCAGATTTCCCACCTACTTGATTCACAAGGTTTAACAATGGAAGTGAACCCTTCAATTGAGATTGCAAACCATTGTTGTACCCTACCCCCCAGAGTAATTGAATAGTTTGCAACTTTGTTTCCTATTGTGTTAAGGAGTGGTATTTGTGTCTCCTCTATGTTGAAATCCTCTCTCAACAACGGAAACCTTTCCTTTGAGTCCTCCTCCAGATTAACCATCATATTTGTTTCATTGTGTTTTGTTTTGGTTTTATATTGGTCACAATTAATGTTTTTCGGTTTAAATGAAATAAACACAACCCAAATCTGTTGGCTGGTTGGGGCTTGACCCAGGTTCGGAGTTAATTAGCCAAACAAATCCCTATACTACTAGCCCTTTCGGCAACAGTCCACGGAGCGTGGACTGAGGTCTCACCTGAAGTAGTATGGTGGGGGAGGGTGCTGGAACTGAGTTTCTGCACCCTTGAGATGTTTGAAGGTTTGATTCGGTCCAACTACTCATCCCTACGTGCAGGTTGCTTCGCGCACTTCCCTAACCTTCGCACCCTCATATACTTGCCTTTGTGGAGCCCTAACCAAGGGTTGTGGGGCTTCCACGCTGTTGGAGTAACACTTTGCGCTATTTCCCTAAGTTGCACCTGAGATCTTACCTATCTTCCTACACTAGTTAGTTATCTTTGCGTAAATGGATGTCTTATGTTATATTTCCTTATACAACATATTCATATGATTTCAGGAAAAGATACATAGAAATATGATAGAACTTCTCTTTATTGATGTTTCCAATGGTTACAAACTTGACCTTCCTTGCGCACTCAGCTGCGGACTACTAGGCCTCTACACACTCAACTGCAGAGCCTTCTCCTAATCTATGACCCAAAAACACACTTTACACTTCAACTCAATCTCTTAGACTCATCATGCTTCTATTCTTTCTATTAGTTATATGTTATCTTCTACACTTAGAGCCTCGCTCTTATTATACAATCCCATGGTCCGTGGACCTTGGGTAGGTCTATCAAGTCAACATTACATTACAAAACAAGGGCGGACAACCTTGTGACTCTATTATGACTTCACGCTCCGCGCCCACAATTCGCAGAGCTTTTACAAAGGACTTGGTCAAAACATGGGCTTTAAGCCCAAAAACATGCCTTGGGGGGATTCCATGCCCAATAGGTCCCTATCACAAACATCGTGACTCGCCTCGAGTCACTTTTTTGGCGCGGAGATATTCACATGGAGTCCCTCCAACTCTGTTTGAACCGTTGCAAGGTCGGCAGCGCACTGAGTGACTACCTGCTGGATTTCCTGTGCATTTTGTTCTAAGACCGCAGTGTCAGAACTGCTTCCCTGCATCTCTTATTGCGTCCCTTGCATTTGTACGAGCTTGCCTTCAACTGTTTCCATGATGGTGAAGGCCTTTTCAATCCAAGGCTGAACGTGCACTTTCAAGACTGCTTCTTTGTGTCGTGCTGCATTCACCTATTCTTTCAACGCTTTGGCCTATTGCATCCGCGGAAGCCTCTGGGTGAGGGCCACCATCTGCGCGGTCGCTAAGCGTTGGATGTTGGGGTCCTCCTATAGATTCGTGATGATCTAAAATGACTCCTCCAACATTCTGGTGCAGTCCCTTACTGCATTGCCAATCTCTTCCAGACCTAATGTAATAACGCTAGCACGCTATTGTCTTACTTCCAGAGGGGTGGAAAACTATGCCTTCAACCGCAGCTTTGCGATCTAAAGGTTAAGCTCCAACTGAACCTTAGTCATTTCTTCTCGCACCTCGTGCACCCTGCTGCTAACCTGTGGATGTGTGCCTTTGCTGGTGTGTCTTCTAGGATGTTAAGCTTAGGGACACTTTGATAGGCTTCTTCCAGTACCTATACTAGCTGCCGATTCTGCAACACCACTTCATCATGTTGCAAGGTCAACTACTCCCTGTTGATCTTTTTCTCGCTCAGTACTTGTAGCACGCAACTTTCCCTAGCCCGCAGTTCTACAGTAATCCCATCCTACAGAACATATAACGTCTCTCGTAGGAGTGCAGCCATGTTGATCCTGATACCCTTCAGTGTGCTAATTGTAGGCCTGTCAGCCTCATTCGTTGTGACCAGTGCCCCTTCCGGAAGCACTATTATATTTGTGATTTGAGCAAGCAGCATCTACTCTGCTGTAGTTGTCCCTACTGTGAGGTTGGTCGAAAGGGTACCAACCTGAGGAGTACACACTTGCAACTCCTGCAGCTGCGATCTGAGAGACCCTAACACAATCAAATTCTCTTGCACAAAATTCTGGTGGGCCTCGGAGATGACATCGCAAACCATCTCGCCGATGTCATGTAGATCACCTTTAGTAAGGGTGATCATGTCAATAGACAACTTTCATGCCTTGACCTTCTTGCACGGCCCTGTCTGCTCGATAGGGCGCTAATGCTTCAACTGTGTTGATGCGGTTTGTGGGTCTGCGTCTCCCTCCTCTTCCTCTGCTTCCTGCCCATGCGAAGGTGACTTTTGTCCCTCGCACACCTTCTCGGCTGCCTCCTGCGCTGCTGTTGCGGCCTTTTTCTATTTTGTTGTTGTCTGTGCAACGTCCTGTGCTCCTGCTGTCACTGCCTCCTTCCTTCTCTTCTCTGCCAACTGTTCATGTGCAGTTTGGCCTCCTATTTCTTCTTTTATGCCACATACTTCTCCATTGTTGTGATGTCTGAGGCGCGCCACTCCGGCGGCCACGTCTCTAGTACATCAAAGATTACATCGTCCGTGGCTACAAAGGGTAGCTCACTCCATTTCTTAGCCGAGTCCTTGCGTACTCTAATGTATATATTGTGGAGGTCCGCTTTAAACTCTGCAAAACTTGCAGGCTATTGTAGACAGTGGGTGATAGCCACAGCTTGTAGTTAATCCCCATTCTGAGGCTCATTTCCATGAACACCTAGAATATCTTACTGTCGCAGATCCAATTTTCATCCTTTGTGGCCCATAGTGAAGCGTACTTCACGGCCTCCGACAGATCCCTGTCAATTGTGGGGAACTAACTGTCCTCCGACAATTCCCCTGACACGAGCACTATGGACAGAAAAAGCCATGCATAGTGGAATGTTTTTCCTTATTCCTGAGCCTCGCGATAATCTTCCAGGAACTCCTTATAGAGGAACTCGGACCAATTAAATTCGACCCCCTCCGCGCACTACTCAGCAAGTGCTACCACCGACACGGATACCTCGTCCATGCGGCACTTGCATATAACCTTGCTTTCTAGTATTTGGGTCACCACTCTCACTGATTTGTTGTTGATGCTGGGTATGGCGTAGCCCCTTTTCTTCTTCTCCAGTTTATATTTCTTCTTCATGGCCTCCGTGATGGCCAAGTCACTGCTTTTCCCCTCCGAGATATCTGCGAGGTCCTCTCCTTTGCATGGAAGCCAGGTAATGCGGTGAGTCAAGTGGTCTATGATGGGGATGGGCTCCTCCAGCCACAAACACCCACCATGCACCAGGCAGAGCAGCTTTGTGATGACGAAAATTATTATTGGAGCGTAGTGAAAATGTAGCACCTAGAGCAGGTTTAGTAGTCCTGCCTTTTCCACTCCGTGCAACCACATTCGCAGCTCTAATTTTGTAACCCCTGTCGCGATGTTCTGCTTAGGCTTCATGAGTTGTGTGGTCCCTAGCTGAGAGAACTTCTTGTGGACAACGAGATCCCAATCTTCAAATTTCAAGCTAGGAACCTGTCCCAAGTGCGTGCCCTCAAAAATGATGTCGTCTGGGAGGAGTAGGGTTTGGAGAGAGCTCTTGCTCTCGTCAAGATCCTTAGGCACTTTAACCTTCCCCTTCCACAGGGGGATATAGGTGGGAAGCTTTGTTGGAGGGTGTGCAGGCTCAATTTCTTCCTCCATGTCTTCGTCCTCGTCTTCTTCGATGATAAGGTCCTCCAAGTATTCCTCCTCCTCGTCGGTTTCTATGTTAACGACTTTTCCTTTCTCCTCCATTGTTAGCTTGGTGCGTAGCGGGTTTCGTGGGGACACGTGTACGGGAACCATCGACTGTTTGTCTTTCTTCGGCCTTGGTGTCCGCGGTGATTTAGGGATTTCTGCTACAATCCTAGCGCCTTCAGGGGCGTCCCCCACAGTTAGGGCCTACGCGGCCTCTTCGATGGCCATCTCTATAATTTCCATAACTTCCTCAGATGTTGCCATCGTGTCCAACTAGAAATCTATCACTCATGTACTCAAGGGCTCAATCAATGTTCTGCATAGGTTAAACAGTGCTTTGCTCAGGATATGCGGGGTATACAACAACTCAATTCCAAATGACCAAGTGTTGTTTGTTGGGCAGTCCTTTGTAATTTATAGTGCCTTTTGAATTTGAATTTGATCGTTCCCCCCAAATCCAGTTCATTAATGCTCTCTTGGCGACAAATTTTCCCAAATCTTGCCCATAAATCACGTCTTAAATGCTTGCCGCCCGCTCCATTTGGTCTCAATTCGAGCATCACATCATGAATAGTGACTTCAACTATCACTTTCTGGCCAACCCGCGTGGCAGCACAACCCCCCTTGCGCGTAGCAGATCTTGTGACTCTTTGCTTCTGCCTGCAGCTCGAACATCGCGCAGCTCCCGGGCATAGTAGTTTATAGTCCCATGCCTCCTTTCAACTGCCATGAGTGTTAAGACTGTACTTTCTATGCTTAGTCAGTGGTCACACCACCTGTATAGGATTTCATCTGGTCATCCATTAATTTTCCTAAAAAATACCCATCTTTTATTATTACTGGCGGTGTCCTGCACTTTATCATCTACAGTGTGCCACCATGGTTGATTTGTGTAGTAATATGTGGTCTAAGCCAAGGCATTAGGTTGATCAATTTGCGGCGATAGTCCTCAAACTTGTCAGTGTCATTGTGCGCACCCTGTTTTATCACCCTAGTCTTCTTCTTGAGAAAATATTCCTTTATCTCGTCCTCCAGCTTCTTGACTTTCACTTCCACCAAAGTGCTTTTCTCCCTTAATCGCACCCTTTCTTTCCCAAGTTCTTGGAGCATAAAATTACCCTGTTGGATTTTTTCCTCAGGTCCCAAGCATTCTACTTCATTTGGTTATGTGATTCCTTCTTCCAAGGCTCCGCGAATCGTCGTATCGACCGGTGCTTCCATGCGCGAACTAGGCATTTCATGCTCTATGGGGATTACAACCTTTTCTTCATACTCTAGCCTAGGAGGTGCCTGCACCGTCAGTTTCTTCCACGTGGTACTATAAGCCCATAGAACCGCTGGTATGCGTAGGTCCTAGTCAGTCCACTACTCATTGTGGACCTTTTTCAGCGCTTCGCATACTTCATTAAAGGATTTTGTGTGGATAACCTTCTGCGCATTTAGTCTTTCCATTCTCCATGGTTCCAACTAGAGGGGTTGTTTGCACCATGGCCTCGCTCGCACCTGCTTACTGAGCGTGTCTCCTAATGCAAAGACTGAGTGCATCCGTGCAGGTTTCGTACCATATGCTTACATCCATCTTGACAGGTGGGCGTGCGGACCATCTTGTCTGGCAATCTTGTCGGTTAATCACATCTGAGGCTTCCCAAACCATATGCACATCATCTTCCTACATTCGCGCCAATCCTCGAAGCTCCTTTGGTTCGTACCCCACCACCTTGTGGGGGTAGCGCACAGTACCCATTTCAAAGCTTCAAAATGTTGATGTTTCGACACTTCTCTTTCAAATCTATTCAGGAAGTCATCCACCTAACTTAAGCCATCATACATATGCAGATCCCTTGCCTTCATCGATACGCAGTGCAGCGATCTCATCATCATGTTACAGTTTAGTGTGGTTACCTCATGTAACCAGTTCTGCCTTCATTCTATCTCTTCGTCAGAATCCGATGTGTAGGAGCTTTCGCGCTTCCATGATATTCGTCCATCCACGGTTGGATTCACCTAGTCTTGTTCTCGCGCGGTTATCTTGTAGATGCAATCCAAATCTTCGTCGTTTTCATTGTTTGGTCAATTTAGAGTGTCCTAAATTACTATATTAATTGTCAATCCAAGAGTCGTAAACTGTTGAAGTGTGGCACACTATATGTGCAAGATAACCTATCTCTTACTTTTTGTCGTTTTTGATTTTTATTTTGTTTTTGGGTTTATCTTTGTTGATTTCCTAATGTGAGATGGAAATTCTAAAAGACAAGTATGGATATAAATGTTCAAGGCAATGATGTCCTTTATAATGATTTCCAAAACTTCAAACTTTCAAAAAGGTTTTAAAACATGCAATGATGAAATTAATTCCTAAAAGAAAATGAAAATGTGCCACTATTCTAATTAAACAAACAGTGAACTATTGATCATGAAACCATTATCCTTGCTACTGTCTAAATACAAAAGAAACTGTACTCAAAGAAATCCAAAAATTGCAAGCAAAGTAAATCTAAAGTCAAATTACATCAACTCATATTCTGACCCCTCGCCAGTTAGTCTCGCTATTGCTTTCGGAGGTAATCATAAACAACTTGAGCAATATGATATCTAATTTGCAGAAAAATAAACTAATATCAAATTACACACTCATACTTCAATCCCTCACCATTAGTCTCGCTATGGATTTCAGAGGTAACTGATAATGACATGAGCAATTTAATATCTAATTTGCAGAAAAATAAACTAATATCAAATTACACACTCATACTTCAATCCCTCACCATTAGTATCACTATGGCTTTTAGAGGTAACTGATAATGATGTGAGCAATTTAATATCTAATTTGCAGAAAAATAAACTAATATCAAATTACACACTCATACTTCAATCCCTCACCATTAGTCTCGCTATGGCTTTCGAAGGTCACTGATAATGACATGAGCAATTTAATATCTAAGCTAACTAATAAAGCTAATGAACAAACTTGAAATAAACAAAACAGAACTGAAATTAAAAGCTAAGAAAAGTAAGTCACTAGAAAGACTGATTCCATGTCATTAGTCATTGTGAAACTATATGCAAATTCCTGGGCTACCTATTGTAATCTGGAACAAATACATTAATCAGCGTTAACCGCAATGTAAAGCATGTAAAATTATGGGCAAAAATAGAACGTTAGTACCATAAGAAATGCAATATATACAAGTGAATAACTATGGCATAATGAATGTAAAGAAACACAACATGAAATTGTACAGAAATAAACAAAACCTTTGCATGTGCAGGGGCCCTCTGCACAACCTCGGGCAACAGCTATCAACCACGAATTATGCTCAGAAACAGAGTCTTCTCATATATTCAGAACACAGTCATAACAATGAAACAATGTCACGGCATAGTGGGCTCGTTAATAGTCAACAATACATTCAAAAGACTGACTATTATGCGTATGGAGAGGCATTATTTATAACAGAAGGCTACATAACTGATTTCCTAAAAACTGCGCTGACAGAGGACACATGAACGACAACATCCAGGGATCTAGCATCATGGCTGCCGTGATGATTAAATCTATTGAGGTTGGCTGTTGGATTCGCCTTATGTGTTATAGACATTTTTGTGACTTACAGCATGGAGCATGAAATGTCCATAATCTAAGGGATCCAAAGTCCCTAAACATGTTGTTCCTACCCCTAGAGGAACAAGGCTAACAAACCACAACAATTCATAGAAGTTCTCCACCTGAAACTGCTCAAAAACAAGTCAATTCAGGATCATGTCAACTGCTCCACTGACCATCTGCGCTGAATGTCAACTCCAACACTGGCTACCTGCGCTGAATGTCAACTCCAACACTGGCTACCTGCGCTGAGCGAGATTGGACATGTGGCAGGCTCATTCCTCAAGGTGTCAATGCTCAGGAAGCTTCCAAAATGACACTTGCCTCAGGGAATTCGACTGGTGATGAGTAGGAGGTTCCAAATCTCCAAGTGGAAGCAAGAACCTCCAAGTGGAATCAAGAACTAACAGAGGGAGAGGACACTAGTCAGATCTCAAGCTGACTCATCCTCTCTCCAAAACATCTATATATAGATCTCTCCTCCATGAGATCTAGAGGCTGGAATTTTGTTATTGCAAAGAATTGCTGTTGGTTTGAGACTGGAATCATTGGGTGCTTAATGCTTTGAAGGGAGGTGAAGATAGGAATTCCATTCTGCTGGGAAGGAGATGCTGGATTGGAGCCCTCTAGGTTGTATCTCTTCCTGAACCTTGTTATTTATCAATAAAGCTATCTTGGTTTTCTCCTATATACTGGTGTATCTTTTATGTATGATTGCATTAGTGTATTTGATTTACTTCTAATCCTGAATCATTTATGAATATGAATATCGGTCTTTGTGTTGTGTTCTTCTCTTGTCGCAAGTAGCTGTTCTCTTGTGATCTCGCAGGAATCAAGTAGTTGTTCTCTTGGGCGAGCGAGGAGGCAAGTAGCTGTGAACACCCAAAGAGAAGAGGATCTGGATCGAGGGACAAACGGAAGACACCGGTAAGTCCATTGATCTCCCCTCTTTCACATTTCATAAAGGAAGAAACCATAATAGCTGTCTCTGTTTATTGCTAAGGCACTGTCACACCTTAGGTGGATAGGATCATCCTGCATAGGCATTTTTCCCCACAACAAATTGGCGACTCCGCTGGGGAGATTTGTTTTAGTCATTTTATTTGTGTTTCTATCATTGTTTACCTCATAGACTCAACAGCAACAATCGAACTGCTTCTGCAAAGTAGACTGTTGCTGCCTTGATCCTTCACTGGATTTTGTCTATGATCTGAACAATGGACTCACAAATGATTTGATGATCCTTGGTGATAGATCTTAGTACCCTCTCAAAGCATCCCTCTGATTATACCTTGCTTGTGTTTCTGATTTGGCCTGAAACTGTTGATTTTTGAGCAATCTGTGACCCAGAACCCAGGAGAAATGAGAGTTTCTCCTTTAGCGCAACTACTGTGAAGGCAGTCTGCATTTCAACGCAGGTCCCGTGAAGGCTACCTGCGCTGAATGTCAAACCCACAGTGTTGAGGTTGCGCTGAACCAGTTTGGCCTTGTGCAGCTGGGGTTCTCTGCTCTCTGTTGCCCTGTTTTGATCTCTGTTTTTGCAGCCTTTAACCAACATAGGTACCGGTCTGATAACTCCTTTTCTTTGCTTAGATTCCGCCTCCTTTTGTACAAAAATACTGTGAGTGTTTTTATGTGTTTGTGGCGTCATTTACAGTTTTCCTTTGCATGAGTGAAATAATCATCCTGTAGCCCTTGATTCAGATCTGATTGACTGTGATCTTAGGAGAGAGTTCATTGGATGTTTACAGTTGATTATGATTTGATTTTGCTTATTGGTTTGAGTTTGTCTCTTTTAAGTGTCAAAACAAGTATTCATTTCGAAAGTCACAAAGTGATTGTAATCTCTTCTACCCTTGTTGATTTCGAAAAAGTAAACTTGTTTGTATTTGTCATTTAAAAGCAAATTCAAAGTTGTACAAAAAGCTTTCTTTGTAGGCATCTATACTAAAGAAAGCGGAAAACAAACACTTGCATTATGCATTTGCATTTTGATAAGTTTGCATGATTGATTTAGGAAAGAGTGCATTAGAGTGTGCTGATTGCTCTTTGAGAAAAGATGGTGTCTTTCTTTTCCCTTAGTAGCTAGGATTTTCAAAGTTGAAAAGATTATAAAGCTTGCTTATCATCTTAGACTGCATTTAGGAATTGTACCATACATCTCGTGGTGATCCTGAAAGGCAAACTTCTAAAAAGATCAACTTAAAATAAACTGAATGAACCTAACAACGCTTTGCAACATAACGCACAACATAGAGGTCTAGGCTAGAGACGTGTTCCGGCGTCGTTAAGCCTAGTGACTGTCGATCTCGTGGAAGGTGGGTGATTCCTCCTGAGGGACGATAGCGCTATTACGGATTGTGCTCCCACGTACCATCGCGTATATATTGGGAGACCCCTATAGGCATATATCCTTTATCCTTAGGAAGCCGTGTCGGCCGCCCTACTAATCGCAATGCAGTGAACACAGCATTCACGAAGATCGACTGCCCGTACCTTAAAAAGTATTCTGCGGTTTTGCGAAAAGTTTGGCACACCCTCTGCCTAGAACTCCAGAGCAGTTTCTTTTGGCCTTTTTCAGACTCTATAACAGAAAAAGTCCATCCGAGCATTTGTCACTTCAGGCTCGTTAAAACATCGAAGGAGACTAGAGTCATCTTTAGATTTTTCTTGACTCTTTAAAAGTGAAAAAGCAAGTTGTGTCTAAAGCGTCGTTAACAATTTATTTTAAACGGAACAATCACCCTTTATTCCCGCGTTGATCTTTAGGTTGAAAAGATGGAGCACACCAACCAAGGAATTCCCCTTGGTGGAAATCCTAGTCCCTTCTCCTCTTGGGGAGATGTTGGTGCGCCCCACATGTCCACTTTGTCACTTCCAGGACTGACAATTAGCCTACCAGTCTGGCTCTTTTCAACCAATGTCGTTCAGAATACCACCATTCCTGAACAGTCGAGTCAACAGTTAGACCAGACAAGAGTTGCCTCCCAGCCTTCTACTTCATCTTCCTCTCCTCCTTCCTCTTCGCTTGACGGAACTGGTAAATCAAAAAACCAAGTTCCTAAGGAGAAGAAGGAGAAGAAGAAGAAGGAGCCTAAGGCGACTGGGGGAAAACCAGTGTCATCTGACAAAAATCCACACACAACACTCGCAAGGCCTAAATCGCCATGCGGCATATGCAAGGGAGACCACTTCCATAGAGATTGTCCCTGTATCCCCCGAATACTAAGGGACTGGTCCCCCCGTTTGCACAATTCGGTAGCGTCGACCTCTGATAGCCATGTTGACTGCTCACCGTCAACTAGCGGAAGTGAAGCCCCAGGACAGAGTGGGAAAGCTAGATTTCCCTGCAAACTATGTGAAGGCGATCACGCCATCCACCGTTGTCCCTTCTTAGACGAGGCAAAAAGAGTTCTGGAAGATCGCCCGATTTTACGAGCGCAACTTCCTCCTGGATATCAAAAACTCTTGCCGAGTCCTTCGCTAGTTGAGAACCCGGTTGACCCGCCCAGGTGGTCAGCCGAAGCACCTGCCATTGAAGATGAACCGTCTGAATCCATACCTGACGAAAGTCTAAAGGTTGAAACGGCAGTTGACCAGGTTTTGCCTTCAGAGGCTCTATCTTCGAATGACACCATCACAGAGGAGAATAAAGACGACACCGTCCAAATTCTCTTCATCAGCACTGACTCTGATGATCAAGGGGGCAATGCCTCCATTCCTTTATCGCAGGAAGGAAGTTCATCAGAGCGATATCTGGCCGTCTATTCGGTCCCACCACCAAGCAACCTAGTTGTGTCCTTTGACTGGAACCAACTAGGCAGACCCCGCTTGCCAGCTAGCATACCATTCAGAATTATTGTCCAAATATACAGAATGGTAATGGCTGGTACAGTTATTGATGAAGGGGCATCTGTGAGTATCCTTTCCTCTATTGCTTGGAAAGCGCTTGGTTCGCCTGCGCTTTTGCCTGAAATGAGAAATCTATCAGGCTTTGATAAGGGAACCAGTCGACCTTTAGGGATCCTCCCCAATGTGCCCATAACATTGAAAGGGAAGACCATTCAAATGAACGTGATGGTCGTTCAAGGACCCTTGGATTATAACCTACTCCTTAGACGAGACTATATATATTGCATGGGAGCCATCGTCTCATCACTCTTTAGAGTAATGTATTTTCCGCTTGAAGGAAGAATGGTCAAGCTCGTGGACCAACTTTCATTCCCCGGATCACGCATCGCAAATAGTCATGTGCCATCCCTAAATGGTCTATTCACGCAAGAAGTGTCTCAACCCACGGTCCGTCCTCCTGATGAGCGCGAGTAATCCGAGAGGATATGACTGGAACCCAGGGGGCATGCGTCCTGGCCTGCTTCGGCAGGGAAACTTTGGGTATAGGGTAGGTTTCCGCGGGAGAATATGACTAGTCCGTACCCCGTCCGTCTAGGAAGAGGGTTGTTCTAGAATAAGATTCTTTTGTCAAAGTTATGTGAGTTGGCGGGCTACGTCACTCACCTTTGTCTATTTCGGTAGACATTGCCGAGGAAGTGTTTTGTTTGAAAGATTAACGAGACAATCTTTGGGTAACCTGAAAGAGGTAAGCCTCTCTCGTTAAAACAAATGTTTTGGCGGAAGTGAAGTAGAGGTAACCTTGAAATCGTACTTTATGCCTGGGGGCATGCAAACCTTTTGGAGTGCAAGCAAGGGGCGGCTATTTATTTTTTAAATTTTTAGGTCCTCCCTTTAAACCTGTAGGTCTAACCCTTTAAACTCGTAGGATTAGTCGTTTCCGAACTTGCATAACGAAAGGATCCGGGGCAAAGCTTACGTGAGATGAAGCTCCATAAAAAATAGCATCTCCAATGAGACACTCTTATCATATGACTGGTATAAACGAGCAGTTTTAGCATAAAGTTCATGCTCGTTAAAAAATAAACGCAAGGTCCGAGCAGTTTTAGCGCATAGTTCATGCTCGTTAAAAAATAAACATAAGTTTGAGCAGTGTTTTGGCGCATTCAAGCTCTTTAAAAAATGAACCTATTTCGGTAAATAACCATTGTGTACGTAACTTTATCAGCCATTAAAGCCTTGGTCGTGTTTGCACCGTCACCTCCACTTTTCATTTGGCCGATCGTTCACCTCCATATGATTGTTTACCCATTTTGAGGAACAGCTGCGAAGAGTGATTTCACCTAGCCATCCTTGTGACACTGCCGTGATTGGAAAATTCCAACCTGTACCTGGAATCAGCTGCTAACCCTGTTCATCACTCGTTCCTCAAAAGACGAGTCTTCTTTAAGCTCTTTTCAACTGACTCGTAAAATATGAAAAGATTGCCGAGTTTTGGCCTTCCAGCTCGTTAAAGCGACCAGAAGTGCTATCCCTCCTCTAGATTTTAATCTTTTTGGACCTGAGGGATTATTGCACAAAAACATCGAGCGCTTGTTTTGTTCGGCTCGTTAAAACTATCGAAAACTCATCCCTTCTGTATTGTTTTATACTTTTTCGGACTTAAGGGATCAGATGACGAAAAAGGAATGTTGGAGTTAACTTTATGTATCTTTTCAGACTCTCTAAAAATGAAAAGGACCGAGTTATCCTTGTCGTTAGACTCGTTAAAATCACTAAATAGCGACAAACTTGTCTTTAGACGAGAACGAGTTTCACTATCGCTAGGCTCGTTAAAACATAGCGATGGGCTTGCCCGAAGGGCAGGTTATAGAACAAGCATATGTTATCCTCCTCAAGCTTGACAAAAATAAAGAGGTACTGGTCATCAATGACTGGGGAAAAATTGGGAGAAACTCAAGAAAACTTTGATGGTAGCAAGTCGCTCTTGAACATGACACTTTTCCTCCGTACCACATTCGGGTTGGGTTGTTTCATTCACCGGTCACATCACCATGGTCTCGCCATACCATCCATATTTGGGGTAATGCTACCGATCCATCGCATCAGTGTCGCCATATGTTCAAGAGAAGTCGTTCAGAAAGAGTCAACCGGGTCCCATCCACTGCCATACATTATCCTTCATCCATTCATGACCGCCACCCTGAATCATATGTCATAGATCGTTTTCACCTCCATTAAAATCATTAGCTCCGTTCCGTGTCACTGATGTGGGATTCATTAAGGCCCTCCTTTGATGGATCGCTTCTTGTCGACATCAGCTCATTATCCAAGAAGTTGATCTAGGAACAACCCCTTCAGTACTTTGAAGCTTGCATGCCTTAATGGCAAGTTTCTCACTTCCGGCGACAGGTATACATCAATGACCTTCGACCAGAAGATTTTGCGTGGTGTTCGACGCCAAGTCCTTTATTCACACCACGTGAATTGTACTGCAGTACCTTGAGGGTCATTATCATTATCGGTGATTCCTCTCGCGCTTGTTAACGGTTTACCTCATTGACCGGTAATCAAGCGATGTCTTTCCATGTTCGACTTCAGCGCAATTCTCACATGGATCGACTTGTACTTAGAGTGAAGATCGAACGAGTTTGAAGACCCCGGATCTAGTTCCATCCATCCAGGCTGCGATATATATTCAGGAAAGATAAATACATTTGACATGTACATCATTGCAGCAGATGATCATCCTACTCAAAGGATGATAATTTCACCAAAATTATCAGTCTACCATCAGACGATCGTCTGTTCTATGTACAAAAATGAATTTATAAAGCTGAGCATGGGAATGCCCGCCTCAGCTAGATCATGAATGCAATATGAATCATAATGTATTGTATTGTATCTTATTACAGGTCTCCTCCCAGCAAATGGATGAACTTCGGACCCTCCTGGATAAAGCATTTCACCCGATAAACGACCTCATACTTTAGGGGGCAACTGTTATAGACATTTTTGTGCCTTACAGCATGGAGCATGAAATGTCCATAATCTAAGGGATCCAAAGTCCCTAAACATGTTGTTCCTACCCTTAGAGGAACAAGGCTAACAAACCACAGCAATTCACAGAAGTTCTCCACCTGAAACTGCTCAAAAACAAGTCAATTCAGGATCATGTCAACTGCTCCACTGACCATCTGCGCTGAATGTCAACTCCAACACTGGCTACCTGCGCTGAATGTCAACTCCAACACTGGCTACCTGCGCTGAGCGAGATTGGACATGTGGCAGGCTCATTCCTCAAGGTGTCAATGCTCAGGAAGCTTCCAAAATGACACTTGCCTCAGGGAATTCGACTGGTGATGAGTAAGAGGTTCCAAATCTCCAAGTGGAAGCAAGAACCTCCAAGTGGAATCAAGAATTAACAGAGGGAGAGGACACTAGTCAGATCTCAAGCTGACTCATCCTCTCTCCAAAACATCTATATATAGATCTCTCCTCCATGAGATCTAGAGGCTGGAATTTTGTTATTGCAAAGAATTGCTGTTGGTTTGAGACTGGAATCATTGGGTGCTTAATGCTTTGAAGGGAGGTGAAGATAGGAATTCCATTCTGCTGGGAAGGAGATGCTGGATTGGAGCCCTCTGGGTTGTATCTCTTCCTGAACCTTGTTATTTATCAATAAAGCTATCTTGGTTTTCTCCTATATACTGGTGTATCTTTGATGTATGATTGCATTAGTGTATTTGATTTACTTCTAATCCTGAATCATTTATGAATATGAATATCTGTCTTTGTGTTGTGTTCTTCTCTTGTCGCAAGTAGCTGTTCTCTTGTGATCTCGCAGGAATCAAGTAGCTGTTCTCTTGGGCGAGCAAGGAGGCAAGTAGCTGTGAACACCCAAAGAGAAGAGGATCTGGATCGAGGGACAAACGGAAGACACCAGTAAGTCCATTGATCTCCCCTCTTTCACATTTCATAAAGGAAGAAACCAGAATAGCTGTCTCTATTTGTTGCTAAGGCACTGTCACACCTTAGGTGGATAGGATCGTCCTGCATAGGCATTTTTCCCCACAACATTATGGAGCAGTCCACAGGTGTCGATATGTCCCCATAGATCTAGGAACAGCCATGAAAGTCTTCACGTGGTTGAAAACAGAGTCCTGTTGCTGTAGGACTCCTATATTTGACCACCACTTGACCACCTTTGACCACGACCTTCTTTGATGAATTCCACTAAGCCAATAGGACTCGGTCCATGTCCACATCATTTTCAACTTGCACATGTGGCTCGATTTTCCTGAAGACACTGCAATATAGACATTAACAAAAAGGCTGCGGAAAGTGACAAGATTCCATAGCGTATGAGAAAAAATATAATTCAAACGGCAAACACAAACATAGTTAGAAAACCACTTTATGTGCTCTTTTAAACTCAATATGCAATGATGTTGACAACTTAGGAGGTCTAGGTAAATGGAAAAAGTCTAGAAAGGTGTATAGGAAAGATGCAAGTTTGGGGCTCAACATACTCCCACTGTGAAGGTGTTGCATGTCCCCATGCAACCAAAATTTTGATCATCCTCTTCCTCAATCCATATGCTCTGACATCTCTACCAGCACATCCAGCCCTCTTCTCCTCTTCCTTGGTACTACTACCATCCTAGGCTTCCTCATCAAGCATCTGAATTTAAGGTTGATAAGTGTTGTATTCAACCTCTTGCATTTCTTCTTCAATTTCCTGTTCTTTTTCTACCATAGTCCAAGGTGTAACATTGTGTTGTCATGAATGATCTTGTCCAATATACTTTGTTCTTTTAGTGCTTCATTTTCTTGTTTAATGTGTCTATTTAAGACTTCCAATTCAAAAACTTCTTGTCTCAATGACTGGACTAGAGCTTCTTGTGGATGACGTGCTTGGACCTGCAGCTGTCTTCTCTAAGGATTCTATATAATCATACATCTCATGTTGATTCGGGTCTACCTCGGGTGTTGTCTTCCTTGTGTTGACCCAAAAATCCTATTGAGAGGGATTGATCTCAAAATTTTGCCGAGAGGGACTCATGTCAACATCTGGCTGTGAAATGGAAGTATGGTGTGGGCTACGGTCAGGAGAGGTTGCTGGAGGCTTTTTTGGGGTTTCCCCCCCAAATCAATAAAGTGGGGCCCTTTGGTTTTTACTGTCTTTAATTTCCCTTTAAGCCTAGAGCTTCTTCTTACATGCTGTGGACTAGTATCTTCCTCCATACTCTGCTTTTCCTTTCGTTTCTTCTTGGCTGCAGCCGCTTGTTCTCGAAGATAAGCTAATCTTTCAGACAGTGTTTGGTGGTCTTCTTTTTGAGAAGGCTCTGAAGTTTGATATACAACTTCTATGTTTCGTTTCCCTTTTGATTTTCCTTGGTTTCTATCCTTGGTTCTTTCCAAACTCTCCTCTTGATTAACTTCTTTGGTTTTTCTAATAGGAGGGTCTTGAATTCTTACACTTGTCTCCTTCCTCCTACTCCTTCTTGTTGTACTGCTTTTAGGTACCTCAGGTGTCTCTTGAAAGTAGTTTCTCACTGAAAACCATTCCCAGGTGTCCCTATTTTTCTTCAATTAGAATTTTCACAAGCCCATGATGATACAAATGGGGTTCTATGTCTTCTATATTCTTTTGGACTGTTGTGCACATCTTTTTCAAGCTCAGCAATAAAAATTAGGGCAGATTGAGGGTTCGGTTTTCTAAAAGTTCATCAACAACCGGGTATGATACATATACATTGACCCGAAACAGCCTTCACAAGTAATGAACTTTTGAATAATTAACAATAAACTGGCCCGCTCCTCTTTTAAAGCATGGACAATAATTCCTCGTTTGAATATATTTACATCCATACCTGGATTGCATAGTATGACTCTCCAAGCCTTCTCGTCAAAGCTCTTGTTCTTGAACCAGCGTTCACCCTCCTGCGGAAGTTCTATAGTAGCTGCTATGGATGCCTCGGTGATTGTAAACTTGAGGTCCCCAATTTCCACCTCCAGGCCGTTGAAAGACCTCGCAAAAGTTTTTGTGATCTCCTTATTGTAGCCCTTGAATTTTTGAATAAACCGTAGCCATCTTGCCTTCTTCAGTATGTTTTTCACTTGCGGGTATCCTTCCAAAAACTTGGGCCCTTCCGGTTCTGCCCTCAACAATAGACCCATCCTTCCTTCTGTTCTTAAAACTCGTCTGCGTGAGGAGGATTTAGCGGAAGTGAGACAGCTGGGCTATGGGAGTGAACAAAGTTTATGGAGAAAACCAGTATTGTGACAGAAAACAGAGGATAGATAGCGGAAGTGAATTTGTGAAATGGGGTGAAGGCTTATGTGAGCAAGGTGGAAATGCAGCCGTGATGTCAATAGAACAGTAGGGGGACTAAAGTGAATTTAGCAGAATTTTAAATTGGGTGGCTGCAGAGTAGATGTGAACATGTTTATGAAACGGCTGCAGATTTTGTGCGGCTGAGAAGAGCCATAGTCAAATCGACCACGTCCTCATGATTACAGGTGGAGTGTTAAAATGCAACCAACACAAATTAAATCTGAAGGCTAATCATAAGACCGTTTCGAAAATAAATGCATGGTTCGCGGAGGAATGTCGTGGAATGGTTATGGAGGCTATCATGGAAATCATTGCGTATAGTGGAGTTTATGGTTTAATAACTATGCAAAAATGTGTTTTGATTGCTATTTGAAATAAATTTCTACTCATACCTTGGAATTTTTGCCATTTGTTGTCCATTAACCCTTGATCAACTACTCCTTATTGATGCCTTTAGGTGCTCCATGTCTTCATAATATGTCCTCGGTCATTCCTATATTTGATTTCACGATTATTGAACTAACATCTGACTGTTAGTTTTGAAAAAACATGGTGATAGCTACGGAAACTGCTTCTGGCTGCGGAAACTAGTTCTAGCTGCGGAAACTGACACAACAATCATTTGACTTAATGGAGATGGATAAATGATAATTGACTGAATGAAAATGGTCATAAAAGAAACTTTTATTGGTGAAATGAAAT
Source organism: Pinus tabuliformis (assembly GCA_031772625.1). Taxonomy (NCBI): domain Eukaryota; kingdom Viridiplantae; phylum Streptophyta; class Pinopsida; order Pinales; family Pinaceae; genus Pinus; species Pinus tabuliformis. Next base: position 841,775,004 of record CM062815.1, read on the forward strand.
GAAATGGAGTGGAATGAAATGAAGTGGAGTGGAATGAAGTGGAATAAAATGGAGTGGAGTGTCACAAACTTGTGAAATGAGAGAGAGAATTTTTTTTGGAAAATATAGGGTGTCAGGTGTTCCTGATTTTCACTCTATATTTTATGTATAAGACTGCCAATCAGTGATTGGTTTTCAGGCTTATACAATTTTTTATTTATTTATTTATTATTTTTTTTTTTTTTTAGAAACAGAAAGGAACAAAGGTTAGGCTGGTGGAGAAGAAGGATTCTTCTTCACCAGCCTTATTGCAGAATTATCTTGAAATATTTTGAAAAATTCCTCTTTTGAGAGTGGCTTATGATAGATCTTTAATCTGTGGCCATTCACAATAAGAGGAGTTTGAGATTCATCAATGGTCTTGATTCTTATCGCTCCATTGCTAAAGATTTTGTCAATCTCATATGGCCCAAGCCAATGAGTCTGAAATTTTCTTTTAAAATCTTTAAACTTGGAATCAAATAGCAATGCCCAATCTCCCTCTTGAAACTTTTTCTCTTTGATGTATTTGTCATGCCACTTAGCTCTTTGATATTGAACTAGATCAGTTCTTAGAATTGCCTCTTGTCTGATCTCATCTAGCTCATTCAACTGCTCCATTCTGTGCTTTTGGGCTTCTGATAGATCCATCCCCAACTGAACTGCCATCTTGAAAGTTTTGACTTGGAACTCAATGGGGAGCAGGACTTCTTTCCCATAAACAAGTTCATAGGGAGAATGTCCTGTTGTATTCCTACATGTAGTTCTGTAGGCCCATAAGGCTTCAAGAAGCCTTTCTACCCAATCTATTCCGTGTAGATGAACAATCTTGGTAATGATGCCTTCAAGAACTTTGTTTGTAGACTCCACTTGACCATTTGCTTGCGGATGGTAAGGAGTAGATTTTTTGTGCTTGATTTTGTATTCTTCCATCAGCTTCTCCACCAGGTTGGATGTGAATTGACTTCCCTGATCTGTTACAATTTCTCTTGGAACACCAAAGCAAGTAAAAATATCCTCATAAAGAAAATTAACAACTAAATTTTCAATAGCAGAAAATAATGCTTTGGCTTCTACCCATTTAGTGACATAATCAGTACATACCAATATATACATCTTTTGTTTAGATGGTGGATTAATATTTCCAATGAAATCTAACGCCCATTTTTCAAGGGTTCAATGAGTACCTGTGGTTGCAATGGCATTTCTTTTGATAGGGTCGGTTTCCATACTCTTTAGTAACTGTCACACCTTTTGACATATTGTTTTGCATCTTTGAAGAGGGAAGGTGATGCAGGGAAAACCCCTGCGATGCCCAGAATCTCAAGGTGTTCAATGCACACACGCATACATCAAAACTGTCCCTATAAAATTTCCTTGTGCTGGCAATTTGCATTACACTTCAATTTGCCGAAGTATGTGATATTGGTTCAGGGTCCACCTGCAACGGAAAGAACCTCACCTACCATGCAAATTCTCTTGCATCTCAGCTTCAAAATTACAAAGTCACCCACTGTCTCTATCATGCGGAAACTTTTATTTAAAACTTAAAATTCAAACTGCAACTCACAATTGACACTCCTTTAATAGAAGGCCACAATGTAATTGCCAATTACATTCTAATTCCCACACCCATTCTGTTCAAAGTAATCAACCCAAATATTTAACTCAGATACAAGGGCTGACACCACTCTACCCTGCAATCACCCGTCAGAAAACTCTCTTTGTCATCACCAACAGTCACAATACTCTCTTTCATTTCTAGTCTGTCTGCAGATAAATTTTCCTCACAGATCTTCGACATATAAACAAAGAAATCCTTACAATTAAAATCATTTCCTGTTATTGGACAATAAAATCACCATTGTCGTTAATATGGAAACAGGGGACTCGGTCCTTCCAGGCCAACCGTATGTTTGCTGATGCCGAGCAAGATGCGTTTTAGAACAGAATAAATATCTATTAAATATTGAATAAAGATGCATCAAGACCTGAATAATTCCGCAACTTGAACATTAGAATGGAACGCATCTTATACAGTTTTATAATTAACAACCATACACGGTAATTACCATGCCATCGACGCCTTATGCGCACAGAAAAAAAGATCTTAATGGGACCACGCGCTCCTGGAAACAACCACTGCAAATGTACCTGAAACTCGGATTCAACATGCACAATGGACATAGCCCGACGCACCCGTCGCTGCTCTCCCTCTACGCTATCACCATCGCCATAATCAGATCTGCGTACTTGCAATTTAACTCGGCATTTAGTATTGTGGAACCCAGAATTCAACGCAGGACTTATTGGTTGACACGCTGTTTGGATAAAAACAAGAATGTTAAAGGGAGCCAACTCCCCAATTTCCCCACTAATTCCGGTTACTTATCGCACGCATGTTCCCTCGAAGAATAAGATTCTCTTCAAATTAATAGTCCAGTTGGTTCCTCTATCAAGTCACGCCTCACTAAATGGTCTCTATGATGCCGCATAAAAGCACCATCAACTATAAATCAGCGCAGAACTGGTTATCACAGTGTTGCATTGAGGACGAGGCATTGAATGATTATATGTGCAGATGGATATACGCTATAACAGAACCAGTTCGGTTTGAAGACAAGTATACAGACTTTTAACAGTTATGCAAAAGCGCCTCCTTTCAACATTCAATTGCCATTCACTCCTACAGAATTTGGTTTTCCAGGGATCGATCCACAGAGATTTTACATCTGCCTCTCCAATCTATTTAATGCAGATTAATAGATAACGCTGGAATTCAAGATTGTAATTATTTGCTCAAATCCATATATAAAACCAGTGAACTCAGGAACAATCCAAGTCAGAACCAATTCTACGCCTTCCTCATTTAATCAATGATATATATATATACATTTGAAACACCGTTTACATAAAAACAAAAGGAGAATACTTACAAACTTATTTTTGGCCTGATCTTCGACACTGATGGCCCTTACAAATTGCCGAAGGCTTTCCAAAAAACCCTCTCACACTCCCTCACTCACTCCTATTCTATCTTTTTTCTCAAAAACTTCTTCTGTTTATACAATTTAAAAATATCATTAAATTAAATGCTAAATCCCCTTAGTATCTCAACAAATCCCTAAATCTCTCAACATCCCTAAAAGATAGATTCTCATCCCTAAGACTTAGAAACTAATTCCAACTTAGGCTCCCTCATTAATTCTAACTCTATTTTCTCTCATATTCCTTAAAAGAATATTTACAAAATCCTCACTTTCTCCTATTTTATTAAAAATAACAAATTAATTAATAAAATATTAAAAATTGTCACACCCCCTTTAATCACATATTTACAATGAAAAAAATGGTCTTGATGCTCCTGCATCAGACTCCCAACGTTAAACTAAACATGATCGCCTGATCATGTGTTCGGATCTGTGTATGCCTGGATCCCATATCTTGTGTTGTAACTTTCCACTTGCTTTGCTCTTGCAATCCTTCGCTGTCTTTCTCTTGTTGTCTTTCCTTTTCTTCCTTGCAGCTGTCTTTCTCTGGGATGTCTTTATCATCAACCTCCTTATCAACTCAATTTCTCGGTCCAATAAATCTCCCGGCTGTTGATTTCTTGCTGTCTGCTGAGCTAAGACGGCTTGCTCAGTTTGTACTGTCACTCGCTGACTTCTTACTTCTATGCTTGTTTCTGTTCTGACTTGTTCAGTCTTCATCGCCACCCAATCATCCATGCCCTCTTGTTTTCTAGAACATAAAACTTCTTCTTCCTTCATTTGAATTCTCAATTGGGTCAAATGTTCTGCAACAATACCTGCATTCACAAAACACTTGTTAGAATAAAAATCAGAAGGCATCAGTGCCTTGTCCTCCTTTGCCAGCACTTCATTATGCTGTTCTGAATTCTCCTCCACTACCAACACATTACTATGCTGATTCTCTTTGCCCAAAGAATCCTCTGAAGAATTCTCAAGACTGTCAACTAGTCTTTCTCCCACATCATCTGCTTCCATGATATGCACTCGTTCACTGTTTTGAACTCTTTCTTCTGCCATTTCCCTGTCATACTCCGAATTTTCCAACAAATATTCTAGCAATGCAATTTCTCTGTGACATTGCTGAAGCATAGTATCACCATCACTTACAATCCCTGCATGCATACACAACTTGTCAGTTTGAAAACTACAAGTCTCAACAACTTTAATATTCGGTTCGTATACCAGCTCTTCCAGCTGATCATCTTCTTTATTCACATGAACTTCCTCTTCAACAAAACCTGTAATCACATCACAACTGTCAGCTATAAAAACACAAGAGTTCACATTATCCAGCTGATCTGGATCTGCCCAATAATTCAAGAAATCATCAATGATTTCCTCCTCCTCTTCCAACTCAGCTGCTCTGAGTTGCGTACACTTCAACTGTACATCCATCATCTGCTCGAGCTTCTTCAGCTCTTCCATTAACTGCATGTTTATATGTCGATCTCTTTTCTGTTGTAGCCTCTCCCATTTCACTTTCTTTCCCTTCAGTGGAAAGATCCATCCTCTATTCTGGTTTTCCTGCTCTTGCAGCCATTCCTCTAGTACTTGCAATTGCACTTTCATTACTGCAATCTCTCTTTCTCTGACTTCTGCAGTCATCTCATCGCTGTGGCATTCCTCTGAACCTCTTCTGTGATCCTCCATGATCATTTTCTCACTTGCCATGAGTTGCACTAGCCTCTACGACAGCAATCTCTTCTGCTGCCACTTACCTCACCAAGCTCTCCTCACTCAGTCTTTTGGTAAGTACTGGTTCACTGCCTCTGGAACCTTTAAAGCACTCTCCTTTGCTCACTCTCTTCAGGCTATCTCTTCAACTCACCTTCTTCTTCAGGATACTACAATTGCCCTCCTTATTCAGCCTTTAGCTGAATGCCAGGTTCAGTGCCACCGTCTTCTCTGCAACCATAAACTCTCATCACAAATTTCAAATCAGAAAAAAAACATCTCACCTTCAAGATCCCATTGATCTCGCTTCATCTCCCACCTTCACGGCATCTCTGTGCTACAACATTCATTAGTCTCAAAATCTGATCTTATCACGTGCAATTAAAAAAAAACTTCCTCCTTCAAACAGAGCTATTCCAGCTCTGATACCAAAAATTGACGCAGGGAAAACCCCTGCGATGCCCAGAATCTCAAGGTGTTCAATGCACACACGCATACATCAAAACTGTCCCTATAAAATTTCCTTGTGCTGGCAATTTGCATTACACTTCAATTTGCGGAAGTATGTGATATTGGTTCAGGGTCAACCTGCAATGGAAAGAACCTCACCTACCATGCAAATTCTCTTGCATCTCAGCTTCAAAATTACAAAGTCACCCACTGTCTCTATCATGCGGAAATTTTTATTTAAAACTTAAAATTCAAACTGCAACTCACAATTGACACTCCTTTAATAGAAGGCCACAGTGTAATTGCCAATTACATTCTAATTCCCACACCCATTCTGTTCAAAGTAATCAACCCAAATATTTAACTCAGATACAAGGGCTGACACCACTCTACCCTGCAATCACCCGTCAGAAAACTCTCTTTGTCATCACCAACAGTCACAATACTCTCTTTCATTTCTAGTCTGTTTGCAGATAAATTTTCCTCACAGATCTTCGACATATAAACAAAGAAATCCTTACAATTAAAATCATTTCCTGTTATTGGAAAATAAAATCACCATTGTCGTTAATATGGAAACAGGGGACTCGGTCCTTCCAGGCCAACCATATGTTTGCTGATGCCGAGCAAGATGCGTTTTAGAACAGAATAAATATCTATTAAATATTGAATAAAGATGCATCAAGACCTGAATAATTCCGCAACTTGAACATTAGAATGGAACGCATCTTATACAGTTTTATAATTAACAACCATACACGGTAATTACCATGCCATTGACGCCTTATGCGCATAGAAAAAAAGATCTTAATGGGACCACGCGCTCTTGGAAACAACCACTGCAAATGTACCTGAAACTCGGATTCAACATGCACAATGGACATAGCCCGATGCACCCGTCGCTGCTCTCCCTCTACGCTATCACCATCGCCATAATCAGATCTACGTACTTGTAATTTAACTCAGCATTTAGTATTGTGGAACCCAGAATTCAACGCAAGACTTATTGGTTGACACGCTGTTTGGATAAAAACAAGAATGTTAAAGGGAGCCAACTCCCCAATTTCCCCACTAATTCCGGTTACTTATCGCACGCATGTTCCCTCGAAGAATAAGATTCTCTTCAAATTAATAGTCCAGTTGGTTCCTCTATCAAGTCACGCCTCACTAAATGGTCTCTATGATGCCGCATAAAAGCACCATCAACTATAAATCAGCGCAGAACTGGTTATCACAGTGTTGCATTGAGGACGAGGCATTGAATGATTATATGTGCAGATGGATATACGGTGGACTTATATGAGCAGATGGATATACGCTATAACAGAACCAGTTCGGTTTGAAGACTAGTATACAGACTTTTAACAGTTATGCAAAAGCACCTCCTTTCAACATTCAATTGCCATTCCTCCTACAGAATTTGGTTTTCCAGGGATCGATCCACAGAGATTTTACATCTGCCTCTCCAATCTATTTAATGCAGATTAATAGATAACGTTGGAATTCAAGATTATAATTATTTGCTCAAATCCATATATAAAACCAGTGAACTCAGGAACAATCCAAGTCAGAACCAATTCTACGCCTTCCTCATTTAATCAACGCCTTCCTCATTTAATCAATGATATATATATACATTTGAAACACCGTTTACATAAAAACAAAAGGAGAATACTTACAAACTTATTTTTGGCCTGATCTTCGACACTGATGGCCCTTACAAACTGCCGAAGGCTTTCCAAAAAACCCTCTCACACTCCCTCACTCACTCCTATTCTATCTTTTTTCTCAAAAACTTCTTCTGTTTATACAATTTAAAAATATCATTAAATTAAATGCTAAATCCCCTTAGTATCTCAACAAATCCCTAAATCTCTCAACATCCCTAAAAGATAGATTCTCATCCCTAAGACTTAGAAACTAATTCCAACTTAGGCTCCCTCATTAATTCTAACTCTATTTTCTCTCATATTCCTTAAAAGAATATTTACAAAATCCTCACTTTCTCCTATTTTATTAAAAATAACAAATTAATTAATAAAATATTGAAATTTGTCACACCCCCTTTAATCACATATTTACAATGAAAAAAATGGTCTTGATGCTCCTGCATCAGAAGGCCAATGATATCCCAGAGAGAGGATTTATAGGCTGTCATTTTGTCAATAAAGTGTCTGCCACATGGTTCATCATGACATGCCTTGAGGATTTCAGGTATTTCATCTTCCCTAACACATCTTCTGATCACAAGATCTTGCCCTGTTTTAAACAATTTGTTAGAAATCCATGAATATTTTGAACTCTCTTGAATAATATTTCTTTTTTCACTAGGAAATAGATTTAGAGGTAGTTTCCCTATAACCAAATAGTTAGCAATATCTACATACCAAGGGGTCTTAGGAGTTACTGCAAATAAATATTCATCAGGAAACTTGTCCTCTACAGGAGAATCTTCTTTAGTATTCTGGATCCTAGACAAGAAATCATCTACTGTATTTTGTTTCCCTAGTCTATCCAACACAGTAATATTGAATTCTTGTAAAAGTAAGAGCCACCTTGTAACTCTGCCATTAGTAACAGGTTTGTTCATTAGATATGTAATCGCAGAATGATCAGTACGAATAAAAGTTTCATAGCCTGTTATATAATGTCTAAACTTATTGATTGCATGAACAACAGCTAAGAACTCTTTTTTAGTTATAGTATAGTTCAACTCAGTGGGAGTCAAATTTTTACTGGTATAGTAAATGGCATAAGGAACTGAATCCTTTTGACCCAACATAGCCCCTAGAGCTGTATCTGAAGCATCTGTAGAAATATGGAAAGGAAGTTTCCAATTTGGTCCTCTCAAGATGGGTGCTTCAGATATTCTTGTTTTCAAAGTTTCAAATGTTGATTGACAATCAAGATCCCATTTGCATTCACAGTCTTTTGTAAGCAATTTGAAGAGTTGAGATGCTATTTTAGTGAAGTTCTCTATAAATCTTCTATAGTACCCAGTAAATCCCAGAAAACTTCTAACATCTTTTTGACAATTTGGAATAGGCAACTTGGAGATGACTTCAACTTTTGATCTATCAACTTTAATCCCATCCCTGGAAATGTGATGTCCCAAAACAATACCTTCAGTTAACATCATAAAGCATTTTTCATGAGTTAATGAAAGGTTTGTTTCTTTACATTTTATAAGGACTTTTTCCAAATTCTCTAATGCCTCTTCAAACGAATTACCATAAACTGTAAAATCATCCATATAAACCTCTACACAATCATGGATTAGATCAGAAAAGATTCCTAATACTGCTCTTTGGAATGTTGCAGGTGCATTACATAATCCAAAAGGAAGCACTCGGTAAGCAAAAGTTCCCCATGGACAGGTAAATGTGGTCTTATCTTGATCTTTAGGTGCTACCTGAATTTGATTATAGCCACTAAAACCATCCAAAAATGAAAAGCACTTTTTGCCTGCTAATGTATCTAATACCTGATCGATAAAGGGCAAAGGAAAGTGATCCTTCAAAGTTGCTTTATTCAATTCCCTATAATCAATGCATACCCTCCATTTACCATTCTTTTTAGGTACTATAACCAAAGGAGAAACCCATCGGCTATCTGAAATTGGATAAATGAAGTTTACATTGAGTAGTTTTTGAAGCTCTTCTTTCACTATCTCCCTAAGGTTTGGATTCATCCTTCTCTGAGGTTGTCTGATTGGTCTACTGTTTTCCTCGATGTAGATGTGATGAATGCAAGTCTTAGGGTCAATACCTTCCATATCAATTTACTCCCATGCAAATGCAGTAGAATGTTTTCGCAAGATTTTGGTTAGCTCGTCTTGTTGTGACTTTTCCAAATTTTTATTGATATTCAATGTTTTACTTGGAAAAATCTCAATGGTGGAACTACCAAACTCTATCATAGAGTAAAGAGACATTTGTCTTGATGATAAATACTCAATGTCGGAATCTAACTGAAATTGTGTATGGTCATATTCTGAAGATGTTTCAAAGTTTTCTAATGTGTTTAGAATTTGACTATCTTTACTGATTTCAGAAATGGTAAAGACAGGTTGTATAGTGTCCTCATCATCGACCCATTCATTATCTCCTACTTCTATAATTGTTTTTGCTGGAGGATACAAATTGAACTTCTTTGTTGAACTACCATCAGAAATGTACATATCTCCAGATCTACAACTAATGAAAGCATCAGCTGTGGCTAGCCAAGGTCTTCCTAAGATAAGTGGGTGCCCTCCTAAATTACTCTTGGGAGTCAAAATCATAAAATCTACTGGATATTCCCAAGAATCTAAGGAGACTGAAATATCTTCTAATACACCATCTGGTTTGATTATTGATCTATCTGCAAGTTGCAGAAAGGTGGGTGTAAAAAGAAGATTAGGAAGTTTAAGCTATTCCATAGTCTGTCTACTCATAATGTTGATAGCAGCCCCTAAGTCAATCAAAGTATTTGGAATTTCTACCCCATTTATATGTGTCTTGACAATTGGACTACCGAGATCTACATACTTCTGCATGGTAATTTTTCCCATCATGATATCTACAATTTTTCCTACCAGGTGGATTCTTCTTGTATCTCTTGGTTTCCTTCCTGGTCTTTTGAGACTCAACTCCTTTATTGTTTTTGCTAGAATAGGAATCTCTCTAATGGCTTGTAGTAAGGGAATCTTGATACAGACATTCTTTAATTCATCTAGGAAATCATAGTCAGGCAACAAGATTTGTTTTTCCACCCCTTTGTCAATTTGTAATCTTTCAGGGAAAGGAGGTGTGGATGAAGATGCAGGTTGCTCAACTATAGGAGCTGTGAGGTTGACTCTTTTTCTTTTTCTTTTTGAGTGTTTGGGTTTTGAAGAGATGCTTCAGAACCTTTATTGACTTGAAGGGAATCTTCCTCAGAAATACTTTGCTTTTGAGCATCTATAGAAGTTTTTTCTAAAACTCTACTAGACCTGAGTTGTACATCATTAAGAGGAACAATCATATAGGTAGGAAATTGTTTTCCTTCTACCATGTAAGCATTCTGAGGATTTTTATTATTGGGATTTGGCAATGGCTGGGCTGGTAGTTGATTTGTCTTTTGTTGAAATGGAAGCAAGAGTTGATAATTTGGATTTTGTTGAGAAGGCTGTTGTTGTGGAAATGGCAATGAAAGTTGTGGATTTTGATTTGGAAGTTGTGGAGCTTGTTGATTTTGAAAAGATGGAGGATATTGATAAAATTGAGCAAATCTCCCTTAAGGATTTTGCATACCTTGTACCCATGATTGATATGAATTTTGAGGTTGGGACCAAGGTTGTTGCCAAGGATTCCAATTTGGCGGGGTTTGAAAGTTCATAGAGTTGTTAAACCTTTGATTTTTTTGCCCCTGCCAAGGTCTCCTTGAAACAAAACAGAGAGACTCTACTAAATTTGGATCTTCTTGAAAGACAGCTTTGAGTCCAGGAATTGAAGGACAATCCTTGGTCTCATGGCTTTCCGAGCAAATCATACATGTTTCTATAACTTTTGCATCTAAGGGGCATTCCCTTAGAGCATGTTTCTTCCTACATTTTGGACAAAAGATGGCCAAGGCTTCAGCTTCTGCTTTCTACTTGTTTTGTATTTTAAGGGTGTCTAGTTGTTCACTAAGGCTCCCTAGAATATCAGTTTTGAACTCATCAAGCATATTGCCAATCTCTACCCTACTTACTGATCCAGTTGCAGATTTTTTTGCTCTAATAAGAGAAGGATCTCTAGGCCCTTTTCCAGTTTTAGATTTTCCCCTTGAGAGATGGACACATAGTTCTGCTATGTCATGAAGTGGAAGTTGAGAAATATCTCCCTTTCCCATCATTTTTAAAATATCTATCCATTCATCTCTAATGGATTTTAATAGAAGGGCTTTCAAGGTCTCCTCATCTAAGTTACTCATTTTTTCTCTTTTCAAGTTGTATTGAAATCTTTCAAGTAAATCCTCCAAATTTTCATCTTCTTTTTGCACCATTTTGAATACCTCATCCTTATGGTTGGTGGGCATGCAATAGTCCAGGTATCTATCCAAAAATGTTTGTTTCATATCATTCCAAGTCCTAATAGATTGAGTGACTAATCCCATGAACCATTTCAAAGAAGCTCCCTTTAATGTTGAAGGAAACAATTTGAGTTTTTGAGAGTCTTCCATATAGTCATAAGTTTGGCACACGACTTCAAACTCAAATAGAAATGTTTCAGGATCCTCACTTTTCAACCCATAAAAGTTTGGGAGGATAGATGGTGAGATGTTTTTCATTGTTGTATGAGTTTCCTCATCAACTATAGGAAATCCGAACGAGTTATTTCCATCCCTATTTCCCCCATTGTTATCTCTACCTCCTCCATTGTTTCCTCCTCCTTTACCTCTACCTCTTTCTCCTCCTCCAAATCCGTTTACTACTTCCTCTGTCATGATAGTTTCCTCAGAGATTTCAGAGTCCTCTAGTTCTTCTATTAATGGCGAACGAGGAGGAATTTCTTCCTCTTCTTCTTCAAGTGATTCTACTTCTTTGATTACAATATGTTCCCCTGTAGAGGTGAAGAAAGATTCTTTCCCTAGGTCAGATTTGATGGATAGTGTGGGAGAGTCTCCTAATTCAGCTGCTGCCCCTTGAATTCTAAGAATCCTAAGGCTGGGAGTGTGAGTTGGAGATGATGGAGGTGTATCTTGTCTATGCCTTGAAGTAGATGGAGTGGTAAAAATCGAACTCTTGGCCCTAGCTATAAACCTTCCCCTAGAATCTCTTGCTCTATGCATGTCATTTTTTATTTTTATTTTTATCTTCAAGTCGGGCTAATAATTCTCTTTCTGATCTTCCAGATCACACTAGGTGCAAGAAGAGAGCATACTCAAGAAATTATTGAACTAATAATTGTCTTTTCTGATCCTCCAGATCACACTAGGTGCAAGAGGAGAGCAAACTTTGAGAAGTTATCAATTTTTACCTTCCTTGAATTTTCTCTTTTCTTTTTTTTTTTAAAGAAATTGGCTACCTAGTTACACTTCCCTAGCAATGACGCCAAAATTTTTGGTCAATTTAGAGTGTCCTAAATTGCTATATTAATTGTCAATCCGGGAGTCGTAAACTGTTGAAGTGTGGCGCACTATATGTGAAAGATAACCTATATCTTACTTTTTGTCGTTTTTTATTTTGATTTTGTTTTTGGGTTTATCTTTGTTGATTTCCTAATGTGAGATGAAAATTCTAAAAGACAAGTATGGATATAAATGTTCAAGGCAATGATGTCCTTTATAATGATTTCGAAAACTTCAAACTTTCAAAAAGGTTTTAAAACATACAAAGATGAAATTAATTCCTAAAAGAAAATGAAAATGTGACACTATTCTAATTAAACAAACAGTGAACTATTGATCATGAAACCATTATCCCTGCTGCTGTCTAAATACAAAAGAAACTGTACTCAAAGAAATCCAAAAATTGCAAGCAAAGTAAAGCTAAAATCAAATTACATCAACTCATATTTTGACCCCTCGCCAGTTAGTCTCGCTATGGCTTTTGGAGGTAATCATAAACAACTTGAGCAATCTGATATCTAATTTGCAGAAAAATAAACTAATATCAAATTACACACTCATACTTCAATCCCTCACCATTAGTCTCGCTATGGCTTTCGGAGGTAACTGATAATGACATGAGCAATTTAATATCTAATTTGCAGAAAAATAAACTAATATCAAATTACACACTCATACTTCAATCCCTCACCATTAGTCTCGCTATGGCTTTCGGAGATAACTCATAATGATGTGAGAAATTTAATATCTAATTTTCAGAAAAATAAACTAATATCAAATTACACGCTCATACTTCAATCCCTCACCATTAGTCTCGCTATGGCTTTCGGAGGTAACTGATAATGACATGAGCAATTTAATATCTAAGCTAACAAATAAAGCCAATCAACAAACTTGAAATAAACAAAACAGAATTGAAATTAAAAGCTAAGAAAAGTAAGTCAGCAGAAAGACTGATTCCATGTCATTAGTCATTGTGAAAACTATATGCAAATGCCCGGGCTACCTATTGTAATCTGGAACAAATACACTGATCAACGTTAACAACAATGTAAAGCATGTAAAATTATGGGAAAAAATAGAACGTTAGTGCCATAAGAAATGTAATATATACAAGTGAATAACTATGGCATAATGAACGTAAAGAAACACAGCATGAAACTGTACAACAATCAACAAAACCTCGACGTGTGCAGGGGCCCTCTGCACAACCTTGGGCAACAGCTATCAACCACAAATTATGCTCAGAAACAGAGTCTTCTCATATATTCAGAATGCAGTCATAACAACAAAATAATGTCACGACACAGTGGGCTCGTTAACAGTAAACAATACATTCAAAAGACTAACTATTATGCGTATGGAGACGCATTATTTATAACAGAAGGCTACATAACTGATTTCCTAAAATCTGTGCTGACAGAGGACACATGAACGACAACGTCCAAGGATTTGGAATCATGGCTGCCTTGATGATTAAATCTATTGAGGGTGGCTGTTGGATTCGCCTTATGGAGCAGTGCACAGGTGTCGATATGTCCCCAGAGATCTAGGAACGGCCACGAAAGTCTTCACGTGGTTGAAAACGGAGTCCTGTTGTTGTAGGACTCCTATATTTGACCACCGCTTGACCACCTTTGACCACGGCCTTCTTTGATGAATTCGACTGAGCCAATAGGACTCGGTCCATGTCCATGTCATTTTCAACTTGCCCATGTGGCTCGATTTGCCTGAAGACACCTGCAATATAGACTTTAACAAAAAGGCTGCGGAAAGTGACAAGATTCCGCAGCTTATGAGCAAAAATCTAATTCAAACAGCAAACACAAACATAGTTAGAAAACCACTTTATGTGCTCTTTTAAACTCAATATGCAATGATGTTGACAGCTTAGGAGGTCCAGGTAAATGGAAAAAGTCTAGAAAGGTGTATAGGAAAGATGCAAGTTTGGGGCTCAACAGTCATAGTCACGCAATATCTCTATGTAGCGCGATCCTTCTGCAGGGTCCAAAGGTACAACTACGCGCAGAGACTTCTTCTCAAAAATCATCTTGCACTTCTTCAGATTGATCACCCCATTCATATAAGTGGCCCAATATATTCCTAATAACGCCAAGTAGGGATTGTTGTCATCAACAATCTCTATTACTTCGAAATCTGCTAGCACGCTTGCTCCTTCGATATCCACTGTGATTCCTTGCAATCTCCCCATAGGTAGGATCTTTTGCTGGTTCGCCATTCGCAGTTGGATAGGAGACCATTGCAACATAGGCCTTCCCATGCGCTCCCATGTTTTCTTCGGCAAGACGTTCGCGTCTGATCCTAGATCCATAATCACTTGGTCAATCTCATATTCTCCAATCTGTGCATTCAATCTCATCTCCCTTCCCATTCGCGTCGTGTTCTTTTCGAGCTTCCGGACTATGAGCGATTCTCCTGGCGCGGTCCCAACGTATCTATTTATGAGTTCCTGCAGCCCCTTTACAGCCTTGTTGTTGCGCAACAACTTCATGCATGTTTCCAGGAATGTTGTGAGCATTTATGGGTCCATTTCCAAATCCGGTTTGTCTTTACTTCCTGAAATGGAGGCACCAGCGAAGATATGCTTGGCTTTCATTAAGGTTTCCTTAGCACACTCCAAATCAAACTTTGGTTCCTTTGTTAAAGCATTTCAAACCCAAGTACTTTCTTTAGGTTGTTTGCCTTTGTCATCTCTTGTTGTAATTCCACTTTGGAGCACAATATTCACATTAGGGTCTTCCTCGCGTGGCTCAGACCTCATCAAATGCAGCTTCTGAGTTGGGGGAGGTTGGAGTGCTCCTTTATTGCGCAACCTCGGTATCAGGGTGGGATAATCGTCCGTCTCATGATCAAACAATGTACAATACAAGAATAATGGCCGCGTTGGATTTGTACAATCGCAAGCATAATGCCCTGGCCCTCTGCAATTGTAACATATCAGCTGTCTGCAACCTCTTCCTGGTCCTCCTCCACCTCGGCCTCATCCGTGCCCCTGAAATCTGGTTTGCGCCATCCCTACGTTCTGGTCAAGGGCCCCCGTTTTAGCCTGAACTTTGTAGGTAGGAGTCTGATCCATCATTAGCTCATATTCTACAGGTGCGCTCATCATGTCCCACTGATATATAGAAATTACAGAACAACTGTTGTGAATTCTGCGTGTACTTTTGTAATAAATGGAAGTTATCAGTAGCATGCTTTCCTCTTTATCTAACAAATCGTGCACCATAATGCAGGTGCCGCACTCGCTCCTTCTTGTGCCTCTGGTCTTAATGGCATTGGTATTGCTTTGACGAGGTAATTTGCGAACACCTGGCAGTGGTCCTTATCATGTCCCTGACCCTTTCGCTTTATGCACCATACCTCATCCGACACTTCCAGCTGAGCTGTTCTGTCTTGTTTCAAAATCTACATCTCAAGGCACAAGTTTTTCAACTGTGCATGAATTTGTTGAACTCCCAAGTTGGGATCCTGTATCGAGGTCTTGTGCAATCTCATCGTGACCTCCAAGGCATCGGCTTGAGTAATTAGCCTCTATTGTGACAGCGCGTTCCTTAGATGCGGCGTTAATGATGCTACAAACCATTCACAGTGTTGTCCATCCGTCAATGTCATGTTAGCTTCAAAAATTGTGCACTTCAATCTCTGATCCAACTCCTGAGGGGTCTCACTTGGTAGCATTGTGATTTCCTTGAACCCAATGATCGACTGTGCCTCTGACTTCAGCCTGCTAAATTCTTTGTTTAGTGCAATTTGAATATCTACAATCCCCGCATTCAGATTGTCATTGGAATGCTTAATGTACCAGGTCAGCGTACGATCCTGCAGAGCACTGACCAATGTCGCTTTCTTTATATTATCATCCGTGACTCCCTGCGCTTCCCATACAGCTTTTATCATGAACCAAAACTGGTCTGGATCTTCATTCCCTACTCCCTTGAACACTGGAAACTTTATTGCGCTCGCCATATTGATTCGCGGTGGTGGCGGAGGTGGTATGGGCGAAGATGGGGGTGAAGATGGTGAAACTGGCGGTGGTGTGGGTGGGGGTGGTATGCGTGGAATCCTTTGCCTTATCAAATTGATCACACTTCTCAGTGAAACCTTCGCGAGCTCTTCTTCGCCCACTCGCAGAGGTGAAATCAAGGGGCTAGTTTCTAGTTCTGTACTACCATTATTTCTGTAGATCCTCCCATTTCGCATAGCCCCAAACATCAATTTATTTGCATAACCCATTTTTCACACATTAGAATTTTAATCCAAGTGTTCAAAGATTTAACATACTCACCTTGCGGCCCTTTGAGGAAGTGGTGTTCTGCCTCGCTATAGCTGACTGAAGTATCTACTGTGAACTCGGTGATGAATCCTCCTATAATTCGATTGAGTTGGTGATCAACAGCATGTGCGATCTTATCCTCCTACGCTTCTAATCTGTGCACCAATTATGGAGTCCACACAATAGGTATGTCGAGCTTACACCTTCCTTGGCTATCTACTAGCTTCGCGATCCACTCGTATAGCTCAGTAGGGAAAGATGTGAAGAAAATTTTGTGGATCTTTGTGTATAAGTAGCATTCTAACCACTCTTCCTTTGATAGTCACGGATTCTTGTTTTCCTGCACCGTGAACTCGTGAATCTTTTTATCCAACCAATCTTCAATTCCTTTCTTCATTGGATTGTAGTGATACGACATGAGACATCTCTATGCAGATCCCAGTCTCGGAAACAGATCCATTTGTTGGCTGATTGGGACTCGACCTAGGTTCGAAGTTAATTATCCAAACAAATCCCTATATTGTTGGCCCTTTTGGAAATATTCCATGGAGTTGGGACTGAGGTCTCACCCGAAGTAGTATGGGGAGGTGCTGGAACCAGGTTTCCGCACCCTTAAGATGTCTGAAGATTTGATTCAGTCCAACTTCTCGTCCCTGTGTGTAGGTTGCTTCACGCACTTCCCTGCCCTTCGCACCTTGATATACTTGCCTTCACACAACCCTAACTAGGGGTTGTGGGGCTACCATGCTTCTGGAGTAGCGCTCTGCACTATTTCCCTAAGTTGCACCTAAGATCTTACCTATCTTCCTACACCAGTTAGTTATCTTCTCATAAATTGATGCCTTACTTTATATTTCATTATACAGCATATTCATATGAGTTCGCGCAACAAATAAATAGTATACTTGCAATTTATACCCAATAATACATTAAACAGGAAAAGATACACAAAAATATGATAAAACTTCTCTTTATTGATGTTTCCAACAGTTACAGACTCGACCTGCCCTGCGCACTCAGCTACAGGAGTCTGCACACAGCTACAGATTCAGCTGTGGACTGCTAGGCCCCTATGCACTCAGCTACAAATCCTTCTCCTACTTTATGACCCAAAGACACACTTTACACTTCAACTCAATCTCTTAGACTCATCATGCTTCTATTCTTTCTATTAGCTATATGATATCTTCTACACTTAGAGCTTCGCTCTATTTATATAATCCCATGGTCCATGGACCATGGGTAGGTTTATCAAGCTGACATTACATTACAAAAACAAGGGCAGACAACCTAGTGACTCTATTATGACTTTGTGCCCTGCACCCACAATTCGCGGAGCTTTTACAAAGGACTTGGTCAAACCTTAGGCTTCAAGCCCCAAAACATGCCTTGGGGGGACTCCATGCCCAACAAAATCATAAGAGGCATAAAATAAAGGAGAAAACCACCCTTGCAATCTTTTGGTCCCTTTGAGGTTTTTGACACAAACACCGAAACCCCTATTCTACGTTGCTCGGTCACTGCACTATTCTGGATGTTCTGTCGCTGCAGGCTCCCACTAAGCTCTCCCTCGGTCGTTGCATTGTGCTCGGTGGCTACAGGAACTCTTCTGACACAATAAGTTGGTCTCTGTCATTGTTGGTCACTAGTCGCAAGAAAAGATGCATGGTCCCATTGAACTCTCCCCACTGTTTTGGTTGTTGGTCTACTTAGTCCTTGTAGGCTGCTCACTACTACTGCCTGCTCTATTGGGTTCCCTGCTAGTTTTATTGGTCATTGTAGGCTGCAGGCTGCTCCTGCTTGCTTGGTCATTGCTTGTTGTTCATAACTCTCCCCACTACTCGTTGGTCTCCTCAGTCGCTCGTTGATCTACTCGGTCACTCCAACCGAGTTCTTTTGACTTGGCCTGCATTTGGATTCTTCCACAATGGAAAAACTACTCACACCCTATCATAAAAAAATACCTCTTTTCTTTCTCATCAATGCGAACTGCTAGATCACGAAGGATTTCATGTATTTTAACAAAGGAAACCCTCCCAACGTGATCCACTCAAACCACCTCAATCAAGAAACGATTCCTTAGGTGGTCAAGATAATTGTGGCCAATATCATGTAAATAGTTGTCTTGACTACATTTAACCATACTTTCTACTATCCATATGTCTATGAGCTCTTCAAAATTGATTACTTTGTCTTTATGATAAGTTGTTAATCTCTTGAGCGAAGGTCTGATCAGACTCTTGAAAAAAATGTTGCACTGGTGAAGGTTCTCATTTGTTTGCCTCGGAATGTTACCCAAATGAAAAAATATGTCAGAGATCTGGGCAATGAAATAGATGATATAAAAATGGAGCTCAATCAAGCGCAACAGAGCCCTAAAAGAATAGTTAAGGCTTGGTTGGAGATGACAGAGACACTAAGAGTAAGTTCTGATTCTATTGGCCAACAATACGAGGCTCACCAGCAACACAAAAGCTACCTTGGCTGTTATCCCAAGTGCCTCTACCGCTATATAATCAACAAATATCAGAAATAGTTGTCTCCACTACGTTTAACCATACTTCGCTCAAGAGAATCCAATTGTTTCTTTTTGTATTCTCTTGGCCAATATCATGTAAATAGTTGTCTCCACTACGTTTAACCATACTTTCTGCTATCCATATGTCTATAAGCTCTTCACAATTGATTACTTTGTGTTTATGATAAGCTGCTAATATCTTGAATGAAGGTCTAATCAGACTCTTGAAAAAATTTGTTGCACCGGTGAAGGTTCTCATTTGCTTGCCTCGGATTGTTACCCAGATGAAAAAATATGTCGGAGATATGGGCAATAAAATAGATGATATAAAAATGGAGCTCAATAAAGCGCAAGAGAGCCCTAAAATAATAGTTAAGGCTTGGTTGGAGACGACAAAGACACTAAGAGTAAGTTCTGATTCTATTGGCCAAGAATACTACGTTTAAATAGTACACTTAACCATACTACGTTTAACAAATATCATGATCAGACCTTTGCTCAAGAGAATCCAATTGTTGCTTTTTGTATCCTCATAATGTGCTGTCAATTCTTCCGTAAAAATTGCCCAAGTGATAATTTGTTTACGAGAGCAAAGCCAATTATACCATACAAACTGATTTGGTTGCAAACATAAAGTTGCGATATGTACCTTTTGTGTGTTTTGCACATTATTGAGATCGAAAAATTGCTCCATCTGTAATATCCATGTTGTGGGATCCTTGCCATCAAACTTCCTCATATCGATTTTTGGAATATGGTGGGTCTTAGATCCAACATTAGAGTCTATGAAATTATGATTAACATTTCTTTTGTTCACATCATGAGTTTCCTTTACTACCCTTTCACCATTAGTAAGTATTTCTTGTAGAAAATTTGTCAAATCTGTCTTCAAATCTGCCATGTCTGTCTTCAAATCTATCTTCAAATCATCCATCTTAGCTTCCATGCCATTCATCTTAGCTTCCACGCCCTTTATCTTAGATTCCACGCCATTTATCTTAGCTTCTGTTAGCTTTTGTGAGAGTGACATTTGTTGCACTTGGTCTTGTAATTTTGATATATCATGTAGCATTTCTTCCTCTTCTTCATGAGTCATGCTAGAGTTTTCAGGTTGCTTACTAGGTATTTGCATTTTCTTTCCTCGGGGAATCAGTTACCGATAATAATGCTCTATTATGCCCTTTGAATTCCTTCAAAATAATTTTTCAAACCAAGCTTAAGCAAAAATTTAAAAAAATCTACACACCTTTTTTCACTTTGTAGGAGCTCGATATTGCCTCTGATGTATCTCTGTAACTTTAGATCATCCAGTTCTAAAATTGCAACCTGCAGTAGCCCTCTGTGTCCTCTTTCCGATGCCACTAGTCTGATCCAAATTGGATTCTCCAAGGAAGAGTTATTCCAAATCTCCCACAGTGACCTGATTATAGACTAGTTCAGCAGAGTGAACTTGTACGATGTGCCATGTGTCCCTGTTTCGACCTTTGGCTCTAAAAAATATATATAAGAAACTACATTCCGTCCTCTTTATGTACCTTCTTATGAAATTTCAATCCAATGCTCAGAGAAAAAGTTATGACGATTTTCCTCAGGTAACCTATTTGGAATGTAATTTAGGAGTCTGGAAAAAGACAAACTTCCTCAGATCATATCTCCGCAAATATAGCGCTAAAAGCTCTTAAATTCGGACCCGAGGTTCAGTGCGATCTCGTCTCACATGGGTGTTTTTTTTGCTTCCGAAATGTCGCAGAAAAAAGGTTATAGTGAAAATGCCACGATGACCTATTTGGAGCAGTGAAATCCTAGAATCCAAAGCTCTGATTCCAAATGTTATGAAACCAACTCACAAAAAGATAAAAAAAAGATAGATCAACGCCTTAGAATTCAGCCCCTTCGAGGGGGCAACCTACTTTACATTACACAAATGAATGATTCTTTGATGATTCAAATGACAAAACCTCCTTTCTATATTCAGGAGTTTAAGGAGTCACAATATAACTCAGCTGACCTAACAATAATAATATAAAGGCACAAAAATAACAATAAAGAGATTCTATGGGGCACAGTAATAATAATATGGGGACAATAGGGGCACAACAATATTATAAAGGGATACAACTACAATAGTAATGGGGTAATCACTAGTATTATAGGGACCTAACAACAGTCCATTGGCTTTATATGAGAATCACAAAGGGTGAGGTTTGGCAAACCAAAATAAACAAACAAGCCCCAAATCATACGGGCAGGGCAAGATTTAGATTTCTCTTCCACCTGCTAATAATTAGCAACAAAATTAGGATTTTTCCTCTCGCTTAAATTCAGCTAAGGCTATGTAGATGGGCTCTCAAAGTGAATGCATCACGAAGTAGGAAACCATTTATAATTCATTTATCTTGTGGTTTTTATCACCTTGTTTCCACGTAATTTCGAGATAAATTCGCACTGGAAAACTTAGAAAGCAACTTCATTTGATGGCCATTAGTACTTAGCTGCTGTGAACCAACTTGGATTTACGCAAGGTACAACAGAGACCTCACAAAAAAAATCCAAAGATTTCCTACCTGATTCAAGGTTCCCGCCATGAACAAACTGTGGTTCAAACTATCCATCTGTGACAATAGACATGGAAAGTCATAGTATTATTGAATTTGTGTGTTGCTTCTTAATTCTCTTTATAGAATAAAAAGATCATTCATGAATATTTAATTTATGTCTGTTTCTTGTTGCCAGTCGGGAAATATTGACCATTATGTTGTTTATTTTGAGAATAATTCGTTGGGAACCTGTGTTAGATATGTGTTTTATTTTGGAGATTGATGGAGTCGAAACTCTAAACCCTTTTCAAGCCTATTGATCCTATTCAAAATTCTCCCATACCTATTTTTATGTCACTTCTTTCCAGTGATATCGATGATCAATTTAGTTGTATTAGTTTGTCCGTATTGTAGAAAATGTTTAGTTTTATATAGTTAACATTATGATTTTGCGATAAATTTTTGAGTGACATCCACCCGCCACTACATCCCTGGCTACAGTTTCGAGGGTGGACGTCATCCTAACATGTACGATATATGGGGCCGATCAGATATTACAAACAAGGTACCATAAACATGGATTTTGCGTACATATCCTCGTGGATCAAGTTTGCCTGAGACTTAAATACCACTTGGTTAGAGCTCTGGTGCCATAAACTTGTGTTTAAGAGTGTTGGTAGACAATTTATTAAGGGATTGTCAATAAGCACATTCCTAATGAGTCAAAGCCTCAATAGGTTTTAGTGCACTATCTTTGTGCAATGTGGGTGTTGTGCGAATCGAACTAGTCTTCTGCAGTTTCGAGCTCTCTTTCGTGTTCAAAGGCTTTCCGTTATTTTCTTGGCATTGTGGCCTTCACTAAAGTTGGAATTCCCGTGTCGATACCTGCAGCCAGGAGCAGAGTTTTCAAAGGGTGTTAATACAGAGTTTGGGGGAAGCAGATTGTTAGAATCTACCAACGAAAATTTGGTGAGTTTCCGATGTCTCCCGGACTGTGAAAATTCACGTTAAATTTGAAAAATGTTAGGTTATGATTTTGCAATATTCTGAGAGAATTGTTAATAATGAATCAGATTAATTTGTTGATGAGCATGCTCTCTGTGTTGGGTTTGTTAAGTGTCGATACTAATATTGATACACCTTTTAATTTGGATCTGAATCTCGCATTTGATGAGTTTTTCTTAGATCTCCCTGCGAGTAAACTCTGAAATAATTCATGATTTTATTTCTTAACAAAAAATTATGGATACTGTGGGTAAATATAAAAATAACATCAAGGTTTCAGTGTTAAATCAATGTGGACATGTAATTACGTCAAATGGGTGAAAACATAAATAATCTCAATGCAATGTTGCGGGGTCAAGTTTTAATGCTTTGAATGCAATCCTGTAGAAGTAGAACAGTAGAAGTTAACCACAACTAAGTC
Organism: Pinus tabuliformis; assembly: GCA_031772625.1. Taxonomy (NCBI): domain Eukaryota; kingdom Viridiplantae; phylum Streptophyta; class Pinopsida; order Pinales; family Pinaceae; genus Pinus; species Pinus tabuliformis. Next base: position 841,798,024 of record CM062815.1, read on the forward strand.
GGAAATCAACCTATCTTTCCATTTCCACAAGTCCTGTGAGAAATGTCCTGACCTCGACTCCATATCGTCTACTTTTAAATAGCGAGGGGGTCGGAGTTCTATTGGAATTCAAAATGCAATCTCGTAGGGAATTTTGTTTAATAATCGATATAAAAACTCTATGTTTTCCTGTAACATTTACGACAAAAAATTTCAGACTCTCTAAAATTTGCGAAATTGGAAGTATACCCTTACCAATACAAACCCAATGCACCTTCCCAATTTAAAAAAACCCTACTTTCACTAGATATTTTAGGTATCTTCTTTTTCATAAACAATTTTTATACCCCTTTATTTTTTTGATTAACTTTGAGCTCCATTTTCTACACCTGCTAATATAAAAACCCTTTACCTCCCTTTACATGTTCAATATATTATGTCATTTTTTCCTCAATATATATCTCCCAAGATGTACGCACATGGTATGGTATTTCTCCCTATTGAAGCCCAAGTGTACTAAAATGTGCCCTATAAGTCAATTTATCATATTGTTTTCATCCAAAAAGTGCTAAGATAAACAACAAATTCTATAATGATCCTTTCTAGATCACTAGCTCTTATAGACGAAGCCACAAACTCCTTGAGTGAAAGGTCACTAATGATAACCAACTCCCCTTTGAAAATCAATGATAGCTTCCAACAAATATAGCTTCTAATTTTTTCCAACAAATATAGCTTCTAACTATTATAAAAATTCTACCTTGAAATCTTACATGGACTAATTTTCTTATACTTGAGTTTGTTGTATGTTTTGCTATTGAATATGTATTTCCTCAAATATGCTAGTGAATATCATCTAGCCTTGTTTGAAAACCTTCAATATCCTTACAAAATCTACCCTCATATTATAGTTGTCATTACTCTGTTGTAACTTCCTTAAATTATTCATGAATGTCATACATACTCTTAGTAAAATTGTCTACATCATTTCTCATTTTAATATATATTTCTAGCAACTTACCAAATTCCACAACGCCCTTTGGAGACCTTCATAAACTACCTAAAATGGACTTCTACCACTGGATCTATTCATTGAATTGTTTTAAGCAAGTTTAGCTTGGGCTAAAGCCAAATTATATTAGCCTAGTTTGTCTCTAATCAAACTTCTCAACAAATTTCTAAGACTATGATTAACCACATCTAGTACCAATGACCTAGTTTCTCTCAAATCAAACTTCTCAATGGATTACGACTCTAGTTAACCACCTCATGTTTCATCTATCTATGCATGATACACTAAGTTATATTGCACATGAAACCCATCCTCTTCCAAAGAGTTCTCCAAAAATGTTTGAGGAATATCTCATTTCCATTTGAAGTGATACTCTTTGGTTGTCCAAGTAACCTCACAACCTCTTTAGAAAACAACAGGGCAACATGAGTAGTGTCATTAGACATCTTGCATGGCGTGAAGATTAACATTTTAGAAAATCTATCCACTATAGCCAACATTGAAGCATCACCTCTCAATCTCTTGGGAACCCCAACAATAAAATTGGCACTTGTGTCTTCCCATGGATTCTTGGGTACTTATAAATCATTGTTTTAACTCCCTTTGAACAATTAACAAATTCTTCTAGTACTAAACAAACTCCTAAGTGACTTCTTTATTGATATTGAACTAAAAATATCTTTCATCCACTAAAATTTTAAGTTATCTTATCCACTCCAAAGTGTCCACCTAAAACTCTTCTATATAGTGACCTTTTGATTCTCAAACAAAAATCGCTCTTAAATATGGAAATCTAATCTTGTATCCTATACATGATTATTTACAAATTCTCCATGCCTCTGTAAAATCTATATCTTCTACTACACATCCTTCATGTTATCCAAACCAAGTAACTTGATAACACCTCCACTCGTTTAGAATGCTTGTAATTCAGTTTGTATTAATTGTTTATAGAGTAAACAATTAATAAACATAAATTCAATTTGGCAACCAATAATATCTACATCTCTTTATATATAAACCAAATACTTCTTCCCTGCGTCATTCTAATTCTCGTCAAGGAAAGCAAATTGATTCGACGTAGGTAGGGGTCCCACTTGCAACTAAATTATTTTTTCTGCAAAATGTTGCTCGTTCTCAAGATATTCACGTGGTGACCAGCACTCCAATTAAATGCTCCGTGGTCAGATATTCATTGCTCTTCTACGTTCAAGTATGATCGAAATCAAAGTGGATTCTCGGCAGATTCTGTAATCTCTTTTGTACGCAACTGTTGTAAAGAAACCTGAGTGTAGGGGGGTCCACTTACTTACAGTATACTTTATTTTCTTGGTTCTAGTTGAGGTCGTACTTAATAATTTATTTTCTTATTTTAATTGATTTTTATGGAAGTTTTTACTTAGTGGAAGAATTTCCTAGACGGTCAAAAGTGGCCGGAATCCGGGCAAAAAAATTTCAAAAAATCTTGCACCGGCAGTGTTCGAATCATGTTTTTGATGGTGGAAATGGATTCAACCCCATCAAAAACCTCCTATGCAAAAAGAATTTGATAGTAGAATAATCCCCATAAGAAAATGTTACTAGTTCAAATCCCATTGGTAAAAACACAACCATGTTAAGGGTTGATGTGGCTTAGGGCAATTGTGATCTGGGTTAAATTTGAAGACTTAGAAGCTCATGAATCTTGGTTGCTCAAGTTATAGGATATGCTTACCAGTGATCTTAAGACTCAAATACCTAACAAACAAAAATATAAAATATTAAAATAAAAAATGTGATTAAATATTTTTGGAATGAAAATAAGCAATGAAATATAGAAAGTAGAATTAAATTACATCTAATATGAAAGAATGGTAAATGTTAAACATATCATATTTTCATTTATGAAAGAGGTTTTATGAATTGGTTGAGCACGAAGAAGTTTAGGTTGCATAATTTTGAAAAATCCTTCATAAGTTATCAATCAAGAATAGAGGTAATAAAATATTCAAAGTTGTGCACAATATCCACCCCACCCAACGAATACCACCATTTATTTGTAAAATTTTAGAAGTAATAATCAAATGTTTACATGAAAAACAATATAATGGAAATAGCTTTAAGGGTTCCACTAACTATGGCATCTCTTGACTTATGCTCACTATTGGCCCTGTGGGGCATCTCATATCTTCGGTTTGACTTCAGGGACTAAGTAACTATGTTGCATATTACACTTCTTTTATGGTTCTTTTAGGTAGGGTTTGTATATAACTACTACAAGGTGCAAAACTATATAGCTGATTTATAATATATGGTTGTTACAAAGTACAAGTTTTACAATTTGTATTTCTTTTTAGAATTAATTAATTTTTATTGTTTATATTCAATTTATTTATCTCATGACATTGTAATGTTTCACAATATGATATTTAATGCTAGTGAAAGGGTAATATAATATGACACATGTATGATTATATGTGATAGCAAAAAATAATTAAAAATATAATTCTTGAGATCTTATTTAGTACATTTATATCTATTTTCACTTTACAGAATATATATACAATGCATGTTAAATTGTTCTTAGAACATTAATTTTGCAACATTTTTAACAATAACTACCATATATTCAAAAATGGTGTGAAGTAGAATATATGACAAAGTTACAACAACATTTTTAGACACTCATTATTTAAATTAAATAAAGTTTTGCCAGATCGCATATCTGTATAGCATTGTAAACTAAATTATCCATTAATTATATGTGTGATTTTTGTTAAAACTTAGATTAATTACAAAGTGTCAAGTTTGAATATATATGAGGCTATGAGAATCATCTCATATTCAAACTTTTAAATAATTGTTTCTAGATTTTTATCATTAGTTAAACATGTTTTAAATGTCAAGTAAGTTGCTTCATCATTCTATACGTTTATTTCTTTATGTCATTTACTATGATAATCATTCTATATTTTAATGCTAGTGAAGGGTAAACATTGAAATAATTGTTTCTAAATTTTTATCATTAGTTAAACATGTTTTAAATGTCAAGTAAGTTGCTTCATCATTCTATATGTTTCTTTCTTTTATGTCCTTTACTATGATAATCATTCTATATTTTAATGCTAGTGAAGGGTAAGATAATATGACACATGAATGATTATATGTGACAGCAAAAAAAAAAGTAAAATTATAATTCTTGAGATCTTATTTAGTAAATTTAGATCTATTTTCATTCTTAAGGTTTTGCAAAAGTATATATACAATGAATGTTAAATTGTTCTTGAAACATTGATTTTGCAACATATTTAACAACAACTACCATATATTCAAAGAATGTCGTGAAGTGGAATAGATGACAAAGTTACAACAACATTTTTAGACACTTGTTATTAAAAATAAATAATGTTTAACTAAATCAGTTATCTTTATAGCATTTTACACTAAATTATCCATTAATTATATATGTGATGTTTGTTAAAACTTAGATTAATTAAGAAGTGTCAAGTTTGAATATATATGACGCTATGAGAATCATGTCACATTCTAACTTTGAATTAATTGTTTCTAAATTTTTATCATTGGTTAAACATGTTTTCGATGTCAAGTAAGTTGCTTCATCATTCTATATTTTTCTTTCTTTATGTTATTTACTAAAAATTTCTTGTAGTCTAGTGCTTACACATGAATCTAGTCTCTGATTTGAATATTTATTACTTATAAAGGACAAATGTGAAATTGATTTTATTTATAGATATCTCTAGGTTATTATTTATTTTTTCAAAGATTTCAAAATCTCAATGATTAAGAAAATTTCATGCAATATAATTTGCACATAGACAAATAAAAGAATTTCTCCTTTTAAATCAAAATCTAAATTTCATCCCTTATATAAACAATATGTTATTATGAAATATCATATTTATATGGAAAATGAAAAACAAATAAATTTTTAGTACAAAGTTAAGTCTAATTTTTTTTTTGGTCAAGTAAGAAAGGATCTTTATATTAACCGAAATAAGAGTAATACATATTTTACAAGGTAAACCAAGCATCCTTGCGTTTACCCAAAATGTTCCTCAAGTCCTAACTAAAGTGGAAATGGCTTAAAACCATTAAAAATTTGGAACCATCCCCTTAAATTTGCAATCATCCCCTTAAACGGGAGAGAAGATTAACACAAATAAATTGCATGCTATCAGAATTCTAAATAATTACATTTGCTACCAAGAAAACCGGCGGGTCCGCAATCTAGTGCAATGTCCTCCCACTGTGCTCTCCGAACCCCGATCACCGATCGTCCGGAGAACCAGTGATCAACGTTTAACTTTGAAATGAAAAAACTCATCATTTAATCACCGTGTCGCATATCCTCCACTGCTCTCAACCTTTTCCATTGCTCCATATCTTTGTCCGCCTAACAGAGACGGTCCTCAAATAGTTTTCCTAGGGGTAATAACTCCCAGACGCGCCGGGTGTCCCTTTCCTTATTAATCACTCCGTTTGCCAAACGGTCTGCTACCATGTTAGCTTTTCTCTTCACATGGACAACGCTTACAGTCTTTAAGGTTTGCAAGTGGGAGTAAATAAGTTGGAAGACTTGCGAGAGCCTCAAGTGTTTCAACACTTTATCCGATGATTACCATTGCAAATTTTCTTGGCCGCTCTAATAATCAATTCCGAATCTGCTTCAATGATGATATTATATGAATCTGAATCCACCAATATTTCCAAGCATTGCTTTAGGGCCATGAGTTCCGCCATGTTATTAGTGGCCTTCCCAAGTGGCCATGAAAGATCTTCTTTATTTTCCCCTATTCATCTCTTATAACACCTCCAAAACTAGCTAACCCTGGGTTGCCCTTAGATGCTCCATCTATATTGACCTTTAAGAAACCATGAGGAGGAGGCTTCCAAATATTTATATCTGAATTTATTTGGCTCACTCCCTTGATAATGCCCTATGGGCTTATGGATTGAAGACCCAAATGTAGTATAATACTCGCATCATGGGGTAGAGGAGGGTCCTTATGAAGATTCCTCAGCAAGCTATTGACTGTATCTTTAAGTTGCCTTAAAATTTGGTCAATTATGTGTTGGGGCTTGCTAGCTTTGTTCTTGAATATCCAACTGTTGCGTTCTTTCCATACATTCTAGATGACAAAGCCTGGAACCAGGGTCCAGGCTCTATTAATAATTTCGTTCCTTGAGAAGTTTTTCCTCCAATTCTTCAAAGTTTTGGAGATGCTGAGTCTTTCCCTATCAGTATACCTAAAGATTATGGCCACCAAGTCCCACACAATGGAGGTGAAAGGGCAGAGGTTAAGAAGGTGATCCATCGTCTCCTCTTGAGAGTTGCAAAGGTAGCATTTGGATGGTCCAGTGAAGCCTTTTTTCAAGAGATTCTCCCAAGTGAAGATTTTTCTTTGATGAACTAGCCAAATAAATAATTTTATTTTCATCCAGTGGGGGCTCTGCCAAAGATTCTTCCAAAATTGATCAGGATTGGGATAGTTAAATTCTGTTACTACCTATTTAGCTTCTTTGAGGTTAAAGTTTCCTTCAGTGTTCTTTCCCCATCTTAGTTGGTCAGGCAAGGAGGATACTAGAATCCTTCTATGCTCTAGTTCCTATGTAAGAGAGTCTACCTGGGCTCTCAGAGGACTCTCTTCATTGTGGCCTAGATCCTTCCAAGTTCTCCATTTTTCATTGTTCCTTTCCTGCTTCCAGAAGTTTTTCACCATAAGTAGCCATTTTTTGTCTGTGTCATTCTTGAGAGCTGATAATTCATCCTTATACAAGTTGGGTTCCTGCTAGCCAGTTGTCCTCCCAAAATCGTGCTAGATTCCCAGCTCGAATTTCCCAAAAACGATGTTGCTGAACAATAATTTTGTTTTCCCAGGAAAGGTTCCAAATATGGGAGCCCTTAATGTTCCCTGAAATTCTAATATGATCTTTATCCTTCCAATTCTTGGCATATTTTTGTTTCCAAAGCTTAGCCCAAGGATTTTATGATTCCTTGATCCATCTCCACCAGAGTTTGGCTCTCAAAACCTTGCTGATGGTTTCAAGATCAGGAAGCCCCAAGCCACCGTGGCTCTTGGGTTTGCAGATTTTATCCCAGGCTACTAAAGCCCATTTATTTTTCACTTCTCCTTTGCCCCATATAAAGTCCCTTTGTATGCTCCTGATCTGCTGCATGACTCCTTTACAAGCAGGAAGGGTAGAGAACATGTATATGGGAATAGCCTGCAGTATAGCCTGTGTGAGCACAAGGCGCCCTGCCAAGTTTAAAGATCTGCAAGTCCATTTTCGGATCTTGTCCTGCATTTTATTTATATTCGGCTCCCACACTTCCTTGCTAAGAGGTTTATCTATGAGAGGTATGCCCAAATACTTGGAAGGTAGTTGGTCCCTTTGAAACCCAAGAATTCTGTTGATATTTCTTTGAATAGCAATATCAATGTTAAAGAAAAAAATTTGATTTACTGAGGCTCACCTCTGTGCCAGCAGCCATAGCAAAGTCATTCAAAATTTGTTTGATTGTTCTGGCTTCCCTGTGGGTAAGCCCTGCAACATTGTGTCTTCCACAAATTGCTGATGTGTGTTTGCCTCTCCATCCAAGGTGAGTTTGATGCCCTGGATTCTTCCTTCAACATTAGCTATTTTAATCACTCTACCAAGCCCTTCCATCATGAGAACAAAGAGGAAGGGTGAGAGTGGATCCCCTTGTCTGAGGCCTCTAGAGGGTGTGAAGAGTCTTGAAGGAGCACCATTAAGCAGGATGGAGAAACTAGTTGTGGTAAATAGTGCCATAACCCATCTTATCCATTTTTGGTCGAAACCATAGGCTTTTAGAACTGCCCTTATATAAGACCAACTCATCTTATCATAATCTTTCTATAGATGTAATTGAATGATCATACCAGCTTGTTTGTTGTTTTTGAGCGAGTGTACCACCTCATGAGCTTGGATAATATTATTGAGGATTTGTCTTCCTTCCACATAGCATGTTTGTTCCTCTGGGATGAGAGATGGTAAGAGTGGCTTGAGCCTATTAGATATCACCTTGGAAATGATTTTATACACCACATTACATAGAGCTATGGGTTTGAAGGCATCTGGAGTCATGGCATTTTCCTTTTTTGGGATCAAAGCTATGAAGGATGCACTGAACGCCTTCATAACCTTTTTGGATCTTCTTGAGTCTTCCACCACCTCAAGGATGTCCTGTTTGACTATTTTCCAACATGCTTTGAAGAAGTCTACATTAAAACCATCTAGGTCTGGAGCTTTTCGAAATAGATTTTCAATATGTTTAATTCAAATTATTTAACTAAGAAAGGAAACAAAAAATTCATTTCAAAAATTGTGATTTTTCTTTTAGTTTTTTTTAATAATATTTTTTAAAAAATATAATGAATAAATATATTTTCAAACCAACAACTACTTTTATAAATTCATTTTGATTAAGTACTTAAATCACTTTAAATTCTAAGTATATACTATATGAGGAGACAAGAGACATTAAAATTATAAAGTTTTCATGATAAAAAATAATATAAAACAAATTTCATATTTGAAAATTTAGGTGATATATATTTCACTCACCATTTACCATTTAAAAAATCAAATGAAATTAAATATATTTAATTTCATAAAACAATTAAGTTATCATTATATTAATTGTGTTTGGTTCATTCTTTTTACATAAAATAAAAATCTTATTATTTTAATTAAAAATAAAAATATTACATAAGGACTTTAAACTTTTAATTCATAAAATGATAAATTTACTCCCAACGGTCTTCCACTACGCATATATAAATATTTGTAAAATAACGAATTTTATTGTTTCAGACCAACTGAGGTTAACCAATTTAGACTAAGTCAAGTCCTCATATAGGTAGATGTGTGTGCCTCTAATCCACCCTCTATTTCTAAGGATCATATTCTTATCCTCTATACCCCTCATGATAACTCTTACATGTCTATCTATTCCTCCCCCTACCTTCTTTATGATCCTGCTTGCTTGATGAATACACCATCTCCACTTCAATTGATAGTTAAGGAATTCCCTTGCTAAGATGTCGGTCCTTTCATTTTACCTGTAGTCCTTCAACCCTTTGATAATTATATTCATAGCCTTTCCGTGCTTTTCCTGTTCTTATTTTATTTTAATTTTGATTTGCTTGTCAATGATTCAGTTTTTATTGTTTGATGACCCACTTACAACTTGCGACCATGATTTAGCCTCTTCTATTCGTTCATTTAGTTGATTTTCTTTAATTTCCAATTCGACCAATGCTAACTAAATCTCCTTTATTTGTGTTGTGTCCTCTTCTTTTACCAATTCTAACTTCTCAAGGTTGATTACCCTTATCTGCTCTAATTCTTGTTTTAAGGCAAGCACTTCTTGCTTCCCTTTTTCAATTTTACCCTGCATGTTTGTGATTTGTTCCTTAAGATATTTATTTTCCCTCTTTATTCTACCCTTTAACTTCACAATTTAATTTACTTTGTTGCCTTCATACCACTTATTCGCTTCTAAAATTTCAAGTCTCCTTTTCATGCTCATGAGCTCTTCCGCATATAGTCTTGATGACCACATTACTGGTGTTGATGTGGGACTCTATAGGCCTTTGTTGACATGTTTATTTTATATTTTTATCTTCTTTTTTTGCTACAAAACCATCTGTTTTTTTCATACTTGATTTGAGCCCCTTAATAGCTTCTCTTTTCCCTACACTATTTTGAGAGGCCTTGTTGGATATGCTGTTTACTTTTGGCAGGATCATTACACATTTTTCTTAGGGGTTTTCCTTAGTTTTCGTATCTTCCTACACCTTAAATCCCCTTATATTGTTTTGCGCTTACAAAAACCAATCTCTCATCTATGTTGTAGGTTCTCTTCTGAAGAGAATTTGTCATAGAAGAACCCCATGATCCTATTGAATCCTCCACTGTTATGGCAGGGTGAGGAAATGGAGGTTCATTAATGAGTTGAAGGTTGTGTTTCTATTAAGATTTCCCACCTACTTGATTCAAAAGGTTTAACAATGGAAGTGAACATTTCACTTGAGATTGCAAACCACCGTTGTACCCTACCCCCCCAGAGTAATCGAATAGTTTGCAACTTTGTTTCCTATTATGTTAAGGAGTGGTATTTGTGTCTCCTCTATGTTGAAATCCTCTCTCAAAAATGGAAACCTTTCCTTTGAGTCCTCCTCCAGATTAACCAGCATATTTGTTTTATTGTGTTTTGTTTTGGTTTTATATTGGTCACAATTAATGTTTTCCAGTTTAAATGAAATAAACACAACCCAAATCTGTTGGCTGGTTGGGGCCTGACCCAGGTTCGGACTTAATTAGCCAAACAAATCCCTATACTACTAGCCCTTTCGGCAACAGTCCGCGGAGAGTGGACTGAGATCTCACCTGAAGTAGTATGGTGGGGGAGGGTGCTGGAATCGGGTTTCGGTACCCTTGAGATGTTTGAAGGTTTGATTCAGTCCAACTACTCATCCCTACACGCAGGTCGCTTCGCGCACTTCCCTAGCCTTCGCGCCCTGATATACTTGCCTTCGTGCAGCCCTAACCAAGGGTTGTGGGGCTTCCGTGCTGTTGGAATAGCGCTTTGCACTATTTCCCTAAGTTGCACCTGAGAACTTACCTATCTTCCTACACTAGTTAGTTATCTTCGCGTAAATGGATGTCTTACGTTATATTTCGTTATACAGCATATTCATATGATTTCAGGAAAAGATACATAGAAATATGATAGAACTTCTCTTTATTGATGTTTCCAATGGTTATAGACTCGACCTGCCCTGCGCAGTCAGCTGCAGGGGTCTACGCACTCAGCTGCGGACTACTAGGCCTCTACACACTCAACTATAGAGCCTTCTCCTACTCTACGACCCAAAAACACACTTTACACTTCGACTCAATCTCTTAGACACATCATGCTTCTATTCTTTCTATTAGCTATATGTTATCTTTTACACTTAGAGCCTCGCTTTATTTATACAATCCCATGGTCCGTGGACCATGGGTAGGTCTATCAAGTCGACATTACATTACAAAAACAAGGGTGGACAACCCTGTGACTCTATTATGACTTCACGCTCTGCGCCCACAATTTGTAGAGCTTTTACAAAGGACTTGGTCAAAACATGGGCTTTAAGCCCCAAAACATGCCTTGGGGAGATTCCATGCCCAACAGGCCCCTATCATAAACATCGTGATTCACCCTCAAGTCACTTTGTCGGCGCGGAGATCTTCACGCGGAGTCCCTCCAACTTTGTCTGAACCGTTGTAAGGTCGGCAACACACTGAGTGACTGCCTGCTAGATTTCCTGTACGCGTTGTTCTAAGACCGCGGTTTCGGAACTACTTCCCTACATCTATTTTGCATCCCCTGCATTTGTGCGAGCTTGCCTTCAACTTTTGCTGTGATGGTGAAGGCCTTGTCAATCTAATGCTGAACGTGCACTTTCAAGACTACTTCTTTGTGTTGTGCTGCATTCACCTATTATTTCAGCGCTTTGGCCTGTTGCATCCGCGCAAGCCTCTGGGTGAGGGCCACCATTTGCACAGTCCCTAAGCGCTGGATGTTGCGGTCCTCCTGCAGATTCGTGATGATCTCAAATGAATCCTCCAACATTCTGGTGCAGTCCCTTATTGCACTGCCAATCTCTTCCAGCCCTAATGTAATAGTGCTGGTGCACTATTCTCTTACTTCTAGAGGGGTGGAAAACTGCGCCTTCAACCGTAGCTTTGCGATCTAAAGGTTCAGTTCCAATTGAACCTTAGTCATTTCTTCTCGCACCTCATGCACCCTGCTGCTAACCTATGGATGTGCGCCTTTGCTAGTGTGTCTTCTAGGATGTTCAACTCAGGGACGCTTTGATAGGCTTCTTCCAGTACCTATACCAGCTGCCGATTCTGCAACACCACTTCGTCGTGCTGCAAGGTCAACTACTCCCTGTTGATCTTTTGCTCGCTTAGTACTTGTAGTGTGTGACTTTCCCTAGCCCGCAGTTCTACAGTAATCCCATCCTGCAGAACATATAACGTCTCTCGCAGGAGTGTAGCCATGTTGATCCTGATACCCTTCAGTGTGCTAATTGTAGGCCTGTCGGCCTCATTTGTTGTCACCAGTGCCCCTTCCGGCAGCACTATTGTATTTGTCATTTGAGCAAGCAGCATCTGCTCTGTTGTAGTTGTCCCTATTGTGAGGCTGGTCGAAAGGGTACCAGCCTGAGGAGTGCGTACCTGCAACTCCTTCAACTGTGCTTTGAGAGACCCTAACACAATCTAATTCTCTTGCACAAAATTCTAAAGGGCCTCGAAGATGACATCATAAACTGTCTCGCTGATGTCGTGTAGATCACCTTTAGTAAGGGTGATCATGTCAATAGACAACTTTGATGCCTTGACCTTCTTGCACGGCCCTATCCACTCGATCGAGCGCTAGTGCTTAAGCTGTGTTGATGCGATTTGTGGGTCTGCCTCTCCCTCCTCTTCCTCTGCTTCCTACCCATGCGAAGGTGACTTTTGCCCCTCGCACGCCTTCTCGGTTGCCTCCTGTGCTACTGCTGCTGCTGCGGTCTTTTTCTATTCTGTTGTTGTATGTGCAACTTCCTGCGCTCTTGCTGTCGCTGCCTCCTTCCTTCTCTTCTCTGCCAACTGTGTCATGCGCAGTTTGGCCTCCTATTTCTTCTTTTATGCCTCATACTTCTCCATTGCTGCGATGTCTGAGGCGCGCCACTCTAGCGGCCACGTCTCTAGTACATCAAAGCTAACATCGTCTGTGGCTACAAAGGGTAGCTCGCTCCATTTCTTAGCCAGGTCCTTGCGTGCTCTAATGTATATGTTGTGGAGGTCTACTTTAAACTCTGCAAAACTTGCAGGCTGTTGTAGACAGTGGGTGATAGCCATAGCTTGCAGTTAATCCCCATTCTAAGGTTCATTTCCATGAATACCCAGAATATCTTACTATCACAGATCCGGTTTTCATCTTTTGTGGCCCATATTGAAGCGTACTTCATGGCCTCCAGAAAATCCCTGTCAATTGTGGGGAACTAACTGTCCTCCAACAATTCCCCTGACACAAGCACTATGGACAACAGAAGCCATGCATAGTGGAACATTTTTCCTTGTTCCTAAGCCTCGCAACAATTTTCCAAGAACTCCTTGTAGAGGAACTCAGACCAATTAAATTGGACCCCCTCCGCGCACTACTCAGCAAGTGCTACCACCGATGCGGGTACCTCGTTCGCGTGACACTTGCACATAACCTTACTTTCTAGTATTTGGGTCGCCCCTCTTACTGCTTTGTTGTTGATGCTAGGTATGGCGTAGCCCCTTTTCTTCTTCTCCAGTTTATATTTCTTCTTCATGGCCTCCGCGATGGCCAAGTCACTGCTTTTCCCCTCCGAGATATTTGCGAGGTCCTCTCCTTTGCATGGAAGCCGGGTAATGTTGTGAATCAAGTGGTCTGTGATGGGGATGGGCTCCTGCAGCCACAAACACCCACCATGCACCAGGCAGAGCAACCTTGTGATGACGAAATTATTATTGGGGCATAGTAAAAATGTGGCACCTATAGCAGGTTTAGTAGTCCTACCTTTTCCACTCCGTGCAACCACTTCCGCAGCTCTAATTTAGTAACCCCTACCGCATTGTTCTACTTAGGCTTCATGAGTTGCACGGTCCCTAGGTGAGGGAACTTCTCGTGGACAACGAGATCCCAATCTTCAAATTTCAAGCTAGGCACCTGTCCCAAGTGCGTGCCCTCAAAAATGATGTCATCTGGGAGGAGCAGGGTTTGGAGAGAGCTCTTGCTCTCGTCAAGATCCTTGGGCACTTTAACCTTCCCCTTCCACGGGGGGATATAGGTGGGAAGCTTTGTTGGAGGGTGTGCAGGCTCAATTTCTTCCTCCATGCCTTCGTCCTCGTCTTCTTCGATGATAAGGTCCTCCAAGTCTTCCTCCTCCTCGTCGGTTTCTATGTTAACGGCTTTCCCTTTCTCCTCCATTGTTAGCCTGGTGCGTAGCGGGTTTCGTGGGGACACATGTACGGGAACCATCGACTGTTTGTCTTTCTTCAGCCTTGGTGTGCGCGGTGATTTAGGGATTTCTGCCACAATCCTGGCGCCTTCAGGGGCATCCCCCACAGTTAGGGCCTACGCGGCCTCTTCGACGGTCATCTCTGTAATTTCCATAACTTCCTCAGATGTTGCCATTGTGTCCAACCAGAAATCTATCACTCGTGTACTCAGGGGCTCAATCAACATTCTGCACAGGTCAAACAGGGCTTTGCTCAGGATATGCGGGGTATACAACAACTCAATTCGCAAATGACCAAGTGTTGTTTGCTGGGCAGCCCTTTGTAATTTATAGTGCCTTTTGAATTTGAATTTGACCGTTCCCCCCAAATCCAGTTCATTTATGCTGCCTTGGCGACAAATTTTCCCAAATCTTTCCCATAAATTGCGTCTTAAATGCTTGTCGCCTGCTCCATTTGGTCTCAATTCGAGCATCACATCGTGAATAGTGACTTCAACTGTCACTTTCTGGCCAACCCGCGTGGCAGCGCAACCCCCCTTGCGTGGTAGCGGATCTTGTGACTCTTTGCCTCTGCCCGCAGCTCGAACATCGCGCAGCTCTCGAGCATAGTAGTTTATAGTCCCGCGCCTCCTTTCAACTACTAGGAGTGCTAAGACTGTACTTTCCATGCCTAGTTAGTGGTCACACCACCTGTACAGGATTTCATCTGGTTATCCATTACTTTTCCTGAAAAATACCCATATTTTATTGTTACTGGCGGTGTCGTGCACTTTATCATCTGCAGTGTGCCACCATGGTTGATTCGTGTAGTAATATGTGGTCTAAGCCAAGGCATCAGGCTGATCAACTTGTGGTGATATTCCTCAAACTTGTCAGTGTGATTGTGCGCACCTTGTTTTCTCACCCTAGTCTTCTTATCGAGAAAATCTTCCTTTATCTCATCCTCCAGCTTCTTGACTTCCGCTTCCACCAAAGTTCTTTTCTCCCTTAATCGCACCCTTTCTTTCCCAAGTTCTTGGAGCCTAAAATTACCCTGTTGTATTTCTTCCTCAGGTCCCACGCGTTCTACTTCATTCGGTTATGTGATCCCTTCTTCCAAGGCTCCGCAAATCGTCTTATCAGCCGGTGCTTCCATGTGTGGACTAGGCATTTCATGCTCTATGGGGATTACAACGTTTTCTTCATACTCCTGTCTAGGAAGTGCCTGCACCGTTAGTTTCTTCCACCCATGTGCGGGCTAGGCATTTCATGCTCTATGGGGATTACAGTGTTTTCTTCATACTCCAGCCTAGGAAGTGCCTACACCGTTAGTTTCTTCCACGTGGTCCTATAAGCCCATAGAACTGCTGGTATGTGTAGGTCCCAGTCAGTCCGCTACTCATTGTGGACCTTGTTCAGCACTTCGCATACTTCGTTAAAGGCTTCTGTGTGGATAACCTTCTGCACACTTGGTCTTTCCGTACTCCGTGGTTCCAACTAGAGGGGTCGTTTGCACCATGGACTCGCCCGCACCTGCTTACTGAACGTGTCTCCTAACGCGAAGACTGAGTGCATCCACGCAGGTTTCATACCATATGCTTGCATCCATCTCGACAGGTGGGCGTACGGACCATCTTGTCTGGCAATCTTATCGGTTAATCACATCTAAGGCTTCCCAAACTGTATGCGCATCATCTTCCTGCATTCGCACCAATCCTCGAAGCTCCTTTGGTGTGTACCCCACCACCTTGCGGGGGTAGCGCACAGTACCCATTTCAAAGCTTCAAAATGTTGATGTTTCGACACTTATCTTTCAAATCTGTTCAGGAAGTCATCCACCTCCCTTAAGCCATCATACATAGGCAGGTCCCTTGCCTTCGTCAATACGCAGTGCAACAATCTCATCATCATGTTATAGTTTAGTGTGGTTACCTTGTGTAACCAGTTCTGCCTTCGTCCTATCTCTTCGTCAGAATCCGATGTGTAGGATATTTCACGCTTCCATGATATTCGTCCATCCGTGGTTGGATTCACCTAGTCTTGTTCTCGCGTGGTTATCTTGTATATGCAATCCAAATTGTCGTCGTTGTCATATTCACACACTATCTCTATGTAGCGCGATCCTTCTGCAGGGTCCAAAGGTACAACTACCCACAGAGACTTCTTCTCAAAAATCATCTTGCGCTTCTTTAGATTGATCACCCCATTCATGTAAGTGGCCCAATCTATTCCTAATAATGCCAGGTAGGGATTGTTGTCATCAACAATCTCTATTACTTCGAAATCTGCCAGCGCGCTTGCTCCTTCGATATCCACTGTGATTCCCTACAATCTCCCCATAGGTAGGATCTTTTGCTAGTTCGCCATTCACAGTTGGATAGGAGACCATTGCAGCGTAGGCCTTCCCATGCGCTTCCATGTTTTCCTCAGCAGGACGTTTGCGTCTGATCCTAGATCCATAATCACTTGGTCCATCTCATATTCTCCAATCTGTGTGTTCAATCTCATCTCCCTTCCCATTCGCGTCGTGTTCTTTTGTAGCTTCCGGACTACACGCGGTTCTCCTGGCGCGGTCCCAAAGTATCTATTTATGAGTTCCTGCAGCCCCTTTACAGCCTTGTTGTCGCGCAACAACTTCATGCATGTTTCCAGGAATGTTGTGAGCATTTATGGGTCCATTTCCAAATCCAGTTTGTCTTTACTTCCTGAAATGGAGGCATCACTGAAGATCTGCTTGGGTTTCATGAAGGTTTCCTTAGTGCACTCCAAATAAAACTCTGGTTCCTTCGTTGGAGCATTTCAAACCCAAGTACTTTCTTTAGGTTGTTTGCCTTTGTCATCTCCTGTCGTAATTCCACTTTGGAGCACAATATTGACATTAGGGTCTTCCTTGCGCGGCTCAGACCTCATCAAATGCAAGTTCTGAGTTGGGGGAGGTTAGAGTGCTCCTTTATCGCGCAACCTCGCTATCAGGGTGGGACAATCCTCCATCTCATGATCAAACAATGTACAATACAAGAATGATGGCCGCGTTGGATTTGTACAATCGTAGGAACAATGTCCTGGCCCTTCGCAATTGTAACATATCAGCTGTCTGCGACCTCTTCCTGGTCCTCCTCCACCTCGGCCTCGTCCGTGCCCTAAAATTTGGTTCGTGCCATCCCTACGTTTTGGTCAGGGGCCCCCGTTTTAGCCTGAACTATGTAGGTAGGAGTCTGATCCATCATTAGCTCATAACTTCTACAGGTGCGCTCATCATGTCCCACTAATCTACAGAAATTACAGAAAAACTGTTGTGAATTCTGCGTGTACTTTTGTAATAAATGGTAGTTATCTGTAGCATGCTTTCCTCCTATCTAACAAATCGTGCACCATAATGCAGGTGCCGCACTCGCTCCTGCTTGTGCCTCTGGTCTCAATGGCATTGGTCCTCCTTCCATGAGGTAATTCGCGAACACCAGGTAGTGTTCCTTGTCATGTCCCTGATCCTTGCACTTTACACACCATACCTCATCGGACACTACTAGGTGAACTGTTCTGTCTTGTTTCAAAATCTACATCTCAAGGCACAAGTTTTTCAACTGTGCGTGAATTTGTTGAACTCCTAGGTTGGGATCCTATATTGGGGTCTCGTGCAATCTCATCGCGATCTCCAAGGCCTTGGCCTAAGTTGTTAGCCTCTGTTGTGACAGCGCATTCCTTAGATGTGGCGTTAACGATGCTACAAACCATTCACGGTGTTGTCCATCTGTCAATGTCATGTTAGCTTCACAAATTATGCACTTCAGTCCCTGATCCAACTCCCAAGGGGTATCGCCTGGTAGCATTGTGATTTCCTTGAATCCAATGATTGACTGTGCCTCTGACTTCAGCCTACTAAATTCTTTGTTTAGCACAGTTTGAATATCTACGATCCGTGCATTTAGATTGTCATTGGAATGCTTAATGTACCAGGTCAGTGTGCAATCATTTAGAGCACTAACCAAAATCGCTTTCTTTATATTATCATCCGCGACTCCCTGCGCTTCCCATACAACTTTTATCACGAACCAAAATTGGTCTGGATCTTCATTCCCTACTCCCTTGAACACTGGCAACTTTATCGCGCTTGCCATATTGATTCGCGGTGGTGGTAGAGGTGGTATGGGAGAAGATGGGGGTGAAGATGGTGAAACTGGCGGTGGTGTGGGTGGGGGTGGTATGCGCGGAATCCTTTGCCTTATCAAATTGATCACACTTCTCAGTGAAACCTTCGCGAGCTCTTCTTCGCCCACTCATGGAGGTGAAATCAAGGGGCTAGTTTCTAGTTCTGTACTACCATTGTTTCTATAGATTGTCCCACTTCGCATAGCCCCAAACATCAATTTATTCGCATAACCCATTTTTCACACATCATAATTTTAATCCAAGTGTTTAAAGATTTAACATACTCACCTCGCGGCCCTTTGAGGAAGCGGCGTTCTGCTTCGCTATCGCTGACTAAAGTATCTACCGCGAACTCGGTGATGAATCCTCCTATAATTCGATCGAGTTGGTGATCAACAGCGTGTTCGATCTTATCCTCCTACGCTTCTAATCTGTGCACCAATTCTGGAGTCCACACAATAGGTCTGTCAAGCTTACACCTTCCTTGGCTATCTGCTAGCTTCACGATCCACTCGTATAGCTAAGTAGGGAAAGATGCGAAGAAAATTTTGTGGATCTTTGTGTATAAGTAGCGTTCTAACCACTCTTCCTTTGATAGTCACAGATTCCTGTTTTCCTGCGCCGCGAACTCATGAATCCTTTTATCCAACCAATCTTCAATCCCTTTCTTCATTGGATTCCAGTGATACGACATCAGACATCTCTATGCAGATCCTGGTCCCGGAAACAAATCCATTTGTTGGCTGATTGGGACCTGACTCAGGTTCGGAGTTAATTATCCAAACAAATCCCTATACTGTTGGCCCTTTCGGAAACAGTCCATGGAGCGCGAACTGAGGTCTCACCCAAAGTAGTATGGGGGGGTGTTGGAACCAGGTTTCCGCACCCTTAAGATGTCTGAAGATTTGATTCGGTCCAACTTATCGTCCCTGCATGTAGGTTGCTTCACACACTTCTCTGCCCTTTGCACCTTGATATACTTGCCTTCGCGCAACCCTAACCAGGGGTTGTGGGGTTTCCGTGCTGCTGGAGCAGCACTCTGCACTATTTCCCTAAGTTGCACTTGAGATCTTACCTATCTTCGTACACCAATTAGTTATCTTCTCATAAATGGATGCCTTACTTTATATTTCATTATACAACATATTCATATGAGTTTGCGCAACAAATAAACGGTACACTTGCAATTTATACCCAATAATACATTAAACTGGAAAAGATACACAAAAATATGATAAAACTTCTCTTTACTGATGTTTCCAATGGTTATAGACTCGACTTGCCCTGCGCACTCAGCTGCGGACTACTAGGCCCTTGCGCATGTTAACACCTAAATCTGCCTTAGGCTGAAGGAAGGCAAAAATTAGGGTAACCACAAACCACGCTCAGTCTGGTAGCTAGCCCTACCAGAGCAGGAGAGGGCTCTCTCCGAGTCACGCTCAGTGGATGGATAAGAAAAATGGTCTGAGATGACTTACAATGCAATATTTACCTTAGGCTAGTAAGTGACAAGGGATTTTGAAAACAATTTTGTTGGGTCCCTATAATACTAGTGATTACCCCATTACTATTGTAGTTATACCCCTTATTTATATTGTTGTACCCATGTACCCCCATATTGTTACTATTGTGCCCCATAGAATCCCTCTATTGTTATTTTTGTGCCCTATAATATTATTGTTAGGTAGGCTGGATTATATTGGGACTCCTTAGACTCCTATATATAGAAAGGAGGTTTTTCATTTGTATCATCCAAGAATTGTTCATTTATGTAATGTAAAGGAGGTTTCCCCCTCGAAGAGGCTGAATTCTAAGGCGTGGATCTCTCTTTTCTATCTTTTTGTGAGCTGGTTTCATAACATTTGGTATCAGAGCTTTGGATTCTAGGGTTTCGCTGCTCCAAACAGGTCATCGTGGAATTTTCGCTATAACTTTTTTTCTGTGACGTTTCAGAAGTCGCAAAAAAAACCCATTTGAGAAGAATTGGCGCTGAACCTTGGGTCCAAATTTCAGAGCTTTTCGCGCGATATTTTCGGAGATATGATCTGAGGAAGTTGGTCTTTTTGCAGACTCCTGAATTACATTCAAAACAGGTGACCTGGGGAAAATCGTCATAACTCTCTCTCTGAGGATCGGATTGAAATTTCGTAAAAAGGTACAGAAAGAGGACGGACTGTAGTTTCTTGTATGTGTGTTTCAGATTCAAAAGTTGAAACAGTGACTCGTGGCACGTCGTACAAGTTCGCTCTACTGAACTAGTCTAAAAGCAAGTCACTGTGGGAGATTTCACATAACTCTTCCTTGGAGAATCCAATTTGGCTCAGACTTGTGGCATTGGAAAGAGGACACAGAAGGCTACTACAGGTAGCAATTTCAGAATTGGATGATCCGAAATTACAGAGATACATCAGATTCAATATCAGGCTTCTATAAAGTGAAAAAAGGTGTGTAGTTTTTTTTTAAATTTTTGTGTAAGCTTGGTTTAACGGAATTCAAAGGGCATAGTAAAGCATTATTATCGGTAACTGATGCCCCGAGGAAAGAAAATGCAAACACCTAGTAAGGAACCTGAAAGCTCTAGCATGACTCATGAAGAAGAGGAAGAAATGCTACATGATATATCAAAATTACAAGAACAAGTGCAACAAATGTCACGCTCACAAAAGCTAACAGAAGCTAAGATAAGTGGCGTGGAATCTAAGGTAAATGGCGTAAAATCTAAGATAAAGGGAATGGAAGCTAAGATGGATGGCATGGAAGCTAATATTGACGCTAAAATTGATGGCATGGACGCTAAAATTGATGGCATGGATGATAAGATGGATGAATTGAAGAAGTTGCTACAAGAAAGGGTCACTAATGGTGAAAAGGTAGTAAAGGAAACTCATGATGAGAATAAAAGAAATGTTAATCATGATTCCATAGACTCTAATGTTGGATCGAAGACTCACCATGTTCCAAAAATCGATGTGAGGAAGTTTGATGGCAAGGATCCCGCCACATGGATATTACAGATGGAGCAATTCTTCGATCTCAATAATGTGCAAAACACACAAAAGGTACGTATGGCAACTTTATATTTGGAACCAAATCAGTTTGTATGGTATCAATGGCTTTGTTCTCGTAAACAATTTATCACTTGGGCAATTTTTACGGAAGAATTGATAGCACATTATGAGGATACAAAAAGCAACACTTTTTTTAGCCAATTGATAAGTCTCAAACAAAAGGGTTCAATAATGGAGCACATTGAGGAGTTCCAAAAATTGAACATAAGGGTAAAAGATATTCCAGAGGAGCATAGGATTGATGTGTTCATAGGGTCTTTAAAGGATAATATCCAACATGATGTGCGCCTTTGGGAACCTGATTCATTAGAGAAGGCATTCAGGTTAGCAAGAAAAATGGAAAGCAAAATTATGGCAACTAGGAAGCATACCATTCACAACTATAAAGACGGAAGTGTTGTTGCCCATAGTCTTCCACAACCTACAAGGTTGACACCACAACAATTGGAAGAAAAAAGAGCAAAAGGGCTTTGTTACAATTGTGATAGCAAATACACAAAAGGTCATAAGTGTGCTGAGAAGAAATTATTCTACATAGATTGTGAAGAGGAAGAAGAAAAGGAGCAAGAAAGGTCAAAAGAAGAGGATATATTCCAGGAACAAAGCCTAGATGAAGAACAAATAAATCCGACCATATCTTGTAATGCATTGGCGGGAATTACCACTCCTCAAACCATCAAGATAGAAGGACAAATCAAGAAGAAAAAGGTAATAGTGTTGATTGATTCAGGAAGCACCCACAATTTTATTCATTGTAGGGTAGCAAAAGAATTGAATTGCTTCCTATATCCAGCACCAGAGTGTCAAGTGATGATTGCAAATGGAGGAACAATAAATTGTTCTGGAAAGTGCCATAATATCAAGCTATCCATGGGAGAATATGTATTGACTAGCCCAATGCTTTCCATTCCAATGGGAGGTGCTGATGTTGTACTAGGAGTCCAATGGCTACAATCCTTGGGTACAATAGCTTTTAATTTTCAAGAACTTTTCATGAAATTTTCTGTGGAAGGAAAGGAAGTTGAATTAAGGGGTATTGCAGGGAAACCAGGAAAGATAATCAGCTCTAATGGTATGACAAAGCTTCTAAAAAAGGAGCAAAGAGGTGTAATTGCACAATTATGTTCGCTAGATGTTTCCACATTGGAATCATCTATTTCTCCAGATCTCCAAAAAGTCCTGGACAATCATTCCAAGGTATTTGAGACTCCCAAAGGTCTCCCACCTATGCGTGATCATGATCATGCTATTCATCTGATTCCAGGAAGTGTTCCTCCAAACATCAGGCCGTACAGATATCCCTATGTCCAAAAAAGTGAAATTGAACGTATGGTTGCAGAAATGCTAGAGGCTGGTATAATTCAACCGAGTCAAAGTTCTTTCTCTGCTCCAGTAGTATTGGTGCACAAGAAGGATGGATCATGGCGCATGTGTCCGGATTATAGGGAGCTCAACAAGCTCACTATTAAAGATAAGTTCCCCATTCCTGTCATTGATGAATTACTGGATGAATTGCATGGATCAATTTACTTCACCAAGTTGGATCTTCGTTCAGGATATCATCAAATCAGAATAAAGATTGAAGACATTCCGAAAACGGCATTTAGAACTCATGAATTTTTGGTCATGCCTTTTGGCCTTACCAATGCACCTTCAACATTTCAAGGTTTGATGAATTCAATTTTCAAACCATTCCTTAGAAAATTTGTGTTAGTATTTTTTGATGATATACTAATCTACAGCAAGTCTTGGAAGGATCATGTTGAACATGTTGACAGGGTGCTACAACTATTGGAGGAGAAACAATTATATGCAAAAAGATCCAAATGTTTCTTTGGAGTCCAGGAGGTGGAATATTTGGGTCATATTGTATCTCATGAAGGAGTTAAGGTAGACCCTAGCAAAATTAAAGCCATTAAGGAATGGAAAATCCCCACATCCATAAAGCATCTGCGAGGATTTCTTGGGTTGACAGGGTATTATCGCAAGTTTGTTAAGAATTATGGGAGAATAGCAGCACCTCTAACAACATTATTGAAGAAAGATGCATTTTCATGGACTCCGGAAGCAACAAAGGCCTTTGAACATCTTAAAGAGGCAATGTGCCAAGCACCGGTCTTAGCTACACCGGACTTCACAAAAACCTTTATTGTGGAATGTGATGCTTCAGGAAATGGAATTGGTGCTGTTCTAATGCAAGATGAAAGACCCATTGCTTTTGAAAGTCGTCCAATCAAGGGAAAGTTTTTAAGCAAAGCTATTTATGAGAAGGAAATGTTGGCAATACTCCATGCACTTAAGAAATGGCGACCCTACCTAATGGGAAGACACTTCAAGGTAAAAACGGATCATGATAGCCTTAAATACTTTTTAGAACAAAGATTATCCTCTGAAGAGCAACAAAAGTGGGTCACAAAGATGTTGGGTTATGACTTTGAAATCATCTACAAAAAAGGGAAGCAAAATGTGGTGGCAGATGCACTCTCAAGAAAGGATGAGGATGTGGAAGCATTGTTGTGCGCCATTTCTATTATCCAACCAGATTGGATAAACGAAGCAAGGGAGGAATGGAAGAATGACGAAGAAGTGTGGGCACTTATTCGAAAGCTACAACAAGATTCCAGTACGTCTGATACATTTAGCTGGAAAAATGATTCGTTATGGTACAAAGATCGCTTATACCTCTGTAAGAATTCCCAGCTAAAACAAAAGATTCTTATGGAATTGCACACTTCTCCCTTAGGAGGGCACTCAGGATTTTTAAAAACTTACCACAGGGTTAAGAAGGAATTTTTTTGGGATGGCCTTAAATCAGATATTCAAAAGTTTGTGGCGGAATGTTTGGTTTGCCAACAAAATAAAGTTGAAACAATTAAGACACCGGGTCTATTACAACCTTTATCCATTCCAAGCCAACGTTGGGAGGAGGTTTCAATGGATTTTATCACAGGTTTACCCAAGTCTGAGGGAAAGAGTGTCATCATGGTGGTAGTTGACAGACTTACCAAGTATGCACACTTTTGTGCATTATCACATCCATTTAAAGCCAGTACAGTTTCTACTGCATTTATGGAAACAATTCAAAAGCTACATGGAAACCCAAAGATTATTGTAAGTGACAGAGATCCCATTTTCACTGGAAATTTTTGGACAGAATTATTTTCTTGTCTTGGTACTCAGTTAGCTCATAGCTCATCTTATCATCCTCAATCTGATGGGCAAACTGAGATAGTAAACAAATGTTTGGAAGGATATCTTCGTTGCTTTGTATCTGATAAACAGACACAATGGGTCAAATGGTTGCCTCTGGCTGAATGGTGGTATAACACTTCCTTCCATACAGCAACAAAAATGACCCCATTTATGGCACTTTATGGGTATCAACCACCATCCATCACATCATATTTAAGAGAAAATTCTAAGGTTCAGGCAGTGGAACATCACATCGAACATCAACAACAAGTCCTCCAACTCTTAAAGGATAACCTCGTGTTGGCACAAAATAGAATGAAACAACAGGCAGATCAACATCGCAGTGAAAGAAGTTTTGATGTAGGTGATTGGGTATTCCTACGGCTACAACCATATAAGCAAATGTCCCTCAAGCAAGCTAAGAAGGATAATAAATTATCACCAAAGTATTATGGTCCGTACAAGGTGTTGCAAAAGATTGGTACTATGGCATACAAATTGGAGCTTCCTGCAGCTTCTCGATTGCACCCAGTTTTCCATGTTTCATGTTTAAAGAAGGTTATAGGCGACAAGCTCCCAATTCAAACAATATTGCCAGAACTTGACGAGGAAGGAAAAATTATATTGGAACCGGAAGCAGTCACAGAAACAAGAACTCGACAGCTACGAAATCGATCAATTTCAGAGTATCTTATCAAGTGGAAGAACTTATCCGCTGAAGATTCCACATGGGAGGATGAGAATTTTATGCAGAAGTATCCAGAACTACTCAAGCGTTGAGGACAACACTTTTTTGAAGGAGAGGGGCATGTTGGGTCCCTATAATACTAGTGATTACCCCATTACTATTGTAGTTATACCCCTTATTTATATTGTTGTGCCCATGTAGTGCCCATATTGTTACTATTGTGCCCCATAGAATCCCTCTATTGTTATTTTTGTGCCCTATAATATTATTGTTAGGTAGGCTTTGATTATATTGGGACTCCTTAGACTCCTATATATAGAAAGGAGGTATTTTCATTTGTATCATCCAAGAATTGTTCATTTATGTAATGTAAAGGAGGTTGCCCCCTCGAAGAGGCTGAATTCTAAGGCGTGGATCTCTCTTTTCTATCTTTTTGTGAGCTGGTTTCATAACAAATTTTATGAATGACCGATCTTCTGGGATGTATATGGGACTGGCGCTCAGCAAAGAACAGAGAATCGAATATGAAGGCACAGATTATTCCGTGAGGCAAGGTAGGCGGAAAGCGCAGCAATTTCGGCTTAAGGTAACGCGGAATGGAAAGATTACTGAAGAGAGTGAAAAGGGCATAGTCGCATGAATCCTTTTCAACAGAAGAGTAACACTGCACATGAAATTTTCCCACAGGCAGAGCAATATAAATTGAATTCTACCTAATCTCACTTAGAAAATTTCACTGAAATGAAACATGAAATGAATTATGAAACATAACAAGATACATATGGAACATAAGAACACATTTTCTACACTCACAACCACAAGAATCTCATGAAACAGAGCCGTTTCCTTTCATTAATTCTCTGTCAAAATACACAGTGCAGAAACAGAGTTTCTTTCCCACAATCTCCCAGAAGTTACAAGCCAGCCAACTCTTTGCAAATAAATTGCATACAATATATAGAATGTATGAGTAAGAGATAGAACGCCCAGGGTTGGTAAGTTACTCAAATCATTAAGAAAAGGAGATGGAGAGCCAACCATCAGCTACAGGTGCAGCGCTCTCAAGCACGAAATTTGGCTGGGTTGAACCTTTGCATTATTTTGCCACTTGGATAGATGCCCATCTGGAGAGAAAAATATTTAAATGCCGCCTTTGGTGCCAAAAAACTGAAGTGTAGATGACCGGGCCCACTTGGAGAAGTTGCGACCAGAAATTTCGCGAAACGGGAGCAATTTGGCAGTTTTTTCCTCTGTGCGCCACGCCAAATTCTCTGTGCGTCGCGCCACTTTGGAGCCTGTTTTGGGGCACTTTCAGGTGTCAAAAATGTGCCCAAGTGGGCTTGTTGGAAAGCCTGTCCTATCTACATTCTAACCCCACTGGAATTTCTCAATTTGGTGCTCATTTGCCCCTCCAAATCTTCATTCTCCCAAGACTGCTTTCTGTGTGTCAAAAAAGTGGCAGAGAGGCCATTTTTGGGTGTTTTTTGACCTTTAGGAGACCTAGATCTTGTCAAAATTTCTTGCTTGGACACCAATAGTAGTATTTTTCGATGCTGAATCCAAATATGCAAGCCGTTCCTCGATTGGAGCCCTAGATTTTTAGCGTCGCGCCAGTGGCGCGGCGCACAGGGAGGAATTTCTTGTTTTGTGTCCAAAAAATTTGCTTGTGACCAAAATTTGCCCAAATTTTTTGAAATTTGGGCTGGAGGTTCCCTATGAAGTGCTATGTTGTGCCAAGGAAGCCTCAGCCAAGATTCGAAGCCGATCTTGCTCCTTTGCCTCCTTTGCCTCCTTTGCCTCTTTTGTCGCTTTGCTCAATTTTGCTTTTAGGCTCCTGATTCTTGCTTTGGAGCTCATGTTTTGGGCCTAGTAGTGATGAGTCATGCGCCTCAGCATGTATTTCTCCCTGTTAGCCTTATCCAACCGCTACTCCAAGTGAACGTTCACTTTCTCTAACACATACTCCCGGTCCTCATCTCTTTGCTCCATAGGTCTGCCTTGTGCTGCCAGGATGTGTCGTCGGTTTTCCTTGATCATTTGCAACTCTATCTCAGCTAGCCAATCCTAAAGTTGCTTGTTCCTCTGCTCCATATACTACATGTTCCACTTGGCCCTCTCCAAGTCTAGGGATAGGTTCTCGATCACTGATTGCTGCTCCTGAATGATCTCTCCCAGCTCAGCATTTGTAGGTTCTGCATCTGTCTCATCATCCTGGAGGAGGACGAACTCGGTCTCTTGCTCACCTGATGGCCCTTCCTCCTACACTGGATCCTTGCCCTTACCTTGCTCCTGTGGTGCTAATGTCGGAAGAAAGGCCCTTCCACCCTGGGTGGAGATAACACTCGCTTTGTTGCTGCGAACAATGGTCTACTGCCCTTCTGGTATGTGATGTATACTGGCATGGTGGTAGTCTCATGGCGCTCAAACTGATGTGACGGACCCCCCACCTCATGCTCTGCCTCTGATACCACTAGTGTAGCGCTGAAGAAATCACGGGAGATGAAGTCCTCCCAAGCAATACCCTGCAATCCTAACTGATGGTCCACCAAAATCCAGATGAGAGCAAAATGATAGACACTGTTTAGCTGCTGTCGAGGGGTCTTGCGGTGCATGAAGTTTTTCAGCTTCTCAATGTTGTTGCAAATGAAAAATGGGAGGCTCATCATCCTCACCTGGGTGAAGTGCATGAGCAACCTAATGTGATATGCATAAAGGCGTGAAAACCTCCCCTCGCAACTGAAATACTTCATGATCAATCTCATGAGTGGGGCATACTCATCTCTCAAAAACTTGAATGGAAAAACTCTGGTGAGCTGACTCAAACTGTTCTTGATGTAGGGCTCATAGTGATGCCTCTCCACCTTATTTTTCTTGTGCCACTGTTCCCCAATGTTTGGTATTCCTTTTTCCACTGATATGGTTTCCGGTGTCAATGTGAAAGTGACCCCAGCCAGGACAAATTGACCTCCCTGTAGATGAAGTGCAAAAAGGAGAGCCAACTCATGATGGACTCTGACATTTGCCACCCTTTGAAAAAATTCATAACATGCCAAGTGTTGGAACCAAGACATGGCAAGCAGGCATGCCTGCAGCTCAGTGAGGGTGTTTGGCTCATCTCTAAGATGTCTGTCGCTCTGGTGATGTCTCCTATGGGCCCTCTCTCCTGAAGATGTGTCACTGTGGGTCCCCTCCTCATACTCTGATGAATTTTCTGATGCCATTACTGCTGTTTGTACCTTGAGTTTTATGTTGCCCTTTGAATCCAATGAAACTCATAGATGCTCTGAAAATCTGTCACCACGGGGACAATAAAACAGGGAGTGTTAGGAGGGGAATGATGAAAAGGGGAATAGGGGTTTAGAAGGAGAGGTTTATTAGGGATTTGGGAGCGTTTTGGGTATGGTGTTTGATGGGGTAGGGTTTGGGCATTTTGAGCCATAGGAATAAAGGGAACAAATGGATATGATTACAGTGGAGCTAGGGTGATTATTAGGGGAAACTGCTACAGGGGAATTAGCTAATAGAGGTAGGGTAGGAGCATACTTTAGCAATAATGTCACTATATCAAAACCCTAGCTTCTTGACCTTCTTTGTGTCATCTTTGCTTTACTTTTTAAAATATTTTACATTTGATTCATGGTCATCAAAATCATATTCCTCTTCAAGTTTTAAATGCCAATGGTGAAGGTAGTTGGGCTACCTCTCCAACCTTGAGGATTATTCACAAAAATTTTGGGCAATTTAGTGCATTTTTGGGCTTATAAGTCTATGCGCCGCGCGCTCTGCCCAGTGCGCCGCGCGTTGGGTATGCGCCGCGCCAGTGGCGATTTTGCACTGTGGCCGGGCTCCCAGTGCGCCGCGTGCCCTGAGTGCGCCACGCCACCTTGTGTGTGCGCCGCGCACTGTAAACTCGCACAAATTTGCTTGAAAAATAGGGAAGAGGGTTCTAGTGGCAGTTTTAGGGTGTTTTTCTTAGGAAACATGATGTAATGGAGGCGGGAACGATGAGGAGTGAGGGGACAAGGGGAGGGGAGCAGAACCTTGGTGGCATCATCGCAAACTTGCAACCCCATTTCTCGTTTTCCTTGGAATTTTGGCTCTCATGATGAAATTTTCGGCATTTCTTTGCGGGGACTGTGTGACTGGGCATTTGGCCATGGAAACCATGACTGCATCTGAAAAGTCATTTGGCGATTTTTTGGAAAAAAATTTCATAGTTGACCTTGTTTGACTTTTCTTCAAAACAAAGTTTTGAAGAAGAGTCGATGTCTCTTCAGGTGATGATGAAGCTTTCAGAACCATAGCTGTATAAGGTCTCCCTCTGCCCTGCATGGCTTGTTCTGGACATGTTTTTCATAGACCAAATTGATGATTTCCTAAACCCAAATATAAAATATGACTTTGTCCTGTAATATGACCAAACCTTGACTATCATGAATTTCAGTGATTATGGACCAAGACCTGAACCAGCGAGGCTAGACATGAGGGAAAATGACTAACATGACTTTCTCCGTCAGATCATGGCATGTCCCTAGCGAAATGCAGCTGAGTGAATGGAGCAGGACACCTAAAATTGAAATGCACAAAGAGTTTTGATCTCTGACGGAGGGCTGACCAGACCGACTCTAACATTGGCTCCAATGGGGGATGGTAGCTCCTTGGAGGTGCCAAGAACAGCAGATCTCTGGAGGAGCTAGACAGTGCCTTTTTTCCATTGGGCTATGGAGTCATCATTTTAATAAACAACACAGGACTCTAACTTATTTATACAACTGGAATAACCAAGAAATTGACTCAAACTTGACCTTGAAATAACTCAAAAACTTACTTTACAGACTGAAACCAAACTGAAATAAAAATGGTATTTACAATGACAGTGGAAGCAGCGTTGATAGATCAACAGTGATACTGCTTGAGTAGCTGACCATTGATCGGCCCTCCAGGACAATCTTCCCCGTTCATTTCCTTCAGAAGAAAATCATTCTGCCCCCTATATGCTGCAATATTGAAAGGACCTTTCCACAGATTTTCGAACTTTCCGTGCTTGCCTTTCTCTTCATTCCTTGCATCCCACTTCAGCACCACATCATCCAACTGAAATTTATCCGCTTTTGCTTTTCTGTCATATATTTTCTTTATCTTCTCCTGCAACTTGGATGTGTTTTTGAAAACTTCTTCTCTTGTTTGCTACAAGTGGATCATTTGATTCAGCCTTCTCTGCATGGGATCTTCCTCACTGCCGGCCTCCTGAAGAAGTTTGACCACCGGGGCAGCAAGAGAAGCGGGAAATACTGTGTCCACTCCATAAACCAGCTCAAACGGTGACATACCAATAGACTTTTTCTGACTGATCCGATCTGCCCAAAGCGCATGGACCAACCTCCTATTCCAGCTCTTCTTAATTATTTCCAGCAGCTTCTTGATGATGTTGACCAAAGATTTATTCGAAGATTCCACCAATCCATTGCCTTGCGGATGATAGGCAGTTGAATGACGCAAAATTATGTGATATTTATGACAAAATTCTACCATCCTTTTCGATTTAAAAGCTACTGCGTTATCAGTGATTAATTTGTTTGGACAACCAAAGCGAGACAAGATGTTATTTTCGAGAAATGAAATGATTACCGTGTCCGTCGCTTGTCTGGTAGGGGCTGCCTCAATCCATTTTGTGAAATAATCCATCGCTGTACGGATCCACCTATGCTGTCCGGAAGAGGCGGGATGAGTTTCCCAAATGAAATCCAACCCCCACTGTTGGAATGGAGTGCTCACTTCAATAGGCTTAAGTGGCAACGACTGTAATTTCTGTTTCCCTTCGAAAATCTGACATTTATGACAGAGCTTGACCATCTTATGCACATCAACAAACAAAGTAGGCCAGTAGTACCCTGCTCTCAAAATTTTGTTCACTGTTGATTTCCAAAAAATATGTCCACCACACTCTCCTCCGTGGAAATCCTCCATGACTTTATTTTCCTCCTCTTCCACCAGAAAATTTAACAAAATGCCACCGGGATCTTTCCAATACAATGTAGAATTCAAGATACAAAACTTGGCAGCCTTCAATTTGAGTGTTCTCACTTTGTTTCTAGCCATGCCGGGCAGTGGTGATAGATTTTTCAGCACATATATTATATCAGAATACCATGGGGACAAAGCAAACATTTCGGATACCTGAATTGATGTTCCTTCCTCATTCTCATCGGACATGGTAGCGATCAGATTTATGTCCAATGCATGCAAATTTGATTCAGCCATTAGCTTCGCCAACCCCTGTCCTTTGACCAGCTTTGTAGGCTTTATCTCCACATCGTATTCTAGCAAGGCTGTGATCCATTTGCCTCTTCTCCCTTCCGGATTGGTCTTCACTAAAACATCTTTCACAACAGTATTAGGAACATAGGCCAGAATGTGAGAATGTAGGATATACACCCAGAAATCCTTCAATGCCTTCACCAATGCTAGGGCTTGCTTCTCAATGATGTTGTACTTCAAAGCTGCATCCCTTATAGCCCTGCTGAAGAATGCAATGGGTCTTTCATGATCATCCCTCTTCTGCAATAATACCGCTGCCATAGTGTGCTCATAAGCAAATGAAAACAATATGAAATCTTGAGTGTAGTCCAGGCTAACTAGAACTGGAGCTGAAGAAAGGGCCAATTTGACCAAGTTGAAAGATTTTATAGCCTCCTCTGTCCATTTCACCTGGCTGTCCTTCTTAAGCATGTTGGTCATTTCTTTCAAGTGTTCTACAAGATTAGGCACAAAACGACGCAGAAAATTCATCTTACCATTGAATGATTGTATTTCCTTTTTATTCCTGGGTAGATCGATTTTCTGAATCGCTTGCACATGTGCTGGGTCTATACGAGTGCCATCCTTTGAAATGATGTGCCCAAGTAATTTGCCTTCCTCCATGGCGAACAAGCTCTTCTTAGGATTCAACGATAGACCATATTTCCTGCATTTTTGAAAGACGATTTTTAGGTGATGCATGTGTTCTTCATCAGACTTTGAAAACACCGCCAGATCATCCAAGTACACCACCAAAACCACATCCTTCTCATTCGCAAACGCCAAGTCCATTGCCCGCTGAAATGTAGCACCTGCATTCTTTAAACCGAATGGCATTTTGGCATAGTGAAAGGTTCCCCATGGAGTGGTGAATGTTGTATTGTCCCTATCATCTTCATGGACATAAATTTGGTTATATCCAGAATATCCATCAAGTAGCGACATACGAGATTCCCCCACTACTCGCTGAAGTATATGGTCCATCTTGGGCAACGGATAGTTTTCCTTCAATGAGACCTTATTTAGATTTCTGAAATCGATGCATAGGCGGATCTCACCGGTCTTCTTGCGTACAGGTACTAAGTTAGATATCCAATATGAAAATCTGATAGGCACAATGATACCTGACTTGTACAACCTATTTACCTCCTTTTCGATAGATGGCAACAACTTTGGATTTATCCTTCTCAGCTTTTGTCTAAATGGTTTTTGGTTTGGCTTGATGGGTATTGTGTGTTGAATGATATTCATATCATAGGTCTTCAAATCAGAATAATCCCAAGCAAATACATCTGCAAATGAATCCATCAAACTAATATATTTGTCCTTGATCTTTCGCGGTAATTCTTTGGACAATTTTACCAACTTTGGATTTGCAGCTGTACCGATGTTGACCTCTTCTACACCCTTCTCTGTCGGCTGCAATGTTGGCTTGCGGGCTACATCATCCTGATCAAAAAGTTCCTCTAGGGGTATCAAGCCTTTAGGAATGATGTTATTCTTCAGTTGTAATACGTCCATTTGATTGATCTACACTTCATCTGTACCATTCCCTTTGCCCTCATCATTTTCCACATCGATTAAGGTTTCTTTGAACTTGCCTTTGTTGGGCAGAAAATCCTTAATCTCCTCATCGTCTTGGAACACTTGCCAATGTCTCTGATTGTCTGGAATGGTTGGACGATGCTTGACATGGATTTCAAATTTATTGCTGGAGTTCATGGGAATATTCAAGATGCTCGCTGCCTTGGCAAGAGCATTAGCGATACTATTTTGTATTCGTGGCACACATGTCAAGGTGTATTCGGAAAATAGCTTCAAGATGTCCAAAACTGCATTACGATAGGCCCACATCCTAGGATGTTTTGCTTGATACTCAGCTCTGACTTGTTTTATCACCAACTCGGAGTCGCCATATACTGAAATCCTCTTTGCATTCAGCTTTCTACGAATCTTCAGTCCAGCAATCAGAGCTTCATATTCAGCTTCATTATTTGAACATTCAAAGGCCAGCTTGTAAGAGCAAACTCTCACGCTGCTAGGCACTTTGTTTGGGGTGGAGAAAGGACTGCGTACCCAAATACCAATACCAGCACCATCATTCTCTACTGCTCCATAAAGATCCATGGTCCACAAGCCTTCTTCCTCCTCTTGTAAGTGCTGGAAATCTGCTTGTCGTGCCTTGTCTGCTTGCTGTCCATCACTTTCAGCTGATTGCCCAATCTTTTGCTGCTTTTCTTGTCCTTCTTTCTTCAATATTTCTCTAAATTTTTCTGTTATTTCTGGAATGTCGTCTGCTTCGATTATCCGACTATCTATTTCATTTAAACTATCTGAAAACAAAACAAAAGACTCTAAATCTGTATGTACATAGTTAATAGGATGATTTATCGGTTTCTCCTTGCTTTTGATCATATATTTCATCTTTTGTTCCCGGTATAACTTCCTCATTTGTCCAAACACCGGGATTGTTGCATAGGAGAAATCCAGCTGTAGTGTCCCTTTCAATTTCGCTACCCAAGACCTAGAAAGAAGCATGCCAAACCTTGGAGGAATATCTATTACCACCACATCCATCAGAACATTTTTCATAGGAAGCTGATCCAAACTCACAACCAAGTCTTTGATGAGTCCTATACATCTTACTCTGCTGGAATCGAAGGAATATAGATCATGATATTGCCGTGTGATGTCCAGACCAAGCTTATCCATGATAGCCTTGGGCATGAGATTGTGAGAAGCTCCGGAATCTAACATGGCATTGTGTAACACAAAATCATGCAATCGTAAACTGATATAGAAGGGTGGCACATTGCTCTCAGGAGACTCACCATTCTTTGCTGGCCCAAAAATCATTTCGGGTTGATCATCTTCTACATTTACCATATCGGACATTGGATCCAAATTCAACATTTTAGAAATCTGTCCTCTATAACTATTGTTCTTCATTATTTCAGTCAAAGGGATGGATACCTTTAGCTTAGAAATCTCATTCTCTAGACTGAAAGCGGGAGTTTTTTCTACCTCTTTGATTGGGATCTCCTTTCTTTCCTTTTCTTTTGATGTGGCTGGTTGCTATGATTGTTCTGCTGATTTTGATTTGCTGCTCTCGGCACCAACCGCCTCCTTTCACTTCCTTTGTGTAGCTGATGGATCATTCTTTGTCGTTTCACCCTCCTTCTTTTTATGAATTGGTTTGGCCGGCACATCTCTGTTTCTAAAGGAATATCGTTGCTGCTGTGCGGAAAAAGCATTCATATACCCCCTTTGATTTTCTTCTGATTCTTCCTCCAACAATGTTGCTAGCTAGAATAAAATCAGTGTCTTGGTGTGTAGCTGAATTTACTACATATTCTTCTTCTTCGGTGATGTAAGTAGGCAGCTCATCTGGAGTAAAGAGATGGTTTTCCTCGCCTATTACATTCCCCTCCTCATCTGACTCCGGCCCATGCACAAAATTATGTTGCAAAGGTGTTTGTACCGGCTGTTGTGCTGTCTGCTCTTGAGTTCGCTGATCTCTTTGTCTTATTCTATATTGTGGCTGCTGTTGGCCACGAAAGTTAGGATTCCTAACTTGTGTCTCTGGCTTGTCAAGTTTTACCCTTTCAAGCATCTGCTCTACCTTTTTGAGAAGTTGATCCATTGAAGAAGATTCTTCTTTCACTGTGGTTTTCTTCTCTGCTTTCGCTCTAGCTCTTTTGGACAACAGATTAGCCTCAACACTGACCGCAATTTTCTGCATGTCTTCCATTGTAGCCGGTTCTCTCTCTCTCAATTGGTACGCCATGTCAGCATCAAAACCATCTAGAAACTTCATCATCGCTAGTCCCACAGGTGGCTTTAGATGATATGGAATTTCGTTGTAGACTGCATTAAACCTAATACAATAATCTTGGACCGACTCACCAGCATTCTGTTTGATTTGCTCGTATTCGGCTAGAATTTGAAGGGGATTCTTTTTCACTTCCCACCGGTTCAAAAATTGTCTTTTTAGCTTAGCCAAGGTAGTGATACTTGTAGCCGTCAAACCTCTAAACCATTTCCTCACATCACCTGCAAAAGATTGTACAAAGAGCCTCATTGCCACGTTCTCCGCATCGATCTCATGAAGTTCATAGAAGTCTGCCATTTTGTCCACATGTTGCTGACCAGTAATGCCGTTAGGAGTGCCATCAAAAAATGGGATTTTACTTTGATAACAATTTGGCATGTCATCTAGGACTTGGGGTAGAACAAGGGGTGCGAAATGGGCAACCATCATTCTCGGTGGATTTGGCCTTGGAGGTGTTGGAGGAGTGTGCATAGTTTGCAAGGGGCTTGCACTTGGAGTTTGGGCCTGTCCTGCAATGTAATTATCAATCAGTCTATTGGCACTTTTTGTTTCAAGGTCTACAAGAAATTGTGGATTTGGGATGGTATAATCAACAACCCTTTCAGATTTAGATTCAAACAGTGATATCTGAAATCGTTTGTCAAACTCAAGCTCTTCAAGATACTCAAAAATATCGGGACATGAATGGGATTTGAACACGGGAGTTATGGTGCTTTCTTGACGAAGGAGTCTCAGGATCAAATTGGGATTTTCGTAAATGTGAGGAGGGTCGGGGTCTGGATTCGCTCTGGTATATCGTATCGAAGCCAGCGTGTTATTGGGAGAAATTACGGGACACAACCAACTTACTCAGCCTTTCCAATCCTAAGCTCATCATCCGAAAGCCTAGAATTCTTATGAAACAAGGGGATTTGATTTTCAACTTGTTCCCCAGTGGATTTGCCACTATGTTAGCACCTAAACCTTCCTTAGGCTGAAGGAAGGCAAAAATTAGGGTAACCACAAACCACGCTCAGTCTGGTAGCTAGCCCTACCAGAGCAGGAGAGGGCTCTCTCCGAGTCACGCTCAGTGGATGGATAAGCAAAATGGTCTGAGATGACTTACAATGCAATATTTACCTTAGGCTAGTATGTGACAAGGGATTTTGAAAACAATTTTATGAATGACCAAGCTTTTGGGATGTTTATGGGACTGGCGCTCAGCAAAGAACAAAGAATCGAATATGAAGGCACAGATTATTCCGTGAGGCAAGGTAGGCGGAAAGCACAACAATTTCGTCTTAAGGTAACGCGGAATGGAAATATTGCTGAAGAGAGTGAAAAGGTCATAGTCGCATGAATCCTTTTCAACGGAAGAGTAACACTGCACATGAAATTTTCCCACAGGCAGAGCAATATAAATTGAATTCTACCTACTCTCACTTAGAAAATTTCACTGAAATGAAACATGAAATGAATTATGAAACATAACAAGATACATATGGAACATAAGAACACATTTGTTAAACTCACAACTACAAGAATCTCATGAAACAGAGCCGCTGCCTTTCATTAATTCTCTGTCAAAATACACAGTGCAGAAACAGAGTTTCTTTCCCACAGTCTCCCAAAAGTTACAAGCCAGCCAACCCTTTGTAAATAACTTGCATACAATATATAGAATGTATGAGTAAGAGATAGAACGCCCAGGGGTTGGTAAGTTACTCAAATCATTATGAAAAGGAGATGGAGAGCCAACCATCAGCTATAGGTGCAGCGCTCTCAAGCATGACATTTGGCTAGGGTGACCCTTTGCATTCTTTTGCCACTTGGATAGATGCCCATCTGGATAGAAAACTCTTTAAATGCCGCCTTTGGTGCCAAAAAACCAAAGTGTAGATGACCGGGCCCACTTGGAGAAGTTGCGACCCGACATTTTGTGAAAGGGGAGCAATTTGGCAGTTTTTTCCTTTGTGCGCCGCGCCAAATTCTCTGTGCGTCGCGCCACTTTGGAGCCTATTTTGGGGCACTTGCAGGTGTCTAAAATGTGCCCAAGTGGGCTTGTTGGAAATCCTGTCCTGTCTACTTTCTAACCCCACTGGAATTTCTCAATTTGGTGCTCATTTTCCCCTCCAAATCTTCATTCTCCCAAGACTGCTTTCTGTGTGTCAAAAAAGTGGCAGAGAGGCCATTTTTGGGTGTTTTTTGACCTTTAGGAGACCCAGATCTTGTCAAAATTTCTTGCCCGGACACCAGTAGTAGTATTTTTCGATGCTGAATCCAAATATGCAAGCCGTTCCTCGATTGGAGCCCTAGATTTTTAGCGTCGCGCCAGTGGCGCGGCGCACAGGGAGGAATTTCCTATTTTGTGTCCAAAAAATTTGCCTGTGACCAAAATTTGCCCAAATTTTTTGAAATTTGGGCTGGAGGTTCCCTATGAAGTGCTATGCTATGCCAAGGAAGCCTCAGCCAAGATTCGAAGCTGATCTTGCTCCTTTTCCTCCTTTGCCTCCTTTGCCTCTTTTGTCGCTTTGCTCAATTTCGATTTTAGGCTCCTGATTCTTGCTTTAGAGCTCATGTTTCAGGCCTAGTAGTGATGAGTCATGCGCCTCAGAATGTCTTTCTCCCAGTTAGCCTTATCCAACCGCTGCTCCAAGTGAATGTTCACTTTCTCTAACACATACTCCCGGTCCTCGTCTCTTTGCTCCATAGGTCTGCCTTGTGCTGCCAAGATGTGTCGCCGGTTTTCCTTGATCATTTGAAACTCTATCTCAGCTAGCCGATCCTCAAGTTGCTTGTTCCTCTGCTCCAGATACTGCACGTTCCACTTGGCCCTCTCCAAGTCCAGGGATAGGTTCTCGATCACTGATTGCTGCTCCTGAATGATCTCTCCCAACTCAGCATTTGTAGGTTCTGCATCTGTCTCATCATCCTGGAGGAGAACGAACTCGGTCTCTTGCTCACCTGATGGCCCTTCCTCCTGCACTGGCTCCTTGCCCTTACCCTGCTCCTGTGGTGTTAATGTTAGAAGCGAGGCACCTTCCACCACGAGTGGAGATAACACTCGCTTTGCTGCTGCCAACAATGGTCTACTGCCCTTCTGGTATGTGATGTATACTGGCATGGTGGCAGTCTCATGGCGCTCAAACTGATGTGACGGACCGGCCACCTCATGCTATGCCTCTGATACCACCGGTGGAGCGCTGAAGAAATCACGGGAGATGAAGTCCTCCCAAGAAATACCCTGCAATCCCAACTGATGGTCCACCAAAATCCGGATGAGAGAAAAATGATAGACATTGTTTAGCTGCTGTCGAGGGGTCTTGCGCTGCATGAAGTTTTTCATTTTCTCATTGTCGTTGCAAATGAAAAATGGGAGGCTCATCATCCTCACCCGGGTGAAGTGCATGAGCAACCTGATGTGATATGCATAAAGGCGTGAAAACCTCCCCTCGCAACTGAAATACTTCATGATCAATCTCATGAGTGGGGCATACTCATCTCTCAAAAACCTGAATGGAAAAACTCTGGTGAGCTGGCTCAAACAGCTGTTCTTGATGTAGGGCTCATAGTGATGCCTCTCCACCTTCTTTTTCTTGTGCCACTGTTCCCCAATGTTTGGTATTCCTGTTGCCACTGATATGGTTTCTGGTGTCAATGTGAAAGTGACCCCAGCCAGGACAGATTGACCTCCCTGTAGATGAAGTGCAAAAAGGCGGGCCAACTCATGATGGACTCTAACATTTTCCACCCTTTGATAAAATTCATAACATGCCAAGTGTTGGAAACAAGACATGGCAAGCGGGCATGCCTGCAGCTCAGTGAGGGTGTTTGTCTCATCTCTAAGATGTCTGTCGCTCCGGTGATGTCTCCTATGGGCCCTCTCTCCTGAAGATGTGTCACTGTGGGTTCCCTCCTCATACTCTGATGAATTTTCTGATGCCATTACTGTTGTTTGTACCCTGCGTTTTATGCTGCCCTTTGAATCCAATGAAACTGATAGATGCTCTGAAATCTGTCACCGCGGGGACAATAAAACAGGGAGTGTTAGGAGGGGAATGATGAAAAGGGGAATAGGGGTTTAGAAGGAGAGGTTTATTAGGGATTTGGAAGTGTTTTGGGTATGGTGTTTGATGGGGTAGGGTTTGGGCATTTTGAGCCATAGGAATAAAGGGAACGAATGGATATGATTACAGTGGAGCTAGGTTGATTATTAGGGGAAACTGCTACAGGGGAATTAGCTGATAGAGTTAGGGTAGGAGCATACTTTAGCAATAATGTCACTGTAGCAAAACCCTAGCTTCTTGACCTTCTTTGTGTCATCTTTGCTTTACTTTTTAAAAAATTTTACATTTGATTCATGGTCATCAAAATCATATTCCTCTTCAAGTTTTAAATGCCAATGGTGAAGGTAGTTGGGCTACCTCTCCAACCTTGAGGATTATTCACAAAAATTTTGGGCAATTTAGTGCATTTTTGGGCTTATAAGTCTGTGCGTCGCACACTCTGCCCAGTGCACCGCGCGCCGGGTATGCGTCGCGCCAGTGGCGATTTTGCACTGTGGCCGGGCTCCCAGTGCGCCGCGCCACCTTGTGTGTGCGCCGCGCACTGTAAACTCGCACAAATTTGCTTGAAAAACAGGGGAGAGGGTTCTAGTGGCGGTTTTAGGGTGTTTTCCTTAGGAAACATGATGGAATGGAGGCGGGAACGATGAGGAGTGAGGGGACAAGGGGAGTGGAGCAGAACCTTGGTGGCATCATCGCAAACTTGCAACCCCATTTCTCGTTTTCCTTGGAATTTTGGCTCTCATGATGAAATTTTCGGCATTTCTTTGCGGGGACTGTGTGACTAGGCGTTTGGCCATGGAAACCATGACTGCATCTGAAAAAGTCAACTGGCAATTTTTTGGAAAAAAATTTCATAGTTGACCTTGTTTGACTTTTCTTCAAAATAGAGTTTTGAAGAAGAGTCGATGTTTCTTCAAGTGATGATGAAGCTTTCAAAACCATAGCTATATAAGGTCTCCCTCTGGCCTGCATGGCTTGTTCTGGACATGTTTTTCATAGATCACATTGATGATTTTGTAAATCCAAATATAAAAGATGACTCTTTCCTGTAATATGACCAGACCTTGACTATCATGAATTTCAGTGATTATGGACCAAGACCTGAACCAGCGGGGCCATACATGAGGGAAAATGACTAGCATGACTTTCTCCGTCAGATCATGGCATGTCCCCGGCGAAATGTAGTTGAGTGAATGGAGCGGGACACCTAAAATTGAAATGCACAAAGAGTTTTAATCTCTGATGGAGGGCTGACCAGACCGACTCTAACAGTGCACTCAGCTACAGATCCTTCTCCTACTTTACGACCCAAAGACACACTTTACACTTCAACTCAATCTCTTAGACTCATCATGCTTCTATTCTTTCTATTAGCTATATGCTATCTTACATTATAAAAAACAAGAGCGGACAACCCAGTGACTCTATTATGACTTCACGCTCTGCACCCACAATTCGCGGAGCTTTTACAAAGGACTTGGTCAAAACATGGGCTTTAAGCCCCAAAACATGCCTTAGGGGGATTCCATGCCCAACAAAATCATAAGAGGCATAAAATAAAGGAGAAAACCACCCTTGCAATCTTTTGGTCCCTTTGAGGTTTCTAACACAAACACCGAAACCCCTATTCTATGTTGCTCGGTCACGGCACTATTCTGGATGCTCTGTCGCTGCAGGCTCCCACTGAGCTCTCTCTCAGTCGTTGCACTATGCTCGGTGGCTACAGGAACTCTTCTAGCACAATAAGTTGGTCTCTGTCATTGTTTGTCACTAGACGCAAGAAAAGATGCATGGTCCCATTGAACTCTCCCCACAGTTTTGGTTGTTTGTCTACTCAGTCGTTGTAGGCTGCTCACTACTACTACCTACTCTATTGGGTTCCCTACTGGTTTGATTGGTCATTGTAGGCTGCAGGTTGCTCCTGCTTGCTTGGTCGTTGCTCGTTGTTCATAACTCTCCCCACTACTCGTTGGTCTCCTTAGTCACTCGTTGATCTACTCATTCACTCCAACCGAGTTCTTTTGACTTGGCCTGCATTTGGATTCTTCCACAATGGAAAAACTACTCACACCCTATCCGACTTTAAAAAAATACCTCTTTTCTTTCTCAGCAATGCGAACCACTAGATCACAAAGGATTTCGTGTATTTTAACAAAGGAAACCCTTCCAGTGTGATCCACTCGAATCACCTCAATCAAGAAACGATTCCTTAGGTGGTCAAGATAATTGTGGCCAATATCATGTAAATAGTTGTCTACAATACATTTAACCATACTTTCTGCTATCCATATGTCTATGAGCTCTTCACAATTGGTTTCTTTGTCTTTATGATAAGTTGTTAATCTCTTGAGCGAAGGTCTGATCAGACTCTTGAAAAAAATTGTTGCACTGGTGAAGGTTCTCATTTGTTTGCCTCGGACTGTTACCCAGATGAAAAAATATGTCAGAGATCTAGGCAATGAAATAGATGATATAAAAATGGAGCTCAATCAAGCGCAACAGAGCCCTAAGAGAACAGTTAATGTTTGGTTGGAGACGACAGAGACACTAAGAGTAAGTCCTAATTCTATTGGCCAACAATACGAGGCTCACCAACAACACAAAAGCTACCTTGGTTGTTATCCCAAGTGCCTCTGCCGCTATATAATCAACAAATATCAGAAATAGTTGTCTCCACTACGTTTAACCATACTTCACTCAAGAGAATCCAATTGTTGCTTTTTGTATTCTCTTGGCCAATATCATGTAAATGGTTGTCTCCACTACGTTTAACCATACTTTCTGCTATCCATATGTCTATAAGCTCTTCACAATTGATTACTTTTTCTTTATGATAAGCTGCCAATCTCTTGGGCGAAGGTTTGATCAGACTCTTGAAAAAATTTGTTGCACCGGTGAAGGTTCTCATTTGTTTGCGTCAGAATGTTACCCAGATGAAAAAATATATCGGAGATATGGACAATGAAATAGATGATATGAAAATGGAGCTCAATAAAGCACAAGAGAGCCCTAAAAGA
This sequence comes from Pinus tabuliformis, assembly GCA_031772625.1. Taxonomy (NCBI): domain Eukaryota; kingdom Viridiplantae; phylum Streptophyta; class Pinopsida; order Pinales; family Pinaceae; genus Pinus; species Pinus tabuliformis. The sequence goes on from CM062815.1 coordinate 841,840,332, forward strand.
ACAGTTAAAGCTTGGTTGGAGATGACAAAGACACTAAGAGTAAGTTCTGATTCTATTGGCAAACAATACCATGTATAAATAGTACACTTAACCATACTACGTTTAACAAATATCATGATCAGACCTTCGCTCAAGAGAATCCAATTGTTTCTTTTTGTATCCTCATAATGTGCTGTCAATTCTTCCGTAAAAATTCCCCAAGTGATAATTTGTTTACGAGAGCAAAGCCATTGATACCATACAAACTGATTTGGTTCTAAACATAAAGTTGCAATACGTACCTTTTGTGTGTTTTGCACATTATTGAGATTGAAAAATTGCTCCATCTGTAATATCCATGTTGTGGGATCCTTGCCATCAAACTTCCTCATATCGATTTTTGGAATATGGTGGGTATTCGATCCAACATTAGAGTCTATGAAATCATGATTAACATTTCTTTTGTTCGCATCATGAGTTTCCTTTACTACCCTTTCACCATTAGTAAGTATTTCTTGTAGAAAATTTGTCAAATCTGTCTTCAAATCTGCCATGCCTGTCTTCAAATCTATCTTCAAATCATCCATCTTAGCTTCCACGCCATTCATCTTAGCTTCCATGCCCTTTATCTTAGATTCCACACCATTTATCTTAGCTTCTGTTAGCTTTTTTGAGAGTGACATTTGTTGCACTTGGTCTTGTAATTTTGATATATCATGTAGCATTTCTTCCTCTTCTTCATGAGTCATGCTAGATATTTCAGGTTGCTTACTAGGTATTTGCATTTTCTTTCCTTGGGGCATCAGTTACCGATAATAATGCTCTACTATGCCCTTTGAATTCCTTCAAAATAATTTTTCAAACCAAGCTTAAGAAAAAATTTAAAAAAACTCTACACACCTTTTTTCACTTTGTAGGAGCTCGATATTGCCTCTGATGTATCTCTCTAACTTCGGATCATCCAGTTTTGAAATTGCAACTTGCAGTAGCCCTTTGTTTCCTCTTTCCAATGCCACTAGTCTGATCCAAATTGGATTCTCCAAGGAAGAGTTATGCCAAATCTCCCACAGTGACCTGATTATAGATTAGTTCAGTAGAGCGAACTTGCACGACGTGCCACGTGTCCCTGTTTCGACCTTTGGCTCTGAAAAATATATACAAGAAACTATAGTCTGTCCTCTTTCTGTACTTTCTTATGAAATTTCAATCCGATGCTCAGAGAAAAAGTTATGACGATTTTCCCCAGGTAACCTATTTGGAATGTAATTTAGGAGTCTGCAAAAAGACCAACTTCCTCAGATCATATCTCCGCAACTATAGCGCTAAAAGCTCTTAAATTCAGAACCAAAGTTCAGTGTGATCTCGTCTCAAATGGGTTTTTTTTTTCACTTCTGAAATGTCGCAGAAAAAAAGTTATAGCGAAAATGCCACGATGACCTATTTGGAGTAGCGAAACCCTAGAATCCAAAGCTCTGATTCCAAATGTTATGAAACCAGCTCACAAAAAGATAAAAAAGATAGATCAACACCTTAGAATTCAGCCTCTTCGAGGGGGAAACCTCCTTTACATTACACAAATGAATGATTCTTTGATGATTCAAATGACAAAACCTCCTTTCTATATATAGGAGTTTAAGGAGTCACAATATAACTCAGCCGAACTAACAATAATAATATAAAGGCACAAAAATAACAATAGATAGATTCTATGGGGCACAATGATAATAATATGGGGACAATAGGGGCACAACAATATTAATAAGGGATACAACTACAATAGTAATGGGGTAATCACTAGTATTATAGGGACCTAACAATGGTCCATTGGCTTTATACGAGAATCACAAAGGGTGAGGTTTGGCAAACCAAAATAAACGAACAAGCCCCAAATCATACGGGCAGGGCAATATTTAGATTTCTTTTCCACCCGCTAAAAATCAGCAACAAAATTAGGATTTTTCCTCTCGCTTAAATTCGGCTAAGCCTATGTAGATGGGCTCTCGAAGTGAATGCATCACAAAGTAGGAAACCATTTATAATTCATTTATCTTGTGGTTTTTTATCACCTTGTTTCCATGTAATTTCGAGATAAATTCGCACTAGAATACCTAGAAAGCAACTTGATTTGACAGCCATTAGTACTTAGCTTCTGTGAACCAACTTGGATTTACGCAAGGTACAATAGAGACCTCACAAAAAAAATCCAAATATTTCCTACCTGATTCAAGGTTCCCGTCATGAACAAACCGTGGTTCAAACTATCCATCTGCGACAATAGACATGGAAAGTCATAGTATTATTGAATTTGTGTGTTGCTTCTTAAGTCTCTTTATAGAATAAAAAGATCATTCATGAATATTGAACTTATGTCTGTTTCTTGTTTCCAGATGGGAAATGTTGACCATTATGTTGTTTATTTTGAGAATAATTCATTGGGAACCTGTGTTAGATATGTATTTGTTTTTGCATATTGATGGAGTCGAAACTCTAAACCCTCTTCAAGCCTATTGATCCTATTCAAAATTCTCCCATACCTATTTTTATGTCACTTCTTTCCAGTGATATCGATGATCAATTAAGTTGTATTAGTTTGTCCGTATTGTACAAAATTTTCAGTTTTATATAGTTAACATTATGCTTTTGCAATAAATTTTCGAGTGACATCCGCCCGCCACTACATCCCCGGCTACATTTTCGAGGGTGGACGTCATCCTAACATGTACGATAGATGGGGATGATAAGACATTACAAACGAGGTACCATAAACATGGATTTTGCGTACATATCCTGGTGGATCTAGTTTGCCTGAGAGTTAAATACCACTTTCTTAGAGCTCTAGTGCCATAAACTTGGGTTTAAGAGTGTTGGTAGACAATTTATTAAGGGATTGTTAATAAGCACATTCCTAATGAGTCAAATCCAATAGGTTTTAGTGGACTATCTTTGTGCAATGTGGGTGTTGTGCGAATCGAACTAGTCCTCTACAGTTTCGAGCTCTCTTTCGTGTTCAAAGGCTTTGCGTTGGCCTTCATTGAAGTTGGAATTCCCGTGTCTATACCTGCAGCCAGGAGCAGAGTTTTCAGAGGGTGTTAATATAGAGTTTGGGGGAAGCTTACTGTTAGAATCTACCAATGAAAATTTGGTGAGTTTCCGATGTCTCCAGGACCGTGAAAATTCATGTTAAATTTGAAAAATGTTAGGTTATGGTTTTGCAATATTATGAGAGAATTGTTGATAATGACTCAGATTAATTTTTTGATGAGCATGCTTTCTGTGTTGGGTTTGTTAAGTGTGGATACTAATATTGATAGACCTTTTAATTTGGTTCTGAAACTCGCGTTTGATGAGATTTTTTTAGATCTCCCTGCGAGTAAACTCTGGTTTAATTCATGATTTTATTTCTTAACAAAAAATTATGGATATTGTGGGTAAATATAAAAATAACATCAAGGATTTAGTGTTAAATCAAGGTGGACATGTAATTACGTCAAATGGGGGAAAACATAAATAATCTCAATGCAATGTTGCGGGGTCAAGTTTTAATGCTTTGAATGCAATCCTGTAGAAGTAGACCAGTAGAAGTTAACCACAACTAAGTCGGAAGTCAACCTATCTTTCCATTTCCACAAGTCCTGTGAGCAATGTCCTGACCCTGACTCTGTATCGTCTACTTTTAAATAGCGAGGGGGTCGGAGTTCTATTGGAATTCAAAATGCAATCTCGTAGGGAATTTTGTTTAATAATCAATATAAAAACTCTATGTTTTCCTGTAACATTTACGACGAAAATTTTCAAGAATTTAACTCTCTAAGATTTGTGAAATTGGATGTATACCCTTACCAATACAAACCCAATGCACCTTCCCCATTTAAAAAAACCCTACTTTCACTAGATATTGTAGGTATCCTTTTTTTCATAAACAATTTTTATACCCCTTTATTTTTTTTCATTAACTTTGAGCTCCATTTTCTACACCTACTAATATAAAAACCCTTTACCTCCCTTTACATGTTCAATATATTATGTCATTTTTTCCTCAATATATATCTCCCAAGATGAATGCGCATGGTATGGTATTTCTCCCTATTAAAGCCCCTGTGTACTAAAATGTGCCCTATAAGTCAATTTATCCTATTGTTTTCATCCAAAAAGTGCTAAGGTAAACAACAAATTCTATAATGATCCTTTCTAGATCACTAGCTCTTGCAGATGAAGCCACAAACTCCTTGAGTGAAAGGTCACTAATGATGAACCAACTCCCCTTTGAAAACCAATGATGCATGCTCTCAACTTTTGCTCTTCTGTTACACTAAATAATCTAGATAATCTCCACCTCAGGTCTTCTAATGAACCATCTTAACTAATATTTCCTCGACTTCTTTAGCTAGCTTAATTGGTTGTGATTCCTTGCATTTTTCCATGGTTCCTACCATGTCCTCCTCAATTCCTTCATAAAATTTATATAGCTGATCTTGTAGGCATTATAAAAAATATTCCTTCGTGAATTGTTTCCAACAAATCTAGCTTGTAAATGTCATCAAAAATATTCCTTGGAATATTGCATGGAACAATCTTCTTATACTTGAGTTTGTTGTATGTTCCTCTATTGAATCTATAATTCCTCATAGTATGCCAATACCATCTATACTTATTTTAAAATATTCAATATCCTTCCAAAATATGTCCTCATCTTGTAGATATTGTATGCATATTTCTTTGTGAAATGTTCCAACAAATCTAGCTTCTAACTATTATAAAAATCTACCTTGAAATCTTACATGGACTAATTTTCTTATACTTGAGTTTATTGTATGTTTTGCTATTGAATATGTATTTCCTCAAATATGCTAGTGAATACCATCTAGCCTTGTTTGAAAACCTTCCATATCCTTACAAAGTATGCCCTCATATTATAGTTGGCATTACTCTGTTGTAACTTCCTTAAATTATTCATGAATTTCATACACACTCAGTAAAATTGTCTACATCATTTCTCATTTTAATATATATTTCTAGCAACTTAGCCAATTCCACAACGCCCTTTGGAGACCTTCATAAACTACCTAAAATGGACTTCTACCAGTGGATCTATTCATTGAATTGTTGTAAGCAAGTTTAGCTTGGGATAAGGCCAAATTATATTAACCTAGTTTGTCTCTAATCAAACTTCTCAACAAATTTCTAAGACTATGATTAACCACATCTAGTACCAATGACCTAGTTTCTCTCAAATCAAACTTCTCAATAGATTACGACTCTAGTTAACCACCTCATGTTTAATCTATCTATGCATGATACACTAATTTATATTGCGCATGAAACCCATCCTCTTCCAAAGAGTTCTCCAAAAACGTTTGAGGAATATCTCATTTCTGTTTGAAGTGATACTCTTTGGTTGTCTATGTAACCTCACAACCTCTTTAGAAAACAACAGGGCGACATGAGTAGTGTCATTAGACATCTTGCGTGGCGTGAAGCTTAACATTTTAGAAAATCTATCCACTATAGCCAACATTGAAGCATCACCTCTCAATCTCTTGGGAACCCCAACAATAAAATTGGCACTTGTGTCTTCCCATGGATTCTTGGGTACTAGTAAAGTAATATATAAATCACTTGTTTTAACTCCTTTTGGACAATTAACAAATTCTTGTCATACTAAACAAACTCCTAAGTGACTTCTTTATTGATGTTGAACCAAAAATATCTTTCATCCACTAAAATTTTAAGTTATCTTATCGACTCCAAAATGTCCACCTAAACCCCTTCTATATAATGCCATTTTGATTCTCAAACAAAAATCCCTCTTAGATATGGAAATCTATCTAATATGGTGTACTATACATGATTATTTACAAACTCCCCATGCCTCTCTAAAATCTATATCTTCTACCTACAAATCCTTCATGTTATCCAAACCAGCGAAACAAGTAACTTGATAACATCTCCACTTGTTTAGAATTCTTGTAATTCAGTTTGTATTAATTGTTTATGTACTGAGTAAACATAAATTCTCTTTGGCAACCAATAATATCTACATCTCTTTATATATAAATCCTTATTATAAACCAAATACTTCTTCTCCGCATCATTCAAATTCTCGTTAAAGAATGCTATCGTCTTACATTATTCAGAAGAGAAGAGAGATTCATTGATGAGTGACATCCAAGGAAAGCAAATTGATTCGACATATCAAGAGATTCATTCGTACTCACCTTGAATGTAGGTAGGGGTCCTACTTGCAACTAAATTAGGGGTCCTACTTGCAACACCTTGAATGTAGGTAGGAGTCCTACTTGCAACTAAATTATTTTTCCTGCAACATCTTTCTCGTTCTCAAATGTTCCGTGGTCAGATGTTCATTGCTCATCTACATTCAATTATGTCACAATTCTGAGAGGGTTCAACTTGCAACCAAAGGGACCAACTTGATTCGACATTCAATTAAACACTCCGTGTTCAGATGTTTGTTGCAGAATCTCAAAGTGGATTCTCGGCAGAATCTGTAATCTCTTTTGTACGCAACTGCTGTAAAGAAACCTGAGTGTAGAGGGGGTCCACTTGCTTACAGTATACTTTATTTTCTTGGTTCTAGTTGAGGTCGTCCTTAATCTGTAATCTCTTTTATACGCAACTGTTGTAAAGAAACCTGAGTGTAGAGGGGGTCCACCTGCTTACAGTATGCTTTATTTTCTTGGTTCTAGTTGAGGTCGTCCTTAATAATTTATTTTCTTGTTTCAATTGATTTTTATGATAGTGTTTATTTATGTGGAGGAATTTCCTAGACGGTCAAAAGTGGGCAGAATCTGGGTAAAATTTCAAAAAATCTTGCACCCGCAGTATTTGAATCATCTTTTTGATGGTGGAAATGGATTCAACACCATCGAAAACCTCCTATGCAAAAATAACTTGATAGTAGAATAATCCCCATAAGAAAATGTTGCTAGTTCAAATCCCATTGGTAAAAACACAACCATGTTAAGGGTTGATGTGGCTCATGGCAATTGTGATCTGGGTTGAATTTGAAGACTTAGAAGCTCATGAATCTTGGTTACTCAAGTTATAGGATATGCTTAAGAGTGATCTTAAGACTCACGATACCTAACAAACAAAAATATAAATATAGTATAAAAAATGTGATTAAATATTTTTGAAACGAAAATAAGCAATGAGATATAGAAAGTAGAATTAAATTACATCTAATATGAAAGAATGGTAAATGTTAAACATGTCATGTTTTCGTTTATGAAAGAGGTTTTAGAAGGTTATGTTGCATAATTTTGAAAAATTCTTCACAAGTTATCAATCAAGAATAGAGGTAATAAAATATTCAAAGTTGTGCACAATATGCACCCCACCCAAAGAATACCACCATTTATTTGTAAAATTTTAGAAGTAATAATCAAATGTTTACATGAAAAACAATATAATAGAAATAGCTTTAAGGGTTCCACTAATTATGGCATCTCTTGACTTATGCTCACTATTGGGCCCATGGGGCATCTCATATCTTCGGTTTTGACTTCAAGTACTAAGCAACTATGTTGCATTACACTTCTTTTATGGTTCTTTTAGGTAGAGTTTGTATATAACTACTACAATGTGCAAAACTATATAGCCGAATTATAATATATGGTTATTACAAAGTACAAGTTTTACAATTTATATTTCTTTTAAGAATTAATTAATTTTTATTGTTTATATTCAATTTATTTATCTCATGACATTGTAATGTATCACAATATGATATTTTAATGCTAGTGAAGGATAGTATAATATGACACGTCTGACTATATGTGATAGCAAAAAATAATTAAAAATATAATTCTTGAGACCTTATTTAGTAAATTTATATCTATTTTCATTCTTAAGGCTTTTACAGAATATATATACAATGCATGTTAAATTGTTCTTAGAACATTGATTTTGCAACGATTTTAACAATAACTACCATATATTCAAAGAATGGTGTGAAGTAGAATATATGACAAAGTTACAACAACATTTTTAGACACGCATTATTAAAATTAAATAAAATTTTACCAAATCGCATATCTATATAGCATTGTAAACTAAATTATCCCTTAATTATTTGTCTAATGTTTGTTAAAACTTAGGTTAATTACAATGTGTCAAGCTTGAATATATATGAGGCTATGAGAATCATATCATATTCTAACTTTTAAATAATTGTTTCTAGATTTTTATCATTAGTTAAACATGTTTTAAATGTCAAGTAAGTTGCTTCATCATTCTATATGTTTATTTCTTTATGTCATTTACTATGATAATCATTCTACATTTTAATGCTAGCATAGTTGTTTCTAGATTTTTATCATTAGTTAAACATGTTTTAAATGTCAACTAAGTTGCTTCATCATTCTATATGTTTCTTTCTTTATGTCTTTTACTATGATAATCATTCTATATTTTAATGCTAGTGAAGGGTAAGATAACATAACACATGTATGATTATATGTGATAGCAAAAAACAAGTAAAAATATAATTCTTGAGATCTTATTTAGTAAATTTAGATCTATTTTCATTCTTAAGGTTTTACAAAAGTATATATACAATGCATGTTAAATTGCTCTTGGAACATTGATTTTGCAACATATTTAACAACAACTACCATATATTCAAAGAATGTTGTGAAGTGGAACAGATGACGAAGTTACAACAACATTTTTAGACACTCATTATTAAAAATAAACAATGTTTAACCAAATCACTTGTCTTTATAGCATTGTACACTAAATTATCCATTAATTATATGTGTGATGTTTGTTAAAACTTAGATTAATTAAGAAGCGTCAAGTTTGAATATATATGACGCTATGAGAATCATGTCACATTCTAACTTTGAATTAATTGTTTCTAAATTTTGATCATTGGTTAAACATGTTTTAGATGTCAAGTAAGTTGCTTCATCATTCTATATTTTTCTTTCTTTATGTTATTTACTAAAAATTTCTTGTAGTCTAGTGTTTACACATGAATCTAGTCTTTGATTTGAATATTTATTACTTATAAAGGACAAATGTGAAATTTATTTTATTTATAGATATCTCTAGGTTATTATTTATTTTTTCAAAGATTTCAAAATCTCAATGATTAAGAAAATGTCATGCAATATAATTTGCACATAGCCAAATAAAATAATTTCTCCTTTTAAATCAAAATCTAAATTTCATCCCTTATATAAACGATATGTTATTATGAAATATCATATTTATATGGAAAATGAAAAACAAATAAATTTTTAGTACAAAGTTAAGACTAATTTTTTTTTTGGTCAAGTAAGAAAGGATCTTTATATTAACCGAAATAAGAGTAATACATATTTTACAAGGTAAACCAAGCATCCTTGCGTTTACCCAAAATGTTCCTCAAGTCCTAACTAAAGCGGAAATGGCTTAAAACCATTAAAAATTTGGAACCATCCCCTTAAATTTGGAATCATCCCCTTAAAAGGGAGAGAAGATTAACACAAATAAATCACATGCTATCAGAATTCTAAATAATTACATTTTCTACCAAGAAAACCGGCGGGTCCGCAATCTGGTGCAATGTCCTCCCACTGTGCTCTCTGAACCCCGATCACCGATCGTCCGGAGAACCAGTGATCAACGTTTAACTTTGAAATGAAAAAATTCATCATTTAATCACAGTGTTGCATATCCTCCACTGCTCTCAACCTTTCCCATTGCTCCATATCTTTGTCCGCCTAACAGAGACGGTCCTCAAATAGTTTTCCTAGGGGTAATAACTCCCAGACGTGCTGGGTGTCCCTTTCCTTATTAATCACTCCGTTCGCCAAACGGTCTGCTAACATGTTAGCTTTTCTCTTCACATGGACAACGCTTACAGTCTTTAAGGTTTGCAGGTGGGAGTAAATAAGTTGAAAGACTTGCGAGAGCCTCAAGTGTTTCAACACTTTATCCGGTGATTACCATTGCAAATTTTCTTGGCCGCTCTAATAATCAGTTCCGAATCTGCTTCAATGATGATATTATATGAATCTGAATCCACCAATATTTCCAAGCATTGCTTTAGGGCCATGAGTTCCGCCATGTTATTAGTGGCCATGAAAGATCTTCTTTATTTTCCCCTGTTCATCTCTTATAACACCTCCAAAACTAGCTAACCCTGGGTTGGCCTTAGATGCTCCATCTATATTGACCTTTAAGAAACAATGAGGAGGAGGCTTCCAAATATTTATATCTGAATTTATTTGGCTCACTCCCTTGATAATGCCCTATGGGCTTATGGATTGAAGACCCAAATGTAGTAGAATACTCGCATCATGGGGCAGAGGAGGGTCCTTAGGAAGAGTCCTCAGCAAGCTACTGACTGTATCTTTAAGTTGCCTTAAAATTTGGTCAATTATGTGTTGGGGCTTGCTAGCTTTGTTCTTGAATATCCAACTGTTGCGTTCTTTCCATACATTCCAGATGACAAAGCCTGGAACCAGGGTCCAGGCTCTATTAATAATTTTGTTCCTCGAGAAGTTTTTCCTCCAATTCTTCAAAGTTTTGGAGATGCTGAGTCTTTCCCTATCAGTATACCTAAAGATTATTGCCACCCAGTCCCACACAATGGAGGTGAAAGGGCAGAGGTTAAGAAGGTGATCCATCGTCTCCTCTTGAGAGTTGCAAAGGTAGCATTTGGATAGTCCAGTGAAGCCTTTTTTCAAGAGATTCTCCCAAGTTAAGATTTTTCTTTGATGAACTAGCCAAATAAATAATTTTATTTTCATCCAGTGGGGGCTCTGCCAAAGATTCTTCCAAAATTGATCAGGATTGGGATAGTTAAATCCTGTTACTACCTGTTTAGCTTCTTTGAGGTTAAAGTTTCCTTCAGTGCTCTTTCCCCATCTTAGTTGGTCAGGCAAGGAGGATACCAGAATCCTTCTATGCTCTAGTTCCTATGTAAGAGAGTCTACCTGGGCTCTCAGAGGACTCTCTTCATTGTGGCCTAGATCCTTCCAAGTTCTCCATTTTTCATTGTTCCTTTGCTGGTTCCAGAAGTCTTTCACCATAAGTAGACCTTTGTTGTCTGTGTCATTCTTGAGAGCTGTTAATTCATACTTATACAAGTTGGGTTCCTGCTAGCCATTTGTCCTCCCAAAATCGTGCTAGATTCCCAGCTCGAATTTCCCAAAAACTACGTTGCTGAACAATAATTTTGTTTTCCCAAGAAAGGTTCCAAATATGGGAGCCCTTAATGTTCCTTGACATTCTAATATGATCTTTCTCCTGCCAATTCTTGGCATATTTTTGTTTCCAAAGCTTATCCCAGGGATTTTATGATTCCTTGATCCATCTCCACCAGAGTTTGGCTCTCAAAACCTTGTTGATGGTTTCAAGATCATGAAGCCCCAAGCCACCGTGGCTCTTGGGTTTGCAGATTTTATCCCAGGCTACTAAAGCCCATTTATTTTTCACTTCTCCTTTGCCCCATATAAATTCCCTTTGTATGCACTTGATCTGCTGCATGACTCCTTTACAAGTAGGAAGAGTAGAGAACATGTATATGGGAATAGCCTGCAGTATAGCCTGTGTGAGCATAAGGCGCCCTACCAAGTTTAAAGACCTGCAAGTCCATTTTCGGATCTTCTCCTGCATTTTATTTATAGTCGGCTCCCACACTTCCTTGATAAGAGGTTTATCTATGAGAGGTATGCCCAAATACTTGGAAGGTAGTTGGTCCCTTTGAAACCCAAGAATTCTGCTGATATTTCTTTGAATAGCAATATCAATGTTAAAGAAAAAAACTTTTGATTTACTGAGGCTCACCTCTGTGCTAGCAGCCATAGCAAAGTCATTCAAAATTTGTTTGATTGTTCTGGCTTCCCTGACTGTGGGTAAGCCCTGCAGCATTGTGTCGTCCACAAATTGCTGATGTGTGTTTGCCTCTCCATCCAAGGTGAGTTTGATGCCCTGGATTCTTCCTTCAACATTAGCTATTTTAATCACTCTACCAAGCCCTTCCATCATGAGAACCAAGAGGAAGGGTGAGAGTGGATCCCCTTGTCTGAGGCCTCTGGAGGGTGTGAAGAGTCTTGAAGGAGCACCATTAAGCAAGATGGAGAAACTAGTTGTTGTAAATAGTGCCATAACCCATCTTATCCAATTTTGGTCGAAGCCATAGGCTTTTAGAACTGCCTGTTGTGGGGAAAAGTATCCGATGCGGATGACCCTATCCCTACTCTAAAGGTGACAGTCTTTAGCAACAACTGAAAGTAAAGTTTTGATGTTTCACTTTATGCAAGTACAGAGAGAATGGAAAGAAGGTCAACCAACCTGGTGTCTTTCGCTTAGTCGATCCTTGTCCTTCTCTCTTTGTATCTCGTTCCCAGCTCCTTTCACTCTTAGCCGGTCCAGCTACACACAGATCCCGCACAAAACAAGAGAGCAAACTACAAGATACATGTACTCATAACTGAAGCATGGATTAGGGTGCATCAAATATACATGTAAATACAATACATCAATGCAATACAAGTATATAGGAGAACATGCAAAACTTTATTGATAGAAAGTAACAGGGTTCTGAGAAGGTTACAACCAATGATGGCTCCAATCCAGCAGCACCTCCCCAGCAGCAAGAACTCTCCTCTTCACCTCTAGTAAAACAATCACCCAATAGCTCTAACTGTAATCCAACAGCACCTCCTTGCTTAATACAAAATTCCAGCCTCCTTAGACCTCATAGAAGAGCTCTATATATAGGATAGAAGAAGAGAGGATGAGTCAGCTTGAGACTGACATGAAGCTGCCTTGTGTCCTCTCCCTCTTCAGTTAATCTTCAGTTCTTGTGTCCACTTGGAGATCCTTGCTTACACATGGTGATCAAGTACCTCTTACTCATCACAGGGCGAATCTCATGAACCAAGTGTCAGTTTGGAAGCTTCCTGGGCAGTTGACACCTTGCAGGATGACTGTGCCACTTGGCCAATCTCGCCCAGCGCAGGTAGCCTTCATTAATCTTGACTTCCAGCGCAGGTACAAGGAGGAACAGTTGCATTCCAGCGCAGAAGCTCAGTGAAGCAGCTGACATGATCCAAAATTGACCTGTTTTGAAGTGTTTTCAGGTGGAGAACTGATTGGAAGTGCTGTTGTTTGATGACCTTGTTCTTTTAGGGGTAAGAACAACATGTTTAGGGACTGAGGATCCCTGTAATTATCGACATTCCATGCTCCATGATGCGAGGCACAAAAATGTCTATAACAGTTGCCCCCTAAAGTATGAGGCCGTTTATCGGGTGAAATGCTTTATCTAGAGGGTCCGAAGTTCGTTCCAGTGCTGAGGAGAGTGCCCTGTAATACAATACAATACAATACATTATTTTTCATTCTATTTTCATGATCTAGCTGAGGCGGGCATTCCCATGCTCAGCTTTTATAAATACATTTTGGTACATATGACAGACGATCGTCTGAAGGCAGACTGATAATCTTCCGCTGAAATTATCATCCTTTGAGTAGGATGATCATCTGCTGCAATGATGTACCCGAAAAATGCTTTTATATTTCCTGAATATATATCGCAGCCCGGATGGATAAAACTAGATCCGGGGTCTTCAAACTCGTTCGATCTTCACTCTAAGTACAAGTCGATCCATGTGAGAATTGCGCTGAAGTCGAACATGGAAAGACATCGCTTGATTACCGGTCGATAATGAAAACCGTTAACAAGCGCGAGAGGAATCACCAATAATGACGATGACCCTCAAGGTACGGCAGTACAATTCACGTGGCGTGAATAAGGGACTTGGCGTCGAACGCCACGCAAAATCTTCTGGTCGAAGGTCATTGATGTATACCTGTCGCCGGAAGTGAGAAACTTGCCATTGAGGCATGCAAGCTTCAAAGTACTGATGGGGGTGTTCCTAGATCAACTTCTTGGATAATGAGTTGAAGTCGACAAGAAGCGATCCGTCAAAGGAGGGCCTTAATGAATCCCACATCAATGACACGGAACGGAGCTAATGATTTAGTGGAGGTGAAAACAAACTGTGATGTATGATTCAGGGTGGCGATCATGAATGGATGAAGGATAATGTATGGCAGTGGATGGGACACGGTTGACACTTTCAGAATGACCCCTCTTGAACATATAACGACACTGATGCGATGGATCGGTAGCATTACCCCAAATGTGGATGGTGTGGCGAGGACCATGGTGATGAGACCGGTGAATGAAACAACCCAACCCGATGTGGTACGGAGGAAAAGTGTCATGTTCAAGAGTGACTTGCTACCTTTAAACTTTGATGTTCTCCCAATTTTTCCCCAGTCATTTCTGACCAGTACCTCTTTATTTTTGTCAAGCTTGAGGAGGATAACATATGCTTGTTCTATAACCTGCCCTTCGGGCAAGCCCATCGCTATGATTTAACGAGCCTAGCGATAGGGAAACTCGTTCTCGTCTAAAGACAAGTTTGTCGCTATTTAATCATTTTAACGAGTCTAACGACAAGGAAAACTCGGTCCTTTTCATTTTTAGAGAGTCTAAAAAGGTACAGAAAGTTAACTCTATAATTCCTTTTTCGTCAGCTAATCCCTTAAGTCCGAAAAAGTATAAAACAATACAGAAGGGATGGCTGTTCGGTACTTTTAACGAGCCGAACCAGACAAGCGCTCGATCCTTTTGTGCAATAATCCCTCAAGTCCAAAAAGATTAAAATTTAGAGGAGGGATAGCGTTCTGGTCATTTAACGAGCTGGAAGGCCAAAACTCGGCAAACTTTTCATCTTTTACGAGTCAGTGAAAAGAGCTGAAAGAAGACTCGTCTTTTGAGGAACGAGTGATAAACAGGGGTAGCTACAGATTCCAGGTACAGGTTGGAATTTCCAATCACGGCAGTGTCACAAGGATGGCTAGGTGAAATCACTCTTCGCAGCTGTTTCTCAAAAGAGGTAAACACACAAATGGAAGTGAATGATCGACCAAATGAACAGCGGAGGTGATGGATGAAAACACGATCAAGGTTCTTATGGCTGATGAATTTACGATCTCAAAAGGTTATTTACCGGTTCATTTTTTCCATGAGCTTGAACTCTGGGGGAAACTTTTGCTCACACTTTTCTATTTTTTAACGAGCATAAATTCAGGCCTAAAACTGCTCGAATTTTGCGTTTATTTTTTAACGAGCATGAACTATATGCTAAAACTGCTCGATATACCAGTCATAAGAACGCCTCCTATAAGGACCAATTTTTATAGAGCTTATGCCTTACTACAGCTATGCTCTAATTTTGGCAAGTTTTACTTTTGCCCCACAGGCTTTCTTCATGCAAGTTCGGAAACGGCTAATCCTACGAGTTTAAAGGGTTAGACCTACAGGTTTAAAGGGAGGACCTAAAAATTTAAAAAATAAATAGTCGTCCCTTGCTTGCACTCCAAAAGTTTGCATGCCCCCAGGTATAGGATAGAATTTCGAGGCTACCCCATTTTCAACGAGGTTTGCCTCTTTCTTATTATTCCAAAGACGGTTCGATTTGCTGCCGCAAATCAATCTCTTTCTTCGGCAGTGTCTATCATTGGGTTGTCCAAAGATGGTTACCCTCTGTCACAACAATACGGTCTCCTTCTTCGTAGACTGCCCCTGCTTATCCTTCAAAACATATGTTTCGATGGGCGAGGCTTGAATTTAAAGATGGTGACTACTTGTTGCAATAAGGGAATTCCTACTTGGGCATTGCCCACTTCTTTAGACAAGGGTGAATGACTCTTTGGTCAAACACATAACTTTAACAAAAGATCATTATTCCAGAACAACCCCACTTCCTACGGACGGGGTATGGACTAGTCATGTTCTTCTACGGAAATTCTTTCTTATACCCGGAGTTTCTTCTGCCCGAAGCAGACCAGGGTGCATGCCCCCTGGGTCCTAGTCTTTCTTTCCGAATCACTCGCATTCATCGGGAAGGAGGACTGGGGGCGGAGGCGTATCTTGAGTGAACAGACCATTTAGGATTGGTATTTGACTATTTGCGATGCGAGATCCCAGAAATGAGAGTTGGTCTACGAGCTTGACCACCCTTCCTTCGTGTGGAAAACACATTACTCTAAAGAGTGAGGAGACTATCGCTCCCATGCAATAAATATAGTCGCGTCCAAGGAGTAGGTTATAATCCAAGGGTCCTTGAACTACCAACACGTTCATCTTGACGGTCTTCCCTTTTAATGTAACAGGTACATCGGGGAGGATCCCTAATGGTCGACTGGTTCCTTTATCAAAACCTGAGAGATTTCTCAACTCAGGTAAAAGCGCTGGGGAACCCAGTGCTTTCCAAGCAATAGAGGAAAGGATACTCACAGACGCCCCTTCATCAATGATAGTACCAGCCATAATCATTCTATAGATCTGGACAATGATTCTGAATGGTATACTGGCTGGTAACCGGGGTCTGCCTAGTTGATTCCAATCAAAGGATACAACCAGGTTGCTTGGTGGTGGGACCGAATATACGGCCGGATATGACTCGGATGATGTTCCTTCCTGCGATAAAGGAATGGGCGCATTGCCTGGATGCTCATCGGAGTCGGTGCTGATGAAAAGAACCTAGATGGTGTCATCCTTGTTCTCATCAGTGAGGGTGTCGCATGAAGACGACTCTTCGACGACGGTGTCATTTGAAGACGGGTCTTCAATGACGGAGTCATTGGACGGTAGAACCTCTGAAGGAAGAACCGGGCCAACTGCCGTTTCGACCTTTAGACTTTCTTCTGGTCTAGATTCAGTAGGTTCATTCTCAATGACCGACACTTCAGCTGACCACTTGAGTGGTTCAACTGGATTTTCAACTATCGAGGGATTAGGCGCGAGTTTTCGGTATCCAGGAGGAAGTTGCACCGGTGACACCGGGCGATCTTCCAAAACTCTCTTTGCCTCATCTAAGAATGGACATTTGTGGATGGCATGGTGACCTTCGCACAATAGACAGGGTGATCTTGGTCCCCTTCTTCGTCCTTCACTCTCGCTAGTTGAGGGAATGCAATCAACTTGACAACCAGAGGTTGATGCTACCGGATTGTGCAACCTTGGGGACCAGTCCCTTAGTATCCGGGGAATACAAGGACAATCACGATGGAAATGGATCCCTTTGCAAATGACACATGGCGATTTAGGCCCGGTCGGTGCAGTGTGTGGGTTTTTGTCAGTTTTCTTCTGCTTGCCCCCAGTCGCCTTCGCCAGAGGCTCCTTCTGCTTCTTTCCTTTCTTCTTCTTTTCCTTCTTCTCCTTGGGAGGCTGACTTTTGCCGGCTCTACCTTGTGAAGATGAAGGATCAGATGAAGTATCACAAGAAGTGGAAGGCTGGTGGGTAGTTCTAGATTGTTCTGACTGTTGCTTCGACTGCTCAGGATTAGTGGCGATCTGGATTACATTGGTTGAAAAGAGCCATACAGGAAGGCCAATTGTCAATCCTGGAAGTGACAATGTAGCCATATGAGGCGCACCAACATCTCCCCAAGAGGAGAAGGGATTTGGACTTCCGCCAAGGTTACTTCCTTGGTTGGTGGGCTCCATACTTTTCAACTGAAAGATCAACGTGGGAATAACAGGTGATTATGTTCCGCTTTAAAATAAATTTTATTTACGACGCTTTTAGACACAAACTTGCTTTTTCATGTTTTAAGAGTCGAGAAAAAGCTAAAGATGACTCTAGTCGCCTTCGATGTATTAACGAGACCGAAGTGACAAATGCTCGGTTGGACTTTTTCAGTTATAGAGTTTGAAAAAGGCCAAAAGAAACTGCTCTGGAGATCTAGGCAGAGGGTGTGCCAAACCTTTCGCGAAACCACAGAATACGTTTTACGGTACGGGTGGTCGATCTTCGTGAATGCTGTGTTCACTGCATCGCGATCAGTAGGGCGGCCGACATGGTTTCCTAAGGATAAAGGATAAAAGCCTATAGGGGTCTCCCAATATACGCGACGGTACGCGGGAGCTCAAGTCCGTGTTAGTGCCACCGACTCTCAGGAGGAATCACCCACCTTCGTAGAGATCGACAGTCACTATGTTTAACGACGCCGGAACACGTCTCTACCTAGACCTCTAGATGTTTGCGTTAAATTCCAAAGCGTTGTTATGTAAATTGAGTTTATTTTAATGTTGATCTTTCTTAACAGTTTGCCTTTCAGGTTCGCCACGAGATGTATATATACAACTTCCTATATGCAATCTGAGAATGAGAAGCAAATCTTTACAATCTTTCAACTTTGAAAACCTTAATCTACTGAGGGAAAAGGAAAGACACAACTTTTTCCACAGATCAAAGAACACACACTAAAATGCACATTTTCCTAAATCGTCAAGCACACAGTCAAATGCAAAATGCACAATGCATGTATTTCTTTTCGTTATCCTTAATGTTGATGCTAGACAGAAAGGAAATTGTTGTGTAATTTTGAATCTAATTTCAAGTAGAAATAAACAAGCTTGTCCACAATCAAAAAGACACCTTATGATAGACTTGTTTAAAACATAGGAAATGTATAGATTCAAACCATAAAAATGAAGAGCAAACAAACTCAAACAGCCATGAACAGTAATAAAACTAGCTCATAAGATCACAAAGACACTTTTACAGTTCAGGATCTAAGAGGCCATAGCTACTAGGTTCGCTTTTCACAATGGGAAACTGTAACTGAAACAAGAAATACTGAAAGAACGTTCACAGTTTCATCACACAACTGAGGCGGAATAATGTCAAGGAGAAGTGGTCTACAGCAAGTACAATAACCAGCAAGCAATCAGCCAAAAACAAGTGCAAACAGGGCCAAGACACAAAGGGAAAGTTGAGCAAGACAATGGCTGACTGGACCAGCGCAGGTTCTTGTCTGCCAGTTTCACTCTCAGCGCAGTTCCCGAAGGGAGCACCTGCGCTGTAATGCAGACTGCCTGTGGACAGCCTGCACTGACACACGAGAGTTTCGTCTACAAAGAATTCCGGGTCATAAAAAGCTCAAAAATGCACTGTTTTTGCTGAAATAAAAAGCTATAGGTTAAGTACAGGCTAAGGGATGATCAAGAGGATGAAGATCTATCACAAAGAGTAAAGAGTCTTTTGTAGATTAGCTCTTTAAATCTTGAATTTTCTCAGCAAATGAGCAAGAGTAGCAGTCCCTCTACTTCGCTTTTGATATAGTCAAAAGCTTTTCGATTTGGTACTCTTTTCTTCAAGAAATGAATAGCAAAATACTACAAACACCAACAAGATACTAGGCTCCCCAGCGGAGTCGCCAGTTTGTTGTGGGGAAAAGTATCCGATGCGGATGACCCTATCCCTACTCTAAAGGTGACAGTCTTTAGCAACAACTGAAAGTAAAGTTTTGATGTTTCACTTTATGCAAGTACAGAGAGAATGGAAAGAAGGTCAACCAACCTGGTGTCTTTCGCTTAGTCGATCCTTGTCCTTCTCTCTTTGTATCTCGTTCCCAGCTCCTTGCTCTCTTAGCCGGTCCAGCTACACACAGATCCTGCACAAAACAAGAGAGCAAACTACAAGATACATGTACTCATAACTGAAGCATGGATTAGGGTGCATCAAATATACATGTAAATACAATACATCAATGCAATACAAGTATATAGGAGAACATGCAAAACTTTATTGATAGAAAGTAACAGGGTTCTGAGAAGGTTACAACCAATGATGGCTCCAATCCAGAAGCACCTCCCCAGCAGCAAGAACTCTCCTCTTCACCTCTAGTAAAACAATCACCCAATAGCTCTAACTGTAATCCAACAGCACCTCCTTGCTTAATACAAAATTCCAGCCTCCTTAGACCTCATAGAAGAGCTCTATATATAGGATAGAAGAAGAGAGGATGAGTCAGCTTGAGACTGACATGAAGCTGCCTTGTGTCCTCTCCCTCTTCAGTTAATCTTCAGTTCTTGTGTCCACTTGGAGATCCTTGCTTACACATGGTGATCAAGTACCTCTTACTCATCACAGGGCGAATCTCATGAACCAAGTGTCAGTTTGGAAGCTTCCTGGGCAGTTGACACCTTGCAGGATGACTGTGCCACTTGGCCAATCTCGCCCAGCGCAGGTAGCCTTCATTAATCTTGACTTCCAGCGCAGGTACAAGGAGGAACAGTTGCATTCCAGCGCAGAAGCTCAGTGAAGCAGCTGACATGATCCAAAATTGACCTGTTTTGAAGTGTTTTCAGGTGGAGAACTGATTGGAAGTGCTGTTGTTTGATGACCTTGTTCTTTTAGGGGTAAGAACAACATGTTTAGGGACTGAGGATCCCTGTAATTATCGACATTCCATGCTCCATGATGCGAGGCACAAAAATGTCTATAACACTGCCCTTATATAAGACCAGCTCATCTTATCATAATCTTTCTCTAGATCTAATTGAATGATCATACCATCTTGTTTGTTGTTTTCGAGCGAGTGTACCACCTCATGAGCTTGAATAATATTATTGAGGATTTGTCTTCCTTCCACATAGCATGTTTGCTCCTCTGAGATGAGAGCTGGTAAAAGTGCCTTGAACCTATTAGATATCACCTTGGAAATGATTTTATACACCACATTACATAAAGCTATGGGTCTGAAGGCATCTGGAGTCATGGCATTTTCCTTTTTTGGGATCAAAGCTATGAAGGATGCATTAAATGCCTTCAGAACCTTTTTGGATCTTCTTGAGTATTCCACCACCTCAAGGATGTCCTATTTGACTATTTTCCAACATGCTTTGAAGAAGTCTACATTAAAACCATCCAGGTCTGGAGCTTTTCGAAATAGATTTTCAATATGTTTAATTCAAATTATTTAACTAAGAAAGGAAACAAAAAATTCCTTTCAAAAATTGTGATTTTTCTTTTAGTTTTTTTTAATAATATTTTTTAAAAAATATAACGAATAAATATATTTTCAAACCAACATCTACTTTTATAAATTCATTTTGATTAAGTACTTAAATCACTTTAAATTCTAAGTATATGCTATATGAGGAGACAAGAGACATTAAAATTATAAAGTTTTCATGATAAAAAATAATATAAAACAAATTTCATATTTGAAAATTTAGGTGATATATATTTCACTCACCATTTACCATTTAAAAAATTAAATTAAATTAAATATGTTTAATTTCATAAAACAATTAAGTTATCATTATATTAATTGTGTTTGGTTAATTCTTTTTACATAAAATAAAAATCTTATTATTTTAATTAAAAATAAAAATATTACATAAGGACTTTAAACTTTTAATTCATAAAATTCATAAAATGATAAATTTACTCGCAACGGTCTTCCACTGCGCATATATAAATATTTGTAAAATAACGAATTTTATTGTTTCAGACCAACTGAGGTTAACCAATTTAGACTAAGTCAAGTCCTCATATAGGTAGATGTGTATGCCTCTAATCCATCCTCTATTTCTAAGGATCATATTCTTATCCTCTATACCCCTCATGATAACTCTTACATGTCTATCTATTCCTCCCTCGACCTTCTTTATGATCCTGCTTGCTTGATGAATACACCATCTCCACTTCAATTGATAGTTAAGGAATTCCCTTGCTAAGATGTCGGTCCTTTCATTTTCCCTGTAGTCCTTCAACCCTTTGATAATTATATTCATAGCCTTTCCATGCTTATCCTGTTCTTATTTTATTTTAATTTTGATTTGCTTGTCAATGATTCTTTTTTTATTGTTTAATGACCCACTTACAACTTGCGACCATGATTTAGCCTCTTCTATTCGTTCATTTATTTGATTTTCTTTAATTTCCAATTCGTCCAATGCTAACTAAATCTCCTTTATTTGTGTTGTGTCCTCTTCTTTTACCAATTCTAACTTCTCAAGGTTGATTACCCTTATCTGCTCTAATTCTTGTTTCAAGGCAACCACTTCTTGCTGCCCTTTTTCAATTTTACCCTGCATGTTTGCGATTTGTTCCTTAAGATATTTATTTTCCCTCTCTATTCTGCCCTTGAACTTCACAATTTCATTTACTTTGTTGCCTTCATACCACTTATTCGCTTCTAAAATTTCAAGTCTCCTTTTCATGCTCATGAGCTCTTCCACATATAGTCTTGATGACCACATTATTGGTGTTGATGTGGGACTCTATAGGCCTTTGTTGACATATTTATTTTCTTTTCTTATCTTCTTTATTTGCTACAAAACCATCTGTTTTTTTCATACTTGATTTGAGCCCCTTAATAGCTTCTCTTTTCCCTACACTAGTTTGAGAGGCCTTGTTGGATATGCTGTTTACTTTTGGAAGGATCATTACACATTTTTTCTTAGGGGTTTTCCTTAGTTTTCGTATCTTCCTACAACTTAAATCCCCTTATATTGTTTTGTGTTTAAAAAAACCAATCTCTCGTCTATGTTGTAGGTTCTCTTCTGAAGAGAATTTGTCATAGGAGAACCCCATGATCCTGTTGAATCCTCCACTGTTATGGCAGGGTGAGGAAATGGAGGTTCATTAATGAGTTGAAGGTTGTGTTTCTATTAAGATTTCCCACCTACTTGATTCAAAAGGTTTAACAATGGAAGTGAACCCTTCACTTGAGATTGCAAACCACCGTTGTGCCCTATCCCCCCAGAGTAATCGAATAGTTTGCAACTTTGTTTCCTATTGTGTTAAGGAGTGGTATTTGTGTCTCCTCTATGTTGAAATCCTCTCTCAACAATGGAAACCTTTCCTTTGAGTCCTCCTCTAGATTAACCACCATATTTGTTTTATTGTGTTTTGTTTTGGTTTTATATTGGTCACAATTAATGTTTTCTAGTTTAAATGAAATAAACACAACCCAAATCTGTTGGCTGGTTGGGGCTTGACCTAGGTTCGGAGTTAATTAGCCAAACAAATCCCTATACTACTAGCCCTTTCGGCAACAGTCCGCGAAGCGTGGACTGAGATCTCACCTGAAGTAGTATGGTGGGGGAGGGTGCTGGAACCGGGTTTCCGCACCCTTGAGATGTTTGAAGGTTTGATTCGGTCCAACTACTCATCCCTACGCGCAGGTTGCTTCGCGCACTTCCCTATCCTTCGCGCCCTGATATACTTGCCTTCGTGCAGCCCTAACCAAGGGTTGTGGGGCTTCTGCGCTGTTGGAGTAGCACTTTGCACTATTTCCCTAAGTTGCACCTGAGAACTTACCT
Organism: Pinus tabuliformis; assembly: GCA_031772625.1. NCBI lineage: Eukaryota > Viridiplantae > Streptophyta > Pinopsida > Pinales > Pinaceae > Pinus > Pinus tabuliformis. The sequence goes on from CM062815.1 coordinate 841,863,463, forward strand.
ATCTTCCTACACTAGTTAGTTATCTTCGCGTAAATGGATGTCTTACGTTATATTTCGTTATACAGCATATTCATATGATTTCAGGAAAAGATACACAGAAATATGATAGAACTTCTCTTTATTGATGTTTCCAATGGTTATAGGCTTGACCTGCCCTGAACACTCAGCTGCAGGGGTCTGCACACTCAGCTGCGGACTACTAGGCCTCTACACACTCAGCTGCAGAGTCTTCTCCTACTCTACGACCCAAAAACACACTTTACACTTCGACTCAATCTCTTAGACTCATCATGTTTCTATTATTTCTATTAGCTATATGTTATCTTCTACACTTAGAGCCTCGCTCTATTTATACAATCCCATAGTCCGTGGACCATGGGTAGGTCTATCAAGTCGATATTACATTACAAAAACAAGGGCGGACAACCCTATGACTCTATTATGACTTCACGCTATGCGCCCACAATTCGTAGAGCTTTTACAAAGGACTTAGTCAAAACATGGGCTTTAAGCCCCAAAACATGCCTTGGGGGGATTCCATGCCCAATAGGCCCCTATCACAAACATCGTGACTCGCCCTCATGTCACTTTGTCGGCGCGGAGATCTTCACACGGAGTCCCTCCAACTCTGTCTGAACCGTTGCAAGGTCGGCAACGCACTGGGTGACTGCTTGTTGGATTTCCTGTACGCGTTGTTCTAAGACCGCGGTGTCGGAACTACTTCCCTGCATCTGTTATTGCGTCCCCTGCATTTTTGCGAGCTTGGCTTCAAATGTTGCCGTGATGGTGAAGGCCTTGTTAATCTAAGGTTGAACGTGCACTTTCAAGACTACTTCTTTGTGTTGTGTCGCATTCACCTATTCTTTCAGCGCTTTGGCCTGTTGCATCCGCGCAAGCCTCTAGTTGAGGGCCACCATTTGCACAGTCCCTAAGCGCTGGATGTTGGGGTCCTCCTGTAGATTCATGATGATCTCAAATGACTCCTCCAACATTCTGGTGCAGTCCCTTACTGCACTGCCAATCTCTTCCAGCCCTAACGTAATAGCGCTGGCGCGCTATTCTCTTACTTCCAGAGGGGTGGGCAACTGCGCCTTCAATTGCAGCTTTGCGATCGAAAGGTTCAGTTCTAGCTGAACCTTAGTCATTTCTTCTCGCACCTCGTGCAACCTGCTGCTAACCTGTGGATGTGTGCCTTTGCTGGTGTGTCTTCTAGGATGTTCAACTCAAGGACGCTTTGATAGGCTTCTTCCAGTACCTATACCAGCTACCAATTCTACAACACGACTTCATCGTGCTGCAAGGTCAACTACTCCCTATTGATCTTTCGCTCGCTTAGTACTTGTAGCGTGTGACTTTCCCTAGCCCGCAGTTCTGCAGTAATCCCATCCTACAGAACATATAATGTCTCTCGCAGGAGTGCAGCCATGTTGATCCTGATACCATTCAATGTGCTAATTGTAGGCCTGTCGGCCTCATTTGTTGTCACCAGTGCCCCTTTCGGCAGCACTATTGTATTTGTCATTTGAGAAAGCAGCATCTGCTCTGTTGTAGTTGTCCCTATTGTGAGGCTGGTCGAAAGGGTACCAGCCTGAGGAGTGCGCACCTGCAACTCCTGCAGCTGTGCTCTGAGAGACCCTAACACAATCTAATTCTCTTGCACAAAATTCTGGAGGGCCTCGGAGATGACATCGTAAACCGTCTCGCTGGTGTCGTGAAGATCACCTTTAGTAAGGGTGATTAGGTCAATAGACAACTTTGATCCCTTGACCTTCTTGCACGACCCTATCCACTTGATCGAGCGCTAGTGCTTCAGCTGTGTTGACGCGGTTTGTGGGTCTGCCTCTCCCTCCTCTTCCTCTACTTCCTGCCCATGTGAAGGTGACTTTCGTCCCTCGCACGCCTTCTCAGCTGCCTCCTGCGCTACTGCTACTGTTGCGGCCTTTTTCTATTTTGTTCTTGTATGTGTATCGTCATGCGCTTCCTGCGCTCCTGTTGTTGCTGACTCCTTCCTTCTCTTCTCTGCCAACTGTGTCATGCACAGTTTGGCCTCCTATTTCTTCTTTTATGCCGCATACTTCTCCATTGCTGCGATGTCTGAGGCGCGCCACTCCAGCGACCATGTCTCTAGTACATCAAAGATTACATCGTTCGTGGCTACAAAGGGTAGCTCGCTCCATTTCTTAGCCAGGTCCTTGCGTGCTCTAATGTATATGTTGTGGAGGTTTGATTTAAACTCTGCAAAACTTGCAGGCTGCTGTAGACAGTGGGTGATAGCCGTAGCTTGCAGTTAATCCCCATTCTAAGGTTCATTTCCATGAATACCCAGAATATCTTACTATCGCGGTTCCGGTTGTCATCCTTTGTGGCCCATAGTGAAGCGTACTTCACTGCCTCCGGAAAATCCCTGTCAATTGTGGGGAACTAACTGTCCTCCGACAATTCCCTTGACACGAGCACTATGGATAGCAGAAGCCATGCATAGTGGAACATTTTTCCTTGTTCCTGAGCCTCGCGACAATTTTCCAAGAACTCCTTGCAGAGGAACTCGGACCAATTAAATTGGACCCCCTCCACACACTACTCAGCAAGTGCTACCACCGACGCGGGTACCTCGTTCGCGCGACACTTGCACATAACCTTACTTTCTAGTATTTGGGTCGCCACTCTTACTACTTTGTTGTTGATGCTGGATATGGCGTAGCCCCTTTTCTTCTTCTCCAGTTTATATTTCTTCTTCATGGCCTCCGCGATGGCCAAGTCACTGCTTTTCCCCTCCGAGATATCTGCGAGGTCCTCTCCTTTGCATGGAAGCCGAGTAATGCGGTGAATCAAGTGGTCTGTGATGGGGATGGGCTCCTCCAGCCACAAAAACCCACCATGCACCAGGTAGAGCAGCTTTGTGATGACGAAAATTATTATTGGGGCGTAGTGAAAATGTGGCACCTATAGCAGGTTTAGTAGTCCTACCTTTTCCACTCCGTGCAACCACTTTCGCAGCTCTAATTTAGTAACCCTTGCCACATTGTTCTGCTTAGGCTTCATGAGTTGCGCGGTCCCTAGGTGAGGGAACTTCTCATGGACAACGAGATCCCAATCTTCAAATTTCAAGCTAGGCACCCGTCCCAAGTGCGTGCCCTCAAAAATGATGTCGTCTAGGAGGAGCAGGGTTTGGAGAGAGCTCTTGCTCTCGTCAAGATCCTTGGGCACTTTAACCTTCCCCTTCCACAAGGGGATATAGGTGGGAAACTTTGTCGGAGGGTGCGCAGGCTCAATTTCTTCCTCCATGCCTTCGTCCTTGTCTTCTTCGATGATAAGGTCCTCCAAGTCTTCCTCCTCCTCATCGATTTCTATGTTAACGACTTTTCCTTTCTCCTCCATTATTAGCATGGTGCGTAGCGGGTTTTGTGGGGACACACGTACGGGAACCATCGACTGTTTGTCTTTCTTCAGCCTTGGTGTGCGCGGTGATTTAGGGATTTCTGCCACAATCTTGGCGCCTTCAGGGGCATCCCCCACAGTTAGGGCCTACGCGGCCTCTTCGACGGTCATCTCTGTAATTTCCATAACTTCCTCAGATGTTGCCATCGTGTCCAACCAGAAATCTATCACTCGTGTACTCAGGGGCTCAATCAACATTCTGCACAGGTTAAACAGGGCTCTGCTTAGGATATGCGGGGTATACAACAACTCAATTCCAAATGACCAAGTGTTGTTTGCTGGGCAACTCTTCGTAATTTATAGTGCCTTTTGAATTTGAATTTGACCGTTCCCCCCAAATCCAGTTCATTTATGCTATCTTGGCAACAAATTTTCCCAAATCTTGCCCATAAATCGCGTCTTGAATGCTTGTCGCCCGCTCCATTTGGTCTCAATTCGAGCATCACATCGTGAATAGTGACTTCAACTGTCACTTTCTGGCCAACCCGCGTGGCAGCGCAACCCCCCTTGCGTAGTAGCGGATCTTGTGACTCTTTGCTTCTGCCCGCAGCTCGAACATTGCGCAGCTCTCGGGCATAGTAATTTATAGACCCGCGCCTTCTTTCAACTGCTAGGAGTGCTAAGACTGTACTTTCCATGCCTAGTCAGTGGTCACGCCACCTGTATAGGATTTCATCCGGTTATCCATTACTTCTCCTGAAAAATACCCATATTTTATTGTTACTGGTGGTGTCGTGCACTTTATCATCTGCAGTGTGCCACCATGGTTGATTCGTGTAGTAATATGTGGTCTAAGCCAAGGCATCAGGCTGATCAATTTGTGGTGATAGTCCTCAAACTTGTCATTGTGATTGTGCGCACCCTGTTTTATCACCCTAGTCTTCTTATCGAGAAAATATTCCTTTATCTCGTCCTCCAGCTTCTTAACTTCTGCTTCCACCAAAGTTCTTTTCTCCCTTAATCGCACCCTTTCTTTCCCAAGTTCTTGGAGCCTAAAATTACCCTGTTGGATTTCTTCTTCAGGTTCCAAGCGTTCTACTTCATTCGGTTATGTGATCCATTCTTCCAAGGCTCCAAAAATCGTCGTATCGGCCAATGCTTCCATGCGCGGACTAGGCATTTCATGCTCTATGGGGATTACAATGTTTTCTTCATACTCCAGCCTAGGAAGTGCCTGCACCGTTAGTTTCTTCCACGTGGTCCTATAAGCCCATAGAACAGCTGGTATGCGTAGGTCCCAGTCAATCCGCTACTCATTGTGGACCTTGTTCAGCGCTTCGCATACTTCGTTAAAGGCTTCTGTGTGGATAACCTTCTGCGCACTTGGTCTTTCCATACTCCGTGGTTCCAACTAGAGGGGTCGTTTTCACCATGGCCTCGCCCGCACCTGCTTACTGAACGTGTCTCCTAACGCGAATACTGAGTGCATCCACACAGGTTTCGTACCATATGCTTGCATCCATCTCGACAGGTGGGCATGCGGACCATCTTTTCGGGCAATCTTGTCGGTTAATCACAACTAAGGCTTCCCAAACTGTATGCGCATCATCTTCCTGCATTCGCGCCAATCCTCGAAGCTCCTTTGGTGCGTACCCCACCACCTTGCGGGGGTAGTGCACAGTGCCCATTTCAAAGCTTCAAAATGTTGATGTTTCGACACTTCCCTTTCAAATATGTTCAGGAAGTCATCCACCTCACTTAAGCCATCATACGTAGGCAGATCCCTTACCTTCATCGATACGCAGTGCAACGATCTCATCATCATGTTATAGTTTAGTGTGGTTATGTTGGGTCCCTATAATACTAGTGATTACCCCATTACTATTGTAGTTATACCCCTTATTTATATTGATGTACCCATGTAGTGCCCATATTGTTACTATTGTGCCACATAGAAGCCCACTATTGTTATTGATGTGCCCTACAATATTATTGTTATGTAGGCTTTGATTGTATTGGGACCACTTAGACTCCTATATATAGAAAGGAGGTATTTTCATTTGTATCATCCAAGAATTGTTCATTTATGTAATGTAAAGGAGGTTGCCCCCTCGAAGAGGCTGAATTCTAAGGTGTGGATCTCTCTTTTCTATCTTTTTGTCAGCTGGTTTCATAACATTTGGTATCAGAGCTTTGGATTCTAGGGTTTCGCTGCTCCAAACAGGTCATCGTGGAATTTTCACTATAAATTTTTTTCTGTGACGTTTCAGAAGTCGCAAAAAAAACCCATTTGAGAAGAATTGGCGCTGAACCTTGGGTCCGAATTTCAGAGCTTTTCTCGCGATATTTTCGGAGATATGATCTAAGGAAGTTGGTCTTTTTGCAGACTCCTGAATTACATTCAAAACAGGTGACCTGGGGAAAATCGTCATAACTCTCTCTCTGAGGATCGGATTGAAATTTGGTAAAAAGGTACAGAAAGAGGACGGACTGTAGTTTCTTGTGCGTGTGTTTCAGATTCAAAGGTTGAAACAGTGACTCGTGGCACGTCGTACAAGTTCGCTCTACTAAACAAGTCTAAAAGCAAGTCACTGTGGGAGATTTCACATAACTCTTCCTTGGAGAATCCAATTTGGCTCAGACTTGTGGCATTGGAAAGAGGACGCAGAAGGCTACTACAGGTAGCAATTTCAGAATTGGAGGATCCGAAATTACAGAGATACATCAGATTCAATATCAGGCTTCTATAAAGTGAAAAAAGGTGTGTAGTTTTTTTTAATTTTTGTGTAAGCTTGGTTTAACGGAATTCAAAGGGCATAGTAAAACTTTATTATCGGTAACTGATGCCCCGAGGAAAGAAAATGCAAACACCTAGTAAGGAACCTGAAAGCTCTAGCATGACTCATGAAGAAGAGGAAGAAATGCTACATGATATATCAAAATTACAAGAACAAGTGCAACAAATGTCACGCTCACAAAAGCTAACAGAAGCTAAGATAAGTGGCGTGGAATCTAAGGTAAATGGCGTGGAATCTAAGATAAAGGGAATGGAAGCTAAGATGGATGGCATGGAAGCTAAGATTGACACTAAAATTGATGGCATGGAAGCTAAGATTGACGCTAAAATTGATGGCATGGACGCTAAAATTGATGGCATGGATGATAAGATGGATGAATTGAAGAAGTTGCTACAAGAAAGGGTCACTAATGGTGAAAAGGTAGTAAAGGAAACTCATGATGAGAACAAAAGAAATGTTAATCATGATTCCATAGACTCTAATGTTGGATCGAAGACTCACCATGTTCCAAAAATCGATATGAGGAAGTTTGATGGCAAGGATCCCGCCACATGGATATTACAGATGGAGCAATTCTTCGATCTCAATAATGTGCAAAACACACAAAAGGTACGTATGGCAACTTTATATTTGGAACCAAATCAGTTTGTATGGTATCAATGGCTTTGTTCTCGTAAACAATTTATCACTTGGGCAATTTTTACGGAAGAATTGATAGCACATTATGAGGATACAAAAAGCAACACTTTTTTTAGCCAATTGATAATCTCAAACAAAAGGGTTCAATAATGGAGCACATTGAGGAGTTCCAAAAATTGAACATAAGGGTAAAAGATATTCCAGAGGAGCATAGGATTGATGTGTTCATAGGGTCTTTAAAGGATAATATCCAACATGATGTGCGCCTTTGGGAACCTGATTCATTAGAGAAGGCATTCAGGTTAGCAAGAAAAATGGAAAGCAAAATTATGGCAACTAGGAAGCATACCATTCACAACTATAAAGATGGAAGTGTTGTTGCCCATAGTCTTCCACAACCTACAAGGTTGACACCACAACAATTGGAAGAAAAAAGAGCAAAAGGGCTTTGTTACAATTGTGATAGCAAATACACAAAAGGTCATAAGTGTGCTGAGAAGAAATTATTCTACATAGATTGTGAAGAGGAAGAAGAAAAGGAGCAAGAAAGGTCAAAAGAAGAGGATATATTCCAGGAACAAAGCCTAGATGAAGAACAAATAAATCCGACCATATCTTGTAATGCATTGGCGGGAATTACCACTCCTCAAACCATCAAGATAGAAGGACAAATCAAGAAGAAAAAGGTAATAGTGTTGATTGATTCAGGAAGCACCCACAATTTTATTCATTGTAGGGTAGCAAAAGAATTGAATTGCTTCCTATATCCAGCACCAGAGTGTCAAGTGATGATTGCAAATGGAGGAACAATAAATTGCTCTGGAAAGTGCCATAATATCAAGCTATCCATGGGAGAATATGTATTGACTAGCCCAATGCTTTCCATTCCAATGGGAGGTGCTGATGTTGTACTAGGAGTCCAATGGCTACAATCCTTGGGTACAATAGCTTTTAATTTTCAAGAACTTTTCATGAAATTTTCTGTGGAAGGAAAGGAAGTTGAATTAAGGGGTATTGCAGGGAAACCAGGAAAGATAATCAGCTCTAATGGTATGACAAAGCTTCTAAAAAAGGAGCAAAGGGGTGTAATTGCACAATTATGTTCGCTAGATGTTTCCACATTGGAATCATCTATTTCTCCAGATCTCCAAAAAGTCCTGGACAATCATTCCAAGGTATTTGAGACTCCCAAAGGTCTCCCACCTATGCGTGATCATGATCATGCTATTCATCTGATTCCAGGAAGTGTTCCTCCAAACATCAGGCCGTACAGATATCCCTATGTCCAAAAAAGTGAAATTGAACGTATGGTTGCAGAAATGCTAGAGGCTGGTATAATTCAACCGAGTCAAAGTTCTTTCTCTGCTCCAGTAGTATTGGTGCACAAGAAGGATGGATCATGGCGCATGTGTCCGGATTATAGGGAGCTCAACAAGCTCACTATTAAAGATAAGTTCCCCATTCCTGTCATTGATGAATTACTGGATGAATTGCATGGATCAATTTACTTCACCAAGTTGGATCTTCGTTCAGGATATCATCAAATCAGAATGAAGATTGAAGACATTCCGAAAACAACATTTAGAACTCATGAGGGTCATTATGAATTTTTGGTCATGCCTTTTGGCCTTACCAATGCACCTTCAACATTTCAAGGTTTGATGAATTCAATTTTCAAACCATTCCTTAGAAAATTTGTGTTAGTATTTTTTGATGATATACTAATCTACAGCAAGTCTTGGAAGGATCATGTTGAACATGTTGACAGGGTGCTACAACTATTGGAGGAGAAACAATTATATGCAAAAAGATCCAAATGTTTCTTTGGAGTCCAGGAGGTGGAATATTTGGGTCATATTGTATCTCATGAAGGAGTTAAGGTAGACCCTAGCAAAATTAAAGCCATTAAGGAATGGAAAATCCCCACATCCATAAAGCATCTGCGAGGATTTCTTGGGTTGACAGGGTATTATCGCAAGTTTGTTAAGAATTATGGGAGAATAGCAGCACCTCTAACAACATTATTGAAGAAAGATGCATTTTCATGGACTCCGGAAGCAACAAAGGCCTTTGAACATCTTAAAGAGGCAATGTGCCAAGCACCGGTCTTAGCTACACCGGACTTCACAAAAACCTTTATTGTGGAATGTGATGCTTCAGGAAATGGAATTGGTGCTGTTCTAATGCAAGATGAAAGACCCATTGCTTTTGAAAGTCGTCCAATCAAGGGAAAGTTTTTAAGAAAAGCTATTTATGAGAAGGAAATGTTGGCAATACTCCATGCACTTAAGAAATGGCGACCCTACCTAATGGGAAGACACTTCAAGGTAAAAACAGATCATGATAGCCTTAAATACTTTTTAGAACAAAGATTATCCTCTGAAGAGCAACAAAAGTGGGTCACAAAGATGTTGGGTTATGACTTTGAAATCATCTACAAAAAAGGGAAGCAAAATGTGGTGGCAGATGCACTCTCAAGAAAGGATGAGGATGTGGAAGCATTGTTGTGCGCTATTTCTATTATCCAACCAGATTGGATAAATGAAGCAAGGGAGGAATGGAAGAATGACGAAGAAGTGTGGGCACTTATTCGAAAGCTACAACAAGATTCCAGTACGTCTGATACATTTAGCTGGAAAAATGATTCGTTATGGTACAAAGATCGCTTATACCTCTGTAAGAATTCCCAGCTAAAACAAAAGATTCTTATGGAATTGCACACTTCTCCCTTAGGAGGGCACTCAGGATTTTTAAAAACTTACCACAGGGTTAAGAAGGAATTTTTTTGGGATGGCCTTAAATCAGATATTCAAAAGTTTGTGGCAGAATGTTTGGTTTGCCAGCAAAATAAAGTTGAAACAATTAAGACACCGGGTCTATTACAACCTTTATCCATTCCAAGCCAACGTTGGGAGGAGGTATCAATGGATTTTATCACAGGTTTACCCAAGTCTGAGGGAAAGAGTGTCATCATGGTGGTAGTTGACAGACTTACCAAGTATGCACACTTTTGTGCATTATCACATCCATTTAAAGCCAGTACAGTTTCTACTGCATTTATGGAAACAATTCAAAAGCTACATGGAAACCCAAAGATTATTGTAAGTGACAGAGATCCCATTTTCACTGGAAATTTTTGGACAGAATTATTTTCTTGTCTTGGTACTCAGTTAGCTCATAGCTCATCTTATCATCCTCAATCTGATGGGCAAACTGAGATAGTAAACAAATGTTTGGAAGGATATCTTCGTTGCTTTGTATCTGATAAACAGACACAATGGGTCAAATGGTTGCCTCTGGCTGAATGGTGGTATAACACTTCCTTTCATACAACAACAAAAATGACCCCATTTATGGCACTTTATGGGTATCAACCACCATCCATCACATCATATTTAAGAGAAAATTCTAAGGTTCAGGCAGTGGAACATCACATCGAACATCAACAACAAGTCCTCCAACTCTTAAAGGATAACCTTGTGTTGGCACAGAATAGAATGAAACAACAGGCAGATCAACATCGCAGTGAAAGAAGTTTTGATGTAGGTGATTGGGTATTCCTACGGCTACAACCATATAAGCAAATGTCCCTCAAGCAAGCTAAGAAGGATAATAAATTATCACCAAAGTATTATGGTCCGTACAAGGTGTTGCAAAAGATTGGTACTATGGCATACAAATTGGAGCTTCCTGCAGCTTCTCGATTGCACCCAGTTTTCCATGTTTCATGCTTAAAGAAGGTTATAGGCGACAAGCTCCCAGTTCAAACAATATTGCCAGAACTTGACGAAGAAGGAAAAATTATATTGGAACCGGAAGCAGTTATAGAAACAAGAACTCGACAGCTACGAAATCGATCAATTTCAGAGTACCTTATCAAGTGGAAGAACTTATCCGCTGAAGATTCCACATGGGAGGACGAGAATTTTATGCAGAAGTATCCTGAACTACTCAAGCGTTGAGGACAACACTTTTTTGAAGGAGAGGGGCATGTTGGGTCCCTATAATACTAGTGATTACCCCATTACTATTGTAGTTATACCCCTTATTTATATTGATGTACCCATGTAGTGCCCATATTGTTACTATTGTGCCACATAGAAGCCCACTATTGTTATTGTTGTGCCCTACAATATTATTGTTATGTAGGCTTTGATTGTATTGGGACCACTTAGACTCCTATATATAGAAAGGAGGTATTTTCATTTGTATCATCCAAGAATTGTTCATTTATGTAATGTAAAGGAGGTTTCCCCCTCGAAGAGGCTGAATTCTAAGGCATGGATCTCTCTTTTCTATCTTTTTGTGAGCTGGTTTCATAACAGGTTACCTCGTGTAACCAGTTCTGCCTTCGTTCTATCTCTTCATCAGAATCAGATGTGTAGGAGCTTTCGCGCTTCCATGATATTCATCCATCCGCAGTTGCATTCACCTAGTCTTGTTCTTGCGTGGTTATCTTGTAGATGCAATCCAAATCGTCGTCGTTGTCATAGTCACGCACTATATCTATGTAGCGCAATCCTTCTGCAGGGTCCAAAGGTACAACTATGCGCAGAGACTTCTTCTCAAAAATAATCTTGCGCTTCTTTAGATTGATCACCCCATTCATGTAAGTGGTCCAACCTATTCCTAATAACGCCAGGTAGGGATTGTTGTCATCAACAACCTCTATTACTTCGAAATCTGCCAGCGCGCTTGCTCCTTCGATATCCACTATGATTCCCTACAATCTCCCCATAGGTAGGATCTTTTGCTAGTTCTCCATTCACAGTTGGATAGAGACCATTGCAGCGTAGGCCTTCCCATGCGCTTCCATGTTTTCTTCGGCAGGACATTCGTGTCTGATCCTAGATCCATAATCACTTGGTCCATCTGATATTCTCCAATCTGTGCATTCAATCTCATCTCCCTTCCCATTCGTGTCGTGTTCTTTCGGAGCTTCCGGACTATGCGCGGTTCTCCTGGCGTGGTCCCAACGTATCTATTTATGAGTTCCTGCAGCCCCTTTACAGCCTTGTTGTCGCGCAACAACTTCTTGCATTTTTCCAGGAATGTTGTGAGCATTTATGGGTCCATTTCAAAATCCGGTTTGTTTTTACTTCATGAAATGGAGGCATCAGCGAAGATCTGCTTGGCTTTCATGAAGGTTTCCTTAGTGCACTCCAAATAAAATTCTGGTTCCTTCGTTGGAGCATTTCAAACCCAAGTACTTTCTTTAGGTTGTTTGCCTTTGTCATCTCCTGTCGTAATTCCACTTTGGAGCACAATATTGACATTAGGGTCTTCCTCACACGGCTCAGACCTCATCAAATGCAAGTTCTGAGTTGGGGGAGGTTGGAGTGCTCCTTTATTGTGCAACCTCGCTATCAGGGTGGGACAATCCTCCGTCTCATGATCAAACAATGTACAATACAAGAATGATGGCCGTGTTGGATTTGTACAATCGCAGACATAATGTCCTGGCCCTCCGCAATTGTAACATATCAGCTGTCTGCAACCTCTTCTTGGTCCTCCTCCACCTCGGCCTCGTCCGTGCCCCTAAAATTTGGTTCGCGTCATCCCTACTGTTACAGGGAAACGTGTCTATGCAGAACTGCTAATCCCACTAAGGCGGGTAGCGACCTTAGAAACAAACAAAGTAAAACTACTTTTGTTTTCCTTTATGAAAGATAGATGAGAGAAGAATAAAGGAGACCAACCTCTGTCTTGCGCTTGGTTCCTTGCCCGATTCCTCTCTCTTCCGATAGTCCTTTGCTACTTGCTCTCTTGTATACCCAGCTTCACAGAGTACCTGTAGAATCAAAGCAGCATAACACTATACGAGAACATGGATCTATTATCATAAACAATCTAGGATCATATGTAAATTGACCATACAAATGCACAAAACATAAATTACACAAGATTATGGAGGAAAACTTGAATAGCTTTATTGATAATCAAGAAAGAGCCAAGAGATTTACAACCAGTTGTTCTAACCTAGCATCATCCTCTCAGCAAGTAAGCCCTTATTCACCTCATGTAAAGCTTAGATCACCCAACACTATGATGTTGCCTCAAAAAACCAACAGCAATCCCTTACAAGATGCAAAATTCTAGCCTCTGGATCTCTGGGATGAGGGATCCATATATAGATGTCTGCAAGGGAGATGAGTCAGCTTGTGATTTGATTAGTGTCTTCCCTCTGATAGTTCTTGCTTCCACTTGGAGATTGGTGATCTCTTACTCATCCCTGGTCGAATTCAGAGAGGCAAGTGTCACAGGAGAAGTTTTTGGAAGATTCCATGCTTCTCCACCTCGCGGATTGACACTGCCATTTGTCTCTTCTCGCCCATCGCACCCCATAGAAGGGATTTTTTAAATGCAATGCACCTACTATGTGTACTTAGGTGAGATGCAACGCACTTTGCCTATGGAGCAGGTGAAATGATCCAGTTTTGACCAGTTCTGAGTAGTTTTTCATGGAGAACTTCTGGGAGAAGGTGTAATCAGTTGACCTTGTTCGTTTGGGGGTTGGAACAACACCTTTAGGGACTTAGGAGCCCCTGGTTTATGGAAATTTTATGCTTGGGGTTGCAGTGCCCAAAAATGTCTATAACAGTTGCCCCCTAAAGCATGAGGTCGTTAATCTTTTTTGATGTCGGGTGAAATGCTTTATCATGAGGATCCGAAGTTCTTTCAAGCTGGAAGGAGACCTGTAATAAGATACAATACAATACATTATCTTCATAATATTTTCATGATCTAGCTGAGGTGGGAATTCCCATGCTCAGCTTTATAAATTCATTTTCATGTACATAGGACAGACAATCGTCTGAGTGTAGACTAATGATTCTGGTAGAGCCATCATCCCTTAGATTGGATGATTATCTGTGCAGCAACAATGTACATTTGATGTCTTTATTTTCCTGAATATATATCGCAGCCCGGATGGATGAAACTAGATCCAGGGTCTTCAATATCGTTTGATCTTCACTCAAAGTACCAGCCAATGATGTAAGTTGTTAACAGGCGCGAGAGGAATCACCGATAATGATAATGACCTTCAAGGTACTGCAGTACAATTTATGTGGTGTGAATAAAGGACTTGGCATCGAACACCATGCAAAATCTTTCGGTCGAAGGTCATTGATGTAAACCTGTCGCCGGAAGTGAGAAACTTGCCATTGAGGCATGCAAGCTTCAAAGTACTGAAAGGGGTGTTCCTAGATCGACTTCTTGGATAATGAGCTGATGTCGACAAGAAGCGATCCGTCATAGGAGGGCCTTAATGAATCCCACATCAATGACACGGAACAGAGCAAATGATTTTAATGGAGGTGAAAACGATCTGGTGATATAAGGTTCAGGGTGGCGGTCATGAAAGAATGGAGCGTAAATATATTGCAGCGGGTGAGACACAGGTGAATTCTCTAAGTGACTTCTCTTGAACATATCGGTGACACTGACATGATCGATCGGTAGCATTAACCCCAAATGTGGATGGTGTGATGTGACCATGGTGATGTGACTGGTGAATGAAACAACCCAACCCAACTTGGATGCGGAGTGAAAGTGTCATGTTCAAGAGTGACTTGCTACCAACAAAGTTTCTTCAAGTTTTCTTCCCAATTTTTCCCCAGTCATTGCTGACTAGTACCTCTTTATTTTTGTCAAGCTTGAGGAGGATAACATATGCTTGTTCTATAATTTTCCCTTCGGGCAAACCCATCGCTATGTTTTAACGAGCCTAGCGATAGTGAAACTCGTTCTTGTCTGCTATGGACAAGTTTGTCGCTATTAGGTTTTAATGAGTTTAATGACAAAGATAACTCAGTCCTTTTCAATTTTAGAGAGTCTGAAAAGGGACGTAAAGGAAACTCCAAAAATCCTTTTCCGTCATCTAATCCCTTAAGTCTGAAAAAATATAAAACAATACAGAAGGGATGAATTTTCGATACTTTTAACGAGCCGAACAAAACAAGCGCTCGATCTTTTTGTGTAATAATCCCTTAGGTCCAAAAAGATTAAAATCTAAAGGAGGGATAGCACTTCCGGTCCCTTTAACAAGCTGGAGAGGCCAATGGCTCGGTAATCTTTTCATATTTTACGAGTCAGTTGAAAAGAGCTTAAAGGAGACTCGTCTTTGAGGAACGAGTGATAAATTCGGGTAGCAGCTGATTCTAGGTAAGGTTTGGAATTTTCCAATCACGGCAGTGTTACAAGGATGGCTAATAGGATCACTCCTCGCAGCTGTTCCTCAAAAGGGGTAAACAATCAAATGGAGGTGAATGATCAGCCAATATGGAGTGGAGGTGATGATGAGAACACGACCAAGGCTTTAAAGGCTGAAGTACTACATTCACGACAGTTATTTCCCAGAAATTGGTTCATTTTTATTAAGCTTAAATGTTGGGGGAAACATTTGCTCATTGCTTATGTTTATTTTTTAACGAGCATGAAGTCCACGTTAAAACTGCTCGATTAATCCAGTTGCATAATAAGGATGTCTCATATATAAAAACGACAATTTTTCAAATCTTTGCCCCACATCCTTTCTTTATGCAAGTTAGGAAACGACCAATCCTACGAGTTTAAAGGGTTAGAGGACCTACAAATTAAAAAAAAACAAATGGTCGCTCTTTGCTTGCACGCCAAAAGGTTTGCATGCCCCCAGGTATAAAATAGAGTTTCAAGGTTACCCTTCAATCTACCGACAAAACATTTGTTTTATCGGGAAAGGTTTACCTCTTTCAGGTTACCAAAGATTGTTTTATCTGCACCGCAAACAAAACACTTCTTCGGCGATGCCTACCGAAATAGACAAAGGCGAGTGGCGCAGACGCCTCTACCCACATAACTTTGACAAGGGAATCTTATTCCAGTCCAACCCCCTTTTCCAATCATGGACGAGAGTGTCAGACTAGTCATATATCTCTCGCGGAAACCTATCATATACCTGAAGTTTTCCTGCCGAAGCAGACCAGGGTGCATTCCCCTTGGGTTTCAGTCATGTCCCCCGAATCACTCGCGCTCATCAGGTGGATGGACTGTGGATTGATGAGACGTTCCTTGCGTGAAAAGACCATTCATGGATGTTATATGATTATTTTCCATGTGTGAACCGGGAAATGAAAGCTGGTCTACAAGCTTGACCACTCTTCCTTCGTGCGGAAAACACATTACTCTAAAGAGTGATGAGACAATGGCTCCCATGCAATAAATATAGTCTCGTCCAAGGAGTAGATTATAATCCAGGGGTCCTTGGACTACCATTACGTTCATTTGAACGGTTTTCCCTCTCAATGTTATAGGCACATTGGGAAGGATCCCCAACGGTCGACTGGTTCCTTTGTCAAAGCCTGTTAGATTTCTCATCTCAGGCAAAAGCGATGGCAAACCAAGCGCTTTCCAAGTAGTCGAGGAAAGGATACTCACAGAAGCCCCTTCATCTATGATGGTACCGGCCATAACCATTCTATATATTTGAGCAATGATTCGGAATGGTACACTAGCCGGTAAACGGGGTCTGCCTAGTTGATTCCAGTAGAAGGAGACAACCAGGTTGCTTGGAGGTGGGACCGAATAGACGGCCGGGTATGACTCTGACGAACTTCCTTCCTGCGGTAAAGGAATGGGTAAATTGCCCCCATGTTCATCGGAGTCTGTGTTTACGAAAAGAATTTGGACGGTGTCATCCTCGTTCTCTTCGGTGACTGTATCATCTGAAGATGGAACCTCTGAAGGCAAGACCGGGTCAACTTCCACCTTGACCTTTTGACTTTCGTCTGGTATGGGTTCAGATGGTTTGTCTTCAATGATAGACGCTTCGGCCGACCACCTGGGCGGGTCAGCCAAATTTTCAACTAGTGACAGACTCGACAAGAGTTTCTTATATCCAGGAGGAAGTCGTAACAGTGAAACTGGACGATCGTCCAAAACTCTTTTAGCCTCGTCTAAGAAGGGACAACGGTGGACGGCGTGATCGCCTTCACACAGTTTACAAGGAAATTTGCACTTTCCTTTTTGTCCAGGGGCTTCACTTTCACTAGTCGACGGTGTGTTTTCAACATGATCATCAGAGGTTGACGACACCGGGTTGTGCAAACGAGGAGACCAGTCCCTTAAGATCCGAGGGATGCAGGGACAATCTCTATGATAGTGGTCTCCTTTGCAAATGACACATGGCAATTTAGGCCTGGTCGGTGCAGTGTGCGGATTTTCGCTAGACAACGCTTGGTTGCCCCTTTTCGCCTTTGGCTCCTTCTTCTTCTTCTCTTTCTTCTTCTTTTCCTTCTTCTTCTCTGGTACTTGATTTTTGGCTTTATCAGCCTCATCAAGCGAAGAGGAAGGAGGAGAGGAAGAATTGGACGAAGTAGAGGGTTGGGGGGTAACTCTGGAATTGTCTAGTTGCTGACTCGATTGTTCAGGAATTGCGGTGTTCTGAACGATGGAGGTTGAGAAAATCCATACGGGCAAGCCGATTGTCAATCCTAGAAGTGACAATGTGGCCATATGGGGTGCACCAACATCTCCCCAAGAGGAGAAGGGACTAGGATTTCCTCCAAGGGGAATTCCTTGGTTGGTGGACTCCATTTTCTCAACCTAAGACCAACGTAGGAAAGGTGATGATTATTATGTTTAAAATAAATTTTAGACGCTTTGACACAACTTGTTTTTTCAATTTTAAAGAGTCGAGAAAAAACAAAAGATGACTCTAGTCGCCTTCGATTTTTAATGAGCCTGAAGTGACAAGTGCTCAGATGGACCTTTTCCGTTAAGGAGTCTGAAAAGGAACGAAAGGGACTGCTCTGGAAATCTAGGCAGAGGGATTACCAAACCAATCGCAAAACTGTAGAATACTTTTTACGGTACGGCAGTCAATCTTCCTGAATGCTGTGTTCAGTGCATTGCGATCGATAGGGCGGAAGACACGGCTTCCTATGGATAAAGGATTAAGCCTATTGTGGTCTCCCAAAATATACTCGACGATACGTGGGAGCACAAGTCCGTACTGGCACTTATCATCTCAAAGTGGAGGAATCACCCAACCAACAGTGAAAACAACAGTTACCAGGCTTTACGATGCCGGAATACGTCTCTAGCCTAGACTTCTAGATGTTGTGCGTTAGGTTCCAAAGCGTTGTTAGATTCATTAAATTTATTTTATAGTTGATCTTGCTTAAGAAATTTGCCTTTCAGGTTCACCGCGTGATGTAGATGTACAATTCCTAAAATGCAATCTAAGATGATAAACAATCTTTTTATCTTCTTTGTGCAATGAAAATCCTAGCTACTAAGGAAAGAGAGACAGTATTCTTTCAACAAAGAGCATAGAGCACACACTATATGCACTGTCCTAAATCAAACCAATCAAACAGTCTAAATGCAAATGCACATGCATGTATTTGTTTTCAGCCTTCTTAATATAAAAAGAAACCTAATGCGCAAATCTGAATTATTTTTCAAAGCGACAATTACTAACAAGTTTCTTTTCAAAATCAAAATGAAGACAATGACAACACTTTGAGATTTGGAAATGAAAACTTGCTTTTGACACTAGAAAAACTACTAATTTAGATCAAATACAATAGTAACAGGGTAATCGACTATCAAGAGCAATCAGACTCTCTTCTATGACTGAAAATGGCACTTGCAACACTTTCAAATCAAGAAACGACAATACAATTACGTTACTTCTTTGTAAAGGAGAACTGAAAATGACTCAACAAATACATAAAAACATTTACAGTTCTTTGCACAATGGAGGCGGAATAATAGCAAGGAAAGGGGTTTCAAACAGAGGTGTACTGACTACAGGCAGCAAAATTCTTGAATGGATCTGAAAAGAGTGAACACAGAAACCAAAATGCAGGAACAAGGCCTTGTTTGATCAGCGCACCTATAACACAGTGAATTTGAAATGCAACGCACCTTCTACACTCGGGAAGTGCACTGAATTTGAGATTCACAGAACAGACAGTGCGCTGGACCAGGGACGAGACTTTGCTCGGGTTTCAGGTCACAGTTTGCAGTTCAGTTCAGGGATTTTGGCCGAGCAAGTGGTAATCAGTAAATCAATCACAGGGGTAGATCTAAGGAGGTTACTAAAGCCACCACAAGGGCAATTAGAAAGCTTGTAAATCAGTTGTTTAATTCATAAACAAAACCTAGAGATTGACTGAAGCAGCGTTGATCTACTTTTCATTTGCATAACAAATGCAGTTCGAAGGCTAGCTGGCTTGACTTCAGGCTCCGTCTGTAAGTTTATAAAGTAAACAAATGTAGATAAACAATCAATCTAGTCGATCCCCAGCGGAGTCACCATTTTGTTACAGGGAAAAGTGTCTATGCAGAACTGCTAATCCCACTAAGGCGGGTAGCTACCTTAGAAACAAACAAAGTAAAACTACTTTCGTTTTCCTTTATGAAAGATAGATAAGAGAAGAATAAAGGAGACCAACCTCTGTCTTGCGCTTGGTTCCTTGCCCGATTCCTCTCTCTTCCGATAGTCCTTTGCTACTTGCTCTCTTGTATACCCAGCTTCACAGAGTACCTGTAGAATCAAAGTAGCATAACACTATACGAGAACATGGATCTATTATCATAAAAAATCTAGGATCAGATGTAAATTGACCATACAAATGCACAAAACATAGATTACACAAGAGTATGGAGGAAAACTTGAATAGCTTTATTGATAATCAAGAAAGAGCCAAGAGAGTTACAACCAGTTGTTCTGACCCAACATCATCCTCTCAGCAAGTAAGCCCTTCTTCACCTCATGTAAAGCTTAGATCACCCAACACTATGATGTTGCCTCAAGAAACCAACAACAATTCCTTACAAGATTCAAAATTCCAGCCTCTAGATCTCTGGGATGAGGGATCCATATATAGATGTCTGCAAGGGAGATGAGTCAACTTGTGATTTGATTAGTGTCTTCCCTCTGATAGTTCTTGCTTCCACTTGGAGATTGGTGATCTCTTACTCATCCCTGGTCGAATTTAGAGAGGCAAGTGTCACAGGAGAAGTTTTTGGAAGATTCCAGGCTTCTCCACCTCGCGGATTGACACTGCCATTTGTCTCTTCTCGCCCATCGCACCCCATAGAAGGGATTTTTGAAATGCAACACACCCACTCTGTGTACTTAGGTGAGATGCAACGCACTTTGCCTATGAAGCAGGTGAAATGATCCAGTTTTGACCAGTTCTGAGTAGTTTTTCATGGAGAACTTCTGGGAGAAGCTGTAATCAGTTGACCTTGTTCTTTTAGGGGTTGGAACAACAACTTTAGGGACTTAGGAGCCCTTGGTTTATGGACATTTTATGCTTGGGGTTGAAGTGCCCAAAAATGTCTATAACACCTACGTTCTGGTCAAGGGCCCCCGTTTTAGCCAGAACTCTGTAGGTAGGAGTCTGATATATCATTAGCTCATAACTTCTACAGGTGCGCTTATCATGTCCCACTGATCTACAGAAATTACAGAACAACTGTTGTGAATTCTGCGTGTACTTTTGTAATAAATGGCAGTTATCTGTAGCATGCTTTCCTCCTATCTAACAAATCGTGCACCATAATGCAGGTGCCGCACTCGCTCCTACTTGTGCCTCTGGTCTCAATGGCATTAGTCCTCCTTCCGCGAGGTAATTCGCAAACACCAGGTAGTGGACCTTGTAATGTCCTTGACCCTTGCACTTTACACACCATACCTCATCGGACACTTCTGGGTGAGTTGTTCTGTCTTGTTTCAAAATCTACATCTCAAGGCACAAGTTTTTCAACTGTGCGTGAATTTTTTGAACTCCTAGGTTGGGATCCTATATCGGGGTCTCGTGCAATCTCATCGTGATCTCCAAGGCCTCGGCCTGAGTTGTTAGCCTCTGTTGTGACAGCGCGTTCCTTAGATGTGGCATTAACGATGCTACAAACCATTCACGGAGTTGTCCATCCGTCAATGTCATGTTAGCTTCACAAACTGTGCACTTCAGTCTCTGATCCAACTCACAAGGGGTCTCACCTGGTAGCATTGTGATTTCCTTGAATACAATGATTGGCTGTGCCTCTGACTTCAACCTACTAAATTCTTTGTTTAGCACAATTTGAATATCTACGATCCCCACATTTAGCTTGTCATTGGAATGCTTAATGTACCAGGTCAGCGTGCAATCCTTCAGATCACTGACCAACGTCGCTTTCTTTATATTATCATCCGTGACTCCCTACGCTTCCCATACAACTTTTATCACGAACCAAAATTGGTCTGGATCTTCATTCTCTACTCCCTTGAACACTGGCAACTTTATCGCGCTCGCCATATTGATTCGCGGTGGTGGCGGAGGTGGTATGGGCGAAGATGGGGGTGAAGATGGTGAAACTGGCGGTGGTGTGGGTGGGGGTGATATCCGCGGAATCCTTTGCCTTATCAAATTGATCACAATTCTCAGTGAAACCTTCGCGAGCTCTTCTTCGCCCACCCGTGGAGGTGAAATCAAGGGGCTAGTTTCTAGTTCTGTACTACCATTGTTTCTGTAGATTCTCCCACTTTGCATAGCCCCAAACATCAATTTATTCGCATAACCCATTTTTCACACATTAGCATTTTAATCCAAGTGTTCAAAGATTTAACATACTCACCTCGCGGCCCTTTGAGGAAGTGGCGTTCTGCTTCGCTATAGCTGACTGAAGTATCTACCGCGAACTCGGTGATGAATCCTCCTATAATTCGATCGTTTTGGTGATCAACAGCGTGTGCGATCTTATCCTCCTATGCTTCTCATCTGTGCACCAATTCTGGAGTCCACACAATAGGTTTGTCGAGCTTACACCTTCCTTGGCTATCAGATAGCTTCGCGATCCACTCGTATAGCTAAGTAGAGAAAGATGCGAAGAAAATTTTGTGGATCTTTGTGTATAAGTAGCATTCTAACCACTCTTCCTTTGATAGTCACAGATTCCTATTTTCCTGCGCCGCGAACTCGTGAATCTTTTTATCCAACCAATCTTCAATTCCTTTCTTCATTGGATTCCAATGATACAACATCAGACATCTCTATGCAGATCCTGGTCCCAGAAGCAGATCCATTTGTTGGATGATTTGGACCTGACCCAGGTTCGGAGTTAATTATCCAAACAAATCCCTATACTTTTGGCCCTTTCGGAAATAGTCCATGGAGCGCGGACTGAGGTCTCACCCAAAGTAGTATGGGGGGGTGCTAGAACCAGGTTTCCGCACCCTTAAGATGTATGAAGTTTTGATTCGGTCCAACTTCTCGTCCCTGCATGTAGGTTGCTTCACACACTTCCCTGCCCTTCACACCCTGATATACTTGCCTTCGCGCAACCCTAACTAGGGGTTGTGGGGCTTCCGTGCTGCTGGAGCAGCACTCTGCACTATTTCCCTAAGTTACTCCTGAGATCTTACCTATCTTCCTACACCAATTAGTTATCTTCTCATAAATGGATGCCTTACTTTATATTTCATTATACAACATATTCATATGAGTTTGTGCAACAAATAAACAGTACACTTGCAATTTATACCCAATAATACATTAAATGGGAAAAGATACACAAAAATATGATAAAACTTCTCTTTATTGATGTTTCCAACAATTATAGACTCGACTTGCCCTGCGCACTCAGCTGCGGACTACTAGGCCCTTGCGCACTCAGCTACAGATCCTTCTCCTACTTTACGACCCAAAGACACACTTTACACTTCAACTCAATCTCTTAGACTCATCATGCTTCTATTCTTTCTATTAGCTATATGCTATCTTACATTATAAAAAACAAGGGCGGACAACCCAGTGACTCTATTATGACTTCACGCTCTGCACCCACAATTCGCGGAGCTTTTACAAAGGACTTGGTCAAAACTTGGGCTTTAAGCCCCAAAACATGCCTTGGGGGGATTCCATGCCCAACAAAATCATAAGAGGCATAAAATAAAGGAGAAAACCACCCTTGCAATCTTTTGGTCCCTTTGAGGTTTCTGACACAAACACCGAAACCCCTATTCTATGTTGCTCGGTCACTGCACTATTCTGGATGCTCTGTTGCTGCAGGCTCCCACTGAGCTCTCTCTCAGTCGTTGCACTGTGCTCGGTGGCTACATGAACTCTTCTGACACAATAAGTTGGTCTCTATCATTGTTGGTCACTAGTCGCAAGAAAATATGCATGGTCCCATTGAACTCTCCCCACTGTTCTGGTTGTTGGTCTACTCAGTCGTTGTAGGTTGCTCACTACTACTGCCTACTCTATTGGGTTCCCTACTGGTTTGATTGGTCATTGTAGGCTGCAGGTTGTTCCTGCTTGCTTGGTCGTTGCTCGTTGTTCATAACTCTCCCCACTACTCGTTGGTCTCCTTAGTCACTCATTGATCTACTCGGTCACTCCAACCGAGTTCTTTTGACTTGGCCTGCATTTGGATTCTTCCACAATGGAAAAACTACTCACACCCTATCCGGCTTTAAAAAAATACCTCTTTTCTTTCTCGGCAATGCAAACCACTAGATCACGAAGGATTTCGTGTATTTTAACAAAGGAAACCCTTCCAGCGTGATCCACTCGAACCACCTCAATCAAGAAATGATTGCTTAGGTGGTCAAGATAATTGTGGCCAATATCATGTAAATAGTTGTCTCCAATACGTTTAACCATACTTTCTGCTATCCATATGTCTATGAGCTCTTCACAATTGATTACTTTGTCTTTATGATAAGCTGTTAATCTCTTGAGCGAAGGTCTGATCAGACTCTTGAAAAAAATTGTTGCACCGGTGAAGGTTCTCATTTGTTTGCCTCGGACTGTTACCCAGATGAAAAAATATGTCGGAGATCTAGGCAATGAAATAGATGATATAAAAATGGAGCTCAATCAAGCGCAACAGAGCCCTAAGAGAACAGTTAAGGCTTGGTTGGAGACGACAGAGACACTAAGAGTAAGTTCTGATTCTATTGGCCAACAATACGAGGCTCACCAGCAACACAAAAGCTACCTTGGTTGTTATCCCAAGTGCCTCTGCCGCTATATAATCAACAAATATCAGAAATAGTTGTCTCCACTACGTTTAACCATACTTCACTCAAGAGAAACAAATTGTTTCTTTTTGTATTCTCTTGGCCAATATCATGTAAATAGTTGTCTCCACTACGTTTAACCATACTTTCTGCTATCCATATGTCTATAAGCTCTTCACAATTGATTACTTTGTCTTTATGATAAGCTGCCAATCTCTTGAGCGAAGGTCTGATCAAACTCTTGAAAAATTTTGTTGCACTGGTGAAGGTTCTCATTTGTTTGCCTCAGACTGTTACCTAGATGAAAAAATATGTCGGAGATATGGGCAATGAAATAGATGATATAAAAATGGAGCTCAATAAAGCACATGAGAGCCCTAAAATAACAGTTAAAGCTTGGTTGGGGATGAGAAAGACACTAAGAGTAAGTTCTGATTCTATTGGCCAACAATACCACGTTTAAATAGTACACTTAACCATACTACGTTTAACAAATATCATGATCAGACCTTCGCTCAAGAGAATCCAATTGTTTCTTTTTGTATCCTCATAATGTGCTGTCAATTCTTCCATAAAAATTGCCCAAGTGATAATTTGTTTACTAGAGCAAATCCATTGATACCATACAAACTGATTTGGTTCTAAACATAAAGTTGCAATACGTACCTTTTGTGTGTTTTGCACATTATTGAGATCGAAAAATTGCTCCATCTGTAATATCCATGTTGTGGGATCCTTGCCATCAAACTTCCTCATATCGATTTTTGGAATATGGTGGGTCTTCGATCCAACATTAGAGTCTATGAAATCATGATTAACATTTCTTTTGTTCGCATCATGAGTTTCCTTTACTACCCTTTCACCATTAGTAAGTATTTCTTGTAGAAAATTTGTCAAATCTGTCTTCAAATCTGCCATGTCTGTCTTCAAATCTGTCTTCAAATCTATCTTCAAATCGTCCATCTTAGCTTCCACGCCATTCATCTTAGCTTCCACGCCCTTTATCTTAGATTCCACGCCATTTATCTTAGCTTCTGTTAGCTTTTGTGAGAGTGACATTTTTTGCACTTGGTCTTGTAATTTAGATATATCATGTAGCATTTCTTCCTCTTCTTCATGAGTCATGCTAGAGCTTTCAGGTTGCTTACTAGGTATTTTCATTTTCTTTCCTCGGGGCATCAGTTACCGATAATAATGCTCTACTATGCCCTTTAAATTCCTTCAAAATAATTTTTCAAACCAAGCTTAAGAAAAAATTTAAAAAAATCTACACACCTTTTTTCACTTTGTAGGAGCTCGATATTGCCTTTGATGTATCTCTGTAACTTCAGATCATCCAGTTCTGAAATTGCAGCCTACAGTAGCCCTTTGTGTCCTCTTTCCAATGCCACTAGTCTGATCCAAATTGGATTCTCCAAGGAAGAGTTATGCCAAATCTCCCACAGTGACCTGATTATAGACTAGTTCAGTAGAGCGAACTTGCACGACATGCCACGTGTCCCTGTTTCGACCTTTGGCTCTGAAAAATATATACAAGAAACTATAGTTCGTCCTATTTCTGTACCTTCTTATGAAATTTCAATCCGATGCTCAGATAAAAAGTTATGACAATTTTCCCCAGGTAACCTATTTGGAATGTAATTTAGTAGTCTGCAAAAAGACCAACTTTCTCAGATCATATCTCCACAAATATAGAGCTAAAAGCTCTGAAATTCGGACCCGAGGTTCAATGCGATCGCGTCTCAAATGGGTTTTTTTTTCACTTCTGAAATGTCGCAGAAAAAAAGTTATAGCGAAAATGCCACGATGACCTATTTGGAGCAGTGAAACCCTAGAATCCAAAGCTCTAATTCCAAATGTTATGAAACCAGCTCACAAAAAGATAAAAAAGATAGATCAACGCCTTAGAATTTAGCCTCTTCGAGGGGGCAACCTCCTTTACATTACACAAATGAATGATTCTTTGATGATTCAAATGACAAAACCTCCTTTCTATATATAGGAGTTTAAGGAGTCACAATATAACTCAGCTGACCTAACAATAATAATATAAAGGCACAAAAATAACAATAGAGAGATTCTATGGGGCACAGTGATAATAATACGGGGACAATAGGGGCACAACAATATTAATAAGGGATACAACTACAATAGTAATGGGGTAATCACTAGTATTATAGGGACCTAACAACGGTCCATTGGCTTTATACGAGAATCACAAAGGGTGAGGTTTGGCAAACCAAAATAAACGAGCAAGCCCCAAATCATATGGGCAGGGCAAGATTTAGATTTCTCTTCCACCCGCTAAAAATCAACAACAAAATTAGGATTTTTCCTCTCGCTTAAATTCAGCTAAGGCTATGTAGATGGGCTCTCGAAGTGAATGCATCACGAAGTAGGAAACCATTTATAATTCATTTATCTTGTGGTTTTTTATCACCTTGTTTCCACGTAATTTCAAGATAAATTCACATTGGAATACCTGGAAAGCAACTTGATTTGACAACCATTAGTACTTAGCTGCTATGAACCAACTTGGATTTACGCAAGGTACAGCAGAGACCTCACAAAAAAAATCCAAAGATTTCCTACCTAATTCAAGGTTCCCGTCATGAACAAATCGTGGTTCAAACTATCCATCTGCGACAATTGACATGGAAAGTCATAGTATTATTGAATTTGTGTGTTGCTTCTTAATTCTCTTTATAGAATAAAAAGATCATTCATGAATATTGAATTCATGTCTGTATCTTGTTGCCAGATGGGAAATATTAACCATTATGTTGTTTATTTTGAGAATAGTTCATTGGGAACCTGTGTTAGATATGTATTTGTTTTTGCATATTGATGGAGTCGAAACTCTAAACCCTCTTCAAGCCTATTGATCCCATTCAAAATTCTCCCATACCTATTTTTATGTCACTTCTTTCCAGTGATGTCGATGATCAATTGAGTTGTATTAGTTTGTCTGTATTGTAGAAAATTTTCAGTTTTATATAGTTAACATTATGCTTTTGCGATAAATTTTTGAGTGACATCCGCCTGCCACTACATCCTCGGCTACGGTTTCGAGGGAGGACGTCATCCTAACATGTACGATAGATGGGGCTGATCATACATTACAAACGAGGTACCATAAACATGGATTTTGCGTACATATCCTGGTGGATCTAGTTTGACTGAGAGTTAAATACCACTTGCTTAGAGCTCTGGTGCCATAAACTTGGGTTTAAGAGTGTTGGTAGACAATTTATTAAGGGATTGTCAATAAGCACATTCCTAATGAGTCAAAGCCAATAGGTTTTAGTGGACTATCTTTGTGCAATGTGGGTGTTGTGCGGATCGAACTAGTCCTCTATAGTTTCGAGCTCTTATTCGTGTTCAAAGGATTTGCGTTATTTTCTTGGCATTGTGGCCTTCACTGAAGTTGGAATTCCCGTGTCTATACCTACAGCTAGGAGCAGAGTTTTTGATGGGGCCAGCCCACGTGGTCCCGCCGTTCCAAAGCGGACGTGTAACACTCTTATGAACCGGAAAGTATTACAATTGATTTGGTAATAAATATGGATTGATTTACAATCACCTTGGGTTACGGCATGTACTGTGATGGTCTATCGGGCGGACAACTGTCCCTCCTCGAGATCTTGGAAAGTTGCCTCGGTTTGGGTTTTACCCTGTTCGCGCCCTTTGGGTAGTCATTGTTACCCTAGTCGTTTAGCTCTGCAGTCTCTGGCGATTTCTTTTGTAGCTACTGTAATGTCCGTGGTGAATATGTGAACCTTGCCTGCCCGTTCGACTGTGTAGCAAGCATTTGGTTGCGGTCGTGGTTACTGTTATTACAACTCTGGGCCTGTATGCTTTCGACTGTCTGGTGTCGCTTTGGTAAGGTTCGAGCTATGGTTCTGTTTATACATATGTTTCCTCTGTCGTTTTGGTGTATTTTCTGGCTTTGATGTTTGTCACGGTGCTTTTAGTTCACTGTCTGTCATTTCTCTCAAGAGTCCATGGTTATTCGAGAACTGTAAAATTAATGGAACATTGGTTACAGTACCGGTTCGTCAGCTTCCAAGTTCGATGGGTTGTGCGGCTTACTCTGTTCGTCCCTCTGCTATCTTAGCCGGTAAGTTCCTGTTCTTTGCTGGACTTTGTTTTCGTTGTTTGTTTTGGGACTAATGGCTTGGCTGCTCTGTGAGCAGGGGTTCGTCCGTTTGAAGGGTTTGTTCTGCAGCTACGGCTCACCTTCAGGTAATGTTCCTTGTTTACTCTCTCAATAATCCCTTTCTATTCCTCAGCTTCTTGGTTTTCTTCGATGGATGGTAACTGACCCTTTCTCTATTCGTCCCTATGCAGATGGAGTCGTTCGTTGGGTCGAACACTTTGGGCTTCCAGCCAATCTGGATAGCATACGGGTAGAATTATTCTTTACTCCGGCTGTACTAGGTTGGATTCTTGTATGGACTGTTGGTTTGTTTGTTGGGTACTATGTTGGGTAACTTCTTACTGCGGGCTTTTGTTCATAACCTTGTCAATCCCTATGCCTGTGAACTGGTAGGGTTTGAAGTTACGTTGAACAATAATTTGTAATGCTGAGACAAACTTTTAATAACTATATTTATCCCGTGAATTTATGTGAAAAGAAATCTTGAATTGCCCTTATGGTTTCGTTTGCATATCTTTGAACATGTATTTGCCTGAGACACTGTAACTGCGTGGCCTGTACCGGTCGGTGTCACCTTTCGTTTGTTTAATTATCTTCCCGCTCGGGTTCGAAATCTGTCATGAATATGTAACAGTGTTTGAAACATAAATTAAAATAAAAACACAGCGTTGAATTGCACAGTCTTTGAGGACGCACATAGGGACTGTTTGTGCACTGAAAAACAAATGAATATATTTCTTTCTGTTATTTATCTTTCCACTGTCAAACCCGTATTGGGCTTGCTTTTCTCCTTTCTGTATCACTGTTTCCAAATAGTTGGACAACTGCTGTTAGTTGTTCCGTTGTCAGTTACATCAATTATTTCATATTTGAAACTTATTCATAACTAGCATGTTTTCCTTTGATTGTATTTACAACAGTATATAACTGTTCGGCAACGAATGATTCTAACTAACACTACTGTTCCTAATTAGAACTCATTACATTATTCTAGGCATTTTAAATAGAAAAGTAAAATAAAAAAACAACAGATAAATAAAATAAAAATAGACATGCTGTCTGTCCAGTGAGCTGTGTTATCTGTCCTTCTCAGAAACCATGTCAACCTTCTTTCTATCTCCGCCCTGTTAACCAGATGCTCCTGCATCAAGCTCCTGGGGTAAAAGAATTTCATGGCTCCATTCCATGAGTTCCTCCACCGAATAACCAGCCTTCTGTATCTGTGTCGCGTCGAGCCATGAGCTGTCCTCCATTGGACGGTCTCTCCACTTGACGAGGTAACACAGATATTCCTTCCTGCGCGTCCTCTTGGCTATCTGGGTGCTGAGGATCCCTTCAATCTCATGGGTCCAGGCCGAAGGTAACTGTTTCTTCCAAGAACTGCCTCCAAATTGGGTGTCCCGTTCTGGCTGTACCGCACTATCATCCTCTGCTTGGGCATTATATGGGAACAGATCCGCCACATTGAAAATAGGTGATATGCCTATGTCAGGTGGCAGCTGAATCTCGTAAGCGTTGGCTGAAAATTTTCGTAGGATCTTGCATGGACCAATTTTCTTATATTTTAACTTATTATATGTGCCCTTAGGAAACCGTTCCCGGCGCAGATGCGCAAGGACCTCGTCTCCAACATTAAAATGCACCTCTCGTCGCTTTGAGTCTGCTTGCTGCTTGTATTTCTGTACGCTGTCCTGCAACCTTAGTTTGACTTTTTCATGAAGCTCGCTCATTGCTTCTGCAAAATCTTCCCCATCCGCGCTTCTCCGTTCCAGCTTTCCCAAATCTCGCAGTTCATGTATTCCCCGAGGATGCATGCCATATAAAATCTGAAATGGGCTAAATCCGGTGCTGCGATTGGGCGAATCATTATAAGCGAATTCTGCCTGGGCGAGAGCTCGGTCCCATATTCGTGAATTTTCTCCAGTCAAACTCCGTAATAAATTCCCCAAGCTCCTGTTCACCACTTCCGTTTGTCCATCAGTCTGTGGATGATACGCAGAGCTGAAATTCAATTGCGTGCCCAACTTTTTCCACATGGTGCGCCAAAAGTGCCCTGTGAACTTTACATCCCTGTCTGAAATGATAGTTCTGGGTAGGCCATGTAATCTAACAACTTCCGTGAAAAACAGGTGTGCCACGTACGTGGCGTCACTAGTTTTTCGGCAAGGAATAAAATGAGCCATTTTCGAAAATCTATCTACCACCACCATTACCGAATCATACCCCCGTTGTGTTCTAGGCAGTCCGAGAACAAAGTCAATGCTGACCGAGTCCCATGGCCTGCTTGGAACAGGTAGTGGTGTGTAAAGTCTAGTATTCTGACTGTGTCCTTTTGACAGTTGGCAGACTTTACACCTGCTTACAAATATTTGTACATCCCTGCTCATTTTAGGCCAATAATAAAAATGTCCGAGTTGCTCCAAAGTTTTGTTGATGCCAAAATGTCCCGCTAATCCACCACTATGCTTCTCCCGTACTATATTCTCCCTCATTGAACAGTCCGGGATACATAACTGCCCACCTCGGAACAATAATCCTTCCTGTAAATTATAGTCTAACCATGGGCTTGCGTTCCTCAATACGGGATTTTGGCAGGCTTCAAAAGCTTCCTTGAAATCTGTGTCCGTCTGATACAAATCTTTCAGATGTTCGAATCCCATCACCTGTATGCTACTTTCCTGTAAGAGCAAGGCTCTTCTGCTCAAAGCATCTGCCACTTTGTTGGCTTGCCCACTTATGTGTTTTAACACAAAAGTAAAACTCTGCAAGTATTCTACCCACTTGGCGTGCTTATGGTTTAACTTGTGCTGCTGCATTACATATTGTAATGCCGAATTATCAGAAAACAAAATGAACTCATTGCCCAGCAGGTAGTGTCTCCAATGTTTTAAAGCTTGGACCACTGCATAAAATTCCTTGTCATATGAGGAATATTTCTGCCGACTCTCATTTAGTTTTTCACTAAAAAATGCCACTGGTCTGTCTTCCTGACTGAGCATAGCGCCAATAGCTGTCCCACTTGCGTCACATCGAACCTGAAAAAGTTTATTAAAATCGGGCAGCCTCAAGATTGGCCTCTCCGTGATCTTCCGCTTCAAAAGCTGAAAACTGTCTTCTGCCGCCTTGGTCCAACAAAAAGGTTGACTCGCCTTTTTGATGGTCTCTAACATTGGTGCGCAGATTTCACTGAAATTTCTAATAAATTTCCGATAAAAACTTGCCAGTCCGTGAAAACTACGTACCTCAAATAAGCTCTTTGGTGACGGCCAATTTATAATTGCTGCAATCTTTTCCGGGTCCATCTTCAATTCATTTTCTACAACTACAAACCCCAAATAGACTAGCTCCTTCTGCAGGAAAGTGGATTTCTTTAAGTTTATCAGCAGTTTGTTCTACTGTAACTTCTCTAACACCTTTCGAACATGTTGAAGATGTTCTCCCTTCGTTCTGCTGAAAATCAAGATATCATCAAGATAAACTATCATGAACTTGCCAATAAATTCCTTTAACATCTCATTCATCAATCTCATGAAGGTACTAGGACTGTTGCTTAATCCAAATGGCATGACCAGCCATTCGTACAGTCCTTCATTGGTTTTAAACGCTGTCTTCCACTCATCTCCTTCCCTAATCCTGATCTGATGATAACCACTCTTCAGATCTATTTTTGTAAAATAAGCTGCCCCACTAAGACAGTCCATCATGTCGTCCATCCTGGGTAAGGGAAATCTGTATCGAATCGTGATTTTATTAATAGCCCGCGAATCTGTACACATTCGCCATTCTCCACCCTTCTTAGGTGCAAGTACTGTTGGTACTGCACAAGGGCTCAAACTTTCTCTGATCAGTCCCTTATCCAGCAACTCCTGCACTTGTTTGCGAATTTCTTCATTGTCTTTCGGACTCATCCTGTACGCTGCCTTGTTTGGCAAGCTTGCTCCCGGTATAAAGTCAATGTGATGGCTAATACTCCTCTTGGGAGGCAATTTATCAGGTAAATCATCAACCACAATGTCTTGGAATTCTTTCAACAGCTCCTGAATTTCTATAGGCAGTTCTGATTTTTCTGTGTTCAGCAACATCGGTTTTGTCCTCCTCACAATTGCATAATTGACCTCATTTTCCTCAATCTGCTTCACAAACTGTTTCCCTCCAATTAACAGTGCCTTTGTTCCACTCGGTTCCGCTGCATCCTCTTCCTTGATGGGTACAAGCGTATGTTTGATCCCATCTTTCACAAATTTATAACAATTTGTCTTTCCATCGCGTGTCACCCTCCGGTCATACTGCCACGGTCTCCCAAGCAGTATATGGCACACGTCCATTGGCATAATATCACAGACCACCGTGTCGTTATATTTGTCAATGTGAAATTCTACCTCGCACTGTTCATCAACTAATAACTGGTGGCCTTTCTGTAGCCACGACACCTTGTAAGGCGTGGGGTGTTTAAGCCGCTTCAGTCCCAACTTTTCCACCATTTCGGTGGCAACCAAATTGTCTGTACTTCCGCTGTCTATAATCAATTTACAACACTTCCCCTGTGATTTGCAAACTGTTCGAAACAATGCTTTTCGCTGGGTCTGTTCAGCCTTCTCTTTGGCTGGTTTCAACAACACCTTGTTCAAAATTAAAGCTTCCCCTGTTTCTGCCATGTTTTCTACCTCCCAGGGTTGTGCTTCAGCTTCCTCAGGCTGCACAACAAATGTTCCCCTCTGGCCAGCATGCTCAGCTTCTGGGCATTCGAAGGATCTGTGCCCCCACTTGTGGCACCTGTAGCACTGGAAATTAGTCCCTCTTCCGCGGCCATTTCCTCGTCCCCGCTGATATGGCCAACCTCCTCTGGTGCTTTCTCCCTTCTCTACTGTCCCTAAAGCTCTGGAACTGCTACCTTCTTCGCTGTTTGCGGCAGTTCTCCCTCTGCCGTAGGACTCTCCTCGTCCTCTGCCATTTCCTCTCCCTCTCCTGTTGTTCTGTTTCCTGTTGATTTTTTCCTCCGCCTTTACAACACTTTGAAAGGCTTCTTCAACACTTCGGGGAGAGAGAATGATGATCTCGTCCAATATTTACATCCTCAAGCCATTCGCGTACCTCGCTGTTTTTTCGGGAGTATCATCTGTATAACCAGCACGTAAATTTACACGATAAAACTCTTCTGTGTACTCTTGTACAGTCATACCTTTCTGGCTTAAATTCTGTACTCGCCGATAAAGTTCAACCTGGTAGTTTTTCGGCAGAAATCTGCCCTTCAGTTTTGCCACCATCCGTGGCCACTTTCTTATCAGCAACTTGTTCATTTGTCTCCTGTCCGCTTGGACACTATCCCACCATAAGAGGGCGTGCCCTTTTAATTTAGTTGCAGCAAATCTAACTCTTTTATCCTCACTGACTTCCTCATTTTCAAAATACTTATCTAATTCGCTTATCCAGTCCAGCAAGACATCTGCAGACAGACTGCCATCATAGTTGGGAATCTCCGGTTTGGGTTTGTTGCTGGCTAACAGAACTGATCGCAACAGCGTTAACTCTGGGGCTTCTTCTTCTGACCCATCTGTAAGAGTTGCTGCCTCATCTTCACTGTCATCCCCAAGTTCCAGGTCTCTTCGCCTACCCGCCTCCATTGCTTCCAAGCGAGCTGTAAGGATTCTCAGTTGTTCTCTCAATCCTTCGTCTGCTCCTCTGTGTGCACCTCTCCCACGTCCTCGTCTTTGTATTTCCATCTTCCTCTACTTCCTCAAAATGCTGCTCTGATACCACTTGATGGGGCCAGCCCACGTGGTCCCGCCATTTCAAAGCGGACGTGTAACACTCTTATGAACCAGACAATATTACAATTGATTTGGTAATAAATATGGATTGATTCACAATCACCTTGGCTTACGGCATGTACTGTGATGGTCTATCGGGCGGACAACTGTCCCTCCTCGAGATCTTGGAAAGTTGCCTCGGTTTGGGTTTTACCCTGTTCGCGCCCTTTGGTTAGTCATTGTTACCCTAGTCGTTTAGCTCTGCAGTCTCTGGCGATTTCTTTTGTGGCTACTGTAATGTCCGTGGTGAATATGTGAACCTTGCCTTCCCGTTCGACTGTGTAGCAAGCATTTGGTTGCGGTCGTGGTTACTATTATTACAAGTCTGGGCCTGTATGATTTCGACTGTCTGGTGTCGCTTTGGTAAGGTTCGAGCTATAGTTCTGTTTATACATATGTTTCCTCTGTCGTTTCGGTGTATTTTCCAGCTTTGATGTTTGTCACGGTGCTTTTAGTTCACTGTCTGTCGTTTCTCTCAAGAGTCCATGGTTATTCGAGAACTGTAAAATTAATGGAACATTGGTTACAGTCCCGGTTCGTCAGCTTCCAAGTTTGATGGGTTGTGTGGCTTACTCTGTTCGTCCCTCTGCTATCTTAGCCGGTAAGTTCCTGTTCTTTGCTAGACTTTGTTTTCGCTGTTTGTTTTGGGACTAATGGCCCGGCTCCTCTGTGAGCAGGGGTTCGTCCGTTTGAAGGGTTTGTTCTGCAGCTACGGCTCACCTTCAGGTAATGTTCCTTGTTTACTCTCTCAATAATCCCTTTCTATTCCTCAGCTTCTTGGTTTTCTTTGATGGATGGTAACTGACCCTTTCTCTATTCGTCCCTATGCAGATGGAGCCGTTCGTTGGGTCGAACACTTTGGTCTTCCGGCCAATCTGGATAGCATACAGGTAGAATTTTTCTTTACTTCGGCTGTACTAGGTTGGATTCTTGTATGGACTGTTGGTTTGTTTGTTGGGTACGATGTTGGGTAACTTCTTACTGCGGGCTTTTGTTCATAACCCTGTCAATCCCTATGCCTGTGAACTGGTAGGGTTTGAAGTTACGTTGAACAATAATTTGTAATGCTGAGATAGACTTTTAATAGCTATATTTATCCCGTGAATTTATGTGAAAAGAAATCTTGAATTGCCATTATGGTTTCGTTTGCATACCTTTGAACATGTATTTTCCTGAGACACTGTAACTGCGTGGCCTGTACCGGTTGGTGTCACCTTTCGTTTCTTTAATTATCTTCCCGCTCGGGTTCAAAATCTGTCATGAATATGTAACAATGTTTGCAACATATATTAAAATAAAAACACAGCGTTGAATTGCACAATCTTTGAGGACGCACGTAGGGACTGTTTGTGCACTGAAAAACAAATGAATATATTTCTTTCTGTTATTTATCTTTCCACTGTCGAACCCGTATTGGGCTTGTTTTTCTCCTTTTTGTATCACTGTTTCCAAACAGTTGGACAACTGTTGTTAGTTTTTCTGTTGTCAGTTACATCAGTTATTTCATATTTGAAACTTATTCATAACTAGCATGTTTTTCTTTGCTTGTATTTACAACAATATATAACTGTTCAGCAACGAATGATTCTAACTAACACTATTGTTCCTAATTAGAACTCATTACATTATTCTAGGCATTTAAAACAGAAAAGTAAAATAAAAAAACAACAGATAAATAAAATAAAAACAAACATGTTGTCCGTCCAGTGAGCTGTGTTATCTGTCCTTCTCAGAAACCATGTCAACCTTCTTTCTATCTCCGCCCTGTTAACCAGATGCTTCTGCATCAGTTTTCAGAGGGTGTTAATATAGAGTTTGGGGGAAGCATATTGTTAGAATCTACCAATGAAAATTTGGTGAGTTTCCGATGTCTCCAGGACCGTGAAAATTCACGTTAAATTTGAAAAATGTTAGGTTATGGTTTTGCAATATTCTGAGAGAATTGTTGATAATGACTCAGATTAATTTTTTGATGAGCATGCTTTCTATGTTGGGTTTGTTAAGTGTGGATACTAATATTGATAGACCTTTTAATTTGGATCTGAAACTCGCGTTTGATGAGATTTTTTCAGATCTCCCTGCGAGTAAACTCTGGTTTAATTCATGATTTTATTTCTTAACAAAAAATTATGGATATTGTGGGTAAATATAAAAATAACATCAAGGTTTCAGTGTTAAATCAAGGTGGACATGTAATTACGTCAAATGGGGGAAAACATAAATAATCTCAATGCAATGTTGCGGGGTCGAGTTTTAATGCTTTGAATGCAATCCTGTAGAAGTAGACCAGTAGAATTTAACCACAACTAAGTCGGAAGTCAACCTATCTTTCCATTTCCACAAGTCCTGTGAGCAATGTCCTGACCCCGATTCCGTATCGTCTACTTTTAAATAGCGAGGGGGTCGGAGTTATTTTGGAATTCAAAATGCAATCTCGTAGGGAATTTTGTTTAATAATCAATATAAAAACTCTATGTTTTCCTGTAACATTTACGACGAAAATTTTCAGGAATTTAACTCTCTAAGATTTGTGAAATTGGATGTATACCCTTACCAATACAAACCCAATGCACCTTCCCCATTTAAAAAACCCTACTTTCACTAGATATTGTAGGTATCCTTTTTTTCATAAGCAATTTTTATACCCCTTTATTTTGTTTCATTAACTTTGAGCTCCATTTTCTACACCTACTAATATAAAAACCCTTTACCTCCCTTTACATGTTCAATATATTGTGTCATTTTTTCCTCAATATATATCTCCCAAGATGAACGCGCATGGTATGGTATTTCTCCCTATTAAAGCCCCTGTGTACTAAAATGTGCCCTATAAGTCAATTTATCCTATTGTTTTCATCCAAAAAGTGCTAAGATAAACAACAAATTCTATAATGATCCTTTCTATATCACTAGCTCTTGCAGATGAAGCCACAAACTCCTTGAGTGAAAGGTCACTAATGATGAACCAACTCCCCTTTGAAAATCAATGATGCATGCTCTCAACTTTTGCTCTTCTGTTACACTAAATAATCTAGATAATCTCCACCTCAAGTCTTCTAATGAACCATCTTAACTAATATTTCCTCAACTTCATTAGCGAGCTTAATTGGTTGTGATTCCTTGCATTTTTCCATGGTTCCTACCATGTCCTCCTCAATTCCTTCATAAAATTTATATAGCTGATCTTGTAGGCATTATAAAAAATATTCCTTCGTGAATTGTTTCCAACAAATCTAGCTTGTAAATGTCATCAAAATATTCCTTGGAATATTGCATGGAACAATCTTCTTATACTTGAGTTTGTTGTATGTTCCTCTATTGAATCTATAATTCCTCATAGTATGCCAATACCATCTATCCTTATTTTAAAATATTCAATATCCTTCCAAAATATGTCCTGATCTTGTAGATATTGTATGCATATTTCTTTATGAAATGTTTCAACAAATCTAGCTTCTAACTATTATAAAAATCTACCTTGAAATCTTACATGGACTAATTTTCTTATACTTGAGTTTGTTGTATGTTTTGCTATTGAATATGTATTTCCTCAAATATGCTAGTGAATACCATCTAGCCTTGTTTGAAAACCTTCCATATCCTTACAAAATATGCCCTCATATTATAGTCGTCATTACTCTGTTGTAACTTCCTTAAATTATTCATGAATTTCATACACACTCTTAGTAAAATTGTCTACATCATTTCTCATTTTAATATATA
The DNA here is from genome assembly GCA_031772625.1 of Pinus tabuliformis. Classification (NCBI taxonomy): domain Eukaryota; kingdom Viridiplantae; phylum Streptophyta; class Pinopsida; order Pinales; family Pinaceae; genus Pinus; species Pinus tabuliformis. Next base: position 841,900,972 of record CM062815.1, read on the forward strand.
TTTCTAGCAACTTACCCAGTTCCACAACACCCTTTGGAGACCTTCATAAACTACCTAAAATGGACTTCTACCAGTGGATCTATTCATTGAATTGTTGTAAGCAAGTTTAGCTTGGGTTAAGGCCAAATTATATTAACCTAGTTTGTCTCTAATCAAACTTCTCAACAAATTTCTAAGACTATGATTAACCACATCTAGTACCAATGACCTAGTTTCTCTCAAATCAAACTTCTCAATAGATTACGACTCTGGTTAACCACCTCAGTTTAATCTATCTATGCATGATACACTAATTTATATTGCACATGAAACCCATCCTCTTCCAAAGAGTTCTCCAAAAATGTTTGAGGAATATCTCATTTCTGTTTGAAGTGATACTCGTTGGTTGTCTATGTAACCTCACAACCTCTTTAGAAAACAACAGGGCGACATGAGTAGTGTCATTAGACATCTTGCGTGGCGTGAAGCTTAACATTTTAGAAAATCTATCCACTATAGCCAACATTGAAGCATCACCTCTCAATCTCTTGGGAACCCCAACAATAAAATTGGCACTTTTGTCTTCCCATGGATTCTTGGGTACTTATAAATCATTGTTTTAACTCCTTTTGAACAATTAACAAATTCTTGTAGTACTGAACAAACTCCTAAGTGACTTCTTTATTGATATTGAACCAAAAATATCTTTCATCCACTAAACTTTTAAGTTATCTTATCCACTCCAAAGTGTCCACCTAAAACTCTTCTATATATAGTGACCTTTTGATTCTCAAACAAAAATCCCTCTTAAATATGGAAATCTAATCTTGTATCCTATACATGATTATTTACAAATTCTCGATGCCTCTGTAAAATCTATATCTTCTACCTACACATCCTTCATGTTATCCAAACCAAGTAACTTGATAACACCTCCACTCGTTTAGCAGGCTTGTAATTCAGTTTGTATTAATTGTTTATGTACTGCGTAAACATAAATTCAATTTGGCAACCAATAATATCTACATCTCTTTATATATAAACCAAATACTTTTCCCTTCGTCATTCAAATTCTCGTTAAGGAATGCTATTGTCTTACCAAGGAAAGCAAATTGATTCGACGTATCAAGAGATTCATTCGTACTCAACCGCTGAGAAGCACCTTGCAACTAAATTATTTTTTCTGCAAAATGTTGCTCGTTCTCAAGATTTCAGTTTCCAGTGGGCCCTCATTTAAGATATTCACATGGTGACCAGCACTCCAATTAAATGCTCCGTGGTCAGATATTCATTGCTCATCTACGTTCAATTATATTCTCTTTTGTACGCAACTGTTGTAAAGAAACCTGAGTGTAGAGGGGGTCCACTTGCTTACAATATACTTTATTTTCTTGGTTCTAGTTGAGATCGTACTTAATAATTTATTTTCTTGTTTCAATTGATTTTTATGGAAGTTTTTATTTAGTGGAGGAATTTTCTAGACGGTCAAAAGTGGTTGGAATTCGGGCAAATTTTTTTTAAAAAATCTTGCACCGGCAGTGTTCGAATCATGTTTTTGATGGTGGAAATGGATTCAACCCCATCGAAAACCTCCTATGCAAAAAGAATTTGATAGTAGAATAATCCCCATAAGAAAATGTTACTAGTTCAAATCCCATTGGTAAAAACACAACCATGTTAAGGGTTGATGTGGCTCAGGGCAATTGTGATCTGGTTTAAATTTGAAGACTTAAAAGCTCATGAATCTTGGTTACTCAAGTTATAGGATATGCTTACCAGTGATCTTAAGACTCACAATACCTAACAAACAAAAATATAAAATATTAAAATAAAAAATGTGATTAAATATTTTTGGAATGAAAATAAGCAATGAAATATAGAAAGTAGAATTAAATTACATCTAATATGAAAGAATGGTAAATGTTAAACATATCATATTTTCATTTATGAAAGAGGTTTTATGAATTGGTTGAGCACTAAGAAGGTTAGGTTGCATAATTTTGAAAAATTCTTCATAAGTTATCAATCAAGAATAGAGGTAATAAAATATTCAAAGTTGTGCACAATATCCACCCCACCCAACGAATACCACCATTTATTTGTAAAATTTTAGAAGTAATAATCAAATGTTTACATGAAAAACAATATAATGGAAATAGCTTTAAGGGTTCCACTAACTATGGCATCTCTTGACTTATGCTCACTATTGGCCCTGTGGGGCATCTCATATCTTCGGTTTGACTTCAGGGACTAAGTAACTATGTTGCATATTACACTTCTTTTATGGTTCTTTTAGGTAGGGTTTGTATATAACTACTACAAGGTGCAAAACTATATAGCTGATTTATAATATATGGTTGTTACAAAGTACAAGTTTTACAATTTGTATTTCTTTTTAGAATTAATTAATTTTTATTGTTTATATTCAATTTATTTATCTCATGACATTGTAATGTTTCACAATATGATATTTAATGCTAGTGAACGGGTAATATAATATGACACATGTAGCAAAAAATAATTAAAAATATAATTCGTGAGATCTTATTTAGTACATTTATATCTATTTTCACTTTACAGAATATATATACAATGCATGTTAAATTGTTCTTAGAACATTAATTTTGCAACATTTTTAACAATAACTACCATATATTCAAAAATGGTGTGAAGTAGAATATATGACAAAGTTACAACAACATTTTTAGACACTCATTATTTAAATTAAATAAAGTTTTGCCAAATCGCATATCTATATGGAGTAGTCTTTAACGCGACTTTTTGAAAGTTTTTCCGGCGATTTTTTCCGGTGAAAATCCGGCAGTAATTTATTGGAATCCAAGTTTGATAGTTAATTTCTGCACAATGAAACCATCTCAGGGGTTTTTCAGGGTGCTGAATCCGAATATGCAGTTAAAAAACCATTTTAACTGCAACAAATCATGATTTCATCTCAATTTCTTCCGCCGGATTCCGTCACCGGAATCTCAAAAAGTCGCATTATAGACAACTCCTATCTATATAGCACTGTAAACTAAATTATCCATTAATTATATGTGTGATTTTTGTTAAAACTTAGATTAATTACAAAGTGTCAAGTTTGAATATATATGAGGCTATGAGAATCATCTCATATTCAAACTTTTAAATAACTGTTTCTAGATTTTTATCATTAGTTAAACATGTTTTAAATGTCAAGTAAGTTGCTTCATCATTCTATACGTTTATTTCTTTATGTCATTTACTATGATAATCATTCTATATTTTAATGCTAGTGAAGGGTAAACATTGAAATAATTGTTTCTAAATTTGTATCATTAGTTAAACATGTTTTAAATGTCAAGTAAGTTGCTTCATCATTCTATATGTTTCTTTCTTTATGTCCTTTACGATGATAATCATTCTATATTTTAATGCTAGTGAAGGGTAAGATAATATGATACATGAATGATTATATGTGATAGCAAAAAAAAAAGTAAAATTATAATTCTTGAGATCTTATTTAGTAAATTTAGATCTATTTTCATTCTTAAGGTTTTACAAAATTATATATACAATGAATGTTAAATTGTTCTTGTAACATTGATTTTGCAACATATTTAACAACAACTACCATATATTCAAAGAATGTTGTGAAGTGGAATAGATGACAAAGTTACAACACCATTTTTAGACACTTGTTATTAAAAATAAATAACATTTAACTAAATCAGTTATCTTTATAGCATTTTACACTAAATTATCCATTAATTATATGTGTGATGTTTGTTAAAACTTAGATTAATTAAGAAGTGTCAAGTTTGAATATATATGATGCTATGAGAATCATGTCACATTCTAACTTTGAATTAATTGTTTCTAAATTTTTATCATTGGTTAAACATGTTTTAGATGTCAAGTAAGTTGCTTCATCATTCTATATTTTTCTTTCTTTATGTTGTTTACTAAAAATTTCTTGTAGTCTAGTGCTTACACATGAATCTAGTCTTTGATTTGAATATTTATTACTTATAACGGACAAATGTGAAATTGATTTTATTTATAGATATCTCTAGGTTATTATTTCTTTTTTCAAATATTTCAAAATCTCAATGATTAAGAAAATGTCATGCAATATAATTTGCACATAGCCAAATAAAAGAATTTCTCCTTTTAAATCAAAATCTAAATTTCATCCCTTATATAAACGATATGTTATTATGAAATATCATATTTATATGGAAAATGAAAAACAAATAAATTTTTAGTACAAAGTTAAGTCTAATTCTTTTTTTTTGGTCAAGTAACAAAGGATCTTTATATTAACCGAAATAAGAGTAATACATATTTTACAAGGTAAACCAAGCATCCTTGCGTTTACCCAAAATGTTCCTCAAGTCCTAACTAAAGCGGAAATGGCTTAAAACCATTAAAAATTTGGAACCATCCCCTTAAATTTGGAATCATCCCCTTAAACGGGAGAGAAGATTAACACAAATAAATCACATGCTATCAGAATTCTAAATAATTACATTTGCTACCAAGAAAACCGGCGGGTCCACAATCTGGTGCAATGTCCTCCCACTGTGCTCTCTGAACCCTGATCACCGATCGTCCGGAGAACCAGTGATCAACATTTAACTTTGAAATGAAAAAACTCATCATTTAATCACTGTGTCGCATATCCTCCACTGCTCTCAACCTTTCCCATTGCTCCATATCTTTGTCCGCCTAACAGAGACGGTCCTCAAATAGTTTTCCTAGGGGTAATAACTCCCAGACGTGCCGGGTGTCCCTTTCCTTATTAATCACTCCGTTCGCCAAACGGTCTGCTACCATGTTAGCTTTTCTCTTCACATGGACAACGCTTACAGTCTTTAAGGTTTGCAGGTGGGAGTAAATAAGTTGAAAGACTTGCGAGAGCCTCAAGTGTTTCAACACTTTATCCGGTGATTACCATTGCAAATTTTCTTGGCCACTCTAATAATCAGTTCCGAATCTGCTTCAATGATGATATTATATGAATCTGAATCCACCAATATTTCCAAGCATTGCTTTAGGGCTATGAGTTCTGCCATGTTATTAGTGGCCTTCCCCAAGTGGCCATGAAAGATCTTCTTTATTTTCCCCTGTTCATCTCTTATAACACCTCCAAAACGAGCTAACCCTGGGTTGCCCTTAGATGCACCATCTATATTGACCTTTAAGAAACCATGAGGAGGAGGCTTCCAAATATTTATATCTGAATTTATTTGGCTCACTCCCTTGATAATTGCCTATGGGCTTATGGATTGAAGACCCAAATGTAGTAGAATACTCGCATCGTGGGGCAGAGGAGGGTCCTTAAGAAGATTCCTCAGCAAGCTATTGACTGTATCTTTTAAGTTGCCTTAAAATTTGGTCAATTATGTGTTAGGGTTTGCTAGCTTTGTTCTTGAATATCCAACTATTGCGTTCTTTCCATACATTCCAGATGACAAGCCTGGAACTAGGGTCCAGGCTCTATTAATAATTTCGTTCCTCGAGAAGTTTTTCCTCCAATTCTTCAAAGTTTTGGAGATGCTGAGTCTTTCCCTATCAGTATACCTAAAGATTATTGCCACCCAGTCCCACACAATGGAGGTGAAAGGGCAAAGGTTAAGAAGGTGATCCATTGTCTCCTCTTGAGAGTTGCAAAGGTAGCATTTGGATGGTCCAGTGAAGCCTTTTTTCAAGAGATTCTCCCAAGTTAAGATTTTTCTTTGATGAACTAGCCAAATAAATAATTTTATTTTCATCCAGTGGGGGCTCTGCCAAATATTCTTCCAAAATTGATCAGGATTGGGATAGTTAAATCCTGTTACTACCTATTTAGCTTCTTTGAGGTTAAAGTTTCCTTCAGTGTTCTTTCCCCATCTTAGTTGGTCAGGCAAGGCGGATACCAAAATCCTTCTATGCTCTAGTTCCTATGTAAGAGAGTCTACCTGGGCTCTCAGAGGACTCTCTTCATTGTGGCCTAGATCCTGCCAAGTTCTCCATTTTTCATTGTTCCTTTCCTGGTTCCAGAAGTCTTTCACCATAAGTATACCTTTGTTGTCTGTGTCATTCTTGAGAGCTGTTAATTCATCCTTATACAAGTTGGGTTCCTGCTAGCCATTTGTCCTCCAAAAATCGTGCTAGATTCCCAGCTCGAATTTCCCAAAACTATGTTGTTGAACAATAATTTTGTTTTCCCAGGAAAGGTTCCAAATATGGGAGCCCTTAATGTTCCCTGACATTCTAATATGATCTTTCTCCTGCCAATTCTTGGCATATTTTTGTTTCCAAAGCTTATCCCAGGGATTTTATGATTCCTTGATCCATCTCCACTAGAGTTTGGCTCTCAAAACCTTGTTGATGGTTTCAAGATCATGAAGCCCCAAGGCACTGTGGCTCTTGGGTTTGCAGATTTTATCCCAGGCTACTAAAGTGCATTTATTTTTCACTTCTCCTTTGCCCCATATAAATTCCCTTTGTATGCTCTTGATCTGCGGCATGACTCCTTTACAAGCAGGAAGAGTAGAGAACATGTATATGGGAATAGCCTGCAGTATAGCCTATGTGAGCACAAGGCGCCCTGCCAAGTTGAAAGACCTGCAAGTCCATTTTCGGATCTTGTCCTGCATTTTATTTATAGTCGGCTCCCACACTTCCTTGCTAAGAGGTTTATCTATGAGAGGTATGCCCAAATACTTGGAAGGTAGTTGGTCCCTTTGAAACCCAAGAATTCTGCTGATATTTCTTTGAATAGCAATGTCAATGTTAAAGAAAAAAACTTTTGATTTGCTGAGGCTCACCTCTGTGCCAGCAGCCATAGCAAAGTCATTCAAAATTTGTTTGATCGTTCTGGCTTCCCTAACTGTGGGTAAGCCCTGCAGCATTGTGTCATCCACAAATTGCTGATGTGTGTTTGCCTCTCCATCCAATGTGAGTTTGATGCCCTGGATTCTTCCTTCAACATTAGCTATTTTAATCACTCTACCAAGCCCTTCCATCATGAGAACAAAGAGGAAGGGTGAGAGTGGATCCCCTTGTCTGAGGCCTCTGGAGGGTGTGAAGAGTCTTGAAGGAGCACCATTAAGCAGGATGGAGAAACTAGTTGTGGTAAATAGTGCCATAACCCATCTTATCCAATTTTGGTCGAAGCCATAGGCTTTTAGAACTGCCCTTATATAAGACTAGCTAATCTTATCATAATCTTTCTCTAGATCTAATTGAATGATCATACCAGCTTGTTTGTCGTTTTTGAGCGAGTGTACCACCTCATGAGCTTGGATAATATTATTGAGGATTTGTCTTCCTTCCACATAGCATGTTTGCTCCTCTGAGATGAGAGCTGGTAAGAGTGGCTTGAGCCTATTAGATATCACCTTGGAAATGATTTTATACACCACATTACATAGAGCTACGGGTCTGAAGGCATCTGGAGTCATGGCATTTTCCTTTTTTGGGATCAAAGCTATGAAGGATGCATTGAATGCCTTCAGAACCTTTTTGGATCTTCTTGAGTCTTCCACCACCTCAAGGATGTCCTGTTTGACTATTTTCCAACATGCTTTGAAGAAGTCTACATTAAAACCATCCAGGTCTGGAGCTTTTCAAAATAGATTTTCAATATGTTTAATTCAAATTATTTAACTAAGAAAGGAAACAAAAAATTCCTTTCAAAAATTGTGATTTTTCTTTTAGTTTTTTTTAATAATATTTTTAAAAAAATATAATGAATAAATATATTTTCAAACCAACATCTACTTTTATAAATTCATTTTGATTAAGTACTTAAATCACTTTAAATTCTAAGTATATGCTATATGAGGAGACAAGAGACATTAAAATTATAAATTTTTCATGATAAAAAATAATATAAAACAAATTTCATATTTGAAAATTTAGGTGATATATATTTCACTCACCATTTACCATTTAAAAAATTAAATTAAATTAAATATGTTTAATTTCATAAAAAAATTAAGTTATCATTATATTAATTGTGTTTGGTTAATTCTTTTTACATAAAATAAAAATCTTATTATTTTAATTAAAAATATAAATATTACATAAGGACTTTAAACTTTTAATTCATAAAATTCATAAAATGATAAATTTACTCGCAACGATCTTCCACTGCGCATATATAAATATTTGTAAAATAACGAATTTTATTGTTTCAGACCAACTGAGGTTAACCAATTTAGACTAAGTCAAGTCCTCATATAGGTAGATGTGTATGCCTCTAATCCATCCTCTATTTTTAAGGATCATATTCTTATCCTCTATACCCCTCATGATAACTCTTACATGTCTATCTATTCCTCCCTCGACCTTCTTTATGATCCTGCTTGCTTGATGAATACACCATCTCCACTTCAATTGATAGTTAAGGAATTCCCTTGCTAAGATGTCGGTCCTTTCATTTTCCCTCTAGTCCTTAAACCCTTTGATAATTATATTTAGAGCCTTTCCGTGCTTATCCTGTTCTTATTTTATTTTAATTTTGATTTGCTTGTCAATGATTCATTTTTTATTGTTTAATGACCTACTTACAACTTGCGACCATGATTTAGCCTCTTCTATTCGTTCATTTATTTGATTTTCTTTAATTTCCAATTCGGCCAATGCTAACTAAATCTCCTTTATTTGTGTTGTGTCCTCTTCTTTTACCAATTCTAACTTCTCAAGGTTGATTACCCTTATCTACTCTAATTCTTGTTTCAAGGCAAGCACTTCTTGCTGCCCTTTTTCAATTTTACCCTGCATGTTTGCGATTTGTTCTTTAAGATATTTACTTTCCATCTTTATTCTGCCCTTTAATTTCACAATTTCATTTACTTTGTTGCCTTCATACCACTTATTCGCTTCTAAAATTTCAAGTCTCCTTTTCATGCTCATGAGCTCTTCCACATATAGTCTTGATGACCACATTATTGGTGTTGATGTGGGACTCTATAGGCCTTTGTTGACATGTTTATTTTCTTTTTTTGTCTTCTTTTTTTGCTACAAAACCATCTGTTTTTTTCATACTTGATTTGAGCCCCTTAATAGCTTCTCTTTTCCCTACACTAGTTTGAGAGGCCTTGTTGGATATGCTGTTTACTTTTGGCAAGATCATTACACATTTTTTCTTAGGGGTTTTCATTAGTTTTCGTATCTTCCTACACCTTAAATCCCCTTATATTGTTTTTCATTTACAAAAACCAATCTCTCATCTATGTTGTAGGTTCTCTTCTGAAGAGAATTTTTCATAGAAGAACCCCATGATCCTGTTGAATCCTCCACTGTTATGGCAGGGTGAGGAAATGGAGATTCATTAATGAGTTGAAGGTGTTGTTTCTATTAAGATTTCCCACCTACTTGATTCAAAAGGTTTAACAATGGAAGTGAACCCTTCACTTGAGATTGCAAACCACCGTTGTACCCTACCCCCCCAGAGTAATCGAATAGTTTGCAACTTTGTTTCCTATTGTGTTAAGGAGTGGTATTTGTGTCTCCTCTATGTTGAAATCCTCTCTCAACAATGGAAACCTTTCCTTTGAGTCCTCCTCCAGATTAACCATCATATTTGTTTTATTGTGTTTTGTTTTGGTTTTATATTGGTCACAATTAATGTTTTCCAGTTTAAATGAAATAAACACAACCCAAATCTGTTGGCTGGTTGGGGCCTGACCCAGGTTTGGAGTTAATTAGCCAAACAAATCCCTATACTACTAGCCCTTTCGGCAACAATCCGCGGAGCGTGGACTGAGATCTCACCTGAAGTAGTATGGTGGGGGAGGGTGTTGGAACTGGGTTTCCGCACCCTTGAGATGTTTGAAGGTTTGATTCGGTCCAACTACTCATCCCTACGCGCAGGTTGCTTTGCGCACTTCCCTAGCCTTCCCGCCCTGATATACTTGCCTTCGTGTAGTCCTAACCAAGGGTTGTGGCGCTTCCGCGTTGTTGGAGTAGCGCTTTGCACTATTTTGCTGTTGGAGTAGCGCTTTGCACTATTTCCCTAAGTTGCACCTAAGAACTTACCTATCTCCCTACACTAGTTAGTTATCTTCGCGTAAATGGATGTCTTACGTTATATTTCGTTATACAGCATATTCATATGATTTCAGGAAAAGATACACAGAAATATGATAGAACTTATCTTTATTGATGTTTCCAATGGTTATACACTCGACCTGCCCTGCGCACTCAGCCGCAGGGGTTTGCGCACTCAGCTGCGGACTACTAGGCCTCTACACTCTCAGCTGCAGAGCCTTCTCCTACTCTACGACCCAAAAACACACTTTATACTTCGACTCAATCTCTTAGACTCATCATGCTTCTATTCTTTCTATTAGCTATATGTTATCTTCTACACTTAGAGCCTCGCTCTATTCATACAATCCCATGGTCCGTGGACCATAGGTAGGTCTATCAAGTCGACATTACATTACAAAAACAAGGGCAGACAACCCTGTGACTCTATTATGACTTCACGCTCTGCGCCCACAATTTGCAGAGCTTTTACAAAGGACTTGGTCAAAACATGGGCTTTAAGCCCCAAAACATGCCTTGGGGGGATTCCATGCCCAACAGGCCACTATCACAAACATCGTGACTCACCCTCAAGTCACTTTGTCGGTGCGGAGATCTTCACGCGGAGTCCCTCCAACTCTGTCTGAACCGTTGCAAGGTCGGCAGTGCACTGAGTGATTGCCTGCTGGATTTCCTGTATGCGTTGTTCTAAGACCACGGTGTCGGAACTACTTCCCTGCATTTGTTATTGCGTCCCCTGCATTTGTGCGAGCTTGCCTTAAACTATTGTCGTGATGGTGAAGGCCTTGTCAATCTAAGGCTAAACGTGCACTTTCAAGACTACTTCTTTGTGTTATGCTGCATTCACCTATTCTTTCAGCGCTTTGGCCTGTTGCATCCACACAAGCCTCTGGGTGAGGGCCACCATTTGCACAGTCCCTGAGCGCTGGATGTTGGGGTCCTCCCGCAGATTCGTGATGATCTCAAATGACTCCTCCAACATTCTAGTGCAGTCCCTTACTGCACTGCCAATCTCTTCCAGCCCTAATGTAATAGCACTGGCGCGCTATTCTCTTACTTCCAAAGGGGTGGACAACTGCGACTTCAACCGCAACTTTGCGATCTAAAGGTTCAGTTCCAGTTGAACCTTAGTCATTTCTTCTCGCACCCAGTTGCTAACCTGTGGATGTGCGCCTTTGCTGGTGTGTCTTCTAGGATGTTCAACTCAGGGACGCTTTGATAGGCTTCTTCCAGTACCTATACCAACTACCGATTCTGCAACACCACTTCGTCGTGCTGCAAGGTCAACTACTCCCTGTTGATCTTTTGCTCGCTTAGTACTTGTAGCGTGCGACTTTCCCTAGCCCGCAGTTCTGCAGTAATCCCATCCTGCAGAATATATAACGTCTCTTGCAGGAGTGCAGCCATGTTGATCCTGATACCCTTCAGTGTGCTAATTGTAGGCTTGTCGGCCTCATTTGTTGTCACCAGTGCCCCTTCCGGCAGCACTATTGTATTTGTCGTTTGAGCAAGCAGCATCTGCTCTGTTGTAGTTGTCCCTATTGTGAGGCTGGTCGAAAGGGTACCAGACTAAGGACTGCACACCTGCAACTCCTGTACCTGTGCTCTAAGAGACCCTAACACAATCTAATTCTCTTGCATCAAATTCTGGAGGGCCTCGGAGATGACATCGTAAACTGTCTCGCTGATGTCGTGCAGATCACCTTTAGTAAGGGTGATCAGGTCAATAGACAACTTTGATGCCTTGACCTTCTTGCACGGCCCTATCCACTCGATCGAGCGCTAGTGCTTCAGTTGTGTTGACGCGGTTTGTGGGTCTGCCTCTCCCTCCTCTTCCTCTGCTTCCTGCCCATGCGAAGGTGGCTTTCGTCCCTCGCATGCCTTCTCGGCTGCCTCCTATGCTACTGCTGCTGCTGCGGCCTTTTTCTATTCTGTTGTTGTATGTGCAGCGTCCTGCGCTTCCTGCGCTCCTACTGTCGCTGCCTCCTTCCTTCTCTTCTCTGCCAACTGTGTCATGCGCAGTTTGGCCTCCTATTTCTTCTTTTATGCCGCATACTTCTCCATTACTGCGATGTCTGAGGCACGCCACTCCAGCGGCCACGTCTCTAGTACATCAAAGATTACATTGCGTGGCTACAAAGGGTAGCTCGCTCCATTTCTTAGCCAAGTCCTTGCGTGCTCTAATGTATATGTTGTGGAGGTCTGCTTTAAACTCTGCAAAACTTGCAGGCTGTTGTAGACAATGGGTGATAGTCGTAGCTTGCAGTTAATCCCCATTCTAAGGTTCATTAACATGAATACCCAGAATATCTTACTATCACAGATCCGGTTTTCATCCTTTGTGGCCCATAGTGAAGCGTACTTCACGGCCTCCAGAAAATCCCTGTCAATTTTGGGGAACTAACTGTCCTCTGACAATTCCCCTGACACGAGCACTATGGACAGCAGAAGCCATGCATAGTGGAACATTTTTCCTTGTTCCTGAGCCTCGCGACAATTTTCCAAGAACTCCTTGCAAAGGAACTCAGACCAATTAAATTGGACCCCCTCCGCGCACTACTCAACAAGTGCTACCACCGACGCAGGTACTGTTATGCTCTTAACCTGCAAAGTAATACCCAAACACAGAATATGCGAAGAAAAGATACCCAGAACACAGAATAGCGATGATTTTATTATTCAAAGAGCAATGTTCACATGCCTCTTTGAGGGGGCAACCTCCAATAGAGCAGAGCTCGATTACAAAATAAGACACCATACTCCTCGCAGGGAGTCTCTATCCTTTATATATGACTCATACATGCAATACCACGGGCCAATACCATGGGTTTTATTAATACCATCTATCTAATACTACTGTCCATTTGCAACTAACTGTGGTCCCGTCATTAATTGCGGGTTAACCACTTACAAATATTAATATGGGCTTTATTGACTCTTGACTATGACGTGATCCCATGACATAAATAAGGGGGTTAGGGTGGGACCCTAACATGCCCTCCCCCTTAAGACTAGCCTTGTCCTCAAGGCTGAAGCTGCGGAAACTGCTGAAGAATCGTGGTTGGTTCCCATGTTGCATCTTCCAGAGAGGTGTCTTTCCATTTGACGAGGACTTCCATAATCATGCGGTCGCGCAGGTGCTTGTCCCTTGTGTCTAGAACCTGTTCGGGTTGAAGCCAGATTGACCCTTCTTCGTCCAATTCAGGTAGACTGGTTTGAACTCGGCAATTGTTCCCAATCACTTTCTTGAGGCACGATACATGGAAAACTGGGTGGATTTTTGCTGTAGGTGGCAAAGCCAACTTGTAAGCCACTTCTCCAATGCACTGAAGTACTTGGTATGGTCCGTAGAATTTTGGAGAGAGCTTTTGAAAACCCTTGTCTTTGAGTGATGTTTGCTTATATGGTTGCAGCCTCAAAAAGACCTGATCCCCTTCTTGAAATTGGCGCTCTGAGCGATGTTGGTCGGCCTGTTGCTTCATACGATTCTGAGCTTGATGAAGATTCTCGCAAAGATGGGCGAGCATGGTTGCGCGGTGTTGTAGGAGTTGATCCACGGCTTGTACTTTAGAGCACCCTGTGAGATAAGAAGTAGGGGAAGGCAGAAGTTGACCATAGACTGCTTCATAGGGAGTCATTTTGGTGGTGGCATGATAGTTGGTGCTATACCACCATTCAGCCAGAGGTAACCACTGTACCCAAAGGTGTTGCTTTTCTGAAGTGAAACACCTAATGTAGGTTTCTAGACATTTGTTGACGGCTTCGGTTTGACCATCTGTTTGCGGATGATATGAAGTACTGAGTTTGAGTTGAGTGCCTTGTATTCTGAAGAGTTCCTGCCAAAAATTACTGGTGAAGATCGGGTCGCGGTCGGACACAATAGAAGTGGGCATGCCATGCAATTTGAAGATCTGATCCATGAAAGTTTGAGCAACCAAAGTTGGTGTAAACGGTTGGGGTAGGGCGCAGAAATGAGCATACTTCGACAATCGGTCCACAACCACCATGATGACTGACTTGTTCCCAGACTTTGGAAGACCTGTAATGAAATCCATGGAAACCTCCGTCCAAATTGATGCCGGAATGGGCAATGGTTGTAATGTGCCTGGTGTGTTGATGGTCTCCCCTTTGTGGCGTTGACAGACATCACATTCTGCTACGAAAGTAAGGATGTCCTTTTTCATGCCGGTCCAAAAAAATGATCTTCTGGTGCGAGCATACGTCTTCTGAAAGCCCGAATGTCCTGCAACGGGAGATGAGTGCAATTATGCCAAAATGCGACTTTTGAGGGTGGATGTTGGTGATATTACGACTCTGTCCTTGTAGCGAAGAATATCATTCTGCCACGAGTAGCCCTTGCTGGAATTAGGATCTACCTGCAATTGAGAAATGAGTTGGGAGAGCCCGGGGTGTGAAAACCATTCCCTGCGAGCCTCTTCAATCCAGTCTGGAATGGGGAGGGAAATTGCGAGCAGAGTACTTTCCTCCTCAAATTGGCGCGACAATGCATCTGCTACACTATTGTCTTTCCCTTTCTTGTAAATGATCTCATAATCATATCCCAGCATTTTGGCTAACCATTTATTTTGTTGTGGGGAGGATAGGCGTTGCTCCAAAAAATATTTAAGACTGTGATGATCTGTGCAGATTTGGAAACGTCACCCCAATAAGTAAGGTCGCCAGGTCTCGACTGCATGTAAGATGGCCATCATTTCCTTCTCGTAGGTAGATTGGCCCAGATTCCTCCCACTGAGTTGTTGGCTGGTGAAGGCCAATGGTCGTCCTTCCTGCATTAAGACCGCTCCAATACCTGTACCCGAAGCATCACATTCAATGAAAAAGGATTTGGTGAAGTCAGGTAGTGCTACGACGGGAGTGGAACACATGGCATTTTTGAGAGCGGTAAATGCCTGTTGTACTTCCTCGTTCCAGAAGAATGAATTTTTCTTTAGGAGTTGAGTGAGGGGCTTTGCTATGCGGCCATAGTTGCGGACAAATTTACGATAATAGCCTATTAGACCCAAAAATCCTCTCAAGCTCTTCAAGGTCTTAGGTTGAGGCCATTCTTGCCTTGCCTGGATCTTTTTGGGGTCCACCTTGACACCTTCACGCCCCACAATGTGGCCCAAATACTCAACTTCTTCCATGCCAAACGAACACTTAGAAATCTTGACAAATAATTTATGCTGGCGGAGCAGTTGCAAGAGTAGATCTACATGTTGAAGATGTGCCGCCCAAGTGCCACTATAGATGAGGATGTCATCGCAGAAGACAAGGACAAATTTTCTGAGATATGGTTTGAGGAGGTGATTCATAAGGCTCTGAAAAGTAGAGGGGGAATTACAGAGACCAAATGGCATGACCAGGAACTCATAATGGCCTTCATGAGTTCTGAAGCCGTCTTGGGAATGTCGACTTCCTTCATGCGAATTTGGTGGTAGCCTGAGCGAAGAGCCAACTTAGTGAAAAATTGAGCCCCATTGAGTTCGTCCAGCAAATAGTCAACCACCGGGATGGGAAATTTATCTTTGACTGTCAACTTATTGAGGGCCCTGAAGTCGGGACACATCCGCCACCCCCCATCTTTCTTGAGGACCATGACCACTGGGGATGAATAAGGACTAATGCTGGGACGAATGACACTTGCTTCCAACAATTCCTTGATGATTTTTTCTATTTCATTCTTTTGGGTGAACGGATATCTGTATGGCCGCACATTTGGGGGTTGGGCCCCTGGAACCAATGTGATGCTATGATCATGTTCCTCTCGCGAGGGTGGAAGCTCATGAGGCTTATCAAAGACCGTCCGATGTTTATTTAAAATCTGTTGCATCTCAGGATGAATTGGCAGAGACATGGTTTCGACTACCTGGATGGCATTAAATTGAGCTACCACTCCATGATGGCCCTTTTTTAACAATTTTTCCATCCTATGCGAGCTGATGATAGAGGGGGCTCCCGCCTGTAGTCCACGGAGGGTATGTGTGGAGTTTTTCTGCTTAAAACTCATATATAACTCCTGGAAATCCATTGTGATTGGCCCCAGAGTGCGGAGCCATTCCGCGCCTAGGAAAATGTCGCAACCCCCCATGTGTATTGCAAACATGTGGGTTTTCAACTGATAATCCCCCATTTGAAGTTTGAAATTTTCACAACGGCCTTCACATTTCATTGTGCCCCCATCTGCAATTTGGACTTGGAAGTTAGAAACTGCCCGGACAAAACAATGCGCTGCTTCAGCGATCTTTTGATGGATGAAATTATGGGTACTTCCACTATCAATCAAGACTACTACTGGCCGATGTTTAAGAAAACCCCTGATTTTGAGAGTTTGAGGGGAAGAAATTCCTGCCAATTCATTTAGCGAAATAATTGGTTTGTCAGATACCATCTCCTTTTGGTTATCTTCTTCTATCGCCTCCGGTTCCTCAAGTGGTGGATCTTCCTCGGTGGAGCTGTAGTCAGTGGCATCTATTTGAAAAAACTTGTGCTCCTTGCATTTATGACCCAGGGAATATTTTTCATCACAGTAATAACATAGTCCTTGCTTCCTTCTTTCGGCCATTTCCGCAGGTGACACCTTTTGAATCTTAAGTGTCTGAGTCATGTTGGGAGCCTGTGGGGGACGACCTTTAGCGGGGAAGTTGAGGCGGTTGGATTGGGCTGTTAATGCACGTTCCACCTTACGAGCTACCTGGCAAGCCTCTGTCCACGTGGGAGGGTGGTGGAGTAGAACCTGAGCTTTGATGGCTTCTTTCAGACCGCTGATAAAGCATTCCATGTAGAACTCATCTGTGAGACCCTTAGTGCGGAAGGCTAAGGCTTCAAAAGCGGTAATATATTCATCCACTGTACCCGTCTGTCGAAGCTTAGTGAGACGCCCCAAAAAATGGTCTTCCTGTTCAAAGCGATTTCGAAGAGCTTTGGCAAATTGGGCCCAATTTTGAAAATGTCCATTGCAACGTTGATGCCATTCCCCCCATTGCCATCGTTCATTGTCCAAGTACATGGTGCCCACCATAAGCTTAGTCCCCTCATCTATGATATGATTCAATTGGAAATACTGCTCCATTTGTGCTAGCCATGCGGACGTGTGAGAACCGTCAAATTTATGCATATCCAACTTGGGAGGTTGCTGACTGGGTGGTGGATGGGTGTGCCAGACGTGGGGAGAGTGGCTAGACTCACCCTCATGGTATTCATGGCCATTATTCGCCTCCTCGTGGGCTGGTTCCTTGCCCTTCGAGAGTGCATTATATATCTGGATAGTTATTCCTTTAATCTCATGTTGTATTTCGTTCACCGAAAATTGGATGGAGTTCACCTGGTCTTCAATTTTGTCCATCCTTTCATTGGCCATCGCTTGAGTGCGAGTTTCTACCATACACCAATCTGATGAAAAATTGGGACCGTCTAAAAAATTTTTACTAAGAAATTGAATGGTACCACCTTGCTCAGCTCGTCGTCCTGATTCTGATGGGCTAGGTCACCAATAAGCGCCCCGGAAGATCTCAGACTTTTTTTTTTTTGGAAAACTCCTAACGGAGTTTTACTCCTTCCTGATCAATACTGCAGTCGCAAAATCCTCAAAATTTCACTGCCGCCAAAAGTCCTGTGAAAATTATATCCAGGTACAGGAACCCTTCACAACTACTCCGATCTGGTGGATCTGAGAGATCTGAATGGTGGAACAACTGCTGCTGCTGATCTGATGGAGCTGTCGGACTGATGTCTGCTGTTGCTGCACTTCTGTGCACCCACGGATCTGGAATAGATGATGTGTGATCCCCCGATAGAAAGGGAACTATAGTCTTGAGGAGTGTTAGGTGCTACAGATCGCAATATACATAAGGGTCTGACAATAGTACTCGGCCCAATGTTTCAGGGCTCTAACTAAGGAGGATCGACCATACCCTTAGCCGTACAACCCGACTACCCTATCGTACGGGCGAGTAATCTCTCCGAGTGTTGTTCTCGGTGTACTGTAGCCACAAGACGACCGAAGGTTTATCTATGGCGAGGTTTCAAGGGAGCCTAGGGGGCTTCCTATATACCCAGAGGGTACGTGGAAGACAGTCCGTGCGCGGTTCTGTCTAATGCGCTACTACTCGAAGGGGTACCCACAGGGGTTACAAGGGAGTCCAACAGACGTGACCACCTCTTGTATTTCCTGCGTGCATGCCTCCCCAAATCCGCAGGTTTATGCGCTTAACGACAGATCCCGTGGTTTAAAGACGCCGGAACACGTCTCTAGCCAAAAATTTTTTTTGCTAAAAATTGGAGATCCCACCGAGCCCTGGAAAGTGCTCTGATACCACTTGTTATGCTCTTAACCTGCAAAGTAATACCCAAACACAGAATATGCGAAGAAAAGATACCCAGAACACAGAATAGCAATGATTTTATTATTCAAAGAGCAATGTTCACATGCCTCTTCGAGGGGGAAACCTCCAATAGAGCAGAGCTCGATTACAAAATAAGACACGATACTCCTCGCAGGGAGTCTCTATCCTTTATATATGACTCATACATGCAATACCATGGGCCAATACCATGGGTTTTATTAATACCATCTATCTAATACTACTGCCCATTTGCAACTAACTGTGGTCTCATCATTAATTGCGGGTTAACCACTTACAAATATTAATATGGGCTTTATTGACTCTTGACTATGACGTGATCCCATGACATAAATAAGGGGGTTAGGGTGGGACCCTAACAGGTACCTCGTTCGCTCGACACTTGCACATAACCTTGCTTTCTAGTATTTGGGTCGCCACTCTTACTTCTTTGTTGTTGATGCTGGGTATGGCGTAGCCCCTTTTCTTCTTCTCCAGTTTATATTTCTTCTTCATGGCCTCCGTGATGGCCAAGTCACTGCTTTTCCCCTCCGATATATCTGCGAAGTCCTCTCCTTTGCATGGAAGCCGGGTAATGCGGTGAATCAAGTGGTCTGTGATGGGGATGGGCTCCTCCAGCCACAAACACCCACCATGCACTAGGAAGAGCAGCTTTGTGATGACGAAAATTATTATTGGGGCATAGTGAAAATGTGGCACCTATAGCAGGTTTAGTAGTCCTACCTTTTCCACTCCATGCAACCACTTTCGTAACTCTAATTTAGTAACCCCTGCCGCGTTGTTCTGCTTAGGCTTCATGAGTTGTGCGGTCCCTAGGTGAGGGAACTTCTCGTGGACAACGAGATCCCAATCTTCAAATTTCAAGCTAGGCACCCGTCCCAAGTGCGTGCCCTCAAAAATGATGTCGTCTGGGAGGAGCAGGGTTTGGAGAGAGCTCTTGCTCTCGTCAAGATCCTTGGGCACTTTAACCTTCCCCTTCCACGGGGGGATATAGGTGGGAAGCTTTGTTGGAGGGTGCGCAGGCTCAATTTCTTCCTCCATGCCTTCGTCCTCGTCTTCTTCAATGATAAGGTCCTCCAAGTCTTCCTCCTCCTTGTCGGTTTCTATGTTAACGACTTTTCCTTTCTCCTCCATTGTTACCATGGTGCGTAGCGGGTTTCGTGGGGACACACGTACGGGAACCATCGACTATTTTTCTTTCTTCAGCCTTGGTGTGCGCGGTGATTTAGGGATTTCTGCCACAATCCTGGCACCTTCAGGGGCATCCCCCACAGTTAGGGCCTACGCGGCCTCTTCGACAGTCATCTCTGTAATTTCCATAACTTCCTTAGATGTTGCCATCATGTCCAACTAGAAATCTATCACTCGTGTACTCAGGGGCTCAATCAACATTCTGCACAGGTTAAACAGGGCTCTGCTTAGGATATGCAGGGTATACAACAACTCAATTCCAAATGACCAAGTGTTTTTTGCTGGGCAGCCCTTTGTAATTTATAGTGCCTTTTGAATTTGAATTTGACCGTTCCCCCCAAATCCACTTCATTTATGCTATCTTGGTGACAAATTTTCCCAAATCTTGCCCATAAATCGCGTCTTAAATGCTTGCCGCCCACTCCATTTGGTCTCAATTCGAGCATCACATCATGAATAGTGACTTCAACTGTCACTTTCTGGCCAAACCGCGTGGCAGCGCAACCCCCCTTGCATGGTAGCGGATCTTGTGACTCTTTGCTTCTGCCCGCAGCTCGAACATTGCGCAGCTCTCGGGCATAATAGTTTATAGTCCCATGCCTCCTTTCAACTGCAAGGAGTGCTAAGACTGTACTTTCCATGCCTAGTCAGTGGTCACGCCACCTGTATAGGATTTCATCCGGTTATCCATTACTTTTCCTGAAAAATACCCATATTTTGTTGTTACTAGCGGTGTACTTTATCATCTGAAGTGTGCCACCATGGTTGATTCGTCTAGTAATATGTGGTCTAAGCCAAGGCATCAATCTGATCAATTTGTGGTGATAGTCTTCAAACTTGTGTGTGTGATTGTGCGCACCCTGTTTTATCACCCTAGTCTTCTTATCCAAAAAATCTTCCTTTATCTCGTCCTCCAGCTTCTTGACTTCCGCTTCCACCAAAGTTCTTTTCTCCCTTAATCGCACCCTTTCTTTCCCAAGTTCTTGGAGCCCAAAATTACCCTGTTGGATTTCTTCCTCAGGTCCCAAGCATTCTACTCCATTCAGTTATGTGATCCCTTCTTCCAAGGCTCCACGAATCGTCATATCGGCCGGTGCTTCCATGCGCGGACTAGGCATTTCATGCTCTATGGGGATTACAATGTTTTCTTCATACTCCAGCCTAGGAAGTGCCTGCACCGTTAGTTTCTTCCACATGGTCCTATAAGCCCATAGAACTGCTGGTATGCGTAGGTCCCAGTCAGGCCGCTACTCATTGTGGACCTTGTTCAGCGCTTCGCGTACTTCATTAAAGGCTTATGTGTGGATAACCTTCTGTGCACTTGGTCTTTCCATACTCCGTGGTTCCAACTAGAGGGGTCGTTTGCACCATGTCCTCGCCCGCAGCTGCTTACTGAATGTGTCTCCTAACGTGAAGATTGAGTGCATCCGCGCAGGTTTCGTACCATATGCTTACATCCATCTTGACAGGTGGGCGTGCGGACCATCTTGTCTGGCAATCTTGTCGGTTAATCACATCTAAGGCTTCCCAAACTGTATGCGCATCATCTTCCTGCATTTGCGCCAATCCTCGAAGCTCCTTTGGTGTGTATCCCACCACCTTGCGGGGGTAGCGCACAGTACCCATTTCAAAGCTTCAAAATGTTGATGTTTCGACACTTCTCTTTCAAATCTATTCAGGAAGTCATCCACCTCACTTAAGCCATCATATGGAGGCAGATCCCTTGCCTTCGTCGATACGCAGTGCAACGATCTCATCATCATGCTATAGTTTAGTGTGGTTACCTCGTGTAATCAGTTCTGCCTTCGTTCTATCTCTTCGTCAGAATCCGATGTGTAGGAGCTTTCGCGCTTCCATGATATTCGTCCATCCGCGGTTGGATTCACTTAGTCTTGTTCTCGCATGGTTATCTTGTAGATGCAATCCAAATCGTTGTCGTTGTCATAGTCACGCACTATCGTTATGTAGCGAGATCCTTCTGCAGGGTCCAAAGGTACAACTACGCGCAGAGACTTCTTCTCAAAAATCATCTTGCGCTTCTTTAGATTGATCACCCATTCATGTAAGTGGCCCAATCTATTCCTAATCACACCAGGTAGGGATTGTTGTCATCAACAATCTCTATTACTTCGAAATCTGCCAGCGCGCTTGCTCCTTCGATATCCACTGTGATTCCCTACAATCTCCCCATAGGTAGGATCTTTTTCTAGTTCGCCATTCACAGTTGTATAGAGACCATTGCAGCATAGGCCTTCCCATGCGCTTCCATGTTTTCTTCGGCAGGACGTTCGCGTCTGATCCTAGATCCATAATCACTTGGTCCATCTCATATTCTCCAATCTGTGCGTTCAATCTCATCTCCCTTCCCATTCGCGTCGTGTTCTTTCAGAGCTTCCGGACTACGCTCTGTTCTCCTGGCGTGGTCCCAACGTATCTATTTATGAGTTCCTGCAGCCCCTTTACAGCCTTGTTGCCTCGCAACAACTTCATGCATGTTTCCAAGAATGTTGTGAGCATTTATGGGTCCATTTCCAAATCCGGTTTGTCTTTAATTCCTGAAATGGAGGCATCAGCGAAGATTTGCTTGGCTTTCATGAAGGTTTCCTTAGTGCACTCCAAATAAAGCTCTGGTTCCTTCGTTGGAGCATTTCAAACCCAAGTACTTTCTTTAGGTTGTTTGCCTTTGTCATCTCCTGTCGTAATTCCACTTTGGAGCACAATATTGACATTAGGGTCTTCCTCGCGTGGCTCAGACCTCATCAAATGCAAGTTTTGAGTTGGGGGAGGTTGGAGTGCTCCTTTATCGCGCAACCTCGCTATCAGGGTGGGACAATCCTCCGTCTCATGATCAAACAATGTACAATACAAGAATGATGGTCGCGTTGGATTTGTACAATCGCAGGCATAATATCCTGGCCCTCCGCAGTTGTAACATATCAGCTGTCTGTGACCTCTT
Source organism: Pinus tabuliformis (assembly GCA_031772625.1). Taxonomy (NCBI): domain Eukaryota; kingdom Viridiplantae; phylum Streptophyta; class Pinopsida; order Pinales; family Pinaceae; genus Pinus; species Pinus tabuliformis. The sequence goes on from CM062815.1 coordinate 841,923,484, forward strand.
CCTGGTCCTCCTCCACCTCGGCCTCGTCTGTGCCCCTAAAATTTGGTTCACGCCATCCCTACGTTTTGGTCAAGGGCCCCCGTTTTAGTCTGAACTCTATAGGTAGGAGTCTGATCCATCATTAGCTCATAACTTCTACAGGTGCGCTCATCATGTCCCACTGATCTACAAAAATTACAGAACAACTGTTGTGAATTCTGCGTGTACTTTTGTAATAAATGGCAGTTATCTGTAGCATGCTTTCCTCCTATCTAACAAATCGTGCACCATAATGCAGGTGCCGCACTCGGTCCTGCTTATGCCTCTGGTCTCAATGGCATTGGTCCTCCTCCCGCGAGGTAATTCGCAAACACCAGGCAGTGGTCCTTGTCATGTCCCTAACCCTTGCACTTTACGCGCCATACCTCATCGGACACTTCTGGGTGAGCTGTTCTGTCTTGTTTCAAAATCTACATCTCAAGGCACAAGTTTTTCAACTGTGCGTGAATTTGTTGAACTCCTAGGTTGGGATCCTATATCGGGGTCTCGTGCAATCTTATCGCGATCTCCAAGGCCTCGGCCAGAGTTGTTAGCCTCTGTTGTGATAGCGCGTTCCTTAGATGTGGCGTTAACGATGCTACAAACCATTCATGGTTTTGTCCATCCATCAATGTCATGTTAGCTTCAAAAATTGTGCACTTCAGTCTCTGATCCAACTCCCAAGGGGTCTCGCCTGGTAGCATTGTGATTTCCTTGAATCCAATGATTGACTGTGCCTCTGACTTCAGCCTACTAAATTCTTTGTTTAGCACAGTTTGAATATCTACGATCCCCACATTTAGATTGTCATTGGAATGCTTAATGTACCAGGTCAGCGTGCAATCCTGCAGAGCACTGACCAACGTCGCTTTCTTTATATTATCATCTGTGACTCCCTGCGCTTCCCATACAACTTTTATCACGAACCAAAATTGGTCTGGATCTTCATTCCCTACTCCCTTGAACACTGGAAACTTTATCGTGCTTGCCATATTGATTCGCGGTGGTGGCGGAGGTGGTATGGGCGAATATGGGGGTGAAGATGGTGAAACTGGCGGTGGTGTGGGTGGGGGTGGTATGTGCGGAATCCTTTGCCTTATCAAATTGATCACACTTCTCAGTGAAACCTTCGCGAGCTCTTCTTCGCCCACTCGTGGAGGTGAAATCAAGGGGCTAGTTTCTAGTTCTGTACTACCATTGTTTCTGTAGATTCTCCCACTTCGCATAGCCCCAAACATCAATTTATTCGCATAACCCATTTTTCACACATTAGCATTTTAATCCAAGTGTTCAAAGATTTAACATACTCACCTCGCGACCCTTTGAGGAAGCAGCGTTCTGCTTCGCTATAGCTTACTGAAGTATCTACCGCAAACTCGGTGATGAATCCTCCTATAATTCGATCGAGTTGGTGATCAACAGCGTGTGCGATCTTATCCTCCTACGCTTTTAATCTGTGCACCAATTCTGGAGTCCACACAATAGGTCTGTCGAGCTTACACCTTCCTTGGCTATCTGCTAGCTTTGTAATCCACTCGTATAGCTAAGTAGGGAAAGATGCGAAGAAAATTTTGTGGATCTTTGTGTATAAGTATCATTCTAACCACTCTTCCTTTGATAGTCACGGATTCCTGTTTTCCTGCGCCGCGAACTCGTGAATCTTTTTATCCAACCAATCTTCAATTCCTTTCTTCATTGGATTCCAGTGATACGACATCAGACATCTCTATGCAGATCCTGGTCCCGGAAACAGATCCATTTGTTGGCTGATTGGGACCTGTTATAGACATTTTTGTGCCTCGCGTCAAGGAGCAGGAAATGTCGATAATTACAGGGATCCTCAGTCCCTAAACATGTTGTTCTTACCCCTAAAAGAACAAGGTCATCAATCAACAGCACTTCCAATCAGTTCTCCACCTGAAAACACTTCAGAACAGGCTTATTTTGGATCATGTCAGCTGCTTAACTGAGCTTCTGCGCTGTATTGCAACTGTCCCACTCTGTACCTGCGCTGGAAGTCAAAAACAATGAAGGCTACCTGCGCTGGGCGAGATTGGCCAAGTGGCACAGTCATCCTGCAAGGTGTCAATTGCCCAGGAAGCTTCCAAACTGACACTTGGGTCATGAGATTCGCCCTGTGATGAGTAAGAGGTACTTGATCACCATGTGTAAGCAAGGATCTCCAAGTGGACACAGGAACTGAAGATTAACTGAAGAGGGAGAGGACACTAGTCAGCTCTATGCCAGCCTCAAGCTGACTCATCCTCTCTTCTTCTCTCCTATATATAGAGCTCTTCTATGAGGTCTGAGGAGGCTGGAATTTTGATATAAGCAAGGAGGTGCTGTTGGTATACCGCCAGGATTATTGGGTGATTGTTTTACTAGAGGTGAAGAAGAGAGTTCTTGCTGCCGAGGAGGTGCTGCTGGATTGGGGCCAACATCATTGGTTGTAACTTCCTCTGGAACCCTGTTACTTTCTATCAATAAAGTTTGCATGTTCTTCTATATACTTGTTTTACATAGATGCTTTTGTGTTTACATGTATATTTGATGCAACCTAATCCATGCTTCAATTATGATTGCTTGTATCTCGTAGTTTGCTCCCTTTTGTTGTGCAGATTCTGTGTGTAGCTGGATCGGCTTGGAGAGTAAAGAGCTGGGAACGGGATACAAAGCGAGAAGGACAAGGATCGACTAAGCGCAAGACACCAGGTTGGTTGATCCTCTTTCTATTCTCTCTGTGCTTTCATAAAGATGAACATGAAAACTTTGTCATTCAGTTGTTGCTAAAGTCTGTCACCTTTAGAAAGGGTTAGTGTCATCCGCATCGGATACTTTTCCCCACAACAGGACCTGACCCAGGTTCAGAGTTAATTATCCAAAAAAATCCCTATACTGTTGGCCCTTTCGGAAACATTCCATGGAGCGTGGACTAAGGTCTCACCCAAAGTAGTATGGGGGGGTGCTGGAACCAGGTTTCTGCACCCTTAAGATGTCTGAAGATTTGATTCGGTCCAACTTCTCATCCCTGCATGTAGGTTGCTTCACATACTTCCCTGCCCTTCGCACCTTGATATACTTGCCTTCGCGCAACCCTAACCAGGGGTTGTGGGGCTTCCGTGCTACTGGAGCAGCACTCTGCACTATTTCCCTAAGTTGCACCTGAGATCTTACCTATCTTCCTACACCAATTAGTTATCTTCTCATAAATGGATGCCTTACTTTATATTTCATTATACAACATATTCATATGAGTTTGCGCAACAAATAAACAATACAATTGCAATTTATACCCAATAATACATTAAACGGGAAAAGATACACAAAAATATGATAAAACTTCTCTTTATTGATGTTTCCAACAGTTATAGACTCGACTTGCCCTGCGCACTCAGCTGTGGACTACTAGGCCCTTGCGCACTCAGCTACAGATCCTTCTCCTACTTTACGACCCAAAGACACACTTTACACTTCAACTCAATCTCTTAGACTCATCATGCTTCTATTCTTTCTATTAGCTATATGCTATCTTACGTTATAAAAAACAAGGGCGGACAACCCAGTGACTCTATTATGACTTCACGCTCTGCACCCACAATTCGTGGAGCTTTTACGAAGGACTTGGTCAAAACTTGGGCTTTAAGCCCCAAAACATGCCTTGGGGGGATTCCATGCCCAACAAAATCATAAGAGGCATAAAATAAAGGAGAAAACCACCCTTGCAATCTTTTGGTCCCTTTGAGGTTTCTGACACAAACACCGAAACCCCTATTCTATGTTGCTCAGTCACTGCACTATTCTGGATGCTCTGTCGCTGCAGGCTCCCACTGAGCTCTATCTAATTCGTTGCACTGTTCTCGGTGGCTACAGGAACTCTTCTGACACAATAAGTTGGTCTCTGTCATTGTTGGTCACTAGTCGCAAGAAAAGATGCATGGTCCCATTGAACTCTCCCCACTGTTCTGGTTGTTGGTCTACTCAGTCGTTGTAGGTTGCTCACTACTACTGCCTACTCTATTGGGTTCCCTACTGGTTTGATTGGTCATTGTAGGCTGTAGGCTGCTCCTTTTTGCTTAGTTGATGCTCGTTGTTCATAACTCTCCCCACTACTCGTTGTTCTCCTTAGTCACTCGTTGATCTACTCGGTCACTCCAACCGAGTGCTTTTGACTTGGCCTGCATTTGGATTCTTCCACAATGGAAAAACTACTCACACCCTATTCGGCTTTAAAAAAATACCTCTTTTCTTTCTCAGCAATGCGAACCGCTAGATCACGAAGGATTTCATGTATTTTAACAAAGGAAACCCTTCCAACGTGATCCACTCGAACCACCTCAGTCAAGAAATGATTCCTTAGGTGGTCAAGATAATTGTGGCCAATATCATGTAAATAGTTGTCTCCAATATGTTTAACCATACTTTCTGCTATCCATATGTCTATGAATTCTTCACAATTGATTACTTTGTCTTTATGATAAGCTGTTAATCTCTTGAGCGAAGGTCTGATCAGACTCTTGAAAAAAATTGTTGCACCGGTGAAGGTTCTCATTTGTTTGCCTCAGACTGTTACCCAGATGAAAAAATATGTCGGATATCTAGGCAATGAAATAGATGATATAAAAATGGAGCTGAATCAAGTGCAACAGAGCCCTAAGAGAACAGTTAAGGCTTGGTTGGAGACGACAGAGACACTAAGAGTAAGTTCTGATTCTATTGGCCAATGATACGAGGCTACCAGCAACACAAAAGCTACCTTGGTTGTTATCCCAAGTGCCTCTGCCACTATATAATCAAAAAATATCAGAAATAGTTGTCTCCACTACATTTAACCATACTTCACTCAAGAGAATCCAATTGTTGCTTTTTGTATTCTCTTAGCCAATATCATGTAAATAGTTGTCTCCACTACGTTTAACCATACTTTTTGCTATCCATATGTCTATAAGCTCTTCACAATTGATTACTTTGTCTTTATGATAAGTTGCCAATCTCTTGAGCGAAGGTCTGATCAGACTCTTGAAAAAATTTGTTGCACCGGTGAAGGTTCTCATTTATTTGCCTCAGACTGTTACCGAGATGAAAAAATATGTCGGAGATATGGGCAATGAAATAGATAATATAAAAATGGAGCTCAATAAAGCGCAAGAGAGCCCTAAAAGAATAGTTAAATCTTGGTTGGAGATGACAAAGACACTAAGAGTAAGTTCTGATTCTATTGGCCAACAATACCACGTTTAAATAGTACACTTAACCATACTACATTTAACAAATATCATGATCAGACCTCCGCTCAAGAGAATCCAATTGTTTCTTTTTGTATCCTCATAATGTGTTGTCAATTCTTCCGTAAAAATTTCCCAAGTGATAATTTGTTTACGAGAGCAAAGCCATTGATACCATACAAACTGATTTGGTTCTAAACATAAAGTTGCAATACGTACCTTTTGTGTGTTTTGCACATTATTGAGATCGAAAAATTGCTCCATCTGTAATATCCATGTTGTGGGATCCTTGCCATCAAACTTCCTCATATCGATTTTTGGAATATGGTGGGTCTTCGATCCAACATTAAAGTCTATGAAATCATGATTAACATTTCTTTTGTTCGCATCATGAGTTTCCTTTACTACTCTTTCACCATTAGTAAGTATTTCTTGTAGAAAATTTGTCAAATCTGTCTTCAAATCTGCCATGCCTGTCTTCAAATCTGTCTTCAAATCTATCTTCAAATCATCCATCTTAGCTTCCACGCCATTCATATTAGCTTCCACGCCCTTTATCTTTGATTCCACGCCATTTATCTTAGCTTCTGTTAGCTTTTGTGAGAGTGACATTTGTTGCACTTGGTCTTTTAATTTTGATATATCATGTAGCATTTCTTCCTCTTCTTCATGAGTCATGCTAGAGCTTTCAGGTTGCTTACTAGGTATTTGCATTTTCTTTCCTCGGGGCATCAGTTACCGATAATAATGCTCTACTATGCCCTTTGAATTCCTTCAAAATAATTTTTCAAACCAAGTTTAAGAAAAAATTTAAAAAAAATCTACACACCTTTTTTCACTTTGTAGGAGCTCAATATTGCCTCTGATGTATCTCTGTAACTTCCGATCATCTAGTTCTAAAATTGCAACCTGCAGTAGCCCTTTATGTCCTCTTTCCAATGCCACTAGTCTGATCCAAATTGGATTGTCCAAGGAATAGTTATGCCAAATCTCCCACAGTGACATGATTATAGACTAGTTCAGTAGAGCGAACTTGCACAACGTGCCACGTGTCCCTGTTTCGACCTTTGGCTCTCAAAAATATATACGAGAAACTATAGTCCGTCCTCTTTCTGTACCTTCTTATGAAATTTCAATCCGATGCTCAGAGAAAAAGTTATGAAGATTTTCCCCAGGTAACCTATTTGGAATGTAATTTAGGAGTCTACAAAAAGACCAACTTCCTCAGATCATATCTCCGCAAATATAGCGCTAAAAGATCTGAAATTTGGACCGGAGGTTCAGTGCGATCTCGTCTCAAATGGGTTTTTTTTTCACTTCTGAAATGTCGCAGAAAAAAGGTTATAGCGAAAATGCCACGATGACCTATTTGGAGCAGCGAAACCCTAGAATCCAAAGCTCTGATTCCAAATGTTATGAAACCAACTCACAAAAAGATAAAAAAGATAGATCAACGCCTTAGAATTCAGCCTCTTCGAGGGGGAAACCTCCTTTACATTACACAAATGAATGATTCTTTGATGATTCAAATGACAAAACCTCCTTTCTATATATAGGAGTTTAAGGAGTCATAATATAACTCAGCCGACCTAACAATAATAATATAAAGGCACAAAAATAACAATAGAGAGATTCTATGGGGCACAATGATAATAATATGGGGACAATAGGGGCACAACAATATTAATAAGGGATACAACTACAATAGTAATGGGGTAATCACTAGTATTATAAGGACCTAACAACGGTCCATTGGCTTTATACGAGAATCACAAAGGGTGAGGTTTGGCAAACCAAAATAAACTAGCAAGCCCCAAATCATACGGGCAAGGCAAGATTTAGATTTCTCTTCCACCCGCTAAAAATCAACAACAAAATTAGGAATTTTCCTCTCGCTTAAATTCAACTAAGGCTATGTAGCTGGGCTCTCGAAGTGAATGCATCACGAAGTAGGAAACCATTTATAATTCATTTATCTTGTGGTTTTTTATCACCTTGTTTCCACGTAATTTCGAGATAAATTCACATTGGAATACCTGGAAAGCAACTTGATTTGACAACCATTAGTACTTAGCTACTGTGAACCAACTTGGATTTACGCAAGGTACAACAGAGACCTCACAAAAAAAATCCAAAGATTTCCTACTTGATTCAAGGTTCCCGTCATGAGCAAACCGTGGTTCAAACCATCCATCTGCGACAATAGACATGGAAAGTCATAGTATTATTGAATTTGTGTGTTACTTATTAATTCTCTTTATAGAATAAAAAGATCATTCATGAATATTGAATTTATGTCTGTTTCTTGTTGCCAGATGGGAAATATTGACCATTATGTTGTTTATTTTGAGAATAATTCATTGGGAACCTGTGTTAGATATGTATTTGTTTTTGCATATTGATGGAGTCGAAACTCTAAACCCTCTTCAAGCCTATTGATCCTATTCAAAATTCTCCCATACATATTTTTATGTCACTTCTTTCCAGTGATATCGATGATCAATTGAGTTGTATTAGTTTGTCCATATTGTAGAAAATTTTCAGTTTTATATAGTTAGCATTATGCTTTTGCGATAAATTTTCGAGTGACATCCGCCCGCCATTACATCCTCGGCTACGATTTCGAGGGTGGACGTCATCCTAACATGTACGATAGATGGGGCTGATCAGACATTACAACATGAGGTACCATAAACATGGATTTTGCGTACATATCCTGGTGGATCTAGTTTGCCTGAGAGTTAAATACCACTTGCTTAGAGCTCTGGTGCCATAAAATTGGGTTTAAGAGTGTTGGTAGACAATTTATTAAGGGATTGTCAATAAGCACATTCCTAATGAGTCAAAGCCAATAGGTTTTAGTGGACTATCTTTGTGCAATGTAGGCATTGTGCGAATCGAACTAGTCTTCTGCAATTTCGAGCTCTCTTTCGTGTTCAAAGGCTTTGCGTTATTTTCTTGGCGTTGTGGCCTTCACTGAAGTTGGAACTCCCATGTCTATACCTGCAGCCAGGAGCAGAGTTTTCAGAGGGTGTTAATGTAGAGTTTGGGGGAAGTAGATTGTTAGAATCTACCAACGAAAATTTGGTGAGTTTCCGATGTCTCCAAGACCGTGAAAATTCACGTTAAATTTGAAAAATGTTAGTTTATGGTTTTGCAATATTCTGAGAGAATTGTTGATAATGACTCAGATTAATTTTTTGATGAGCATGCTCTCTGTGTTGTGTTTTATACTAATATTGATACACCTTTTAGTTTGGATCTCAAACTCAGGTTTGATGAGATTTTTTTAGATCTCCCTGCGAGTAAACTCTGGTTTAATTCGTGATTTTATTTCTTAACAAAAAACTATGGATATTGTGGGTAAATATAAAAATAACATCAAGGTTTCAGTGTTAAATCAAGGTGGACATGTAATTACGTCAAATGGGGGAAAACATAAATAATCTCAATGCAATGTTGCGGGGTCGAGTTTTAATGCTTTGAATGCAATCCTGTAGAAGTAGACCAGTAGAGTTTTACCACAATGAAGTCGGAAGTCAACCTATCTTTCCATTTCCACAAGTCCTGTGAGAAATGTCCTGACCCCGACTCCATATCATCTACTTCTAAATAGCGAGGGGGTCGGAGTTCTATTGGGATTCAAAATGCAATCTCGTAGGCAATTTTTTTTAATAATCAATATAAAAACTCTATGTTTTCCTGTAACATTTATGGAGAAAATTTTCAGGAATTTAACTCTCTAAAATTTGCGAAATTGGAAGTATACCCTTACCAATACAAACCCAATGCACCTTCCCCATTTTAAAAAACCCTACTTTCACTAGATATTGTAGATATCCTTTTTTCATAAACAATTTTTATACCCCTTTATTTTTTTTCATTAACTTTGAGCTCCATTTTCTACACCTGCTAATATAAAAACCCTTTGGCTCCCTTTACATGTTCAATATATTATGTCATTTTTTCCTCAATATATATCTCCCAAGATGAACGCGCATGGTATGGTATTTCTCCCTATTGAAGTTCCCGTGTACTAAAATGTGCCCTATAAGTCAATTTATCGAATTGTTTTCATCCAAAAAGTGCTAAGATAAACAATAAATTCTATAATGAGCCTTTCTAGATCACTAGCTCTTGCACACGAAGCCACAAACTCCTTGAGTGAAAGGTCACTAATGATGAACCAACTCCCCTTTGAAAATCAATGATGCATGCTCTCAACTTTTGCTCTTCTGTTACACTAAATAATCTAGATAATCTCCACCTCAGGTCTTCTAATGAACCATCTTAACAAATATTTCCTTGGCTTCTTTAGCTAGCTTAATTGGTTGTGATTCCTTGCATTTTTCCATGGTTCCTACCATGTGCTCCTCAATTCCTTCATAAAATTTATATAGCTAATCTTGTAGGCATTATAAAAAACATTCCTTCGTGAATTGTTTCCAACAAATCTAGCTTGTAAATGTCATCAAAATATTCCTTGGAATATTGCATGGACCAATCTTCTTATACTTGAGTTTGTTGTATGTTCCTCTATTGAATCTATAATTCCTCATAGTATGCCAATACCATTTATCCTTATCTTAAAATCTTCAATATCCTTCCAAAATATGTCCTCATCTTGTAGATATTGTATGCATATTTCTTTGTGAAATGTTCCAACAAATCTAGCTTCTAACTATTATAAAAATCTACCTTGAAATCTTACATGGACTAATTTTCTTATACTTGAGTTTGTTGTATGTTTTGCTATTGAATATGTATTTCCTCAAATATGCTAGTGAATACCATCTAGCCTTGTTTGAAAACCTTCCATATCCTTACAAAATATGCCGTCATATTATAGTTGTCATTACTCTGTTGTAACTTCCTTAAATTATTCATGAATTTCATACATACTCTTAGTAAAATTGTCTACATCATTTCTCATTTTAATATATATTTCTAGCAACTTACCCAATTCCACAACGCCCTTTGGAGACCTTCATAAACTACCTAAAATGGACTTCTACCAGTGGATCTATTCATTGAATTTTTGTAAGCAAGTTTAGCTTGGTCTCAGGCCAAATTATATTAACCTAGTCTGTCTCTAATCAAACTTCTCAACAAATTTCTAAGACTATGATTAACCACATCTAGTACCAATGACCTAGTTTCTCTCAAATCAAACTTCTCAATAGATTACGACTCTAGTTAACCACCTCATGTTTAATCTATCTATGCATGATACACTAATTTATATTGCACATGAAACCCATCCTCTTCCAAAGAGTTCTCCAAAAATGTTTGAGGAATATCTCATTTCTATTTGAAGTGATACTCTTTGGTTGTCTATGTAACCTCACAACCTCTTTAGAAAACAATAGGGCGACATGAGTAGTGTCATTAGACATCTTGCGTGGCATGAAGCTTAACATTTTAGAAAATCTATCCACTATAGCCAACATTGAAGCATCACCTCTCAATCTCTTGGGAACCCCAACAATAAAATTGGCACTTGTGTCTTCCCATGGATTCTTGGGTACTAGTAAAGTAATATATAAATCACTTGTTTTAACTCCTTTTGGACAATTAACAAATTCTTGTCATACTGAACAAACTCCTAAGTGACTTCTTTATTGATGTTGAACCAAAAATATCTTTCATCCACTAAAATTTTAAGTTATCTTATCGACTCCAAAATGTCCACCTAAACCTCTTCTATATAATGCGGTTTTGATTCTCAAACAAAAATCCCTCTTAGATATGGAAATCTATCTAATATGGTGTACTATACATGATTATTTACAAATTCCCCATGCCTCTCTAAAATCTATATCTTCTACCTACAAATCCTTCATGTTATCCAAACCAGCGAAACAAGTAACTTGATAACATCTCCACTTGTTTAGAATGCTTGTAATTCAGTTTGTATTAATTGTTTATGTAGTGAGTAGACATAAATTCTCTTTGGAAACCAATAATATCTACATCTCTTTATATATAAATCCTTATTATAAACCAAATACTTCTTCCCCGCATCATTCAAATTCTCGTTAAAGAATGCTGTCGTCTTACATTATTCAGAAGAGAGATTCATTGATGAGTGACATCCAAGGAAAGCAAATTGATTCGACATATCAAGAGATTCATTCGTACTCAACAGCTGGGAAGCACCTTGAATGTAGGTAGGGGTCCTACTTGCAACTAAATTATTTTTCCTGCAACATGTTTCTCGTTCTCAAGATTTCAGTTTCCAGTGGACCCTCATTTAAGATGTTAAGATATTCACATGGTAACCAGCACTCCAATTAAATGCTCCGTGGTCAGATGTTCATTGCTCATCTACATTCAATTATATCACAATTCTGGAGGGTTCAACTTGCAACCAAAGGACCTTACTTGCAACTTGATTCGACATTCAATTAAACACTCCGTGTTCAGATGTTTGTTGCTCATCTACATTCAATTATGATCGAAATCAAAGTGGATTCTCGGCAGATTCTGTAATCTCTTTTGTACGCAACTGCTGTAAAGAAACCTGAGTGTGGAGGGGGTCCACTTGCTTACAGTATACTTTATTTTCTTGGTTCTAGTTGAGGTCGTCCTTAATCTGTAATCTCTTTTGTAAGCAACTGTTGTAAAGAAACCTGAGTGTAGAGGGGGTCCACTTGCTTACAGCAAGAGCTAACCAGCTTGCCATAGGGCATTAAATGCCTGCTTACATGCAGGCTGGTTAATTGCAAGCTGGTTAAGTACATATTGTGGACGAATGACTGTGACTTTTGCCCACCACAAAATTTTTAACCAGCCTGCATGTAAGCAGGCATTTAATGCCCTATAGCAGGCTGGTTAGCTCTTGCCCTTGCTTACAGTATACTTTATTTTCTTGGCTCTAGTTGAGGTCGTCCTTAATAATTTATTTTCTTGTTTCAATTGATTTTTATGGTAGTGTTTATTTAGGTGGAGGAATTTCCTAGACGGTCAAAAGTGGGCAGAATCCGGGTAAAAAAATTTCAAAAAATCTTGCACCCGCAGTGTTTCGGGTAAAAAAATTTCAAAAAATCCTGCACCGGCAGTGTTTGAATCATCTTTTTGATGGTGGAAATGGATTCAACACCATCAAAAACCTCCTATGCAAAAATAATTTGATAGTAGAATAATCCCCATAAGAAAATGTTGCTAGTTCAAATCCCATTGGTAAAAACACAACCATGTTAAGGGTTGATGTGGCTCATGGCAATTGTGATCTGGGTTGAATTTGAAGACTTAGAAGCTCATGAATCTTGGTTACTCAAGTTATAGGATATGCTTACGAGTGATCTTAAGACTCACGATACCTAACAAACAAAAATATAAAATATTAGTATAAAAAATGTGATTAAATATTTTTGAAACGAAAATAAGCAATGAGATATAGAAAGTAGAATTAAAATACAGCTAATATGAAAGAATGGTAAATGTTAAACATGTCATGTTTTCATTTATGAAAGAGGTTTTAGAAGGTTATGCTGCATAATTTTCAAAAATTCTTCACAAGTTATCAATCAAGAATAGAGGTAATAAAATATTCAAAGTTGTGCACAATATGCACCCCACCCAAAGAATACCACCATTTATTTGTAAAATTTTAGAAGTAATAATCAAATGTTTACATGAAAAACAATATAATAGAAATAGCTTTAAGGGTTCCACTAATTATGGCATCTCTTGACTTATGCTCACTATTGGGCCCATGGGGCATCTCATATCTTCGGTTTTGACTTCAAGTACTAAGCAACTATGTTGCATTACACTTCTTTTATGGTTCTTTTAGGTAGGGTTTGTATATAACTACTACAATGTGCAAAACTATATAGTCGAATTATAATATATGGTTATTACAAAGTACAGGGTTTACAATTTATATTTCTTTTTAGAATTAATTAATTTTTATTGTTTATATTCAATTTATTTATCTCATGACATTGTAATGTATCACAATATGATATTTTAATGCTAGTGAAGGGTAGTATAATATGACACATGTATGACTATATGTGATAGCAAAAAATAATTAAAAATATAATTCTTGAGACCTTATTTAGTAAATTTATATCTATTTTCATTCTTAAGGCTTTTACAGAATATATATTACTCACAACGGTCTTCCACTGCGCATATATAAATATTTGTAAAATAACGAATTTTATTGTTTCAGACCAACTGAGGTTAACCAATTTAGACTAAGTCAAGTCCTCATATAGGTAGATGTGTGTGCCTTTAATCCATCCTCTATTTCTAAGGATCATATTCTTATCCTCTATACCCCTTATGATAACTCTTACATGTCTATCTATTCCTCCCTCTACCTTCTTTATGATCCTGCTTGCTTGATGAATACACCATGTCCACTTCAATTGATATTTAAGGAAGTCCCTTGCTAAGATGTCGGTCGTTTCATTTTCCCCGTAGTCCTTCAACCCTTTGATAATGATATTCATAGCCTTTACGTGCTTGTCCTATTCTTCTTTTATTTTAATTTTGATTTGCTTCTCAATGATTCATTTTTTATTGTTTGATGACCCACTTACAACTTACAACCATGATTTAGCCTCCTCTATTTGATCATTTAGTTGATTTTCTTTAATTTCCAATTCGGCCAATGCTAACTAAATCTCCTTTATTTGTGTTGTTTCCTCTTCTTTTACCAATTCTAACTTCTCAAGGTTGATTACCCTTATCTGCTCTAATTCTTGTTTCAAGGCAAGCACTTCTTGCTGCCCTTTTTCAATTTTACCCTGCATGTTTGTGATTTGTTCCTTAAGAGATTTATTTTCCCTCTTTATTTTGCCCTTTAATTTCACAATTTCATTTACTTTGTTGCCTTCATACCACTTATTCGCTTCTAAAATTTCAAGTCTCCTTTTCATGCTCATGAGCTCTTCCACATATAGTCCTGATGACCACATTATTCGTGTTGTGTGGGACTCTATAAGCCTTTGTTGACATGTTTATTTTCTTTTTTTATCTTCTTTATTTTCTAAAAAACCATCTGTTTTTTTCAAACTTGATTTGAGCCCCTTAATAGCTTCTCTTTTCCCTACACTAGTTTGAGAGGCCTTGTTGGATATGCTATTTACTTTCGGCAGGATCATTACACATTTTTTCTTAGGGGTTTTCCTTAGTTTTCGGATCTTCCTACACCTTAAATCCCCTTATATTGTTTTGCGTTTACAAAAGCCAATCTCTCGTCTATGTTGTAGGTTCTCTTCTGAAGAGAATTTGTCATAGAAGAACCCCATGATCCTGCTGAATCCTCCACTGTTATGGCAGGGTGAGGAAATGGAGGTTCATTGATGAGTTGAAGGTTGTGTTTCTAATAAGATGTCCCACCTACTTGATTCACAAGGTTTAACAATGGCAATGAACCCTTCACTTGAGATTGCAAACCACCTTGTACCCTACCCCCCAGAGTAATCGAATAGTTTGCAACTTTGTTTCCTATTGTGTTAAGGAGTGGTATTTGTGTCTCCTCTATGTTGAAATCCTCTCTCAACAACGGAAACCTTTCCTTTGAGTCCTCCTCCAAATTAACCATCATATTTGTGTTATTGTGTTTTGTTTTGGTTTTATATTGGTCACAATTAATGTTTTCTAGTTTAAATGAAATAAACACAACCCAAATCTGTTGGCTGGTAGGGGCCTCACCTAGGTTCGGAGTTAATTAGCCAAATGAATCCCTATACTACTAGCCCTTTCGGCAACAGTCCGCAGAGCCTAGACTGAGGTCTCACCTGAAGTAGTATGGGTGGGTGTTGGAGCGAGGTTTCCGCACCCTTGAGATGTCTGAAGGTTTGATTCGGTCCAACTAAGCGTCCCTGCGCGCAGGTTGCTTCGTGCACTTCCCTGGCCTTCGCACCCTAATATTCTTGCCTTTGTGCATCCCTAACCAGGGGTTGTGGGGCTTCCACACTATTGGAGCAACGCTCTACACTATTTCCCTAAGTTGCACCTGAGATCTTACCTATCTTCCTACACTAGTTAGTTATCTTCACATAAATGGATGTCTTGCGTTATATTTCATTATACAACATATTCATATGAGTTGCGCAACAAATAAACATACACTTTCAATTTATACCCAATAATACATTAAAAGGAAAAATACACAGAAATATGATATAACTTCTCTTTATTAATGTTTCCAATGGTTACAGACTCGACCTGCACTGTGCACTCAGCTACAGGGGTCTGCGCACTCAGTTGTGGACTACTAGTCCTTTGCGCACACAACTGTAGAGCCTTCTCCTAACCTACGACCCAAAAACACACTTTACACTTCGACTCAATCTTTTAGACTCATCGTGCTTCTATTCTTTCTATTAGCTATATGTTATCTTCTACACTTAGAGCCTCACTCTATTTATACAATCCCATGGTCTGCAGAAAATGGGTAGGTCTATCAAGACTACATTATGTTAAAAAAACAAGGGCGGACAACCCTGTGACTCTATTATGACTTCATGCTCCGTGCCCACAATTTGCAGAGCTTTTAAAAATGACTTGGTCAAAACTTGGGCTTTAAGCCCCAAAAAATGACTTCGGGGGATTCCATGCCCAACAGGCCCCCATCACAAACATCGTGACTCACCCTCGAGTCACTTTGTCGGCACGGAGATCTTCACACGAAGTCCCTCCAACTCTATCCAAACCGCTGCAAGGTCGGCAGTGCACTGAGCGATTGCCTGCTGGATTTCCTGTACGCGTTGTTCCAAGACCGCGGTGTCGGAACTGCTTCCCTACATTTGTTCTTGCGTCCCCTGCATTTGTACGAGCTTGCCTTCAATTGTTGCCATGATGGTGAAGGCCTCGTCAATCCAAGGCAGAACGTGCATTTTCAAGACTGCTTCTTTGTGCCGTGCTGTGTTCACCTATTCATTCAGCGCTTTGGCCTGTTGCATCCACGCGAGCCTCTAGGTGAGGGCCACCATCTACGCGATCCCTTTGATGTTGTCGTACTGCTGTTGGAGCTCACACGCCTCTATCTCTAAGTGCTGGATGTTGGGATCCTGTTGCAGATTAGTAATGACCTCAAATGACTCCTCCAACATTCTGGTGCAGTCCCTTACTACACTGCCAATCTCTTCCAGCCCTAATGTAATAGTATTGGCATGTTGTTCTCTTACTTCCAAAGGGGTGGACAGCTGCGCCTTCAACCACAAATTTGTGATCTAAAGGTTCAGCTCCAGCTGAACCTTAGTCATTTCTTCTCGCGCTTCGCACATCCTACTGCTAACCTGTGGGTGTGCGCCTCTACTGGTGTGTCTTCTAGGATGTTCAGCTCAGGGATGATTTGACAGGCTTCTTCCAGTACCTGTACCAGCTGCCGATTCTGCAACACCACTTTGCTGTGCTACAAGCTCAACTGATCCATGTTGATCTTTTCCTCGCTTAGTACTTGTAGCGTACGGATTTCCCTAGCCAGCAGTTTTGCAGTAATCCCATCTTGGAGAACGTATAATGTCTCCCGCAGGAGTGTAGCCATGTTGGTCCCAATACCTTTCAGTGCGCTAATCGTAGGCCTTTCGACCTTATTTTTTGTCACTAGTGCCCCTTCCAGCAGCACTATTGTATTTGTTGTCCGAGCATGCAGCATCTGCTCTACTACAGTTGTCGCTACTATGAGGCTGGTCGAAAGGGTACCAACCTGAGGAGTGCGCACTTGCAACTCCTGTAGCTGCGCTCAGAGGGCCGCCAACACAATCTGATTCTCTTGCGCAAAATTCTGGAGGGCCTCAGAGGTGACATCGTAAACCGTCTCGTCAATGTCGTGCAGATCACCTTCAGTAAGGTTGATCGGGTCAATAGAAAACTTTGATGCCTTGACCTTCTTGCACGGCCCTATCTACTCGCTCGAGCATTGGCGCTTCAGCTGTGTTGACGCGGTTTGTGCGTCTGCACCTCCCTCCTCTTCCTCTGCTTCTTGCCCATGCAAAGGTGGCTTTCATCCCTCGCGCGCCTTCTCGGCTGCCTCCTGCAATGCTGCTGCTACTGCGGCCTTTTTCTGTTGAGCTGCTATCTATGCAGCGTCCCGCGCCTCTTGCACTTCTACTGTCGCTGCCTCCTTCCTTCTCTTCTGTGCCAACTGTGCCATGCGTAATTTGGCCTCCCATTTCTTCTTTTATGCCGCAGACTTCTCCATTGCTGCAATGTCTGGGGTGCGCCACTCCGGCGGCCACGTCTCTAGTACATCAAAGATTACATCGTCCATGGCTACAAATGGTAGCTCGCTCCATTTCTTAGCGGGGTCCTTGCGTGCTCTGATGTATGTGTTGTGGAGGTCCGCTTTAAACTCTGCAAAACTTGCAGGCTGTTGTAGACAGTGGATCATAGCTGCAGCTTGCAGTTAATCCCGATTCTGAGGTTCATTTCCATGAACACCCAGAATATCTTACTATCGCGTATCTGGTTTTCATCCTTTGTGGCCCATAGTGAAGCATACTTCACAACCTCCGACAGATCCCTGTCAATTGTGGGAACTAACTGTCCTCCGACAATTCCCCCAACACGAGCACTATGGACAGCAGAAGCCATGCATAGTGTAACGTTTTTCCTTGTTCTTGAGCCTCGCGACAATTTTCCAGGAACTCCTTGCAGAGGAACTCAGACCAATTAAATTGGACCCCCTCCGCGTACTACTCAACAAGTGCTACCACCGACGCGGGTACCTCGTCCGCGCGACACTTGCACATAACCTTGCTTTCTAGTATTTGGGTCGCCACTCTTATTGATTTGTTGTTGATGCTGAGTATGGCATAGCCCCTTTTCTTCTTATCTAGTTTATATTTCTTCTTCATGGCCTCCGCAATGGCCAAGTCACTGCTTTTCCCCTCCGAGATATTTGCGAGGTCCTCTCCTTTGCATGGAAGCTGGGTAATGCAGTGAATCAAGTGGTCTGTGATGGGGATGGGCTCCTCCAGCCACAAACACCCACCATGCACCAGGCAGAGCAGCTTTGTGATGATGAAAATTATTATTGGGGCGTAGTGAAAATGTGGCACCTAGAGCAGGTTTAGTAGTCCTGCCTTTTCCACTCAGTGCAACCACTTTCGCAGCTCTAATTAGGTAACCCCTACCGCGCTGTTCTGCTTAGGGTTCATGAGTTGTGCGGTCCCTAGGTGAGGGAACTTCTCGTGGACAATGAGATCCCAATATTCAAATTTCAAGCTAGGCACCCATCCCAAGTGCGTGCCCTCAAAAATGATGTCGTCTGGGAGGATCAGGGTTTGGAGAGAGCTCTTGCTCTCGTCAAGATCCTTGGGCACTTTAACCATCCCCTTTCACGGGGGGATATAGGCGAGTAGCTTTTTTGGAGGGTGTGCAAGCTCAATTTCTTCCTCCATGCCTTTGTCCTCATCTTCTTCAATAATAAGGTCCTCAAGGTCTTCCTCCTCCTCGTCGCTTTCTATGTTAACGACTTTTCCTTTCTCCTCCATTGTTAGCCTGGTGCACAGCGGGTTTCGTGGGGACACACATACGGGAACCATCTACTATTTGTCTTTCTTCAGCCTCTGTGTGCGTGGTGATTTATGGATTTCTGCCACAATCCCAACACCTTCAAGGGTGTCCCCCACAATTAGGGCCTATGTGGCCTCTTCGACAGTCATCTTTGTAATTTCCATAACTTCCTCAGATGCTGCCATCGTGTCCAACCAGAAATCTATCACTCGCGTACTCAGGGGCTCAATCAACGTTCTGCATAGGTCAAACAGGGCTCTGCTCAGGATATGCGGGGTATACAACAACTCAATTCGCAAATGACCAAGTCTTGTTTTTTGGGCAGCCCTTTGTAATTTATAGCACCTTTTGAATTTGAATTCTACCGTTCCCCCCAAATCCAGTTCGTTAATGCTCTCTTAGCGACAAATTTTCCCAAATCCCTCCCATAAATCGCGTCATAAATGCTTGGCACCGGCTCCATTTGGTCTCAATTCGAGCATCACATCATGAATAGTGACTTCAACAGTCACCTTCTGGCTAACCCGCGCGGCAGTGTAGCCCCCCCTTGTGTGGTCGCGGATCTTGTGACTCTTTGCTTCTACCTACAGCTTGAACATCGTGCAGCTCCCAGGCATAGTAGTTTATAGTCCCACACCTCCTTTCAACTGCCAGGAGTGCTAAGACTGTACTTTCCACGCCTAATCAAGTGGTCGTGCCACCTGTATAGGGTTTCATCTGGTCATCCATTAATTTTCCTGAAAAATACCCTTCTTTTATTGTTATTGGCGACGTCGTGCACTTTATCATCTGTAGTGTGCCACCATGGTTGATTCGTGTAGTAATATGCGGTCTAAGCCAAGGCATCAAGTTGATAAATTTGCGGCGATAGTCCTCAAACTTGTTAGCGTGATTGTGTGCACCCTGTTTCATCACCCTGGTCATCTTATCAAGAAAATCTTCCTTTATCTGATCCTCCAACTTCTTGACTTCTGCTTCCACCAGAGCGCTTTTCTCCCTTAATCGCACCCTTTCTTTCTCAAGTTCTTGGAGCCTAAAATTACCCTGTTGGATTTCTTCCTCAGGTCCCAAGCATTCTGCTTCATTCGGTTATGTGATCCCTTCTTCCAAGGCTCCGTAAATCATCACATCGGTCGGTTCTTCCATGCGCAGACTAGGCATTTCATGCTCTATGGGGATTACAACGTTTTCTTCAAACTCCAGCCTCGGAGGTGCCTGCACCATTAGTTTCTTGCATGTGGTCCTATAAGCCCATAGAACTGCTGGTATGCGTAGGTCCCAGTCAATTTGCTACTCATTATGGACCTTGTTCAGCGCTTCACATACTTTGTTAAAGGCTTCTGTGTGGATAATCTTTTGCATACTTGGTCTTTCCATACTCCGTGGTTCCAACTAGAGGGGTCATTTGCACCATGGCCTTGCTCACACCTACTTACTGACTGTGTCTCCTAACGTGAAGACTGAGTGCATCCGCGTAGGTTTCGTACCATATGCCTGCATCCATCTCGACAGGTGGGCGTGCGGGCCATCTCGTTCGGCAATCTTGTCTGTTAATCGCATCTGAGGCTTCCCAAACCTATGTGCATCATCTTCCTGCATTTGTGCCAATCCTTAAAGCTCCTTTGGTGCGTACCCCACCACCTTGCGAGGGTAGTGCACAGTACCCATTTCAAAGCTTTAAAATGTTGATGTTCTGACACTTCTCTTTCAAACCTATTCAGGAAGTCATCCACCTCACTTAACCCATCATATGTAGGCAGATCCCTTACCTCCATCGATACGCAACGCAACGATCTCATCATCATGTTATAGTTTAGTGTGGTTACCTCGTGTAATCAGTTCTACCATCGTTCTATCTCTTCATCATAATCCAATGTGTAGGAGCTTTCGCGCTCCCATGATATTCACCCATTCGCCGTTGGATTCACCTAGTCTTGTTCTCACGCGGTTATCTTGTAGATGCAATCCAAATTGTCATTATTGTCGTAGTCACGCACTATCTCTATGTAGCGCGATCCTTCTGCAGGGTCCAAAGGTACGACTACACGTAGATACTTCTTCTCAAAAATCATCTTGTGCTTCTTCATATTGATCACCCCATTCATGTAAGTGGCCCAATCTATTCCTAATAGCGCTGGGTAGGGATTGTTGTCATAAACAATCTCTATTACTTCGAAATATTCTAGCACGCTTGCTCCTTCGATATCCATTGTGATTCCCTGCAATCTCCCCATAGGTAGGATCTTTTGTTGGTTTGCCATTCGCAGTTGGATAGGAGACCATTGCAGCGTAGGCCTTCCCATGCGCTCCCATGTTTGCTTCGGCAGGACGTTCGTGTCCGATCCTAGATCCATAATCACTTGGTTCGTCTCATATTCTCCAATCCACGTGATCAATCTCATCTCACTTCCCGTTCGTGTTTTGTGCTTTCCGAGCTTCAGGACTATGCGTGGTTCTCCTGGCGTGGTCCCAACGTATCTATTTATGAGCTCCTACAACCCCTTTATAGCCTTGCTGTCGCATAACAACTTCATGCATGTTTCCAGGAACATTGTGAGCATTGATGAGTCCATTTCTGACTTCGGTCTATCTTTACTTCCTAAAGTGGAGAAATCAGTGAAGCTCTTCTTGGCTTCCATGAAGGTTTTCTTAGCGCACTCCAAATCAAACTCTGGTTCCTTCGTTGAAGCCTTGCAAACCCAAGTACTTTCTTTAGGCTGCTTGCCCTTGTCATCTCCTATCGTAATTCCACTTCGGAGCACAATATTCACATTAGGGTCTTCCTCGCGCGGCTCAGACCTCATCAATTGCAAGTTCTAAGTCGGGGGAGGTTGGAGTGCTCCTTTATTGTGCAACCTCTCTATCAGGGTGGGACAATCCTCTGTCTCATGATCAAACAATGTAAAATACAAGAATGATGGTCGCATTGGATTTGTAAAATCGCGGGCATAATGTCCTGGCCCTCCGCAATTGTAACATATCAGCTATCCGCGACCTTTTCCTAGTCCTCCCCCGCCTCGGCCTCGTCCACGCCCCTGAAATCCAGTTCGCGACATCCCTATGTTCTGTTCAAGGGCCCCTGTTTCAGCCTGAACTCTGTAGGTAGGAGTCTGATCCATCCTTAGCTCATAACTTCTACAGGTGCGCTCATCATGTCCCACTGATCTATAAAAATTATAGAACAACTGCTGTGAATTCTACATGTACTTTTGTAATAAATGGCAGTGATCTGTAGCATGCTTTCCTCTTATCTCACAAATTGTGCACCATAATGCAGGCACCGCGCTCGCTCTAGCTTGTGCCTCTGGTCTCAATCGCATTGGTCCTCCTTCTGCGAGGTAATTCGCGAACAATGAGTAGTGGCCCTTGTCATGTCCCTGACCCTTGCACTTTACACACCATACCTCATCGCGCACTTCTGGGTGAGCTGTCATGTCCTATTTCAAACTTTGCATCTCAAGGCACAAGTTTTTCAATTGCGCGTGATTCTGCTGAACTCCCAGGTTGGGATCCTGTATCAGGGTCTCGTGCAATATCATTGTGACCTCCAAGGCCTCGGCCTAAGTTGTTAGCCTCTGTTGTGACAGCGTGTTCCTTAGATGCGGTGTTAACGATGCTACAAACCATTCACGGTGTTGTCCATCCGTCAACGTCATGTTAGCTTCGCGAATTGTGCACTTCAGTCTCTGATCCAACTCCCATGGGGTCTCACCTGGTAGCATTGTGATTTCCTTGAATCCAATGATCGACTGTGCCTCTGACTTTGGCCTGCTAAATTCTTTGTTTAACGCAGTTTGAATATCTACGATCCCCGCATTCATATTGTCATTGGAATGCTTAATGTACCAGGTCAGCGCGCGATCCTGGAGAGCGCTGACCAACGCCGCTTTCTTTATATTATCATCTGTGACTCCCTGCACATCCCATACAATTTTTATCATGAACCAAAACTGGTCTGGATCTTCATTCCCTACTCCCTTGAACACTGGAAACTTTATCGCGCTCGCCATATTGATTCGCAGTGGTGTCAGAGGTGGTATGGGCGAAGATGGAGGTGAATACAGTGAAACTGGAAGTGGTGTGGGTGGGGGTGGTATGCACAGAATCCTTTGCCTTATCAAATTGATCGCACTTCTTGGTGAGACCTTCGCGAGCTCATCTTTTCCCACTCGCGGAGGTGAAATCAAGGGGCTAGATTCTAGTTCTGTACTACCTTCATTTATGTAGATTCTCCCACTTCGCGTAGCCCCAAACATAAATTTATTCGCATAACCCATTTTTCACACAGTAGTAGTTTAATCCAAGTGTTCAAAGATTTAACGTACTTACCTCGCAGCCCTTTGAGGAAGTGGCGTTCTGCGTCGCTATCGCTGACTGAAGTATCTACCACAAACTTAATGATGAATCCTCCTATAATTCGATCAAGCCAGTGGTCAAAAGCATGCGTGATCTTATCCTACCCTTCTAATTTGCGCACCAGTTATGGAGACCACATAATAGGTTGGTCTAGCTTACACCTTCCTTGGCTATTTGCTAGCTTCGTGATCCACTCGTATAGCTCAGTAGGGAAATATGCAAAGAAACTTTCGTGAATCTTTGTGTATAAGTAGCATTCTAACCACTCTTCATTTGATAGTTGCGGATTCCTGTTTTCCTGCGCCGCAAACTCGTGAATCTTTCTATCCAACCAATCTTCAATTCCTTTCTTCGTTGGATTCCAGTGATACAACATCATACATCTCTATGCAGATCCCGGTCCCGGAAATAGAACCATTTGTTGGCTGGTTGGGGCCTGACCTAGGTTCAGAGTTAATTAGCCAAACAAATCCCTGTACTACTGGCCCTTTCGAAAATAGTCTGCGGAGCACGGACTGAGGTCTCACCCGAAGTAGTATGGGGGGGTGCTGGAACTAGGTTTCCACACCCTTGAGATGTCTGAAGGTTTGATTCGGTCCAAATTCTTGTTCCTGCATGTAGGTTGCTTTGCACACTTCCCTGGCCTTCACACCCTGATATACTTGCCTTCGTGCAACCCTAACTAGGGGTTGTGGGGCTTTCATGCTGCTGGAGCAGCGCTCTGCACTATTTCCCTAAGTTTCACCTGAAATCTTACTTATCTTCCTACACCAGTTAGTTATCTTCTTGTAAATGGATGCCTTACTTTATATTTCATTATACAACATATTCATATGAGTTCGCGCAATAAATAAATAGTACACTTGCAATTTATACCCAATAATACATTAAATAGTGAAAGATACACAAAAATATGATAAATCTTCTCTTTATTGATGTTTCCAACGGTTACAAACTCGACCTACCTTGTGCACTCAGCTGCAGGAGTTCGCGCACTCAGTTGTGGACTGCTAGGCCCTTGTGCACTCAGATGCAGATCCTTCTCCTACTCTACGACCCAAATACACACTTTACACTTTGACTCAATCTCTTCGACTCATCATGCTTCTATTCTTTCTATTAGCTATATACTATATTCTACACTTAGAGCTTCGCATCAAGCTGACATTACATTACAAAAACAAGGGCGGACAACCCTATGACTCTATTATGACTTCGCGCTCTACACCCACAATTCACGGAGCTTTTACAAATGACTTGGTCAAAACTTGGGCTTTAAGCCTGAAAACATGCCTTGGGGGGATTCCATGCCCAAAAAAATCATAAGAGGTAGAAAATAAAGGAGAAAACCACCCTTGCAATCTTTTGGTCCCTTTGAGGATTCTAACACAGACACCGAAACCCCTATTCTATGTTGCTCAGTCACTGCACTATTCTGGATGCTCGGTCGCTGCAGGCTCGCACTGAGCTCTCCCTCAGTGGTTGCACTGTGCTTGGTGGTTGCAGGAACTCTTCTGACACAATAACTTGGTCTCTGTCACTGTTGGTCACTAGTCACAAGAAAAGGCGCATGGTCCCATTGAACTCTCCCCACTGTTCTGGTTGTTGGTCTACTCAGTCGTTGTAGGTTGCTCACTACTACTGCTTGCTCTATTGGGTTCCATACTAGTTTGATTGGTCATTGTAGGCTGCAGGCTGCTCCTGCCTGCATGGTCGTTGCTCGTTGTTCATAACTCTCCCCACTACTCGTTGGTCTCCTCAGTCGCTCGCTGATATGCTCGGTCACTCCAACCAAGTTCTTTTGACTTGGCCTGCATTTGGATTCTTCCACAATGGAAAAACTACTCACACCCTATCCTGCTTTATACCTCTTTTCTTTCTCAGCAATGCGAACCGCCAGATCATGAAGGATTTCATGTATTTTAACAAAGGAAACCCTTCCAACGTGATCAACTCGAACCACCTCAAACAAGAAATGATTCCTTAGGTGGTCAAGATAATTGTGGCCATTATCATGTAAATAGTTGTCTCCACTATGTTTATCCATACTTTCTGCTATCCATATGTCTATGAAATCTTCACAATTGATTACTTTGTCTTTATGATAAGCTGCTGAAGATAGAAATAAAATCTTCAGATCCAAGTTCAAAACATTGTAACTCCATTTAAGACATTGAAATAGTTCTTTGTCCACCGTAGGGTGCAACTCATAAAATTCCTTAGGAACGTTTCACATATTTCTAAAGAAACTTCCCACTGATATCGATTCGTATGTTGTGACAATGCGGCAACGATTATAGTTATGGCCACAGGAAAACCCTTGCACTCCTTTGCGATTCTCCTATAAACTGGCTCTATTTCCTATGAAACATATTCATTTTGATTTCCAAATTATCTGTTGTGAAACAACTCCCAACCCTCCTCTTCCACCAGCGGTTCCACTAATATTCTCTCTTGCACATCCACTGCCATACACAACTAGTCATCCTGAGTGGTGAGAACAATTTTAGAACCTTTGTCCTTTAAGGACACTCCTACATTTTGAAGCTCATCACTCCTCCATGGATTGGCCATCCACATATCATCTAATAGAAGAAGATATTTTTTATTCTTTAAAAAATTTCGCAACCTGTCTGTTCGCATTGTGAAATTCTCTGGAGGGCTTAATTTCAATCTTTCAACAACATCCTTTTACAGATATGAGATGTCGTTACTGGAGACTATTACCTTAATAATGAGGTCAAATGAATTCTTTACCTTTTGGATGTTATTGATGGTGTCAAGCAGTCACGTTTTACCAATACCCCCGATGCCAATCATACCAATTCTTTGAATGTTTCTATTTTGATCGGTTAACAAACTTTCAACAAGCTCCCTCTGTTCAAATCGCTTTGCGTCTGCAACAATACCAGTTTCGATGATTAGAAGCAGTATTTAGGTGCATGGAGTAGGGTCCCTGTATTGCTCGCTGCTAGGAAAGTCGAGTTGCACCCTTTGTGAGTGGAGTTGAACAAGAATTTGGTTCCAATTTCTGATATCTTTGTTGATTATATAGCGGCAGAGGCATTGGGGATAACAGTCAAGGTAGCTTTTCTGTTGCTGGTTAGCCTCGTATTGTTGGCCAATAGAATCAGAACTTACTCTTAGTGTCTCTATTGTCTCCAACCAAGCCTTAACTATTCTTTTAGGGCTCTGTTGCGCTTGATTGAGCTCCATTTTTATATCATTTATTTCATTGCCCAGATCTCCAACATATTTTTTCATCTGCGTAATAGT
Organism: Pinus tabuliformis; assembly: GCA_031772625.1. Lineage (NCBI taxonomy): Eukaryota > Viridiplantae > Streptophyta > Pinopsida > Pinales > Pinaceae > Pinus > Pinus tabuliformis. The sequence continues at coordinate 841,949,838 of CM062815.1, forward strand.
CCGAGGAAAACAAATGAGAACCTTCACCGGTGCAACAATTTTTTTTCAAGAGTCTGATCAGACCTTCGCTCAAGAGATTGGCTACACATGAAGCACAATGCTTTCACAGGCCATTGGCTTTATACGAGAATCACAAAGGGTGGGCTTTGGCAAACCAAAATAAACAAACAAGCCCCAAATCATACAGGCAAGGCAAGGCAAGATTTCTCTTCCATCCGCTAAAAATCAGCAACAAAATTAGGATTTTTCCTCTCGCTTAAATTCAGCTCAGGCTATGTAGATGGGCTCTCAAAGTGAATGCATCACGAAGTAGGAAACCATTTATAATTCATTTATCTTGTGGTTTTTTATCACCTTGTTTCCACGTAATTTCGAGATAAATTCACACTGGAATACCTGGAAAGCAACTTGATTTGACGGCCATTAGTACTTAGCTGCTGTGAACCAACTTGGATTTACGCAAGGTACAACAGAGACCTCACAAAAAAAATCCAAAGATTTCCTACCTGATTCAAGGTTCCCGTCATGAACAAACCGTGGTTCAAACTATCCATCTGCGACAATAGACATGGAAAGTCATAGTATTATTGAATTTGTGTGTTGCTTCTTAATTCTCTTTATAGAATAAAAAGATCATTCATGAATATTGAATTTATGTATGTTTCTTGTTGCCAGTTGGGAAATATTGACCATTATGTTGTTTATTTTGAGAATAATTTGTTGGGAACCTGTGTTAGATATGTGTTTGTTTTTGCAGATTGATGGAGTCGAAACTCTAAACACTTTTCAAGCCTATTGATTCTATTCAAAATTCTCCCATACCTATTTTTATGTCACTTCTTTCCAGTGATATCGATGAACAATTGAGTTGTATTAGTTTGTTCGTATTGTAGAAAATTTTCAGTTTTATATAGTTAACATTATGCTTTTGCGATAAATTTTTGAGTGACATCTGCTCGCCACTACATCCCCGGCTACGGTTTCAAGGGTGGATGTCATCCTAACATGTACGATAGATGGGGCCAATCAGAGATTACAAACGAGGTACCATAAACATGGATTCTGCATACATATCCTGGTCGATCAAGTTTTCCTGAGAGTTAAATACCACTTGGTTAGAGCTCTGGTGCCATAAACTTGGGTTTAAGAGTGTTGGTAGACAATTTATTAAGGGATAGTCAATAAGCACATTCCTAACGAGTCAAAGCCTCAATAGGTCTTAGTGGACTATCTTTGTGGAATGTGGGCGTTGTGTGAATCGAACTAGTCTTCTGCAGTTTCGAGCTCTCTTTCATGTTCAAAGGATCTACGTTATTTTCTTGGTATTGTGGCATTCACTGAAGTTGGAATTCCCGTGTCTATACCTGCAGCCAGGAGCAGAGTTTTCAAAGGGTGTTAATATAGAGTTTGGGGGAAGCAGATTGTTAGCATCTACCAACGAAAATTTAGCGAGTTTCCAATGTCTCCAGGACTGTGAAAATTCACGTTAAATTTGAAAAATGTTAGGTTATGGTTTTGCAATATTTTGAGAGAATTGTTGATAATGACTCAGATTAATTTTTTGATGAGCATGCTCTCTATGTGTTGGGTTTATTAAGTGTGGATACTAATATTGATACACCTTTTAATTTGGATCTGAAACTCGTGTTTGATGAGTTTTTCTTAGATCTCCCTGCGAGTAAACTCTGGTTTAATTCATGATTTTATTTATTAACAAAAAATTATGGACATTGTGGGTAAATATAAAAATAACATCAAGGTTTCAGTGTTAAATCAAGGTGGACATGTAATTACGTCAAATGGGGGAAAACATAAATAATCTCAATGCAATGTTGCGGGGTCGAGTTTTAATGCTTTGAATGCAATTCTGTAGAAGTAGACCAGTAGAAGTTAACCAACTAAGTCAGAAATCAACCTATCTTTCCATTTCCACAAGTCCTGTGAGTAATGTCCTGACCTCGACTCCATATCGTCTAATTTTGAATAGTGAGGGGGTCAGAGTTCTATTGGAATTCAAAATGCAATCTCGTAGGGAATTTTGTTTAATAATCGATATAAAAACTCTATGTTTTCCTGTAACATTTACGACGAAAATTTTGAGGAATTTAACTCTCTAAAATTTGCGAAATTGGAAGTATACCCTTACCAATACAAACCCAATGCACCTTCCCCATTTAAAAAACCCTACTTTCACTAGATATTGTAGGTATCCTTTTTTTCATAAACAATTTTTATACCCCTTTATTTTTTTCATTAACTTTGAGCTCCATTTTCGACACCTGCTAATATAAAAACCCTTTACCTCCCTTTACATGTTCAATATATTATGTCATTTTTTCCTCAATATATATCTCCCAAGATGAACGCGCATGGTATGGTATTTCTCCCTATTAAAGCCCCCGTGTACTAAAATGTGCCCTATAAGTCAATTTATCCTATTGTTTTCATCCAAAAAGTGCTAAGATAAACAACAAATTCTATAATGATCCTTTCTAGATCACTAGCTCTTATAGACGAAGCCACAAACTCCATGAGTGAAAGGTCACTAATGATGAACCAACTCCCCTTTGAAAATCAATGATGCATGCTCTCAACTTTGTCTCTTCTGTTACACTAAATAATCTAGATAATCTCCACCTCAGGTCTTCTAATGAACCATCTTAACTAATATTTTCTCTGCTTCTTTAGCTAGCTTAATTGGTTGTGATTCCTTGCATTTTTCCATGGTTCCTACCATGTCCTCCTCAATTCCTTCATAAAATTTATATAGCTGATCCTGTAGGCATTATAAAAAATATTCCTTCGTGAATTGTTTCCAACAAATCTAGCTTGTAATTGTCATAAAAAATATTCCTTGGAATATTGCATGGACCAATCTTCTTATACTTGAGTTTGTTGTATGTTCCTCTATTGAATCTATAATTCCTCATAGTATGCCAATACCATCTATCCTTATTTTAAAATTTTCAATATCCTTCCAAAATCTGTCCTGATCTTGTAGATATTGTATGCATATTTCTTTGTGAAATGTTCCAACAAATCTAGCTTCTAACTATTACAAAAATCTACTTTGAAATCTTACATGGACTAATTTTCTTATACTTGATTTTGTTGTATGTTTTGCTATTGAATATGTATTTCCTCAACTATGCTAGTGAATATCATCTAGCCTTGTTTGAAAACCTTCAATATCCTTACAAAATCTACCCTCATATTATAGTTGTCATTACTCTGTTGTAACTTCCTTAAATTATTCATGAATGTCATACATACTCTTAGTAAAATTGTCTACATCATTTCTCATTTTAATATATATTTCTAGCAACTTACCCAATTCCACATTGCCCTTTGGAAACCTTCATAAACTACCTAAAATGGACTTCTACCACTAGATCTATTCATTGAATTGTTTTAAGCAAGTTTAGCTTAGGCTAAAGCCAAATTATATTAGCCTAGTTTTTCTCTAATCAAACTTCTCAACAAATTTCTAAGACTATGATTAACCACATCTAGTACCAATGACCTAGTTTCTCTCAAATCAAACTTCTCAATGGATTACAACTCTAGTTAACCACCTCATGTTTCATCTATCTATGCATGATACACTAAGTTATATTGCACATGAAACCCATCCTCTTCCAAAGAGTTCTCCAAAAATGTTTGAGGAATATCTCATTTCCATTTGAAGTGATACTCTTTGGTTGTCCATGTAACCTCACAACCTCTTTAGAAAAAAACAGGGCGACATGAGTAGTGTCATTAGACATCTTGCATGGTGTGAAGATTAACATTTTAGAAAATCTATCCACTATAGCCAACATTGAAGCATCACCTCTCAATCTCTTTAGAAAAAAACAGGGCGACATGAGTAGTGTCATTAGACATCTTGCATGGCGTGAAGATTAACATTTTATTAAATCTATCCACTATAGCCAACATTGAAGCATCACCTCTCAATCTCTTGGGAACCCCAACAATAAAATTGGCACTTGTGTCTTCCCATGGATTCTTGGGTACTAGTAAAGTAATATATAAATCATTGTTTTAACTCCTTTTGGACAATTAACAAATTCTTGTAGTACTGAACAAACTCCTAAGTCACTTCTTTATTGATATTGAACCAAAAAGATCTTTCATCCACTAAAGTTTTAAGTTATCTTATCCACTCCAAAGTGTCCACCTAAAACTCTTCCATATAGTGACCTTTTGATTCTCAAACAAAAATCCCTCTTAAATATGGAAATCTAATATGGTATCCTATACACGATTATTTACAAATTCTCCATGCCTCTGTAAAATATATACCTTCTACCTACACATCCTTCATGTTATCCAAACCAAGTAACTTAATAACACCTCCACTTGTTTATATAATGAGTAAACATAAATTCTCTTTAGAAACCAATAATATCTACATCTATTTAGATATAAATCCTTATTATAAACCAAATACTTCTTCCCTGCATAATTCAAGTTCTCGTTAAGGAATGCTATTGTCTTACCTTAAGCAAATTGATTCGACATATCAAGAGATTCATTCGTACTCAACAGCTGAGAAGCACCTTGAATGTAGGTAGGAGTCCCACTTGCAACTAAATTATTTTTTCTGCAAAATGTTGCTCGTTCTCAAGATTTCAGTTTCCAGTGGGCCCTCATTTAAGATATTCACATGGTGACCAACATTCCGTGTTCAGATGTTCATTTCTCATCTACATTCAATTATGATCGAAATCAAAGTGGATCCTTGGCAGATTCTGTAATCTCTTTTGTATGCAACTGTTGTAAAGAAACCTGAGTGCAGAGGGGGTCCAATTGCTTACAATATATTTTATTTTTTTGGTTCTAGTTGAGGTCGTACTTAATAATTTATTTTTTTGTTTCAATTGATTTTTATGGAAGTGTTTATCTAGGTGGAGGAATTCTTTAGACAGTCAAAAGTGGCCGGAATCCGGGCAAAAAAATTTCAAAAAATCTTGCACGAGCAGTGTTTGAATCATGTTTTTGATGGTGGAAATGGATTCAATACCATTGAAAACCTCCTATGAAAAAAGAATTTGAGAGTAGAATAATCCCCATAAGAAAATGTTAATAGTTCAAATCCCATTGGTAAAAACACAACCATGTTAAGGGTTGATGTGGCTCAGGGCAATTGTGATCTCGGTTGAATTTGAAGACTTAGAAGCTCATGAATCTTAGTTACTCAAGTTATAGAATATGCTTACAAGTGATCTTAAGACTCACAATACCTAACAAACAAAAATATAAAATATTAATATAAAAACTGTGATTAAATCTTTTTGAAATGAAAATAAGCAATGAGATATAGAACATAGAATTAAATTACATCTAATATGAAAGAATGGTTAATGTTAAACATATCATATTTTCATTTATGAAAGAGGTTTTATGGATTGATTGAGCACGAAGAAGGTTAGGTTGCATAATTTTGAAAATTTCTTTGTAAGTTATCAATCAAGAATAGAGGTAATAAAATATTCAAAGTTGTGCACAATATCCACCCCACCCAACGAATACCACCATTTATTTGTAAAATTTTAGAAGTAATAATCAAATGTTTACATGAAAAACAATATAATGGAAATAGCTTTAAGGGTTCCACTAACTATGGCATCTCTTGACTTATCCTCACTATTGGCCCTGTGGGGCATCTCATATCTTCGGTTTGAATTCAGGGACTAAGTAACTATGTTGCATATTACACTTCTTTTATGGTTCTTTTAGGTAGGGTTTGTATATAACTACTACAAGGTGCAAAACTATATAGCTGATTTATAATATATGGTTGTTACAAAGTACAAGTTTTACAATTTGTATTTCTTTTTAGAATTAATTAATTTTTATTGTTTATATTCAATTTATTTATCTCATGACATTGTAATGTGTCACAATATGATATTTAATGCTAGTGAAAGGGTAATATAATATGCCACATGTATGATTATATGTGATAGCAAAAAATAATTAAAAATATAATTCTTGAGATCTTATTTAGTACATTTATATCTATTTTCACTTTACAGAATATATATACAATGGATGTTAAATTGTTCTTAGAACATTAATTTTGTAACATTTTTAACAATAACTACCATATATTCAAAAATGGTGTGAAGTCGAATATATGACAAAGTTACAACAACATTTTTAGACACTCATTATTTAAATTAAATAAAGTTTTGCCAAATCACATATCTATATAGCATTGTAAACTAAATTATCCATTAATTATATGTGTGATTTTTGTTAAAACTTAGATTAATTACAAAGTGTCAAGTTTGAATATATATGAGGCTATGAGAATCATCTCATATTCAAATTTTTAAATAATTGTTTCTAGATTTTTATCATTAGTTAAACATGTTTTAAATGTCAAGTAAGTTGCTTCATCATTCTATACGTTTAATTCTTTATGTCATTTACTATTATAATCATTCTATATTTTAATGCTAGTGAAGGGTAAACATTGAAATAATTTTTTCTAAATTTTTATCATTAGTTAAACATGTTTTAAATGTCAAGTAAGTTGCTTCATCATTCTATATGTTTCTTTCTTTATGTCCTTTACTATGATAATCATTCTATATTTTAATGCTAGTGAAGGGTAAGATAATATGACACATGAATGATTATATGTGATAGCAAAAAAAAAAGTAAAATTATAATTCTTGAGATCTTATTTAGTAAATTTAGATCTATTTTCATTCTTAAGGTTTTACAAAAGTCTATATACAATGAATGTTAAATTGTTCTTGGAACATTGATTTTGCAACATATTTAACAACAACTACCATATATTCAAAGAATGTTGGGAAGTGGAATAGATGACAAAGTTACAACAACAATTTTAGACACTCATTATTAAAAATAAATAATGTTTAACTAAATCAGTTATCTTTATAGCATTTTACACAAAATTATCCATTAATTATATGTGTGATGTTTGTTAAAACTTAGATTAATTAAGAAGTGTCAAGTTTGAATATATATGATGGTATGAGAATCATGTCACATTCTAACTTTGAATTAATTGTTTCTAAATTTTTATCATTGGTTAAACATGTTTTAGATGTCAAGTAAGTTGCTTCATCATTCTATATTTTCTTTCTTTATGTTATTTACTAAAAGTTTCTTGTAGTCTAGTGCTTACACATGAATCTAGTCTTTGATTTTAATATTTATTACTTATAAAGGACAAATGTGAAATTGATTTTATTTATAGATATCTCTAGGTTATTATTTATTTTTTCAAAGATTTCAAAATCTCAATGATTAAGAAAAGGTTACGCAGTATAATTTGCACATAGACAAATAAAAGAATTTCTCCTTTTAAATCAAAATCAAAATTTCATCCCTTATATAAACGATATGTTATTATGAAATATCATATTTATATGGAAAATGAAAAACAAATAAATTTTTAGTACAAAGTTCAGTCTATTTTTTTTGGTCAAGTAATAAAGGATCTTTATATTAACCGAAATAAGAGTAATATATATTTTACAAGGTAAACCAAGCATCCTTGCGTTTACCCAAAATGTTCCTCAAGTCCTAACTAAAACGAAAATGGCTTAAAACCATTAAAAATTTGGAACCATCCCCTTAAATTTGGAATCATCCCCTTAAATTGGAGAGAAGATTAACACAAATAAATCACATGCTACTAGAATTCTAAATAATTACATTTGCTACCAAGAAAACAGGTGGCTCCGCAATCTGGTGCAATTTCCTCCCATTATTCTGTCCGAACCCCGATCACCGATCGTTTGGAGAACTAGTGATCAACGTTTAACTTTGAAATGAAAAAACCCATCATTTAATCACAGTCTCGCATATCCTCCGCTGCTCTAAAACTTTCCCATTGCTCCATATCTTTGTCTGCCTAACAGAGATGGTCCGCAAATATTTTTCCTGGGGGTAATAACTCCCAGACGTGCCGGGTGTCCCTTTCCTTATTAATCACTCCGTTCGCCAAACAGTCTGCTACCATGTTAGCTTTTCTCTTCACATGGACAAAGCTTACATTCTTTAAGGTTTGCAGGTGGGAGTAAATAAGTTGAAAGACTTTCGAGAGACGAGTGTTTCAACACTTTATCCGGTGATTACCATTGCAAATTTTCTTGGCCGCCCTAATAATCAATTCCGAATTTGCTTCAATGATGATACTATATGAATCTGAATCTACCAATATTTCCAAGCATTGTTTTAGGGCTATGAGTTCTGCCATGTTATTAGTGGCCTTCCCCAAGTGGCCATGAAAGATCTTCTTCATTTGCCCCTGTTCATCTCTTATAACACCTCCAAAACTAGCTAACCCTCAGTTGCCCTTAGATCCTCCATCTATATTGACCTTTAAGAAACCATGAGGAGGAGGCTTCCAAATATTTATATCTGAATTTATTTGGCTCACTCCCTTGATAGTTCCCTATGGTTTTATGGATTGAAGACGCAAATGTAGTAGAATACTTGCATCATGGGGTAGAGGAGGGTCCTTAGGAAGAGTCCTCAGCAAGCTACTGACTGTATCTTTAAGTTACCTTAAAATTTGGTCAATTATGTGTTGGGGCTTGCTAGCTTTGTTCTTGAATATAAGACTGTTGCATTCTTTCCATACATTCCAGATGACAAAGCTTGGAACCAGGGTCCAGGCTCTATTAATAATTTTGTTCCTCGAGAAGTTTTTCCTCCAATTCTTCAAAGTTTTGGAGATGCTGAGTCTTTCCCTATCAGTATACCTAAATATTATTGCCACCCAGTCCCACACAATGGAGGTGAAAGGGCAGAGGTTAAGAAGGTGATCCATCGTCTCCTCTTGAGAGTTGCAAAGGTAGCATTTAGATGGTCCAGTGAAGCCTTTTTTCAAGAGATTCTCCCAAGTTAAGATTTTTCTTTGATGAACTAGCCAAATAAATAGTTTTATTTTCATCCAGTGGGGGCTCTGCCAAAGATTCTTCCAAACTTGATCAGGATTGGGATAGTTAAATCCCGTTACTACTTGTTTAGCTTCTTTGAGGTTAAAGTTTCCTTCAGTGTTCCTTCCCCATCTTAGTTGGTCAGGCAAGGAGGATACCAGAATCCTTCTATGCTCTAGTTCCTGTGTAAGAGAGTCTACCTAGGCTCTCAGAGGACTCTCTTCATTATTGCCTAGATCCTTCCAAGTTCTCCATTTTTCATTGTTCCTTTCCTAGTTCCAGAAGTCTTTCACCATAAGTAGATCTTTGTTGTCTGTGTCATTCTTGAGAGCTGCTAATTCATCCTTATACAAGTTGGGTTCCTGCTAGCCAGTTGTCCTCCCAAAATCATGCTAGATTCCCAGCTCGAATTTCCCAAAAACTATGTTGCTGAACAATAATTTTGCTTTCCTGGGAAAGGTTCCAAATATGGGAGCCCTTAATGTTCCCTAACATTCTAATATGATCTTTCTCCTGCCAATTCTTGGCATATTTTTGTTTCCAAAGCTTAGCCCAGGGATTTTTTGATTCCTTGATCCATCTCCACCAGAGTTTGGCTCTCGAAACCTTGTTGATGGTTTCAAGATCATGAAGCCCCAAGCCACCGTGGCTCTTGGGTTTGCAGATTTTATCCCAGGCTACTAAAGCCCATTTATTTTTAACTTCTCCTTTGCCCCATATAAAGTCCCTTTGTATGCTTCTGATCTTCTGCATGACTCCTTTACAAGCAGGAAGAGTAGAGAACATGTATATGGGAATAGCCTGCAGTATAGCCTATGTGAGCACAAGGTGCCCTGCCAAGTTTAAAGACCTAGAAGTCCATTTTTGGATCTTGTGCTGCATTTTATTTATAGTCGGCTCCCACACTTCCTTGCTAAGAGGTTTATCTATGAGAGGTATGCCCAAATACTTGGAAGGTAGTTGGTCCCTTTGAAAGCCAAGAATTCTGTTGATATTTCTTTGAATAGCAATATCTGTGTTAAAGAAAAAAACTTTTGATTTGTTGAGGCTCGCCTCTGTGCCAACAGCCATAGTAAAGTCATTCAAAATTTGTTTGATCATTCTAGCTTCCCTGACTATGGATAAGCCCTGCAGCATTGTGTTGTCCACAAATTGTTGATGTGTGTTTTCCTCTCCATCCAAGGTGAGTTTGATGCCCTGGATTCTTCCTTCAACATTAGCTCTTTTAATCGCTCTACCAATCCCTTCTATCATGAGAAAAAAGAGGAAGGGTGAGAGTGGATCCCCTTGTCTGAGGCCTCTGGAGGGTGTGAAGTGTCTTGAAGGAGCACCTTTAAGCAGGATGGAGAAACTAGTTGTGGTAAATATTGCCATAACCCATCTTATCCAATTTTGGTCGAAGCCATAGGCTTTTAGAACTGCCCTTATACAAGATCAACTCATCTTATCATAATCTTTCGCTAGATCTAATTGAATGATCATACCAGCTTGTTTGTTGTTTTTGAGCGAGTGTACCACCTCATGAGCTTGGATAATATTATTGAGGATTTGTCTTCCTTACACATAGCATGTTTTCTCCTCTGAGATGACAGCTGGTAAGAGTGGCTTGAGACTGTTAGATATCACCTTGGAAATGATTTTATACACCACATTACATAGGGCTATGGGTCTGAAGGCATTTGGAGTCATTGCATTTTCCTTTTTTGGGGTCAAAGCTATGAAGGATGCATTGAACGCCTTCAGAACCTTTTTGGATCTTCTTGAGTCTTCCACCACCTCAAGGATGTCCTGTTTGACTATTTTCCAATATGCTTTGAAGAAGTCTACATTAAAACCATCCAGGTCTGGAGCTTTTCGAAATAGATTTTCAATATGTTTAATTCAAATTATTTAACTAAGAAAGGAAACAAAAAATTCCTTTCAAAAATTGTGATTTTTCTTTTAGTTTTTTTTAATAATATCTTTAAAAAATATAATGAATAAATATATTTTCAAACCAACATCTACTTTTATAAATTCATTTTGATTAGGTACTTAAATCACTTTAAATTCTAAGTATGTACTATATGAGGATACCAGAGACATTAAAACTATAAAGTTTTCATGATAAAAAATAATATAAAACAAATTTCATATTTGAAAATTTAGGTGATACATATTTCACTCACCATTTACCATTTAAAAAATTAAATTAAATTACATATATTTAATTTCATAAAATAATTAAGTTATCATTATATTAATTGTGTTTGGTTAATTCTTTTTACATAAAATAAAATAATTATTATTTTAATTAAAAATAAAAATATTACATAACGACTTTAAAATTTTAATTTATAAAATTCATAAAATGATAAATTTACTCGCAACGGTCTTCCACAGCGCATATATAAATATTTGTAAAATAACAAATTTTATTGTTTCAGACCAACTAAGGTTAACCAATTTAGACTAAGTCAAATCCTCATATAGGTAGATGTGTGTGCCTCTAATCCATCCTATATTTCTAAGGATCATATTATTATCCTCTATACCCCTCATGATAACTCTTACATGTCTATCTATTCCTCCCTCTACCTTATTTATGATCCTGCTTGCTTGATGAATACACCATGTCCACTTCAATTGATAGTTAAGGAATTCCCTTGCTAAGATGTCGGTCCTTTCATTTTCCCCATAGTCCTTCAAACCTTTGATAATTATATTCATAGCCTTTCCGTGCTTATCCTGTTCTTCTTTTATTTTAATTATGATTTGCTTCTCAATGATTCATTTTTATTGTTTGATGACCCACTTACAACTTGCAACCATGATTTATCCTCTTCTATTCGTTCACTTAGTTGTTTTTCTTTAATTTCCAATTCGACCAATGCTAACTAAATCTCCTTTATTTGTGTTTTGTCCTCTTCTTTTACCAATTCTAACTTCTCAAGGTTGATTACCCTTATCTGCTCTAATTCTTGTTTCAAGGCAAGCACTTCTTGTTGCCCTTTTTCAATTTTACCCTGCATGTTGGCGATTTTTTCCTTAAGAGATTTATTTTCCCTCTTTATTCTGCCCTTTAACTTCACAATTTCATTTACTTTTTTGCCTTCATACCACTTATTCGCTTCTAAAATTTCAAGTCTCCTTTTCATGCTCATGAGCTCTTCCACATATAGTCTTGATGACCACATTATTGGTGTGGGACTCTATAGGCCTTTGGTTACATGTTTATTTTATTTTTTTATCTTCTTTTTTTGCTACAAAACCATCTGTTTTTTTCATACTTGATTTGAGCCCCTTAATAGCTTCTCTTTTCCCTACACTAGTTTGAGAGGCCTTGTTGGATATGTTGTTTACTTGTGGCAAGATCATTACACATTTTTTCTTAGGGGTTTTCCTTAGTTTTCGTATCTTCCTACACCTTAAATCCCATTATATTGTTTTGCGTTTACAAAAACCAATCTCTCATCTATGTTGTAGGTTCTCTTCTGAAGAGAATTTGTCATAGAAGAACCCCATGATCCTGTTGAATCCTCCACTGTTATGGGAGGGTGAGGAAATGGAGGTTCATTAATGAGTTGAAGGTTGTGTTTCTAATAAGATTTCCCACCTACTTGATTCACAAGGTTTAACAATGGAAGTGAACCCTTCACTTGAGATTGCAAACCACCGTTGTACCCTACCCCCCCAGAGTAATCGAATAGTTTGCAACTTTGTTTCCTATTGTGTTAAGGAGTGGTATTTGTGTCTCCTCTATGTTGAAATCCTCTCTGAACAACGAAAACCTTTCATTTCAGTCCTCCTCCAGATTAACCATCATATTTGTTTTATTGTGTTTTGTTTTGGTTTTATATTAGTCACAATTAATGTTTTCCAGTTTAAATGAAATAAAAACAACCCAAATCTGTTGGCTGGTTGGGGCCTGACCTAGGTTCGAAGTTAATTAGCCAAACAAATCCCTATACTACTAGCCCTTTCGAAAACAGTCCGCGGAGCATGCACTAAAGTCTCACCTGAAGTAGTATGGTGGGGGAGGGTGCTGGAACCAAGTTTTCGGACCCTTGAGATGTTTGAAGGTTTGATTCGGCCCAACTACTCATCCCTATGCGCAGGTTGCTTCGCGCACTTCCCTAGCCTTCGCGCCCTGATATACTTGCCTTTGTGCAGCCCTAACCAAGGGTTGTGGGGCTTCCGCGCTGTTGGAGTAGTGCTTTGCACTATTTCCCTAAGTTGCACCTGAGATCTTACCTATCTTCCTACACTAGTTAGTTTTCTTCACGTAAATGGATGTCTTACGTTATATTTCGTTATACAGCATATTCATATGATTTCAGGAAAAGATACACATAAATATGATAGAACTTATCTTTATTGATGTTTCCAATGGTTACATACTTGACCTGCCCTACACACTCAGCTGCAGGGGTCTGCGCACTCAGCTGCAGACTACTAGGCCTATACACACTCAACTGCAGAGCCTTCTCCTACTCTACGACCCAAAAACACACTTTACACTTCGACTCAATCTCTTAGACTCATCATGCTTCTATTCTTTCTATTAGCTATATGTTATCTTCTACACTTAGATCCTTGCTCTTTTTATACAATCCCATGGTCCGTGGACAATGGGTAGGTCTATCAAGTTGACATTACATTACAAAAACAAGGGCGGACAACCCTATGAATCTATTATGACTTCACGTTCTATGCCCACAATTCGCAGAGCTTTTACAAAGGACTTGGTCAAAACATAGGCTTTAAGCCCCAAAACATGCCTTGGGGGGATTCCATGCCCAATAGGCCCCTATCACAAACATCGTGACTCACCCTCGAGTCACTTTGTCGGCGCGGAGATCTTCACGTGGAGTCCCTCCAACTCTGTCCGAACAATTGCAAGGTCGGCAGCGCACTGAGTGACTGCTTGTTGGATTTCCTGTACGTATTGTTCTAAGACCACGGTGTCGGAACTGCTTCCCTGCATCTGTTATTGTGTCCCCTGCATTTGTGCGAGCTTGCCTTCAACTATTTCCATGATGGTGAAGGCCTTGTCAATCCAAGGCTGAACGTGCACTTTCAAGACTGCTTCTTTGTGTCGTGCTGCATTCACCTATTCTTTCAGCGCTTTGGCCTGTTGCATCTACACAAGCCTCTGGGTGAGGGCCACCATCTATGCGGTCCCTAAGCGCTGGATGTTGGGGTCCTCCTGCAGATTCGTGATGATCTCAAATGACTCCTCCAACATTCTGGTGCAGTCCCTTACTACACTACCAATCTCTTCCAGCCCTAATGTAATAGTGCTATCATGCTATTCTCTTACTTCCAGAGGGGTGGAAAACTGCGCCTTCAACCGCAGCTTTGCGATCTAAAGGTTCACCTCCAGCTGAACCTTAGTCATTTCTTCTCGCACCTCATACACCTTGTCGCTAACCTGTGGATGTGCACCTTTGCTAGTGTGTCTTCAAGGATGTTCAGCTCAAGGACACTTTGATAGGCTTCTTCCAGTACCTATACTAGCTACCGATTCTGCAACACCACTTCATCGTGCTGCAAGGTGTACTACTCCCTGTTGATCTTTTGCTCGCTTAGTACTTGTAGCGCGTGACTTTCCCTAGCCCGCAGTTCTGCAGTAATCCCATCCTGCAGAACATATAATGTCTCTCGCAGTAGTGCAGCCATGTTGATCTTGATACCCTTTAGTGTGCTAATTGTAGGCCTATCGGCCTCATTTGTTGTCACCAGTGCCCCTTCCGGCAGCACTATTGTATTTGTCGTTTGAGCAAGCAGCATCTGCTCTGCTGTAGTTGTCCCTACTGTGAGGCTGGTCGAAATGGTACCAGCCTGAGGAGTGCACACCTGCAAATCCTGCAGCTGCGCTCTGAGAGACCCTAACACAATCTAATTCTCTTGCACAAAATTCTAGAGGGCCTCGGAGATGACATCGTAAACCATCTTGCAGATGTCGTGCAGATCACCTTCAGTAAGGATGATGGGGTCAATAGACAACTTTGATGCCTTGACCTTCTTGCACGGCCCTGTCCACTTGATCGGGTGCTAGTACTTTAGCTGTGTTGACGCGTTTTGTGGGTCTGCATCTCCCTCCTCTTCCTCTGCTTCCAGCCCATGCGAAGGTGACTTTCGTCCCTCGCACGCCTTCTCGGCTGCCTCCTGTGCTGCTACTGCTGCTGCGACCTTTTTCTATTCTGTTGTTGTCTGTGCAGCGTCCTACGCCTCCTGCGCTCTTGCTGTTGCTACCTCCTTCCTTCTCTTCTTTGCTAGATATGTGATGCGCAGTTTGGCCTCCTATTTCTTCTTTTATGCTGCATACTTCTCCATTGCTGCAATGTCTGAGGCGCGCCACTCCGGCGGGCACGTCTCTAGTACATCAAAGAGTACATCATCCGTGGCTACAAGGGGTAGCTCGCTCTATTTCTTATTCGGGTCATTGCATGCTCTAATGTATATGTTGTGGAGGTCCGCTTTAAACTCTACAAAACTTGCAGGCTGTTGTAGACAGTGGGTGATAGCCGCAGCTTGTAGTTAATCCCCATTCTAAGGTTCATTTACATGAACACCCAAAATATCTTACTGTCACGGATCTGGTTTTCATCCTTTATGGCCCATAGTGAAGCGTACTTCACGGCCTCCAGCATACCCCTATCAATTGTGGGGAACTAGCTGTCCTTCGACAATTCCCCTGACACGAGCGTTATGGACAGCAGAAGCCATGCATAGTGGAATGTTTTTCCTTGTTCTTGAGCCTCGCGACAATTTTCCAAGAACTCCTTGCAGAGGAACTTGGATCAATTAAATTGGACCCCCTCCGCGCACTACTCAGCAAGTGCTACCACTGACGCGGGTACCTCGTCCGTGCGTCACTTGCACATAACCTTGCTTTCTAGTATTTGGGTCGCCACTCTTACTGATTTGTTGTTGATGTTGGGTATGGCGTAGCCCCTTTTCTTCTTCTCTAGTTTATATTTCTTCTTCATGGCCTCCGCAATGGCCAAGTCACTGCTTTTCCGCTCCGAGATATTTGCGAGGTCCTCTCCTTTGCATGGAAGCCAGGTAATGCGGTGAATCAAGTGGTCTGTGATGGGGATGGGCTCCTCCAGCCAAAAACACCCACCATGCACCAGGCAAGGCAGCTTTGTGATGACGAAAATTATTATTGGGGCGTAGTGAAAATGTGGCACCTAGAGCAGGTTTAGTAGTCCTACCTTTTCCACTCCATGCAACCACTTTCGCAGCTCTAATTAGGTAACCCCTGCTGCGCTGTTCTGCTTAGGCTTCATGAGTTGTGCGGTCCCTAGGTGAGGGAACTTCTCTTGGAAAATGAGATCCCAATATTCAAATTTCAAGCTAGGCACCTGTCCCAAGTGCGTGCCCTAAAAAATGATGTCGTTTGGGAGGAGCAGGGTTTAGAGGGAGCTCTTGCTCTCGTCATGATCCTTGGGCACTTTAACCTTCCCCTTCCACCAGGGGATATAGGTGGGAAGCTTTGTTGGAGGGTGCACAAGCTCAATTTCTTCCTCCATGCCTTCATCCTCATCTTCTTCGATGATAAGGTCCTCCAAGTCTTCCTCCTCCTCGTCGATTTCTATGTTAACGAATTTTCCTTTCTCCTCCATTGTTAGCTTGGTACGTAGCGGGTTTCGTGGGGACACCTGTATGGGAACCATCGAATGTTTGTGTTTCTTCGGCCTTGGTGTGCGCGTGATTTAGGGATTTTTTCCACAATCCTGGCACCTTCAGGGGCGTCCCCCACAATTAGGGCCTATGCGGCCTCTTCGATGGTCATCCCTGTAATTTCCATAACTTCCTCAGATGTTGCCATCGTGTCTAACCAAAAATCTATCACTCATGTACTCAGGGGCTCAATCAACATTCTACACAGGTTAAACAGGGCTCTGCTCAGGATATGCGGGGTATACAACAACTCAATTCTCAAATGACCAAGTGTTGTTTGCTGGGCAGCCCTTTGTAATTTATAGTGCCTTTTGAATTTGAATTTGAACGTTCCCCCCAAATCCAGTTCATTAATTCTCTCTTGGCGACAAATTTTCCCAAATCTTTCCCATAAATCGCATCTTAAATGCTTGCCGCCCGCTCCATTTGGTCTCAATTCGAGCATCACATCATGAATAGTGACTTCAACTGTCACTTTCTGGCCAACCCACGTGGCAGAGCAACCCCCCTTTCGCGGTAGCGGATCTTGTGAATCTTTGCTTCTACCCGCAGCTTGAACATCGCGCAGCTCCCAGGCATAGTAGTTTATAGTCCCACGCCTCCTTTCAACTTCCAGGAGTGCTAAGACTATACTTTCTATGCCTAGTTAGTGGTCACGCCACCTATATAGGATTTCATCCAGTCATCCATTACTTTTCCTGAAAAATACCCATCTTTTATTGTTATTGGCGGTGTCATGCACTTTATCATCTGCAGTGTGCCACCATGGTTGATTCGTGTAGTAATATGTGGTCCAAGCCAAGGCATCAGACTGATCAATTTGCGGCGATAGTCCCCAAACTTGTCAGTGTGATTGTGCACACCCTGTTTTATCACCCTAGTCTTCTTATCGAGAAAATCTTCCTTTATCTCGTCCTCCAGCTTCTTGACTTCTGCTTCCACCAGAGTGCTTTTCTCCCTTAATCGTACCCTTTCTTTCCCAAGTTCTTGGAGCCTAAAATTGCCCTGTTGGATTTCTTCCTCAGGTCCCAAGCATTCTACTTCATTCGGTTATGTGATCCCTTCTTCCAAGGCTCCGCGAATCGTCGTATTGGCCAGTGCTTCCATGCGGACTAGGAATTTCATGCTCTATGGGGATTACAACGTTTTCTTCATACTCCAGCCTAGGAGGTGCCTGCACCGTCAGTTTCTTCCACGTGGTCCTATAAGCCCATAGAACCATTGGTATGCGTAGGTCCTAGTCAGTCCGCTACTCATTATGGACCTTGTTCAGCGATTCGCATACTTCGTTAAAGGCTTCTGTGTGGATAACGTTATGTGCACTTGGTCTTTCCATACTCCGTGGTTCCAACTAGAGGGGTCATTTGCACCATGGCCTCGCCTGCACCTGCTTACTGAACATGTCTCCTAACGCGAAAACTGAGTGCATCCGCGCAGGTTTTGTACCATATGCTTGCATCCATCTTGACAGGTGGGCGTGCAGACCATCTTGTCTGGCAATCTTGTCAGTTAATCGCATCTGAGGCTTCCCAATCCATATACGCATCATCTTCCTACATTCGCGCCAATCCTAGAAGCTCCTTTGGTGCGTACCCCACCACCTTGCGGGGGTAGCGCACAGTACCCATTTCAAAGCTTCAAAATTTTGATGTTTCGACACTTCTCTTTCAAATATGTTTAGGAAGTCATCCATCTCACTTAAGCCATCATACGTAGGCAGATCCCTTGCCTTTGTCGATACACAGTGCAGTGATCTCATCATCATGTTACAATTTAGTGTGGTTACCTTGTGTAACCAGTTTTGCCTACGTTCTATCTCTTCGACAGAATCCGATGTGTAGGAGCTTTCGCACTTCCATGATATTCGTCCATCCGTGGTTGGATTCACCTAGTCTTGCTCTCGTGTGGTTATCTTGTGGATGCAATCCAAATCGTCGTCGTTGTCATAGTCACGCACTATCTCTATGTGGCGCAATCCTTCTACAGGGTCCAAAGGTACAACTACGCACAGAAACTTCTTCTCAAAAATCATCTTGTGCTTCTTCAGATTGATCACCCCATTCATGTAAGTGGCGCAATCTATTCCTAATAACGTCGGTTAGGGATTTATGTCATCAACAATATCTATTACTTCGAAATCTGCTAGCGCGCTTGCTCCTTCGATATCCACTATGATCCCTGCAATCTCCCCATAGGTAGGATCTTTTGCTGGTTCGCCATTCGCAGTTGGATAGGAGACCATCGTAGCATAGGCCTTCCCATGTGCTCCCATGTTTTCTTCGACAGGACCTTCGCGTCGGATCCTAGATCCATAATCACTTGTTCCATCTCATATTCTCCAATCTGTGCGTTCAATCTCATCTCCCTTCCCATTCACATCGTCTTCTTTCCGAGCTTCTGGACTACGCTTGGCAGGGAAAATTTTAAGAACCCCCCCAAATTTACATGTATAATAAATGGGCGAATCTCCATGGTAAATAGGAAAAATGGAAGGCGATTTTATTAATAATATGATATGTATATATAATTTTTTGGCGAATCTCTCACTAGGCATGGCAAATATTTTACTCAATTATAAAATCTTGTGTTTATTGAATACACAAATGAAATCATTGCATTTCTTTAAAATATCTTTTGAAATCGAAATTACCGAAATTACATATCGATAACCTAGTGGGTGTAGGATAAAATTCACCCGTGCCATTCACAGAAAGCATGAGAAAAAACCTAATACTATATAAAAACCAAGAAAAATTCAAATTCATCACTTCTAGGGACCTCGTAACCACCCTGCCAATACACAAGTATGTTACTGTTTGCAATTAGAAAAATTACCCAACCTAATACTATATATAAAACCAAGAAAAATTCAAATTCATCACTTCTAGCGACCTCGTAACCACCCTGCCAATACACAAGTATGTTCCTGTTTGCAATTAGAAAAATTACCCAAATTACAATCTATTTACTCCAGCATATGTTGGAAAGTTATAGAAGGATGACTAGTGCAATCAATCCATTCATTTTAGCCCTAGATTTGTTTCAATTTAAAACAGAAGTATACAAATATACTTGTCCAATGTCTATGCTTTAACCATTCACCTTAAGATGTTTTTACAATATAATTTCCTAAGTCTATTTAATATCTTCATTATCATAAAAACCAACCTATATCCATCTTAACTCCACATCTACCACTCTTAAGGGGGATGAAATCTATTTATTCCTCTGAGCGCTTGGTAGACCTAGAATTAAGATGGATCTAAGATGATAGAATTTCTCCTTTAAATAGTCTATGCTCACATGAATACCATGGGTCAATACCATGGGTTATCATAAACCTGGAGCTTAAAAATTACTATTAGTAATTTATAAAAATTAATAAAATTAATAGTTGATTTTTATTTTATTTTTTTATTTTAACCAAGCTTAAATGTTTAACATACATTAAATTACAACATCCATTTTTACTCTTGATCGGATCAAATATTTTTTCATTCTATGCTAGTTTGCATATCACGATATTTGATACCTCTCAGGGGTTAGTAGATCCAGAGTAAAGATGGATCTATGCTGGTTTAATTCCCCCATTTAAATAGGCTACATTCCAGGTGAATACCATGGGTCAATACCATGTGCCATTTTGGTGAATACCATGGGTCAATACTATGTGCCATTTTTATTTTTATTAATACTAATATTAGGGTTAATAATGTTTTTTTGCATGGTATTAATAACAATCTAGTCCATGGTATTTGTCCCATAGTATTTTGCCCATAGGTTTCACCTAAATATAACGCATTTTTTGAGTGTTCGTAAATATAAGGTGACTTATGGAGTAAATATAAAAAAATGTTTTATTTGTTTACCATACCTCTCGTTTATTTATATTTTTATTAATTTACCATACCTCTTTTACAAATATGGTATTTGGCCCATGGGCTTCACTTAAATAAAACCTCTTTCTTGAGCCTTCATAAATAGAATGAGGGTTATGGACTAAATATAAAAAGAGGTTTTATTTATTTACCATGCGTCTAGTTTATTTATATTTTTATTTATTTACCATACCTTTTGAGTAAGTATAAAAAGACGTTTTATTTATTTACAATACCTCCACTTTACTTATATTTTTATTTGTTTACAGCCTTGCATGTATATAAGGTGACTTATGGAGTAAATATAAAAAATGTTTTATTTATTTACCATACCTCTCATTTATTTATATTTTTATTAATTTACCATACCTCTTCTATAAATATGGTATTTGGGCCTTTGGCCCATAGGATTCACTTAAATAAAACCTATTCTTGAAAATGGGCGAATGGAAGGTTGTAACTCCTAATTTCAAGGGCTAAATTTACCTTTTTTACCCTCTCCCTTAAAATAAGGTGGGCTATTTGAGGTGATTTGTAAAAAAGTACTATGATACAAAATATTCACCCACTAAAAATTTAAAACCCCTTAATTTCGCCAAAGGGTGAACATTCGCCCCTAAAATTTTCTATGATGCTTGGTTCTCCTGGCGCGGTCCCAACGTATCTATTTATGAGTTCCTGCAGCCCCTTTACAGCCTTTTTGTTGCGCAACAACTTCATGCATGTTTCCAAGAACGTTGTGAGCATTTATGGGTCCATTTGCAAATCCGGTTTGTCTTTACTTCCTGAAATGGAGGCATCAACGAAGATCTGCTTAGCTTTCATGAAGGTTTCCTTAGCGCACTCCAAATCAAACTCTAGTTCCTTCGTTGGAGCATTTCAAACCCAAGTACTTTCTTTAGGTTGTTTTCCTTTGTCATCTCCTATCGTAATTCCACTTTGGAGCACAATATTCACATTAGGGTCTTCCTCGCGTGGTTCAGACCTCATCAAATGCAGGTTCTGAGTTGAGGAAGGTTGGAGTGCTCCTTTATTGCGCAACCTCGCTATCAGGGTGGGACAATCCTCCGTCTCATGATCAAACAATGTACAATACAAGAATGATGGCCGCGTTGGATTTGTACAATCGCAGGCATAATGTCCTAGCCCTCCACAATTGTAACATATCAGCTGTCTGCGACCTTTTCCTGGTCCTCCTCCACCTCGGCCTCGTCCGTGCCCCTGAAATCTGGTTCACGCTAACCCTACGTTCTGGTCAAGGGCCCGCATTTTAGCATGAACTCTGTAGGTAGGAGTCTGATCCATCATTAGCTCATAACTTCTACAGGTGCGCTCATCATGTCCCACTGATCTACAGAAATTACAGAACAACTGCTGTGAATTCTGCGTGTACTTTTGTAATAAATGGTAGTTATCAGTAGCATGCTTTCCTCCTATCTAACAAATCGTGCACCATAATGCAGGTGCCGCACTCGCTTCTGCTTGTGTCTCTGCTCTCAATGGCATTGGTCCTCCTTTGGTGAGGTAATTCATGAACACCAGGTAGTGGTCCTTGTCATGTCCCTGACCCTTGCACTTTACGCACCATACCTCATCGGACACTTCTAGGTGAGCTGTTCTGTCTTGTTTCAAAATCTACATCTCAAGGCATAAGTTTTTCAATTGCGCGTGAATTTGTTGAACTCACAAGTTGGGATCCTATTTCGGGGTCTTGTCCAATCTCATCGGGACCTCCAAGGCCTCAGCCTGAGTTCTTAGCCTCTGTTGTGACAGCGCATTCCTTAGATGCAGCGTTAACGATGCTACAAACCATTCACGGTGTTGTCCATTCGTCAATGTCATGTTAGCTTCACAAATTGTGCACTTCAGTCTCTGATCCAACTCCCAAGGGTTCTCGCCTGGTAGCATTGTGATTTCCTTGAATCCAATGATCGACTGTGCCTCTGACTTCAGCTTGCTAAATTCTTTATTTAGGGAAGTTTGAATATCTATGATCCCTGCATTCAGATTGTCATTGGAATGCTTAATGTACCAGGTCAGCGTGCAATCTTGCAGAGCACTGACCAACGTCGCTTTCTTTATATTATCATCCGTGACTCCCTGCGCTTCCCATACAGATTTTATAATGAACCAAAACTGGTTTGGATCTTCATTCCCTACTACCTTGAACACTGACAACTTTATCGTGCTCGCCATATTGATTCGCGGTGGTGGCGGAGGTGGTATGTTCAAAGATGGTGAAACTGGCGGTGGTGTGGGTGGGGGTGGTATGCGCGGAATCCTTTGCCTTATCAAATTTATTAGACTTCTCAGTGAAACCTTCGCGAGCTATTTTTCGCCCACTCGCGGAGGTGAAATCAAGGGGCTAGTTTCTAGTTCTGTACTACCATTGTTTCTGTAGATTCTCCCACTTCGCATAGCCCCAAACATCAATTTATTCGCATAACCCATTTTTCACACATTAGCATTTTAATCCAAGTGTTCAAAGATTTAACATACTCACCTCACGGCCCTTTGAGGAAGCGGTGTTCTGCCTCCCTATAGCTGACTAAAGTATCTACCGCGAACTCGGTGATGAATCCTCCTATAATATGATCGAGTTGGTGATCAACAGCGTGTGCGATCTTATCCTCCTACGCTTCTAATTTGTGCACCAATTCTGGAGTCCACACAATAGATTTGTCAAGCTTACACCTTTCTTGGCTATCTGCTAGCTTCGCGATCCACTCGTATAGCTCAGCAGGGAAAGATGCAAAGAAAATTTTGTGGATCTTTGTGTATAAGTAGCATTCTAACCACTCTTCCTTTGATAATCACGGATTCCTATTTTCCTACACCACGAACTCGTGAATATTTTTATCCAACCAATCTTCAATTCCTTTCTTCATTGGATTCTAGTGATATGACATCAGACATCTCTATGCAGATCCCGGTCCCGGAAACAAATCCATTTGTTGGCTGATTGGGACCTGACCTAGGTTCAGAGTTAATTATCCAAACAAATCCCTATACTGTTGGCCCTTTCGGAAACAGTCCATGGAGCTAGGACTGAGGTCTCACCTGAAGTAGTATGAGGGGGTGCTGGAACCAGGTTTCCGCACCCTTAAGATGTCTGAAGATTTGATTCGGTCCAACTTCTCGTCCCTGTGTGTAGGTTGCTTCACACACTTCCTTGCCCTTCGCACCTTGATATACTTGCCTTCGCGCAACCCTAACCAGGTTTAAGGACCTGCGGTCCTTGGCATGCCTGCCGGAAGAAGTGTGAGCGTGGGTGGACATCGTGCGCGCGGTTGGAGTAAACGAAGTGCGACTGTGGTGGAAGTGCGAGCTCAACTTGGAGATATGTTATGCATATGAGGAGGGCGATCTAAACTTATATGTGTAGGAGCATGGTGTAAACCTTATGGAGGCCGACCTATGAACATGGGAAAAGCCGACATGTATTTTGGCAAGTTTGCGATGGAGTAGGGGCTTTGGGCGAGTCAGCTGGGCAGCCAGACTTCGCCCTACGTTTGATATATATTAGGTGAGTGTGGAGCTCATTCGAACAATCACACATTCGCTCAACATCTTCGCTCATGTAAGGAGAAGGTGCAGAACTACAAGGTGGACGCACAAGAGGTAAAGGCGCAGATTTGGAGGATGCGCCCATTCTTGGGCAAGGCCGCACAGAGTTAGGTGTCATTCTCGGTTTTGGGTGAAGGCGCGGGCAGGAGCGCCCGGTGGTTGGGTGAGGGCGTGCACGAGTGTGTGGCGCCTAGTTTATGCGATGGAGTGTCCGACGGTGAAACGTTGGTGGGCGCTCGGTTTGGGCGACGACTTGGCACGGGTTCTTGGGTGACTCGGGTGAGCGCCCACCCGTCATGCAAGTGTGCACGATGCGACTTGGTGAAGTGTTGAGATTGTGAACAAAGGTGTGTCTTGGGCAGAGGTGCCCGTGTGTGGCGAGTTGGAGGCGCGCCCAAGTTGGGAAAACAACACGATCATGTGACGAGGTGAATGAAGGGTTGGTGAGTTGTGCGGCGACCATGTGGAGGTGCCAACGAGCTCGGCAACCGAGTTTGCCGAAGTTGTGAAAATTGGCTAAGTGTAAATTTGGGGTTTCCCAAGATTTAACTTGTACTTTGTAAAAGTGAAGATTGTATAATATATTGATTCGGGCAGAGTCATATTGCAGGGAGTTGCCCCTCCCTTTATACTATTGTGCATTTCTCTTGTATAATGTTGTTATGTGAATGTTATGGGCTTTCACTTGTATAAAGGAACACATTAATAATACTTGGTAACGAAAATAAGACTAAGTATGGAATGTTAGGTGTAGTCTACAATCGTAAGTATTGGTGAAAAGAAAATGATTGGTAGTGTCGCACCTCGCTATAAGCTATTGAAAGACTACTGCAGGTGTAGGGGCGTGACAAGTGGTATCAGAGCTAGTCTGAAGACTTGGAGAAGTCTTGCAGGAAGCTGGGTGAAGCAAGTGCGTAAGCACTTGACAGTTGATGACAGTGGAAGCAGGTACTTGCAGGTGAAGGAAGCTGGTTTCACATACAAGTGGAACAAGGGTTGGTTCATGGTTGCAGGGAACTTGGTGAAGCTGGTGAATGGTGAAACAGGTTTAGCAGAGGTGAAGCATCATGCTTGGACCAAGCTGAACGACAAGGCATGGCAGGTTTGGAAGAATGCGAAGGGAAGCTCTTGCTTACCTTATACAGGTTGAAGCGGATGAAAGAAGAGAATCCCCGGATTCGAGATAAACTTGAAGTCTTGGAAAAGAATGTTGAAGACGAACTTCTTCAACTTGGTTGGACAATGGAGCAAGATGAAGTTGCAGATTGTGCTGACAAGGAAGAGGAAGCCGTGATGACCAAGGATGTTGCAGAAGTGACAATGATGGATGATGAACTTGAGGTTGATCAAGTTGGACCAGGATCGTGCAATTTGCCAACATGGATGGATGAGGATACTCATATGGAGGAGCCTCATGATCATGATGATGATGTAAGTATTGTTGATACTTGTGTTTCACTTGAGCATTTGGTAGATGGACCATATGCAGGGAAGGGCAAAGTCAGTTTGCCAATGCTAGGGAGGATCTTACCATGGATGTCTACGATGAGACCTTGTATGGAGAAGCAAGGATTGTTGACTGTTGCAGGACTTGTTGGGGTTGTTTGTGACCTTATGGTAGAAGGTACAAAGGCCCGTGACAAGGGAGGAACATGATGATCATTGCGAAGGATTGGGTCATGCTTTAGCCACATGGAGAATTGGCTAAGTGCTCGGCATGACTCTTGGATAGATTGGAGGGCACACACTTGAGGTATGATGATACTTGGGTGGACTTCTCATGGTCGAGACCAAGAGATAGTCTTGGTGGAACCTTCAGAAATGGAGCTATGATGGAAGGGACTCGTGATGATGATGATATGGTTGGGTGACTGAGTTCATTAGACCGAAGATTGCAGACTTGGATGAGGATGACCGATTGTTGTGATGGGTTTACTTGGTTGGACTACATGGGCAACTTAGTCATGGACATCAGGTTGGAGACTATGGAGTATTCCTACTACATGGAGAGCTGAGGCATCTTGTAGAGACCTTTGGGCCGAGACTTGTATGCTTGTTGAGATGTTGGTTGGAGATGACTCATGAAGCTCATGATGACATGAGGTTGTGACTTTTAGGGACTTTATATATGGTTTACTTAGAGGATCTGATGCATTGAGGAGCTGAGGTTAGAGACTTTGATGCAGGATGGGGTGCATACTTTCAAGTACATGTATGGGAATGGCTTGAAAGAGTGACTTGATGTGGAGGATCGATATGAGACACTTTGGAGTGATGGAGTTACGACGATGATGATGCCTTGGTGGCAACACTTGGGCATGGGTTGAGTCGAGACTCAACCACTTTTGACACATGAGAGCTGATTGATCTATGATCATAGGCAGCACATGGATAGATGAGATAGGTATATACTTGTTTCTATGGCAGACTTGAGGGATGGCACATTGTAGATATGATGGAGGTTGCTTCATGGACCTGGATGTGGCACATCGAGAGTCGGAGATTGATGAGATGGTCTCTTCATATTGAGGAGATACACATATGGATGATGATGTTGGGGTAGATGTGGCTGATTTCATGCAACACATTAGTACCAAACATCATGGACAACATGTTGCAGATGAGATGGAGGCTACTTCATGGACCTGAGCATGGCTTACACTTGTATGGAGATGGATTCTTGATCGAGTTGAGGATGTGACGGGATGTTCTGAGAAACGACTGATGATGGCATGAGGATGTGCATTCTCATGGTTTGAGCATGACAATTGGATTAGCTACCCAACTAGTTCGAGTCATGAGGGGATCTAGTGTACAAAGATGTGTTAGCATTGTGTTGGAGTATCATGGCAGTAGTTCACATGAGATCGATACATGATGAGGTCGACAAGATATGTTGCAGGAAGCATGTAGCTTGAGATGGGGGGACCAGCCTTCCATGATGGGAAGCATCATGTGGAGATTGTGACAGGGTGGTTGACGATCATGGATTGAGATGATTTCCGATGTATGACATACCGATGAGGTGTATACCTTGGTATGGTGATCTTGGTAACAGATGGTTGCCAGGACGAGACATGATGGAGACGGTAGTTCTACATATGTTGTAGGGATGTTTGTAGTATGTGGAGGAGTTGACAGCATGGATGAGACAGTTGTTGATGATCTTGGTGGATGGCTACCAGGATGGTATGTTGTCGAGGACGACAACGAATTCAAGTGGATGAGGATGTAAGGACCTGCGGTCCTTGGCACGCCCACCAGATGAAGTGCGACCGTGGGTGGACAGCGTGCGCGCAGTTGGAGTAAACGAAGTGCGACTGCAGTGGAAGTGCGAGCTCAGCTTGGAGATATGTTATGCATATGAGGAGGGCGAGCTGAACTTATACGTGTAGGAGCATGGTGTATGTTAGAAAATTATATATTACGGAGCAATGGAACACATAAAATATTGCAGAAATATAAACACAGAAAACGCACAAAACAAGAGAGACACAGATATACGTGGTTCAAGTTTGGGCTACGTCCACCCCGAATAGCCAGTCCTTCCTTTCTATTATCCAGCAAAATGAAGAGACACAACCTACAGCAAATCCGTTGTAATATCCTCTGTTTTCTCTCACAGTCTCACCTCTCTGTTTCTCGCTCACACAATACACATCTATCACACAGCCTCAAATACAATACCCTCATACAAAGAGAGGGGTTGCCTTCTAGGGCAAAAAACCCTAAACTAAACATAAGTTCTACCGTCAGATCATCCGCCTAATGAACGACCCAGATTGACTAGAAATTACTATACTTTTACAAGGCAATTTTACAGCCGCCCCCCCTGGACCCCCCTTGCAGCGAATATTTTACGGGCAGTGTTGCCGCCCCCATTTCGAACTGGGGTCCTATGTGGCGATATCTTTGAATATAGAAGATAATCAGGCTCCACACCCAACAGTGTAAACATTATGGAGGCCGACCTATGAACATGGGCAAAGCCAACATGTATTTTGGCAAGTTTGCGATGGAGTAGGGGCTTTAGGCGAGTCGGCTGGGCAGCCAGACTTCGCCCTATGTTTGATATATATTGGGTGAGCATGGAGCTCATTCGAACAATCACACATTCGCTCAACATCTTCGCTCATGTAAGGAGAAGGCGCAGAACTACAAGGTGGACGCATAAGAGGTAGAGGCGCAGATTTAGAGGATGCGCCCATTCTTGGGCAAGGTTGCATGAAGTTAGGTGTCATTCTCGGTTTTGGGTGAAGGCGCGGGTAGGAACGCCCCGTGGTTAGGTGAGGGCGTGCACGGGTGTGTGGCGCCCAGTTTATGCGACGGAGTGCCCGACGATGAAATGTTGGTGGGCACCTGGTTTCTGCGACGACTTGGCACGGGTTCTTGGGTGACTTGGGTGAGTGCCCGCCCATCATGCAAGTGTGCACGGTGCGACTTGGTGAAGTGTTGAGATTGTGAACAAAGGTGTGTCTCGGGCAGAGGCGCCCGTGTGTGGCAACTTGGAGGCGTGCCCATGTTGGGCAAACAACACGATCGTGCAATGAGGTGAACGAAGGGTTGGTGAGTCATGCAGCGACCATGTGGAGGTGCCGACGAGCTGGGAAACCGAGTTTGCCGAAGTTGTGAAAATTGGCTAAGTGTAAATTTGGGGTTTCCCAAGATTTAACTTGTACTTTGTAAAAGTGAAGATTGTGTAATATATTGATTCGGGCAGACTCGTATTGCAGGGAGTTGCCCCTCCCTTTATACTATTGTGCATTTCTCTTGTATAATGCTGTTATGTTAATGTTATGGGCTTTCACTTGTATAAAGGAACACGTTAATAATACTTGGTAACGAAAATAAGACTAAGTATGGAATCTTAGGCGTAGTCTACAATCGTAAGTATTGGTGAAAAGAAAATGATTGGTAGTGCCGCACCTCACTATAAGCAGTTGAAAGACTACCGCAGGTGTAGGGGCGTGACATCAGGGGTTGTGGGGCTTCCGTGCTGCTAGAGCAGCACTCTGCACTATTTCCCTAAGTTGCACCTGAGATCTTACCTATCTTCCTACACCAATTAGTTATCTTCTCATAAATGGATGCCTTACTTTATATTTCATTATACAACATATTCATATGAGTTCCCCCAACAAATAAATAGTACACTTGCAATTTATACCCAATAATACGTTAAACAGGAAAATATACACAAAAATATGATAAAACTTCTCTTTATTGATGTTTCCAACGGTTACAAACTCAACCTACCCTACGCACTCAGCTGTAGGAGTTTGTGCACTCAACTGCGGACTGCTAGGCCCCCGCACACTCAGCTACAGATCTTTCTCCTACTTTACGACCCAAAGACACACTTTACACTTCAACTCAATCTCTTAGACTCATCATGCTTCTATTCATTCTATTAGCTATATGCTATCTTCTACACTTAGAGCTTCGCTCTATTTATACAATCCCATGGTCCATGGACCATGGGTAGGTTTATCAAGCTGACATTACATTACAAAAACAAGGGCAGACAACCCAGTGACTCTATTATGACTTCGCGCTCTGCACCCACAATTCGCAGAGCTTTTACAAAGGAATTGGTCAAAACTTGGGCTTTAAGCCCCAAAACATGCCTTGGGGGGACTCCATGCCCAACAAAATCATAAGAGGCATAAAATAAAGGAGAAAACCACCCTTGCAATCTTTTGGTCCCTTTGAGGTTTCTGACACAAACACCGAAAACCCTTATTCTATGTTGCACGGTCACTGCACTATTCTGGATGCTCTATCGCTGCAGGCTCCCACTGAGCTCTCCCTCAGTTGTTGCATTGTGCTCGGTGGCTACAGGAACTCTTCTGACACAATAAGCTGGTCTCTGTCATTGTTGGTCACTAGTTGCAAGAAAAGGCGCATGGTCCCATTGAACTCTCCCCACTATTCTGGCTGTTGGTCTACTCAGTTGTTGTCAGGGAAAATTTTAAGAACCCCCCCTAAATTTATAAATATAATAAATGGGCGAATCTCCATGATATATAGGAAAAATGGAAGGCGATTTGATCAATAATATAATATGTATATATAATTTTTTGGCGAATCTCTCACCAGGCATGGCGAATATTTTACTCAATTATAAAATCTTGTAAGATCTTGGCGAGTCTTTCACTAAATAATAAAACTTTGTAAAGTCCTAGTGAATCTTAGCATAGGCTACATGCTGGTTTAATTCCCCCATTTAAATAGGCTACATTCCAGGTGAATACCATGGGTCAATACCATGTGCCATTTTTATTTTTATTAGAATATTTTACTCAATTATAAAATCTTGTAAGATCTTGGCGAGTCTTTCATTAAATAATAAAACTTTGTAAAGTCCTAGTGAATCTTAGCATAGGATACATGTTGGTTTAATTCCCCCATTTAAATAGGCTACATTCCAGGTGAATACCATGGGTCAATACCATGTGCCATTTTGGTGAATACCATGGGTCAATAGCATGTGCCATTTTTATTTTTATTAATATTAATTCTAATATTAGGGTTAATAATGGTTTTTTGCATGGTATTAATAACAATCTAGTCCATGGTATTTGTCCCATAGTATTTTGGCCATAGGTTTCACCTAAATATAACCCATTTTTTGAGTGTTCGTAAATATAAGCTGACTTATGGAGTAAATATAAAAAAAAGTTTTATTTGTTTACCATACCTCTCGTTTATTTATATTTTTATTAATTTACCATACCTCTTTTACAAATATGGTATTTGGCCCATAGGATTCACTTAAATAAAACCTCTTTCTTGAGCCTTCATAAATAGAACGAGGGTTATGGACTAAATATAAAAAGAGGTTTTATTTATTTACGATACGTCTAGTTTATTTATATTTATATTTATTTACCATACCTTTTGAGTAAGTATAAAAAGATGTTTTATTTATTTACCATACCTCCACTTTACTTATATTTTTATTTGTTTACACCCTTACATGTATATAAGGTGACTTATGGAGTAAATATAAAAAATGTTTTATTTATTTACCATACCTCTTTTATAAATATGGTATTTGGCCCATAGGATTCACTTAAATAAAACCTATTCTTGAAAATGGGCGAATGGGTTCACTTAAATAAAACCTATTCTTGAAAATGGGCGAATGGAAGGTTGTAAGTCCTAATTTCAAGGGCTAAATTTACCTTTTTTACCCTCTCCCTTAAAATAAGGTGGGCTATTTGAGGTATTTGTAAAAATGTACTATGATACAAAATATTCGCCCACTAAAAATTTAAAACCCCTTAATTTCGCCAAAGGGCGAACATTCGCCCCTAAAATTATCCTTGGTTGTTGTAGGCTGCTCACTACTACTACCTGCTGTATTGGGTTCCCTACTGGTTTGATTGGTCATTGTAGGCTGCAGGCTGCTCCTGCCTGCTT
The DNA here is from genome assembly GCA_031772625.1 of Pinus tabuliformis. Classification (NCBI taxonomy): domain Eukaryota; kingdom Viridiplantae; phylum Streptophyta; class Pinopsida; order Pinales; family Pinaceae; genus Pinus; species Pinus tabuliformis. Next base: position 841,981,309 of record CM062815.1, read on the forward strand.
GGTCATTGCTCGTTGTTCATAACTCTCCCCACTACTCGTTGGTCTCCTCAGTCGCTCGTTGATCAGCTCGGTCACTCCAACCGAGTTCTTTTGACTTGGCTTGCATTTGGATTCCTCCACAATGGAAAAACTACTCACACCCTATCTGGCTTTAAAAAAATACCTCTTTTCTTTCTCAGCAATGTGAATCGCTAGATTACGAAGGATTTCGTGTATTTTAACAAAGGAAACCCTTCCAGTGTGATCCACTCGAACCACCTCAATCAAGAAACGATTCCTTAGGTGGTCAAGATAATTGTGGCCAATATCATGTAAATAGTTGTCTCCACTACATTTAACCATACTTTCTGCTATCCATATGTCTATGAGCTCTTCACAATTGATTACTTTGTCTTTATGATAAGCTGTTAATCTCTTGAGCGAAGGTCTGATCAGACTCTTGAAAAAAATTGTTGCACCAGTGAAGGTTCTCATTTGTTTGCCTCGGACTATTACCCAGATGAAAAAATATGTCAGAGATTTGGGCAATGAAATAGATGATATAAAAATGGAGCTCAATCAAGTGCAACAGAGCCCTAAAAGAATAGTTAAGGCTTGGTTGGAGACAACAGAGACACTAAGAGTAAGTTCTGATTCTATTGGCCAACAATACGAGGCTCACCAGCAACACAAAAGCTACCTTGGTTGTTATCCCAAGTGCCTCTGCCACTATATAATCAACAAATATCAGAAATAGTTGTCTCCACTACGTTTAACCATACTTCACTCAAGAGAATCCAATTGTTGCTTTTTCTATTCTCTTGGCCAACAATACTACGTTTAAATAGTACACTTAACCATACTACGTTTAACAAATATCATGATCAGACCTTTGCTCAAGAGAATCCAATTGTTGCTTTTTGTATCCTCATAATGTGCTGTCAATTCTTCCGTAAAAATTGCCCAAGTTATAATTTGTTTACGAGAGCAAAGCCATTGATACCATACAAACTGATTTGGTTCCAAACATAAAGTTGTGATACATACCTTTTGTTTGTTTTGCACATTATTGAGATCGAAAAGTTGCTCCATCTGTAATATCCATGTTGTGGGATCCTTGCAATCAAACTTCCTCATATCGATTTTTGGAATATGGTGGGTCTTTGATCCAAAATTAGAGTCTATGAAATCATGATTAACATTTCTTTTTTTCGCATCATGAGTTTCCTTTACTACCCTTTCACCATTAGTAAGTATTTCTTGTAGAAACTTTTTCAAATCTGTCTTCAAATCTGCCATGCCTGTCTTCAAATATGTCTTCAAATCTATCTTCAAATCATCCATCTTAGCTTCCACACCATTCATCTTAGCTTCCACGCCCTTTATCTTAGATTCCATGTCATTTATCTTAGCTTCTGTTAGCTTTTGCGAGAGTGACATTTGTTGCACTTGGTCTTGTAATTTTGATATATCATGTAGCATTTCTTCCTCTTCTTCATGAGTCATGCTAGAGCTTTCAGGTTGCTTACTAGGTATTTGCATTTTCTTTCCTCAGGTTATCAGTTACCGATAATAATGCTCTACTATGCCTTTTGAATTCCTTCAAAATAATTTTTCAAACCAAGCTTAAGCAAAAATTTAAAAAAATCTACACACCTTTTTTCATTTTGTAGGAGCTTGATATTGCCTCTGATGTATCTCTGTAACTTCGGATCATCCAGTTCTGAAATTGCAACCTACAGTAGCCCTCTGTGTCATCTTTCCAATGCCACTAGTCTGATCCAACTTGGATTCTCCAAGGAAGAGTTATGCCAAATCTCCCATAATGACCTGATTATAGACTATTTCAGTAGAGTGAACTTGTACGATGTGCCATGTGTCCCTGTTTCAACCTTTGGCTCTAAAAAATATGTACAAGAAACTACAGTCCGTCCTCTTTATGTACCTTTTTATGAAATTTCAATCTGATGCTCAGAGAAAAAGTTATGATGATTTTCCCTAGGTAGCCTATTTGGAATGTAATTTAGGAGTCTGCAAAAAGAACAACTTCCTGAGATCATATCTCCGCAAATATAGCGCTAAAAGCTCTGAAATTCAGACCTGAGGTTCAGTGCGATCTCGTCTCACATGGGATTTTTTTTTGCTTCTGAAATGTCGCAGAAAAAAGGTTATAGTGAAAATGCCACGATGACCTATTTGGAGCAGCGAAACCCTAGAATCCAAAGCTCTGATTCCAAATGTTATGAAACCAGCTCACAAAAAGATTAGAAAGATATATCAACGCCTTAGAATTCAGCCTCTTCGAGGGGGCAACCTCCTTTACATTACACAAATGAATGATTATTTGATGATTCAAGTGACAAAACCTTATTTCTATATACAGGAGTTTAAGGAGTCACAATATAACTCAGCTGGCCTAACAATAATAATATAAAGGCACAAAAATAACAATAGAGAGATTCTATGGGGCACAATAATAATAATATGGGGACAATAGGGGCACAACGATATTAATAAGGGATACAACTACAATATTAATGAGGTAATCACTAGTATTAGAGGGACCTAACAACGATCCATTGGCTTTATATGAGAATCACAAAGAGTGAGGTTTGGCAAACCAAAATAAACAAACAAGCCCCAAATCATACGGGTAGGGCAAGATTTAGATTTCTCTTCCACCCGCTAAAAATCAGCGACAAAATTAGGATTTTTCCTCTCGCTTAAATTCAGCTAAGGCTATGTAGATGGGCTCTCGAAGTGAATGCATCACGAAGTAGGAAACCATTTATAATTCATTTATCTTGTGGTTTTTTATCACCTTGTTTCTACATAATTTCGAGATAAATTCGCATTGGAATACCTAGAAAGCAACTTGATTTGACGGCCATTAGTAATTAACTGCTGTGAACCAACTTGGATTTACACAAGGTACAACAGAGACCTCACAAAAAAAATCCAAAGATTTCCTACCTGATTCAAGGTTCCCGTCATGAACAAACCGTGGTTCAAACTATCCATCTGCGACAATAGACATGGAAAGTCATAGTATTATTGAATTTGTGTGTTGCTTCTTAATTCTCTTTATAGAATAAAAAGATCATTCAAGAATATTGAATTTATGTCTGTTTCTTGTTGCCAGTTGGGAAATATTAACCATTATGTTGTTTATTTTGAGAATAATTCGTTGGGAACCTGTGTTAGATATGTGTTTGATTTTGCAGATTGATGGAGTCGAAACTCTAAACCCACTTTAGGCTTATTGATCCTATTCAAAATTCTTCCACACCTATTTTTATGTCACTTCTTTCCAGTGATATCGATGATCAATTGAGTTGTATTAGTTTGTCCGTATTGCAGAAAATTTTCAGTTTTATATAGTTAACATTATGCCTTTGCGATAAATTTTCGAGTGACATCCGCCCGCCACTACATCCGCAGCTACGGTTTCAAGGGTGGATTTCATCCTAACATGTACGATAGATGGGGCCGATTAGACATTACAAACGAGGTACCATAAACATGGATTTTGCGTACATATCTTGGTGGATCTAGTTTGCCTCAGAGTTAAATACCACTTGCTTAGAGCTCTGGTGCCATAAACTTGGGTTTAAGAGTGTTGGTAGACAATTTATTAAGGGATTGTCAATAAGCACATTCTGAATCAGTCAAAGCCTCAATAGGTTTTAGTGGACTATCTTTCTGCAATGTGGGCGTTGTGCGAATCAAACTATTCCTCTGTAGTTTCGAGCTCTCTTTCATGTTCAAAGGCTTTGCGTTATTTTCTTGGCGTTGTGGCCTTCACCGAAGTTGGAATTCTTGTGTCTATACCTGTAGCCAAGAGCAGAGTTTTCAGAGGGTGTTAATATAGAGTTTGGGGGAAGCAGATTTTTAGAATCTACCAACGAAAATTTGGTGAGTTTCCGATGTCTCCAGGACCGTGAAAATTCACGTTAAATTTGAAAAATGTTAGGTTATGGTTTTGCAATGTTCTGAGAGAATTGTTGATAATGACTCAGATTATTTTTTGATGAGCATGCTTTTTGTGTTGGGTTTGTTAAGTGTGGATACTAATATTGATACACCTTTTAATTTGGATCTGAAACTCGCGTTTGATGAGATTTTTTTAGATCTCCCTGCGAGTAAACTCTGGCTTAATTCGTGATTTTATTTCTTAACAAAAAATTATGGATTTTGTGGGTAAATATGAAAATACCATCAAAGTTTCAGTGTTAAATCAAGGTGGACATATAATTAAGTCAAATGGGGGAAACATAAATAATCTCAATGCAATGTTGCAGGGTGGAGTTCTAATGCCTTGAATGCAATCCTGTAGAAGCATACCACTAGATGTTAACCAAAACTAAGTCGGAAGTCAACCTATCTTTCCATTTCCACAAGTCCTATGAGTAATGTCTTAACCTGGACTCCATATCATCTACTATTAAATAGCTAGGGGGTCAGAGTTCTATTGAAATTCAAAATGCAATCTTGTAGGGAATTTTGTTTAATAATCAATATAAAAGCTCTATGTTTTTCTGTAACATTTACGACGAAAATTTTCAGGAATTTAACTCTCTAAAGTTTCCGAAATTGGAAGTATATCCTTACCAATACAAACCCAATGAACCTTCCCCATTTAAAAAAACCCTACTTTCCCTAGATATTGTAGGTATCCTTTTTTTCATAAACATTTTTTATACCCCTTTATTTTTTTCATTAACTTTGAGCTCCATCTTCTACACTTGCTAATATAAAAACCCTTTACCTCCCTTTACATGTTCAATATATTATGTCATTTTTTCCTCAATATATATCTCCCAAGATGAACACGCATGGTATGGTATTTCTCCCTATTAAAGCCCCCGTGTACTAAAATGTGCCCTATAAGTCAATTTATCCTATTGTTTTCATCCAAAAAGTGCTAAGATAAACAACAAATTCTATAATGATCCTTTCTAGATCACTAGCTCTTGTAGACGAAGCCACAAACTCCTTGAGTGAAACGTCACTAATGATGAACAAACTCCCCTTTGAAAATCAATGATGCATGCTCTCAACTTTTGCTCTTCTGTTACACTAAATAATGTAGATAATCTCCACCTCAGGTCTTCTAATTAACCATCTTAACTAATATTTCCTCGACTTCTTTAGCTAGCTTAATTGGTTGTGATTCCTTGCATTTTTCCATGGTTCCTACCATGTCCTCCTCAATTCCTTCATAAAATTTATATAGCTGATCTTGTAGGCATTATAAAAAATATTCCTTCATGAATTGTTTCCAAGAAATCTTGCATGGACCAAAAAATACTCCTTGGAATATTGCATGGACCAATATTCTTATACTTGAGTTTGTTGGATGTTCCTCTATTGAATCTATAATTCCTCATAGTATGCCAATACCATCTATCCTTATTTTAAAATCTTCAATATCCTTCCAAAATATGTGCTGATCTTGTAGATATTATATGCATATTTCTTTGTGAAATGTTCCAACAAATCTACCTTCTAACTATTATGAAAATCTACCTTGAAATCTTACATGGACTAATTTTCTTATACTTGAGTTTGTTGTATGTTTTGCTATTGAATATGTATTTCCTCAAATATGCTAGTGAATACCATCTAGCCTTGTTTGAAAACCTTCCACATCCTTACAAAATATGCCCTCATATTATAGTTGTATTACTCTGTTTTAACTTCCTTAAATTATTCAGAATTTCATACATACTCTTAGTAAAATTGTCTACATCATTTCTCATTTTAATATATATTTCTAGCAACTTACCCAATTCCACAACGCCCTTTGGAGACCTTCATAAACTACCTAAAATGTACTTCTACCAGTGGATCTATTCATTGAATTGTTGTAAGCAAGTTTAGCTTGGGCTAAGGCCAAATTATATTAACCTAGTTTGTCTCTAATCAAACTTCTCAACAAATTTCTAAGACTATGATTAACCACATCTAGTACCAATGACCTAGTTTTTCTCAAATCAAACTTCTCAATAGATTACGACTCTAGTTAACCACCTAATGTTTAATCTATCTATGCATGATACACTAATTTATATTTCACATGAAACCCATCCTCTTCCAAAGAGTTCTCCAAAATATGTTCGAGGAATATCTCATTTCTGTTTGAAGTGATACTCTTTGGTTGTCTATGTAACCTCACAACCTCTTTAGAAAACAACAGGGCGACATGAGTAGTGTCATTATACATCTTGCGTGGCGTGAAGCTTAACATTTTAGAAAATCTATCCACTATAGCCAACATTGAAGCATCACCTCTCAATCTCTTGGGAACCCCAACAATAAAATTGGCACTTGTGTCTTCCCATGGATTCATGGGTACCAGTAAAGTAATATATAAATCACTTTTTATTACTCCTTTTGGACAATTAACAAATTCTTGTCATACTGAACAAACTCCTAAGTGACTTCTTTATTGATGTTGAACCAAAAATATATTTCATCCACTAAAATTTTAAGTTATCTTATCCACTCCAAAATGTCCACCTAAACCTCTTCTATATAATGCCCTTTCGATTCTCAAACAAAAATCCCTCTTAGATATGGAAATCTATCTAATATGGTGTACTATACATGATTATTTTAAAATTCCCCATGCCTCCCTAAAATCGATATCTTCTACCTAAAAATCCTTCATGTTATCCAAACCATCGAAACAAGTAACTTGATAACATCTCTTTGGCAACCAATAATATCTACATCTCTTTATATATGAATCCTTATTATAAACCAAATACTTCTTCCCCGCATCATTCACATTCTCGTTAAAGAATGCTATCGTCTTACATTATTCAAAAGAGAGATTCATTGGTGAGTGACATCCAAGGAAAGAAAATTGATTTGACATATCAAGAGATTCATTCGTACCCAACATGTTTCTCGTTCTCAAGATTTCAGTTTCCAGTGGGCCCTCATTTAAGATATTTTAGTAACCAGCACTCCAATTAAATGCTCCGTGGTCAGATGTTCATTGCTCATCTACATTCAATTATGTCACAATTCTGGAGGGTTCAACTTGCAACCAAAGGGACCTTAGTTTGTTGCTCATTTACATTCAATTATGATCGAAATCAAAGTGGATTCTCGGCAGAATCTGTAATCTCTTTTGTACGCAACTGTTGTAAAGAAACCTGAGTGTAGGGGGGGTCCACTTGCTTACAATATACTTTATTTTCTTGGTTCTAGTTGAGGTCGTACTTAATAATTTATTTTCTTGTTTCAATTGATTTTTATGAAAGTGTTTATCTAGGTGGAGGAATTCCCTAGACAGTCAAAAGTGGTCGGAATCCGGGCAAAAAAATTTAAAAAAAAACTTGCACCAGCAGTTTTTGAATCATCTTTTTGATGGTGGAAATGGATTCAACACCATCGAAAACCTCCTATGCAAAAATAATTTGATAGTAGAATAATCCCCATAAGAAAATGTTGCTAGTTCAAATCCCATTGGTAAAAACACAACCATGTTAAGGGTTGATGTGGCTCATGGCAATTGTGATCTGGGTTGAATTTGAAGACTTAGAAGCTCATGAATCTTGGTTATTCAAGTTATAGTATATGCTCACGAGTGATCTTAAGACTCACGATACCTAACAAACAAAAATATAAAATATTAATACAAAAAATGTGATTAAATATTTTTGAAACGAAAATAAGCAATGAGATATAGAAAGTAGAATTAAATTACATCTAATATGAAAGAATGGTAAATGTTAAACATATCATATTTTCATTTATGAAAGAGGTTTTATGAATTGATTGAGCATGAAGAAGGTTAGGTTGCATAATTTTGAAAAATTCTTCATAAATTATCAATCCAGAATAGAGGTAATAAAATATTCAAAGTTGTGCACAATATGCACCTCACCCAAAGAATACCACCATTTATTTGTAAGATTTTAGAAGTAATAATCAAATGTTTACATGAAAAACAATATAATGGAAATAGTTTTAAGGGTTCCACTAATTATGCGTGTAGGGCATCTCATATCTTCCTCACTATTGGGCGTGTGGGGCATCTCATATCTTCCGTTTTGACTTCAGGTACTAACACAACTATGTTGCATATTACACTTCTTTTATGGTTCTTTAGGTAGGGTTTGTATATAACTACTACAAGGTGCAAAACTATATAGCCGATTTATAATATGTGGTTATTACGAAGTACAAGTTTTATCATTTATATTTCTTTTTAGAATTAATTAATTTTCATTGTTTATATTCAATTTATTTATCTCATGACATTGTAATGTATCACAATATGATATTTTAATGCTAATGAAGGGTAATATAATATGGCACATGTATGATTATATGTGATAGCAAAAAATAATTAAAAATATAATTCTTGAGACCTTATTTAGTAAATTTATATCCATTTTCATTCTTAAGGCTTTTACAAAATATATATACAATGCATGTTAAATTGTTCTTAGAACATTGATTTTGCAACGATTTTAACAATAACTACCATATATTCAAAGAATGGTGTGAAGTAGAATATATGACAAAGTTACAACAACATTTTTAGACACTCATTATATAAATTAAATAAAGTTTTTCCAAATAGCATATCTGTATAGCATTGTAAACTAAATTATCCATTAATTATATGTGTGATGTTTGTTAAAACTTAGATTAATTACAAAGTGTCAAGTTTGAATATACAGGGGGCTATGAGAATCATCTCATATTCAAACTTTTAAATAATTGTTTCTAGATTTTTTATCATTAGTTAAACATGTTTTAAATGTAAGTTGCTTCATCATTCTATATGTTTATTTCTTTATGTCATTTACTATGATAATCATTCTACATTTTAATGCTAGTGAATGGTAAACTTTGAAATAATTGTTTCTAGATTTTTATCATTAGTTAAACATGTTTTAAATGTCAACTAAGTTGCTTCATAATTCTATATGTTTCTTTCTTTGTGTCTTTTACTATGATAAACATTCTATATTTTAATGCTAGTGAAGGGTAAGATAATATGACACATGTATGATTATATGTGATAGCAAAAAACAAGTAAAAATATAATTCTTGAGATCTTATTTAGTAAATTTAGATCTATTTTCATTCTTAAGGTTTTACAAAAGTATATATACAATGCATGTTAAATTGCTCTTGGAACATTGATTTTGCAACATATTTAACAACAACTACCATATATTCAAAGAATGTTGTGAAGTGGAACAGATGACGAAGTTACAACAACATTTTTAGACACTCATTATTAAAAATAAACAATGTTTAACCAAATCACTTGTCTTTATAGCATTGAACACTAAATTATCTATTAATTATATGTGTGATGTTTGTTAAAACTTAGATTAATTAAGAAGTGTTAAGTTTGAATATTCATGGCTATGAGAATCACGTCAAATTCTAACTTTGAAATAATTGTTTCTAAATTTGTATCATTGGTTAAACATGTTTTAGATGTCAAGTATGTTTCTTCATCATTCTATATTTTTCTTTCTTTATTTCCTTTACTAAAAGTTTCTTGTAGTCTATTGCTTACACATGAATCTAGTCTTTGATTTGAATATTTATTACTTATAAAGGACAAATGTGAAATTGATTTTATTTATAGATATCTCTAAGGTATTATTTATTTTTTGAAGGATTTCAAAATCTCAATGATTAAGAAAAGATGAGACAATCTAATTTGCACATAGACAAATAAAAGAATTTCTCCTTTTAAATCAAAATCTAAATTTCATTCCTCTATAAACCATATATTATTATGAAATATCATATTTCAATCATATTTATATGAAAAATGAAAAACAAATAATTTTTAGTACAAAGTTAAGTCTAAATTCCAAATAGATTTTCAATATGTTTAATTCAAATTATTTAACATAAGAAGGAAACAAAAAAATTCCTTCCAAAATTGTGATTTTTCTTTTAGTTTTTTTTTAATAATATTTTAAAAAAAATATAATGAATAAATATATTTTCAAACCAAACATCTACTTTTATAAATTCATTTTGATTAAGTACTTAAATCACTTTAAATTCTAAGTATATACCATATGAGGAGACAAGAGACATTAAAATTATAAAGTTTTCATGTAAAAATTAATATAAACAAATTTCATATTTGAAAATTTAGCTGATATATATTTCACTAACCATTTACCATTTAAAAAATTAAAATAAATTGAATATATTTAATTTTATAAAATAATTAAATTATCATTATATTAAATGTGTTTGGTTAATTTTTTTTTACATAAAATAAAAATCGTATTATTTTAATTAAAAAAAAATATTACATAGCGATTTTAAACTTTTAATTCATAAAATGATAAAATTACTGGCAACGGTCTTCCACTACGCGTATATGAATATTTGTAAAATAAGGAATTTTATTGTTTCAGTCCAACTGAGGTTAACCAATTTAGACTAAGTCAAGTCCTCATATAGGTAGATGTGTGTGCCTCTAATCCATCCTCTATTTCTAAGGATCATATTCTTATCCTCTATACCCCTCATGATAACTCTTACATGTCTATCTATTCCTCCCTCTACCTTCTTTATGATCCTGCTTACTTGTTGAATACACCATGTCCACTTCAATTGATATTTAAGGAAGTCCCTTGCTAAGGTGTCGGTCGTTTCATTTGCCCCGTAGTCCTTCAACCCTTTGATAATGATATTCATAGCCTTTCCGTGCTTGTCCTGTTCTTCTTTTATTTTAATTTTGATTTGCTTCTCAATGATTCATTTTTTATTGTTTGATGACCCACTTACAACTTGTGACCATGATTTAGCCTCTTCTATTCGATCATTTAGTTGATTTTCTTTAATTTCCAATTCGGCCAATGCTAACTAAATCTCCTTTATTTGTGTTGTTTCCTCTTATTTTAGCAATTCTAACTTCTCAAGGTTGGTTACCCTTATCTGCTCTAATTCTTGTTTCAAGGAAAGCACTTCTTGCTTCCCTTTCTCAATTTTACCCTGCATGTTTGCAATTTGTTCCTTAAGAGATTTATTTTCCCTCTTTATTTTTCCCTTTAACTTCACAATTTCATTTACTTTGTTGCCTTCATACCACTTATTTGCTTCTAAAATTTCAAGTCTCCTTTTCATGCTCATGAGCTCTTCCACATATAGTCCTGATGACCACATTATTCGTGTTGATGTGGGACTCTATAGGCCTTTGTTGACATGTTTATTTTCTTTTTTTATCTTCTTTATTTGCTACAAAATCATCTGTTTTTTTCAGACTTGATTTGAGCCCCTTAATAACTTCTCTTTTCCCTACACTAGTTTGAGAGGCCTTGTTGGATATGCTGTTTACTTTCGGCAGGATCATTACACATTTTTTCTTATGGCTTTTCCTTAGTTTTCGGATCTTCCTACACCTTAAATCCCCTTATATTGTTTTGCGTTTACAAAAGCCAATCTCTTGTCTACGTTGTAGGTTCTCTTCTGAAGAGAATTTGTCATAGAAGAACCCCACGATCCTACTAAATCCTCCACTGTTATGGCAGGGTGAGGAAATGGAGGTTCATTAATGTGTTGAAGGTTGTGTTTCTAATAAGATGTGCCACCTACTTGATTCACAAGGTTTAACAATGGCAATGAACCCTTCACTTGAGATTGCAAACCATCATTGTACCCTACCCCCCAGAGTAATCGAATAGTTTGCAACTTTGTTTCCTATTGTGTTAAGGAGTGGTATTTGTGTCTCCTCTATGTTGAAATCCTCTCTCAACAATGGAAACCTTTCCTTTGAGTCCTCTTCCAGATTAACCATCATATTTGTGTTATTGTGTTTTGTTTTGGTTTTATATTGGTCACAATTAATGTTTTATAGTTTAAATTAAATAAACACAACCCAAATATGTTGGCTGGTAGGGGCCTGACCCAGGTTCGGAGTTAATTAGCCAAACGAATCCCTATACTACTAGCCCTTTTGGGAACAGTCCGCGGAGCGCAGACTGTGGTCTCACCTGAAGTAGTATGGGGGGGTGTTGGAACCAGATTTCCACACCCTTAAGATGTTTGAAGGTTTGATTTGGTCCAACTACGCGCCCCTGCACGCAGGCTGCTTCGCGCACTTCCCTGGCCTTCGCGCCCTGATATACTTGCCTTCGTGCAGCCCTAACCAAGGGTTGTGGGGCTTCCGCACTGTTGGAGCAACGCTCTACACTATTTCCCTAAGTTGCACCTGAGATCTTACCTATCTTCCTACACTAGTTAGCTATCTTCGCGTAAATGGATGTCTTACGTTATATTTCGTTATACAGCATATTCATATGAGTTCACGCAACAAATAAATAGTACACTTTCAATTTATACCCAATAATACATTAAATAGGAAAAGATACACAGAAATATGATATAACTTCTCTTTATTAATTTTTCCAATGGTTACAGACTTGACTTGCCCTGTGCACTCAGCTGCAGGGGTCTGCGCACTCAGTTGTGGACTACTAGTCCTTTGCGCACTCAGCTGTAGAGCCTTCTCCTACCCTACGACCCAAAAACACACTTTACACTTCGACTCAATCTTTTAGACTCATCGTGCTTCTATTCTTTCTATTATCTATATGTTATCTTCTACACTTAGAGCCTCACTCTATTTATACAATCCCATGGTCTGTGGACCATGGGTAGGTCTATCAAGCCGACATTATGTTACAAAAACAAGGGCGGACAACCCTGTGACTCTATTATGACTTCACGCTCCGCACCCACAATTTGTGGAGCTTTTACAAATGACTTGGTCAAAACTTGGGCTTTAATCCCCAAAACATGCCTTGGGGGGATTCCATGCCCAATAGGCCCCCATCACAAACACCGTGACTCGCCCTCGAGTCACTTTGTCGGCATGAAGATCTTCACGTGAAGTCCCTCCAACTCTGTCCAAACCGCCGCAAGGTCGGCAGTGCACTGAGCAATTGCTTGCTGGATTTCCTGTACATGTTGTTCTAAGACCGCGGTGTGAGAACTACTTCCCTACATCTGTTCTTGCGTCCCCCACATTTGTGCAAGCTTGCCTTCAATTGTTGCCATGATGGTGAAGGCCTCGTCAATCCAAGGCCGAACGTGCACTTTCAAGACTGCTTCTTTGTGTCGTGTTGCGTTCACCTATTCTTTCAGCGCGTTGGTCCGTTGCATCTGCGCGAGCCTCTAGGTGAGGGCCACCATCTATTTGGTGCCTTTGATGTTGTCGTACTGCTGCTGGATCTCACGCGCCTCTATCTCTAAGTGCTACATGTTGGGGTCCTACTGTAGATTCGTAATGACCTCAAATGACTCCTCCAACATTCTGGTGCAGTCCCTTACTGCACTGCCAATCTCTTCCAGCCCTGATGTAATAGCATTGGCATGTTGTTCTCTTACTTCCAGAAGGGTGGACAATTTCGCCTTCAACCGCAACTTTGTGATCTAAAGGTTCAGATCCAGCTAAACCTTAGTCATTTCTTCTCGCACCACACACACCCTGTTGCTAACCTGTGGGTGCATGCCTCTACTGGTGTGTCTTCTAGGATGTTCAGCTCAGGGATGATTTGACAGGCTTCTTCCAGTACCTGTACCAGCTGCTGATTCTGCAACACCACTTCGTCATGCTGCAAGCTCAACTACTCCATGTTGATCTTTTGCTTGCTTATTACTTGTAGCGTGCGGCTTTCCATAGCCCGCAGTTTTGCAGTAATCCCATCTTGGAGAACGTATAACATCTCCTGCAGGAGTGCAGCCATGTTGATCCTGATACCTTTCAGTGCGCTAATCGTAGGCCTTTCGGCCTCATTTGTTGTCACTAGTGCCCCTTCCAGCAGCACTATTGTATTTGTCGTCCGAGCATGCAGCATCGGCTCTACTGCAGTTGTCCCTACTATGAGGTTGGTCAAGAGGGTACCAGCCTGAGGAGTGCGCACTTGCAACTCCTGCAGCTGTTCTTTGAGGGCCGCCAACACAATCTGGTTCTCTTGCGCAAAATTCTGGAGGGCCTCAGAGGTGACATCATAAACCGTCTCGCCGATGCCGTGCAGATCACTTTAGTAAGGGTGATCGGGTCAATAGACAACTTTGATGCCTTTACCTTCTTGCATGGCCCTATCCGCTCGCTCGAGTGTTGGCGCTTCAGCTGTGTTGATGCAGTTTGTGCGTCTGCACCTCCCTCCTCTTCCTCTGCTTCCTTCCCATGCGAATGTGACTTTCATCCCTCGCGTGCCTTCTCGGCTACCTCCTGCATTGCTGTTGCTACTGCGGCCTTTTTCTGTTCTGTTGCTGTCTGTGCAGCGTCCCGCGCCTCTTGCGCTTCTGCTGTCGCTGCCTCCTTCCTTCTCTTCTTTACCAACTGTGCCATGCGTAATTTGGCCTCCTATTTCTTCTTTTATGCCGCTGTCTTCTCCATTGCTACAATGTCTGGGGCGCGCCACTCCGGCGGCCATGTCTCTAGTACATCAAAGATTACATCGTCCATGGCTACAAAGGGTAGCTCGCTCCATTTCTTAGCGGGGTCCTTGCGTCCTTTGACGTATATTTTGTGGAGGTCCGCTTTAAACTCTGCAAAACTTGCAGGCTATTGTAGACAGTGGGTGATAGTCGCAGCTTGCAGTTAATCCCCATTCTGAGGTTCATTTCCATGAACACCCAGAATATCTTACTGTTGCGGATCCGGTTTTCATCCTTTGTGGCCCATAGTGAAGCGTACTTCACGGCCTCCGGCAGATCCCTGTCAATTGTGGGGAAATAACTATCCTCTGACAATTCCCCTGACACGAGCACTATGGACAGCAGAAGCCATGCATAGTGGAATGGTTTTCCTTGTTCCTGAGCCTCGCGACAATTTTCCAAGAACTCCTTGCAAAGGAACTCGGACCAATTAAATTGGACCCCCTCCGCACACTACTCAGCAAGTGCTACCACCAACGCGGGTACCTCGTTCGTGCGGCACTTGCACATAACCTTACTTTCTAGTATTTGGGTCGCCACTCTTACTGATTTGTTGTTGATGTTGGGTATGGCGTAGCCCCTTTCCTTCTTCTCTAGTTTATATTTCTTCTTCATGGCCTCCGCAATGGCCAAGTCACTGCTTTTCCCCTCCGAGATATTTGCGAGGTCCTCTCCTTTGCATGGAAGCTGGGTAATGCAGTGAATCAAGTGGTCTGTGATGGGGATGGACTCCTCCAGCCAAAAACACCCACCATGCACTAGGCAAAGCAACTTTGTGATGATGAAAATTATTATTGGGGCGTAGTGAAAATGTGGCACCTAGATCAGGTTTAGTAGTCCTGCCTTTTCCACTTAGTGCAACCACTTTCGCAGCTCTAATTAGGTAACCCCTGCCACGCTGTTCTGCTTAGGCTTCATGAGTTGTGCGGTCCCTAGGTGAGGGAACTTCTCGTGGACAACGAGATCCGATTATTCAAATTTCAAGCTAGGCACCCGTCCCAAGTGCATGCCCTAAAAAATGATGTTGTCTGGGAGGAGCAGGGTTTGGAGAGAGCTCTTGCTCTCGTCAAGATCCTTGGGCACTTTAACCTTCCCCTTCCATGGGGGGATATAAGCGAGTAGCTTTTTTGGAGGGTGCGCAAGCTCAATTTCTTCCTCCATGCCTTTGTCCTCGTCTTCTTTGATAATAAGGTCCTCAAGGTCTTCCTCCTCCTCGTCGGTTTCTATGTTAACGGCTTTTCCTTTCTCCTCCATTGTTAGCTTGGTGCGCAGCGGGTTTCATGGGGACACACATACGGGAACCATCTACTGTTTGTCTTTCTTCAGCCTCGGTGTCCATGGTGATTTATGGATTTCTGCCACAATCCCAGCACCTTCAAGGGCGTCCCCCACAATTAGGGCCTATGTGGCCTCTTCGACGGTCATATTTGTAATTTCCACAACTTCCTCAAATGTTGCCATCGTGTCCAACCAGAAATCTATCACTCGTGTACTCAGGGGCTCAATCAATGTTCTGCACAGGTCAAACATGGCTCTGCTCAGGATATGCGGGGTATACAACAACTCAATTCACAAATGACCAAGTGTTGTTTGTTGGGCAGCCCTTTGTAATTTATAGCACCTTTTGAATTTGAATTCTACTGTTCCCCCCAAATCCAGTTCGTTAATGCTCTCTTGGTGATAAATTTTCCCAAATCTTGCCCATAAATCGCATCTTAAATGCTTGCCACCTGCTCCATTTGGTCTCAATTCGAGCCTCACATCATGAATAGTGACTTCAACAGTCACCTTCTGGCTAACCCGTGCGGCAGTGCAGCCCCCCCTTATGTGGTCGTGGATCTTTTGACTCTTTGGTTCTGCTCGCAGCTTGAACATCGTGCAGCTCCCAGGCATAGTTGTTTATAGTCCCACACCTCATTTCAACTGCCAGGAGTGCTGAGACTGTACTTTCCACGCCTAGTCAGGTGGTCGTGCCACCTGTATAGGGTTTCATCTGGTCATCCATTACTTTCCCTGAAAAATACCCTTCTTTTATTGTTATTGGCAGCGTCGCGCACTTTATCATCTGTAGTGTGCCAACATGGTTGATTCGTGTAGTAATATGTGGTCTAAGCCAAGGCATCAGGCTGATCAATTTGCGGCAATAGTCCTCAAACTTGTTAGCGTGATTGTGTGCACCCTGTTTTATCACCCTGGTCGTCTTATCAAGAAAATCTTCCTTTATCTCATCCTCCAGCTTCTTGACTTCCGCTTCCACCAAAGCGCTTTTCTCCTTTAATCATACCCTTTCTTTCTCAAGTTCTTGGAGCCTAAAATTACCCTATTGGATTTCTTCCTCAGGTCCCAAGCATTCTGCTTCATTCAGTTATGTGATCCCTTCTTCCAAGGCTCCGTGAATCATCATATCGGCCGATGCTTCCATGCGCAGACTAGGCATTTCATGCTCTACGGGGATTACAATGTTTTCTTCAAACTCCAGCCTCGGAGGTGCCTGTGCCGTTAGTTTCTTGCATGTGGTCCTATAAGCCCATAGAACTGCTAGTATGCGTAGGTCCTAGTCAATTCGCTACTCATTATGGACCTTTTTCAGCGCTTCACATACTTCGTTAAAGGCTTCTGTGTGGATAATCTTCTACGCACTTGGTCTTTCCATACTCTGTGGTTCCAACTAGAGGGGTCGTTCGCACCATGGCCTCGCTCACACCTGCTTACTGACCGTGTCTCCTAACGCGAAGACTGAGTGCATCTGCATAGGTTTCGTACCATATGCCTGCATCCATCTCGACAGGTGGGCGTGCGGATCATCTCGTCTGGCAATCTTGTCTGTTAATCACATCTGAGGCTTCCCAAACCTATGCGCATCATCTTCCTGCTTCTAGAATGCTCTATAAATGACCACAAGTAACTTTTTTGGAGTGAAACTTGCGCCTTTTGACCTTTACAGGAGTACGCACCTATTACTTTACAGATAGAGCGTACAAGTACGCAGGTATTGTGAACTTGGGTTGCGTACACGCAAGTAAGGCTGAGAGAAACTGCGTACCCAGAGATAATTGACTTTAAATGACTTTTCTCTCTTTCTTGGAGTTTGACATGGAAAGCAGAGGCATGAGACTTGCCAAGGAGGATAGTATGACAGTTGATGGAGCCATACTAACTGCAAATAGTCATGGTGACATTTTTTAGTGTAACAACCCCATTCATGTAAGTGGCCTAATCTATTCCTAATTGTGCCGGGTAGGGATTGTTGTCATCAACAATCACTATTACTTCGAAATATTCTAGCGTGCTTGCTCCTTCGATATCCACTATGATTCCCTGCAATCTCCCCATAGGTAGGATCTTTTTCTGGTTCGCCATTTGCAGTTGGATAGGAGACCATTGCAGCGTAGGCCTTCCCATGCGCTCCCATGTTTTCTTCGGCAGGACGTTCGCGTCTCATCCTAGATCCATAATCACTTGGTCTATCTCATATTCTCCAATCTGTGCATTCAATCTCATCTCCCTTCCCATTCATGTCGTCTTCTTTCCGAGCTTCTGGACTACGCGTGGTTTTCCTGGAGTGGTCCCAACATATCTATTTATGAGTTCCTACAGCCCCTTTACAGCCTTGTTGTCGCACAACAGCTTCATGCATGTTTCCAGGAACATTGTGAGCATTGATGGGTCCATTTCTGACTCCGGTCTGTCTTTACCTCCTAAAGTGGAGAAATCAGTGAAGCTCTTCTTGGCTTCCATGAAGGTTTCCTTAGCGCACTCCAAATCAAACTCTGGTTCCTTCGTTGGAGCCTTGCAAACCCAAGTACTTTTTTTAGGCTGCTTGCCTTTGTCATCTCCTATTGTAATTCCACTTCGGAGCACAATATTCACATTGTGGTCTTCCTCACGCGGCTCAGACCTCATCAATTGCAGGTTCTAAGTCGGGGGAGGTTGGAGTGCTCCTTTATTGTGCAACCTCCCTATCAGGGTGGGACAATCCTTTGTCTCATGATCAAACAATGTACAATACAAGAATGACGGTCGTATTGGATTTGTACAATCATGGGCATAATGTCCTGGCCCTTCGCAATTGTAACATATCAGCTATCCGCAACCTCTTCCTGGTCCTCCCCCGCTTCGGCCTCATCCACGCCCCTGAAATCCAGTTCGCGGAATCCCTACGTTCTGGTCAAGGGCCCCTGTTTCAGCCTGAACTCTGTAGGTAGGAGTTCGATCCATCCTTAGCTCATAACTTCTACAGGTGCGCTCATCATGTTCCACTTATCTATAGAAATTACAGAACAACTGTTGTGAATTCTACCTATACTTTTGTAATAAATGGCAGTTATCTGTAGCATTCTTTCCTCCTATCTCACAAATTGTGCACCATAATGCAGGCACTGCGCTCGCTCCTGCTTGTGCCTCTGGTCTCAATCGCATTGGTCCTCCTTCTGTGAGGTAATTCGCGAACAGCGAGTAGTGGTCCTTGTCATGTCCCTGACCCTTGCACTTTACACACCATAACTCATCACGCACTTCTGGGTGAGCTATCATGTCCTATTTCAAACTCTGCATCTCAAGGCACAAGTTTTTCAACTACACGTGAATCTGCTGAACTCCCAGGTTGGGATCCTGTATCAGGGTCTCGTGCAATCTCATCGTGACCTCCAAGGCCTCAGCCTGAGTTGTTAGCCTCTGTTGTGATAGCGTGTTCCTTAGATGTGGTGTTAATGATGCTACAAACCATTCACGATGTTGTCCATCCATCAACGTCATGTTAGCTTCGCGAATTGTGCACTTCAGTCTCTGATCCAACTCCCAAGGGGTCTCACCTGGTAGCATTGTGATTTCCTTGAATCCAATGATCAACTGTGCCTCTGACTTCGGCCTGCTAAATTCTTTGTTTAGCGCAATTTGAATATCTACGATCCCCGCATTCATATTGTCATTGGAATGCTTAATGTACCAGGTCAGCGCGTGATCCTGGAGAGCACTGACCAACGTCACTTTCTTGATATTGTCATCTGTTACTTCCTGCACTTCCCATACAATTTTTATCACGAACCAAAACTGGTCCGGATCTTCATTCCCTACTCCCTTGAACACTGGCAACTTTATCGCGCTCGCCATATTGATTCGCGGTGGTGGCGGAGGTGGTATGGGCGAAGATGGGGGTGAAGACGGTGAAACTGGCGGTGGTGTGGGTGGGGGTGGTATGCACAAAATCCTTTGCCTTATCAAATTGATCGCACTTCTCGGTGAGACCTTCACGAGCTCATCTTTGCCCACTCGTGGAGGTGAAATCAAGGGGCTAGTTTCTAGTTCTGTACTACCTTCGTTTTTGTAGATTCTCCCACTTCGCGTAGCCCCAAACATCAATTTATTCGCATAACCCATTTTTCACACAGTAGCATTTTAATCCAAGTGTTCAAAGATTTAATGTACTTACCTCGCAGCCCTTTGAGGAAGTGGCGTTTTGCCTCGCTATCGCTGACTGAAGTATCTACCACAAACTTGATGATGAATCCTCCTATAATTCGATTGAGCCAGTGATCAACAGCATGCGTGATCTTATCCTACCCTTCTAATTTGCGCACCAATTCTGGAGACCACATAATAGGTCTGTCGAGCTTACACCTTCCTTGGCTATCTGCTAGCTTCGCGATCCACTCGTATAGCTCAGTAGGGAAATATGTAAAGAAAATTTCGTGGATCTTTGTGTATAAGTGGCATTCTAACCACTCTTCCTTTGATAGTCGCGGATTCCTATTTTCCTGCGCCGCGAACTCGTGAATCTTTCTATCTAACCAATCTTCAATTCCTTTCTTCATTGGATTCCAGTGATATGACATCATATATCTCTATGCAGATTCTGGTCCAGGAAACAGAACCATTTGTTGGCTGGTTGGGGCCTGACCCAGGTTCAGAGTTAATTAGCCAAACAAATCCCTATACTACAGGCCCTTTCGGAAACAGTCTGCGGAGCGTGGATTAAGGTCTCACCCGAAGTAGTATGGGTGGGTGCTGGAACCAGGTTTCCACACCATTGAGATGTCTGAAGGTTTGATTCGGTCCAAATTCTCGTCCCTGCATGTAGGTTGCTTCGCGCACTTCCCTGGCCTTCACACCCTGATATACTTGCCTTCGTGCAACCCTAAACAGGGGTTATGGGGCTTTCATGCTGCTGGAGCAGCACTCTGCACTATTTCCCTAAGTTTCACCTGAGATCTTACTTATCTTCCTACACCAGTTAGTTATCTTCTCGTAAATGGATGCCTTACTTTATACTTCATTATACATCATATTCATATGAGTTTGCGCAACAAATACACAGTACACTTGCAATTTATACCCAATAATACATTAAATAGGAAAAGATACACAAAAATATGATAAAACTTCTCTTTATTGATGTTTCCGACGGTTACAGACTCGACCTGCCCTGCGCACTCAGCTGCAAGAGTTCGCGCACTCAGTTGTGGACTGCTAGGCCCCTGTGCACTCAGCTGCAGATCATTCTCCTACTCTACGACCCAAATACACACTTTACACTTCGACTCAATCTCTTTGACTCATCATGCTTCTATTCTTTCTATTAGCTATATGCTATATTCTACACTTAGAGCTTCGCATCAAGCTGACATTACATTACAAAAACAAGGGCAGACAACCCTATGACTCTATTATGACTTCGCGCTCTGTGCCCACGATTCGCGGAGCTTTTACAAAGGACTTGGTCAAAACTTGGGCTTTAAGCCCCAAAACATGCCTTGGGGGGATTCCATGCCCAACAAAATCATAAGAGGCAGAAAATAAAGGAGAAAACCACCCTTGCAATCTTTTGGTCCCTTTGAGGATTCTGACACAGATACCGAAACCCCTATTCTATGTTGCTCGGTCACTGCACTATTCTGGATGCTCGGTCGCTGTAGGCTCCCACTGAACTCTCCCTCAGTTGTTGCACTGTGCTCGGTGGCTGCAAGAACTCTTCTGACATAATAACTTGGTCTCTGTCACTGTTGGTCACTAGTCACAAGAAAAAGCGCATGGTCCCATTGAACTCTCCCCACTGTTCTGGTTGTTGGTCTACTCAGTCGTTGTAAGCTGCTCACTACTACTGCCTGCTCTACTGGGTTCCCTACTGGTTTGATTGGTCATTGTAGGCTGCAGGCTGCTCCTGCCTACTTGGTCGTTTCTCATTGTTCATAACTCTCCCCACTACTCGTTGGTCTCCTCGGTTGCTCGATGATATGCTCAGTCACTCCAACCGATTTCTTTTGACATGGCCTGCATTTGGATTCTTCCACAATGGAAAAACTACTTACACCCTATCCTTCTTTAAAAAAATACCTCTTTTCTTTCTCAGCACTGCGAACCGCTAGATCATGAAGGATTTCATGTATTTAAACAAAGGAAACCCTTCCAGCGTGATCCACTCGAACCACCTCAATCAAGAAACAATTCCTTAGGTGGTCAAGATAATTGTGGCCATTATCATGTAAATAGTTGTCTCCACTACGTTTAACCATACTTTCTGCTATCCATATGTCTATGAACTCTTCACAATTGATTACTTTGTCTTTATGATAAGCTGCTAAAGATAGAAATAAAATCCTCAGATCCAAGTTCAAAACATTGTAACTCCATTTGAGACATTGAAATAGTTCTTTGTCCACCGTAGGGTGCAACTCATAAAATTCCTTAGGAACGTTTCACATATTTCTAAAGAAACTTCCCACTGATATCGATTAGTATGTTGGGACAATGCGGCAACGATTATAGTTATGGCCACGAGAAAACCCTTGCACTCCTTTGCGATTCTCCTAGAAATTGGCTCTATTTCCTATGAAACATATTCATTTTGATTTCCAAATTATCTGTTGTCCTGTTTGACTATTTTCCAACATGCTTTGAAGAAGTCTACATTAAAACCATCCAGGTCTGGAGCTTTTCGAAATAGATTTTCAACATGTTTAATTCAAATTATTTAACTAAGAAAGGAAACAAAAAATTCCTTTCAAAAATTGTGATTTTTCTTTTAGTTTTTTTAACAATATTTTTTAAAAAATATAATGAATAATTATATTTTCAAACCAGCATCTACTTTTATAAATTCATTTTGATTAGGTACTTAAATCACTTTAAATTCTAAGTATATACTATATGAGGAGACCAGAGACATTAAAATTATAAAGTTTTCATGATAAAAAATAATATAAAACAAATTTCATATTTGAAAATTTAGGTGATAGATATTTCACTCACCATTTACCATTTAAAACATTAAATTAAATTAAATTAAATATATTTAATTTCATAAAACAATTAAGTTATCATTATATTAATTGTGTTTGGTTAATTCTTTTTACATAAAATAAAAATATTATTATTTTAATTAAAAATAAAAATATTACATAACGACTTTAAACTTTTAATTCATAAAATTCATAAAATGATAAATTTACTCACAACGGTCTTCCACTGCACATATATAAATATTTGTAAAATAACAAATTTTATTGTTTCAGACCAACTGAGGTTAACCAATTTAGACTAAGTCAAGTCCTCATATAGGTAGATTTGTGTGCCTCTAATCCATCCTCTATTTCTAAGGATCATATTCTTATCCTCTATACCCCTCATGATAACTCTTACATGTCTATCTAGTCCTCCCTCTACCTTTTTTATGATCCTGCTTGCTTGATGAATACACCATGTCCACTTCAATTGATAGTTAAGGAATTCCCTTGCTAAGATGTCGGTCCTTTCATTTCCCCATAGTCCTTCAAACCTTTGATAATTATATTCATAGCCTTTCCGTGCTTATCCTGTTCTTCTTTTATTTTACTTTTGATTTGCTTCTCAATGATTCATTTTTTATTGTTTGATGACCCACTTACAACTTGCGACCGTGATTTAGCCTCTTCTATTCGTTCATTTAGTTGATTTTATTTAATTTCCAATTCGACCAATGCTAACTAAATCTCCTTTATTTGTGTTGTGTCGTCTTCTTTTACCAATTCTAACTTCTCAAGGTTGATTACCCTTATCTGCTCTAATTCTTGTTTCAAGGCAAGCACTTCTTGTTGCCCTTTTTCAATTGTACCCTGCATGTTGGCGATTTGTTCCTTAAGAGGTTTATTTTCCCTCTTTATTCTTCCCTTTAACTTCACAATTTCATCTACTTTGTTGCCTTCATACCACTTATTCGCTTCTAAAATTTCAAGTCTCCTTTTCATGTTCATGAGCTCTTCCACATATAGTCTTGATGACCACATTATTGGTGTTGATGTGGGACTCTATAGGCCTTTGTTGACATGTTTATTTTCTTTTTTTATCTTCTTTTTTTGCTACAAAACCATCTGTTTTTTCATACTTGATTTGAGCCCCTTAATAGCTTCTCTTTTCCCTACACTAGTTTGAGAGGCCTTGTTGGATATGCTGTTTACTTTTGGCAGGATCATTACACATTTTTTCTTAGGGGTTTTCCTTAGTTTTCGTATCTTCCTACACCTTAAATCCCCTTATATTGTTTTGCGTTTACAAAAACCAATCTCTCATCTATGTTGTAGGTTCTCTTCTGAAGAGAATTTGTCATAGAAGAACCCCATGGTCCTGTTGAATCCTCCACTGTTATGGCAGGGTGAGGAAATGGAGGTTCATTAATGAGTTGAAGGTTGTGTTTCTAATAAGATTCCCACCTACTTGATTCACAAGGTTTAACAATGGAAGTTAACCCTTCACTTGAGATTGCAAACCACCGTTGTACCCTACCCCCCAGAGTAATCGAATAGTTTGCAACTTTGTTTCCTATTATGTTAAGGAGTGGTATTTGTGTCTCCTCTATGTTGAAATCCTCTCTCAACAACGGAAACCTTTCCTTTCAGTCCTCCTCTAGATTAAACATCATATTTGTTTCATTGTGTTTTGTTTTGGTTTTATATTGGTCACAATTAATGTTTTCCAGGTTAAATGAAATAAACACAACCCAAATATGTTGGCTAGTTGTGGCCTGACCCAGGTTCGGAGTTAATTAGCCAAACAAATCCCTATACTACTAGCCCTTTCGGCAACAGTCCGCGGAGCATGCACTGAGGTCTCACCTGAAGTAGTATGGTGGGGGAGGGTGCTGGAACCGAGTTTTCGGACCCTTGAGATGTTTTAAGGTTTGATTCGGTCCAACTACTCATCCCTATGCGCAGGTTGCTTCGCGCACTTCCCTAGCCTTCGCGCCCTGATATACTTGCCTTTGTGCAGCCCTAACCAAGGGTTGTGGGGCTTCCGCGCTGTTGGAGTAGCGCTTTGCACTATTTCCCTAAGTTGCACTTGAGATCTTACCTATCTTCCTACACTAGTTAGTTATCTTCGCGTAAATGGATGTCTTACGTTATATTTCGTTATACAGCATATTCATATGATTTCAGGAAAAGATACACAGAAATATGATATAACTTCTCTTTATTGATGTTTCCAATGGTTACAGACTTGACCTGCCCTACACACTCAGCTGCAGGGGTCTGCGCACTCAGCTGCAAACTACTAGGCCTCTACACACTCAACTACAGAGCCTTCTCCTACTCTACGACCCAAAGACACACTTTACACTTCGACTCAATCTCTTAGACTCATCATGCTTCTATTCTTTCTATTAGCTATATGTTATCTTCTACACTTAGAGCCTCGCTCTATTTATACAATCCCATGGTCCGTGGACCATGGGTAGGTCTATCAAGTCGGCATTACATTACAAAAACAAGGGCGGACAACCCTGTGAATCTATTATGACTTCACGCTCTGCGCCCACAATTTGCAGAGCTTTTACAAAGGACTTGGTCAAAACATGGGCTTTAAGCCCGAAAACATGCCTTGGGGGGATTCCATGCCCAATAGGCCCCTATCACAAACATCGTGACTCACCCTCGAGTCACTTTGTCGGCACGGAGATCTTCACGCGGAGTCCCTCCAACTCTGTCTGAACAGTTGCAAGGTCGGTAGCGCACTGAGTGACTGCTTGCTGGATTTCCTGTATGTGTTGTTCTATGACCGCGGTGTCGGAACTGCTTCCCTGCATATGTTATTGCATCCCCTGCATTTGTGCGAGCTTGCCTTCAACTATTGCTGTGATGGTGAAGGCCTTGTCAATCCAAGGCTGAACGTGCACTTTCAATACTTCTTCTTTGTGTTGTGCTGCATTCACCTATTCTTTCATCGCTTTGGCCTGTTGCATCCGCACAAGCCTCTAGGTGAGGGCCACCATCTACGCGGTCCCTAAGCGCTGGATGTTGGGGTCCTCCGGTAGATTCCTGATGATCTCAAATGACT
This sequence comes from Pinus tabuliformis, assembly GCA_031772625.1. Lineage (NCBI taxonomy): Eukaryota > Viridiplantae > Streptophyta > Pinopsida > Pinales > Pinaceae > Pinus > Pinus tabuliformis. The sequence goes on from CM062815.1 coordinate 842,007,040, forward strand.
CTTCCAACATTCTAGTGCAGTTACTTACTGCACTGCCAATCTCTTCCAGCCCTAATGTAATAGTGCTAGCATGCTATTCTCTTACTTCCAGAGGGGTGAACAACTGCGCCTTCAATCGCAGCTTGGCGATCTAAAGATTCTGCTCCAGCTGAACCTTAGTCATTTCTTCTCGCACCTCGTACACCTTGCCGCTAACCTGTGGATGTGCACCTTTGCTGGTGTGTCTTCTAGGATTTTCAGCTCAGGGACGCTTTGATAGGCTTCTTCCAGTACCTATACCAGTTGCTGATTCTGCAACACCACTTCGTCGTGCTGTAAGGTCAACTACTCCCTGTTGATCTTTTACTCGCTTAGTACTTGTAGCGCACGACTTTCCCTAGCCCGCAGTTCTGTAGTAATCCCATCCTGCAGAACATATAACGTCTCTCGCAGTAGTGCAACCATGTTGATCCTGATACCCTTCAGTGTGCTAATTGTAGGCCTGTCGGCCTCATTTGTTGTCACTAGTGCCCCTTTCGGCAGCACTATTGTATTTGTCGTTTGAGCAAGCAGCATCTGCTCTGCTGTAGTTGTCCCTACTGTGAGGCTGGTCGAAAGGGTAGCAACCTAAGGAGTGCAAACTTGCAGCTACGCTCTAAGAGACCCTAACACAATCTAATTCTCTTGCACAAAATTTTGGAGGGCCTCAGAGATGACATCATAAACCATCTCACAGATGTTTGCAGATTACCTTCAATAAGGGTCATTGGATCAATAGACAACTTTGATGCCTTGACCTTCTTGCACGACCCTACCCGCTCGATCAGGTGCTAGTGCTTCAGCTGTGTTGACGCGGCTTGTGGGTCTGCGTCTCCCTCCTTTTCCTCTGCTTCCTTCCCATGCGAAGGTGACTTTCATCCCTCGAACGCCTTCTTGGCTGCCTCCTGCGCTGCTACTTCTCCTACGGCCTTTTTCTATTCTGTTGTTGTCTGTGCAGCGTCCTGCACCTCCTGTGCTCCTGCTGTTGCTACCTCCTTCCTTCTCTTCTCTACCAACTGTGTCATGCACAGTTTGGCCTTCCATTTCTTCTTTTATGCCACATACTTCTCCATTTTTGTGATATCTGAGGCGCGCCAATACGGTGGCCACGTCTCTAGTACATCAAAGATTACATCGTCCATGGCTACAAAGGGTAGCTCGCTCCATTTCTTAGCCAGGTCCTTGCGTGCTCTAATATATATGTTGTGGAGGTCCGCTTTAAACTCTGCAAAACTTGCAGGCTATTGTAGACAGTGGGTGATAGCCGCAGCTTGCAGTTAATCCCCATTCTAAGGTTCATTTCCATGAACACCTAGAATATCTTACTGTCGCGGATCCGGTTTTCATCCTTTGTGGCCCATAGTGAAGCATACTTCATGGCCTCCAGCAGATCCCTATCAATTGTGGGGAACTAACTGTCCTCCGAAAATTCCCTGACACGAGCACTATGGACAGTAGAAGCCATGCATAGTGGAACGTTTTTCCTTGTTCTTGAGCCTCACGACAATTTTCCAGGAACTCCTTGCAGAGGAACTCGGACCAATTACATTGGACGCCCTCCGCGCACTACTCAGCAAGTGCTACCACCGACACGGGTACCTCGTCCGCGCGGCACTTGCACATAACCTTGCTTTCTAGTATTTGGGTCGCCACTCTTACTGATTTGTTGTTGATGCTGGGTATGGTGTAGCCCCTTTTCTTCTTCTCCAGTTTATATTTCTTCTTCATGGTCTCTGCAATGGCCAAGTCACTGCTTTTCCCCTCTGAGATATCTGCGAGGTCCTCTCCTTTGCATGGAAGCCGAGTAATGCAGTGAATCAAGTGGTCTGTGATGGGGATGGGCTCCTCCAGCCACAAACACTCACCATGCACCAGGTAGAGCAGCTTTGTGATGACGAAAATTATTATTGGGGCGTAGTGAAAATGTGGCACCTAGAGCAGGTTTAGTAGTCCTGCCTTTTCCACTCCGTGCAACCACTTTCGCAGCTCTAATTAGGTAACCCCTGTCACGTTGTTTTGCTTAGGCTTCATGATTTGTGCGGTCCCTAGGTGAGGGAACTTCTCGTGGACAACGAGATCCCAATATTCAAATTTCAAGCTAGGCATCTGTCCCAAGTGCGTGCCCTCAAAAATGATGTCGTCTAGGAGGAGCAGGGTTTGGAGGGAGCTCTTGCTCTCGTCATGATCCTTGGGTACTTTAACCTTCCCCTTCTATATGGGGATATAGGTGGGAAGCTTTTTTGGAGGGTGCACAGGCTCAATTTCTTCCTCCATGCCTTTGTCCTCATCTTCTTCGATGATAAGTCCTCCAAGTCTTCCTCCTCCTTGTCGATTTCTATGTTAGCGAATTTTCCTTTCTCCTCCATTGTTAGCTTGGTGCGTAGCAGGTTTCGTGGGGACACATGTACGGGAACCAGTGATTGTTTGTCTTTCTTCAGCCTTGGTGTGCGCTGTGATTTAGGGATTTATGCCATAATCCTGGCGCCTTTAGGGGCGTCCCCCACAGTTAGGGCCTATGCAGCCTCTTCGACGGTCATCTCTGTAATTTACATAACTTCCTCAGATGTTGCCATCGTGTCCAACCAAAAATCTATCACTCATGTACTCAGGGGCTCAATCAACATTCTGCACAGGTTAAACAGGGCTTTGCTCAGGATATGCGGGGTATACAACAACTCAATTCCAAATGACCAAGTGTTGTTTGTTGGGCAGCCCTTCGTAATTTATAGTGCCTTTTGAATTTTAATTTGATCGTTCCCCCCAAATCCAGTTCATTAATTCTCTCTTGGCGACAAATTTTCCCAAATCTTGCCCATAAATCGCGTCTTAAATGCTTGCCACCCGCTCCATTTGGTCTCAATTTGAGCATCACATCGTGAATAGTGACTTAAACTGTCACTTTTTGGCCAACCTGCGTGGCAGCGCAGCCCCCCTTGCGCGATAGCGGATCTTGTGAATCTTTGCTTCTACCTGCAGCTCGAACATCGCGCAGCTCCCGGGCATAGTAGTCTATAGTCTCGCGCCTCCTTTCAACTGCCAAGAGTGCTAAGACTATACTTTCTATGCCTAGTCAGTGGTCACGCCACCTGTATAGGATTTCATCTAGTCATCCATTACTTTTCCTGAAAAATACCCATCTTTTATTGTTACTGGCGGTGTCGTGCACTTTATCATCTGTAGTGTGCCACCATGGTTGATTCGTGTAGTAATATGTGGTCTAATCCAAGGCATCAGGCTGATCAATTTGCGGCGATAGTCCTCAAACTTGTCAGTGTGATTGTGCACACCCTGTTTTATCACCCTAATCTTCTTATCGAGAAAATCTTCCTTTATCTCATCCTCCAGCTTCTTGACTTCCGCTTCCACCAGAGTGCTTTTCTCCCTTAATCGCACCCTTTCTTTCCCATGTTCTTGGAGCCTAAAATTTCCGTGTTGGATTTCTTCCTCAGGTCCCAAGCATTCTACTTCATTCGGTTATGTGATCCCTTCTTCCAAGGCTCCGCGAATCGTCGTATCGGCCGGTGCTTCCATGCGCGGACTAGGAATTTCATGCTCTATGGGGATTACATCGTTTTCTTCATACTCCAGCCTAGGAGGTGCCTACACCGTCAGTTTCTTCCACGTGGTCCTATAAGCCCATAGAACCGCTGGTATGCATAGGTCCTAGTGAGTCCACTACTCATTTTGGACCTTGTCCAGTGCTTCGCATACTTCGTTAAAGGCTTCTGTGTGGATTTCTACGCACTTGATCTTTCCATACTCCATGGTTCCAACTAGAGGGGTCGTTTGCACCATGGCCTCGCCCGCACCTGCTTACTAAACGTGTCTCCTAACACGAAGACTGAGTGCATCTGCGCAGGTTTTGTACCATATGCTTGCATCCATCTCGACAGGTGGGCATGCAGACCATCTTGTATGGCAATATTGTCACTTAATCACATCTGAGGCTTCCCAAACCATATGCGCATCATCTTCCTACATTCGTGCCAATCCTCGAAGCTCCTTTTGTGCGTACCCCATCACCTTGTGGGGGTAGCGCATAGTACCCATTTCAAAGCTTCAAAATGTTGACTTTTCGACACTTCTCTTTCAAATATGTTCAGGAAGTCATCCACCTCACTTAAGCCATCATACGTAGGCAGGTCCCTTGCCTTTGTCGATACGTAGTGCAGTGATCTCATCATCATGTTACAGTTTAGTGTGGTTACCTTGTGTAACCAGTTCTTCCTACATTCTATCTCTTCGACAGAATCCAATGTGTAGGAGCTTTCGTACTTCCATGATATTCATCCATCCTCGTTTGGATTCACCTAGTCTTGTTCTCGCGCGGTTATCTTGTGGATGCAATCCAAATCATCGTTGTTTTCATAGTCACGCACTATCTCTATGTGGCGCAATCCTTCTGTAGGGTCCAAAGGTACAACTACGCACAAAATCCTCTTCTCAAAAATCATCTTGCGCTTCTTCAGATTGATCACCCCATTCATGTAAGTGGCCCAATCTATTCCTAATAACACCGGTTAGGGATTGTTGTCATCAACAATCTCTATTACTTCGAAATCTTCTAGCGCGCTTGCTCCTTCGATATCCGCTATGATTCCCTGCAATCTCCCCATAGGTAGGATCTTTTGATGGTTCGCCATTCGCAGTTGTATAGGAGACCATTGCAGCGTAGGCCTTCCCATGCGCTCCCATGTTTTCTTCGGCAGGACGTTCGCGTCTGATCCTAGATCCATAATCACTTGATCCATCTCATATTCTCCAATCTATGCGTTCAATCTCATCTCCCTTCCCATTCGCGTCGTCTTCTTTCTGAGCTTCTGGACTATGCGTGGTTCTCCTGGCGCGGTCCCAATGTATCTATTTATGAGTTCCTGCAGCCCCTTTACAACGTTTTTTTTGCGCAAAAACTTCATGCATGTTTCCAGGAACGTTGTGAGCATTTATGGGTCCATTTCCAAATCCGGTTTGTCTTTACTTCCTGAAATGGAGGCATCAGCGAAGATCTGCTTGGCTTTCATGAAGGTTTCCTTAGCGCACTCCAAATTAAACTTTGGTTCCTTCGTTGGAGCATTTCAAACCCAAGTACTTTCTTTAGGTTGTTTTCCTTTTTCATCTCCTGTCGTAATTCCACTTTGGAGCACAATATTCACATTAGGGTCTTCCTCGAGCGGTTCAGACCTCATCAAATGCAGGTTCTGAGTTGGGGGAGGTTGGAGTGCTCCTTTATCGTGCAACCTCGCTATCAGGGTGGGACAATCCTCCGTCTCATGATCAAACAATGTACAATACAAGAATGATGGCCACGTTGGATTTGTACAATCGCAGGCATAATGTCATGGCCCTCCACAATTGTAACATATCAGCTGTCTGCGACCTCTTCCTGGTCCTCCTCCACCTCAGCCTCATCCGTGCCCCTGAAATCTGGTTCACGCCATCCCTACATTCTGGTTAAGGGCCCCCATTTTAGCATGAACTCTGTAGATAGGAGTCTGATCCATCATTAGTTCATAACTTCTACAGGTGCGCTCATCATGTCCCACTGATCTACAGAAATTACATAACAACTACTGTGAATTCTGCGTGTACTTTTGTAATAAATGGTAGTTATCAGTAGCATGCTTTCCTCCTATCTAACAAATCGTGCACCATAATGCAGGTGCCGCACTCGCTCCTGCGTGTGCCTCTAGTCTCAATGGCATTGGTCCTCCTTTGATGAGGTAATTCGTGAACACCAGGTAGTGGTCCTTGTCATGTCCCTGACCCTTGCACTTTACGCACCATACCTCATCGGACACTTCTGGGCGAGCTGTTATGTCTTGTTTCAAAATCTACATCTCAAGGCACAAGCTTTTCAACTGCGCGTGAATTTGTTGAACTCCTAGGTTGGGATCCTATATCGGGGTCTCGTGCAATCTCATTGCAACCTCCAAGGCCTCAGCCTGAGTTGTTAGCCTCTGTTGTGACAGTGCATTCCTTAGATGCAGTGTTAACGATGCTACAAACCATTCACGGTGTTGTCCATCCGTCAATGTCATGTTAGCTTCACAAATTGTGCACTTCAGTCTCTGATCCAACTCCCAAGGGGTCTCGCCTGGTAGCATTGTGATTTCCTTGAATCCAATGATCGACTGCGCCTCTGACTTCAGCCTTCTAAATTCTTTGTTTAGTACAGTTTGAATATCTATGATCCCTGCATTCATATTGTCATTGGAATGCTTAACGTACCAGGTCAGCGTGCGATCCTGCAGAGCACTAACCAACGTCGCTTTCTTTATATTATCATCCATGACTCCCTGCGCTTCCCATACAGATTTTATCATGAACCAAAACTGGTTTGGATCTTCATTCCCTACTCCCTTGAACACTGACAACTTTATCGCGCTCGCCATATTGATTCGCAGTGGTGGCGGAGTTGGTATGGGCGAAGATGGTGAAACTGGCGGTGGTGTGGATGGGGCTGGTATGCGCGGAATCCTTTGCCTTGTCAAATTGATCACACTTCTCAGTGACACCTTCGCGAGCTCTTCTTCGCCCACTTGCGGAGGTGAAATCAAGGGGCTAGTTTCTAGTTCTGTACTACCATTCTTTCTATAGATTCTCCCACTTCGCATAGTCCCAAACATCAATTTATTCGCATAACCCATTTTTCACACATTAGCATTTTAATCCAAGTGTTCAAAGATTTAACATACTCACCTCACAGCCCTTTGAGGAAGCGGCATTCTCCCTTGCTATAGCTAACTGAAGTATCTACCACGAACTCGGTGATGAATCCTCCGATAATTTGATCGAATTGGTGATCAACAGCGTGTGCGATCTTATCCTCCTACGCTTCTAACCTGTGCACCAATTCTGGAGTCCACACAATAGGTCTGTCAAGCTTACACCTTCCTTGGCTATCTACTAGCTTCGCGATCCACTCGTATAGCTCAGTAGGGAAAGATGCGAAGAAAATTTTGTGGATCTTTGTGTATAAGTAGCATTCTAACCACTCTTACTTTGATAATCACGGATTCCTATTTTCCTGTGCCGCGAACTCGTGAATCTTTTTATCCAACCAATCTTCAATTCCTTTCTTCATTGGATTCTAGTGATACGACATCAAACATCTCTATGCAGATCCCGGTCCCGGAAACAAATCCATTTGTTGGCTGATTGGGACCTGACCTAGGTTCGGAGTTAATTATCCAAACAAATCCCTATATTGTTGGCCCTTTCGGAAACAGTCCATGGAGCTGGGACTGAGGTCTCACCCGAAGTAGTATGGGGGGGTGCTAGAACCAGGTTTCTGCACCCTTAAGATGTCTGGAGATTTGATTCGGTCCAACTTCTCGTCCCTGTGAGTAGGTCGCTTCACGCACTTCCCTGCCCTTCGCACCTTTATATACTTGCCTTCGCGCAACCCTAACAAGGTGTAAGAACCTGCGGTCCTTGGGACGCCCGCCAGATGAATTGCGACTGTGGGTGGACAGCGTGCACGCGGTTGGAGTAAACGAAGTGCGACTGCGATGGAAGTGCGAGCTCAACTTGGAGATTTGTTATGCATATGAGGAGGGCGAGCTGAACTTATATGAGTAGGAGCATGGTGTAAACCTTATGGAGGCCGACCTATTAACATGGGCAAAGCCGACATGTATTTTGGCAAGTTTGCGATGGAGTAGGGGCTTTGGGCGAGTCAGCTGGGTAGCCAAACTTCGCCCTACGTTTGATATATATTGGGTGAGCGTGGAGCTCATTCGAACAATCACACATTCGCTCAACATCTTCGCTCATGTAAGGAGAAGGTGCATAACAACAAGGTGGACGCACAAGAGGTAGAGGCGCAGATTTGGAGGATGCGCCCATTCTTGGGCAAGGCCGCATGGAGTTAGGTGTCATTCTCAGCTTTGGGTGAAGGCGTGGGTAGGAGCGCCCGGTGGTTGGGTGAGGGCGTGCACGAGTGTGTGGCACCCGGTTTATGCGAAGGAGTGCCCGACGGTGAAATGTTGGTGGGCGCCCGGTTTGTGCGACGACTTAGCATGGGTTCTTGGGTGACTCGGGTGAGCGCCTTCCCGTCGTGCAAGTGTGCACGGTGCGACTTGGTGAAGTGTTGAGATTGTGAACAAAGGTGTGTCTCGCGCAGAGGCGCTCATGTGTGGCGACTTGGAGGCGCGCCCAAGTTGGGCAAACAACACAATCGTGCGACGAGGTGAACGAAGGGTTGGTGAGTCGTGTTGCGACCATCCGGAGGTGCCGACGAGCTAGGCAACCGAGTTTGCCGAAGTTGTGAAAATTAGCTAAGTGTAAATTTGGGGTTTCCCAAGATTTAACTTGTACTTTGTAAAAGTGAAGATTGTATAATATATTAATTCGGGCAGACTCATATTGCAGGGAGTTGCCCCTCCCTTTATACTATTGTGCATTTCTCTTGTATAATGTTGTTATGTGAATGTTATGGGCTTTCACTTGTATAAAAGAACACATTAATAATACTTGGTAAAGAAAATAAGACTAAGTATGGAATGTTAGGCGTAGTCTACAATCGAAAGTATTGGTGAAAAGAAAACGATTGGTAGTGTCGCACCTCGCTATAATCGGTTGAAAGACTACCACAGGTGTAGGGGCATGACAGGTGGTATCAGAGCTAGTCTGAAGACTTGGAGAAGTCTTGCAGGAAGCTGGGTAAAGCAAGTGTGTAAGAACTTGACATTTGATGACAGTAGAAGCAGGTACTTGCAGGTGAAGGAAGTTGGTTTCACATACAAGTGGAACAAGGGCTGGTTCATGGTTGCAAGAAACTTGGTGAAGCTGGTGAATGGTGAAACAGGTTTAGCAGAGGTGAAGCATCGTGCTTGGACCAAGCTGAACGACAAGGCATGGCAGGTTTGGAAGAATGCGAAGGGAAGCTCTTGCTTACCTTATACAGGTTGAAGCGGATGAAAGAAGATAATCCTCGGATTCGAGATAAACTTGAAGTCTTGGAAAAGAATGTTGAAGACGAACTTCTTCAACTTGGTTGGACAATGGAGCAAGGTGATGTTGTAGATTGTGCTGACAAGGAAGAGGAAGCCGTGATGACCAAGGATGTTGCAGATGTGACAACGATGGAGGATGAACTTGAGGTTGATCAAGTTGGACTAGGATCGTGCAATTTTCCGACATGGATGGATGAGGATACTCATATGGAGGAGCCTCATGATCATGATGATGATGTAAGTATTGTTGATACTTGTGTTTCACTTGAGCATTTGGTAGATGGACCGTATGCAGGGAAGGGCAAAGTCAGTTTGCCGATGCTAGGGAGGATCTTACCATGGATGTCTACGATGAGACCTTGTATAGAGAAGCAAGGATTGTTGACTGTTGCAGGACTTGTTGGGGTTGTTTGTGACCTTATGGTAGAAGGTACAAAGGCCCATGACAAGGGAGGAACATGATGATCATTGCGAAGGATTGGGTCATGCTTTAACCACATGGAGAATTGGCTAAGTGCTCGGCATGACTCTTGGATAGATTGGAGGGCACACACTTGAGGTATGATGATACTTGGGTGGAATTCTCATGGCCGAGACTAAGAGATAGTCTTGGTGGAACCTTCGGAAAGGGAGCTATGATGGAAGGGACTCATGATGATGATGATATGGTTGGGTGACCGAGTTCACTAGACCGAATATTGCAGACTTGGATGAGGATGACCGATTGTTGTGATGGGTCTACTTGGATGGACTACATGGGCAACTTAGTCATGGACATCAGGTTGGAGACTATGGAGTATTCCTACTACATGGAGAGTTGAGGCATCTTGCAGAGACCTTTGGGCCGAGACTTGTATGCTTGCTGATATGTTGGTTGGAGATGACTCATGAAGCTCATGATGACATGAGGTTGTGACTTTTAGGGACTTCATAAATGGTGGACTTAGAGGATCTAATGCATTGAGGATCTGAGGTCAGAGACTTTGATGCAGGATGGGGTGCATACTTTCAAGTACATGTATGGGAATGGCTTGAAAGAGTGACTTGATGTGGGGGATCGATATGAGACACTTTGGAGTGATGGATTTACGATGATGATGATGCCTTGGTGGAAACATTTGGGCATGGGTTGAGCTGAGACTCACTTTTGACACATGAGAGTTAATTGATCTATGATCATAGGCAGCACATGGATAGATGAGACAGGTATATACTTGTTTCTATGGCAGACTTGAGGGATGGCACATTTCAGATATGATGGAGGTTGCTTCATGGACCTAGATGTGGCACATCGAGAGTCGGAGATTGATGAGATGGTCTCTTCATATTGAGGAGGTACACATATGGATGATGATATTGGGGTAGATGTGGCTGATTTCATGCAACACATTAGTACCAAACATCATGGACAGCATGTTGCAGATGAGATGGAGGCTACTTCATGGACCTGAGCATGGCTTACACTTGTATGGAGATGGATTCTTGATCGAGTTGAGGATGTGACGGATGTTCTGAGAAACAACTGATAATGGCATGAGGATGTGCATTCTCATGGTTTGAGCGTGACAATTGGATTAGCTACCCAACTAGTTCGAGTCACGAGGGGATCCAGTGTATAGATATGTGTTAGCATTGTGTTGGAGTATCATGGCAGCAGTTCACATGAGATCGATACATGATGAGGTCGACACGATATGTTGCAGGAAGCATGTAGCTTGAGATGGGGGGACCAACCTTCCATGATGGGGAGCAGATGTGGAGATTGTGATAGGGTGGTTGGCGATCATGGATTGAGATGATTTCGAATGTATGACATACCGATGAGGTGTATACCTTGGTACGGTAATCTTGGTAACATATGGTTGCCGGGACGAGACATGATGGAGACGGTGGATCTACATATGTTGTAGGGATGTTTGCAGTATTTTGAGGAGTTGACATAATGGATGAGACAGTTGTTGATGATCTTGGTGGATGGCTACCAGGATGGTATGTTGTCGAGGACGATAATGAATTCAGGTGGAGGAGGATGTAAGGACCTGCGGTCCTTGGCACGCCTGCCAGATGAAGTGCGACCGCGGGTGGACAACATGCACACGGTTGGAGTAAACGAAGTGCGACTATGGTGGAAGTGCGAGCTCAACTTGGAGATATGTTATGCATATGAGGAGCGCGAGTTGAACTTATACGCGTAGGAGCATGGTGTAAACCTTATGGAGGCTGACCTATGAACATGGGCAAAGCCAACATGTATTTTGGAAAGTTTGCGATGGAGAAGGGGCTTTGGGCGAGTCGGCTGCGTAGCCAGACTTTGCCCTACGTTTGATATATTGGGTGAGCGTGGAGCTCATTCGAACAATCACACATTCGCTCAACATCTTCGCTCATGTAAGGAGAAGGCGCAGAACTACAAGGTGGATGCATAAGAGGTAGAGGCGCAGATTTGAAGGATGAGCCCATTCTTGGGTAAGGTCGCACGGAGTTAGGTGTCATTCTTGGTTTTGGGTGAAGGCGCAGACAGGAGCACCTGATGGTTGGGTGAGGGCATGTACGGGTGTGTGGCACCCGGTTTATGCGACAGAGTGCCCGACGGTGAAATGTTGGTGGGCACCCGGTTTGTGCGACGACTTGGCACGGGTTCTTGGGTGACTCAGGTAAGCGCCCGCCCATCGTGCAAGTGTGCACAGTGCGACTTGGTTAAGTGTTGAGATTTTGAACAAAGGTGTGTCTCGGGCAGAGGTGCCCGTGTGTGGCGAATTGGAGGCGCGCCCAAGTTGGGCAAACAACACGATCGTGCGATGAGGTGAACGAAGGGTTGGTGAGTCTTGCGGCGACCGTGCGAAGGTGCCGACGAGCTGGGCAACCGAGTTTGCCAAAGTTGTGAAAATTGGCTAAGTGTAAATTTGGGGTTTCCCAGGATTTAACTTGTACTTTGTAAAAGTGAAGATTGTATAATATATTGATTCGGGCATACTCATATTGCAGGGAGTTGCCCCTCCCTTTATACTATTGTGCATTTCTCTTGTATAATGTTGTTATGTGAATGTTATGGGCTTTCACTTGTATAAAGGAACACATTAATAATAGTTGGTAACGAAAATAAGACTAAGTATGGAATGTTAGGCATAGTCTACAATCGTAAGTATTGGTGAAAAGAAAATGATTGGTAGTGCCGCACCTCACTATAAGCAGTTGAAAGACTACCGTAGGTGTAGGGGCATGACTCCAGGGGTTGTGGGGCTTCCGTACTGCTGGAGCAGCGCTCTGCACTATTTCCCTAAGTTGCACCTGAGATCTTATCTATCTTCCTACACGAGTTAGTTATCTTCTCATAAATGGATGCCTTACTTTATATTTCATTATACAGCATATTCATATGAGTTCGCCCAACAAATAAACAATACACTTGCAATTTATACCCAATAGTACATTAAATAGGAAAATATACACAAAAATATGATAAAACTTCTCTTTATTGATGTTTCCAACGGTTACAGACTCGACCTGCCCTACGCACTCAACTGCGAACTGCTAGGCCCTTGCGCACTCAGCTACAGATCCTTCTCCTACTTTACGACCCAAAGACACACTTTACACTTCAACTCAATCTCTTAGACTCATCATGCTTCTATTCATTCTATTAGCTATATGGTATCTTCTACACTTAGAGCTTCGCTCTATTTATACAATCCCATGGTCCATGGACCATGGGTAGGTTTATCAAGCTGACATTACATTACAAAAACAAGGGTAGACAACCCAATGACTCTATTATGACTTCGCGCTCTGCACCCACAATTCGCGAAGCTTTTACAAAGGACTTGGTCAAAACTTGGGCTTTAAGCCCCAAAACATGCCTTGGGGGGACTCCATGCCCAACAAAATCATAAGAGGCATAAAATAAAGGAGAAAACCACCCTTGCAATCTTATGGTCCCTTTGAGATTGACACAAACACCGAAACCCCTTATTCTATGTTGCTCGGTCACTGCACTATTCTGGATGCTCTGTCGCTGCAGGCTCCCACTGAGCTCTCTCTCAGTTGTTGCACTGCGCTCGGTGGCTACAAGAACACTTCTGACACAATAAGTTGGTCTCTGTCATTGTTGGTCACTATTCGCAAGAAAAGGTGCATGGTCCAATTGAACTCTCCCCACTATTTTGGCTGTTGGTCTACTCAGTCGTTGTAGGCTGCTCACTACTACTGCCTGCTCTATTGGGTTCCCTACTGGTTTGATTGGTCATTGTAGGTTGTAGGCTACTCCTGCCTGCTTGGTCATTGCTCGTTGTTCATAACTCTCCCCACTACTCGTTGGTCTCCTCAATCGCTCGTTGATCAACTCAGTCACTCCAAGCGAGTTCTTTTGACTTGGCTTGCATTTGGATTCTTCCACAATGGAAAAACTACTCACACCCTATCTGGCTTTAAAAAAATACCTCTTTTCTTTCTCAGAAATGTGAATCGCTAGATCACAAAGGATTTCGTGTATTTTAATAAAGGAAACCCTTCCAGCGTGATCCACTCGAACCACCTCAATCAAGAAACGATTCCTTAGGTGGTCAAGATAATTGTGGCCAATATGATGTAAATAGTTGTCTCCACTACGTTTAACCATACTTTCTGCAATCCATATGTCTATGAGCTCTTCACAGTTGATTACTTTGTCTTTATGATAAACTGTTAATCTCTTGAGCAAAGGTCTAATCAGACTCTTGAAAAAAATTGTTGCACCGGTGAAGGTTCTCATTCGTTTGCCTCGGACTGTTACCCAGATGAAGAAATATGTCAGAGATCTGGGCAATGAAATAGATGATATAAAAATGGAGCTCAATCAAGTGCAATAGAGCCCTAAAAGAACAATTAAGGCTTGGTTGGAGACGACAGAGACACTAAGAGTAAGTTCTGATTCTATTGGCCAATAATACGAGGCTCACCAGCAACACAAAAGCTACCTTGGTTGTTATCCCAAGTGCCTCTGCCGCTATATAATCAACAAATATCAGAAATAGTTGTATCCACTACGTTTAACCATACTTCGCCCAAGAGAATCCAATTGTTGCTTTTTGTATTCTCTTGGCCAATATCATGTAAATAGTTGTCTCCACTACGTTTAACCATACTTTCTGCTATCCATATGTCTATAAGCTCTTCACAATTGATCACTTTGTCTTTATGATACGCTGCCAAACTCTTGATCGAAGGTCTGATCAGACTCTTGAAAAAATTTGTTGCACTGGTGAAGGTTCTCAGAGATATGGGCAATGAAATAGATGGTATAAAAATGGAGCTCAATAAAGCGCAAGAGAGCCCTAAAAGAACAATTAAGGCTTGTTTGGAGACGACAAAGACACTAAGAGTAAGTTTTGATTCTATTGGCCAACAATACTACGTTTAAATAGTACACTTAACCATACTACGTTTAACAAATATCATGATCAGATCTTTGCTCAAGAGAATCCAATTGTTGTTTTTTGTATCCTCATAATGTGCTGTCAATTCTTCCGTAAAAATTTCCCGTGATAATTTTTTTACGAGAGCAAAGCCATTGATACCATACAAACTGATTTGGTTCCAAACATAAAGTTGTGATACGTACCTTTTGTGTGTTTTGCACATTATTGAGATCGAAAAATTGCTCCATCTGTAATATCCATGTTGTGGGATCCTTGCCATCAAACTTCCTCATATCGATTTTTGGAATATGGTGGGTCTTTGATCCAAAATTAGAGTCTATGAAATCATGATTAACATTTCTTTTGTTCGCATCATGAGTTTCCTTTACTACCCTTTCACCATTAGTAAGTATTTCTTGTAGAAAATTTATCAAATCTGTGTTCAAATCTGCCATGCCTGTCTTCAAATCTGTCTTCAAATATATCTTCAAATCATCCATCTTAGCTTCCATGCCATTCATCTTAGCTTCCACGCCCTTTATCTTAGATTCCATGCCATTTATCTTAGCTTTTGTGAGAGTGACATTTGTTGCACTTGGTCTTGTAATTTTGATATATCATGTAGCATTTTTGCCTCTTCTTCATGAGTCATGCTAGAGCTTTCAGGTTGCTTACTAGGTATTTGCATTTTCTTTCCTCGGGGCACCAGTTACCGATAATAGTTCTCTACTATACCTTTTGAATTCCTTCAAAATAATTTTTCAAACCAAGCTTAAGCAAAAATTTAAAAAAATCTACACACCTTTTTTCACTTTGTAGGAGCTCGATATTGCCTCTGATGTATCTCTGTAACTTTGGATCATCCAGTTCTGAAATTGCAAGCTGCAGTAGCCCTCTGTGTCCTCTTTCCAATGTCACTAGTCTGATCCAAATTGGATTCTCCAAGGAAGAGTTATGCCAACTCTCCCACAGTGACCTGATTATAGACTAGTTCAGTAGAGCGAACTTGTACGACGTGCCACGTGTCCCTGTTTCGACCTTTGGCTCTAAAAAATATGTACAAGAAACCACAGTCCGTCCTCTTTATGTACCTTCTTATGAAATTTCAATCCGATGCTCAGAGAAAAAGTTATGACAATTTTCCCCAGGTAACCTATTTGGAATGTAATTTAGGAGTCTGCAAAAAGACCAACTTCCTCAGATCATATCTCCGCAAATATAGCGCTAAAAGCTCTGAAATTCGGACCTAAGGTTCAGTGTGATCTCGTCTCACATAGGTTTTGTTTTCACTTCTGAAATGTCACAAAAAAAAGGTTATAGCGAAAATTCCACGATGACCTATTTGGAGCAGCGAAACCCTAGAATCCAAAGCTCTGATTCCAAATGTTATGAAACCAGCTCACAAAAAGATAAAATATATAGATCAACGCCTTAGAATTTAGCCTCTTCAAGGGGGCAACCTCCTTTAAATTACACAAATGAATGATTCTTTGATGATTCAAGTGACAAAACCTCATTTCTATATACAGGAGTTTAAGGAGTCACAATATAACTCCGCCGACCTAACAATAATAATATAAAGGCACAAAAATAACAATTGAGAGATTCTATGGGGCATAGTAATAATAATATGGGGACAATAGGGGCACAACAATATTAATAAGGGATACAACTACAATAGTAATGGGGTAATCACTAGTATTATAGGGACCTAACAACGGTCCATTGGCTTTATATGAGAATCACAAAGAGTGAGGTTTGGCAAACCAAAATAAACGAACAAACCCCAAATCATACGAGCAGGGCAAGATTTATATTTCTCTTCCACTCGCTAAAAATTAGCAAAAAAATTAGGATTTTTCCTCTCTCTTAAATTCGGCTAAGGCTATGTAGATGGGCTCTCGAAGTGAATGCATCACGAAGTAGGAAACCATTTATAATTCATTTATCTTGTGGTTTTTTATGACCTTGTTTCTACGTAATTTCGAGATAAATTCGCACTGGAATACCTGGAAAGAAACTTGATTTGACGGCCATTAGTACTTAGCTGCTATGAACCAACTTGGATTTACACAAGGTACACAAAGACCTCACAAAAAAAATCCAAAGATTTCCTACCTGATTCAAGGTTCTCGTCATGAACAAACTGTGGTTCAAACTATCCATCTGCGACAATAGACATGGAAAGTCATAGTATTATTGAATTTGTGTGTTGCTTATTAATTCTCTTTATAGAATAAAAAGATCATTCATGAATATTGAATTTATGTCTGTTTCTTGTTGCCAGTTGGGAAATATTGACCATTATGTGGTTTATTTTGAGAATAATTCATTGGGAACCTGTGTTAGATGTGTGTTTGTTTTTGCAGATTGATGGAGTCGAAACTGTAAACCCTCTTCAAGCCTATTGATCCTATTCAAAATTCTCCCACACCTATTTTTATGTCACTTCTTTCCAGTGATATCGATGATCAATTGAGTTGTATTAGTTTGTCCGTATTGTAGAAAATGTTCAGTTTTATATAGTTAACATGATGCTTTTGCGATAAATTTTCGAGTGACATCCGCCTGTCACTACATCTGCAGCTACGGTTTCGAGGGTGGATGTCATCCTAACATGTACGATAGATGGGGCCGATCAGACATTATAAACGAGGTACCGTAAACATGGATTTTGCGTACATATCTTGGTGGATCTAGTTTGCCTGAGAGTTAAATACCACTTGCTTAGAGCTCTGGTGCCATAAACTTGGGTTTAAGAGTGTTGGTAGACAATTTATTAAGGGATTGTCAATAAGCACATTTCTAATCAGTCAAAGCCTCAATAGGTTTTAGTGGACTATCTTTCTGCAATGTGGGCGTTGTGTGAATCGAACTAGTCCTCGGCAGTTTCGAGCTCTCTTTCATGTTCAAAGGCTTTGCATAATTTTCTTGGCGTTGTGGCCTTCACTGAAGTTGGAATTCCCATGTCTATACCTGCAGCCAAGAGCAGAGTTTTCAGAGGGTGCTAATATAGAGTTTGGGGGAAGCAGATTGTTAGAATCTACCGACAAAAATTTGGTGAGTTTCAGATGTCTCCAGGACCGTGAAAATTCACGTTAAACTTGAAAAATGTTAGGTTATGGTTTTGCAATATTCTGAGAGAATTGTTGATAATGACTCAGATTAATTTTTTGATGAGCATGCTTTTTGTGTTGGGTTTTTTAAGTGTGGATACTAATATTGATACACCTTTTAATTTGGATTTGAAACTTGCGTTTGATGAGATTTTTTTAGATCTCCCTGCGAGTAAACTCTGGTTTAATTCGTGATTTTATTTCTTAACAAAAAATTATGGATATTGTGGGTAAATATAAAAATAACATCAAGGTTTCAGTGTTAAATCAAGGTGGACATGTAATTACGTCAAATAGAGGAAAACATAAATAATCTCAATGCAATGTTGCGAGGCCGAGTTTTAATGCTTTGAATGCAATCCTGTAGAAGTAGACCAGTAGAAGTTAACCACAACTAAGTCGGAAGTCAACCTATCTTTCCATTTCCACAAGTCCTGTGAGCAATGTCCTGACCCCAACTCCATATCATCTACTTTTAAATAGCGAGGGGGTCGGAGTTCTATTGGAAGTCAAAATGCAATCTCGTAGGGAATTTTGTTTAATAATCAATATAAAAAATCTATGTTTTCCTGTAACATTTATGACGAAAATTTTCAAGAATTTAACTCTCTAAAATTTGCGAAATTGGAAGTATACCCTTACCAATACAAACCCAATGCACCTTCCCCATTTAGAAAAACCCTACTTTCACTAGATATTGTAGGTATCCTTTTTTTCATAAACAATTTTTATACCCTTTTATTTTTTTCATTAACTTTGAGCTCCATTTTCTACACCTACTAATATAAAAACCCTTTACCTCCCTTTACATGTTCAATATATTATGTCATTTTTTCCTCAATATATATCTCCCAAGATGAACGCGCATGGTATGGTATTTCTCCCTATTAAAGCCCCCGTGTACTAAAATGTGCCCTATAAGTCAAATTATCCTATTGTTTTCATCCAAAAAGTGCTAACATAAACAACAAATTCTATAATGATCCTTTCTAGATCACTAGCTCTTGTAGACGAAGCCACAAACTCCTTGAGTGAAAGGTCACTAATGATGAACCAACTCCCCTTTGAAAATCAATGATGCATGCTCTCAACTTTTGCTCTTCTGTTACACTAAATAATCTAGATAATCTCCACCTCAGGTCTTCTAATGAACCATCTTAACTAATATTTCCTCGACTTCTTTAGCTAGCTTAATTGGTTGTGATTCCTTGCATTTTTCCATGGTTCCTACCATGTCCTCCTCAATTCCTTCATAAAATTTATATAGCTGATCTTGTAGGCATTATAAAAAATATTCCTTCGTGAATTGTTTCCAACAAATCTAGCTTGTAAATGTCATCAAAAATATTCCTTGGAATATTGCATGGACCAATCTTCTTATACTTTAGTTTGTTGTATGTTCCTCTATTGAATCTATAATTCCTCATAGTACGCCAATACCATCTATCCTTATTTTAAAATCTTCAATATCCTTCCAAAATATGTCACGATCTTGTAGATATTGTATGCATATTTCTTTGTGAAATGTTCCAACAAATCTAGCTTCTAACTATTATAAAAATCTACCTTGAAATCTTACATGGACTCATTTTCTTATACTTGAGTTTGTTGTATGTTTTGCTATTGAATATGTATTTCCTCAAATATGTTAGTGAATACCATCTAGCCTTGTTTGAATACGTTCCATATCCTTACAAAATATGCCCTCATATTATAGTTGTCATTACTCTGTTGTAACTTCCTTAAAATATTCATGAATTTCATACATACTCTTAGTAAAATTGTCTACATCATTTCTCATTTTAATATATATTTCTAGCAACTTACCCAATTCCACAACACCCTTTGGAGACCTTCATAAACTACCTAAAATGGACTGCTACCAGTGGATCTATTCATTGAATTGTTGTAAGCAAGTTTTGTTATGAAACCAGCTCAAGAAAAGATAGAAAAGATAGATTAACACCTTAGAATTCAGCCTCTTCGAGGGGGCAACCTCCTTTACATTACATAAATGAACAATTCTTGGATGATACAAATGACAAAACCTCCTTTATATATATAGGAGTCTAAGGAGTCACAATATAATCCAGCTGACCTAACAATAAAAATATAAAGCCACAAAAATAACAATAGAGGGATTCTATGGGGCACCGAAATAATAATATGGGGGTAATAGGGGCACAACAATATAAATAAGGGGTATAACTACAATAGTAATGGGGTAATCACTAGTATTATAGGGACCCAACATGCCCCTCTCCTTCAAAAAAGTGTTGTCCTCAACGCTTGAGTAGTTCTGGATACTTCTGCATAAAATTCTCATCCTCCCATGTGGAATCTTCAGCGGATAAGTTCTTCCACTTGATAAGATACTCTGAAATTGATCGATTTCGTAGCTGTCGAGTTCTTGTTTCTGTGACTGCTTCCGGTTCCAATATAATTTTTCCTTCCTCGTCAAGTTCTGGCAATATTGTTTGAACTGGGAGCTTGTCGCCTATAACCTTCTTTAAACATGAAACATGGAAAACTGGGTGCAATCGAGAAGCTGCAGGAAGCTCCAATTTGTATGCCATAGTACCAATCTTTTGCAACACCTTGTACGGACCATAATACTTTGGTGATAATTTATTATCCTTCTTAGCTTGCTTTAGGGACATTTGCTTATATGGTTGTAGCCGTAGGAATACCCAATCACCTACATCAAAACTTCTTTCACTGCGATGTTGATCTGCCTGTTGTTTCATTCTATTTTGTGCCAACACGAGGTTATCCTTTAAGAGTTGGAGGACTTGTTGTTGATGTTCGATGTGATGTTCCACTGCCTGAACCTTAGAATTTTCTCTTAAATATGATGTGATGGATGGTGGTTGATACCCATAAAGTGCCATAAATGGGGTCATTTTTGTTGCTGTATGGAAGGAAGTGTTATACCACCATTCAGCCAGAGGCAACCATTTGACCCATTGTGTCTGTTTATCAGATACAAAGCAACGAAGATATCCTTCCAAACATTTGTTTACTATCTCAGTTTGCCCATCAGATTGAGGATGATAAGATGAGCTATGAGCTAACTGAGTACCAAGACAAGAAAATAATTCTGTCCAAAAATTTCCAGTGAAAATGGGATCTCTGTCACTTACAATAATCTTTGGGTTTCCATGTAGCTTTTGAACTGTTTCCATAAATGCAGTAGAAACTGTACTGGCTTTAAATGGATGTGATAATGCACAAAAGTGTGCATACTTGGTAAGTCTGTCAACTACCACCATGATGACACTCTTTCCCTCAGACTTGGGTAAACCTGTGATAAAATCCATTGAAACCTCCTCCCAACGTTGGCTTGGAATGGATAAAGGTTGTAATAGACCCGGTGTCTTAATTGTTTCAACTTTATTTTGTTGGCAAACCAAACATTCCGCCACAAACTTTTGAATATCTGATTTAAGGCCATCCCAAAAAAATTCCTTCTTAACCCTGTGGTAAGTTTTTAAAAATCCTGAGTGCCCTCCTAAGGGAGAAGTGTGCAATTCCATAAGAATCTTTTGTTTTAGCTGGGAATTCTTACAGAGGTATAAGCGATCTTTGTACCATAACGAATCATTTTGCCAGCTAAATGTATCAGAAGTACTGGAATCTTGTTGTAGCTTTCGAATAAGTGCCCACACTTCTTCGTCATTCTTCCATTCCTCCTTTGCTTCGTTTATCCAATCTGGTTGGATAATAGAAATGGCACACAACAATGCTTCCACATCCTCATCCTTTCTTGAGAGTGCATCTGCCACCACATTTTGCTTCCCTTTTTTGTAGATGATTTCAAAGTCATAACCCAACATCTTTGTGACCCACTTTTGTTGCTCTTCAGAGGATAATCTTTGTTCTAAAAAGTATTTAAGGCTATCATGATCCGTTTTTACCTTGAAGTGTCTTCCCATTAGGTAGGGTCGCCATTTCTTAAGTGCATGGAGTATTGCCAACATTTCCTTCTCATAAATAGCTTTGCTTAAAAACTTTCCCTTGATTGGACGACTTTCAAAAGCAATGGGTCTTTCATCTTGCATTAGAACAGCACCAATTCCATTTCCTGAAGCATCACATTCCACAATAAAGGTTTTTGTGAAGTCCGGTGTAGCTAAGACCGGTGCTTGGCACATTGCCTCTTTAAGATGTTCAAAGGCCTTTGTTGCTTCCGGAGTCCATGAAAATGAATCTTTCTTCAATAATGTTGTTAGAGGTGCTGCTATTCTCCCATAATTCTTAACAAACTTGCGATAATACCCTGTCAACCCAAGAAATCCTCGCAGATGCTTTATGGATGTGGGGATTTTCCATTCCTTAATGGCTTTAATTTTGCTAGGGTCTACCTTAACTCCTTCATGAGATACAATATGACCCAAATATTCCACCTCCTGGACTCCAAAGAAACATTTGGATCTTTTTGCATATAATTGTTTCTCCTCCAATAGTTGTAGCACCTTGTCAACATGTTCAACATGATCCTTCCAAGACTTGCTGTAGATTAGTATATCATCAAAAAATACTAACACAAATTTTCTAAGGAATGGTTTGAAAATTGAATTCATCAAACCTTGAAATGTTGAAGGTGCATTGGTAAGGCCAAAAGGCATGACCAAAAATTCATAATGACCCTCATGAGTTCTAAATGCCGTTTTCGGAATGTCTTCAATCTTCATTCTGATTTGATGATATCCCGAACGAAGATCCAACTTGGTGAAGTAAATTGATCCATGCAATTCATCCAGTAATTCATCAATGACAGGAATGGGGAACTTATCTTTAATAGTGAGCTTGTTGAGCTCCCTATAATCTGGACACATGCGCCATGATCCATCCTTCTTGTGCACCAATACTACTGGAGCTGAGAAAGAACTTTGACTCGGTTGAATTATACCAGCCTCTAGCATTTCTGCAACCATACGTTCAATTTCACTTTTTTGGACATATGGATATCTGTACGGCCTGATGTTTGGAGGAACACTTCCTGGAATCAGATGAATAGCATGATCATGATCACGCATAGGTGGGAGACCTTTGGGAGTCTCAAATACCTTGGAATGATTGTCCAGGACTTTTTGGAGATCTGGAGAAATAGATGATTCCAATGTGGAAACATCTAGCGAACATAATTGTGCAATTACACCTCTTTGCTCCTTTTTTAGAAGCTTTGTCATGCCATTAGAGCTGATTATCTTTCCTGGTTTCCCTGCAATACCCCTTAATTCAACTTCCTTTCCTTCCATAGAAAATTTCATGAAAAGTTCTTGAAAATTAAAAGCTATTGTACCCAAGGATTGTAGCCATTGGACTCCTAGTACAACATCAGCACCTCCCATTGGAATGGAAAGCATTGGGCTAGTCAATACATATTCTCCCATGGATAGCTTGATATTATGGCACTTTCCAGAACAATTTATTGTTCCTCCATTTGCAATCATCACTTGACACTCTGGTGCTGGATATAGGAAGCAATTCAATTCTTTTGCTACCCTACAATGAATAAAATTGTGGGTGCTTCCTGAATCAATCAACACTATTACCTTTTTCTTCTTGATTTGTCCTTCTATCTTGATGGTTTGAGGAGTGGTAATTCCCGCCAATGCATTACAAGATATGGTCGGATTTATTTTTCTTCATCTAGGCTTTGTTCCTGGAATATATCCTCTTCTTTTGACCTTTCTTGCTCCTTTTCTTCTTCCTCTTCACAATCTATGTAGAATAATTTCTTCTCAGCACACTTATGACCTTTTGTGTATTTGCTATCACAATTGTAACAAAGCCCTTTTGCTCTTTTTTCTTCCAATTGTTGTGGTGTCAACCTTGTAGGTTGTGGAAGACTATGGGCAACAACACTTCCGTCTTTATAGTTGTGAATGGTATGCTTCCTAGTTGCCATAATTTTGCTTTCCATTTTTCTTGCTAACCTGAATGCCTTCTCTAATGAATCAGGTTCCCAAAGGCGCACATCATGTTGGATATTATCCTTTAAAGACCCTATGAACACATCAATCCTATGCTCCTCTGGAATATCTTTTACCCTTATGTTCAATTTTTGGAACTCCTCAATGTGCTCCATTATTGAACCCTTTTGTTTGAGACTTATCAATTGGCTAAAAAAAGTGTTGCTTTTTGTATCCTCATAATGTGCTATCAATTCTTCCGTAAAAATTGCCCAAGTGATAAATTGTTTACGAGAACAAAGCCATTGATACCATACAAACTGATTTGGTTCCAAATATAAAGTTGCCATACGTACCTTTTGTGTGTTTTGCACATTATTGAGATCGAAGAATTGCTCCATCTGTAATATCCATGTGGCGGGATCCTTGCCATCAAACTTCCTCATATCGATTTTTGGAATATGGTGATTCTTCGATCCAACATTAGCATCTATGGAATCATGATTAACATTTCTTTTGTTCTCATCATGAGTTTCCTTTACTACCTTTTCACCATTAGTAAGTATTTCTTGTAGAAAATTAGTCAAATCTGTCTTCAAATCTGCCATGCCTGTCTTCAAATTTGTGTTCAAATCTATCTTCAAATTGTCCATCTTAGCTTCCATGCCATTCATCTTAGCTTCCACGCCATTTATCTTAGCATCTGTTAACTTTTGTGAGCGTGACATTTGTTGCACTTGTTCTTGTAATTTTGATATATCATGTAGCATTTCTTCCTCTTCTTCATGAGTCATGCTAGAGCTTTCAGGTTCCTTACTAGGTGTTTGCATTTTCTTTCCTCGGGGCATCAGTTACCGATAATAATGCTCTACTATGCCCTTTGAATTCCTTCAAAATAAATTTTCAAACCAAGCTTAAGCAAAAATTTAAAAAAATCTACACACCTTTTTTCACTTTGTAGGAGCTCGATATTGGTTCTGATGTATCTCTGTACTTTCCAGTCATCTAGTTTTGAATTTGTGACCTGTAGTAGCTCTCTGTGTCCTCTTTCCAATGCCACAAGTCTGACCCAAATTGGATTCTCCAAGGAAGAGTTATGCGAAATCTCCCACAGTGACTTGATTATAGACTAGTTCAGTAGAGCGAACTTGTACGACGTGCCACGAGTCACTGTTTTGACCTTTGGATCTAAAAAACACCCACACAAAACTACAGCCTGTCCTCTTTCTGTACCGTTTTACGAAATTTCAATCCGATCCTCAGAGAGAAAGTTATGACGATTTTCCCCAGGTCACCTGTTTTGAATGTAATTCAGGAGTCTGCAAAAAGACCAACTTCCTCAGATCATATCTCCGAAAATATCGCGCGAAAAGCTCTGAAATTCGGACCCAAGGTTCAGCGCCAATTCTTCTCAAATGGGTTTTTTTTGCGACTTCTGAAACATCACAGAAAAAACGTTATAGCGAAAATGCCACGATGACCTGTTTGGAGCAGCGAAACCCTAGAATCCAAAGCTCTGATACCAAATGTTATGAAACCAGCTCAAGAAAAGATAGAAAAGATAGATCAACGCCTTAGAATTCAGCCTCTTCGAGGGGGCAACCTCCTTTACATTACATAAATGAACAATTCTTGGATGATACAAATGACAAAACCTCCTTTCTATATATAGGAGTCTAAGGAGTCACAATATAATCCAGCCGACCTAACAATAAAAATATAAAGCCACAAAAATAACAATAGAGGGATTCTATGGGGCACAGAAATAACAATATGGGGGTAATAGGGGCACAACAATATAAATAAGGGGTATAACTACAATAGTAATGGGGTAATCACTAGTATTATAGGGACCCAACAAGTTTAGCTTGGGCTAAGGCCAAATTATATTAACCTAGTTTGTCTCTAATCAAACTTCTCAACAAATTTCTAAGACTATGATTAACCACATCTAGTACCAATGACCTAGTTTCTCTCAAATCAAACTTCTCAATAGATTATGACTCTAGTTAACCACCTCATGTTTAATCTATCTATGCATGGTACACTAATTTATATTGCACATGAAACCCATCCTCTTCCAAAGAGTTCTCCAAAATATGTTTGAGGAATATCTCATTTCTGTTTGAAGTGATACTCTTTGGTTGTCTATGTAACCTCACAACCTCTTTAGAAAACAACAGGGCGACATGAGTAGTGTCATTAGACATCTTGCGTGGCGTGAAGCTTAACATTTTAGAAAATCTATCCACTATAGCCAACATTGAAGCATCACCTCTCAATCTCTTCAGAACCCCAACAATAAAATTGGCACTTGTGTCTTCCCATGGATTCTTGGGTACTACTAAAGTAATATATAAATCACTTGTTTTAACTCCTTTTGGACAATTAACAAATTATTGTCATACTGAACAAACTCCTAAGTGACTTCTTTATTGATGTTGAACCAAAAATATCTTTCATCCACTAAAATTTTAAGTTATCTTATCGACTCCAAAATGTCCACCTAAACCTCTTCTATATAATGCCGTTTTGATTCTCAAACAAAAATCCCTATTAGATATGGAAATCTATCTAATATGGTGTACTATACATGATTATTTACAAATTCCCCACGCCTCTCTAAAATCTATATCTTCTACCTACAAATCCTTCATGTTATCCAAACCAGCGAAACAAGTAACTTGATAACATCTCCACTTGTTTAGAATGCTTGTAATTCAGTTTGTATTAATTGTTTATGTACTGAGTAAACATAAATTCTCTTTGGCAACCAATAATATCTACATCTCTTTATATATAAATCCTTATTATAAACCAAATACTTCTTCCCCGCATCAATCAAATTCTCGTTAAAGAATGCTATCGTCTTACATTATTAAGAAGAGAGATTCATTGATGAGTGACATCCAAGGAAAGCAAATTGATTCGACATATCAAGAGATTCATTCGTACTCAACAGCTGGGAAGCACCTTGAATGTAGGTAGGGGTCCTACTTGCAACTAAATTATTTTTCCTGCAACATGTTTCTCGTTCTCAAGATTTCAGTTTCCACTGGACCCTCATTTAAGATGTTAAGATATTCACATGGTAACCAGCACTCCAATTAAATGCTCCGTGGTCAGACGTTCATTGCTCATCTACATTCAATTATGTCACAATTCTGGAGGGTTCAACTTGCAACCAAAGGGACCTTACTTGCAACTTGATTCGACATTCAATTAAACACTCCGTGTTCAGATGTTTGTTGCTCATCTACATTCAATTATGAACGAAATCAAAGTGGATTCTCGGCAGAATCTGTAATCTCTTTTGTACGCAACTGCTGTAAAGAAACCTGAGTGTAGAGGGGGTCCACTTGCTTACAGTATACTTTATTTTCTTGGTTCTAGTTGAGGTCGTCCTTAATCTGTAATCTCTTTTGTACGCAACTGTTGTAAAGAACCCTAAGTGTAGAGGGGTTGTTAAAAGCGCGAGCGGGATTAAATCGGCACCGGAAATAAAGCGGAAAAAATCGGAAAAAGCGGGGTCCACTTGCTTACAGTATACTTTATTTTCTTGGTTCTAGTTGAGGTCGTCCTTAATAATTTATTTTCTTGTTTCAATTGATTTTTATGGTAGTGTTTATTTAGGTGGAGGAATTTCCTAGACGGTCAAAAGTGGCCAGAATCCGGGTAAAAAAATTTCAAAAAATCTTGCACCCGCAGTGTTTGAATCATCTTTTTGATGGTGGAAATGGATTCTACACCATTGAAAACCTCCTATGCAAAAATAATTTGATAGTAGAATAATCCCCATAAGAAAATGTTGTTAGTTCAAATCCCATTGGTAAAAACACAACCATGTTAAGGGTTGATGTGGCTCATGGCAATTGTGATCTGGGTTGAATTTGAAGACTTAGAAGCTCATGAATCTTGGTTACTCAAGTTATAGGATATGCTTAAGAGTGATCTTAAGACTCACGATACCTAACAAACAAAAATATAAAATATAGTATAAAAAATGTGATTAAATATTTTTGAAACGAAAATAAGCAATGAGATATAGAAAGTAGAATTTAATTACATCTAATATGAAAGAATGGTAAATGTTAAACATGTCATGTTTTCATTTATGAAAGAGGTTTTAGAAGTTTATGTTGCATAATTTTGAAAAATTCTTCACAAGTTATCAATCAAGAATAGAGGTAATAAAATATTCAAAGTTGTGCACAATATGCACCCCACCCAAAGAATACCACCATTTATTTGTAAAATTTTAGAAGTAATAATCAAATGTTTACATGAAAAACAATATAATAGAAATAGCTTTAAGGGTTCCACTAATTATGGCATCTCTTGACTTATGCTCACTATTGGGCCCATGGGGCATCTCATATCTTCGATTTTGACTTCAAGTACTAAGCAACTATGTTGCATTACACTTCTTTTATGGTTCTTTTAGGTAGGGTTTGTATATAACTACTACAAGGTGCAAAACTATATAGCCGAATTATAATATATGGTTACTACAAAGTACAGGTTTTACAATTTATATTTCTTTTTAGAATTAATTAATTTTTATTGTTTATATTCAATTTATTTATCTCATGACATTGTAATGTATCACAATATGATATTTTAATGCTAGTGAAGGGTAGTATAATATGACACATGTATGACTATATGTGATAGCAAAAAATAATTAAAAATATAATTCTTGAGACCTTATATAGTAAATTTATATCTATTTTCATTTTGTGAGAGATTTTTCGGCGTAAATCACATGAAAAACCATTTGTCGACGCGTTTCAAACCAACTAGTGTGGTTCATCGTCACGACAAGATGAAGAAATAGATCCAGCCTAGCAAGTTAAATAGTTTGAGCAGAGCCTCCAACGGCTAACTTGACCAACGGCTAGTTTGACTCTGGGACCGGGGACAAAATTATTTTATTAATTTAATTAGCAATATCAGGGATCAATAAATATACAAAATTTTTAATGGGTATTAGTTCAAAAAATATATTATAAAAATGATAAGTTAATTAGAATTTAAAGGAAAACCAGTACCTTATAAAATGAATAAATATATAAATTAATTTTATTAAAAGAATTATTAAAAATTTTAAGTTAATTAGGTACATAAAGGGCATTATAATATTAGAATAAAATAAAGTAATACCCAACGGGATGCTAGGTTAGTTAGAAAATTATTTAAAAAGTAAAAGTTGATTAGAAATTAATTGGAAAATTAGTTATGCAAAGGACCTCATAATAACCTATATGCATAAAATATATAAAAATAATTGAAAAGGGGTGAGAATTTAGAAAATTAGTACCAAAGGACCTAATAAAATATATATATATATATATATATATATATATATATATATATATAAAATAAAATACAGATATATATAAATTAAAAAATAAAAAATAAAAAATAAATAATAATAATAATAATAATAAAATAAATAAAAATAAAATAAAATACAGATAAATAAAAATAATAATAATAATAATAATAAAAATAAAATAAATATATATATATATATATATATATATATATATATATATATATATAAAACTTAAGGAGGAGGGCGAAAAAACGACTAGGAAGGGAGTGCTGGGACCCAACACCTACTGATTTTCCAGCCATCTTCCCCATTGAGATTGCTTGGTCTCTTTTCAATCTCAAGCGCTTCCCTAAATTTACGATGATGGAAATGCGAAACCCTAGCAATAACACTAGCCTCCTCAATACAAACATGATGATTGGTTTTCTCAGCATGTTCAACTAAAGCGAAAGACTTAGCTCTCCTATGCCTAAGGTCGGTTGCATGCTCGCTAATCCTTTGATTAATGGAGCGACCAGTCTCCCCAATATAGGGGGTCCCACAGGAACAAGGGATCATATAAACACCTTTCATATCCTTAGGGTCGATAGGATCCTTCACTGATCTGAGGGACATACGAATGGTGTTCAGGGGCCTAAAAGTCACAGGGATACTATGCTTCCTGAGAATCCTTCCAATTCTATCAGTGACCCCTTGAACATACGGAAGATGGACACCTGGAATTCGCTCCTTCGGTTCCCTTTTAGTCAGAGAATTCTTGGAAGCTTTAAGGAAAGCCCTCTCACCCATGTATCTACTATAACCATTCTCAACAAAGACATCAAGCAGATGGGACTTTTCTTTCTCAAAGCTCTTCTTGTCTGAGATTCTTAGGGCCCGAGTAGCAAGGGTATTGAGAACACCCATCTTTTGAGCCGGGAAATGGTGGGAACTGGCATGAAGATACTGCTCCGTATGAGTTTTCTTTCGAAAAACTTGATGGGCGAGGGAACCATCACTATTCTTAGAAATAAGAATATCAAGGAAAGGAAGGCATCCATCAACTTCCTGCTCCTTAGTGAACTTAATGGCTGAGGATTGATTGTTGAGATGATCAAAGAAGAGATCAAGCTCAACCTGGCCATGAGACCAGATGACATTTGTGTCATCCACAAACCTCTTCCATAGCTTCGGCAAAAGCCGGGAAGAGTTCAGAGCCTTGGACTCAAAATCCTCCATAAACAGATTAGCAACGACAGGGGAAAGGGGGGAACCCATCGCAACCCCACAGGTTTGCTCGAAGAACTCTCCCTCAAAACTGAAGAAGGTGGAGGTGAGACAGATCTCAACCAACCTGGCCGTGTCAGGATCTGTTAGGCGGTTAATCACCTCCATGGCCTCATTAATAGGGATGCAAGTGAATAGGGAGACAACATCAAAACTAACAAGAATGTCCCCAGGTTCAAGCTTAATGTCCTTGAGTTCTTCAATAAAGGAAGCAGAGTCCTTAACGAAGGACTCCGTATGACCGACTAAGGGCTTAAGCTTTAACGCAAGGAACTTCGCCAGAAGGTAGGTAGGACCTCCAATGGTGTTGACGATGGGCCTTAAGGGGGCTCCTTCCTTGTGAATCTTGGGGAGACCATAGATTCTAGGAGTAATAGGGTTGCTTTCAATGAGCTTATGGTGCAGGGAACTTAATGAGCCAATGGATTTAATGGTCAAAGCCACATTCCTCGACACCTTCTTCAACGGATTCTTGGGGAGCTTTTTGTAGCTACCACTATTATGAAGGTGATCCAACATCTTGCTGCGGTAATCAACCTTATTAAGAATGACGGCAACACCACCCTTGTCTGCCTTAAGAACAACGATATCCTTGTTCTGGTTTAAGGACCTGAGAGCTAAAGATTCCTCCTTGCTAAGGTTGCTCTTAGGCGGCCTAGCCTTTCTCAAGGCAACAACACAATCCTGCCTAATAGTATCCTTGATCCTATCAGGTAGACCTCTGATCCCAAACTCAATACCACAAATAATATCCTCCACGGGGATTTTTCTAGGGGCTAAGGCAAAATTTAACCCTTTGCCCAGAACTTTAAAAACGGAAGGGGGAAAATCGAAACTGGAGAGATTTATAACCCTGTTACTAGAATGAGAAGAAAGGGAAAGACTATTAATACCAGAGGACCTCTCATTTTTATTATTTTTCCTGTTAGAGGCGAAGGTGTTAAACTTGTCCATACAGTTATTATTATAATTATTATTATTATTATAAATACTATTATAAATAACATTATTATTATTATTAATACCATAAATATGGTTATCGTAATTCATAATGTTATTCTCATTATTCAAAATATTATTATTATTCTTATTCATATTATTATCATTATTCATAAATTTATTATTATTATTATTATTATTGTTAATAAAATTATTCTTATTAATATTATTATTATAATAATAATTATTATTACAAATAATACTATTATAATTATTACTACTAAAATTATTATTATCATAAATTTTGTTATTACTATCATAATTAATATTCATAATATTATTATTATTATCCTTGTTCATATTATTTTTATTATCATTATTCATGAATTTATTGTTCTTATAAATAGTATTATTATTATTATTAATAAAATTATTATTATTAGTCATATTAACGTTATTATTACCGATTATATTAATATTATAGCCCCTATTAATAAAGTTGTTACTCATATTCACAATACTATTATTAACATGCCTCTTAATCGTATCAATACCAAATTGAGCCGTGGAAAAACTAACGGCATCCCCAAGCCGTGGACCAAGGACTGAGCCCACGCTGGTCTCACCAAACCGGCCAGTTATATTACCACCGTGGATCACAGTCTCGCTCAGCTCCGGGGACGAGGCGCTGTCATTCAACGACGCTGAATTCACGCTGCCAATATCACTCTGGCTTGCAAACGCTGAAGAATCAGAGCGCAGATTTAAAACAACAGGAACAGAACCCTCGCTGCCCGGGGAGGCGGAGCAATCACTGGACGACTGCGCAGAGGGAACAACACCATGGCTGCTGACAACTGAAAACCGACTAACGCCTGGAGACAAAGAATGATCAGGATTACAGGCGACGGGAAGGGAAAATTCGCTGACCCTAGAGTTATTCCCCACATCGCAGGAGTCAGGACGAACGATCTCCTGAGAAGCAGGCTCCATATTGCAGGAAGCAAGGGGCGCTCGGCCTTCCTCAGCAAAGAGATGACCCAGGTTAGGCGAAACAGAACCCACTATGGAAGAACGAAGGCCTGAAGAGACAGAATCGTCTCCATCAGAGTGAGCTGAGTTATCCAGGGACGGGAAACCAGAGACCCCACCTGAGCAGCCAGATAACCAGTCATTCAGCGCCGCGATTTGCTCAGATGAGACACGGCTGCGGGGAGCTGCACCTAAGGTTCTATCAAGAAATGTTGAAACCCCAGCTAGCCTAAGAAACTTAGAAGCTTGATTCTGCTTCCGAATCTCCTCTAACCGAAGAGACTTCAGAGCAGAACAGGCATCAATTCTGGCCCAAAGGGAGGCCGAGAATAAGTTGCCAAGATCTAGATGCAAATCTAAAAGAACCCGAGAAACCTGATTCAAGGATTTTCTAACCTTACTGATTTCCGCCCTTATTAACGCCAAACTCGCCTTAAGGAAAATCTGATGGTTCTGGGGATTGTGAAGGCGGTGCTTAATTTGGGCAAAGACAAGAATGACAAGAATGACGGAGGAGTCTCTGCATCGTTTAAGAAAATCTAGATCTGTCTTCAACCTTGAAACCTGCAAGCGAGTTGGTTGCAATGGATTTTCATTCTTAAGGCTTTTATAGAATATATATACAATGCAAGTTAAATTGTTCTTAGAACATTGATTTTGCAATGATTTTAACAATAACTACCATATATTCAAAGAATGGTGTGAAGTAGAATATATGACAAAGTTACAACAACATTTTTAGACACGCATTAGTAAAATTAAATAAAATTTACCAAATTGCATATCTGTATAGCATTGTAAACTAAATTATCCCTTAATTATTTGTCTAATGTTTGTTAAAACTTAGATTAATTACAAAGTGTCAAGTTTGAATATATATGAGGCTATGAGAATCATCTCATATTCTAACTTTTAAATAATTGTTTCTAGATTTTTATCATTAGTTAAACATGTTTTAAATGTCAAGTAAGTTGCTTCATCATTCTATATGTTTATTTCTTTATGTCATTTACTATGATAATCATTCTACATTTTAATGCTAGTGAATGGTAAACTTTGAAATAATTGTTTCTAGATTTTTATCATTAGTTAAACATGTTTTAAATGTCAACTAAGTTGCTTCATAATTCTATATGTTTCTTTCTTTGCGTCTTTTACTATGATAATCATTCTATATTTTAATGCTAGTGAAGGGTAAGATAATATGACACATGTATGATTATATGTGATAGCAAAAAACAAGTAAAAATATAATTCTTGAGATCTTATTTAGTAAATTTAGATCTATTTTCATTCTTAAGGTTTTACAAAAGTATATATACAATGCATGTTAAATTGCTCTTGGAACATTGATTTTGCAACATATTTAACAACAACTACCATATATTCAAAGAATGTTGTGAAGTGGAATAGATGACGAAGTTACAACAACATTTTTAGACACTCATTATTAAAAATAAACAATGTTTAACCAAATCACTTGTCTTTATAGCATTGTACACTAGATTATCCATTAATTATATGTGTGATGTTTGTTAAAACTTAGATTAATTAAGAAGTGTTAAGTTTGAATATTCATGGCTATGAGAATCATGTCACATTCTAACTTTGAAATAATTGTTTCTAAATTTGTATCATTGGTTAAACATGTTTTAGATGTCAAGTAAGTTTCTTCATCATTCTATATTTTTCTTTCTTTATCTCCTTTACTAAAAGTTTCTTGTAGTCTAGTGCTTACACATGAATCTAGTCTTTGATTTGAATACTTATTACTTATAAAGGACAAATGTGAAATTGATTTTATTTATAGATATCTCTAAGTTATTATTTATTTTTTCAAAGATTTCAAAATCTCAATGATTAAGAAAAAATGAGACAATCTAATTTGCACATAGACAAATAAAAGGATTTCTCCTTTTAAATCAAAATCAAAATTTCTTTTTTTTTTTTTTTCAGAGAAAAATCAAAATCTAAATTTCATCCCTTCTATAAACCATATATTATTATGAAACATCATATTTCAATCATATTTATATGGAAAATGAAAAACAAATAATTTTTAGTACAAAGTTAAGTCTAAATTCCAAATAGATTTTCAATATGTTTAATTCAAATTATTTAACACAAGAAGGAAACAAAAAAATTCCTTTCAAAATTGTGATTTTTCTTTTAGTTTTTTTTAATAATATTTTTTTAAAAATATAATGAATAAATATATTTTCGAACCAAACATCTACTTTTATAAATTCATTTTGATTAAGTACTTAAATCACTTTAAATTCTAAGCATATACTATATGAGGAGACAAGAGACATTAAAATCATAAATTTTTCATGTAAAAATTAATATAAAACAAATTTCATATTTGAAAATTTAGGTGATATATATTTCACTCACCATTTACCATTTAAAAAATTAAATTAAATTAAATATATTTAATTTCATAAAACAATTAAGTTATCATTATATTAATTGTGTTTGGTTAATTCCTTTTACATAAAATAAAAATCTTATTATTTTGATTAAAAATAAAAATATTACATAACGACTTTAAACTTTTAATTCATAAAATGATAAAATTACTCACAACGGTCTTCCATTGCGAGTATATAAATATTTGTAAAATAACGAATTTTATTGTTTCAGACCAACTGAGGTTAACCAATTTAGACAAAGTCAAGTCCTCATATAGGTAGATGTGTGTGCCTCTAATCCATCCTCTATTTCTAAGGATCATATTCTTATCCTCTATACCCTCATGATAACTCTTACATGTCTATCTATTCCTCCCTCTACCTTCTTTATGATCATGCTTGCTTGATGAATACACCATGTCCACTTCAATTGATATTTAAGGAAGTCCCTTGCTAAGATGTCGGTCGTTTCATTTTCCCCGTAGTCCTTCAACCCTTTGATAATGATATTCATAGCCTTTACGTGCTTGTTCTGTTCTTCTTTTATTTTAATTTTGATTTGCTTCTCAATGATTCATTTTTTATTGTTTGATGACCCACTTACGACCATGATTTAGCCTCTTCTATTCGATCATTTAGTTGATTTTCTTTAATTTCCAATTCGGCCAATGCTAACTAAATCTCCTTTATTTGTGTTGTTTCCTCTTCTTTTACCAATTCTAACTTCTCAAGGTTGGTTACCCTTATCTGCTCTAATTCTTGTTTCAATGCAAGCACTTCTTGCTGCCCTTTTTCAATTTTACCCTGCATGTTTGCGATTTGTTCCTTAAGATATTTATTTTCCCTCTTTATTTTGCCCTTTAACTTCACAATTTCATTTACTTTGTTGCCTTCATACCACTTATTCGCTTCTAAAATTTCAGGTCTCCTTTTCATGCTCATGAGCTCTTCCACATATAGTCCTGATGACCACATTATTCGTGTTGATGTGGGACTCTATAGGCCTTTGTTGACATGTTTATTTTCTTTTTTTATCTTCTTTATTTGCTACAAAACCATCTGTTTTTTTCAAACTTGATTTGAGCCCCTTAATAGCTTCTCTTTTCCCTACACTAGTTTGAGAGGCCTTGTTGGATATGTTGTTTACTTTCGGCAGGATCATTATGCATTTTTTCTTAGGGTTTTTCCTTAGTTTTCGGATATTCCTACACCTTAAATCCCCTTATATTGTTTTGCGTTTACAAAATCCAAACTCTCGTCTATGTTGTAGGTTCTCTTCTGAAGAGAATTTGTCAGCAAAGAACCCCATGATCCTATTGAATCCTCCACTGTTATGGTAGGGTGAGGAAATTGAGGTTCATTAATGAGTTGAAGATTGTGTTTCTAATAAGATGTCCCACCTACTTGATTCACAAGGTTTAACAATGGCAATGAACCCTTCACTTGAGATTGCAAACCACCGTTGTACCTTACCTCCCAGAGTAATTGAATAGTTTTCAACTTTGTTTCCTGTTGTGTTAAGGAGTGGTATTTGTGTCTCCTCTATGTTGAAATCCTCTCTCAATAACGGAAACCTTTCCTTTGAGTCCTCCTCCAGATTAACCATCATATTTGTGTTATTGTGTTTTGTTTTGGTTTTGTATTGGTCACAATTAATTTTTTCTAGTTTAAATGAAATAAACACAACCCAAATCTGTTGGCTAGTAGGGGCCTGACCCAGGTTCGAAGTTAATTAGCCAAACAAATCCTTGTACTACTAGCCCTTTCGGAAACAATATGCGGAGCGCGGACTAAGGTCTCGCTTGAAGTAGTATGGGGGGGTGTTGGAACCAAGTTTCCGCACCCTTGAGATGTCTGAAGGTTTGATTCGGTCCAACTACGCGTCCCTGTGCACAGGTTGCTTCACACACTTCCCTGGCCTTCGCGCCTTGATATACTTGCCTTCATGCAGCCCTAACCAGGGGCTGTGGGGCTTCCGCACTATTGGAGCAACACTCTACAATATTTCCCTAAGTTGCACCTGAGATCTTACCTATCTTCATAAACTAGTTATTTATCTTCGCGTAAATGAATTTCTTACGTTATACTTCGTTATACAACATATTCATATGAGTTCACGTAACAAATAAACAGTACACTTTCAATTTATACCCAATAATACATTAAATAGGAAAAGATACAGAGAAATATGATATAACTTCTCTTTATTAATGTTTCCAACGGTTACAGACTCAAACTACCCTGTGCACTCAGCTGCAGGGGTCTGTGCACGCAGCTGCGGACTACTAGTCCTTTGCGCACTTAGCTGTAGAGCCTTCTCCTACCCTACGACCCAAAAACACACTTTACACTTCGACTCAATCTTTTAGACTCATCATGATTCTATTCTTTCTATTAGCTATATGTTATCTTCTACTGTTACCGGGAAAAGTGTCTATTTAGAACTGCTCTATCTCACTAAGGTGTGACAGCTGCCTTAGAAACAAACAGAGAAAACTACTTTTGTATTTCCTTTATGAACTATAGATAGAGAGGAATAGAAAGAACCAACCTGTGTCTTGCGCTAATCCTTTGATCCAATCCTTCTCTTCTTTGACATCTTCTAACTACCTGCTCCCTTACTTTCCCAGCTTCACCAAGTACCTATAAGATCACAAAAGAAGAAAAATATACAAAGACACGGATCTATATTCATAAATAAATTAGGATCATATTTAAGTTAACCATACAAATGTAACAAGCATCAATGATACAAAAGCATGGAGGAGAAACGCAAATATTTTTTATTGATAAACAAGAAGATCCAGGAGGAGTTACAACCGATGATTCCTGACCCAGCATCAACCTCCCAGCAAAGAAGCCCCTCTTCACCTCCAACAAAGCATAGATCACCCAATTCTTTGATGTTTGTCTCAAAACCAACAGCAATTCCTTACAATGTGCAAAATTCCAGCCCCTGGATCTCTGGGATGAGGGATCCATATATAGATGTGTGTAAGGAGGATGAGTCAGCTTGTGATTTGATTAGTGTCTTCTCTCTATCAGTTCTTGCTTCTACTTGGAGACTGAAGGCCTCTTACTCATCCTTGGTCGAATTCAGTGAGGCAAGTGTCATAGGAGAAGCTTCCGGAAGCTTCCATTGTCTTTCCACCTCGCGGAATGACACTGCCATTTATCATTTCTCGCCCAACGCACCCTCATAGTGCATTTAGGTGCGTTGCAACGCACCTAGCCAGTGGATTTAGGTGCTATGCAACGCACTTAGCTAGTGGAGCAGCTGAAATGATCCTGTTTTGACTTATTCTGAGCAGTTTCTGGTGGAGAACTTCTGGGAGAAGCTGTAATTTGTTAACCTTGTTCCTTTAGGGGTTAGAACAACACCTTTAGGGACTTAGGAGCCCTTGGTTTATGGACATTTCATGCTTGGAGCTGTAAGGCACAAAAATGTCTATAACAGTTGCCCCCTAAAGTATGAGGCCGTTAATCGGGTGAAATGCTTTATTATGAGGATCTGAAGGCCTTTCAATGCTGGGAGGAGACCTGTAATAAGATACAATACAATACATTATCTTCATACTGTTTTCATGATTTAGCTGAGGTGGGCATTCCCATGCTCAGCTTTATAAATTCATTTTCATGTACATAGGACAGACAATCGTCTGATTGTAGACTGATGATTTTGATAGAGCCATCATCCTTTTGGTAGGATGATTATCTGTGCTGCAATGCTGTACATTTGAATGTCTTTATTTCCCTGAATATATATCGCAGCCGAGATGGATGAAACTAGATCTGGGGTCTTCAATCTCGTCCGATCTTCACTCGAAGTACAAGTCGATCCACGTGAGAAATGTTTTGAAGTCGAACATGGAAAGACATCGCTTGATTACCAGTCAATGATGTAAATTGTTAACAAGCGCGAGAGGAATCACCGATAATGATAATGACCCTCAAGGTACTGCAGTACAATTCACATGGTGTGAATAAAGGACTTGGCATCGAACACCACACAAAATCTTTCGGTCGAAGGTCATTGATGTGAACCTGTCGTCGGAAGTGAGAAACTTGCCATTGAGGCATGCAAGCTTCAAAGTACTGAATGGGGTGTTCCTAGACCAAATTCTTGGATAATGAGCTGATGTCGACAAGAAGTGATCCGTCATAGGAGGGCCTTAATGAATCCCACATCAATGACACGGAACGGAGCAAATGATTTTGATGGAGGTGAAAACGATCTGATGATATACGGTTCAGGGTGGCGGTCATGAAAGAATGGAGGATAATGTATGGTAGTGGGTGGGACACAGGTGGCCTTTCTGGATGACTTCTCTTGAACATGTCGGCGACACTGATGTGATGGATTGGTAGCATTAACCCTAAATGTGGATGGTATGGTGTGACCATGGCGATGTGACCGGTGAATGAAACAACCCAACCCGACTCGGATATGGAGTGGAAGTGTCATGTTCAAGAGCGACTTGCTACCAATAAAGATTCTTTGAGTTTTCTTCCCAATTTTTCCCCAGTCATTGCTGACCAGTACCTCTTTATTTTTTTCAAGCTTGAGGAGGATAAAATATGCTTGTTCTATAATTTTCCCTTCGGGCAAACCCATCTCTATGTTTTAACAAGCCTAGCGATAGTGAAACTCGTTCTCATCTAAAGAAAAGTTTGTCGCTATTAACCTTTTTAACGAGTTTAACGACAAAGATAACTCGGTCCTTTTAATTTTTAGAGAGTCTGAAAAGGTACGTAAAGGTAACTCCAAAATTCCTTTTTCGTCATCTAATCCCTTAAGTCTGAAAAAGTATAAAACAATACAGAAGGGATGAATTTTCGATAGTTTTAACGAGCCGAACAAAACAAGCACTTGATCTTTTTGTGCAATAATCCCCCAGGTCCAAAAATATTAAAATCTAGATGAGGGATAGCACTTCCTGTCCCTTTAACGAGCTGGAAGGTCAAGGACTCGGCAATCTTTTCATATTTTACGAGTCAGTTGAAAATAGCTTAACGAAGACTCGTCTTTTGAGGAACGAGTGATAAAATGGGTAGCAGCTGATTCCAGGTAAGGTTTGGAATTTTCCAATCACGGCAGTGTCACAAGAATGGCTAGTGAAATCACTCTTCGCAGCTGTTCCTCAAAATTGGTAAACAATCAAATGGAGGTGAATGATCGGCCAATGAAAAAGTGGAGGTGACGGTGCAAACACGACCAAGGCTTTAATGGCTGAAGTACTACATTCACGGTGGTTATTTACCAGGGAATAGTTCATTTTTTAACGAGCTTAAACGCAGGTGGAAACATTTGCTCGGTGCGGGTTTATTTTTTAACGAGCTTGAATCTTGCGGTAACACTACTCGATTAATCCAGTCGTATGATAAGAATGTCTCATATAAAAACGACAACTTTTAGAGTTTTGCCCCACATCCTTTCTTTATGCAAGCTAGGAAACGACCAATCCAAAAAATAGATAAATGAAAGCTCTTTGCTTGCACTCCAAAAGGTTTGCATGCCCCCAGGTATAAAAAAAAGTTTCAAGGTTACCTCTACTTCTATCTGCCAAAACATTCATTTTACCGAGAGAGGCCTGCCTCTTACAGGTCACCCAAAGATTTTTCTATTCACAACGCAAACAAAACACTTCTTTGGCAATGTCTACCGAAATAAACAAAGGTGAGTGGCGGCGCTCACCAACTCACATAACTTTGACAAGAGAATCTTGTTCCCGAATAACCCCCTCTTCCAATCACGGATGGGGGTATAGACTAGTCATATTCTCCCGCGGAAACCTACCCTATACCTGAAGTTTTCCTGTCGAAGCAGACCAGGATGCATGCCCCCTGGGTTTCAGTCATATCCCTCCGAATTACTCGCGCTCATCGGGAGGACGAACTGGAGATTGAGACATTTCTTGCGTGAAAAGACCATTCAAGGATGGTATATGACTATTTGCTCTGTATGATCTGGGGAATGAAAGCTGGTCCACGAGCTTGACCACTCTTCCTTTGTGCGGAAAACACATTACTCTAAAGAGTGAGGAGACAATTGCCCCTATGCAATAAATATAGTCTCGTCCAAGGAGTAGATTGTAATCCAGGGGTCCTTGAACTACCATTACGTTCATGCGAACTGTCTTCCTTCTCAATGTTATGGGCACATCGGGAAGGATCCCTAAAGGTCGACTGGTTCCTTTATCAAAGCCTGTCAAATTTCTCATCTCGGGCAAAAGTGATGGCGAACCAAGCGCTTTCCAAGCAGTTGAGGAAAGGATACTCACAGAAGCCCCCTCATCAATGATGGTACCAGCCATAACCATTCTATATATTTGAACGATAATTCGGAATGGTATGCTTGCTGGTAAACAGGGTCTGCCTAGTTGATTCCAGTCGAAGGAGACAACTAGGTTGCTTGGAGGTGAGACCGAATAGACGGACGGGTACGACTCTGACGAATTTCCTTCCTGCGGTAAAGGAACGGGTAAATTGCCCCCACGTTCGTCGGAGTCTGTGTTTATGAAGAGAATTTGGACGGTGTCATCCTTGTTCTCTTTAGTGACTGTATCATCTGAAGATAAAACCTCTGAAGGCAAGACCGGGTCAACTGCTGCCTTGACCTTTTGACTTTCGTCTAGTATGGATCCAGATGGTTTATCTTCAATGATAGGTGCTTCAGCCGACCACCTGAGCGGGCCAGCCGGATTTTCAACTAATGACGGACTCGGCAAGAGTTTTTAATATCCTGGAGGAAGTCATAACGGTGAAACCGGACGATCATCCAAAACTCTTTTAGCTTCGTCTAAGAAGGGACAACGATGGATGGCATGATCGCCTTCGCACAGTTTACAAGGAAATCTGCATTTTCCTTTTTGTCCTGGGGCTTCACTTTCACTAGTTGATGGTGTGCTTTCAACATGATCATCAGAGGTTGACGACACCTGGTTGTGCAAACGAGGAGACCAGTCCCTTAATATCCGAGGGATGCAAGGACAATCTCTGTGAAAGTGGTCTCCTTTGCAAATGACACATGGCAATTTAGGCCTGGTCGGTGCAGTGTGTGGATTTTTGTTAGACGACACTCGTTTTCCCCCATTCGCCTTCGGCTCCTTCTTCTTCTCTTTCTTCTTCTTTTCCTTCTTCTCCTTAGGAACTTGAATTTCGGCTTTACCAGCCCCATCAAGCGAAGAGGAAGGAGGAGAGGAAGAATTAGAGGAAGTAGAAAGCTGGTGGGTAACTCT
This sequence comes from Pinus tabuliformis, assembly GCA_031772625.1. Classification (NCBI taxonomy): domain Eukaryota; kingdom Viridiplantae; phylum Streptophyta; class Pinopsida; order Pinales; family Pinaceae; genus Pinus; species Pinus tabuliformis. The sequence continues at coordinate 842,048,669 of CM062815.1, forward strand.
GGACTCGTCTAATTGCTTATTCGATTGTTCAGGAATAGTGGTGTTCTGAACGACATAGGTTGAGAAGAGCCATACAGGCAAACCAATTGTCAGCCCTGGAAGCGACAATGTGGCCATATGGGGCGCACCAACATCTCCCCAAGAGAAGAAGAGACTAGGATTTCCTCCAAGGGGAATTCCTTGGTTGGTAGACTCCATTTTCTCAACCCAAGATCAATGTAGGAAAGGGTAATGAATATTCCGTTTAAAATAAATTTTGATACGCTTTGACACAACTTGTTTTTTTCAGTTTTTAAGAGTCGAGAAAAAACAAAAGATGACTCTAGTCTCCTTCGATTTTTAATGAGCCTGAAGTGACAAGTGCTCAGATGGACCTTTTCCGTTAAGGAGTCTGAAAAAGAACAAAAGGGACTACTCTGGAGATCTAGGTAGAGGGAGTACCAAACCAATCGCAAAACTGCAGAATACTTTTTACGGTACGGCAGTCAATCTTCCCGAATGCTGTGTTCAGTGCATTGCGATCGATAGGGCGGCTGACACGGCTTCCTATGGATAAAGGATTTAAGCCTATAGGGGTCTCCCAATATATACTCGACGGTACGTGGGAGCACAAGTCCGTACTAGCACATATCGTCTCACAGTGGAGGAATCACCCAACCATCAGTGAGGACAATAGTTACCAGGCTTTACGACGCCGGAATACGTCTATAGCCTAGACCTCTAAATGTGTTGCGTTAAGTTCCAAAGCGTTGTTAGATTCATTGAATTTATTTTAAGTTGATGTTGCTTATGAAGTTTGCATTTTGGGTTCACCACGATATGTAGATGTAATTCCTAAAATGCAATCTAAAGATGATAAACAAACCTTTTTATCTCTTTTCTGCAATGAAAATCCTAGCTACTAGGGGAAAAGAAAGACACAATCTTTTCACAAAGAGCAAAGAGCACACTGTAAATGCACTTTCCTAAATCAAGCCAAACAGACTGTCTATATGCAAATGCACAAGCATGTATTTGTTTTTCACTTTCTTAGTATTGATGCTAAAAAGAAAGTTGACGTACAAATCTGAATTTGCTTTCAAGCGACAAACACAAACAAGCTTCTTTTCGAAATCAAAAGATAGAGATGATTACGACACTCTACGATTTTGATATGAATACTCATTTTGACACTAGAAAATCACAAATTCAGACCAAAGGCAATAGTAAGAGCATAATCGACCATCAACAGCAATTAAACTTTCTCCTATGATCAAAATCGACACTTGTGACAGATCTAAATCAAAGGACGACAGTACGATTATTCTACTTTTGCAATGGAAAACTGTAAATGACTCAACAAATGAGGCGGAATATTAGTAAGGAAAAGGGGTTTTAAACAGGCATATACTGATCACAGGCTGCATAATTCAGAGACAAAACTGGAAAGAATGAAGCATAAGAACCTCAGATGCACAGGGCTAGGCTGATCAGCGCACCTGTAGCACAGAGAAACTGCATTGCAGCGCAGGTTGCCCTTTCGGGAAGTGCGTTGAAATGCAGGATCTCTTCACAGTGTCTGCGCTGGGCCAGAAATGAGAATCTGTCCAGGTTCTGGGTCACAGTTTGCAGTTTAGTCTTTGGTTTTTGGCCGAGTAAAAGCAATCAGTAATGCACAATCAGGGGTAGATCTAAGGAGGGTCTAAGAGATATCACAAGGGCAATCAGATAGTCTGTGAATCAGCTGTTCAAATCATAAACAGATCCAGTGAATGGATTGAAGCAACAGATGTCTACTTTGCATTTGTTATGGAAAATGCAGTTCGAATGCTACTTATAAGTTTATGAAACAAACAACAAGAGATACACAAACAAACTAATTAGACATTCTTCCCAAGCGGAGTCACCATTTTGTTACCGGGAAAAGTGTCTATTTAGAACTACTCTATCCCACTAAGGTGTGACAGTTGCCTTAGAAACAAACAGAGAAAACTACTTTTGTATTTCCTTTATGAACTATAGATAAAAAGGAATAGAAAGAACCAACCTGTGTCTTGCGCTAATCCTTTGATCCAATCCTTCTCTTCTTTGACAGCTTCCAGCTACCTGCTCCCTTACTTGCCCAGCTTCACCAAGTACCTGTAAGATCACAGAAGAAGAAAACTATACAAAGACACGGATATATATTCATAAATAACTTAGGATCAGATTTAAGTTAACCATACAAATGTAACAAGCATTAATGATACAAAAGCATGGAGGAGAAACTCAAATAGTTTTTATTGATAAACAAGAAGATCCAGGAGGAGTTACAACCGATGATTCCTAACCCAGCATCAACCTCCCAGCAAAGAAGCCCCTCTTCACCTCCAACGAAGCATAGATCACCCAATTCTCTGATGTTTGTCTCAAAACCAACAGCAATTCCTTACAATGTGCAAAATTCCAGCCCTGGATCTCTGGGATGAGGGATCCATATATAGATGTGTGTAAGGAGGATGAGTCAGCTTGTGATTTGATTAGTGTCTTCTCTCTATCAGTTCTTGCTTCCACTTGGAGACTGAAGGCCTCTTATTCATCCTTGGTCGAATTCAGTGAGGCAAGTGTCATAGGAGAAGATTCTGGAAGCTTCCATTGTCTTTCCACCTCGCGGAATGACACTGTCATTTGTTATTTCTCGCCCAACGCACCCTCATAGTGCATTTAGGTGCGTTGCAAAGCACCTAGCCAGTGGATTTAGGTGCTATGCAACGCACTTAGCTAGTGGAGCAGCTGAAATGATCCTGTTTTGACTTATTCTGAGCAGTTTCTGGTGGAGAACTTCTGGGAGAAGCTGTAATTTGTTGACCTTGTTCCTTTAGGGGTTAGAACAACACCGTTAGGGACTTAGGAGCCCTTGGTTTATGGACATTTCATGCTCGGAGCTGTAAGGCACAAAAATGTCTATAACATCTACACTTAGATCCTTGCTCTATTTATACAATCCCATGGTCTGCGGACCATGGGTAGGTCTATCAAGCCAACATTATGTTACAAAAACAAGGGCGGACAACCCTGTGACTCTATTATGACTTCACGCTCCGCGCCCACAATTTGTGGAGCTTTTACAAATGACTTGGTCAAAACTTTGGCTTTAAGCCCCAAAACATGCCTTGGGGGGATTCCATGCCCAACAGGCCCCCATCACAAACATCGTGACTCACCCTCGAGTCACTTTTTCGGCACGGAGATCTTCACACGGAGTCCCTCCAACTCTGTCCAAACCGCTGCAAGGTCGGCAATGCACTGAGTGATTTCCTGCTGGATTTCCTATACGCGTTGTTCTAAGACTACGGTGTCAGAACTGCTTCCCTACATCTGTTCTTGCGTCCCCAGCATTTGTGCAAGCTTGCCTTCAATTGTTGACGTGATGGTGAAGGCCTCGTCAAGCCAAGGCTGAACGTGCACTTTCAAGACTGCTTCTTTGTGCCGTGCTGCGTTCACCTATTCTTTCAGCACTTTGGCATGTTGCATCCGCGCGAGCCTCTAGGTGAGGGCCACCATCTTCATGGTCCCTTTGATGTTGTCGTACAGCTGCTGGAGCTCATGCGCTTCTATCTCTAAGTGCTGGATGTTGGGGTCCTCCTGCAGATTCGTAATGACCTCAAATGACTCCTCCAACATTCTGGTGCAGTCCCTTACTGCACTGCCAATCTCTTCCAGCCCTAATGTAATAGTGTTGGCGTGTTTTTCTCTTACTTCTAGAGGGGTGGACGGCTATGCCTTCAATCGCAGCTTTGTGATCTAAAGGTTCAGCTCCACCTGAACCTTAGTCATTTCTTCTCGTGCCTCGCGCACCCTGCTGCTAACCTGTGGGTGCGTGCCCCTGCTGGTGTGTCTTCTAGGATGTTCAGCTCAGGGATGATTTGACAGGCTTCTTCCAGTACCTGTACCAGCTGTCGATTCTGCAACACCACTTCATCGTGCTGCAAGCTCAACTGATCCATGTTGATCTTTTTCTCACTTAGTACTTGTAGCGTGCGGCTTTCCCTAGCCCGCAGTTTTGTAGTAATCCCATCTTGCAGAATGTATAATGTCTCCCGCAGGAGTGCAGCCATGTTGATCCTGATACCTTTCAGTGTGCTAATCATAGGCCTTTCGGCCTCATTTGTTATCACTAGTGCCCCTTCCGGCAGCACTATTGTATTTGTCGTCCGAGCACATAGCATCTACTCTATTGTAGTTGTCCCTACTGTGAGGTTGGTCAAAAGGGTATCAGCCTGAGGAGTGCGCACTAGAAACTCCTGCAGCTGCGCTCTGAGGGCCACCAACACAATCTAGTTCTCTTGTGCAAAATTCTGGAGGGCCTCAGAGGTGACATCGTAAAATATCTCGCCGATGTCGTGCAGATCACCTTCAGTAAGGGTGATCGGGTCAATAGACAACTTTGATGCCTTGACCTTCTTGCACGACCCTATCTGCTCACTCGAGCATTGGTGCTTCAGCTGTGTTGATGCGGTTTGTGCGTCTACGCCTCCCTCCTCTTCCTCTGCTTCCTGCCCATGCGAAGGTGACTTTCGTCCCTCGCACGCCTTCTCGGCTGCCTCCTGCACTGCTGCTGCTGCTGTGGCCTTTTTCTATTCTGCTACTGTCTGTGTAGCGTCCCGCGCCTCTTGCGCTTCTGCTGTCGCTGCCTCCTTCCTTCTCTTCTGTACCAACTGTGCCATGCGTAGCTTGGCCTCCTATTTCTTATTTTATGCCACAAAATTATCCATTGTTGCAATGTCTGGGGCATGCCACTCCAACAGCCACGTCTCTAGTACATCAAATATTACATCGTCTATGGCTACAAAGGGTAGCTCGCTCCATTTCTTAGCCGGGTCCTTGCATGCTCTGATGTATATGTTGTGGAGGTCCGCTTTAAACTCTACAAAATTTGCAGGCTGTTGTAGACAGTGGATGATAACCGCGGCTTGCAGTTAATCCCCATTCTGAGGTTCATTTCCATGAACACCCAGAATATCTTACTGTCGTGGATCCGGTTTGCATCTTTTGTGGCCCATAGCGAAGCGTACTTTGCGGCCTCCGGCAGATCCCTGTAAATTATGGGGAACTAACTTTCCTCCAGCGATTCCCCTGCCATGAGCGAGATGGACAGCATAAACCATGCATAGTGGAATGTTTTGCCTTGCTCCTAAGCCTCGTAACAATTTTCCAGGAACTCCTTGCAGAGGAACTCGGACTAGCTAAACTGGACCCCCTCCGCGCACTACTCAGAAAGTGCTACCACCGATGCGGGTACGTCGTCCGCATGGCACTTGCACATAACCTTGCTTGCTAGTATTTGGGTCACCACTCTTACTGCTTTTTTGTTGATTTTGGATATGGCATAGCCCTTTTTCTTCTTCTCTAGTTTATATTTCTTCTTCACGGCCTCTGCGATGGCAAAGTCACTGCTTTTCCCCTCCGAGATATCTGCGAGGTCCTCTCCTTTGCATGGAAGCCGGGTAATGCAGTGAATCAAGTGGTCTATGATGGGAATGGGCTCCTCCAGTCACAAACACCCACCATGCACCAGGCATAGCAGGTTCGTGATGACGAAAATTGTTATTGGGGCACAGTGGAAATGTGGCACCTAGAGCAAGTTTAGTAGCCTTGCCTTCTCCACTCCGCGCTACCACTTTTGTGGCTGTAATTCGATAACCCCTGCCACGGTGTTCTGCTTAGGCTTCAGGAGCTGCACGGTACCTAGGTGAGGGAACTTTTCGTGGTCAACGAGATCCCAATCTTCAAATTTCAAGCTAGGCACCCGTCCCAAGTGCGTGCACTCAAAAATGATGTCGTCTGGGAGGAGCGATGTCTAGAGAGAGCTCTTGCTCTCGTTAAGATCCTTGGGCACTTTAGCCTTCCACTTCCATGGGAGGATATAGGCGAGTAGCTTTTTGGAGGGTGTGCAAGCTCAATTTCTTCCTCCATGCCTTTGTCCTCGTCTTCTTCGATAATAAGGTCCTCAAGGTCTTCCTCCTCCTCGTCGATTTCTATGTTAACGACTTTTCCTTTCTCTTCCATTGTTAGCCTGGTGCGCAACGAGTTTCATGGGGACACATGTACAGGAACCATCTACTGTTTGTCTTTCTTCAGCCTCGGTGTGCGTGGTGATTTAGGGATTTCTTCCACAATCCCGGCACCTTCAAGGGCGTCCCCCATAGTTAGGGCCTACGTGGCCTCTTCGACAGTCATCTTTGTAATTTCCATAACTTCCTAAAATGTTGCCATCGTGTCCAACCAGAAATATATCGCTCGCGTACTCAGGGGCTCAATCAACGTTCTGCATAGGTCAAACAGGGCTCTGCTCAACATATGCGGGGTATACAACAACTCAATTCGCAAATGACCAAGTGTTGTCTGTTGGGCATCCCTTTGTAATTTATAGCACCTTTTGAATTTGAATTCTACCGTTCCCCCCTTATCCGGTTCATTAATTCTCTCTTGGCGACAAATTTTCACAAATCTTGCCCATAAATCGCGTCCTAAATTCTTGTTGCCCGCTCCATTTGGTCTCAATTCGAGCATCACATCGTGAATAGTGACTTCAACGGTCACCTTCTAGCTAACCCACACGGCAGTGCAGCCCCCCCTTGTGTGGTCGCGGATCTTGTGACTCTTTGCTTCTGCATGTAGCTCGAACATCGCGCAGCTCCCAGGCATAGTAGTTTATAGTCCCACACCTCCTTTCAACTGCCAGGAGTGTTAAGACTGTACTTTCCACGCCTAGTCAGGTGGTCGTGCCACCTGTATAGGGTTTCATCCAGTCATCCATTACTTTTCCTGAAAAATGCCCTTCCTTTATTGTTATTGGCGGCATCGCGCACTTTATCATCTGCAGTGTGCCACCATGGTTGATTCGTGTAGTAATATGCGATCTAAGCCAAGGCATCAGGCTGATCAATTTGCGGCGATAGTCCTCAAACTTGTTAGCGTGATTGTGCGCACCTTGTTTTATCACCCTGGTCGTCTTATCCAGAAAATATTCCTTTATCTCGTCCTCCAGCTTCTTGACTTCCACTTCCACTAGAGCACTTTTCTCCCTTAATCGCACCCTTTCTTTCCCAAGTTCCTGGAGCATAAAATTACCCTGTTGGATTTCTTCCTCAGGTCCCAAGCATTTTGCTTCATTCGGTTATGTGATCCCTTCTTCCAAGGCTCCGTGAATCGTCGTATCGGCCGGTGCTTCCATGCGCGGACTAGGCATTTCATGCTCTATGGGGATTACAACGTTTTCTTCAAACTCCATCCTCGGAGGTGCCTGCACCGTTAGTTTCTTGCACGTGGTCGTATAAGCCCATAGAACTGCTGGTACGCATAGGTCCCAGTCAATCCGCTACTCATTATGGACCTTGTTCAACGCTTCGCATACTTTGTTAAAGGCTTCTATGTGGATAAGCTTCTGCACACTTGGTCTTTCCATACTTCGTGGTTCCAACTAGAGGGGTCGTTCACACCATGGCCTCGCTCGCACCTGCTTACTAACCGTGTCTCCTAACGCGAAGACTGAGTGCATCTGTGTAGGTTTTGTACCATATGCCTGGATCCATCTCGACAGGTGGGCGTGTGGACCATCTCGTCTGGCAATTTTGTCTGTTAAACACATTTGAGCTTCCCAAACCTATGCACATCATCTTCCTACATTTGCGTCAATCCTTGAAGCTCCTTTGGTGCGCACCCCACCACCTTGCGGGGGTAGTGCACAGTACCCATTTCAAAGCTTCAAAATGTTGATGTTCTGACAGTTATCTTTCAAACCTGTTCAGGAAGTCATCCACCTCACTTAACCCATCATACATATGCAGATCCCTTACCTCCGTCGATAAGCAACGCAGCGATCTCATCATCATGTTACAGTTTAGTGTGGTTACCTCGTGTAACCAGTTCTGCCATCATTCTATCTCTTCATCATAATCCAATGTGTAGGAGCTTTCATGCTCCCATGATATTCACCCATTCGCGGTTGGATTTACCTAGTCTTGTTCTCGCACGGTTATCTTGTAGATGCAATCCAAATTGTCTCCATTGTTGTAGTCACGCACTATCTCTATGTAGTGCGATCCTTCTGCAAGGTCCAAAGGTACAACTACGCGCAGAGACTTCTTCTCAAAAATCATCTTGCGCTTCTTCAAATTGATCACCCCATTCATGTAAGTGGCCCAATCTATTCCTAATAGCGCAAGGTAGGGATTGTTGTCATCAACAATCTCTATTACTTCGAAATCTGCTAGCGCGCTTGCTCCTTCGATATCCACTATGATTCCCTGCAATCTCCCCATAGGTAGGATATTTTGTTGGTTTTCCATTCGCAGTTGGATAGGAGACCATTGCAGCGTAGGCCTTCCCATGCACTCCCATGTTTGCTTCAGCAGAACGTTCGCGTCCGATCCTAGATCCATAATCACTTGGTCCATCTCATATTCTCCAATCCGCGTGGTCAATCTCATCTCCCATCCCGTTCGCGTTGTGTGCTTTCTGAGCTTCAGGACTATGCGCGGTTCTCTTGCTGCGGTCCCAACATATCTATTTATGAGTTCCTATAGCCCCTTTACAGCCTTGCTATCGCACAACAGCTTCATGCATGTTTCCAAGAACGTTTTGAGCATTGATGGGTCCATTTCTAACTCCGGCCTGTCTTTACTTCCTAAAGTGGAGAAATCAGCGAAGCTCTTCTTGGCTTCCATGAAGGTTTTCTTAGTGCACTCCAAATCAAACTCTGGTTCCTTCGTTGGAGCCTTGCAAACCCAAGTACTTTCTTTAGGCTTCTTGCCTTTGTCATCTCCTATCGTAACTCCACTTCGGAGCACAATATTCACATTAGGATCTTCCTCGCACAACTTAGACCTCATCAATTGCAAGTTCTAAGTCAGGGGAGGTTGGAGTGCTCCTTTATTGTGCAACCTCGCTATCAGGGTGGGACAATCCTCTGTCTCATGATCAAACAATGTACAATACACGAATGATGGCCGCATTGGATTTGTACAATCGCGGGCATAATGTCCCAGCCCTCCGCAATTGTAACATATCAGCTATCCACGACCTCTTCCTGGTCCTCCCCCACCTCGGCCTCGTCCGCACCCCTAAAATCCGGTTCGCCGCAACCCTACGTTCTGGTCAAGGGCACATGTTCAGCCTGAACTCTATAGGTAGGAGTACGATCCATCCTTCGCTCATAACTTCTACAGGTGCACTCATCATGTCCCAATGATCTACAGAAATTACAGAACAACTACTGTGAATTCTACATGTACTTTTGTAATAAATGGCAGTTATCTGTAGCATGCTTTCCTCCTATCTCACAAATCGTGCACCATAATGCAGGCGCTACGCTCGCTCCTGCTTGTGCCTCCAGTATCAATGGCATTGGTCCTCCTTCCGCGAGTTAATTCGTAAACACCGGGTAGTGGTCCCTGTCATGTCCCTGACCCTTGCACTTTACGCACCATACCTCATCGCGCACTTCTAGGCGAGTTGTCATGTACTGTTTCAAACTCTGCATCTCAAGGCACAAGTTTTTCAATTGCACGTGAATTTGCCAAAATCCCAGGTTTGGATCCTGTATCAGGGTCTTGTGCAATCTCATCGCGACCTCCAAAGCCTCGGCCTGAGTTGTTAGCCTCTGTTGTGACAGCGCATTCCTTAGATGTGGCGTTAACGATGCTACAAACCATTCGCGGTGTTGTCCATCTGTTAACATCATGTTAACTTCGCGAATTGTGCACTTCAGTCTCTGATCCAACTCCCAAGGGGTCTCGCCTGGTAGCATTGTGATATCCTTGAATCCAATGATTCACTGCGCCTCTGACTTCAGCTTGCTAAATTCTTTGTTTAGCGCAGTTTGAATATCTACGATCTTTGCATTCAGATTGTCATTGGAATGCTTAATTTCCCAGGTCAGCGCGTGATCCTAGAGAGCACTGACCAATGTCAATTTATTTATATTGTCATTTGTGACTCCCTACGCTTCCCATACAGTTTTTATCACGAACCAAAACTGGTCCGGATCTTCTTTCCCTACTCCCTTGAACATTGGCAACTTTATCGCGCTCGCCATATTGATTCGTGGTGGTGTCGGAGGTGGTATGGTCGAATATGGGGGTGAAGACGGTGACACTGGCAGTGGTGTGGGTGGGGGTGGTATGCACAGAATCCTTTGCCTTATCAAATTGATCGCACTTCTCGGTGAGACCTTTGCGAGCTCTTCTTCGCCCCCTCACGGAGGTGAAATCAAGGGGCTAGTTTCTAGTTTTGTACTACCTTCATTTCTATAGATTCTCCCACTTCGCATAGCCCCAAACATCAATTTATTTACATAACCCATTTTTCACACAGTAGCATTTTAATCCAAGTGTTCAAAGATTTAACGTACTTACCTCGCAGCCCTTTGAGGAAGCGACGTTCTGCCTCGCTATAGCTAACTGAAGTATCTACCGTGAACTCGATGATGAATCCTCCTATAATTCGATCGAGCTAGTGATCAACAGCGTGGGCGATTTTATCCTACCCTTCTAATTTGCACACCAATTTTGGAGACCACACAATAGGTCTGTCGAGCTTACACCTTCCTTGGCAATTTGCTAGCTTCGCGATCCACTCGTATAGCTCAGTAGGGAAATATGCGAATAAACTTTCGTGGATCTTTGTGTATAAGTAGCATTCTAACCACTCTTCCTTTGATAATTGCGGATTCCTGTTTTCCAGCACCGCGAACTCGCGAATCTTTCTATCCAACCAATCTTCAATTCCTTTCTTCGTTGGATTCCAGTGATACGACATTAGACATCACTATGCAGATCCCGATCCCGGAAACAAAACCATTTGTTGGCTGGTTGGGGCCTGGCCCAGGTTCAGAGTTAATTAGCCAAACAAATCCCTATACTACTGGCCCTTTCGGAAACAATCTGCGGAGTGCAGATTGAGGTCTCACCCGAAGTAGTATGGGGGGTGCTGGAACCATGTTTCCACACCCTTGAGATGTTTGAAGGTTTGATTTGGTCCAACTTCTCATCCCTGCATGTAGGTTGCTTCACGCACTTCCCTGGCCTTCGCACCCTAATATACTTGCCTTCGCGCAACCCTAACTAGGGGTTGTGGGGCTTCCGTGCTACTGGAGCAGCACTCTGCACTATTTCCCTAAGTTTCACCTGAGATCTTACTTATCTTCCTACACCAGTTAGTTATCTTCTCGTAAATGGATGCCTTACTTTATATTTCATTATACAACATATTCATATGAATTCACACAACAAATAAATAGTACACTTTCAATTTATACCTAGTAATACATTAAATAGGAAAAGATACACAAAAATATGATAAAACTTCTCTTTATTGATGTTTCCAACAGTTACAGACTCGACCTGCCCTGCGCACTCAGCTGCAGGAGTCCGCGCACTCAGTTGTGGACTGCTAGGCCCCTGCGCACTCAGCCGCAGATCCTTCTCCTACTCTACGACCCAAATACACACTTTACACTTCGAGTCAATCTCTTTGACTCATCATGCTTCTATTCCTTCTATTAGCTATATACTATCTTCTACACTTAGAGCTTCACTCTATTTATACAATCCCATGGTCCATGGACCATGGGTAGGTCTATCAAGCTGACATTACATTACAAAAACAAGGGCAGACAACCCTATGACTCTATTATGACTTTGCACTCTGCACCCACAATTCGCGGAGCTTTTACAAAGGACTTGGTCAAAACTTGGGCTTTAAGCCCCAAAACATGCCTTAGGGGGAATTCCATGCCCAACAAAATCATAAGAGGCAGAAAATAAATCAGAAAACCACCCTTGCAATCTTTTGGTCCCTTTGAGAATTTTGAAACAGACACCGAAACCCCTAGTCTATGTTGCTTGGTCACTACGCTATTCTGGATGCTTGATCGTTGCAGCCTTCCACTGAGCTCTCCCTCAATCGTTGCACTATGCTCGGTGGCTGCAGGAACTCTTCTGACACAATAACTTGGTCTCTATCGCTGTTGGTCACTAGTCGCAAGAAAAGGCGCATGGTCCCATTCAACTCTCCCCATTGTTCTAGCTGTTGGTCTACTCAGTCGTTGTAGGCTGCTCACTACTACTACCTACTATATTGGGTTCCTTACTGGTTTGATTGGTCATTGTAGGCTGCAGGCTGCTCCTACCTGCTTGTTCGTTACTCGTTGTTCATAACTCTCCCCACTACTCGTTGGTCTCCTCGGTCGCTCACTGATATGCTCGGTCACTCCAACCGAGTTCTTTTGACTTGGCCAACATTTGGATTCTTCCAAAATGGAAAAACTACTCACACCCTATCCTGCTTTAAAAAAATCCCTCTTTTCTTTCTCAACAATGCGAACTGCTAGATCATGAAGGATTTCGTGTATTTTAACAAAGGAAACCCTTCCAGCGTGATCCACTCGAACCACCTCAATCAAGAAACGATTCCTTAGGTGGTCAAGATAATTGTGGCCATTATCATGTAAATAGTTGTCTCCACTATGTTTAACCATACTTTCTGCTATCCCTATGTCTATGAGCTCTTCACAATTGATTACTTTGTCTTTATGATAAGCTGCTAAAGATAGAAATAAAATCTTTAGATCCAAGTTCAAAACATTATAACTCCATTTGAGACGTTGAAATAGTTCTTTGTCCACCGTAGGGTGCAACTCATAAAATTCCTTAGGAACGTTTCACATATTTCTAAAGAAACCTCCCACTGATATCGATTAGTATTTTGTGAGAACAATCTTAGAACCTTTGTCCTTCAAGGACACTCCTAGCTTTTGAAGCTCATCACTCCTCCATGGATTGGCTATCCACATATCATCTAATATAAGAAGATATTTTTTATTCTTTAAAAAATTTCGCAGCCTGTCTGTTACCAAGAAAAGTGTCTATTTAGAACTGCTCTATCCCACTAAGGTGTGACAGCTGCCTTAGAGACAAATAGAGAAAAACTACTTTTGTATTTCCTTTATGAACTATAGATAGAGAGGAATAGAAAGAACCAACCTGTGTCTTGCGCTAATCCTTTGATCCAATCCCTCTCTTCTTTGACAGCTTCCAGCTACCTGCTCCCTTACTTGCCCAGCTTCACCAAGTACCTGTAAGATCACAGAAGAAGAAAAATATACAAAGACATGGATCTATATTCATAAACAACTTAGGATCAGATTTAAGTTAACCATACAAATGTAACAAGCATCAATGATACAAAAGCATGGAGGAGAAACTCAAATAGTTTTTATTGATAAACAAGAAGATCCAGGAGGAGTTACAACCGATGGTTCCTGACCCAGCATCAACCTCCCAGCAAAGAAGCCCCTCTTCACCTCGAACAAAGCATAGATCACCCAATACTTTGATGTTTGTCTCAAAACCAACAGCAATTCCTTACAATGTACAAAATTCCAGCCTCTAGATCTCTGGGATGAGGGATCCATATATAGATGTGTGTAAGGAGGATGAGTCAGCTTGTGATTTGATTAGTGTCTTCTCTCTATCAGTTCTTTCTTCCACTTGGAGACTGAAGGCCTCTTACTCATCCTTGGTCGAATTCAGTGAGGCAAGTGTCATAGGAGAAGATTCTGGAAGCTTCCATTGTCTCTCCACCTCATGGAATGACACTGCCATTTGTCATTTCTCGCCCAACACACCCTCATAGTGCATTTAGGTGCATTGCAACGCACCTAGCCAGTGTATTTAGGTGCTATGCAGCGCACTTAGCCAGTGGAGCAGCTGAAATGATCCTGTTTTGACTTATTCTGAGCAGTTTCTGGTGGAGAACTTTTGGGAGAAGCTGTAATTTGTTGACCTTGTTCCTTTAGGGGTTAGAACAACACTTTTAGGGACTTTGTAGCCCTTGGTTTATGGACATTTCATGCTTGGAGTTGTAAGGCACAAAAATGTCTATAACAGTTGCCCCCTAAAGTATGAGGCCGTTAATCGGGTGAAATGCTTTATTATGAGGATCCAAAGTTCTTTCAATGCTGGGAGGAGACCTGTAATAAGATACAATACAATACATTATCTTCATACTGTTTTCATGATCTAGCTGAGGCGGGCATTCCCATGCTCAACTTTATAAATTCATTTTCATGTACATAGGACAGACAATCGTCTGATTATAGACTGATGATTCTGATAGAGCCATCATCCTTTTGGTAGGATGATTATCTGTGCTGCAATGCTGTACATTTTAATGTCTTTATTTCCCTGAATATATATCGCAACCCAGATGGATGAAACTAGATCCGAGGTCTTCAATCTCGTCCGATCTTCACTCGGAGTACAAGTCGATCCATGTGAGAAATGTTCTGAAGTCGAACATGGAAAGACATCGCTTGATTACCAGTCAATGATGTAAACTGTTAACAAGCGCGAGAGGAATCACCGATAATGATAATGATCCTCAAGGTACTGCAGTACAATTCACGTGGTGTGAATAAAGGACTTGACGTCGAACACCACGCAAAATCTTTCGGTCGAAGGTCATTGATGTAAACCTGTCGCTGAAAGTGAGAAACTTGCCATTGAGGCATGCAAGCTTCAAAGTACTGAATGGGGTGTTCCTAGACCAACTGCTTGGATAATGAGTTGATGTCGACAAGAAGTGATCCGTCACAGGAGGGACTTAATGAATCCCACATCAATGACATGGAACGAAGCAAATGATTTTGTTGGAGGTGAAAACGATTTGATGATATACGGTTCAGGGTGGCGGTCATGAAAGAATGGAGTATAATGTATGGTAGTGGGTGGGACACAGGTGGCCTCTCTGGATGACTTCTCTTGAACATGTCAGCGACACTGATGTGATGGATTGGTAGCATTAACCCCAAATGTGGATGGTATGGTGTGACCATGGCGACGTGACCGGTGAATGAAAAAACCCAACCCGACTCGGACACGGAGTGGAAGTGTCATGTTCAAGAGCGACTTGCTACCAATAAAGATTCTTTGAGTTTTCTTCCCAATTTTTCCCCAGTCATTGCTGACTAGTACCTCTTTATTTTCGTCAAGCTTGAGGAGGATAAAATATGCTTGTTCTATAATTTGCCCTTCGGGCAAACCCATCGCTATGTTTTAGCGAGCCTAGCGATAGTGAAACTCGTTCTCGTCTAAAGACAAGTTTGTCACTATTAATCTTTTTAACTAGTTTAACGACAAAGATAACTCGGCCCTGTTCATTTTTAGAGAGTCTGAAAAGGTACGTAAAGGTAACTTCAAAATTCCTTTTTCGTCATCTAATCCCTTAAGTCCGAAAAAGTATAAAATAATACAGAAGGGATGAATTTTCGATAGTTTTAACGAGCCGAACAAAACAAGCGCTCAATCTTTTTGTGCAATAATCCCTCAGGTCTGAAAAGATTAAAATCTAGATGAGGGATAACACTTCCTGTCCCTTTAACGAGCTGGAAGGCCAAGAACTCGGCAATCTTTTCATATTTTACAAGTCAGTTGAAAAGATCTTAAAGAAGACTCGTCTTTTGAGGAACGAGTGATAAAATGGGTAGCAGCTGATTCCAGGTAAGGTTTGGAATTTTCCAATCACGGCAGTGTCACAAGGATGGCTAGTGAAATCACTCTTCACAGTTGTTCCTCAAAATGGGTAAATAATCAAATGGATGTGAATGAACGACCAATGAAAAAGTGGAGGTGACGGTGCAAACACGACCAAGGCTTTAATGGCTGAAGTACTACATTCACGGTGGTTATTTACCAGGGAATAGTTCATTTTTTAACAAGCTTAAACGTGGGTGGAAACATTTGCTCGGTGCGGGTTTATTTTTTAACGAGCTTGAACCTTGCGGTAACACTACTCGATTAATCCAGTTGTATGATAAGAATGTCTCATATAAAAACGGCAACTTTTAGAGTTTTGCCCCACATCCTTTCTTTATGCAAGTTAGGAAACGACTAATCCAAAAAACAGATAAATAATCGCTCTTTGTTTGCACTCCAAAAGGTTTGCATGCCCCCAGGTATAAAATAGAGTTTCAAGGTTACCTCTACTTCTATCTGCCAAAACATTTGTTTTACCGAGAGAGGCCTACCTCTTACAGGTCACCCAAATATTGTTCTATTCACAGTGCAAACAAAACACTTCTTTGGCAATGTCTACCGAAATAAACAAAGGTGAACGGATGATATAGTGAGACCATCCCTGACATAACTTTGACAAGAGAATCTTGTTCTAGAATAACCCCCTCTTCCAACCACGGACGGGGGTACAGACTAGTCATATTCTCCCGTGGAAACCTACCTTATACCTGAAGTTTTCCTGTCGAAGCAGACCAGGATGCATGCCCCCTGGGTTTCAGTCATGTCCTCCCGAATCACTCGCGCTCATTGGGTGGACGGACTGGGGATTGAGACATTTCTTGCGTGAAAAGACCATTCAGGGATGGTATATGACTATTTGCTATGCGTGATCCGGGAAATGAAAGTTGGTCCACGAGCTTGACCGCTCTTCCTTTGTGCGGAAAACACATTACTCTAAAGAGTGAGGAGACAATTGCCCCTATGCAATAAATATAGTCTCGTCCAAGGAGTAGATTGTAATCCAAGGGTCCTTGAACTACCATTACATTCATTCGAACTGTTTTCCTTCTCAATGTTATGGGTACATCGGGAAGGATCCCTAAAGGTCGATTGGTTCCTTTACCAAAGCCTGTCAGATTTCTCATCTTAGGCAAAAGCGATGGCGAACCAAGCGCTTTCCAAGCAGTTGAGGAAAGGATACTCACAGAAGCCCCCTCATCTATGATGGTACCAGCCATAACCATTCTATATATTTGAACGATGATTCTGAATGGTACGCTTGTTGGTAAACGAGATCTGCCTAGTTGATTCCAGTCGAAGGAGACAACTAGGTTGCTTGGAGGTGGGACTGAATAGACGGCTGGGTATGGCTCTGACGAACTTCCTTCCTACGGTAAAGGAACGGGTAAATTGCCCCCTTGTTCGTCGGAGTCTGTGTTTATGAAGAGAATTTGGACGGTGTCATCCTTGTTCTCTTTAGTGACTGTATCATCTGAAGATGAAACCTCTGAAGGCAAGACCGGGTCAACTGCCGCCTCAACCTTTTGGCTTTCGTCTGGTGTGGATCTAGATGGTTTATCTTCAATGATAGGTGCTTCAGCCGACCACCTGAGCGGGCCAGCCGGATTTTCAACTAGTGACGGACTTGGCAAGAGTTTTTTATATCCAGGAGGAAGTCGTAACGGTGAAACCGGACGATCATCCAAAACTCTTTTAGCTTCGTCTAAGAAGGGACAACGGTGAACGGCATGATCACCTTCGCACAGTTTACAAGGAAATCTACATTTCCCTTTTTGTCCTAGGGCTTCACTTTCACTAGTTGATGGTGTGCTTTCAACATGATCATCAGAGGTTGACGACACCGGGTTGTGCAAACAAGGAGACCTGTCCCTTAATATCCGAGGGATGCAAGGACAATCTCTGTGAAAGTGGTCTCCTTTGCAAATGACACATGGCGATTTAGGCCTGGTCGGTGCAGTGTGTGGATTTTCGTTAGACGACACTCTTTTTCCCCCATTCGCCTTTGGCTCCTTCTTCTTATTCTCTTTCTTCTTCTTTTCCTTCTTTTCCTTAGGAACTTGACCTTTGGCTTTACCAGCCCCATCAAGTGAAGAGGAAGGAGGAGAGGAAGAATTAGAGGAAGTAGAAGGCTGGTGGGAAACTCTGGACTCGTCTAATTGCTGATTCGATTGTTCAGGAATAGTGGTGTTCTGAATGATAGAGGTTGAGAAGAGCCATACTGGCAAACCAATTGTCAGCCCTGGAAGCGACAATGTGGCCATATGGTGCGCACCAACATCTCCCCAAGAGGAGAAGGGACTAGTATTTCCTCCAAGGGGAATTCCTTGGTTGGTAGACTCCATTTTCTCAACCCAAGATCAACGTAGGAAAGGGGTCTGAGTATTCCGTTTAAAATAAATTTTATACGCTTTGACACAACTTGTTTTTTCAGTTTTTAAGAGTCGAGAAAAAACAAAAGATGACTGTAGTCTCCTTCGATTTTTAATGAGCCTGAAGTGACAAGTGCTCAGATGGACCTTTTCCGTTAAGGATTCTGAAAAGGAACGAAAGGGACTGCTCTGGAGGTCTAGGTAGAGGGAGTACCAAACCAATCGCAAAACTGCATAATACTTTTTACGGTACGACAGTCAATCTTCCCGAATGTTGTGTTCAGTGCATTGCGATCGATAAGGCGGAGACACGGCTTCCTATGGATAAAGGATTTAAGCCTATAGGGGTCTCCCAAAATATACTCGACGGTACGTGGGAGCACAAGTCCGTACTAGCACTTATCGTCTCAAAGTGGAGGAATCACCCAAACATCAGTGAGGACAACAGTTACCAGGCTTTACGACACCGGAATACGTCTCTAGCCTAAACCTCTAAATGTTGTGTGTTAAGTTCCAAAGCGTTGTTAGATTCATTGAATTTATTTTAAGTTGATCTTGCTTATGAAGTTTGCCTTTTGGGTTCACCACGAGATGTAGATGTAATTGCTAAAATGGAATCTAAAGATGATAAACAAACTTTTATCTCTTTTTTGCAATGAAAATCCTAGCTACTAGGGGAAAAGAAAGACACAATCTTTTCACAAAGAGCAAAGAGCACACTGTAAATGCACTTTCCTAAATCAAGCCAAACAGACTGTCTATATGCAAATGCACATGCATGTATTTGTTTTCCACTTTCTTAGTATTGATGCTAAAAAGAAAGTTGATGTACAAATCTGAATTTTCTTTCAAGTGGAAAACACAAACAAGCTTCTTTTTGAAATCAAAAGATAGATATGATTATGACACTTTACGATTTTGAAATGAATACTCGTTTTGACACTAGAAAATCACAAATTTAGACCAAAGGCAATAGTAAAAGTATAACTGACCATCAACAGCAATCAAGCTTTCTCCTCTGATCGAAATCGACACTTGCGACAGATCTAAATCAAAGGACGACAGTACGACTATTCTACTTTTGCAATGGAAAACTGTAAATGACTCAACAAACACACAAAAACATCTACAGTTCTTTTGTACAAAGGAGGCGGAATAACAGTAAGGAAAAGGGGTTTTAAATAGACATATACTGATCACAGGCTGCAAAATTCAGAGACAAAACTGGAAAGAATGAAGCACAAGAACCTCAGCTGCACATGGCTAGTCTGATCAGCGCACCTATAACACAGAGAAACTGCATTGCAGTGCAGTTTGCCCTTTTGGGACGTGCGTTGAAATGCAGTGTCTCTTCACAGTACCTGCGCTGGGCCAGAAATGAGAATCTGTCCGGGTTCTGGGTCACAGTTTTCAGTTTAGTCTTTGGTTTTTGGCCGAGTAAAAGCAATCAATAATGCACAATCAGGGGTAGATCTAAGGAGGGTCTAAGAGCTATCACAAGGGCAATCAGATAGTCTGTGAATCAACTGTTCAAATCATAAACAGATCTAGTGAATGGATTGAAGCAGCATATGTCTACTTTGCATTTGTTATGGCAAATGCAGTTCGAATGCTACTTATAAGTTTATGAAACAAACAATCAAGAGATACACAAACAAACTAATTAGACGCTCCCCAGCGGAGTCGCCATTTTGTTACCGAGAAAAGTGTCTATTTAGAACTACTCTATACCACTAAGGTGTGACAGCTGCCCTAGAAACAAACAGAGAAAAACTACTTTTGTATTTCCTTTATGAACTATAGATAGAGAGGAATAGAAAGAACCAACCTGTGTCTTGCGCTAATCCTTTGATCCAATCCCTCTCTTCTTTGACAGCTTCTAGCTACCTGCTCCCTTACTTGCCTAGCTTCACCAAGTACCTGTAAGATCACAGAAGAGGAAAACTATACAAAGACATGGATCTATATTCATAAACAACTTAGGATCAGATTTAAGTTAACCATACAAATGTAACAAGCATCAATGATACAAAAGCATGGAGGAGAAACTCAAATAGTTTTTATTGATAAACAAGAAGATCCAGGAGGATTTACAACTGATGCTTCCTAACCCAGCATCAACCTCCCAGCAAAGAAGCCCCTCTTCACCTCCAACAAAGCATAGATCACCCAATACTCTGATGTTTGTCTCAAACCAACAACAATTCCTTACAATGTACAAAATTCCAGCCTCTGGATCTCTGGGATGAGGGATCCATATATAGATGTGTGTAAGGAGGATGAGTCAACTTGTGATTTGATTAGTGTCTTCTCTCTATCAGTTCTTTCTTCCACTTGGAGACTGAAGGCCTCTTACTCATCCTTGGTCGAATTCAGTGAGGCAAGTGTCATAGGAGAAGATTCTGAAAGCTTCCATTGTCTCTCCACCTCGCAGAATGACACTGCCATTTGTCATTTCTCGCCCAACGCACCCTCATAGTGCATTTAGGTGCGTTGCAACGCACCTAGCCAGTGTATTTAGGTGATATGCAACGCACTTAGCCAGTGGAGCAGCTGAAATGATCCTGTTTTGACTTATTCTGAGCAGTTTCTGGTGGAGAACTTCTGGGAGAAGCTGTAATTTGTTGACGTTGTTCCTTTAGGGGTTAGAACAACACTTTTAGGGACTTAGGAGCCCTTGTTTTATGGACATTTCATGCTTGGAGTTGTAAGGCACAAAAATGTGTATAACACTGTCTGTTCACATTGTGAAATTCTCTGGAGGGCTTAATTTCAATCTTTCAGCAACATCCTTTTAAAGATATGAGATGTCGTTACTGGAGACTGTTACCTTAATAATGAGGTCAAATGAATTCTTTACCTTCTGGATGTTGTTGATGGTGTCAAGCAGTGACGTTTTACCAATACCCCCCATGCCAATCATACCAATTCTTTGAACATTTCTATTTTGATCGATTAACAATCTTTCAACAAGCTCCCTCTATTCAAATCTCTTTGCGTCTGCAACAATACCAGTTTCGATGATCAAAAGCAGTATTTAGGTGCATGGAGTAGGGTCCCTGTATTGCTCCCTGCTAGGAAAGTCGAGTTGCACCCTTTGTGACTGGAGTTGAACAAGAATTTGGTTCCAATTTCTGATATCTTTGTTGATTATATAGTGGCGGAGGCACTTGGGATAACAACCAAGGTAGCTTTTGTGTTGCTGTTGAGCCTCGTATTGTTGGCCAATAGAATCAGAACTTACTCTTAGTGTCTCTGTCGTCTCCAACCAAGCCTTAACTGTTCTTTTAGGGCTCTATTGCGCTTGATGGAGCTCCATTTTTATATCATCTATTTCATTGCCCAGATCTCCGACATATTTTTTCCTCCGGGTAACAGTCCAAGGCAAACAAATGAGAACCTTCACCGGTGCAACAAATTTTTTTCAAGAGTCTAATCAAACCTTCGCTCAAGAGATTGGCTACACATGAAGCAACAATGCTTTCATGGGCCGTTGGCTTTATACAAGAATCACAAAGGGTGAGGTTTGGCAAACCAAAATAAACAAACAAGCCCCAAATCATACGGGCAGGGCAAGATTTAGATTTCTTTTCCACCTGCTAAAAATCAGCAACAAAATTAGGATTTTTCCTCTCACTTAAATTCGGCTAAGGCTATGTAGATGGGCTCTTGAAGTAAATGCATCACGAAGTAGGAAACCATTTATAATTCATTTATCTTGTGGTTTTTTATCACCTTGTTTCCACGTAATTTCGAGTTAAATTCGCACTGGAATACCTAGAAAGCAACTTGATTTGACGGCCATTAGTACTTAGCTGCTGTGAAACAACTTGGATTTATGCAAGGTACAACAGAGACCTCACAAAAAAAATCCAAAGATTTCCTACCTGATTCAAGGTTCCCGTCATGAACAAACCGTGGTTCAAACTATCCATCTGTGACAATAGACATGGAAAGTCATAGTATTATTGAATTTGTGTGTTGCTTCTTAATTCTCTTTATAGAATAAAAAGATCATTCATGAATATTTACTTTATGTCTGTTTCTTGTTGCCAGTCCGGAAATATTGACCATTATGTCGTTTATTTTGAGAATAATTTGTTGGGAACCTGTGTTAGATATGTGTTTATTTTTGCAGATTGATAGAGTCGAAACTCTAAACCCTTTTCAAGCCTACTGATCCTATTCAAAATTCTCCCATACCTATTTTTGTGTCACTTCTTTCCAGTGATATCGATGATCAATTGAGTTGTATTAGTTTGTCCGTATTGTAGAAAATTTTCAGTTTTATATAGTTAACATTATGCTTTTGCGATAAATTTTCGAGTGACATCCGCTCGCCACTACATCCCCGGCTACGGTTTCGAGGGTGGACGTCATCCTAACATGTACGATAGATGGGGTCAATCAGACATTACAAATGAGGTACCATAAACATGGATTTTGCATACATATCCTGGTGGATCTAGTTTGCCTGATAGTTAAATACCACTTGGTTAGAGCTCTGGTGCCATAAACTTGGGTTTAAGAGTGTTGGTAGACAATTTATTAAGGGATTGTCAATAAGCACATTCCTAATGAGTCAAAGCCTCAATAGGTTTTAGTGGACTATCTTTGTGTAATGTGGGTGTTGTGCGAATCGAACTAGTCTTCTACAGTTTCGAGCTCTCTTTCGTGTTCAAAGGCTTTGCGTTATTTTCTTGGCATTGTGGCCTTCACTAAAGATGGAATTCCTATGTCTATACCTGTAGCCAGGAGCAGAGTTTTCAAAGGGTGTTAATATAGAGTTTGGGGGAAGCAGATTGTTAGAATCTACCAACAAAAATTTGGTGAGTTTCTGATGTCTCCAGGACCGTGAAAATTCACGTTAAATTTGAAAAATGTTAGGTTATGGTTTTGCAATATTCTGAGAGAATTGTTGATAATGACTCAGATAAATTTTTTGATGAGCATGCTCTCTATGTGTTGGGTTTGTTAAGTGTGGATACCAATATTGATACACCTTTTAATTTGGATCTGAAACTCGCGTTTGATGAGTTTTTTTTAGATCTCCCTGCGAGCAAACTCTGGTTTAATTCGTGATTTTATTTCTTAACAAAAAATTATGGATATTGTGGGTAAATATAAAAATAACATCAAGGTTTCAATGTTAAATCAAGGTGGACATGTAATTACGTCAAATGGGGGAAAACATAAATAATCTCAATGCAATGTTGCGGGGTCGAGTTTTAATGCTTTGAATGCAATCCTGTAGAAGTAGACCAGTAGAAGTTAACCACAACTAAGTCAGAAATCAACCTATCTTTCCATTTCCACAAGTCCTCTGAGAAATGTCCTGACCCCGACTCCATATCGTCTATTTTTAAATAGTGAGGGGGTCGAAGTTCTATTGGAATTCAAAATGCGATCTCGTAGGGAATTTTGTTTAATAATCGATATAAAAACTCTATGTTTTCCTGTAAAATTTACGATGAAAATTTTCAGGAATTTAACTCTCTAAAATTTGCGAAATTGGAAGTATACCCTTACCAATACAAACCCAATGCACCTTCCCCGTTTAAAAAAACCCTACTTTCACTAGATATTGTAGGTATCCTTTTTTTCATAAACAATTTTTATACCCCTTTATTTTTTTTTATTAACTTTGAGCTCCATTTTCTACACCTGCTAATATAAAAACCCTTTACCTCCCTTTACATGTTCAATATATTATGTCATTTTTTCCTCAATATATATCTCCCAAGATGAATGTGCACGGTATGGTATTTCTCCCTATTGAAGCCCCTGTGTACTAAAATGTGCCCTATAAGTCAATTTATCTTATTGTTTTCATCCAAAAAGTGCTAAGATAAACAACAAATTCTATAATGATCCTTACTAGATCACTAGCTCTTACATACGAAGCCACAAACTCCTTGAGTGAAAGGTCACTAATGATGAACCAACTCCCCTTTGAAAATCAATGATGCATGCTCTCAACTTTTGCTCTTCTGTTACACTAAATAATCTAGATAATCTCCACCTCAGGTCTTCTAATGTGTTAGGCCCCTATACTACTAGTGTAACCCCTTATTGTTATTATTACAACCCACTTATTATATTGATGTACCCATGTAGTGCCCATATTGTTACTATTGTGCCCGATAGAAGACCACTATTGTTATTATTGTGCCCTTACATTATTATTTTTATGTCGGCTCTAGTTATGTTATGACCCCTTAGACTCCTATATATAGAAAGGAGGTCTTTTCATTTATATCATCCAAGAATTGTTCATTTATGTAATGTAAAGGAGGTTGCCCCCTCGAAGAGGCTCAATTGTAAGGCGTTGATCTATCTTTTCTATCTTTTCTTTAGCTGGTTTCATAACATAATGAACCATATTAACTAATATTTCCTCGGCTTCTTTAGCTAGCTTAATTGGTTGTGATTCCTTGCATTTTTCCATGGTTCCTACCATGTCCTCCTCAATTCCTTCATAAAATTTATATAGCTGATCTTGTAGGCATTATAAAAAATATTCCTTCGTGAATTGTTTCCAACAAATCTAGCTTGTAAATGTCATCAAAAATATTCCTCGGAATATTGCATGGACCACTCTTCTTATACTTGAGTTTGTTGTATGTTCCACTATTGAATCTATAATTCCTCATAGTATTCCAATACCGTCTATCCTTATTTTAAAATCTTCAATATCCTTCCAAAATATGTCCTGATCTTGTAGATATTGTATGCATATTTCTTTGTGAAATGTTCCAACAAATCTAGCTTCTAACTATTATAAAAATCTACCTTGAAATCTTACATGGACTAATTTTCTTATACTTGAGTTTGTTGTATGTTTTGCTATTGAATATGTATTTCCTCAAATATGCTAGTGAATATGATCTAGCCTTGTTTGAAAACCTTCCATATCCTTACAAAATCTACCCTCATATTATAGTTGTCATTACTCTGTTGTAACTTCCTTAAATTAGTCATGAATGTCATACATACTCTTAGTAAAATTGTCTACATCATTTCTCATTTTAATATATATTTCTAGCAAAATACCCAATTCCACAACGCCCTTTGGAAACCTTCATAAACTACCTAAAATGGACTTCTACCACTGGATCTATTCATTGAATTGTTTTAAGCAAGTTTAGAATGGGCTAAAGCCAAATTATATTAGCCTAGTTTGTCTCTGATCAAACTTCTCAACAAATTTCTAAGACTATGATTAACCACATCTAGTACCAATGACCTAGTTTCTCTCAAATCAAACTTCTCAATGGATTACGACTCTAGTTAACCACCTCATGTTTCATCTATCTATGCATGATACACTAAGTTATATTGCACATGAAACCCATCCTCTTCCAAAGAGTTCTCCAAAAATGTTTGAGGAATATCTCATTTCCATTTGAAGTGATACTCTTTGGTTGTCCATGTAACCTCACAACCTCTTTAGAAAACAACAAGGCGACATGAGTAGTGTCATTAGACATCTTGCATGGCGTGAAGATTAAAATTTTAGAAAATCTATCCACTATAGCCAACATTGAAGCTTCACCTCTCAATCTCTTGGGAACCCCAACAATAAAATTGGCACTTGTGTCTTCCCATGGATTCTTGGGTACTAGTAAAGTAATATATAAATCATTGTTTTAACTCCTTTTGGACAATTAACAAATTCTTGTAGTACTAAACAAACTCCTAAGTGACTTCTTTATTGATATTGAACCAAAAATATCTTTCATCCACTAAAGTTTTAAGTTATCTTATCCACTCCAAAGTGTCCACCTAAAACTCTTCTATATAGTGACCTTTTGATTCTCAAACAAAAATCCCTCTTAAATATGGAAATCTAATATGGTATCCTATACACGATTATTTACAAATTCTCCATGCCTCTGTAAAATCTATATCTTTTACCTACACATCCTTCATGTTATCCAAACCAAGTAACTTGATAACACCTCCACTCGTTTATGTATTGAGTAAACATAAATTCTCTTTGGCAACCAATACTATATACATCTCTTTATATATAAATCCTTATTATAAACCAAATACTTCTTCCCTGCATCATTCAAATTCTCGTTAAGGAATTCTATTGTCTTACCTTAGGCAAATTGATTCGACGTATCAAGAGATTCATTCGTACTCAACAGCTGAGAAGCACCTTGAATGTAGGTAGGGGTCCTACTTGCAACTAAATTATTTTTTCTGCAAAATGTTGCTCGTTCTCAAGATTTCAGTTTCCAGTGGGCCCTCATTTAATATATTCACATGGTGACCAGCACTCCAATTAAATGCTCCATGGTCAGATATTCATTGCTCTTCTACATTCAATTAAACACTCCGTGTTCAGATGTTCGTATCGCATCTACATTCAATTATGATCGAAATCAAAGTGGATTCTTGACAGATTCTGTAATCTCTTTGTACGTAACGGTTGTAAATAAACCTGAGTGTAGAGGGGATCCACTTGCTTACAATATACTTCATTTTCTTGGTTCTAGTTGAGGTCGTACTTCATAATTTATTTTTTTGTTTCAATTGATTTTTATGGAAGTGTTTATCTAGGTGGAGGAATTCTTTAGACGGTCAAAAGTGGCCGGAATCCGGGCAAAAAAATTTCAAAAAATCTTGCACCAGCAGTGTTTGAATCATGTTTTTGATGGTGGAAATGGATTCAACACCATTGAAAACCTCCTATGCAAAAAGAATTTGATAGTAGAATTGCTATGAAACCATCTCAAGAAAAGATAGAAAAGATAGATCAACGCCTTAGAATTCAGCCTCTTCGAGGGGGCAACCTCCTTTACATTACATAAATGAACAATTCTTGGATGATACAAATGAAAAGACCTCCTTTCTATATATAGGAGTCCAAGGGGTCATAACATAATCAGAGCCGACATAACAATAATAATGTAAGGGCACAATAATAACAATAGTGGGCTTCTATGGGGCATAATAGTAACAATATGGGCACTACATGGGTACATCAATATAATAAGTGGGTTGTACTAATAAAAATAAGGGGTTACACTAGTAGTATAGGGGCCTAACATGCCCCTCTCCTTCAAAAAGCGTTGTCCTCAACGCTTGAGTAGTTCTTGATGCTTCTGCATAAAATTCTTGTCCTCCCATGTGGAATCTTCAGCGGGTAAGTTCTTCCACTTGGTGAGATACTCCGAAATTGATCAATTTCGTAGCTGTCGGGTTCTTGTTTCTGTGACTGCTCCAAGTTCCAATATGATTTTTCCTTCCTCTTCAATTTTTGGCAATATTGTTTGAATTGGGATCTTTTGCAACTTTTGAATAAGTGGCCATACTTCTTTGTCCTTCTTCCATTCATCCCTTGCTTCGTTTATCCAATCTGGTTGGATAATAGAAATAACACAAAACAATGATTCCACATCCTAATCCTTGAAGGGTCTTCCCATTCGGTAAGGTCGTCATTTTTTAAATGCATGTAGTATTGCCAACATTTCCTTCTCATAAATAGCTTGCTTGAGATGTAGCAATAAAAATACCCAATCACCTACATCAAAACATTTTTCACTATGATGTTGATCTACCTGTTGTTTCATTTGATTTTGCACCAAAGTGGCATTATCTTTTAAAATTTGGAGAACTTGTTGTTGATGCTCGATGTGACCTTTCACTGCTTGAACCTTTTTCTTCTTGATATGTCCTTCTATCTTTAGAGATTGAGGAGTGGTAATTTCTTCCAATCCTTTACAAGATATGGTCGGATTCATTTCTTGATGCTCGATGTGATCTTTCACTTCTTGAACATTTTTCTTCTTGATATGTCCTTCTATCTTGATAGTTTGAGGAGTGGTAATTTCTACCAATGTCAAGATATGGTTGGATTCATTTCTTCTTTCTCGATGAGATCTTTCACTTCTTGCACCTTTTTCTTCTTGATATGTCCTTCTATCTTGAGAGTTTAAGGAGTGGTAATTCTTGCCAATGCTTTACAAGATATGGTCTGATTCATTTCTTCTTTCTCTGGGGTGGGGTCTGGCATATATCTTCTTCTTTTGATGTTTCTTGATCCTTTTATTCCTCCTCTTCATACTCTATGTAAAATAATTTCTTCTCAGTACACTTATGACCTTTAGTGCATTTTCTATCACAATTGTAACAAAGCCCTTTTTCTCTTTTTTCTTCCAATTGTTCTGGTGTAACCCTTGTAGGTTGTGGAAGGCTAGGAGAAACAACACTTCCATCTTTATAGTTGTGAGGGGTAGACTTCCTTGTTGCCATAATTTTACTTTCCGTTATGTAACAAAGCCCTTTTACTATTTCCAATTGTTGTGGTGTTGCTCTTTGTATCCTCATAATGTGCTATCATTTCCTCCGTGAAAATTGACCACGTAACAAGTTGTTTACGAGAACAAAGCCCTTTGTACCATAAAAATTGATCCGGTTCTAAATATGAAGATGCAATACATAACTTTTGTAACAGTGGTACACCATGTATATCAAAACATTGCTCCATCTGAAGTATCCAATTTAACGGATCCTTTCCATCAAACTTCCTCATCTTGCTTTTTCTTGATTTTATGAGCTCGATCTTGAAACGAATGTATCTCTATACTTTTGGATCTTTAAGTTTTGAAATTGTGACCCGCAGTAGCCCTCTGCATCCTCTTTCCAATGCCACAAGTCTAACCCAAATTGGATTCTCCAAGGAAGATTTATGCCAAATCGCCCACAGTGACCTGATTATAGACTAGTTCAGTAGAGCAAACTTGTACGACTTGCCACGTGTCACCGTTTCGACCTTTTTCTCTGAAAAATATCTACAAGAAACTACAGTCCATCCTCTTTCTGTTCCTTCTTACAAAATTTCAATCCGATGCTCATAGAGAAAGTTATGATGATTTTCCCCAGGTCACCTATTTGGAATGTAATTCAGGAGTCTACAAAAAGACCAAATTCCTCAGATCAGCGCGAACAGCTCTAAAGTTCGGACCCGAGGTTTAGCACGATTTCTTCTCAAATGGGTTTTGTTTGCAACTTCTGAAACGTCGTAGAAAACAAGTTATAGCGAAAATGCCACGATGACCTGTTTGGAGCAGCGAAACCCTAGAATCCAAAGCTCTGATACCAAATGATATGAAACCAGCTCAAGAAAAGATAGAAAAGATAGATCAACACCTTAGAATTCAGCCTCTTCGAGGGGGCAACCTCCTTTACATTACATAAATGAACAATTCTTGGATGATACAAATGAAAAGACCTCCTTTCTATATATAGGAGTCTAAGGGGTCATAACATAATTAGAGTCGACATAACAATAATAATGTAAGGGCACAATAATAACAATAGTGGGCTTCTATGGGGCACAATAGTAACAATATGGGCACTACATGGGTACATCAATATAATAAGTGGGTTGTACTAATAACAATAAGGGGTTACACTAGTAGTATAGGGGCCTAACAAGAATAATCCCCATAAGAAAATGTTACTAGTTCAAATCCCATTGGTAAAAACACAACCATGTTAAGGGTTGATGTGGCTTAGGGCAATTGTGATCTCGGTTGAATTTTAACACTTAGAAGCTCATGAATCTTGGTTACTCAAGTTATAGGATATGCTTACAAGTGATCTTAAGACTCACAATACCTAACAAACAAAAACATAAAATATTAATATAAAAAATGTGATTAAATATTTTTGAAATGAAAATAAGCAATGAGATATAGAAAGTAGAATTAAATTACATCTAATATGAAAGAATGGTAAATGTTAAACATATCATATTTTCATTTATGAAAGAGGTTTTATGAATTTATTTAGCAAGAAGAAGGTTAGGTTGCATAATTTTGAAAAATTCTTCATAAGTTATCAATCAAGAATAGAGGTAATAAAATATTCAAAGTTGTGCACAATATCTACCCCACCCAACGAATACCACCATTTATTTGTAAAATTTTAGAAGTAATAATCAAATGTTTACATGAAAAACAATATAATGGAAATAGCTTTAAGGGTTCCACTAACTATGGCATCTCTTGACTTATGCTCACTATTGGCCCTGTGGGGCATCTCATATCTTCGGTTTGACTTCAGGGACTAAGTAACTATGTTGCATATTACATTTCTTTTAAGGTTCTTTTAGGTAGGGTTTGTATATAACTACTACAAGGTGCAAAACTATATAGCTGATTTATAATATATGGTTGTTACAAAGTACAAGTTTTACAATTTGTATTTCTTTTTAGAATTAATTAATTTTTATTGTTTATATTCAATTTATTTATCTCATGACATTGTAATGTGTCACAATATGATATTTAATGCTAGTGAAAGGGTAATATAATATGACACATGTATGATTATATGTGATAGCAAAAAATAATTAAAAATATAATTCTTGAGATCTTATTTAGTACGTTTATATCTATTTTCACTTTACAGAATAATATTACAATGCATGTTAAATTGTTCTTAGAACATTAATTTTGCAACATTTTTAACAATAACTACCATATATTCAAAAATGATGTGAAGTAGAATATATGACTAAGTTACAACAACATTTTTAGACACTCATTATTTAAATTAAATTAAGTTTTGCCAAATCGCATATCTATATAGAATTGTAAACTAAATTATCCATTAATTATATGTGTGATTTTTGTTAAAACTTAGATTAGTTACAAAGTGTCAAGTTTGAATATATATGAGGCTATGAGAATCATCTCATATTCTAACTTTTAAATAATTGTTTATAGATTTTTATCATTAGTTAAACATGTTTTAAATGTCAAGTAAGTTGCTTCATCATTCTATACGTTTATTTCTTTATGTCATTTACTATGATAATCATTCTATATTTTAATGTTAGTGAAGGGTAAACATTGAAATAATTGTTTCTAAATTTTTATCATTAGTTAAACATGTTTTAAATGTCAAGTAAGTTGCTTCATCATTCTATATGTTTCTTTCTTTATGTCCTTTACGATGATAATCCTTGTATATTTTAATGCTAGTGAAGGGTAAGATAATATGACACATGAATGATTATATGTGATAGCAAAAAAAAAAGTAAAATTATAATTCTTGAGATCTTATTTAGTAAATTTAGATCTATTTTCATTCTTAAGGTTTTACAAAAGTATATATACAATGAATGTTAAATTGTTCTTGGAACATTGATTTTGCAACATATTTAACAACAACTACCATATATTCAAAGAATGTTGTGAAGTGGAATAGATGACAAAGTTACAACAACATTTTTAGACACTCATTATTAAAAATAAATAACCTTTAACTAAATCAGTTATCTTTATAGCATTTTACAATA
Source organism: Pinus tabuliformis (assembly GCA_031772625.1). Classification (NCBI taxonomy): domain Eukaryota; kingdom Viridiplantae; phylum Streptophyta; class Pinopsida; order Pinales; family Pinaceae; genus Pinus; species Pinus tabuliformis. Next base: position 842,079,916 of record CM062815.1, read on the forward strand.
AATTATCCATTAATTGTATCTGTGATGTTTGTTAAAACTTAGATTAATTAAGAAGTGTCAAGTTTGAATATATATGAAGCTATGAGAATCACGTCACATTCTAACTTTGAATTAATTGTTTCTAAATTTTTATCATTGGTTAAACATGTTTTAGATGTCAAGTAAGTTGCTTCATCATTCTATATTTTTCTTTCTTTATGTTATTTACTAAAAATTTCTTGTAGTCTAGTGCTTACACATGAATCTAGTCTTTGATTTGAATATTTATTACTTATAAAGGACAAATGTGAAATTGATTTTATTTATAGATATCTCTAGGTTATTATTTATGTTTTCAAAGATTTCAAAATCTCAATGACTAAGAAAAGGTCACGCAATATAATTTTCACATAAACAAATAAAAGAATTTCTCCTTTTAAATCAAAATATAAATTTCATTCCTTATATAAATGATATGTTATTATGAAATATCATATTTATATGGAAAATGAAAAACAAATAAATTTTTAGTACAAAGTTAAGTCTAATTTTTATTTTTTATTCAAGTAAGAAAGGATCTTTATATTAATCGAAATAAGAGTAATACATATTTTACAAGGTAAACCAAGCATCCTTGCGTTTACCCAAAATGTTCCTCAAGTCCTAACTAAAGCGGAAATGGCTTAAAACCATTAAAAATTTGGAACCATCGCCTTAAATTTGGAATCATCCCCTTAAACGGGAGAGAAGATTAACACAAATAAATCACATGCTATCGGAATTCTAAATAATTACATTTGCTACCAAGAAAATTGGCGGGTCCGCAATTTGGTGCAATGTCCTCCCACTGTTCTCTCCGAACCCCAATCACCGATCGTCCGGAGAACCAGTGATCAACGTTTAACTTTGAAATGAAAAAACTCATCATTTAATCACTGTGTCGCATATCCTCCGCTGCTCTCAACCTTTCCCATTTCTCCATATCTTTTTCCACCTAACAGAGACGGTCCTCAAATAGTTTTCCTGGGGGTAATAACTCCCAGACGTGCCGGGTGTCCCTTTCCTTATTAATCACTCCATTCGCCAAACGGTCTGCTACCATGTTAGCTTTTCTCTTCACATGGACAAAGCTTACAGTCTTTAAGGTTTACAGGTGGAAGTAAACAAGTTGAAAGACTTGTGAGAGCCTCAAGTGTTTCAACACTTTATCCGGTGATTACCATTGCAAATTTTCTTGGCCGCTCTAATAATCAGTTCCGAATCTGCTTCAATGATGATATTATATGAATCTGAATCCACCAATACTTCCAAGCATTGCTTTAGGGCCATGAGTTCTGCCATGTAATTAGTGGCCTTCCCCAAGTGGCCATGAAAGATCTTCTTTATTTGCCCCTGTTCATCTCTTATAACACCTCCAAAACTAGCTAACCCTGGGTTGCCCTTAGATGCTCCATCTATATTGACCTTTAAGAAACCATGAGGAAGAGGCTTCCAAATATTTATATCTGAATTTATTTGGCTCACTACCTTGATAATGCCCTATGGGTTTATGGATTGAAGATCCAAATGTAGTAGAATACTCACATCATGGGGTAGAGGAGGGTCCTTAGGAAGAGTCCTCAGCAAGCTACTGACTGTATCTTTAAGTTGCCTTAAAATTTGGTCAATTATGTGTTGGGGCTTCCTAGCTTTGTTCTTGAATATCCGACTGTTGCGTTCTTACCATACATTCCAGATGACAATGCCTAGAACCAGGGTCTAGGCTCTATTAATAATTTCGTTCCTCGAGAAGTTTTTCCTCCAATTCTTCAAAGTTTTGGAGATGCTGAGTCTTTCCCCATCAGTATACCTAAAGATTATTGCCACCTAGTCCCACACAATGGAGGTGAAAGGGTAGAGGTTAAGAAGGTGATCCATCGTCTCCTCTTGAGAGTTGCAAAGGTAGCATTTGGATGGTCCAGTGAAGCCTTTTTTCAAGAGATTCTCCCAAGTTAAGATTTTTCTTTGATGAACTAGCCAAATAAATAATTTTATTTTCATCCAGTGGGGGCTCTGCCAAATATTCTTCCAAACTTGATCAGGATTGGGATAGTTAAATCATGTTACTACATGTTTAGCTTCTTTGAGGTTAAAGTTTCCTTCAGTGTTCTTTCCCCATCTTAGTTGGTCAGGCAAGGAGGATACCAGAATCCTTCTATTCTCTAGTTCTTGTGTAAGAGAGTCTACCTGGGCTCTTAGAGAACTCTCTTCATTGTGGCCTAAATCCTTCCAAGTTCTCCATTTTTCATTTTTCCTTTCCTGGTTCCAGAAGTCTTTCACCATAAGTAGACCTTTGTTGTCTGTGTCATTCTTGAGAGCTGCTAATTCATCCTTATACAAGTTGTTTTCCTGCTAGCCAGTTGTCCTCCCAAAATTGTGCTAGATTCCTAGCTCGAATTTCCCAAAAACTATGTTTCTGAACAATAATTTTGTTTTCCGAGGAAAGGTTCCAAATATGGGAGCCCTTAATGTTCCCTAAAATTCTAATATGATCTTTCTCCTGCCAATTCTTGGCATATTTTTGTTTCCAAAGCTTAGCCCAGGGATTTTCTGATTCCTTGATCCATCTCCACCAGAGTTTGGCTCTCGAAACCTTGCTGATGGTTTCAAGATCATGAAGCCCCAAGCCACCGTGGCTCTTGGGTTTGTAGATTTTATCTCAGGCTACTAAAGCCCATTTATTTTTCACTTCTCCTTTGCCCCATATAAAGTCCCTTTGTATCCTCCTGATTTGTTGCATGACTCCTTTACAAGCAGGAAGAGTAGAGAACATGTATATGGGAATAGACTGTGTGAGCACAAGGCGCCCTGTGAAGTTTAAAGACCTGCAAGTCCATTTTCGGATCTTGTCCTGCATTTTATTTATAGTCGACTCCCACACTTCCTTTCTGAGAGGTTTATCTATGAGAGGTATGCCCAAATACTTGGAAGGTAGTTGGTCCCTTTGAAACCCAAGAATTCTGCTGATATTTCTTTGAATAGAAATATCAATGTTAAAGAAAAAAACTTTTGATTTGTTGAGGCTCACCTCTGTGCCAACAGCCATAGCAAAGTCATTCAAAATTTGTTTGATCGTTCTGGCTTCCCTGATTGTGGGTAAGCCCTGCAGCATTGTGTCGTCCACAAATTGCTGATGTGTGTTTGCCTCTCCATCCAAGGTGAGTTTGATGCCCTGGATTCTTCCTTCAACATTAGCTATTTTAATCACTGTACCAAGCCCTTCCATCATGAGAACAAAGAAGAAGGGTGAGAGCGGATCCCCTTGTCTGAGGCCTCTGGAGGGTGTGAAGAGTCTTGAAGGAGCACGATTAAGCAGGATGGAGAAACTAGTTGTGGTAAATAGTGACATAACCCATCTTATCCAATTTTGGTCGAAGCCATAGGCTTTTAGATCTGCCCTTATATAAGACCAGCTCATCTTATCATAATATTTCGCTAGATCTAATTGAATGATCATACCAGCTTGTTTGTTGTTTTTGAGCGAGTGTACCACCTCATGAGCTTGGATAATATTATTGAGGATTTGTCTTCCTTCCACATAGCATGTTTGCTCCTCTGAGATGAGAGCTGGTAAGAGTGGCTTGAGCTTGTTAGATATCACCTTGGAAATGATTTTATACACCACATTACATAGGGCTATGGGTCTGAAGGCATCTGGAGTCATGGCATTTTCCTTTTTTGGGATCAAAGCTATGAAGGATGTATTGAACGCCTTCAGAACCTTTTTGGATCTTCTTGAGTCTTCCACCACCTCAAGGATGTCCTGTTTGACTATTTTCCAACATGCTTTGAAGAAGTCTACATTAAAACCATCCAGGTCTGGAGCTTTTTGAAATAGATTTTCAATATGTTTAATTCAAATTATTTAACTAAGAAAGGAAACAAAAAATTCCTTTCAAAAATTGTGATTTTTCTTTTAGCTTTTTTAATAATATTTTTTTTAAAATATAATGAATAAATATATTTTCAAACCAACATCTACTTTTATAAATTCATTTTTATTAAGTACTTAAATCACTTTAAATTCTAAGTATATACTATATGAGGAGACAAGAGACATTAAAATTATAAAGTTTTCATGATAAAAAATAATATAAAACAAATTTCATATTTGAAAATTTAGGTGATATATATTTCACTCACCATTTACCATTTAAAAAATTAAATTAAATTAAATATATTTAATTTCATAAAACAATTAAGTTATCATTATATTAATTGTGTTTGGTTAATTCTTTTTACATAAAATAAAAATCTTATTATTTTAATTAAAAATAAAAATCTTATTATTTTAATTAAAAATAAAAATATTACATAACGACTTTAAACTTTTAATTCATAAAATTCATAAAATGATAAATTTACTCGCAACGGTCTTCCACTGCGCATATGTAAATATTTGTAAAATAACGAATTATATTGTTTCAGACCAACTGAGGTTAACCAATTTAGACTAAGTCAAGTCCTCATATAGGTAGATGTGTGTGCCTCTAATCCATCCTCTATTTCTAAGGATCATATTCGTATCCTCTATACCCCTCATGATAACTCTTACATGTCTATCTATTCCTCCCTCTACCTTCTTTATGATCCTGCTTGCTTGATGAATACACCATGTCCACTTCAATTGATAGTTAAGGAATTCCCTTGCTAAGATATGAGTCCTTTCATTTTCCCCGTAGTCCTTCAACCCTTTGATAATTATATTCATAGCCTTTCCGTGCTTATCCTGTTCTTCTTTTATTTTAATTTTGATTTGCTTCTCAATGATTCATTTTTTATTGTTTGATGACCCACTTACAACTTGCGACCATGATTTAGCCTCTTCTGTTCGTTCATTTAGTTGATTTTCTTTAATTTCCAATTCGACCAATGCTAACTAAATCTCCTTTATTTGTGTTGTGTCCTCTTCTTTTACCAATTCTAACTTCTCAAGGTTGATTACCCCTATCTGCTCTAATTCTTGTTTCAAGGCAAGCACTTCTTGTTGCCCTTTTTCAATTTTACCCTGCATGTTTGCGATTTGTTCCTTAAGAGATTTATTTCCCCTCTTTATTATGCCCTTTAACTTCAAAATTTCATTTACTTTGTTGCCTTCACACCACTTATTCGCTTCTAAACTTTCAACTCTCCTTTTCATGCTCATGAGCTCTTCCACATATAGTCTTGATGACCACATTATTGGTGTTGATGTGGGACTCTATAGGCCTTTGTTGACATGTTTATCTTCTTTTTTTGCTACAAAACCATTTATTTTTTTCATACTTGATTTGAGCCCCTTAATAGCTTCTCTTTTCCCTACACTAGTTATAGAGGCCTTGTTAGATATGCTGTTTACTTTTGGCAAGATCATTACACATTTTTTCTTAGGGGTTTTCCTTAGTTTTCGTATCTTCCTACACCTTAAATCCCCTTATATTGTTTTGCATTTACAAAAACCAATCTCTCATCTATGTTGTAGGTTCTCTTCTAAAGAGAATTTGTCATAGAAGAACCCCATGATCCTATTGAATCCTCCACTGTTATGGCAAGGTGAGGAAATGGAGGTTCATTAATGAGTTGAAAGTTGTGTTTCTAATAATATTTCCCACCTACTTGATTCACAAGGTTTAACAATGGAAGTGAACCCTTCACTTGAGATTGCAAACCACCGTTGTACCCTACCCCCCAGAGTAATCGAATAGTTTGCATCTTTGTTTCCTATTGTGTTAAGGAGTGGTATTTGTGTCTCCTCTCTGTTGAAATCCTCTCTCAACAATGGAAACCTTTCCTTTGAGCCCTCCTCCAGATTAACCATCATATTTGTTTTATTGTGTTTTGTTTTGGTTTTATATTGGTCACAATTAATGTTTTCCAGTTTAAATGAAATAAACACAACCCAAATCTGTTGGCTGGTTGGGGCCTGACCCAGGTTCGGAGTTAATTAGGCACACAAATCCCTATACTACTAGCCCTTTCGGCAACACTCCGAGGAGCATGGACTGAGGTCTCACCTGAAGTAGTATGGTGGGGGAGGGTGCTGGAACCGGGTTTCCGCACCCTTGAGATGTTTGAAGGTTTGATTTGGTCCAACTACTCATCCCTACGTGCAGGTTGCTTCGTGCACTTCCCTAGCCTTCGCGCCCTGATATACTTGCCTTCGTGCAACCCTAACCAAGGGTTGTGGGGCTTCCACACTGTTGGAGTAGCGCGTTGAACTATTTCCCTAAGTTGCACCTAAGATCTTACCTATCTTCCTACACTAGTTAGTTATCTTCGCGTAAATGGATGTCTTATGTTATATTTTGTTATACAGCATATTCATATGATTTCAGGAAAATATACACAGAAAGATGATAGAACTTCTCTTTATTGATGTTTCCAATGGTTACAGACTCGATCTGCCTTGCGCACTGAGCTGCGGTCTACTAGGCCTCTACACACTCAGCTGCAGAGCCTTTTCCTACTCTGCAACCCAAAAACACACTATACACTTTGACTCAATCTCTTAGACTCATCATGCTTCTATTCTTTCTATTAGCTATATGTTATCTTCTACACTTAGAGCCTCGCTCTATTTATACAATCCCATGGTCTGTGGACCATGGGTAGGTCTATTAAGTCGACATTACATTACAAAAACAAGGGCGGACAACCCTATGACTCTATTATGACTTCACACTCTGCACCCACAATTCGCAGAGCTTTTACAAAGGACTTGGTCAAAACATGCGATTTAAGCCCCAAAACATGCCTTGGGGGGATTCCATGCCCAACAGGCCCCTATCACAAACATCGTGACTCGCCCTCGAGTAACTTTGTCGGCGCGGAGATCTTCACGCGAAGTCCCTCCAACTCTGTCTGAATCGTTGCAAGGTCGGCAGTGCACTGAGTGACTGCCTACTGGATTTCTTGTACGCATTGTTCTAAGACTATGGTGTCAGAACTGCTTCCCTGCATCTGTTATTGCGTCCCCTACATTTGTGCGAGCTTGCCTTCAACTGTTGCCGTGATGGTGAAGCCCTTGTCAATCCAAGGCTGAACATGCACTTTCAAGACTGCTTCTTTGTGTCATGCTGCGTTCACCTATTCTTTCAGCGCTTTTGCCTGTTGCGTCCACGCAAGCCTCTGGGTGAGGGCCACCATCTGCGCGGTCCCTAAGCGCTGGATGTTGGGGTCCTCCTGCAGATTCGTGATGATCTCAATGACTCCTCCAACATTCTGGTGCAGTCCCTTACTGCACTGGCAATCTCTTCCAGCCCTAATGTAACAGCGATGGCGCGCTATTCTCTTACTTCCAGAGGGGTGGATAACTGCGCCTTCAACCGCAGCTTTGCGATCTAAAGGGTCAGCTCTACCTGAACCTTAGTCATTTCTTCTCGCAGCTCGTGCACCCTGCTGCTAACTTTTGGATGTGCACCTTTGCTGGTGTGTCTTCTAGGATGTTCAGCTCAGGGACACTTTGATAGGATTCTTCCAGTACCTATACCACCTGCCGATTCTGCAACACCACTTCGTCATGCTGCAAGGTCAACTACTCCCTGTTGATCTTTTTCTCACTTAGTACTTGTAGCACGTGACTTTTCCTAGCCCGTAGTTATGTAGTAATCCCATCCTACAAAACATATAACGTCTCTCACAGGAGTGTAGCCATGTTGATCCTGATACCCTTTAGTGTGCTAATTGTAGGCCTGTTAGCCTCATTTGTTGTCACGAGTTCCCCTTCCGAAAGCACTATTGTATTTGTCATTTGAGCAAGCAACATCTTCTCTGCTGTAGTTGTCCCTACTGTGAGGCTAGTCGAAAGGGTACCAGCCTGAGGAGTGCGCACCTGCAACTCCTGCAGCTGTGCTTTGAGAGACCCTAACACAATCTAATTCTCTTGCACAAAATTCTGGAGGGCCTCGGAGATGACATCGTAAACTGTCTCGCCGATGTCATGCAGATCACCTTCAGTAAGGGTGATCAGGTCAATAGACAACTTTGATGCCTTGACCTTCTTGCACAGCCCTGTCCGCTCGATCGGGCGCTAGTGCTTCAATAGTGTTGACGCGGTTCGTGGGTCTGCATCTCCCTCCTCTTGCTTTGCTTCCTGGCCATGCGAAGGTGACTTTTGTCCCTCGCACGCCTTCTCGGCTACCTCCTACGCTGCTGCTGCTGCTGCCTTTTTCTATTTTGTTGTTGTCTGTGCAGCATCCTGCGCCTCCTGTGCTCCTACTATCGCTGCCTCCTTCCTTCTCTTCTCTGCCAACTGTGTCATGCACAGTTTGGCCTCCTATTTCTTCTTTTATGCCACATACTTCTCCATTGCTGCGATGTCTGAGGTGCGCCACTCCGGCGGCCACGCCTCTAGTACATCAAAGATTGCATCGTTTGTGGCTACAAAGGGTAGCTTGCTCCATTTCTTAGCCGGGTCCTTGCGTGCTCTATTGTATATGTTGTGGAGGTCCACTTTAAACTCTGCAAAAATTGCAGGCTGTTGTAGACAGTGGGTGATAGCCGCAGCTTGCAGTTAATCCCCATTCTGAGGTTCATTTCCATGAACACCCAGAATATCTTACTGTCGTGGATCTGGTTTTCATCCTTTGTGGCCCATAGTGAAGCGTACTTCACGGTCTCTGACAGATCCCTGTCAATTATGGGGAACTAACTGTCATCCGACAATTCCCCTGACACGGGCACTATGGACAGCAGAAGCTATGCATAGTGGAATGTTTTTCTTGTTCTTGAGCCTCACAATAATTTTCCAGGAACTCCTTGCAGAGGAACTCGGACCAATTAAATTGGACCCCCTTCTCGCACTACTCAGCAAGTGCTACCACCGACGTAGGTACCTCGTCCGTGTGACACTTGCACATAACCTTGCTTTCTAGTATTTGGGTAGCCACTCTTACTGCTTTGTTATTGATGCTGGGTATGGTGCAGCCCCTTTTCTTCTTCTCTAGTTTATATTTCTTCTTCATGGCCTCCGCGATGGCCAAGTCACTGCTTTTCCCCTCCGAGATATCTTCGAGGTCCTCTCCTTTGCATGGAAGCTGGGTATTGCGGTGAATCAAGTGGTCTGTGATGGGGATGGGCTCCTCCAGCCATAAACACCCACCATGCACCAGGCAGAGTAGCTTTGTGATGACGAAAATTATTATTGGGGCGTAGTGAAAATGTGGCACCTAGAGCAGGTTTAGTAGTCTCACCTTTTCCACTCCATGCAACCACTTTCACAGCTCTAATTTGGTAACCCCTACCGCGTTGTTCTGCTTAGGCTTCATGAGTTGCGTTGTCCCTAGGTGAGGGAGCTTCTCATGGACAATGAGATCCCAATCTTCAAATTTCAAGCTAGGCACCCGTCCCAAGTTCGTGCCCTCAAAAATGATGTCGTCTGGGAGGAGCAAGGTTTGGAGAGAGCTCTTTCTCTCGTCAAGATCCTTGGGCACTTTAACCTTCCCCTTCCACGAGGGGATATAGGTGGGAAGCTTTGTTGGAGGGTGCACAAGCTCAATTTCTTCCTCCATGCCTTCGTCCTCTTCTTCTTCGATGATAAGGTCCTCCAAGTCTTCCTCCTCCTCGTCATTTTTTATGTTAACGGCTTTTCCTTTCTCCTCCATTGTTAGCTTTGTGCGTAGCGGGTTTCGTGGGGACACACGTACGGGAACCATTGACTGTTTGTCTTTCTTCGGCCTTGGTGTGCACGGTGATTTAGGGATTTCTGCCACAATCCTGGCACCTTAAGCGGCGTCCCCCACAGTTAGGGCCTACGCGGCCTCTTCGACGGTCATCTCTGTAATTTCCATAACTTCCTGAGATGTTGCCATCGTGTCCAACCAGAAATCTATCACTCCTGTACTCAGGGGCTCAATCAACGTTCTGCACAGGTTAAATAGGGCTCTGCTCAAGATATGCGGGGTATACAACAACCCAATTCCAAATGACCAAGTGTTGTTTGCTGGGTAGCCCTTTGTAATTTATAGTGCCTTTTGAATTTGAATTTGACAGTTCCCCCCAAATCCAGTTCATTAATGCTCTCTTGGCGACAAATTTTCCCAAATCTTGCCCATAAATCGCGTCTTAAATGCTTGCCGCCCACTCCATTTGGTCTCAATTCGAGCATCACATCATGAATAGTGACTGCAATTGTCATTTTTCTGGCCAACCCGTGTGGCAACGCAGCCCCCCTTGCATGGTAGCGGATCTTGTGACTCTTTGCTTCTGCCCGCAGCTCGAACAACGCGCAGCTCCCAGGCATAGTAGTTTATATTCCCGCGCCTCCTTTCAACTGCAAGGAGTGTTAAGACTGTACTTCCCATGCCTAGTCAGTGGTCACGACACCTGTATAGGATTTCATCCAGTCATCCATTACTTTTCCTGAAAAATACCCATCTTTTATTGTTACTGGCAGTGTCATGCACTTTATCATTTGCACTGTTCCACCATGGTTGATTCGTGTAGTAATATGGGGTCTAAGCCAAGGCATCAGGCTGATCAATTTACGGCAATAGTCCTCAAACTTGTCAGTGTGATTGTGCGCACCCTGTTTTATCACCCTAGTCTTCTTATCGAGAAAATCTTCCTTTATCTCGTCCTCCAGCTTCTTGACTTCCACTTCCACAAGAGTGCTTTTCTCCCTTAATCGCACCCTTTCTTTCCCAAGTTCTTGGAGCCTAAAACTACCCTGTTGGATTTCTTCCTTAGGTCCCAAGCGTTCTACTTCATTTGATTATGTGATTCCTTCTTCCAAGGCTCCGCGAATCATCGTATCGGCCGGTGCTTCCATGCATTGACTAGGCATTTCATGCTCTATGGGGATTACATCATTTTCTTCATACTCCAGCCTAGGAGGTGCTTGCATCGTCAGTTTCTTCGACGTGGTCCTATAAACCCATAGAACCGTTGGTATGCGTAGGTCCCAGTCAGTCCGCTACTCATTGTGGACCTTGTTCAGCGCTTCGCATATTTCGTTAAAGGCTTCTGTGTGGATAACCTTCTGCACATTTGGTCTTTCCATACTCCGTGGTTCCAAATAGAGGGGTCGTTCGCACCATGGCCTCGCCCGCACCTGCTTATTGAACATGTCTCCTAATGCAAAGACTGAGTGCATCCGCGTAGGTTTCGTACCATATGCTTGCAGCGATCTCAACAGGTGGGCGGGGGGACCATCTTGTCTGGCAATCTTGTCGGTTAATCACATCTGAGGCTTCCCAAACCATATGCGCATCATCTTCCTGCATTCGCGCCAATCCTCGAAGCTCCTTTGGTGCGTACCCCACCACCTTGCGGGGGTAGCACACAGTAGCCATTTCAAAGCTTCAAAATGTTGATGTTTCGACACTTCTCTTTCAAATCTGTTCAGGAAGTCATCCACCTCACTTAAGCCATCATACGTAGGCAGATCCCTTGCCTTCATCAATATGCAGTGCGGCAATCTCATCATCATGTTATTGTTTAGTGTGGTTACCTCGTGTAACTAGTTCTGCCTTTGTTCTATCTCTTTGTCAGAATCTGATGTGTAGGAGCTTTCGCGCTTCCATGATATTCGTCCATCCGCGGTTGGATTCACCTAGTCTTGTTCTCGCGCGGTTATCTTGTAGATGCAATCCAAATTGTCGTCATAGTCATAGTCACGCACTATCTCTATGTAGCGTGATCCTTCTGCAGGGTCCAAAGGTACAACTACGTGCCGAGACTTCTTCTCAAAAATCATCTTGTGCTTCTTCAGATTGATCACCCCATTCATGTAAGTGGCCCAATCTATTCCTAATAATGCCAGGTAGGGATTGTTGTCATCAACAATCTCTATTACCTCGAAATCTTCTAGCGTGCTTGCTCCATCGATATCCACTGTGATTCCCTGCAATCTCCCCATAGGTAGGATCTTTTGCTGGTTCACCATTCATAGTTGGATAGGAGACCATTGTAGCGTAGGCCTTCCCATGCGCTCCCATGTTTTCTTCGGCAGGACGTTCACGTCTGATCCTAGATCCATAATCACTTGGTCCATCTCATATTCTCCAATCTGTGTGTTCAATCTCATCTCCCTTCCCATGCACGTCGTGTTCTTCCTGAGCTTCCGAACTACGCGCGGTTCTCCTGGCGTGGTCCCAACGTATCTATTTATGAGTTCCTGTAGCCCCTTTACAGCCTTGTTGTCGTGCAACAACTTCATGCATGTTTCCAGGAACGTTTTGAGCATTTATGGGTCCATTTCCAAATCTGATTTGTCTTTACTTCCTGAAATGGAGGCATCAACGAGGATCTGCTTGGCTTTCATGAAGGTTTCCTTAGCGCACTCCAAATCAAACTCTGGTTCCTTCGTTGGAGCATTTCAAACCTAAGTACTTTCTTTAGGTTGTATGCCTTTTTCATCTCCTGTCGTAATTCCACTTTGGAGCACAATATTCACATTAGGGTCTTCCTCGCGCGGCTCAGACCTCATCAAATGCAGGTTCTGAGTTGGGGGAGGTTGGAGTGCTCCTTTATCGGGCAACCTCGCTATCAGGGTGGGACAATCCTTCGTCTCATGATCAAACAATGTACAATACAAGAATGATGGCCGCGTTGGATTTGTACAATCGTAGGCATAATGTCCTAGCCCTCTCCAATTGTAACATATCAGCTGTCTGCGACCTCTTCCTGGTCCTCCTCCACCTCGGCCTCGTCCGTGCCCCTAAAATCTGGTTCGCACCATCCCTACGTTCTGGTCAAGGGCCCTCATTTTAGCCTGAACTCTATAGGTAGGAGTCTGATCCATCATTAGCTCATAACTTCTACAGGTGCGCTCATCATGTCCCACTAATCTACAGAAATTACAAAACAACTGCTGTGAATTCTGCGTGTACTTTTGTAATAAATGGCAGTTATTTGTAGCATGCTTTCCTCCTATCTAACAAATCGTGCACCATAATGTAGGTGTTGTACTCGCTCTTGCTTGTGCCTTTGGTCTCAATGGCATTGGTCCTCCTTCTGCGAGGTAATTTTCGAACACCAAGCAGTGGTCCTTGTCATGTCCCTGACCCTTGCACTTTACGCACCATACCTCATCGGACACTTCTGGGCGAGCTATTCTGTCTTGTTTCAAAATCTACATCTCAAGGCACAAGCTTTTCAACTGCGCGGGAATTTGTTGAACTCCCAGGTTGGGATCCTATATCAGGGTCTCGTGCAATCTCATCGCGACCTCCAAGGCCTCGACCTGAGTTGTTAGCCTTTGTTGTGACAGCGCGTTCCTTAGATGCGGCGTTAACGATGCTACAAACCATTCATGGTGTTGTCCATCCGTCAATGTCATGTTAGCTTCACAAATTGTGCACTTCAGTCTCTGATCCAACTCCCAAGGGGTCTCGCCTAGTAGCATTGTGATTTCCTTGAATCTAATGATTGACTGTGCCTCTGAATTCAGCCTGCTAAATTCTTTGTTTAGCACAGTTTGAATATCTACGATCCCCGCATTCAGATTGTCATTGGAATGCTTAATGTACCAGGTCAGCGTGTGATCCTACAGAGCACTGACCAACGTTGCTTTCTTTATATTATCATCCATGACTCCCTGCGCTTCCCATACAGCTTTTATCACAAACCAAAACGGGTCTGGATCTTCATTCCCTACTCTCTTGAACACTGGCAACCTTATTGCGCTTGCCATATTGATTCGCGGTGGTGACGGAGATGGTATGGGCGAAGATGGGAGTGAAGATGGTGAAATTGGCGGTGGTGTGGGTGGGGGTGATATGCGTGGAATCCTTTGCCTTATCAAATTGATCACACTTCTCAGTGAAACCTTTGAGATCTCTTCTTCGCCCACTCACGGAGGTGAAACCAAGGGGCTAGTTTCTAGCTCTGTAATACCATTGTTTTTGTAGATTCTCCCACTTCACATAGCCCCAAACATCAATTTATTTTCATAACCCATTTTTCACACATTAGCATTTTAATCCAAGTGTTCAAAGATTTAACATACCGTTATGAAACCAGCTCAACAAAAGATAGAAAAGATAGATCAACGCCTTAGAATTCAGCCTCTTCGAGGGGGCAACCTCCTTTACATTACATAAATGAAAAATTCTTGGATGATACAAATGACAAAACCTCCTTTCTATATATAGGAGTCTAAGGAGTCACAATATAATCCAGCCGACCTAACAATAATAATATAAAGCCACAAAAATAACAATAGAGGGATTCTATGGGGCACAGAAATAACAACATGGGGTTAATAGGGGCACAACAATATAAATAAGGGTTATAACTACAATAGTAATGGGGTAATCACTAGTATTATAGGGACCCAACATGCCCCTCTCCTTCAAAAAAGTGTTGTCCTCAACGCTTGAGTAGTTCTGGATACTTCTGCATAAAATTCTCATCCTCCCATGTGGAATCTTCAGTGGATAAGTTCTTCCACTTGATAAGATACTTTGAAATTGATCGATTTCGTAGCTGTCGAGTTCTTGTTTCTATGACTGCTTCTGGTTCCAATATAATTTTTCCTTCCTCGTCAAGTTCTGGCAATATTGTTTGAACTGGGAGCTTGTCACCTATAACCTTCTTTAAACATGAAACATGGAAAACTGGGTGCAATCGAGAAGCTGCAGGAAGCTCCAATTTGTATGCCATAGTACCAATCTTTTGCAACACCTTGTACAGACCATAATACTTTGGTGATAATTTATTATCCTTCTTAGCTTGCTTTAGGGACATTTTCTTATATGGTTGTAGCCGTAGGAATACCCAATCACCTACATCAAAACTTCTTTCACTGCGATGTTGATATGCCTGTTGTTTCATTCTATTTTGTGCCAACACGAGGTTATCCTTTAAGAGTTGGAGGACTTGTTGTTGATGTTCGATGTGATGTTCCACTGCCTGAACCTTAGAATTTTCTCTTAAATATGATGTGATGGATGGTGGTTGATACCCATAAAGTGCCATAAATGGGGTCATTTTTGTTGCTGTATGGAAGGAAGTGTTATACCACCATTCAGCCAGAGGCAACCATTTGACCCATTGTGTCTGTTTATCAGATACAAAGCAACGAAGATATCCTTCCAAACATTTGTTTACTATCTCAGTTTTCCCATCAGATTGAGGATGATAAGATGAGCTATGAGCTAACTGAGTACCAAGACAAGAAAATAATTCTGTCCAAAAATTTCCAGTGAAAATGGGATCTCTGTCACTTACAATAATCTTTGGGTTTCCATGTAGCTTTTGAATTGTTTCCATAAATGCAGTAGAAACTGTACTGGCTTTAAATGGATGTGATAATGCACAAAAGTGTGCATACTTGGTAAGTCTGTCAACTACCACCATGATGACACTCTTTCCCTCAGACTTGGGTAAACCTGTGATAAAATCCATTGAAACCTCCTCCCAACGTTGGCTTGGAATGGATAAAGGTTGTAATAGACCCGGTGTCTTAATTGTTTCAACTTTATTTTGTTGGCAAACCAAACATTCCGCCACAAACTTTTGAATATCTGATTTAAGGCCATCCCAAAAAAATTCCTTCTTAACCCTGTGGTAAGTTTTTAAAAATCCTGAGTGCCCTCCTAAGGGAGAAGTGTGCAATTCCATAAGAATCTTTTGTTTTAGCTGGGAATTCTTACAGAGGTATAAGCGATCTTTGTACCATAACGAATCATTTTTCCAGCTAAATGTATCAGACGTACTGGAATCTTGTTGTAGCTTTCGAATAAGTGCCCACACTTCTTCATCATTCTTCCATTCCTCCCTTGCTTCGTTTATCCAATCTGGTTGGATAATAGAAATGGCGCACAACAATGCTTCCACATCCTCATCCTTTCTTGAGAGTGCATCTGCCACCACATTTTGCTTCCCTTTTTTGTAGATGATTTCAAAGTCATAACCCAACATCTTTGTGACCCACTTTTGTTGCTCTTCAGAGGATAATCTTTGTTCTAAAAAGTATTTAAGGCTATCATGATCCGTTTTTACCTTGAAGTGTCTTCCCATTAGGTAGGGTCGCCATTTCTTAAGTGCATGGAGTATTGCCAACATTTCCTTCTCATAAATAGCTTTGCTTAAAAACTTTCCCTTGATTGGACGACTTTCAAAAGCAATGGGTCTTTCATCTTGCATTAGAACAGCACCAATTCCATTTCCTGAAGCATCACATTCCACAATAAAGGTTTTTGTGAAGTCCGGTGTAGCTAAGACCGGTGCTTGGCACATTGCCTCTTTAAGATGTTCAAAGGCCTTTGTTGCTTCCGGAGTCCATGAAAATGCATCTTTCTTCAATAATGTTGTTAGAGGTGCTGCTATTCTCCCATAATTCTTAACAAACTTGCGATAATACCCTGTCAACCCAAGAAATCCTCGCAGATGCTTTATGGATGTGGGGATTTTCCATTCCTTAATGGCTTTAATTTTGCTAGGGTCTACCTTAACTCCTTCATGAGATACAATATGACCCAAATATTCCACCTCCTGGACTCCAAAGAAACATTTGGATCTTTTTGCATATAATTGTTTCTCCTCCAATAGTTGTAGCACCTTGTCAACATGTTCAACATGATCCTTCCAAGACTTGTTGTAGATTAGTATATCATCAAAAAATACTAACACAAATTTTCTAAGGAATGGTTTGAAAATTGAATTCATCAAACCTTGAAATGTTGAAGGTGCATTGGTAAGGCCAAAAGGCATGACCAAAAATTCATAATGACCCTCATGAGTTCTAAATGCCGTTTTCGGAATGTCTTCAATCTTCATTCTGATTTGATGATATCTCGAACGAAGATCCAACTTGGTGAAGTAAATTGATCCATGCAATTCATCCAGTAATTCATCAATGACAGGAATGGGGAACTTATCTTTAATAGTGAGCTTGTTGAGCTCCCTATAATCCGGACACATGCGCCATGATCCATCCTTCTTGTGCACCAATACTACTGGAGCAGAGAAAGAACTTTGACTTGGTTGAATTATACCAGCCTCTAGCATTTCTGCAACCATACGTTCAATTTCACTTTTTTGGACATAGGGATATCTGTACGGCCTGATGTTTGGAGGAACACTTCCTGGAATCAGATGAATAGCATGATCATGATCACGCATAGGTGGGAGACCTTTGGGAGTCTCAAATACCTTGGAATGATTGTCCAGGACTTTTTGGAGATCTGGAGAAATAGATGATTCCAATGTGGAAACATCTAGCGAACATAATTGTGCAATTACACCTCTTTGCTCCTTTTTTAGAAGCTTTGTCATACCATTAGAGCTGATTATCTTTCCTGGTTTCCCTGCAATACCCCTTAATTCAACTTCCTTTCCTTCCGTAGAAAATTTGATGAAAAGTTCTTGAAAATTAAAAGCTATTGTACCCAAGGATTGTAGCCATTGGACTCCTAGTACAACATCAGCACCTCCCATTGGAATGGAAAGCATTGGGCTAGTCAATACATATTCTCCCATGGATAGCTTGATATTATGGCACCTTCCAGAGAAAATTATTGTTCCTCCATTTGCAATCATCACTTGACACTCTGGTGCTGGATATAGGAAGCAATTCAATTCTTTTGCTACCCTACAATGAATAAAATTGTGGGTGCTTCCTGAATCAATCAACACTATTACCTTTTTCTTCTTGATTTGTCCTTCTATCTTGATGGTTTGAGGAGTGGTAATTCCCGCCAATGCATTACAAGATATGGTCGGATTTATTTGTTCTTCATCTAGGCTTTGTTCCTGGAGTATATCTTCTTCTTTTGACCTTTCTTGCTCCTTTTCTTCTTCCTCTTCACAATCTATGTAGAATAATTTCTTCTCAGCACACTTATGACCTTTAGTGTATTTTCTATCACAACTGTAACAAAGCCCTTTTGCTCTTTTTTCTTCCAATTGTTGTGGTGTCAACCTTATAGGTTGTGGAAGACTAGGGGCAACAACACTTCCGTCTTTATAGTTGTGAGTGGTATGCTTCCTGGTTGCCATAATTTTGCTTTCCATTTTTCTTGCTAACCTGAATGCCTTCTCTAATGAATCAGGTTCCCAAAGGCGAACATCATGTTGGATATTATCCTTTAAAGACCCTATGAACACATCAATCCTATGCTCCTCTGGAATATCTTTTACCCTTATGTTCAATTTTTGGAACTCCTCAATGTGCTCCATTACTGAACCCTTTTGTTTGAGACTTATCAATTGGCTAAAAAAAGTGTTGCTTTTTGTATCTTCATAATGTGCTATCAATTCTTCCGTAAAAATTGCCCAAGTGATAAATTTTTTACGAGAGCAAAGCCATTGATACCATACAAACTGATTTGGTTCCAAATATACAGTTTCCATACGTACCTTTTGTGTGTTTTGCACATTATTGAGATCGAAGAATTGCTCCATCTGTAATATCCATGTGGCGGGATCCTTGCCATCAAACTTCCTCATATCGATTTTTGGAATATGGTGGGTCTTCGATCCAACATTAGAGTCTATGGAATCATGATTAACATTACTTTTGTTCACATCATGAGTTTCCTTTACAACCTTTTCACCATTAGTAAGTATTTCTTGTAGAAAATTTGTCAAATCTGTCTTCAAATCTGCCATGTCTCTCTTCAAATCTGTCTTCGAATCATCCATCTTAGCTTCCATACCCTTTATCTTAGATTCCACACCATTTATATTTGATTCCACGCCATTTATCTTAGATTCCACGCCATTTATCTTAGCTTCTGTTAGCTTTTGTGAGCGTGACATTTGTTGCACTTGTTCTTGTAAATTTGATATATCATGTAGCATTTCTTCCTCTTCTTCATGAGTCATGCTAGAGCTTTCAGGTTCCTTACTAGGTGTTTGCATTTTCTTTCCTCGTGGCATCAGTTATCGATAATAATGCTTTACTATGCCCTTTGAATTCTGTTAAACCAAGCTTACACAAAAATTTAAAAAAAACTACACACCTTTTTTCACTTTATAGAAGCCTGATATTGAACCTGATGTATCTCTGTAATTTCGGATCATCCAGTTCTGAAATTGCGACCTGTAGTAGCCTTCTATGTCCTCTTTCCAATGCCACAAGTCTGACCCAAATTGGATTCTCCAAGAAAGAGTTATGTGAAATCTCCCACAGTGACTTGCTTTTAGACTAGTTCAGTAGAGTGAACTTGTACGACATGCCACGAGTCACTGTTTCAACCTTTGGATCTAGAACATACATACAAGAAACTACAGTCCGTCCTATTTTTTTACCTTCTTACGAAATTTCAATCCAATCCCCATAGAGAAAGTTATGACGATTTTCCCCAGGTCACCTGTTTTGAATGTAATTCCGGAGTCTACAAAAAGACCAACTTCCTCAGATCATATCTCCGCAAATATCATGCGAAAATCTCTGAAATTCAGATCCAAGGTTCAGCGCGATTTCTTCTCAAATGGGTTTTTTTTTAGACTTCTGAAACGTCACAGAAAAAAATTTATAGCGAAAATTCCACGATGACCTGTTTGGAGCAGCGAAACCCTAGAATCCAAAGCTCTGATACCAAATGTTATGAAACCAGCTCAAGAAAAGATAGAAAAGATAGATCAACGCCTTATAATTCAACCTCTTCGAGGGGGAAACCTCCTTTAAATTACATAAATGAAAAATTCTTGGATGATACAAATGACAAAACCTCCTTTCTATATATAGGAGTCGAAGGAGTCACAATATAATCCAGCCGACCTAACAATAATAATATAAAGCCACAAAAATAACAATAGAGGGATTCTATGGGGCATAGAAATAACAACATGGGGGTAATAGGGCCACAACAATATAAATAAGGGGTATAAATGCAATATTAATGGGGTAATCACTATATTATAGGGACCCAACACATACTCACCTCGCGGCCCTTTGAGGAAGCGACGTTCTACCTCGCTATAGCTAACTGAAGTATCTACCGCGAACTCGGTGATGAATCCTCCTATAATTCGATCGAGTTGGTGATCAACAACATGTGCAATCTTATCCTTCTACTCTTCTAATCTGTGCACCAATTCTGGAGTCCACACAATAGGTCTGTCGAGCTTACACCTTCCTTGGCTATCTGCTAGCTTCACGATCCACTTGTATAGCTCAGTAGGGAAAGATGCGAAGAACATTTTGTGGATCTTTGTGTATAAGTAGCATTCTAACCACTCTTCCTTTGATATTCATGGATTCCTATTTTCCTGTGCCGCGAACTCGTGAATCTTTTTATCCAACCAATCTTCAATTCCTTTCTTCATTGGAATCCAGTGATACGACATCAGACATCTCTATGCAAATCTCGGTCCTGGAAACAGATCCATTTGTTGGCTGGTTGGGCCCTGACCCAAGTTCAGAGTTAATTATCCAAAAAAATCCTTATACTGTTAGCCCTTTCGAAAACAGTCCATGGAGCGCGGACTGAGGTCTCACCCGAAGTAATATGGGGGGGTGCTGGAACTAGGTTTCCGCACCCTTAAGATGTCTGAAGATTTGATTCAGTCAAACTTCTCGTCCCTGCGTGTAGGTTGCTTCACGCACTTCCCTTCCCTTCGCACCTTGATATACTTGCCTTCACGCAGCCCTAACCAGGGGTTGTGGGGCTTCAGTGCTGCTGGAGCAGCGCTCTGCACTATTTCCCTAAGTTGCACCTGAGATCTTACCTATCTTCTTACACCAGTTATTTATCTTCTCATAAATGGATGCCTTACTTTATATTTCATTATACAGCATATTCAAATTAGTTCACGCAACAAATAAACAGTGCACTTGCAATTTATACCCAATAATACATTAAACAGGAAAAGATACACAAAAATATGATAAAACTTCTCTTTATTGATGTTTCCAGTGGTTACAGACTCGACCTACCCTACGCACTCAGCTGCGTACTGCTAGGCCCCTGTGCACTCAGCTACAGATCCTTCTCCTACTTTATGACCCAAAGACACACTTTACACTTCAACTCATTCTCTTAGACTCATCATGCTTCTATTCTTTATATTAGCTATATGCTATCTTCTACACTTAGAGCTTTGCTCTATTTATACAATCCCATGGTCCATGGACCATGGGTAGGTTTATCAAGCTCACATTACATTACAAAAACAAGGGTGGACAACCCAATGACTCTATTATGATTTCGCGCTCTACACCCACAATTCGCGGAGCTTTTACAAAGGACTTGGTCAAAACTTGGGCTTTAAGCACCAAAACATGCCTTGGGGGGATTCCATGCCCAACAAAATCATAAGAGGCATAAAATAAAGGAGAAAACCACCCTTGCAATCTTTTGATCCCTTTGAGGTTTCTGACACAAGCACCGAAACCCCTATTCTATGTTGCTCGGTCACTGCACTATTATGGATGCTCTGTCGCTACAGGCTCCCACTGAGCTCTCCCTTGGTCATTGCACTGTGCTCGGTGGCTACAGGAACTCTTTTGACACAATAAGTTGGTCTGTGTCATTGTTGGTCACTAGTCGCAGGAAAAGACGCATGGTCCCATTGAACTCTCCCCACTGTTCTGTTGTTGGTCTACTTAGTCGTTGTAGGCTGCTCACTACTACTGCTTACTCTATTGGGTTCCCTACTGGTTTGATTGGTCATTGTAGGCTACAGGCTGCTCCTGCTTGCTTGGTCATTTCTCATTGTCCATAACTTTCTCCACTACTCGTTGGTCTCCTCAGTCGCTCGTTGATCTGCTCGGTCACTCCAACTGAGTTCTTTTGACTTGGCCTGCATTTGGATTCTTCCACAATGGAAAAACTACTCACACCCTATCCGGCTTTAAAAAAATACCTCTTTTCTTTCTCAGCAATGCGAACCGCTAGATCACGAAGGATTTTGTGTATTTTAACAAAGGAAACCCTTCCAACGTGATCCACTCGAACCACCACAATCAAGAAACGATTCCTTAGGTGGTCAAGATAAATGTGGCCAATATGATGTAAATAGTTGTCTCCACTATGTTTAACCATACTTTCTGCTATCCATATGTCTATGAGCTCTTCACAATTGATTACTTTTCCTTTATGATAAGTTGTTAATCTCTTGAGTGAAGGTCTGATCAGACTCTTGAAAAAAATTGTTGCACCGGTGAAGGTTCTCATTTGTTTGCCTCAGACTGTTACCCAGATGAAAAAATATGTCAGAGATCTGGGCAATGAAATAGATGATATAAAAATGGAGCTCAATCAAGTGTAACAGTGCCCTAAAAGAACAGTTAAGGCTTGGTTGGAGACGACAGAGACACTAAGAGTAAGTTCTGATTCTATTGGCCAACAATACGAGGCTCACCAGCAACACAAAAGCTACCTTGGCTGTTATCCCAAGTGCCTTTGCTGCTATATAATCAACACATATCAGAAATAGTTGTCTCCACTATGTTTAACCATACTTAGCTCAAGAGAATCCAATTGTTGCTTTTTGTATTCTCTTGGCCAATATCATGTAAATAGTTGTCTCCACTACGTTTAACCATACTTTCTGCTATCCATATGTCTATAAGCTCTTCACAATTGATTACTTTGTCTTTATGATAAGCTACCAATCTCTTGAGCAAAGGTCTGATCAGACTCTTGAAAAAATTTGTTGCACCAGTGAAGGTTCTCATTTGTTTGCCTCGGACTGTTACCCAGATGAAAAAATATGTCGGAGATATGGGCAATGAAATAGATGATATAAAAATGGAGCTCCATAAAGCGCAAGAGAGCCCTAAAAGAACAGTTAAGGCTTGGTTGGAGACGACAAAGACACTAAGAGTAAGATCTGATTCTATTGGCCAACAATACTACGTTTAAATAGTACACTTAACCATACCACGTTTAACAAATATCATGATCAGACCTTCGCTCACGAGAATCCAATTGTTTCTTTTTGTATCCTCACAATGTGCTGTAAATTCTTCCGTAAAAATTGCCCAAGTGATAATTTGTTTACGAGAGCAAAGCCATTGATACCATACAAATTGATTTGGTTCCAAACATAAAGTTGCAATACGTACCTTTTGTGTGTTTTGCACATTATTGAGATTGAAAAATTGCTCCATCTGTAATATCCATGTTGTGGGATCCTTGCCATCAAACTTCCTCAAATTGATTTTTGGAATATGGTGGGTCTTCGATCCAACATTAGAGTCTGTGAAATCATGATTAACATTTATTTTGTTCGCATCATGAGTTTCCTTTACTACCCTTTCACCATTAGTAAGTATTTCTTGTAGAAAATTTGTCAAATCTGTCTTCAAATCTACCATGCCTGTCTTCAAATCTATCCTCAAATCATCCATCTTAGCTTTCATGCCATTCATCTTAGCTTCCATTCCCTTTATCTTAGATTCCACGCCATTTATCTTAGCTTCTGTTAGATTTTGTCAGAGTGACATTTGTTGCACTTGGTCTTGTAATTTTGATATATCATGTAGCATTTCTTCCTCTTCTTCATGAGTCATGCTAGAGCTTTCAAGTTGCTTACTAGGTATTTGCATTTTCTTTCCTCGGAGCATCAGTTACCGATAATAATGCTCTACTATGCCCTTTGAATTCCTTCAAAATAAATTTTCAAACCAAGCTTAAGAAAAAATTTAAAAAAATCTACACACCTTTTTTCACTTTGTAGGAGCTCGATATAGCCTCTGATGTATCTCTGTAACTTCGGATCATCCAGTTCTAAAATTGCAACCTGCAGTAGCCCTCTATGTCCTCTTTCCAATGCCACTAGTCTGATCCAAATTGGATTCTCTAAGGAAAAGTTATGCCAAATCTCCCACAGTGACCTGATTATAGACTAGTTCAGTAGAGCGAACTTGTACGATGTGCCACGTGTCCCTGTTTCGACCTTTGGCTCTGAAAAATATATACAAGAAACTACAATCCGTCCTCTTTTTGTACCTTCTTATGAGATTTCAATCCGATGCTCAGAGAAAAAGTTATGATGATTTTCCCCAGGTACCTATTTGGAATGTAATTTAGGAGTTTGCAAAAACACCAACTTCCTCAGATCATATCTCCGCAAATATAGCGCTAAAAGCTCTGAAATTCAGACCCGAGGTTCAGTGCGATCTTGTCTCAAATGGGTTTTTTTTTTCGCTTCTGAAATGTCGCAGAAAAAAGGTTATAGCAAAAATTCCACAATGACCTATTTGGAGCAGCGAAACCCTAGAATCCAAAGCTCTGATTCCAAATGTTATGAAACCAGCTCACAAATAGATAAAAAAGATAGATCAATGCCTTAGAATTCAGCCTCTTCGAGGGGGAAACCTCCTTTACATTACACAAATGAATGATTCTTTGATGATTCAAATGACAAAACCTCCTTTCTATATATAGGAGTTTAAGGAGCCACAATATAACTCAGCCGACCTAACAATAATAATATAAAGGCACAAAAATAACAATGGAGAGATTCTATGGGGCACAGTAATAATAATATGGGGACAATAGGGGCACAACAATATTAATAAGGGATACAACTACAATAGTAATGGGGTAATCACTAGTATTATAGGGACCTAACAACGGTCCATACAATCATAAGAGGTGGAAAATAAAGGAGAAAACCACCCCTACAATCTTTGGGTCCCTTTGAGCGTTCTGACATAAACACCAAAACCCCTATTCTCTGTTGCTCGGTTGCTGCACTATTCTGGATGCTCGGTCGCTATAGGCTCCCACTGATTTCTCCCTCAATCGTTGCACTGTGCTTGGTGGCTATAGGAACTCTTCTAACACAATAAGTTGGTCTTGGTCGTTGTTGGTCACTAGTCGCAAGAAAAGGTGCATGGTCCCATTGAACTCTCCCCATTGTTCTGGCTATTGACCTACTCGTTCGTTGCATGATGCTCACTGCTCCTGCCTACTCTATCAAGTTCCCCACTGGCTTGATCGGTTGCTGCAGGCTGCAGCCTACCTTCTTGGTCATTGCTCGTTGCTCATAATTCTCCCCACTACTCGTTGGTCTGCTCGGTGACTCGTTGATCTGCTCGGTCACTCTGACTGAGTTCTTTTGACTTGGACTACATTTTGATTCTTCCACAAAGGAAAAACTACTCACACCCTATCCAGCTTTAAAAAATACCTCTTTTTTCTCAGTAATTCGACCCGCTAGATCACGAAGGATTTCATGTATTTTAACAAAAGAAACCCTTCCAACGTGATCCACTCGAAACACCTCAATCAAGCAACGATTCCTTAGGTGGTCAAGATAATTGTGGCCAATATCATGGAAATAGTTGTCTCCACTATTAACAATACTTTCTGCTATCCATATGTCTATGAGCTATTCACAATTGATTACTTTGTTTTTGGGATAAGCTGCTAAAGATAGAAAGAAAATCTTCAGATCCAAGTTCAAAACATCGTAACTCCATTTGAGACGTTTAAATAGTTCTTTGTCCACCGTAGGGTGAAACTCATAAAATGCCTTAGGAACGTTTCGTATATTTCTAAAGAAACCTCCCATTAATATCAATTAGTATGGTGTGAAAATGTAGCAACGATTACAGTTATGGTCACGGGAAAACCCTTGCACTCCTTTGTGATTCTCCTGGAAACTGGCTCTATTTCATATGGAGCATATCCATTTTGAATTCCAAATTCTCTACTACGAAACAACTCCCAACCCTCCTCTTCCACGAGTGGTTCCACTAATATTCTCTCTTGCACATTCACTCTCGTACACAATTCGTCATCCTGAGTGGTGAGAACAATTTTAGAACCTTTATCCTTCAAGGACACTCCTAGATTTTGAAGCTCATCACTCGTCCATGAATCAACCATCCACATATCATCTAATATAAGAAGATATTTTTTATTCTTTAAAAAAATTCACAGCCCATCCATTCGCATTACGGAATTTGTCTGGAAGGCTTAATTTCAATCTTTCAGCAACATCCTTTTACAGATATGAGATGTCGTTATTGGAGACTATTACCTTAATAATGAGGTCAAATGAATTCTTTACCTTCTGGATGTTGTTGATGGTTTCAAGTAGTGACGTTTCACCCATACCCCCCATGCCAATCATACCAATTCTTTGAATGTTTCTATTTTGATCGGTTAACAATCTTTCAACAAGCTCCCTCTGTTCAATCGCTTTGCATCTGCAACAATACCAGTTTCGATGATCAGAAGTGGTATCTAGGTGCATGGAGTAGGGTCCCTGTACTGCTCACTACTAGGAAAGTCAGGTTGCACCCTCTGTGAGTGGAGTTGAACAAGAATTTGGTTCCAATTTCTGATATCTTTGTTGATTATATAGATGCAGAGGCACTTGGGATAACAGCCAAGGTAGCTTTTGTGTTGCTTGTGAGCCTCGTATTGTCAGCCAATAGAATCAGAACTTACTCTTAGTGTCTCTGTCATCTCCAACCAAGCCTTAACTATTCTTTTAGGGCTCTGTTGCGCTTGATTGAGCTCCATTTTTATATCATCTATTTCATTGCCTAGATCTCTGACATATTTTTTCATCTAGGTAATAGTTCGAGGCAACCAAATGAGAACCTTCACCGGTGCAACAAATTTTTTCAAGATTCTGATCAGACCTTCACTCAAGAGATTGGCTACACATGAAGCAACAATACTTTCACAGGCCATTGGCTTTATATGAGAATCACAAAGGGTGAGGTTTGGCAAACCAAAATAAATGAACAAGCCCCAAATCATACAAACAGGGCAAGATTTAGATTTCTCTTCCACCCGCTAAAAATCAGCAACAAAATTAGGATTTTTCCTCTCGCTTAAATTCAGCTAAGGCTATGTAGATGGGCTCTCGAAGTGAATGCATCACGAAGTAGGAAACCATTTATAATTCATTTATCTTGTGGTTTTTTATCACCTTGTTTCCATGTAATTTCGAGATAAATTCGCACTGGAATACCTGGAAAACAACTTGATTTAACAACCATTAGTACTTAGTTGTTGTGAACCAACTTGGATTTACGCAAGGTACAACAGAGACCTCACAAAAAAAATCCAATGATTTCCTACCTGATTCAAGGTTCCTGTCATGAACAAATCGTGGTTCAAACTATCCATCTGCGACAATAGACATGGAAAGTCGTAGTATTATTTAATTTGTGTGTTGCTTCTTAATTCTCTTTATAGAATAAAAAGATCATTCATGAATATTGAATTTATGTCTATTTTGTTATTGCCAGTTGGGAAATATTGACCATTATGTTGTTTATTTTGAGAATAATTCGTTGGGAACTTGTGTTAAATATGTATTTTTTTTTTGCAGATTGATGGAGTCAAAAATCTAAACCCTATTGATGCCTATTGGTCCTATTCAAAATTACCCCATACCTATTTTTATGTCACTTCTTTCCAATGATATCGATGATCAATTAAGTTGTATTAGTTTGTCCGTATTGTAGAAAATTTTCAGTTTTATATAGTTAACATTATGCTTTTGCGATAAATTTTCAAGTGACATTCGCCCGCCACTACATCCTTGGCTACGGTTTTGAGGTTGGACGTCATCCTAACATGTACGATAGATGGGGCTGATCAGACATTACAAACGAGGTACCATAAATTTGGATTTTGCGTACATATCCTGGTGGATCTAGTTTGCTTGAGAGTTAAATACCACTTGCTTAGAGCTCTGGTGCCATAAACATGGGTTTAAGAGTGTTGGTAGATAATTTATTAAGGGATTCTCAATAAGAACATTCCTAATCAGTCAAAGCCTCAATAGGTTTTAGTGGACTATCTTTGTGCAATGTGGGCGTTGTGTGAATCAAACTAGTCTTCTGCAGTTTCTAGCTCTCTTTCGTGTTCAAAGGCTTTGTGTTATTTTCTTGGCGTTGTGACCTTCACTGAAGTTGGCTCTCATCAAGATCCTTGGGCACTTTAGCCTTCCCCTTCCACGATGGGATATAGGCAGGCAGCTTTGTTGGAGGGTGCACAGGCTCAATTTCTTCCTCCATGCCTTTGTCCTCATCTTCTTTGATGATAAGGTCCTCCAGGTCTTCCTCCTCCTCGTCGGCTTCTATGTTAACGGCTTTTCCTTTCTCCTCCATTGTTAGACTGGTGTGCAGCAGGTTTCGTGGGGACACACGTATGGGAATCATTGACTGTTTGTCTTTCTTTGGCCTCGGTGTGTGCAGTGATTTAAGAATTTCTACCACAATCTCGACGCCTTCAGGGGTGTCCCCCACAGTTAGGGCCTACGTGGCCTCTTCGGTGGTCATCTCTATAATTTCCATAACTTCCTCAAATGCTTCCATCATGTCCAACCAAAAATCTATCACTCGCGTACTCAGGGGCTTAATAAACGTTCTGCACAGGTCAAACAAAGCTCTACTCAGGATACGCGTGGTATACAACAACTCAATTTTCAAATGACCAAGCGTTGTTTGCTGGGCAGCCCTTTGTAATTTATAGCGCCTTTTGAATTTGAATTCAACCATTCCCCCCAAATCCAGTTCATTAATGCTCTCTTGGCAGAAAATTTTCCCAAATCTTGCCCATAACGTGCGTCTTAAATGCTTGCTGCCCACTCCATTTGGTCTCAATTCGAGCATCACATCGTGAATAGTGACTTCAATGGTCACTTTCTGGCCAACCAGCGCGGTAGCGTAGCCCCCCTTGCGCGGTCATGGACCTTGTGACTCTTTTCTTCTACCTGCAGCTCAAACATCGCGCAGCTCCTGGGCTGTTGTTGGGAAAAGTATCCAATACGGAATGACCCTATCCCACTCTAAGGAGTGATAGTACCTTAGCAACAAACAAGACAAAACTATCTAAGTGTTCTTCTTTATGAAATGTAAATAGAGGAGAAGGATGTAACTAACCGATGCCTTCCGCTAGTTTGTTGATCCAATCTCACTCCTTGCTGCTTGATTCCAGCTGCTTGCTCCTTCAGTGGCCCAGCTACACCAAGTTCCTGCAAAATGGTAAGAGAGGGAAACTACAAGAAGCATACATTCATAACTAGTTTAAGGATTAGAATAAACTAAATATGCAAATACAACAAAACATCATTGAGATACATGCATATAGAAGAAACTCAAATGGCTTTATTGATGAAGAAGTAAAGTTCAGGAAGTGATACAACCATATGAGGCCCAATCCAGCATCACCTTCCCAGCAGAAAGGAATCTCCTCTTCACCTCCTTCAAAGCAAATCACCCAATAGCTCTAGTCTCAAACCAACAGCAATTCTTTGCATTCACAAAATTCCAGCCTCCAGATCTCATGGGGGAGAGATCCATATATAGATGTTTGGAGAGAGGATGAGTCAGCTTGAGATGTGACTAGTGTCCTCTCCCTCTGTCAGTTCTTGATTCCACTTGGAGGTTCTTGCTTCCACTTGGAGATTTGGAACCTCTTACTCATCACCAGTCAAATTCCCTGAGGCAAGTGTCATTTTGGAAGCTTCCTGGGTTCTGACACCTTGAGAAATGAACTTGCCACTTGTCCAATCTCGCTCAGCGCAGGTAGCCAGTGTTGCATTTGACATTCAGCGCAGGTAGCCAGTGTTGGCTTTGACATTCAGCGCAGACAGCTAGTGCAGCCACTGAAATGATCCTGAATTGACTTGTTTTTGAACAGTTTCTGGTGGAGAACTTCTGTGAATTGCTGTGGTTTATTGGCCTTGTTCCTCTAGGGGTAGGAACAACATGTTTAGGGACTTTGGATCCCTTAGATTATGGACATTTCATGCTCAATGCTGTAAGGCACAAAAATGTCTATAACAGTTGCCCCCTAAAGTATGAGGCCGTTTATCGGGTGAAATGCTTTATCAGGAGGGTCCGAAGTTCATCCAATGCCGGGAGGAGACCTGTAATAAGATACAATACAATACATTATTTTTCATACTGCTTTCATGATCTAGCTGAGGCGGGAATTCCCATGCTCAACTTTATAAATTCATTTTTCTGTACATAGAACAGACAATCGTCTGATGGTAGACTGATAATTTTTTGATGAAATTATCATCCTTTGGGTAGGATGATCATCTGCTGTACATGTCAATGTCTTTATTTCCTGAATATATATCGCAGCCCGGATGGATGAAACTAGATCTGGGGTCTTCAATCTCGTCCGATCTTCACTCTAAGTACAAGTCAATCCATGTGAGAATTTTTTGAAGTCGAACATGGAAAGACATCGCTTGATTACCAGTCAATGATGTAAACTGTTAACAAGCGCGAGAGGAATCACCGATAATGATGATGACCCTCAAGGTACTGCAGTACAATTCACATGGTGTGAATAAAGGACTTGGCGTCGAACACCACGCAAAATCTTTCGGTCGAAGGTCATTGATGTATACCTGTTGCCGGAAGTGAGAAACTTGCCATTGAGGCATGCAAGCTTCAAAGTACTGAGGGGGGTGTTCCTAGATCAACTTCTTGGATAATGAGCTGATGTCAACAAGAAGCGATCCGTCAAAGGAGGGCCTTAATGAATCCCACATCAGTGACACGGAACGAAGCTAATGATTGTGATGGAGGTGAAAACGATCTGTGACATATGATTCAGGGTGGCGGTCATGAAAGGATGAAGGATAATGTATGGCAGTGGATGGGACACGGTTGACTCTTTCTGAACGACATCTCTTGAACATGTGGTGACACTGATGCGATGGATCGGTAGCATTACCCCAAATATGGATGGTATGGCGAGACCATGGTGATGTGACCGGTGAATGAAACAACCCAACCCGATTGTGGTATGGAGGAAAAGTGTCATGTTCAAGAGCGACTTGCTACCATCAAAGTTTCTTTGAGTTTCTCCCAATTTTTCCCCAGTCATTGCTGACCAGTACCTCTTTATTTTTGTCAAGCTTGAGGAGGATAACATATGCTTGTTCTATAACCTGCCCTTCGGGCAAGCCCATCGCTATGTTTTAACGAGCCTAGCAATAGGGAAACTCGTTCTCGTCTAAAGACAAGTTTGTCGCTATTTAATGCATTTAACGAGTCTAGCGACAAAGACAACTCGGTCCTTTTCATTTTTAGAGAGTCTGAAAAGGTACGTAAAGTTAACTCCAAAGTTCCTTTTTCGTCATCTAATCCCTTAAGTCCGAAAAAGTATAAAACAATACAGAAGGGATGAATTTTCGATAGTTTTAACAAGCCGAACTAAACAAGCGCTCGATCTTTTTGTGCAATAATCCCTCAGGTCCAAAAAGATTAAAATCTAGAGGAGGGATAGCTCTTCCGGTCGCTTTAACGAGCTGGAAGGCCAAAACTCGGCAAACGTTTCATATTTTACGGGTCAGATGAAAAGAGCTCAAAGAAGACTCGTCTTTTGAGGAACGAGTGATGAACAGGGGTAGCAGCTGATTCCAGGTATAGGTTGGAATTTTTCCAATCACGGCAGTGTCACAAGGATGGCTAGGTGAAATCACTCTTCGCAGCTGTTCGTCAAAATGGGTAAACAATCAAATGGAGGTGAATGATCGGCCAAATGAAAAGTGGAGGTGACGGTGCAAACACGACCAAGGCTTTTAATGGCTGATGAATTTACGATCACAATGGTTATTTACCAGTTCATTTTTTCTGGATGAGCTTGAACTCTAGGGGAAAGCTTGCTCACAATCGCTTTTCTATTTTTTAACGAGCATAAATTCCGCGTTAAAACTGCTCGATCCTTGCATTTATTTTTTAACGAGCATGAACTTGTGCTAAAACTGCTCGATTATACCAGTGATAAGATAAGAATGTCTCCTTAAGATTCTATTTTTTATGGAGCTTCATCTTTAAAGCTTTTCTCCATATCCTTTCTTTATGCAAGTTCGGTAACGGCTAACCCAAAAAACAGGTAAATAACCGCTCTTAGCTTGCACTCCAACAGGTTTGCATGCCCCCAGGTATAAAATACAATTTCAAAGTTACCTCTCCAGCTTCTCACCTCTGCTTCTCTTTGGGTGTTCACAGCTACTTGCGACAAGAGAATAGCTACTTGCGACAAGAGAAGGACACTACTCAAAGACAAAACATTTGTTTTACTGAGGGAGGCCTACCTCTTTCAGGTTACCCAAAGATTGTCTCGTTAATCTTTCAAACAAAACACTTCCTCGGCAATGTCTACCGAAATAGACAAAGGTGAGTGACACGTTGCATCAAACACATAACTTTGACAAAAGAATCTTGTTCTAGAACAACCCCTCTTCCTAGACGGACGGGGTACGGACTAGTCATATTCTCCCGCGGAAACCTACCCTATACCCAAGGTTTTCTCTGCCCGAAGCAGACCAGGATGCATGCCCCCTGGGTTCCAATCCCATCTTTCCGAATCACTCGCACTCATCGGGAAGAAGGACTGGGGGTGGAGACATTTCTTGATTGAACAGACCATTTAGGGTTGGTATATGATTATTTGCGATGCGTGATCCCGGAAATGAAAGTTGGTCTACGAGCTTGACCATTCTTCCTTCGTGTGGAAAACACATTACTCTAAAGAGTGAGGAGACGATGGCTCCCATGCAATATATATAGTCTCGTCCAAGGAGTAGGTTATAATCCAAGGGTCCTTGAACGACCATCACGTTCATTTGAACAGCCTTCCCTTTCAATGTTATGGGCACATTGGGGAGGATCCCTAAAGGTCGACTGGTTCCTTTATCAAAGCCCGATAGATTTCTCATCTCAGGCAAAAGCGCTGGGGAACCCAGTGCTTTCCAAGCAATAGAGGAAAGGATACTCACAGATGCCCCCTCATCAATGATAGTGCCAGCCATTACCATTCTATATATTTGGACTATAATTCTGAACGGTATATTGTCTGGCAACCGGGGTCTGCCTAGTTGGTTCCAGTCAAAGGACACAATCAGGTTGCTTGGTGGTGGGACCGAATACACGGCCGGATATGACCCTGACGAAGTTCCTTCCTGCGATAAAGGAATGGGCACATTGCCCCCATGCTCGTCGGAGTCTATGTTGATGAAAAGAATCTGGATGGTGTCATCCTTATTCTCTTCAGTGACAGTGTCATTCGAAGATGAATCCTCTGAAGGCAAGACCGGGTCAACTGCCGCCTCGACCTTTGGACTTTCATCCGGTCTGGATTCAGTAGGTTCATTTTAAATGACTGGCGCTTCAGCTGACCACTTGAGCGGGCCAGCTAGGTTCTCAACTAACGAAGGACTTGGCACAAGTTTTTTATATCCAGGAGGAAGTCGTAACGGTGAAACCGGACGATCTTCCAAAACTCCCTTCACCTCGTCTAAGAAGGGACAGCGGTGGATGGCGTGATTGCCTTCACACAGTCTGCAGGGGGATCTAGCTCCCCCTCTTTGTCTTGGACCTTCACTTTCGCTGGTTGACGGTAAGCATTCAACATGGCTATCAGAGGTTGATGCTACCGGATTGTGCAAACGAGGAGACCAGTCCCTCAGTATCCGGGGAATACAGGGACAATCTCTATGGAAGTGGTCTCCTCTACATATGACACATGGCGATTTAGGCCCGGTCAGTGCTGTGTGTGGATTTTTGTCAGATGCCTTTTGCTTGCCCCCAGTCGCCTTTGGCTCCTTCTTCTTCTTCTCTCTCTTCTTCTTCTCCTTCTTCTCTTTGGGAGCTTGGCTTTTGCTGGCTCTACCTTGCGAGGAGGAAGGAGGAGAGGAAGAGTTATAGGAAGTAGAAGGCTGGTGGGCAGCTCTAGACTGATCTAACTGTTGACTCGACTGTTCAGGAACCGTGGTGTTCTGAACTACATTGGTTGAGAAGAGCCAGACTGGCAGGCCAATTGCCAGTCCTGGAAGTGACAATGTGGCCATATGGGGCGCACCAACATCTCCCCAAGAGGAGAAGGGACGAGGATTTCCATCAAGGGGAATTCCTTGGTTGGTGTGTTCCATTTTCTCAACCTAAAGATCAACACAGGAATAGGAGGTGATTTTGTTTCGTTTAAAATAAATTTTAACGACGCTTTAGACACAACTTGCTTTTTCACTTTTAAAGAGTCGAGAAAAAGCTAAAGATGACTCTAGTCTCCTTCGATGTTTTAACGAGCCCGAAGTGACAAATGCTCGGATGGACTTTTTCTGTTATAGAGTCTGATAAAGGCCAAAAGGAACTGCTCTGGAGTTCTAGGTAGAGGGTGTGCCAAACTTTTCGCAAAACCACAGAATACTTTTTAGGGTACGGGCGGTCGATCTTCCCGAATGCTGTGTTCAGTGCATTGCGATCAGTAGGGTGGCCGACACAGCTTCCTATGGATAAAGGCTTTATTCCTATAGGGGTCTCCCAATATATACGCGACGGTACGTGGGAGCATAGTCCATACTAATACTTATCGCTTCACCGTGGAGGAATCACCCAACCACTCAATGGTAAGATATCAGGCTTAACGACGCCAGAACACGTCTCTAGCCTAGACCTCGATTTTGTGCGTTATGTTACAAAGCGTTGTTATGTTCATTCAATTTATTTTAGGTTGATCTTATTTAGAAGTTTTCTTTTTGGATCACCACGAGATGTATGGTACAACTCCTAAATGCAGTCTAAAGATGATAAGCAAGCTTTTTCTATCTTTTCAACATATGAAAATCCTAACTACTAAGGGAAAAGAAAGACATCATCTTTTCTCACAGAGCATAGAGCACACAATAATGCACTTTTTCCTAAATAAACATGCAAGCTGTCAAAATGCAAATGCACAAATGCAGGTATTTCTTTTCTCTTTCTTAATATTGATGTTTATATAAAGAAAGCTGTTGTATAACTTTGAATTCGATTTCAAGTGAAAACACAAACAAGTTCTTTTTCCAAAATCAAAAGACACCTTATGATTTACTTGTTTCGACACTAGAAATGCATAAATTCAAACCATATGACGAAAGTAAAAGCTAAATCAACTGTGAACAACAAACAAACTTACTCCTAAGATCAAAACGACACTTATGACAGGTCTAGATCTAAGGGTCACAGTAAGGCTAGTTTAACTTTCGTAATGGGAAACTGCAAATGATGTAAGAAATACACAAAGAAAAAATAAAGTTTCTTTATACAACTGAGGTGGAATTGAGGCAAAGAAAGATGGTTTCAGATAGGTACATTGACTGATAACAGGCTGCAAAAAACAGGGATAAAAAACTGAGCAAAAGACACAGGGAACCACAGCTGCACAAGGCAAGGACTGTTCAGCGCAGGTCTAACACAGAGGTTTTGAAATTTAGCGCAGGTAGCCTTCACGGGATCTGCGTTGAAATGCAGAACCTCTTCACTAGCTCTGCGCTGAAGCAGAAACGAGAATTGTTTCTGGGTTTTGAGCTACGGTTTGCAGTTAAAATCACAGTTTTTGGCCAAATCAAAGCTAGCAATCAAGTACAATCTAAGGGATGATTCAAAGGAGGATGAAGATCTATCACTAAGAGTTGTTAGAGCACTTGTGGATCAGCTCTTCAGATCATAAATAGGCCCAGTGATTGGACTAGAGTAGCTGCCCTCTACTTTGCATTTGAAAAACAAATGCAGTTCGATTCGATACTCTTTGAGTTTATGAAATGAATTGCAAAAACACAAACAAACCAACAAGATACGATCCCCAGTGGAGTCGCCAATTTGTTGTTGGGAAAAGTATCCAATACGGAATGACCCTATCCCACTCTAAGGAGTGATAGTACCTGTTATAGACATTTTTGTGCCTTACAGCATGAAGCATGAAATGTCAATAATTTGAGGGATCCAAAGTCCCTAAACATGTTGTTCTTACCCTTAGAGGAACAAGGTCAGCAAACCACAGCACTGCAAACCAGTTCTCCACTGAAAAACACTCAAAAACAGGTCAATTTTGGATCATGTCAACTGCTCCACTGAGCACCTGCGCTGAATGTCAACTGCTCCATGGTGTACCTGCGCTGAATGTCAAGTTCATCAAAGGCTACCTGCGCTGAGCGTACTTGGACATGTGGAGGAATCTTTCCTCAATGTGCCAGTGCCCAAGAAGCTTCCAAAATGACACTTGGATCAGAAGATTCGCCTAATGATGAGTAAAGAGGTTCTAAAACTCCAAGTGGAAGGTAGGATCTCCGAGTGGACTCAATAACTGAAGAACAACTGGAGTTGAAGAGGACAACAGTCACACATCAAGCTAACTTATCTTCACTCCAAAACTCTATATAAGGATCTCATCCCATGGGATCCGGAGGCCGGAATTTAGTGCAAAGAATTGTTGTTGGTTTACAGTTGTGAGGATTGGGTGATTGCTTGAGGGAGGTGAAGAGGAGATTTCTTTCCGTGGGGAAGGTGATGCTGGATTGGACCTCTTACGGTTGTATCACCGCCTGAACCTTACTTTCTTCCATTAATAAAGCATCTGAGGTTCTTCTATTCGCATGTGTTTCAATGATGTATTGTCGTACTTGCATATTTGATTTATGCTAATCCTTGAATCAATTATGAATGCATGCTTCTTGTAGTTTCCTTTTCTTGTCTTGTTTGCAGGATCTCGTGTAGCTGGGCCCGTGAGAAGACTTGGAGCTGGGAGCAAGCGGCAAAGAGAGGAGATTGGATCGACCATTTGCGCAAGACATCGGTAAGTGGATCTCTTCCTTTCATCTTTTGCATGTCATAAAGAAGTAATTTTAGATAGCTTTGCTTCGGCTGTTGCTAAGGAACTATCACCCTTAGAGTGGGATAGGGTCATTCCGTGTTGGATACTTTTGCCCACAACAGACTGGCGACTCCGCTGGGGATCGTGTCTTGTTGGTAGCTTGTGTTTCTTGCTATTCATTTCCTAAACAAAGGGAGTACCGAATCGAACTACATTCGAATCCTTCGAATGCAAAGTAGAGGGCAGCTACTCTAGCTCAGTGCTGGGAATGTTTATGATTTGAAGAGCTGATCCACAAGGACTCTTTTTAGCTCTTTGTGATAGTGTTCATCTTCCTTAATCATCCTCTAGTGTATACTTGGCTGATAGCCTCTGATTTGGCCAAAAACCATTGATTTTTGAGCAAACTGTGACCCGGAATCTGAGAGAGACGAAAGTTTTCTCTTCAGTGCAGCTGCAGTGAAGGCTACCTGCGTTGCAACGCAGGTCCCGAAGGGGCTACCTGTGCTAAATGTCAGATTGACAGTGCAGTACCTGCGCTGATCCAACTTTGCATTGTGCAACTGGGGTTCCCTGCTTTCTGTTGCCCAGTTTTCAGTATTGTTTTTGCAGCCTGTTGTCAACCTGTATACCCACCTGAAACTATCTTTCTTTGCCATCATTCTGCCTCAGTTGTATGAAGAAACCGTGATTGTTCTTATTGTATTTCTTACTTTCATTCACAGTTTCCCGTAGCGAAAGTGAACTAGTCTTGCTGTGACCTCTTGGATCTAGACCTGTGATAAAGTGTCGTTGTAATTCTAAGAGCTAGTTTATTGTTGTTCATAGCTGCTTGAACATTTGCTTTCGTTATATGGTTCGAATTTCAGTATTTCTTGTGTTGAAACGAGTGAATCTTAAGGTCTTCTTTTGATTATTGGACAAAAACTTGTTTGCTTTCGCTTGAAATTGAATTCGAAATTATACAACAGCTTTCTTTTTGTAATACATCAACATTAAGGAAGAAGAAAAGAAATACTTGCATTGTGCATGTGCATTTTGACAGTTTGCATGTCGATTTAGGAAAAGTGCATCAGTGTGTGCTCTATGATCTGTTTGAAAAGATGATGTCTTTCTTTTCCCTCAGTAGTTAATATTTTCATAAAGTTGAAAGAATTGAAAAAGCTTGCTTATCATTCTTAGACTGCATTTAGGAGTTGTATCATACATCACGTGGTGATCCATAAAGGCAAACTGCTAAGCAAGATCAACCTAAAAAGAACTGAATTTACATAACAACGCTTTGAAACATAACGAAACACAGTAGAGGTCTAGGTAGAGATGTGTTCCGGCGTCATTAAACATAGTGACTGTCGATCTCTACGAAGGTGGGTGATTCCTCCTGAGGGACGATAGCACTAATACGGACTTGTGCTCCCGCGTACCGTCGCGTATATTGGGAGACCCCTATAGGAACAAAGCCTTTATCCATAGGAAGCCGTGTCGGCCGCCCTACTGATCGCGATGCAGTGAACACAGCATTCATGAAGATCGACCACTCGTACCGTAAAACGTATTCTGTGGTTTCGCGAAAGGTTTGGCACACCCTCTGCCTAGAACTCCAGAGTAGTTTCTTTTGGCCTTTTTCAAACTCTATAACTGAAAAAGTCCATCCAAGCATTTGTCACTTCGGGCTCGTTAATACATCGAAGGAGACTAGAGTCATCTTTAGCTTTTTCTCGACTCTTAAAAAGTGAAAAAGAAGTTGTGTCTAAAGCGTCGTCATATAAAATTCATCTTAAACGGAACATAATCACCCCTTATTCCTGCGTTGATCTTTAGGTTGAGAACATGGAACACACCAACCAAGGGATTCCACATGATGGGAACCCTAGCCCTTTCTCCTCTTGGGGAGAAGTTGGTGCTCCCCACATGGCCACATTGTCGCTTCCAGGGCTGACAATTGGCCTGCCAGTTTGGCTATTCTCAACCATTGTAGTTCAAAACACCACGGTTCCTGAACAGTCGAGTCAACAGTTAGACCAGTCTAGAGCTACCCTCCAGCCTTCCACTTCTTATAAATCTCCCTCCAATCCTCCCTCTTCGAAGGGTCGAGCCGCCGAAAGCAGAGCTCCCGTTGAGAAGAAGAAGGATTCCGATCCTTCCTCTTCGAAGGGTCGAGCCGCCGAAAGCAGAGCTCCCATAGAGAAGAAGAAGGAGAAGAAGAAGAAAGAAAAGAAGCAGAAGGAGCCAAAGGCGGCTGGGGGCAAGCAAAAGACACCTAACCGAAATCCACACACAGCACAGACCGGGCCTAAGTCGCCATGTGTCATATGTGAAGGAGACCACTTCCACCGTGATTGTCCCAGTATTCCCCGAATACTAAGGGACTGGTCCCCTCATGTGCACAGTTCGGAAGCATCAACCTCTGACAGCCAGGTTGAATGCTTACCGTCGACTAGCGAAAGTGAAGGTTCTAGACAACGAAGGGGAATGAGATTCCCCTGCGAACTGTGTGAAGGCAATCACACCCTCCGCCGTTGTCCCTTTTTAGACGAAGCAAAGAGAGTTTTGGAAGATCAACCGGTTGCGCCGTTGCTACTTCCTCCTGGATACCAAAAACTTGCGCCAAGTCCTTCGTTGGTCGAAAATACAGCTGCCCCACTCATAGGGCCAGCTGAAGCGTCAGTCACTGAAAATGAACCTACTGAATCCGGACCGGACGAAATTCCAAAGGTCGAAACGGCAGTTGACCCGGTTCTCCCTTCAGAAGTTTCGTCTTCAAATAACACAGTCACTGAAGATCCATCTTCAGCTGACACCCTCACCGAAGAGAGTAAGGATGACACCATCCAAATTCTTTTCATCAACACCGATTCTGATGAACATCAGGGCAATGTGCCCACTCCTTTATCGCACGAAGGAGCATCGTCAGGATCATATCCGGCCGTGTATTCGGTCCCACCACCAAGCAACCTGGTTGTGTCCTTTGATTGGAACCAACTAGGCAGACCCCGGTTACCAGCCAGTATACCATTCAGAATTATAGTCCAAATATACAAAATGGTGATGGCTGGAACTATCATTGATGAAGGGGCATCTGTGAGTATCCTGTCCTCTACTGCTTGGAAAGCACTGGGTTGCCCGGCGCTTTTGCTTGAGATAAGGAATCTCTCGGGTTTCGATAAGGGAACCAGTCGACCATTAGGGATTCTACCTAATGTGCCTATTACATTGAAAGGGAAGGCTGTCAAGATGAATTTGATGGTCGTCCAAGGACCCTTGGATTATAACCTACTCCTTGGACGAGACTACATATATTGCATGGAAGCAATAGTCTCCTCACTCTTTCGAATAATGTGTTTTCCGTACGAAGGAAGAATGGTCAAGCTCGTAGACCAACTTTCACTTCCGAGATCACGCATCGCAAATAGTCACATACCTATCCTGAATGGTCTATTCGATCAAGAAAGGTCTCTACCTCCGGTTCTTCTTCCTGATGAGTGCGAGTGATTCGGGAAAGT
This sequence comes from Pinus tabuliformis, assembly GCA_031772625.1. Lineage (NCBI taxonomy): Eukaryota > Viridiplantae > Streptophyta > Pinopsida > Pinales > Pinaceae > Pinus > Pinus tabuliformis. The sequence goes on from CM062815.1 coordinate 842,119,880, forward strand.
AGGGCTGGAACCCAGGGGGCATGCATCCTGGTCTGCTTCGGGCAGAGAAAACCTTGGGTGTAAAGTAGAATTTCCGCGGGAGAATATGACTAGTCCGTACCCCGTCCCCTCCTTCATCTTCGTAAAAGAAAGAGCCGGCAAGAGCTCTCATGAAGAAGAAGGGGCAGTTAGGAATGGGGTTGTTCTGGAAAAAGATTCTTTTGTTAAAGTTATGTGGGAGGACGGGGGCCCGTTACTCACCCTTGTCTATCATAGATAGGCATCGCCGAAGAAAGATTTTGTTTGAAAGGATTAACAGAATAATCTTTGGGTAACCTGAAAGAGGTAAGCCTCACCCGTTAAAAAACAGGGTTTTTTGACGGATAAGTAGGGGCAACCTTGAAATTAGACTTTATACCTGGGGGCATGCAAACCTCTTGGAATGCAAGCACGGGTGGCTTTTTAGTTTTTAGGTCCGTAGGTCTAACCCCTCTAACTCGTAGGATTGGTCGATACCCAGCTTGCATAAAGAGAGGATATGGGGCATAGCTTCGTGAGATAAAGCTCCAAAAAAAATAGCTATCTCACAAGAGTCCTTCCTACTTTATGACTGGTAAAAACGAGCAGTTTTGGCAAAGTTCATGCTCGTTAAAAAATAAACGCAAACCGAGCAGTTTTAATGCGGAATTCATGCTCGTTAAAAAATAAACATAAGCATGTGAGCAAGCTTCCCCCAGAGTTCAAGCTCATCCAGAAAAAATGAACCGGTAAATAACCATTTGAGACCGTAAATTCATCAGCCATAAAATCCTTGGTCGTGTTTTGTGCACCGTCACCTCCACTTTTCATTTGGCCGATCATTCACATCCACTTGATTGTTTACCTATTTTGAGGAACAGCTGCGAAGAGTGATCCCACCTAGCCATCCTTGTAACATTGCCGTGATTGGAAAATTCCAACCTGTACCTGGAATCTGCTGCTATCCCTGTTTATCACTCGTTCCTCAAAATACGAGTCTTCTTTGAGCTCTTTTCACTGACTCGTAAAATATGAAAAGTTTGCCGAGTTTTGGCCTTCCAGCTCATTAAAAGGACAGGAAGAGCTATCCCTCCTCTAGATTTTAATCTTTTTGGACCTAAGGGATTATTGCACAAAAAGATCGAGCGCTTGTCTAGTTCGGCTCGATAAAGCTATCGAACATTCATCCCTTCTGTATTGTTTTATACTTTTTCGGACTTAAGGGATTAGATGACGAAAAAGGACCTCTGGAGTCCACTTTATGTACCCTTTTCAGACTCTCTAAAAATGAAAAGGACCGAGTTGTCTTTGTCGCTAGGCTCGTTAAAAATATTGGGTAGCGACAAACTTGTCTTTAGACGAGAACGAGTTTCCCTATCGCTAGGCTCGTTAAAACATAGCGATGGGCTTGCCCGAAGGGCAAGTTATAGAACAAGCATATGTTATCCTCCTCAAGCTTGACAAAAATAAAGAGGTACTGGTCAGAAATGACTGGGGAAAAATTGGGAGAACCTCAAAGCTTAATGGTAGCAAGTCGCTCTTGAACATGACACTTTTGCCTCCGTAAAACATCGGGTTGGGTTGTTTTCATTCACCGGTCCCTTCACCATGGTCTCACCATACCATCCACATTTGGGGTAATGCTACCGATCCATCACATCAGTGTCGTTATATGTTCAAGAGATGTCATTCAGAGAGTGTCAACCGGGTCCCATCCACTGCCATACATCATCTTTCATCCTTTCATGACCGCCACCCTGAATCATATTTCACAGATCGTTTTCACCATCATCACTAGCTCCGTTCCGTGTCACTGATGTGGGATTCATTAAGGCCCTCCTTTGACAGATCGCTTCTTGTCGACATCAACTCATTATCCAAGAAATTGATCTAGGAACACCCCCTCAGTACTTTGAAGCTTGCATGCCTCAATGGCAAGTTTCTCACTTCCGGCGATAGGTATACATTAATGACCTTCGACCGAGAGACTTTGCGTGGTGTTCGACGCCAAATCCCATATTCACACCACGTGAATTGTGCTGCAATACCTTGAGGGTCATCATCATTATCGGTGATTCCTCTTGCGCTTGTTAACGGTTCACATTATTGACTGGTAATCAAGCGATGTCTTTCCATGTTCGACTCCAAGAAATTCTCACATGGGTCGACTTGTACTTAGAGTGAAGATCGGAGAAGTTTGAAGACCCCGGATCTAGTTTCATCCATTCGGGCTGCGATATATATTCAGGAGATAAAGACATAGACATGTGCAGCAGATGATCATCCTACTAAAAGGATGATAATTAAAAGCAGAGAATTATCAGTCTACTATCAGACGATCGTCTGTTTATGTACAGAAAATGTATTTATAAAGCTGAGCATGGGAAATGCCCACATCAGCTAGATCATGAAAGCAAGTATGAAAAATAATGTATTGTATTGTATTTTGTTACAGGTCATCTCCCGGCGATTGAATGAACTTCGGATCCTCCTAATAAAGCATTTCACCCGATAAACAACCTCATACTTTAGGGGGCAACTGTTATAGACATTTTTGTGCCTTACAGCATGAAGCATGAAATGTCAATAATCTGAGGGATCCAAAGTCCCTAAACATGTTGTTCTTACCCTTAGAGGAACAAGGTCAGCAAACCACAGCACTGCAAAACAGTTCTCCACTGAAAAACACTCAAAAACAGGTCAATTTTGGATCATGTCAACTGCTCCACTGAGCACCTGCGCTGAATGTCAACTGCTCCATGGTGTACCTGCGCTGAATTTCAAGTTCATCAAAGGCTACCTGGGCTGAGCGTACTTGGACATGTGGAGGAATCTTTCCTCAATGTGCCAGTGCCCAGGAAGCTTCCAAAATGACACTTGGATCAGAAGATTCGCCTAATGATGAGTAAAGAGGTTCTAAAACTCCAAGTGGAAGGTAGGATCTCCGAGTGGACTCAAGAACTGAAGAACAACTGGAGTTGAAGAGGACAACAGTCACACATCAAGCTGACTTATCTTCACTCCAAAACTCTATATAAGGATCTCATCCCATGGGATCTGGAGGCCGGAATTTAGTGCAAAGAATTGCTGTTGGTTTATAGTTGTGAGGATTGGATGATTGCTTGAGGGAGGTGAAGAGGAGATTTCTTTCCGTCGGGAAGGTGATGCTGGATTGGACCTCTTACGGTTGTATCACCACCTGAACCTTACTTTCTTCCATTAATAAAGCATCTGAGGTTCTTCTATTCGCATTTGTTTCAATGATGTATTGTCGTACTTGCGTATTTGATTTATGCTAATCCTTGAATCAATTATGAATGCATGCTTCTTGTAGTTTCCTTTTCTTGTCTTGTTTGCAGGATCTCGTGTAGCTGGGCCCGTGAGAAGACTTGGAGCTGGGAGCAAGCGGCAAAGAGAGGAGATTGGATCGACCATTTGCGCAAGACATCGGTAAGTGGATCTCTTCCTTTCATCTTTTGCATGTCATAAAGAAGTAATTTTAGATAGCTTTGCTTCGGCTGTTGCTAAGGAACTATCACCCTTAGAGTGGGATAGGGTCATTCCGTGTTGGATACTTTTCCCCACAACAGTACCTCAGCAACAAACAAGACAAAACTATCTAAGTGTTCTTCTTTATGAAATGTAAATAGAGGAGAAGGATGTAACCAACCGGTGCCTTCTGCTAGTTTGTTGATCCAATCTCACTCCTTGCTACTTGCTTCCAGCTGCTTGCTCCTTCACTGGCCTAGCTACACCAAGTTCCTGCAAAATGGCAAGAGAGGGAAACTACAAGAAGCATACATTCATAACTAGTTTAAGGATTAGAATAAACTAAATATGCAAATACAACAAAACATCATTGAGATACATGCATATAGAAGAAACTCAAATGGCTTTATTGATGAAGAAGTAAAGTTCAGGAAGTGATACAACCATATGAGGCCCAATCCAACATCACCTTCCCAGCAGAAAGGAATCTCCTCTTCACCTCCTTCAAAGCAAATCACCCAATAGCTCTAGTCTCAAACCAACAGCAATTCTTTGCATTCACAAAATTCCAGCCTCCAGATCTCATGGGGGAGAGATCCATATATAGATGTTTGGAGAGAGGATGAGTCAGCTTGAGATGTGACTAGTGTCCTCTCCCTCTGTCAGTTCTTGATTCCACTTGGAGGTTCTTGCTTCCACTTGGAGATTTGGAACCTCTTACTCATCACCAGTCGAATTCCCTGAGGCAAGTGTCATTTTGGAAGCTTCCTGGGTTCTGACACCTTGAGAAATGAACTTGCCACTTGTCCAATCTCGCTCAGCGCAGGTAGGCAGTGTTGCATTTGACATTCAGCGCAGGTAGCCAGTGTTGGCTTTGACATTCAGCGCAGACAGCTAGTGTAGCCACTGAAATGATCCTGAATTGACTTGTTTTTGAGCAGTTTCTGGTGGAGAACTTCTGTGAATTGCTATGGTTTATTGGCCTTGTTCCTCTAGGGGTAGGAACAACATGTTTAGGGACTTTGGATCCCTTAGATTATGGACATTTCATGCTCAATGCTGTAAGGCACAAAAATGTCTATAACATGGCATAGAAGTTTATAGTCCCGCGCCTCCTTTCAGCTGCCAGGAGTGCTAAGACTGTACTTTCCATGCCTAGTCAGGTGGCCACGCCACCTACATAGGGTTTCATCCAGTCATCCATTACTTTTCCTAAAAAATACCCATCTTTTATTGTTACTAGCGGCGTCACGCACTTTATCATCTGCAGTGTGCCACCATGGTTGATTCATGTAGTAATATGCGGTCTAAGCCATGGCATCAGGCTGATCAATTTGCGGTGATAGTTCTCAAACTTGTCAGCGTGATTGTGCGCACCCTATTTTGTCATCCTGGTCTTCTTATCAAGAAAATATTCCTTTATCTCATCCTCCAGCTTCTTGACTTCCACTTCCACCAGAGCGCTTTTCTTCCTTAATTGCACCCTTTCTTTCCCAAGTTCTTGGAGCCTAAAATTACCCTGTTGGATTTCTTCCTCAGGTCCCAAGCGTTCTGCTTCATTCGGTTATGTGATCCCTTCTTCCAAGGCTCCGCGAATCGTCATATCGGCTGGTGCTTCCATGCGCGGACTAGGCATTTCATGCTTTATGGGGATTACAACGTTTTCTTCATACTCCAGCCTCAGAGGTGCCTGCGCCATCAATTTCTTGCACGTGGTCCTATAAGCCCATAAAACCACTGGTACGCGTAGATCCTAGTCAGTCAACTACTCATTGTGGACCTTGTTCAGCACTTCGCATACTTAGTTAAAGGCTTATGTGTGGATAACCTTCTACGCATTTGGTCTATCCATACTCTGTGGGTCTAACTAGAGGGGTCATTTGCACCATGGCCTCGCCCGCACCTGCTTACTGACCATGTCTCCTAATGCGAAGATTGAGTGCATCCGCGTAGGTTTCGTACCATATGCCTGCATCCATCTTGACAGGTGGGCATGCGGACCATCTCGTCTGGAAATCTTGTCTGTTAATCACAACTAAAGCTTCCCAAACTGTATGCGCATCATCTTCCTAGATTCGCGCCAATCCTCGAAGCTCCTTTGGTGCGTACCCCACCACCTTGTGAGGGTAGCACACAGTACCCATTTCAAAGCTTCGAAATGTTGATGTTTCGACACTTCTCTTTCAAATCTATTCAGGAAGTCATCCACCTCACTTAACCCATCATAAGTAGGCAAATCCCTTACCTCCGTCGATACGCAACACAAAGATCTCATCATCATGTTACAGTTCAGTGTGGTTACCTCGTGTAACCGGTTCTACCATCGTTCTATCTCTTCGTCAGAATCTGATGTGTAGGATCTTTCGCGCTCCCATGATATTCGTCCATCTGCGGTTGGATTCACCCAGTCTTGTTCTCGCACGGTTATCTTGTAGATGCAATACAAATCGTCGTCGCTGTCGTAGTCATGCACTATCTCTATGTAGCGTGATCCTTCTGCAAGGTCCAAAGGTACAACTACGCGCAGAGACTTCTTCTCAAAAATCATCTTGCGCTTCTTTAGATTGATCACCCCATTCATGTAAGTGGCCCAATCTATTCCTAATAGTGCCGGGTAGGGATTGATGTCATCAACAATCTATATTACTTCGAAATCTGCTAGCGCGGTTGCTCCTTTGATATCCACTGTGATTTCCTCAATCTCCCCATAGGTAGGATCTTTTTCTGGTTCGCCATTTGCAGTTGGATAGGAGACCATTACAGCGTAGGCCTTCCCATGCACTCCCATGTTTGCTTTAGCAAGATGTTTGCGTCCGATCCTAGATCCATAATCACTTGGTCCATCTCATATTCTCTAATCTACGCGGTCATTCTCATCTCCCTTCCCATTTGCGTTGTGTGCTTTCCGAGCTTCAGGACTACGCGCGGTTCTCCTAGCGCGGTCCTAGCATATCTATTTATGAGTTCTTGCAGCCCCTTTATAGCCTTGCTGTCACGCAATAACTTCATGCATGTTTCCAGGAATGTTGTGAGCATTGATGGGTCCATTTCCGACTTTGGTCTGTCTTTACTTCTTGAAGTGGAGGCATCAGCGAAGCTCTTCTTGGCTTCCATGAAGGTTTCCTTAGCGCACTCCAAATCAAACTCTTGTTCCTTCATTGGAGCCTTGCGAACCTAGATACTTTCTTTAGGCTGCTTGCCTTTGTCATCTCCTGTCGTAATTCCACTTCGGAGCACAATATTCACATTAGGGTCTTCCTTGCACAGCTTAGACCTCATCAATTGCAGGTTCTGAGTCGGGGGAGGTTGGGGGACAATCCTCCGTCTCATGATCAAACAATGTACAATACAAGAATGATGGCCGTGTTGGATTTGTACAATCGCGGGCATAATCTCCTGGCCCTCCACAATTGTAACATATCAGCTTTTTGTGACCTCTTCCTGGTCCCCCTCCACCTCGGCCTCGTCCGTGCCCCTGAAATCCGGTTCGCGCCATCCATACATTTTGGTCAAGGGCCCCCGTTTCAGCCTGAACTCTGTAGGTAGGAGTCTGATTCATCATTAGCTCATAACTTCTACAGGTGCGCTCATCATGTCCCACTGATCTACAGAAATTACAGAACAACTGTTGTGAATTCTACATGTACTTTTGTAATAAATGGTAATTATTTGTAGCATGCTTTCCTCCTATCTGACAAATCATGCACCATAATGCAGGCGCTGTTCTCGCTCCTACTTGTGCCTCCAGTCTCAATGGCATTGGTCCTCCTTCCGCAAGGTAATTTGTGAACACCGGGCAGTGGTCCTTGTCATGTCCCTAACCCTTACACTTTACGCACCATACCTCATCGCGCACTTCTAGGCGAGTTGTCATGTCTTGTTTCAAACTCTACATCTCAAGGCACAAGTTTTTCAACTGCACGTGAATCTGCTGAACTCCCAGGTTGGGATCCTGTATCGGGGTCTCGTGCAATCTCATCGTGACCTCCAAGGCCTCGGCCTGAGTTGTTAGCCTCTATTGTGACAACGCATTCCTTAGATGCAGCGTTAACGATGCTACAAACCATTCGCGGTGTTGTCCATCTGTCAACGTCATGTTAGCTTTGCGAATTGTGCACTTTAGTCTCTAATCCAACTCCCAAGGGGTCTCGCTTGGTAGCATTGTGATTTCCTTGAATCCAATGATCGACTGTGCCTCTAAATTTGGCCTACTAAATTATTTGTTTAGCGCAGTTTGAATATCTATGATCCCCGCATTCAGATTGTCATCGGAATGCTTAATGTACCAGGTTAGCGCGCTATCCTGCAAAGCGCTGACCAACGTTGCTTTCTTTATATTGTCATCCGTGACTCCCGACGCTTCCCATATAGTTTTTATCACGAACCAAAATTGGTCCAGATCTTCATTCCCTACTCCCTTAAACACTGGCAACTTTATCGCGCTCGCCATATTGATTCGCGATGGTGGCGGAGGTGGTATGGGCGAAGATGGGGGTGAAGACGGTGAAACTAGTGGTGGTGTGGGTGGGGGTGGTATGCGCGGAATCCTTTGCCTTATCAAATTGATCGCACTTCTCGATGAGACCTTCGCAAGCTCTTCTTCACCCACTCGTGGAGGTGAAATCAAGGGGCTAGTTTCTAGTTCTAGACTACCTTCGTTTCTGTAGATTCTCCCACTTCGTGTAGCCCCAAACATCAATTTATTCACATAACCCATTTTTCACACAGTAGTATTTTAATCCAAGTGTTCAAAGATTTAACGTACTTACCTCGCGGCCCTTTGAGGAAGCAGCATTCTGCCTCGCTATAGCTGACTAAAGTATCTACCGCGAACTCGGTGATGAATCCTCCTATAATTCGATCGAGTCAGTGATCAACAGTGTGTGCGATCTTATCCTCCGACGCTTCTAATCTGCGCACCAATTCTGGAGTCCACACAATAGGTCTATCGAGCTTACACCTTCCTTGGCTATCTGCTAGCTTCGTGATCCACTCGTATAGCTCAGTCAGGAAAGATGCGAAGAAACTTTCATTGATCTTTGTGTATAAGTAGCATTCTAACCACTCTTCCTTTGATAGTCACGGATCCCTGTTTTCCTGCGCCGCGAACTCGTGAATCTTTCTATCCAACCAATCTTCAATTCCTTTCTTCATTGGATTCCAGTGATACAACATCAGACATCTCTATGCAGATCCCGGTCCCGGAAATAGAACCATTTGTTCGCTGGTTGGGGCCTGACCCAAGTTCAAAGTTAATTAGCCAAACAAATCCCAGTACTACTGGCCCTTTCAGAAACAGTCCGAAGAGCGCGGACTGAGGTCTCACCTGAAGTAGTATGGGGGGGTGCTGGAACCAGGTTTCCGCACCCTTGAGATGTCTAAAGGTTTGATTCGGTCCAACTTCTCGTCCCTGCATGTAGGTTGCTTCACGCACTTCCCTGGCCTTCGCACCCTGATATAATTGCCTTCACGCAACCCTAACCAGGGGTTGTGGGGCTTCCGTGCTACTGGAGGAGCGCTCTGCACTATTTCCCTAAGTTGCACCTGAGATCTTACCTATCTTCCTACACCATTTAGTTATCTTCTTGTAAATGGATGCCTTACTTTATATTTCATTATACAGCATATTCATATGAGTTCGTGCAACAAATAAACAGTACACTGGCAATTTATACCCAATAATACATTAAACAGGAAAAGATACACAAAAATATGATAAAACTTCTCTTTATTGATGTTTCCAATGGTTACAGACTTGACCTGCCCTGCGCACTCAGCTGCAGGAGTCTGTTGAAAAGTGTGCAACAAGAAATGCTAAATTTAGGAAGTGCTAAAAATAGAACTGCTAAAAATAGCACTTCTAAAAATAGCAGTTTGGCCAATGAGCATTTTGGCCACCTTGGGTGAGAGGTGAAACTGCTAAAAATAACATCTCCTAAAAATAGCATTTCTAGGTCCCTTACTATTTATAGCAGTCCCTGGTCTATCTATAGGAAGTAAATTCAATTTGGTCTTACCAACAGTTTGGAATATTAATTAATTAATTCTCCATGAGTTAATTAGTTAAGGAAAAGCAAATTTGAAGTCTTTGTGAGAACATGCAATTATTTCTCCACTAATTAGGGAATGTGTCCTTGATTTGCTCCACTGATTGAGGAATTAAGGATGAGTTCTATATTGAGAGGATCAGTTGACTTAGTTTAACTTAGTCAAGTTCAGTTAGATTAATTAAACAAGTTGTTAAATTAATGAGATATAGTTTGTTGATGCTTGCATGCATGTGACAACTATTATTTTCAGATAACTGTGTATTCACTCATGGATAACTGATGCATGACAGTTCAGATAGAGACCCAGTTGAATCAGAGAAGGGACAGTGTACTATCAGTTGGATGAATATTTTTCTTATAAAGGATGCTCATCCATGATGAGGATTTATCTCCTTCAAGTTTGTGTAGTTAGATCAAAGGTTAGTGACTGTGTGAAGAGGGCAATTCACACAAGTGGCAGCACTGGACCTCAAGGAAACTACACAAGGAAATAGGAAGCTTGGAGGGCAGAGGAGAAGGTTTGTGAGAAGCCTTTGACTGTCTATGAGCAGTAGAGGGATTGTACTGAGATCTGGATAGCTTCCGAGCTAAGGCTTTGTGTAATCTTAACTATATTTCCACTTGTATGATAATACGGAGATGGGGTTTTAGGCAGGTGCTTTCCCCAGGTAAATTCTTCTGTGTTATCTGTGATTGATTCCTTCTTATTATTTATATGTGTTCATGCTTGATGTTGCTCATGGTTGATTAGCTTCTGCAAAGTTTATGGTAGATGTAGATCTAGTATTATGCTTTATTACATTGCATATATCAGTTGGATCTACAGGTGAAATTTCTACATGATATCAGTGAGCTAGTTGATTTGTAGAGAAAATTCTACATGGTATCAGAGCTAGTTGATTTGTAGAAAAATTCTACAAAAAATCTACATGGTATCGGAGCACAGGTGATCAAGGAAGAACAGTATACTGAGAGGATTTAAAATTTTTGAGTTTTGGGCCGAGAGTTTGCAGAGCAGATCTGAAAATTTGTGTACAAAATTTTCAGAAATAAATAGCAGATTTGGATTCCTTGCTGAAAAATACCCAAAATAAAAAAATAAATAAAAAAATCGGCTGAATTGGAGTTCAGATGAGGGAGATATCGCTGATTTAAAATCAGCTCTTTTCTAGAAAATTTCGTGACGGCAGGAAAGTGGAAATAGATTGGTGTGCTAGCCAAGAACCTGTATGCACTTGAGGTACAAGATGCATGCAAAGCCTTGAGGAGCAAGGCAAAGGTTAGATACTTTGTGGTTGAGAGGGAGAGTAAATTACCTCTCAACATGCAGAGCTAGAAGAAGTCTCAGACAATTGGGGAGGAGCCACGATTGGTGCAGTAGCGTCACGAGGTTGTGGAGCAGCCACAACAGGGGAAGCTGAGAGGAGATCAAGTAGAGACATCTACTCATGCAGAGACCTCCAGTAGGGGGAAACTTCGAGCCAGGTGAGTAGAGGGATCACATGCAGGCATACCTCCAGGTAGGAGGTTGGGCGATGTGGAGTGATCGTCCCAAGGAGGAGGGGCAAGATCCTCGAGGTACCCAACCTCTTTGATTTGAATTTGCTACGGGAGCCCCAATGAGGAGTAGCAAAACTGACTGATTGGGTAGAGACAGATGCGGATGGAGCGGCAAAGAGAGCTACAGTGTAGGGAATCCTAGGACAGCGCAAAGCATGCAGGCTGCAGCAATGCGAGAGGCACAAGTGTGTTGCACAGTGCAGGGTAGCACAGAGAGGTGTGCAATGGTGCGAGATGCATGGAGATGTTGCAGTAGCGCAGAGGTCAAAGAGGGAGCACTTTTCAATGGTAGGTAGAGCTTTAGCATCAGAGTATGTTTCTAGCCCAACAGAGAGGTCAGTTGGGAGTTTTTTTTGTTCCGAGAGTTGCTGGAGCAACCACACTTGGTAGATGTGTTGTATGCAAAACATTCCAGAGTTACAAGAACGGGTTCGAGAGGAAGCCTTTCTTGTTGAGAGGGAGTGTTGAGAAGTGTGCAACAAGAAATGATAAATTTAGGAAGTGCTAAAAATAGAACTGCTAAAAATAGCACGTCTAAAAATAGCAGTTTGGCCAATGAGCATTTTGGCCACCTTGGGTGAGAGGTGAAACTGCTAAAAATAGAATTTTTGGGTCCCTTACTATTTATAGCAGTCCCTGGTCTATCTATAAGAAGTAAATTTGAATTTGGTCTTACCAGCAGTTTGGAATATTAATTAATTGATTCTCCATGTGTTAATTAGTTAAGGAAAATCAAACTTGAAGTCTTTGTGAGAACATGCAATTATTTCTCCACTAATTGGGGAATGTGTCCTTGATTTGCTCCACTGATTAAGGAATTAAGGATGAGTGCTATATTGAGAGGATCATTTGACTTAGTTTAACTTAGTCAAGTTCAGTTAGATTAATTTAACAAGTTTTTAAATTAATGAGATATAGTTTGTTGATGCTTGCATGCATGTGACAACTATTATTTTCAGATAACTGTGTATTCACTCATGGATAACTGATGCATGACAGTTCAGACAGAGACCCAGTTGAGATCAGAGAAGGGACAGTGTACTATCAATTGGATGAATATTTTTCCTATAAAGGAATCTCAACCATGATGACGATTTATCTCCTTCAAGTTTGTGCAGTTAGATCAGAGGTTAGTGAGTGTGTGAAGAGGCCAACTCACATAGGTGGCAGCACTAGACCTCAAGGAAACTGCACAAGGAAATAAGAGGCTTGGAGGGCAAAGGAGAAGGTTTTTGAGAAGCCTTGGACTGTCTATGAGCAGCAGAGGGATTTTACTGAGAGCTGGATAGCTTCTGAGCTAAGGCTTTGTGTAATACAGACTATATTTCCACTTGTATGATAATACAGAGATGGGGTTTTATGCAGATGCTTTCGCGGGGTAAATTCTTTTGTGTTATGTGTGATTGATTCCTTCTTATCAGTTATATGTGTTCATGCTTGATGTTGCTCATGGTTGATTAGCTTCCGCAAAGTTTATGGTAGATGTAGATCTAGTATTATGCTTTAGTACATTGCATATATCAGTTGGATCTGCAGGTGAAATTTCTACATGATATCAGTGAGCTAGTTGATGTGTAGAGAAAATTCTACATGGTATCAGAGCTAGCTGATTTGTAGAAAAATTCTACAGAGTCCGCACACTCAGCTGCAAACTACTAGGCCCCTGCGCACTCAACTGTAGATCCTTCTCCTATTCTACAACCCAAAGACACACTTTACACTTCGACTCAATCTCTTAGACTCATCATGCTTCTATTCTTTGTATTAGCTATATGCTATCTTCTACACTTAGAGCTTCACTCTATTTATACAATCCCATGGTCCATGGACCATGGGTAGGTATATCAAGCCGACATTACATTACAAAAACAAGGGCGGACAACCCTGTGACTCTATTATGATTTCGCACTCTGCGCCCACAATCCACGGAGCTTTTACAAAGGAGTTGGTCAAAACTTGGGCTTTAAGCCCCAAAACATGCCTTGGGGGGATTCCATGCCCAACAAAATCATAAGAGGCAGAAAATAAAGAAGAAAACCACCCTTCTGACACAAGGAACTCTTCTAACACAATAAGTTGGTCTATGCTCAGTGGCTGCAGGAACTCTTCTGACACAATAAGTTGGTCTCTGCCACTGTTGGTCACTAGTCACAAGAAAAGGCACATGGTCCCATTGAACTCTCCCCACTGTTTTGGCTGTTGGTCTACTCAGTCGTTGTAAGCTGCTCACTACTACTGCCTGATCTATTGGGTTCCCTACTAGTTTGATTGGTCATTGTAGGCTGCAAGCTGCTCCTGCCTGCTTGGTCGTTGGTCATTGTTCATAACTCTCCCCACTACTCGTTGGTCTCCTCGGTCACTCGCTGATCTGCTCGGTCACTCCAACCGAGTTCTTTTGACTTGGCCTACATTTGGATTCTTCCACAATGGAAAAACTACTCACACCCTATCCGGCTTTAAAAAAATTCCTCTTTTCTTTCTCAGCAATGCGAACCACTAGATCACGAAGGATTTCGTGTATTTTAACAAAGGAAGCCATTCCAGTGTGATCCACTCAAACCACCTCAATCAAGAAACGATTCCTTAGGTGGTCAAGATAATTGTGGCCAATATCATGTAAATAGTTGTCTCCACTACGTTTAACCATACTTTCTGCTCTACATATGTCTATGAGCTCTTCACAATTGATTATTTTGTCTTTAGGATAAGCTGCTAAAGATAGAAATAAAATCTTCAGATCCAAGTTCAAAACATTGTAACTCCATTTGAGACGTTGAAATAGTTCTTTGTCCACCGTAGGGTGCAACTCATAAAATTCCTTAGGAACATTCACATATTTCTAAAGAAACCTCCCACTGATATGGATTAGTATGGTGTGACAATGCGGCAACGATTACAGTTATGGGCACCGGAAAACCCTTGCACTCCTTTGCGATTCTCCTAGAAACTGGCTCTATTTCCTATGAAAAATATCCATTTTCATTTCCAAATTATCTGTTGCGAAACAACTCCCAACCCTCCTCTTCCACCAGCGATTCCACTAATATTCTCTCTTGCACATTCACTGCCATACACAATTCGTCATCCTGAGTGGTGAGAACAATTTTAGAACCTTTGTCCTTCAAGGACACTCCTAGCTTTTGAAGCCCATCACTCCTCCATGGATTCGCTATCCACATATCATCTAATATAAGAAGATATTTTTTATTCTTTAAAAAATTTCGCAACCCGTCTGTTCACATTATGAAATTGTCTGGAAGGCTTAATTTCAATCATTCAACAACATCCTTTTACAAATATGAGATGTCGTTACTGGAGACTGTTACCTTAATAATGAGGTCAAATGAAGTCTTTACCTTCTGGATGTTGTTGATGGTGTCAAGCAGTGACGTTTTACCAATACCCCCCATGCCAATCATACCAATTCTTTAAATGTTTCTATTTTGATCGATTAACAATCTTTCAACAAGCTCCCTCTATTCAAATCGCTTTGCGTCTACAACAATACCAGTTTCGATGATCAGAAGCAGTATCTAGGTGCATGGAGTAGGGTCCTTGTATTGCTCGCTGCTAGGAAAGTCGGGTTGCACCCTTTGTGAGTGGAGTTGAACAAGAATTTGGTTCCAATTTCTGATATCGTTGTTGATTATATAGCGGCAGAGGCACTTGGGATAAACACCACGATAGCTTTTGTGTTGCTGGTGAGCCTCGTATTGTTGGCCAATAGAATCAAAACTTACTCTTAGTGTCTCTGTCGTCTCCAACCAAGCCTTAACTGTTCTTTTAGGGCTCTGTTGCGCTTGATTGAGCTCCATTTTTATATCATCTATTTCATTGCCCGGATCTCTGACGTATTTTTTCATCTGGGTAACAGTCCGAGGCAAACAAATGAGAACCTTCACCGGTGCAAAAAAAAAAATTCAAGAGTCTGATCAGACCTTCGCTCAAGAGATTGGCTACACATGAAGCAAGAATACTTTCACGGGACATCGGCTTTATACGAGAATCACAAAGGGTGAGGTTTGGCAAACCAAAATAAACGAAAAAGCCCCAAATCATACGGGTAGGGCAAGATTTAGATTTCTCTTCCACCCACTAAAAATCAGCAACAAAATTAGGATTTTTCCTCTCGCTTAAATTCGGCTAAGGCTATGTAGATGGGCTCTCGAAGTGAATGCATCACAAAGTAGGAAACCATTTATAATTCATTTATCTTGTGGTTTTTTATCACCTTGTTTCCACGTAATTTCGAGATAAATTCGCACTGGAATACCTGGAAAGCAACTTGACTTGACGGCCATTAGTACTTAGCTGCTGTGAACCAACTTGGATTTACGCAAGGTACAACAGAGACCACACAATTGACCATTATGTTGTTTATTTTGAGAATAATTCATTGGGAACCTGTGTTAGATATGTATTGTTTTTTGCATATTGATGGAGTCGAAACTCTAAACCCTCTTCAAGCCTATTGATCCTATTCAAAATTCTCCCATACCTATTTTTATGTCACTTCTTTCCAGTGATATCGATGATCAATTGAGTTGTATTAGTTTGTCCGTATTGTAGAAAATTTTCAGTTTTATATAGTTAACATTATGCTTTTGTGATAGATTTTCGAGTGACATCCGCCCGCCACTACATCCCTAGCTACGGTTTCGAGGGTGGACGTCATCCTAACATGTACGATAGATGGGGCTGATCAGACATTACAAACAAGGTACCTTAAACATGGATTTTGCGTACATATCCTAGTGGATCTAGTTTTCCTGAGAGTTAAATACCACTTGCTTAGAGCTCTGGTGCCATAAACTTGGGTTTAAGAGTGTCGGTAGACAATTTATTAAGGGATTGTCAATAAGCACATTCCTAATGAGTCAAAGCCAATAGGTTTTAGTGGACTATCTTTGTGCAATGTGGGTGTTGTGCAGATCGAACTAGTCCTCTATAGTTTCGAGCTCTTTTTCGTGTTCAAAGGATTTGCGTTATTTTCTTGGAATTGTGGCCTTCACTGAAGTTGGAATTCCCGTGTCTATACTGCAACCAGGAGTAGAGTTTTCAGAGGGTGTTAATATAGAGTTTGGGGGAAGCATATTTTTAGAATCTACCAATGAAAATTTGGTGAGTTTCCGATGTCTCCAGGACTGTGAAAATTCACGTTAAATTTGAAAAATGTTAGGTTATGGTTTTGCAATATTTTGAGAGAATTGTTGATAATGACTCAGATTAATTTTTTGATGAGCATGCTTTCTATGTTGGGTTTGTTAAGTGTGGATACTAATATTGATATACCTTTTAATTTGGATCTGAAACTCGCGTTTGATGAGATTTTTTTAGATCTCCCTACGAGTAAACTTTGGTTTAATTCATGATTTTATTCCTTAAAAAAAAATTATGGATATTGTGGGTAAATATAAAAATAACATCAAGGTTTCAGTGTTAAATCAAGGTGGACATGTAATTACGTCAAATGGGGGAAAACATAAATGATCTCAATGAAATGTTGCGGGGTCAAGTTTTAATGCTTTGAATGCAATCCTGTAGAAGTAGACCAGTAGAAGTTAACCACAACTAAGTCGGAAGTCAACCTATCTTTCCATTTCCACAAGTCCTGTGAGCAATGTCCTGACCCCGACTCCATATCGTCTACTTTTAAATAGCGAGGGGGTCGGAGTTCTATTGGAATTCAAAATGAAATCTCGTAGGGAATTTTGTTTAATAATCAATATAAAAACTCTATGTTTTCCTGTAACATTTACGACGAAAATTTTCAGGAATTTAACTCTCTAAGATTTGTGAAATTGGATGTATACCCTTACCAATACAAACCCAATGCACCTTCCCCATTTAAAAAGACCCTACTTTCACTAGATATTGTAGGTATCCTTTTTTTCATAAACAATTTTTATACCCCTTTATTTTTTTCATTAACTTTGAGCTCCATTTTCTACACCTACTAATATAAAAACTCTTTACCTCCCTTTACATGTTCAATATATTATGTCATTTTTTCCTCAATATATATCTCCCAAGATGAACGCCCATGGTATGGTATTTCTCCCTATTAAAGCCCCCGTGTACTAAAATGTGCCCTATAAGTCAATTTATCCTATTGTTTTCATCCAAAAAGTGCTAAGATAAACAACAAATTCTATAATGATCCTTTCTAGATCACTAGCTCTTGCAGATGAAGCCACAAACTCCTTGAGTGAAAGGTCACTAATGATGAACCAACTCCTCTTTGAAAATCAATGATGCATGCTCTCAACTTTTGCTCTTCTGTTACACTAAATAATCTAGATAATCTCCACCTCAGGTCTTCTAATGAACCACCTTAACTAATATTTCCTCGACTTCTTTAGCTAGCTTAATTGGTTGTGATTCCTTGCATTTTTCCATGGTTCCTACCATGTCCTCCTCAATTCCTTCATAAAATTTATATAGCTGATCTTGTAGGCATTATAAAAAATATTCCTTCGTGAATTGTTTCCAACAAATCTAGCTTGTAAATGTCATAAAAAATATTCCTTGGAATATTGCATGGAACAATCTTCTTATACTTGAGTTTTTTGTATGTTCCTCTATTGAATCTATAATTCCTCATAGTATGCCAATACCATCTATCCTTATTTTAAAATATTCAATATCCTTCCAAAATATGTCCTCATCTTGTAGATATTGTATGCATATTTCTTTATGAAATGTTCCAACAAATCTAGCTTCTAACTATTATAAAAATCTACCTTGAAATCTTACATGGACTAATTTTCTTATACTTGAGTTTGTTGTATGTTTTGCTATTGAATATGTATTTCCTCAAATATGCTAGTGAATACCATCTAGCCTTGTTTGAAAACCTTCCATATCCTTACAAAATATGCCCTCATATTATAGTTGTCATTACTCTGTTGTAACTTCCTTAAATTATTCATGAATTTCATACACACTCTTAGTAAAATTGTCTACATCATTTCTCATTTTAATATATATTTCTAGCAACTTACGCAATTCCACAACGCCCTTTGGAGACCTTCATAAACTACCTAAAATGGACTTCTACTAGTGGATCTATTCATTGAATTGTTGTAAGCA
The DNA here is from genome assembly GCA_031772625.1 of Pinus tabuliformis. Taxonomy (NCBI): domain Eukaryota; kingdom Viridiplantae; phylum Streptophyta; class Pinopsida; order Pinales; family Pinaceae; genus Pinus; species Pinus tabuliformis. The sequence continues at coordinate 842,138,068 of CM062815.1, forward strand.
AGTTTAGCTTGGGCTAAGGCCAAATTATATTAACCTAGTTTGTCTCTAATCAAACTTCTCAACAAATTTCTAAGACTATGATTAACCACATCTAGTACCAATGACCTAGTTTCTCTCAAATCAAACTTCTCAATAGATTACGACTCTAGTTAACCACCTCATGTTTAATCTATCTATGCATGATACACTAATTTATATTGCACATGAAACCCATCCTCTTCCAAAGAGTTCTCCAAAAATGTTTGAGGAATATCTCATTTCTGTTTGAAGTGATACTCTTTGGTTGTTTATGTAACCTCACAACCTCTTTAGAAAACAACAGGGCGACATGAGTAGTGTCATTAGACATCTTGCGTGGCGTGAAGCTTAACATTTTAGAAAATCTATCCACTATAGCCAACATTGAAGCATCACCTCTCAATCTCTTCAGAACCCCAACAATAAAATTGGCACTTGTGTCTTCCCATGGATTCTTGGGTACTAGTAAAGTAATATATAAATCACTTGTTTTAACTCCTTTTGGACAATTAACCAATTATTGTCATACTGAACAAACTCCTAAGTGACTTCTTTATTGATGTTGAACCAAAAATATCTTTCATCCACTAAAATTTTAAGTTATCTTATCGACTCCAAAATGTCCACCTAAACCTCTTCTATATAATGCCGTTTTGATTCTCAAACAAAAATCCCTCTTAGATATGGAAATCTATCTAATATGGTGTACTCTACATGATTATTTACAAATTCCCCATGCCTCTCTAAAATCTATATCTTCTACCTACAAATCCTTCATGTTATCCAAACCAGCGAAACAAGTAACTTGATAACATCTCCACTTGTTTAGAATGCTTGTAATTCAGTTTGTATTAATTGTTTATGTACTGAGTAAACATAAATTCAATTTGGCAACCAATAATATCTACATCTCTTTATATATAAATCCTTATTATAAACCAAATACTTCTTCCCCGCATCATTCAAATTCTCGTTAAAGAATGCTATCGTCTTACATTATTCAGAAGAGAGATTCATTGATGAGTGACATCCAAGGAAAGCAAATTGATTCGACATATCAAGAGATTCATTCGTACTCAACAGCTGGGAAGCACCTTGAATGTAGGTAGGGGTCCTACTTGCAACTAAATTATTTTTCCTGCAACATGTTTCTCGTTCTCAAGATTTCAGTTTCCAGTGGACCCTCATTTAAGATGTTAAGATATTCACATGGTAACCAGCACTCCAATTAAATGCTCCGTGGTCAGACGTTCATTGCTCATCTACATTCAATTATGTCACAATTCTGGAGGGTTCAACTTGCAACCAAAGGGACCTTACTTGCAACTTGATTCGACATTCAATTAAACACTCCGTGTTCAGATGTTTGTTGCTCATCTACATTCAATTATGAACGAAATCAAAGTGGATTCTCGGCAGAATCTGTAATCTCTTTTGTACGCAACTGCTGTAAAGAAACCTGAGTGTAGAGGGGGTCCACTTGCTTACAGTATACTTTATTTTCTTGGTTCTAGTTGAGGTCGTCCTTAATCTGTAATCTCTTTTGTACGCAACTGTTGTAAAGAAACCTGAGTGTAGAGGGGTTGTTAAAAGCGCGAGCGGGATTAAATCGGCACCGGAAATAAAACGGAAAAAATCGGAAAAAGCGGGGTCCACTTGCTTACAGTATACTTTATTTTCTTGGTTCTAGTTGAGGTCGTCCTTAATAATTTATTTTCTTGTTTCAATTGATTTTTATGGTAGTGTTTATTTAGGTGGAGGAATTTCCTAGACGGTCAAAAGTGGCCAGAATCCGGGTAAAAAAATTTCAAAAAATCTTGCACCCGCAGTGTTTGAATCATCTTTTTGATGGTGGAAATGGATTCAACACCATCAAAAACCTCCTATGCAAAAATAATTTGATAGTAGAATAATCCCCATAAGAAAATGTTGCTAGTTCAAATCCCATTGGTAAAAACACAACCATGTTAAGGGTTGATGTGGCTCATGGCAATTGTGATCTGGGTTGAATTTGAAGACTTCGAAGCTCATGAATCTTGGTTACTCAAGTTATAGGATATGCTTAAGAGTGATCTTAAGACTCACCATACCTAACAAACAAAAATATAAAATATAGTATAAAAAATGTGATTAAATATTTTTGAAACCAAAATAAGCAATGAGATATAGAAAGTAGAATTAAATTACATCTAATATGAAAGAATGGTAAATGTTAAACATGTCATGTTTTCATTTATGAAAGAGGTTTTAGAAGGTTATGTTGCATAATTTTGAAAAATTCTTCACAAGTTATTAATCAAGAATAGAGGTAATAAAATATTCAAAGTTGTGCACAATATGCACCCCACCCAAAGAATACCACCATTTATTTGTAAAATTTTAGAAGTAATAATCAAATGTTTACATGAAAAACAATATAATAGAAATAGCTTTAAGGGTTCCACTAATTATGGCATCTCTTGACTTATGCTCACTATTGTGCCCATGGGGCATCTCATATCTTCGATTTTGACTTCAAGTACTAAGCAACTATGTTGCATTACACTTCTTTTATGGTTCTTTTAGGTAGGGTTTGTATATAACTACTACAATGTGCAAAACTATATAGCCGAATTATAATATATGATTATTACAAAGTACAGGTTTTACAATTTATATTTCTTTTTAGAATTAATTAATTTTTATTGTTTATATTCAATTTATTTATCTCATGACATTGTAATGTATCACAATATGATATTTTAATGCTAGTGAATGATAGTATCATATGACACATGTATGACTATATGTGATAGCAAAAAATAATTAAAAATATACTTCTTGAGACCTTATTTAGTAAATTTATATCTATTTTCATTCTTAAGGCTTTTACAGAATATATATACAATGCATGTTAAATTGTTCTTAGAACATTGATTTTGCAACGATTTTAACAATAACTACCATATATTCAAAGAATGGTGTGAAGTAGAATATATGACAAAGTTACAACAACATTTTTAGACACGCATTATTAAAATTAAATAAAATTTTACCAAATAGCATATCTATATAGCATTGTAAACTAAATTATCCCTTAATTATTTGTCTAATGTTTGTTAAAACTTAGGTTAATTACAAAGTGTCAAGCTTGAATATATATGAGGCTATGAGAATCATATCATATTCTAACTTTCAAATAATTGTTTCTAGATTTTTATCATTAGTTAAACATGTTTTAAATGTCAAGTAAGTTGCTTCATCATTCTATATGTTTATTTCTTTATGTCATTTACTATGTTAATCATTCTACATTTTAATGCTAGCATAGTTGTTTCTAGATTTTTATCATTAGTTAAACATGTTTTAAATGTCAACTAAGTTGCTTCATCATTCTATTAGTTTCTTTCTTTATGTCTTTTACTATGATAATCATTCTATATTTTAATGCTAGTGAAGGGTAAGATAACATGACACATGTATGATTATATGTGATAGCAAAAAACAAGTAAAAATATAATTCTTGAGATCTTATTTAGTAAATTTAGATTTATTTTCATTCTTAAGGTTTTACAAAAGTATATATACAATGCATGTTAAATTGCTCTTGGAACATTGATTATGCAACATATTTAACAACAACTACCATATATTCAAATAATGTTGTGAAGTGGAACAGATGACGAAGTTACAACAACATTTTTAGACACTCATTATTAAAAATAAACAATGTTTAACCAAATCACTTGTCTTTATAGCATTGTACACTAAATTATCCATTAATTATATGTGTGGTGTTTGTTAAAACTTAGATTAATTAAGAAGTGTTAAGTTTGAATATTCATGGCTATGAGAATCATGTCACATTCTAACTTTGAAATAATTGTTTCTAAATTTGTATCATTGGTTAAACATGTTTTAGATGTCAAGTAACTTTCTTCATCATTCTATATTTTTCTTTCTTTATGTCTTTTACTAAAAGTTTCTTGTAGTCTAGTGCTTACACATGAATCTAGTCTTTGATTTGAATATTTATTACTTATAAAGGACAAATGTGAAATTGATTTTATTTATAGATATCTCTAAGTTATTATTTATTTTTTCAAAGATTTCAAAATCTCAATGATTAAGAAAAAATGAGACAATCTAATTTGCACATAGACAAATAAAAAGATTTCTCCTTTTAAATCAAAATCTAAATTTCATCCCTTCTATAAACCATATATTATTATGAAATATCATATTTCAATCATATTTATATGGAAAATGAAAAACAAATAATTTTTAGTACAAAGTTAAGTCCAAATTCCAAATAGATTTTCAATATGTTTAATTCAAATTATTTAACACAAAAAGGAAACAAAAAAATTCCTTTCAAAATTGTGATTTTTCCTTTAGTTTTTTTTAATAATATTTTTTAAAAAATATAATGAATAAATATATTTTCAAACCAAACATCTACTTTCATAAATTCATTTTGATTAAGTACTTAAATCACTTTAAATTCTACGTATATACTATATGAGGAGACAAGAGACATTAAAATTATAAATTTTTCATGTAAAAATTAATATAAAACAAATTTCATATTTGAAAATTTAGCTGATATATATTTCATTTACCATTTAAAAAATTAAAATAAATTAAATATATTTAATTTTATAAAACAATTAAATTATCATTATATTAATTGTGTTTGGTTAAAAAAAATTTACATAAAATAAAAATCGTATTATTTTAATTAAAAATAAAAATATTACATAGCGACTTTAAACTTTTAATTCATAAAATGATAAAATTACTGGCAACGGTCTTCCAATAAGTGTATAGAAATATTTGTAAAATAACAAATTTTATTATTTCAGTCCAAATGTTAACCAATTTAGACCAAGTCAATTGGCATGACACACTGTATTGTTCATGACATCTTGTTAACCAATTTAGACCAAGTGAATTGGCATGGCACTCTGTATTGTTCATGACATTTTGAGATGAGGACTACTTTGACACCTCTTCACACAAATCGTCACTTGGCATGACACTCTATATTGTTCATGACATCATGAGACGAGGAACACCTCTTTACACAAATTGTCACTTGGCATGGCACTCTGTATTCACAAGCCTTATTTACTATGTTATCGGTCTATAAATGCGCAGGGGCAGTATATGTCCACTGTTGGATCGAAACAAGTACATTATCCATTTCGATCCAGCGATGGGCATATACTGCCCCGCACATTTATGGATCAATAGCATGGTAAATAAAGCTTTCCCTCTATATTGTTCATTACATCATGAGACAAGGACTACTCTGACACCTCTTCACACAAATCATCACTTGAGTTTGAGTAGACAATAAGATTTTAATGATATTAATGATATGATAGGTGTATTGTTTATTAATTGTTATGTCACTTGGTGAAATGGTGATTTTTTTTTTAAATAATTTTTTTCATATGATATTTTAATTTTAAACCTCATCAAATTAGTCATTTCATAGAAATGAACCAATTAGAAAATAATAATTTAATTTCAAAAAATTCAAAATTAATTTTTGATTTTCAAAATATTGAGCATAATATTTTTTTTTCTTAAAACTTTAATAGATTTTTTTTTAAATTTCGAAACTAATTAAAAATCAAAATTTTGACTAAAAGAAAAAATAATGTAACCTCTCTAAAGCTATAAAAATATAGATATATAACTCTTTTAGAATTTTAATTAATTAAAAAAATGCCATTATCACAAATTATATATATATATATATATATATATATATATATATATATATATAATAAATTATCCCAATTTTAAATTAGAAAATAGTCCATTTAATTAAGATAAATAAAAACTTGATAAAACACCAAATCTACACCCACTACCTAATCATTAAATACATACTAATTATCCTCAAAACCTTTTAACATAAATAATTATATTCAAAATCTTTGAAACTAAATCAAAATAAAATAAATCTTAAAAAATGTCAAAACCAAAATCTAAATTTACCATTTTTAAATCCCACTTCAAAAAACTTTACCAGTCTAATTTTACCAAAATAAATAAATCTCGTGTAAACACAAAGCCAATGAAAGTAAAATTTTATCTTATCAAATAAAAATAAGCCCAATAAAGAATTACACTGTCCCATTTCAAAATAAATTCGAAGTTAATCCAAATGGATAAAAACTTGGTCCACCATCAAATCTACCTTAAATCCCTAATCATCATATATCAAATCACTGTACTTGGACCTGTTAACCTATATTATCCAACGTGACGAGACTCCCTCGATGTATGTGGGTCATCAGATCGGATGCTGAGCCCCATCAGTCACCAACATGGCGATGGGCACAGTTAACAATGAATGAGTGACTTTTGTGGAGCCTAGCCAAGATGTTGTTTTGGGTCAAGTTTATTTGGAGGGAGCAATACCCAAGGTAAGTATGAATGGGATGGGATAAACGGTGGTAGGGAAACTCTAGAAGGGTTGACGATCGCCAGTGAGGGAGTCACATCAATTGAAATCAGGCCAGCCGCCAATAAAAAAATTACAGGTATAGCTTATTCCTTTCAGAAGGTAAAGGAAGTAGGACTATCCATTATTTTCCTCGTTTTCATTGTTCATTCCTTCATTAAAAATCACTAAAATCACCATTAAAGTATCACACCCACTTGACTCACAATTGGTGAACTGCTAAAACATGTCAAAAAGATCAATTTAACCTACCATAGCATAGCAACATATATATAGAAAGATAAATATAACTAATAGAAATATATATAAGATTTATTTCAGAAAAATTCAACCAGCATCATTTGGCCAAATTTGATCAAGTTACCAACCTTGTTTTTTACTTAAACCATGCCTTCAACACCCATCAACATAACCTAAATAACTATATCTAACATTTAGTCAACTAAATCATAAATTTATATAAGACTTTTAAATAAAAGCCAGATAATAACATGTCACATGTCATTATTTTTTGTATAAATTAATTTTGTGCATATAATTTTATTTATTTTTAAATACTTTAAACTTTGTTTCATTAGAGTTCATTCAAAAAAATCTCACAACAAGCTATTTGACTTCCATGATATGAAAACAAAGATCACATTTTGGATCGTTAACTATATAAAATAGAGAAATATATAAAATATTACTTGGCAAATCAATTACATTTTCACTATTATAACTAAAAATTATTAACCAGTTTCCTCTTTTAAAAATATACCTTTTTTCAATAGCCAAAACAAATAATGGGGTAATCAGAATTGCAAAATCATATGCTTTTATTTCAAAACAACACTTAGTTGACAAATTACCTTGCAAAGATACACACTACTTTTTATAGATTACACCGGAAATATCCATGTTAAATTTTCAGACTACAATGAAAATCAAATCACCATTGCATTTTGTATTCATAAAACCACGTTCGCAAAAGGGCCTTAAAATATTAGACAAAAGATAATCATCATTCTACCCATCAGGAAGCACTTTTGACTATATCTCTCTTATTATACTTTTTATTTAAATTAATAAGAATAAAAGTCTTATTTTACACATGATCATGGTCAGTCTGCAAAGTTATTATTTTTTTTTGGATATGGTGGAGTAACATGATTTTCAAGTTGAGTAAAAAGGAGATTGACACTATTAATGTCTTAAAAAAAAATTGAAATTACACAAAACACAACACAACAATTATTTAAAATTGAATAAAGATGTATTAACTAAGTATAATAAAACTATATAAAATTAAGTTGATATATTAACTAAACACAAATTTATTGAGTATTTTATACATTTCACTTTTCCAACTTGGGTTTTTTCTCAGTTTTTTACTATTATCCTGGTTTCTTTGGTCTTTGGTAAGTTGCAATACTCTAAAAAATAAAAGAAGAAAGACATAATTTTTAGTGGTAAAAATTCAATTGTTGGAATTTTCAGATGATTGGTTTATTAAATCAGTTGTAATACAATGAAAATAAACAACTGCTTGAGAATATAACAATAACTTTTAAGTTATATGTGATATGCTCGAGACCACTTAATAAAAAATTTCCTTTTTACTTCTTTTATTAAGCTATTATATTTTTAATGGAATAATTACGAATGAAGTATATTTGGAAAACTTAATCATATTCAGTATGCTTGTATTTAAAAGTTACACAACTAGCAAATTGATGTAGTTAACCTATATACATAGGTGTTGAATGTCAAAACAATGCAGTCAACCTTTAAATATATACATTCATTATCAATCTCGGGTTGGATTTGACCATAGTTAGTGTCCTCAGCGCTCCATGACGAAATCTTGTTTAACTATAGATTGCGTCCAAGTAAGAAACTATATAAAATTAATTACAATGCATATTTTTATGCTATGGTTGTACTACTTATTACATTTCAATACCTGGATTTGCATCCATCATCCATCTGTGCAAAGATAAATCCTATGAGGGAAAAACAAGGGTTCGGTTATGGTAACCGACTCACCCCAGCTTCGAGGGCAACCTGTCATTCTGATAGTCGCCACTAGGGCTTCTGGTTATGCAACCTGCTCTCAGGTTACCAAAGCTTCTGATCACCTTGTCGATATGGATTGCAGGTAACCCTATGCCTGTTATGTTATTACCACAACTTGACACAATTTCTTGTCATGGTTTATGTTATCTTCTTCCTCCCAATGAATTTTATTTCCTGCTATCCTCACTACCCTTGTAGGTATCCTTGGAGTTTGTGGCCCTCTTTGAGCCAGTGAGGGATGGAAGATAATAAAGGTGATGCTACATGTATTTAGATTTTTATGAATTCTTCTCGTTTGTTTTCCTTACCCATACATCTTGTGTTAGAGGGATGATTATTTTGCTGCAGGGTTCAAAGTTGTGCCATGCCTTCAATTCTTTATTATGCCTTTTCTCTAGGTTGAAATCCTAGTTTTACTATTGGGTTTTTTTTTGGTTGTAGGGTAGGTCTCATACCATATCTTTCAGGTTCCTTAGTAGAGGGTTACATCTAGAATTGACCTCAAGTTCTCATCCTGTTTCAACCCTTTCTTTCCAGGTTCTCTTCCTTCTTGTGTCTCGTACAAGGGCTCTCTCCCTCTCACAAACCCTTTTCAAGAATTTGGGGTTTTATTTACTTTTCACAAAAGATGATTGGGTCATCCTATACGTCGAAGGTTTCCTTTCTTAATTGTAATTCTTGAGAGTGCTATTGAGTTCTTGTGTTGCCACTCTTCAACACTGTTATGGTTATGTAGTCACCGTTAGTTTATTGTGTACATTTTCCCGCATTCTAGATAGGGCGTTTCTCAACTTAAATCTGGTTGTAGTTTTTTTTTAAGGAAATATTTATGTTGTGACAGTAACCCTCATGGGGTTAATTTTGGAACTCCTTCTCGAACAATATCATCCTTTCTTATTTGGATTTGAATTACAAGTTAAGAACCAAATTTGATTATGAATTTGGTCCTTCTATTCCTATTATGAAATCTCAGAGATTCAATGAAAAGAATTGTTTGACATGCAATATTAATTTTGTTTGGTTTTTTTGTTTCTAGAAGTATTATGGTTGTTTGCTGTAAAAAGTTCCTTCCATAATTTTTTTGATATTCCGTATATATATTATGCATATATATTGGTCGTTGGCACTGTATGATTAAGGTACTTCTAGTAGTTTGGTTTATTTTCTTTTCAGTTAATGCGAGCCCAACACATCGTCTTGCTACTATGACTGTACTTAAGTTTTATACCTTGTTATCAGAATTTGAATTCAGTTTAGTTTATGTTAATTGTTGTCAACTCCCGGCTGTAAGTGGGACCTGGGTTTCCTCCTAGGACCTGTTGATCGTCCTTAGGGTGTTTTTACTTACCATTTCCACTTCAGTTATGGACTTCCCTTGTCAAGCCTTGAGCTTTCCATCCCTAGGGATTAACTAGAACACCTTGTTGGTTTTGTACAAAATTTCCTTTCAAAATTCAAGGATTATGTTCTATTCTTGATACATTTCTTACATATACATTTAGACTCTTGCTCGTAACTACTTTTCTCAGAATTTACTATTTGCTTTTATGCAAAATTATAACTCCAGATTTCATTCTGTTAATAAATAGGCTAACCGATAGCTGAACATATATAGATATTGGAGTGATTTTAAACACTAAGGCGGTAGCTCTGGTTCTAGGGTTTTATGAAGCAAGTGACAAAGTGCACCAAGCATCCATGGAGACACAGGGAGGAGGGAGCTCCACTCCCTCCTACAGTAATATGGTAGCAAACAGAGGAAGAGGAGGGAAAAAGAACAAACCTCCACAGCCCTTGGAGGTTAAGGCCAAAAACACAGAAACTCAGAAGGCGAAAGGCAAAAAAACCAATGCAGATCAAGGGGCCCACGAAGAAGACCGTCAGGAGGAGAAAGAGGAAGACAGAGGTCAAGGATCAGAGAACAGAGCTAAGATGGGGCCTTGTGAATGCAAGACCATAACTAAACCTCGGGTTATTCTGAACGATCCAGCTCTGCAAGTGCACAGGGATCGCATGGCTAACTATGCCATCATATGCAAATTTATGGGAATTTGGTCATCAGAGAAAGCGTTGTACACCTGGATAAAATACAACTGGAAACCAAAGGGGGAGTTAAATATACATCTTGGATCCAAAGGATTTTTCACTGTGGTGTTTACGAACATGGAAGACAAAGACAAAATTTTTGAAGGAGGGCCATACTTCTTTGCAACTGCTGGTCTCTATATGCGGCCATGGACGATGAACTTTGTGCCAGAACGAGAAACCTTCACTTCGGTATCGGTATGGATTCGACTATACTCCTTATCTTTAGATTACTAGATGCCAGAGTCTTTAAAAGCTATAGGCAATAAATTAGGTCATTTCTTAAAAATTTCAGAGGAAACTCTAAGGGGAAAATATACATCCTATGCCTGTATATGTGTGGAGATGGACCTATCAGGAGCCCTTCCAGATGAGGTCATTCTAGAAGTCTATGATGAGGAATGGGTTCAAGCAGTTGACTATGAACATATCCCGTTCAGATGTCACAAATGTCATGAGCATGGGCATCTATCCAGAGACTGTCCTATCAATAGAAGGGAGGAAAACCTAAATACCAACAAAGGAAAAGACCATACAGGTTTCACCAAAGTAGGAGGAAAAGGAGGAGGAAGGAAGACACAAAAGAACCCTAGTGTGAATGATAAAACAAAACGTTACAATAGTTTTGAGATCTCAGGAGAAAAAGAAGTTGATGGAGGGGATAAAGAGAGTACAGAGAATCAGACAGCAAGGGGGAAAGAAAAAGAGACCAGCATGGAGTACACTCAGGAACAAAATGAACACACGATAGACCCTTTGAGTACCATGGAAATAGAAAAAGACCAGGAAATGACTCAAAGTGAAAGTGGTACAGAGGACCAAGATTTACAGGAGATCCTGGAAAGGGAGAACCTAGAGCTGGAAAAGTTTCTAGAACAGGGAGGCAACCTGGGAATAAACTCCATCCCTTAGGAGGACGTGGACAAGGTCCAACAGATATTCCTTAACAAGGCACATCAAACAGCTGCAGGAGTCAAAAGAGGACATGACAACCAGGAAAACAAAGGGACTTCCTCAATGGGATTAATAACAGGAAAACTAACAAAGAATCCAGGCAAGAGGAGGGGAAGAAAGATAGAAAGAACTACTACTAGAATGTGGCAAACTCATGATTGATTCAGGAAGGATGAAAGACCTTTCTAGTTACTCCTTTAAAACCCCACCTCAATGAAAATCACAACCTGGAACATTAGAGGACTAGGGAGCAGAAGAAAACAGAGGAATCTAGGCAACAGGATCAGAGAGGAAAAACCTGACATAGTATTCATACAAGAAACAAAATGCTCAATGGAGAGGATCCACAAGAAACATAGCAAATGGGTAAATAGATATGAATACCTTGAAGTTAAGGCAAATAAATCTGCTAGTGGGATTCTCACTCTCTAGGATCCACAGAAATTTGGTGTGATTGACGCGGAGGCATCCAGATATCACCTTTCTCTGATTTTCCAACCGGTGGGTGACAGACAATGTTACATGATCACCAATGTCCATGGTCCGCAACCAATGGAGGACAAACTTTGACTCCTCACAACACTGGAGGATATGAAAAAGAGATACCCAGCTCTACCCTGGATTCTTGGAGGTGATTTTAACATAACAAGATCACTCATGGAGAAGAAAGGAGGGACTAGAATACTTGGTAGAGACTCAATTGCCTTCCAAAACTTCATCACCAATATGAAATTGGTTGATATGGAAACAAGCAATGGAATCTTCACTTGGAATAACAAAAGAGGGGGCCCTACCCAAGTGGCCTCAAAATTGGACAGATTTATGGTTTCAGAGGAACTTATCCTGAGGGGAAGCAACATTATTGCACTCATACTACCTTTTGGGGGTTCAGATCATTGGCCTATCCAATTGGAAGCTTCCCTTTTTGGCAAACCAAGGAACACCCCCTTCGGGTTTGAGAATGCTTGGCTCACACATTCAGACTTCCTCACAAACATTGAGAAATGGTGGAAGGAAGAGCTTCACCTTCAAGGTACAAAGATGTTCCTTCTTCTCTACAGGCTCAAACACATTAAAGGTAAACTCAAAGAGTGGAATAAAAAGGAATTTGGTAACATCTTCAAAGCTAAAGGAGAGGTGGAAAAGAAACTAAAGGAAATAAACCATATTCTTATCATAGAAGGCTATACAGATGAAAGGAAAGAGATGGCAGAGTCACTCCAGCAGGAGTCGGACAACAGATGCCTTCAAGAGGAAATACTCTGGAGACAGAAATCCAGAGTACAATGGATTAAAGAAGGGGAGAGAAACACCAAATTCTTTCACATATCCACCATAGGTCACCGAAACAACAATATAATTGTGAAACTTACAGATCAGCATGGAATAGAGAGAAACATTCATGAAGAGATGGAGAAGGTTCTACTCCAGTATTTTCAGAAAATTGTTGAGGAAACCTCGAAAGATAGATACCAGTTTACGCAAAAATTCATTAAGTACATCCCTAAATTGGCTACCTGAGAAGATAATTTCAATCTCAATAGACCAGTAACAGAGGAAGAAATTGAGGAAGCCGTGAAAGAGATGCAAAATGGGAAAGCACTAGGCTCGGATGGCTTTAATGTGGACTTTCTCAAAGCTTTTTGGAGGATAGTGAAACAGGACATCCTGGAGGTCGTGGAGGACTCTCGAAGATTTAAGAAAGTCTTAAAGGAACTCAATGATTCTTTCATAGCCTTAATCCCCAAATAGGAGAAGGCCACCTCTCCAGACAGATTTTGACCTATATCATTATGCAATGTGATATACAAAATTGTATCCAAAGTGATTGCCAACCGTCTCAAACCTCTCCTCCCAACCCTAGTGTCAGAGGAACAAATAGGCTATGTGGAAGAAAGACAAATTCTAGATAATATAATTCAAGCGCATTAACGGTTCATTCACTCATTACCAACAAATAGGTAGGAATGATAATGCAGCTGGACATAGCAAAGGCCTATGACAAACTTAGCTAGTCATACATAAGAACAATTTTAAAAGCCTATGGCTTTGATTACAATTGGATTAAATGGGTTATGGCGCTAGTTACCACAACCAGTTGTTCTATTCTTCTCAATGGCACTCCTTCCAAAACCTTCAAGCCTTCTAGAGGTCTCAGGCAAGGAGATCCTCTTTCTCCTTTCCTTTTCATTCTAATGATGGAAGGGTTAGGAAGAGCTATTAGAGCTACTAAGGAGGAAGGGAGAATTCAGGGTCTGAGACTCACTCAAGGTGGGGACACGGTGACACATCATCAATTTGTAGATGACATTATGCTTCAAGGCACACCCACTGTCAAGGAAGCAAAAGAATTCAAACAAATTCTGAGTGAGTTTGCTAGGGCAGCAGGCACAGAGGTAAGTCTCACTAAATCAAAGGTTTTCTTTTTCAATGCAGATATTTCAATTCAAAGAAATATTTCCAGAATTCTGGGCTTTCAAAGGGAGTCACTGCCTGTGAAGTACCTGGGAATCCCTCTCGCTGACAAACCGCTTCACAAGGATATCTGGGAGCCTATTCTTAATAAGCTAAAAGATAAAATCAGCAAATGGACAAACAGAGCACTAAATCTAGCAGGGAGACTGATTCTCACTAAGGTTGTCCTCCAAAGTATCCCTATCTATATGCTATCTGCCATTCCAACACCAGCCGGTGTAATGACCAATATAAGAAACATTCAGAGAGACTTTCTCTGGGGGAAAGGTGAAGAAAAGAAGAAATGGTCCCTTGTGGTATGGGACAGAGTATGTAAACCTAAGTCCCATGGTGGCTTGGGTCTTCCTGACCCAAGAATTCTGAATAGATTTCTTGGTGCCAAAATCTGGTGGAGATGGCTGAAAGAAATACAAGCCTCCTGTGAAAAACTCTCGAAGCACAAATCTGCTAGCGAATGACAGGAGAAAAATCTAATAGGAATGACAGGACAAGTAAAAGGTTCTGCAATTTGGAATAGGGCATGGGAAAACAGGGCCCTAGTCCAAAACCATAGTTTCTGGGAGATTAGAAATGGGAACCTGGCTTGGTTCTGGGAGGACAATTGGCAGCAGGAGGACAATCTCCAAAGTGAAGAATTAGTAGACATTCACACCGATACCATCAACAAAGGACTAAGGTGGGTAAGTGACTATTGGGACCAATCAAGGAATGATGGGAAATGGAGAACTTGGAAACTTCCAGATTACAGTGGAATGGGCATGCTGCATACTCAAGCTATAGCCCTTCAAGGTCTTTTAGACAAGAGACAAATCTTGAACTCAAACTTGAACGATCAACTAAGATGGGGAAAAGCAAGACAGGTCTCTTCAACCTTAAGGAAGCCAAAAGAATAGATGCAGGGCTTAACCTTCAAAACATTGACAAGATGTGGAAAGAAATCTGGGAAAATCCTCATTGGATGAAAGTAAAACTGCTCAAGTGGCTAGTTCAATAGGGCAAGATTCTGACATGGGATAACCTAAGAAAAAGAGGCTTTGTTGGCCCCTCAAGATGTCACTTATGTAGACAACAAAAAGAAACTACAAATCATTTACTGAATAGATGCACTTTCACTGCAATACTTTGGAATTGGGTTGAAGAAGTCTTTGAGCAGACAGACAGAAATGTTAATGACATCACTACTACGTTGAAGAATTGGTGGAATTTTTTTTCAGACAATGAGATCATTAACTCCGCCTAGATGCTGACCCCATGAGTCATAATCTGGAATGTCTGGAAGGAGCGCAACAACAAGATTTTCAAGGAGAAAACGAGTCCGATGAGCAGCATCCTTAAGCTAATCCTTAAACAACTCAAAGAGACTGTTCATATCCTGGGAGGTGCAGCTACTGGTAAACCCATCGGTCAAAGAGAGGCCAGAATTTTGGAGAAGTTAGAGCTCAAGGTTCATCCCCCTCAGGGTTCTATGCAAATTAATAAGCAGACAAGTCTTCTTGGCAACCTCCTTCTCATGGCTTTTTAAAATTTAACATAGATGGGGCTTCAAAATGGAATCCGGGCGAAGCTGGTTATGGAGGGGTATTGAGGGATGAGGAAGGAAACATACAAGTCATCTTCCAAAATTATCTAGGAAAAGCAACCAACAATATGGCTGAGCTCATGGCGATGGAATTATGCCTGGAAATACTGCTCAAGCACAACATTCACAATGTCATCATTGAGGCTGACTCGGAATTAGTCATTAACTCAGTGAAGAGGATAAATTTTGGCGCTACTCCGGAGAAAATCTCAGAACAATTGTGGCTTTTGCAAGTCTACCAAAGAATCCAAGTGCACCTACGAAGGCTGAGAACTCTTAGGTTGGTGCATGTTCGCAAGGAAGCCAACAAAGTTGCAGACTGGCTTGCAAATGAGGGGGTATGAAACAAGCATACCGACTTGTGCTACTGGTGGGAGGAGATAACGAATGATAGGTTGAAGGAGGGATGCTCATCCAGGGCCATCAGCGACTGACAGCAACATCAGGAAAATTCAAGAGACAGAATTTCCAAAACAGAGCCACATAGACGGGGTCTCGTCGATCTGGATTCATTATGAAATGTTATGACATATGTGAGGTCCTTTTTAGGATGCAGGTCTATGACGCCCTCCTTAACCCAGGTAACAACAAACCAGCAGTCTCAGAGGGATGGCTGGAAGGAGGGATCTTCATCTTCCTTTAGCCCTTACACCGGAATCCAGATTTTCTTAGCAGGCGCAAAACCCCCGCTTGTATTCCTGTGATCGTTTTACTGCCCTCGGGGTGGTTTCCGGTTTATCACATGCTCTTTAGGCCGGAAGCAGTTTTTCACAATCAAGATCGATTCCACTCACCACGCAACACGTCACTTAGGGTGAGGAGGAAATATTGCCCTCATTGCGCGCTAACTATCGGTGCTTTTAGTTTGCGCGATATGATCCCTAACCGTTGGATCAAGCGAGGGCATTCCATGGCCAGTATTGAACGTCCATTTTGGTGGGACCGATATAATGGTTATGTTTCGAGCTGTTTGCATGAATCGCTTGCAAATGGTGGCTTTCAGGCAGTAAAAGTGATCGCCGGTTATGCCAAAAATGGACCCGATATGATTATAAATTATGGTTTACAGGGTTTGTCGGGTCTGATGTGTTTATTAAAAGGTGAGCTTGTTGGCCACCCAATATGTTTTTCATCTGCTAGATCTTTAGCTGAGGATCCAATGGTCAGTTTTGGACTGCTGGTTTGTTTCGGTGGATTGTGTCCCTAGGTTCAATTTGTTGTCTTGCTACCATGGATTAGGGTGGGCCTGTCTTTTTGGTGAGCCCCACTGTCGAGGTAGCTGTTTGTACACTATTTCTCTTTTTTTAATTGAATAAGAAGGATCCGCTCTTGCCTTAGCAAAAAAAAGATAACTAAACATATATAGAAAACTTTTCCTCATAACTAAGAAGAATTCCATTACTCTACGAAACTTAGTAATTTAATACCATGTTCTCAATTCATACTACATACATGATACAAGATTCAAGTTGTTATTTAAAAATACCCATTCTCTCAGATACACTTGTAACTCAAAATTCTTCTAGACACAATTAAGAAAAGAAAAAAAATGCAGAGATACTTATCTATATTATGTCTCTATTGTAATGAGAGTCGACCAGCAAGACCACACCACCCAACCATGAGAATGAAAATGATGTCCAATCTCCCCCCTGAGCTTCCTCTCTTCTAGGTAGTTTAGAAACCAAATCTTTGAGTTATCTTACTTTCTTAACCTCAAGACTACACCAGTCCAGTCCATATTTCATCACTCAAGGATCTTTCCAAGGGTTCCACTGGCTCTATGTCCCGCTCAAGAACACCTTAGCCTAACAACTTCTTTTCAACCTTCACATTGTGCTATGAAAGGTATCAGTCCAAATCATTTTTCTCTCTATCCTCCAACCTTCGTTTTCCATCCTCGAATTTTTCCCACTAAGATGGGGGTTTTCCATCCCTAAGGAGAGAGAAAGAAGGGTAATTGTGTCTAACTTTCTAGATGTTTGAAATTTATTTTCTTGGTCTTTTCCCATGACTTTCAAAACATAACATTATCTATTTACCAAATCAATATTATCTTTTAATCATAAAGTTTCTCCAAGCTCCTTTCACTAAGCCATGAATCATTAAGTCTTGTAAATAAAGTAAAAGTAAAAGTAAACCAGAGTAAATATTCACATCAATGGGGGGGTGTCACATCTTCTTCCCCTTGTGCGAAACACCATCCTCAGTGTTTGGTCCAACCCTTGGGAATAGGTTAGGATATGACATTTTCATAAATTCTTCATCTTCTCAGGTGGCCTCTTCCGGGCTAAAGTGAAATGGAAGCACTTTAACCTAGGTAATAGCTCACCTCCGTAAAATTATTTCTCTCTACTCATGAATACGCAAAGGCTCTACCGGGAACTCTCCACTTGGTTCGACCTGTGCCACAATCATATCTTGTCATCAGTTCATACTAATAATAATGTAAATTTACACATTTCAAATTGCAAATCCAACCTTTACCTGTACATCTTGCCAATTAATCACATGCCTAGGACCATATATTTATTTTTTTCATTAATGAAACGCGAAACAAATTATGAACCTGAATATGACTAGGTAATGCAAGTTGGTATACCACATGCCCAATCATTTCCAAGATCTGGAAAGGTCCATAGTCATGGGGTGCTAATTTTACACAATTGCCCCACTACATTGTACTTCTTTTAGGCTTAATCGTATGTAAACATTATCTCCTACATGGAAATACCTATAGGTCCTTATTCTGTCTGCATAAGCCTTTTTCCTACTCTGGGAAACTTTTAAATTTTGTCGCACTTTCATCACTACTTGCTCCATTTCGACTAGCATATCAGGCCCTAGTATCAATTTATCTTCATGATTGTTCGAATTGATGGGTATCCGACATATTTTCCCATATAACACTTCAAAAGGACTCAATCCCAATTATTCATGGTAGCTATTATTTTATGAAAATTCACCTAAGTGGAGGTTTTCCTCCCACTTTTTTGGTTTTTTGCATTACATACATTCTCAGCATATCCTCCAACACCTTATTAACTCGTTTAATCTGCCCATCAGTCTAAGGGTGGTATGTGGTGTTGAACTAAATCTGTGTACCTAAACCCATAAAAAGGGCTTTCCAAAATGTGGAGGTAAATTTCACTTCCCTATCTAAAATTACTACCCCTAGTATACCATGCAACTAGAATATTTCCTTCATAAATATATCTGCAATTTCAACAATTTTATATGTAGATTTGACTAGTATAAAATGATTTATTCTTTTTCCTTAATTTGTCCACTGCCACCATGATAGAATCATTCTGCTTCTTAGATCTAGGCAAACCAGTAACCAAATCCAAAGTAATTGTATCCCACTTTCACTCAGGTATAGGTAGTGGATGGAGTAAACGAGCAGGATGTTGGTGTTCTGCCTTAACTTGTTGGCACTCCAGGAATTTAGCCAAATACTTAGTAATATTTGTCCTCATACATGACCAGAAGTAATCCTTTTTAATTGTAGAAAATTACTTTTGATATCTAGGGTGGGTAGCATACGGGGTTCTATGAATTTCATCTAGCATAAATTGTTTAATATAGGCTTGGTTAGGAACATATATCCTACCTCTAAAATTCAACAAATTATCACCATTTATGCCATAATCAGTTTGTCTTCCATAGTTTGGTGCCTAGTTGGTCTATTGCCATAAGAATTTATATTCAAGATATGTATGAGAAGCTTCCTTAATTTCTTCAGAAAAAATGATTCTATTTGACTATAGGAAATCTCATACACAATGGAATTTTTTTCTTAGTGCATCGGCCACATGATTTTCTTTTCCCTTGAGATGTCTTATGTCAAAGTCGAATTTTCTTAGGAAAGTAGTCCACCTAGCTTGCCGTGCATTTAAGTTAGGTTGTCTAAAGAAACTCTTCAAACTATTGTGTTCAATCCTTAAGAGGAATTTCTTTCCCAATAAATAATGTCACCATACCTTAAGGGCGTGAACTACTACAATGAGTTCCAATTCATAAGTGGAGTAGCGTTGTTCAAGGTATTTTAATTTGCGTGATTTTTATGCTATGACCCTACCTTATTGCATCAAAATTCCTCCAACACCTTCTTTACAAGCATTCGTGCAAACAGTGAGCTCTTTCTTTGGATATGCCACTTTTAATACGGGGGTTGTGGTAAAAAAAGGTTTCAAATGTTCAAAACTTCATTGACATTCTTTTTTGGACTTAAAGGCCTTTCCCTTCTTCTGTAGAGAATTCATAGGGTAGGAAATTCTAGATAACCCTCCTATAAAATGATAGTAGTATCCAACTAGGCGCATGAAAGATCAAATTTCTGCAACATTTTTTGGGACACACAAATCCATGATACTTTTGATTTTATTGGGATCCACAATTATTCCCTTAGCCGAAATGATGTGTCCCAAGTATTGGATCTGGTCTTTGAAAAAATCACACTTGTTGTATTTAGCATACAGTTGGTTATCTCGTAATATTTGTAATACTATCCTTAAATGTTTTTCATGCTCCTCCAAATTCTTGGAATAGATCAAAATATCATCAATAAAAATCAAAACAAATTTATTCAAGTAAGGATGGAATATACCATTCATCATACTCATAAATTTTGTCGGGGCATTGCTAATCCCAAAGGGAAGAACCACAAACTCATAATGACCACATCGAGTCCGAAATATTATCTTAAAAATGTCTTCTTCCTTTATTTGGATCTGATGATGTCTTGAGCATAGATATATTTTTGACAATACACTGGCACCCCTAACCTAATCAAATAGGTCATCTATTCTTTGTAGAGGGTATTTATTTTTAATGGTGAGTTTATTTAATTGTCTATAATCAACACATAATCGTAGCGTGCCATCCTTCTTTCTTGTAAATAATACAGGAGCTCCCCAAGGTGACACACTTGGGTGGATGTAGCCTTTACCAAGGAGCTCTTGTAGTTACATTTTGAGTTTTGTTAACTAAGTTATACTCATACGATAAGGAGTTCTTGATACAGGGGTGGATCCCAGGATTAACTCTATGGTGAAATCGATGTCTCGCTTAGGTGGTAGCCCAGGTATCTCTTCCGGAAATATGTCAGTAAACTATTCAATGACTGGAAATTTTTCCAAGGAAACAATCTTATCTTTAAAATTAGTATAACCCACTTGTACGACGTAAATTTGACAACCTTTCCAAATTCATTTTCCTAACTAGTTATCAGTAATAGGTCATAATTTAATAGCTACTTTTACTCATTGAATCTCCTATCTACTACCTCTTTCAACAAGGAAGCTAACATTCTTATCCTTGTAATTCACCAAGGACCAATGATTCTCTAACTAGTCCATTCCAATCAACACATCATAGGATCCTAAGGGTAACATGTTTAAATCCACCTTAATTTATTGTCCCATTATTTCAATAGGACAATTTTCCACCTTAGTGGTCACTCTTCTTTTGGCTCCAGTAGCCAATTGCACTAACTAAGGGTTTTTGAACTTGACCATTTTCAAATGACACAATTCTATTATCTTCGGACTAACATAACTTAGGCTTGCACCTAGATCAAAATAGAAATAGAATGATTAGCTACTTTACCTTCAAATTCTATCATTATGGAATGATATTCAACTTAATTATCATCCAAGGTTGCATTAATTCTTGGTATATTCTTTGCCACCTCTCCAACTGTTGAAGCTTCTTGTATGTTAGGAGCTTGTTCTATCTGAACATGATGAGGACAATTCTTGTAATAATGGGGCTCCCACATCCCTAACATTGTAAAGGAGGTTTTTTCTACTGACTGACTTCTGGTTTACTTGCTACATTAGTTTGTACCCTAAATTTCTACTGAATTTTCCTTGGGAAGTTGGTCTGTTATTTTTGGTGTATATTTTTCCCACTAGCAATCTTGGCAGTTTTGGTATTCAAAAAATTTCTTTCATTTCTTATTTATCTCACTTCTACCACTTTCTCCCTTTTGATTCATTTGCTGATAGCAAATTCGGGCCTTTCAAATGGCCTCATCCATTGTTTTGGGGTTATCAAATTCTAGCTTCTCCTTCATGAAGATAGGTAAACTACTGATGAAACACTGCACTTTAGCTTTCTCCTCCCGAATATATGGAACATATCTTAGTAAGGATGTAAAATTAGTTACAAATTCATCCATAGTCAACTGGCCTAATCTTAAATCATGAAACTCTTTTTCTTTTTCATCATAAAATTGTTCAGTCAAGTATTTATCCTTGAAATGTTTTTGGAAGTCACCCCAAGTTATTTCATGTTCCTCAATTCCTCGTACAATGTTGATTTCTTCCCACCACAAAGTGGCTTTACCTTGTAACTGGTAAATTTCCAATCTGGATTTTAAATTATTATCATATTCATAGATCTGAAAATACTTATTTATGTTAATAATCCATGCCTCAGTTGCCTCCTTGGCCTCACCATAAAATATTGGGAGTTTTATCTTCTTGAACTCTCCTTGAAGTTCGACTTTCTGCCTCTTGGTTTCTTTTTCACTCGAAACATTATAAAGCCTTGCTTCATCACCATTCCACCCTCCTTCAGATTCTACATTATCTTCCCTTTGTCAAAATGCTTTAGTCCTATTATTGTTTCTACGACTCAGGTTTGGCTCTCGCTGATTCTGTCTGTCTTGTTAGAGTCGGTCTGGTCATCCCTCCGTCAGAGATCATTTCTCTTATTGCATTTCATTTTTAGGTGTCTCGCTCAATTCACTCAGCTGCATTCTGCTAGGGGCATGCCATAATCTGACGGAAGGGTCTTGTCATTCATTACCCCTCATGCCTTATCATTGTTGGCTCAGGTCTGTTCATCAAAATCAAGTTTTAAAATCACTTACAGTCCTGTTTTAGTCTATTGATCAGCAAGAGTCATTTCAGTCACTAGGTCTAGGGTTAGTTAATTTTGTCTTCAACAATGTCCAACAATGCCAGCAGAATCATGAGGCAGGGCCTTAATAAGTTCTCATTTTCAATATTTTCATCATTATATGCTCGACTATGACTTTTCTTCAAAACTCTGTTTTGAAGAAAATTCGTCATTTCGTTTTGTAATAAATTGCCATGTAATTTTCAAAAGTTTTTCAGTTGTTGAATTCTCCAGGCACAGCCCTGGTCTTCCTTTGTCAAGACATGCCACTATCCCTGCAAAAATAGCCAAAAGATTCATCATTCAAGCCAAAAAATCAAAGGGGAAACAAAAAGACAGAGTTGTATTAATTTTGAAAAAAGTGCCAAGTCAAAACATTACAAAGTGGGTTTGTGAAAAACAAAAATTAAATCCATCACTATAAGATGTTCTCATTGTTTTAGAAAATTCATTTGCATCCAAGAGATCGAAGAGGGTCGAAGTCTAGTGGTGAGAGGGTGAAATTGTAAAGTTTGAAGCCAAAGCTGTGTTCAAAACCAGGCGCGGCGCATAGAGTAGGTGGTGTGGCGCACTGGGGAGGCGCGGCGCACTGGGCGCGACCATTCAGTGCAAATTAACATGGGTGCAGCGCACCGGGAAGGCATAGCGCATTGGGCAAGCTGCGCAGCGCACACAGCTGACTGGCCCGAAAAGTTCCAGAACGGCCTCCAAACACCAAAAACGTGCAAATTTCTTTTGTTTCAAGTAGGTGGAGCTCCATTTCTCTTGTTCATCAAAGTTTGGTAGTTATGCTATGATGGTTGATGTGTTGAGTGTCCAAACAAATGATCAAACCCTATCATCTTAAATTCCTCAAATAAAAGCTGCTGCCTAGGGTTTCAAAAATTGTTTGCCACCAAGCTTATTCTTTTTCCATCATTTTCTTTTCTCCTTGATTCCATTTTTTCCCCTGATTTCATTGTTCCCTATCCCCTAAAATTACTAAACCCCTATCCCAAATTCCCTTTCCCAAACTTTTAAATGTGAAACCCTAAACCCTATTCCCACACATAAATCCCAAACCCTCTCCCATATTTCCCTAACAAATCTATCCCAATAGTCCCTAATCCCTTACTATTATTTCCCCTTCCTAACAGTCCCTTGTTTCATTTGTTTCCCCTTGGTGGCAGAGTTTAAACACATCACAAAAGAGCAGTCCAATACAGTTTCTTATATCAACAATCAGTTTTCTCCAAGGCAGTTTGAATAACAACAGTCATGGCATCTGAGCATTCATATGATTATGAAATGGAGACCCAAAGTGACTCACCCATGGAGGAACATGCACCCCGGAGGCCTCATAGAGGTGGCAGACATATCAGAGAAGAACCAATCACCCTCACTGAATTACAGGCCTGCCCTCTTGCCATGTTTTGTTTCCAGCATCAGTCATGTTATGAGTTTTGTCAGAAAGTTGCTAATGTTCAATTTCATCATGAGTTGGCTCGTCTATTTGTGTTGCATTTACATGGAGATCAGGCTACCTTAGCTGGTGTCACCTTCACACTTACACCAGAATCTGTCTCACTGGCAACCGGCATACCAAACATTAGGGAACCATGGACCAAGAGGAAGAAGATTGATCGGCAGCATTATGAGCCATATATTAAAAGCGGTTTCTTGAGGCATCTCAAGAGAGTGTTTCCATTCCGATATCTTAAAGATGAATATGCTCCACTAATGAAATTAATCATGAAATATTTCAACTGTGAGGGACGGTTCTCTCGTTTATATGCTTATCACATCAACTTGTTCATGCATTTCACTAGGGTACGGATGATGAACATTCTGTATTTCATTTTCCAGAACATAGAGAGGATGACCACTCTTGTGCAGCACAAAACCCCTCAGCAGCAACTTAACAGTGTTTATCATTTTTCTCTTATTAAGATTTTGGTGGTTCATCATCTTGGATTACAGGGCATCACTTGGGATGATTTCATCTCTCCTGACTTCTTCAGAGCTTCACAGGAATTATCAGAGGTTAAGCATGAGACAGGTGGACCTTCTCATCAGTATGAGTGCCATGAGACCGCTAGTGTGTCGGTATTCATCACATATCAGAGGGGCACTAGACATTTGTTTGCAGCAGCGAAGCGAGTGTTATCTCCACCCGGGGTGGAAGGGGCCTTGCTTCCTCCATTAGCATCACAGGTATAGGACAAAGGCAAGAGGCCAATGCAGGATGAGGGGCCTTCAGGTGAACGAGAGACCGACTTCATTCTCATTCAGGATGACGATACAGACATGGGCCCACAAAGTGAAAACCTTAGACAGATCATCAAGGAGCAGCAGGCGGATATTGATGCCTTGTCCACCAACTTGGATAGAGCCCAGTGGACTATATAGTATTTAGAGCAGAGGAACAAGCAGCTTGAAGATCAGCAGGCGATTATGGAATTACAGAACATCAGGGAGAATCGTCAAGCTGCCCAAGAGTTTACTTCACTTGAGCAAGAGATTAACACTGATCGGGAGTCTTGGCTTGAAAGAGCCAACATCCACTTAGAGAGACAGCTGGACAAAGCTGATAGGGACAAAGCATTGCTGAGACACATGGCTTTCCACTACATGGCACGGAACAAGGTTTGCAAGGCATGAATCAGGAATTTAAAGGCAAAATTAAAGAAGGCAATAAGGAAGAAAAAGAGGCAAAAGGAGCTTGATCGTCTTCAGATTTTGGATGAAGCCTCTTTAGCCCAGCATGACATTTGATAGAGGAGCTCCAGCTCAAATTTCAAGAAATTTGGAGCAAATTTTGCATTTTGAAAATTTTTGCACTAAAAAACAAGTTTTTTCTCCCTATGCGCCGCGCCACGTGGCGCTCGCTTTTGCTAGAGGGCTCCAAATCCAAAAAAATTTGCATTTCTAGATTTTTCATGATAAATTATGGTTTTTTTTGCATGGCCAAGAAATTTGGGCAAGTTTTGAGTCCTCAAGAGGTCAAAAACACTCAAAAACTGACCTCACTGCCCCTATTTTGACACAGAGGAAGCAGTCTTGGGAGATTGAAGTTTTGGAGGGGAAAATGACATCCAAATTCAAATATTCCACTTGGTTTGGAAAGTAGACAGGCCAGGATTTCCAAAAAGCATACTTGGGCTCAATTTGGACTTAGGAAAGTGCCTCAAAATCAGCTCCAAAGTGGTCTGACGCATAGAGAATCAAGCGCGACGCATAGAGGATTTTTGCCTATTTTTCACTGTTCAGCTCAGAAATTCGCCCAGTTTTGACCAGTTTTGCTTTTTGATGTTACTCTTGACCTTGAATGATGTAATTTGATAACCATGATGTAATATTGGCACATTTTTACTTGTTCTAGGGGATTCATTCACTAAAAGGTGAAAATTAAATGAATGAATCAGTTTCCTAGCATATAGGGGTAAGTTGTTTGACTACCTAGATTTCAGTTCCTTGTTTAGAATTAATTCAAACAGCTCCTAGAATGATGAGCTCGACCCCTAGAGGTAAGGGAATAGGTTTGGCTTGCATATATCATGTAATTTCTCAGTCATTTTCAGGGTTGGATACTTCGGATTTCTTGGCACATCATTGTACATTCTATCTCTGTATTTTTGGCTAAGGAAAGACCAGGGTTTTGCAGCACTTGTTGGGATCCATGTGGCTCTATGTTTTGATGGTGTGTTTCTCTATGTATTTGTAAGTTCACTGATGTTTATGTGTATCATTTTCCCTTCTCTTGTCTTCTGCAATTAAACAAATGAGTGATTAAGGTAGAATTCATTGGACTGCTATGCTCTGCCTAGATATTTTGTTTAATTCTTCATGTTTTCATTTGTTTGAGGAGGACTCTTGAGACCCTCTTGCCCTCCTTGGCTCCTCACCAGTCTGATCCACCCATTCATTCAATCCAAAGCATCAAAACTACTACCTATCTTGCCCCTACCTGAACTCTGCAAAAATTTGGCCTCATCCCTGGACCCAAAATTTGCCTGTCCCTTTTTCCAACAAAACCCCCAAAAACTCAAATCAAAACCTTGCACTTAATACCTAGCCTAAGATCAGTTGTTAAATCAGTCATCTCAAGCCCCATCAATTATCTTTCGCTGAAATTGACCCGGAGAGAGCCCTCTCATGTTCTCGTAGGGCTAGCTACGAGGCTGAGCGTGGTTTGATGTGGACCTAGAACCTTGCCTTTTCAGCCTGAGGAAAATCTAGGCTCTAACATAGTGGCGACCATACTGGGGAGAAAATGGTTTACTTGTTGATGTCATTTGTTTTATAAGCTCCAGACAGAGCCTGAAGTTACGCCAGGTAGCCTTCGGAACGCTTTTGCTTTGCATTAGCGCAAGTAGATAAACGCTGCTTCAGTCAATCTCCGGTCTAGCTTGTAATTGTGACATTGACTTGCATATTAACCCAGTACATCTGAGAATTCTAAGATTTTGGATGATAAGTTTAGAATTTGAAAGGCTGAATAAGTTGTTTATGTCCCTTTGATTTCTTGAAATAATATCACACTGGCTTCCAGGAGATATACCAGAGCTAATCTGAATCCTGATCCCCCTCCTGTTTACGAAAATCCCATTCTGATTCCAAGACTCCTTCGTCAAGAGAGCTCTGTGACTCCCGTGTTTAAATCTCGTTCATGTCCTACAATTTTTAAGTATCTTGAAGAGCTTGATTTTGATGAAAAGTTTGAATTGTCATTGTTTGAAACCAAATCCGAAAGTGCTCTTGGTTCTATAGTCCCAAATCCTGACTTCGCTGCAGCTCTTGAAGTTGAAAGAAACAATAAATCAATTGAGAATTTTATCTTGAGACACCTTCAGAGTGAAATTCACGCTTAAAATATCACTGATTTCCTAGAAGCTGCATCTGCAACCCTCGGATCTTTCGTAATGGCACCCACCTCAAGAATTCCTACCGAACCACCCTTCATTCCCACCCTTCCCCCGTAGCCTACTATCTCTGATCAAAAGTCTGTTGTAAATTCATCTCCATCTACTCCTTCTACATCCAAAATCACTTCTCCTCCGCACACCCCCCCTCATACACCTCATACATCAGCTGCACCCACTCCTCCAACTTCACCAAGGTCGATTGCAAATCCACCAAGAGTGATGGCTTCTCGATTTGCACCTCTCGTTCTGCCTCAAGTTTTGTGTGACATGCCCGCAGATTATCAGAGTAAAATTCCTTTGTTTGATGGCACTCCTCAAGGAACCACGGCTCAGCAACATGTGGACAAAATGACGGATTTCTTTGAACTGAGATTGATGCAAAAAACATGACCATGAGATTATTCGTGCAGACTTTTGCAGGTGAGGTAAGAAAATGGTTCAGAGCTTTGACATCTAGAAGTATTCCCACATTAGAAGAGCTTCAAAGACAGTTCTTGGATCGCTGGGAAGTTAAGAAAGATTCTCTTCAAATCACTTCTGAATATACCAAGATCAAGCGGAATGTTGTTGAGTCCGTGCAAGACTATTGTATTAGATTCAATGCGGTTTATGATGCAATTCCTAATGATTTAAGGCCATCTATAAAGTCAGCCTTGCTTAAGTTCCCGGATGGTTTTGATCCGGACATGGCTTATCAATTAAGAGAGAGAGATCCAGCTACCTTAGAAAAAATGCAGAAAATTGTCGTTAGTGTTGAGGCAATTTTGAATGACAAGAGAGCTAGATTGAAAGCTGAGAAGAGAGTCTCAATAAAAGAAGAAGCTTCTACCTCAGATTAGATGCTCCGCAAGGTAGAAAAAATGATTGAAAGGTTAACACTTGATAAGCCTGAACCGTAGATCTGAAATCCTAATTTCCGTGGACAGCAGCAACCTCAATTCAGGATCAAACAGCGTGAGCAGCGAGCACAAGAACCGACATCACAACAGCAGCAAGTAAAGACACCTCTTCAGCATAATTTTGTTGGTCCCGAATATGATGATGAAGATGATGTAATAGGAGAAGAAAATCACTTCTTTACTCCTGATGATATGCCCACCTTTATCACTGAAGATGATGAGTATGCAGAAAGTTTAGCTGTACAGCAGGATGCAGATTATATCTTGGAAAATGACATAGCTCTTGAAGAGGATTCAGATGAGTATCAGAGAGGTTATATGCATGCTTTGTCCGCCCAACAGTGTCAGTATTCACTAAGAAACAGAAATGTCCCCATCAATCCAATCCAGAAGAGAAAGGAAGTTCCAGCATCTAAGAATGAGCCACCTGTTGTACCAAATAAAGGAAAAGAAGTTGTTGATCCTACTCCTAGCAAATCTCCACCAGCAAATGAAAGAGTCAATCAGCCAATTGTATCAAAAGATAAAGCTGAAAAGAAAGATGTTCCAGCCAAAGAGGTAGAAAAGACTTCTACTTTTAGTTTAGAAAATGAAATTTCTAAATTGAAGGTATCCATTCCCTTGACTGAACTGATGAGGAATAGCAGTTATAGAGGTCAGGTCTCCAAAATTTTGAATTTTGATCCAATGTCTGATATGGTGAGTGTGGAAGATGATCAACTTGAACTGATTTTTGGACCAGCATTAAATGGTGAGTCTCCAGACAGTGATGTGCCTCCTTTTTATATCAGTTTGAGAGTGCATGAGTTTGTGTTGCATAATGCTATGTTTGATTCCGGCGCCTCCCACAATCTTATGCCGAAGGCTATCATGGAGAAGTTGGGTTTGGACATCACTAGGAAATACCATGATCTTTATTCATTTGATTCTAGCAGGGTGAGATGTATTGGGCTCATTAAAGACTTGGTGGTCAGTTTGGATCAGATTCTGGCTAAAAATGTGTTGATGGATGTGGTGGTGGCGGATATACCTCCTAGATTTGGAATGCTTCTTTCCAGATCTTGGGGAGCAAAGATTAAAGGAACAATGCAACTTGATTTCTCCTATGCAACGATTCCTGTGTTTGGCCAAATGAGAAAACTTTATCGGGAGCAAAAAATGAAATACATGATTACAAGCAAGGAGAAACCCATTAATCATCCGATTAATTATGTACATACAGATTTAGAGTCTTTTGTTTTGTATTTAGATAGTTTCAATGAGATTGATAGTTAGTTAGTTGCAGCAGATGATATTCCCGAAATAGCAGAGAATTTCAAAGAAGTTTTGAAGAAAGAAAGTCAAGAATAGGTCAATACCATTCAGTGATCAGGAAAGATAATGGACAGCAAGCAGAAAAAATACAGCAAACAGAGTTTCAGCACTTGGAAGAAGAGGAAGATGGTCTATGGACCATGGATTTCGATGGAGCAGTGGAAAATGATGGTGCTGGAATTGGTATTTGGGTACGCAGTCCTTTTTCTGCTCTGAACAAAGTGCCTAGTAATGTGCAGGTATGTTCTTACAAACTTGCTTTTGATTGTTCAAACAGTGAGGCTGAGTACGAAGCTTTGATTTCTGGCCTAAAAATTCTAAGAAAGCTGAATGCTAAGAGGATTGCTATATATGGCGACTCTGAATTGGTGATTAAGCAAGTTAAAGGCGAATATCAAGCAAAGCATCCTCGGATGCGGGCATACCGGAATGCTGTTCTAGACATCTTGAAGCTGTTTTCAGATTATACCTTGATGTGTGTGCCTCATATTCAAAATAGTATTGCAGATGCACTTGCTAAGGCAACAAGTAATTTGAAGATTCCTATGAATTCAAGTAATAAATTTGAAATCCATGTGAAACATCGTCCGACTGTCCCGGACAATCAGAGATATTGGCAAGTTTTTCAAGATGATGAGGAGATTGATGATTTTCTGCAAAACAAAGGTAAGTTCAAAGATACCTCAATTGATGTAGAATATGATGATGGAAAAGATGATGTGCAGATCAATCAAATGGAAGTGTTTCAACTCAAGGATAATGTGATTCCTAAAGGCTTGATACCTTTAGAAGAACTCTTTGATCATGATGATGTAGCTCGCAAACCAACATTGCAGCCAACAGAGAAGGGAGTCGAAGAGGTGAATATTGGAACAGTTGAACATCCGAAGATGGTAAAGCTTTCCAAAGCACTGCCACAAAAGGTAAAGGCGAAATATATCAGTTTTTTGTCATCATTTGCAGATGTGTTTTTTTGGGACTATTCTGACTTGAAGACATATGATACCAATAAAATTCAACACACAATTCCAATTAATCCTAATCAAAAACCTTTCAGACAGAAGTTAATAAGGCTTAATCCAAAATTGTTGCCATCAATTGAGAAGGAGGTAAACAGGTTGGAAAAATCAGGAATCATTGTTCCCATCAGATTTTCTGATTGGATATCTAATTTGGTGCTCGTACGAAAGAAGATAGGTGAGATTCATTTGTGCATTGATTTTAGGAATCTCAACAAAGTTTCATTGAAGGATAATTATCCGCTGCCAAAAATGGATCACATACTTCAGCGAGTAGTTGGAGCATCTCGTATGTCACTACTCGATGGTTATTCTGGATATAACCAAATTTTGGTCCATGAAGATGACCGAGACAAAACAACGTTCACCACTCCGTGGGGGACTTTTCATTACGCTAAAATGCCTTTCAGTTTGAAGAATGCAGGTGCCACATTTCAGCGAGCAATGGATATGGCTTTCACAAATGAGAAGGATGTCTTCTTGGTTGTGTACCTTGATGATTTGACGGTGTTTTCTAATTCAGATGAAGAACACATGTATCATTTGAAAATTGTCTTTCAAAAGTGCAGAAAATATGGTGTGTCACTGAATCCGAAGAAGAGCTTGTTCGCCATGGATGAAGGCAAACTACTTGGACACATCATATCAAAAGATGGCATTCGTATTGATCCAGCACGTGTAGAAGCAATTCAGCAAATTGATCTTCCCCGGAACAAGAAGGAGATTCAATCTTTTAATGGTAAGATGAATTTTTTACACCGCTTTGTACCTAATCTTGCTAAACACCTAAGAGAGATTACAAACATGCTTAAGAAGGACAGCCAAGTGAAATGGACCGAAAAGGCTATAAAATCTTTCAATCTAGTAAAATTGGCTCTTTCTTCAGCTCCGGTTCTAATCATCCCGGATTACACTCAGGATTTTATATTGTTTTCATTTGCTTCGGAACACACTACGGCAGCTGTATTAATGCAGAAAAAAGATGAGCATGAAAGACCAATTGCTTTCTTCAGCCGAACTATAAGAGATGCTGCTTTGAAATACAACATCATTGAAAAGCAAGCCCTTGCACTTGTAAAAGCATTGAAATAATTTCGCGTATATATTCTGCATTCCCATATTTTAGCTTATGTTCCTAATGCTGCTGTCAAAGATATTTTGGTCCAAACGGATCCGGAAGGAAGACGAGGCAAGTGGATTGCAGCTTTGCTGGAGTATGATGTGGAGATAAGGCCCACAAAGCTTTTTAAAGGACAAGGATTGGCAAAGTTAATGGTTGAATCAAATCTGCACGTCTTAGACATAAATCTGATTGCTGTTATGTCCGATGAAAATGAGGAAGGTCCGTTAGTTCAGGTTGCTGAAATATTTGTTCTTTCTCCATGGTATTCAGATATCATATATGTGCTTCAGAATTTGTCCTCGCCACCTGGTATGGCTAGAAACAAAGCTAGAAATCTTAAGTTAAAGGATGCTAAGTTTTGTATTTTGAATTCTGCACTTTATTGGAAAGATCCCGGTGGCATTTTGTTAAATTGTTTGGTGGAAGAAGAAGCGAAGCAGGTCATGGAGGATTTCCATAAAGGAGATTGTGGCGGTCATCGTTTTTGGAAAACAACGGCAAATAAAATTCTGAGAGCTGGATACTATTGGCCGACATTGTTTGCTGATGTGTTCAAGACTGTCAAGAGTTGTCATAACTGTCAAATTTTTGAAGGAAAGTAGAAATTATAGCCTTTGCCTCTTAAGCCCATTGAGGTGAGTGCCCCTTTTCAGCAGTGGGGGTTGGATTTCATTGGTGAAATTCATCCTGCTTCTTCAAGTCAGCATAGATGGATCCTCACGGCGACAGATTATTTCACGAAGTGGATTGAAGCAATTCCCACTAGGCAAGCTATGGATGCGGTAATAATTTCATTCCTTGAGAATAATATTTTGTCTCGTTTTGGTTACCCAAATAAGCTAATCACTGATAACGCAGCAACTTTCAAGTCAAAAAGGATGGTTGAGTTTTGT
Organism: Pinus tabuliformis; assembly: GCA_031772625.1. NCBI lineage: Eukaryota > Viridiplantae > Streptophyta > Pinopsida > Pinales > Pinaceae > Pinus > Pinus tabuliformis. The sequence continues at coordinate 842,170,758 of CM062815.1, forward strand.
CATAAATACCACATTACTTTGGGGCACTCAACCGCCTATCATCCACAAGGCAATGGATTAGCGGAGTCTTCCAACAAATCTCTGGTTAACATCATTAAAAAGTTGCTGGAAATAAACAAGAAGAGTTGGCATAAGAATTTGGTCCATGCACTTTGGGAAAATCGAGTGAGTCAGAAGAAATCCATTGGTATGTCCCCCTTTGAGCTAGTTTATGGAGTTGATACAGTGTTTCCTACCTCTCTTGCAGCTCCGGTAGTCAAACTTCTTTAGGAAGCTGGTAGTGAATATGATCCAATGCAGAGAAGACTAAATCAAATGATTCATTTGCAGCAGACATGAGAAGATGTTTTTCAAAACACGTTCAAGTTGCAGGAGAGAATTAAGAAGATTTATGACAGAAAAGCAAAGGCGGACAAATTTCAGTTGGATGATGTGGTGCTGAAGTGGGATGCAAGGAATGAGGAAAAGGGCAAGCACGGTAAGTTTGAAAATCTCTGGAAAGGTCCTTTTAAGATTGTAGCATATCGAGGTCAGAATTCCTTTCTTTTGAAGGAGATGAATGGGGAAGATTGTCCAAGAGGGCCGGTCAATGGTCGGCTGCTCAAGCGGTATCATTTCTGAGTTATTTCTGCTGTTTACATTGTCATTGTAAATACCATTTTATTTCAGTATCATTGCAAGTGTGTGCTGTGATCTTTTCTTCAGTTTGGGGCCCGAAGTGAAGGCTATAATTCTGAAGAAAGATTTCAGTTTTGAGTTCAGTTTGTCGAGTCAGTTTTTCAGTCATTTCAGTTTCACAATTGAGTCGGTTTGAGTCAGGTTTTAGTCAATAAATGAGTCAAAGTCTTGTGTTGTTTGTCGAAATAATGACTCCATAGCCCAATGGATGAAGGCACTGTCTAGCTCTTCCAGAGATCTGCCATTCTTGGCACCTCCCAGGAGCTACCATCCCCATTGGAGCCAATGTTAGAGTCGGTCTGGTCATCCCTCCGTCAGAGATCATTTCTCTTATTGCATTTCATTTTTAGGTGTCTCGCTCGATTCACTCAGCTGCATTCCGCTAGGGGCATGCCATAATCTGACGGAAGGGTCTTGTCATTCATTACCCCTCATGCCTTATCATTGCTGGCTCAGGTTTGTTCATCAAAATCAAGTTTTAAAATCACTTACAGTCCTATTTTAGTCTATTGATCAGCAAGAGTCATTTCAGTCACTAGGTCTAGGGTTAGTTAATTTTGTCTTCAACAATGTCCAACAATGCCAGCAGACTCATGAGGGAGGTCCTTAATAAGTTTTCATTTTCAATATTTTCATCATCATATGCTCGACTATGACTTTTCTTCAAAACTCTATTTTGAAGAAAATTCGTCATTTCGTTTTGTAATAAATTGCCATGTAATTTTCAAAAGTTTTTCAGTTGTTGAATTCTCTAGGCACAGCCCTGGTCTTCCTTTGTCAAGACATGCCACTATCCCTGCAAAAATAGCCAAAAGATTCATCATTCAAGCCAAAAAATCAAAGGGGAAACAAAAAGATAGAGTTGTATTAATTGTGAAAAAAGTGCCAAGCCAAAACATTACAAAGTGGGTTTGTGAGAAACAAAAATTAAATCCATCACTATAAGATGTTCTCATTGTTTTAAAACATTCATTTGCATCCAAGAGATCGAAGAGGGTCAAAGTCTAGTGGTGAGAGGGTGAAATTGTAAAGTTTCAAGGCAAAGCTGTGTTCAAAACCGGGCGTGGCGCATAGAGCAAGTGGCGCGGCGCACTGGGGAGGCGTGGCGCACTGGGTGCAACCATTCAGTGTAAATTAACACGGGCACGACGCACCGGGAAGGTGCGGCGCACACAACTGACTGGCCCGAAAAGTTCCAGAACGGCCTCCAAATGCCAAAAACGTGCAAATTTCCTTTGTTTCAAGTAGGTGGAGCTCCATTTCTCTTGTTCATCAAAGTTTGGTAGTTATGCTATGATGGTTGATGTGTTGAGTGTCCAAACAAATGATCAAACACTATCATCTTAAATTCCTCAAATAAAAGCTGCTGCTTAGGGTTTCAAAAATTGTTTGCCACCAAGATTTTTCTCTTCCCATCATTTTCTTTTCTCCTTGATTCCATTTTTTCCCCTGATTTCATTGTTCTCTATCCCCTAAAATTACTAAACCCCTATCCCAAATTCCCTTTCCCAAACTTTTAAATGTGAAACCCTAAACCCTATTCCCACACATAAATCCCAAACCCTCTCCCATATTTCCCTATCCCAATAGTCCCTAATCCCTTACTATTATTTCCCCTTCCTAACAATCCCTTGTTTCATTTGTTTCCCCTTGGTGGCAGAGTTTAAACACATCACAAAAGAGCAGTCCAATACAGTTTCTTATATCAGCAATCAGTTTTCTCCAAGGCAGTTTGAATAACAGCAGTCATGGCATCTGAGCATTCATCTGATTATGAAGTGGAGACCCAAAGTGACTCACCCATGGAGGAACATGCACCTCGGAGGCCTCATAGAGGTGGCAAACATATCAGAGAAAAACCAATCACCCTCACTGAATTACAGGCCTGCCCTCTTGCCATGTTTTGTTTCCAGCATCAACCTTGTTATGAGTTTTGTTAGAAAGTTTCTAATGTTCAATTTCATCATGAGTTGGCTCGTCTATTTGTGCTGCATTTACATGGAGATCAGGCTACCTTAGCTGGTGTCACCTTCACACTTACACCAGAATCTGTCTCACTGGCAACCGGCATACCAAACATTGGGGAACCATGGACCAAGAGGAAGAAGATTGATCGGTAGCATTATGAGCCATATATTAAAACCGGTTTCTTGAGGCAGCTCAAGAGAGTGTTTCCATTCCGATATCTTAAAGATGAATATGCTCCACTAATGAAATTAATCATGAAATATTTCAGCTGTGAGGGACGGTTCTCTCGTTTATATGCTTATCACATCAGGTTGCTCATGCATTTCACCAGGGTACGGATGATGAACATTCCGTATTTCATTTGCCGGAACATAGAGAGGATGACCACCCTTGTGCAGCACAAAACCCCTCAGCAGCAACTTAACAGTGTTTATCATTTTGCTCTTATTAAGATTTTGGTGGTTCATCAACTTGGATTACAGGGCATCACTTGGGATGATTTCATCTCTTGTGACTTCTTCATAGCTTCACAGGGATTATGAGAGGTTAAGCATGAGACAGGTGGACCTTCTCATCAGCATGAGTGCCATGAGACCACTAGTGTGCCGAAATTCATCACATATCAGAGGGGCACTAGACATTTGTTTGCAGCCGCGAAGCGAGTGTTATCTCCACTCAGGGTGGAAGGGGCCTCGCTTCCTCCATCAGCATCACAGGTACAGGACAAAGGCAAGAGGCCAATGCAGGATGAGGGGCCTTTAGGTGAACAAGAGACCGAATTCATTATCATTCAGGATGACGATACAGACATGGGCCCACAAAGTACAAACCTTAGATAGATCATCAAGGAGTAGCAGGTGGATATTGATGCCTTGTCCACCAACTTGGATAGAGCCCAGTGGACTATACAGTATTTGGAGAAGAGGAACAAGCAGCTTGAAGATCAGCAGGCGATTATGGAATTACAAAACATCAGGGAGAATCGTCAAGCTGCCCAAGAGTTTACTTCACTTGAGCAAGAGATCAACATTGATCGGGAGTCTTGGCTTGAAAGAGCCAACATCCACTTAGAGAGACAGCTGGACAAAGCCAATAGGGACAAAGCATTGTTGAGACACATGGCTTTCCACTACATGGCACGGAACAAGGTTTGCAAGGCACGAATCGAGAATTTAAAGGAAAAATTAAAGAAGGAAATAAGGAAGCAAAAGAGGCAAAAGGAACTTGATCATCTTCAGATTTTGGCCGAAGCCTCTTTAGCCCAGCATGACATTTGATAGAGGAGGTCCAGCCCAAATTTCAAGAAATTTGGAGCAAATTTTGCATTTTGAAAATTTTTGCACTAAAAAACAAGTTTTTTCTCCCTATGCGCCGCGCCACGTGGCGCTTGCTTTTGCTAGAGGGCTCCAAATCCAAAAAAAATTAAATTTCTGGATTTTTCATGATAAATTATGGTTGCTGGTGCATGGACAAGAAATTTGGGCAAGTTTTGAGTCCTCAGGAGGTCAAAAACACTCAAAAACTGACCTCACTACCCCTATTTTGACACACAGGAATCAATCTTGGGAGATTGAAGTTTTGGAGGGGCAAATGACATCCAAATTCAAAAATTCCACTTGGGTTGGAAAGTAGACAGGCATGGCTTTCCAACAAGAAAACTTGGGCTCAATTTTGACTTTGGGAAGTGCCTCAAAATCACCTCCAAAGTGGCGTAATGCATAGAGAATCAGGCGCGGTGCATAGAGGATTTTTGCCTATTTTTCACTGTTCAGCTCAGAAATTCGCCCAGTTTTGACCAGTTTTGCTTTTTGATGTTACTCTTGACCTTGCATGATGTAATTTGATAACCATGATGTAATATTGGCACATTTTTACTTGTTCTAGAGGATTCATTCACTAAAAGGTGAAAATTAAATGAATGAATCAGTTTCCTAGCATATAGGGGTAAGTTGTTTGACTACCTAGATTTCAGTTTCTTGTTTAGAATTAGTTCAAACAGCTCCTAGAATGATGAGCTCGACCCCTATAGGCAAGGGAATAGGTTTGGCTTGCCTATATCATGTAATTTCTCAGTCATTTTCAGGTTTGGATACTTGGGATTGCTTGGCACATCATTGTACATTCTATCTCTGCATTTTTGGCTAAGGAAAGACCAGGGTTTTGCAGCACTTGTTGGGATCCATGTGGCTCTATGTTTTGATGGTGTGTTTCTCTATGTATTTGTAAGTTCACTGATGTTTATGTGTATCATTTTCCCTTCTCTTGTCTTCTGCAATTAAACAAATGAGTGATTAAGGTAGAATTCATTGGACTACTATGCTCTGCCTGGATATTTTGTTTAATTCTTCATGTTTTCATCTGTTTGAGGAGGACTCTTGAGACCCTATTTCCCTCCTTGGCCCCTCACCAGTCTGATCCACCCATTCATTCAATACAAAGCATCAAAACTACTGCCTGTCTTGCCCCTACCTGAATTCTGTAAAAATTTGGCCTCATCCCTGGACCCAAAATTTGCCTGTCCCTTTTTCCAACAAAACCCCCAAAAACTCAAATCAAAACCTTACACTTAATACCTAGCCTAAGATCAGTTGTTAAATCAGTCATCTCAAGCCCCATCGATTATCTTTCGCTGAGATTGACCCGGAGAGAGCCCTCTCCTGTCCTCGTAGGGCTAGCTACGAGGCTGAGCGTGGTTTGATGTGGACCTAGAATCTTGCCTTTTCAGCTTGAGGCAAATCTAGGCTCTAACATGTCTGACAAAATTTTCATAATTCTCTCTTGTTCTTTCCTTAGTCTTTCACTGTCAACTCTAAAATTAGTCATTTCAACTCACAACTGTTGAATCGTTTCCAGCAATGCTTCATTAGCTTGACGAGACTCCTCCCCTAAGTGAACCCACATCTTAGGATTAGCTTCAACATATGGTATATCTAGCCTTTTCGGCGGTCCAATTCCTCTTCGCATCTTGTTTCTTACTTTTTTCATATTAACACATTGGTTATTCGTTAGTTGCCCAAATTAGCCACAGTGTTGAAACCTTGCTTCGATACCCCTTGTCACATGCACCAAACCACTTCATAAAAGACTTTCCTTTTTACTCCTTTTACTAAGCTATTGCATTTTTAATGGAATCATTATGAATGAAGTACATTTGGAAAATTTAATCATATTCTACATGCTTGTATTTAAAAGTTACACGACTAGAAAATCAATGTACTTAACCTATATACACAGGTGTTGAATGTCAAAAAATGCAGTTAACCTTTGAATATATACGTTAAGTATCAATTTGGGGTTGGATTTGACCATAGTTCACATCCTCAACGCTTCATGACAGACCCTTATTTAAATATGGATTGTGCCCAGGTAAGAAACTATGATAAATTAATTACAATGTAAATCCTTATGCTATGGTTGTACTACTTATTAAATTTCACCACCTACCTGAACACCTAGATTAGAATATACCATCCATCTGTGAAAAGCTCGATCTTATGAGGGAAAAAAAGAGGGTTCTATTATGGTAATCGACTCACCCCCGCTCCTAGGGTAGCCTATCATTATGTCGATCACCACTAGGGCTTCTCGTTCTGCAACTTGCTCTTAGGTCAACAGAGCTTCCGATCACCTTGTTGCTACAGATTGCAAGTAACCCTATGCATGTTATGATTATTACCACAACTTGGCACATTTTCTTGTAACAGTTTATGCTATCTTCTTCCTCTCGATGACTTTGTATTCCTGCCATCCTCAGGGACCTCGTAGGTATCCCTAGAGTTTGTGGCCCTCTCGGAGCCAGCAAGGGATGGAAGATAAAAAAGGCAATGCTACAGGTATTTAGGATTTTATGGGCTCTTCTCATTTTTTTTCTTTCACATACATCTGGTGTTTGAGGAATGATTATTTTGTTGCAGGGTTTGAAGTTGTGCACCGGAACTTGGAATTCCACACAAGTAAGGCATACCTTGAGCCATGCCTTCAATTCTTTATTATACCTTTTCTCTAGGTTGAAACCCTATTTTAACTATTGGTGTTTTCTTCGGTTGCAGGTTAGGTCTCATACCATATCTTTCAGGGTACTTAGCAATGGGTTACAGGTGGAATTGATCTCGAGTTATTTTCACGTTTCAACCCTTTATTTCTAGGTTCTCTTCCTTCTCCTATCTCGTACAAGTGCTCTCTCTCTCAGAAACCCTTTTCCATAATTTTGGGTTTTATTTACTTTTCACAAAAGAAGTTTGGGTTGTCCAGTACATTGAATGATTCCTTTCTTGTTTGTAATGCTTAACAATGTTATTGAGTTCTTGTGTTTCCACTCTTCGACATTGTTAAGGTTATGTAGTCACTGTCAGTTTATTGTGTACATATTCCCGTGTTTTGGATAAAGCGTTTCTCAACTTAAATCTGGTTGTAGTTTTCCTTTTAAGGAAATATTTATGTTATAAGAGTAACCCTCGCGAGGTTAAGCTTGGAACTCCTTCTCGAACAATATTGTCCTGTCTTATTTGGATTTTATTTACAAGTTAAGAACTGATTTTGATTGTGAATTTGGTCCTTCCATTCCTGTTATGAAATCTCATAGATTTAATGAAAATAACTATTTGACATGCAAGATTAATTATGTTTTTTTTTTTTTAGAAGTATTATGGTTATTCACTTTAAAAAGTTCCTTCCAATTTCTTTTTGATATTATATCTATCTATCTATCTATCTATCTATATATATATATATATATATATATATATATATATATATATATATATATATATATATATATCTATATGTATATATCTATGTATGTATGTATGTATGTATGTATGTATGTATGTATGTATGTATCTATCTATGTATATTCTTCGTTGGAACTGTAAGATTAAGGTACTTCTAGTAGTGTGGTTTATTTTCTTTTTAGCTATTGCATGCGAGCCCAACACATCGTTTGGCTACTACGACTGTACTTAAGTTTTATACCTTGTTATCATAATGTGAATTCAATTCAGTTTATTTGAACTCTTGTCGATGCTTGACTTCGTGCAGAATCTGGGTTTCCTCTTGGGACATACTCACCACCCTTAGGGTGTTTTTACTGACAATTGCCACGTCAGTTCTGGACCGCCCTTGTCAGGCCTTGAGCTTGCCATCCCCAGGGCTTAACCAAAGCCCCTGGCTATTGGTTCTATACAAAATTTCCTTTTAGAATTCAAGGATTATGTTATATTCTTGATACATTTCTTACATATACATTTATACTCTTGCTCATAACTACTTTTCTCAAAATTTATTATTTTCTTTTATGCAAAATTATAACTCATATTTCCTTCTATTAATAAATAGACTAACCATCTTTTCCTTGATAATTGAACAAATATAACAAACGTTTCCCCAGAACTAAGAAGAATTCCATTATTCTACAAATATTGTAATTTAATATCATGTTCCCAATTTGTACTATATACACGATACATGATTCAAGTTGTTCTATAGAAATACCTATTCTCTCATATATACTTATAACTTAGAATTTTTCTAGACACAATTAAGAAAAGAAAAGTTTGTAGAGATACTTATCTGTATAATGCCTCTACTGTAATAGATTCAACTAGGAATACCACACCACCCAACCACAAGACCGGAAATGACGTCTAGTCTCCCCTTGAGCTTCCTCCTTTCCAGACAATTTAAAAACCAAAATCTTTGAGTTATCTTGCTTTCTGAACCTCAAAACTACACCATTCCAGTCCAAATTTCATTACACAAGGATCTTTCCAAGGGTTCCAATGACTCTATGTCTAGCTCAAGAACACCTTAGCTTAACAAAGCCATGTCAACCTTCATAGCATCCTATGTAAGGTATCAGTCCCAATCTATTTTCTCTCTATCCTCCAGCCTCCATCTACCATCCTCTAATTTTTCCCACTCATACAAGTTTTTTCCATCCATAGGGAGAGAGAAACAAGGGTAACTATTTCTAACTGTCTGGAGGTTTGAAATTCATTTTCTTGGTCTTTTCCCATGACTTTCAAAACATAGCATTATTTTTTTACCAAATCAATATTGCCTTTTAATCATAGACTTTCTCTATGATCCTTTCACTAAGCCATGAGTCATTAAGTCTTGTAAATAAAATAAAAGTAAAATTAAACCACATTAAATATTTACATCAACAGGTTTTTTTTTTTGGGGCGGGGGGGGGTGTCACACTTTAAATACAAGAAAAAGTGAAATTGCATTTGTCAAAATGCAAGTTAATAGTTAAAAAGCGAAAGTTGATATTTGCATTAAAGTGAAATGAAAAAACACTTGGAGGACTAATTTTGTCAAAAATCAGAAAAGTTCCTCCAATAATATGGTTTGCATTCTATAAATAGGAAAATTTTCTGAATTATAAAGTTTTTTCGTCTATCATTATGTAGTTGAATTTTGATACTGTATATTGTGTAATTGGTTGTGTGCTTCTACTCACAAAGTAATTTTTCTAATTAAAAACTTCAAAGAAAACAAGAATCTGTTACTAAATACAACTATTAATGCTAGGCATAACAACAAAATTTACAATGTAGTGAAAATAATACCTTTATACATTGTAATATTGAAGCCTGCAAGAAAGAGAGAAGTATAGAATAGTGCATTTGTAGAAATTTGTAAGTAATGTTTGAGAACAATGTCTAGGAGAAAAGTCGAAGAAAGACAAATATATTAAATGACAAAGTGTGTAAATTTGATGTACATTAGAAGTAGATGTTGATCACCTCTTCTTTTATTTCAATAATAATGTTATCAATTTTTAAAGTGAGAAGGTCTCAGATGTATAGTTTCCTTAGATGGAAAATGGTGGATAATATGTAATGCATTTATTGTTGAAAACATGTCCCGACATTAATTGGGCAATGTTTTTGTAAGTACACTGGAATTTTCAACATGCAATCGATTCTACAACCATTCCATTTCTAACATGCATTCAACATTATGCTTGTAACTCAATGTTGTGTTCTCTTTACAAAGTCTACATTTCGTTGAGTTTGGATATATAAGTCATTTGCATTTGTTGCAAATTCATTGGAAAGGATGAAAGTATAACACATTTTTGGCTTTTAACACTCCTTGCACCTACTTTTTAAAAATATTTGATTGTTAATTTGGAGTATGTTCAGAAAAAGATGCAAAATATTGTATGCTAGAGGAAACATATTGTTAATAAAATAAAAATAAAAAAGAGTTGGGAAAGATGTTTGTGTTCTTGATTTCACAAAAGAGAATAAATGTGCACTTGAAAACTAATCATTAAGAGCATCAACAAAAGTTGTTGATGCAAAAAACAATTGTTCAACGCCTTTTGTATTGTTTCTAGAAATGTTTTTGAACAAGTAGAGTGGAGTTTCTTTCTATGCCAACTGATGTTGTATTCTAAAAAATGGTTTTTATGATTGCCATTCAATTGTAATTGCATTAAATTGGAGGATGAAAATTTGTAATGCAATGTTGAAATAAAAGTTAATTTCATTACGATGGAAAACAAAGAGAGCACAACACATGGGAGAAAATATTTAACTTTTGGAAGAAATGCAAAATTGGTTATTTTAGCAGCAAACTTACAATTGCATTGTCACCTGGTGTTTTACCGTCTTTGATATTGAGTTCAACTTGTTTGCTATTTTGTTGACAACCTATCACTATTGTTGTGATGGATCCAAGTGGATATGTACCATTTGATACAAGGAGGTTGTGTATTGTTGTGTCTAGAGCTAGTCTATGTTTCTTGTAAATTTGTGCTATTATTTGAATTCTAGTTTTTTCCTACATCTCTATACAACATTTTGCATCTCCTCTTTTATAAATTTCTCTATTTCGTATTGCGAAGTTAGTAATACAAACATTGTTTCGAACATTAAAAATGTCTTGGAAACATTCGATTAGATATTGCTCATGTTGATTGTGATTGTTAGTTGATTGTCACTATCAACCAGATCAACTTGGACCAATTGGGCCTTTGTAGGTGAGTTGGGGTTTCTATTTTGTGTTGGGCCATAGACAACCAGGGCATCGCCCTGAAAACTTTTGTGTGTGCTCTTGAGAAATTTCAATGATTGAGGAAGGAGTTGGTTGCATTGTTTTTAGTTTGTGTAATTGCAAAATTAAAATGATAGACTTCAAAAAAGAATGTAATTGATTTGATGCAAAGGTGTATATCGAGTGCACATATATCAAAAGGTACATAAAATTTTGACCGTTTTGTATTTTTATATTATTCTATTTGTCCATGAAGCACCTCTTTGCTATAAGTAGTTTTTTCCATATTGTTGTTGTGAATGGTTGAAGTAGCTACTGTCAAAAAAGGAAATGTAAGAGGTTAAATTTGAAACGAATATATAAAAAACCTTCACAACTTTGTACTTTATGTAGTAATACATGATATGGTTTGTTGTTAGCTATAAATATGTTGTTTGGTCAAATTAGAATATATGAAAGAGGCATCTATGAAGCAAAAATAGTCAATGGAACAAGGGAGAATAAACAAAGAATAAAGCATTATTAGTGAAGTGCAAACCATGGTTCTTGTTGTCAAAATACAACATCAATATTTCTATAAAACATAGTTGATCGTTTCACAAAGATTTTGGATTGTTGGCAATAAAATATATTGTTTATAGTTTTTATTGAGCATAACACATAAAGTTCGTCTGTGACATATATTTTCCAAAACCATTATGGTTGGCAAAGACATTGGATTTTTTAATGATTTGTACAAGATACACTAAACTATGAACTAAAATTTAGAGCAAAGAATGTTGTCTAGTATATAGAACAAAATGTGGAAAACACAAATTTGGGACATGGGTAAATTGCATACTAGCTATGTTGTCAAAAAATCTAGTCAAGAAGAAAAAGGAAATAAATTTATGTTGATGGTCTTAAAAATGAGAGAGATGTGTTATTTATACTCTTGTTGTTTTTGTTGGTTGTTCCATGCAATTCCTTTGTTTTTTTATTTTTTTAATCAATAACATATATTCAAGATGACATGTTGACCCATTTTTAAGTGGCTTGAATATGAGAGCAAGGAGCATTACAACAAATATAGTCATTGCTATTATTTCTATTGAGGGTTTCCATGTAGTTTCATATCAAGTTGTTTCAGGATTATTTATTGCAACAATGTAAGAACATGAATATCAAAAAATTAAAACAAATAGCTAGTCACTTATTTTGTCTATTAATTGGAAAATATCTATTTCACAAAGAAACTGGAAAAGAAACAATGTGACTCGATAAAAACAAGTTGTTTTATATTGGTTTTGTGCATGCTATTTTTATAGGCCATAAGACAACTTTGTAAATCTAGTCACAATAGTGGCAATGGAAATTAGATTAAAAAAATTAAGACAAGTGCTTTTGTGTCAAAAACATGATGAAAGAAAATTTTCTCTTATTTCCAATACAACAGACATTGTTGTTTTTTTTAACAGGTATATTTTATGTGGGATATAGCCTATATATGTTCATTAGCAATGAGATTGATAGTGATGGAACTTGCGTTTTTTTCTAGTTGTTGTGATAGTAGTTATTATTTTGGCAAACCGTTTTTTAATTGAGTGGAAATAGGAGCTAGTGTTACATTGGTGTGCCTGCATTAATGTTTAGGATTGGTATTTGTGACTATGATAACAATTGTGAGTATTGAAAACTTAGATTGAGGCACATTAACATTAGCCAAAAGGCTTAAGCCAACAATGAAGGTATGGTAAGGTGAATAGTGTGATGGTTTGTCCAATAGGAATTGAAGACATGAAGAGAAACACTATTAGTTGGGATATTTGTCCAAAAGTGGTAAAACATGGAGCCATAATCAGTTGTTGACTTTATTTTATGAAAATTGAAGTTGCTATCTTGCGTAAATGCCAATAGTTTTTTTTTTGTTGATAGTTATTTTGAAACATATCCAACTTGAAGTCACCAATAATTACAATTGGATATTTTCTAGGTGCATGTTCTAAAATGTCCATGATGAAATCAATGATTTCTTCCATTGTTGCATTTGGCATACTATAGACATTTACGAGGATAATAACATTTTCTTGAAAATGGAAAGTGACAATGGTTGATTCAATATGGCGTATTGTATAAGTTAATTGATTTTAATTAAAATGTTTTTTTTTTTTTTTTCCTGTAGTATTTAAGAATGCCATATAAGGACAATAGATGTATGTAGTCATGTTTTATTTTCAAACACTGGATGATGGAGGCAAACTTGTTTTTAGTTTTTGGAAATAAGGGAAGTAAGCATTCATTAGATCATGGTCACCAACAATATCCTCAAAATGCAATGAGAAGTTACGTGTGTTCAATGACCATATTGTCAAACATCCGTTTGCTTGAGTTGAATATAAACTGTATTCAAGTTGATAAGAAGCGTTTTACCTAAGTGTTTGTAGCTCAACAACAATTTTTAATAGAGAGAGAAATTTGTTTATTGAAATTTTCCTATTAGATGCAAGGATTTAATATATTTAACACAATAAAATGCAATGTAAAAAAGTCCATGTTGTGTTACTCTTTTTGGGTTGAAAGCCAATCTATCCATTGTCAAGCCTTTTGATCGAAGTATGGTTCGTGCACATGCCAATTGAACAAGAAATTTCTCTCTTGTCAAACAACTTCTAGTTTTTGATTCATTATACCTACAAACTCTGGTAATAGGTGTCTAATTATACATTATTCCATATTTGAAAAAATGGAGCATTTCTTTTTGTTGAATAGTGCCAATTGTTGGAATTGTTTACGAGTAGGGGGTGATCTCGAGGGCTCTGGTGTGAGGGTTTACAGTCGTTAGCAGATGTTGAACTCCATGGAAGGGTGCAAAGGAGGGAGCTCCACTCCCTCCTACAAGCAGGTTGTAGCCAGCCGAGGTAAGAAGCCAATAGAAGAGGTCAAAGGTACTGCTGAAGTAGGGAAAGAAAGCATGGAAGAAGAGCAGGAGGGAAATACAGCAAAGGAGAATAATAGCACAAAAGACAAGGAGGAAGACGACAAGGAACAGGGGGCAAAAACCAAGGCACAGAAGGGTCCATGTAAACCCAAAACCGAAGTCAGACCCAGAGTAGTTCTGAACGATCCTGCTCTGCAGGCACACAGGGACCACATGAGGACATATGCTATCATCTGTAAATTCATGGGAGTATGGCCCACTGAAAAAGCATTACAGACATGGATTAAATATCATTGGAAACCAAAAGGAAGCATTGACCTACATCTTGGGTCAAAGGGATTCTTCACTGTGGTCTTCACAAATATTGAGGATAAAGATAGAGTGTTTGAAGGGGGGCCCTACTTCTTCGCGGCAGCTGGCCTCTACATGAGGCCGTGGATGATGAACTTTGTCCCGGAGCAGGAGACATTTACCTCGGTTCCAGTATGGGTAAGGCTTTACTCCCTTCCTCTTGATTATTGGCAAACAGAGTCGTTAACAGCCATAGGAAATAAATTAGGACATTTTGTCAAAGCATCTGAAGCCACCAGAAGGGGAAAATACACTTCCTTTGCACGAATTTGTGTGGAAATGGATCTATCCGGAGCCCTACCGGATGAGGTTATTTTGGAGGTTTTTGATGAAGAATGGGTTCAAACAGTTGATTATGAACATATTCCATTTAGATGTCGCAGATGCCATGAGCATGGACACCTTTTCAGGGATTGCCCTCTCAATAAAATAGAGAATAAGAGCAAAGCTACCACCATGAAAGATACTGAAAGCTTTCATAAAGTGAGCCATAAAGGAAAAGGGGGCAAAAGGGGACTTAAACAACATCAAGCAGAAGGGCCTCAGGTCAGTCTGAACAGGTACCAAGTGCTCGAAGAAGAAGAAGAGACAAAAAAAGCAGATCAGAGCATGGAGGTAAGTCCAGAGGAGAAGGAGAAAGAGGAAGACAAGGAGCATACAAAGGATGATAATAAACAGAAAGAGGCTATGATGAGTGATGTAGAACTGGATATGGACCAGGAAATGACCCAGAGTGAGATGGAAATGGAGGACCATGAGCTACAGGAGATTCTTGAGAGAGAAAACCTAGATTTGGAAGGGTTCTTGAAACAAGGAACCATGGGAGGGGTAGACTCGTTACCTCAAGAGGAGTTCACTAGAGTACAACAGTTGTACTTATGGAAAACCCAGAATACAGGGATGGTCAGGCAACGTAATACTGCAAAACAGGGTAGCGAAGGGGTGAAAACTTTGAAAAACACACCAGGATTAGCACCTAGATGCCCAGGTAAGAAAAGAGGCAGAAAAAAGCAGAATGAGCTGTTGATGGAATGTGGAAAGCTAATGATAGATTCAGGTAAGATGAAAGACCTAACTAGTTACTCCTTCACAAATCTTTAATGATGAAGTTCACTTCTTGGAATATAAGGGGTCTTGGTAGTAAAAGGAAGCAAAGATTAATTAGTAACAGAATGAAGCAAGAAGCTCCGGATATGATTTTTATCCAGGAAACTAAATGTTCCATTCAGAAAATTAAAGAATTATACAGCAAATGGCTCAATCGTTTTGAGTTTTTAGAAGTCAAGGCAAAAAATTTACCGGGTGGCATTCTTACTCTTTGGAACCCCCAAAACATTGGGATAATAGATGCTAAGGCTTCTAGAAATTATTTATTAGTGGTTATTCAACCTGTGGGGGATAGGGAGATCTATCTGGTCACGAATGTTTATGGCCCTCAGAGAATGGATGATAAACTCAGGTTTATAGATTCTCTGGTGGATCTCAGAGCAAGATTTGGAGATATACCCTGGATTTTGGGTGGTGATTTCAACATGATCAAATCACTATCGGAGAAAAAAGGGGGTACTAGAACCCTAAATAAAGACTCCTTAGCCTTTCAAACTTTTATGGATTCTATGAAGCTAGTTGACATTGTTTCCAGTAATGGTCTCTTTACTTGGAACAATAAAAGAGGAGGAGAGTCTCTAGTTGCATCAAAGTTAGACAGATTCATCATCTCAGAGGACCTTATGCTCAATAATAAGGAAATGGCAGCGAGTATTCTCCCCTTTGGAGGATCAGATCACTGGCCGGTCCAACTGGAGGTCAAAGGCATAGGCACCCCCAGGAATAGACCTTTCAGATTTGAAAATATCTGGCTCACCCATCCAGATTTCATCAACAACATTTCAGGTTGGTGGTCTGAAGATTTACACATTCAGGGTACAAGTATGTTCCTTCTTCACAAAAGATTAAAACATATCAAGTGCAAGCTAAAAGATTGGAACAAGAATGAATTTGGTAATATTTTTGAAGGAAAAAAATTGTTGAAAACAAATTGCAGGAACTAAACCAAGCCCTTATCACGGTTGGCTTTGACAAAGTCAGAAATGAGAAAGCTACCAAACTCCAGCAAGAATGGGAGAACTTTTGTAAACAAGAAGAAATATTTTGGAGACAAAAATCTAGAGTGCAATGGCTAAAAGAAGGAGAGCGAAACACCAAATTCTTCCACAGATCCACCTTGGCAAACAGAGCCCATAATAGAATCTCTTCGATCAAGGATGAGGGAGGGAAACTTCTCAGTTCCCACAAAGACATAGAAGCTGTGCTAGTCCAACACTTTTGTGGGATAGCAAAGGAAACCATCTCGGACAGAGAGCATTTCATCAAGGATTTAACAAGACATATACCCAGACTAGTGTCCAGAGAGGATAAATTTAACCTAAATAGGCCAGTGACTGAAGAGGAGATCATTGAGGTCCTCAAGGAAATGCAAAATGGTAAAGCGCCATGTCCTGATGGTTTCAATTTTGATTTCTTCAAAGCTTGCTGGAATATTGTTAAACAGGACATTCTGAATGTAGTAGAAGATTCCAGGAGGAATATAACTATTTTGAAAGCACTTAACACCTCTTTCATCTCTCTGATCCCTAAACAGGATAATGCCCTCACTCCAGATAAGTTTAGACCCATAGCATTGTGCAATGTGGTTTACAAGATAATATCCAAGGTTGTAGCCAACAGACTCAAACCTCTTTTGCCCACTCTTGTGTCTGGGGAACAATCTGGTTATGTGGAAGGTAGGCAAATTCTCAATAATATCATTCAAGCACAGGAGGTGGTGCACTCACTGACTAGCAATAGGAAGGCTAGAATGATCATGCAACTGGACCTAGCCAAAGCTTATGACAAGTTGAATTGGACCTATATTAAGAGGGTTCTTATTTCTTTTGGGTTTGATCACAACTGGGTCAGATGGGTCATGGCCCTGGTAACTTCTCCCAGTTTTTCTATTTTGGTAAATGGTTCTCCCTCCGAGACTTTTATTCCTTCAAGAGGGCTTAGGCAGGGTGATCCACTCTCTCCCTTTCTCTTCATTCTCATGATGGAAGGACTGGGCCAGTCCATCAAGTAGGCAAAGGAAGACGGAAAAATCAAGGGTCTACAACTTTCTGAGAATGGACAGTCCTTAACTCATCAACAATTTGTGGATGATACCATGCTGCAAGGAATCCCTACGGTCAAAGAGGCTCTAGCATATAAACAACTTCTAAGTGACTTTTCCATGGCTTCAGGTATGGAGGTTAATATTTCCAAATCCAAGATTTTTTTCTTTAATACCAATATTGCTATTCAAAGGAATATCTCTAGAATTTTAGGCTTTCAAAGGGATTTCCTTCCTTCAAAATATTTGGGTGTTCCTCTAATTGCTAAACCTCTGCATAAGAGCATATGGGAGCTGGTGATTAACAAGATGCAGGATAAAATTATAAATTGGACCATCAAAACTTTAAACTTGGCTAGTAGATTGGTGCTTACGAAGGCTGTTCTTCAATCTATCCCAGCTTTCATGCTTTTAGCTCTCCCTGCACCAAAAGGAGTCTTACAACAATTCAGATCCATTCAAAGAGATTTCCTCTGGGGCAAGGGGGAGAATAGAAAGAAATGGGCCTTGGTAGCCTGGGAAAAGATTTGCAAACCTAAGAATCATGGAGGTCTTGGTTTGGGAGATCTAGAGGTTCTAAGCAAGGCTCTAGGCGCTAAACTTTGGTGGCGTTGGGTTAAAGAACCAAAGGTTCAGTGGGCTAGTATTTGGAAAGAGAAATATTCATGTAATTGGCAACTTAACGATCATATAAGGATGTTTGGAAGTATAAAGGGCTCTTATATCTGGAATAAGGCATGGGAGAATAGAGGCTTAGTTCAAAAGAATAGCTTATGGGAAATCAGAGAGGGAGATCTGGCACTATTTTGGGAAGACAAATGGCAATAAGAATTGATACTGTTAAAAGAGGATTTTAAGGACCTCAAGATAGAGACAGACATCATAGGGCTATCTAAGGTTAAAGATTTTTGGGATCAAACCAATAATGCAGGAAAATGGAGAAACTGGAGGAACATTGTCTACAAGGAAGATAGCCCCTTGAAAGCAAAAGGAGAAGCTCTTATGAAAATGTTGGAACAAAGGAAGATTCTAGTACTAGGGGGGCGTGATCAGTTAAGATGGGGCAACAACAAAGAGGGCACCTACAATATTAAGGAGGAAAAATGCATACTCCTTGAGCTGGATTCTATTGCTCCGGATAGAATGTGGCAGAATCTATGGAGGCATCATGGCTCGATGAAGATTAAACTCTTCATGTGGCTGGTCTACCAAAGGAAAATTCTGACTTGGGACAACATTCGGAAAAGGGGGGTTGTGGGGCCTTCCAGATGCCAGCTCTGTGAGGCCCAAGAGGAAACTATGGAACACCTCCTCAACAGTTGCATCTTCACCTCTAGATTGTGGGACTCTTTTGCCACCATCTTCCAAAAGACAGACAGGGATAGAGGGAGTATTATCAATACCCTAAACAACTGGAGGAGGAATTTTTCTGATTCTGAAATTCTGTGCTCAGCTTGGGCTCTCACGCCTAGCTTCATTATTTGGAATGTCTGGAAAGAAAGGAACAACAAGATCTTTAAAAATGAAAAGAGACCTTTCCAATGTCTTTTTGAGCAGACATTAAGACAACTTAGGGAGACGGTTAGTACGACTGTGAGAAATCCCCCTAAGAATCCACCTTCAAATGTTGAAATGAGAATTCTCAGACAGTTGGGCATGTAGGGGCTTCTTCCTCAAGACCTAGATAGAACGGTTAGGATAATGGATACTGAGCAGGAATTTTGACTTCCTCCCTCTCAGGGCTTTCTGAAGTATAACATTGATGGGGCCTCTAAAAGCAACCTGGGTATTGCTGGCTTTGAAGGGGTGTTAAGGGATGAATCAGGTTCTACCATTTCCATCTTCCATTTCCATTTAGGTAGAGCCACTAACAACATGGAAAAACTAATGGCTATGGAGCAATGCTTAGAAATCCTAGTGAAGGATAATCGACAAAATGTGATTATCGAAGCTGACTCTGTGCTAATCATTAACTCAGTCAAAAGAATTAGCTGGGGCACGAGGCCGGATAAGGTTTCAAAACATTGGAGGTTGATCCAAGTCTTTCAACGGATCCAACTCCACCTCATGAGCCTACACACGGTAAGTTTTAACCATGTTCGAAGGAAGGCTAACAAACTGGTGGATTTATTGGCCAACCAAGGAGTGAATTGTACCATTAACAAAGTCGCGATGGGTTGGCGGGGGTTGTCTTAGAACAGACTAAAGGAACAGTGTGGCTACCAAGCCGATGAAGATATGATGATGTATTGCAACAAAGCTATGGAGGCTTTGGCCAAATAGATTGGTTTCGATATGAGCTGCTGCTTTTTCCTCATTTTTACCCTTCTTTGGTTGCTCAGTAGATCCTGCTGCCTAGGTAGTTGGATGGAGGGTTGGGACTGTACTTTACAGGGGTTCATCAACTGGTGCAGAGGGATTGGAGTGAGAAGTTGAACTCTGGGCTTTTGTGGTGGTCAGGATTTCCTTGCTTCTCTTCATGGGGACGTAATTCCGCCCGCAAAGTGGTTTTCTGGTCATCGGGCGCCTTTCAAGCAGAAAGTGGTTTTTAAGTTTTGGGAGCGATCCCACTCAAGTCACTACACATGGCGGTGGGGTGGGTACGAATACCACCCTCATCGCATGCTAACCTGCAGTGCTTTAGGCCCGTGCGATATGATCCTGGGCCGTCGGATCAAGCACGAAGGATCGATGGCTAGGATTCATCGTGCTTGTTAGTGACTCCATGTGGTTAGGAGGCGGGCATTTTGGCAAGGAAATATCTTCCTCTGCCATTGGATCAAACTTGGGAGATCTACGGTCAAGATCCTTCATGCTTGTCAGTGGGTCCATACGGTTAACCGTCGGGCTCCTTGGCACTGTGATTTCTTCCTCCACCGTTGGATCAGGCAGGGTGTTTTGATGATGGTGATTAAAGGCTTCAACACTGATTTCAGTTTTGATTTAGATATTTCTTTGGGTTGAGTGTTAGTCCCCCATTCGGTTTGTGGTGAGTTGATTGGATAGCATTGGCATGGTCGGGCACTTGAGCGTTTTTATTGTTTTGTTTGGGAGGGTTCAGGGTTTACACCCTTAACTTGTTGGGTGGTTGATTTTTACCGATCCATGGATCCACTTGGATGGTTGTATTTTATGTAAATTATTTTCTGATTTAATGACAATGAAGGTATGACTCTTGCTTTAGCAAAAAAAAAGAATAGTGCCAATTGTTGGATCAAAAAATTCATTCCAAATGGTGTCACTTTTAGTTGTTGTATATGCTCTGAAAATGCTCTCAACACCATTGATCAAACCATCTTGAATATGATAGTTGTTGCCAATCAATTCCACAAACATATTTTGTTTGAGCACAATGGTAGATGGCAATTGCATTTCATGTTTCTATGGTGATTTGTATTTTTTGATCCAATTGTATTGTCATACACATTTAATGTGATCGTTTCGGTATTGATGAGGGACAACCTTTTTTTATTATGTTCTTGCACATTTTTGTTCAAGTATAAGAGGTATGGAAATGTTGGATCATTTGGTGGGAATTTATAACAATGCTTGTTCAATTATGCAAGATCATCGTCGATATGCAAACATGTTCTAAGTCTATTTAAGATGGATTTGAAGCCTTTGTTTTCTTGTCACACCATTTTCTTTAGCTTCTAAGTTTTGACATTGTCTTTCCAAAAACTATAAGAAGTAGTGGTTACTTTAAGACTTGGATGCTCAAATATCCAACGATCATGTATAGAATGTGCTTGGAATAGGTTGCCAAAAAATATTATGTCAAGATTTCCAAATGGCATAGTTGGAGTGTGCATGATTTCATGAAGTTGTTTGTCAATGTTATATAGAGTCAAGAGTCAATCAATGATGCTTTATCTATAAGCAAAAGTCTGGAGTGTTCATATTCTTTTCTTAACATATCAAGCGTGTTAAAAGTCGATGACCTCATGCTTCATGGTGAAAGTGGCAAGTGTAAAGTTGAATGTATTGTGACACCATTTGCATTATATGCAGCCTTGCCAGTAAAAGCAACTATGAGGCCCATTCTTTCTAATGGGTCACTTTGTAGGTCTTTGTTATAGTATCACAATAGTGTGTGGTGAAGTGCTTGCACAATGAATGTCTTTCCTGTTCACCCATATCCAGTAAGAAACAAATAAAATGGGTTGCATGGATTGTTTTTTTCCATCATATATATATATATATATATATTAGAGATTGTTGTTCCTTATTTATTTTTCTGCTAATGTCATGATATGCTATTGTAATCAAAATAGAGGGATGTTTAACAAATAAAATGGTTTTTATATACAAGGTTTGGATGTTTTTAGATTGCATTTTCTCTATTAGGTCATGTTGAATATCATATTTCTCGTCAAGACAAGTATTGGTGTCATTTTCTAATGGGAAGTTAAGTAGAAACATCTCCTTGTTTTTGGATGCAATTGTAGTAGAAGCAAGGTCAGTATCTCCCCATGTCGAGATTGAATGGAAATTTTGTTTTTTAGTAGCACCAATAATGTATTTTTGGGAAAAGGATGCCTCAATCCATGTCTCATTATCTTTTTTAATGTGTATTCAGATTCTATCTATGGGGTATATAACATCATTTTTTCTCTATAATGTTTTAAGGGTCCTTTTGTTCATTATACGGATGAATCGTATGACACACATGTTTTCTTTTTTTGTAGATGTTTTTGTAGCCAAATAGTATGAAGCATATTTTTCTAAGCAATTTTTTTCAAGTTCAGTGGGTCATGCAACATATCTATCAATGGTTGACATGCACATAATATCTTCAGAGTTATCAGATTCTTGTTGTAGGAGAATAGGTCTTTTATGTATCCATGTTATTTTTTCAGCTGGAGCCATGTTAATGAAAATTGAATTTCTAGAGGATGAGTACAAAGCCAATGAAAGAATAATTGTAGAAATTTCCACTGTAGATCAACAGATTATGCCAAGTACAACAAACTTGCAGAAGCTTAATCGATTATGAGCAAGATCAAATAGAACACATATAACTAAGAATGAGAAAGCAATCACAAATGAACACAGAAGAATACTCTGGGGAAAGCCTCAGCTAAAAACCCCGATCTCTATAATATCATACAAGTGGAAATATGTTCGGATTACACAAAGCATTAGCTCAAAATCTATCCTGCTCTCAGTACAATCCCTATGATGATCATAGATAGTCAAAGGCTTCTCACAAACCTTCTCCTCTGCCCCCCAATCCTCCTATTTTCTTGCGCATTTTTTCCTGGGGTCCAGT
The DNA here is from genome assembly GCA_031772625.1 of Pinus tabuliformis. Lineage (NCBI taxonomy): Eukaryota > Viridiplantae > Streptophyta > Pinopsida > Pinales > Pinaceae > Pinus > Pinus tabuliformis. The sequence goes on from CM062815.1 coordinate 842,193,099, forward strand.
GCTTCCACTTGTGTGAATTCCCACCTCAGACTGCTCACTTGGCTCGGTAGTGATTGCGTAATCTTGAAGGAGATAATTCCTTCTGCATGGATGAGTTTCCTATATAGGAAAAATCCTCCAACTGATAGTACATTGTCCCATCCTTTGATCTCAACTGGGTCTCTGACTGAACTAACATGCATGAGTTATTTATCAGAGAATATTCAGTTATTTGGAGAGCAACAGTTACATGCATGCAAGCATTAACTAACCGAACTCACAATTAATTCTACAAACTGTTAAAACTAATCTAACTGGACTTAACTCAGATAACTAAGCTAACTAATTACAACTCAATGTACAACTCATCCTGATCTCCTTAATCAAAGGATAACTTCCTCAATCAATGGAGAAACTGTTGCATGTCTTCACATAGACATCATGTTTGATTTCCTACAATTAATTAACTCAAGATGAATTAACTAATTATTTTATAAATAGCTGCTAAGATCAAATTCGAATTTTACTTCTCAATTTTAGTTCAGGGACTAACTAAAAATGGAATCCATCCCGAAATGTTATTTATAACAATGCTATTTTTAGCACTTCCATTTTTCATTCCTTGTTGCTACGTCCAACACTGGTACCCGAACTGCTATTTATAGCAGTGCTATTTTTAGCACTTCTATTTTTAGCATTTCTTGTTGCTATTTTCAACAATAATATGAACAAGCTGTTGACTTCCAAGCCTACAAATATTTTAATTTTGTTGCCTTCATTACATAAGCAAATTTCATATTCCTTTGAAAGAATATGTTATTGTGCAGTCCATCTCTGTCACATAGGAGTTGCAATATGTTGTTGAAGCATAGGCATCAAAAATGAATTGAGAATTTGTGTTTTCTTTCCAAAATGCCATGATTTTTTTGAAAATGAAATTATCCACACATGACAGGGATTTATTTTCAGTAGTACGATATGTTGAATAATGCAAGAGCAAAGGGGTAATATATATTCTTTTGTTGTAATCCCAAGACCAATTAGGATGTTGAAAATAGCAACAAGAAATGATAAAAACAGAATCTAGAATATTCCAATTTAATTTGTCCTTGAATTAAATTGTGAATTTCGAACTTAGTCTTAACAGTAACTTGGAAAAGATTAAGTAATTCATCTTGAATTAATTAGCTGGAGAAATTCAAGTTAGAATTCTTTATGAAGTCATGCAAGAGTTATCCCTTGAATTAAGGAGATATGGCTAAGTTATATTTGAGTTGTAATTAGTTAACTCAGTTTACTGAGTTAAGTCCAGTTAAATTAGTTCCAAACTGTTTAAGGAACTAATAGAGAGTTAACAGTCAGTTGATGCATGCATGCATCCAACTAGTGCTACTCAGTTAACTGAAGATTCTCTCATCAGAAACTCATGCATGTCTATTCTGAGAAAGACCCAGTTGAGTTAAATGTCAAGGACAGTGTACTATCAATTGCATGTGTTTGCCTATAAAGGAAACCAAAGCATGCAGTCAAGGTAAGGTTCCTTGAGGATTGCACAGTTCTAACAGGGTGTGAGATCAGTGTTCCACTTGGTTGAAAGTCTTCCACTTGGTAAAAGCAGGATCACCCAAGAGAAAATACACAAGGAAATAGGAGGCTTGGAGGGCAAAGGAGAAGGCTTGTGAGAATCCTTGATTGCCTGTGAGCATCTGTGAGTATTGTACTGAGAGCTGGCTAGCTATGAGAGCTAAGGCTTTGTATAATCTCTATGCATTTCCACCTTCATCTGTGAGGATTGTACTGAGAGCTGGCTAGCTGTGAGAGCTAAGGCTTTGTATAATTATTATGTATTTCCACCTTGTATGATAATACAAATAGTGGGGTTTTTCGTTGAGGCTTTCCCCTGAGTATTTTCTATGTTTCATGTGCATTGATTCTTCTTCTAGTTATATGTGTTCAGCTCCATCTTGCTCAAATATTTTAAGCTTCCGCAAATTGATATTAGAATTAGGTTATAGTGTTTTTCTTTGGTTATATTGCATTATCGGGTTAACCTACAGTAGATTTTCTACATGGTTTCAGAGCTAGATCTGTAGAGAGAATTTCTACATGGTCTCAGAGCTGGATGTGTAGAAATTTTTTACATGGTATCAATGCTGGATGTGTAGAAAAATTCTACATGGTATCAGAGCCAAGTTTATCAGAGCTGTGAACAATATACGGAGAAGAGAATTCGAAGTTTGAAGTTTGGGGTTGCAGGTGCAAATCGAATTCATATCATACTTCAAGGTTAGGCAATGGCGTTCTAGGGCTTGAGACTCGATTATGCCTTGGAAGGTAGCTCGAATTACATAGCATGGAAAGATAGAATGGAGGTTATATTAGAAGATAATGGCTTAAAGGATTTCATTGATCAAGAAATCCAAAAGCCAGCTTCAACTAGTGCACAAGAATTGGATGAGTGGAAGAAGTGTGTGGCGAGGGCGAGATAGATCATCCTTGAGGGAGTTCAAGACCATATTGTCTTGAGTCTCCATGGGAAGGATACTCCATTTTCAATGTGGAATACATTGAAGGACCTCTACTAGAATAGTAGTGACCAAAGGAAATTGGCGCTCAAGGATAAGCTTCGAAGAATCAAGATGGAAAAGGACGATACTATTTCCACATATCTGAACAAACTCACCACCTGTAGAGATGAGCTTGGAAGTGTGGGAATAACTACTGTCGATGGTGATATGGTGAGCCTCGCTCTCCTTGGCCTTCCAAAGAGCTGGAATAGCTACCAAAGCTCTGTGAATGGAAGGGAGAAACTGCTAGATTGGGAACGACTGTGATTGGATCTCATTCAGGAGGAGATCAGGAGGATCACACGAGATGGTTCTTCATCAAAGGATGATGATGAAGAAAATCTGGCCTTAGCAGGTAAGGCAAGGAAAGGGAAGGGGAAGGTGTCCCATTCCAAATCGAGTTCTTCTCATGGAGGGAAGAAGGGTGACAAGTCTAAAGTGAGATGCTTTAATTGTCCCAAGATGAGACATTATGCGACTAATTGCCCATCGAAAAAGTCCAAGAAGGGATCCTCGAAAGGATCAGAAGGTGAGGCATTAGCCTCTCAGTTCAAAATGCACTTTACCCTCATCGCATGCATGGTGTCATCGATGATGGGTTTTGGTTGGTTTCTTAATAGTGGAGCCTCATTCCACATGACCAGTGATAAAAATTTATTCAATGCCTTGGAGGAGAAAGACCTCAAGATGCGCGTAGATATGGGTGACAATGAAAGGTATAGTGTTTCAGGAGTGGGCATGATTGCTTTTCAGAGGGAGCATGGAGCTCCTATCACCTTGACATATGTGAAGTATGTGCCTAGACTGAAGAAGAACTTGGTCTCAGTCGTGGTATTGGAAGATTGTGGCTATGATGTGTTTTTTAGTAAGGGAAAGGTTTTCCTTAGACACATCACCACGAGACAGGTGAAACAGATCGGTTCATGGGTTAAGAACCTGTATTCTCTTGAGGTTCAAGATGCATGCAAAGCCTTGAGGAGCAAGGAAAATGTTAGAGAATTGGTGGTTGAGAGGGAGAGTAAATTACCTCTCAACATGTAGTCCCAGAAGAAGTCTCAGACAATTGCGGAGGAACCACAATTGGAGAAGCAACTTCAAGAAGTTGTGGAGCAGCCACAACTAGAGAAGTTGAGAGGAGACTGGGTGGAGACATCCATTCATGTGGAGACCTCCAATAGGGGGGGAATTTTGAGCCAGGTGGGCAAAGGGATCACATGCAACCATACCTCCAGGTGTGAGGTGGGGCGATGTGGAGTGATAGTCTCAAGAAGGCTGAAATTGGGCAGGGTCCATTGAGAGGTTTTATCTCATGGATCGTACCTTGCTACGGGAGCCCAAAGTACATAGTAGCGGGAGGAATCAGTGGGATTGATACAGTGAAAGATCAAAGTGATAGAGGCTAGAGCAGTTAGATACTGAAGAGTGCAGAGAAGGATTGAAAACAGTGCAGAAAGGCAGAGTCAATAGAAGTGCAGAGTTTTCAGTCGACAGAGGCAATAACAGTTAGAGACTTTGATGACAAAGGCACCAGTCTAATTCAGGTTGGATGTTTTTTGTTTTTGAAGTTGCTAGAGCAACAACATTAGAGAGAAGTGTTGCATGCAGAACATTACAAAGGTTTAGGATCGGGATCGAGTTGAATTCCTTTCTTGTTGAGAGGGAGTGTTGAAAATAGCAACAAGAAATGATAAAAATAGAATCCAGAATATTCCAATTTAATTTGTCCTTGAATTAAATTTTGAATTTCGAATTTACTCTTAACAGCAACTTGGAAAATATTAATTAATTCATCATGAGTTAATTAGTTGGAGAAATTCAAGTTAGAAGCCTTTCTGAAGTCATGCAAGAGTTATCCCTTAAATTAAGGAAGTTATGAATTAAGGAGATATGGTTGAGTTATATTTGAGTTGTAAGTAGTTAACTCTATTTATGAGTTAAGTCCAGTTAAATTAGTTCTAAACTTTTTTAGGAACTAATAGAGAGTTAACAGTCAGTTGATGCATGCATGCATCCAACTAGTGCTACTCAGTCAACTGAATATTCTCTCATCAGAAACGCATGCATGTCTATTCTGAGAAAGACCCAATTGAGTTAAATGTCAAGGACAATGTACTATTAGTTGCATGTGTTTTCCTATAAAGGAAACCAAAGCATCCAGTCAAGGTAAGGTTTGTTGAGGATTGCGCAGTTCTAACAGGGTGTGAGATCAATGTGAGAGATCAGTGTTCCACTTGGTTGAAAGTCTTCCACTTGGTAACAGCAGGATCACCCAGGAGAAACTACGCAAGGAAATAGGAGGCTTCGAGGGCAGAGGAGAAGGCTTGTGAGAAGCCTTGATTTCCTGTGAGCATCTGTGAGTGTTGCACTGAGAGTTGGCTAGCTGTGAGAGCTAAGGCTTTGTATAATCTCTATGTATTTCCACCTTCATCTGTGAGGATTGTACTGAGAGCTGGCTAACTGTGAGAGCTAAGGATTTGTATAATTCTTATGTGTTTCCACCTTGTATGATAATACAAATAGTGGGGTTTTTAGATGAGGCTTTCCCCTGAATATTTTTTGTGTTTCATGTGCATTGATTCTTTTTCTGGTTATATGTGTTCAGCTCGATCTTGCTCAAATATTTCAAGCTTCCGCAAATTGATATTAGAAGTAGGTTATAGTATTTTTCTTTGGTTATATTGCATTTTTGGGTTAACCTATAGTATATTTTCTACATGGTCTCAGATCTAGATCTGTAGAGAAAATTCTACATGGTCTTAGAGTTGGATGTGTAGAAAATTTCTACATGGTATCAGAGCTGGATGTGTAGGAAAATTCTACATGGTATCAGAGCCAAGTTTATCGAAGTTGTGAACAGTATACGGAGAAGAGAATTCGAAGTTTGAAGTTCAGGGTTGCAAGGGCAAATCGAATTCATATCATACTTCAAGGTTAGCCAATGGCGTTCTATGGCTTGAGACTCAAGTATGCCTTGGAAGGTAGCTTGAATTACATAGCATGGAAAGATAGAATTGAGGTTGTATTAGAAGATAATGGTTTGAAGGATTTCATTGATCAAGAAATCCAAAAGCCAACTTCAACTAATGCACAAGAATTGGCTGAGTGGAAGAAGTGTGTGGTGAGGGCGAGATGGATCATCCTTGAGGGAGTTCGAGACCATATTGTCTCGAGTCTCCATGGGAAGGATACTCCATTTTCAATGTGGAAGACATTGAAGGACCTCTACCAGAACAATAGCGACCAGAGGAAATTGGCGCTCAAGGATAAGCTTAGAAGAATTAAGATGGACAAGGGCGATACTATTTCCACATATCTGAACAAGCTCACCACCTGTAGAGATGAGCTTGGAAGTGTGGGAATAACTACTGCCGATGATGATATGGTGAGCCTCGCTCTCCTTGGCCTTCCAAAGAGCTGGAATAGCTACTAAGACTCTGTGAATGGAAGGGAGAAACTGCCGGATTGGGAACGACTATGGTTGGATCTCATGCAGGAGGAGCACATGAGATGGTTCTTCATCCAAGGATGATGATGAAGAAAATTTGGCCTTAGCAGGTAATGCAAGGAAAGGGAAGGGGAAGGTGTCCCATTCCGAATCAAGTTCTTCTCATGGAGGGAAGAAGGGTGACAAGTCTAAAGTGAGATGCTTTAATTGTCACAAGATGGGACATTATGCAACTAATTTCCCATCGAAAAATTCCAAGAAGGGATCCTCGGAAGGATAAGAAAGTGAGGCATTAGCCTCTCAATTCGAAATGGACTTTACCCTCATCGCATGCATGGTGTCATCGATGATGGGTTGTGGTTGGTTTCTTGACAGTGGAGCCTCATTTCACATGACCGGTGATAAAAGTTTATTCAGTGCCTTGGAGGACAAAGACCTCAAGATGCACATAGAGATGGGTGATGACGAAAGGTATAATGTTTCAGGAGTGGGCACGGTTGCTTTTCAGAGGGAGCATGGAGCTCCTATCACCTTGATAGATGTGAAGTATGTGCCTGGACTGAAGAAGAACTTGGTATCAGTTGCGGTATTGGAAGACTGTGGCTATGATGTGTTTTTTAGTAAGGGAAAGGTTTTCCTTAGACACATCACCATGAGATAGGTGAAACAGGTCGGTTCATGGGTTAAGAACCTGTATGCTCTTAAGGTTCAAGAAGCATTCAAAGCCTTGAGGAGCAAGGAAAATGTTAGAGACTTGGTGGTTGAGAGGGAGAGTAAATTACCTCTCAACATGCAGTCCCAGAAGAAGTCTCAGACAATTATGGAGGAACCATAATTGGAGAAGCAGCTTCAGGAAGTTGTGGAGTAGCCACAACTAGAGAAGTTGACAGGAGATCGGGTGGAGACATCCAGTCATGCGGAGATCTCCAGTAGGGGGGGATTTCAAGCTAGGTGGGCAGAAGGATCACATGCAGCCATACCTCCAGGTGTGAGGTGGGGCGATGTGGAGTGATAGTCCTAAGAAGGCTAAAATTAGGCAGGGTCCACTAAGAGGTTTTATCTCATGGATCGTACCTTTCTACGGGAGCCCAAAGTACATAGTAGTGGGAGGAATAAGTGGGATTGATGCAGTCAGAGATCAAAGTGACAGAGGCTAGAGCAGTCAGATACTGAAGAGTACAGAGAAGGATTGACAGCAGTGCAGAAAGGTAGAGTTAATAGATGCGCATAGTTTTCAGTTGACAGAGGCAATAACAGTCGGAGACTTTGATGATAGAGGCATCATTCTGATTCAGGTTGGAGGTTTTTTTTTTACGGATTTGCTGGAGCAACAACACTAGAGAGAAGTGTTGCATGCAGAACATTACAAAGGTTTAGGATCGGGATCGAGTTGAGTTCCTTTCTTGTTGAGAGGGAGTGTTGAAAATAGCAACAAGAAATGATAAAAATAGAATCCAGAATATTCCAATTTAATTTGTCCTTGAATTAAATTGTGAATTTCGAATTTAGTCTTAACAACAACTTGGAAAAGATTAATTAATTCATTTTGAATTAATTAGTTGGAGAAATTCAAGTTAGAAGTCTTTCTGAAGTCATGCAAGAGTTATCCCTTGAATTAAGGAAGTTATCCCTTGAATTAAGGAGATATGGTTGAGTTATATTTGAGTTGTAATTAGTTAACTCAATTTACTGAGTTAAGTCCAGTTAAATTAGTTCCAAACTGTTTGAGGAACTAATAGAGAGTTAATAGTCAGTTGATGCATGCATGCATCCAACTAGTGCTACTCAGTTAACTGAATATTCTCTCATCAGAAACTCATGCATGTATATTCTGAGAAAGACCCAATTGAGTTAAATGTCCAGGATAGTGTATTATCAGTTGCATGCGTTTTCTTATAAAGGAAACCAAAGCATGCAGTCAAGGTAAGGTTCCTTGAGGATTGAGCAGTTCTGACAGAGTGTGAGATCAGTGTGAGAGATCAGTGTTCCACTTGGTTGAGAGTCTTCCACTTGGTAACAGTAGGATCACCCAGGAGAAACCGCGTAAGGAAATAGGAGGCTTGGAGGGAAGAGGAGAAGGCTTGTGAGAAGCCTTGATTTCCTGTGAGCATTTGTGAGTATTGTACTGAGAGTTGGCTAGCTGTGACAGCTATGGTTTTGTATAATCTCTATGTATTTCCACCTTCATCTGTGAGGATTGTACTGAGAGATGGCTAGATGTGAGAGCTAAGGCTTTGTATAATTCTTATGTATTTCCACCTTGTATGATAATATAGATAGTGGGATTTTTAGCTGAGGCTTTCCCCTAAGTATTTTCCGTGTTTCATGTGCATTGATTCTTCTTCTGGTTATATGTGTTCAACTCGATCTTGCTCAAATATTTTAAGCTTCCGTAAATTAATAGTAGAAGTAGGTTATAGTATTTTTCTTTGGTTATGTTGCATTATCGGGTTAACCTACAACAAATTTTCTACATGGTTTCAAAGCTAGATCTATAGAGAGAATTTCTACATGGTCTCAGAGCTGGATGTGTAGAAAATTTCTACATAGGAAAATATCAAATGTTATGTTGTTTTAATAGGCTTTGTCTTGTAAGAGAGAAGATCTTTTTTTTTCATTTCCTGATCATCATAGTCATTATTGTGAAAAGGTTGCAAGATACAAGTTTCATCAATCAATACAAAAGGGAAACCAAATCTATAGCTAGAATGTATATGCCTTTTGCAAGTTTTCGTGTGATAGTGAGTATGAATTTGAATCATTTCATTTGGAAACATTGTTGAATCACAAGTAAAATAGTGATTGATGAAAGATATAACATTGGTATCAGGGAATGCGAATATATCGATGAATTTATAATCCAAATAAATCCATGGTCATATTCTATTCCTCTACTTTCGAACTTTGTGATAAAAACGTAATTTTGCACCTATCTAAATAACTCATTTTTTTTGCAATCAAAGTACATAGTGATTAGATTATGTGTCTATAACATTAATTGAAAATGACTTGATGACGTCTGATCAATGTGTCAATGCATGCATTAGAAGGGATGTTATTGTAAGTTGTTGTAGAGCTAGATATTTGTTTTTTCAATGCATATGTGAATGGATCCCAAAGATGCTCAACATTAGTGAATGTGGAAAAAAATGTCGGTGGACCAAGTTGTTGTATCATTGAAAGGATTTATTTTTGTATGCTTTCAAAGTAGTCAAGAGATGTGTGAATTCCTTTCAAACATTGATATGCAATCAACAATTGCAGTATTTTTTGAAGATTGTTTCTATTTTTGATGTATTTAGCAAGTAGTTTTCGCCCTTTTAACTCTCCCCTGTGAATAGAAATTTAGGATGAGTTGGAAACTTGGTTTATCAATACACATATTTATCTAAAAAATATAAATGTAATATATTTTGATAGGTCTCCATACATATGCAATAGCTCCCATTGTGCAATATGTTGATAGGAGAAGTAGTTGATGACATCAACAAGTCGAGTAGAACCATAAAACATTGTTAGGAAGTTAAGTTCTTCAAAGAACTTGTCTTAGAAAATTCCCAATGGTTGAAATCCTTTAGAGGCATGATTTGTATTATTCTTGTATCAAGATCATGGATTAGATGGGAAATTGAGTATCTTTCCACAAGGGTTTTTGATTCTATCTCTAGATCATTGCCAACATTTGGGGAATCTACTAGCTCTATTTTTTGAACATTTTTATCATGGTTTTATTTAATTTGAAAAAAATGTTTCCCCAATTCATTTTTTATTACTATTTGTTTATTTTTGTAGAGAGTGGTGCTACAGAAGTCATTTAACACAATCATCACTTTTTTGGCCAAACATTTCCAGACAAATAAGCATTCTTGTACTCCATTTTTCTCTTTAGCATAATTACAATTGTCATGAATTCATCAATATTTCTAGGCAAGTTTGTTCGAACTTTATTCAAATTGGAAGGAACATTAATAATTGTTCTTTTTAATCCAATCTACTATCTTTTGTAGACAAGTTTCCTTATTTGTGTAAAGGTCATTCTTGGTTCCACTAATCTCTCCTCTAAAGGTGTTAATTTTGCAACAATAAGAAATCTATTGTTTCAATGAATATGTAGAGGTGATGAAAATGTAGAAAAAATTTAATTGAGTATTTAATTGTTACAAGATCTACAAATTTGTTCATTGATTTTGATGGATTTGACTTCTATTGCAGGTGTGAGGTTATTAATTTTTTTCAATGTGATATTGTTGACGAGTCACGTGTCTTTTCCAAAATGCAATCCGTCACAAATGCAACATACATATGTAGGTGTGTCTTTGATCATTTGCAAATATGTCTCATTTACTTTCATCTTTGAACATACCTTAGTGATATTTGAACTTGGATGAGTAAGGGAAATTCCATCTCCTTTGTTTTTCACACCCAATTATCATGTGCAAAAAAATGTATGAAAAATGTCATATTTGCATAACCATGTTAAGACATTATTCAAGTTAAACCTTTGTGATATGGCTATAAATTGTGGGGTTATGCCCTTATGCATACCTTGTTACCACCTCACATCTAGGGGTAACTAGAGGATTTTTCTCTTTGAAGACCCACCTAATCACAAACAATGGTCCCAATGATGACATTTATGATTCTCTTGGACAATTTCTTGCATATGCCTCTCATATCATGCTTAGCTTGACACACATGAGATACATTTATCCATTGCTTCATATTAAATGTAAACACTCAATGTATTTGACATGAGAATATTGACCATGACTTGAATTGGATAATGAATTATGATTCTTGGAAGTTATGTCTTTTACCTTTCTTCACCTTAGTGGACATCATTAATCTCCTAGTTAAGTGTTCCAACTCTTTGGTAGAAGGGGTACGACTAGGGTAGATTGGTAAGGGTAACATGCCCATGTCCCTTACAATGTTGGTCCCATTCACAATGCCATTTGTGCAGGGTCAATTAATTAAAGCATAATTTCCACTGATAGCTAAATTTTAAGTGAAATGAACATTTACCTAACCCCTAGAGTGTTGAAAATATTAGCAAGAAATGTTAAAAATAGCACCAAGAAGGTCCTGATTTAATTTTTTCCTTGAATTAAATTGGGAATAAAATTGTAATTCCACATCTCATGACAACCTATATTAGTTAACTAAGTTAATTTGACCTAGTTGGCTTAGTTAATTTGAGTTGAGGGTCTAACTAGAGTCATGTAGAGTGTCTCCTACAATTAGGAGCATTGGTTGAGATTATTTTTATTTGTAATTAATTAATTCAGTCTAACTGAGCTAAAGTCAGTTAAACTAGCTCCAACTGTTGGAGGAACTGGTGGGAGGTCTAGTAGTGTGGTGTTACCTGCAGTTGAGTGTGGTGATGCCTGAAGTGTTGTGTGGTGCTACCTGAAGTGCAATGTGGTGCTACCTACAATGACCAACCAGTAAACTGAAGATTCACTCATAATTAACTCATGCATGTCAGATCTAAGAAAGATCCAGTTGAGATTGGAGTTCAGGGACAATGTACTATCAGTTGTATGATCATCCAAATTGTACAGACAGTGCACACAATAAGAGGAAGAGCCTAAAGGAATTACACAATCCAGTGGAGGAAAATTTGTATTAAATAGGGGCCTAATTCCTCATTGAACAACACAAGGAATTAGGATATTGGAAGGCTAGGAAATTGGCTAAGGGTTGGCTAGGGTCAGCCTAGGAAGCAATGAGACAAATAGAGATAGTTTAGAGGTTGCTTGGGCTTGAGAAAAGCATTGTAATCTTCTCATATTTTCTAACTAATGCAATATACAGATAGCAGGGGAGTTTATTTGTTCCTTTCCCTAGGAAATCATTGTGTTACATGTTTATTGAATTCTTTCTCTTGTATGCTTCGTGGTTTCACGATTGTTTAATTGTTTTCTCTAATGAGTAGAGTAGATTCAAGTCTATTGTTTTAGTAAATTACAATTAGTAGTTTGAATCTATAAGGAATTTCTACAGAGAGCATCGATAGAATTAAACATGTGACCTCTAAATATAAAACTAAGGTGCTTTGACGAGGGTTAATTGAACAATTGAACCTACCTTCGAGGATAAATACATACCATGATAAGGAAAGTAGAAAAAAAAAACATCTCCTTGACATTTATGTTATAATCTTGTTGTTTTATTGTTGAATTATTTGTGCGAGTCATATTTGAGTCCTGAAACCCTCCCATACCATCAGCACGTACATGTACTATAATCATGTCAAATTTCAATGCATACAAGCACAAACTGAAAATATTTCAATGTTCGACCTATTCACGTGCGAGTCATATTTGAGTCCTGAAACCCTCCCATACCATTAGCACATACATCTACTATAATCATGTCAAATTTCAATGCATACAAGCACAAACTGAAAATATTTCAATGTTTGACCTATTCACAACCCCCTCTATGCGAGGTGAATTAATTAAAGCATAATTTCCACTGACTGTTAAATGTTAAGTGAATTGAACATTAACCTAACCCCAAGAGCATCGAAATAATTGAACCCTTGACCTATCAATATAAAATTAAGGTGCTTTCATGAGGTGTACTCAACCAATTGAGCTAACCATGAGGCATAAATACATACCATGATAATGAGAGTAAAAAATAATAAATAATTTCACCTCCTTGACGTTTATGTTATAATTTTGTCATTTAATTTTCAAATTCTTTGTGTGAGTCATATTTGAGTATTAAAGCCTTCCCATATCATCAACGAATGCATCTACTATAACCATGTCAACTTTCAGTGCATACGAGCACAAACTAAAAAAAATCAATGTTAGCCCTATTCACAACCCCTTCTATCCGAGGTCAACTAATTAAAGGATAATTTCCACTAATTGTTAAATTTTAAGTGAATTGAACATTTACCTGACCCCGAGAGCATTGAGAGAATTGAACCCTTGACCTTTCAATAGTAAATTAATGTGCTTTGACGAGGGTTACTTGACCAATTGAGCTAACATTTGAGGATAAATTCATACCATGATAAGGATAGTAAAAAATAATAAATAATTTCAACTCTTGACATATGCTATAATTTTATCGTTTGATTGACGAATTATTTATGTGAGTTATATTTGAGTCTCCAAACCCTCCCATATTGTCAATACATGCATCAACTATAACCATGTTAAATTTCAGTGCATAATGGCACAAATTAAAAAAAATAAAAATCAATGTTGACCCCATTCATAACCCCCTCTATGTGGGGTCAATTAATTAAAGCATAATCCACTTATTACTAAATTTTAAGTGAATTGAGCATTTACCTAACCTCGAGGGTGTCAAGAGAATTGAACCCATGACCTCTCAATAGAAAATTAAGGTGATTTTAAGAGGGTTACTTGACCAATTGAGCTAACCATCGGAGCTAAATACATACCATGATAAAGAAAGTTAAAAATAATAAATATTTCATCTCATTAACATTTATGTTATAATTTTGTCACTTGATTGTCGAATTCTTTGTGTGAGTCATATTTGAGTCTTGAAACCATCCCACACCAACAAATCATGCATCTATTATAAATATGTCAAATTTCAGTGCATACAAGCACAAGCTGAAAAATTTTCAACATTGGCCCCATTCACAACCCCCTCTATGCATGGTCAATTAATGAAAGCATAATTTCCACTGATTTCTAAATGTTAAGTGAATTGAACATCTACTTGACCCAGAGAGAGTTGAGATGAATGAACCTGTGACCTCTTAATATCAAATTAAGGTGCTCTAATGAAAGGTAATTAACTAATTGAGCTAATCCTCATGGATAAATACATACTATGATAAGGATAATAAAATATGATAAATAGTTTCATCTCCTTGATGTTTATGTTACAATTTTTTCATTTGATTGTTGAATCTTTGTGCGAGTGGTATTTGAGTCTCGAAACCCTCCCATACCATCAATGCATGCATCTACTATAACCATGTCAAATTTCAATGCATACAAACACAATCTAAATGAATTTCAATAATGACCCCATTCACAGCTCCCTCTGCATAGGGTTAATAAATTAAAGCCACTAATTTCCATTGATTGCTAAATGTTAAGTGAATTGAATATTTACCTAACCCTGAGAGTGTTAAGAGAATTGATCCCATGACCTATCAATAGAAAATTAAGGTTTCTTGACTAGGGGTACTCGACCAATTGAGCTAACCGTCAAGGCTAAATACATACCATGATAAGGACAATAAAAAATAATAAATAATTACATATCCTTGACATTTATGTTATAATCTTGTCATTTGATTGTAAGATTAATTGTGTGAGTCATATTTGAGTCTCGAAACCCTTTCGTACTGTCAACGCATGCATCTATTATAACCATGTCAAATTTCAGTGCATACAAGCACAAACTAAACAAATCTCATTGTTGACCCCATTCACAATCCCCTCTATCTGGGGTCAATTAATGAAATCATATTTTCCACTAATTTCTAAATGTTATGTGAATTGAACATTTACCTAACCCTGACAATATCGAGAGAATTGAACCTGTGACTTCTCAATAGAAAATTTTGATCTTTGATGATTGGTACTTGACCAATTGAACTAACCCTCAAGGCTAAATACATACCTTGGTAAGGACAATAAAAAATAAAAAATAATTTCATCTCCTTGACATTTATGTTATAATTTTGTCATTTGATTTCTGAATTCTTTGTGTGAGTCATATTTGAGTCTTGAAACCCTTCCATACTGTCAACAAATGCATCTACTATAACCATTTCAAATTTTAGTGCATATAAGCAAAAAGATGAAAAAAAAAAATCAACATTGACCCCATTCACAACCCCCTATATGCAAGGTCAATTAATTAAAGCATAATTTCCATTGATTGCTAAATGTAAGTGAATTGAACATTTGCTTGACCTCAAGAAGGTCGAGATAATTGAACCTGTGACCTCTCAATAGAAAATTAAGGTGCTTTGACAAGGGTTACTCAACAAATTGATATAACCCTCGAGCGTAAATACATACCATGATAAGGACAATAAAAAATAATAAATAATTTCATCTACTTTACATTTACGTTATAATTTTGCATTTTTACTGTTAAATTTTATGCGTGAGTCATATTTGAGTCTGGAAATTCTCCCATATTGTTAAAACATGCATCTGCTATAACCATTTCAAATTTTGTTGCATACAAGAAAAAACTAAAAAAATTCTACATTGGCCTCATTCACTACCCCCTTCTATGCAGGGTCAATTAGTTAAAGCATAATTTCCACTGATTGCTAAATTTTAAGTGAATTGAACATTTACCTAACCCCGAGAGTGTTGACAGAATTGAATATGTGACCTCTCAATAGAAAATTAAGGTACTTTGGGGTACTCGACCAATCGAGCTAACCCTCGGGGCTAAATACATACCTTGATATGGATAGTAAAAAATAATAAATAATTTTACCTCCTTGACATCTATGTTATAATTTTTTCATTTGATTGTCAAATTGTTTGCGTGAGTCATATTTGAATCTCGAAACCATCCCATACCGTTAATGCATGTATCTACTATAACCATCTCAAATTTCAGTGCATACAAACACAAACTGAAGAAAACATATGTATATATATGTATATGTATATGTATATGTATATGTATATGTATATGTATATGTATATGTATATTCAATGTTAACCCCATTCACAACTCGTCTATCTGGGGTTAATTAATGAAAGCATAACTGCCATTTATTGTTAACTGTTAAGTGAATTGAACATTTACCGAACCCCAAGAGTGTCGAGAGAATTGAACATGTGACCTCTCAATAGAAAATTAAGGTGCTTTACAACGAGTACTTGACAAATTGGAGTTGATGGCATAAAACTGAATGAGCTTCTCTTGGCCTCAAGAATCATTAGGGGAATTTTGAGGTCTAAAATGGGTCTCCTAAGGAAAAAATAATATTGGAAATAATAAAATAAGATTAGCTTACATCATCAAATTTTAGAGGGAAAAGAGAAAAAATATGTTTTTCAACTCTTATTTTCAACTTATCTCCCTATGGGTTTACTCAAATTTCGAGTGCAAACACTCGTCGGATGAAAATTTTGATTCCTCATCCAAGTAGTACCCATTTGGCATACTTTCAATGGACCCTACTAGATGAAAAATGAGAAATACATGAAAATCGTGATTGCAATCACGTTTTTTCATGTATTTCTCATTTTTTTTTGTGTAGCATGGTCCTAAAAAGTATGCAACATGGATACTCCTTGGATGAGGAAATAAATTTTGCATCCAATGAGCACTCCTGCTTGAAATTTGAGTAAAACCTTAGGAATATAAGTTGAAAAAGTAGTTTTATTATTTTTTAATCATTTTACTTTTTTACTCCAAAAATGGTGAATCATTCCCCATGGTTGACATCATCATCTTAAATCATATTGTTTCTTATAAATTTTATTTTGGTTGTATGTTTTTCTTAGGAGTCCCTTTTTAGACCTAAAAAGTCCTCTAATAAATATATTCTCTACTAAACAAGTCCAAACACATGAAGCTTGAAGCTCATATGGACTCTTCACCCCCCATCCCCCCGCCTCCCATATCTTCACATCACTCTTAGTTCCCCAATCCCCAATTTATCTACAAACTATAGTCAATACCCAATTTAATATATTTGAAAGCAATGTAGTAAGAATCAAACATAGCTACAAACTAAGAAAACAAAAAATTAAGGTAAATGAAAGGGGATAAATCAACTAAAAACATATAAACACATACCTTTGTGTACATTTTAACATTTTGATATAATTATTCTTATTCTTCATACAAGTCAACATATTTATCATCCAATTCATAATTGATGTTAAAAAGATTTTCCATATCAACATCAGCATCAATGTCGTCATTTCCAATCATATCATCATTTATATCATCATCAGGAATATTTTATCCTACGTTAAGTTTGATTTCTTCAAGTTATTTGACTCACAATACATTGTCAATATCATCTTCATCCATAATGTTGTAGCCAATTTTCATTTGTTCCATTATATTAAAAAAAAAAAAAAACCATGTATGCAAAAAAATATATATATGAAAAGAAAGAAAGAAAAGGAAAAATGCAAGGAAATACAAAAAGAGGACATGGGGATTCTTATATTTAATATTTTTGAAAATCTAATAAAGCGATGAAAGGTAATTCAGCCCCGCTATAGAAGAATATTTTAATATTTTAATATAGGGTGGGCCAAATCTATGGCGCTTGAAAGGAGAAAAATTTAAATAACGTGCAACTCTGTGGAGCATTGTCATTGGTTTCATCGAAATCTCACGCACAACAAACCTAAAAACACCAATCAATCAAATTTTATGGAGAGAGGTGCCCTCGTAGAAGGTTCAGTGGAAAATTATTATCAGGGTAATCTACAGTTAAGATTAACCCCAACAACACCCCTTGTCAACATTTCTTACTTCCGTAGGTTCCCCTGTGAGCAGTAAGTGGCTTCTCCTTCTTGTGCGACAAGCGAGTGTGTGAAGTAAGCAGATCCTCGTCAACCCCACATCAATCCTCATCATGCCACCTCACTCATCCTTTCAACGACATTTTCGATGTCACCCACCACGTCACCCTTCCATACTTTTTGTCCATATTCAGTTAAATCCATATTTCCCACCTTTTGTCAATGAAGTCCCTGATTTTCCCCAATTCACTCATTTTAACTACATTTTCTCAGTGATTTCTACTCCCTCCAACAACGCTAAGGCTTCCAACTCAACATTGAAAATTTTACTAGACTGATAAATTGTCCAACTCTTAAATTAACACTGTGGAAGAAATGTCGGGACTTAATATCACCAACAAACGTCCGGGTGGTGGAACCTGGAGCCTCATCAAATGAGCCTGCATAAGAATCTCAACTGATCGAATGATAATAATGCACCTAATATTCTTAATTTGAAATAAATACTATATTTTGTAATTTTAAATTTAAGTAGTTTAGTTTCTAAGTTTAGCCTTTGAGTCCTCATAAGGACAAAATAAAGTTAGAAGTAGTTATAAATCAGTTTATTGACCATTAACAGTTTTGTAACTGTCCGCAATATAAAAAAAATCTTTAAAAATACGTGAAGGGACCAATTTTGGGGTTTTGAATTTTTGCCTTAGAAGAGAAATTTTTTTGTAACGTATCACAACCTTTGTGGAGAATTAATAAAATTCCTTGGTGATTCCATATGTCTTTTAGGCATGATATGTGTGTTATTTTCATTACTGTAAGTCATTATCTAGTTTTCTTCCTTTGAAAATGTTTAAAGAAGTCGTTGGTTATTTTCATTAAACAAATTTACTCTACTTGGAATAGCTTACAGTACTTGTGCATCTTTAATTAAAATAACCTTAAACTGTGCTCCATATTTTCATACTTTTAGTTCTTTAGTCTTTCATGGTTTCTTCTAAGATTTGGTATAGAGGATTCTGTTACTGCAACCTTCTATTTTGAATCTTTCACTCTTTCATTCTGCCACCCTACTGCAATTTCAAAATCATTTTCATAGACAACGTGGCCACCTGGGAGGGTTCCCTTTTCTCCAAGAGCTACCCCTACATTACATCTTCATAAAACATATCTGAGCAGCCATGTATAGGATATAAAGCAAAGTTTTCATCTTTTGTACAAATTTCCTAGGCACTAACCTCCCTTTAGCCAGGGGTTGTCTCTAGGGTTACAACATCTTTTGGCGTTGTTTCCAAGGAACAAAGAACAAAGCTAATTTTCCCTGGGTTTTTCTTAAAACCATTTCTTTTTTTGGTGAGCAAAGATAGTGTGTTGGTTGAGTTTTTCTCACCAAGTGGGAATTGAAAGTAATAGTCCTGGCTCTAAGAAGACCCCACACAAGGTCAGATACTTCCCAAAAAAAACCCGAACCTTATTTGGCCCTGAAAGTATTATTTCCAGAAGGGTTTGGAGAGAAAAACAATCTCCTAAAACCCCAAGTTATATATATATATATATATATATATATATATATATATATATATATATATATATATATATATTAATTTTGTATATCCAACAATGCTACAATTTATGTATGAATTTTACTTTTGGGTACCCAATAAATTAGCCATAAAGTGATTCATTTTATATGAATTGCTCTACTTGAATTTTTTTTTAATTATTTACCCTAATGTCGAGGGTTTGGTTACAACCCATTTATTTGAGATGACAGTGAAAGATTTCTCATATTTTCTCTATATAAGAGAAATACACTTTATTTCTTGTGATAATGGTAGATTGAAGGTTATGTCGTCAATACACATATAATTAAATGGTTATTTAATGCAACCTCTCACGACTCTGTATTTTTTTTTTTCAAATTTCCTGTCAATTCTTCAATTATGTAATCATATGTTAGCTACTCTTGCACATTAGTCCTTCATTCTCATGATAGAATTATGTCCCTACTTATGTAGTTCTACTGAATGCTATTATTACTTGTTTGTTGGTTCCATTTTCCTTTCTCAACATTTATAGTTAATATCATAAAATTTCAGTTTAGTACTTTCTAAAAATTCTTCTTGTTATTTTATTTCAAATACTCTTCTAGATAAGCAAGACCCAGTCTTTCTCTGGGACCTATTGTTCACCTTTATGAAGAGTTTAGTCATGTTTATAAATACTCAAAAACAAGGTTTGTTCCGAAATGGACTCTATTTGTTTATTGGAACTAACCTATTTCCACACTAACTATTCATGCCACTTACAAAACCAGAATTTTCAAAAAGACGCACATTAATTATATTTTTATAGCACGTTAACACTTTCTTTCAAGTAAATCAACTTACAAATTCTGCCAAAATACATATCCTCTTATAACGAATTTATGCCACTTTAGTTTAATCAATCATTACTTTAACTCTTAACAAGAACTTTGCAAAATATGCAAACTACTGCAATTATAAAAAAAGATTATGCTTCGAAAATCAACTATAAAGAATACTTATCTATATTAGGTTTTGGCTACCACTAATTACTAGGGAGAAAAGACTACTCTTCCTGACCAACGAGTTCAAGTAACCTTTACCAATACTCCGCCCGAGCTAGTTTACTTGCAGGACAATTCTTTAGACATGGACCTAAATAGGTCCACCTAGAACTTTATGACCACACCATGTCTATCTAGGTTTATTATAGACCTAACAGGTCTAACAGGGGATTCCAATGGCCAACCAGCTCAAGAATCTCTTACTTTGGCAACTTCTTGCCCTTCCTCAACAACCTCTGTCTAAGGAATCAATTTCATTTCCTCTCTTAGACCTCCTCTGACTAGGTTCCAAGTCTCTTGGTTGCCTTAGGCTTCTTCCCTCTTACCCTCTTGGCTCCCTTTTCCCTAACATAGATAATTTATGTCTAGGGAGAGGAGTAATTTCCTAATAGCTATTTTGGAAGTAAAACTCTCGCTTAGCATATTTTCCCTTCTATAATTTGGTAAACCATAACCAATTTATATAATAAAATTAAAACTGATAAACATTCAGGTTATTATCTTCCCATGTCAAGTAGTCTGCCAAATTGTTCCATAAAAGAAAATCACATATTTACTTTTCATTGAGGGATGTTACACATTTGATCCGGTGTGGTGAGATGGAGATTTTCCTATCGATAGCCTAAAAATTCATCATCTAGTTCTTTTTGTTAAGCAACACCCACTTCCTCATAACACAACCAAGGAGCATGATGCTAAATAGGAGGCCTAGATGAAAATTTCTTCATCAATGGATGCTAACCTTCAAAATGCACCCTGAATCACATTCAACATGGCATGACACGTGGTGCCACCTGGTAGCCATGTCATCCAATGCCACATCTATATTAACGCCAAAAGAACATATTGGCTTATTTCCTATCAAGGACATGCAACAATTTCCAATGACCATTCAAGATAAAACATACCATTCACTATTCATGAACATACCAATTCAGGTAATTAATCTAAGTCCATTATACTCAAACCATGTCACTTATTTGAATGGATAGATATGGCTAGAAACTAAAGGCGGGGCTTCAACTCTCCACCCAACCATAGGAAAAATATGCCATAACCTTTCTTGCAGTTACTCACCTCCAAGCCAGATATATGATCTGAGGGTTTTCAATCAAACTTAACTAGAATAATTCTAAACTCCAAGAGTATGGGATCACTTTTTAGGTGGTTTATCAACTATATTAGCTTACTTGGCAAGCACTAAGTGGTCTATCAACCCTCTTGTCAAGCACTTAGTGGTTTGTCAGCCCTTTTAGCAAGCACCCTAGTGAATGGCTACCATTCTTATTGGTTTATCAACCATTCAACAAGCACAAATCACCCGATTTATCCACTAAGACTTACACTAAATTCATTCAAGCCTAGAAACACATGGTCCATAACTCCAATCCATCAACATAAGGGATCACATTCCATAAGCCTCAACATAATTTCTCCATTGTGCAGAACTCTTGCTCATGTGCTCTAAGCTCATTCTCTCCCTTTCTCATCTTTCGTTCTCCTACTATATGAATCTTTGTTTTACTTGTCATTCTTCCTTTTTGCTTCATGCTCCTGATCTTACAAAGAACTATTTGTTTCCATTTTCCAACATAATGGGAACATAAAAAATGTGGGTTTTTTTCTTTTTCCTATCATTCTTTCCAGTCGTAGGTAGTGGTGCCTTCAATTATGCTAGCCAAGCATCACTCACAACCTTTCCCTCAGATTATGGATCTGTCATCCCATTCATCAGTTCTAACAAACATTAATTTTATTTAAATTAAAGTCATTAAAATAAAAAGAAGGGTGTATACAATGGGTGTTACAAACCCGACCCCCTTAAAGGAACAACATCCTTGGTGTTCTCTACAACTAGAAAGCAAAGAACAAGACTAATATTTATATAACAACTCTTACATCAACTGAATCATCAAACACAAATGGGTATAGTACCCTCATTTGTTCTTCCATCTCCCAGGTAGATTCCTCAGGTCCAAAGTGCTTCCATTGCACCTTAACCTGATCTATTACAAGATTCTGGAGCGTGGTCTACCTCTGGTCTAGGATGCATAGTGGTTATAGTTGGAAATCTCCCTCAGGTTCCACTCGTATGAAAAACCGGTGAATGACATGATTAGGATCATGCACACTTCTAATTAAGAAATGAAATGTGAAAAACATTATGCGTATTCATTGTGGGTGGCAAGCTCAATCTATAGGCCACTGGCCCCACTCTTTCCAAGATTTGAAATTGCCCACAAAATCTAGATGCCAACTTGGCACAATAACTCACTTTCAGTGAGCTCTTCCTTGGTTTGATGCGAATATATTCTCTCCCACTTAGAATTCCTTATGCATCCTCTACTGGTCTGCATAATATTTTTCCTATCACTGGCTTCCTTTAATTTCTTCTTAATATTGATCACTTCCTAATCAATTTCCTTCAACATGTCAAGTATAAGGATTACTCTATTTACTAGGTCATCCTAACTAATAGGAGTGTTGCATTTCCAACCACATAATGCCTCAAAAGGACTCATCCCTAGCGGCTTCTGGTATCCATTGTTGTATGCGAAATCCACTAATGGTAGGAAATCCTCCCAGTTCTTTGGTTGATGTGTGAGATACTTCCTCAGCATGACGTCCAAAATTATGCTCACTCTTTCTGTTTGGCCATCTTTTTGATGATGATAAGAAGCACTAAAAGCGAGCTGGGTTCCAAAACTAGCAGCTCATTCTAATATAATCTTCTTATATACACCATGCAATCTGAATATTTCCTTCATGAATATATGAGCTATATCAATAGCTGAGTGGACTTGATAGCGATGAAGTGAGCTAACTTAATGAGCTTGTCCACTACCACCATAATGGCATCATGTTATTTAGATGTCTTTGGTAAAACCAAAATGAAGTCCATAGATATCACTGCCCACTTCCACTCAGGAATTAGGATTGGTTACAATAATCTTGCTAGATGCTTGCATTCTACCTTTACTTATTCGCATTACAAACACTTGACAATATACTCAACAACTTCCTTCTTCAATCCTTGCCAATAATATATTTTTCTCTATAATTGTTATCTAGCTTCTAATAACTATGTTGACTTGAATAAAGTTCTTTATGAAACTCATCTATTGTGAATCTTCTCAAATTAGCAACATGAGGTACATATTTTCTATTTTTGAATAACAACATATCACAATTAGTGAGTTGGTAGTTTTTGTTCACGAATCTTTTTGGTTCCTTTTGCAAACATGTTTGTACATGTTGATAGTGTTCATCATAAAACCATATTAATTTAATTTAATATCTTTCTATATGTGATTTACGCCAAAACTCTTCTTACAACTGTTATGAATCACAAAAGTCTCAATTTAACATATTAATAATTAAATTAAAAAATTTCAAAATCCTATTTTAAAATAAACACGTAAATCGACTTAGTTATGACATTGTGTTTTTTTTCTTCCAAGGCATAAAAATAAAATAGTTAATCAAATTATACCATACTAATATCGTTGATAGTATTGACTTCGGATATGATGGATGTTAATTCTTAAGTGGTTATATATATCATAATATCCACTTTAGATATATGTTTGATACAAGATGTTTAAGCATTTTAGTTATATGTTTGATATGTTGTTTTTTGACTAACCGTTATTCAAACATGTAAACGAAAATACCATGCGTAAGTAGTTTTGGCATATCGATGGTAATTATAAATGTATGCTGAGTCTGAATTGTATTTGTGACAAAAGAATGAAGAAAAATACAATAAACTAATAATAATTAATTATCTAATTTAAGGGAGAGGTGAAGTATATTTATAATATTGTTATATGTATCTAATAACTAAAGAATGAAAAATATGTATGTAAAAATAAAAGTAAGGTAGTTGTTTTATTTTGATGTAATTAAATTAATAAAAATTTTGGTTCGTGTTATAGTTTGATAATAAAATTTTGTTTAAGATTGTTATTTTTATTATTTAAAATATGGTTTTGAATGTATAAATAATTTCAATTTTTTTAAAAAAATTTGAAATATTGAAATCTTATAAATAATACAATTCAAAGTTTATAATTTTAAAACATTTTTGTAGAATTAGAGAAAAATTGACTCCTAAAAACCGTTTATTAATTAGTTAAAATATAAATATATATATGTGTGTTGTAATTTGATTATTATGTAATTATTTGAACAAACCTATCTATTTTGAAACATGTTTTCATAATTATAATTTTATTAGAAACAATTATTAGATGGATAATAAGGATTTAATATCTACTAAATATTCACAAAATATTTTTAATAAAAATTAGATATAAAAGATTAAGATTAATCTCAAATGCAATTATACCATTTTTACTTTTCAAGTTAATTAAAACAAATGTCATGTCTAGAAGTATCATATTAGTTAATTCAATTAATCAGGTCGCAAGATGGTTTAAGAGTAATAGTCTTGCAAGGCCATTTGAGTGACGTCCAACTTCCACCCAAAATTGAAAAAAAAAATAAAAAATTAACATCGAAAAGTTATGTCTTGTAATTTTTTTATTCGAAATGTTTAGATTACATTTTAATCTATCGTTACTTTAAAATGAAAAAAATTGTTCACTCTGTATTTTGATGATTCACTTCCCGTAAACATATTTCTCAGTCTATCCATTCATTGTTGGATATCTTTTAATTTTTCTTCTATCATATTATCTGTGCTGCCATTGACATGTCATTAATTTTCATTTAGCAATTACATATACAGACACAGGTGTTTATGGCTTATAAAATGGCATAGGTAGATGTTATTGTACTATATTACTAATCCACAACGATTCCATTTGTTTCCTGTTTTCGGTTTTTCTAGCTAAACCGAAATTAGAAGTATTTTTTAATAAATTAAAAGATAAAATATTGTGCAAAATATATTTTTATATATATAAAAAAACATTAAAAATATTTGGGAATTCTAAATTCTTTCTCGATATCAATTCACCATTTGAATTAATCTACAAAATTGTTTGGCATTTGAATTTTATTTGTTTATTGATTATTTTTTATATTAAATAATTATAAAATTACTTAAATTATTAAATTATAGGATTTATCACAACATGTGGAATAGTTGAAATGTTGTTAACCATTTTTTATATGAAGGTTATTAATTTAAAAATTTGTGATATAAAAAATAGAATCGATTCACAGAAGACAAGTATATATGACATATAAATTATTGAAAATATTTTTCTTTCCAAAAACAAGAGAATTTAAACAGTTTATTAAGCAAAGGAAACAAAGGAGCATTGGTGAGAAAGTTATTGTAAAACCACAAGTATGTTTTGAAAGAGACAATAGCTATTATAAAACCAGTATGTTTTGAAAGAGACAATAGCTATTGTAAAACCACAAGTATGTTTTGAATGAGACTAGACTCATTTACTCTAGTTAGCACTATTTAAAATTGACATATATATTGATAGAAACAATAATGTCATAATAGGAACTAATCTTTTTATAAATTTTTGAGAATTATTATACTAGAGAAAATATCTATATAAAAAACAAAATATGTTGGACACCTAATTTACTAGTGTTATGGTGCATTATGTAATGAGTTATTATAATCCAATAAACTTTGGAAACAAAATTTAACTATTTCAAGATTGTATTTATATATACAATATTCTTAATACAAATTGAATTCATTTACACCATTATTGGAAAATGAATTCATTCGTATTAAGAATATTGTACATATAAATACAATGTTGAAATAGTTGGATTTAATTTCTAGGGTTTATTGAACTTTAGTAAATGATTAAATAATGCAACATAACCTTAACAGATCAGGTATCCAACATTACCCCCCTTGATCGTGTAGATGAGAACCCAAGAAGAGAGTTAAAATGAAGTATTAGAGGAGAAACCACCAGAAGGAGAGGCACTGAGGGTGGGTGGTTATATAATTGGCGAGTTAATTTCAATGGCCAGATTAATTAAGTTAGGTTGTAGTGCTAGTGGTAGCCACCCTATGCATCGTTTTTCTTAACATTCACTTATATGTTAAAATAATAAAAGGCAATTGACAATACCCACAAAGAACAATATACATAAACTTGGGATGTGTAGTCTCACTACTTTTAGTATGGAGAAAAACATACACTTGTAATCATTGAAATGTAACATGACATTTTGTTTGAGTGCACATTTGTAATATCTACTGTTGTCATTTAACAATATAGTTAAGAATCTACAATTGCTCAAAAATCCATCAGAGAGTTCAAATAAGAAAATCAACAATGATTAATCTTTTTGGTGTTTAGTCCACCTTAACTATGGAGAGCATTCACTTTTAGCTACATGATTTACATAATTAACATTTTTATGGTGTGCAGATATGTGCTTTTATCATGTATTGACATGTGATTTTGTAGGACTTCTAAGATATTTTGTGTGAGCTATAGCCTATCACTTATTAAGGCTGCAAGTTAAACATCTTAAATTCCATAATCATGTCACAGAACTAGGAAACTGATAAAATGTAAGTAGAATGTTTCTTAAGCTATTTTTGTGCCATGTGGTATGAGAATCATCATTGAGATTTATTGGGGCCATTGCAATTGATCTTCTCATTGGATGACTTTCTGTTGTGATTGTAGGTTGGATGTCTACATTTATGCTTACCTTGTAAAGAGGAACTTGCAGTTATTTGCAAAGGCTTTCCAGATAGAAGGGAAAATTTCCCCTGAACTAGTTGGTAAGGTAAGTGTGTGGCTTGTTCACATCTTCCATTCCGTTTGGTTATATAGTTAAATTATTCCATTGTTAATTTAGGGTGGATTCTCATAGTTTTCTATGATCAACTAAATTGGGGTATTTTTTATTTATATTTTTTTGAAGATTTACACTAGCTTTTTCTCTCTTTCTCCCTCACACACATAGGCTCAGATACACACAAACACATGTCACGTGTGTGTGTTTTCACGAGCAAACATTTCTTATCATTTATGTCTTATTTGTTCCTTTACCTTCTTTCCTTAATGTGGTTCATGCCTTTTGCAGCTAGAAGCAAATTATCAGTAATGTTGGCAAGAAAAATATGGTTCAACTTTTCTCATGATTTCATATTTTACATACAGGCAAGTTTTACACAATACAACTGGCAACATTTCAACTGCTTTGCATCAAGTACAAGTTCTTAATTGACAAGTCGGTGTGATGTTGTAGTTGATCAAGGTGTATCAATTGCATATACTTATTTATTTTGTAAAACATTACTTCTGAAGAAAAATCTTTTACTTCAACAAGGCATATGATGTTACAGGATAATCATAGTGGCATGAGTGCATACTTATTTATTTTGTAAAACATTGCTTTTGTAGCAAAACTTTTTACTTCAACAAGGTATATGATGTTACATGATAACAAGAGTGACATGAGTGCAGTTTTGAATCAAAGATCAACTACATCTGAAGCTTCATTGTTTTCAAAGGCCTTGTAGTTGCTCTTTATAGAAAATGATTATTTTAAAGGATGTAGTGTGTCCATCATGCCATCTTTAAATTACACAAAGTTTGTAATTATGACCAATTAATTTGACTGGATGAAAATATAAGAAAATCTATTATATATTATTGGAAAACCTTTATATTGCTTATGTGATTTTGCCGAAGATTTTCTAAACCTTTATATATTTAAACAAAAATATATATAGGCATATGCATAACTCTAATCATAAATTAGGTAGATTATGAAAATATTTATCCTTAATTTCTTCAAAAACTTTAATTTTAATCAAATGGATAAAATTTCACTTGGATTCACCACCTAGCTAATGTTCAAAACATATTGATTTTACTAATACAATTTACAACGCACATTACTTTTTTACGAGAGTGGAAAAACCTATCAACTCAGGTGTCAAACCAACAGTGAAGACAACCATCTCTGGTTGCTATCCGCGAATGCTGGTTGACTCATCATTGTTAAATAGGAAAACCACGCCACCTGTATTAACCCTGCTGGTGGTCCATAGGGGAGCAGGCTCTCACTCCTACTAGATACCTCTGGGTCTTGGGCCATTAACCTGTTTCCTTACGTCCGAGGAAGACAAGCTCTTAGCCAAGCAGAAGCGGTTTTACGACATACTCCAAGCCAAACAATGCACATTACTTATTATAATATACATATATAAATGAAAAAAAACACTATAAAATTTAAATATAATATATCAATTATTATTTACTTGATTATGGAAATCAAAATACTTTTTCAATTTAGCAATTCTATCGACTTACCTTTTCACCTTTTAAAACGATTATTAATATAATATTATTTAATAAAACTCAAAAACCTCTTCTTAGTTCCAATACCAATTCCTTAATTCCTAACGTTGGTATTATCGTAATAAGTGTTAGAAAAATAAATTAATATAAATGAATGTTACACAATAAAGGATTCCCAATGTATTATCATAGCCCTTTAAAAAGGGAAGGTCCTTTATAAAGGGATGCTAACCTTCTAAAAGCGAGAGTATTTAAGTAGGTGTCGTCACTCTCTACATAATATTATAAAAATCGTAGGAAATGCATGGTTTATAAACATATTGTCTCACATAAGCATCCTACAAATGGAAGGGAACACGTGTTTCGTAAACACAGAAAATGCGGTAAAATGGAACTAGAGTATTTAAAATTAGAAAATTGCTAATTTTAACTTTTTCAAAGTCTTTTTTTATATGAATTTGCATTTAACGGCCTGGAGTATGCCGTAAAACTGCTTTTGTTTGGCTAAGAGCTCTTCTTCCCCGGATGTAAGGAAATAGGTTAACGGCCCAAGACCCAGAGGCATCTAGCAAGAGTGAGAGCCTGCTCCCCTACGGACCACCAACAGGGTTAATACAGATGGCGTGGTTTTCCTATTTAACAGTGATGAGTCAACCAGCATTCGCGGATAGCAACCAGAGATGGTTGTCCTCATTGTTGGTTTGACACCTAAGTTGATAGGTTTTTCCACTCTAAAAAAAAATAAAAAAATTGCATTTATAATATATATTTTTATTTTTTTATTATTTTAAGTTAAGTTTAGGTTGGGATTAGTTTATAGGTTGGATTGAAGAATTATTTGTCTAACAACGATATGATATTAATAAGATTGTAAGATTTGTATGAAATTGGGTTAAGATGTTCCTTGAGACAATATAACCCCACAATTGGCTTTCATTTTCAATCATCCCCACAAGATTTGAACCTAAAACTTAATAGAGATTAAACCCTAATAAGCCTAACTAGTTTACACCTCCTAAGTTTTTAATTTTATTTTCTTACATACAAGTCCATTCAAGTATTTGTAGTCTAATTGAAGCAAATATTTGATTCAATTACTTGTAGCCACAACATTTGGAGTAAATTTTCACAAAGGTGAACTTTCTTCTACGGTCCTCTTAAGTATCGAGTTGAGGTAATTTCAATTTATTTTTGCAACTTATTTATAAGTAAGCTATCTCTCAAAGCAATTATGGAATGCCATCATTTTCATTATTGTAGTGATCACTACCCTACGATCAAGACTTTTCCATTGTTGTGTTAGTCAACACAACTTTTGTTGTTGTGGTGTGAGCCTTATGCTATATGCCACACTTTCACACAATAGGGATTTATATGGTGACGATCTAGTTTTGGGATTTTATTTATGGTGAAAACCTCCCCCATTCTAGTCGTTTGTCCAAGGTGGCATCATTAATAGTGAAACATTGGGGATTAGTTTACCTTTTTATTGCATAAATTTTCCTTCAAAAAATATGTGCTTGATTTTGTTGTCTGTTTTTTAAGAGGGAGTTTCTTCCATGACTTACATGAATATATAAGTTTGCTGCTAGTTTTACATTTTTTTATAGTATTAAGTTAAAAAAACATAAAATCTTCAAACCAAGGCATTAATTAAGCTTACAGGTCTTTCTCTCTTTTTGCAATAGGTTGAGGATGACATATTTTCTGTTTTGTATGTCCTTTGCTTGGGCTATGCAATAAAAGCATTTCAAAATTTAAATAAGAAAAAAGAAAATGCCATATAGGATCAATTGTGCTTAGGTCCTTAGCAATTAAGGGTTTGTTGGGGGCGATGATGTTAGATTTTGGGGATGAGATAAAAACAAAGGTATAATATACCATGAGATTTTCTTTTTAACTAATCTTTATATAAATGATTGTATTTTTAATTTAATGGAGGTGGATAAATTCAGTGGAGCCTAGAATGAATAAGAGATGAGATATAAAGCTTCGCAATAGAGGATTAATTTTCTATAGGCCCTCTTTCCTCTTCCCTATTTGGTGGAATGATAGACCATGTTAGATATATGGAATCATTGCATTGATAGTAGTGAGGTAATGTACAACCTAGTATGACATAGTTGTTGTCACATACATAGGTATGCAACAACATTTAAAAAAAACCAATGCAAATACATCTTATACCTAGATTTATCAAGCACCAAGAAGGATCATATCTATTGAGATCTAAATTTTTATATCATTTAAATTTGAAGGAAGTAATACGTGATATGGATTTAAATGAGATACAATTCTACACCCTAAGAGATTTAATCCCTCTTGGTGCTTGATAAATCTTAGTTTAAGATGGATTTATGCTAGTGTTTACATATATTTTAGATCATTGTAGCAAGTCAACTATACGGTCTATATAAATTTATTCACGACATTGAAATGCCTCACAATTCACTGGCTAGGCCTTGGCCTTAAACTCCTTAGTAGGAATCTATACAAACATATTTACCTCATTTATGTATGGAGTCATGTCAAATGCTAAGCATTATATTATAATTCACCATAAGTAGATTAATGATCAAAATGGAAACAGATCCACAAATTATGAATAAGGTTTGGGGAACAAAAATTGCTTGGAGTTTGGTATGTAGTAATTTTTAAAAGTACTTTTTTAATGGAGACTAAATAAGAATCCTTTATATAAAAGCATAAGAAAACCATCTTGCTAATCTATATCTACGTTTTTGTAGAAAAATAAATAAATAAATTTAGACCTCTTAGTAAGAGGAAAATCCCTTGGTTCTCTTCATATTCCATAGAAAAGGAAAATCCTTTAGATCTATTTTACTTGCCCTATGACAAGGAACTAATGGACAATTTCCTTAATAAGGTCATTGCAGTCAATGCCTTGTGCAATCTACTGTAGTTGTTTCCTTGTGAAATTTGTATAGCTCAAGAAGTGTCATCAATGTGGCAATATGCATGCACACCTCTTTACCCTCCTCCACCTACTGCACTAATCTAACACCATTTTCATTCCTTGGCTTGAAACTCATACCCACATCTAGCAACAAATCCTAATAGTGTTAGAGATACAAATAGTAGCCAGGAGGAAAGACAGAAAATATTGTCATTGATTTGTTGCTACCACTCTCATCCAAAGGGTCATCAGCTCTTGCAGCACATAGGAGCACATCAATAATTAGAGATACACTTGTATGAGTCTAATTTAGCTAGCTAGAGAGGTATGAGTTCTCCCAAATTCTCTGCTTGGCTTAGTCATAGTAGGAACTTTATGAAATATAGAGGGATTTAAGGAATAGAGATGCTAAGGATGCATAAATATAAAATAATCACCTAAAACAACAAAAAGGAAGAAGATAAAAATGAGCGCATAGGTGGGCATAAATACCATCTCAATAGAGGCACAAGTGCATCAAAGAATAGTATGTTTTCCCAAAATTGTGATATGTATATCTCAGAAATGAGTAGGCTTTGAAACCATGCATGCTAACTGAACAACCATTTATTAATTCAAAAATCAAGAAACAAGGGAAAGAAGTATAAAAAAAAAAACTACATATTGAAAACTAGGCTACAATTATAAAATCTCTGGTAGAGAACAATTTTACAGAGCTTCATTCCCCTCCATCTATCACAACTTCATCCTATAAATCTTATACCTCATTGATCTTCTTCTCGCTGCATTTTCAACTTTCAATACCACAACATTAAGATATTTTTAAGTGATATGGCTCCATTTCTAATTCTCAAGTGAAATTGTGCAAGAAATAACATGTTCCTTGAAACTAAAACAATCACGGTTTGTTAGTGAGGGAGTTAGTAGTGCAAAACACTTGTTCATGTCGAGAAAGACAATGAGTATGTAGGATGAATTCCTAAACATATATAATGCGATTAAATGAATGATATTGTTTGGCAAAAGAGGAGGAAGGAGTATTTCTATCTCTGCCATACACACTCATAGTAAACTAAGTGCTTCATAAAATATTTACTATGTTAGCAAATTTTGATAAACAAAATGTCAACTAACACTACATACCAGAATGCCTTTTTCCTTTAATATCATGTCTTGAAAGAACCCTTGCAAAAACAACTTATCACTTTTTTATTTATACCACAAATATTATGCTCAACTCAAAATATTAGTCATGGTGAAAACGATTCTCTATTGAATTATTGGTCTAATTTGAACACAGGTGCATCAATTTTCAAAATATTAGTTATAGTGAAAACGATTCTTGGCCTAATTTGAACACACGTGCCCCAATTTGTTTCACAACAATGGTTTAACATCAAATTTGTATTTGAAGACCTTTACTATATAGAAGTGTTGCCTATATCAATGACTCTAAAATATCTCATATTGTGTGTTTACTAGAATGAAGTGTATTTTTAGAATTTTTATTTCAATTTTTTTACAATGTTAAAGGGTTCTATTTTGTTTTGTTTTATTTTTTTTTTCCCTTCAGTACGACAAAAGCTTGATTGTTTTAAAATCAGATAATGCCTAATACACCTTTATAGACTGAAATGAGAGAAATTCCTTGACAGTACAGACTGTAGGGGAACAATGTAGTGCAAAAATGTTTGAAAGCCTATTATACCAAAAGGTACCAGAAAAAGAAAATATGTATATGTGTGGAATACCAGAGGAAAAACAAAACTTTTTCCAGATAGATTGCCTAGATAGGAAAAAACCCCTTTTGGGAGAGTCATCTGCCAGCTGGGAGAAAGCATGCAATATGAGCAAGAAAAAATAGTTGTAGGGAACATACCTGGGAAATTGATATGAACAAGTAAAATTATGTGCCAGGTAGAGAAAAATCCTGAATCGAGTACGTTTCGGCTTCCATTTTTATGTCCATTTTCCATTTGCCCATTTGAGTTAGGAGCCCTTTCTTCGACAAATCATCTGCTTGAGTATTTTGAGATCTGTCGACATGATGTATAGTATAATCCTTCCTCCTCTAGAGTGTGTCAATTCTGTTCATCCAACCTAAAAGGTGTTGATTTTTTATAGAACTTTTGGCTGTGACATGATCTATTATGATTTTAGAGTCACCATAGATCTGCAGAGACCGAATATTTAGGAATAAGCTGAAGTAAAGAAGCCCTGATAGAGCCATTGCCTCAGCTTTGTTGTTTGTTCCTTTTCCCCCATTCCAGTGGATGGCAAACTGTTGATCTTCTTCCATGGCTATGTAGACCCCACAAGCACATATACCGTTTTGGGCCGCCCCATCAAAATAGGCTCTTGGAAAATTCATGTGACTTGTTGTTTTCTCCTTTGATTTTTCCTTTTTATGTTGTGAAATCTTGGGAGGAATAGAGTTATAAAGAGTGATAATATTCTCAAAAATAGACCTAAAAACTTCCTTTCTGTTTTGGAACAAAATGTTATTCCTCCATTTCCAGATTGACCAAAAAACTAGTTGTGGAATAGGTCTCTAGATTGCTTTCTCATTACTCCACCAATCAAGTGCTTCTTTTAGTGAAGAATGCAGAACAAAATTAAAACCAAAAAAGGAAGCAAGGTTCCTCCAAAGCTGAAGGGTGCGAATACATTGCAGGAACATGTGTAAGTTATTTTCTCCCTCTGCTTTACATATTAAACATATTCCAGGTCCGGACCGGTTCCTCTTTTACAAGTTTTCCCAAATAAGATTTTTGTTATGAAAAACTAACCAGGAAAAAATGATGATTTTATGAGGGCTCTCAGTTTACCTATACCCTCATCATCCAAAGATTACCCTCATCATCAAAAATCTTTGGAGCCTCCAGCCATTTCTTTTATAAAGCACAGGTCATTTTCCTCCACAACAATGATTTAGTATCTAATCGGTCAATTTTCTCCCCAACAATGATTTAGTATCCAATCATACAATTTTAGTTTTTCTTGAGATTTTTGCAATTTATCCTTAGGCTGAGGAGTTCACATATACCAAAGGAGCACGTGTTCTCTCAAAAACAGAATAGGTACCTAGGCGACTTGGGTGCATTGAAAGCTGAGCGCATGACTTCGTATGCCAATTTTGTTGAGTGTTTAAGAGATTAAATATTACTTATTCGGATTGACATTTGCTCAGTGTTTAATGTTCACGTATAACATATTTTAAATTTATTTATTTTTATTTATACTAATGCTAATAGAAAAAGGAGTTAGGCACATGTTCTCTCAAAAACAGAATACGTACCTAGGGGACTTGGGTGCATTGAAAGCTGAGCGCATGACTTCCTATGCCGATTTTGTTGAGTGTTTAAGAGATTAAATATTACTTATTCGGATTGAAATTTGCTCAGTGTTAATATTTACGTATAACATATTTTAAATTTCTATGGAGACATTCGATGGACTTCGTAGAATAAGTGTCAGGCGATTCGGCAGTACTGTACTATTGTTGAAGAAATTGTTTGAATCTGAGCGGAATGATGGAAAGAATAAATTAGCCAAATGCGAACGAAAATTTAAAGGAAGCTGCATCCACTTCGTGCTTTACAGTTCATAGCCTGAAAGTCCTTCGGTAAGGTTATTTTTTTAACAATGTCGTCTAATCGGGCTTAAACCTACAAAAACTTGGTCATTACTTTTAATTTCACTGGAATTTTAAAGTTAAAGGCTTGTGTTTCCATTGTAGTGTTCATTCAGGTTGTGTTGGCCAATAAAAAGGTAGATACTAGTAAATTGCAGTTATTTGGCTTTTTGTTTTTTTAAATAAATTTGTTTTTGAAATTGATATTGTAAATCACTTTTTTAAAATATTAAATTTAAATTATTTAATTAATAATTTTTAAATACTTTTAATATATATATATATATATATATATATATTTTGAAAAATCACAATTTTAATTTAAATTGTAATACTCAATTTCCAAAAACAAACAAAACTTCTAATTAATATAACATTTTATAATTATTAAAAAAAAAAATCATTCAAAGTTTTTAAATGTTCAAAACATTATCTTTTATAAACAAATTTTTATTAATTCTATTTCATTTGATGTATGTAAAATGTATATTGTTAATAATACAAATGTTTGTTATTTGTATGTGGTTGTTATCTTGGGTGGTTGGGACGGTGCAATATTGCCTTCCCCACCCAGGTTCAAAACACGTTTATAGATGTCGGGTTGTTCTTAGTTGACGCAATGTTTGTAAGGATGATGTAACATGTTGGGTTGTTGCAATGTTTGTAAGGATGATGTAACATGTTGGGTTGCTGTCCATTGACGCAACGTTTGTACGGATTATGTATTCAATGATGTAATATAATGCTCTTTTGCGGGGATTATCCCCTTTAAAATTTAAAATAAAAAATGTTTGTTATCTATATTAATTTGTTATAGATGAAAAGTGAATAAATATAATAAATATTTTACCACTAATTCTATTTTTATAGAATAATATAGAAGTTTTATAATAATATTAATAAAAATTAAATCTGTATTCATAATAATAAATGCATATGCAGTCAACCTCAAATTAACCTCAACTGTGTCAATTTTTTAAGGACTCGAAAGGGGATATGTAAATTCCAAATAGAGCTTTATTTTCTCATTTTATTTAAAGATTGTAATAGGGCCAATTTTCTTGATTTTAGAGAAATCTAGAGGGTAAGCTTTAAAATTTAAAATAAAAATGCTTGTTATCTTATGTTTTTGTAAATTTTGACAAATGTTTAGCTTAGGTGTAGAAAATTTTGGACAAGTGTCTAATTTCTTGTTCTGGAGAGATATTTTCCCACCATTAGGAATTGTGTATGCGAGAAATGTATAGTTGGATAGCTTCAAAAGAGGTTTTTGTAGATGAGAGACTAGAACACAAATCCAAGAAGCTCGAACAGTGAGCCTTTGTATTGTTCCTTTGTAAATATGATTCCTTTGTAATTACACTTTCAAATATATAGAATTCTATTACTGTGTATTATCCCCTGTCTAATTA
This sequence comes from Pinus tabuliformis, assembly GCA_031772625.1. Lineage (NCBI taxonomy): Eukaryota > Viridiplantae > Streptophyta > Pinopsida > Pinales > Pinaceae > Pinus > Pinus tabuliformis. The sequence continues at coordinate 842,229,378 of CM062815.1, forward strand.
CATGTTTTATCTTTGACAAAGATAGAACATAACTCTATCTCAATCGTCAAAATAAACAATGTTTACTTGAGGGATATAAGAGGATATCGTCTCAAGGAGGAATTCAGATTTGAAGGGTAGCCCTTCAATGCCAGTGGAGATATACTTCATGAGTGATGAGAAAGAGAAAGTTGTTTGGCTCTATCTTGTATCGTTATTTTTTTTTAGTGCACTTAAGTCTTATTGTTTGGAGGAAGTGCATTTAAACCTGCCTAGTAGAGTGATTGTCCCTCTACCATATAATCAAATACATCATTGTAGCGAGAAAGGGGACTTAAAGGGTTTGGGTAAAAGTTTGATCCTACCCTACGTTGACGAGAGCATACAGGTAAGTCATTTTGACATTGTATGTGTTTAAATTAAATAGAGAACCATTGGAGAAGTGATCAAAGAATTGAGAGAAGAAAAAGGTGAAAAGAGTAGGTACCTAGAACTCGACTAGCTCTCTCAAAGGGGAACATGATGCCGACCTTGGTGGGACTAATTATTTAGTCGACATTTGGACAACTCAGAGGTGCGTAAGAAATTGTAATGGAGGAATAAAGGTCGATCCCAACCTCGCATTGTGGGCCATTGGTTAGTCATTGTATTCAGCGTAAGTCCCAGTCGAATAGAGAGAGGCAACCTTGACCTTTTGTCAAGTCTAACCACTTGATTTGGTTCCAAAAACATAGAAGTCAAGTGACAAAATTCTAGTGGATAATAACAAGGCCCTGTACCTCGACATGGTTATGACCTCAACCTATCAAATTCGCAGCAAAAGAAGTTGGTTGGTGGGCCAATGTGCCATTGAGGTTGTCAAGGTGGACGTGGAGCAGTATAGCAAATTAACGCGTGAAAAAAATTACCACTATAGAGTTCATTGGGATAAATATCATGATAGAGAGGCAAGAGTTATAAGGTGAAGACCACCCTTAAACAGTCACTTCGATTTTTAGGGAAAGCGCCAAAAATTGAAGATGGGCTAGGGTGTAGTTTATTGACAAGATAAAAGGTGTGGAAAGAATAGAGAAGGCCATTAGAGTGCCCGTTATCATTTTGTTAATAGAGCATTAAATATTTCAGCTAGCAACAGAATGCACCAGATCGAAGTGGTAATAATTTCTCTGTTTATTTTAATGGTGACTCACAGTTTAATAATTTTGTAAAGATGGGATTGAGAAGGCATGGTATAGAAGTGAGACAAACGCGCAAGAGATAGGAAAAGGAAGTTGCCCAAGAGGAGGAACACAGTACCCGATTCTAAAAATGAATGTACCTGGGAGCAGATACCAAGGGAACTCCTCAAATGAGGAAGTAGCATAGAGGAAGAAATTTCCAGCAAGGAGTAGAGCTGGAAGGACTGGAAGAAGACCCTAGCCAAGTGAAGGACTAGAAGATATATTGAGGAAAAACCCTGATAGGTAAATCGTATGTTATTTCATTTAAATTTTCGCAAGCAGATAATTGCAAGTAGCAATAGTTGTGGATAATGTAATTGTAGCCAATAGTGATCCATAAAGAGTTAGCAAAGTTTTTAGAGGAGTGGAAAAGAACCCTTGTAGCAAGAGGTGATGCTAAAAAAGAAAACCCAATTGCAGTTGGAGAGTAAAAGGGACAAAGGAGGTCCTTAAGAGAAGAGAACCAGAGGAGTTCTCCAGACATGAGCAAGGTGTAGTAGAAGCTAGAGAAGAGAAGGGAGTGCTCAAGAGGTTCCAAAGGGGCAAACCAAGAGACACCAATATCCAGGAGGAGGCAAAGTGTTCAAGTAACATGCAATGAAGAAGACCTATTACAAGGGCTTGTCTACAACTCATAGTGTGTAGGTGAAATATTACAAGAAGGGAAGAAAAGAGATGGTTACTGATGGCCATCATCACGGTTCAACAAAAAGCCATAGTAGAGGAGAATGAGATGCCAAGAGGAATGGAATGTAGAAGAAATTAAGCCAAGAGGAAATTGATAAGGAGATGGTTGAGCTAAAAGAGAGGTTCAAATTTTTGGAGTTGATGTTGGAACGAGAAGACTAGAGACATAGATTAGACCTTGGGAGGAGGTTCAAGTTTCTTGTCAGATGGAAGGGTTTCAATAAGAAGATCCCTAAAAGACTAGGGAATAAATCGAAGCACTTGTTTAATGTTTCAATAAGAGAGGAAGAGCTCAGAGTGACTGAGATTAAGGCTGGAGCAGTTCATACTTGTGAATGAGTGAGAGGTGACATCCTTAGAGAAGAGGGTAATGAAAGATTATCTAAAAGTCTCATGGACTACATGCAAATTCAAAAGAAGAAAAGGGAGATGCAAAAGGAGGAGGCTGATGAGACACATATCAAATGTGTTAGGGATCATGGAGAAAGTCTCATGGAAGAGTTGGTAACATAATTACTAGAGGTGGCTAGATTGCCTTTTGTCTTTAAGGTGGGTGAGTTTTATGTAAATATAGGGTAGAGGGATGGTGATACAGAAGCATGAGCTTGGAGGCAAAAGGCTTCAAACTTATTCCAAAAATACAAAAAAGTTTACAAGCAAAGGAGTGGGATCCTTTAGCTGTCAGTTTACAAGCTTTCTAGATAGGATTGAGCTAGAATTTAGGGATTGAGTGATTTTGTAATTAATTTAAGTAGTTCATACTTAGTTGAGATTCTCGAGGAGAAGATCAAGTAGTTTAGGTAGTCATCTAGGATTAGATAGATTCGATCCATAGATTGAGGATCGAAATTCTGGATGTAAAGTATTTATGAAAGTTTTGAACAATTGTAAGGCGATTTGGACCCTTAATATTTGATTAGAAAAAAGAGAAGAGGATTTTGATTTCAGAGTTTGAAATTCTTTATATCTCTGTTTTCTTGTAAAATTGGTCAATCCCGGAGGTATTGTGTCCCTCCGCAGGCTCTCTGTGTATCATTGAATTTCAGGTTGGCTTAAATATCAGAGTCCTATTTGATTTAGATGAGTTTGCATTTAATTCCTTTCCACTGTATTTAGCTACTACGGGGGTTGAAAGGTACGGATTCCTTATTCGGGGTTGAAGCACCGCACTTATTCTTAGCCGTTGATTTCACTTTCAACACTTTGAGTCTTAGTCAACTGCAAGGGTTGGCTTGCTATTAAACTGTGTCGATAGGAAGTCCCACGAGCCGTAGATTAAATGAACCCTATCATCCAATGGATATCGGGTCATTACGTGTTCGGACATTGACTCCAAAACCGGACCCGAATTATTATAGATCAGAGACTTATATTTTCCATCGGCTCTGTCCAAAGGGAATAAGCATGTGCAAAAATCCGGACCCGAAATTTTATAAACCAAGGGCTTATAAACTTGATCGGCTCTGTAAAAGGTGATTAAATGTCATGTAAGTGACCTGGCCGATATCGCTGTCTGCCGTCCGATTCAGTGGGTGATGATCAACGGTGGAGGATCGTCGATCAGTTTTGTTGATAAGGTGAATTAACAACTGTCAGATTAAAGATCAGATCAATGGTGGAAAATTAGGCTGATAGTATTTGGGAAAAAGACAGATGCGATAAGGATATAAACCAAAGTTTTGAATTCCTTTCGATTCTGTGGCATTTGAAAGGTTTGCCATACTCCGATAAAAATTAGTAGTTCAGCTAATTTAGAGAAGAACCAAATTTGGAGGTTGATGACTGATACTCCAAAGGAGATTGAAGAGGAACTGCCACCTGAACTGGAGGCAATTGTATAAGGTTTTGAACGATTGTCCATTACGCCTGCACCCAGACCACCATTTGTGGTATCAGAGTAGCCTACATACATTGAACAGGATCTCAAGGATCAGAAAAAGAAATACAACATGGCTTTCAGAGTTGGAGGAAGAGGTGGTGGTCGAAGAAGAGGAAGACCAGTGGCAAATGTTGAAGTGTTGGAAGCTATGCAACAGATGCAAGCTAGATTGGAAGCAGTAGAAATGGGAAGAGATGCAGATGTTGGAGATGTCAGTGAACTTGAAACTGAAGTTGCAGAAGCAGAACCTGCAGATGTAACTCCTGAAATGAGATTCTTTAGGTCAGTATTGAGATCCACATCCAAGCCTAGACTTGAAGTCTCAATCTACACAGGAAGCTTAAGCCCCAAGGAATTAATAGATTGGATAAATGATATGAAGAAATTCTTCGATTATGAAGAAACAGACAAAGGAAAGAAGGTGAAGTTTGCTGTCACAAAATTGAAAGGACATGCAACACTTTGATGGGATGGAGTGCAAGCAGAAAGAAGAATACTTGATAAACAGCCAATCAAGAATTGGAATAGAATGGTGGAAAAAATAAAAGTTAAGTTTTTTCCAAGTGATTATCAACAGACATTGTTTAGACAGATGCAGAATCTTAGACAGAGGTATATGACATTGAAAGAAAACACATAGGAATTCTACAAAGTGAGCATAAGAGCAGGACAAATCCAAGATACATATGAGAAGGTTGCAAGATATGTAAATGGAATCAGAATGGAGATCCAAGATGAGATAAGTGTACTGTCTCCTAAAACAATAGAAGAAGCTTATCATATGGTATTGAAGGCTGAAGAAAAACTCATGAGGAAGCAGTGTGCCAGAAATAGAGGTACTTTCCAAGGAAGGGGAAGACAAGGTGGTAGAGGAAGATCTATAGCACCTGGAGATGGAGCTAGCAGTAGCTCAAATCAACATGCACACACAGGAGGTGATCCAAATGGCATAGGGAGTTTTTCTAGAGGAAGATGAGGCAGAGGCAAAGGAAGAGAAGTCAGATGTTACATATGTAACAAGCTGGGACACAGAGCCTATGAGTGCCCAGAAAACGTAGGAATGAATAAGAGGAATGCAATTGTTACTAAGACTGAAGAGGAAGCAGCAAAGGTTCTAGAGGATGAAAATGTACCAGAGAAAGGTGAGTCTTTAGTAGTTAACAAAGTTTTACTAAAGCCAACTAAGGAAATTGTTGAACCAGCATAGAGGAAGATCTTGTTCAGGACTGTGTGCAAGGTTCAAGGGAAGTGTTATCAGATGATAATTGATAGTGGTAGTACAAACAATTTAGTCTCCACAGAAGTGGTGGAGAAGTTGATATTGAAGACCAAGAAACACCCAACACCTTATAAGGTGTCAAAGCTTAAAAAGGGATATCAGTTGATAGTGAATGAGTAATGTGAAGTGAAGTTTCAGTTGGGCAAATACAATGACAAAATTTTGTGTGATATGATGCCTATGGATGTGTGTCATATATTGTTTGGAATACCTTGGCAGTATGACAGAGGAGTTATGCATGATGGAAAGAAGAACACGTATAAATTTAGCAAAGATGGTGTCAATCATACATTGCTGCCAATAGAAGAAGAAGATACATCAAAGAAACCTGATCCCAAAACCCTTTTACTCAGTGTAAAGGAGTACTTGCAGCAGATGGAGGAAGATGAGGTACGTTATGCGTTGGTTTGCAAACCCAAGGTAATAATTACTTCTATAAAAGTTTCTGATTTACCAATTGAAATTCAAGAGATGTTGGACAGTTATTGTGATATCATTGTAGATGATTTGCCTGATGAGTTACCACCCATTAGAAAAATCAGTTATCACATAGATTTGATTCCAGGATCAAATCTACCTAATAAAGCAACTTATAGGATGATTCCCACAGAGAATGAAGAGATCAAGAAACAGGTTCAGGAATTGTTAGACAAGGGACTGGTTAGAGAGAGTTTGAGTCCTTGTGCAGTGCCAACAGTGTTGAGTGCAAAGAAAGATGGAGGCTGGAGAATGTGTATTGATTCAAGAGCAATCAATAAGATAACAATTAGGTACAAATTTCCTTTACCTAAAATTAAAGGTTTGATGGATTGTTTGAGTGGAGCAAGATATTTTACAAAGTTAGATTTAAAAGGTGGTTATCATCAAATCAAAATTAGAGAGGGAGATGAGTGGAAAACTGCTTTTAAAACCAATGAAGGATTATATGAATGGATGGTAATGCCTTTTGGATTGTCAAATGCACCTAGTACATTTATGAGGCTCATGAATGAAGTTTTGAAATAATTTATGGGCAAATTTGTAATAGTATATCTTGATGATATATTAGTTTACAGTAAGTCAAAAGAGGAGCATGTGAGACATCTGAATTATGTCTTACATAGACTACAACAAGAGAAGTTACTGTTAAATTTAAAGAAATGTTCATTCATGAAAGAGGAGTTGGTGTATTTTGGTTTTGTTGTTTCTGTTGATGGATTGAGGATGGATCCTGAGAATATTAAGGCAATTATGGAGTGGCCTTCGCCAAAAAGTGTCTTTGAGTTAAGAAGTTTTCATGGACTTGCTAGTTTTTATAAGAAATACATAAGGAATTTTAGCAGGATTAATGCTTCAATTATTGATACAATAAAGAAGGACAGACAACCATTTAAATGGACTGCTGAAGCAGAAAGGAACTTCCAGCTGTTGAAGAGGAAGATTACTGAGAAACCTATTTTGATTTTGCCTGATTTTAATAAACATTTTCAAGTGAAGTGTGATGCCAATGGAGAGGCCATTGGAGCTGTTTAAAGTCAGGAGGACAAACCTATAGCATATTTTATGAAAATTTGAATGAGTCAAAGAAGAAATATTATTCTTATGACAAGGAGTTTTATGCAGTAGTGCAGTCTTTAAAGAAGTGGAGACATTACTTGATGTCTAAGGAGTTCATATTGTATTCATACAACCATGCATTACAGTACATTATGCAACAGCCAAAGCTTAACCAGAAGCACGCAAAATGGGTAGAATACCTTCAAGGTTTTATTTTTTTATTAAAACATATAACTGGTTCGTCAAACAAAGTAGCATATGCCTTAAGTAGGAAAAGCATTTTAGCAAAAAAACTCAAATTCAAGTGTTGGGTTTTGATTTTCTTAAAGAGTTAAATGAAAAAGATCTAGATTTTAAAGAGGCATTTGAAGCTTGTAATAACCCTATTTTGTTAGACAGAAGCAAGTGGCTGGATAATTTCTTGTAGGAAGGACTGTTATTCAAAAGGAATCAGCTGTGCATACCAAATTGTTCTATGAGATAAAATTTGATCAAAGGGAAACATAGTGGAGGACTTGGAGGACATTTTGGTGCAGACAAGACTTATGAGCAGTTGAACCGGTTTTATTTTTGGCCAAATATGAGAGCTGAAGTGGAAAAGCATGTGAAAAATTGTAAAGTTTGTCAGTATGCAAAGGGAAGGAGTCAAAACATAGGTTTGTATGTTCCATTACCTATTCCAGATAGGCCTTGGGATATGGTAAGTATGGAATTTGTTTTGGGTTTACCAAAAACTCAAAGAGGACATGATTCAATTTATGTAGTACTTGACAGATTTTCAAAAATGGCACATTTTATTCCATGTTATAAAACCAGTGATGCTACTCATGTTGCTAACTTGTTTTTTAAAGAGATTGTAAGATTGCATGGGTTACCAAAGAGTATTGTTTCAGACAGAGACTCCAGGTTTGTTGGGCATTTTTGGAGAACCTTGTGGAAGAAGCTTGGAACTAAATTGAGTTTCAGCTCTACTTATCATCCTCAGACTGATGGACAGATTGAAGTTGTAAATAGAAGTTTGGGAAATCTTTTGAGAAGTCTTGTAGGTGAACATCCAAAGTAGTGGGATCAAGTATTGGCACATGATGAGTATGCTTATAATGATTCTCCTAATAGGAGCATAGGGCAAAGTCCATTCCATATAGTTTATGGAATGCACCCAAGGAGAGTATCTGAATTGAAAGATTTAGGTAAAGCTGAAATGAGGAGTTCTTTAGGAGAAGACTTTGCTTCAGAGATTAAAGCAGTTCATGAACAGGTAAAACAGCAGCTACAGTACAACAACATAAAGTACAAGAACATAGCAGAGTTGAGGAAGAAGGAAGTAAATTTTGAAGTTGGAGATTTGGTTTTGGCACACCTAAGGAAGGACAAATTTCCAAAAAGGGAGTATAATAAACTGAAGTCTAAGAAAATTGGACCATGCAAAGTTTTAAGGAAATTTTCAGCAAATGCATATGAAATTGAGTTACCCCCTAATATTGTAATATCTCTAATTTTTAATGTTGCAAACTTATACAGGTATGAAAAGGAACAGGCAGATGAAACAATAGAGGATCAAAAAGAACAAGAGGTTGATTGGGTAAAACGTTTACCTATAGCAAAAGAATTGCAGCCGTAGAGGATTTTGGACAAGAAATTATTGAAGAAGACAAGATGACAGGAGTACTTTCAGTATTTGGCCAAATGGAAGGATCAACCAATTGCTGAAGCTACTTGGATGACAGATGCCATGCTACAGAAGTTGGGCAGTTATGTAGAAGAGCTCATGGACAGGATCCCATGAATAATTTGTCCTCAGGAGTCTGATGCAGGAGCATGAGGCTTGGAGGCAAAAGGCTTTGAATTTATTCCAAAAATACAAAAAAAATTACAAGCAAAGGAGTGGGATCCTTTAATTGTCAATTTACAAGCTTTCTAGATAGGATTAAGCTAGAATTTAGGGATTGAGTGATTTTGTAATTAATTTAAGTAGTTCAGAATTAGTTGAGATTCTCGAGGAGAAGATCAAGCAGTTTAGGTAGTCATCTTAGATTAGATAGATTTGATCCATAGATTGAGGATCGAAATTCTGGATGTAAAGTATTTATGAAATTTTTGGACAATTGTAAGCGGATTTCGACCCTTAATATTTGATTAAAAAAAGAGAAAAGGATCTTGATTTCAGAGTTTGAAATTCTCTATATCTCTGTTTTCTTGTAAAATTGGTCAATCCCGGAGGTATTGTGTCCTTCTGAAGTCTCTCTGTGTATCATTGAATTTCAGGTTGGCTTAAATATCATAGTCCTATTTGATTTAGATGAGTTTTCATTTAATTCCTTTCCATTGTATTTAGCTACTATGGGGGTTGAAAGGTACGTATTCCTTATTCGAGGTTGAAGTGTCGCACTCATTCTTAGCCGTTGATTTCACTTTCAATGCTTTGAGTCTCAGTCAACTGTGGGGGTTGGCTTGTTATTAAACTGTGTGTCGATAGGAAGTCTCGCGAGTCGTAAATCAAATGAACCCTGTCATCTAATGGATATCGGGTCATTAAGTGTTCAGACTTTAACTCCAAAACCGGACCCAAATTATTATAGATCGGAGACTTGTATTTGCCATCAGCTCTGTCCAAAGGGAATAAGCAGGTGCAAAAAGCTGGACCCAAACTTTTATAAACCAAGGGCTTATAAACTTCATCGACTCTGTAAAAGGCGATTAAACATCGTGCAAGTGACCCGGCCGATATCAATGTCAGCCATCAGATTCAGTGGGTGATGATCAACGGTGGAGGATCGTTGATCAGTTTTGTTGATCGGGTGAATTCACAACTGTCGGATTAAAGATCATATCAACGACGAAAAATTAGGCTGATAGTATTTGGGAAAAAGACAGACGCGATAAGGATATAATTCAAAGTTCTGAATTCCTTTCAATTCTGTGGCATTTGAAAGGTTTGCCATGATTCGATAAAAATTAGTAGTTCGGCTAATTTAGAGAAGAACCAAATTTGGAGGTTGATGACAGATACTCCAAAGGAGATTGAAGAGGAACTTCCACCTGAACTGGAGGCAATTATATCAGGTTTTGAATGATTGTCCATTATGCCTACACCCAAGCCACCAGATGGATAGAATGTCCAATGGTGAGAAGAAGGCATAAGGACTATCTCTCAAATCCAAGAATAGGCAGAGAAAGAATCTTGCAAACAGTTGCTAGGGACTATCATTTTTTTATTTATTTTTCGTTAAAAGACTATCTAAAGATTCTATTATATGTACAAAATCAAATTACAGACAATAGAGCAGGCAATCCAAGGCCAACAGATGCACCTTGGAAAGGTTAGTTCTGAGACATGAAGCTCCCTCGCAGGGGCAGCATCGACTGAACCAAAATTCCATAACAGAGTATTTCCAAAAAACCATTGCTTCTGGAGGAACCGAAGCAGAGAAAAACAACAACCTACGACATTTCATTTCTAAAAACATAACTGTTTCTGCCCACGCAGGGGCTATCGACCATGATTGACTGAACATAACAGGAGAGAAAAATAAAACTGAACCCTTCATACATGGGCCAGATATACAAACTCAGAAAATACCAATTAAACCGACGCACAGATGATGCCGTGACCGACTTACCCTCAGGGGCCTTGGTCGTCGCTTCTGGTGGCGAGAGGAGGGACTGAGTGAATTTGGGGCTCGCTGCCTGGTTCCTCGTTAAGGCTTGGGTCCTCCACCACGTAGCACCATCCCCTTCCTTCCGGGACACCTGCCCACATGGCCTTCCATCTTTCCTCGTCCATGCCTGGAGGTGCCGGCCCCAAGTATGGTCCGGTGTCTTTGTCCTCCTCCTTCCCCAGACTTGCTTGCTCAGCCTGCGGCAGCTCCTCCATGCTACCTTTGCCCTTATCCTCTTTGCCCGGTCTTTCTGGCAGGGTCTCCATTGCCTCCTTACTCGCCCCCTCTGAAGATGTCTCCACCATACCCTCTGGAGCGCCTGCCTCGCCACTTTCAGGAATTCTTGTGAACATAACAGAGATATGGGCATTGACCCCTGTGGCATCCCGAGAGCCACCCAAGGTGAAAACCATAGAGCCAAATGCAGGCAGCAGTGGCCCTCCCTCGCTCGAACTGCCCACTTCCAGAAATTGCCCACACGGTAGCTGCGTTGCTCTGGCTCTCCTGTGGCAGTAGCAACAGCAGCAATGATGATGTTCGTCTGCTGCAGGGGTTCGAGAGGAGGACCCTCTTCCTGGTCCCCGTCTACTTGGCTGCCTCTGCCGCAATTTAACCATGCTTGCTTCTTTGCCTCCCTCGTATGTGCAGACCACTCTAATTGCCAAGCACCCTCCCTCTGTGTGCAAATTACCCCTTCGAATCTCCCACTGAACCAGAGAGCCTGTGAATTTCCACCACTGCAGTTTGTCACACCACCAATTACAGCGGCATGCCAAATTGTGCACAGCAGCGGAGTTTCTGGCCTGCCTCGGCTCCTTCTTCCTCTTCTTCCACATTCGCCCGGATTTATCTTGCCAAGGTTCCCACATTGTTCTCTGTAATCGAGTTCCGAGCTTCCCCTTCCCCAGAACATTAACTGCAATCCGTCCCAGCTCATTAACTACCATGAATGTCGTCGCGTGTGTGCAGAACATCAATGGAGTGGCGGTCGAACCAGCTCTTTATGAATAACCACGAGGCGGCACATGCAGGGCATGTGGCTCGTCCTCCCTCACCACGTAATCACCCGCATCCGGGGATTCAACATCCTTATGGAGAATGTTTTCACACTCCTTTTTCTGTTGCTTATTCAGGATGATGTCCAAATTTCCTTCTTGGAAGGCCTGGTTGCTATCTACGCCAATGTTTGCCAGGAGATCCGCGATCTTGTTACCTTCTCTTTTGGTGTGATTGAAGGAGAGGGCATTGTGACTGCGCAATTCCTGGACAAGGTTGCTCAACCTGGCTTCTAATCTCCAACTATCTGCCACCTTCCTGGCTTGGGAGCCATTCTGAATGCGAGTAGCCATATTTATGAGGATTTGAGAATCTCCTTCCACGATAAGCGGTTGAAGGTTGTGTCGTTTTGCTGTCTGGATCCCCTGCCACATGCCTTCCAGCTCCGCCGAGTTATTAGTATCCCACCCCATGGTTCCGAAGTAGACCTGTATGAGTGAGCCTTCATGATTTCTTATAATGCCTCCAAAACCTGCTGGCCCCGGGTTGCCTTTTGAGGCCCCGTCGAAATTAAGTTTATAAGTATTTATGGGAGGGGCCTTCCAACTCTGATTCTCCTTTCCTTTGCGTTTCACCGTTGGATGGATGGTTGACTCTTGTGGCAACTGCAGCATCCAGTTGTTTAGGATGTTTTGCTCTTTATCTGTTGTGGGAAGATCCTCTTTACTCCAAGTTTTCAGCAACATGGTTTCTTGTAGGTTGCTGTGTATGCTGTTCCAGATGCTGTCATTAGTTCTGCTTTGATTTTTGAATATGCGCCTGTTCCTCTCCTTCCATATATTCCATACTAGAATGCCTGGTATAAGATTCCATAAGTGGTTGAGAATCTCACACTCATAAGGTCTTTTGGGCCATTGGCGAATGGTGCTGATGATGCCTTCAGCTTCCCGTCCTTTCCTTTGGCATTTGAATTCTACTTTTTCCCAAAAGTGTGCAGCTGTTGAACAGGTTTGGAGAAGATGCTGCAACGTTTCCTCATTTTGGGAGCAGTTATGGCATCTGGAAGGTCCATGAAAATTGCGTTTTCTTAACTTGTCCCAGGTAAGAATCTTCTTGTGCCCAACTAGCCAGAGGAAGTGAGAGATTTTTGGCCAGGTTTTGAAGCTCCATATTCTATCCCATAGGGGGTCTGGTTTTATGGGGGAGTTGCCCAACAGATTGTAGGCTTCTGAGGTGGTGTATGTCCCTTTGGTTTGGTAACCCCATCTGAGGATGTCCTCATCGTTTTCCTGTCTGATTCTTCTTTTATTTAATTCGTTCTCTAATGCCAATATTTCCTGAGGATTTGTGCTGTTGGTGATACTATTGCCTGATTGCCATTTCCTGATCCCGTTTTCCACTTCCTGTGTCCAGAATTGGTGCACCGTGGCTTGCTGCTGCTCTTGGCTGTGAGGAATGATTGTAGCAGGGAGAACATTTGAAAGTTTAGGCATCTGGTTCCACGCATCATTCCAGAACCTAGCATTGTGTCCATTCCGTACTTCCCAGAAGCTGTGCTTTTGAATGAGCTGATGATGTTGTTTAGCTGCATTCCATATAAGAGACCCATTGATGGTAGGAGTGAATCTGATGAGCTCTGCTTGGGGCATGCTGTTGGTGTATTTGGCAGTCCATATTTTGGCCCATAATTTCTCTGGATTGGTCACCCACTGCCACCATATTTTTGCTGTCATGATTGTGTTGCTGTGCTCAGGGTCCCGAAGCCCAATTCCTCCTTTGTTCTTGGGTTTGCAAGCAGTGTCCCATTTGACTAGTACCCATTTACGGTTGGTGGCAGTACTGCCCCACAGAAAGTCGCGCTGCATGTTTCTTAGTCGCTTAAGAACCCATTTGGGTGCGGCTAAAATAGAAAAAAGATAGAGCGGCATGGCCTGCAAAACCGCTTTGAGAAGCACTACCCGACTAGCCAGATTTAGGGATCGATTAGTCCAAAGACTGAGCTTGGCTTCAAGCTTTTCTAGAAGAGTTCTCCATGCCGGCTGCTTAATGGCCGAGGCCGAAAGGGGGGCTCCCAAATACGAGGAAGGAAGAGAGGCAGGCTGGAAACCCAGGATACGGGAGACGGCACGTTTTACAGTCGGCGGGGTATGGAAGAAAAAGACTTGGGATTTGGAGTTATTGACCTGAGTTCCAGAGGCTTTAGAGAAGTCGTCGAGCAGGGACTTTAGTTTAGAGGCTTCTTGAGCTGAGGGATAACCGTAGAGCATGGTGTCGTCTACGAATTGCTGATGAGAGGAGGCTGCGGTATTATGAATGGAGATGCCTTTAAGCTGATTGGAGAGCAGGGCTTGCTTGATGTGCCGGCCTAAACCTTCCGCCATTAAAACAAAGAGGAAAGGTGACAGGGGGTCTCCTTGCCTTATACCTCTAGAGGGTTTGAAGGGCCGGGAGGGTAACCCATTGACAAGGATAGAGAAATGGGAGGATGAGATGAGGCTCATGATCCATCTTATCCAAGAATCACAGAAACCAAAGGCTTTCAGCATATGCTTGATATAAGTCCAGCTGAGCTTGTCGAAAGCTTTGGACAGGTCAATTTTAAGAAGCATACCAGCTTGTTTGGATGACTGGAGAGAGTGAATGATTTCATGCGAGAGGATGATCCCATCCATGATCTGTCTACCTTCTACATATCCTGATTGTTCCGGGGATATGAGCATGGGTAGCAGAGGTTTGAGTCTGTTAGCTATAACTTTGGATATGACTTTGTATAGGACATTGCAGAGGGCTATGGGTCGGAATTTATCAGGGGTTAAGGAGTTTTCCTCTTTGGGGATTAGAGCTATGAAGGTGGAGTTAAGGGAGGGGAGCATCCAGCGAAGGGCTCTGGACTCTTCAACTATTTGCCAGACCTCTATTTTTATTAAATCCCAGAAAGCATGAAAAAAAGTAGATGTAAAGCCATCAGGGCCAGGGGCTTTACCTTCTTTGAGTTGTGCCATTGCTTCATCCACTTCATGCATGAGAATTGGACGCATCAGCAGTTCATTGTGCTCCTCTGTGACAAGCTTGGGAATGTTTTTTGTGATCTTTTCAATTGCCTGTTTCCTGTCCACCGTCGGCTCCTGATGCACCTGTTTGAAATGATTGATGAGGATTTCCTCAATCTTTTCATGTTCTTCTTCCTTGATCCCTTCTGGATTTTTGATGAAAGGTATTTTGTTGTGCATCCTTCTTTGCACCGTGGTGTTGTGAAAGAACTTAGTGTTGCGTTCCCCCTCTTTTAGCCATCTAATTCTTGATTTTTGTTTCCAATAAATTTCCTCTTGTTTCCTTCGTTCCTCGAGCTGATTGTAGATGTGTTGCTCCCTGCACATGGTTGCTTCCGTGTGCCCTGTGTTGATTATTGTCTGATGCAGATCCTTTAGCTCCTGATTTAGATCTTGTTGTGCTTCAAAAATATTCCCAAAGGTTTCCCGATTCCATCGTTTGAGGTGGCTTTTTAGGAAGCGCATTTTTTGCTGCAGCTGGTACATCCTTGAGCCTTCAGGTGGGACGAAGGAGGTCCATATGGTTCTGACAAAGTCCTGGAATGCTGGATGCGTCAACCAGAAGCCTTCAAAACGAAACGGTTTTTTGGTGCTATTCCCTGGTCTTTGCCATCGTAAAGCAATTGGCCAGTGATCCGATCCCGAGTGAGCAAGAATCTCCGCCGTGAAGTCACCACCTAGGTGGATCGCATTGTCTGAGATCAGAAAGCGATCTAATTTAGACGCGATCTGATTCTTTCCACCTCGGTGATTACTCCATGTGTATGTCCCATTGCAGTAAGGCATGTCGATGAGCGAGGCATTGCGGATGAAGTCCTTGAAGTGTTCTGCTTCGGGCTCCAATCTGGATCGTCCTCCTGTTTTGTCCTCTATTTTTGTAATCATGTTGAAGTCGCCTGCAACTATCCAAAGCGGATGTTGCCTGTTGGCATTCAGCGCTTCTATGGTATCAAGAAGGACTTTTTTGCTTCCTCCCTCCTGAGGAAAGTAGACATTGGAAAGGTTACCATGAACCTTGGTGCCTAAGATATGAAATGCAGCTTGAATGAGATGATGAGAGGCATGAAAGTCAGTGAGCTCGATTGCCTGAGTGTTCCAGGCAATCGCTAGCCCTCCCGAGGCTCCTGTTGCATCTACGGCTACTGAGCGGCAGCCGGGCCAGGCTTTTGAAAGTATTCGTCCCAGCGTTTGACTGTTGCATTTGGTTTCTTGGAAGAAACACATTTGCGGTTTTTCCATCTTGATCATGTTTTTTAACATTCTTGATTTATTCGGGCTATTGAGCCCGCGTAAATTCCAAGAGATCAGCTTCATGGGTAACTGGTTTGGGTAGGGCTGAAGTACTTCGTGAGCTTTGCATATCTCCCTGAGTCCACCAGGAGTTTGCCCACCTCCATTGTTCTCTGAAGATCTGTTTTTCTCCCTCTTTTTTTGGAGTCCGACTGACGCTGGTTGCTATCCCATTCGCTTCCAGGTTGAATGCCCAATTGCTGTTGGTGGTAGGCTCTGGAGAGTACTTCTTCCAGCTTTTCTATCTCAGTTTCTGCAATAGAGTGATACGCCTCTTTTCTACAGGCTATCTCTAGCCCAATAATGTCCAGTCCATTGAGATCAATGCTTTCAGGCTCGACTTCCATAATATGAGGATGATTCGTGTCTTCTTGAGTTCCTTCGGAGATTATAATGGTAGCCAATGTCTCATTCTTCTCCGTTTCCATCGGAGTTTTCTCTGGTTCTGTCTGGCGCTTGCTGAGGATGGTCGGGATTTGTAAGGGAGTCTTTGAGTTGGGAAGGGAGGTGGAGGGGAAGGGGTGGGAGGAGGAAGATGGGCTGGTGGGGTTGATATTATCAGGTATGACTATGTTTTCAGGGAGATCTCTAAGGGATTCAAAGCTGTTCTTAGAACCAGGGTTATGGGTTTTGGGCTGCTGCGGCTTAGAGGCATTTTGGGGCTTTTTCTGAGTGCGCTTTCTGTAGGAGACTTGGGTGAAGCCATCATGTGAAGGAGGGTCCGATGTTTCCTGCGGGCTTGCCTTAGCAATGAGGGGACAGTCCCTGAACAAGTGCCCTATTGCATGACATCTTCGACATCGGAACGGCACATGTTCATAGTCTAGGGCCTGCGTCCATTCCTCATCGCGGTGCGCTAGGGTTATAGAGTCAGGAAGGGCTTCATTAAGACGAATAAAGACACAGATTCTAGCATAGGAGATATACTTACGGTTTTTTGTGTCCTCTGATGCTCTGATGTATTGTCCTATTCCATCTCCTATGCGCTTCAGGTTGTCCTCTTCCCAGTATTCGTCGGGGAGCGAATATAACCTGATCCAGACCGGAGCCCATGTGAGATCCTCCTTGTCAGGGTTGAATCGGGGTTTCCAGTTTGTGATATAGAGACCAGCTGAGTTGAAGAAATACGGACCCCCTCCCAGGATCCTGAACTTGTCTTCTAGACAGTAAAAGATAGCAGTGAAGAAGCCCTTCGGTCCCAACTGAAGGGAGACATCTCCCTTTGGCTTCCATTTAGCCGCGATCCAACCATTTAGGGCTCGTTCTGTTGGCCAGAACCCTATGAATTTTCCGATGACAGCATGATCTGTCATGAATTGGATCCGACTTTCAATCTTTTCGCCGGATAGTTCTATGCGCGGTCTGATCTTGGCCACCGGTCGGCAGGTGGAGGAGGTGACTGGCGTTTCAGTCGCCTGAGTCTCCTGTTCTTCCGTTTTGTCATTGTCATTCTGAGTTTGCTTCTTTCCTTTGCTCAGAATATTCGGATCCAGCGTTCCAAATGTCACTTCAGGTTCCTTGCTGAGTTGTGAGGGGGAGGGCTTTGTCGCCCCCCCCGGGGGTTGAGCCATCGCTGTGCGCTGTACACCTGCAGCTCTGTCACTCTGCTGCTGCAGAAGTTGGACAGAGTTTGGGCCTGATCCTTCGTGCAGAGTACTCCGTTGCAGAGTATCGCTCTGCAAACCCTAGCCGACTCGAGATCCCTCTGCTAGGGACTATCATTATTGTAGATGAGAACAATGATTTTGAGGGAAAAGAGCAACCCTCAAAATATATTATGCAAAGGATTAAAGGTGATGATGAGGATGAAGAGAAGAGATTGGCCAACATCTCATGGACTATGAGGAATACCCATAACAACAAATGGCACTAGGAGCATCTACAAAGGCTCAAAAGTTTAACGTTTTTTAAACTAATATATTATGTTCATGTGTAGGTCACGGAGGTCATGAAATAAGAAGAGTGAATGTTTCCCACCAATGATCCGGATCTCTTCAGCTACTGAAATTAACTAAGATCCTTTACTTTTGTGATGTTAGTAGAATTGCACATAAAAGAGTATTGAACAACCACATGTGCATGCTTCATGGAAGATAAAACGTAATAACAACCATCAAATAAATGAACACAAACACATTGATAACAGAGTTCACCCAGTGTGGGTTACGTCTCTGGGTCTGGTGTCAAGAGTGTGGAGGCTGCTTCATTGAATGCTACAAATTATGATGATGTACATGGTATGTTCCTTGTGATTACAAGGATGAATACCCTTAATTAGAGTGGCATGTCTCTCCACGAGACGCCGTCCCTATAGGAACTCTCACTCAAATGGGTCCTCCTTCAGTATGACAAGGTAAAAAAAATCTCACATAATGTGGCAACAAGTATCCTTCAATATAATGGTAATCAGGGATGTCAATAATAAAGACATCATCTCAGCAAATCAATAAGAAGGACATGGCATAACTGCATCATATACCTCCACTTTCAAAGATGGCCGGAAAATGCAAAGCTCAACTGCTGAAATGGACTGCACCAATGAATTCCTAGCGATGAGTGGTATACTTGACTGTAAACTTCTCCGATTCTGACACCATAAACTTTTGGACCCTGGGGAATCTTGAATATTCTCCTAAAAAATCATTCCTGAAGATGCTTAGAAAATCCACTGCTCAGATGAATATTGTAAGCACGCCATTGTGCTCCTTTCAAAATTCTATGAAAAATGACTTTAAAGTTGACAACATTCTGCCTCGGTAAAAAATCAGCCTCCAAGGGAATCTTTAAGATTCCACAAAATTCTCCAGAGATTCCTTGTTGTTGGACACCTGCATTTTTTCTGCTGAGATGGAGATTTTGACTACGTTGTTGGACTCCTGGTAAGAAAAAGTGAAAAAATGAATATCCACTTGTCAAATTCTGTCACTGGCATCTTTGATCCTCAAAGAAATATTTTTAGCATCTAAATAGATTCCTTCTCTTGGTTCCACCATCCCTGCAAATCATGGCTCCACCCCTAGTTCCGCTAGTCCAAACTTTGCTCCTCCATGGATGTTGTTGAATGGCAAATATATGGTTTTAATATGTTATAGTTGGCGGACTTATCAACAAATAGTCTTGTCGTAGTCCCTTGGTCTAGCGGTAGCTTGGCAAATTAGGTGGTTAGTGGGTCTGGATCTAAAAACCCCCATCCCTGTTTTATACAACGGTTCAGGGGGTGTGTTAACTTGGCATATAACCATTGCATTATTTTGGTGTGTTGACCATTCAACAGTTATGGCGCGTTCACATTTGGTATTGTGTTGGGTTGATTGTTACGAACCGAACCTTAACCATTTAATAATATGCTTGGTAATAAAACATATTCGCTGGTGTTTAATAATATGCCCATTAATAAAACATATTTTGTTGGTGTTTTGTTTTGATATTTCCATACGTTAATATATATTATATTTGGTGTTTTGTTTTGATATTTCCATATGATTTTTGTGATATCGTTATTAAAATAACCAATCTTTTATATTAAAAATATGTTTTTGCTTTATATGGTTTGTGATTATACATATATATATATATTAGTCTTTTTGTGCAGGGTTAGGAGAAAATGTTAGCGCATCATGTGTCAATGGTTTAGTGGTTATTTGGTTGCCACATATGCAGAGTGAGTCTCACATCTTTATGTTATTTGAAAGCTTCTGTCGATAATAAATTGGTCATACAGGTTTAGATTTGAGTGTCGTTTGTATCGACAAGTTTTTCGACTTGGTATTGGTTTGGCCACATTTTGAATACTTTGATTTTTGAGTTATTTTGAGCTTTCTTTGACCTCTCAGTGTCTCTAGAGCCACTTGAATCAACCAAGCATTGAAAGCGTTGATGGAATGAGGGTGACATTTAAAAGATTTGTAAAGATTAGCGATTGTTTTAGCTTTGTCTACGGAGACAACACCCTTTCAATTAGCTTTTGAGATCAGAATCAATGGTGGTTTACTTTGTGGAGCCAATTTTGTTGTGTTTGGCTTGACTTTTGCTAGTTTTCACGCCCTAACCTATCCTAAAATGCTTTTACAGAAAAAATTGAATAATCTAAATCTTATTAAAATTTTTCCATGTTAACCTCTTGACATTGCCAATAAAAGCGTTGAAAGGGAAAGTTTTTAGTTAAAGCGTGATATATCATCACGCGATGTAGAATCTTTTAATTTTTGTTATTTCATAAAACGATTTAATGGGCTAAATTTCTTAGAATCTCTTAAAATTGAAAATAAGGATTGAAATAACACTGATCAAAAGCCAAAATTGTATATAATTTGAATTAAGAGATTAAATATTTCTTATTCAGATAGACATTTGCTCAGTGTTAATATTTACGTATAACATATTTTAAATTTCTATGCACATTGCAAACATGCAGCGAACTTCGTGGAATGAGTCTCGGACGATTCAAAAAGTACTTTGGTTGAAGCAATTGTTTGAATTTGAGCGAAACGATGAAAAGAAGTCGGCGATAACAAATTAGCCGAATACAAATGAAAATTTATAGGAATCTATGTCCACTTCTTAGCTTTACAGTGTACATCCTGAAAGTCCTTCGGTAGACTTATTTTTTTTAACAATGTTGTCTAATCAAGCTTAAAGCTACAAAACTTGGTCATTCCTTTTAATTTCGTTGGAATTTCAAAGTTAAACACTTATGTTTCCATTATAATGTTTAGTCAGAATGTGTTGGCCAACAAAGAGTTAAACACTAGTAATTTGGAGTGGTTTTGCTCTTCTTTTTTTTTCCTTTCTTTTTTTTTTATATAATATTCTTTTCTTAAAATATTTTAAATAAAAATTAGAATATTAAATTTGAATTGTGTAATTAGTAAATTTTAAGTTCTCTTTCTCACTCTACAAAAATGCCTTTAAATATTGAAAATGTTACAATTTTGTTTTTAATTGTAATGCTTAATTTCAAAAAACAACAAAAAAAAATTATAATTATTATAACTTCATTTCAAATGGTTAAAACATTATAATTTATAAATAAAATTTTATTAATTCTAAGTGTTTAGTCACTTTAATGTTCTTAAATTGCTTACATAAATTATCGATCGGAGTTGGTAAACTTGTGAAGTGCAAGTGCACTATATATGCTAGAAGCCTTTTTTAGTTTATTAAGATGATGATTGTGTTTGTTTTAAGGATTTCTTTATTCCCATGTTCCTAATGAAATTGAAGATTTACAATTAAGTTCCTACAATCAACTCTTGCAAAGGAAAGTAAGACAAGATATCATGATCCTATTTAACTGATTATTGTTAGTTTCAAAAGAATTACTATGCAAGGTGATGGAAAAGAAAAACTACTTTGTAAATTCTATGAAAACTTCTTTAAGATAAATTGTGTTTTTGAAAAGAACTAAAAAGAAAGTTATTTTAGAATTTATAAATAAACTATTTATGTTCTAGAAAGACAATTACTTATGCTCTAAAAATAATCACTTCTATTCAAGAATAAATTTATAAAGCAATCTATGTTAAGATATACACACACTGCAATTAACAATTCTACTTGAAATAATAAAACAAAAATAGAAGGAATGCAATCTAATCAAACATATTTGCTATGAAAAGAAGAGGATTATGTACATAGTTCTATTTTAGAAAGCATACAAATGATTTGAAATTGACAGATAACAAACGAAAGACTGTAAACAAATAATTACAAAGAAATTGAAGTTGCGATAATGCAATTATGGAAATAACGAAAATGAAATGAACTGAGCTAAAAATAAAAGAAAGAACCTCGACTGTCTGTAGGGGCCCTCCACAAAATAGCAGGTTTTAAGACTTTAATTCAACAACTAACTGCGCATGAGATTGACGAGAATACTTCTTCAATTAAAAAGAACAGAGTTATGAAACTTCAAACTGTCAATTAAAGATTACATATGTGTCCTGGCTTTTTGTTTACAGAGTTATATATATAGAATTCATGCTCAACAGATTGAGACTTTTATGCCTTAAAAACTTAAAACAATCCTAATCTGAATTCTAATATTATAACGGAGAAATAACATTTCTCAACGATTTTCTATTTGGAAAGCAAATCAGAAAGTCCTAATATATTTTAACTCCTGTTGCTCTGTTTATCCACGTATTGACCTACTTCTTTGACTGCGCTACTCGTGGATTTCCTTGATGATTTGGCTCGGGAGAATCCCCATCTGCCCATGTGCTTCTTTGCTCGGCTGGCGTACTAGAATCCGACAATGATCCCACTGATTCAGATTTAAACAAGAACACAACAAATTACAGAGATAACCATAAACTCAAAGCTACAGTGGAAATAATACTTCATTTCATTAAATGTAAAATACTGAAATATGCTTACAAATAGAAATGGAAATAAATAGCTAGGGTGATGGTAGCTTATCTCTGAGAAGAGATGTGGCGGCTACATGCCTCTGAACTGTGTTACAATGAGGCTCAAAGGCCTATTTATTGTTGAGAAATAATGGAAAACCCTAACCATCCCAAAACCTAACCCTAGAAGATGAAACACCAAATTGTGGGTCCTGTTTGGGTAAATTGGTACATCAACTTCTCGAGGTCGTAACTTTGGCATATGATCTCCATTTGACGCGCATAATATCTCGTTAGAAAGATCTACCTGATAACTACAACTTTGGGAAGAAAGAATGGTCCACGGACCAATGTTGCTCCCAGATTTCCAAAAAAACGTCGTATAGGGCCTCAAAACGGCTCTGGAAGTTCAGGACCTGAAAAATTGCTAAAAATAGTAAATTGTGCTACAATTAAGAAAACTAAAAAGCTAAAAGAAACAATGGTGGGGCTCCAAGTGGACTTGGCGGGTGGCCACCAATATTCACCTGGATCATTCCTCTCCCCTTAGGAAGGAATGGCCCCCATTGCGTTGAGTTCCCCCATGAGATGAGGAAACTTCTGCTGAACTTGATCCCTAGTGAGCCACTTGCCCTGGTGAAGGAGTTGGCCTGCTTTGCCAACTCGATACAGTTGGATATTCTGCTGGCGAGTGTGCTTGGTCTGTGTGTCCATGATCTGATCAGTTGCAACTTGTTCCATGCAATCTGGATTTAACTATGTGGGTGTGAGTTGTTCTACAATGTCAGATGTGTCTAGTAATGGTGGAAAGTATGGTCGAAGGCGGTCCACATTGAACACTGGGTGCAGGCCAAGGAATGGGGGAATGTTGAACTCAAATGCATTATCTCCCACAGCCGTAGTAATGGTGTAAGGACCATATCTGAGTGGTCTGATTTTCCAATAGGCTCTGGTAAGGCGTTCCTTTTGCAAATGCAACTAGACATTGATGCCCACCTGAAAATTGTGTGGCACCCGATGTTGATCATGTCGCTCCTTGTACTTGGCATTTGATTTCTCTAGAATGTCATGGACCTGCTGGCGAATATGTTGGATGTGCTCAATGAAGCTATTTTCCTTATCTGTTTCGGACTGGACATGAACCGAATCTGCATGAGTAGCTGCAAATGGCTTGGCCATATCAATGGGACATAGTGGCTGGAATCCCAAGCCCACCTGCAAAGGGTTGTGGCCAATTGAGTTGTGGAGAGCTCAGTTGTAGCTGTGCTAAACATAGGGGAGGCTCTCGTCCCATGTGTGTGGATGCTTTGAGTTGTACATGCGCAAAATGTGTACGATCATCCAGTTGACAACCTTTGTTTGGCCATCACTTTGAGGATGGAAGGTTGTGGACTTAGTGAGTTTGGTGTCCAGCATTGACTAGAGACTGGACCAAAATGTACTGAGGAACCTGCTATCTCGATCTGAGATGATGGACTATGGGATCCCAAAGTGTACCCAAACTCGTTCAAAGAAGAGTTTAGCAGTGGCTTTTGTTGTGATATTCTTCTTGCAGACTGCCATAATGGCCATCTTTGAGAACCCGTCGACAACCACAAAAACATAGTCATTTCCATTCTCAGTGGAAGGAAGGCCTGACATGTAATCCATAGAGATGGATTCCCAAGGTCAACTAGGGGTAGGCAGTCAGGTATAGAGGCCTTGCTTCTTGATGGTCGGTTTAGCAATGGCACAGGAAGTGCATGATCTGATGTACTTCCCGACATCTTGTCAAAGATTCGGCCAATAGAAACACTTCTATAGTACTGCCACCGTTTTGTCGACCCCGAAATGCCTAGCAGCCCGACTGTAGTGTGCTTCCCAAATCATCTTGGCACATTCGATTGAAGGAACACAAAGGTGACCCAGGTGGCATATTAAGGCATCCTAGAGGTGAAAATCTGGAACATGCTAACCCGTCAAGAGTCTCTGGTATTTGTGGCTGGATTATGGGTCGCTTTTGTAGAGAAGTGACCAATCAGAAGTCTCATGCCCACAAGAGTTGAGCACGGTGGTTAATGCCATGATCGGTGGTCGACTAAGGAAATCTTCAACATTATTGGTGTTGCCCTTTTTATACTTGATATTCAAATGGAACTGTTACAGGTATGTTGACCACTTCTGATGGCGATCATTCTGCAATTTCCCTTGGGTCTGTATGAACTGCAGGGGTCGGTGATCTGTGTGGATGACCGTTTCCTTCCCCAAAATGTAATGCTTCCATTGTCAGCAGGCCTGCACAATGGAATACATCTCTTTGTCATAAGTGGGTACTTTTGAACTGTGTCTGAAAGTGTCTCAATGTGATATGCCACTGGATGCCCGTGTTGAGTAAGGACTGCCCCAATAGCATAGTCAGAGGCATCTGTCTCGACCTCAAATGTTTGTTGCAAGTATGGTAATGCGAGCACTGGTGCTGAGTAGAGGCGATCTTTCAACTTTGTGAATGCCTTTTGTTGAGATTTAGACCAAAAGAATTTTGCTTTCGCTCCTCCCTTGGTGACTTGACTCAAGGGCCAAGTGATATGAGAAAATCCCAACACGAACATGCAGTAGAAGTTAGCAAGACCTATAAATTTGCGGAGCTCTGTCAGAGTGGTTGGAGATGGCTAATCCCGAATGACTTGGATCTTGGCTGGATCCACATGCACCCCCTGTTCATCAATAATGTATCCCAGATACTGAACCTGGGTCATGCCAAAAGTGCATTTCTGTAAATGGGCACATAAATTGTGTTGTTGTAGTGTTTGGAGAACCTGTCGGATGTGGTGGAGGTGTTATTCCCAACTCTAGCTGAAGATCAAGATGTCATCCGAGTATACCACTACAAATGAGTTGGTGAATGGCTGCAAGATGTCATCCATTAGCCTCATGAAGGTTGCAGGAGCATTTTTCAATCCGAAAGGCATAACCAACCATTTGAAAAGGCCCTCCTTGGCTTTGAGGGTAGTCTTCCACACATCGAAGGGTTCGATTGGTACTTGGTGGTATCCTGACTTCAAATCAATATTGCTGAAATATTTTCCACCCTTTAGCTGGTCCAGGAGGTCATCAATCTGTGGGATCAGGTACCTATTACTGACAATGATCTTGTTCAGCGCCCGATAGTCAATATAGAGTCTCGAAGTCCCATCCTTCTTCTATACCAGCATGATTGGGCTCCCACAGGGTGATGAATTCAGACAGATGTGACCTTTCTGCAATAGCTCCTAAATCTGCCTCTTGATTTCATCGTTCTCCATAACAGAGTGTCGATAGACTGGTCCATTGGGCAGTGTCACACCTGGGGTCAGATCGATGGAGTGATTGGCCTGACAATGTAGAGGAACCCCTGCGAGGGAGTTGAAGATGTCCTCGTACTCCTCCACGACCTTGTCCATTTGTAGTTGTCATGCAGAGGGGCCTTGTTTGGAGATCGTGGCCACCATCTTCTTCTTTCCTTGAGGGCGTATCATCAGGAAAACAAATTTCTCAGTTTTGGAAATGAGCTTACTGCATTGTTTTGCAGTAACCAAAGAGATGGCGGTAGGTGGTGCTACCTCTGGTATCCTGTACAACTTATTTCCCAAAGTAACAATAACAGCACGGGGCCTTGATTCATACACAACATGTTGCTTCCACAATTATGGTTGTCCTAATAATACATCACAAACTTCAAGGGGAGCAATGTCACACAATACCTCATCCATGAAGGGCTTGATGTTGTATGGAAGGCGACATTGCTGGCTTACGTGAAGATCTCATCCTTGGTGAAGCCACACGATGGTGTACAGTTGTGGATGTGCTGTGGTCGGTAAGCCCAGATGTTTTATGACCTCTACCGAAATGAGGTTCTTTTGGCTCCCGCTGTCGACAATGAACTATAGCAGGGGGCCCTTTACCCACATCTGGGAGTGGAAGAGACACTCCTCCTCCTCTAGATCTTCGGGTTCCTCCTTCTAGATCTTTGTGGTGGAAATGGTGGAGTTGGCCTCTGCATTAATAATCTGCTTCCCTTTGTCATTCCCCTTGTCGGGTTCTGACTTAGAGTCAGAACATGCATCTGATTCTAAAACCTTTAGCTCAGCCACCAGTGACTGCTTGGCCCGACACTCACTTTTGTTGTGAGTGGAGCTCTTATGGAACTCACACCACTTTCCCGTGTCCTTTTTCAACTTCGCGGCATTTTTCTTTACTTGCAGCTTTGGCGGGTTGTCTTGGGCTGCCCCGCCTTGGCTTTGTCCTTTGTTCTACAGTTTGGGGGCACCTTTCCCTTGCTTTGGATTTGCAGATCCAAAGTCTCGCTTCTTCTATTTAAACTTTTGCTCGACCTTGACGGCATATCGGTATGCCATGTCGAGCGAGGAGATGTTCAGGAATTCTATTTATTCCTGGATGTACTTGTGCATGTAGCCGCGGTATTTGAGTACCAAATGCTGCTCCGAATCCTTGATACCCAAATTTGTGCGAAGGGTATGGAAAATATTGGTAAACTCTGGCACGCCTTGGTCCCATCCTTGCCACAACATGGTCCACTTTATGTATTGATCCTCATAGCTTTCGAAAGGGTAGCACTGCTCCTTGATGGCATCCCGGAATGAATTCCAAGTGGGTGCGGTTGAAAATAGTGAGCCTGTACTTTCATTCTTCTGCTCACACTAGGTTTCCCACCAGTCCTTGACGTGTGGGGCTACTTTGAGAAGAGCTAAAATAATCTTTTCGCGACTGGAAAAATCATGAACAAAAAAATAACCCTCTAGCAGATTTAACCATTTATCGATGACATGTGCGTCTGTCTAACACTCGAATATGGGGATTTCAAAATTAACTTGTACCTTAAACAGTGTGGCATTTCCAAAGTAGCTTTTGGAAGCCAATGCGTTGCCCCTAGGTAGCCGCTGAAGGATCTGGGAAAAGTTGTCCATCATCGAATTCCTTTGTCACTCGAGGGCTTCTTCAAACAATATTTTGATAGGATCTCATGCTCCCTCGTCTTTCTTTTCATCTTCCATGGGAGGCCGTCGAGATTTGCGAGGCTGGCATTGCAAAGGTTCGACCAGTTCAAGCCCTAACTCCTTATATCCCGACCTCATTAGGGACATGCAAAGAAAAACAGAGAAAAAAGAAGACTACTCTAATGCTACTGATCCAGATTTAAATAGGAACACAACAAATTACAAAGATAACCATAAAAACAAAGATGCAGCGGAAATAATACTTCATTTCATTAATGTAAAATACTAAAATATGCTTACAATCAGAAATGGAAATAAACAGCTAAGGCGATGGTAGCTTATCTCTGAGAAGAGATGTGGCAGCTACATGCCTCTGAACTGTGTTACAATGAGGCTCGAAGGCCTATTTATTGTTGAGAAACAATGGAAAACCCTAACCATCGAAAACCCTAACCATAGAAGATGAAACGCCAAACTGTGGGCCCTGTTTGGCTAAATTGGTGCATCAACTTCCTGGGGTCGTAACTTTGGCATTCGAGCTTCGTTTGACGCGCACAATATCTCGTTAGAAAGATCTATCCAAGATCTACAACTTTGGGAAGAAAAACATTGAACCATGGACCCATGTTGCTCCCAGGTTTCCCAAAAAACTTTGTTTAGGGCCTCAAAACGGATCCAGAAGTTCAGGACCCGAAAAACTGCTAAAAATAGTAAACTATGCTACAATTAAAGAAACTGAAAAGTTGAAAGAAACAATGGTGGGGGTCCAAGTGGACTTGGCGGGTGGCCACCAATATCCACTTGGATCAGGCAAACCATGGAGATAGTTGCAGAATCATGAAACAACTGCAGAATCGTGTTAATTATGTAGCTATTACAATATTTTAACTTAATAATAAGGCACATAAATAAATATTAAAAAATAAGACATCTGAGTACCTTACCATGTCAAAAATATATAGTTTACTATTTATTTGAGTTGATAGCAATGATAAAAAGAGGAAAAATGGATGGAAATGGTGTCAAAAACAAAACAATCATGAGACTCTACATTCCCCCATGCTGAGGTCTTTGCATGTCCTCATGCAAAACACAAAACTGATGTCTCCTGTTTAATTACTGCATTTCTTTTGAGACCTCTGCAAGTACATCCAACTTCATCTTTTTCCCTTTCTTTCCAACCACTGCCATCCTTGGCTTTTTCATGAGAATCTTGTACTTCAGGTTGATGACTTGTCTTTGTAGAGATTTGTTTCTCTGCTTCAACTTCTTATTTTTCTTATACCACAGACTTAGGTGTAAAAGGAGATTGTCACTCTTAGATATTTGGATTTCACTTTGTGCCTTTAGGGTTTGATTCTCCTTCTAAATGTACCTGTTTAGTGTCTCCAACTCAAAAATTTATTGTTTTAAAACATTTATTACTGGAGGTTCTTGTGGTTTACTAAATTGGACTTCTTCTTGATTTGAAGTTGATGTTTTTGCCACATCTCTTTTCTCCACGGACTCAATATAATCATAAATCTCATGTTGTACATGATCAATTTCAGGTGTTCTTCAGCCTAGACTCTGAGGAGGTGTGATGAAAGTTGGCGGAGAAACCCTTGAATCTTCCTCTGCTTCTAAGTCGATATGCTCCATACTTTTTGAAGGTTGTTCTTTTGTTGTTGGATTGAGTCTGGTATTTTTTCTTAATCTTGTCACATGAAGCATTTTAATTTTTTCTTTCTTTCTTTCTATCTTAGCCTTCATTGTTTTGGGTGTGCTCTCTGTCTTTTGGCTCGCTTTCTTTCTTCTAACATCTTTCTTGTTTATATTCTCTAAAAATTCTGCAAGAGGAATGTCATCGTCTCATGGCTCGTGTGACTTTTGTTGTCCTTATTCTATTGTTTCTTCAATTTTTCTTTTTCTCCCTCTCTTGGCTTTGCCGTTGCTCGACTGTTCTTGGGTATCTCCCTTAAAATGATTCCTCACTAAAACGCTTTCCCAATTATCACCCATATTTTTAAAATGAAATTCAACAAGGATTTTAACAAGACCATGGTGATACATGGTGTTCTCTATAAACTGAATTTTCCTTTGAACATTCCCTGACATCTTTCTTGGACTATTAAGTAAGAAATATGGAAGATTTATTTCATTATCCTCAATAAAATTTATCAGCAGTCGAACATGATAGAAAAACATGCAACCAAACCTCCCTTTGCAAGCAACAAAATTTTGAATTGTCAGAAGAAAATTTCTCCACTTACTTTTCAATGGTGTGCTTGGAATTTCCTTCTTGAAAATGGTGGTGTCCATGCTAGGGTTCTTCAAAAAAACCTTCTAGACCTCCTTCTCAATACCTCTGTTTTAAAACCATTTTTCTCCAATTCGAAGCAATCCAGTAGCTTTGGAAACAAAGGATTATGTCACTGTAAATTTTATGTCCCCTATCTCGACTTCCACCTCATAAAAGGCTCTAGTGAAGGATTCGGTTAATTCTTTGTGGAAACCGTCAAATTTATCCACAAAATCCAGCCACTACGCTTTCTGCAATAATTATCTTGTCTGTGGATATCCTTCTAAAAATTTTCTTCCTGCTGGTTCTGTTCTGACTATAACTCCCATGTGCTGAAAATAGCAACAAGAAATGCTATAAATAGCATCGCTATAAATAGAATTTTAGGTACCAGTGTTGGAAATAGCAAGAAGGAATGATAAAATAGAAATGATAAAAATAACATTGCTATAAATAACATTTCAAGATAGATTCCAATTTTAGTTAGTCCTTGAACTAAAATTGAGAATTAAAATTCGAATTTGATCTTAGCAGCTGTTTGAAAAATAATTAATTAATTCATCTTGAGTTAATTAGTTGGATGAAATCAAACATGAAGTCTATGTGAAGACATGCAAAAGTTATCCCTTTGATTGAGTAAGTTATCCCTTAATTAAGGAGATCAGGATGAGCTGTACTTTGAGTTGTAATTAATTAGCTCAGTTAACTAAGTTAAGTCCAGTTAGATTAGTTCCAATAGTTTGTGGAGCTGAATTGTGAGTTCAGTTAGTTAATGCTTGCATGCATGTAACTAGTGTTCTCCAGATAACTGAATATTCTCTCATGAATAACTCATGCATGTCAGTTCAATCAGAGACCCAGTTGAGATCAGAGGAAGGGACAGTGTACTATCAGTTGGAGGAATTTTCCTATATAGGAAACTCATCCATGTAGAAGGAATTATCTCCTTCAGGATTGCACAGTTATTTCTGAGTTTGGTGAGTTGTGTGAGAGGTGAATTCACACAGGTGGCAGCCAGAGGACCCAGGAGAAACTGTGCAAGGAAATAAGAGGCTTGGAGGACTGAGGGAAGGCATATGTTGTGTCTAGTTAGTCTATGAGCAACATTGAGGGATTGTACTGAGAGCTGGATAGCTTGTGAGCTAAAGCTTTGTGTAATCTGGATATATTTCCTCTTGTATGATAATACATATGGTGAGGTTTTTAGTCGAGGCTTTCCCCAGAGTATTATTCTGTGTTCATGTGTGATTGACTTCTCATTCTCTGTTATATGTGCTCTATTTGATCTTTCTCAAAATCGATTAAGCTTCTGCAAGTTTGTTTGTAGAAGTAGACCAAGTATTTTGCTTTAGTATATTGCATTATTAGGTGATCTACAGTGAGAATTTCTACACCATGGTTGAGAAGCTTTGTCTTAAGACTATTTGTTTGATAGGGTATGAGGGTTTCAAAGGGTTTTAGTGTAATGAGGACAAGAGTGTGAATGATGGGAGTGTAAGTGGTAAGGGTATGAAGAAGTGCGACAAAATATAACCGTTGAGAGCATGAATGAGAATGATTTGGGCAATCGGATCAATAAAATTGGGATGTGGGTTGGAGAGTAGGTATAATGACGAGGAGTGGATAGAGGATTAGATCCGATTTGACACGATACTATCAACTCTTAGTAATAATGATTTTAAATTTGGTAGTACGATGTCTATATAATTCATACATTTAATATTTTTTATCCCTTATTATCAAATTAAAGAATTGCATACCTTTGAATTATTTCTTTCTAACCTTTGGTTGTTGTCCTTTGTATTGTCTTCAGGTGCTTTGCAGTGGAGGGAGTCAATCACTCTTTCAATTATTCCATTAGGAATTCTATCAAATTGGTTGCAGAAACCCAATAATTCTGTAGCTATTTTATTTTTTTGAAAAGAAAAGAGTGGGATATAAAGAAAATGGGTTTGGAATAGATGTGAAGAAAATTTAAGGTGTCAGAAATTGATTTTCACCTTAGATTTTCTATATAAACATTCCAACCATTGTTAGTTTTCAAGTTTATACATTTTTTATTTTATATATATATATATATATATATATATATATATATATATATATATATATATATATATATATATATATCTTATTTTAAAAAGAAAAGGACTTTTGGAGATCAAGTTGGGAAGAAGGAAAATCCTCCTTTACGAACTTTAAGTCAGTATTATTTTGCGAATATTTGATAAATTCTTCCTTGGTCAATGGCTTATGATAGATTCTTAGTCGATGACCATTCACGAGAAAAGTGATCCTTTCTTCATCAATAGTTCTGATCCTAATTGCACCGTTGTCAAAAACTGTTTCAATCTCATAAGGCCCAAGCCCATGAGTTTGAAATTTCCCTTCGAAATATTTGAACTTTGAATCAAACAGTAATGCCCAATCTCCTAGCTGGAATTTTCTCTCTTTGATATATTTGCCATGTCGTCTAGATCTTTGTTGTTGAACTAGATTGGTTCTTTGGATTGTATCTTCTCTTATCTCATCAAGTTCATTCAAGTGCTCCATTCTTTGTTTTTGTGCCTCTGAAAGATCAAGACCCAATTTGACTATTGTGTTGAAAGTTTTGACTTGAAACTCAATAGGAAACAAGACTTGTTTTCTATAGACAAGCTCATAAGGAGTATGTCTTGTAGTATTTATCCATGTGGTACAGTATGCCCATAAAGCTTCTGGAAGCTTTTCTGCCCAATCTCTTCTATGCAAAAACATAATTTTGGTGAGAATTGCTTCAATGACTTTATTCGTGGACTCCACCTGTCCATTTGCTTCAAGATGATATGGAGTAGAATTTCGATGTTTGATTTTGTATTCCTCCATTATATTTTGTATCAACTTGGATGTGAATTGAGTACCTTGATCTGTTACAATTTCTCTTGGAACACCAAAACGAGTAAAGATATCCTCAAAAATAAATGAAACTACAACATTTTTAGTAGCAGAAAGAAGTGCTTTAGCTTCTACCCATTTTGTAACATAATCAGTGCAAACAAGAATGTACCTTTTTTGTCTTGAAGGTGGATTGATTGGACCAACAAAATCCAGAGCCCATTTTTCAAAAGGCTCAATAAGTACCTAAGGTTGTAGAGGCATCTCATCAGAAGGAACAGGTTTCCCCATCCTTTGACAACTATCACATCTCTTAACATACTCTTTGGCATCCTTAAAAAGGGAAGGCCAATAGTATCCTAAGAGAAGGACTTTGTAAGAAGTTCTTTTGTCAGTGAAGTGTCCTCCACATGGCTCATCATGACAAGCTTTCAATATCTCTGGTACTTCATCTTCTCTAACACACCTTCGGATGATCAGATTTGGACCTGTTTTATACAATTCTTCATTTATCCATGAATAAGATGCACTAATTTGAATTACCTTCCTTTTTTCTCGAGGAGACAAGTATGATGGTAATTTTCTTGTAGCCAAATAGTTAGCAATATCTGCAAACCATGGAGATTTAGTAGATACTGAGAAAATATATTTATCAGGAAAATTATCTTCTATAGGTATGTCATTGTTATCATTTTGAATCCTTGATAAAAAGTCAACAACTGTATTTTGTTTTCCAAGTCGATCCAAAATAGTAATGTTAAACTCTTGCAACAACAATAACCATCTAGTGATTCTTCCATTAGTGATTGATTTATTCATTAAGTATCTAATTGCAGAATGATCAGTATGTACAAAAGTTTCATAGCCAGTAATATAATGTCTAAATTTATTGATGGCATGAACAACAGCTAAAAACTCCTTCTCTGTGATAGTATAATTTAACTCTACAGGAGTCAAATTTTTACTGGTGTAATAAATGGCATATGGAGTTAAGTCTTTTTGTCCTAGTACAACTCCTAAAGTTGTGTCTAAAGCATCAGTCGAAATGTGAAAAGGTAATTTCCAATTTGGTCCTCTAAGAATGGGTGCTTCAGATATTTTCTCTTTTAATGACTCAAAGGCCTTTTGGCAATCAAAATTCCAATTGAATTCATAGTCTTTTGTGAGTAGTTTGAAAAGTGGAGATGCAATTTTTGTAAAGTTTTCTATAAATCTTCTATAATAACCAATGAAACCAAGAAAAATTCTAACATCTCGTTGACAAGTTGGAATTGATAATTTAGAAATAAATTATACTTTAGATGTGTCCACTCTAATTCCATTTCCTGAAATATGGTGTCCTAAAAAAATTCCCTCAGTAAACATCAAAAAACATTTTTCACCACTTAATGAGAGATTTGCATCTTTACATCTAGTGAGATTTTTTTTCCAAAATTTTAAGAGCTTCTTCAAAAGAATTTCCATAAACTGTAAAATCGTCCATATACACTTCCACACAATCATGAATTAGATAAGAAAAAATGCCTATTACTTCTCTTTGGAATGTTGCAGGTGTATTAAATAATCCAAAAGGAAGTACTCGATAAGCATAAGTTCCCCATGGGCAGGTAAAGGTGGTTTTATCTTGGTCTTCTTGGGCTAAATTTGGTTATACCCACTAAAACATCTAAAAATGAAAAATATTTCTTTCTTGCCAATGTATCTAAAACTTGATCTATGAAAGGGAGTGGAAAGTGATCCTTTAAAGTAGCTTTCTTCAATTCCCTATAGTCAATTCACACTCTCCATTTTCCATTCTTTTTAGGAACAATTACTTTAAAGTGTGAGACCCACTGACTGTGTGATATTGGATAGATGATATTGACATTCAACGATTTTTGTAATTATTCCTTAAAAATCTCCCTTAGATTTGGATTCATTCTTCTTTGAGGTTGTCAAACTGGTTTGGCATTTTCTTCAATGTAGATATGATGTTCACAAGTATTAGGATCAATTCCCTTCATGTCAGTATATTCCCATGCATAAGCAGATGAATGTTCTTATATCATATTTATTAATTCTCTCTTTTGAAATTATTC
This sequence comes from Pinus tabuliformis, assembly GCA_031772625.1. NCBI lineage: Eukaryota > Viridiplantae > Streptophyta > Pinopsida > Pinales > Pinaceae > Pinus > Pinus tabuliformis. The sequence goes on from CM062815.1 coordinate 842,263,509, forward strand.
CAAATTATTGTTGATATTCAAAGTTTTTCGTGAAAATATTTCAATTGTAAAAGTGCCAAATTTTTCCATAGAGTGCAAGAATAGTTGACGAGATGATAAATATTCAATACTGCATTTCTCTTGAAAACTCTGACTAGATTCACAATATGATGAAGATTCATTAGTTTCCATTAAATTTAAAATTTTATCTTCTTCATCTATTTGTGAAGTAGGAACGATTGGTCTTATATCAAAGTCATCATCTACCCATTCTTCATTTTCAACCTCTACTTTGTTTTTGCTGGTGGATACAGTGTGAATTTCTTTGTTGTGCTCCCATAAAAAATGAACATATCACCAAATCTACAACTTATGAAAGCATCAACTGTAGCTAGCCATGGTCTTCCTAGAATCAATGGATGTCCTCCTAAGTTATTCTTGGGTGTTAAAATCATAAAATAAATCGGGTATTCCCAAGAATCTAAGGATACAAATATGTCTTCTAATACACCATCAGGTTTGATTACAGATCTATATGCCAATTGTAATAGTGTAGGTGTATATTGAAGATTAGAAAGTTTTAATTGATTCATAGTTTGTTTACTCATGATATTTATGGTTGCTCCTAGACCAACCATTGTATTTTGGGTCTCTACACCATTGATATGTGTTTTCACAATGGGACTTCCTAGATTAAGATATTTTTGAATCGTTTTTTTACCCATAATGATATTTGAAATTTTTCCAACAAGTTGAATTCTTTTAATTTCTTTTCTCTTTCTTCTAGGTCTTTTTATGCTCAAGTCCCTACTTTTTTTTGCGAAAATTGGTATTTCTTTAATGGCTTGAAGAAAAGGAATTTTTATGCAAACATTCTTCAGTTCATCTAACATGTCGTAATCAGCTAATAAAATTTATTTTTCTACCCCTTCATCAACTTTTAATCTTTCAAGGAAAGGAAGTTTTGAAACAGATACTGGAGGTTGTTCCATAATAGGAGTTGAGTTATTTGAATGTGTTGGAGTAACTTGTTTTTGAGTTTCTTCTTTTTCATTAAGAGAATTTTCTTCTTCAGGGATTTTTTCTTTTTCACTTTCTTGAATAACAACTAAGAGGGACTTCTTTTATAATATTATACCAGATCTAAGTTGAACATTATTTAGATCTAGTGGAGTTATCATGTAGGTTTGAAAATTTTGTCCTTCTGTATTGTAAACAGGTTGTGAATTTTTATTATTATTTGGACTTGGAAGTGGTTGGGGTGGAAATTGATTTGGTATTTGAGGAAATGGTAATGAAATTTGTGGATTCACATTGTCAGGTTGAGTTTGTTGAACAGGCTGAGGATAATATTGTGGAGAAAAACTAGGATATGATTGTTGAAATTATGGATATTGAGGATATTAAGGGAAATTTCCATAAGGATTTTTCCATCCTTGTGACCAACGTTGTGGCCAAGATTTCCAAGGCATTGGGGCAGTCCAATTACTTTGCAAATATTGTGCAAATGGTTTAGTATTAAAACCTTGAGCTGTATTTGGTTGTGGATTCTGCCAAGGTATTTTATCAATAAAATAGAGAGGATCTACCTGATTTGGTACTCCTTCTTCTTGATAAACAACTTTAAGACCTAGTATTAAGGGACATTATTTTGTATCATGATTTTCCGCACAAATAACACTAGTTTCTACACTTTTTAAATCAAGAGGACATTCTCTCAATGCATGTTTCTTTTTGCACTTAGGGCAAAAAATGGATAATGCAACATTTTCAGCTTTTTTCTTGTTTTGTATTTTAAGGCTGTCAATTTGTTCACTAAGACTCCCTAAAATATATGTTTTAAAACTATTAAGCAAACTTCCTAATTTTGCTCTACTTACTGTCCCAGTTGCAGATTTATTAATCCTTAATAAAAGAAAATCTCTTGGATTTTTCCTGGTTCATGAAGTTGCGATAATGAAATTATGGAAATAACGAAAACGAAATGAACCAAGCTAAAAATAAAAGAAAGAACCTCGACTGTATGCAAGGGCCCTCCACAAAACAACATGTTTTAAGACTTTAATTCAACAACTAACTGTGCATGAGATTGACGAGAATACTTCTTCAATTAAAAAGAATAGAGTTATGAAACTTCAAACTGTCAATTAAAGGTTAAATATGCATCCTAGATTTCTATTTATAGAGTTATATATATAGAATTCATGCTCAACAGATTGAGACTTTTATGCCTTAAAAACTTAAAACAATCCTAATCTGAATTCTAATCTTATAATGGATAAATAACGTTTCTCGACGATTTGCTATTTGGAAAGAAAATTAGAGAGTCGTGATCTATTTGAACTCACACTACTCTGTTTATCCGCGTATTGACTTGCTTCTTTGACTGCGCCACTATGTGATTTCCTTGATGATTTGGCTTGGGCGAATAGGAGGAGATCAATCCCTATCTGGCCATGTGCTTCTTTGCTTAGCTGGCGTACTGGAATCCTTCAGACCATGGAGATAGTTGCAGAATCGTGAAATAGCTGCAGAATCATGTTAATTTTGTAGCTATTATAATCTTTTAACTTAATAATAAGGCACATTAATAAATATGAAAAATAATACATCTAAGTACCTTACCATGTCAAAATATATAGTTTATTGTCTATTTGAGTTTATAGCAATGATAAAAAGAGGAAAAATGGATGGAAATGGTGTAAAAAACAAAACAAACATGAGACTCTACACTAAGTTAATACAAGAGTCACGTGGTGGCATGTAACTATTTATTCGTATGCATAAATTGTGTGCATACAGTTTTTAGTTTATTCAGTTAAAATGATATGTATGAAGATGGAATCATTACAACATAACTATTTAACACCTCACAATAGCTCAACCTCACACGCACCAGTTCCATAACTTTCTTTCAACTATCGCTTTGATACCAAATCCAGAACATATATTCAAAAACAATTAATCTCATTAAAGAAAAATATAACTAAATTTAATTAGAAACCAATTACAATCTATGGAAAATTTAGGCCTAACTAATTCCTAAAAACACAGGTAAGAGAAACCTAAGTCCTCTAAAACTAATTCCAAAATATTCAATTTTAATTTCTAATTCCAAAATATTCAATTTTAATTTCTAATTGTATTTCTATAGATTATTCTTAACCCAAAAAAACATTACCTTTTTATAATATCATTTTTTTTTCACTTAAACATATTTTTATTAGTATTTATTTACATCGGATGGAAAAACAAGTCCTTTGCAAAAATGAATTTTACTTAGATTTTTCCAAAATGACTTTTTCGTCTTTGTTTTTGGATTTAAATACGCAAAAACATTCCAATATCTGATATCATTCTTATTTTTTCCTTGGTTGTTCACTGATATCATTCTTATTTTTTTCCTTGGTTGTTCATTGAGTGAAAACTCCAAAAAAAACAAAATCACGCAAAGCAAGGTTAAGGCATATTCAAGGGGGAATTTAAAGAAGAGATCATGAAGACTAGTGAAAATAATAGTAGAGTTTGAAGCCATTTTATGGCAGACGATGAGCTCAAAGACCACATCAAACTCACTCAGCCAAAAAGTGCTCTGTAGGATCTTTCCAATGGAATGCAAAAGTTTGAAAATGGCCTCCTAGATAGTGAGATAGAGTCAGTCAAAGTTGGTCACCACAAGTCAAAGCATTGCACGACTGAAAGGTGTTTGGGTGAGCCTTTGGCACGTCACCAAGTTGGATTAAGTACCAAAATCATTGGTAAGGCTCATGGAACCTATACGCGAAGCTCCGGGAAGATGTGGCTGACACATTAGCATTGGGAAGCAGTTCTATTGGCCACAGGTGGAACCTACGTGGAGGAAGTACCTCGGCAGAAGCATTTAGAAGCCCAATTCTATGTGACCGAGAGAGAAGGATCGAGATGATGCCATTTCGACGGACATAACTTGGATGGTTCACCTTGGAGATTTCAATAATGACGCAAGAGTTGTAGCATCAGGATGGAACACAACAAGTGAAGCCCACCCGACTATGATAGCCTAAATGTTTACCTCGACAAATTAAAGTTAACATCCAAAGCAAAACGTCAAGCTATTAGCACCTAGATATAGAATTTGTAATCCAGCCAATGGTAAAATTGAGTAGGAGGCCCACTCCAACAATTAAGCCCACGTAGGTTGAGCCCAGAAGGAAAATCTAGAAGAAAAATAAAGGGGTAGCGCAAGAGAGGGGAGTTGTCCCAGAGGATTTTGGCAAAATAACAAAGAAAAAGGACGGTTATGTCAAAAGCGAATTAACAAAGGAAAAGGTTGCAAAACAAACCTCGAAGGACCCTTTCTCTCTCCTCCAATAGAAGACAGGTGGTGGCTCATGATTGGCCCATACAACAAAGGACTATGATGTTAGCACTAGCCAAAAGGAGGTGGATACGTGGTATGAAAATATGGCATTTTTGGTCACCCAAGTGGCCCTTTTCCAAATGTCAAGTGTCACCACTCAAAGGTTGACACATGGTAGGAGTGACACCATGGCGATGTTATCCCAGAGGAATCATTCTATAGAATTCAATTGCCAATGATGCTAGGTTGTAGAGTGTGAGGACATGGTGGAAGTGGAGAAAGCGACAACCAATAAATAGAGGGTCAGGAAAGCCTTATCGACTAGCTTATCCTAGTGGGTGGAGCCCGAAATATTAGCAATATAACGCAAAGGGGATGCACCAGGTTAAAGGAGGCTCCATATTTAGTGCCAAGCACAGGTTCTAGTGGAGAATTTGAGACTAGGAGCATGACAACAATAAGGGACTGAACCCCGAAATCCCATGACCTTTAAAGAATTGCAATTAAATAGAAAATCCAAAATCAGGAAGCTCTAACCTTTGAGGTTGGATTTTGCTAACTTTGCGTAGAGGTGTGACCAACAGTGTAGAACAATTAACATAATAAAAGGGCCCGCACAGAGCTAAAAATGGCCAAGCGCGAAATACTTAGGTTGTGGTTGCGGAGATTGGTTCTTTGGCAGAAAATAGATAAAGGCTAAGCAAAAGGGGTCCACCTCTGCAATGAAAGGAAACATCTAACATACGATGAAATAGTGGGCGAATCACCACATTAGGGGAATTTTGAGGTCTAAAATGGGCTCCTAAGGAAATTATAAAATAATAGTGGAAATAATAAAATAAGATTAGATTACATCATCAAATTTTAGAGGGAAAAAAGGAAAAAATATTTTTTCAACTTATCTCCTTATGGGTTTACTCAAACTTTGAGTCGAAACACTCGTTGGATGAAAATTTTGATTCTTCATCCAATGAGTATCCATGCTACATAATTTTGATGGAACCTCCTACATGAAAAATGAGAAATAGATGAAAAACGTGATTGTAATCACGTTTTTTCATGTATTTATGATTTTTCGTGTAGTAGGGTCCATCGAAAGTATGCAACATTGGTACTCCTTGGATGAGCAATTAAGTTTTTCATCCAACGAGTATTCCCGCTCAAAATTGAGTAAAACCTTAGGGAGATAATTTGAAAATATGAGTTGAAAAAGTAGTTTTATTATTTTATTATTTTTATTTTTTTACTCCAAAAATGATGAATCATCCCCCATGGTTGACATCATCATCTTGAACCCTATTTGTTCTTATAAATTTTATTTTGGTTGTACATTTTTCTTAGGAGGCTCATTTTAGACCTCAAAATTTGCCTAATGTCAACTCTAAGACTGCCAGGTCTCGGAAGAGACTTTGGGGGGTAAACTAGCATAGCGGATAAGCAAACGCTATCCCCCACAAAGTCAAAGTCAGCAAGCGGAAATATTCGATCAACGAACAATATTGATTCTCGGGGTGTCAGGCCTCACTCCCAACATTGTCCATTCACCATGTCGGAGTAGGGGGGGATGCACCTTCTACCAATGTGCCAACACAACAACAATGTCAGCAAGTGAGCATGATTTTTGCAGAGCCGAGGGCCTCCCCGCTCCACTTATCGTGCAACCTCGTGGCTCCACATGTCCTTACCAAACTTCTCCAAACTTTCTCCCATCCACACATCATGCCACCATACTCCTTATTATTTTTCTTGAGCATCACCTTATCATGCTCAGATGGTACACTTACCAATGAAATTCAGCTGAGACAAGGCAGGATCATTCTTATAATCATCTACTCTACCCCTACCTTTCTCATGAAAGAAGTCGCTTAAAATGGACCTGTGAAAGGACTTGAAGATGAAGGCTTGTTGAGGATGGCGCAGTTAAGGTCAATAGTGGCTGAGGGGAGGCATCACTACTCACTAGAACTGCACCATGCGCTATGAGGAGGGGCTCTTCAGGGTCCAGTGTAGTGGGCAAGTGCAAGAACCAATGTGATGAGTTTGTTGACTAAAAATGTGTCATATGCTAGGCTCAAGGGAGTAGGAGACTGTGATAGTGCAGTTGAGCTTCACAATAACTAAGGGAGGTCCTGAATAAGGACTAGAACTCCAACATGTGCTCAGGAGGAAGGGCAAGACTCAGTATTGGTACAGTGAGAGACTCTAATGGACAAGGGTTGATGGCTTGTTGACTAGAACTGCGACATGCATTATGACTGAGAGGAAGAATCTGGGAAGAGTTAATTTTTCTTGAGCAGTGGCTAACTGTCCAATAGAAATGCAACCTACACCAAGGAAGGCAAGCAAAGTAAGTATTGGGTACGGTTAGGGGTTGAAGTTAGTAGTGGGAGCAGGACTAGGTGTTGCAACTGCGCCATGCGCTATACTTAAGAGGGAGGATTACGGGCTAGCACAACTTTCTTCTCCAGTGGCTGTCTATCCACTAGAAATTTTCCTTTCACCTTATGCTAGAAAGATTTGTTTATCTAGTGGTTTAATTTCTACTAGAAACACACCCTGCACTGAGGAAGGCTCATTGGAAGAGGAGATTGCGCAGTTGGCTAAGGTAAGCAAGAGAATGAGAGGTCTCTTTGCATTGAAGGTGTTCACTACATTGTAATGGGAAGAAGGCCGTGTGGCATAGTTTCCTTTTTGATAGGATTGTTAGAAATTCTCCATGTTCTATATAAGGTAAAATTGCTCAGATATCAGTGTAGTGAGTCAGTGCATGCAACAAGGGTTAGGTGACTCTTCTTTGAAGCTCCTCAACTTGCAATCAAAGGAGATGACATCAAGAGAGACTTAGTGTGCAAGTATGGGAGGTGATATTTCATCAATGAGGTTCATAGATGGGTTATTCTCATTACCTCACAAAGGATTGATGCTTTCATAACTTGCACTGGGTGGGAGGACCAAGAAGAGCTCTAAAATGGCTAAGTGTGGGACCAATAGAGTAAGAGAGGGAAGAGCATCCAAACGAGACTCAAACATGGATCACACAAAAAAATGCCATATATACAAGCTAGGGAAATGCATAGGACTCATGAACAACAATCACACCATGAAATGACAACAAAGCGACACTTGTTTCTAAGTGTGATAGTTGAAATGCCACGTTGCGACACTTAGAACACACGTTGTGATACAAGGGTCGACTGCGACCATAAAGTGAACTAAGTTATAGGAATGTGTATAGCACATATTCTTATGATATATAGGACAATCTAATTTAGGAGAGCATGTTAGAGTTGCCTATAGTGACGTGCAAGGTTTCGACACATACAAAAGTGAACATAGTTATAAGTGACACTTGTGATAGTAAGAAAACGTGAAGCGACACTTGCAAAAGCTAAATAAAGTGAAAGAAAAACATGCCAAAATGAAGATAACATGAAAAACCCACTTATTAAAGTAAAATAAAGAAAAAATGATAGTCGTGAAAGACAAAGTGAAACTTGAGAAACCAAAGGTGTGCCAAAGTGCTAGTTGAGAAAACTAACTAGAATGATGAGATGATTGCAACCCAAAGTGAGAGTGAGACTATCAATATAGAGTACATACTAACTGCCAACATAGTGGACAACTGGAAAGATGTTTACTCAACGTCAACAATGTCTTTTTTATTCAACTATTGGGAAGCAAGCGGAGTGGAGGCCGGGTCAAGTTGTGCTCAACAATTTTATTTTCTTGTTTTTCTTGACTTCGTTGCAGCAGCGAATCGAATTGAGAATCTATTTCGTACTCAACAGCTGGCAACCAAATCTTGACGTCATGTCGTGAGAGAATCTTGATATTCTCAAAATCAACCAACAACTTAGTAACATATAAAATTTATTTTATTATCCTAACATTTTTTTACTATAATCTTAAAAATAATCAATTAAACTACTATTTAGCTTTGTTACACGGGAACATTCCCAAGAGTTAGGAAACCCGTTCCAATGGTTCCCGCGCTTCTGAGAGCTTTGGAACTATATGGGAACGTTCCCTTTTCAGCAGGAGCTGCAATGGGAGCTTGGGAAAGTTCTGGGAGCTTTGAAGATTATTTTTTTTGGAGTTCGAGGTGTTGAACTACCAACAAAACATGAGCCTAAGTTGAAACCTTCGCACGAAGAAAGGCCAAAGACATCCTTAACACCGATATTCTTAATTGAGATATTGGAGCAATCTCTTGATGGGTTAAGGAAGCATGTGGCACCTCGATGTAAGGGCGATATCTGGGATGTCATGTTTATGTATATATATCGCACAAGATTGTGTGTGCATATTGTATGTGGCAGTCAATGTTTAAACATTAGAGTTTATTTACTTTTTCTCTTAAGAATAACTGGAGAAACATATGTAAAATTGTTCCTTTGTATTTTTAAGCCAAATTGTTTCAAAGACTCGACACGTTTCATAATGAACTTACATTTTAATATTTTATATATATATAAGGGAAACACTGAGGGAGAGAGACACCTAAAGAATATATTTATATATAAGAAAGATTATATATTTATTATTTATATATTTAAATTGATTTTAATATTTTAATATTTTAATTCAATATTAATTTTGATAAAATATATATATATATATATATATATATATATATATATATTTAATTATTTTATTATATAATATTACTGCTCCTTATCAGCCGTTTCCTGAAAATTTTGGGGAAACCTCTAGTTGTTCCCGACACCCATACCCAAATTCCCAATGTTCCAGAAACTCATGCAACATAGCTATTTAGTGATAACTTTTAAAACTAATTTGACCTGTTCTCTCTCTCTCTCTCTCTCTATATATATATATATATATATATATTAATCTTGAAAATTTATATTAAAAATGTTAAAAGTTATTTTTCATATTGATTTCACTTTGATATAATAATTTTCACAGTGATAATATAAAAAAATTCAATAATATTATTATTTTAACTTTTCCCTGAATTATTTAGTTCAACTTTTTTTTTAATATCAATAATACAAATTGAAATTAAACAAAGCATTAAATTAAAAATTAAAAAAAAAAATAATAATAATTTTAAAATAGATTATTATATAAAGATATTAAAAAAAAATTACTATTTATACAACTATATAAATTAAATTTATGTAAATACTAATTTATAATAAGCATCAAAACACTTCATAATACATTTGATATGGTTAAAATTAAAAAAATATAGAACTAAATTATCACTTTAATTTAAATTATTATTATTATTAACTATAAAAGAATTAAAACATGGAACAAGATTCTTATCCATATATATTTACCTCCATTTTATTTTGGAGATTCTTAATATGTAAATAGAGTTTATTACAATACCATGAACCAATACCATGGCTTATCAATACCACATGTCCAAAAAACCACTCACTTCATATGACAATTTTTTTAGTTAATCAATTTTATTAAAAGAGAAAAACAGGCATAATTACTTTGAGTTAAATATCAACCTTTGATTTATGTATACTACTAAGAACATTTGGTTAAATCCCTTCCATCCAGATAAAAAATATTGATAATTAAATAAAATCATGAAAACTCAACTCCAAAACAAACATGCATGTTTTGTTTGTTCTTATATTTTCTCCAAACCTAGTTAGCAAGTTCCATGTTTTTCAATGTTTACATTTCATTTCATATTTTGCATTGATACTTTTATTTATTTATTTTTTACATTATAGTATCTATATTTATCTAAAAATGATGGAAAAGTAGACTTGTTATTAAATAGTGCAACCATATAAATTAAACGATTAGTCTAACTAATAGATGAAATGGCTATTTCTCGATCATTTTTCCTGGTCAATTTTCTCCAAAATCATGTACATATTTTTAAAAAACATAAGTTTAAGTTGTTTAATATACAAACATCAAGTTCCTTAGGGGGTTTTCAGGGTGTTGAATCCATTTATGCATTCAAAAGTATATTTTACATAACTAGAAATCATAATCTCGCAACAAATTGTATTGTCAGATTGCGATCAAGAAAGTTATTTCATCTATTAGTTAGACTATGCCTAAATTAAATGTTTGGAAAATGTTGATAGGCATCAATCCATAATAAACATTGAAACACTTACTTCAGCATACATCTTAAGTTGCTAAAATAAACAATTTTTTTTATAATAATTAACTAAATTTACAATATTCTTTAAAAATGATCTGTCGTTATCAACACAAGGCGGGTAAAACAATGAGTGCCTATGACTCGCCTGCTTCTCGGGCCTACAAGTTCGATTGCTACTAGATTGGGTTGTCAGCTCCTGTGTTTTGTGATTTTCTCCTTCCTTTCGTCCTCACAGTTTCCGTTGATTCACTGAATGTTCTGCTCAAGTCTTTATTGGTCAAACGACCAATCATGGCTGAGCCAATGCATGAATCAAGCCTCTCGATGGAGATTGTTTCCTTCAACTCCCTTGTGGCCTTTGACCCTAAGTTTCAGAGATCTGCATCATCTTTCTTTGTGAAAAAGCTTGATGAAATCCCGAATATCGAGATCAAGACTCCTCAAGCATGGATTTGAGCCCCGTAGTTGGAAGATCAGGGTCTTATTAGTCAATTATGGGTCTTAGGCCCTCCGCTCATTCAATTAAGACATGGATTGATAAGAACTGGAAACCCCTCATCAAGGGATAAGTGGTGTCCTCCTTTTGTTATAAGGGTTTCTACACCTTTTACTTTGAGAACAAATTAGATCAAGATCTAATATTTAGGAGTGGTCCTTATTTCATGGGAGCCTAGGGTCTTTATCTGGATCATTGGAATCCTAACTTCAACCCAAACTGCAATATCCCCATGACTATCCCAGTCTAGATAAAGCATTTTAGAAAAGTTTGCAACAAGAAATGCTTGTTGAGAATGCAACAAGATGATGGACCTTAGTGGAAAGGAGTCGCCTTCACTAAGTGGTCCCACAGGCAAGTTTTGGCGCAAAGTCTATTTTTAGACATATAGATCATGGTCTATGAGTTGCAGGATGCTGTTTATGGATGATTGGTCATGTTGGGAAAAATAGATGGACTTCTATTTTTGGATCACAGCAGGAGTGATCAGAGTCTATTTTTAGACTGCTAGTCAAAAATAGAAAAGTCAAATATTATTGTCTCATAATTATATTTAGACTATAAACTTTATCTTATCCTCTTGGAGCACTTTAGTTTGAGCTACAGATGTGGCACATGCAACTGTCAGAAGGAAATACGCTTTCTTTATGAGTCAGTTGAGCTATTGCATGTAGGACATTAGTTAGAACTCATGTGGTTGAGTTCTGTGGAGTTGGATGAGCAGTTAATGGAGTTGTGTTCAGTTTGACTTAGTTGAACTAGTTGTATTTAGTCTAACTGACCAATAGACTAAGTGATGAGTTGTGTGAATTAGTTATTAATTAATTCACTAATTATTAACTCATAATGCAACTGAAGAATACATCAATTAACTTAGTGCATGTATAGTTTAGTGGAGACAGGTGTTAGAGGTTGAGATTTCTATCAGTTGTGACTATAGTTGTGCATGAGACTTTGCACAATCAAAGGATTGAGTATGCCCATGAGAATTGCATATGCCCAGTGATATAGCCTGTGCTCACGTGATTTCCAGTGTGAGTGATTTGCACAAGGTAAATAGAACTTGGAACGAGTTTGGATTCATTCCTTCTCTTGCAAGATTGTGCAGTGGAGGCAGGGAAAGCAGCGGGGGAGATTTGGAGATGAGATCTGAGCTGGATTGTGTGTAACAGGTGGAGATAGTACTGAGTACTTGTGAGGAGTATTGTACTATGTATTTTTACATGTTCTCAATCATTATAATATACAGATAGTGTGGGGTTTTCAGCTGTATGCTTTCCCCGGGTTACATATTGTGTTAATGTGTGCATGCGATTGATGTTTCATTGTTTTTGATGCTGCTAAATTGATGATCAACGTAGAGGAGGTTATGTATTTTGCATGTATTCTGCAATAGTATATAATTGGGATAATCTCTGTGAATATGTGTCATATTATTCAAAATTTCTACATGGTATGAGAGCTAGATGATTTGTAGAAAAATTTCTACATGGTATCAGAGTGAGCTGATTTGTAGAAGAAGTTCTACATGATATCAGTGTTGTATTGATCATCAGATCTATTATTCAGAAAGTGTTTACATTTTATTTCTTCAGGCAGAGTCTGTGATCGGGCCAGGTAGCCTCTGGATTCATCCTTCTTTTGGAAGGTGAGATATCCGGTGAATTCCCATACAGTCAATCTCTGTACGAGAAATACTTTGTTCTCACGAATTTTAGATCAGAAGCGGTTGAGTTTTTTTGAGCTGGTAGAATTCGAATTTGCAGCAGTGTTTTCTTGGTGTCAAAGTTGAAATGTATTTCAACGGATTGCAATTGGAGTATGCCCTTGAGGGCAGCTCGAACTATATTGCATGGAAGGACAGGATGGAGGCAGTGTTAGATGATAATGGGTTGAAGGAGTTCATAGATGCGGATGTCCCAAAACCTACTGATGCTACTCAAGTCGGGGATTGGCAAAAGAAGACAACAAAGTGTCGAAGGATTCTATTGGAGGGCGTGAGGGATCACATTGTGTCCAGCCTCCATGGAAAGGCTTCTCCATATTTGATTTGGAAAACGTTGACATAATTATTCCAAAGAAAGAGTGACCAGAGGAAGTTGGCGCTCAAGGATAAACTCAGAAACATTAGGTGTGAGAATGGAGATAGTATGCCCCAGTATCTCACGAAGTTCACCCAATGCCGGGCTGAGCTGGGAAGTGTGGGGGTAACTATTGAGGATGAGGATATGGTGAGTCTAGCACTCCTTGGCCTTCCTAAGAGTTGGCATAGCTACCAGGACTCGGTGAATGGAAGGGAGAAATTACCAAGATGGGAGAGACTTTGGTCGGATCTTGTGCAAGAGGAGATTAGACGGGGCACCAGAGACAGTTCTTCATATATGCATGATAAGGAGAACTGTGCCTTAGCGAGTAAGGCGAAGAAGGGGAAGGGGAAGGTTTCTCTTTCCGAATCCAGTTCTTCCAATGATGGGAAGAAGGTTGACAAGTCGAAGGTGAGATGCTTTCGTTGTCACGAGTTGGGCCATTATGCTACTAATTTCCCAAAGAAGAAGTCCAAGAAGGGATCTGGGGAAGGATCTGAAGGTGAGGCACTTGCTTCACAATTTGAGTTGGATTTCACACTCTTTTCATGGATGGTTTCATCCATGATGGGAAGTGGTTGGTTTCTTGACAGTGGAGCTTCTTTCCACATGACCGGTGACAAAAGTTTGTTCAGTACTTTGGAGGAGAAAGATCTCCAGATACTAATAGGGATGGGTAATGATGAGAAGTATAGTGTCTCAGGTGTAGGCATGGTTATTTTTCAAAGGGAGCATGGAGCTCACCTTACCTTGACCGATGTCAAGTATGTACCAGGAATGAAGAGAAACTTGGTGTTGATCGCGATGCTGTAAGATAGAGGCTATGATGTAGTCTTCAGTAAGGGAAAGGTTTTCCTTAGATACATCATCACTAGACAGGTGAAGCAGATTGGTTCATGGGTCAAGAACCTGTATGCTCTTGAGGTTCAAGATGCATGTAAAGCCTTGAGCAGCGAGGCAACTGATGGAGACTTGGTGGTTGATAGGGAGCGTATATTACCTCTCGACATGCAGAGCCAGAAGAAGTCTCGGACAATTGTGGAGGAGCCACGATTGGTGCAGCAGCTTCAGGAGGTTGTGGAGCAGCCACAACAAGGGAAACTGAGTGGAGATCGAGTAGAGACATCTACTCATGCAGAGACCTCCAGTAGGGGGAAACTTCGAGCCAGGTGGGCAGAGGGATCACATGCAACCATACCTCTAGGTAGGAGGTGGGGTGATGTGGATTGATCGTCCCAAGGAGGAGGGGCAAGATCCTTGAGGTGCCCAACCTCTTGGATGAGACCTTGCTACGCGAGCCCCGATGTGGATTAGTAGGAACTGACTGATTGGGTAGAGACAGATGCAGATGGAGCGGCAGAGAGAGCGACAGTGCAGGGAATCCCAGGACAGCACATAGCATGCAGGCCGCATCAATGCGAGAGGCACAAGTGTTTTGCATAGTGCTAGGTGGCACAGAGAGGTGTGCAATGGTGCGAGATGCATGGAGATGTTGCAGTAGCGCAGATGTCAGAGAGGGAGCACTTGTCAGCAGCAGGTAGAGCTTCAGCATCAGAGTATGTTCCTAGCCCAATAGAGTGGTCAGTTGGGAGTGTTTTTGTTCCAAGTGTTGTTGGAGCAAGTGGACCGGGAAGATGTGTTGCATGCAAAACATTCCAGAGTTACAGGATCGGGTTTGAGAGGAAGCCTTTCTTGTTGAGAGGGAGTGTTGAAAAGTGTGCAACAAGAAATGCTTGTTGAGAATGCAACAAGATGATGGAGCTTAGTGGAAAGGAGTCGCCTTCACTAAGTGGTCCCGCAAGAAAGTTTTGGCGCAAAGTCTATTTTTAGACATATGGATCATGGTCTATGAGTTGCACGATGTTGTTTATGGATGATTGGTCATGTTGGGAAAAATAGATGGACTTCTATTTTTGGATCACAGCAAGAGTGATCAGAGTCTATTTTTAGATTGCTAGTCAAAAATAGAAAAGTCAAATATTATTGTCTCATAATAATATTTAGACTATAAACTTTATCTTATCCTCTTGGAGCACTTTAGTTTGAGCTACAGATGTGGCACATGCAACTGTCAGAAGGAAATACGCTTTCTTTATGAGTCAGTTGAGCTATTGCATGTAGGACATCAGTCAGAACTCATTTGGTTGAGTTCTGTGGAGTTGGATGAGCAGTTAATGGAGTTGTGTTCAGTTTGACTTAGTTGAACTAGTTGTATTTAGTCTAACTGGCCAATAGACTAAGTGATGAGTTGTGTGAATTAGTTATTAATTAATTCACTAATTATTAACTCATAATGCAACTGAAGAATACATCAGTTAAATTAGTGCATGTGTAGTTTAGTGGAGACAGGTGTTAGAGGTTGAGATTGCTATCAGTTGTGACTATAGTTGTGCATGAGACTTTGCACAATCAAAGGATTGAGTATGCCCATGAGAATTGCATATGCCCAGTGATATAGCCTGTGCTCACGTGATTTCCAGTGTGAGTTATTTTCACAAGGCAAAAGGATGCCCCAAATCACAAGTAGACCAAGAGCAACAGGGAGATCATAATGAGAAATGACAATAAGTGAAAAGAAGAAGAGGAAATAACCACCACCAGAATCAACTTACCCAAAATATTTTTTCATAGCCCTTGGTTGATTTTCCATGTAAATAAAATAAAACCAAGGTCATGGGACACATATTACAAGCTAAATGTTAGGAAAAACAAGTGATGGGTATCACTTGTGATTAATTAGTGGCTATTGGAAAATGCATTGGCAAAGGAAAAGAGACATTAATTGACATTTATTTATGAAAATAAAGGAAAATAGGAGAAAATGGAGTTGAAGGGTCAAAAATTTGCATGAGGAAGAAATTGAAGAGAAAATAGATGAAAATAAAGAAAGTAGAGGCCTTAATGATAATGTAACAACCCTGGTCAAAATTCCATGTAATAAAATTAATAAAGGCAAAATAATAACCAAGGTCATGGGACACGTATTCCAAGCTAAATGGTGGGAAAAACATCCTAGTGGGTGTTCATTTGGTTTATTATGGCTAAAGGAAATTGGCAAAGGCTTTGGAAAGGCAAGAGGCATTAATTGGTATTTTATTTATGAAAATAATGGAAATTAGGAGAAAAAGAAGGTGAAAGGTCACACATGGCATGTGAGGAGGAAAATGAAGGAAAATAATGGAAAATTGAAGAAAATGGAGGCCTCATAAATAAAAAGTCTTTTGAGTATCAGTTGGTGTCTTTTTTCAGGTTACCTTTTGTTAGTTCAGTTTTGGTGCTCTCGCTCTATTCTATCTCTCTCACACACTCTTAGACACCTAAAGAATTCTTAGAGCACTCTAACATTGGGTCAAGGTAATAAAAGGAAGGAAAAAGAAGGTAAAGGGAAGAAAAGTTCAAGCAAGGAAGAGCATAATTCGAATTTAAACAAGAACGCAACAAATTACAGATATAACCATAAATACAGAGATGTAGCAGAAATAACACTATCTTTCATTAATATCAAATAAGGAAATATGCTTACAAACATAATGGAAATGAGAATAGCTCGGGCGATGGTAGCTTATCTCTGAGAAGAGATGTGGCAGCTACATGCCTCTGAAATGAGTTATAATGAGGCTTAAGGGCCTTTTTATTATTGAACAATAAGTTAAAACCCCAAACAGCCAAAACCCTAACCCGAGGAGATGTAACACCAAGAATTTATGGGCCCCGTTGGGGTTAGTTGGGTAGCCAACTTCCCGGGGTTGTAAATTAGTCATATTATCTCTGTTTGATGCACCTGATACCTCGTTGGAAAGATCTCTCTAAGGAATACAACTAAAAATGTGATTTCAGTGAACTATCCTGGAGGAATATTTCCAAAAAAACATCGTTTAGGGCCTCAAAACGGCTCTGAAAGTCCAGGACTCGAAAAACTGCCAAAAATAGTAAATTGTGATACAATTAAGGAAACTAAAAAACTGAAAGAAACAATGGTGGGGGTCCACATGGAATAGGTGGATGGCCACCAATATCCACCTGGATCATTCCTCCCCCCTTAGGAAACAATGTTCTCCATTGCGTTGAGTTCCTCCATGAGATGAGGAAACTTCTGTTGAACTTGGTTACTAGTGAGCCATTTTCCTTGGTGCAGGAGTTGGTTAGCTTTGACAACTCGATACAGTTGGATCTTCTACTGGTGATTGTTCTTGATCTGCATGTCCATGATCCAATGAGTTGCAGCTTGTTCCATGCAGCCTGGATTTAACTTTGTTGGTGTGAGTTGTTCTGCAATGTTGGATGTGTCTAGTAATGGTGGAAACTATGGCTGAAGGTGATCCACATTGAACACTGGGTGCAAGCAAAGGAATGGGGGAATTTTGATCTCAAAATCATTATCTCCCACATCCTTGGTGATGGTGTATGGCCCATACTGAAGCGGGTGAATCTTACAATGGGGCCCAGTGAGGCACTCCTTCTGCAAATGTAGCCAAACTTTGTCGCCCACCTAGAACTTGTGTGGCACCTGATGCTGATCATGCCATTGATTGTGCTTAGCATTGGCTTTGTCCAATATTTCATGGACTTGTTGGCGGATGTGTTGAATGTGCTTAATGAAGCTATTTTCCTTGTCGTCTTCGAGCTGGACATGAGCCGAATATCCTTGAGTCACTGCAAATGGTATGGCCACATCAATGGGACAAAGTGGCTGGAATCCCAAGCCCACCTGAAAAGGGTTATGGCCAATTGAACTGTGGAGAGCCCGGTTGTAGCTCTGTTGGAAATAGGGGAGGCTCTCATCCCATTTGCATGGATGCTTTCAGTTGTACATGTGCAGAATGTGTACGATCATCTTTTTGACGACCTCTGTCTGGCCATAAGTTTGGAGATGGAAAGTTGTGGACTTAGTGAGCTTGGTGTCCAGCATCAACCAGAGACTGTACCAAAATGTATTGAGGAACCTGCTATCCCGATCTGTGATGACAGACTGTGGGATCCCAAAGTGTATCCACACTCGTTCAAAGAAGAGTTTAGCAGTGGCTCCTACTGTGATACTCTTCTTGCAAGCCGCCTTAATGGCCATCTTCGAGAATCTGTCAACGACCACAAAAGCACAGCCATTTCCATGCTTAGTACAAGGAACGCCTGACATGTAATCCATGGAGATGGATTCCCAAGGTCGACTAGGGGTATGCAGCGGAGTATAGAGACTTTGCTTCTTGATGGTCAGTTTGGCAATGACGTAGGTAGTGCAGGATCTTATGTACTTCCCGACATCCTGTCGAATATTCGGCCAGTAGAAATACTTCTGTAGTGCTGCCACCATTTTCTCGACCACGGAATGACCAGTGGCCCGATTGTAGTGCGCTTCCCAAATCATATTTGCACGCTCGCTTGAAGGAACACAAAGGTATCCCAGGTGGCATAACAGAGCATCCTGGAGATGAAAATATGGAACTTTCTGACCCTCCAAGAGCATATGGTACGTGTGGCTGAATTTTGGGTCGCTTTTGTAGAGAAGTGGCCAATCAGAAGTCTCATGCCCACAAGAGTTGAGCATGGTGGTTAACTCCATGATCGGTGGTCAATTGCAGTAGTCTGAAACATTATTTGTGCTTCCCTTCTTGTACTTGATATTCAAATGGAATTGTTGCACATATGTGTACCACTTCTGATGACAATCATTTTGCAACTTCCCTTGCATCTGTATGAACTACAGGGGTAGGTGGTTTGTGTGGATGACCGTTTCCTTCCCCAAAATGTAATGATTCCATTGTCGGAAGGTCTGCACAGTGGAATACATCTCTTTGTCATAAATGGGATACTTACAGATTATGTCTGAAAGTGTCTCACTGTGATATGCCACTGGATGCCCCCATTGAGTAAGGACTACCCCAATAGCATAGTCAAAGACATCAGTTTCGATCGCCAATGGTTGTTGCAAGTC
Source organism: Pinus tabuliformis (assembly GCA_031772625.1). Taxonomy (NCBI): domain Eukaryota; kingdom Viridiplantae; phylum Streptophyta; class Pinopsida; order Pinales; family Pinaceae; genus Pinus; species Pinus tabuliformis. The sequence goes on from CM062815.1 coordinate 842,282,445, forward strand.
TAGTAATGTGAACATTGGTGTAGAGTAGAGGTGATGTTTCAACTCTGCAAATGCCTTCTGTTGAGATTCATACCAAAATAATTTTTCTTTCACTCCTCCTTTGGTGACTTGACTCAATGGCCAAGTGATATGACATAACCCCAAAAAGAACCTATGGTAAAAGTTGGAAAGACCCAGAAAGATGCAGAGCTCTGTCAGAGTGGTTGGGGCTGGCTAATATTGAATGACTTGGATCTTGGATGGATCCACATGAACCCCCGTTCATCAATAATGTATCCCAGATACTGAACCTGGGTCATGCCAAAAGTGCATTTCTCCAAATTGGCACATAGCTTGTGTTGTTGCAGTGTTTGGAGAACCTGTCGGATGTGGTGGAGGTGCTCTTCCCAACTCTAGCTAAAGATCAGGATGTCATCCAAGTATACCACTACAAATGAGTTGGTGAATGGCTGCAAGAGTCATCCATCAACCTCATGAAGGTTACAGAAGCATTCATCAACCCGAAAGGCATAACCAACCATTTTAAAAGCCCCTTCTTGGATTTGAAGGTAGTCTTCCACACATGAGAGGTTTCGATTGATACCTGGTGATATCTGGACTTCAAGTCGACCTTGCTGAAATATTTTGCCCCCTTGAGTTGGTCCCAAAAGTCATCAATCCATGGGATCGTTCCGAACAATGATCTTATTCAACGCCCAATAGTCAATACAGAGTCTCCAAGTCCCATCCTTCTTCTGTACCAACATGATCGGGCTCCCACAAGGTGATGAACTCGGTCGAATGTGACCTTTCTGCAACAGCTCCTGAATTTGCCTCTTGATTTCATCGTTCTCCAGAACGAAGCACCGATAGATTGGTCCATTTGGTAGCGGCGCACCTGGGGTCAGATCGATGGAGTGCTTGACCTGACAGTGCAGAGGCACCCCTGTGGGGAGGTTAAGATGTCCTTGTACTCCTCCACGACCTTGTCCCTCTGTCATTGTCATGCGGAGGGGCCCTGTCTGGAGGTTGTGGCCACCGTCTTCTTCTTTCCTTGAGGGTGTATCATTAAGAAAACAAATTTCCCAGTTTTTGTAATGAACTTACTGCATTGTTCTGTAGTAACCAGAGAGATGGCGGTAGGCAGTGCTACCTCTGGTATCTTGTACAACTTATTTCCCAATGTAACAATAACAGCACAAGGCCTTGATTCATACACATCATGTTGCTTCCACAAGTATGGTTGGCATAATAATACATCACAAACATCAAGGGGAGAAACATCACATAATACCTCATCCGTGAAGGGCTTGATGATGTATGGAAGGTCGCATTATTGGCTCACGCGCAAATCTCATCCTTGGTGAAGCTACCCGATGGTGTACAGTTGTGGGTGTGTTGTGGTCAGTAAGCCTAGCCTCTTCATGGCCTTTGCTGCAATGAGGTTCTTTTGGCTCCTGCTGTTGACAATGAACTATAGTGGGGAACCCTTTACCCACATGTAAGAGTGGAAGAGACACTCCTCCTCCTCTAGGTCTTCAGGTTCCTCTTTCTGGACCTTTGTAGTGGCGATGGTGGCATTGGGATCTGCATCAATAATATGATTCCCTTTGTCATTCCCCTTGTCGAGTTTGGAGTTAGAGTTGGAACATGCATCTGATTCTAAAGCCTTCAGCTCGGCCACCAGTGATTGCATGGCCTGACACTCACTTGTGTTGTGGGTGGAGCTCTTATGGAACACACACCACTTTCCAGTGTCCTTATTTAGCTTCTCAGTGTTTTCCTTTGCTTGTGGCCTTGGCAGATTATCCTGGGTCGTCCCGCCTTGGCTTTGTCCTTTGTTCTTCAGTTTGGGGGTGTTAAACAAACATGGGAAGCAATAGAATATGAAGGATAAAACATGAGAATACATTTTATTAACAAGAGATATACATTTATAGTACATAGTTTGACCGTTGGGTTTCACATCCCAAGGTCTCTTGGACTTCTTTTTGTCTATTCAGCTTCCACACTAACCCATTGAGGATTAGGTATCCAACATTCCCCCCATTAATCCGAAGGGTTATGTATGATTCCAAGAAGAGAGCTGTAATATAAAATGTGTAAAAAATGCATGGCAACACTACGCTAAATGTGCTCTCTGAAATGTTGGTATAAAGGGCGGTGGTTTAAGGATGACCACCAACTCTGGAATGCTTAGTGCAGTTCCTGGAACTCTTCCAAAACTGGCAAGAAGCTGAAGTCTTCTACTAGAGGAAGTTCTCCTATTGTTTTGAAGAGGGAAACCTTCAACCATGAAAGGGAGGTCTCACCTCGCATAAAAGGGAGAACTTCAACCTAAAAAGGGAAGTCTCAACCTGTGATGGTTTAAGGATGACCAACAACTCTGGAATGCTTAATGCAATTCCTGGAACTCTTCCAAATCTGGCAAGAAGATGAAGTCTTCTACTAGAGGAAGTGTTCTCAATTTTGTTCCTGGAATTCTTCTGAAACTGGCAAGAAGCTGAAGTCTTCTGCTAGAGGAAGTGTCCCAGATTACCAACTAAAGGCATGCTTAGGGGCATCTTTGTCTCTGGCTACAACTCTGAAACTGGTGTGGCAGGTTGTGGCTCAGGCTCGCTTGATGTGGCTTTGAAGCTCGTAGATGACCATAATTTCCCCCCCTGTCAGATACAAGGTGAGATGATGGAGAAAACTCAACTGCAAGACTGATTAATACTCTCGAACAAGCTATGACATGTGATTGGAATATATTCTTGGTTGTTGATGCCCATTGCCAAGAAGCGATCCATCCAAGATGAATCTTTGTTCTTGCAGGATGTTTGTTTCTAAAGCATCTGTGTGAAGAATGGGTGGTTTTATGACAATGCTTACATGGATGAAGATCAAAACATTGATCTTTCAAATGGCCAACTCGGTCACAATGTTGGCATTTTACAATCTATTGTTGTTGTTGTTGTTGTGGAAGAGGGGCAAAATCTGGAACAGCTGGAGGTGAACTGTCATGAAGAACAGGTGGAGATGAATCATCCTCAAGAAATCCAACAGTTTGAAATTGAATTGGCTTGGAGTAGTCTGGAATATGAAAGGACAAGTCCTTGTCATATCCAAGACCGGTTCTGTGCTTGTTGTGGACAAGCTATTCCCAAGGTCTGATGATGGGCTTGGGAAGTGCAGACTGAGTTTCTGCATCTGCATGTACAACTGCTGCTTTATGGGAGTCTGTTTCAATCTTCTGAACAGAAACAGGTTCAGAATGATGACTCCCCTATTTTAATTCTTCTTACTGTAGCTGAGTTTCAAGCTGCAAAAATTCTATCTTCTCTTGTGCATTTTGTAGACAAATTCTAATGTCAACCAGAGAGGATTTGTTGATTTTTATTGTGTCATTAGTAGTAGACTGTATCAGAATTTTCAAAAACTATAATACTTCATAAGATTTTCCCATTTTCTCTAGCTCAAGAGTGCCAAGAAAAATGCAGAATAATGACAACAATTTTAAGCACTTGAATTCTCTAGAAAGAAATATGTAGACACTTACAGTAGGGTCGATATAAAACAATCTTGTCCCCTTTGAAATAATTCCCTTCCTCCTTAATTTAATGGCTTCATATTTTGAGTATTTGAAGGAAATTGAGAGCACTTCAAGTTAGCACACACTGGAATTTATACATGTGTTTGTCCTTTACTGTATTGCGATGCCGAAAACAACAAGAAAAACACTCATAAATCTGAATTGTTGTTGCAAACAAATAGCAGACAATCTGGTGCATATAATGGTGCATATAACACTGATATCACCCCAAAAATTAAAGAAACCTTCTCATTAGAACCTGTTGAGAAAAACAAATTTGTTTGTTGCACATAAATTTATGCCCAAACTGCACAACAGGAACAAGTAAATTGAACAAGCAGCAACTTTAAATTGAATTGGATCTTTCAAATACTCCTTCACTTTCTCGGCTAGTGGAAAAGAATAGTCAAGTTCAATAGCGACTGCTAATACATTCTTGTAACCATTGATGATAGCATGTGGAACAACTCCAATTGTGGGATTACAGATCGCCGGAGAAATAGTTGTACATAATCTCATAAACTGCAAATTGCTTGCTGTGGTGTGAAATGATACTCTGTCTTCAAAATACAAATACCAAATATAGCCCAAAACAACCAACGCACAGTATATGGAGCCACACTAAAATTACCAATGTGCATATATAAACCAACTCAATATTGCAATTTACAAGGGTTTCACAGTATAAATTCACCAACCGCTGATATGACTACCAACTAATCACCAATTGCTGATATGACTACCAACTAAAGACACATGACTCACTACTCAATGCACATACCAGAAAACAAACGTCTTGTGGCAATGATATTAAAAGCTCTCAGTCGCTTTGCCTTCAGTATAAGATGAGAAATGCCACTAAAAGTTAGCACAATCCCTGCCCTTAGTCGAGGTGCGGAAATGAGGCCCCTATTCTCAAATCCAATGGTTAGCATTTAAAATGTTAAATGACAACCTCAAACAAAATATGACAACGAGCCATTGAAGTTGTTGGAAGAACTCAACTTTCGAGTGCCTGGACTGAGTATACCTTTTATGCGGGTGACGGATTCGTCTTCGCTAGCAGCTGCTTTGGATACTCTCAAAGATCATCTTTTAGAGGCTTTGGATTATACTGAATTGACTGAAAGATTGAATAAAGGAAAAGGGCACCCCAATCCACATGAGAAATTGCAGTTGTGGGAAAGACTTAAAATTCTAAGTTTCACAAGGACTGTATGTGCGTTGTGGGCTATGACGGTGCACAAGAACTCAGCTCAACATTCTAGGGAGACATTTCTTCATCAATCAAGTGCGAGGGTTTGAAAATCTAGAACCAGTGGATCAGTCCATTGCACTTTGTCAGCAGAAATTTCTTGGTTCTGCTGATTTCCTGCCTCAGTATGGTGTCATTGGTTTGATTGTATGAATGGAAAAAATAGTTGAAAACGTTCTGGAAAGAAAGCATTTAAAGGATCACTCACGCATAGGCCACGAACGTATATCCCACGAGCATATATCCCATGATATGGAGCAGCGATGAAATGAACAGTCCACCTGGCATGCCAGTGATATATCCCATGATATGGACGAAGCACAAGCTATGGGAGGAGCGGTCGTAGTTCTGTCCCACTTACCACGATCCCACGCAGTGTTCATCTTACAAAGGTCGTTCTCCTCATCGTGATTACGCTGGTCCTCAAGCTGCAAATGGGAGCCCACATTACAGAGATCGTTTAAGGCAGAGGCGGGAGTGGCTGCGGCGGGAGTCTCCGTGACTCTTCATCTTTCGGCCATGGCAGAACAAACTGAGAGAGCTTTTCTAAAGCAACCAAAATTCTTTCTCAGTTCCAAAACATCTGGAAGGGGAAACGACCTGGAAAAGGTGGCAACAGGTTTTGGAAGAATGTTGGTCTTGGCTTCAAGGGACCTACATCAACAAGAGGTGTCCATTCACTGGTATTGTTTCAATAATAGGGCATATATTAGATGGAACATGTTACAGTGTGGAAGAAGCATCGCTCTGATAATGCGGGTGATTATGAGTAGAAATGGTCAGAAAATAGGAGCATCGTTCAAATAAACCTGATAGACATAGGTGGCAGCTAATGGCAGACAACGGTTATGGCAGAGAGCCCACAGAGCGCAGGAAAGGATATGGCACAAAATGAGGAATAAAATGCTCGATTATAACAAGTAGATAGGGCATTAATTAATGTTGTCAAGAACGCTGTTGGACGGGCGAAATCTGACGCTCTATAAGGTGGCAATTCTTATCAATTCTGATTACGAGAAAGGCAGAACTGACATGTATATAGAGACCACAATACAAGTGGCTCAAATTGGAGCAGGACCAGTAATCACCCATTCTGATACCATGTTAAACACACATGGGCAGCAATAGAATATGAAGGATAAAACATGAGAATACATTTTATTAACAAGAGATATACATTTATAGTACATAGTTTGACCGTTGGGTTTCACATCCCAAGATCTCTTGGACTTCTTTTTGTCTATTCGGCTTCCACACTAACCCATTGAGTATTAGGTGTCCAATAGGGGGAACCTTTCCCTTGCTTCAGATTCGCAGATCCAAAGTCTCACTTCTTCTGTTTAAACTTCTGCTTGATCTTAGCGGCGTATCGATATGTTGTGCTGAGCGATGAAATGTCCAGGAACTCCATCTCGTCTTGGATGTATCTATGTAGGCAGTCATGGTATTTGAGTACCAAATGTTTCTCAAAATCCTTGATACCCAACTTCATGCGAAGGGTATGAAAAACATTGGTAAAATCTGGCAAATCTTTGTCCTTTCCATGTCGCAGGGTGGTTCACTTTATGTATTTGTCCTCGTAGCTCCCGACAGGGTAGTACTGCTCCTTGATGGCGTCCCGGAATGAATTCCAAGTGAGAGAGACTGAAAACAGTGAGGTCGTACTTTCATCCTTCTGCTCACAATAGGTTTCCCACCAGTCCTTGACGTAGGGGGCGGATTTGAGAAGAGAAAAAGTAATATTTTCTCGGCTGGAAAAATCATGAACAAAAAATATCCATCTAGCAGATTCAACCATTTATTCACGGCATCCACATCTATTTGGCCCTCAAATATGGGAGTGTCAAAGTTTACTTGTACCTCAAAATATGCAGGAAACTCCAAAAAGTCACACTGTTGGTATCCTAAATTGCCCTATTTTCTACCCCATTTCCATCAAAATCAACCTCTGTTTTATCTCAATAAAAGACCCTTCTTTCTTGCACTAGTACAAGATAGTTACCCATTCCTGCACACGCTCATATTTTATATTAAGATTTATTACAACACTTTATTAATCATTTTATATGGATTTCATGCCTATTTACATATTTCTTGTAACTCATATTAATTTCCTAGATTAATCATGGAACTTAGTATTAATTATGAATAAGTATGACTAGTGCAGGTACATTCCTGCACTACCACGAAGACTGTTCGAGATTTCCGAGAAGCCAAATCTTCCACGATGATGGGTCTTGATCCTTGACTCTGAGTTTAGCTGTTGATGAACTGAAGCAGGATAACAGGTGGTGTACAATCAGGAAATATTTTCCAAAGTTAGGTTACGGCCAAGCGAAATTCATGTGTATTATAACTGCTGGCCAAGTTTGTAATTTCGGTTTCTAAGTTTGTTCGGCCAAAAGGCCTGAACAAGAAATGTCTGTAATTAGTGAAAACAGCTAGAGCCGAAAGGATATATAAGATATAGATTATAGGTAGGAGGAGGCTAGTCAGTGAACCATCAATTGTAATTTTGTTTTATGTAATCTAGTTATCGCCTCAGCTCTGGGGCTGGACTGCTCTGTTATGTATATTTGCCGAATCGAGTAATACAAGAGAACTACCATGATTTGCATACACATCATCTAATTTATCTTTGATGTATATTTGAAGTGCTGAGCTTTTTCATTCCTTAGAAGGGGAACAAGCTGGTTGGCTAGGGCCCAGCCAACCCAGCTTGTTTACCCCTCTCGATTTCGTTATTCAGAAAGAAGGTGTGGATATTTCGTTTGTAGCTATGTGATGTTATAGTTTTAATCTTTATCTTTCAAGTTCTAATTTAAAATATATTTTGTAGCTAATGTGTGGAACGGATCCATGGTTTGAGATTTAGCTGTGTTTACTTTGTTTATGAGATATCTTTCTTGCATTTCCTTTATTCTCAATCTCTGTTTTAACTCGTTTTTTATCGGATTGTGCAATGAACTCTTCCTGCACCAGTGCATGTTGTTTCCTACACATTGGTTTAATCATTCGGTTGTAGCGAATAATGACCCACTTCTCTGCATATTATTTCCAGTTATTTCACAAGTGAATGAATCATTAACTTAATAATTGTCTTCAGTATTAAAAGTACATCTTTAGAGGATTTGGAAGAAGTTGCATAAAATTATCATAAACATATTATACTTGCAAAGAACATAAGCATTTTTTAATGGATTACTAAAGTTAGTTAACACATGCAAAACACTTAGACTACTATTTGATTCTTTGAAGTGCTTTTATTTCATGAAGTTTATTTCCTTTGCAAGGTTTAATGAATTGAAGCATTTCCCTTTTCATAGATAATTTACTTCAGAATTTCATTTACAGCTGCAATTCTTTTTCAGCACATCTTTTAGTCCTTTCGAAAGTAATTTGGAAACTGGGTGAAGGAAGCTCTGCCTCGTTACAAGAGCTGGTCTCTTGTCACAAAAACAGAGTGCTCTAAGCCCTTAGGCTTAGAGCACCTTCAGTAAGACATAAGTCTTCAGTAAGGAAGGTCACATATACTTTTGCACAGAGATACCATACCTGCACTAGTGCAAGCAGATTGTAACAGTGTGTTGAGGGCCTTGAAATCGGGTAAACAACAAGGGGGATACCCACCCGGTCCGGAACCTGGTTGGCGGCTCCTTGCCCGTTTGGTATAGCGGGTCCGACTGGGGATAATGGGACCAGTTTCCCAATCTAAGGGGTGTGTGTGTGTGTGTGTAGATTTTGATGATGCTAATCTAGGAGTAATTTTAAGCTAATTTAATTCTAACCTTTAAACTGACGCTATGCTACTGTAATCTAACAAAAACAACACATCTAATCTACGCTAACCCGGGGTAGAATTCTTCCATTATGCGATCTAAAAAGATTTCAAACAATAACTGGTAATAAAGATCATTCAGCTATCATAAGAATAGAAATCAATTAAGATAAACCATTCTGCATAAAAAGTTAGGCAAAACAGTTGTGAACAGCATATCGCATAATAAGTTATTCATATGTCAAGCACAAATAAATGACTCCACCGTACAAAAGTGCCAAATGGTAACCCACACATTCATACATTAACATATAAACAACTCAGTTGTATATCACTCTAAGAATATAAGCAGAAACTCGTCAAGAGATAAAAGTATCATTTATGACTGATTTTTACTCACAAACTTCAAGCAATAACGATTTATCTCTACTTACTTCTAACGTCTACTAAGATTACAGAAGTGCAACATCAGTAGCAGACATTAAAATGCAAACATAAATAAATCTCGATCCATCCATTCATCAAAAACCCCCTCCGAGGGTACAAAAGTGCATGTTCTGAGGACAAGTTTTTTGACAAATTTCTGGACCCTTCTCCAAATGCCATGAGAAGGGTTAAATACTACTAACTAATTAATCTTAATTACACAAATTTAGGAAACGGCTTCAAATGACCACCCTTTTACTAAAACAAATTTATTTCTAAAAATTGAATCTAATTTCTAACCGTTTCTGTATCTGCTCCTTAGTGCTGTAAGCAATGCAACGTTCACCTGGAAAGAGTCGGCTGGTTGTCTTTTCCTTTTGTTCGAGCGATAAAAGTAGAAATAACAAGAGCTGGCACCTCTTTCTAACAAACTAGAAGATATTTTTGAAAATCTTCCTTTGGCTGGGTGTCTTCGCTGCGTGTATACTTAGTATAACCGAGATTTCTTTCAAACTGATTGTGTTGTTGCTATTTCGGTTTCCGGCCGTGCGAATGACTCAATGAGTTTGGGATTTCGTTGCCTGAACAATCTTCTATATTGAATCTTGCTTCTGTTCTTTGTTTTAGGCTTTTCTGGAGCATTCTCCCTCTTTGGCGTTTTTCTTTTTGCTTTACCCAGTCTGAGCTTCAGGATCTTTTGTAAACTTGCTGCTTTTGTGCGCCTTTGACTCTGAGTCTTGGATAGTCTATTTCCATCAGTATCTGTTGAGTGATACTCTGGAATCCGCGGTCCTGCTCCATGCGGTATCCATTTGCGAAGTCATCTCCTCTCTGCTCTCCTAGTATTGGCGCTTTCCCCTTTTCCTTAGATGTTTCCTGCATATAGATTTATATTAGTTGCTGCCTTACAGTTTACGCAAAGGAAAGGAAAATGACGAAAATATTGACATGAAAGCTTTAAGTTCTAATGAATGCATAATCATGACACTCATGATGACTTGACTCTTCGAAAAACACAACACAATCATCCTTGGATACTCGGGCGTACAATCATTAATTTCCCTCAAGGTGCGCGCTCAATTTTGGGTTTATAGACCATGCCAAGGAAATCCTGCGATGAGTGGTTTCTGCGATTCGCATCACAGTATTGAGGATTGCGATGTCGAGAAGTGTCATCGCAGCAATTGATAGTCTCATTCATTGCAGATCGCAAATCGCAAGATCGCAATTTGTAAGATCGCAGATCGCAAGGTCGCAGATCGCATTTTTCGTTCGGTCACGGTGTACTGCTTATGCGACGTTGCGATATGCGACGTCGCATATCGGCCGTCGGCGATTCCTTAGGTTTTCATTTAAGAGCGCCTTCAACATCTGCGATGGGATGAATTTCGCGTCGCTTCTTTGCAGCTTATTCATGCACATAGAAAAACGCTTTACTCTCTCTTTACGATGCGATATAGCTCTAGGGAGTTAAATACAAAATTTTGATAAAAATATTTTTGGTATTTTTGTTAAGGGTCCCCCTTTGCTTGATGTTATTGCTAATACCAAACAAAGAGGGGGGTTGTTTGACCACAACAATGGTGATTCACTATGAAGAACCAGTTATCTCTACTTTTCTATTGACTTTCCACTTTCGAAACAGAAAAATTTTCCTATGTCTAAATTTTGTTATGGACAGATAGAGTAGATTACCCCTTATCCTGTCAACGATACTTTGTCTCAACCTTTTTATATTCCAATTGTCTGCTTCCTCAGGCTTAGTTCTTTCATTCACACCAGACATTACTCGGTCTTTTTAAAAGATAAAATAAGGTCTTCTCTGCGTACTAGCTTTAAAATATGCTCATTTGTCGTAGGTAGAGCCTCCGCTGCCTGCAAGCGTCCATAGCCTCGACAGGGTTACCATGTTATCCAGCAATGATCCTTTTTCCTGCTTGAGGTTATTTACAACATTTCAGAGAAAAATCCTTTTTGACACTTTTTCCTTTTTTATTCTCTAAAGAACAATGTCTTGGTTTGGTGGCCAAATTATGACACAGTCATTCACTTGATTTACACTTTTGCTGAACAAGCTGGCTCGTGATGAGACCCCTTGTCTTTTGATTACAACAATCTTGAGTCATTGCCCTGTTTTGGTAGACATTTTTGGCAAAGTCAGCAAGTTATAATATCTGTGATCATGATAAGCCGGCTCGTGATGAGACCTCTTATTCTTTGAGATATAGTGTTTTCTCAGATTGTTTCTCTGAACGCTGCGATTTCCTTTTAGCAGGGAGGAAGTCATTGTTTTTCCTTAAAAAAGCTCTGGACGACAATAATAGAGTTTTGAAAACAACAGCTTTACAGAGAATATTTATTTTATTGTTGATGATACCTTTCATTGTGCTGATATAAAACAATTTTTTACCAAAGGTTGCTTTCATCAAAGTTTTTTTTTGAGGTTGAAACTAACATCATATTCAGGCTAAAGTTAACTCTATTTGTCAATAATAAAAATCAGATTTTTCGAAAATTTTGCTACTTGTACAAGCGAAATCAAAATCTGATAGAGAATTGGTGTGCTCTTTCATGAATCCTTTTAAATGATCATTTACAACCGGTTTTATTTATAAGAAAGAGAAAAACTAAAATAAAAACTAAAACTATCCTACAAAAATAGAAGAATGATCTTCTATGGAAAATACATTTTAAGAATTTTTCCATTCACAGGCAAAGAATCTCTTCTACCTGCCAAATCCTGCAACACAAACATCGATGGGCCTATGACTTCTACAATCTGAAAAGGACCAAGCCACAACTTCTGAAATTTCGTATGTTTGCCCTTTTCTTCATGAGCCTTATCCCATTTCAAAACTAAATCTCCCATCTGAAAGTTTTTTCTGGTTATTATGCTTGAGTCAAAAGAGGATTTTATTAGCGCTTGGTGGTGAGCATGGGTTTTCTTAGCTTGTTCTCGTCATTCTTCTAGTTTGATTATTTCCATTTGTCTCAATTGTAAGGAGGAAGTAGTTACTTCATCGATGTATTGCACTAAAGACAAAGAGGGAACGACTAGGTGAGTTGGAAGAACCACTTCTTTCCCATAAACTAAATTAAAGGGAGAAGTGCCGATTGAAGCTTTCTTCGTAATTCTATCTGCCCATAAAGCATTTACCAGCGCTTTGTGCCAATTCTTTTGGTTTTGGTCGACTGTTCTTTTAATAATCCTGATTAGGTTCTTGTTTGTTGATTCAACCAATCCATTACCTTGCGGATAGTAGCTGGCAGAATATTTCAGTTTGAACCCTCTTTTAAGTGCAAACTCAGTCATGGTATTTCCAGAAAAGTATGAGGCATTATCAAACATTAAGTCCGTTGGCAATCCAAACCTAGTGATGATAAATTGATCTATGAATTCAATAATGTTTTCAGAATTAACTGTCTTGAGAGGAACTGCTTCTACCCATTTAGTAAAATAATATGTTGCCGTGAGGATATACCTATGCTGCTTAGAAGAATGAGGAACGATCTCACCTATTATATCCAAGCCCCATTGGCTGAATGGTTGTTCGATGTTAACCGGCTGTAGTGGCATGGACGACTTCTTTTGTTTCCCTGCAACAGTCTGGCAGACTTGGCATTTCCTTACGTAATTGTATGAGTCTTTGAACATCGTGGGCCAATAGTATCCTGCACGTAAGATTTTATGTGCAGTAGCATCTCCAACATAGTGTCCACCTGCTGGTCCATCGTGGAGTTCCTGCAAAACCTTTTCGGCTTCAGTTTTCTCAAGACACCTAAGAAGCACAGAATCATAATTCCTTTTAAACAGAACATCATTTACGAGCTGGTATTGTTTAGCTTTCAATCTAAGAACTCTTTTCTTAGTGTGGTCCAGGTGTGATGGAGCATACCCGTTCTTAAGATAATAAATGGTGTCAGCATATAATGATTCTGCGTCGTTTAGGTTTACCTCATACGTATGTACCTCTTCAGATGAGTTCTCAGGAATTTGCGATGCTCCAGCTAACATCTTGCAGAAGCCTTGACCTCTTACGATGTTTGCTGGCTTGATCTCAAGATCGTATTATTGTAAAGCGGTAATCCAATTTGCTCTTTTTTCGCCCACATCCTTCTGTACCAAAAGGTTTCTTACCGCTGGAAACGGTACTACGACTTTGGTATGGGCTTTAAGTAAGAAAGGTCTGAAATATTTGATCGCTTTGAAAACAGCATATGCCTGTTTCTCCACATCTGAATAATTGAGTTCAGCACCTTGTAAGTTCGAGCTAAAGAATGCGATTGGAGCTTCCGCCTTCTCTTGATTTGCTTGAGTCAAAATCGCGGCATAAGATTTCTCTGAGGCAAATGTGTATAAGATAAAAGATTCTGAAAAATTTGGGGTAGCTGAAGATGGAGCGTTAATGATAGCTTGTTTGGTCAGGTTGAATGCTTCGTGCTCATCTTGACCCCATTTCAAATTTGAATTCTTTTTTATCATATTTTGTAAAGGAGAAATGATACGTGAAAAATCCGGGACAAACCTTTTTACAAAATTGATTTTTCCAAGGAAAGATTGCATGGCCTTTTTGTTATGGGGCATGGATATTTCGGAAATTTCTTTGATTCTATCAGGTTCAATGTGAATACCAGATTTTGACACTATGAATCCTAGCAATTTCCCTTCACTTAATGCGAAAAAAGATTTCTTTGGGTTAAGTGAAATCCCATACCTTAAACATCTTTGAAAGATTTGTTTCAAGTCTTTGAGATGGTCGCTTCGCTTCTTGGAGTACACTGTTATATCATCCAGGTAAATCACTACGGATTTATTGACTAAACCTTTAAATGCGATGTCCATGGCTCTCTGAAAGGTAGCGCCGGCATTGATCAGACCAAATGGCATCTTCCAATATGCATATGTGCCCCATTTGGTTCGGAATGTGGTTTTCAACTCATCATCGGGATGTACCAGCACTTGATTGTATCCTGAAAATCCATCCAGGAAAGACATTAATTTTGAGCCTGCTACTGCCTGTAATATTTGCTCCATAGGTGGGAGGGGAGAATTGTCTTTCTGACAGGCTTTGTTGAGATTCCGGAAATCAATACAGATTCTAATATCTCCGTTCTTCTTTCTAACGGGCACCATATTGGATACCCATTTGGAATGTCTAACGGGGAAAATTATTCTGGCTCTCAACAACTTATTTAGCTCAGTCTTTATCTGATTTTCTAAGTTGGGGTGGATTTTTCTAAGCTTCTGCTGGACAGGTTTTTCATTGTTAATCATAGGGATAACGTGTTGAATGATAGAAGTTTCGTATGTCTTCAGCTCATCGTAATTCCAGGAAAAAACTTTTTTGTATTGTCTCAGAAGGCGGATATATGCTAATTTTTCTTCAGGGGCTAGGTCGTGGCCTAGATTAACGTTTTGTGGCTTCTGATCGGTCCCTAGGTTCACTAATTCATAGTTCAGAGTAGAACTGTAGAGTTTAGCATTGGCGGACCTTTTAAACTGGCTTTTCAAATCATATAAGTCTTCTAACTTAACCATCGATTTAGGTATAGCATTATCAGTGCTATTTTGTTGTATTTTGTGATCATGATGGTCTTCGTCAATTATTAGATTTGAGTAGGATCTTTCAGAAGTGAGGAAATTTACAATGTCAGGATCGTCGTTGAATACTCTCCAGTTGGTGATGTTGTCAGGGATGGATGGTCTAAAGATTAATTCTATTGAGAACCTATCTAGACTAAAATCTTCGGAGGGAATAAGTCTAGAAGCTACGTTAGCTAACAGGTCTGCGCTCGCATTTTGGAGTCTTGGGATTAACGAAATATTGAATGCTATGAAATGTGCAGTCAGATCTTGTACTAAAGATTGATAGTGCTTTAAATGACTTGACAGGCAATGTATGGTGTTACGTACCTGTTTGACGACAATCTCAGAATCTCCAAAGACTTGAAGATACTTAACATTCAACCCGATTGCTTTGTATAGGCCTTGCACCAAGGCTTCGTACTCCGTTGTATTGTTTGTGCAATCAAACTCAAGTCTGCATGTAAGCATGATCTTGTTTCCGTCTGGGCTAATCAGAACGCATCCTGCTCCTGCTCCCTCGTTAGATTTAGAGCCATCAAAATATAATTTCCAAAACAAAGATGTATTTACAGAGTTATCTAAAAAATTAAAACACTTTGAATCATCAGTTTGGGAAAAATTTTCAACTTGGGACAAAACTGAATTTTCTAATTAAGGTGATGTGTGAGCATTGAAATTGCCAAGGAAAGAATCTACCGAGTAATTGCCTATGATGCTGCTATTGTATGTTATTGCTTCATTTTCTCCTTCCAATTCTGTCACTATGTACTTTTGGTGCAACTCTCGTTCAAACTTTATTTGATTCGATTTACCGTTGTAGGGTAACCACATGTGCGACCAGTCGGTTGAGAAATATCCATGGAGTTTTTCGGACCAATCCCTGCTAAGAATCAAACCATAGAATTCAGGGATATCAGCTACTAGAATGTCAATAACCTGACACACCTTCGGGTTAGACGACAATCTTATGGTCACTTGATTAAGTTCACCAATCACTTCGACTTGGGATCGATCAAGTTGAACTATGCGCCCTGCGGATTTTTGTGGCTGAACATTCAATTTGGCACATATTGATCTGGGTAAAATATTCGTTGAAGCACCAGAATCAACCAAGCAATTGTGCATGTTTTTATTGAAAATTTCATAAGTGAGAAGAAAAGGAGGAGTATGAGATCTTGATCTTCCTCCAATCAAGGCGATGTCATTTGGATCAATCTTATTGATCGCGTTGGTTGGAGGTCTTCCCATGTTGTGGGAAGCTACAGCTGTAGGTAAAGATGTAGTAGGCACAGCATGTAATTCTTTCATCATTATTTTCTGTTGATGTTTCAATTTGCTCAACTCGTAAAGAGTAATATTAGCCCTAGTCTTTTTCATGTCATCGATAATGTTATACTCCATTTCATCCAACACTATCAGTGTTCTTGATGGAGGTGCTTGATCTGACTGGACTGGGCTAAATTGGGTCGCTTTAGTAGTTGTTTTCTTTGTTGCGACCTTGTCTTTTGTTGCAAGGCTTGCGCCCTTCTGTTTAGGGGTAGTTTGGGGAGGATCAAGCTGATTTTTGCTTCTTGTGCTAACCGGAAATGCTTCTTGATCTTCTTCTTGTGGGAGGATGAAATCCCAAATTCCTTGTAGTTCCACAACTTCTTCATCATCGGTCTGCCCTTCAGTGGTATTCTCTTCTTCTTCTTCTTCTTCTTCAGATTCGACGTTTGAGACAGCATTGGGTGGTTTCACCTCCATGGGAGGATTTCTTTTAAAAGCTCTGTAGGGCTTTTTTGAAGAAGTCTCTGCTACTTGTTTTTTTATGTCAATCATCTCATTGGACATGGCCTTTAACACTTTTTGTAATCCTTCCAAATCGAAAGGATCTTTCGCTTGTTTCTTCTTGGTGTCTTCTTTGAAAGAGATTTTTGTAGATTTGTGTTCTTCTATAGTAGATATCTTTTCTAGGGCTACTACGCATTTTTCTACTGCTAACGCCTCTGTTAAGTTTTCAAATAAGGTCGTCTTGTTTGCCCTATCTACGAAGATAGCCAAGTTTGATGGTAAGGCCATGATATACCATTCACATCTTCCTTCCTCGCTGGGTTGGGAAGCAGCGGGGATTTTGTTGAGGATCTTATTGAACCGTAAATTGAAATCTTTAATGGGTTCTCTAGCCTCAGCTTTAAGATTGGATAGGTCATTGATCAACGTCGCCGTAGATCTGTCATCACCGAACTTGGTAAGGAATTGACTTTGAAAAATGTCCCAACTTGTGATGGACCCGGAAGGTAACGAAAAGTACCATGACCCGGCTGTTCCTTGCATTGTATAGGGAAAAAGCTGGACAACAACATCCTCGTTGGTAACTCCATTGAGATTAACAGAAAGCATGAAATTATTGATATGCTCTTCAGCTAGCATGCATGTTTCTGGATTGAATTTAGGTAGCCATTTCTCAGGATGGGCCGATATTGGGCTCAGGGGTGGAGGCATTAAAACCGCCCCAGGATTGTTCCATGGAGACTGGGCCATTTTTGAGCTGCTAGTTAACGAAAGTGTAGAGGATGATCCCTGATGCTGAGAAGATGAATATATTATGATCTTTGACGATTGAAGAGGAAGGGTTGTGGAAGATGGATGAGTGATTTGGGATGAAGATGTGGGTGGCTGAATTCGCGGTAAGGGAGTTGAAATGGACGAAGTAGATGAAAGAGTCTCACTGTCAGACTCTGGTGGTGTTTTCCTTGCTCTTTTCCTGGTAGGGAGAGGAAGTTCACTTGGTTGTATGCCAAATTTTTCACTCTTCAATCTGGTAAGGGGATGAGCAGGGTTGTACTGCGAAGTCACGCTGCTTTGAGATTTATCAGACCTCTGAGTAAAAATGGAGAATCCCTGGAGTTTACGAATCAAAGTTTGAATTTCAGGGGGCTCAATGATAAGTTGGTCTGATATATTAGGGTATGTAGCAGCGGTGGATACTCGAGCGACTTCAAACTCCGGGTTTAACCGTATTGGAGAAGTCAAGGGAGTTGATGAGGGTGATTTACTCTCAGAATGGTATTTAGATTTTGATTTAGGTGCCATTCATAGTTCAGGCCCTCCTTCTAGTGCCAAATATGTTGAGGGCCCTGAAATCGGGTCAACAACAAGGGGGATACCCACCCGGTCCGGAACCTGGTTGGCGGCTCCTTGCCTGTTTGGTATAGCGGGTCCGACTGGGGATAATGGGACCAGTTTCCCAATCTAAGGGGTGTGTGTGTGTGTGTAGATTTTGATGATTCTAATCTAGGAGTAATTTTAAGCTAATTTAGTTCTAACCTTTAAACTGACGCTATGCTACTGTAATCTAACAAAAAAAACACATCTAATCTACACTAACCCGGGGTAGAATTCTTCCATTATGCGATCTAAAAAGATTTCAAACAATAACTGGTAATAAAGATCATTCAACTATCATAAGAATAGAAATCAATTAAGATAAACCATTCTGCATAAAAAGTTTGGCAAAATAGTTGTGAACAGCATATCGCATAATAAGTTATTCATATGTCAAGCACAAATAAATGACTCCACCATACAAAAGTTCCAAATGGTAACCCACACATTCATACATTAACATATAAACAACTCAGCTGTATATCACTCTAAGAATATAAGCAGAAATTCGTCAAGAGATAAAAGTATCATTTATGACTGATTTTTACTCACAAACTTCAAGCAATAACGATTTATCTCTACTGACTTCTAACGTCTACTAAGAGTACAGAAGTGCAACATCAGTAGAAGACATTAAAATGCAAACATAAATAAATCTCGATCCATCCATTCATCAAAAACCCCCTCCGAGGGTGCAAAAGTGCATGTTCTGAGGATAAGTTTTTTGACAAATTTCCGGACCCTTCTCCAAATGCCATGGGAATGGTTAAATACTACTAACTAATTAATCTTAATTACACAAATTTAGGAAATGGCTTCAAATGACCGCACTTTTACTAAAACAAATTTATTTCTAAAAATTGAATCTAATTTCTAACTGTTTATGTATCTTCTCCTTAGTGTTGTAAACAATGCAACGTTCGCCTGGAAAGAGTCAGTTGGTTGTCTTTTCCTTTTGTTCGAGCAATAAAAGTAGAAATAACAAGAGCTGGCACCTCTTTCTGACAAACTAGAAGATATTTTTGAAAATCTTCCTTTGGCTGGGTGTCTTCGCTGCGTGTATACTTAGTATAACCGAGATTTCTTTCAAACTGATTGTGTTGTTGCTATTTCGATTTCTGGCTGTGCGAATGACTCAATGAGTTTGGGATTTCGTTGCCTGAACAATCTTCTGTATTGAAACTTGCTTCCGTTCTTTGTTCCAAGATTTTCTGGAGCGTTCTCCCTCTTTGTCATTTTTCTTTTTGCTTTACCTAGTCTGAGCTTCAGGATCTTTTGTAAACTTTCTGCTTTTGTGCGCCTTTGACTCTGAGTCTTGGATAGTCTATTTCCATCAGTATCTGTTGAGTGATACTCTGGAATCTGCGGTCCTGCTGCATGCGGTATCCATTTTCGAAGTCATCTCCTCTCTGCTCTCCTAGTATGGGCGCTTTCCCCTTTTCCTTAGATGTTTCCTACATATAGATTTATATTAGTTGCTACCTTACAGTTTACGCAAAGGAAAGGAAAATGACGAAAAGATTGACATGAAATCTTTAAGTTCTAATGAATGCATAATCATGACACTCATGATGACTTGACTCTTCGAAAAACACAACACAATCATCCTTGGATACTCGGGCGTACAATCATTAATTTCCCTCAAGGTGCGCGCTCAATTTTGGGTTTACAGACCATGACGAGGAAATCCTGCGATGAGTGGTTTCTGCGATTCGCATCGCAGTATTGAGGATTGCGATGTTGAGAAGTGTCATCCCAGCAATTGATAGTCTCATTCATCGCAGATCGCAAATCGCAAGATCGCAATTTGTAAGATCGCAGATCGCAAGGTCGCAAATCGCATTTTTCGTTCGGTCACAATGTACTGCTTATGCAACGTTGCGATATGCGACGTCGCATATCGACCGTGGATGATTCCTTAGGTTTTCATTTAAGAGCGCCTTCAACATCTGCGATGCGATGAATTTCGCGTCGCTTCTTTGCAGCTTATTCATGCACATAGAAAAACGCTTTACTCTCTCTTTGCGATGCGATATAGCTCTAGCGAGTTAAATACAAAATTTTGATAAAAATATTTTTGGGATTTTTGTTAAGGGTCCCCCTTTGCTTGATTTTATTGCTAATACCAAACAAAGAGGGGGGTTGTTGGTGACCACAACACAGTGCAAGGACAATTTGTTTGTGTGGAAGGAAGATCAAAAGGAAGACAGAATTCTGCAAGGGCCCACTTGTTAGACTGTTAGCCATCCATCTGAAGATGAACATAGCATTTCATTACAACATTTAAGATTGTTTCCGTTGTGTGGAATTTCTTTACTTGATTTACATGCAAATTGTCTTTTACATTCCATCACTAGAGTTGCTTTGGTATCAATTACCTTTCTGATTGTTTTCTGCCCGATTCTGCAAAGCATTTCCTTTAAGAAGTAGGATTAGAGATAAGAAAATTTCATACCATTTTTGTCATTTCCTGTGCTTCATCTCTAAGTTTACGAAACCCTCGGGTTGACAATTAAGTGTTGAGGAGTTTTCTCAAGCGCAATTCCTACACATAATATTTTGGCGTCGTTGCTGGGGAGTCAATTTGAATTGGTAATAATTTTCCATTTTTTGCAATTATAGGGGTAAGCCTGCTATTATTTTTTCCATGCGGTGTGCTTCTATTGTTTGAGGGAATTTATAGGTGCCGATTTATTTTTTTGAAACTTGTAGTTTTTATTTGAATGTCATTTTGTCATTTTTTGAAATCAATGCCTAAAAGAGGTAGGGGTCTGAAGCCCACTGGGGGCCAAAGAAACAATGACAAATCTGAAACCAAAACTCATATTGGACCTTCTTTTGAAGGAAGAAATTCCAAACAAACTCAGACTCATCACATAGGAACAATCCACCTAGGCCCTAGTAGCAGTGGTTCAAGTGTGACATAGCCCATAAAGGGGAAGAAGGGGATTGTTGAAATCCATAGTCAACCTTCTCAATTTGTTGAGAGTGGTTTGTGTTAGCACCTAAATCTGCCCTAGGCTGAAGGAAGGCAAAAATTAGGGTAACCACAAACCACGCTCAGTCTGGTAGCCAGCCCTACCAGAACAAGAGAGGGCTCTCTTTGGGTCATGCTCAGTGAATGGATAATCACAAACGGTCTGAGATGACTTACAATGAAATATTTACTTTAGGCTAGTAAGTGGATAGGTATTCGGGAAACAATTTTCATGAATGATCGAGCTTCTGGGACGGTATCAGACCAACGATCAGCTAAGAACAGAGAATATAATATGAAGGCACAGATTATTCCGTGAGGCAAGGCAGGCGGAAAGTGTAGCAATTTTAGTTTGAGGTAACGCGGAATGAAAATATTGCTGAAGAAAGTGAAAAGGGCATAGTCACATGAATCCTTTTCAACAAAAGAATAACACTGAACATGAAATTTTCCCACAGGTAGAGCAATAAAATTGAATTCTACCTAATCTCACTCAGAAAATTTCACTGGAAATGAGCATGAATTGAATTATGAAACATAACAAAATACATATGAAAACATAAGAAACACATTTGCTACACTCACAACCACAAGAATCTCATGAAACAGAGTCGCTGCCTTTCATTAATTCTCTGTCAAAAATACACAGTGAAGAAACAGAGTTTCTTTCCCACAGTGTCCCAGAAGTTACAAGCCAACCAACCCTTTTCATATAGCTTGCATACAATATATAGAATGTGTAAGGAAGAGAGAGAACGCCCAAGGGTTGGGTAGTTACTCGAATCATTACAAAATGGAGATGGAGAGCCAACCATCAGCTACAGGTGCAGCGTTACAAACATGACATTTGGCCTTGGTGACCATTTGCCTTCCTTCGCCACTTGGATAGAAGCCCATCTGGAGAGAAAATACTTTAAATGCCACCTTTGGTGCCAAAAAACCAAAGTGTAGATGAGTAGGCCCACTTGAAGAAGTCGCGAACCGAAATTTCGCGAAACAGGAGCAAAATTGGCAATTTTTCCTTTGTGTGTCGCGCCATTTTCTTCGTGCATCGCGCTACTTTGGGGCCTATTTTGGGGAACTTGTAGGTGTCCAAAATGTGCCCAAGTGGGCTTGCTGGAAATCCTGTCCTGTCTAATTTCTAACCCAATTGGAATTTTTGAATTTGGTGCTCATTTTCCCCTCCAAATCTCCATTCTCCCGAGACTGCTTTCTGTGTGTCAAAAAAGTGGCAGAGAGGCCATTTTTTGGGTGTTTTTGACCTCTAGGGGATTCAGATCTTACACAAAATTCTTGCCCGAACACCAATAGTCATAATTTTCCATGATGAATCCAAAACTACAAGCCATTCCTCATTTGGAGCTCTAGAATTTTAGCGTCGCGCCAGTGGCGCAGCGCACAGGGAGAAAATCCCTATTTTTTGCCCAAAAAATTACCATGTGACCAAAAATTCCCCAAATTTCTTGAAATTTGGGCTGGAGGTTCCCTATGGGGTGCTATGCTAAGCCAAAGAAGCCTCATCCAAGATTCTAAGCCAATCTTTCTCTTTTGCCTCCTTTGCCTTTCTTGTTGCTTTTCTCAATTTTGCCTTCAAGTTCCTTATTCGAGCCTGTGCACTCATATTTCGTACTCTGTAACGAAAAGCCATGTGCCTCAGTAAAGCAAGGTCCTGGTCAGCCTTGTCCAGCAGCCTCTCCAAGTGCATGTTGGCTCTCTCGAGATTGGCCTCCCGATCCTCATTGATTTCTTGCTCCAATGATGTGAGCTCAACTCTTCTCCTTCGTGCAGCTTGGCAATGCTCACAAATGTTTTGCAGCTCCCTGATCGCTTGCTGATCCTCTACATGCTTTTTTCTCTACTCCAGGTACTTCATGTTCCACTTGGCCCTATCCAAGTCAAGGGATAAGGCCTCAATCACTGATTGCTGCTCTTGGATGATCTCTCCAAGCTTTGCATTTGTTGGCTCTATGTCTGTCTCATCATCATGAAGGAGAACGAATTCGATCTCTCGTTCACCTAATGGCCCTTCATCCTGCACTGGCTCTTTACCTCTGCCCTGCTCCTATGATGCTGATGTCGGAAGCGAGGCCCCTTCCACCCCGGGTGGAGATAACACTCGCTTTGCTGCTGCAAACAAGGGTCTACTGCCTTTCTGATAGGTGATGTATACTGGCATAGTAGCAGTCTCATGTCACTCATACTGATGAGATGGGCCACCTATCTCATGCTCTGCCTCTGATACTACCTGTGGAGTGCTGAAGAAGTCACGGGAGATGAAGTCCTCCCAAGCAATACCCTGCAATCCCAACTGATGGTCCACCAAAATCCGGATAAGAGCAAAGTGATAAACACTGTTGAGCTGCTGTCGAGGGGTCTTGTGCTGCATGAAATTTTTCATCCTCTCTATGTTCCCGCAAATGAAAAATGGGAGGTTCATCATTCTCACCCTGGTAAAGTGCATGAGAAACCTGATGTGGTAGGCATAAAGGTGAGAAAACCTCCCCTCACAACTGAAGTACTTCATGATCAATTTCATGAGCGGAGCATACTCATCTCTCAAAAATCTGAATGGAAAAACTCTCGTGAGCTGGCTCAAATAGCTCAACTTAATGTAAGGCTCATAATGATGCCTCTCCACCTTCTTCTTCTTATGCCACTGCTCTCCAATGTTTGGTATGCCTGTTGCCACTAATATGGTTTCGGGTGTCAATGTGAAAGTGACCCCAGCCAAGATAGATTGTCCTCCATGTAGGTGAAGTGCAAAAAGACGGGCCAACTCATGATGAACTCTGACATTTGCCACCCTCTGACAAAATTCAAAACATGCTAAGTGCTGGAAACAAGACATAGCAAGAGGGCATGCCTGCAACTCAGTGAGGGTGTTTGGCTCATCTCTAAGATGTCTGCCACTCCGGTGATGTCTCCTGTGGGCCCTTTCTCCTGAAGTTGTGTCACTGTGGGTCTCCTCCTCATATTCTGATGAAACTTCTGATGCCATGACTGCTGTTTTGTAAGTTGAATTTAGGCTGCCCTTTGATTTTAATGAAGCTGGAGGTTTCTTTGACAATCTGCCACCAAGGGGACAATTAAAAAGGGAGCATTAGGATGGGGATAATATAATGGGAATAGGGGTTTATAGGAAAATTTTATTTAGGGATATACAAGGGGTTTTGGGGTATTTTGATAGGGTAGTGTTTGTGTTGTTGGCAAGGTAGGGTTTGGGTTTTTTGAGCAATAGGAGGAAGGGGAAAGGGAGTATTATTTTGGTAGTGTTAGGGTAGTGATTAGGGAAAAATGGCATAGGGGAATGAGTAATAGGGGTAAGGTAGGAAAAACACCTTGGCAGTAATATCACTGTAGCACAAACCCTAGCATCATGGTTTTTCTTGATGTTTTCCTTTGTTTTCTTTATAAAAATTTTTGCATTTGATTTATAATCATAAAGCCATGCTATTCCTTTCAAATTTGATGCAAAAGTGGAGATAGGATGCCTACCTTTCAATTGGATGATCTCCACAAAATATTTTGGGTGAATTGGGTGGTTTTTGGGCGTTTTACCCCTGTGTGCCACGCGCAATGCCCAATGCGCCGCGCAAGTGGTGATTTTACACAGTGGATGGGCTCTGTGTGCGCCGCGCTCCTGTCTATGTGCACCGCGCGCTCTGAGATCACCCAAAGTTGCTCCAAATCGCTCCAATCCTTCAACTCATGACCTTGCACCCTTCTTCCAATGCCTTGATTGCACAATGAACTTGTCTTATGGTGATATTTGTGTATATAGGCTTGGAGGCCATTTTTTTTTTTAATTAACTTTTTCAAAAACCCACTTTTCTAATGTCTTGTTTCAACACTTTTTTCTGACTTTAATATAACCCTGATTTTCACCTTTTTCTCTGAATTTTGGGCTCAAATGATGAAATTTTCGACACTTTTCGCAGGGATTGCATGACAGAGCACTTTGGCCACAGAAACCATGACTGCACCTGAAGAAATCAATTGTCGACCCTTTTTTGAAAATTTTGTCACCAATAGCAGTGTTGGGCTTTTCTTCAAAACAGAGTTTTGAAGAACCGTCGATTTTTGTCAATAAGATGATGGAAAGCTGCGGACCATTACTTTGCACGAGCATCACTCTGGCCTGCATGGCTTTACTGGGCATATTTCAAGACCAAATTGATCAATTCCTAGACCTAATGACCAAAAATGACTTTTGTCCCTTGAAGGACCAGACCTCGATTGTTATGGGCTTTTTGATTATTTGACACAAAGACTTAAGCGAGCAGGAACCAGACAAGATGAAAATAACTAGCATGACCTTCTTCGTCAGATTATGGCATGCCCCTAGCAGAATGCAGCTGAGTGAATGAAGCGGTGCACCTAAAAATGAAATGCATAAAGAGTCTTGATCTCTGACGGAGGGCTGACCAGACCGACTCTAACATTGGCTCCAATGGGGGATGGTAGCTCCTTGGAGGTGCCAAGAACAGCAGATCTCTGGAGCAGCTAGACAGTGCCTTTTTGTCCATTGGTCTATGAAGTCATCATTTCGACTACAACACAGGACTCTGACTCATTTATGAAACTAAAATGACCAAAAAATTGATTCAACTTGATATTGAAATGACTCAAAAACTAACTAGAGAGACTGAAACCAAAATGAAATAAAAATGGTATTTACAATGATAGTGGAAGCAGCATGATAAATCAGCAGTGGTACCGCTTGAGCAGCCGACCATTGATCGGCCCTCCTGGACAATCTTCCCCATTCATTTCCTTCAGAAGAAAGGCATTCTGACCCCTATATGTTGCAATCTTGAAAGGACCTTTCCAAAGATTCTCAAACTTTCCGTGCTTACCTTTCTCTTCATTCCTTGCATCCCACTTCAACACCACATCATCCAACTGAAATTTATCTGCCTTTGCTTTTCTGTCATAGTTTTTCTTTATTTTCTCATGCAAATTGGATGCGTTCTTGAAAACTTCTTCTCTTGTCTACTGCAAGTGGACCATTTGATTCAAACTTCTCTGCATGGGATCTTCTTCAATGCCAGCCTCCTAAAGAAGTCTGATTACCGGGCAAGCGAGAGAGGTAGGAAATACTGTGTCAACTCCATAAACAAGCTCAAACGGTGACATACCAATGGATTTTTTCAGACTGATCCGATCTGCCCAAAGCGCATGGACCAGCGTCTTATTCCAGCTCTTTTTATTTATTTCCAGCAGCTTCTTGATGATGTTGACCAATGATTTGTTCGAAGATTCCGCCAATCCATTGCCTTGTGGATGATAGGCAGTTGAGTGACCCAAAATGATGTGATATTTATGACAAAATTCTACCATCCTTTTCGATTTGAAAGCTGTTGCATTATCGGTGATTAACTTATTTGGACAACCAAAGCGAGACAAGATGTTATTTTTGAGAAATGAAATGATTACCGTGTCTGTAGCTTGTCTGGTGGGAGCTGCCTCAATCCATTTTGTGAAATAGTCTGTCGCTGTAAGGATCCATCTATGCTGTCCGGAAGAAGCGGGATGAATTTCTCCAATGAAATCCAACCCCCACTGCTGGAAAGGAGCGCTCACCTCAATAGGCTTAAGTGGCAAAGGCTGTAATTTCTGTTTTCCTTCGAAAATCTGACATTTATGACAGCGCTTGACCATCTTATACACATCAGCAAACAAAGTAGGCCAGTAGTACCCTGCTCTCAAAATTTTGTTCGTTGTTGACTTCCAAAAAAGGTGACCACCACACTCTCCTCCGTGGAAATCCTCCATGACTTTCTTTGCCTCCTCTTCCACCAAACAATTTAACAAAATGCCACCAGGATCTTTCCAATACAGCGCAGAATTCAAAATGCAAAACTTGGCAGCCTTCAATTTGAGTGTTCTCGCTTTGTTTCTAGTCATGCCGGGCGGTGGTGACAGATTTTTTAGCACATATATTATATCTGAATACCATGGGGACAGAGCAAACATTTCAGATACCTGAATTGATGATCCTTCTTCATTCTCATCGGACATGTCAGCGATCAGATTTATGTCTAAGGCATGCAAGTTTTATTTGGCCATTAACCTTGCCAATCCCTGTCCTTTGACCAGCTTTCTGGGCTTTATTTCCACATCATATTCTAGCAAGGTTGCAATCCATTTGCCTCTTCTTCCTTCCGGATCGGTCTGCACTAAAACATCTTTTACAGCAGCATTAGGAACATAGGCTAGAATGTGAGAATGTAGAATATATACCCGGAAATCCTTCAATGCCTTCACCAGTGCCAGGGCTTGCTTCTCAATGATGTTGTACTTTAAAGCTGCATCTCTTATAGCCCTGCTGAAGAATGCAATGGGTCTTTCATGATCATCTCTTTTCTGCAATAAGACTGCTGCCATAGTGTGCTCCGAAGCAAATGAAAACAATATGAAATCTTGAGTGTAGTCCGGGCTTACTAGAACTGGAGCTGAAGAAAGGGCCAATTTGACCAAGTTGAAAGATTTTACAGCCTCCTCTGTCCATTTCACCTGGCTGTCCTTCTTAAGCATGTTGGTCATTTCTCTTAAGTGTTCAGCAAGATTAGGCACAAAGCGACGCAGAAAATTCATCTTACCATTGAACGATTGTATCTCTTTTTTGTTCCGGGGAAGATCGATTTACTGGATTGCTTGCACATGTGCTGGGTCAATACGAATGCCATCCTTTGAGATAATGTGCCCAAGTAATTTGCCTTCCTCCATGGCGAACAAGCTCTTCTTAGGATTCAGCGATAAACCATATTTTCTGCACTTTTGAAAGACAGTTTTTAGATGGTGCATGTGTTCTTCATCAGATTTGGAAAACACTATCAAATCATCCAGATACACCACCAAAAACACATCCTTCTCATTCGCAAAAGCCAAGTCCATTGCACGTTGAAATGTGGCACATGCATTCTTTAAACCGAAAGGCATTCTGGCATAATGAAATGTTCCCCATGGAGTGGTGAATGCTGTTTTGTCTCTATCATCTTCATGGACAGAAATTTGGTTATATCCGGAATAACCATCAAGCAGTGACATACGAGATGCCCCCACTACTCGCTGAAGTATATGGTCCATTTTGGGCAGTGGATAGTTGTCCTTCAATGAGACTTTATTGAGGTTTCTGAAATCAATGCATAGGCGGATCTCATCGGTCTTCTTGTGTATGGGCACCAAGTTATAGATCCAATCTGAAAATCTGATGGGCACAATGATACCTGACTTGTACAACCTGTTTACTTCCTTTTCGATAGATGGAAGCAACTTTGGATTTATCCTTCTCAACTTTTGTCTAAATGGTTTTTTATTGGGCTTGATGGGTATCGTGTGCTGAATTATATTGGTATCATATGTCTTTAAATCAAAATAGTCCCAAGCAAACACATCTGCAAATGAAGCCATCAAATTGATGTATTTGTCCTTGATCTTTGGCGGCAATGCTTTAGACAATTTTACCAACTTAGGATTAGCAGTTCTTCCGATGTTGACCTCTTCTACACCCTTCTCTGTTGGCTGCAATGTTGGCTTGCGGGCTACATCATACTGATCAAAAAGTTCTTCTAGAGGTATCAAGCCTTTAGGAATAATGTTATTCTTCAGCTGCAACACGTCCATTTCATTGATCTGCACTTCATCTATACCATTCCCCTTGCCATCGTCATTTTCTACATCAATTGAGGTTTCTTTGAACTTGCCTTTGTTTTGCAGAAAATCCTTAATCTCCTCATCATCTTGAAATACTTGCCAATATCTCTGATTGTCTGGAATGGTTGGACGATGCTTGACATGGATTTCAAATTTATTGCTGGAGTTCATGGGGATCTTCAAACTACTTGTTGCCTTGGCAAGAGCATCATCAATACTATTTTGTATATGGGGCACACATGTCAATGTGTATTTTGAAAATAACTTTAAGATGTCTAAAACTGCATTACGATAGGCCCGCATCCTAGGATGCTTTGCTTGATACTCGCCTCTGACCTGCTTTATTACCAATTCGGAGTTGCCATATACCAAAATCATTTTAGCATTCAACTTTCTAAGAATCTTCAGGCCAACAATCAGAGCTTCATACTCAGCTTCATTGTTTGAACACTCAAGGGCCAGCTTGTAAGAGCAAACCCTCACGCTGCTAGGTACTTTGTTTGGGGCGGGGAAAGGACTGCGTACCCAAATTCCAATTCCAGCACCATCATTACCTACTGCTCCATCAAAATCCATGGTCCACAAGCCTTCTTCCTCCTCTTGTAAGTGCTGGAAATCTGTTTGCTATGCCTTGACTGCTTGTTGTCCATTGCTTTCAGCTGATTGCCCAACATTTTTCTGCTTTTCTTGTCCTTCTCTCTTCAAAATTTCTCTGAAATTTTCTGTT
The DNA here is from genome assembly GCA_031772625.1 of Pinus tabuliformis. NCBI lineage: Eukaryota > Viridiplantae > Streptophyta > Pinopsida > Pinales > Pinaceae > Pinus > Pinus tabuliformis. The sequence continues at coordinate 842,311,551 of CM062815.1, forward strand.
ATTTCTGGAATGTCATCTGCTTCTACTATCTGACTATCTATGTCATTTAAATTATCTGAAAACAAAACAAAAGACTCTAAATCTGTATGTACATAGTTAATGGGATGATTTATAGGTTTCTCCTTGCTTGTGATCATATATTTCATTTTCTGTTCCCGATATAATTTCCTCATTTGTCCAAACACCGGAATAGTTGCATAGGAGAAATCTAGCTGTAGTGTCCCTTTCAATTTCGCTACCCAAGACCTGGAAAGAAGCATGCCAAACCTTGGAGGAATATTTGCTACCACCACATCCATCAAAACATTTTTCATGGGAAGTTGATCCAAACTCACAACCAAGTCTTTGATGAGTCCTATACACCTCACTCTGCTGGAATCAAATGAATAGAGATCGTGGTACTATCGGGTGATGTCCAGACCAAGCTTATCCATGATGGCCTTGGGCATGAGATTCTGAGAAGCTCCGGAATCGAACATGGCATTATGTAACACAAAATCATGCAATCTTAAACTAATGTAAAAGGGTGGCACCTCGCTATCAGGAGACTCACCATTCGATGCTGGTCCAAAAATCATTTCAAGTTGATCATCTTCTACATTCACCATGTCGGACACTGGGTCCAAATTCAACATTTTAGATATCTGTCCTCTATAACTGTTGTTCTTCATTATTTCAGTCAAGGGGATGGATACTTTTAACTTAGAAATCTCATTCTCTAAGCTAAAAGTGGGAGTCTTTTCTACCTCTTTGACTGGGATCTCTTTCCTTTCTTTTTCCTTTGATGCAGCTTGCTGCTGTGATTATTCTGCTGATTTTGATTTGCTACTCTCCAGACCAACCGTCTCCTTTCCTTTTCTTTGTGTAGCTGGTGAGTCATTCTTTGTTGTTTCAACCTCCTTCTTTTTCAGAATTGGCTTGGCCGGCACATCTCTGTTCTAAGTGAATACCGATGCTGTTGTGCAGACAGAGCATTCATATACCCCCTTTGATATTCTTTTGATTCTTCTTCCAAAACAGTATCGCTAGCTAAAATGAAATCTGCATCTTTGTGTGCAGCTGAGCTCACTGCACACTCCTCTTCTTCGGTAACGTAAGTAGGTAGCTCATCTGGAGTAAAAAGGTGGTTTTCTTCACCTATTACATTTCCGTCCTCATCTGACTTTGGTCCATGCACAAAATTTTGCTGCAAAGGTGTTTGTACCGGCTGTTGTGCTGTCTGCTCTTGGGTTCGCTGATCTCTCTGTCTTATTCTATATTGTGGCTGCTGTTGGCCACGGAAGTTAGGATTTCTAACTTGTGGCTCAGGTTTATCGAGCTTCACCCTTTCAAGCATCTGCTCTACCTTTTTGAGTAGTTGATCCATTGAAGAAGACTCTTCCTTAACAGTGACTTTCTTTTCTGCTTTCGCTCTAGCTCTTTTGGACAGCAGATTTGCTTCAACGCTGACCGCAATTTTCTGCATGTCTTCCATTGTGGTCGGTTCTCTCTCTCTTAATTGATAGGCCATGTCAACATCAAAACCATCTAGAAACTTCATCATAGCTAGTCCCACCGGTGGCTTTAGATGATTTGGAATTTCGTTATAGACTGCATTAAATCTAACACAATAATCTTGGACCGACTCACCAGTGTTTCGTTTGATTTGTTCATATTCGGCCAGAATTTGAAGGGGATTCTTTTTCGCTTCCCATCAATTTAAAAATTGTCTTTGTAGTTCAGCCAAGGTAGCGATACGTGCTTCCGGCAAACCTCTTAACCATTTCCTCACCTCACCTGCAAATGTCTGCACAAAGAGTCTCATTGCCACATTCTCCTCATCTATCTCATGAAGTTCATAGAAGTCTTCCATTTTTTCTACATGTTGCTGAGCAGTAATGTTGTTAGGAGTGCCATCAAAAAACGAGATTTTACTTTGATAATCCGTGGGCATATCATCTAGAACTTGGGGCAGAACAAGGGGTGCGAAACAGGCAGCCATCACTCTCGGTGGATTTGGCCTTGGAGGTGTTGGAGGAGTGTGCACAGTTTGCAAGGGGCTAGCAATTGGAGTTTGGGGTTGTGCCGCAATATAATTATCGATCAATCGGTTAGCTCTTTTTGTTTCTAAGTCTACAAGAAATTGCGGATTGGGGATAGTATAATCAACAGCCCTTTTGGATTTAGACACAAACAATGATATCTCAAACCGTTCATCAAACTCAAGCTCTTCAAGGTACTCAAAAATTTCGGGACATGAAATGGGTTTGAACACGAGAGTTATGGTGCTTTCTTGACGAAGGAGTCTTGGAATCAAATTGGGATTTTCGTAGATGTGAGGAGGGTCCAGGTTTGGATTGGCTCTGGTATATCGTCTAGAAGCCAACGTGCAATTGAGAAAAATCATAGGACACAAGGGAATCCAATCCTAAGCTCATCATCCGAAAGCTTAGAATTATTATGAAACAAGGGAATTTGATTTCAGTTTTGATTAGTTCCCCAATATGGTCACCACTATGTTAGCACCTAAATCTGCCCTAGGCTGAAGGAAGGCAAAAATTAGGGTAACCACAAACCACGCTCAGTCTGGTAGCTAGCCCTACCAGAACAGGAGAGGGCTCTCTCTGGGTCACGCTCAGTGAATGGATAATCACAAACGGTCTGAGATGACTTACAATGAAATATTTACCTTAGGCTAGTAAGTGGATAGGGATTCGGGAAACAATTGTCATGAATGACCGAGCTTCTAGGACGATATGGGACCAACGATCAGCTAAGAACATAGAATTTAATATGAAGGCATAGATTATTCCGTGAGGCAAGGCAGGCGGAAAGTGTAGAAATTTTAGTTTGAGGTAACGCAGAATGAAAATATTGCTGAAGAAAGTGAAAAGGGCATAGTCACATGAATCCTTTTCAACAGAAGAATAACACTGAACATGAAATTTTCCCACAGGCAGAGCAATAAAATTGAATTCTACCTAATCTCACTCAGAAAATTTCACTGGAAATGAGCATGAATTGAATTATGAAACATAAAAAAATACATATGAAAACATAAGAAACACATTTTCTACACTCACAACCACAAGAATCTCATGAAACAGAGCCGTTGCCTTTCATTAATTCTCTGTCAAAAATACACAGTGAAGAAACAGAGTTTCTTTCCCACAGTCTCCCAGAAGTTACAAGCCAACCAACCCTTTGCAAATAGCTTGCATACAATATATAGAATGTGTAAGGAAGAGATAGAACACCCAAGGGTTGGGGAGTTACTCGAATCATTACAAAATGGAGATGGAGAGCCAACCATCAGCTACAGGTGCAGCGTTACAAACATGACATTTGGCCTTGGTGACCGTTTGCCTTCCTTCGCCACTTGGATAGAAGCCCATCTGGAGAGAAAATACTTTAAATGCCACCTTTGGTGCCAAAAAACCGAAGTGTAAATGAGTGGGCCCACTTGGAGAAGTCGCGAACCGAAATTTCGCGAAACGGGAGCAAAATTGGCAATTTTTCCTCTGTGCGCTGTGTCATTTTCTCTGTGTGTCACACTACATTGGGGCCTATTTTTGGGCACTTTCAAGTGTCCAAAATGTGCCCAAGTGGGCTTGATGGAAAGCCTGTCCTGTCTACTTTCTAACCCAACTAGAATTTTTGAATTTGGTGCTCATTTGCCCCTCCAAATCTCCATTCTCCCAAGACTGCTTTCTGTGTGTCAAAAAAGTGGTAGAGAGGCCATTTTTTGGGTGTTTTTGACCTCTAGGGGACTCAGATCTTGCCCAAATTTCTTTCCCAGCCACCAGTAGTCGTAATTTTCCATGCTGAATCCAAAACTGCAATCCATTCCTCATTTGGAGCTCTAGAATTTTAGCCAAAAAAATCTCTATTTTTTGCCAAAAAAATTACCATGTGACCAAAAATTCCCCAAATTTCTTGAAATTTGGGCTGGAGGTTCCCTATGGGGTGCTATGTTGAGCCAAAGAAGCCTCAGCCAAGATTCTAAGCCGATCTTGCTCTTTTGCCTCCTTTGCCTTTCTTGTTGCTTTCCTCGATTTTGCCTTCAAGTTCCTTATCCGGGCCTGTGCACTCATATTTCATACTCTGTAATGGAAAGCCATGTGCCTCAGTAAAGCAAGGTCCTAGTCGGCCTTGTCCAGCAGCCTCTCCAAGTGCATGTTGGCTCTCTTGAGATTAGCCTCCCGATCCTCATTGATTTCTTGCTCCAATGATGTGAGCTCAACTCTTCTCCTTCATGCAGCTTGGCGATGCTCACGAATGTTTTGCAGCTCCTTGATCACCTGTTGATCCTCTAGCTGCTTGTTTCTCTGCTCCAGGTACTTCATGTTCCACTTGGACCTATCCAAGTCAAGGGATAAGGCCTCAATCACTGATTGCTGCTCCTGGATGATCTCTCCAAGCTCTTCATTTGTTGGCTCTGTGTCTGTCTCATCATCATGAAGGAGAACGAATTCGGTCTCTCGTTCACCTGATGGCCCTTCATCCTGCACTGGCTCTTTACCTTTGCCCTGCTCCTGTGATGCTGATGTCGGAAGCGAGGCCCCTTCCACCCCGGGTGGAGATAACACTCGCTTTGCTGCTGCAAACAAGGGTCTACTGCCTTTCTGATAGGTGATGTATACTGGCATAGTAGCAGTCTCATGTGGCTCATACTGATGAGATGGGCCACCTATCTCATGCTCTGCCTCTGATACTACCTATGGAGTGCTGAAGAAGTCACAAGATGAAGTCCTCCCAAGAAATACCCTGCAATCCCAACTAATGGTCCACCAAAATCCGGATAAGAGCAAAGTGATAAACATTGTTGAGCTGTTGTCGATGGGTCTTGTGCTGCATGAAATTTTTCATCCTCTCTATGTTCCCGCAAATGAAAAATGGGAGGTTCATCATTCTCACCCTAGTAAAGTGCATGAACAACCTGATGTGGTAGGCATAAAGGTGAGAAAACCTCCCCTCACAACTGAAGTACTTCATGATCAATTTCATGAGCGGAGCATACTCATCTCTCAAAAATCTGAATGGAAAAACTCTCGTGAGCTGGCTCAAATAGCTAGCCTTAATGTAAGGCTCATAATGATGCATCTCCACCTTCTTCTTCTTATGCCACTGCTCTCCAATGTTTGGTATGCCTGTTGCCACTGATATGGTTTCGGGTGTCAATGTGAAAGTGACCCCAGCCAAGATAGACTGTCCTCCATGTAGGTGAAGTGCAAAAAGACGGGCCAACTCATGATGAACTCTGACATTTGCCACCCTCTGACAAAATTCAAAACATGATAAGTGCTGGAAACAAGACAAAACAAGAGGGCATGCCTGCAACTCAGTGAGGGTGTTTGGCTCATCTCTAAGATGTCTCCACTCCGGTGATGTCTCCTTTGGGCCCTTTCTCCTGAAGCTATGTCACTGTGGGTCTCCTCCTCATATTCTGATGAAAATTCTGATGCCATGACTATTGTTTTGTAAGTTGAATTTAGGCTGCCCTTTGATTTTAATGAAGCTGGAGGTTGCTTTGATAATCTGCCACCAAGGGGACAATTAAAAATGGAGCATTATGATGGGGATAATATAATGGGAATAGGGGTTGATAGGAAAATTTTATTTAGGGATATACAAGGGGTTTTGGGGTATTTTGATAGGGTAGTGTTTGTGTTGTTGGCAAGGTAGGGTTTGGGTTTTTTGAGCAATAGGAGGAAGGGGAAAGGGAGTATTATTTTGGTAGTGTTAGGGTAGTGATTAGGGGAAAATGGCATAGGGGAATGAGTAATAGGGGTAGGGTAGGAAAAACACCTTGGTAGCAATATCATTGTAGCACAAACCCTAGCATCATGGTTTTTCTTGATGTTTTCCTTTGTTTTCTTTATAAAAATTTTTGCATTTGATTTATAATCATAAAACCATGCTATTCCTTTCAAATTTGATGCAAAAGTGGAGGTAGGTTGCCTACCTTTCAATTGGATGAGCTCCACAAAATTTTTTGGGTGAATTGGGTGGTTTCTGGGCGTTTTACCCCCGTGTGCCGCGCGCTCTGAGTGCGCCGCGCCAGTGGTGATTTTACACAGTGGACGGGCTCTGTGTGCGCCGCGCACTCTGAGATCACCCAAAGTTGCTCCAAATCGCTCCAATTCTTCAACTCACGACCTTGCACCCTTCTTCCAACGCCTTGATTGCACAATGAACTTGTCTTATGGTGATATTTGTGTATATAGGCCTGGAGGTCATTTTTTTTAAAATTAACTTTTTCAAAAACCCACTTTTCTAATGTCTTGTTTCAACACTTTTTTCTGACTTTAATATGACCCTGATTTTCACCTTTTTCTCTGAATTTTGGGCTCAAATGATGAAATTTTCGACACTTTTCGCAGGGATTGCATGACAGAGCACTTTGGCCATGGAAACCATGACTGCACCTGAAGAAATCAATTGTCGACCCTTTTTTGAAAATTTTGTCACCAATAGCAGCGTTGGACTTTTCTTCAAAATAGGGTTTTGAAGAACCGTCGATTTTTGTCAATAAGATGATGGAAAGTTGCAGATATTTACTTTGCATGAGCATCACTCTGGCCTGCATGGCTTTACTGGGCATATTTCAAGAACAAATTGATTAATTCCTAGACCTAATGACCAAAAATGACTTTTGTCCATTGAAGGACCAGACCTCGTGATCCAAGTGGATATTGGTGGCCACCTGCCAAGTCCACCTGGACCCCCACCATTGTCTTTCTCAGCATTTTCAGTTTCCTTAATTGTAGCACAACTTACTATTTTTAGCAGTTTTTCGGGTCCTGAACTTCCGGAGCCGTTTTGAGGCCCTAAACGACATTTTTTGGGGAATCCGGGGGGTCCATGGAATGGACTGGTGTTGCCCGTTCCAAAAATTATAGTGCTCGGATAGATCTTTCTAATGAGCTATTGTACGCGTCAAACGGAGATCATATGCCAAAGTTACGACCCCAGGAAGTTGATGTACCAACTTACCCCCAAACGGGGCCCACAGTTTGGTGTTTCATCTCCTAGGGTTAGGTTTTGGAATGTTAAGGGTTTTTCCATTGTTTCTCAACAATAAATAGGCCTTCGAGCCTCATTGTAACACATTTCAGAGGCATGTAGCCTTCACATCTCTTCTCAGAGATAAGCTACCATCGCCCTAGCTAGTTTATTGCCATTTCTGTTTGTAAGCATATTTCAGTATTTTCCATTAATGAAATGAAGTATTATTTCTGCTGCATCTTTGTGTATATGGTTATCTCTGTAATTTGTTGCGCTCCTGTTTAAATCTGGATCAACTCGACTGTTATGGACTTTTTGATTATTTGACACAAAGACTTAAGCTAGCAGGGACTAGACAAGATGAAAATAACTAGCATGACCTTCTCCGTCAAATTATGGCATGCCCCTAGAGGAATGCAGCTGAGTGAATGGAGCGGGGCACCTAAAAATGAAATGCATAAGGAGTTTTGATCTCTGACGGAGGGCTGACCAAACCGACTCTAACAGTTTGGGTGGAAGAAAAACAATGGCAGATATGGAAGACCATGTAGAAGGAAGTGGTGAAAATTAGGTAAATGAGGAACAATCCACTTTCGGATTCCTGATTGTGGATCCTGATACACAAGTACAAATGAAAAACATTTCACCATCAGCTCTTCCTCATTTTTATGGTAAGGTACATGAAGACCCAAACTCTTTCTTATTCAAGTTTGATATTTTGTGTAGAAGTTATGATTATTCATCTAATGGCCAGAAGTTAAAATTGTTTCCTGCAACTCTCAAGGATGAAACACTCTGCTAGTTCATGGGACTAGGAGGAAACATTATATCTTCTTGGGAGCAAATGAAGAGAGTGTTCTTGTCAAAATATCAGGAATATTGTAAAACTAGAGATATTCAAGATGAAATCTTTACTATTGTGCAAAATGATGATGAGACTTTAGAGGACTACTTGGAGAGATTCTTGTATATCCTTCAAAGGTCAAAGCACAAATTTGATCCAAGTACCATTAGAACCTTGTTCTTACGTGGGCTCACTGATGATGCTAGAAATAATTTAAATCTATTAGGACAAGGGGATATTGCTCAAAATACTTTTGATCAAATATGTGACTTGTGCAAGAAATTCTCAAGGAACCAATATAGATCTGGTAAAGGAATTCGGAATAAAAACAGAAAAACCAAATCTACTGATGCTATGATTATTGGATTAGAAAACAAAATGGACAATATGAAAATTGAAATAATGAATATTGTTAGTAAACAAATAGACTCTTTGAAGTTGCAGCAGAAACTTGAAGAAGAGCAGGAGATATTTTCTATTTTCTATCCTAAATGTAGAAAAAAGCATCCTTTAAGAGCATGTCCTCTAGATATTAAAGAAACTAATAAATGTGCAATTTGTGTAGAAAACTTGAAGTTGAATCATTGCATGCTATGGGAGCATGAAGGAATTGGCCTCGGGTAAGTATAGGTATGGTTCCTGAATCTCCACCACATTTTTTTGGTTATTGTCAGGCCAGGGTAACTCTAGGATGAGCGGGAGAAAAGAACTAATGATTTTATTCATTAACTAACTCATGTTTATATACAAAAATAAAACGGATCAGTTCATCTTCTAGATGACTGTCCAGTTCACCCATCCATTTCGGATTAGGTGTCAACATTCCCCCCCTTAATCTAAAGGGATGTTGGTGAGTCCAAGCATCGTTCTGAATCTTTCAAGCTTTTCTCTTCCAAGCGCTTTGGTGAAGATGTCTGCAATTTGCTCATTTGTGGAACAATGACGGAGATGGATTGTTTTGGCCTCAACATGATGTCGGATCAGATGATATTTAGTATTGATGTGCTTAGTACGATCATGGAACTTTGGGTTCTTGGCCAACTTTATTGCAGATGTGTTATCAATCATGAGTGGAGTTGATTGTATTTGTTTTACCTGCAAATCTTCAAGAATTTTCCTGAGCCACACAATTTCTTTCGTTGCTTCAGCTGCTACCACATATTCTGCTTCTGTTGTGGAATCTGCTGGTATTGATTGTTTGCGTGATCTCCAGGAGACAGCTCCCGATCCAAGACTCATAGCATATCCTGAAGTAGATACCCCAGTTTCTTTGTCTCCATCGAAGTCTGAATCAGAGTATCCAATCAAGTTGAAGTCGTCCACCTGTGTATACTTGATTCCAAGGTCTTGAGTTCCCTTCAAGTACCTTAGAACTCTTTTTGCAGCAGACCAATGTTCCTCACAAGGCTTTTGCATAAACCTGGAGAGGATTCCAACAGCAAATGAAATGTCTGGTCTGGTAGTAGTGAGGTAGATGAGACTTCCTACAAGCTGTCTATACTTTGTTGCATCCTCAAATTCCTTTCCTTCAATAGATGTGAGCTTCAAGTTTTGTTACATTGGAGTAGAAAGGGGATTGCACTCTGTCATGCCAAATCTGTTTAACAAATCTCCAATGTATTTCTTTTGATAAAGAAATATGGACTTTGGATGTTGGGTTACTTCAATGCCAAGATAGTAATGAACATAGCCCAAATCAGTCATTTCAAAAAATTTTCCTAATTCTTTCTTTATGGATGCAATATAGCTTTCATTGTTCCCTGTCATTAAAAGATCATCTACATATAGCACCAGATATACAACTGTTTTGCCAACTTTCTTGACAAATAAAGTTGCATCATCAAGATCAAAATGATTGAAGTTGAGTTTCAGAAGATGCTCAGTTAGTTTTTCATACCAGGCTCGTGGTGCTTGTTTGAGGCCATACAAGGACTTCACAAGTTTGCATACTTTGTGTTCATGTCCTTTCACAGCAAATCCTTCAGGCTGGGACATAAAAACATTCTCTTTTAGATCTCCATTCAAGAATGCAGTTTTTACATCCATTTGATGGACTTTCCAAACGTTCTGAGAAGCTAGTGCAAAGAGTGTCCGAATGGTGGCCCATTTTGCTGTGGGAGCAAAAGTTTCCTCATAATCGACCCCTTCCTTCTGTGCAAAACCTTTTGCCACAAGCCTAGCTTTGTGCTTGTCAAGTGAGCCATCAGCTTTGTACTTGTTCTTGTAGACCCACTTGCAGCCAATTGGTTTGGTTCCAAATGGAGGATCAACCAGCTTCCAAGTGCCATTCTTTATGAGGGCATCATACTCCTTCTGCATCGCTTCTTTCCATTCATCATGAGAAGCAGCTTCTTTGAAGGAAGTTGGTTCAAAATCTGTAGACAAGTTCAATTCACAATCATAAGTAACATCCATATCAACAAGTGAATTAGAGTTATCTACATCACCTCCATCTTGTCGGTTTGTATTTCTGGTTCCTGTTTTTCCAATTTCATCAGGATGAACACTTTCAAGTGTCTTTGTCAGCCACTTTGGGGGACCTTTCTGAGATGGTCCATGTTATGGACAATTTTGTGCCTTGCAGCATCAGGCATGAATTGTCAATAATCCAAGGGATCCAAAGTCCCTAAACATGATGTTCCTACCCTTAGAGGAACAAGGTCAGCAAACCAACATCTCTCAGATCAGTTCTCCACCTGAAAACACTCAAAAACAAGCAATCTTGAAATCAAAGCAGGTGCTCCACTAGGCTTCTGCGCTGAAACTCAACTCCTCCATGGTGTACCTGCGTTGCAAAGCAAGTGGAACAAAGGCCACCTGCGCTGAGCGAGATGGGACAAGTGGCACACTGAGTCATTTCTCTGGAATCTTCCAAAAATGACACTTGGATCAGGGATTTCGCCTTGTGATGAGTCAGAGGCTCTGTTTCTCCAAGTGGAAGCAAGGTTCTCCAAGTGGACTCAAGAACTGAAGATCAACTGAAGAGAGAGAGGACACAAGGCAGCTACACATCAGTTGCAAGCTGACTCATCCTTTCTCAATTCATCTATATATTGAGCTCTCTCCTATGAGCTCAGGAGGCTGGAATTTTGTGCAAAGTAATGATATGTTGTTGGTTTCACTATAGAGCTATTGGGTGATTGCTTGAAGGAGGTGAAGAGGAGAAATTCTTTCTGCTGGGAGGTGTTGCTGGATATGGGCCTTCAATGGTTGTAACTCTCTCAGAACTTTACTTCTTCATTAATAAAAGCTATTGAGGTTCTTCTATATGCACTTGTTTCAATGATATGTTGTGATAATTGTATATTTGATTTATGCTAATCCTTGAATCAGTTATGATTGCATGCTTCTTGTAGTTTCCTTCTTTGTTATTTTGCAGGATCTCATTGTAGCTGGGCCAGCAAAAGAGCAAGGAGATGGGAGCAAGCAGCCAAAGAGAAGATTTTGGATTCGACATTAAGCGCAAGGAAACGGTTAGTGCATTTCCTCATTCTCTCTTGCTTTCATAAAGAAGTAAACCTTAAGTAGTTTTCTTTACAGTTGTTGCTGAGGTACTATCACCCTTAGAGTGGGATAGGGTCATCCGAATCGGATACTTTTCCCTACAACAAACAGGCGACTCCGCTGGCGATCGTATCTGTTTGATTGTTTGTAGTATTTTGCTATTCATTTCCTGAACAAAAGAGTACCAAATCGAAAAGCTTTTGACTATATCAAAAGCGAAGTAGAGGGCAGCTATTCTAGCTCATTTCTGAGCATGTTCATGATTTGAAGAGCTGATCTACAAGGATCCTTGTAAGCTCTTAGTGATAGCTTTTCACCTTCCTTGTCATCCCTTACTGTATGCTTGACTGACTGCTTCTGATTTGAGCAAAAACTGTGCATTTTTGAGAAAATTATGACCCGGAAACTGTGAAAACGCAACTTTCGTTTTCCAAAGCAGGTAGTACACAGGCTACCTGCTTTGCAACGCAGGTCCCGAAGGGGCTACCTGCGCTGAGAGCCAGACTGGCTGTGCAGCACCTGCGTTGGCCCAATTTTGCCTAGTGCAGTTGGGGTTTCCTCCCTTTTTCTTGCCTGTTTTCACTTAGATTTTGCTGTTAGTTGTCAATCTTGTACCTATTCTGAAACCAACCTTACTTGCCATCATTCCGCCTCTGTTATATAACGAAATTGTACTTATTCTTTTGTATTTCTTACGTCATTTACAATTTCCCATAATGAAAGTAAACTAGTCTTGCTTTGGCCTCTTAGATCTGAACCTGTGTTAGGCATTTTGCTGGTCTAAAGAGTTAGCTTGTTTGTTGTCCATAGTTGATTAGTCTTTTTACTTTCGTCATTATGGTTTGATTTCATGTATTTCCAGTGATTAAACAAGTAAATCTTAAGGTGTCTTTTGATTTTGGACAAACTTGTTTGTTTTCGCTTTAAATCGAAATCGAAGTTATATAACAACTTTCTTTTTGTAATACATCAACATTAAGAAAGGGAAAAGAAAATACATGCATTGTGCATTTTGCATTTGAAAAAGTTTGCATGATGATTTAGGGGAAAGTGCATTAGTTTGTGCTGTATGAACTGTGTGGAAAGATTTGCCTTTCTTCTCCCTCAGTAGTTAAGATTTTCATTAGTCAAAAAGATTTGAAAAAGATTGCTTCTCATCTTAGGCTGCATTTAGGAATTGTTCATATACATCTCGTGGTGAACCTTGAAAGGCAAACTTTAAAAAGATCAACTTAAAATATACTGAATGAACCTAACAACGCATTGTAACATAACGCAAACACATAGAGGTCTAGGTAGAGACGTGTTCCGGCGTCGTTAAACATAGTGACTGTCGATCTCTACGAAGGTGGGTGATTCCTCCTGAGAGTCGGTGGCACTAATACGGACTTGTGCTCCCACGTACCGTCGCGTATATATTGGGAGATCCCTATAGGAACAAAGCCTTTATCCATAGGAAACCGTGTCGGCCGCCCTACTGATCGCGATGCAGTGAACACAGCATTCACGAAGATCGACCACCCGTACCGTAAAACGTATTCTGTGCTTTCGCGAAAGGTTTGGCACACCCTCTGCCTAGATCTCTAGAGCAGTTTCTTTTGGCCTTTTTCAAACTCTATAACTGAAAAAGTCCATCCGAGCATTTGTCACTTCGGGCTCGTTAAAACATCGAAGGAGACTAGAGTCATCTTTAGCTTTTTCTCGACTCTTTAAAACTGAAAAAGCAAGTTGTGTCTAAAGCGTCGTTATAAAATTTATTTTAAGCGGAATAATCATCACCCTTCCCTTGTTGATCTTCGAAGTTAGTCCACCACCAGTGGAAGTTCCTGTAGAATCGCTAAGAAATATTTTGGATAGACTAGATATGTCTGAACAACCGTCAACATCTAGGACTGTGTCGTCCGACACAGCAGCAGCAGAGCCTCCTGCTGCTACTCCAACAATGTTCGTTGGTATACCATCTGTCCCGGCAAATTGTCAACAACAAGCCGGAGTCCCATCAGGGATGATGACATGGTTATTTCCTATTTCTTCATCCGGATTATCATCTGGTATTTCTTATGTTGAAACTCAACAAATTGATCCAGTGTGTCTTCAAAGGCCATTTTACCCTTTAAGTACTGGATTTCCACCATGTGGAGGGCAGTATGCTCTTTCATTGTTCCCTCCTAGAGAACAACCATATGAGAGTTTACAACAAGGATCAGGTCAAACTGGAATTACATCCAGCGGTCGGGTACCAATGCTGCCTCAACAATCAGGAGTTGCATATTCAATGCAACCAGTACACCCTGTGTCAAATATTCCCACCACACCTGCTATGGCGAATGCGTCGCAAGTACAAGTGCTACCTGTTGTAATACAACAACCTCTTGTCTCAATGGCTCAATCACAATCTCAGGGTAGTGCCTCATTATCTGGAGCGACTCGGGCTCAAACAAGTACTGTGACTCCTCATCTTGGTCAACCATCCAGTATTGGTCAACAACAAATGGTCCAACAACCAGAGCTGGTTCAATCTCAACGACCGCCATTCCAGCAATCATATCAAGGACCTGAGCAACAAGTCTTTGTGAGTAATGGGCAACCATGCTATAATGGTTATGCCCATCAACTTTGTCAAAGTTGTCAGCATTATGCTGGTCTGCAAAGACCCATTGCTCAGGCGATACCATCTTATCCTGGATATGCTTCACCTAACCTGAACCAACAGTTGCCCTTTGTAGCAACTCTAGAATTGCCAGATCTAAACCGGCTGACTAATGATCCAATTGCTTATGCCTCTTGGTGGCCAGCGATTCCGCATAAACTTCCATCGGACATTCCTAAATTTAATGGAAATCCAGGTGAAGATCCGTCGAATCATGTGATGACATTCCACCTATGGTGTTCATCAAACACCCTGAATGATGATTCGATAAGACTTCGCCTCTTCCAGAGGACATTGACAGGTCCAGCGGCTAAATGGTACATTGAATTGCCAAGAGCCTCTTTCGACAATTTCAGCTCCTTAGCCACGAATTTCTTAACCCATTTTCAATTACCGATAAGGTATGAAACAGGAACAGAACTCCTTACCAACTTCAAACAGACAACGGCCACTCACATATCTGATCATATACATGAGTGGCGACGTCGTCGTAGGATGGTGAAAACTTACGTTCCAGATCAGCTGTTAGCTGAATGGTTTATAAAGTCGTTACTTCCAGCTATAACGGAAGATGTGGCCAAGGGAGGAGTCGTAACAGAGGAGCAAGTCATCGCTCGTGCTCAATACTTAGACTTAGTATATACTCAGTCGGGCACGCTCTACGACAAAATACCTGACGCCCCTAGACCTGAATTTTCAATTCCTCCCCCTCCTGAATCGAATACTAACTCTCACGCCAGTAATGGCGTGATTGGCAAATGCAAAATTTCTAGTCAAAATGCAAATGAGGAAATTCTTGCCTCAGAAGTAAATGCCATGTCGACCGACAAGGGCAAACAACTGAAGCAACCAGGGGGCAACAAGAAAAAGAAAAGGAAAGGGAGACCCCCGACAGGGTGTCATATATGCGATGAGAATCATTGGACGAAAGATTGTCCACATATACCTGAAGTTAAGAAACTCTTCAAGAGTTCAAAAACCCCAGCAGTATTGACTGATCCGTTCCCTAATCCAAGCCAAAATCTGGTTGCTAATCAAAATGCTTCCCGATCCCAAGTGCTTATGTTGTCCACCTCAAAGCAGCAGAATAATGCTTTGACAAGGAATAAAGGTTACCGGAATCCACAGCGGTCGAATAACAAGGCTGATAAAAAACCTAGTAGTTCAACAACAACTTTGAACGAAGTTGCGCCACCCATCGTTCCTAAGCCAATAATAAACTCGCCAAAGGGAGTAGTACACAAATCGACATTTAATCCTCGTGCAAAAGTAGCACAGAATTACAATATAATAGAGGACCTGACCCAATCGTCGTCCACTATGTCGACACTTGAGGTAGCGCAAAATTGCACCTCCCAAGAGCAAGCTTTATTATCAGCCATAGGTGGGATTGGCCCAATGGATTCCAATCTTGTGGCCTTTGATCATAAAGGATATGACCCTAAGTTACCAGCTCAACAAGCTTTCCTTATTAAAGTGAAAGCCCTCAACAAAACTGTTCATCGAACAATTATTGATGAGGGGGCATCTACATGTCTTATGTCGATGGGTTGCTGGAAAAATTTAGGCTCACCACCCTTGTCGAAATCGTCAACAACATTGAAAGCATTTGATGGACGATAATATACTCCATACGGGATTTTAAGTAACTTGCAAGTTGAACTAGGGGGCAAAACAGTAGAAGTTGATGTTGAAGTAATCGACGGGAGCCTTGATTACAACATCCTACTGGGAAGGCCTTGGATATATGCCATGGCTGCAGTTGTGTCGACCTACTACAGGAGGATTGTATTTTCTTTTCAAGGAAAAGTTACAATCGTCGACCAACAAACATTTCTCCCCAACAGTTCTCAAGTTACGGGAAGCAGCACAATGATCCATGAAAATAATCAATCGCTCCAAAATATTGGAGTAGGTCTCCTAAAAGACCCAGCCTTAATGGGTACTTTTGCCCTACCGCCGGCAAGTAATCTGGCGGAAGTAGCCACAGTGGAAACCTACAATATGAAATCCTCTATATCCAACGGATTCAGAAGATTTCTAAATATTTTGTCAGCATGGATCGTCGCCCTAATGGAAATACTGTAAATACAGTGGGCCCCGAGGACGGTTCTTATCTCGTGTCAACCTCGTTAAAAAATG
This sequence comes from Pinus tabuliformis, assembly GCA_031772625.1. Lineage (NCBI taxonomy): Eukaryota > Viridiplantae > Streptophyta > Pinopsida > Pinales > Pinaceae > Pinus > Pinus tabuliformis. The sequence goes on from CM062815.1 coordinate 842,327,678, forward strand.
AAACAAGGAGTCATGAGGATAGTTCTTTTACTATGTCAACCTCATTAAAAAATGAAACAAATCCCCTTTTCAAAATTCAAAGGTAAACCTTCATTCCAACCACCAAGTTGAATGCAATGAAGCTTGGGGGACACCCTCCTTTGACATGCGTTATTATGATGCTGGGGGCATGCAAAAATCGAGCAGTTTTAGAAATGTTCATGCTCGTTAAAAAATAAACGCAAGATCCGAGCAGTTTTAGCGCATAGTTCATGCTCATTAAAAAATAAACATAACTTGTGAGCAATCTTCCCCTAGAGTTCAAGCTCACCCAGAAAAAATGAACCGGTAAATAACCTTGGTAAATGTAACCTTTGACAGCCATATTAAAGCCCTTGGTCGTGTTCTTGCAGTCTCACCTCCATCCGTTCATTTGGCCAATCGTTCATCTCCATATGTTTGTTTACCCATTTTGAGGAACAGCTGCGAAGAGTGATTTCATTTAGCCATCCTTGTGACACTGCCGTGATTGGAAATTCCAACTTGTACCTGGAATCTGCTGCTATCCCTGTTTATCACTCGTTCCTCAAAAGACGAGTCTTCTTTGAGCTCTTTTCACTGACTCGTAAAATATGAAAAGTTTTCCGAGTTTTGGCCTTCCAGCTCGTTAAACGACCGGAAGAGCTATCCCTCCTCTAGATTTTAATCTTTTTGGACCTGAGGGATTATTGCACAAAAAGATCAAGCGCTTGTTTTGTTCTGCTCGTTAAAGCAATCGAAAATTCATCCCTTCTGTATTGTTTTATACTTTTTCGGACTTAAGGGATTAGATGACGAAAAAGGAATTCTGGAGTTGACTTTATGTACCTTTTCAGACTCTCTAAAAATGAAAAGGACCGAGTTATCCTTGTCGTTAGACTCGTTAAATTTATTAAATAGCGACAAACTTGTCTTTAGACGAGAACGAGTTTCCCTATCGCTAGGCTCGTTAAAACATAGCGATGGGCTTGCCCGAAGGTCAGGTTATAGAACAAGCATATGTTATCCTCCTCAAGCTTGAAAAAAATAAAGAGGTACTGGTCAGCAATGACTGGGGAAAAATTGGGAGAACCTCACAGCTTTAATGGTAGCAAGTCGCTCTTGAACATGACACTTTGTCCTCCGTATCACATCGGGTTGGGTTGTTTCATTCACCGGTCTCATCACCATGGTCCTCGCCACACCATCCACATTTGGGGTAATGCTACCGATCCATCACATCAGTGTCGTTATATATTCAAGAGATGTTGTTCTGCAGAGAGTCAACCGTGTCCCATCCACTGCCATACATTGTCCTTCATCCATTTCATGACCGCCACCCTGAATCATACATCACAGTTTGTTTTCACCTCATCACAATCACTAGCTCCGTTCCGTGTCACTGATGTGGGATTCATTAAGGCCCTCCTTTGACAGATCGCTCCTTGTCGACATCAGCTCATTATCCAAGGAGTTGATCTAGGAACAACCCCTTCAGTACTTTGAAGCTTGCATGCCTCAATGGCAAGTTTCTCACTTCCGGCGACAGGTATACATCAATGACCTTCAACCAGAAGATTTTGCATGGTGGTCGACGCCAAGTCCTTTATTCCCACCATGTGAATTGTATTGCCGTACCTTGAGGGTCATCATCCTTATCGGTGATTCCTCTCGCGCTTGTTAACGGTTTACATCATTGACCGGTAATCAAGCGATGTCTTTCCATGTTCGACTTCAAGAAGTTCTCACATGGATTGACTTGTACATCGAGTGAAGATCGGAAGAGATTGAAGACCCCGGATCTAGTTTCATCCATCCGGGCTGCGATATATATTCAGGACATAAAGACATTTGATATGTACATCATTGCAGCAGATGATCATCCTTCTCAAAGGATGATAATTTCAGCAGAGAATTATCAGTCTATCATCAGACGATCGTCTGTGTTATGTACCAAAATGAATTTATAAAGCTGAGCATGGGAATGCCCGCCTCAGCTAGATCATGAAAAAGTATGAAAAATAATGTATTGTATTGTATCTTATTACAGGACACTTCTCAGCAGATTGAATGAACTTCGGATCCTCCTAATAAAGCATTTCACCCGATAAACGACCTCATACTTTAGGGGGCATCTGTTATAGACAATTTTGTGCCTTGCAGCATCAGGCATGAATTGTCAATAATCCAAGGGATCCAAAGTCCCTAAACATGATGTTCCTACCCCTAGAGGAACAAGGTCAGCAAACCAACAGCTCTCAGATCAGTTCTCCACCTGAAAACACTCAAAAACAAGCAATCCTGAAATCAAAGCAGGTGCTCCACTAGGCTTCCGCGCTGAAACTCAACTCCTCCATGGTGTACCTGCGTTGCAAAGCAAGTGGAACAAAGGCTACCTGCGCTGAGCGAGATGGGACAAGTGGCACACTGAGTCATTGCTCTGGAATCTTCCAAAAATGACACTTGGATCAGGGATTTCGCCTTGTGATGAGTCAGAGGCTCTGTTTCTCCAAGTGGAAGCAAGGTTCTCCAAGTGGACTCAAGAACTGAAGATCAACTGAAGAGAGAGAGGACACAAGGCAGCTACACATCAGTTGCAAGCTGACTCATCCTTTCTCAATTCATCTATATATTGAGCTCTCTCCTATGAGCTCAGGAGGCTGGAATTTTGTGCAAAGTAATGATATGTTGTTGGTTTCACTATAGAGCTATTGGGTGATTGCTTGAAGGAGGTGAAGAGGAGAAATTCTTTCTGCTGGGAGGTGTTGCTGGATATGGGCCTTCAATGGTTGTAACTCTCTCAGAACTTTACTTCTTCATTAATAAAAGCTATTGAGGTTCTTCTATATGCACTTGTTTCAATGATATGTTGTGATAATTGTATATTTGATTTATGCTAATCCTTGAATCAGTTATGATTGCATGCTTCTTGTAGTTTCCTTCTTTGTTATTTTGCAGGATCTCATTGTAGCTGGGCCAGCAAAAGAGCAAGGAGCTGGGAGCAAGCAGCCAAAGAGAAGAGTTTGGATTCGACATTAAGCGCAAGGCAACGGTTAGTGCATTTCCTCATTCTCTCTTGCTTTCATAAAGAAGTAAACCTTAAGTAGTTTTCTTTACAGTTGTTGCTGAGGTACTATCACCCTTAAAGTGGGATAGGGTCATCCGAATCGGATACTTTTCCCTACAACAGTCCAGGCTGTTCTGTTGATTGAGTTGGGACTGAATCAAGATTAAGTCTCCCAATTCTATCAATTACATCACTTAAAGCATCATCCATTGTTGGAGTGTTATGCAGGGGAGATTGTTCTTCAGAAGGAGATTCCACATGTTGATCTAGTATAGGAATCCCCCCTTCAAGATGTGGAATCTGATTATCAAACTCTTGGAATGATTTCGGTTTTGTGAATCTATCCAAGCGATCAAGTTGCCACTCAACAACACTGTCATATTTGAATGATTCAAGAAAAATGACATCTCTAGATAAAACAAACTTTTTATTTACTTCATCATAGAGGTGGTATGCTTTAGATGTGTTTGAATACCCCAGGAAGATACACTTACGACTTCTAGCACCAAGTTTGTTTCGATGTACCTTTGGTATTAAAGCATAATAGGTGGAACCAAAAATCCTGAGATGTTTTACCGAAGGAACATGTCCATACCACAATTCATAAGGAGTCTTGTTTCTTATAGCACTAGATGGACATCTATTCTTTATATATGCAGCACATAGAACAGCATCACCCCAAAACATTGCCTTTACATTTTTGAAGAAAAGCATGGATCGTACCATATTCAAAATTGTTTTGTTCATTATTTCAGCTACACCATTCTGTTGAGGATTATAAGGCACAGTTGTTTGATGTTTAATCCCATGTTGGCGAAGATAGTGTTCAAATTCATTTGATGTATATTTTTTTCCATTATCAGTGCGAATAGACCCAATATGAGATTGTGCATCATTTTCAATCCATTTATGAAAATTCTTGAATGTTTGAAAAGCATCAGATTTGTTCTTCAAAAAATAAACCCAACACATTCTGGTGTAATCATCAATAAATGTCATGATATATTTATTTCCATTTGCAGAAGGAACAGGCATTGGACCACATAAATCTGAATGAATAAGTTCAAGCTTCCTATGTGCTCTTGAATGTGAATCATGAAAAGACTGTTTGCTATGCTTTCCTAGAATGCAAGCATCACATTGTTTATGTTTTCTAGGAATTGTAGGCAAACCAGCAACACCATTTTTCTTCAACAAGCGGAGACTATCATAGTTTAAATGTCCAAATCTAGCATGCCATAATAAACTTGATGGAAGTGCACCTTCTTCATGATGAGAAATATATGAGAAATTTTGTGCATGAGGAGAGGTTCCTTGCAGTTTAAGAAGTCTTTCTTCTTCTATACCCCTCATGACAAGTGAGTGGTAAGATGCCTTTCTTACCTCAAGCTTTCCATCAAACATGTGAATGGAGTGACCTTGCTAGCGGATGTGGACCAGGGACAGCAAGTTTCTCTTGAGCTGTGGGAGATATAGAACATGATCCAGAAGAAAGTCTGGAAGACCAGGCAGTTTAAGCCTGATTGTGCCAAGCCCTGATGGCTTGATTTTTGACTGATCTGCAAAGTATACTGCTCCATCAACATTGTCAGTGAAATCTTCAAAGAAATCTTTCCTATGAGTCATATGACAGGTTGCTCCTGAATCAAGCAACCAATCATTTTTCGAAGAAGCAAGTGAAGCATTAAACAAATCTTCATTTACCCCAATGTTACATTGTGCCTCAATATAGTGAGCGGATTCAGGTGCTTTACCTTTGTCTGTGTCATCAGTTTTACCTTTCTGCTGATTTCTTCTCTGCTCAACTTTGTCCCATGGTAGCTTGCATGTAGAAGCATCATGTGATCCATTTCGTTTGCAGCGAATGCAATGCAGATCTGCCTTTTCTGCATGAGGATGTCTGCCCCCCCTGCCTCTGAAGTATCTTCCTCTTCCTCTTCATCCACCTCTTCCTCTTGTAGAATCTTGAGCAGGATGCTTTTCTTTATGAGCAAGGCAAACAGTCTCTTCAGAAGATTCAGGGACTGTTTTCTTTCCAAAGGCTTTCTCTCTTTCAGCAAACTTTTTCACAAGAGTGTCAAAGGTTATATCTTTAAGATTTCCATTTGCTTGTAAAGACTCAAGATAATTAGAGTAGGTAGGATAGAGTGCTTTGAGAAAGGCAATAAGAGAGATATCCAGCTCAACCTTAGTGGATTTAATATCATGCATTATAGACTTTATTTCAGATGCAAGAGCAAGAGGATCATTATTTTTCAGTTCAAGAGTGAAGAGTTTAATCATGAGCTGAACAACTTCAAGTGCAGAATGTGTATCATAGAGTTCTTTCAACTTTTGTAAAGCTTCAAAGGCAGTGGAATAGGATGAAATATGACGACTTACTTCCTCATTTACAGATGCTGCGATCAATGCATAGGCTTTGCTGTTCTTGTTTTCCCAAATGGCGAGTTCTTTGTCTGATGTAGGCTGCACTGGGTCTTTGTCTTCTTCTCCGACACACACTCCTTTCCACAACTCATTGTAGATGAGGGTGTGTTTTACCATCCGAGACCAATCAGAATAGTTCTCCTTTCCAGTGAGAACTATTCCTACCATAGAAATGATTGAATGCATTCTGTAAAAATACTTCTGCTGATAAAAAATCCTTACGTTACAGCCTTCAAATCCTTCTAATATTTGCTAAAAAAACATCAGCATTTCATTGTACATATCACTGCAATACTACTGTTTTGAAAAAAAAATGCGCAAGGCATCACGTCAATGCTTTGACTGATTCAAACTATTTAACAATATAGTTAACCAAGAAGCTGCACATGTGCATGCTTACAGAGTCAATAAGTGAACATTCGTAGAGAAAATTGAACCTCGAAAGATAGCTCAATAACTAAATCAATCGACTTTAGTGTGGCCCCTTCGCTTTTAATACAAAGACAAAATAAAAGTCTGATTCCACACTGTAGGCTGAAACCCAAAGCATACAATGGATGGAAAGAAACATAACATATATCTCGTGGCGGTGAAAAGGATAGTTACATGGCCACAAAGGTCAAAACAAGATCGCCCAGCTATTTCAGCTACGGGAAAGCATGAAAGCATACCAAACAAGACAAGTCGAGGGGGCTTTCTGTGCAGGCTCTTTCCGTCGTTTTTGTGGCGGGGTAGGACGTACCGCCCAAACAAAGTCTCTGTGGATGGTGGTTATGGTCCTAACAGTAACAGCACGGCTGGTTCTTGCTCAACAGCAACAGTTGTTCTCGGTGGATTACTACAACTCGTCGTGCCCGCAACTGGAAAGCATCATTTTCAAGGTAATGGTGCGCAAGCAGAGGGCCAACCCAACTACAGCAGCGGGGACTCTGCGCATTTTCTTCCATGACTGCTTTGTTGAAGGGTGCGATGCATCGGTGCTGGTGTCGTCGATGGGTGCTGGTCACAAGGTGGAGCAGGACGCAGACATCAATCTGTCGTTGCTCGGCGACGGATTCGACGTCAAGCAGTTGGTATATCTCCTTTGAGACGTGTAAATCAAGCAATCTTTCTGCTCACCACTGGTGCGCGAGACAGTGCATTCCAAAATATAAAAACGATAGCTGAGTGCCTTGCAGATGAGCTTATCAATGGTGCAAAGGGGTCTTCAAACAGTTATGCAATCAGAAAACAAAGAATGAACCACAGAGGCGTGAACCCAGTTCTCCAGGAAGGAACCCTCATTCAGAGTGGCGAGAGGAAAAAAAAATTATTTGTCACAACAGTGCAAGGAAACCGAAGGTCACATTCAACAGCGTATTCCACGTTCACTGCACAATGTCAGGCATAACCGATACATTCAGGTATGCGCAGAGAGGGGCAGCTCTGATATGTCAGCGTACTCAAGAAAAACGGATGCACAGATGCATTGTCAGGTCAGAGGGGCAGCTCTGATATGTCAGCGTACTCAAGAAAAACGGATGCACAGATGCATTGTCAGGTCAGAGGGGCAGCGAATTCAGGTTAGAGGGGCAGCGAATTCAGGCAAACATTTATACAAAAAATGCGCAGTCTTTGGCAGTCAGGCTAGGCAGAGGTAGAGCCAGGGAATCAAGGTCAGAGCAGCTCTCAAGACAGGAGTTACAACTATTTTAGGGACTGGGACCTGAGCTCTGATACCATGTTAGGCCAAGGTAACTCCAGGATGAGCGGGTGAAAAGAACTAATGATTTTATTCATTAACTAACTCATGCTTATATACAAAAATAAAATGGATCAGTTCATCTTCTAGATGACTGTCCAGTTCACCCATCTGTTTCGGATTAGGTTTCAACAGTTATAATGCACATTCATATTCATATCCTAACACTGGTCACTCTCAGCATTGGTAGCATGGGAATCAATATCAATATGGACAACCCTCCCAATCTTGGCAACAAGGATGGAGAGGGCCAAACCATTCACATCATTCACATAATTCCTATCATGCACCTATGCAATCATACCCTCCTACATATGCACCTTACCCAATGCCTCAACCATCATTACCTCAGCTAAGTCAACCTATGCCACCATTACCGTTACCTCCACCGTTTCGACCTTCTCAGCTGCCTGCTCAACCTTTACCCAACCCCAATAATAAAGTGGTACAAATGATCCATTCTATGACCCCGCTTTCTTCATCCAGATTTCAGACTATGCCAGTTGGAGTCAATGATCTCCAATTGAGATCAGAGAAGGTAGTCACCTCAGAAAATCAAAAGCAACCTGTGGTAATTATCAATGAGAAAGGAGAGGAGGAAACTCCTAACCATTCTGAAAAAGATGACACCATTCAGCCTATCCCTGTACATTCTGAGCCCTTGTCATCTTCTTCCAACTGACCTCCCTATCCAGAGAGGTTAGTTGTGGAGAAGAAAGACCCCATTCCTGAGTCTAGCCTGGCTTCTGAGCTTAGGAACCTTTTTATAAGGGTACCTTTGCTCCAAGCTATCAAAGAGATCCCCATCTATACAAAAATCATTAGGGAACTCTGTCTCAAGAAGCTGGGAAGGAGACGATTGGAACACCAAACCATTCAATTTGCTGGTAGAGCAGCAGAGTTAATGATGGGATGTATGCACATGGAAAAATATACCCCTCGGAAACCTTATAGTCTCTATTCAGATAGGTGATGTCCTTGTCTCCAATGTACTTATAGACCTAAGGGAAGCCATTAATTTTATGACCGAGCAAACCATGGATCAACTTGGGTCGATCCATATTCGTCCTACTCTCACTGAGCTTGAACTGGCAGATCGATCTAAAATCAAGCCGGAAGGGGTGTTGGATGATGTGCTCATTTCCCTAGATTCTTGGGAATATCCCGCAAATTTCATTGTGCTTCAGCCAAAGAACCCTGTGGGAGGGCATCCCTTGATCTTGGGACGACCATGGCTTGCTACGCCCGTTGCTTATATCGGATGTCATTCTAGTGATATGTATATTTCTTATGGAGATTCCAGAAAGAAATTCACCTTATATCCACCTGCTAGATCTATTAAGGAACTCCGAGATACTTTATGGTTAGACTACAGTAGTGATGAGGAGACTCAACCTGTTTCCTTGATACATCATAATTTTGAGTCCTCACAGGAGGGTGAGATTCAAGACTTCCTAAACAATCTAGACACCATGCCTAATTTCGAGTCATTGAGTCAGATTTTCAGTCTAGATTTTCAAGAAGGATATGACTCTCTACCTCCATCATCACCATCTCTAGCGACAAATTTGTGTACTCTCGAGCCTGAAACTACTCTTGTTGAGATTAGTCCAAGGAAATCCTTGTATATCAGTTGAGAATTGGATCCTTCTCAACGAGAGCAGCTTGTGAATTTGTTGCGAAACCATCTTGATGCCTTTGCATGGGGTTATGAAGATATGAAAGGCATCCCTCCTGAAACTTGTACACACCATATCTATATTCAAGATGGAGCCCGACCTGTCCAACAACCCCAAAGGTGAATGAACCCAGCTCTAAGAGATGTTGTAAAGGAAGAATTGCAAAAACTCTTAGATGTTGATTTTATCTATCCCATTTCTGATAGCCAGTGGGTCTCTCTGTTAGTATTAGTCCCAAATAAAGATGGGAGATGGTGCATTTGTATTGACTACAGAGAATTGAATAAATCCACTCTCAAATATTACTTCCCCCTTCCTTTCATCGATCAGGTACTCGATACCCTTGCTGGTAAGAAGTACTTTTCTTTTCTAGACGGCTTTAGCGAATATAACTAGATACAAATAGCACCCGAGGATCAAGACATTCACACCCTCCACTCTCTTCCTCAATAGCAGAATAGCAGATTTGGAGCAATAAGTCCATGACCTGGAGGCTTTGAACCAAGTCATGAAAGAGCAGAGTTGGTAGAAACAGAGCAAGGTGGAGTTACTTGCAGAAGTAAAGAGGCAAAAGCAACAAGTAAAGGTATGGAATAATCGGGCTTCCAAATGTTATAGACGCCTTGATAAGGTGACTAAGCAGCTGCGAAAAGCCCGAGACAAGAAGCCAAATATAGTAAAGGAAGGAATAAACATTGAAGTTCACGACTGAGGAGCTGGCCATTCATTTTTTAAGGTTTTCTGCAGTCGGTAAAACATTGTGTGAGGACACACAACAGCTTAGGGATGGGAGGATGTTGGTATCCTAAATTGCCCTATTTTCTACCCCATTTCCATCAAAATCAACCTCTGTTTTATCTCAATAAAAGACCCTTCTTTCCTGCACTAGTACAAGATAGTTACCCATTCCTGCACATGCTCATATTTTATATTAAGATTTATTACAACACTTTATTAATAATTTTATATGGATTTCATGCCTATTTACATATCTTTTGTAACTCATATTAATTTCCTAGACTAATCATGGAACTTAGTATAAATTATGAATGGGTATGACTAGTGCAAGTCAATTCCTGCATCGCCACAAAGACTGTTCGAGATATCTGAGAAGCCAAATCTTCCACGAGGATGGGTCTCGATCCTTGAGTCCGAGTTGAGTTGCTGATGAACTGAAGCAGGATAACAGGCAGTGTGCAATCAGGGAATATTTCCCAAAGTTAGGTTACGGTCAAGTGAAATTCATGTGTATTATAACTGCTGGCCAAGTTTGTAATTTCAGTTTCTAAGTTTGTTCGACCGAAAGGCCTAAACAAGAAATGTTTGTAATTAGTGAAAACGGCTAGAGCTGAAAGGATATATAAGATATAGATTATAGGTAGGAGGAGGCTAGTCAGTGAACCATCAATTGTAATTTTGTTTTATGTAATCTAGTTATCGCCTCAGCTCTGGGGCTGGACTGCTCTGTTATGTATATTTGTCGAATCAAGTAATACAAGAGAACTGCCATGATTTTCATACACCGCGTCTAAATTATCTTTGATGTATATTTTAAGTGTTGAGATTTTTCGTTTCTTAGAAGGGGAACAAACTGGTTGGCTAGGGCCCAGCCAACCCAACTCGTTTACCCCTCTCGCTTTTGTTATTCAGAAAGAAGGTGTGGATATTTCATTTGCAAGCTGTGTGATGTGATAGTTTTAATCTTTATCTTTCAAGTTCTGATTTAAAATATCTTTTGTAGGTAACGTGTGGAACGGATCCGTGGTTTGAGATTTAACTGTGTTTACTTTGTTTATGAGATATCTTTCTTGCATTTATTTTATTCTCAATCTCTGTTTTAATTCGTTCTTTATCGGATCATGCAAGGAACTCTTTCCTACACCAGTGCATGTTGTTGCCTGCACATTGGTTTAATCATTTGGTTACAATGAATAGTGAATCACTTCTCTGCATATTATTTCTAGTTATTTCACAAGTGAATGAATCATTAACTTAGTAACTATCTTCAGTATTAAAAGTACATCTTTAGAGGATTTGGAAGCAGTTGCATAAAATTATCATAAACATATTATACTTGCAAAGAACATAAGAATTTTTGAATGGATTACTAAAGTTAGTTAACACATGCAAAACACTTAGACTATTGTTTGATTCTTTTGAAGTGCTTTTATTTCATGAAGTTTATTTCCTTTGCAAGGTTTAATGAATTGAAGCATTTCCTTTTTCACAGATAATTTACTTCAGAATTTCATTTATAGTTGCAATTCTTTTTCAGCACATCTTTCAGTCCTTTCAAAAGTAATTTGGAAACTGGGTGAAGGAAGCTCTGCCTCGGTGCAAGAGCTGGTCTCTTGTCACAGAAACAGAGTGCTCTAAGCCCTTAGGCTTAGAGCACCTTCACTAAGACATAAGTCTTCAGTAAGGAAGGTCACATATACTTTTGCACAGAGATATTGTACCTGCACTAGTGCAAGAAGATTGTAATAGTGCAAGGATAGGTTGTTTGTGTGGAAGGAAGATCAGAAGGAAGACAAAATTCTGCAAGGGCCCACTTGTCAGACTGTTAACCATCCATTTGAAGATGAACATAGCATTTCATTACAACATTTAATATTGTTTCCGTTGTGTGGAATTTCTTTACTTGATTTACATGCAAATTGTCTTTTACATTCCAATACTAGGGTTGCTTTGGTGTCAATTACCTTTCCGATTGTTTTCTGCTTGATTCTGAAAAGCATTTCCTTTAAGAAGTAGGATTAGAGATAGGAAAAGTTCATACCATTTCTGGCATTGCCTGTGCTTCGTCTCTAAGTTTACGAAACCCTCAGGTTGACAATTAAGTGTTGAGGAGTTTTCTCAAGCGTAATTCCTGCCCCCAATGCGCAATTCCTGCCCCCAATGCGCAATTCCTGCCCCAACGCGCACTTAAAACTTCTGCATTTCTACATTGGTTTCTAACTTAATTGTTTTTATAAAATATAATAATTTTTTGTTTTTTCTCAATTTAATTCAAATAAATTTAATAATATAAATATAAAACATTGAATTCCAACTCGAATTCTATTTTTATTGAAATATACTATTATATTAAAAATAATAAAAATATAATATTTTATTAAAATTAAGTTTTAATGAGTTTAATTATTTTTTATCAAAATCAATTTTAAAAAGTCCAAGGAATTTAGATGAGATGCTCTCTTAATGCACTCTTTGATATGAATTTTCCTATCCAAAGTGATATATTGGACATGATGATAATGTAGTCCTTCCCAAATTAATTAAAAAAAAAAAATCAATTAAAAAAAATTATATAATTTTAAATTTAAATGAAAAAATTATTATTTTTATCCTTTTATCATTATCCTGGTAGCCACGAATTAATCAGTTTTGACTAAAAACTAAACCAATATAATTTATTTTTTAAAATTTTATTTATTCACCTTCTTATTGGTGCTCAGCGATTAGGTCTTATTAAGCTATGATTATTTCGCTGCAACCCTCATACCTCTGCTTATCATACCAGTGCCTGTCACAAACAACAACAATAACAAAAAAAAACTAAAAATAAAACAAAACAAATAAATAAGCTATTATGATTTCAACTCAGATCAAACCAATAATCGAATTTTGTACTTCCTATCATCAAACTTGTACAAACAATAAAATATCGGATCCGTTCTTTAAATGGATGTTGGTCAAATATTTTCCATGTACCAGTTTATAAGAATAAATATATTTTTCAATTATCAGTTCACTTTCAAGCTTAGCTAAACTGACGTGCATAATTAAATCATGGCAGCGCCTCGCAAAATACATCTTCACCACCTTTACGACTAAATCTGCTTCCTTGCAGCGTAGCAATATTGTTTATGCATTTTCTCTGGCGTGAACAAGAAGATCTACTATTGTTTTCCTGATGATAAAAACAATTGCCAAAGTGAAAAAAAAAAGTGTAGAGATGAAGACGAGGGAACTTATGTCTGCTGCGACAGAGGTATTACGCATTTGATAATGCGTTGAAAACTGAATTAACAAGATTTGACTAAAACCACCAAAGGTAAATATTAGAAAACCAATATAATTTATTTATTTTAATTTACCTTCTAATTGGTGTAGAACAATTGGGTCTTATTAAGCTATCATTATTTTCGTCGTTGCTATCAAACAACATCAGCCTAAAATAAATTGGATTAGAATCATTTATAATCAAATTGTTGGTGATAAAAATAGTTGATTTTGGGCCTTTAATACAGTTTGACAAATTTGTTGAACCTTATTAAAAGAGCTAGTTCACCCAGCATTTAAATGAGCATAGTATTAGAAATGTTGGAAAAAAGTTTGTTGGGAGTCTACCATGCTTTTCAAATTATTTTGACAAGCTCTCTCAAAATATCACTTTGATACAACAAAGTCACAAGTTATTAACACTTTTCAGCATTTATCTGAAGGCAACGTAGTTCTAGTGAATTATGTAATGCCTAAATTAGGGCCTTAAAAAATATTTTGAATTTCCTATTTCTACAATTTTTAAAACAAGAATTTGCTTTAAATTAATTGTCAATATGGAATCTTAATATTGGTAGATGACATTTAATATTTTAAAAAAACAATTTAAGTAATACAAATTATGATTCCAAAGATTTTTTATTTATCCAATTTTAATAAATAGAAAACTATGTAGTTATCTTAGATCAAACCTCTTCTATTTATATAATCATTTTATGCTTTGTCTCTTTTTACAAGAAAGGAGGTTGTTGGCAATGAAAAATATTTTTTCTTTTCCTTAATGATATAAAGTAAATTAAATTAGACAATTATTAAACAATATTATTAAATTAAATAATTAAATAGATATGTTGTATATAAAAGGTGTATGATATGTTGTATTTTGAATATTTATATATTTTTCAATACTTGCACACAAACAGAATTTGGTTGGATGGAAAATCCTCATCCACGAGCATGATAACATTCTTATTTATTAAGTGTTGTGTAATTTTTATCACCATGGATTTCTTTTCCGCCAATACAATATAAGTATGTATTTCATTTCTAAGCATGAGCCAAAAGATTAATTTTACAATTAAGTTTACAAAACATATTAACTAACAATAATGATCTTATAGTTTCATTATTTTTTTATTAGGCGACAAGGAACGCTAACTATACGACCTTGTTATAATTATACCCTACATACCACACAAAAAAATCATAAAAAATAATATATAAACCTACATACTGAGCAATAAAATCATACATACTAAGTAATATAAACCATATATTATATTAACAAAAATATTTGTAATCTGCAAATTTCTTGAGAAATTCTAAATATATATATATATATATAATAAAATCTCCCTCCGAAATACATGACTTTTATCTTTATTCTTTATTAGCCTACATTCACATGAAGGTAAATAAAGTTATTAATATAATTATGTAATTTAGAATTACAAAATTACATTATGCTTTTTATGTATATTTACAGAGGTAAAGCCATTAGTAACAATCACAAAATAAAACCACAAATACCATATATATAATGGACGTGGCACGTTAGCATATATTCACATGAAGGTAAATAAAGTTAAATAATATAATTATGTAATTTAGAATTACAAAATTACATTATGCTTTTTATGTATGTTTACACAGGTAAAGCCATTTGAATTTCTATAAATTTATTTTCAAGTGATGAACCCTCCCATTTGGTTGCATCACCCACCTATCCATTAACTTATCCCATCCCCACGCAATCTCGTCAATTTGTCACAATCCCAAACGATGACATAATATAACTACATTACAAATCGACAATGTGCCTTTTATCTTTTGTTTACACACGTAAAGAAACAAGTAAAAATTAGTGAGTGACACGACTGACACCATTTCATATAATAATTACTCTAATTACATCGATGCTAACACATTACATTTCATATAATAATTACTCAAATTTACATTTATTTTCAAGTAATAATTACTCAAATTTACATTTATTTTCAAGTAATGTTTTCAGGTTGGGATCCTCCCATTGGATTGCATCCCACCATTCTCTTGAACCTCTTATTTCCTCGTGATGATTTAACTTATCCCATCTCCATGCAATCTCTTCAATTTGGGACAAAAGCTCACTAGGAGAGACTTGAGCATGGGGTAACGGTGACGCCCCCTCTCCCAACCCTCAACTTCCACTTACTACTCCCACTACTTCCAACCCCATACACTATAACAACTGCAACTTCTTAAGATACAACCGCTCTATCTTTGGAAAACCCATCCCCAACTCCAACTCCAACTTATGGAATTCATGTATCTACAACATTTTCAAACATGGCAACTTCGTGGGGAGCTCTTTCAACTGCCAGCATCTTTGTACATGAAGGTATTTGAGATTTCGGAAGTGAGGCACATGCTCCACATCGCAATTCAAGAGAGTGAAACTTTCCAGATATTTCATCACCTGCATGTCTTGCGGAATGTAATTATAACCATTTGCAGCCACAAATACCAAAGTCTTCTCTCTCATGTTTGACCAATTTCCCATAACCCCTTCCTTAACTAGTGATTTTATATATGCACTGAAAACCTCGAGACACCTCAAACTTTGCAGGTCCTTTAAACAAGTATATGCTCCTTTAGCATTTGTGTCCTTCTCGAAATCCGATTGAATCTTGGTCCACCGCATCGTCAATATTTCCAATGAAATCAATTCCCCGATACCAAGCGGAAGATAGTAGGAATTTATAAGATAAGTTCCTTAGATAGAATACCAAAGGACATCGCTCACAAACAAATCACAGATCACTACACCAGTATTCTTGACGTGCTTAAAACCCTCAAAGAGGGAAATAGTCCGCGACCTGAGCCAACGCAGCCACTTCAGACAATTTATTAATGTAAAAGAAAGAAAATTTATGTTAGCTTCTCTCATGAACGGTCACCTTACAAATGAACCACCATGCTCTTTAAATAGAGATCATGGACCAATCGGGTGTTAAGCCAACGCAGCCACTTCAGGCAATTTATTAATATAAAATAAAGAAAATTTATGTAAGCTTCTCTCATAAACGGTCACCTTACAAATAACCCACCATGCTCTTTAAATAGAGATCATGGACCAATCGGGTGTTAAGCCACGGATCAAGTCTTAGTAATACCAAGGAGAGAATGAACCGTCAGATCACTTCATGTATAGAACATATCGTGACCGTCGGATTGTAAGTTACAAAAAGTACATAGTAAAGAAACACACTTTACCAAACTATACACTAGATCAAGTTATGCTTAACTATTTCCTATGTGTCGGAATATCCTAACATCCCCCCCTTAAGAACAACTTGGGATAAGATTGAAGGATGTACAAAGATGACATAATATGAGAAGGAAGGAGGCATTAGAGCCTATCCCCCCTTAGTGACAACTTCCTAAACTCCAAACATAAATCGAAGTTTAGTAAACTTCGCCTCTATGAGAGCCTTTATAAAGATGTCTGCAACTTGATCATCGGTTGAACAATATTGCACTTCAAGAACATGGTCATGAATGAGCTTTCTAGTGAAGTGCGGCTGTAGTTCAATGTGTTTGTTGCGCTGATGTTGGACTGGATCCTTGCATAGGTGAATGGCACTTTGATTATCACACCAAAGTGTAGTCGGATGTTGCTGCTGAAAACCAAACTGTGACAGGATCTGATGAAGCCATAGGGCTTCCTTACTAGCTTCTACGGTGCCACGATACTTTGCTTCTGTTGAAGGAAGAGAAATGGAACTTTGTTTCTTGCAAGCCCATGTAATAGGTCCAGAACCAAGAGCAAAGACATAACCTGCAGTAGACTTCTGTTCATCAGGGTCACTAGCCCAATCTGAATCAGTGAAACCAACCAATAGAGGAGATTCTTATGCATTGTAATGAATCCCAAGTTGAATTGTACCTCGACTTTCATGTGGGTTTTGCATAAACCGAGCAATAAAGCCAACAACAAAGGAAATGTCAGGACGAGTATGGGTCAGAGACAAAAGTTTTCCAACAAGCTAACAGTATAAGGTAACATCAACTTCAGGGGAAGTACAAGTGACTGAAATTTTGGCTCCAGACTGAAAGAGAGAAGGGGATGGCTTACATTCTTCCATGTGAAAGTGGCGTAGAAGATCACAGGCATACTTGGACTGGGAAAGGGAAATACCTTCTTTGGATTGCAAGACTTGAAGACTAAGAAAATAATGCAAGTGTCCTAAGTTTTTCATTTCAAACTGCTTTTTAAGGCTAGACTTCACATGGTTTATACGGTTGGAATCACTACTAGTAAGGATAAGATCATCAACATAAAGAACAAGAATTATAAGAGACTTACCCACTTTCCTGGTGTAGACAGTATTGTCAGAATAACACCTAGAAAAGCTAGTATCTAAAAGAAAGATATCCATTTTGGCATACCAATCCTGAGGGGCTTGCTTGAGACCATAAAGGGATTTCTTAAGCCGACATATAAGGCTGGAGTCTGTTTGTATAAATCCAGGAGGTTGTTCCATATAGCTTTCTTCATGCAAGGTCCCATGCAAGAAGGCAGATTTAACATCCATCTAATGGACTTCCCATATGAAAGAGGTAGCAAGGGAAAGAACAAGATGGATAGATTTCAATTTGGAAATAGGGGAGATGGTTTCAATATAGTCAATTCCTTCAACTTGTGAAAAAACCTTAGCAACAAGACGAGCTTTATGTTTATCAACCTTTCCATCTGGTCCAAACTTGGTTCTGTAAGCCCATTTGCATCTAACAAGTTTTCGTCCATTTGGAAGAGGAACAAGGTCCCATGTAGCATTTTCCAATAGTGAACGATATTATTCATTCATAGCTGCATCCCAATCTGGATGGATTGAAGCTTCTGCAAAGGTGTCAGGATTATAATGCGTTGAAGCTTGAGCCAGTAAAGAAGAGGCTCTATCGAACTGAGAACGTGTACGACGTTGACCTGTAGGATCACCTGCAAGAGCACCTGCTGCATCCTGAGTAGCAAGGACCCAATTTGGAAGCTGAGGAGCTGAAAGAGGATCCCAAGAAAGTGGGGGAGGATTGTCATCCTCGTTGTCATCATTGAAGAAGAAATATCTTTAGAAGTAGAAGGGATAGAGAGAGGTGGCACATCTACCGAACTAGGTTCGCAAGCTGATATATTTTCAACAAACTTTACATCTCTTCTAATGATAAAATTTTTGGATTTAGGTTGAATAATTTTATATCCTTTGACATATTCCGAATATCCAACAAAAATATATTTTTCACTCTTAGGTTCTAAGGGTTTATGTTTCTCATCTGGAATATGGGCCCATGCTTCACTTCAAAAAACACGAAAGTGACTTACATCTGGTTTAATTGAGCTCCATGCTTCTTCTAGAGTGGTATTCTTTAAAACCTTAGTAGGAGTGTGATTTACTATGTAATTTGCACAGTTAATTGCTTCTGCCCAAAAGTGAAGACTACGTCCTTTAGATTGAAGCATACAATTATCCATTTCTTTTAAAGTGTGATTCTTCCTTTCTGCTACACAATTTTTTTGTGGAGTATATGGAACAGTATGTTGCAATTGAATTCCATGCTGAGTGCAAAAGTTGATGAATTTCATGTTAACATATTCTCCACCATTTTCAGATCTTAGCTTAAGAATTTTATGTCCAAATTGTTTCTCAACAAAGGCCTTAAAGGCCAAGAACATGTTAAAGACTTCACTCTTGAGTTTTAAGAAGTATACCCAAGTGCGTCTAGAGAAATCATCAATGAAAGTTAAGAAATACTTGTAGCCAAAGAATGAAACAACTGGAAGTGGACCACTTAAATCACTATGCACAAGTTGTAAAGGGGTTGAGACGTTCCAAGAGGCACGTTTTTCAAAACTATCCCGATGATGTTTTCTGAGTACACATCTGGAACAAACACCATCTCTATAAGATACCATAGGAAGACTTGTCACCATATTTTATTTACATAGATTTTGAAGGGAGAGATAGTTTAAGTGGCCAATTTGCTCATGCCAAAGTTTGCTCACTTCATCATTATGAGAAACAAATACCAAGGGAAGAGTTGATGACCCAAAGTTGTTAAACTTATACAACCTTGTAGAATCATCAGCAATTCCAATAGCTAAAATATGTCTAGGATCTCTTAGGTCCTTAATTACAACATCATGAGGTGAAAATTCAACGATTTTACCTTCACTTGAATGACTTGTCTGATATATAGATAGAAGGTAGCAGGATAAGGTAGGAACACATAATACATCATTAAATTGACCATTGTCTAGATGAATAGTTCTAGTCCCTACAACACTAAGAGATCTATCATCACCAACATATATTTTTTTGGTGTTACAATCATTTAAAGAAGAAAACATGGCTTTGTTTCTGGCCATCTGATAGGAAGCTCTAGAATAAATGAGCCACTCATGAGAATGAGAAGAAGAAGATACATTTAGTGCATAACCAGACCAAGATGCTTGGAAACCACATGCAGAAAGTGTTATTCCTGAAGATGAAGTTGAAGTTGAAGAGTGCTCCAAATGGATGTTATGCTTCTTCATTGTTGCTTCCAAGGCTTCCATCTCCTTAAAGCATTTGGATTCTAAGTGGCCATTATGATTACAAAAGTTGCAATGTCTATCAGTCTTCTTCCCTTTGTTTTTATTTGCCTTATCATTTTGTTGAATTGATTTTTCATTTTGAGACTGAAATTGCTTAGGAAATTTGTTTGGTTTAGGACCATTCTTTTTACGATGTTGCTTCTAAGGATTCTTTGAATTTGGTTGTTGATGGGCTGCTAAGGCTTTCTTAGAAGAGTTTCCAGTATTAAGAAGACCAAGATGTAAGAGTTTTTCTTGTTCTCTTATTAAAGAATCACAAAAGGCCTCAAAAGAGGAGGACTTGTAGGATTTTCCTTGAGAAATAAAGGCTTATCTAGTAGAATGGAAGGTGGAAACAAACACAGAGTAGGCTAGTCCCAAATTAGTAAGAATGGAATAGATAAGGATACCGCCTTCTTTCTTAACTTTAACACCTTCCAAGAGAAGTCTAAGGGTCTTGAACATGGACAAAAAATCTTCAATGGAAGAAAAATTATTGGGGTCCAACATAAGCAACTCATTTTTGAGTTGATGGGCTCTAATTTCATTTTTAATTCCAAAAACTTTATTGAGTTGTTGCATTGCTTCATTAGGGGTATCAAGTTCTGCGATATGGAATCTAAGGCCTGGAGAAATAGACATCCCTATCAACCCACGTGCTTGATCTTGTTTATTTTCCAATTTGGCTAGCTTATCTTCATCTTTAGGTTTAGATTCTTAGCTTGCGGCTATTCTATAAAGACATTTACTTCTAAGTAAAACCACAATGTAGGATAACCATTGCAAGTAGTTGGTGTTGTCAAGAATAACTAGGCATGGAATTTTGATTTTAAAAGAAACTGAAGCTAAATATGCTGAAACTAAGTGTTCCAATGGAAGTATTTCGAAAAATTAGGCTATTTAAAAAAAACCTCTCTGAAAACGGCTTTCGGATGAAGAAGTTATGGTTTTTCGAAGAAAAGTTGTTGAAGATGCTGACGAACTACATGAATGTTGGGAAGTGAATGATAATGTTATATTTAAACCTCCCCCCTCCCCTTCCAAACTTAATTTAATTAGCTCACTTTAAAAAAAAAATTACTTTATGTGACCCACTTTTTTTCCCCAAGGAAAAATCGTAATTTTCATTGATATAAGAAAATTATACATTGTAGATGCAGTGTCGCATATGCTATATAGTAAGGTTGTTCACCTATCAAAAAATAATGTATCAAAAATTATCTTTGATTCTCCACACAGGGATAACGTTTCTTCTGTAATTTCAAAAATATCAAAAAACTCCTCGCAGGGAGTACAATTGTTTGTCTTATATATACAGATAGTAGATTGAAATATACATATGTACTGATAAAATAAGAAGAAGTATAAACATGTAAATCAAGCCCCTCTGGGTCAATTATGCTATGTAGTCCATATATGGGCGATGGTAGTACTGATAGTGTTCACCATCCCTCTGCTCTTGAATCATCCATGTACCACGACGCCGATTCGCAGCTTCCTTGGATAGCTTATCAGAAATCTGGTTGTGTTCCCTGTAGATATGGCGACAAACAATGTGATCAAAATGTGCAATGAATATGTGTGCCTCTTCCAAAATAGCCCTCAGAGAAAATGCATGACAATTTGATGTATTGTTTATCTAGTTGATGACATTCTTGGAGTCCGCAAAGATTTGGATATTTCTGCAATGTTTCTCCATGGAAAAGTGTAGGATATGCTTGAGGGTGATCAGCTTAGCATAATTATTGGTGCCCCTTCCCAGACCCATTTGAATTTTAAAGTAATGAGAGTCAGAGAGGTATAAAATAGCTCCCCCCCCCCCACCACCCCACATCCTGCATCCTATGCAGATCCATCGAAATAAGCCCAGGGGTAGTCTCGGTTGATGACCTCGGGGACAATGTTCCTTAGAGGGGGGAGCAGCATTGTCGTCGGGGATGGAGTTTTAGGTGGAAAATATGTGGGCAGAGATAGAGGGCCAATAAGGGATGGTATTTTGGAAGATGTATTGGTTCCATGCTATCCATATAACCCAGCAGAGAAGTAGGGGGAGGTTTCTGGCCTTGTTTGGAGTAGCCGCTGTCCACCATGATATCCATGCATACAAAACAGATGTACCCTTCCATCGATAGTGAATATTGATGGACCGAAGAGTGTTATTCCACAGGTCCACAATGATCAGGCAATTTAGGAAGAGGTGATCGATAGTTTCAGTGTTATTCTTTCATATGCAACACCAAGATGGTTTGTGATAGGCTCGCTTATGCAAGTTATCCCCCGTAGGGGCCTTGTTCTTGAGTATTGTTCACATAAACAGTCTCATTCTGGGAGGTGCCTTAAGTTTCCACGGATGTTTCCACCAATGTTCGACAGTCGATGGTCGATGGTTGGTAGAGATACATAGATATCCTTCCTTTGGAGAGTATATGTCGTTTTTTGCATGGGCCCATATGATCTCATCTCCCCCCTCTGTAATCCTGATATGTGATTCAGTCAGAGCAGCAATGTATTCTCCCCAGTGGTGATGCCAAATCTGTGGGAGTTGTAGGTGACGTGCAGTCTTCCATGCTTGTTGAAATATAGAGGTGTGCTTTGGATCCGTAATGTGGTTAATGTGAATGACACCTGAATTATTGAGTAGGAGGGTCAATTCCTGAGGGAGCCTATGTGAGTTGCCGCAGCCAATCCAGGGATCTAGACCAATGTGCACCGATGAGCCAAACTATATTTTCTATGTGATCCTATCTCGGATGAGGGGTAAGTAGTTTATTATTGCTTTCCAAATGATAGATATCCTAGACTTGTTCCAGTTGGGTTGCTAGATCCAGTCCATCGTGTTGTGGGGGGGATATATATTTCGAGTATGCCACCCTTGTCCATAAGTTTCTTGTAGTAACCAATTGCCATCCTAACTTAGCAGCCAGTGCAATAGAAAAATCGTCCAGTCTTTTAATTCCCCATCCTCCCCATTTCTTTGGTAGTGCTAGTAACTCCCATCTAGCCCAGGAAAAAATTCTTCTTGTCTGTTTTCCCTTCCAAAGGAATCTGCAACAGAGATTTTGTATTCGAGAGAGTATGCCCCTAGGGATCCAGGCTAGGGACATCCAATATATAGGGGTAGCTTCAAGTACAACTTTAATAAGAACCAGCCGACCCGCTCTGGAGAGGTACTTGTGGTGCCAGATATTAAGTCTTCTCTCAAGCTTAGAAATTAACCATGTCCAATCAGCAATCTTGTATCCGAGAGGTTTTAGCCGATAACCCAGGTACCTAAGGCCATCATCCAAATGTTGTAGAGTGAATGGGAATCTGTGGAGGGCAAACTAAATTTCATGAGGTGAGCAGCCTGAAACCGTGATAGTGGATTTTATGTTGTTGATCTCCATACCAGAAGCAGTTCAAAATATAGCCATGATGTTTTGTAGATCAGTCAGATCCCCTATACCTCCATTAAGGAAGATCAACACATCATCTACAAAGAGCAGATGGGTCAGTGTGCAGCTGTCTGTAATCTTGATGCCCTGAAGTCTTCCTGTCCTGTGTTCTTCCAAGATGAGTCTACTAAGGCCCTCCATAATGAGCAAAAATAATAGAGGGGAGAGTGGGCATCCCTGCCTAAGGCCTCTTTCTGAGTGAAAAAAAGGGATGTCGATCCATTGATAAGGACATTGAAAGTTATATTTGTTATGCAGCACATGATCCATTTTATAAACTATATGGGGAAACCAAGATGGGTTAAGAGCATTCTAATGTATAACCAACTAGCACGGTCGAAAGCTTTGGAGAGGTCTACCTTGAGAATCATACCTTTCAATTTCTTCATCTGAATGGAATGCAACACCTCTTGTGCAGTTCCTACAGCTTCATGGATTTGACGGTCTTGAAGGAAAGCGAATTGTTCAAAGGATATATGTGAGGATAAAATGGGATGGAGGCAATTAGCAATGATTTTGGCAATGATCTTATAGGTACAATTACCGAGGGAGATGGGACGAAAGTCATCAAAGGAGCCAGGGTTGTCAAATTTAGGGATGAGCGCTATGAAGGTGGTGTTGTAAGCCTTGTACATCTGCCTAGAGATTATGCAATCTTCAATGACCTTGAGGAGGTCTTCTCCAAGGAGTTTGAAAAAAGTAATGTAGAACTCAACTAGCCAGCCTTATTTTCCTGGACTCTTTTCTCTCTTTAACCATTTCAGTGTGGCTTCAAGCTCCCCCATAGTGACACCGTTATTGAGGTCCATTGCATCCTTCTGATCCACACACCGGGGAAACAATTGTGCCACTTTGATGATTTTAGCCAATGATGCGTTGGGGGGAGCTTTGTAGAGCTGCTTGAAGTGAGATGTGCCAAGGGAGGCTAAGTGATGAAAGGTATTCACTCTGATGCCCTGTTCATTGTTCAAGTGCCAAATGGTGTTAATTTCTTTTCGTCCATTAACAAACTTATGATAGAATTTTGTGTTATCATCGCCTTCAAGAATCCAAATGACCCTGCTTCTCAACCTCCATGATTCCTCTCTATCTTTTAGGATTCCGCCTCTCTGTGCTACTAAGGTTGTGAACCTCTCCTTTTGTTCAGGTGATGTGTATCCCCTTCCAAGCTCATCTTCCAATGTGGAAATCTTAGCTTTAGTGCTTCTCAATGTTTGATCATCCATCAATCTCTTGTTGTGTGCCCAACTTTTTGATAGTCTCTTCAACTTTCTTAGATTGTGGGCAAATCCTTATGTTATGTTCCCACCCGCAACAGGAGGATGGGAATTCCAACAACCAGTTACAAGTTTAATGTAGTCAATATATTTTAACCATGTTGAGTTGAACTTATATGGTGCTTTGGGCTTGTTCATACTGCCTCTGACTTCAAGGTATATCGGCGAGTGGTCTAACAGTCCCCCCGATCCAACCCACTGCCTATAGTTATACCCCATACCCAACAATCACTCTTTAATGAGGAAGCGATCTAGTCTTCTAGCTAGCCTATCCTCCCCAGTCCTTCTGTTCCTCCAGGTGGGTTGTAATTTAGCAGATGGGATATCAATTAGGCTATGGTCCTCCAGAACATTTTCGAAGAAATCAGATAGTGGATCAATCTGAGCATGATGACCCCATGATTCTGAATATCCAATAAAGAAATTAAGATCTCCTCCTAGTATAAGGTTATCCACTTGCAAAAGATTGGAGCTTAACAGATGCTCCCAGTAGGCTCCTCAATTTTGGCATGGACCATATACATTAATGAGTCTGATGTTTGTGCCTAATTCAGATGAGTAGATGTCCGCCCCAATATGACTTGATCCCCCCAAATGTTACATAACTTGATAGTCCTGGTATTGAACCCCATCGCAATTCCTCCTGATCTCCCATTTACATCAAGGGCATGAAACAACCATCCAGGAAGCATGGATTCAAGGAGGTGAGTGATGGAATCTGCTAAACCAAGGTTTCTTGAAGGAATATGACATCTACCATCTCAGTACTTAGAATCCTCTGAAATGCTAGTTTTTTTCTCGAGACTAGCTAACCCACAATAGTTGTAGGAGAGCAACTTCATGAGGGAGATGGCCCCAGGGTGTTCTGTGCTCTAAGAACCTGGTCAATAGCTAGTTGGCATCCCGATATGAATTCCACACCTGCCTATTGTTTGGCTTTAGAGAGGGAGGAGGGTCTGCCCTGAGGAGGTTTCGGAGGGATGGGAGGGGGTACGATACCAATGTCGATTGAATCAAGAGGTTGTGATCGAGATAGAGATCTGAGCGGATAATTGTGAGAGTGAGACCCCATCTCAGAGTCAGTGGATTGGGAAGAGGTGTTCACCTCTGGGAAGGATGGGAGGGTGCATGATAATGTGGCGGGGGAGGTTGCAGAGAGCAGGCCAAGGAACAAGGAGTCGGGCAGGAAGATGCAGCACCATGATGACCAACAGTGGATGGTGAAGAAATACAAGACAAAGTAGTGAAATTCAAATTGTAATGAGTAGAGAAAGGCATACCCGAAGAGAGAGCAGTCACTGCAGCTGCCTGGGCCCTAGTCATAGGAGGAGAGGGTGGCCAAATGGGAGCATTGCCACGCTTCTTCAGATTCTCCATGGTCGTCTTTGTCACTACTGCTTCAGAGTTGGCACGTTTCTCAGGTGCCCTGGTAGCTTTGGATGGGATCGTCTTCCCCTGGTCCGCTACTTTAGCTATCCCGTTCAGAGGGAAATCCTTAAATAAATGTCCGACCTTGTGGCACCTCCTGCACCTGAAGGGGACCCCCTCATAATCAAGGATCTGTACTCGAGAGTAATGTTTCCAGTGCAGAGTAATGTGCTCTTCCAATCCCTCCCTAGTATCAAGATGAACCAGAATCCTTGTGTACGCCATGATGCCCGAGGACAGGTATGATTTATCATGCTCCAAATAGGTTCCCAGAGCATTCCCGATGCACCTGAAAATGTCCTTCAACCAGAAGTGAAGAGGAAAACTTGGTAATCTGACCCACAATGGTCTTGCGCCCAACTGCTCTCTCTCAGGGTCGAAGAGAGGGTTCCATCTTTTGAGGAGCACAGGGGTTTGCTCAATGTGCTAGAAACTAGATAATACCTAGGTGGTATGTTCGACTCTAGCAAAACGCAGCGTAAACCATCCCCGCATGAAGGTTTGAACAAAAGGTAGTTCAGTCATGTAGTGTCCCCAAATCTCTGCAGTCCATTGCCTGAGCCTAGCCATGGTGTAGTTCCTCCCTCGAACCCTACCCACCAAAACCCTATTAGCAGTGTCCATGGCTTTGCCCCATTGGATATCCTCACCCAAACACAGAGCAATATTCTGGGTCCTGGCCTTAACACACTTCGTCTTTTTATCGGGCCTATGATCCTTGCCAAGTTCTTCATCCTGATGTGATCATTGGGGGGGATTATTTAAGTCCAGTCCAAGCACTGTGGGGTGCGCTTCCAGGTCTGGAGGAAAACCTGCAAAACAAACAGAGGAGGGAGGCGTCAAATGCTGAGGAAAAGGGGTTCCTTCAGGTAGTACCAAGAGTCCTCCCGTAAGGGCAGATGAAGTGAAATGAGGAACATCAAACTGTGGGTGAGATGAGTAACCCAAGGGGTCAATGGAGTGGTCAGGTCCTATGCAGCTAGCCATGAACTATAGGGATGCCAGCGATGGGGGGGGGAGGAGTAGCGAAAACCAACCAAGGGAGGGGGTCTTCAGGCAGGGAAATGACCAGACAGGAGGGACCCGAAAGCAATGGCAAGGTCATAAGGACGTCTGGCAGGTCATTGTTTTGATTGAAAAACCCTTCCAAAATTGGGGGAGGATACGTCCAAATGGAAAAATTGGCATATGGGTCATCAGAGTAATCAACCTGGTCGAGCTCCATGCCTAACCATCCGAAAATGACATGCCAGTTGCCACCAGGAACCACGATCCGTTGTCTTTGTAACTGCACCGCCTGTGGAGGGTAAACGGGACCAAGAAGTAGTTCATGGGCGCAAGGAGGGAACGGAAATGGGAAGCAGAAGAGCTGGTACTGTTAAGGATGGTTAGGCGTGAGCAGGAGTGCAAGTTTTGCAGGGGAATAGAATATTCCAAACCCTATCCTGTATCAGGCTCCGACCAAGGGGTTTTCCGTAGCTCCATCCTTCTTTTGGTCTATGTGACCCACTTTTATAAATAAGTGAAAGTCACTCTTACAATGGTACTTTATGAACTACCCACTAAATTGTAACTTGAATAGAATATAAAGTGACTTCGGAATTATAAGTGACTCACTTTTTATAATGGGTGAGAACACTTTTACATAAAGTAACTTTAAAACATAAGTTACATGTGCTTTTTGAAAAAGTAACTCAACAAAAAGAAAGACTTGAACCCAAGACCTCTATTCCCATAAAGTAACTTTGGACCAAGAGAGCTAGTTTAAAATGTTAGTAGTTTTTGGAGAAGGGTTTTTTTTTTTTTTTTTTTTTTTTTGTTCTCATTGAAGCTTTGGAGTGTGTGCTTACTTGAAAAACCATTTTTTCCCTACAAAAAAAAAAAAAACCGCACAACCCAAAAAGAACATGCAAAAGAAATCCAAGCCTTACAACTTAAAATTAGATTTTGCCGGAAACTAAATATTTTCCTCAATGTTTCTGATTTTCCAAGATCACACTAAGGCGCAGCAGAAAAGAACATACACATGAGAAAAATCCTTTCTTTCTATTTCCGGTTTGCCCAGATCGCACAGAGTCGCAGGGAAAAGAGAATACGTAGAAATGAAAGGTATAGATCCAGTAATAAAAAAAAGTATAGAGGACTATAAACCGAAATAAACATAGAGATAAATAAATGTAACTTCAAATAAAGGCTATATACCTCCAAATTTTAAAAATGACGTAGCTAGGGCTACCAAAAACCTTTTCGCGTGAAACAAAAGGGGTTTCTCACTGGAACAGATGCTCCTAACATAATAGAGCAGTCCTCTCAGCCTGAAAGCGATAAGAAACAATAGATCTAGGAAACGATAGTCGGATGCAGTTGTACTGACTTCGGATTTGGATCACCAATGGATGCGGCCCTCGAATAGCTCTAATACCATGTAGGAATTTATAGGGTAAGTTCCTTAGAACACCAAAGGATACCGCTCACACAGATCACAGATCAGTACACTAGTATTCTTGATGTGGTTAAAACCCTTAAAGAGGGAAACAGTCCATGGCTTGAGCCAACATTTCAGGCAATTTATTAATGTAAAATAAAGAAAATTTACATAAGCTTCTCTCATGAATGGTCACCTTACAAATGACCCTCCCTACTCTTTAAATAGAGATTAGGGACCGATCTAGTGTTAAGCCACGAATCAAGTGTCGGTAACACTGAGGAGAGAATGAACCATCAGATCACTTCATGTCTAGAGCATATCGTGACCGTTAGATTGTAAGTTACAAAAGGTACATAGTAAAGAAATACATTTTACCTAACTATACACTAGACCAAGTTATACTTAACTATTTCCTATGTGTCGTAATATCCTAACAAAGATGCCCCAACTTGTTGCACCAGTCTATGTGGAGGACCCTCAGACATTTTAGTTTAGTTATCCTCTAAGGAAGGCACCGTAATTAACGACACCAACTAATATTCAAGAATTGTAGCTCATTCAGGTCGCCAATAGCTTCTAGTAATTCACAAATGCCAGTGTAGTGTAGTTAGAGGGAGGCCAGGTGTTTCAGATTCCCAATACAAGGCGAAAAACACGTTATGCTAGTTTGAATAAGATCGAGGACCTTCAGTGAGGACAAGTCGCATAAGAACCTTTCTGAAACTTCTTTAATACCACCATTCTCATTTAATAGGAGAACTGAGAGGGATAAGCATGGAAACGTTGTGGGTAGGGACTGTAGAACATTTATCATCAATGACAATTTTACACCGTCCTTTCTGATGACTTCCTTGAAAATAAAACTTTTCAAGCTCTGTCTGGCTTTAAAGAAAAACCTCTTCTCTTTCTCTGCAACAATGCAGATTGCCAGATCGGGAAGGATATCGTGTATTTTAACACACTAAATCTTTCCACCACTACCATGACTTACCGCCTTAAACAGACAACGACCCACTAGGTGTTTGATATAACTGTTCCCAATTTCATGCAAGTAGTTGTCTCCACTTTCTTCCACCAGTCCTTCAGAGATCCACATGTCTATGACTTCTAATATCTTGATTACTTTATCTTCGAGATAAGCTACCAAATATAAAAAACAAGTCTTTAAACGACCTGGTAGAACATTGTAGCTCCATCTAAGACGTTGAATAGGCATACACATAGAGAATGTAGCTTGATTGGTTATTGCAGTAAAGCTGGAAAGAAGAAATACAAGAAAGAAACTTAGTGAAGAGTGTTGGATAGGCACAAAATCCTATGCACTAAATCCCAGTAGAAGCATGAAAAGATAAAGGAAACATTAGGGGAATTTTGAGGTCTAAAATGGGTTTCTTATGGAAATTATAAAATAATTATGGAAATAATAAAATAAGATTAGATTACATCATCACATTTTAGAGGGAAAAAAAGAAAAAAAAAAAATCAACTCGTATTTTCAACTTATCTCCTTATGGATTTACTCAAATTTTGAGCGGCAACACTCGTTAGATGCAGAAGTTGATTTCTCATCCAGGAGTACCCATGTTTCATACTTTCGATGGACCTTGCTACACAAAAAATGAGAAATACATGAAAAACGTGATTGCAATAATGTGCTTTCATGTATTTCTCATTTTTCGTGTAACAGGGTGCATCGTAAGTATGCAACATGGGTACTCGTTGGATGAGGAATTAAATTTTTCATCCAACAATTACTCCCACTCGAAATTTGAGTAAAATCTTAGGGAGATAATTTAAAATACGAGTTGAAAAAGTAGTTTTATTATTTTATTATTGTTTTACTCCAAAAATGGTGAATCGTCCCCATGGTTGACATCATCATATTGAATCCTATTGGTTCTTATAAAGCTTATTTTTGTTGTACATTTTTCTTAGGGGGGCCGTTTTAGACCTCAAAATTCCCCTGATGTGAGGTGTAGAAATTATGGAGCACATTTTAAGGCTTTCAACTTAATATCTCACAGGTACTATCTGTTATATCATAACATAGATAAATATGAAATCTCACAAGTACCATCTTCTATCACATAACATAAGTAAATATGTGACTTAAGAGTGAATCCAACAATTACAATTATACAATTTATGAAGAAGAAAAACACACATGAAATGACACATAGAGGTAGAACGCATACTACATATCCCAATGCTTGGAATCACCAGAAACTTCTCCATTAATATTCAAGAATGAAATAAATCTCACAAGCCCAAACTTTTGAAATTTGCAAAAAAAATTACAGCCCTCGAAATAGGAAATTGAACCCCTACTACTGAGTTCATGTTCCCTTTTATAAGGAGAGAGTCCAAACAAACAATTACAAAAATACCCTGAATACTACAATTGTCTAAACTGCCCAACTGTTTGAGCATGTGAATAGCCTAGTTGTCCTAATGGTTACCTAACATATTTTGGTTCCTTATTGAAATTAAATATTTGCAAAAGATGAAAAACATGAGGTGTCATAATTGACAAAACAAAATATCTCCATTGATGATCCTCTGATTTCCTAAGGTGGACTCAGGCTCCATTATCTGGGTCTGTTGTGTGTTGATGATCTGGCCACACCTCTACCGTTGTATTCCTCCCATGGTTACCTGCCCATTCACATATCGTTTTCTCCCTCTAACTGCTTAAATTGCCCCATTTTTTGAATTGGCCCTTCTTCTATGGTGTTACCTTTCACCCATCAGGATCAGAAGACGTGATTCGGTGTGGTGGCATTGGAATTTCTCTACACTGGTTGATGGTTAAACGGAGTCGAACACAGTAAGTGTGATAGAGGAAACCATTGAAACAAATTAAAATTTGAACACTAACGACAAGCATGTATTGACTATCTCTATTTTTGAAGTTCAAGAAGCTAGTAATAAAATTGATGAAGACTCTTTGATTTATGATTCATAATATTTAAAGGAGGACAATATTGTTGCATATTTTTAGAAGAATTTTCTTATAAGAAAGTGGGGAGAAGATTACCAACAACAAATCTTTCAAGAAGAGCCCAAAGTTGAAGAGCCAAGTAATGTTTCTCGCTACCTTATACAAAAACATTCATGCCAAAAAATTGTTCAAGAAGATGAAGTAGCCAAATTTTTCTCCCATCCATTTTATGACCCAATAGCTGACTACATGGCATCTTTCTTTGGTCAACAACATACATTAGTTCCGAGGTATGTGCCGAACTTTTTTCAGAGGTTTCCATGTGGTGCATTCATGTTTTAATTATTGAATTCCAATAGCACAGTGGCATAACGTTCAATACTCGAATGTTGGGATGGTATCATTGGAAGGTTGACTTCATTAGAGTGAATTAACCCCTGTACATGAGTAGGAGAAGTAGGAGTTGTACATAAATAATCTCACTATGTGAGTATTTAATTTCTAGTTTTTAGAAGTTATAGTTCTGCATTTCAGTTTTTATAAGCAGAATACTTCTAGCAAATAAAGTTTTGAGGAGGTTTTCTAGTTTTACAGATTCAATATATTTTTGAATCCATGCCCAAGAAGGATACTAGTCTGCAAGTTCTCAGTGCCTTGTCAGCAAGGCACTGTCCCTAGTTGGAGCCGATGTTGTACCTTCTCCATCCTCCATTTTATTATTTCATATAACAGACGAGATTTTTTCTTATATGTAGGGAGGGAGTGAAAACTCTAGAAAAAACAAAATGGGATTGAAAAATGCAAAGCAAGGTCGAGGCATATTCAAGGGGGAATTTAAAGAAGAGATCAGGAGGACTAGTGCAAATAATAATAGAGTTTGAAACCATTTTATGGCTAAAGATGAGCTCAAATACCACATCAGACTCACTCAACCAAAAAGTGATATGGAAGATCTTTCCAATGGAATGCAAAAGTTTGAAAATGGCCTCCTAGATAGTGAGATAGAGTCAATCAAAGTTGGTCACCACAAGTCAAGGCATTGCACCGCTGAGAGGTGTTTGAGTGAGCCTTTGGCACATCACTGAAGTTGGATTAAGTACCAAACTCAGTGACAAGGCTCGTGGAACCTATAAGCAAAGCTCCGGGTAGACGTGGCTAACATATTAGCAATGTAAAGCATTTCTATTGGCTACAGGTGGAACCTACCCAGAGGAAGTACCCCGATGGAACCATTTAAAAGCCCAATTCTATGTGACCAAGAGAGAAGGATTGAGATGATGCCATCCCGATGGAAATACCTTGGAGGGTTCACCCTAGAGATTTCAATAATGATGCAAGAGTTGTAGCATCAGGATGGAACAAAGTGGGTGGAGCCCATCTGATTGTGATAGTTTGAATGTTTACCCCGACGAATTAAAGTTAGCACCCAAAGAAAAGCGTGGAGCTATTAACACTGAGATACAACAGTTGTAATCCATCCAATGGTAAAATTTAGTAGGAGACCCAATACCACAACTAAGCCCATGCATGTTGAGCCTAGCAAGAAAATCCAGAAGAAAAATAAAGGCGTAGCGGAAGAGAGGGGAGTCATCCTAGAGGATTTTGGCGAAATAACAAAGAAAAAGGAAGGTTATGTCAAAAGAAAATTAACAAAGGAAAAGGTTTAAAAACAAGCCTCAAATGACCCTTTCTCTCTCCTCCAACAGAAGATAGGTGGTGGCTCATGATTGGCCCATACAAAAAAGGACTATGATGTTAGCACTAGCCAATAGGAGGTGGACACGTGGCATGAAAATATGGCATTTTTGGGCACCCAAGTGGCCCTTTTCCAAATGTCAAGTGTCACCACTCAAAGGTCGACACGCAGAAGGACTGACACCAAGGTGACTATCCCTGAGGAATCATCCTGGAGAATTCAATTAGCGATGATGTTAGGTTGTAGAGTGTCATGAGACTGCGACAATGGATAGAGTGACAACCAATAAATAGAGGGTCGGGCAAACCTTATCGACTAGCTCATCCCAGTGGGTGGAGCTCGAAATATTAGCAATATGACACAAAGGGGATGCGTCGGGTTAAAGGGGGCTCCATCCTTAGTGCCAGGCACGGGTTCTAGTGGAGAATTTGAGACTAGGCAGATGACAGCAATAAGGGATCGAACCCCGAAATCCCATAACCTTTAAAGAATTGTAATTAAACAGAAAATCCAAAAGCAGGAAGCTCCAACCTTTGGGGTTATATTTTGGTAACCTTGCGTAGAGGTGTGACCAATGGTGTAGAACCATTAACATAATAAAAGGGCCCACATAGGGCTCAAAAGGGCTAAGTGCCAAATACATAGGTTATGGTTGCGGAGACAAGTTCTTTGGAAAAAAATAGGTAAAGGCTAAGCAAAAAGAGTCCACCTTTGCAATGAATGGAACAGTTAACATACAATCAAATCACAGGCAGATCACCACTAACTCTAAGACCGCTAGGTCCAGGAAGAGAATTCTGGGGGTAAACTAGCATAGCAGATAAGCCAACGCTAGCCCACATAAAGTCAAAGTTAGCAAGCGGAAATAGTCGATCAACGATCAATATTGATTCTGGGGGTGTCAGGCTTCTCTCCCAACATTGTCCATTCACCCCGCCGGAGTAGGGGGAGCACAAATTCTACCAACGCGTCAACACAAAAACAATGTCAACAAGAGAGCATGATTTTTGCAGGGATGAGGGCCTCCTCGCTCCACTTCTCGTGCAACCTCATGGCTGCACATGTCCTTCCCAAAATTCTCCAGACTTTCTCCCATCCACACGTCATGCCACCATACTCCTTAGTATTTTTATTGAGCATCACCTTATCATGTTGAGATGGCACACTTACCAATGAAATTCAGTCAAGACAAGGCAGGATCAGTCTTATAATCATCTACTCTACCCCTACCTTTCTCATGAAAGAAGTTGCTTATGATGGGCCTACGAAAGGACTAAAAGACGAAGGCTTGTTGATGATGGCACAGTTAAGGTCAGTAGCGGCTGAGGGAAGGCACCACTTCTCACTAGAACTACACCATGCATTATGAGGAGGGGCTCTTTAGGGTCCAGTGCACTGGGCAAGTGCAAGAGCCAATGTGATGAGCTTGTTGACTAAAACTGCGTCATGTGCTAGGCTCAAGGGAGTAGGAAACAGTGATAGCGCAACTAAGCATCACAGTGACTAAGGGAGGCCCTGACTAAGGACTAGAAATCCAACATGTGCTTAGGAGGCAGGGCATGACTGAGTCTTGGTACAGTGAGACAGTCTAATGGACAAGGTTTGATGGCTTGCTGACTAAAACTGCGACATGCATTATGACTGAGAGTAAGACTCTGGGAAGAGTTAATTTTTCTTCAGCAGTGGTTAATTTTCCAATAGAAATGCAACCTACACCAAGGAAGGTAGGCAAAGTAAGTATTGGGTACAGTTAGGGATTGCAGTTAGCAGTGGGAGAAAGACGAGGTGCTACAACTACACCATGCGCTATACTTAAGAGGGAGGACTATGGGCTAGCACAACTTGCTTCTCCAGTGGCTGACTATCCACTAGAAATTTTCCTTGCATCCTATGCTAGCACATTTTGTTTATCTAGTGCTTTAATTTCCACTAGAAACATGCCCTACACTGAGGAAGGTTCATTGGAAGAGGAGATTGCGCATTTGGCTAAGGTAAGAAAGAGAAGGAGAGGTCTCTTTGCCTTAAAGGTGTTCACTGCTTTATAAGGGGGAGAAGGCCTTGTGGCATAGTTTCCTTTTGCATAGGATCACTAGAAGTGCTCCATGTTATATACAAGGTAAAATTTTTCATATCTCAGTGTAGTGAGTCAGTGCATGCAACAAGGGTTAGGTGACTCTTCTTTGAAGGTCATCAACTTGCAATTAAAGGAGCTGACATCAGGAGAGGATTAGTGTGAAAGTATGGGAAGGTGATATTTCATCAATGAGGTTCATAGATGGGTTATTCTGATTACCTCACTAAGGATTGATGCTTTCATAACTTTCACTGAGCGGGAGGACCATGAAGAGCTCCAAAATGGCTAAGTGTGGGACCAATAGAGTAAGAGAGGGAAGAGCATCCGAACGAGACTCAAACATGGATCACACAAAAAATTTCATATATACAAGCTAGGGAAATGCATAGGACTCGTGAACAACAATCACACCATGAAACGACAACAAAGTCACACTTATTTCTAAGTGCGATAGTTGAAACGCCACATTGCGAAACTTAGAACACACATTGTGATACAAGGGTCGACTGCGACCAGAAAGTGCATTAAGTTATAGGAATGTGTCTAGCACATATTCTTATGATATATAGGACCATCTAATGTAGAATATCATGCTAGAGTTTCCTATAGTGATGTGCAAAGGTGCAACACATACAGGAGTGAACATAGTTAGAATCGACACTTGCGATAGTAAGAAAACGTGAAAATGACACTTGAAAAAGATAAATAAAGTGAAAGAAAAACATGCCAAAATGAAAGTAACATGAAAAATCCACTTATTAAAGTAAAATCAAGAAAAAATGATAATCACGAAAGAGAAAGTGACACTTGAGAAAACAAAGGTGTGCCAAAGCGACAGTTGAGAAAACTCACTAGAATGATGAGACAATTGCAACCCAAAGTGAGAGTGAGACTATCAATGGAGAGTATGTACTAACTGTCGACATAGTTTTCATAGTGTATTATCCTTATGGTCTATGTAGTGCCTATCTATGCTTTCATATAAAAAGTGCACATAAGGGCTTATCGAGAACTGAGCATGTGTAAGCAAGTGACTTTAACACTTAGGAACTAAGAAGAAGACTTGAACGCTTAGCAAGTCATAAATCTACCTTGAAGTGACCATAAAAAATAGATCATAAGATCCTCAGTAAGCTCCAAAATTTAGGGGCGGGAAAAATTTGGAAGGTGTTGATCGCAACGTCAACAGATTCCAAAGCCATAAGAAAATTAACAATCAAGTGTAGATTTCTACTTCCATACACTAATGACCTAATTGACGTTTTAAGTGGTGCCAACTATTTTTCTAAGATTGATCTAAAGAGCAGATACCATCAGATTAGGATTAGAGAAGGGGATGAGTGGAAAAAAACTTTCAAAACAAATCATGGGTTATATGAGTGGTTAGTTATGCCTTTGGGTCTTGCTAATGTCCCTAGTATTTTTGGGAGGCTAATGAATGGGATTTTGAAGGACTTCACTAGTAAACTTGTTGTTGTTTATTTAGATGATATCTTGATATGAAATCAAACAAAGGAGGAGCATTTGAGACATCTTAAATTATTGAATATCCTGTAGAGAGAGAAATTGGAGTAGCATGATCCAGATTATCCACAGTATCATGTTCATTCTGTCGACGTTTCGAACCCCAAAGGGGGTCCATCATCAGGACTAATTTTTAGAATATGATTGATAGTTCAGGAAATGTAGTTTTATGAAATGAAATTGATATATTTAGGATTTGTAATTTCTGAAGAGGGTTTAAAGATGGATCAGTAAAAATTTAAAGTCATTATTAATTGGCTTGTTCCAAAGAGTTTCCTTGAAGTGAGAAGCTTTCATGGTCTATCTTGTTTTTATAAAAAATTATCAAGAATTTTAGTAGCATTTGTGCTCCTATCATAGAGACTATCAAGAAAAAAAATCAACCATTTAAATTGAATGTAGTAGCTAGCAAGAATTTTAAATTGTTGAAATAAAAGACCATAGAAGAGCTTGTTTCATCCTTATCAAACTTCAATAAATATTTCAAGTTGAGACAGATGCAAGTAGGACTACTATTGAAGCATTATCGAAGCTAATTTGAGTCAAGAGGGAAAAGCAATTACTTATTTTAGTAAAAAATTAAGAGAAGAAAAACATAAATATTCCTCTTATGATAAAGAATTGTATGCTATAATTCAAGATTTGAATAAATGGAGACACTATCTTATGCCCAAATAATTTTTTCTATACACTGGCAACTATGTTCTATATTGTATCAAAAGCTATCAAAAATTGAATCGAAAACATGCTAAATGGGTAGAATTTTTGCATGATTTTACATTTGTTATTAAACACACAAGTGGTTCATCAAATCAAGTAGGTAATGCATTGAGTAGAATTAATTTAAATATAAAATAATTTTAAATTAATGTTTTGCATTTTTATGAGCTAAAAGAAATGTACAAATATTATATAGATTTCAAGGAAGCATGTGTAGCATGTGAAGATCCAATTAGCATGAAAGAAACTTAGTAGTTAATTTATATCGATTGGGAAGGGTTGTTATTTAAGGACGATAAGCTTTGCATACCAAAATTCTCAATCAAGGGCAATTTGATAAAGGAGAAACACAGTGGAGACTTTCAAGACATTTTGGTCAGGAAATACATTTTATTTATTAAATTATTTTATTTTTGACTAGCTATGTAAGGTGGTGCAAAGAGATTTGTTGAGAGATGTAGAGTATGTCAATAGGCTAATGGAAGAAGTCACAATAAATGGTTATATTAATCATTTCTAATTTCAAGGAGGCCTTGGGACTTTATGAGTACGGATTTTGTTTTGGGATTGCCTCAAACCCAAAGGGGCAACGATTTTATTTTTGTTGTTGTGGACAACTTTTCAAAGTTGGAATACTTTATAGCTTGTACAAAAACTATTAATGCAACAAGTGTTGCAAATTTATTCTTTAAAGAAATTGTGGCATTGCATGGCTTACCTAGGAGCATCTATTTCAAATAGAGATATAAGATTTGTAGGCCATTTTTAGCGAACTTTGTGGAAGAAACTAGGAACTAACTTGAATTTTAAATCAGCTTACAGCCCATAGACAAACGGGAAGTCTTAATTGGTAAATAGGAGTTTGGTAAGTGAGCACCGAAAGTAGTGGGATCAAGTACTTTCTCAAGCTATGTTTTCTTACAATGATTCACCCAATAAAAGAACAAGAATGAGTACATTTCAGATAGTATATGGAATGCATCTGAGAGGAATTTATGAGTTGAGGAATTTGGGAAAGCATGAGTTAAGAAGTGTTGATGGTAAAGACTTTGTAGCAAGCATGCAAGGGTTGCAGTAAGGGGTCAAGCATCAGTTATATAAGAACAATAATAAGTATAAAAAAAGAGTAGACATAAAAAGGAGACAATTGAACTTTGAAGTATATGACTTAGTGATGGTGTATCTCAGGAAGGAAAATTTTCCTAGAGGGACATACGGTAAATTAAAACTTAATAAATCTGGTCCATGTACGATTTTAAGAATTTTTTCTTCTAATCTGTATGAATTAGAACTCCCAAGTGATATTGGGATTTCTCTAATTTTCAATGTTGTAGATTTATATCCATGCAACG
This sequence comes from Pinus tabuliformis, assembly GCA_031772625.1. Classification (NCBI taxonomy): domain Eukaryota; kingdom Viridiplantae; phylum Streptophyta; class Pinopsida; order Pinales; family Pinaceae; genus Pinus; species Pinus tabuliformis. The sequence goes on from CM062815.1 coordinate 842,366,081, forward strand.
AGAAATAGAATATTACAATATATGCTCCTATAGGTTATGAATATCATACCAACAAATGGAAGAAACAATTTCCAAGTGAATTACAAAAAGAGATTGAAGGAATGTTGGAGAAAAGAGTAACCAAGAGAACGAGAGATAAAGAATATTTTAGCATTTGGTTAAATGGAAGAATCAACTAGTCGAAGATGCCAATTGGATGACAACATCAGAGATTTCCAAGTTTGGCATAAGTGTTGAGGATCTCATGAGCAATTATTTTCTTCCTTGTGATTTTGATGTGGGAGCATCTCCTAGTTAAATCATTTTGACCTTCTTAGGTCAACCCCATTTACTAAAGGAAGTTGGTTTTCTTAAATTTTATTTTTTCATAATATTTTCCTATAATATATCTATAAGAAACTTTATTCTTAAGAAGCTAGGATGTCATTTAGTTGATGTGTAAAAGGATAGATGTGGTTAATCAGGAATTTGTTAGATAATTTAGTAAAATGGGTTGAGTTGGTTGAGATTGAATATAAGAGCTTTATGTAATATTTTTTAATATAATTGTGTATGAGAGTATATGAGAATGAGTGCGATGGAGAGAAATTAGAAAAGAGATTGAAGAAGTTGACTCTTACCAAAGGGAGACTGCACACAAACACCAATTTATAATCCCCTTTTTTCAAATAAAATGTTGCCTATATATTTCTTTGTGTTGTGTGTGTTTAATATCTATGTGTGTGATATAGAAATAGAGTTGGATTAAATTCTCAAATTGTTCAGTCACAAGCAATCAATTTTGTATGATTAGTTCATATTTGTAATTTCATCTCCGCACAATTCGACATTTCAAGGCAGAACTTCAGGAGATCCATCAATTAACGAGGGTGTAACCAAAGTCCATCACAAGTTTATATTAGTGGATTTATCTAGGTTGAGGAGTATCCAAGTTGTACAAGAGTTATAAGCTTAAATTTTATTAGAATCTGGATTGAACCACAAACAAACTTTAAATCATCCAGAGCTAGCCCATAGCAAGGTATAATCAGACCTCAAGATTAGTGCACAAAGTATATCTGGGTGGAAACATACCTTGGCCTCAACAAGGGTATTCATTGTGATTTAGCTAGATATCTTGATAATAAAATGAGATGGGTAGGAGGTTATCCAAGGTGGATCGCACTAGAGTTCGTAAAAGAAATCAAATTTCGAACTTTGTGCCCAGAAGGTAAATGGGCATCACTAAAATTTTGTACATTGTGATGACTTAAATTGCCAAATTATCCCAATCAAGAAGTTATAGATCCGAAACACAAAATTCCATGCTTGAAAGGTATCTAGGTGTAGAGATATACAAGCCTAAAAAGCGGAAAAGTATTTGGATTTGAACGCATCCAGATTAAATACATTTGGGCCTAAACATATCCTAGAGTTAACAAGTGTAGACCATCGGACTATTTGGACCTCATATATATTGGAATTTGGACTCACAATGTGGGAATTTCATGGAGTTTTAGGTTTCCAATAGAGCTAGAATGAGTTCTAAAATTTAGTTGCATATTTCTACCACTTTCAAACCAAGTGAAAATAATAAAAAGGAGCTATTGAAATCTCGTAGAAGGACGTCAAAAGAGTACCAATCAACCATTCAAAGAGGGGAATTTAAATCTAATACTGAAGGCTTTAGTTGTGCTTGAGTAATTGGTAATAAAACTATGTTATTATTATATATGTGCAATGTGTTATTATTTTATTCAATGTGATGGCTCATGTGTAGTAATGGTGTGGGCCATGTGTAGTAATAGTGGTAATTGAGGATGGATAATTGTATTTATGTTAGTTTGGTTTAGAAAACCATTTTTTCATTCTTAATTAGTAAGTTCCAATAGCTCATAGGTACTTAGCATCAATTATATGTTGAGATTTAATATCTGCAATCACCATTAATTACTTACCGCAAACTTTTAGCTAGTTTCTACTCTTAGATTTCTCTCTTTGCTCAATATGTTAGCCTACCTCCCTAAATTTTCTTTTTCCTTAAAGCCATATGTTCTCTCTTTGAGTTGCTTCTGCATTTTGTTGGGCCAAAAACTCATTTCTTGGATCAACTAGAAATTGAAGGAATTGATCCCACTAAGGGAGAGGGAAAATTATGTTGAGAAATCAACTAGAAATTGGTCCCACCAAGGGAGAATTTTATTTACCTTGAGAAATCAATTGTTAAGGTGGATCTAATCAAGATTTAAGAAAAGTATTCCCTCTATTGAATTGAGAGACGAGAGGGTTCACAAAGTTCATTTGTTGGTACATAAGCACTTCAAAGGAATTTACTTTTATGGTTTCCTCCTAATGACCTAGATTTTTATGTAATACATGAGTTTCCTTGTGAGGGGAAAGTCATAAGAGAATGAGAAAGCTCATATATATATAAAAGCTGAGAAGGAGAAGTTGAAACTTCAAATATTAATGTTCCAAGCATTGTGTGTATAAAGAATTGCTTAAATTTCATGGTGTATTCTATCAGTTACTTTGAATGCAAAGAATTCCATAAGAAGAAAAAACAAATAAAGTGTAATTGATGTAAGGGGAAGAGATTTTTAAGAGTAAAGTTGAAAAAAAAAACACTAGTGTTTTGTATGAAATTTTTATTTTATAAATGCTTAATCAATTTCAAAAATCAGTTTTTTTTTTAAATACTAAATATAAAGTTAATCTTTAAATAATATGGAAATCCAAATTTATCATTAGAAAACTAAAACTATTAATAAAACTAGTATTAAATATTTTATGTGTGTAGATTATGTAAAGTGAATTTAATTTCTAAAAAAAACATGGTTTATCAAAATATTAAATCTTATATTGTTTATTATTAAGTTAAAGATTAGTTACTCTAATAATTGTGCATAATTCTATTTAAACTTGTCCAAATTAATATCTTTCTATATGAGTAGTTTTTAAGTGTGAATTTTTGGAAAGTTTTCTGGTCTATTCTCTGATCCAATTTGTTTAGAATCTTACTAGATTCATTGAAATCACAAGTTTGACCAGTGAACTCTTAACAATCCAAGTACCCCAGAAATTTTTGAGAGTGCTAAATCCATATATGCAACAAAAAAAACCAATTTAAACAACACAAATTATTGAAACAACAATATATAATTTTAATAATATTACTTTAATATTAAATTTAAATAAAAATAATAATTTTGTTTATCTTTTTATTATTCTTATTGTAATTATAAGTTAGATACCACGCAAAAGAATCATACAAAATAATATATAAACCTATTTACCGAGCAATAAAATCATGCGTACTAAGTAATATAAACCATATAATATTATTAACCAAAATATTTGTAATCTGCATATTTTTCTAGAAATTCTAAAATCTCCCTACGAAATACATGACTTTTATCTTTATTCTTTGTTGGCATGTGTTCACACGAAGGTATTAACCAAAAGTTTTTTAATCTGCAAATTTCTCCAGAAATTCTAAAAAAAAATGATACAACTAAATTCTCCTGCCCAAATACAAATACATGACTTTTATCTTTATTCTCTATTAACATCACTTTTATCTCTATTCTTTGTTCCCATTTGGCCAGTGCAAATCATCCCCACGCAATCTCGTCAATTCCCCACACACGTAAAGCAACAGCTAAAAATCAGTGAGTGACACGACTCACACTACATTTCATATAATAATTACTCCAATTACATCCACGCTAACACACTCCACTTCATCACACCCACACAAATTTACATTTATTTTCAAGTAATGTTTTCATGTTGGGATCCTCCCATTGGAGGATTTCATCCCACCAGTTTCTCTGACATCTTATTTCTTCTAGATGATTTAACTTATCCCATCCCCCACGCAATCTCTTCAATTTCCAACAACCTACCACCATGAGAGACTTGAGCATGGGGGGTAACGGTGACGAACCCTCTCCCAACCCTCCACTTCCACATCCACTTGCTGCTCCCACTGCCCCCACACACTCCAACGACTCTAAGTACAGAAGATTCAAACTCTCCAGCTTTGGAAAACCCTTCCCCAATTCCAACTCCTCCAACTTAGGGCAAGAGTTTATTACTAGACGTGTCAAACATGTTATGTCAGTGGGGAGCTCTTTCAACTGCTTACATGCTTGTAAAAAAAGGTTTTCGAGCTTTGGGAAGTGAGGCACTCGCTCCGCATCGCAATCCACGAGAATGAAGCTTTCCATATCTTTCATCACCCGCATGTCTTGCGGAAGGTAATTATGACCATCTCCACCCACAAATACCAATGTCAGCTCTCTCATGTTCGACCAATTTCCCAAAACCCCCTCCTTAACTGATGATTTTATTTTTGCATCGAAAACCCTGAGACGCCTCAGAGTTTGCAGATCCTTTAAACAAGCAGACGCTCCTTCCGCATTTGCATCCTTCTCGAAATCCAATTCAATGGTACTGCCATCCATCGTCAATATTTCCAGTGAAATCAATTCATTGATCCCACGCGGAAGATGCCTCAACTTGCCGCAGAAGTCCATATGGAGAACCCTCAGACGTTTGAGTTTAGTTATGCTCTTAGGAAGGCGCCGTAATTGACTACACCCCTTAACATTCAAGAATTGTAGCCCCTTCAGGTCGCCAATAGCTTCCGGTAATTTACGTAGCCTCGAGCATTCACTTAGTTGGAGGGAGACCAGGTGTTTCAGGTTCCCGATAGAAGGCGGCAGAGACGTTATGCTAGTCTCACTAAGATCGAGGACCTTCAGTGAGGACAAGTCGGACAAGAACCTTTCCGGAACTTCTTCAATACCACGATTCCCATTTAATAGGAGAACCGAGAGGGACCGGCATGGGAAAGTTGTGGGCAGGGAGTGTAGATCATTTCTCATCAATGACAGTTTTACACAGTCCTTGCTGACGACTTCCTCGAAGTCAAAACTTTTCAGGCTCTGTCCGGCTTTAAAACAATACCTCTGCTCTTTCTCCGCAGCAATGCGGATTGCCAAATCCCTAAGGATATCGTGTATTTTAACCTCCTTAATCCTTCCGCCATAACCATGACTTACCACCTCAATCAGACAACGACCCGCTAGGTGTTTGATATGCAAATCCCCAATGTCATGCAAGTAGCTGTCTCCACTTTCTTCCACCAGACCTTCACTGATCCACATGTCTATGACTTCTGAGACCTCGATTTCTTGATCTTCTGGGTAAGCTGCAAAATATAGAAAACAAGTCTTTAAACGATGTGGTAGAACATCGTAGCTCCATCTGAGACGTTTAAATAGCTGGTCGTCCACTCCGACGTGCACATCATAAAACGCCTCACTGACGCTTTGCATCTGATTTAATGCAACCTCCCACTCATTGAGAGTAGTATGGTGTGACACAGCAGCAGCGACTACATTTATGGCGAGGGGCAAACCCTTGCACTCCTGTGCGAATCTCCTGGCTACTGGCTCTATATCCTGTGGAACATTTCCATCTTCATTTCCAAATGCTCTGCTACGAAACAGCTGCCAACCCTCCTCTTCCAACAGGGGTTCCACTTTTGTAATCTCTTGCACATCCATTCTTGCACACACTTCTCTATCCCGCGTGGTGAGAACAAATTTACAAGTTTTGTCCTCCAACGACACACCCAAGTCTTGAAGCCTATCTCTCGTCCACGCGTCGGCCGCCCACATATCGTCCAAGAGTAGAAGATATCTTCTATCCTTTAAACCGTTGCGCAACTTATCTCTTCGGCCTTCCGGATAATCTGGAAGTTGTCCCAACCTTAATCTTTCGGCGACACACTTTTGCAGAGCTGAGATATCGTTTCTGGAAACAGTTAACTTAATAATAAGGTCAAATGAAGTCTTTACCTTCTCGCTGTTGTTGATGGTGTCAAGCAGCCGCGATTTGCCAACACCCCCCATGCCGATGATACCAATTCTTTGAATGTTGCTATCGGTTAACAATCTCTCCACAAAATCCCTCTGTTCAGATTGCTTTGCTTCTGCAACATTACATGTTTCGGAGATCGGAATCGGTATCTGGGTGTGCGGAGTAGGGTCCCCGTATTGCCCGCTGCTCGGAAAATCGCTCTGCGCCCTCTTTGAGAGGAGTCCAGAAACATTCCGATTGCACTCTCTTACATCTTTGCTGATCCTATAGCGGTGGAGGCACTTGGGACAGCAACCGATGCAATTTTTGTGTTGCTGGTAAGTCTCGTACTCAACGCCAATAGAGTCAGAACGTTCTTTTAACGCTTCCGCCTCGTCCAGCCAAGCCTTAACTGTTCTTTTAGGGCTCTGTTGCGCTTGATGGAGCTCCGTTTTTATATCATGCATTTTATTGTCCAGATCCTGGACATCTCTTTTCATCTGGTCAACAGCCAGAGGCAAATAATAGACCATTTTCACTTTTTCAATAACTTTGTTCCAGAGTCTGCAGAAACCTTCGCTCAAGACATTGGCTGCACATCCAGTAGCAATACTGTCGGCCATTGCTTCACAAGAATAAACAAACAAGCCCCAAATCACACTGGCAATGCAATATTCAGATCGCTGCTCCAACAGCTAAACCACCAGCAAAACTAGGATTTCTCCTCTAGCTCAAATTGGGCCAAGGCTACGCAGACTGACTGTCGAGGTGAATGCTTCCCGGAGTAGGCAACCATTATTAATAATTTGTCTTGCGGTTCTTGTTCACCTGGGGTCCACGGTAATTTCGAGAGAAATTCGCACTGGAACAGAACAGCTGTGAAGCAACTCGGACTTGGACAGCGTCCAACTGAGGGACCTCACAAAAGCATCAAATGGCTATGAACCAATGACCATTCTTGACTTTGGACATGGAAGGACAGAGCATTATTGAATGTGTGTTCCCTGTAGAAATCTTTTTTTTTTCAAAAGGTGGAAAAATCTATCAAACTCAGTTTGTCAAACCAACAGTGAGGACAGCCATCTCTGGCTGCTATCAGCGAATGTCAGTTGACACATCACTGTTATCAAGGAAAACCACGCCACCTGAAATAACCCGCCGGTGGTCCGTAAGGGAGCAGGCTTTCACTCCTGCCAGATGCCTCTGGGTCTTGGGCCGTTAACCTGTTTCCTTACGTCCGAGGAAGACGAGCTCTTAGCCAAGCAAAAGCAGTTTTAGGGCATACTCCAGGCCCAGTTCCCTGTAGAAACCTACTGTTTATGAATATTAAATTTTGTGTCCATTTCGAAAAAAAAAAAAATATATATATATATATATGATTATCTAGTATTTTATCGTTGGTAACCTGCGTCAGTATGTATCTACGGACCAGGTCTCCATGGTTATTTCCATTTTTTCCAAAGTGGTCTTCATGGTTATTTCCCGTGCTGGAGATACAATGGATATGACTGAAATAGATCGAAACATAAATAGAGATTGAAATATATGTATCTAATGGTTGGCTATGAAAGTAGAGGTGAGTAAAATATATTACGATATAAATAGTAAAGTTTATTAATTTTATTTATTAGCTCGTGCTTTACATTATATTATTATGCTTTATTAAATTAAATGTAAGTCTCGTATAGAACTTAAAAGAATAAAATTTATGTTTTATATTTAAATTATTTGTTATAATATTTATATTTTAAAATAATAATAATAAATATACAATTTGATTTGTATAAATGATATATTAATTAATTAATGTTGTAATTTAAAATAATAAAATCATTATAACAATTTAAAGAGATGGAATAACTTTTTAATTTTTTACACAATTATGTAATTTTCAAAAAAATGTACTTTTTAAAAATAGTTAGAATATTATTATTGTGTTATGGTGCAAAAGCCTTAAACACAAATATAAAATCTAATTGACAAGGTCAAAATCTAGTCAACATAGAAACACATTATAAATTCCAGATACCATATAAAACATAGTACAAAATGACAATGAATAATGCAAAAAAAATTCAATTGAGAAGGAAAGAGAGGAACCAAGATCCTTATTGGATGATAGGGCCAAACACTAGGTATGGGTTTATAGTGTGAAGGTCTAAGCCTCCTTCAAACTCTTATAATTGTAATCAATGAATATTTAGCTACAAATCAACCTACGCCAAGAATCACAAACTCGATAGTTGTCTTACTATTTCCTTTTCGCAAATTGATGGAATCAAAAGCCTATTGATCCCATTCTAAAATACTCTTGTAGTTATTTGTTTATGCTAGAAGTCAATTCATTTATATAGCAATTCAACTTCACCGACAATCCCTCTTTGAATCAATTTTAGAAGTGTGTTATCAAATTCCCTTTAGCTGTTATGATTTTCCTCATATCCACTTTAGTAGCAACACATGGTTCCTCTATAGCCAATGAACAAATGAAGTCTATTGGTCTCTAATTATGTTGGGTCTTTCATAGCCAAGGAACAACAAGACCTATCGATTTGAACATTTAATCGCTCCACATGAATTTCAAATATAAACCTCACCAATACCGACCCATGAGACATCTAACTCAAAAATTAAGTGAAAGGGGAGTCCAACATTTTTGGTTAATGTTGATTGTTCAAAGACAAGGATGCTCTTTGTTATGCTCTTGACCTGCGAGAAATCAAGAATACCATAAATACGAAGAAATAAAGCCCAGAACACAAAATTATCACTTGAAATGAGAAAAACTGCAAAATATTTTATTATTCAGAAACAGAGTCAATGTTCACTTGCCTCTTCGAGGGGACAACCTCAAACAAAGAAGAGCTCAATTACAATAAGAATTGATAATCTTTCCCTTACTAACTAAGACTATTTATAGCTAAATGATATCCAAAACCCTAACTACTAGTGGTCTCTTGCATAACATGGGTTAACAACTTTATTTATTAACTATGGCCCATTTACAACTAATTGTGGTCCCTTTTCTCTAATGTGGGTCAACCACTTACAATTATTAATGTGGGATTTATTGACTCTCTAACTAACTATGACTCTAACTCGGCCCATTGGGCTTATTACATAAATAAATGGGTTAGAGTTGGACCCTAACATGCCCTCCCCATCAAAAGTAGCCTTGTCCTCAAGGCTGAAGCTGTGGAAATTGCTGAAGAATAGTGGTTGGTTCCCAAGTCACATCTTTTGAAGACATGTCTTTCCACTTGATGAGGAATTCCTTGATCATGTGGTCATGGAGATGTCTTTCACAAGTATCGAGGGCTTGTTCTGGTCGAAGCCAAAATGAGCCTTCCTCGTCCAATTCGGGTAGATTTGTTTGAACTCTGCAATTGTTCCCCACTACTTTCTTGAGGCATGATACATGGAAGACTGGATGGATTTTTGAAGTACGTGGTAAGGCCAGTTTGTAGGCGACTGCTCCTATGAACCGAAATATCTAATAAGGCACATAGATTTTGGTGCTAGTTTATGACAACCTTTTTCGTTGAGAGATGTTTGCTTATATGGTTGGAGTCACAGGAATACCTAATCCCCTTCTTGAAATTCATGCTCAAAATGGTGTTTTTTTTCCTGTTGCTTCATTCGGTTTTGAGCTTAATGTAGATTATCTTTGAGATGAGCTATCACGGCAGCATGGTTTCTGTAGGAGTTGATCAACTGCCTGTACTTTAGAACATCTAGGGATATGAGAAATATGTGAAGGTGGGAGTTGGCCATACATTGCCTTATATGGAGTCATCTTAGTGACTTCATGATAATTAGTAGTATACCACCATTTAGTTAAAGGTAGCCATTGTACCCATTGATGCTACTTTTCTGAAGTGAAGCACCTCAGATATGTCTTCAAACATTTGTTGACTGCTTTTGTTTGACTGTCGGTTTGGGGATGATAAGCGGTACCTAGTTGGAGTTGCGTGCCTTGTATCTTAAAATGTTCCTACCAAATTTTTCCAGTGAGAGTGGGTTTGCGATCAGACACAATGGAAGTCGACATGCCATGACGTTTAAAGATCTGGTCCAAGAAAACTTGCACCTCCAAAGTGGGGGTAAAAGGGTGTGGTAGAGCACAAAAATGAGTATATTTAGAAATTTTGTCCACAACCACCATGATGATTGATTTATTTCCTGAATTTAGGAGACCTGTGATGAAATCCATGGAAACATTCATCCAGATAGAGGCAGGGAGTGGCAATGGTTGTAAGGTTCTCGATAGCTTAATTGTTTCCCCTTTGTTGCATTGGCACACATCACATTCAACTACAAAAGTAAGAATGTCATTTTTCATGCTAGTCCGAAAGAAAGAATGATGTGCGTGAGCATAAGTCTTCTAAAAGATTGAATGTCCTATAATTGGAGATGAGAGCAGCTCGTCCAGCATGTGGGTTTTGAGGGTGGAGACCGGTGACATAACTACTTTATCCTTGTAGCGAAGGATCTCATCCTTCCAAGAGTAGTCTGCTGAGGAATTAGTATATCCTCTTAAGTTATTAATGTGTTGAGAAAGAGAGGGGTGGGAGAACCATTCCTTGCGGGCCTCTTCAATCCAATCTGGTATGGGTAGAGATATTGATAATAGGGTGATCTCATCCTCAAATTGGTGCGATAAAGCATCAGCCACTACATTGTCACGCCCTTTCTTATAGGTAGAGATATTGATAACAGGGTGATCTCATCCTCAAATTGGCGCGATAAAGCATCAGCCACTACATTGTCACGCCCTTTCTTATAAATTATCTCATAATCATATCCCAACAAATTTTTGACAAGCCATTTATTTTTTTGTGGTGACGATAAACACTACTCCAGAAAATATTTTAGGCTTTAATGGTCTGTGCGGATTTGGAAACGTCGTCCCAACAAGTATGGTCACTAGGTGTCTACTACATGTAAGATGGCCATCATTTCTTTCTCATAAGTAGATTGACCCAGATGTTTTCTACTGATTTGTTGGCTGGTGAAAGCCAATGGTCTACCTTCTTGCATTAATACATTGTCAATACTAGTAACAGAAGCATCGCATTCAATCACAAAATATTTGGTGGAGTATGGTAGGGCCAATAGGCAATACGGTAGTGGAGCACATGGCGTTTTTTAGAGCCAAGAAGGTATGTTGAGCTGCATCAGTCTAGAGAAATGATTTTTTCTTGACAGGATTAGTGAGGGGTCTAGCAATGTGACCATAATTATGAACACATTTTTTATAGTAGCCAGTGAGGCCCAAGAATCCCCTCAAACTCTTCAAACTTTTTGGTTGAGGCCAATCTTGCATTGCCTAAATCTTTTTCGGATCAACCCTCACTCCTTCACGACCCACAATGTGTCCCAAATACTTGATTTCTTCCATGCCAAAAGAGAACTTGGATAATTTGACAAATAATTTTTGATCTAGGAGCAGTTGCAATATCTGGTCTACATGTTGAATAGATTTGTCCCAGGTTATGTTGTAGATGAGAATGACATCGAAGAATACTACGAAATATTTGTAGAGATATGGTTTTAGCAGGTGGTTCATGAGGCTTTGAAAAGTAGATGGAGCATTGCAGTTACGAAATGGCATGACCAAGAATTCATAGTGGCCTTCATGAGTTTGGAAGGAAGTCTTGGGAATGTCTACTTCCTTCATGCATATTTGGTGATAGCTTGAGCGGAGGTCTAGCTTGGTAAAGAATTGATCACCATGTAGTTCATCAAGAATATCATCAACAACCGGAATAGGAAATTTGTCCTTGATAGTGAGCTTGTTGAGGGCCCAAAAGTTTGGACATATGCACCATTCTCCATCTTTCTTTAGAACCATGACCACTGAGATGAATAAGGGATGTTGGGATGGATAACACCGGCTTTGAGTTCCTTGATGATTTTTTCAATTTCATTTTTTTTCGAAAAAGGATATCAATATGGGCGGACATTAGTCGGCGGGGCACCCGGGACCAAAGGGATGCTATGATCATGTTCACCCATAGAGGGTGGAATCTCTTTAGGTTTGTCAAAGACCCGCTGGTGGCGATCTAATACCTGTTGCAAATCAAGATAAATATAAGGAGTAGTGGATTCAATGGCATAAATGACATTAAATTGGGTGACTACTCCATGATGGCCCTTTTTTAAAAGCTTCTTCATTCTGTGCGAGATGATGATAGTAGGAGAACCTACCTGGAGTCCCCTTAATGTATGAATGTGGTCATTTTGCTTAAAGCTCATATATAAATCTTGGAAATCCATTTTCATAGGACCCAATGTGCAAAGCCATTCAACACCCAGGACAATGTCGCGACCACCCATTTCAATAGCAAACATGTGGGCCTTTAGGTGGTAGTCTCCCATCTAAAGCTTAATATTTTCACAGCGGGCTTCACATTTCATGGTCTCCCCATCAGCGATAAGGACTTGGAAATTAGATACCGCCTACACAAAGAATGAACAGTTTCTGCAACTCTCTTATGGATAAAGTTATGAGTGTTAGCACTATCAATCAATACCACTACTGGTCGATGTTTAATAAAGCCTCATATTTTGAGAGTCTGAGGCGAAGAAATTCCAGTCAAGGAATGTAGTGATATATTCCGTTCATCTGGCGTAGATGTGAGATCATTGTCAGTTTGGGTTTCCCTTGCTTCTTCCTCGGGCACCTCAAGGGATGGAGTTTCATCTGCTGAGCTGTTATCAGTAGCATCAATTTAAAATAATTTTGGTTCCTTGCATTTATGTCGAGAGGAGTAATTGTCATCATAGTAGTAGCATAGTCATTTTTTTCATCTTTCGACCATTTCTACTAGTGACACCTTTTGAACCTTAAGTGTTTGGATGGGTACCTGAGCTTGGGTGGGATGTGCCTTGGCAGCAAAATTTGGATGATTGGATTGGGAATTTAAGGAGATTTCCACATCTAAGGCCTTGCGGCATGCATCCAACCAAGTAACTGGGTGGTGCATCAGGACAAGGCTTGGATGACTTCTTTTAGGCCATTGATGAAATATTGCAAGTAGAATTCATCTCCTAAACTGTCAATTCTCATGGCCAATTTCTCAAAGGATGCAATGTAGTCCTTTACTGTACATGTTTGTGGGATCTTTGTGAGACGGCCCCAAAAATCTAATTCTTAGTTAAAGCGATCACATATGGCTTTTGAGAACATGGCAATCCAAGTTTCTCTCCCTCGATGACATTTTTTTTGCCATTCCACCACTGCCATCTCTCTTGTTCCAAGTAAAGGGCTCCCACATGTAGTTTAGTTTCATCTTCGCAGATATCATTAAGGGATAAATATTGTTCCATTCGTGCTACCCATACTTGTTACACAATAATTTTTCACTCTCCTATCATTCCCCATTCCTGATCCCAGAGAACCCTAGTAGTGACTACTGTGTTATACTTTCACCATGAAACCTATGCTCTTACATCCCTTGAAGTTTGAAGAAAGTAGTCCCCACTCCCTTCAGAACATTTCCAGAGAATCCTTCTTAAAACCCATTTTTTAAGATCAATGCTCTTTCCCAGTGTCTCACCCGCGCCGATGGCAAAGTTTTACACTATGACCCGCATCGATCAGCGCTACTGTTAGCCCAATACCTGCACTGGTCTACTTCTAGAAAGTTTTTATAAAAGGAAACGGAGTTTCACGTCTAGAAACTTCTAGTGGCAATGTGCTGGATGTTCGTTTGGTTGGATAAGGGCCGAGAACTCCATATAAGGTTCTTTCCCCCTTAAAATTGGACCTTCCCAAGGAGATAAGACCTTCTTCCCCCTTGAGTGGATCTCATTCTTATCCTCCTCTCCCTATATAAACCACTTCCTCTTACCCTTTTTGGTTACACACAATACAACACATAGTGAAAGTGGTGGAGAGATAGAACCAACTGCAAAATTCTGAAATCTTTAGCTTTTGATAGAAGAAGATTAGTCTTAGATGACAAAAGACTAGTCTTTGGTAGCTAAAGCATGAGGAAAGAGAGTTAGATCTTGGAATCCATTTCATGTCAAGCTAGAGGAGGAAAATAGTGTTGAAAAGGTGTGTAGCAGGACTTCGATACTATAAAGGAGATCTCCAACGTCAAGGCTCCAGTTGTATTTCTCTTTGAAGTTTATTTTAATACAACTAATGGTTTATTTCCTATATTGGGTGTAATATACATTTGATAACTTAGAACTCCTTGACCTTTTAAGTAGATTGATTTTGATTTTATGCTATCACATTTGTTGTTGTTTCTTGCATGTTTGTTTCAGGTACTTGAACGAAAGGAATGAAAGGAAGCTGGAGCAAGGAACCAATATCACCATCAAGTGGATTAGCATTATAAGAGGTAGGCCCTCTTATTCGATTCTAATCTAAGGAAATTTACATTAGATTGTCTTATTTGTGGCTAGACCCACTCTCTTGTGCTAGAGGGATCGTCTCTGTCCGTAGAGAGGATATTCCTACACCACAATACTACAGGCTTAGAGCCATCAAATTTGTACATGTCTAGCTTGGGTGTCCGGTGATTGGAAGAGTGTTGATTTCCATGAAAGTGAATGTGATGGCTAGATTCTCCTTCTATGTGTGCATCAACACTAGGCTCCTCCATACACCAATCCCAATCAATTTTTTTGAGCTTACTTAAGAGTAAGTCTGCTTGGAAAGAGGGCAAGATTGGGAGTCTAATGAAGTGGGTCACTTGAAGCTGCATCGAAAAAAAATAAAATAAATAAATAAATAATTAAATTAAAAATTAAATAAAATAAAATTAAAATTAAATTAAATAAAATAAAAAATAAATAAATAAATGAAAAATAAAAAATAAATAAAAATAAAAATAAAAATAAATAAAAATAAAAATAAATAAATAAATAAAATAATTGGGACCGCTGAAAAATTAGGGGCTTACAAGTGAATGGTACCACTACGACCAGTTCTTCATCCTGAATCTTATGGGTTAAGTCTCTTGCAAGTGTCCCGGGATGGTCCCTAGATCTTTTTTTTTACTCTAAAAGGATTTTTACTCCCCATTGATCAATACTGCAGTGGTCGAAATCTAAAAAGCTTGATACTGCCCAATGACCCGTGAAAATCGGGCTTGGACTATAGTAACAAAAACCCCAAGGTCTTGGCCTTGGGAATGTGCTGTGACAATCTAATTTGGACTATGGTGGCCAAAAACCTCACTACACAAACAATCTGATCTGCACTATGAAAACCCCAACTGCTAAATCTAAGTTGTATGGTGGCGGCAGAACCCCAACAATTGGATCTAATTTGGAATATAAGGTAGAGGGCGATCTTCAGATAACAGAGGGAACTATGGTCACAAAGGAGTGTCAAGTGTTATAAATCTTTCAAGGCGCTAACTAAGGAGGATTGATCGTACCCTTAGTCGTACTACACGACTACCCTATTGTATGTGCGATTAATCTCCCTAAGTGTTGTTCTCAATGTACTATAGCAGCAAGACGGTCGAAAACTTATCTAAGGTTAGGTTTCAAGTGATCCTACAGGGCTTTTGATATACCCAAGGGTACATGGAAGTGCATTCCATGCATGGTTTTGTCTAATGCACTACTGCTTGAACGGGTACCCAAAGGAGTTACAAGGGAGTCCAATAAGCGTGAACACCTCTTGTAGTTCCTACGTGAATTCCTCCCCAAATTCGTAGGTTTATGCGCTCAACGACAGATCTTGCTGTTTAAAGATGTTGGAACACATCTCTAGCCTAAAAACAATTCTGTGAAAATTGGAGGTACAACTGGCCCTGGAAAGTGCTATGATACCTCTTATTATGCTCTTGACTTGTGAGAAATCCATAATACCATAAATACAAAGAAATATAGCCCAGAAAATAAAATTATCACATGAAGTGAGAAAAACTGCAATGTATTTTATTATTCAGAAACATAGTCAACTTTCACTTGCCTCTTCGAGGGGGAAACCTCCAATAGAGAAGAGCTAAATTAAAATAAGACTCGGTGATATTTTACGTACTAATTACGACTATTTATAGCTAAATGACATCCAAAACCCTAACTACTAATGGTCTCTTGCATAACACAGGTTAACCACTTTATTTATTAACTATGGCCCATTTACAACTAACTGTGGTCCCTTTTCTCTAATGTGGGTCAACCACTTACAATTATAAATGTGGGCTTTATTGACTCTCTAACTAGCTATGAGTCTGACTCGGCCCATTGGGCTTATCACATAAATAAAGGGGTTAGGGTTGAACCCTAACACTCTTCATAATACTCCCAAGCCTTTTCTAAGCCTAAACCTAGCCAAAAGCTTAGCTCCCAAAAGCCTGTTACATGAGTTATAAGGTTCTATTTATCACAAGAAGGGGTGACCCTTCAACTCCCCTTTGTGACCTTTGGACCACCCTCATGACTCTTCAACTTCTTCACTAAATGACAAATTACATTACATGGTGACTTTTCATATTCCAATATTGACACTTGGAATTTCATTTACAACATAATTACAAATAATATTATATTTTCCACATGTACCATATAAAACAATATAGGCTAGAGACAACCTAATAAGACACAACACTATGATTCTGAAGCTTGGGGAAAGTCCAGCTCGGAAACCTCCACTTGTTGTTTCCCGGTCACATATTGGTGCCAGGCTTGGTACTATGTGATGGTGTCCCCAAACTTCTTAATGGTGTCTTTCTGGAAGTGGACTCTAACCTCCATGGCCTCTGGGTCCACATCTTGGAACGTGTTCCCAACTTGTTCTGAAGCATGAGAAACATTATCTTGACCTTGACAGGGCCACCGATGAACTTCTGCATGTTTTGTGCATTCAACTCTAAGTATTCCTTGGTGGATTCTTGTCTTAGCTCCTCCAAGTACTCATCGATCTTCATCCAAACTTGGTTCTTGGGTTTAACATTAGTGAGGGATCTAATTGATGGGATTTGGTGCTTTCTCACCAAGACATCCAAACTACTGTACAATCACACATATGAAGCCTGAGTGTTGTCGATGAATGAGGCGAGTTTCTCGTTGTTCTGAATCAACATTTGGACCTTTGCTTTCTCCAGCTTTGCCTGTGGCTTCATCTTCTTAACTAAGTTAAGTTGGGCCCCTTTGTACTGCATTGTCCACTCTCATACATGGGCGATGGAAGCATGCATGTTTTTGAGATTTTTAATAAGCTCTTTGTTTCTCTATTGTAGGCCATGCAAACAGACAACTGCTTTATGCACGGTGAAAAATCTGTCATAGAGCTTCTGCATGGTTTCTCCAAGTTATGATACTTCAGCAAGTATCGTTTTCCTTATCTCCCCCAATGCAAAAACTGCATTCTGCGTTGTTTCTTGGAGTTGTTCTGCCTCTTACCTAGCAGCGTGCAAATTCTTTGCCAGTTGTTCATTCTCAGCCGTCAAATACAAAACATTTGAGCTTGTTTCTCCTACATAGGCCAAGCTGGCTTCGACAATGGAAGTTGGATGCCTCCTAGTGTCCGAAACTATAACACTTTCCTTGATGAATGTAGGTGATGCGTGATCATCCAGAAATGATTCCTTCATGCTTGTACAATATTCTTCTGAAATTCATCGAATGATAGATTTTACACATCCACGACTGGATCATCATCAAGGAGAAAAACATCTCCTTGCTTGCTCGGGATTGGCTCTGCTGCTGGAGGTGGTGGAGACTAAGGGATGGTCTCTGGTGCTCTCGGCATCAGGTCAACATCTTCATTCTTTGGCTCCTATTACAACTCCATGTATTTCACTTCAATCAATCGCTCAATCTGTTGAGCAAGCTTCCAATCCTGCAACTTCTCACCTTGATCCTCTGTTGTTGGTTGTTCTAGCTCTTCAGACTATATCGATGTTGTTTTCTCTGTCATTTCGCCTTGCCTTTATTCTTCTTCCTACTTCTGCTTCTCTTCTCATTCTCTCCTCCTCAACTCTTGTTCTTCCTTCATCTTCTTCTTCATCTCCTACAGCTTCAGTTGTGCTTCCTGCAACCTTTTCTTTTCTCTCTTCCTCCACTCTTCTCTCTTAATATGTTTCTCCCTCTTTGCTTCCGCTACCAAATTTTCCTTCTAGATGATAGGATTTGACTTTATTTTGTATCTTTTATCTCCCTCTTGATTGTCAGTAATCTTCCTCTGTCTCTTGTCTTGCACATGATTGTTTCCTTCTATTATTATTGTTGTTGCTTCCGGATCTGTTGTTGTCTGTAGAGAAGCCTTCTAAGTTCTTGTTATACTAACTGGCTCATTGAGTCTAGAGGCATTGTAGTAGTACCTCCAAGGGTCCTCCTCTAGCCAATGGAATGTCCCGTTGATCCATGGAAATTAAACTCACATACAGTAGTTCATACAAATACTGTGGGGATCATACAGGTTAAAGTCCTTGGTTCCAAACTCAAATTTCACTATGTCCTTAGCCTAGACATCTACATATTTCAAGCTCTTAATCTCATATAATCTGATTTGAAAAGGAAGAGCGGGCCATGGCGCTTTCTTCTTCCTACGCAGTCGTGCTGACAACCCTGTAGCAATGTGGTGTGATACTTCTTGCATGATCAGTTTGTCAGTGGCATACCTCGGTAACACATGTTGAGGCTTCTCTCCTCCAAACACTCAGATGAAGGTGTCACCTAGTGAGGAAACCAATCTGAAATGTCTACTATCGTCTCCACTGCTTCTTGGGACATGCAAGGTGAATCTTGCTCGAATATAAGCTTGTATAACAGGATGATAAAGTGGTCAGTTAGCCTTGCCATCACTCCTCGATAATTGCAGTCAGAAAGAAACTTGGAATAGATCTTCATGACAGTCTCTTGTGTTGTACATGTCTAGTTCATGCCATGGAACTGTTGTTGTGTACAGACCATATCCAGTAAGCATGCAGACATATAAAACCTTTCTTGCTCATTCTTGGGTGAATTCCCAGCCTTAACTACATGGGACTTCAACTGTTGAGCCAACAGATCCGACCAGTTGAATGCCCTCCCATCACTCACCAATTGATCCAGTAATATTACCCACCCTTCAGGGAAGGTTTATGTGCTCTCTTAACCATATATTCTGGAGGCAAAGATGATCAAGAACTAGTAAGCCTTCCTGAGGGACTTTGTCTTATAAACATGGGTGGGTGTCTGCCTAAAGTTTGATGGATCTTTCAACCAACGCTTGAAAATGTCTCTTGTGTTCACATAGCTATGGGTGGCATAGAAGAGTGAGTCCTTGTGCTTCACTGGCCTGGGAAAATGATACATCTGCTGAAATTATTCTGCCTTGAAGGTGGAAAGCTTCCTCTCGTTGACACTGCTCAATGTCATAGTTTGTTCATCTGTATGTGAGACAATCCAATTGATGATGCCCACACACAGGAAGGAGGGGTACCTGCATGCAACCTTGTATAACCTTTACTGTTGGATACTAAAATGGACTTGTCAGCCCTCCATATCTGCCTCAAAGTCTTTTTCAAAAGTGTCTTTGATCTGTTTCCATGTCAGTGTTTTTTCCTTCTCAATAAACAACTAAGTATCTGCATATATTGTTAAATCAACTGATATCTGCTCAACTGCTTCCCAGTACTACTCTCGGTGGTTTCCTTTGATGTAACTCTCTTGGATGCCATGTTAACTGTGACTACTGGAGAGATTCTCAACAACTGTTGTACCCATGTGATAGAGAGGGCACTCATGGCAAGAATCTGTCAGTGTAAAAGCAAAACAACTTCAAGGCAAGTTCAAGCAGCAAGTTGGGCACTTAACAAGGAAGATTGTGCAGTTTTTCTTGACAGGGGAGATTTACTGAATGTGGGAAATGCGCACTATGCATTCCCAGAAGCCAAGATGGAAGCCTAATGACTGGAACTATGTAATTTGCAGTTCAGCCTGGGTCAAGGCTTAGGAGAGACTTCCCATTGCGCAGTCTCAGTGACCAAGTTAGGAGACTGGCTACTAGAACTGTGCAGTGCGCAATTGGAGATAGCTCAAGCTATGCTCTATGAAATTCTAGAGGCCAAGCTGGGAGCTTGAGCCTCCATATTACGCAGTGCAAGTTGTGCACAATGAGATCCGGGAAAGGGAAACCCATATCTGCCTAAGGGAGTGTGAAAAACAAGTAGATCTAAAATATAGTCTGAAGCAAAGTGCATATCTGACTAAGTGTATATGCATGCATGTGAATCAATTGCAAGAATTTATTAAACGGAAGGAGAACAAATCATGTGAGGAGAGTCGCCGTAACGACAATCCTTGGTGCAAAAACAGGAAAACTAATGCGACACTTGGGAACATCAATCTATAAATTGAAACAACACTTCCATAATTTAAAACAAGTTAAAGAACCATCAACCATATAGAGAAACAAGTGAAACAACACTCACACAAGCCAAAAAACAAAAAGCGACAGACAAAGCGACAAAGGACGACAAAAGAAAAACTCACCCAGAAAAGCGACGACGATCATACCGAAGGCTCCTTAATCTCCTCGAAAATGTTAGAGATCGAGATCGAATTTGAAAATGAGCTCTAATAGTGTCAATTAAATAGATTTTGAAAAATTAGGGTTTATGATGTGCATGCCTTAAATCAAGCAAAAAGTGACACTTGTCATAAGTTTCTAAAAATAACGCAAGTGCCTCTTTCAAGATGCTAAAAATAAATCTAGATTTTTTAGGGATTTTGTTTTTGTTTTTGTTTTTTCTTTTTCTTTTTCCAGGTGTTGTAGTGTTTTTGGAGCACAAGTGTACCAAAAGACACCTCCTTAGCAATTGATTGTTCCCTGCAAAGGATCACAGTCAAAATTGGTGTTGTTAGTGGACAAACTTAAATAAACACAACATTGTAAATAGTGGAAACAATGCATACATAAACATAAACTAAACAAAGAGGTAAATACATAAACAATGCTCAAATGGAGCAAACAAATCAATAATATAATGGAAAATTCTCCCTTTATTGAATGCTGGTAGTAGAGGTTGAATACAATAGATGAATCTTAGATGCTTGAAGAGAATTCTTTGAACTATGGAGCCCAAAAATCCTCAGCAAGGGGGTTTCTCTTCCTCAATCTCTTTGCAAGTTTCTCCTCTCTCTCAAAGAAGTATGAAGACTCTCCAATGGTGGATTCCTCTTCTCTCACTAAGATGATGGATTGCTTAGAAGAAATATGGCCAACATGCTAGTGTTCTTCCCTTCTCTGGCTTCAACAATGCAATGGTGGTTTGCTCAAACAACAATTTTGCCAGCATAAAAATGTCTCATGTTTTGGTTCTCCCATGGCCTATTTATATAGAATTTTTTTGAATCCTTCTTCCCCATCTTGGTTCATGCATGATAATGACACATGAGTAGGACAAGATGATTCCATTGAGGGTTGGATATCTTCAAGGTGGCTTGAATTCGAATGTACTAGACTAAGCTCATTTAAGAGAATCAACCCCGAGTGTGTAGAGTGGTCCTGGATCATTGATTCATCCCATTCTACAACTGCACAAATTTCGAGGGATATTCTGTGCACACGCGTTTATTGAAGAAATAGGCGCGCGACCTCAATTTTTTTTTCTTTATAAACTTTGGACTTAAGGAGAACTTTTATTTTTTAAAATTCATGATGTATTTAGTTGGAAAGTGTTCACTTGTGCATTCCACTGAACAATTTTTAATGTCTTCTGGATTGTACTAATAGGTGTACAATTTTTCGGTGTTAACAGTTGCCCCCTAATGTATGAGGTTAGGAGGAACCGTATAGCTGAAATACATCACGTTTTCTTTTCTGATGGAGAGTTTGATCAACTTTTCGAGAGAGAGGATAGCTTGTTGTGGAGATGAGTAGAGAAAACCCCCTTGACTGAGTATAAATGGTAACCATGCTCTGGTAAAAAATTGCAATAAAAATGTGTCTATACGAGGTGGGCATGTCCCATGCTCGTTATGATGGCTAAACAAAACTTATTACAATTAGACAAAGAATGGTTTTTTTCTTGTCAAAATTGTGGTAGTTGGCGTGTTGATAGTTGATGATGATAATTATTGATGCCCTCAAGGGTGCTTCCTGGTCAAATAGGCGTAATATGGTTCCCCTATGCATAAAATAAGTGAAGCACTTTTGACTGGGGTGTTGTGGTATGCATAGGTCTTCAACTTCGGGTACCTCCCCCGTATCATGATGTAACCATTGTTGAATGAGGTGCTTAGTGATGCAGGGGTCTTCGATTGAATGAAATAATTGAGCGGTAACTAAGTACAACACCACCTTAACATGGAATATTTTGTTTATGTTGAATGCCAAGGGGATCAATAACATCATTGGGAAATAATGGTTTCCACTGTGCCACCCAAGGATATCCCTTTGAGGGGGGGAGTATCCAAGGTACTATCCCTATCCTGGAATGTAAGTGTTGAAGTCGACAGGAGAGGAGCGTTAACTGCCTGAAATGTTGAGTTAGGGAATCAATATGAGATGTGGACAAATTGTAATGATAGAGAGAGTTGTTGATATAAGAGGAAATGGACAACTGGCCCGAGGTCAGAGCTTGATGTGAAAATGGTGGCGGACAAAACATGTTTACTGGTGGTGATGGTCCTAGAATCGGTAGGATTTCCACGATAGGTGTAAACAAGTTTTGACAATCGTAAAAATGGAAAGTAATTTTTGGTGAGGTTTAAGCTTTTACCAAGGGTGACTAGAGATTGTCACCAGGTAAAAGATATCAACAACAAAACATGTGGATGGGAGATTTTTTTTGTAAAAAATCTTTGTACACTTGCCAAAAGAATATGAGGGTGGTTTGGATGTACAACCATGGAGATGGGTGCCCCATAATGACGGTAACATGTATGGAGATGTTGTGTATCTGCTATGGGCGGGGGCCCCATTGGTTGGTCTCTATGTTGGGTTGGTGAGGTAGATGAAGTAACACAAATGGGCTATGCAATATGGGTGAGTGATAGGCCAAATGTAGGATGTGGAGGTGCATCCGTCTAAATCTGTCGTCAAGTACTTGAGATGGCCAGGAAAATGGATGCATGTGTAATGAGTGTAGTGTAATGAGGCTAAACTTCAAGTTATGTAAGTGAGATAGTTACTGGGTCGAAGTGATTGGTCATGGCTCCTATTAGTGAATAAGGTTCTACAAAGATAAAGTGAGCCATGAGGGGGGTGTTCTATCAACCGACACAGATGTTTACCATTTGCAAACGTGATATGGTGATAAACATGGTCGAGATGATGAACCTTATGGTTTATTTTGGAAAATGATGTCAGGATATGCAAAGATTTAGGAAGAAGCCTATCATGCTAAGTGGAGAATGATACCTGCTCAGTCATTTGCTTGTTAGTATGTTGGTTGAAGTGGACCATGTGCGATGTTCCTGCAATTGACACAACAAATACCCCAAGTGAAATAATTGTTCAAAACATACATATAATGAATGCTATGAATTACAAAACTAGAGGAGTACCTGACATAAGTTTCTGAGTGTGCGACAAGCCAAAAAATTATTTTTTTCACTTATCGCAACAGATGGTTCCATGATGAATATGGTGTGGTACTGATCCTTGCGTCTCTTACAGTTTTGTCAATGGATATCCCAAGCTTCTATAATGGACCCCAAGAGATGGAGAAAATGGTGATATATAGGGCTAAGGGGCCCAAATATCACTCATTTTCATTGTTGATTTGTGGAGGTCAGAGAAATCTTTTGGAGCTTTTCTTGCCTTTGCAGTCAGCGTCTTGTTTCTTTAGATCTCACTTTTGTTGCTGATATTGTTTACTACAGGTTTCTTGGGTTCATCTTTGGTGTTTTTACAGTGTGCAAACTAGACTCACTCTTTTGAAATCCATGACCAGATTTATCTAATGGTGATCTTTGGATCTCAAGCAAATTATCCAAGGCTACCGTGCTCTTCTCTATCTTTCACTCCTTTCTCAAGGAAACAACTTCAGCTTCTAATTTCTCAACCTCTTCTACCTTCACTTGATATTGCTTACTCATACCTTGCTTGACTTTTTTTTATTCTGCCAATTTACTTTTTAAGCTCGAGCTTGGCCTCTTTATCATCATAGATATGCAATAGTTTTTCTTGATCCTTGAATGCAAATGTTAGTGTAGAAATCTTAGCTCTAAGACCCTTAATAACATTCTCATCTTCATTATGTGCATCATCATGATCTAAATCTGAATCCTCAAATTTGTAACTCAAAATAAAATCATTAACAGTTATACCTTTGGATTCATTATTTTATGATCTCTTCTCATCATTTGTTGAATCATGTGCACTAGAAGAATGAGACTCTTGTGGATGAGCTTCTTGTTTTTGAAGACCCTTTTTCTTGTTCTTCTTTTTTCTTCTTCTTCTTGTTGCTCTTTTTCTCATTTTCCCTAATGTTGTTGGTACCACCTCCAAATATGGATTCTAGCTTGTCCCACATTTCTTTGGCACGTTTCAAACCCACTAGTCTCTTCATATCATCATCATGAAGATTCTTGTAGATTATGCATCTTGCTTGTGCATCTTGCTGCAAAACTTCATCTACAATTGGATCCTTACCACAACCTTCACATACTACTCTCCAAATGTTAGATCCACAAGATAATAATTGATATTTTACATTTTTGTGCCATACCTTGTAATTTGTAGCAATGAGAACAACCATTCTAAAAAAATCAATTTTCGCTAACAAATCCCAGATATACTCTCCAGTGATCAAGCTGCAACCAAGAGCCCTGCTCTGATACCAATTGTTGGAAACCTTTGAGCACTACTGAGAGGGGGGGTTGAATCAATAGTGTGATCTATATACAATTTTTGCCTTCTATTAAATTCACTTACTAAATCACATACATATTAGCAGCACCTCATTAAACATGTGCATCACATAAGCATAATTGAAAACCATAAGCAAGAATATAAATAATAAAAAATGCACATAATCACATCATCACACATAAGGCACAAGATTTCTGGTGGAAATCCTTCCGGGAGAAAAAACACCCTTGTTATTTTTGCTCTACTTTGAATTTCTATTATGTCAAGCAATTTGTCTTTTACATAGCTTGTTGACTCCCATTAGCATGGAGACTCGACCTCATCTACAATATGCCAACACCGATCGGCTAGGAGACTCAATTCTATTGATTAGCTCAGAATACTATATTCTCACACAGATCTACAGACTACCATCTGCTGAAGGCCACCACGATCAACATTGGATTGATAAATTGTTCCTTTTGCTGAAGCTTCAATTTCACTGCTCCTCTCTCATGAAGTCACTGCTCCTCTCCACTATGCAGACCTCCTTTCATCTATTTTAAAACTGGATCCAAGGCTCTCTGCTTAACAAGAATTCAACTCTGCATACATTCTCTCAGTGGCAAGATCTCATAGTCAAATCAAAATAATAAAATCTACAAACAAATACTCTCCAAACTAGAAAAAATGTGGCCACATAAAATATAAATACAATCATACCCTCACAATAATAGATTGTTTCATAATACAAATAACATCATAAGACAATATGGTTCTGTGCAAAATGCATCAACAAATCCTACAAAAAGAAGTGTGAGAGGATCACCATCATATACTCCAACAGCATACAAAAACTTATCCAAACAATCTCTACTCTAGCAACTTCAATTTTGATCTATTCTACATCATGCTTCATGTCTGCTCACTATTCAGTCATTAACACTCATTCATTGAAGCATCTATTCTCTACCCAAAGTCTGAAGCATAATCACTCTATTCATCCTTCTCTCCACTTATACTCTCAATATCTAACAACATTGATCCAGGTGGATGTTGGTGGCCAACCGCCTATCCCACTTACACCCCCACCATTGTCTCTTTTAGTTTTTTAGTTTCCTTAATTGTAGCACAGTTTACTATTTTTGGCAGTTTTTCGAGTCCTAAAATTTTGGAGCCGTTTTGAGTCCCTAAACGACATTTTTTTTTGGAAAAATTGCTTTAGTGATTGCTATGGAAATTTTGTCAATAGTTGTAGTCCTCAGAGAGATCTTTCCAACGAGGTATCATACGCATCAAATAGAGATAATATGACCAAGTTACGACCCCGAGAAGTTGGCTGTGCAACTAACCCCAACAGGGCCCATAAACTCTTGGTGTTACATTTCCTCGGGTTAGGGTTTTCTCTAAAAATTCAATAATAAAAAGGCCCTTGAGCCTCATTGTAACTCAGTTCAGAGGCATGTAGCTGCCACATCTCTTCTCAGAGATAAGCTACCATTGCTCGAGCTAGTCTTATTTCCATTCTGTTTGTAAGCATATTTCAGTATTTGATGTTAATGAAATGAAGTGTTATTTCTATTGCATCTCTGTATTTATGGTTATATCTGTAATTTTTTGTGTTCCTGTTTAAATCTAGATCAGTGGTATCAAAGCGGTCTTCCCTCTCTCTGTTTTTCTTTGCATGTCCCCAACGAGGTTGGGATATAAGGAATTAGGGCTTGAACTAGGCGAACCTTTGCAAGACCAACCTCACAAATCCCGATGGCCTCCCATGGAAGATGAAAATAAAGACGAGGGGGCAGGACATCCTATCAAAATCTTGCTTGAAGAAGCCCTCGAACGACAAAGGAATGCGATCATGGACAACTTTGCCAAGATCCTTTAGCGACTACCCAAGGGCGACACATCTACTTCCAGCAGCTACTCTAGAAGCGCCACACCTTTTAAAGGACAAGTTAACTTTGACATTCCCATATTTGAGGGTCAGATAGATGTGGATGCCATATATAAATGGTTAAATATGCTAGAAGGGTATTTTTTTGTTCATGATTTTTCGAGCCGGGAACAAATCACTTGTGCACTTCTCTAAGTCACTTCCCACGTCAAGGACTGGTGGGAAACCTACTGCGAGCAGAAGGATGAAAGTACAACCTCACTGTTTTCAGCCACACCCACTTGGAATTCATTCAAGGATGCCATCAAGGAGCAGTACTACCCTATCAGAAGCTATGATGGTAAATACATAAAGTGGACCACGCTACGGCAGGGAAGGGACCAAGACGTGCCAGAGTTTACCAATATTTTTCATACCCTTCGCACCAAGTTGGGTATCAAGGATTCTGAGCAGCATTTGGTACTCAAATACTGCAGTTTCCTACACAGGTACATCCAGGATGATATGGAATTCCTGGACATCTCCTCGCTTAGCACGATGTACTAATACGTTGTTAATATTGAGCAGAATTTTAAACAAAGAAGTGAGACTTTGGATCTAAGAATCTGAAGAACAAAGGACAAAGCCAAGGTGGGGTGACCCAAGACAACTCGTCGAAGCTGCAAGAAAAGAACACCACCACAAAGTCAAATAAGGACACGGGAAAGTTGTGTGAGTTCCATAAGAGCCCCACTCACAACACAAGTGAGTGTTAGGCCAAGCAGTCGCTGGTGGATGAGTTGAAGGCTTCAGAATCAGATGCATGTTCCGACCTTGAGTCAGAACTCGACAAGAGGAATCACAAAGGGAAGCAGATTATTGATGCGGAGCCCAATGCCACTATTGCCACCGCCAAGATCCAGAAGAATGATCCCGAAGATCCAAAGGAGGGGGAGCGTCTTTTCCTCTCACAAATGTGGGTGAAGGGTTCACCGCTGCAATTCATTGTCGACAGTGGCAGCCAAAAGAACCTCATTTCAGTAGAGTTTGTCAAGCGTCTGAGCCTACTGACCATACCTGCAGCCATACAACATTGGGTGGCTTCACCAAGGACGAGATCTCTGAGTCAACCAGTAGTGTCACCTTCCCTACAGCATCAAGCCCTTCACAGATGAGGTATTGTATGATGTTGCTCCTCTGGACGTTTGTGATGCATTATTAGGACAATCATACTTGTGGAAGCGATATGTTGTATATGAGTCTAGACCTCTCTCTATGATTATTTCTTTGGGTAATACGTTATACAAGATACTAGAGGTAGCCCCACATACTGCCACCTCTTTGGTCTCTGCTAATAAGTGCAGTAAGATCATCTCCGAGACTAGGAAACTTATTTTCTTTCTGCCTCGCTCTCAAAGTAAGGGGAAGATCATAGCCACATCCATGGCCCCCGGGAAGGGTTCCTCCATGCAGCAGAATCAGGTGGATATGGTCATGAAAGAATACAAGGACATCTTCTCCTCACCCACAGGGGTACCGTTGCACTGTCAGGTCAAGCATTTGTTCGATCTGACTCCCGAAGCAGCTCTACCCAACGGGACAATATGTCATCACTCCATTGTGGAAAATGCCAAGTACAAGCAATGAAATGATCAACATCGGGTGCCACACAAGTTTCAGGTGGGCGACAAAGTCTGGTTGCATTTGTAGAAAGAATGTCTTACAAGAGCCCATCAGAAGCTCAGACCACTCCGATATGGTCCTTACACCATTACCAAGGTTGTGGGAAACAATGCTTTGGAGAAAAACATTCCCCCATTCCTTGGCTTGCACCGAGTTTTCAATGTGGACCACCCTCGACCATGCTTCCCACCATTACTAGACACATCAAAGATCGCAGAACATCTCACCACGAACCAAGTTCGGCAGAAGTTTCCCCATTTCATAGAGGCACTCAACGTAATGGGGACCATTGCTTCATAAGGGGGAAGGAATGTTCCAGGTGGATGTTGGTGGCCACCCACCTATCCCATTTGGACCCCCACCACTATCTCTTTTAGTTTCCTTAATTGTAGCACAATTTACTATTTTTTGTAGTTTTTTGGGTCCTCAACTTCAGGAGTCATTTTGAGGCCGTAAATGATGTTTTTTTTTGGAAAAATTGTTATAGTTTTTATGAAGGAAATCACGTCAACAATTGTAGTCCTCAGAGATATCTTTCCAACGAGGTATCATATGCGTCAAATGGAGATCATATGACCAAGTTACAACCATGGGAAGTTGGTTTCCCAACTAACCCCAACGAGGCCCATAAGCTCTTGGTGTTACATCTCCTCGATTAGGGTTTTGGTTGTTTAGGGTTTTCTCTTATTGTTCAATAATAAAAAAGCCCTTGAGCCTCAATGTAACTCAGTTTAAAGGCATGTAGCTGGCACATCTCTTCTCAGAGATAAGCTACCATCACCTGAGCTAGTCTTATTTCAGTATTTGATATTAATGAAATGAAGTGTTATTTCTGTTTCATCTCTGTATTTATGGTTATATCTGTAATTTGTTGTGTTCTTGTTTAAATCTGGATCAACCATCAACATCCACTAAGCTACAAAGATAAGAATATAAAAAATGTAGGGAGAAATTGAGCTTGGGGATAGGATCAAGGTTGAACAAATTGGACCAAATCAATCCACTAACATCACTATGTGTGTACTTAAGGTTTTCACATCATTGGAGGACATTTTCAAACATTTTTCGACCTTATCCAATTAATTTCAAAGCTTCTGGGATTTACCAAGTCAATTTTTACACGAACAACACGATGAATGCGAGGAAAAATCACTTCCAGAATGTATATGCTACTCTTGTGAATTAAACCAGCATATGTATGTTGTTTCTATGAAGGAAACTAGAGTATGCCTAGAAAACTTCAATTTTACCACTCTTCTTGGCTCCAAAATTCCTTAAACTAATCCTCTTCTTCTCCAAGCACCTGTACAAGCCTCTAGACCTCTGACATAACTTTTGACACATCTACAAGTGGATCAAACATGTATCCCAAGTGTCATTTTCCAAGTTGACCTAAAATGCCAACAAACAAGGTTGGCAAGAGTGCCAACAATTCCTCCACTCTCCAACAATCATCTCCACAAGCTGCAACAACTCTGACATATCTACAATACTATGTAGCACCATCATCAAGCCATCACATCACTACAACAAGTCATCCTCATAAGCATAGGCATGAAGACCTAATAAAGATCTAGTTGACAAATCAACTACTATGCCATCAACCAACCAAGCCATCATTTGACCGTCATGTGTGTTCCATCATCATAGGAAAAATCATCAATACCAGTGCATACTGACACACACCAACTGCTCCATCAATCTACATCATCATGAGGTTGACATAAGAACATGACCCTATAAGGTTGACATCAATCCCAGCACAATCATCCTAATGCCAACACAACTGGCTACAACCATACTACAATGAATGGCATCTACACATAAGCTAGGGTACAAGAGGTTGACATCAATTCCAACGTGAGCTAACTACCATAATGAAAAAATGACATAATCAACTAGCTGGACCATGCACACCATAATGTCAACATCAACATGCATTAATAATTCATGTGCATTAGAAATATTAACATCCACAACCTATCGTGTCCATTCTTTGATTTTGACCACAAACTTATATATTCAAATTTCTCTTCCTTTCTACTAACATAATAGAAAGAGAATTGTGATTTTACAATTACAGTAAATCACCTTCACCTTTATGTAAGAGCTATGCAACTTTATCAAAGATAAATTCATCACATAACTAGTTCAAAATGTGTGTGCTATCAGGGAAAGCTCAACACATTTTCCAAACAAAGTTAAAGGAGGGATATGAGTTGTATACATGGATGAGTATATTATATAATGATCATGTTTTAGGCACTTCAGGGTATGTCACAGGGAAGTGCAGGATTCGTGACAAAATATTGTGTAACAAATGACCCCTAAAGCAAGAAGGCAGAGCGAGGAGTGATGGCTTAGATGCTTTATGAGCTTTTGGCAAGGACGAGGACACACATTGTTAGGAGATCTACAAATCAAGGACGCATATACATATACATATCTAAGATCAAGACATGAATTCACGGCATAGACGCAACCATCCAGATGATGAAGACTAGATAAAAAGATCCATGGTATGGGCACAACCATCCAGATAACAAGGATCATCATAAATATAAAGTCTCACGGTATGGTCACAGCCATCTGTATAGTAGAAACATGTGTACAATCATGAATGACATATAAATCCATGCAGCTTCAGCCATAACAGACAAGACTCAGGGTCTTGCGCTCCATCCCGACCCGATCAATGTATGAATCCTAACATGCGAATAAATGTGTTGAAGTCAAACATGCTACAAAACCACCTGATTATTGGCCAATGATGTGGACTATTAACAGGTACGAGAGAAACCACTAATAATGATAATGGCTCTCAAGGTACCACAATACAATCCGTTAATGTGATAATTAATTTGAGGTCGAACACTCGTGGAATCACCCGATCGAAAGCCAATAACGAAGATCTGTCGTCGGATGCGAAGAATTGGCCATTAGGGCTTGCCAACTCTAAGGTACTAAAAGGGAGTTCCTAAGTCATCTTCCTAGATAATGAGTTGAAGTCGACAGGAAGTGACCTGTTGAAGGAGGGAAATGATGAATCCCCCATCATCGACACGAAACAAGGAATAAAGTGGAATAATATTCAGGACTGTAGCAATGACTCAAAACAATGTATAGTTAAATAACTGTAGATTGGACTTCTCTTGAACATTGGTGACAGGAATCTAGAGTGTGGCAGCATTTAACTTGACATAGGACTAAAGGTCATGATGACAGAATGGAATAGTCAAAATGAGAGGCAAAATGGATCACCCAAACCTGGGAGGTGTTGGGACAGGGTCCCCTAGCTTCAATTTTGGGGCAAAAGCCGAAGTTTTGGGGCAAAAAACCTAATTTTTTGTTGTGTAAAGTGTAAAGTCTTCGCAAGTTGTGGTCGCGGAGCACGTAGATAGTAAAGTGTCATAAAGGGTTTTACCCTTATTTTATGTAAGTTGTGTCGGCTTGAGTAGATCTACCCATGGTCTGTGGACCATGGGATTGTATAAAAAGGAGAGTCTTAGAGAGTCTAAGGCAAGAAGATAATGATGAAGATGAATGTAATGGGTGAGTAGAGGAGAAAGCGAAGAAGTCTTAGAGTAGAAGAAAGGCTTTGCAACTGTGTGCATAGTGGCCTAGAGTAGAGTCTGCAACTGAGTGTGTAGACCCTTGCAGCTGAGTGCGCAGGGAAGTCTTGAGTCTGTAAGTAGAATTGAAGTATTAATAAAGAAGTGATTCTAGAAATTCTTGTGTTTTGTCTATTTACCTCTGTTATGAATGAATGCGCTTTATGGTATGATGAATGATGGGTTTATGAATTAATGTTGTATTGATATGCGATTTTACATGATTTATATTTTTATATGAACGTAAGTAATAATATTTGTTTATGCGAATAACATATTAATGCATGTTAAATCTATCAGACATTTAAGCCGATCTGGGTAAATACGAAAGTAGGAGTAATCATAGAGGTGCGTAAGTGGTTGATTCACCTGTTTAGGGTCCGTGAAAGACAATCGTAGACCTTCGCGAAGGTCTAGAGATTGGATAAAGGAAGTTATATCGATAAGCCTTGAAGTCTTAATGATTTGCGCGAAGGCATATTTAGGGCATAAAACGACATTACACTAATCTCTGGGTGCGAAAACTTGGTTCCAACATCCCCCCATACTGCTTCGGGTGAGACTTCAGTCCGCGCTCCACGGATTGATGCCGAAAGGGCCAGTAGTGTAGGGATTTGTTTGGAAAAACTAACTCTGAACCTGGGTCAGGACCCACTAAGCCAACAAATGGTTTCGTTGCTAGGACCGGGATATGCATAAAGAGATGTGTGATGTCGCATCACTGGAATCCAACTAAGAAGGAAATTGAGGAGTGGTTGGATAGAAAGATCCATGAATTCGCGGTGCAAGAAAACAAAAATCTGTGATTGACGAAAGAACAATGGTTGGATAGATATCTATACACAGAGATACACGAAATTTCCTTTTGTTCCTTCCCGATAGAACTATACTAGTGGATCGCTAAATTGACAGACAACCAAGGAAGGTGGAGGCTTGACGGTCCAATAGTGTGGACCCCAGAGTTAGTGTGGAGATTGGAAGCCTTTGAAAATAAGATCGTGCACGTTGTCAATCACTGGCTCAATCGTGTCATAGGAGGATTTGTGATAGAATTTGTGGTCAATAGCTCGGTTAGCTATAATGAAGCAGAGCGATGCTTCTTCAAAGGATCGCGAGGTAAGTATTTAAGATCTTTGAATACTTGGATTAATATGTTCTTGTGTGAAAAGCGGGTTATGCCATTACCTTGATGTTTGGAGCTACGCAAAGTGGAAAGTTCTTCAGGGATAGAGGGAGAACAGGCCCTGAATATAGCCCGTTGATTGAGCCTCCCTTGAGCGACGACGAGGGGGCAGCACAGGCTTCACCATAGAGCATTTTCCAGTTAATACAACTAGGGTTCCCAAGAATACATCATCCATCCACACCACCTCTGCTGTCACCTCCACAACATACGCCTTTGCCCACATCGCCACCACCTCCGCCACCGTTCGATATGTCGAATACAATGAAGTTGCCCATTTTCATGTGCTTGGAAAATGAGGATCCAGACCAATTTTGGTTCGTTGCAAAGGCTGTGTGGACAGCCCAGAATATTACAAATGACCATATGAAGAAAGAAACATTGGTTATTTCTCTACAGGATCGCTCGCTAACGTGGTACATTAAGTACTGTACCGATAACCCAACAGCTCCATTAGCAGACATTCAGACTGTGCTGAATAAGGAATTCAATAGGCCCAAATCTGAATCGCAATCAGTCGTTGGATTCAAGGAAATCATGATGAGGCCTAGCGAAACACCCTGGGAGTTGGATCAAAGATTGAAATGCTAGATTCGTGAAGCTAATATGAATCTTACGGATGGGTAGCACCGCGAATGGTTTTTAGCTTCGCTCTTGCCTCACCTAAGGGTTGCGTTATCACAACAAAATATTGGGATGTGGGTGCCATGAAGATTAATTTGAAGCTGGACAAGAAGCTGATTGTTGGCTTGTATGGGCCTAGCCCAGGTTTAGAGATGATTTAGCCAAACAAATCCCGGTACTACTGGCCCTTTCGGCAATAGTCTGTGGAGCGCGGACTGAGATCTCACTCGAAGTAGTATGAGAGGGTGCTAGAACCAGGTTTCCGCACCCTAGATGTGTGTGATGGTTTTTTGTGGGTCCGTGGTTTGACCCTGCGCGCACGTCGCTATGCGCACCTACCAGTACCTCGCAACCTGCGATGCTGCCTCCGCGCAACCCTGCTCAAGGTGCGATCCGTGTTATTACCCAAGTTCCTTACTATTAACCCGATATTATCTGATTACTTAACTTATCTGTATGAGCCCAGTTATACTTAACAGTGTTCAGTATTCATATAAGTATGCGCGATAAACAAATCAGTATAAATGCATAGAAAGTAATACGAAAGCAGATACACAGTATTTGGAATCAAACTTCTCTTTATTATTCTTCTTCTTGGGTTACAGACTCGACTCCGCCCTGCGCACTCAGCTGCGGACTCTACTAGGCCTCTGCGCACTCAGCTGTAGAGCCTTTTCCTTCTACTACGACCCAAGACACTTAGACTTCTCCTCTATGCTCTACTAGATCCTTAGATCAATCCATCGATTCCTTTATCTCTACCTCTCTTTACAACTTAGAGCCTCGCTCTATTTATACAATCCCATGGTCCGCGGACCATGGGTAGGCCAACATGACATTACATTACATTACAAAACTTAGGGTGAACAACCCTATGACTCAATGTACATTTCGCACTCCGCGCCCGCAATTCACGAAGTCTTACAACATATTTGACCAAAACTTGGGCTTTGAGCCCCAAAACATGTTGTGGGGGGATTCCATGCCCAACAGGCCCCCAACACAAACATCATGACTCACCCTCGAGTCACTCTATCGGCGTGATGATCTTGGCGCAGAGTCCCTCCAACTGGTCCCGAACTGCTTGGAGGTCCACAACACACTGCTCTGCAATTTGCTGGACCTACTGCATGCGCTCTTCCGAAGCCTCTTTGTCAAGAGCAAATCCCTGCCTTAGCGCGTACATCCCCTGCATATGTGCGAGCTTGCCTTCGATATCTGTCGTGATGGTGAAGGCCTCGTCAATCCATGGCTGGACGCGTGCTTTGAGAACTGCCTCTTTCTGTCGCGCCACATCCACCTGCTCCTTCAGTGCCTTAGCTTGTTGCATCTTCGCAAGCCGTTGAGTGAGGACTACTGTCTGCGCAGTTCCTTGGACACTGTCGTACTACACCTGAAGTTCACGCGCCTCTGTTTCCAGGCATTGTATGTTGGGGTCCTCCTGCAAAGATGTGAGGACCACAAATGCTTGTTCCAACATACTGGTATAGTCTTGTACTGCACGTCCAATTTCTTCCAACCTTGTTTGGATAGCACTAGCGCGTTGTTCTCTGACTTCCGGGGGAGTGGAAGGCTGTGCCTTCAACCGCAACTTGGCTATTTGAAGGTTTAGCTCCAGCTGAACCTTTGTCGTTTCTGCTCTGGTTTCGTGGACGTTCGTCGCCAACACAATCATCCTAATGCCAACACAATTGGCTACAACCATACTACAATGAATGGCATCTACACATAAGCTAGGGTACAAGAGGTTGACATCAATTCCAATGTGAGCTAACTACCATAATGAACAAATGCCATAATCAACTAGTTGGACCATGCACACCATAATGTCAACATCAACATGCATTAATAATTCATGTGCATTAGAAATATTAACATCCACAACCTATCGTGTCCATTCTTTGATTCTGACCACAAACTCATATATTCAAATTTCTCTTCCTTTCTACTAACATAACAGAAAGAGAATTGTGATTTTACAATTACAGTAAATCACCATCACCTTTATGTAAGAGCTATGCAACTTTATCAAAGACAAATTCATCACATAACTAGTTCAAAATGTGGGTTGAAATGATCTATAGATAAACCTCAAATTTACAAATTTATTAAAATCGTTATACATATAAAGCCTCATCCTATCCACAACCCCTGCTATTGACTTGCAATGAACTTGGAGATTTGAGACAAGAAACCAAGAACGATAAATTCTAAAATTTGTAAACTAACCAAAAATAGGTCTGTTGAGTTACGCAATGGGTATGTATTTACTCTTAACTCCATCACCTTTTTCCTCTTTTCTTATCTCTTTCATATCTTGATATGCTAACATATCGATGGATTATGATAAGAAACGTATGAACTAATCTTGATTAAGATTTGGCCACCGTAACTAACTCTTATTCCTTTTTTATGCAGAGAAACAATGAAAGGAACAGTTGTTGTTCCCTAGAGACGGAACATCATAAACCAACAAAGGAAGAATGAGGCGCGTCGGTTGCGGTCAGGTCGGAGGACGAATCAGGAGGATCAATGCTAAATATGAAGGGTGTCAGAAGATAGCATTCAGTTGTGAATCCCTCAGGATCTCCCGATCCTGAGGGATCACATTTATCTTTTACCTCTTTCTAACTATAAAAGTAAAAACTGTAGGAGGAAAGGGGATCGACTTTTTGTTCATTTCAAATTGTAATTTTACAGTATAGACTCTTGCTTTGGAGGAACACGACCATATTGTAATGAGAATTGAGTTCAATGGTTAATATATAATTTACGTTGTTGTTCATTCGTATTCTCTGAAGTAGCTCAGCAGTATTCGCTGGTGGCTAAGGGCCCGGCCTCTGGTGGATCAAACTGCTATCCTTTGTGTTATATCTTTCTAATTCACGCAAGTTTGATTGGTTTGATATTTTTCCCATTTTCTGTGAGTTTATCTTGTTTTCTATTTACCGATTTCCTATATTGAAGTTAGTATATTTTCTTTACATGTTTCGCAGCATTGTCAATTGATTTCATTTATGCTTATTATAGATTAAATTAATTCGCAGTGAGCCTTGTTGATTACAATAAGAGTGTGGTTGGTATCTAATTAGCCGAAGAGTTTGGTTAATGCTACTGAAATCTCGGTTGACCTCATCTCTATGTGAATTGCTTAATTGGATTGAATGTGATTTAGATAGAATCAACTAGAAAAGATTGGTTACTACTACCGAACTCTCGGTTGACATCATTTCCATTTGAATTTCCGGTTTGAGATCTGATTATGGTTTCAGTTAAAGGTTAGGTCTTGATGTAATATTTCCATTAACAGTTGTAGTTTTTGAGTTGTATCATGCATCTGCTTACTTTTGTATTAAGG
The DNA here is from genome assembly GCA_031772625.1 of Pinus tabuliformis. Classification (NCBI taxonomy): domain Eukaryota; kingdom Viridiplantae; phylum Streptophyta; class Pinopsida; order Pinales; family Pinaceae; genus Pinus; species Pinus tabuliformis. The sequence goes on from CM062815.1 coordinate 842,403,023, forward strand.
TTTTATATTTCATTTTGAAGAAACATTACTCTCTGATTAATAGCATGCACATATTATGTACACTCTTGGAATAAAAGGACTTGCCCGGGTTGATGATTAATGTGAGGTAATTAGGAGTTTTAAAAGACACCTTTTAGCACCCAACAAGGTCAAAAAGTAAAACAATTAGACAATCACCTAAAATCCAAGAATTCCAAGTTATGACTATTGAAACATTACAAAAAACTAGAAGAGCATAACAATCTAAAACATTTCCAAACAATAGAACAATGATAATTTCCATCTGCAAACTTCGTCGACATTCACATGAATATCAAGAATTAGAATAAGCAATTCAGATTTTATACAAATTGACTAGATCTATATTAAATAACAACACGAGAGCCCTATTCTAATATCCAAATTCAACAATATTGCTTGTACATTATATTTTAAATTCAAATGAGTAAACTTGAACAATGATTCCTCTTTGATATGCATATAAATATAATTATTACATATTTTTAACATTACATATGCATGACTTAAGTAGATTACTAACATATGTTTAAGTTACACAGTCAGAGATTAAAACATCCAAGCATTTGTATATATTTGTCCACAATTGATATATTATATATTTTATTAATGACAATGTTTTTATAGGTGAAACAATGAAAAATATGTTATCCCACTAATAGACAAAGAAAAAATTAACAACCAATGTGTTCATTTGAATGTGATCCTTGAGCATAATAAATATGTCTAATCAACTCTTTCCATAACCTCGTATCAGAATGTGCATTTCATTTTCCAATCTAAGACAGGCCTTAACACAGTAAGCTTGACTGATCAACTTCATGGTACATAATGACATTTGCAAAATTCAGAATAAATGTTTTCCTTCAAATTACCTAGGAACTATACTTCAAAACCCTTAGTGAAAACAAATTTGATATAGCTCCTCACAAATTATGAATGAAAACTTAAAAATGTTAAAGTCCCAGAATAAAAGCGCGAAACATTGGATGCAGAGTTGAAAGAATACAATGAAATGGCCTATTGCTCTTGAAAAATCACCATTAACATATTACAAGGGAAAATATAGATTAAAAAATAAATGCTCTTCAAGAGGCCATACCTTTGAATCGTAACTTCTTTCCCAAACTCTAATTTGTACTAATGATTCGATGGGTGCATGCTCAATATTCAATGTCATCAATCCATCTGGGGATTAGGTGATATTTTCAGAGGAGAGATTAATGTATGGAGTTGTCTTTAGTGTGACTTTTTGGAATTTCTGGTGCCAAAATCCGGCGGAAAAATTTGAGGTGAAATCTTGATTTGTGTTATTTAAACTGGTTTTTACACTGTATATATGGATTCAGCGCCTTGAAAAACCCTTAGGGAACTTCGATTGTGTAGGGGTTAGCCATTACGCTTGTGATTTCAATAAATTCCATCCGAATTTTAGAGAAATTAGACAGGAAAAAACCCACCAAAAAAACTTCCAAAAAATCTCACTAAAAACAACTAGTTAATGTATTATGTGTTAAAATTTTATTTTGTTTTATTTTTAATTTTATTAAAAAATGTCATAACCAATCAGAAAATATTTTACTAATATTTCATTTTATTTTTAAGTTTTTTAAACAAATGTCCTATCTAATCACAGTTAATTAGTGCAATCAAACTGCTTCTGCTTGGCTAAGAGCTCGTCTTCCTCGGACGTAAGGAAACAGGTTAACGGCCCAAGACCCAGAGGCATCTGGCAGGAGTGAGAGCCTGCTCCCGATTACGGACCACCAGCAGGGTTATGCCAAGTGGCGTGGTTTTCCTATTTAACAGTGATGAGTCAAACCCAGCGTTCGTGGATAGCAGCCAGAGATGGCTGTCCTCACTGTTGGTTTGACACCTGAGTTGATAGGTTTTACCACCTTCGGAAAAAAAAAAAAAACCTTTATAACTAATTTAATCACAATTTTCAAATTTTCAAAAAAATAAAAATTCCAAAAATTAACTTTTTATAGAAAAACAATATTACAAAACATTCAAAACACTATTACGTCACATGGAGAGAGAATCATTGACAACTCGAAAGTTGTTGACTCGACATGAACAGTTTTCCGTCGTATTCAACCGTTGGAAAGCAAAGAAGATTGATACTAAATAAGTGGGAAACAACATGATTTTGATTTGCAACGTTCAAAATGGTCCCATATAATGCTCCTTCATGGAATCTCACTATTTCCTGGGCCCACCTTCATGGTCATTGGTGACGGACAGCGCCATCACTTTTATTTTCTAAATTCTTGCTCTGCTTTCACGGCCATTCATAGTCGACAGCTGGAAAGATGTTGACTCAACGTTAACGTCAAGTCGTGCTTAACAATTTTATTTTCTTGTTTTGCTTGACTTTGTCTCAGCATCGAATCCAATTGAGAATCATCGGTGCTTGAAAGGTAGTGGGCAACTTGAGTCCACGTGTCATGCCGTCTCAAGGGGCCATCCTTCAAAGAACAAAAAAATAATAATCACGCGTAACTTTTCTAATATATTCCAAGGGTTATCAACATTATTTTAAAGATATTCCAAGGGTTATCAACATTATATTAAAGATATTCTTAAACTCAACCAGCAACCAAATAACATATAGAATTTATTTTATTATTTTATAAGTGATAACTTTTAAAACTAATTTGACTTTTTATCCCCTTTTTATATCTATATATAATTAATCATAAAGATTTATATTAAAAACGTTAAAAGTTATTTTTCATATTTATGTTACTTTGATATAATAATTTTCACAGTAATAATATAAAATATTTAATAATATTATTATTTTAATTTTTATATGAATTATTTGTTTTTTTTAAGCAATCATACCATTAATTATAAAATCAGATATATAGAAATTTAAATTAAACAAAAGCAATAAATTATAAATAATAATAAATTTTAAATAGATTATTATATAAAGATATTATAAAAACAATTACGACGTGTACAACTATATAAATTAAATTTAGATAAATGTTAATTTATAATAAATATCAAAACATTTCATAATACATTTGATATGGTTAAAATTTAAAAAATTATAAAACTAAATTACCACTTTAATTATTATTGTTATTAATTATAAAAGAATTAATATATACGTTAAACATATATATATTTGAAAAAATATGGAGCACGATTTTTATCCATATATATTTACCTCCATTTTATTTTGGAGATTCTTAATGTGTAAATAGACTTTGTTACAATACCATGAGCCAATATTATGGTTTATCAATAACAGATGCCCAAAAAACGATTCTCTTCATATGACACTCATTCATATGATATTTCTTTTAATTAATCAATTTTGTTAAAAGAGAAAAAAGGCATAACTACTTTGAGTTAAATCTCAACCTTTGATTTATGTATACTACTAACAATATTTGGTTAAATCCCTACCATCTAGATAAAAATTATTGATAATTAAATAAAATCATGAAAACTCAACTCCAAAACAAATATGCATATTTTGTTTGTTCTTATATTTTCTCCAAACCTACTTAGCAAGTTCGATGTTTTTCAATGTTTACATTTCATTTCATATTTTGCCTTAATATTTTTATTTATTTATTTTTTACATTAAAGTATCTATACTTATCTAAAAATGATGGACAATTTGTTTGTTCTTATATTTTCTCCAAACCTAGTTAGCAAGTTCGATTTTTTTCAATGTTTACATTTCATTTCATATTTTGCATTAATATTTTTATTTATTTATTTTTTACATTAAAGCATCTATATTTATCTAAAAATGATGGAAAAGTAGACTTGTTATTAAATAGTGCAACCATATAAATTAAACGATTAGTCTAACTAATAGACGAAATGACCATTTCTCGATAATTTTTCCTCGCCAATGTTGTCCAAAACACTGTACATATTTTAAAAAGACATAAGTTTAAGTTGTTTAATCTATAAAGATTGAGTTCCTTAGGGGTTTTTTAGGGCGTTGAATCCATTTATGCATTCAAAAGTATATTTTACATAACAAGAAATCATAATCTCGCAACAAATTGTATTGTCAGATTGCGATCAAGAAAGTTATTTCATCTATTAGTTAGACTATGCCTAAATTAAATGTTTGGTAAATGCTGACAGACATCAATCCATAATAAACATTAAAACACTTACTTCAACGTACATCTTAAGTTGCTAAAATAAAAAAATTATAAGAATGAACTAAATTTACAATATTATTTAAAAATGATCTGTCGTTATCAAAACAAGGTGGGTAGAACAATGAGTGTCTGTGACTCGCCTGCTTCTCGAACCTACAATTCCAATCGTTGCTAGATCGGGTTGTCCGCTCCTGTGTTTTGTAATTTTCTCCTTCCTTTCATCGTCGCGGTTTCTGTTGATTCACTGAGTGTTGTGCTCAGCTCTTTGTTGGTCGGACAACCAATCATGGTTGAGCCGACGCATGAATTGGGCCTCTCGAGGGAGATTGTTGCCTTCAACTCTCTTGTGGCCTCTGGCCCTAAGTTTCAGAGATCTGGATCATCTCGCTTTGTGAAAAATCTTGATGAAATCTCAAAGATAGAGATCAAGACTCCTTAAGCATGGATTCGAGCCCTGCAGTTGGCAGCTCAAGGTCTTATTGGTCAGTTATGGGTCTGTTGAAGCCCCGAAAATTGGGTCGACAACAAGGGGGATACCCGCCCGGTCCGGACCTTGGTTGGCAGCTCCTTATCCGTTTGGTATAGCGGGTCCAACTGGGGATAATGGGACCAGTTTCCCAATCTAAGGGTGTGTGTGTGTGCAGAGTTGGATGATGCTGATCTAAGAGTTCTATTCTAAGCTACTTTAATCTAATTCTATGCTATTGTAATCTAATGAAAACAACACATCTAATCTATGCTAACCCGGGATGTATTTATCCTATTATGCGATCTAAAGAGATTTCAGATAATAACTGGTAATAAAGATCATTCAGCTATCATAAGACTGGAAATCAATTAAGATGAACCACTTTGCATAAAAAGTTAGGAAAAACAGTTGTGAATAGCATATCGCATAATAAGTTATTCATATATCAGACATAAATAAATGGCTCCACCGTACAAAAGTGCCAAATGGTAACTCACACATTCATGCAATAACATATAAACAACTAAAAACTACATATCACTTTAAGAATATAAGCAGAAATGGTCAAGAGATAAAAGTACCATTTATGACTGGTCCTACTCATAAGCTTTAAGCAACAATGATTTATCTCTCCTTGTTCTAATATCTACCAAGAGTACAGAAGTGCAACATCAGTAGCAGATATCATATGCAAACATAAATAAACCTTGATCCATTCATTCATCAAAACCTCCTCTGAGGGTGCAAAAGTGCATGTTCTGAGGACAAGTTTTTGACAAATTTCTGGACCCTTCTCTAAATGCATGAGAAGGGTTTAAATACTACTTCCTAATTCTAATAATAGTTTATTTACAAAATTTAGGATGCGGTTTTCAAATGACCGTCCTTTTTCTAATCTAATTTTTAAGTGAAAACAACATTCCAAATTAAGCTACTTCTGAATCTGATCTTTAAAGTTGCATGCATTCATCATTGGTTTAAGGAGAGTCGGCTGGCTGACTTCTGCTTTGAGCTGGGCTGAGAAAACGGAATCTATGAGAGCTGGCACCACTTTTTCGGCCGCATTCATGATACATTTCACAGTCATCCACTGACTATGCGGCTTCACCAAGTATGCCCAGTAACACTCCCAATTTAACCTGTTTAGTGCTTGGATCGCTTTTCCCTTTTCTTGCGCCTTCTGCTTCCATTCTGCTTCTAGTCGCAGTTTATTTGGTAAATACCCCGGGGTGGTTTCTGCGATTAAATTTGCTCTATGCAAATTCTCATTTACACAGTCGATAAGAATGCTTGCTTGTGTGGCCGCTGTTTCCGCTGCTTGTTCCACCTCCCTGATTTGATCGTCCCACTTGTTGAAGAGCAACTCTTTATGATTCTCATTTATCCTGGGTGCGCCTGCTCTTTTTCCCTCGTCTTCATCCTGCCAAGCCAAGTACTCCGTCACTCGTTTGTCAATCTGATCATAGTCACTTCGCAAGTCGACCACTTGATTGGTGATCTTATCACTCATTTCGCAGTAATAATTCCACTGTGATACCTTTCGTCCCAACTCTTCCTGTTGCTGCAGTAGTTGTTCATTCAAGGCAATAGACTCTGAAATAAACTCTGTAAGTTTAGGGTCGTCTCTGTGCATCTCTTGTACATCCTGCAACTGTTTTCCCTTTTCATCCAAACTTCTTTGATAACCTATTTGCATTTGTTGGAAGTCTTCCTGCAACTTTTCAAGCTGTTTGCGTACCTCATTATTAGCATTGGCTTGTTGCAATTGTAGTTGCGGTACCTATATCTGATTTTCTTGCTCTTTCAACAATTGCTGTACTTCTGACGCTTTGTCAATAGTCACAGAGGCATACGCCCCTGCGATCTGAGACAATTTGGTGAGGTTTTCAGTCGGATTACTGGCAGGATCTTTCCATAGGACATCTAATTGCTCAGCATCCTGAGAAAGTGTATTTTCTAACTTCCTCTTTTTTCTCTGTCTTCTTACGACTGCTTTATGTTGGGGACTATAAAATATGTCCAGTGGGGGAATTTCTTCTACATTCAGTAGAAGCTCAGAAGATGGAGCGATAGGAATATGCTCTGTTTCTGTGACATTGCTGACTATGGCTGAGCCCATTTCTTGTGCTACCTTTGTATTACTCACAGGTGTTTTTGGGGCTTGTCCTTCAAGATTGATCAGTTCGTTGAAGGTTTCCCATTCCTTATCTAATTCTGTTGTGATGGGTGGTGCTTCAATGATGAGAGGGGGGACATCTCTTAGCGGGGAGGCGATAACTTGCTGTTGTGGAAATTCCATTGACTGAGCGGTGTCTTTAGCTGACTCTTCGTTCTTATCTTGGTTGTTTTCGGATCTTTTAGAATGTTTAGGCATCTCTTGTCCAGTCTTAGATTTAGATCCGGAAGTGATTGAATTCCCACTGAGGCTAACGCTTGGAGTCAGTTCTCTGGTAGATAGTCGCAGCTTTTCTAGAGGAACACTGGCTAGTCTTCTTTCCCTGTATACCATGAATCTTTGGAGGTCATCTGGAGACAATTTCGATTGTGCTTCCCACAAAATTTCCTGAAGTGAGCTTTTACTCTGAAATATATCATCAAATAAATCCTTCTTTCCAACGAACAGTTTTATCTTGACTGTCTTTGTGAAATCCTGGGCAACCTCATTTGGGTCAAATGGTCTTGCCGGGAATTTAAATAATTGTAGACACGTCATATTCTGTACCTCGGTGAACGCGCGACCTACATCGAACAACGAAAAGGCCCCACAAGTCACCGGAAACTGTGGCCATATAGCCTTCTTTTTGTCTTTTAGGTCTTTAGTTAGGCCGCCTTCTGAACAGGTTTGATATGCAATTTCTCGTGCCATAAGTTTATCAGGGACATACAAAGGTAGGACATGAGGGGGGACGGTGCTTCCAAATACTCTAACATAGGTGAACCATTCTTCCCCGAACCATCTTTCGATGGGGATGATATCTATCTGTGCCTCAGGTGAGCACCTCGGGGGGTCTTCATCATACATCATTCTATACATGGGTAAGATAAGCCCGTGACAAATCTGATAGAAATGTGGAATGAACTGAGAATCCCATAATATCTTATGATAAACATGGATGGGTAATGGGTCCTGAGTTGTCCATTTCCAACCCATAGCGGGAAATTTAGACACATAATAAATAGAATCCATAACATATGCAGATAGGTAAAAAGGAGAATAGATCCTTTGAGACAAGGATCTTTTAGACCGGTAATTGATAATAGCCGTGAATAGGTTATCAGAAAAGATCTTGGCCCAATCTATAATAACGGCATTTGTGTCAGCATCTATCAATGGTAACCATTCAGACGAAAACTTATTGATATCTGGCATCCCAAATAATCTACAAAGCATGATCGCAACAAAACAATACGGAGAGGTGAGGGAACCAGTGCTGTACATACCGTTTTTGTCTTTCTTGAGTGGTTCATCTTTTCTGGACCAATCTTTGGTGGTCTTTGATAGGTTTGGGTTCTCCGCCACAAATTTTTTAATGAATTGTGCATTGTAAGTTGCCTGCGGTTCAGGAAGATGATACATGAGCTTTAAAACTTGTGCAGCGAATGACCCGATGAGCCCATGTCCTTGAATCTTGAACTGTCTATTGTTCATTTCTGCGTTGTCAAGTATCCACTTGATCATATCCGTATATGGGAGAATTTTGGGCCTTGCTACTATCCGATGAAGGAATGAGCATGCTAGTTCTTCTAAGGATGCTTTGGAAGAGCCCTGTGAGTCTGCGACAGCGGTAACCTTCATTATTCTGGGGTTTTCTTCTTCAAGCAGTCTTTACATGCTTTCCCACGTCGATATCCCTACGTCCTTGTTACAAGCTGTGTCTGTATATAAAGGTGCCATTTCCTTCGCCTCAGAACCCTGAGCTTTATTTTTCTTTCCCATTTCTTCCTACGTATAGCTTTGTATCGTCCTTCGCTCTCCGTTCCTGCAGCTCACAAGTGAAATGGAAATGACTGATCAAGAAAGGTGATGGGAGAGTCTTAAATGCAGCAGATATATCAAATATGCCACCTTACGTGAAGTAATTCTTTGCAAAAGCACGCGTCTACATTTCATTAATAGATGACAACTAATTCCTTTATTATCATTAAAAGCGCATGATCTTGAGTCAGATTATGGTAAGTGGCTTTTCTTGAATAGTGTGCCCGAAAGATTCGTGATGGAGTGATCTTGCGATTTGGTTCGCAATCATCGCAGATCGCGACATCGCATTATTGCACTATCGCGCTATCGCAGAGTTGCTACCATCGTTTTATCGCGATATCGCAACATCGCAGATCGCAGAAGTTTTATGTTTGCCAAATTTTGTTAGCCCATCCCCTGCGATATGCGATCTTGCGATCGGTGTTATCGCAAATCGGAAAATCTTGAAGTTTTTCTTATTAGCATTACTCTTTTGCGATGCGATATATTGCTTAGTACGAAATTCTTGCACGTACGGGGATTATACCAAAATGGAAGTGTTCTATCATTTTATGATGCAGCTTTTTTTTAAAGAATTTTTCCTTATCATAAACTTAGGTTTTAAAGTATTCAAAAGATCTTCCCAAGCTTACGATGGTAACCTTATTTTGAAGAAAGGAAACTCTTGCTTTTCCTAAATTTTAACTAAGGGTCCCCATTCATTTAGTATTTTTGGACAACGCTTAAATGAAAAAAGGGGGGGGTTGTTGCTGGCCACAACAGGGTCTTTGGCCCTCCCCTCACTCAATTAAGACATGGAGTGAGAAGAACTGGAAACCTCTCATCAAGGGATAAGTGGCATCCTCCTTCTGTGATAAGGGTTTCTACACCTTTTACTTTGAGAACAAATTAGATCGAGATCTAATGTTTAGGAAAGGTCCTTATTTCATGGGATCCTAAGGTCTTTATCTAGATTGTCGGAACCCTAACTTCAACCCAGACTGCAATATCCCCACGACTATCACAGTCTGGGTAAAGCTTCCCTATTTTCCCTTGCATTGCTAGAATGATGCAACCTTTAGATTGATTGAAAATTCCTTGGGTAGCTATATGCAAAATTTGTCATGAATACGAGCATTTTGCAAAAGGATGCCCCAAATCGCAAGTAGGCCAAGAGCAACATGGAGATCAGAATGAGCAATGGCAATAAGTGAAAAGAAGAAGAGGAAATAACCGCCACCAGAGTCAACCTACCCAAAATATTGTGTGATAGCCATTAGTTGATTTTCCATGTAAATAAAATAAAACCAAGATCATGGGACACATATTCCAAGCTAAATTTTGGGCAAAACATAGTGATGGGTATCACTTGTGCTTAATTAGTGGATATTGGAAAAGACATTGGCAAAGGAAAAGAGATATCAATTGACATTTATTTATGAAAATAAAGGAAAATGTGAGAAAATGGAGTTGAAGGGTCACAGATTTGCATGAGGAAGAAATTGAAGAGAAAATAGACGAAAATAAAGAAGGCAGAGGCCTCAATGATAATGTAACAACCCTAGTCAAAATTCCATGTAGTAAAGTTAATAAAGGAAAAATAATAACCAAGGTCATGGGACACATATTCCAAGCTAAATGGTGGGCAAAACATCCTAGTGGGTGCTCATTTGGTTTATTATGGCTAAACGAAATTGGCAAAGGCTTTGGAAATGCATGAGGCATTAATTGGTATTTTATTTATGAAAATAATGGAAATTAGGAGAAAAAGAAGGTGAAAGGTCACACATTGCATGTGAGGAGGAAGATGAAGGAAAATAATGGAAATTAGGAGAAAAAAAAGGTGAAAGGTCACACATTGCATGTGAGGAGGAAAATGAAGGAAAATAATGGGAAATTGAAGAAAATAGAGGTCTCATCAATAAAAAGGCTTTTGAGGATCAATTGGTACCTTTTTTCAGTTTGCCTTTGGAGCTCTCTCTCTATTTTCTCTCTCACACACACTCTTGGACACTTAGAGCATTCTTGGAGCACTCTAGCATTGCATTAAGGAAAAAAAATGAAGGACAGAAAAGGTAAAGGGAAGAAAAGTTCAAGCAAGGAAGAGCAGGATCAAGTAGCTACAACAAGATTACTTACAGGTATAGATTTGAATGTGTGATTTCCTTGCTGTATTTTTGGCATGCATGGTACATGCATGTGAGTATTTGGTTCTCTTGTTGTCATTGGCATGGGTTTTTCCAGGTGTGACATTGTTTTTCAGCCTTGCCTTTCCATTTCTAGATAGCCATAGTGTGATGGGCTCTATTTTATTTGGTTAAGCTGGATTATTATATGGTTTTGAAACTGAGTGAGGTGGTGTCTGAAGAAAAACACAAGGCCTAGAAATCCCTGGACCGGAGAAGGCGATATTGCACTAAAGCTAGGTTTTTTGTACCTCGATGGGCCGAGGAATCCTCGACGAGTGAATGGCAGGATATATGGTGAATCCTAGAGGTTTGTTCCCTCAATCAAGCCTAGGAATCATCGACCGATGAATGGAGGGATATACAGTAAATCTTGGAGGGTGGAGTCTCAATTAGGCCTTGGAATTCTCGACCGGTGAATGGCGGGATATACAGTAAAGCATAGAGACTAGGAGGAAGAAAATTTCCTCACATTGTAGGTGGAGAAATCTGGTGGCATCCATGCTTGTTTAGAGCCTAATGATCCAGTGGGGATTGCGGTAATGCCTAAGGAAACTTGGATTGGTTTTGTTATGAGTCCCACATTCATACTTGGAATATGGCACTAGGGTGATTGGATGAAAGAAAGATTTGGTTTAGCCAATCTATGGTCGGGTGTTTCATGGAAGTCCCAGACCCAGTTTGCTTATGCATTCATTAATAAGAGCTCTTTCTCCTTGGTATTTCATGTGTAAATATATTGGTGTATATGTGATTCTTATGGCTATTATATCCTTATTATTTTTGTTGGTTATAAGTATGCTTTGTGACATACTTGATCTATGGATCTCATCATGTTTTGATTTGAAAATGAATGTACAATGAATATACGACCTAATAGATGATAATGCAGCTATTGTGATAGAGAAATAATGCCTCTTTACGAATACTAGATAAGTATGAGAACCCTATGCTCAGATATGTTGTTATGACTTGTAGATTACATATTTGACGAAATGTCTGTCATGGCCAATAGGGGTCAGATCAAGTACCTGTACCAATGATTTCATTAGTAGCCTTATTTCGTTGTTATTTATCATTTCTGAAAGTTTCATAAAGTTCTTGGCAATGGCCAGAGTCCTGGACCTGAAAAAGTGGCACAAAATCCGAGGTCATTGGCTCAGAACTAGCTAAAAAAGTCCACAATCGTTGCCATGCCTTGCTCTGGGAGTGACTAGAAGACCTCAGTGTCAAGCATGGCTTATCATGGGAGTGAATGAGGGTCCATATCAGTGAAATGTCAAGTTACCTCAGCGGTTGGTCACCTGGAAAGGTTGGTTGGTTCCTAGAGGTTCTGTAGCATGTGTAGAAGGTTAGAATGGTTTTGTTTTATTAGTTCCACTTCCTTAAGTGTACATGGGGAGTTGAATTACATCATAGTAGCCTCTCATCACATTATTAACCCGACATATCGATTAACTTTCGTAAATGTGGGAGGAGGGTGTTGTAGAGTGGTATCAGAGCATGGCTCACCCCTTGGACTAGATGGGCGGTGTGTGTTGGACATGCATACATATTGGTTGCATATGTGTTCCTTATGATTGTGGGTTATGTGTTTGTTGTGTATTCACAGTGGTGGTCATGGTTCCAGTTATGTCGCCATGTGAAATTTGATGGTGTTGTTGTTGGATGTGGTCATCATGAGTGTATGTCGATTATGCATGTTAGTGCTTATATGTTGTTATGCATACATTGACATGGTTATAGTTGTCGTGCATGAGATCATGGTACGTGGTTGGTATGCTCATGCATGGTAACTGGCTGATGGTTGAAATGTTGTTTATGTATTGATATGATTATCATTATACATGTATTGTGTTAATCTGATTGATCTTGCAGACAATATATGCTCCCCTGAAATATACCGAGGTATGTTGATTATGTTATGTTTTGGTTTAAGCTAATATGGTATGGTTGCAGGAAAAAGATCAAAGATTACTTTCAAGATGGAAGGTTATAGTTCACGAGACTCTCCTAACGGATTCTATGAGCATGGTGTTGGGCACTCTTCTGATATAGAAGACACATTGAGAAGCTTGAAGGAAAAAGTAAGAATTTGCAATGCCGATAATGAAATAATCAAGCAGGCACAAGAGAAACAAGCAGAAGTTAATGTAGTCATTCTTCAGAGTTTGTCAGAATTACAGAGATAGGGACCACTTAGGATCAACCATGGGAAGGAGGAAAGAACTAATGGGGCATATGGAAGTTGGTATCATGGTGGGCATGGGTCGAATAAGGATGACACGATCTGAGGTGGAAGCCTCTTGGATACTCCATATAGGATAGGTGATGGACACAAGTTCTATTCTAGTTACGGTTCTAACAGGCACTATGATCATCATCGTTATCATCCTTACAAGAGGAGTGACAGGGGATATTTTCTAGATGAGTTCAAGAAAGCGAAGCCACTTACCTTTGATGGATATTTGAAGAAGCCGTAGGATGTAGAAGCATGATTACTTAGGATGAAGAAATTATTTGAATTGCATGAATACACATAGAATATGAAGGCTAGAATACCTATCTTCAGCCTCAAAGGGAAAGCAAACATCTGGTGGGAAGATACGAAGCGAGTTAGAGACATCATGACAAAATACTTGAGTTGGCATGAATTTAAAAGACTTTTTAGGAAGATGTACTTGTCATAGAGGTACTACGACAACAAAGGAAAGGAATTCTATGAGCTAAAGATGGGATCGGTGACAAATGAGGAGTACACGACTAAGTTCCTAGAGTTATTGAGGTATGTACCATATCTTAAGGATGAGAAAGCCAAAGTCCATATATTTGTTAGTGGATATCCATTATAATTTAGAGATCAGATTGAGTATGAAGAGCCTCAGTCACTTGAGAAAGTTATTGGGAAATTGAAGCATTGTTATGAGTAGTTTAAGCGCAAGGAAAAATCTCAACAACGTTGGAAATGGAAGGACAAAGCTAAAGGTAAATGGCAGCAAAAAAGAATAAGGCCTCATGATGCAGGTAAGAAGGAAAATGTTGTCTCACCATAATGATAACAAGAAGAGGAGTAGAGAGTGGAGACATCCACTCAAGCAGAGACATCCAGAGAAGGAATGAACTGAACCAAGAAAGTTGACAGATTATTAAATGAGGCTAGAGAATGTGGGAGCACCCACATCACAACACAGGTAGAGGAGGTCACCGGATTAGTACACTGGCTATATGGCTCTAATGAGTGAGCTTATAGAGATTGAGCCATCCTCATTTGAGGAAGTTGTAAAGTAACCAATATGTGTTGATGTTATGGTAGAGGAATATAATTCCATTGTCATAAGTAGTGTTTGGGAAGTGGTCCCAAGACCAATAGACAAATCATTAGTTGGTTCGAGATGGATTTACAAAGAAAAGCATGCAGCAGATGGAAGCATAGAGAAACACAAGGCAATATTCTTGGCCAAAGGGTTCTCTCAAGTTGAGGGACATAAATAAGATGAGACCGTTGCTCCAGTAGCAAAGTACTCATCCATCAGGTCAATTCTAGCACTTTCATCGTAAATGGGGTGGAAGATATTCCAAATGGATGTGAAGACAAAATTCCTCAATGGAGTTATTGAGGAGGAGGTGTATATTGAGAAGCCGGAGGTGTTTCAGACCTTTGACAAAAAAATTCATGTGTGCAGACTCAAGCCAGAATTATATGGACTCAAGTAAGCATCTCGTACATGGTACACTAGGATCGATATCTATCTCACCGGTTTGGGCTTCACGAAAAGTGAAGCAGATGCAAACCTCTATCATATTTTGGTAGAAGGTAACTTATTGATTATTGTTTTATATGTTGATGAATTGATCCTTACTGGCGATGAGCAGCTGATCAAATCTTGCAAGGAGGACCTTGAAAGAGAGTTTAAGATGAAGCACATATAAGTTCTTTAGAAACAACAATGGAAATCATCATCGAAACCCTAATAAAACCTTCACAAAAAAAATATTTCTGACAATAAAACCCTAGACATAATGTTGTCTCACCATAATGATAACGAGAAACTTACTTCAGAACCATGGTGACTAAATAGATTTTGCTGCTCCTACAACTCTATTGACCTCTTAAATATACCTGAAAATCATCAAAGCACATTAGCAGAAAAAATATAGACATCATATAAAAGCTAACATAATTTAAAACATAAAGAAATCGACAATACATAATTCCGCCAGAAAATGAAAATTCCCTCTCTACCCTACATGATACTTAAATCTCATGGCTCAAATAAAGACAATGACCGACAACTTCTAGGAACATAAAACCTTCAAAAAGGTAAGTTACGTATTTTTAATAGAAAAACATGCATTGAGCAAAGAGTTACTAGATATGATAAAAGATAGCCCAAAAACCCTAAGAACTCAAATATAATGAAATTTATCTTATAGAAAATATATATGAATGTTAATAATAACCTAGAAATAGAGACATAGCTAAAGACCCCAAAAACTCTTCTTGAAAACAAATTTGATATAGCTACTCAAAAATTATGAATGAAAACTTAAAAATGTTGAAGTCCCAACAAAAGCACGAAACATTAGATGTAAAGTTGGAAGAATACAATGAAATGACCATTTCTCTCGAAAAATCGCCATTAACATATTACAAGGGAAAATATAGATTAAAAATATCTCTAGAGTGGTGAGAGGATGGAGGATAGTTCCATTCCATTTGGTTAAGTTTCAGCTCATCTTTGTTGGCACACTCAGATTTTTTATCTTTAATGTTTCAGTTATTGTTTGATTTTAGTTCTATAGACTCTATCTATTATTAGATGATGGAAGAGTGACATCATTTTTGAGGGTTCATGCACTTCTACCAAAGAACAAATAATCTATTAGTGGATATTAAGATATAACTATGTTATAACTTAATTGTAATAGTTCTTTAAATTGTAATTTTCATAAATGATGATAGACATTTAAGATTAAATATAACTATATATTGGTCTTCATTAATATGAATATCAACATTTTTTTTTATTAATATGAATATCAACATTTTTTTGAAAAAAAATAAAATTAATTACTATAGTAAAATTTAAAATCCTTAAATCATATCACTTATTTAAAATACCCAAATTATAATACCCTAAATAAAGAACCAATATGAAAATGACATTGTGAATTAAAACCCTTTCAACGGGTTATAGAAAATAGTTTATTAGTATGTACAAAAGAAATTTAAAATAAATTGTAAAATTGTCACAGCAACTTAAAATCATTTCAATAATTTTTTATTTCTCATTAAAATGTATATTTAAAGAATTATAAAATGCGAAAATGTCAGAGCAAGTTAAAATCATTTCAATAATTTTAGATTTCTCATTAAAATGTATATTTAAAAAATCAAATTCAAAAATTAATATCTTCTAAAGAGAAAAGTATAAACAACTTCGCTGCTATTTCAAAAATTACTTTTTCAATTTCCGTCACATGGAGAGAGAATCATTGACAGCTGCAAAGATGTTGACTGGACGTCAACATGATTTTGATTTGTATTTGTGGTTCAAAATGGTCCCATGTTGCTCCTTCGTGGAATCTATCTCACTACTTCCAGGGCCCACTTTCATGGTCATTGGTGACGGACAGCGCCATCACTTTCACACTGCTTCAACAGAGGGCAACATTCAAAATGGTCCCATGTTGCTCCTTCATGGAATCTCACTATTTCCAGGGCCCACTTTCATGGTCATTGGTGACGGACAGCGCCATCACTTTTATTTTCTAAATTCTTGCTCTGCTTTCACGGCCATTCATAGTCGACAGCTGGAAATATGTTGACTCAACGTCAACGTGACTCAACGTCAACGTCAAGTCGTGCTCAGCAATTTTATTTGCAGTTGTCTATAATGAGATTTTTTGGAAGTCTTTCCGGTGGGTTTTTCCGGTCAAAATCCGGTAGCAATTTATTGGTATCGCAAGTTTGATAGCTAGTTTCTGCACAATCAAAGCGTCCCAGGGGTTTTTTAGGGTGCTGAATCCAAATATGCAGTTTAAAAACCATTTTAACTGCAACAAATCAAGATTTAACCTCATCTCTTCCGTCCGATTCCGTCACCGAAATCTCCAAAAAATCGCATTATAGACAACTCCATTTTATTTTCTTGTTTTGCTTGACTTTGTCTCAGCATCGAATCCAATTGAGAATCATCGGTGCTTGACCGGTAGTGGGCAACTTGAGTCCACGTGTCACGCGGTCTCAAGGGGCCATCCTTCAAAGAACAAAAAGATAATAATCACGCGTACCTTTTCTAATATATTCCAAGGGTTATCAACATTATGTTAATGATAATAATCACGCGTAACTTTTAAAATTAGTTTTTATTCGTGGAATTTCACTATTTCCTGGGCCCACTTTCATGGTCATTGGTGACGGACAGCGCCATCACTTTTATTAAACTGTTGGGAAGCAAGTGGAGTGGAGGCGGGGTCAAGTCGTGCTCACCAATTTTATTTTCTTTGTTGTGCTCGACGCGGTCTCAAAGGGCCATCCTTCAAACAACAAAAAGATAATAATCACGCGTAACTTTTCTAATATATTCCAAGGGTTATCAACATCATACTAAAGATATTCTTAAAATCAGCCAGCAACCAAATAACATAGGAGTTGTCTATAATGCGACTTTTTGAAGATTCCGGTGACGGAATCCGGCGGAAGAATTGAGGTCAAATCTTGATTTCTTGCAGTTAAAATGGTTTTTTAACTGCATATTTGGATTCAGCACCCTGAAAAACCCCTGGGAGGCTTTCATTGTGCAAAAACTAGCTATCAAACTTGCGATTCCAATAATTCCTGCCGGATTTCTACCGGAAAAATCCGCCGGAAAGGCTTTCAAAAAGTCGCGTTATAGACTACTGCAATAACATATAGAATTTATTTTATTATTTTATAATTTGACTTTTTATCCCCTTTTTATATATAGATATATTATTATTCATAAAGATTTATATTAAAAACGTTAAAAGTTATTTTTCATATTTATGTTAATTTGATATAATAATTTTCACAGTAATAATATAAAATATTCAATAATATTATTATTTTAATTTTTATATGAATTATTTGTTTCATGTGTTTTTTTAAGCAATAATACCATTAATTATAAAATCAGATATATAGAAATTCAAATTAAAATAAATTATAAATAATAATAAATTTTAAATAGATTATTATATAAAGATATTAAAAAACAATTACGACTTGTACAACTATATAAATTAAATTTAGATAGATGTTAATTTATAATAAGTATCAACACATTTGATATGGTTAAAATTTAAAAAATTATAAACTAAATTACCACTTTTATTATTATTATTATTATTAATTATAAAAGAATTAATATATACGTTAAACATATATATATTTGAAAAAATATGGAACACGATTTTTATCCATATATATTTACCTCCATTTTATTTTGGAGATTCTTAATGTGTAAATAGACTTTGTTACAATACCATGGCTTATCAATACCAGATGTCAAAAAAACTATTCTCTTCATATGACACTCATTCATATGATATTTCTTTTAATTAATCAATTTTGTTAAAAGAGAAAAAAAAGCATAACTACTTTGAGTTAAATCTCAACCTTTGATTTATGTATACTACTAAGAATATTTGGTTAAATCCCTACCATCTAGATAAAAATTATTGATAATTAAATAAAATCATGAAATCTCAACTCCAAAACAAATATGCATATTTTGTTTGTTCTTATATTTTCTCCAAACCTACTTAGCAAGTTCTATGCTTTTCAATGTTTACATTTCATTTCATATTTTGCATTAATATTTCTATTTATTTATTTTTTACATTAACGTATCGATATTTATCTAAAAATGATGGACAATTTGTTTGTTCTTATATTTTCTCCAAACCTAGTTAGCAAGTTCGGTGTTTGCATTTCATTTCATATTTTGCATTAATATTTATTTATTTATTTATTTTTTATTTTCCGTTAAAGTATCTATATTTATCTAAAAATGATGGAAAAGTAGACTTGTTATTAAATAGTGCAACCATATAAATTAAATGGTTACTCTAACTAATAGACGAAATGACCATTTCTCGATCATTTTTCCTCACCAATTTTGTCCAAAATACTGTACATATTTTTAAAAAACATAAGTTTAAGCTGTTTAATCTACAAAGATCGAGTTCCTTAGGGGTTTTTCAGGGCTTTGAATCCGTTTATGCATTCAAAAGTATATTTTACATAACAAGAAATCATAATCTTGCAACAAACTGTATTGTCAGATTGCGATCAAGAAAGTTATTTCATCTATTAGTTAGACTATGCCTAAATTAAATGTTTGGTAAATGCTGATAGGCATCAATCCATAATATACATTGAAACACTTACTTCAACGTGCATCTTAAGTTGCTAAAATAAAAAAATTATAAGAATGAACTAAATTTACAATATTATTTAAAAATGATCTGTCGTTATCAAAACAAGGTGGGTAGAACAATGAGTGTCTGTGACTCTCCTGCTTCTCGGACCTACAATTCCAATCATTGTTAGAACGGGTTGTTGGCTCCTGTGTTTTGCAATTTTCAACTTCCTTTCATCCTCGCGGTTTCTATTGATTCACTGAGTGTTGCACTCAGCGCTTTGTTGGTCGGACAACCAATCATGGTTGAGCCGACGCATGAATTGGGCCTCTCGAGGGAGAGTGTTGCCTTCAACTCTCTTGTGGCCTTTGGCCCTAAGTTTCAGAGATCTGGATCATCTCGCTTTGTGAAAAATCCTAATGAAATCTCAAAGATCGAGATCAAGACTCCTCAAGCATGGATTCGATCCCTGCAGTTGGCAGATCAAGGTCGTATTGGTCAGTTATGGGTCTTTGGCCCTCCCCTCACTCAATTAAGACATGGAGTGAGAAGAACTGGAAACCCCTCATCAAGGGATAAGTGGCATCCTCCTTCTGTGATAAGGGTTTCTACATCTTTTACTTTGAGAACAAATTAGATCGAGATCTAATGTTTAGGAGAGGTCCTTATTTCATGGGATCCTAGGGTCTTTATTTAGATTGTTGGAACCCTAACTTCAACCCAGACTGCAATATCCCCACGACTATCCCAGTTTGGGTAAAGCTTCCCTATTTTCCCTTGCATTGCTAGAATGATGCAACCTTCAGATTGATTGAAAATTCCTTGGGTAGCTATACGCAAAAATTTTCATGAATACGAGCATTTTGCAAAAGGATGCCCCAAATCGCAAGTAGGCCAAGAGCAACATGGAGATCAGAATGAGCAATGGCAATAAGTGAAAAGAAGGAGAGGAAATAACTGCCACCAGAGTCAACCTACCCAAAATATTGTTTGATAGCCATTGGTTGATTTTCCATGTAAATAAAATAAAACCAAGGTCATGGGACACATATTCCAAGCTAAATGTTGGGCAAAACATAGTGATGGGTATCACTTGCGATTAATTAGTGGATATTGGAAAAGGCATTGGCAAAGGAAAAGAGATATTAATTGACATTTATTTATGAAAATAAAGGAAAATGTGAGCAAATGGAGTTGAAGGGTCACAGATTTGCATGAGGAAGAAATTGAAGAGAAAATAGACTAAAATAAACAAGGTAGAGGCCTCAATGATAATGTAACAACCCTAGTCAAAATTCCATGTAATAAAGTTAATAAAGGCAAAATAATAACCAAGGTCATGGGACACATATTCCAAGCTAAATGGTGGGCAAAACATCCTAGTGGGTGTTCATTTGGTTTATTATGGCTAAACGAAATTGGCAAAGGCTTTGGAAAAGCATGAGGCATTAATCGGTATTTTATTTATGAAAATAATGGAAATTAGGAGAAAAAGAAGGTGAAAGGTCACACATTGCATGTGAGGAGGAAAATGAAGGAAAACAATAGAAATTATGAGAAAAAAAGGTGAAAGGTCACACACTGCATGTGAGGAGGAAAATGAAGGAAAATAATGGGAAATTGAAGAAAATAGAGGTCTCATCATTAAAAAGGCTTTTGAGTATCAGTTGGTACCTTTTTTCAGTTTACCTTTGGAGCTCTCTCTCTATTTTCTTTCTCACACACACTCTTGGACACTTGGAGCATTCTTGGAGCACTCTAGCATTACATTAAGGAAAAAAAATGAAGGACCGAGAAGGTAAAGGGAAGAAAAGTTCAAGCAAGGTAGAAAAGGATCAAGCAGCTACAACAGGATTACTTACAGGTATAGATTTGAATGTGTGATTTCCTTGCTGTATTTTTGGCATGCATGGTACATGCATGTGAGTATTTGGTTCTCTTGTTGTCATTGGCATGGGTTTTTCCAGGTGTGACATTGTTTTTCAGCCTTGCCTTTCCATTTCTGGATAGCCATGGTGTGATGGGCTCTATTTTATTTGGTTAAGCTGGATTGTTAGATGGTTTTGAAACTAAGTGAGGTGGTGTTCGAAGAAAAACACAAGGCCTAGAAATCCCTAGACCGGAGAAGGCGAGATTGCACTAAAGCTAGATTTTTTGTACCTTGATGGGCCTAGGAATCCTCGATGAGTGAATGACGAGATATATGGTGAATCCTAGAGGTTTGTGTCCTCAACCAGGCCTAGGAATCATCGACCGATGAATGGAGGGATATACAATAAATCTTGGAGGGTGGAGTCTCAATTAGGCCTTGGAATCCTCGACCGGTGAATGGCGGGATATACAGTAAACCATAGAGACTAGGAGTAAGAAAATTTCCTCACATTGTAGGTGGAGAAATCTGGTGGCATCCATGGTTGTTTAGGGCCTAATGATCTAGTGGGGATTGCGGTAACACCTAAGGAAACTTGGATTGGTTTTGTTGTGAGTCCCACATTCATACTTGGAATATGGCACCAAGGTGATTGGATGAAAGAAAGATTTGGTTCAGCCAATCTATGGTCAGGTTCATGGAAGTCCCAGACCTGGTTGGCTTATGCATTCATTAATAAGAGCTCTTTCTCCTTGGTATTTCATGTGTAAATATATTGGTGTATATGTGATTCTTATGGCTATTATATCCTTATTATTTTTGTTGGTTATAAGTATGCTTTGTGACATACTTGATCTATGGATCTCATCATGTTTTGATTTGAAAATGAATGTACAATGAATATATGACCTAATAGATGATAATGCAGCTATTGTGATAGAGAAATAATGCCTCTTTACGAATACTAGATAAGTATGAGAACCCTATGCTCAAATATGTTGTTATGACCTGTAGATTACATATTTGACGAAATGGCTGTCATGGCCAGTAGGGGTCAGATCAAGTACCTGTACCAATGATTTCATTAGTAGCCTTATTCCGTTGTTATTTATCATCTCTGAAAGTTTCATAAAGTTCTTGGCAATGGCCAGAGTCCTAGACCTGAAAAAGTGGCACAAAATCCGAGGTCATTGGCTCAGAACTAGCTAAAAAAGTCCACAATCTTTGCCATGCCTTGCTCTAGGAGTGACTAGAAGACCTCAGTGTCAAGCATGGCTTATCATGGGAGTGAATGAGGGTCCATATCAGTGAAATGTCAAGTTATCTCAGCGGTTGGTCACCTAGAAAGGTTGGTTGGTTCCTAGAGGTTCTGTAGCATGTGTAGAAGGTTAGAATGGTTTTGTTTTATTAGTTCCACTTCCTTAAGTGTACATGGGGAGTTGAATTACATCATAGTAGCCTCTCATCACATTATTAACCCGACATATCGATTATCTTTCGTAAATGTGGGAGGAGGGTGTTGTAGAGTGGTATCAGAGCATGGCTCACCCCTTGGACTGGATGGGCGGTGTGTGTTGGACATGCATACATATTGGTTGCATATGTGTTCCTTATGCTTGTGGGTTATGTGTTTGTTGTGTATTCACAGTGGTGGTCATGGTTCCAGTTGTGTCGCCATGTAAAAGTTGATGGTGTTGTTGTTGGATGTGGTCATCATGAGTGTATGTCAGTTATGCATGTTAGTGCTTATATGTTGTTATGCATACATTGACATGGTTATAGTTGTCGTGCATGAGATCATGGTACGTGGTTGGTATGCTCATGCATGGTAACTGGCTGATGGTTGAAATGTTGTTTATGTATTGATATGATTATCATTATACATTTATTGTGTTAATTTGATTGATCTTGCAGATAATATATGCTCCCTTGAAATATATTGAGGTATGTTGATTATGTTATGTTTTGGTTTAAGCTAACATGGTATGGTTGCAGTAAGAAGATCAAAGATTACTAGCAAGATGGTAGGTTATAGTTCATGAGACTCTCCTAATGTATTAGATGAGCATGGTGTTGGGCACTCTTCTGATATAGAAGACACATTGAGAAGCTTGAAGGAAAAAATAAGAAGTTGCAATGCCGATAATGACATAATCATGCAGGCACAAGAGAAACAAGCAGAAGTTAATGTAGTCATTCTTCAGAGTTTGTCAGAATTACAGAGATAGGGACCACTTAGGATCAACCATGGGAAGGAGGAGAGAACTAATGGGGCATATGGAAGTTGGTATCATGGTGGGCACAGGTCGAATAGGGATGACATGATCTGAGATGGAAGCCTCTTGGATACTCCAGATAGGATAGGTGATGGACACAAGTTCTATTCTAGTTATGGTTCTAATAGGCACTATGATCATCATTGTTATCATCCTTACAGGAGGAGTGACAGGGGATATTTTCTAGATGAGTTCAAGAAAGCAGAGCCACCTACCTTTGATGGATATTTGAAGAAGCCATAGGATGTATAAGCATGGTTACTTGGGACGAAGAAATTATTTTAATTGCATGAATACACATAGAATATGAAGGCTAGAATACCTATCTTCAACCTCAAAGGGAAAGCAAACATCTGGTGGGAAGATACGAAGCGAGTTAGAGACATCATGACAAAATACTTGAGTTGGCATGAATTTAAAAGACTTTTTAGGAAGATGTACTTGTCATAGAGGTACTACGACAACAAAGGAAAGGAACTCTATGAGCTAAAGATGGGATCGGTGACAAATGAGGAGTACACAACTAAGTTCCTAGAGTTATTGAGGTATGTACCATATCTTAAGGATGAGAAAGCCAAAGTCCATATATTTGTCAGTGGATTTCCATTATCATTTAGAGATCAAATTGAGTATGAAGAGCCTCAGTCACTTGAAGTTATTGGGAAATTGAAGCATTGTTATGAGTAGTTTAAGCGCAAGGAAAAATCTCAGCAACATTGGAAATGGAAGGACAAAGCTAAAGGTAAATGGCAACAAAAAAGAACAAGGCCTCATGATGGAGAAGGAAAATGTTGTACCTCACAAGAAGTTTAATGGGTCACAACATGGAGGGAAACATAATAAAGGTGATGGTATAGGTCAGTTGCAGTGTTGGACATGTGGTAAGGAGCATCTTAAGAGGGATTGTTAGCAGAATTAGGATGGTAGGCCTTAGATTTAGAGGTCATAGGAAACACATATATTTGGGGATGTTGGGCAGATCATTCCTCATATCTATGTTGAATAATAGGTAGATAGATAACTAGACATGTATTATTGAGATGGACAGTAAGATTTGCGATCAAGCTGTTTTTACATTGATTGACCCTAGATCTAATTATAGTTATCTTAGTCTTGACCTGGTGGATAAGTGTAGTTTGAATAAAGAAGTGCATGCAGACTCCTGGTTAGTGCAGTTGGCTACAACTACAAAGAAGAGAGTGTATCATTGGGTAAGAGTTTATGCATTCGAGTTGAATGGTATGCCTACATCAATGCATTTGAATGTATTATCATTGGAATCATATAGTATTCTTTTGGGTATGGACTAGTTGTATCTTATTAGGACCAAGGTGGATTGTTATGACAAGGCCATTGAGTGCTTGGATGAGAATGGAGAACAAAGGATCTTGCAGGATAAGAAGAAGGCAACATCAGTTAGAATGGTGATAACTATGCAGGAAAAGAGCAGTCGCAAAAAAAGGGTGTTTGTTATTTGCAGTCCATATTTCTAGTGGTAAGGTAAGGATGTTGAGGATGCCAATGTATTGAGAAGGTACCCAATCTTGTAGTAGTTTCAGGATGTGTTTCTAGAAGAGATTTCAGAGTTTCCCCCTCATAGAGAAGTGGAAATTTCCATTCAGATTGTACTAGGGGTAGCACCAACATCGAAGGCATCATACAAGATGAGCACACTAGAGTTAGTAGAGTTAAAGTTACAGCTGAAGGAAATGCTTGACAAGGGATACATCTGGCCCAGTGTATCACCTTTGGGTGCATCGATATTGTTTGTGAAGAAGAAGGATGGTACTCTCAGGCTATGGATTGATTACAGGAATTTTAACAAGGTAACCATAAAGAATAGGTATCCATTCCTAAGGACTGATGACTTGTTTGATCAGTTGAAGGGAGAAGCAATGTTCTTGAAGATTGGTCTATGACTAGAAACCATCAGGTACGCATCAAGGAGGAGGATATCTACAAGACAAATTTTCGGACCTAGGTATGGGCATTATGTGTTTGTTGTAATTCCATTTGGTTTGACTAATTCTCCAACTAATTTTATGTGCTTGATGAATAGTGTATTACATCCTTATCTGGAAAAGTTTGTTATTGTATTCATTGATGAAATATTGATATATTCTAAAAATGAGGAATATCATGTCGAGCACTTGAAAACGGTGTTGAGATTACTAAGAGAGCATTAGTTGTATGCCAAGCTTAGAAAATGTAGTTTCAATCAGATATAGGTACATTAATTGGGACATGTTTTTTCTAAGGAAGGTATAGTTGTGGATCCAGATAAGATAAGAGCTATCATGGAGTGGGAAACTCCTAGAAATGTGGATGAGGTGAGATCATTCATGGGGCTAGCAAGTTACTACAGGAGATTCATCAAGAAATTCACTCGCATTTCACATCTTATTACGTCATTGCAGAGGCAAGGTAAGAAATTTGAATGGACAGAGGAATGTGCAGCTAGTTTTGAGAAATTGAAGAAATTGTTGACAAATGCTCCTATGCTAGAGATTATAGATTGAGACAAAGAGTGTGTGGCGTGTATAGAAATTTGCAAGAGAGGACTTGGTGGAGTCGTGATGCAGGAAGGACATGTAGTATGATATGAGTCATGAAAATTGAATGAGCATGAGAAAAATTATTCAGCACATGTTCTTGAGTTGGGAACAACTGTCCATGCATTGAAGATGTGGAGGCACTATCCTCTTGGCAGGAGGTTTGTACTGATGAGAGATCATAGTGGATTGAGATACTTGTTTGGCCTACCAAATCTAAATGCCGGGAAAGCTAGATGGTTGGCCAATATTAGTGAGTTTGACTTTGAGATTAGGTACATAAAGGGTAAGGAGAATAGGGTTGCAGATGCTCTTAGTAGGAGAGTAAAGGTGAATCACATAAAAACTATGATTTCTTATGGGATATACTTACAGGATTGGATCTTACAGGTAGGACAATAGGATGGGAAGTACATGGAGATTATGTATAAGGTATAGTAGGGTACATGTGGTCAGGATGTGAACTATCATCTTACAAAATATGGTTTGTTCAGATTTAGGGACATAATATATGCATTAAATGACAGTGAGCTCAAGATGACTATTTTGCGAGAGTTTCATGCAAAGCCATATTCAGGTCACCCAGGCTACCCGAAGACATTGACAACAGTCAATACGTTTTATCATTTCCAAAATATGAAAAAGGACATAGCAGAGTGTGTGGCTAGATGTTTGGACTATCAGCACATGAAAGAAAAATGTAAGCATCCAGGTGGACTACCACAACCAATTTTGATTTCAGAATGGAAGTCGGAGGTCATTTCCATGTATTTCATTACAAGTTTGCTGAGGACATCTAGACAGCATGATTCTATCATGGTTATGGTAGACATGTTGGAAAAGGTAGCGCACTTCATTCCAGTGAAGTCTACACATTTAGCTAGTGATGTGACACACGTATTCATTAGAGATGTGGTTAGGTTGCATGGTGTGTCAAAGAAGATTGTGTCAGACAAGGATGCTACATTCACTTCTATGTTCTGGAAAGAGTTATTTTCAGGTTTGGCTACATAGTTGGCCTTCAGCATAACTTATCATCCGCAGACATATGGACAGATGGAGAGGGTCAGCAGTATTTTGGAGGACTTGTTGAGGATGTATGTGATGCATCAAAAATGGAAGTGGGAAGAGTATCTGCCTTTGGATGAGTTCTCTTACAACATTGGTTACCAGGAGTCACTGAGGATGAGTCTATTTGAGGCAATCTTTGGGCAAAGTTGTAATACTCCCATCAGTTGGAGTGATCTAGTGAATAGGGTGTTGATAGGATAAGACATGTTGGTATATATCGAATAGGAAATGTAGGTAATCAAGAAGAATCTAAAGGTGGCATAGGACAAACATAAAATTTATGCAGTTTGGAACAAGTTGTTTAAGGAGTTTTAGGTTGGGGAACAGGTGTACTTGCGCATCAATCCCAAGAAGAGTTCCTTAAGGATTGGGTCATGTGCAAAACTGGCACCTCGGTTTTGTGGACCTTTCAAGATTCTTGAAAGGATTGTGCCAATAGACTATCAACTTGCATTGCCTCCTACAGTGAAATTCCATGATGTTTTCCATGTGTCATTACTTAAGAAGTATGTTAAAGATCTTGATAATGTGATTGATTGGTATGTATTGTAGGTGGATCCAGAAGGAGAATTCCAGTTGGAACCTCAGTGTATTTTGAAGAGAAATATGCTCATGTGCCAGAATCGAGAAATCAAGCAATTTAAAGTGTAGTGGAAGCACTTTGTGCCCGATGAAGATACATGGGAGATGGCAGATCATATGCGGACTATGTATCCTTATCTATTCATTGTTTGAGCAAATGTTTTTGGTATATGTTTTGGTGTGTTGTTTTTGTATATGTATGTATGTATATGGATGCAAATACCACCATGAGATATGTTATAAAGATCCAATAAAAAAGTATGGGTGTCATCTGATTATGGTTGTCATGTTATTTTGCTTCTTAGCAGTTTGATCATTGTAAATACTACAACAAGCTAAGTTATAAAGCTTCATGGGCAATATGTTTTTCTTTCAGTAGTCTTGCTGATTGTAGGTGTCATTGAACACTGATGATAGTTTTCCACCAAGGGGGGGGGGGGGGGTTCTGTAACAATCCTCGTGAAAATTCCATGTAATAAAATTAATAAATTCAAAATAATAACCAAGGTCATGTGACATGTATTCCAAGCTGGATGGTGGGAAAAACATCCCAGTGGGTGTTCATTTGGTTTATTATGGCTAAATAAAATTGACAAAGTCTTTGGAAAGAAATGAGCCATTAATTGGTATTTTATTTATGAAAATAATTGAAATTAGGAGAAAAGGAAGGTGAAATGTCACAGGTTGCATGTGAGGAGGAAAATGAAGCAAAATAATGGAAAATTGAAGAAAATAGAAGCCTCATCAATAAAAAGACTTCCAAGGATCAATTGGTACTTTTTTACAGTTTACCTTTTGTCAGTTTAGTTTTGGAGCTGTCTCTCTCTCTCTCTCTCTCTCTCTCACTCTTGGACACTTAGAGCATTCTTAGAACACTCTAGCATTGGATCAAGGAAAGAAAAGGAAGGACAAAGAATGCCAAGGGAAGCAAAGATAAAGCATGGAAGAGCAGGATAAAGTAGTTACAACGAGATTTCTTGCAGTTATCAATTTTCATGTGTGATTTCCTTGCTAGATTTGGCATGCATGGTACATGCATGTGAGTATTTGGTTCTCTTGTTGTAATTGGCATGGGTTTTTCCAAGTGTGATAGTGGTTTTCAACCTTTCCTTGCCATTTCTACATAGCCATGGTGTGATGGGCTCTCTTTTAGTTGGTTAAGGTAGATTGTCGGATGGTTTTGAAACTAAGTGAGGTGATCTCTGAAGAAGAACACAAGGCCTAGGAATCCCTGGACCGGATAAGGTGGGATTGTAGTAAAGCCAAATTTTGTGTACCTCGGTGGGCCTAGGCATCCTCGACCAGTGAATGGTGGGATATATGGTAAATCTTAGAGGTGTGTGCCCTTGATCAGGCCTAGGAATCCTTAACCGGTGAATGGTGACATATACGGTAAAGCCTGGAGGGTGGAGTCTCGATTAGGACTAGGAATCCTTGACTGGTGAATGGCGGGATATATGATAAAGCCTAGAGACTAGGAGGACGACAAATTCCTCACAGTGTAGGTGGAGAAATATGGTGGCACCCATGCTTGTTTAGGGCCTAGTGGTCCGATGGGGATTGCGATAAAGCCCGAGGAAACTTGGATTGGTTTTGTTGTGAGTCCCACATTCATGCCTAGAATATGGCATGGGGGTAATTGCTTGAAATAAAGATTTGGTTCAACTAATCTATGGTTGGGTGGTTCGTGGAAGTTCCGTACCTGATTGACTTATGCATTAATTAATAAGAGTTCTTTCTCCTTGGTATTTCAAGTGTAAATATACTAGTTCATATGTGATTCTTATGGATGTTATATCCTTGTTATTTATGTTGGTTATATGCTAGTTATGAGTATATTTTATGACAGAATTGATGTATGTCTCTCATCATGCTTTGATTTACAAATGAATGTAAAATGAATATATGAACTAATATATGATAATGTAGATATTGTGATAGAGAAATACTGCCTCTTTACAAATATCAGATAAGTATGAGACTGCTATGCTCAGATCTATTGTTATGACATGTAGATTACATATTTTTGACATATTTGACAAAATGCGTATCATGGATAGTGGGGGTTAGATCAAGTAATTTTATCAATGATTGCATTAGTAGCCTTATTCTATTGTTATTTATCATTTTTGAAAGTTTCATGAAGTTCTTGGCAGCATGGCTTGTCACGGGAGTGGATAAGGGTCCAAATCAGTGAATGTCAAGTTTTCTTAGGGGTTGGCCACCTGGAAAGGTTGGTTGGCTCCTGAAGGTTCTGTAGCATGTGTGGAAGTTCATATTTGTTTTCTCAATTATACTTCCTTAATTGTACATGGAGATTTGAATTACATCAGACTAGCCTCTCATCACATGTTTACCCCAACGGACCAGTTAACTTGGGTAAATGTGGGAGGAGGGTGTTATAGATAAAAAGGATTATAAGAGTCATTTTTTAGTTTTTTTATAGTTTTGGATGGGAGCTCTTGTTCATTCTCTCATTCTGTCATACTCTTGCGCACTTAGAGAATTCTTGTAGCATGTGTGGAGCACTCTAGTATTCACTTGGATTGGAGAAATAATGTAGGGAAAAGTAGGATAGCGCAAGGGAACAGATGGATTAGTAGCTACAATTGAATTTATTTGTAGGTAACAAGTTGCATGTATGATATCCTTGTTGATTTTTGGATGCATGGTATATGCATGTCATTATCTGTTAATGTGATGTCATTGGCATGGAGGATTTCTTGGATTGACAATGTTTTGAGCCTTGCCTTGCCATTTCCTGGATATCCATGGTGTTGTGGCTATTTCCACTTGATTATTTTCTTATTGGTGTTCATGTTCCTTATGGCTTTGGGTTGGAACAAATGCTCTAGAAGCCCTGGAACAACTTGGGTTGAGTTACTCATCCTAGAGCCTAGTTTCGAACAAACGATCTCAATCCCTTAATGGGTTGAGTTACTAGTTCCTGAAGCCTTTGAAAACTTGGGTAGAGACCAATTTGGTTGATGTTAGTAATGTCTGGCTGTGGAGGTGGAATCACTATGGTTGAGGGTTGAGGTGGCTCAGCATCTAGAAGATCTAATTGGTTTTGTCTTAGTTTATTCCATGAGATCCCATATTCATGCTTGAAATATGGCGCGAGGGTGATTGACTGAAAGAAAGATTTGGTTTAGCCCAATCTATGGTTAGGTGGTACGTGGAAGTCCTTGGCCTGGTTGGTATTTTCAAATCTTAAAAAGAGCTATTCTTATACTATGATTCATGTATACTTGTAGTGATTATGTTGGTGATATTATGGTTGAGTTTCTTGTTAAAAACGCAATAAGAAAAACTAGTTTCGACTTTCTCTTGTTCAAACTAGATTAAAATTTGAATTTCTATTTCAACAAAATACTTGGAGGTAGTTAACTGCGGAGACATGGCTCTTGTCACTTAGTTAACTCAGTAAATTCAAGTTGGGGAAGCTTGAGTTCAGATCTACATGATCAATTTCTAATTTGTAGAAATCTATTTCGATTAATTTGAGTTATTGTCAGTTTAACTAATTCTAATTGCTATAAGAATTAGTGGAGGTCAAGTTGTGGAAGTGGAACTTCAACCACCATTCAGTGATCAACCAATTTACTAATCAATCGACCTAAAATAATTATTGCATGCAGAGAATTCGATTTACCCAGTTGAGATGGAAATTCCAAGGCAGTGTACTATCAGCTGTAGCATGTTCCCATGTGTATAGGTGGTGCATGCAGTCATATATTTACCTAAGACTATTGTGAAATTCCTTGGTGTCAAATTCCTAAAAAATAGGGCATCCCAAGGGAACAACGGAAGTAAATAAGAGCTTGGGAAGGGTTGAAATTGGCTAAGTTTTGAGACAAGCTCAATCAATCAGGCAGAGGGATAGACTATACACTTGCAGGGTGTGCTCAGGCTTGAGAAAGCATTGTATTTCTTCTATATTCTCTGATTAATGCAATATATATAGTAAAGGGGTTTTGAGCAGTTGCTTTACCCTAGATAAATATTTGTGCATGTGTGATGTTTCCTCTTACATGTCTATGATTCTTGTTTTATATGGTGAATTAACTTCCACAGATCAATAGAGTAGCTTCAAGTCTTGTGGTTTAGTAAATTTCATGAGTAGAATTAAATCTACACATTAATTTCTACATGGTATCAGAGCTGGAATCACTGTAGAGTAGATATTTGGAAGTTTTCATTGCATGAGGTTTGAGGTTGCAAATCAGGTTGTAGGTTTTCTTTAGAACTGAGAAGATGGCTTTCAATGGACTAAGGCTCAAGTATGCCTTTGATGAAAGCTAAATTTGTGTTTCATGGAAGGACCTAATGGAGAAAGTACTGGAGGATAATGGGTTGAAGGAATTCATTGATAATGATATTCCTAAACCAATAGCAATGGGTACTCAGAATCTAGCAGATTGGAAGAAGTGTGTTACCAAGGCGAGCAAGATCATATTGGAGGGAGTACAAGACCATATTGTCTCCAATATCGATGGGAGAGAGACTTTTTATGTAATGTGGAAAGTGCTAACAAATTTGTTCCAGAATAGTAGTGACCATAGGAAATTGGCACTCAAGGACAAGCTTCGAAATATCAAGATGCAGAGGAATGAGACCATTCCACTATACCTGAGTAGGTTCACACAATGTTGTGATGAACTTGGTCAAGTTGGTTTTATTGTAGAAACGAATGATTTGGTGAGCCTAGCCCTTCTAGGCCTTCCCAAGAGTTGGCACAACTACCAATATTTGGTGAACGAGAGGGAGAAGCTACCAAATTGGGAATGCCTTTGATTTGATTTGGTACAAGAGGAGATAAGGCAGAAAAACTTAGACGAGACATCATCCAAGGGTGAGGATGAGGATAATTGTTCATTGGATGGAAATTCAAAGAAAGAGAAAGGGAAGAAATCCCAATCCAAAGTAGAATCTATTCAAGGGGGCAAGAAGAAAGACTTGTCCAAAATCAAGTGCTTTCACTATCATGAGTTCAGGCACTATGCAATGAAGTGTCCACACAAGAAGGAAATAAAGAAGATTGCAAGAGGAGATTGGGTGAAGCCTTGGCCTCATATTTTGAGATTAATTTTACTCTCATTGCATTCATGGCAAGAATAATGATGTATAGTGTGTGGTATTTTCATAGTGGTGCCTCATTCCACATGACAGGCAACAAAGAATGTTTCAGTGACTTGGAGGAGAAGGACCTCTAGATGCACATCGAGATGGGAGTTGATGGAAGTTATAGCATGACTGACATTGGTACAATTACTTTTCAAAGGGAGTATGACTCTCCTCTCATGCTCAAGGATGTGATGTTTGTATCGGGCCTGAAAAAGAATATAGTCTTCGTAGTTGTGTTAGAAGACCATGGCTATGATGTGATATTTAGGAAAGGGAAGGGTTTCTTGAGACACATTTCCATGGGACAAGTGAATCAGGTCGAGGTCCGAGTGAATAACATCTAAAAATTAGATGTGGAAGACTGTATAACATTGAGCACAAAAGTAGAGAAGGTACAGAGTTGTGATGTCATCTAATTATGGAATATAAAACTTGGCCATTTACATCATGGCACTTGGAAGATCATGCAACATATTTCTAGAGGCCTCCCCAAAGGAGAAATAAAGCAGTGGGATACATGCAAAGGGTGTGCATTGGGGAACTACAAAAAATCCACCTTCAATGATCAAGACAACAAGACACATGCAATCCTTGAAAGGATCCATTCTGATGTCTGTGGACCTTTCTCGACATCCTCCACTGCCAAGCACAGGTATTATGTTATATGTGTAGATGATTTCTCACGGAAGTGTTGGATCTACTTCATGCAGAAGAAAGACCATACATTCTCCAAATTTGTTGAATTTAAAACACTTGTTGAGAAATAAACTGGCAAGAAGGTGAAGGCTCTTAGGAGCGATAACAAAGGTGAGTACGTGTCGAATGAGTTTAAAAAATTCTATGCAAAGGAAGGCATTCAATGGGAGTTGACAACACCCCATAACCCACAACGAAATGGGGTGGCTGAGATGAAGAATAGAAGTATTGTGGTAGTAGCTAGGGCAATTTTTCATGACCAAGGCCTACCATTGCATGTTATCACCAAAAAATTGATCATCTAGCCTAATTTACTAGATGGATCGAAGTACACCGTGTAAAGCCAATTTTACCATAGTAAAATTGCTTTCAATGTGAGAAATTACTTAATAAACCACTTTTGTTAAGTAATTTATAGTTAAACCCATGAAAAATAATTAAATAAATCACTATTTATTTGATTTTCTTCTAGGAATAATTAATTAAACCTTTGTTCAATTATTATTCTTTGCCATATTTGACCCAATCATGAAAAATTAATAGATAAATCATTAATGATATTACTTTTCTCTAAGAATAATTAATTAATCACTAATTAATATTTATTCTTTGTCAAATTTGACTAAATCTCTTAGGAATAATTAAATAAATCCTTATATATTTATTATTCCTTAACCAATTCCTTGACATGATAAATAAATCATTTATTTATTTATTATTTCTAAATAAAAGTTTAAACAATTTTTCCCTCCTAACCAAATATAATAAAATATTCCGAGTAGTTATTCCAAGAATGGGGCTAATAATGTTTTATTATTTCTCATTATTAGAGGATAACTCAATATTTTGTTATAAATAGAAGGGTTTTCCATTCATTATTCACTTTTGATTATTTTCATTGTTGCACTCACTGTTGTAACTCTGATTATTTTTCCACCAGGAACTGTTCCTCTAGGTCTCAACCATCCAGGAGCTATTCCGTTGGGACATTACCCTACAGGCCAGATACCTTTCTTATTCCCCCCTTTGGGAGTGTTTTATTTCCCTGTCATGGATTCACTGGTCCTTCTGGGGATCCCAGTATGGTACATTGATCCCCCTGCAAGCATTCCACCTGGTTAGCTAAGACCTTATCATGCTTTGACCCCGGTTCAACCGGTCCCTACGATCCCTGCCACTACTTCAGTTCCATCACAACCTCAACAGGATCCCACTCCTATTGCAAAATCATATGGACAAGGGGGCAAAGATATGAGGAAATAACCTACGGACAGGGCTCCCCAAGCTCCTCCAACCCCCAAGGCCCTAAAGCCGTCACCTCCGTGCACTTTGTGTAAAGCTTTTAGGCACGCCACCAATAATTTTCCTGAGCTTGCTCATCTCAAACCTTTGATTCATGAAACGTTCCCTGAGTCAAATATCCTTGAAGTCCATGTTAACTTACCAGGTCCACCCAAGAAACTCAGAAAGTTGCGCACAAATCACCGTTGTGACCTGTGTGATCATCATGGTCACTATTCCCATTGTTGCCCTCATCTTGATGAATTTCGTGATTGCCTTGAGGTGCTTCACAAATACGAGGCCAATTGTAGTGGATCATCTACTCCTCCACTCGTGGATTCTGGTACCACTAGTCAACCAGAATAGGGGGGCTTTGGTCCCACCATCGTGATCCCTTCCCCTGATGTTGAGATGACGGACACCACGGACCATGTCCTTTACCTGTCGTCTTCCTTGATTTCCTCACAGGAAAACCTTTCTAAGGTTTATGTGCACGCTTCTATCGAACCTCTTTCGACAGAATCCCTGGTCTCAACATTTGTAGATCCTCCCTCTACTAGCTCATCGTCTACCATTCAAGATGATGCGTATGTGAAGCTTATTTCTCAGGTTGATGCACTAGGTAATGTTGTTGCGTCATGTAGTCAGTGTTCCTCACGTTCGCCCATCTTCCAGTCTGATGACGAAATCATGGAAGCTATGTCTACCCATGATTATTGTTGAACTTAGGCAAGGGGGCATAATTTTTGGAGGATTCTGAAGGCCATTCCCTTCCTAATTCTCCCAGTGCACTCTACCTCAAGAAATGTTTCTCATAGCATATCCATTTGATTTGTGTGTCTTTATTTTTGCCATGAAGTTAGGTACATTGCATCATATCATCCGTTGTATTTTGCACCTTTCAGATGGATCCATCATCCACACCATATATTGGTCATGCCGACGGTGCAAGTCGCTTCTCTCAGAATCTAACCTCGGCAGCCTAGAACATTTTCACCCTGTTACATATGTTAGTCCTTTCAAACGGTGTGTGCATTAGATCTGCCACCAATAATCACGTCGAATATGATGCAGTGATAGGTCTGTTATTCAATGCCCTTGCTCATCGCATCCTTCATCTTCATGTTTGTTTAGATTCCTTGCTACTTGTCATGCAATTGAATGGTGTGTATCATGTGTGTTAGGAACAAGATCCCCCAAGGATAGTTTTGGGGCTAAAAGCCCATGTTTTGGGTCAAATTTTGTAATAAAATTATAAAGTTTCTGCATTTTTGGTCGCAGTGCGCGAAGGCGTCATGAGTCATAAAGGGTTGTTCGCCCTTATTTTTTAAAGTAAATTCGGCTGTAAAGATCTACCCATGGTCCACAGACCATGGGATTGTATAAAAAGAGCTAAGTAAGTAAGCTCTAAGTAGTTAGTGGAAGTCATGAATTGTAAATGAAGTCTTGAGGATAAGGAGAAAAGTCTAAGTTTCGGGTCATAACATAGGTAGAGGCTCTGTAGCTGAGTGCACAGAGGCCTAGGGTAGAAGTCCGCAGCTGAGTGCACGGACCCCTGCAGCTGTGTGCGCATGGTGGATAGATTCTGTAATCACTTGAAAATATCAATAAAGAGAAGTATTCCACAAATTCTGTGTCTTTGTTTCCAGATACTACATCTTGTCATATTGTGTATGAATTTCATTTATAATGCTTATGTGATGCACGAATGTATGTAATTACATTGGATAATTGAACGTAAATAAGGATATTTGTTTACGTGGTGCTAACTGTGATTGTTTAATAAGATAAGTAAGACACTTAAGCTAGTTTGGGAATCTGCACGATACGCTGTCCTAGCAGCGCGAAAGCACCTGAACCACAAGTTAGGGCTGCGTGAAGGCCGATCGTACCCCTTCGCGGAGGTATCGAAGGGTAGAGTAAAGGGATAGACAAACAAAGCCCTAGAACTCTACGACATGCGCAAAGGCAAGAATAGAAGGAATAAACCGACATCACAACCATCTCAGGATGTGGAAACTTGGTTCCAGGATCCCCCCATACTGCTTCAGGTGAGACTTCGGTCCACGCTCCATGGGCTGATGCCGAAAGGGATAGTAGTGTAGGGATTTGTTTGGCTAACTAACGTTGAACCTGGGTTAGACCCCACCAAGCCAACAAATGGTTCCGTTGCCGGGACTGGAATCCGCATAAGAGATGTGTGATGTCGTATCACTGGAATCCAACTAAGAAAGAGATCAGAGACTAGTTGGATAGGAAGATCAACGAATTCTCGGCGTAGGAGAACCGCAATCCGTGACTGACAAAGGAACAGTGGCTGGATAAGTACCTATATACAAAAATCCATGAGATCTTTTTTTGTTCCTTTCCAGTTGAGCTATACGAGTGGATCGCGAAGCTAGCAGATAGCCAAGGAAGGTGGAGACTTGATGGTCCTATTGTTTGGACCCTGGAGTTAGTATAGAGACTAGAAGCCTCTGAGGATAAGATCACCCGCACTATTGATCATTGGCTCGATCGCATCATAGGAGGATTTGTGACTGAATTCATGGTCGATACCTCAGTCAGCTACAACGAGGTGGAGTGGCACTTTTTCAAAGGACCGCAACGTAAGTACTTGAAGTCTTTGAATACTTGGATTAAGATGTTATTGTGAAAAAAATGGGTTATGCAGCTACCTTGATGTTCAGAGCTATGCGAAGCAGAAAAACTTGCAGGAATGAAGGAAGAAAGGGTCTCGAATATAGTCCATTGATTTCACCTCCATTGGGTGACGAAGAAGGAGTAGCGCAATCCTCATTGCGAAGTGCTATTCAATTAATAAGACAAGGATTCTCGCGACTGCTACCTCCACCCACACCACCTCCAACTTCACCACCATCACCTGTGATTTCACCCGTACCACCTCCACCTCCACCATAGTTCAGCATGGCGAATTCAGTGAAGTTGCATTTGTTCAAAGGCTTGGGAAATGAGGATCTGGACCAGTTTTGGTTCATTGTGAAAGTTGTATGGGAAAATCAAGGCGTTACAGATGATCACTTGAATAAGGAAACACTGGTTAGTGCACTGCAGGATCACATGCTAACCTGGTAAATTAAGTATTCTAATGATAACCCAAATGCTGGAGTGGCAGACATTCAGACTGCGTTGAAAAAATAATTTAGTAGGCCTAAATCTGAGGCACAGTCAATTGTGGGGTTCAAAGAAATCACGATGAAGCCAGGCGAGACACCTTGGGAATTAGATCAAAGGTTGAAGTGTCAAATCTGCGAAGCTAATATGAACTTAATAGATGGACAACATCGCGAGTGGTTTGTGGCTTCACTCCTGCCACACTTAAGGGTTGCGCTGTCACAACAGAAGATAACGACTCAGGCAAAGGCCTTGGAGATTGCAATGAGACTGCATGAAACACTGATGCAAGATCCAAATCTGGGGGTTTAGCAGATCCATGCGTAGTTGAAAAATCTTTGCCTTGAGATGCAAAGTTTGAAGTAGGATAGAACAGTTCGACCAGAGGTGCGTGAAGAGGTATGGTGCCTGAAATGCAAGGGTCAGGGGCATGACAAAGACCATTTCCCGGTCTTTGCGAACTACATGGCAGGAGGAGGACTGATACCTTTGAGGCCAGAAGCTCAAGTAGGACCAAGCGCGGGGCCTGCATTGTGGTGCGCTATATGTCAGGTAGTAGGAAAACATGCCACGAATAACTATCATTTGCTGCAGAAGTTTGTACAAACACCACAACAACTGTTCTGCAACTTCTGTAGGTCGGTAGGGCATGATGAGCGCAACTGTAGAAGTTATGAATTGATGATGGATAGAACACCCACCTATAGGGTTCAGGCAGAAACGCGGCCCCCTGACTAGAATGTGGGGATGGCGCAAACAGGCTTTTAGGGGCGTGGATGAGGCCGAGGCGGAGGAGGACCTGGTAAAGGTTGGGGAAAACTAATCTGCTACAATTACAGAGGACCAGGACACTATGCCCACGATTTCACTAATCCAACACATCCATCGTGCAAATATTGAACTCTATTTAATCATGAAACAGAGGACTGTCCTACACTGGTAACGAGGATACGCGACAAAGGTGCACTACCACCTCAGCCGACTCAGAACCTGCAGATGATGAGGTATGAGCCTTGCGAAGAGGATCCGAATGTGAATATAGTGCTCCAAAGTGGAAGTGCAACATGAGATGATAAGGGGAAACAACTCGAAGACAACACATGGGTTCGCAGAGCTCCAGCGAAGGAGGCTGAATTTGATTTGGAGGGCGCACGTGAAACATTCATGGAAGCAAAGAAAAGCTTCATTGAGGCCTCCACCTTAGGAGGCAAGGATAAGCTTGATCAAGAGATGGACCCTTCTATGCTTACAACCTTCCTAGAGATTTGCATGAAGTTGCTACGCGATAGCAAGGCTGTAAAGGGATTACAGGAGCTTATAAACATATGCGCTGGAAACACTCCCGGTGAACCGTGCGTGGTATGAAGGATTGGTAAGCATAAAACAAGAACAGGATGAGAGATGAGGCTGGTCACCTGGATAGGAGAGTATGAAAAGGATCAGGTTATTTTAGATCTGGGGTCAGACGTGAACATCCTACCAAAGCAGACTTGGGAATGGATGGGGAGACCCGAGCTACAGTGGTCTCCGATTCAGTTAAGAATGGCAAATTAGCAGAAGATCATCCCCATGGGGCGGATGCAAAGGGTGATTGTAGATATTGAAGGCACGAGTGCGCTGGCTGAATTTGAGATAATAGAAATTGTTATTGACAGCAACCCCTACCCTGCGCTCCTTAGCATTGATTGGGCTACTGATATGAACGGCGTAATCAACCTAAAGAAGTGAAAGATGATATTTGAGAAGAAATTGCTCTGCGTAATAGTACCCCTAGATCCTACTGAAGGATTGCGCTATACTGAACCAGTCTGTGATTATGAGAGTGATGACAATCTAGAATGTATCTATAAGATAACAGTGTGAAACAAAGATTGGGTGAATCCAATGCAAGTGGACGAATTACATGGGATCGCGAGAGTTCCTGCACCTTAGACTCTGATGAAGAATTAGAGTGCTGGAAGAATCAGTTACATGAAGTAACCACACTGAGTTGTAACATGATGACCCGGTCGTTGCGTTGTGTGTCGTCAGAGGTAAGAAATCTGCCCACTTATGATGGCTTGAATGATGTAGATATATTTTTGGATGCATTTGAGAGGGAGGTACCAGAGAAGCAGCGCTTCCAAGCTTTGGACTAGGCACTGCACGCTACGCCCACAAGATGGTGGGGTATGCACAAGGGTAGTTTTGATGATTGGCGCAAATGTAGGAGGATGATGAGAACACGCTTTTGGAAACCGAAGGTACAAATGACATAAAAATATGATGGGCAGGATGATCCGCGCGCGCACTTGGCCAAATGGGCTCAGGCTTATGGAGAAAAGCCCAACCTGAATGGGTGCACTTGTTCTGTCACACCCTGGATGTCATCCTGATGAACTGGTACTTAGAAATAGAGCTCTACCATGGTACAAGTGAATGGGATATTCTGTGCGAGGGATTCATAATGGCCTTCTTCTTTGAAGACAGGTTTGACTGTATAGACGAGGTGCTACAAGAAGTAAAAACAGTAATCTTTAGGATACCACAGGATCCTTTGGACCTGATTCAGCCTGATTGGGCTACTCAGATGAGTCACGCATTGGAATGCTATAACGTAACCGCTAAAGAAGACAATGAGGATCTGTGAAAGGTTAACATCCCTGAAATAGAAGGTCACCGCGAGGCTAAAGGACTGCAGATTGAGAATTCGGATATAACCGTGCTGCTGAAAATGAAACAGATAAACATTGGTACGGAGGCAGAACCCAAATTCACAAAGATTGGAGATTACTGGGATAACGCGACGGTGGATAAGGCCACTGAATTACTTTTCGAATACTAGGATTTGTTCCCCACCAAGTTTATGGATATAAAATGGATAATCAGGGACCTAGGTGTTATGAAGATCACGTTGAAGTGGGACGTGAAGCCGGTTAAGAAAAGTACTTACTGTCTCAATTCGAAGTATAAGGAGAAGGTCTGCTTAGAGCTAGATAAAATGCTTGCGGAAGGCATCATTGAGCCCGTAGAAGAATTTGGTTGGGTAAGCCAAATGGTGGTATAAGAAAAGAAGCAGAGGATGAAATAAGGATATGTGTAGATCTCAGGAAGTTGAATGACGCTTGCGTACATGATCCTTTCTCGACTCTGTTCACTGATGAAGCGTTGGAAAGTGTGGGTGGCCAGGAAGCATATTCCATCACTAATGGGTTCTTTGGGTACCATC
The DNA here is from genome assembly GCA_031772625.1 of Pinus tabuliformis. NCBI lineage: Eukaryota > Viridiplantae > Streptophyta > Pinopsida > Pinales > Pinaceae > Pinus > Pinus tabuliformis. The sequence goes on from CM062815.1 coordinate 842,443,985, forward strand.
AGATCAAAATTGCGCCGGAGGATAGGAGAAAGATGACCTTTTCTACTGAGTGGGGTTGTTTTCAGTACACTGTAATGCCTTTCAGATTGAAGAATGTGCCTGCAATTTTTTCGGACGTAGTTTTTGCGGCGTTCAAGGAATTTATTCATAAGTTCCTGGAAGTGTATTTTGATGACTGGACTATGTTTGGACTGGTAAAATGCCATGTCACAAGTTTGCGCCTGATGCTAGATACCTATCAAAGATACCAGATCGTGCTCAATATGAAGAAGTGCTTGTTTTGTGTTCCTTTTGGGACCCTATTGGGTCATGTTGTTTGTAGACAGCGACTGATGGTAGATCTTGCGAAGATAGTAGTGATACTTAACTTAGAAGCGCTGAGGAGTGTGAAATAGCTACGTGCTACCCTGGGACATACAGGATATTACAAAAATTTCATCAAAGGCTATGCCTAGATCACCGCACCTATGGAGAATTTGTTGAAGAAGGATGTCACATTCTAGTGGAACAAGGATTGTAAGAGAAGCTTGGATGTATTGAAAGAAAAGATGGTCACCGCGCCAATCCTAGTCTTCCCGGATTGGAAGAATGAGTTTCACGTACATGTCGATGTGTCATGTATAACACTGGGAGCAGTACTGACACAGGATAACGGAGGAGACTTGGACCATCCTATAGTGTTCGCAAGCAGAAGGTTATCCAAGGCAGAGAAGAACTATTCCACCACTGAGCGCGAAGGGTTAGCCATGGTATACGTGCTCAAGAAGTTTATACAATACTTGCTGGGAGGCCATTTTAAGATGTACACGAATCATTCTGCATTAAAATACCTAGTCAATAAGCCTGTGTTGGGGGGGAGAACCTACAAATGGTTGTTATTGTTCCAGGAGTATGATTTAAAGTTATTGTGAAACCTGGATGACTGAACGTGGGACCAGACCATATTTTGCGCATCAAAACAAGGGAATAGCCCACTAATTTGGAAGAAGGATTGCCTGACGTGTAGCTATTTTCATTGCATGTCGTGGATGGTCATTTTGATCATACACTTCCTAATGACATGAACTACCCCAGAAGGATACATTGTCCAACAGAAGGAATTAGTGGTGTGTGCGGCATAATTTTTTGTCATTACAAGGCATCTGTATAAAATGGGGTCTGATGTGATACTGCGATGGTATGTATCGGAGTTTGAAAGGAGCAACATCCTTGTGGTCACTCATGGGCGCCGTGGGAGGACATTATGCAGGGAGAGCGACCGCGCAAAATATTCTACGTGTAGGGTTGTGGTAGCCAACCCTCCATCAGGACTCAAAAGCGCATTGCAAGGTGTGTGATGTGTGTCAAAGGACTGGCAGGCCATCATGGAGGGATGAGCTGCCTTTGAATCCACAGATGACGTTGCAAACCTTTGAGAAATGGGCAATAGATTTTGCGAGACCTATTCAGCCCCAAGGAAAGATGAGAGTGAGGTACATTATCACTGCGACGGAGTATTTGACTCGATGGGTGGAGGCACATCCTATGAAGGATTACATAGGCGCGACTACTGCAAAGTTCCTCTTTGAGTATGTACTGATTTGGGTGTCTAAAGATTTTGATGAGTGATTGCGGTATGCACTTTCTGAATGAGACGATCAGCGCGCTGACAGAGGAATTTCAGGTATATCACCAGAAGAGCATGCCTTATCACCCGTAGGCTAACGAGATAGTGGAAGCATTCAATAAAGTGTTGGAGAATGCGCTGACCAAGGTTTGCAACACTCAGCGAAGTGATTGGGACCTACGCATACCTGCGGTACTATGGGCCTATCGGACGACATGCAAGAAGTTGACTGGACAAACACCCTTTAGGCTTGTATATGGTGTTGAAGCAGTAATGCCCATGGAATACATTGTGCCTAGTCTGCGCATAACAACACTCATGGGTATGACGATCACGGAGCCTTGGAAGAGAGGCTCACGTAGCTGGCTGAGCTTGAGGAAGAGAGATTTCTAGCTGGATTTCACCAACAGGTCCAAAAGCAGCGCGGAAAAGCATGGCATGATTGACACATTCAACTGCGCACCTTTAGGGTAAATGACCTGGTTTTGTTATATGAAAGAAAGTTTGATAAATTTCCAGGAAAATTCAGAATGCACTGGTTAGGGCCCTATGTCATTAAGGAGATTACCGACGGAGGAGCAGTTCAGTTGGTCAAACTGAATGGAGATCCCTTCCCAGGAAAGGTGAATGGCAGTCGCTCGAAGCCATACACTAGTGGTTTGACCATGTGACTATATGAACGTAGCACAGTCTTAACGCTCCAGGTAGCTCAAAGGAGGCGTGAGACTATAAACTACACTACCCGGTTGGGGAGCTGCGCGATTGGAGGATTGTGTGAAGCAAGGAAGTGTAATAGGGTTCGCGGCAGCGCAAAGGGAGTTGTGCTACCTAGGGAGAAATCGCGCAGGTCGGTCGGAAAGTAACCACTAAGGTCATTATTCATGATTTGACAGTAGAAATGTGGCCAAGTGGAGCGGGCGACCTGCGTTTAAGATGGAATTTATGGGCCAAATCCTTGAAAATCTACTGCCAATCCGACATTAATGAACAAAATTTGGGGGGAATGGTCAGATTTGAAATCAAAATGCCCTATAACTTACAAGTGGTTGTCCAGGAAAAAATCAAAGACATCCCGATGGATGATGAGGATGTGGGAGTAGATGTGGAAGAAGTTGAAGCCTAGGGCACTGACCCCATTACTCGGTTTCCTAAGTATGTTCCTCCGCGCAAGGGCAAGGCCAAGGTGTTGAAAGATATAGATGAGAGCAAGGTCCCCTTGCAAACCCCTCTGCTGCCGGATGAAATTGTTTTCGAAGGACCACACTTGGGGTGGGTTCCTCTGTTAAAACTTGAAGACTGGGACTTGGCCGACCATGAGAAGTTCCCACACCTGGCGACCGAGTAGCTGATGCATCGAATTATCGATACAACCACTGGAATGACCACATTGGAGCCATGAAAGTGGCTCAAAGGAGTAGACAAGGTAGGGTTTCTCAACCTGCTATGGGTGCCAGACTATAATTGCACCCCGGTTACCGTATTGGTCATCAAGCAGCTGTTATGCTTGGTGCATTATGGGTGTATGTGGCTGAAGGAGCCAATACCCATCACTAACAGGTTGATCCACAGGATCACGCGGTTGCCTTACACAAGAGAAAATCCAGCCATGATATTTGGAAGAAAAGGTGGTGAGCAGGCCCTCGCGGAGGCCATGAAAGAGAAGTTCAAGTTGGTAAAGAAGCCACGTGGATATGCCATATCTAGCATTTTCAACCCTGCTGTGAAGGTGGCTACGAATATTCTAGCAAGGCAGGTGATGAGGAAGTGTCACACCGATGAGGTGCCGGTGCCTGTCATCACGCTAGCAGCCCAGTGCGTCGAAGGAGTTCAGTTCAATTAGGCAGACTATCTCCACGGTGAGTTCCTTGCAAATAGTCGCAAAGCACAGGAACTCAACAAGACGTTCCACTATGCGTGGCTCTTGTTTTTGATTGTGCTGGTAGCATGGGAGCTGCCAGAGGACAACGAATTCCCTTCGGTCGTGCCAGATCTACCAGAAGCAGGGAAGTACACTTCGCTGTGGGTGACCAAGGATGCACAACGAATCAAGGACAACAAGATCTTTTGGATCTTGATGGATATGAACATCCGCATGGCCATCAATCGCAAACCATGGTCTTCGCCTATGGTGTATTCCAACCTATAGGGATATGTAGAGTTTAAACCAGATTTTCACCATGTGTCCATCAGGGCGTGGAAGGACCCTGCGCATAAATGGTATGACTTTCCTTACCTGGGAAAAAATGAAGCCATTGATGCAGTCCTTGATTAATGGTCGGCAGAGTGGCGCACCACAACAAACTTTGCGATGGGAGGAAGCAAGTCTGTCACGCAGAGAAAGAAGGAGGAGGCCAAGCTTAAGATGACACAGCTGACTGAAAAGAGGAAAAAGGAGGTTTCTGACAAGGCCCGGGCAGAGCACGATGCCACTCAATAGACGACTAAGAAAATAGGTGAAACAGAGTGGGGCACTGACAAAGGTGCAAGGTCACCTTCACCTAAGACAAAGGAGGAGACAAAATAACATGGCGCAGACCTACAGGCGACGTCTGCCTGCATCAAGCATCCAAGGGAGCAAGAGAAAGGAGGGTCCAGGAAGAAATCAAAGGCTACTAAGACATCACTGGACCTAATCACCCTCACAGAGGGTGATTTGCATGACATCGGTGACACGGTGCAGGATGTCACCACGGAGGCCCTGCAACAGTTTGAGTAGCAACAACAAATAATCTTCGGGGCTATCTAGACAAGTTTGTAGGAGCTGCAGACCCACGCGTCATAGGCGGGAATGGTGTCTACCAGCCTTGCTATCGACACTTCAGAAGCTATCGAGATGCTGCGTGTGAAGGCCTCCAGTGCAATAGTGCTACCTGATGGAGAACTGACCACGGAGAATGAAGCTGACAGGCCCACTGTCAGTGCCCTAAAGGGAGTAGGATTGAATTTGGCAACGCTCCCTGGTGAAGCGCCCCACCTCTTGCAAGATGGAGTGATTGCAGAGCTGATGGGCCCATGAGCACCGCGCCCTCCAAGTGATTAGAGAGAAATGGATTAACAATGAGCAGATGGCACTACAACGAGACTCTGCCATCATCGATGTGACCGAGGCAACCAACCAGAACATGCGTATAATGCAGGTCGTTAAGGAGGCATGCCGAATGGTCCGAGAATTGGCCATTCCTAAGGAGGAACCTGTTGAGGTGCGCTTCTATCATGGGCCTGTTCTATTCGATGCGCAACAAACAATACATCTACACATGCCACCCAACACTACAACATTGTAGAAGATTTGGCGCAAGCACCGTCGGCTATGTCGGCACTCGAAGTATTACAAACATGCCCAACACAACGGAAAGCTTTGCTTTTGGCTATTGGTGGTATCGACCCAAAGGATTCCATGCTTGGTATTTTCTGTTGACACCTAATCCTCTGTGATTGGGTGAATTTGTGTAAATAGTTAAATTAGGAATGTGAACAGTCATCAGGAGATGAACTGAGCAGTCACATCCTTTGTATATAACAATAGCTACCTAATGAAATAAATCGAATCAGTCCCAACTCAATCAGCGGAGTAGCCTAGACCATCTAAGAAAGGTCCCCCAAAGAGGTTGACAAAGACACTTGAAAGTGTTCATCCTGATGAGGTTGGAAAGAGAGGAACTAGAAATTCAAATCGGCAAAATGGAGGTGATGTAGATGACTCTAATTCACCTGTTGATATGGATGTTTCTTATGATTGTGAATTGAACTTGTCTACAGATTTTGAACCAACTTCCTTCAAAGAAGCTGCTTCTCATGATGAATGGAAAGAAGCGATGCAAAAGGAGTATGATTCCCTCGTAAAGAATGGCACTTGGAAGCTGGTTGATCCTCCATTAGGAAAAAAACCAATTGGCTGCAAGTGGGTCTATAAGAACAAGTATAAAGCTGATGGCTTACTTGACAAGCACAAAGCTAGGCTTGTGGAAAAAGGTTTTGCATAGAAGGAAGAGGTCGATTATGAGGAGACTTTTTCCCCCACAACAAAATGGGCTACCATCCAGACACTCTTTGCCCTAGCAGCTCAGAACGATTGGAAAGTCCATCAAATGGATGTAAAAACTGCTTTCTTCAATGGAGATCTAAAAGAGAATCTTTTTATGTCCCAACCTGAAGGATTTTCTGTGAAAGGACATGAACATAAAGTATGAAAACTTGTGAAGTCCTTGTATGGCCTCAAACAAGCACCGCGAGCCTGGTATGAAAAACTAACTGAGCATCTTCTGAAACTCAACTTCAATCATTTTGATCTGAATATGGTACGATCCATGCTTTTCTTCAAAAATGTAAAGATAATGTTTTGGGCTGATGCTGTTCTATGTGCTGCATATATAAAGAATAGATGTCCATCTAATGCTATAAGAAACAAGACTCCTTATGAATTATGGTATGGACATGTTCCTTCGGTAAAACATCTCAGGATCTTTGGTTCTACCTGTTATGCTTTGATACCAAAGGTACATAGAAACAAACTTGGTGCTAGAAGTTGTAAGTGTATCTTCCTGGGGTATTCAAACACCTCCAAAGCATACCGCCTCTATGATGAAGTAAATAAAAAGTTTGTTGTATCTAGAGATGTAATTTTTCTTGAATCATCCAAAACTGACAATGTTGTTGAGCGGCAACTTGATCGCTTGGATAGATTCGCTAAAACAAAATCATTTCAAGAATTTGATAATCAGATTCCACATCTTGAAGGGGGGATTCCTATTCTAGATCAACATGTGGAATCTTCTTCTGAAGAACACTCTCCCCCGAATGAAACTCCGACAACGGATGATGCTTTAAGTGATGTAATTGATAGAATTGGGAGACTCAATCTTGATTCAGTCCTAACTCAATCAACAGAGTAGCGTGGACCATCTCAGAAAGGTCCCCCAAAGTGGCTGACAAAGACACTTGAAAGTGTTCATCCTGATGAAATTGGAAAAACAGGAACCAGAAATTCAAACCGACAAAATGGATGTGATGTAGATGACTCTAATTCACCTGTTGATATGGATGTTTCTTATGATTGCGAATTGAACTTGTCTACAGATTTTGAACCAACTTCCTTCAAAGAAGCTACTTCTCATGATGAATGGAAAGAAGCGATGCAAAAGGATATGATTCCCTCATAAAGAACGGCACTTGGAAGCTGGTTGACCCTCCATTTGGAACCAAACCAATTGGCTGCAAGTGGGTCTAGAAGAACAAGTACAAAGCTGACGGCTCACTTGAAAAGAAAAAATCTAGGCTTGTGGCAAAAGGTTTTGCACAGATGGAAGGGGTCGATTATGAGGAAACTTTTGACCCCACAGCAAAATGGGCCACCATCCGGACACTCTTTGCACTAGCAGCTCAGAACGATTGGAAAGTCCATCAAATGGATGTAAAAACTGCCTTCTTGAATGGAGATCTAAAAGAGAATGTTTTATGTCCCAGCCTGAAGGATTTGCTGTGAAAGGACATGAACATAAAGTATGCAAACTTGTGAAGTCCTTTAATGGCCTCAAACAAGCACCGCGAGCCTGGTATGAAAAACTAACTGAGCATCTTCTGAAACTCAACTTCAATCATTTTGATGTTGATGATGCAACTTTATTTGTCAAGAAAGTTGGAAAAAAAAGTTGTATACCTTGTGGTATATGTAGATGATCTTTTAATGACAGGGAACAATGAAAGCTACATTGCATCCATAAAGAAGGAATTGGGGAAAAGTTTTGAAATGACTGATTTGGGCTATGTTCATTACTATCTTGGCATTGAAGTAACCCAACATCCAAAATCCATATTTCTTTCTCAAAAGAAATACATTGGAGATTTGTTACACAGATTTGGCATGACAGAGTGCAACCCTCTTTCTACTCCAATGGAACAAAACTTAAAGCTCACATCTATTGAAGGAAAGGAATTTGAGGATGCAACAAAGTATAGACAACTTGTAGGAAGTCTCATCTACCTCACTTCTACCAGACCAGACATTTCATTTGCTGTTGGAATCCTCTCCAGGTTTATGCAAAAGCCTTGTGAGGGACATTGGTCTGCTGCAAAAAGGGTTCTAAGGTACTTGAAGGGAACTCAAGACCTTGGAATCAAGTATACACAGGTGGACGACTTTAGCTTGATTGGATACTCTGATTCAGACTTCGATGGAGACAAAGAAACTGGGGTATCTACTTCAGGATATGCTATGAGTCTTGGATCAGGAGTTGTCTCCTGGAGATCACGCAAACAATCAGTTCCAGCAGATTCCACAACAGAAGCAGAATACGTGGTAGCAGTTGAAGCAACAAAATAAATTGTGTGGCTCAGGAAAATTCTTGAAGATTTGCAGGTAAAACAAGTACAATCAACTCCACTCATGATTGACAACACCTCTGCAATAAAGTTGGCCAAGAACCCAAAGTTCCATGATCATACAAAGCACATCAATACTAAATATCATCTGATCCGACATCATGTTGAGGCCAAAACAATCCATCTCCGTCATTGTTCCACAAATGAGCAAATTGCAGATATCTTCACCAAAGCGCATGGAAGAGAAAAGCTTGAAAGATTCAGAACGATGCTTGGACTCACCAACATCCCTTCAGATTAAGGGGGGGAATGTTGACACCTAATCCTCTGCGATTGGGTGAATTTGTGTAAATAGTTAAATTAGGAATGTGAACAGTCACCAGGAGATGAACTGAGCAGTCACATCCTTTGTATATAACAATAGCTACCTAATGAAATAAATCGAATCAGTTTTTTTCCAAACTGGAGTTACTCCCGGGCTGACATTTTCGACATGGACAAGTGTAAACCTCCCCTTTCTCACCAGCTTGCATTCCAGGTGCATATAACTTTGAAAGGTAAAGGTATACACAGAACTGTCATCGACGAAGGTGCTTCTACCTGCATCATGTCGGCTTCATGTTGGCTCGCCCTAGGTTCTCCAACCCTAACCCCATCGTCGAACTCCCTGAAAGCTTTCAATGGCCACATCTTTATCCCAAAAGGATACCTAGCCAGTTTCCCCATCACTTTGTATGGGAAAACTGTAACAATGGACATAGAAGTCGTAGAAAAAAAACTCGACTATAATCTCTTGCTGGGTTGCAGTTGGATATATGCCATGACGACCGTCGTATCTACTATCTTTCGCATCATCCTATTTCCATTGGATGGAAAGGTAGTTACAGTAGATCAGTTGTCTTTCTACACCCCTGATTATTCACCATTACCAAGTGGCTCTGTACCCCTAGTAGGAGGTGGAACTGACTCTTATGTTAGTTTAGGTACCGGTCTATTGAAGGCTTCTTCCCTCATGGGTTGTTTTCCTCTTCAGCCGCCCAAGGTTTCACAGATGGTCAACATGCTTTCATCTATTCCTCATGAACTGACTGATCCATGGATCCTACCAGCTCCTTTAGACCTTGACACATTCGGAGAACAGATGTCGTTGTCACCAGCTGAATTGGCCTACCAAGCCATTCAATCCACATCCGCATCTCTAGTCATGTTGGTTATGGCTGACGGTACCACTTCCCTTCCCATAATCACCCTTCCTTTAGATCCACTCAATCAACTCCTACCTATGGACGAAGCTATTCAAGGAATCATGAGTTTTGGAGAGCAACATTGGGAGGATTGGCACCATCATGTTTCGATATCTGATTTGGACATGATGCCTCTTCAAATCCTGTCCCCTGACATACCAAAAATCGTTTCCTCACCCTATATGATCATCCAAACTTTGGATGCGTAAGGAAACATGGGCGACACTTCCAAATCATTGCCCATCGATATTTCTGTCAAGACAGGCATCGTGGAAAACATCCAGATTGGAGCCAATTGCAATCCTAAGGAAATTGCGAGCTCCACTTGCCTATTTAAGGAATCCCACGATGTATATAGTGGGTCTCATGAGGAAATTCCCAGCGTTAATCTGTCTATTGTCGTGCATGAGATCCATCTTTACGACGATGAAAAATCCATTAAGTGTCAAATCTCTTCCCTGGAAACAATCGTTGAACCCCTGCCCGGCACTACTACCGAAGAAAAATGCTTACTATACCTTAAACAACTGGATAAAACCCGTCGAGATGCCAATTTGGCACTCAAGGCTCATAAGCAGCGGGTACAATCCCAATTTGCGAAAGAGGTTAAGCTTTGTTCTTTCCAAGAGGGCGACCTCATGTTGTTCTATCATCCAAAAGACGACCTCTTGGAGGCATGCACGCTTCAACCCATCTGGCTAGGTCCCTATGTTGTAAAGAAAGTCCTCCCCACGGGGGCATATGCATTGCAGGACCGGGAAGGAGTCTCGCTCAAGAAGCCCAGATATGGGCTGTATCTGGAAAAGTATTATGCCTAGTATTGCACTGGGCATGTGCTTTGTAATTTTATGTATTTATAAGTTTTGCTTCCCTTTTTGGTGTGATTGGATTTTTTTGTTATTTAGTGGAGTACTTATCTCATGCATTCGTAGGATATGCGAATGGTGCTAGTCGTCACACACGACACATTGCATAGCTGCTTGGGTCATTTACACACCCGAGTCGGAACTATTTTGCTCCAGGGGGGTCTTTCTTGGTACCGCCACCAACAATATTGCTGAGTACATGTCCGTTGTTTCACTTCTCATGGAAGCGTCATCAAGGGACATCTCCAATCTGGTGGTCAGGTTAGACTCCTAGCTAGTAGTTATGCTATATTGAGGCTTCTGTGATCCATATCAAGTTTAAGAGAGATTCTTTCGGCGTAAATCACATGATGTTTCATTTTTTGACGCGTTTCAAACCGACTAGTGTGGTTCATCGTCAGGACAAGTTGAATGAATAGATCTCACTTTTTCATATTAAATAGATAGGAGAACATTCCAGACTAGGTAACGGCTAAAAGACAGGGATGACGGAGGAGTCTCTGCACCTTTTAAGAAATGCTAGATCTGTCTTCAACTTAAAAACCTGCAAGCATGCTCGTTCAAATTGGTGAACCTTAGTTGCTGACAAACCGTTATCACATTCGTAATCCAACCTTGTTGCGTCCTTATCTAAGGGTACGACTCCTAGAACGTCAATTTGAAATAATCACATATGAACATGTTCCTCGAGAATTAACGATTGCTGATTCATTAGCTAAATATGTCTTAGATTGGAATTTGTCTCATTCATTATAGAAGCATGCATGAAAAGTAAAACATTTACTGAGTTAAATTTTTTTTACAAAAACATTTAAAAACACATTTACAAAATACCAAAAATTTCTTTATATATATAGATCGAAATCTAGTCTTTTACATCAAAATATTCCAAAACTTGGAATTTTTTAAGTACAAAAATGGCTAAAAAGCCTAGCTACAAACACCCATTTGGCTACACCAAAACACCTGCTAAAAAGAGCTTATTGCTCCTGAAATGCTAGAAATGCTCTAGCTACCCTCCGAACAAGAACAAGAAACCGCTCAGGTACACCAACTGTGTGTCGTTGCATATGAGCGGGAATCTCCCTCATAGGAAGGGGGGGGGACACCCATAGTCAAACCCTCTAGGTTCCTCAAAACCTCGCGGAGACTGTCGGTATTGCCCCCTCCAGCAGTTAGTTGGCCTCCTCATCGCATATGGCGAGGTTCGCCTGCAGGTGGTAATGGCACCACATCTGTGTTAAGCATAAAGTTTCATGTCATTACTTATTTCTCCTATAAAAAACATTGCATAAACATTCAAAAGAATGGTTATGTGATTTTGCCGAAGATTATCTAAACAATTGTCATGGATCACAGAAGTCTAAATTCCTTAATACTTAAGTACTGTAAAAAATTATTCTCACCTTGAGGACCCCACTTGGCCTCGGGTGACAGCATCAAGTCCAGGTTGCCAGTAAAGTCCATGCCCTCATAAGCATAGTCATCAATAATCGCAATTTGGCCACGAAGCCACTAGAAGAAATCTTCGTCGAAGAAATGCCAAATCGGTCCTCCTCCTATGCGACGATCGAGTGATGACCAATGACCCAGCCTTGGCTCCCTAGGATCTAGGGGACCTAAGCTCATCCTTGGGTGCATAACAGGTACCCTCTCAAGGAAGAATGAGACTATGATAGTACTGTTGGAGAGGTAAATCCCCTCTACGGATAGAGGCGATCCCTACTAGCCCAGCATGGGTATAGCAACAATCAAACACGCTGCTACGCAAGTTCCTAGTTGTACATTAAAAGTGAAATAAGAAGACCAACCTAGAATCCCACGCTATAGTTGAAGCAGAGTTGGTATTCCCGCTCCTTCGTTCCGGCAGGTCACAATCCTTGCGATCCTTGCAAACGGACACCTGCACATGCAAAGGAAGAAACAGATACCAGCATAATATTCACCAAAGCACAACTATATTTCAGTCAGAAAGGAAATAAATCAACATTACCACAATCAACAATGAGATTGGAACTATAACAACAGTCGTTTATTATTAATCAAAGATCAGAGAAAGATACAACCATTGTTCTGACGCTGCGTCCTTCTCGAGAGGGTCCAACCAGCTGATCTCATAAGCATTCACCCAAGAAATAGATCTCCCAAGTCAAGCAACTCTCTCTCACACAAAACTATAAGACTTCATGACCTTTCTCTAGCTCTCTAGCAATCCACACTTTAGCACACCATACTATCTGCTAGCAGCAGCACACAAACACACTATGAATTCCTTGATGTCAAAGCTATTTCCAAAAACTAAGAACTAGCTGCTGATAGTAATGGTGAAGGAATATATAGGAGAAGGAGTCTCCATGGAGGGTGGAAGGATAAGCTCATCTCCAAGAAAAGTGGCCCATAAGACGAACAGACTTGCCATAGAAGGGAGGGCAATACTCACAAGGCCAACAACCAGGTCTGGAGTCATCTGGAAGGTTGGTTGTTAAAACAAATTCGCCCAAACAGGATCAGCGCGGATAATAAAGTAACTGACGCGCTGACGTCGCACCTCAATGACTAGGAAAGTCATGTCAGCGCGACCCAATACAAACGAAAGGCGCGCTGGCTCATAAAATTCGACCAGCGCGGGAAAGTGATGTGCTTCCGCACTGGCAGCGCACGGGATATGCTATGAGCCGCCAGTCAGCGCGGATATTTTAATAACAGAAGCGCTGATGCAGTAAACTTTGGCAAAGTGGGTTTTTTGGCCAATTCAGAGAGCATAAGTTGGATATTATGACACAGTAGGGATACTGACTGGATGACAGTGACATTTTGCTGTGTAACAGATGCCCCCTAAAGCATGAAGCCCGAGAGAGTGGGAGGGGTGAAATGCTTTACAAGACTTGCCGAACTGGAACACCACCAGGAAGGACCTGCACGTATATACAACTGATAGCATGATTACATGTAGTCTAGGCATGGGCGCAGCCATCCAAAAGACATATGACGAAAGGTCTGTGGTATGGACGCAGCCACCCAGCTGAAGAGACCATGATGATAACAACGTATGGTCGCAGCCATCCTAAAGAACTCAGGTATGGTCGCAGCCATCCATCAACGAGTCATGTAATATCAATCCACAAAAATCGCAGCCTGGCTCACAACAGACTAGAACCAGGGTCTTGCGCTCCATCCCAATCCGAACAAAGTACAAGTTCAAGCATGTGAATACATGAGTTGAAGTCGAACATGCATGAACATCGTCTGATTACCAGTCAATGATGAAAACTGTTAACAGACGCGAGAGGGGCCACCAATAATGACAATGGTCCTCAAGGTACTATAGGTACAATCCACGGCATGTGAATCAATGAGCTGGTGTCGAACACCCGCGGAATCATTCGATCGGAGGCCAATGATGAAAACCACCCGTCGAACACGAAGAACCTACCATTGAGGCATGCAGGCTCTAAGGCACCTGGAAGGGGTCTCTAAGTCACCATCCTGGATAATGAGCTGAGGTCGACAGGAGGTAACCTTGATCGAAGGTGGGCCATAATGTTTCCCACATCATCGACACGAGACAAAGGAAGATTAATGTGATGAATCAGAAGTATGTGAGGCGTCAAGGGTAGGTTGTAACTCTGCAGAGGTCAACTTCTCTTGAACATATCGGCGGCACAATGGCGGACTTTGGCAGTATTTGACATCAAATGTGTGGAGGTCATGGTGACAAGGCAAATGAGCATATGAGAGGTCAAATAGGATAGCCCAAAACCCACGGAGGCTAGTGAAAGACAAGATGAGATGGTCCCACCCAGACACGAAGCAGAGGAGTGCCATGTTCAAGAGCGACATACTGCCGATACGACTATGATTACAGTTCCATTTTCCCCACCATTTCTGGCAGGTACCCCGATTTTTTTTGGATGACAAGCTTGATGGGGATAGCATATGCTTGGAAAAGTGTCATTTCGACAATACCCGATGTCATTAAATTTTAACGAGTCTGACGACGAAAGAACTCGGCGTCTTTTCCTGTTTAGAGAGTCTGAAAAGACAGCAGAAAAGGAAACTCCAGGGGGGTCCTTTTTCGTAAAGTTGTGTCTCTCGGGCCCGAAAAAGTATAAAACAATACCCGAAAGAACTGCCCGACCAAAATGATCGAGGAGTACTTTTCGTAAAGAGTGACTTCGACCCGAAAAAGTAAAAAAGCGGTCGGAAGCACGTCATTTTAGAGCCGATAACGAGCGCGAAATGACAAACACCCGGCAATCTTTTTAAGTTAAACGGTCGGAAAAAGAGCGTTAAAACGACCGCCTCTCATTCCTTTTAACGAGCTGAAAGGAAGCTCGGCCATCTTTTCTTGTTTCATGTCGGAAAAGAGCTCAAAGACGACATTTTTTGGGACCAAGTGTTTTTCGGACCATTATGACTTCACCGTTGTTTAGAACCTGCACAGTAAAAATACCCGCATAAATCCATTCGATATGATGAAGACCATAATAAAACATGCATCAAGGCATGATACATTGACAAAAATGCTAAATCCATGGTAAAATTGCGACAAAAACCCACATTTGTAAAATCTATAGTGAAATAAGCCATTTTTACTATAAATAGAAGGGTAAATAGTCATTTTTACCATAGTTACCATTTTGAGCCTTTGAGAACGTTGTGAAGCTGCGAAGTTGACGGAGTCGATTCTTCCTCGTGCGGACACCATTCGGAGAATGGCTTGCTCCAGGTAGGTTCCTCTTGCCATGCGCTCTCATTTGAGTCCTTTTTTAGGCATTTTAACGGTGGGAAATGGCCGTTTTGGCAATTTTTTGGAGCGTTGGTGCGCTCTCGGTCAGCGCGGATTTCCCGCGCGGGACCGCGCTGATCGAATTAAAATCGAACGTACCACCTTCCCGGTCAGCGCGGAAAACCTGTGTTATTCCGCGCTGACCTGGAGAAAATACAAAGAGCTGCCATTGCCAGCGCGGCTGTTTTAAAAACAGCCGCGCTGGCGCAACAAAATTTTGTTTTTTAAGTTTTGAACGTGAAAACTTTTATAGCCAGCACTCTAATATTTTTTAATGCTTATGCAGGACTCAATGGCTTTCCAGTGGCAAGAGAGGGCTCATGATACTGAGGATATAGCCGCTTATGCTCGTGCGGATTGCCGAGATGCCATGCGGATTCCTAAAATTTTTCCTGACTCCACGCTTGAGAGCTCATCATGACTTACTTGAGTTCCTGATCAGGTCATGGAACCCAATAGATAGAAAATTTACCATCCGCGGTAAAGACATTGAGTTCGACCACATGGACATATATTTCTTGACCGGATTGTCACGCCGGGGCGCGAGGCCTATCCTGGAGGGGCAACGGCCCAGCGGCGAGACCCTCGACCAGCTCATGGCTCGAGTATGTCCAGAGGTAGAAAAATCGCGGAGTGGGAAGGTGTCAATTCCCACGGTGACGGATATAGTCCTTCGCACCATCCTTTTTATGGTGACCCGGGTAGCGGGAAGCTTGGCCAACCATGAGGCCTCGAAGACCCACCTGCTGCTGGCTCTTGAGTGTTTACAGCCTACCGTGTTTGACTGGGCCACTGCGGTGACCAACAACATGAAGAGGCAACTTAGCAACTGTCGTCGCGGAGAGACGAAATAGTTCGGCTATGGGTCGCTCTTACTCCCACTCATTCTAGAGCGGGTGCCAGTCATGCGGCTGCAGACTATGGGTAGATCCACCTAGAGGTCCCCGAGAGACGAGGTCCACCCGATGGGCTCGCATCATGCCACGCGGAGGTGGTGGCCGGCCAGCTGCTTGGGGAGTGATCTTCCGAGAGTGGTTGGAGCAGCAAATCATTTTCGTTGAGGACTGGCCATACGCGGGTATGGACTTCCGCAACGATCCTGACATGCCACTGCCCGCGGGGGAGCATTGGGATGATGCAGGTATGACACTTGACCTTTTTAATGTTTTAATGTTTTTTGATTTTTTATGTATATGTCTTAATAAATATTACGGTGTGCAGATGTGGGACTTGTTAGACTCATCGGCCTAGCCCCAGAGGCACGGCGAGAGGGGCAAGGAGCTGGAGCCCTGGCATTAGTTCCTCCAGGAGTTGACACATCAGCGACTGTAGTTCGCAACCTCGAGGGTTTGCTGGAGGAAGTGCCGGACTACCAGGGGGTCGAGGAGGTCGACTTAGCCCATCAGATTCATACAGTGGGTGTGGAACCCAGGATGCACCGCCTCTTAAGGCGGGTGGCACGGGCAGTTGCATGCTATAGAGAGCATAACCCTGCTCAGTAGTTATCTAGGTTTTATTTCCACTGCTGTATCGAAAGACATATGACACCGACTGTATTTTTTGACATATACACTTATTTTTGAGCGCTTTCGAGCGCCACACGATATATATATACATACTGATTTTTGATGGATCTTGTTACATGTGATGATGTTTTTATATGTTATGCAAATGTCTGATACAAATGTGATCTAATGTATGAGTTGCACAACACGTGATCCATGGATTTTTTATATTTTTTGCAAGCTTAAAAGCACACACTCATGCAAACTATGCTTGGAAAATTTATTTACACATGCTTATGGTCTTATTATGCTGTCTATATCTTCTTGTATGATGTTTATCTATTACGCAGATGCCTATCTAACACACGATTTGCCAATGCATCAGTGAACGTATTTAATCGTCTAGGAATGTGTTGATAAGTAATGTAATCAAAATTCCGTTCCAACAATCTTACACGCAGATACAACCTTAATATGCGTTGGTCTCTGACGGAATATCGCCCATTGAGTTGATGGACGACTAGCTGAGAGTCCAGGTTCACCACCAATTGCCGGATGCCGAGATCAACTGCTTCGGCTAGTAATTCAATTCCAGCGCTGTATTCGGCAACGTTGTTAGTGGTACGACCTAGGCAGACACCTTGAAGGTCTATCAGTTCTCCATGAGGATCGTAGATCACCCACGCCGCAGAAGATAGATTGCACGTGCTACGGCAGGCGCCATCAGCGAAACCAACATAAGGTGCACTACACATCTGCACAAAAACAGAAAACATAATAAGAGGCAAACACGCCTTCACACCAAAGCAAAATGAAATCATGCACACACAACACACTTGTAAAAACACGCGTATGTACAAACTAAGTGCACGAAATCATGCATAATATTTTTTGAGATAGAGCCCGTTGCGGGGCTTGTCGAGAGGGTTTCCTTCGTAATCAATCAACTCATATGCGCCTTTCTGCAAAACTCGTTTCACAATATAGGGGCCTAGCCACATGGATTCGAGTTTTCCTGCCCCCAGCTTATCTTTAGCTTGATCGTAGAGCAGTACTAGATCACCCTCAACAAAGGAACGGGGTTGAATGGTATTATCAAAATGAGCCTTAACCCTTTTCTTTTGTGCTTCAATAGCTAGAGAAGCTAAGCGACGGGTCTCGTCTAGCCGTTCTAGATAGAGAAGTCGTTCCTCCACCGGAGTGGTGTTGGGGAGCAACTTGACAGCTAACTTCAACGAAGGAATCTCACACTCAACAGGAAGGGTGGCCTCCAGTCCATAAACAAGCTGAAAAGGAGTGAAACCGGTGGCATCCTTCACAGAGGTCCGGTAAGCCCACAAGGCAGGGAACAACATCAGATGCCAGTTAGACTTGTGCGTATTCACGGTACGTTGGAGCATTGTGATCAAAACTTTGTTCACCACTTCAACTTGGCCGTTGGATTGAGGATAATACGGCGTCGAGCTATCTTGACGCAAGCCTAGATGGGTCGTTAGTTCTGTCATCATGTGATTACGGAAATGCTTTCCGTGATCCATGACGATAGCCTGAGGGACTCCGAACCGAGTAATGACATGATTAAAAAAAAACTGCGCTGCTGTGTAACCGTCTTCGTTCAGTGTAGGCATCGCTTCGGCCCATTTGGTGAAATAATCCACAGCAACGATGATAAACCCATGCCCTCGGCCGAACGAGGGTTACAGGACGTATAATCGATGCCCCATTTAGCAAATGGACCTACGGTAACAACAGGGTGCAGTGGTGCAGGAGGTTCACGCATTTTCCGATGGTAAACCTGGCACTCATGACATGCACGAATGGCAAGGATGCAATCCTTGAAAATAGAAGGCCAGAAATAACCAGCGCAGAGAATTTTCTGGGCAGTAGCATAGCCGGACATATGACCGCCACAAGCATCGGAGTGACAGTCATTCAACACCCACTCAGCCTCCTCGTGAGTTAAACATCGGCGGAGAACAGAGTCAATGCCGATGCGGTACAGGGTATCACCAATAATACGATAGGGTTGAGATTGGTGACGAATCCTTCGACGAGCGTCTTTCGATACATTGGGACGAAAGGAGGACGTCTGCAAATATACGATGATGTCCCCGTACCAAGGGTCGAGGGTGCTGATGAGAAACAAGGTTTCATCCGGGATATGCTCTTCCAGACGGGATGGTGTAGAATGAGATGGCAAGGAGCAGAGTAACTCGACAAAGACCAGAGACTTCTTTGACTTGGCAGCAGTAAATTCCAAGTCAAACTCTTGGAGGATCACAATCCACTTCGAGTATTTGCCCCCCAGTAACTGACGTGACAAAATGTAGGTCATTGGGTTGCAGTCGGAAATCACGGTCGTAGTACGCAATAGGATATAGTGCCGGAATCGTTGGACGGCGCAAACAGCTGCCAATGCCAACTTCTCGACATGCGCGTAGCGAGTTTCTGTATCCAAAAGATTGCGACTAAGATAATAGATTACGTGCTCATTGCCAGCATCGTCATCCTGCACTAGAACCATGCCGATGGTGGTATCGGCAGCAGCTAAATAAAGAATATAATCACGGTGATAGTTCGGAGGTCTTAAGAGTGGAGCCGAGACAAGGAGGTCCTTGAGTCGCTCGAAAGACTCCTGAGCGATAGCATCCCATCGAAAGGGTGTGTCTCGCTTTAATAACCGTGTGAAGCCTTTAGCCACCTTGGCATAATTCGGGATGAATCGTCTAAGAAAATTCGCTTTTCCCTGCAAGCTCTACAATTGTTGCAAAGAGACAGGGGGAGGAAGATTCAAGATGGCCTCGACTTTGAGGGGATCCTGACGGATGCCTTCTCGGGAGATGATAAACCCGAGTAGTCGGCCAGACTCCACGCAGAAGACACACTTGTGAGGATTAAGCCTAATTCGATAGTGTCGACAGCGGAGGAAAATTTCGCGAAGATGAGAGGGATGGTCTTGACGCTTAGCTGAATGAGCCGGAAGGTCATCCAGGTAAGGCTGTACGATGTGACGGATATCATGAAAAGCATACGACATCGCACGCTGGAAAGTGGCCCCGGCATTCTTAAGACCGAAAGGGAGCTTCTTATAAGCGAAGGTACCCCAAGGACAAATGAAAGCCGTCTTATGCTGGTCCACGGGTGCTATGTTGATCTGGTTATAGCCAGAGAAGCCGTCCATGAACGAGTAAATTTCGCTTCCTGCACAATCATCAATAAGCTGATCGATGAAGGGCGTAGGGAAGTTATCCTTTGGACAAGCACGATTGATATCGCGGTAGTCAACACAGACCCGGATAGTGCCCTGCTTTTTATTCACAGGGACTATATTGGACACCCAATCCGTAAGGGGAATGGGGTAAATGAAACCAGCATTAAGGAGCTTTTCGACTTCGGCCTTGATGGCTGCAGCCTTTCGGGGGTGCACAGGGCGTAAGCGCTGGCGAACAGGCTTAGCACCTGGATATGTAGGTATTTCGTGCACCACTATACTGGGATCGATGCCAGGCATTTCCTCGTAAGACCATGCGAAAACATCACGAAACTCGCGAAATAAAGCAGTATAGAGTTGAACTTCCTCTGGAGTGCAAGTGACTCCGATATGGATATGCTCGACGATCCCTGGTTTGACAGAGATGTCGATAGGTTGGGTTTGCGTGATATTGCCCAAATTGCCCTCAGAAGACACTTGATATAGCTGAATAGGTGTTTGGAGGGGCGGAGATGGGACGGATGAAGCAAACCGCTCGAGACATGCGATCATTTCCGGATGGGGAGGGAGAAACGAAGAGCGATGGTGGTAATCTGACCAAGGCGGCTCTTCTAGAGACATTGTCTCTATGATGGCCTCATCGGACGGGAATATCTCCTTCAAAGGGTCCGAAGTAGGCTCGTCTCCTAGCCAAGGGAAATGATCATATGAATCGGGAACACTACTCGTGAGAGCAGGTTCATCAGGGGGAGCCGATGCAGCGACAATCTCGATGTAGTTGAGCTCGGCAGGACTCAACGGCATCATATCACCCCAAGAGTCTTCCTGATTCGTAGGAGGAAGAACCCACGGATCAGAACGTACAGAGATCATGTTGATAGGGGCGAGATTCGGAGGTGGGAGGGGAAAGACTCCCATCAAAGTGGGATCTTTGAAAAGTCCGGCACCCACACTCTCAAGAGATTTAGAAGTATGCTCCACGAATGGCACATTTCCTTCAGAAGAAGAGGCGAAAAAAGAGAGCTGGTCCACTGTGACAATCTTCCCCTGGTGAGGGAAACGAATGACACGGAATAAAGAGGAAGCCACGGCCTGCATGGCATATGTCCAGCTCCGTCCGAGGAGGAGGTTGTAAGTGAGATTAGCGTCAACAACTTCAACCTCTACCTCTACGGTTTTGCCTTCTAAAGAAATGGGCAAGCGTTGGAGGATACCAAATGGACGAGATTCTCTTCCATCGAAGGCCTCTAAGGTCGTAGAAGACTGACTCAAAGCAGGAGAACCAAGAGCTTTCCAGCAAGCAACAGACATGATGCAGGTTGAGGCACCTTCATCAATAACCGTACGATGAATCGTTTTGCTATTGATGATTACCTGTATAAGGAAAGCAACTTGGTGAGGCAATCTCTGCGTAAAACCCTCGAGATCAAAAGAAATCAATTCTGAATCTGCCGGGTCGATGCCACCAATAGCTGATAGCAGGGACTTCCTCTGGGAGGGGCAGCTCTGGAGGACTTCTAACGCGGACATAGCAGACGGAGCCTGAGCTAAGTCCTCGACAATGCTATAGTGCTGGGCGGCACGAGCATTGGGGTTATAAGATGACTTCCTGAGTACACCTTTCGGAGGGGGTCGGGGGATCGTCTCAGCACTGGGCCTTTCGATATGGAGAGGACCAGAACTGGATGGAGGAGCGCTGGAGGGAACCTCCGGCTCTTTCCCGGCATTAGATGGATAGTCCTTTGCTCGAGTGGAAACATAGACGGGAATGGATCCAGCCATGAACACTTGAGAACCGAACGAGGAAGATGATTGAGACGGATCGGCCACCATTTGAGTCTGCTGGGAAGGGAAAGGCTCTTTAAGCACGGCAGGAGTCCCAGGAGCGCCTTTTAATAATCGACTAACTTCGGACCGCCTAGGGCAGTCCTTAGTGTAGTGATCCTCATCGCAGATGAGACAAGGATACTTAGGTTTGCGCTTGGCTCCTTCGTCGGAGGGAGCCTTAGGGGCATCCTGCTTGGGCTGTCCAGATTTCTCTTTAGCTTTCCCTTTCTTTTTCCCTTTTGAGGATTTATCCGCCGCGGTGGACTGAACGGCGTTTACCTCGGAGGTACTTCCAGACTTAGATTGGCTCTGAGAAGCATTTTCATTAGAAGCGTTCTGCTTTTGTTTCCCAGAGTTCGCGGCAGATTTCTTTGGTGACGAGTTCACAGAACCAATGACTCCATCAACAGATGGTTTTGGTGAAGCTTTGGTTTGTCCAGGCCTCGGGGCATCTGGCAAATACTCATATAGAGTACCTGACTGAGAGTACACTAAGTCTAGGTACTGAGCTCGCGCGATCGCTTGCTCTTCAGTTACACAAGCTCCCATGGCGATATCTTTTGCAATTTTAGGGGCAAAGGAGGTTGTGAACCAATCGGTCAGGAGTTGATCAGGAATCCAAAATTTGATCAAGCGACGACGCCTTCTCCATTCATGTATATGATCAGATATGTGCTTCGCCGTGTCCTGTTTTAGAGACGCGAGGAGATTCGTCCCTGTCTCGTACCGAATAGGTAACTGAAAATGAGTTAAGAAAGCCATAGCCAGCGAGTTGAAATCTTGAAACATGCCGCGATTCAGCTCAATATACCATTTAGCAGCTGAACCAGTGAGAGTCCTCTGAAAGAGGCGAAGTCGGATAGAGTCATCAAGCCATGAATTCGATGAGCACCAAAGGTGATAAGTCATGACATGGGCCTGAGGATCTTCACCAGCTTTGCCGTCAAACTTTGGACAATCACCGGGTATTTTAGTTGGAACTTGTGGCCAATATGGATTATGCAAAATGGGATCATTTGTTAACTTGGACACATCTGGAAGTTCCAACGTTGCTAAGAATGGCAACTGCGGGTTAAAGGACATTTGTGGCTGAGGGTTCGAGGCAGTATTAGGGTTCCAACCAGATGGTGGTTGTCCCCATGAACTTTGTCCAGATGGACCGGGCCCAAAAGGACCTGGTGCATAGGGAGCTTGCCCATAAGGATTCTGTCCATACGAATTTTGACCATATGCGGACAGTTGTCCCTGATTCTGCCCCCCAGCTCCCCATGTATTAGCAACTTGACCTGCAGGTGGAGCATACTGATAATTCTGGTAAGGAGTAGCCTGCGGTTGTTGATAATTTTGATACGGGGCAAATTGAGTTTGCCCCTGGGGTTGCTGGTAGCCATACGGTTGCTGGGTTCCATACTGTTGCTGGGTTCCATACTGAGCCTGATAAGGAGGCTGCGCTTGATAGGAAGGTTGGGGCTGAGGCCCGCCTTGCATTTGATAACCCGGTTGAGTTTGGGGCCCAGCATATTGTCCTTGAACCGGTTGAGCTGAGACGATCTGGCCGGAAGGTTGGCCTGGTTGAACTTGGGATGGACCTGCCTGCCCAGAAGGACGTACTTGCTGGGTGCCAGGTTGCCCATGAACAACCAAGGGTTGTCCTTGCGGAACAGATGGTCGAACAGGCTGGGCAGCTGGTTGACCTTGCGGCTGGCCAGTTTGCCCAGATGGATTACTAGGGCGGACAATGGGTTGGCCTTGCTGTATAGCAGGTTGGCCCATTTGCCCGGAAGAATGTACTGGCTGGGCAGTGGGTTGGCCCTGCTGAACGGAGGGTTGCCCGCCCTGCCCAGGAGGATTCATGGACTGGGCAGTAGGTTGGCCCTGTTGAACATAGGGTTGTCCTGCGTGCCCAGATGGATGACCAGACTGAGCAGTGGGTTGGCCTTGCTGAACGTAAGGCTGCCCCCCCTGCCCAGAAGGATAACTAGGTTGAGCAATGGGTTGGCCTTGCTGAACGTAAGGCTGCCCCCCTTGCCCAGAAGGATACCCCTGCTGGAGAGCTGGTTGACCTTGTTGGATGTAAGGCTGCCCTGGCTGACCAGACGGATAACCTTGCTGGGTACCAGGTTGCCCTGGGTAACCAGAAGGTTGACTCTGATATGAGAAGGATGGACCTCCCATGGCCGAAGGTTGTCCTGGGTAGGGTTGTCCTTGTGGGCCCCCAGATTGTCCTGGGTAAGGCTGGCCATAAAGTGGTTGCCCTTGGGGGGCTTGCACATAAGGTGGCTGGCCTAGATTGGGTGGTCCTTGGGGCTGTCCAGGAATTGGCCGGCGCCCACGGAAAGTATGAGTAACGGGATCATAAGAAACGTCCAATGGTGCTGAGTTTTCCTCGAAAGGTCGACGGGGCAAAGATTGAACGTGCTCGAGATACTGACCGTTAGCATCATAATAAAAGAGTGGACCTTGATAATTCGGGTCCATAATGGGTTGTCCATGGGCATCAAACGGCCCAGTTCCTGGGATAGCTCCAGAAGAGGGTTGAGCACTCTGTGCAGGATCGACAACTCCTGATGAAAGTGCCGGCTGGCCACTACTTACTTGACTGTGAGAGGGACCAGCACCAGGGTTTGTAGATGAAGACGCTGAGACGGCACTGACGACCGGAGTCGAATATGCTACACAAACCGTTGGTTGTGTGGGAACTGAGGTAACAGGAGTAGAATGGGGTTGCGACACAAAAGGCTCCATGGTAGCAATGAGACTAGGATCCCACATAGTCGTAATAGGTATCCGAGCAGCTATTCTGTCCCTTACCGACGAATATCGCGGGGGGAGTGGAGAAGTAGCTGGGATGGGAGTTTCAATGTCCGTAACCACGGGTGCCTCACTGGCATGGGGAGAGTTCTCCCCCACATTAGACATCGGAGATGACATACCGGGAGGGGTAAGAAAATCGTCCTCGTCGCCTTCCCAAGTCGGGTTCCAATCTTCTACGTAATCTGGGTCGCCTGGGGCACGTACGTTGATAGGCTGGATACTCGGGATGATAGGAAGAGTATCGCTTACAACTGGTACCTCGGGAGCGACAGAAGATGGAGAACCTTGATCACTTGGACCGGGGGTGGACGGGTCAGCCAGGATGACAAACCCCACACAAAACCTAAAGGAAACTAACGATAAAAACCCTACTCAACTAGCGCAGACAAGATCTAACCAGGAAATGTTATCGTGGCCGAATAAATTTTTAAGACATTGGAATTAAACTTGACCTTTTCATGTTTCAGGAGTCGAGAAAAGGACGAAAATATGACTCCAGTCTCCTTCGAATGTTTAATGAGCACGAAGTGACAAGATGCTCACAGGCACCTTTTCGTTTAGGGAGTCCGAAAAGGATCAAAAGTGACTGCCCTGGAATTCTAGGTAGAGGGTGTGCCAAACTTTTCGCAAAACCACAGAATACTTTTTAGGGTACGGGTGGTCAATCTTCGTGAATGCTGTGTTCACTGCATTGCGAATCGTAGGGCGGCCGACACGGCTTCCTATGGATAAAGGCTTTAGTCCTATAGGGGTCTCCCAATATATACGCGACGGTACGTGGGAGCACAGTCCGTATTGGCACTTATCGTTTCACCGTGGAGGAATCACCCAACCACTCAACGGTAAGGTACCAGGTTTAACGACGCCGGAACACGTCTCTAGCCTAGACCTCTAGATATTTGCGTTAAGTTCCAATGCGTTTTTAGATTTATTCAGTTTATTTTATGGTTGATCTTGAATTAAGTTTCGATTTCAGGTCCTATCGTATGTTCTCTCACAATTACCTAGATGCAAACTATATGCCAAAGAATACCATTTCGTTCGATGAATTCTAGCTATGAGAGAGTAAAGAATTTTTCAATCAAACAAAACGATCACAAGCAAGCAAACAAGCTAATGCAACTAAGAGCAAGGAAAGGAAACTTTTCTTTTGAAAATGCGAATCAATGAAGTGTTCTTTTCCTTTTCAATTATCAAAAGCAAAGCTACTAGTTTGTTGTTTTTGTTTTTTCAATGGCACAAAGCATCTAAAACTAATTTGGTGGAACCAGAACACCAAGCAAAACACTTAATGAAATCACACAAAGTTCCCAAAACAACCAAAAGAGATTTCCAAATCAACAGGAAAACAAGCTCCGCACGAGCTATGTGATCTAAGCTCGGCAATGACAAACAGGAATTCAAGCAAGGAGGAAGCAAAACTGCTTGGAAACACAACCAAAAGCACTTCAACAATCGCTGAACAAGCGTACAAAGCAAATCTAGAGTTGGCTGGTCAAACAAGAAAACAAGATCCCTACGGAAGGCTTGACACACACACGGCCACTAGATGACCTAGGGCTAGAGTGCGGAATCAAAAGAGATGTGCAAACACCCGGAGGATGAGAGTTACAACCAGTCAATTAGAGATTCAAAACGACCCAGCAAAGGTAAAAGTCATGGCCCAAACACAAACCAAGCAGCGAGGACAAAGAGAAAGGTATTTGCAAAAACGAAAAATGAGCGAAAACGATACCCTGCGGAACAAGACTTCGTAAGCGAGCATTTCAGAGTTCAGATAATGAAAAACAAGTCATAGACTCAGTGGAAAGAAGAGGGGAAAGTCAAAGCAACAAGTTCAGGAGGCTAATTTGGACAAAAATGAATTTTACAGGATCAGCGCGGGTTGCCTTCAGCAACTCGGCGATGACAGGAAAAGGCCTTCAGCAACTTTGTGACGTCAGCGCGGAAGCACACGGGATAAGCGCGCTGTCTCAAAAACGAGGTCAGCGCGACTGTTTGACGTACAAGCGCGACGACAGGAAAGACAAAGAAGCCAGGAAGCGACGTCAGCGCGTCTGTTTTGAATTAATCTGTGTTGAGGATAAAAAACAAGTAAAATCAAAGCGAAAGCTCCCAAACCAGAGGCAGAACCTCTTTAGGCAATTAAAGCACTTCCCAGATGTACCCAGGAAGTCTGAAACAGAGAAAACAATCCCCAAATCTCGACAAGAGAGAGGCAATCAAATTCAAAATCAAGGATGAACAACAAGAGACATAGACAAGGACTCCCCAGCGGAGTCGCCAAATTGTTGGAGAGGTAAATCCCCTCTACGGATAGAGGTGATCCCTACTAGCCCAGCATGGGTCTAGCAACAATCAAACACGCTGCTACGCAAGTTCCTAGTTGTACATTAAAAGTGAAATAAGAAGACCAACCTGGAATCCCATGCTATAGTTGAAGCAGAGTTGGTATTCCCGCTCCTTCGCTCCGGCAGGTCACAATCCTTGCGATCCTTGCAAACGGACACCTGCACATGCAAAGGAAGAAACAGATACTAGCATAATATTCACCAAAGCACAACTATATTTCAGTCAGAAAGGAAATAAATCAACATTACCACAATCAACAATGAGATTGGAACTATAACAACAGTCGTTTATTATTAATCAAAGATCAGAGAAAGATACAACCATTGTTCTGACGCTGCGTCCTTCTCGAGAGGGTCCAGCCAGCTGATCTCATAAGCATTCACCCAAGAAATAGATCTCCCAAGTCAAGCAACTCTCTCTCACACAAAACTCTAAGACTTCATGACCTTTCTCTAGCTCTCTAGCAATCCACACTTTAGCACACCATACTATCTACTAGCAGCAGCACACAAACACACTATGAATTCCTTGATGTCAAAGCTATTTCCAAAAACTAAGAACTAGCTGCTGATAGTAATGGTGAAGGAATATATAGGAGAAGGAGTCTCCATGGAGGGTGGAAGGATAAGCTCATCTCCAAGAAAAGTGGCCCATAAGATGAACAGACTTGCCATAGAAGGGAGGGCGATACTCACAAGGCCAACAACCAGGTCTGGAGTCATCTGGAAGGTTGGTTGTTAAAACAAATTCGCCCAAACAGGATCAGCGCGGATAATAAAGTAACTGACGCGCTGACGTCGCACCTCAATGACTAGGAAAGTCATGTCAGCGCGACCCAATACAAACGAAAGGCGCGCTGGCTCATAAAATTCGACTAGCGCGGGAAAGTGATGTGCTTCCGCGCTGGCAGCGCACGGGATATGCTATGAGCCGCTAGTCAGCGCGGATATTTTAATAACAGACGCACTTATGCAGTAAACTTTGGCAAAGTGGGTTTTTTGGCCAATTCAGAGAGCATAAGTTGGATATTATGACACAGTAGGGATACTGATTGGATGACAGTGACATTTTGCTGTGTAACAAGTACCATACCCAAAACTGTGTTGGGTACAAGTTTTGCATGCTGTTAATTTTGCCTTCAATTGGTGAAGCATTGCTTCACACTAGTTGAACAACTATGGTTGGACATAGTCAACTACAAGCAACAGTTGGGCCTTTGTCGCTACGTGGGGACTCTTTGACCCCGCCAACCACATAATCAACCATAAAATTTCCCTCATAGACCTGGGCCTTATCCTCTCTGTGGGGACTCTGTTGCTAACTTGTCCACTCTCAGGGATGCAGTAGGATTGCACCAGCTCTAAAGTAGATTGTGGATCTGGCCTACCACCGGTGAGGTTCACCTGTGCCCCACGACATGACAAAATAGTCAAAAAATATATGTCATCACGGTCAATAACCAGCTCCTGATCTCCAATCTTGAACACTTGCTCGTGTTCATCCCAGTGCTAGATAATCCATCTCAATAAATATTCCTACCCTTTCATCAACTCTAGCTTTGCATACTTCAGTAAACCGCAGCAGTGCAATGCAAGTATGCATGCTGGATCGTTTCGCATCAACAATTCCTGGCTATCATGGGCCTGGTCTCTCCATAAGTTCCTAGAAGTGTATTTTGATGACTGGACTATGTTTGGACTGGTAAAATGCCATGTCACAAGTTTGCGCCTGATGCTAGATACCTATCAAAGATACCAGATCGTGCTCAATCTGAAGAAGTGCTTGTTTTGTGTTTATTTTGGGACCCTATTGGGTCATGTGGTTTGTAGACAACGACTGATGGTAGATCTTGCGAAGATAGTAGTGATACTTAACTTAGAAGCGCTGAGGAGTGTGAAATAGCTACGTGCTACCCTAGGACATATAGGATATTACAAAAATTTCGTCAAAGGCTATGCCTAGATCACCACACCTATGGAGAATTTGTTGAAGAAGGATGTCAAATTCTAGTGGAACAAGGATTGTAAGAGAAGCTTGGATGTATTGAAAGAAAAGATGGTCACCACGCCAATCCTAGTCTTCCCGGATTGGAAGAATGAGTTTCACGTACATGTCGATGTGTCATGTATAACACTGGGAGCAGTACTGACATAGGCTAGCGGAGGAGACTTGGACCATCCTATAGTGTTCGCAAGCAGAAGGTTATCCAAGGCAGAGAAGAACTATTCCACCACTGAGCGCGAAGGGTTAGCCATGGTATACGTGCTCAAGAAGTTTATACAATACTTGCTAGGAGGCCATTTTAAGATGTACACAAATCATTCTGCATTAAAATACCTAGTCAATAAGCCTGTGTTGGGGGAGAGAATCTACAAATGGTTGTTATTGTTCCAGGAGTATGATTTAAAGTTATTGTGAAACCTGGATGACTGAATGTGGGACCAGACCATCTTTTGCGCATCAAAACAGGGGAAGAGCCCACTAATTTGGAAGAAGGATTGCCTGACGTGTAGCTATTTGCATTGCATGTCGTGGATGGTCATTTTGATCATACACTTCCTAATGACATGAACTACCCTACAAGGATACTTTGTCCAACAGAAGGAGTTAGTGGTGTGTGTGGCATGATTTTTTGTCATTACCAGACATCTGTATAAAATGGGGTCTGATGTGATACTGCGATGGTATGTACCAAAGTTTGAAAGGAGTAGCATCCTCGTGGTCACTCATGGGGGCGCCGCGGGAGGACATTATGCAAGGAGAGCGACCGCGCAAAATATTCTACGTGTAGGGTTGTGGTAGCCAACCCTCCATCAGGACTCAAAAGCGTATTGCAAGGTGTGTGATGTGTTTCAAAGGACTGGCAGGCCATCATGGAGGGATGAGCTGCCTTTGAATCCACAGATGACGTTGCAACCCTTTGAGAAATGGGCAATAGATTTTGCGGGGCCTATTCAGCCCCAAGGAAAGATGAGAGTGAGGTACATTATCACTGCGACGGAGTATTTGACTCGATGGGTGGAGGCACATCCTATGAAGGATTGCATAGGCGCGACTACTGCAAAGTTCCTCTTTGAGTATGTACTGATTTGGGTGTCTAAAGATTTTGATGAGTGATTGCGGTATGCACTTTCTGAATGAGACGATCAATGCGCTGACAGAGGAATTTCAGGTATATCACCAGAAGAGCATGCCTTATCACCCATAGGCTAACGAGATAGTGGAAGCATTCAATAAAGTGCTGGAGAATGCACTGGCCAAGGTTTGCAACACTCAGCGAAGTAATTGGGACCTATGCATACCTGCGGTATTATGGGCCTATCGGACGACATGCAAGAAGTTGACTGGACAAACACCCTTTAGGCTTGTCTGTGGTGTTGAAGTAGTAATGCCCATGGAATACATTGTGCCTAGTCTGTGCATAACAACACTCATGGGTATGACGATCACAGAGCCTTGGAAGAGAGGATCGCGTAGCTGGCTGAGCTTGAGGAAGAGAGATTTCTAGCTGGATTTCACCAACAGGTCCAAAAGCAGTGCGGAAAAGCATGGCATGATCGACACATTCAACTGTGCACCTTTAGGGTAAATGACCTGGTTTTGTTATATGAAAGCAAGTTTGATAAATTTCCAGGAAAATTCAGAATGCACTGGTTAGGGCCCTATGTCATTAAGGAGATTACCGACGGAGGAGCAGTTCAGTTGGTCAAACTGAATGGAGATCCCTTCCTAGGAAAGGTGAATGGCAGTCGCTCGAAGCCATACACTAGTGGTTCGACCATGTGACTATATGAACGTAACACAGTCTTAACGCTCCAGGTAGCTCAAAGGAGGCGCGAGACTATAAACCAGTACCCAGTTGGAGCTGCGCGATTGGAGGATTGTATGAAGCAAGGAAGTGTCATAGGGTTCGCGGCAGCGCGAAGGGAGTTGTGCTACCTAGGGAGAAATCGCGCAGGTCGGTCGGAAAGTAACCATTAAAGTCATTATTCATGATTTGACGGTAGAAATGTGGCCAAATGGAGCGGGCGACCTGCGTTTAAGATGGAATTTATGTGCCAAATCCTTGAAAATCTACTGCCAATCCGGCATTAATGAACAAAATTTGGGGGGAATGGTCAGATTTGAATTCAAAATGCCCTAGAACTTACAAGTGGTTGTCCAGGAAAAAATCGAAGACATCCCGATGGATGATGAGGATGTGGGAGTAGATGTGGAAGAAGTTGAAGCCTAGAGCACTGACCCCATTACTCGGTTGCCTAAGTATGTTCCTCCGTGCAAGGGCAAGGCCAAGGTGCTGAAAGATATAGATGAGAGCAAGGTCCCCTTGCAAACCCCTCTGTTGCCGGGTGAAATTGTTTTTGAAGGACCACACTTGGGGTGGGTTCCTCTGTTAAAACTTGAATACTGGGACTTGGCCGACCATGAGAAGTTCCCACACCTGGCGACCGAGTAGCTGATGCATCGAATTATCGATACAACCGCTGGAATGACCACATTGGAGCCATGAAAGTGGCTCAAAGGAGTAGACAAGGTAGGGTTTCTCAACCTACTATGGGTGTCAGACTATAACTGCACCCCGGTTACCGTATTGGTCATCAAGCAGCTGTTATGCTTGGTGCATTATGGGTGTATGTGGCTGAAGGAGCCAATACCCATCACTAACAGGTTGATCCACAGGATCACGCGGTTGCCTTACACAAGAGAAAATCTAGCCATGATATTTGGAAGAAAAGGTGGTGAGCAGGCCCTCGCGGAGGCCATGAAAGAGAAGTTCAAGTTGGTAAAGAAGCCACGTGGATATGCCATATCTAGCATTTGCAACCCTGTTGTGAAGGTGGCTACGAATATTCTAGCAGGGCAGGCGATGAGGAAGGGTTGCACCGATGAGGTGCCGGTGCCTGTCATCACGCTAGCAGCCCAGTGCGTCGAAGGAGTTCAGTTCAATTAGGCAGACTATCTCCACGGTGAGTTCCTTGCAAATAGTCGCAAAGCACAGGACCTCAACAAGACGTTCCACTATGCGTGGCTCTTGTTTTCAATTGTGTTGGTAGCATGGGAGCTGCCAGAGGACAACCAATTCCCTTCGGTCGCGCCAGACCTACCAGAAGCAGCGAAGTACACTTCGTTGTGGGTGACCAAGGATGCACAATGAATCAAGGACAACAAGATCTTTTGGATCTTGATGGAGATGAACATCCGCATGGCCATCAATCACAAACCATGGTCTTCGCCTATGGTGTATGCCAACCTATAGGGATATGTAGAGTTTAAACCAGATTTTCACCATGTGTCCATCAGGGCATGGAAGGACCCTGTGCAGAAATGGTATGACTTGCCTTACCTGGGAACAAATGAAGCCATTGATGCAGTCCTTGATTAATGGTCGGCAGAGTGGCGCACCACAACAAACTTTGCGATGGGAGGAAGCAAGTCTGTCACGCAGAGAAAGGAGGAGGCCAAGCTTAAGATGACACAGCTGACTGAAAAGAGGAAAAAGGAGGTTTCTGACAAGGCCCGGGCGGAGCGCGATGCCACTCAATAGACGACTAAGAAATAGGTGGAACAGAGTGGGGCACTAACAAAGGTGCAAGGTCACCTTCACCTAAGACAAAGGAGGAGACAAAATAACATGGTGCAGACCTACAGGCGACGTCTGCTCGCATCAAGCATCCAAGGGAGCAAGAGAAGGGAGGGTCCACGGAGAAATCAAAGGCTACTATGACATCACTGGACCTAATCACCCTCATAGAGGGTGATTTGCATGACATCGGTGACACAGTGCAGGATGTCACCACGGAGGCCCTACAACAGTTTGAGTAGCAACAAAAAATAATCTTCGAGGCTATTTAGACAAGTTTGTAGGAGCTGCAGACCCACGCGTCATAGGCGAGAATGGTGTCTACCAGCCTTGCTATCGACACTTCAGAAGCTATCAAGATGCTGCGCGCTAAGGCCTCCAGTGCAATAGTGCTACCTGATGGAGAACTGACCACGGAGAATGAAGCTGACAGGCCCACTGTCAGTGCCCTAAAGGGAGTAGGATTGAATTTGGCAACACTCCGTGGTGAAGCGCCCCACCTCTTGCAAGATGGAGAGATTGTAGAGCTGAGGGCCCATGAGCACCGCGCCCTCCAAGTGATTAGAGAGAAATGGATTAACAATGAGCAGATGGCACTACAACGAGACTCTGCCATCATCGATGTGACCGAGGCAAGCAACCAGAACAAGTGTATAATGCAGGTCGTCAAGGAGGCATGCCGAATGGTCCCAGAATTTGCCATTCCTAAGGAGGAACCAGTTGAGGTGCGCTTCCGCAAGCTAGCTATGGGGGTGCGCGACGCTTGTACATAAATGGCAAGGGTTCAGTTGGAGTCGAACCTGTAGATCACAAAGTTATAGGTGAAGGCCTAGCCTTCAACTCTACCAGAAGTAGAGGAGAAGCGGGCGACCACTGTCACAGAAGCAGTAGCAGCGGTTGATAGTACAATAGTAGACTGCACGCAACCTTTTGAGCAGTCATTCGAGGTCCTCATGAGATTACAGGAGGACCCCAATGTACAGTGACTAGAGACAGAAGCGCGTGAGCTACAACAGTGCTATGATGAGGTCAAAGGCATAGCGTGAACTATCATGCTCACATACAGACTAGCGAAGCTACAGGAGGCCAAGCAGCTGAAGGAATAGGTGGATGCAGCGCTGCACAAGGAGGCAATGTTGAAGGCACCACTAAAGCCTAGCTGGATGAGGATTACATGGTGATAGCCTCCATTGAAGGAAATCTTGTGACTCTGCAAGAAACTCAACAAAAGCTTTAGGCTGATAGTTTAGGAGCAGTGACCGAGCAAATGGTTCAAGACGCAAAGCAGGTAGCTACTTAGTGGATTGCCGAGGTTGTAGTCATACGGGTCGAGCTAGGAGGTCTTCACACTAAGATCTCCGTGCCTACCGAGTGACGCAAGGGCGAGTCACGATGTTTGTGTTGAGGGCCTGTTGGGAACAGGATCCCCCAAGGACAATTTTGGGGCTAAAAGCCCATATTTTCGGTCGAATTTTGTAATAAAATTGTAAAGTCTCCGCATTTTGTGGTCGCGGAGCGCGAAGGTGTCATGAGTCATAAAGGGTTGTCCACCCTTATTTTCTAAAGTAAAGTCGACTGTAAAGATCTACCGATGGTCCGCGGACCATGGGATTGTATAAAAAGAGCTAAGTAAGCTCTAAGTAGTTAATGGAAGTCATGAATTGTAAATGAAGTTTTGAGGATAAGGAGAAAAGTCTAAGTTTCGGGTTGTAACATAGGTAGAGGCTCTGAAGCTGAGTGTGCATAGGCCTAGGGTAGAAGTCCGCAGTTGAGTGCGTGGACCACTGTAGCTATGTGCGTAGGGCTGATAGAGTCTGTAATCACTTGAAAATATCAATAAAGAGAAGTATTCTGCAAATTCTGTGTCTTTGTTTCCGGTTACTGCATCTTGTCATATTGTGTATGAATTTCATTTATAATGCTTATGTGATACACAGATGTATGTAATTACGTTGGATAATTGAACGAAAATAAGGATATCTGTTTACGTTGTGCTAACTGAGATTGTTTAATAAGACAGGTAAGACACTTAAGCTAGTTTGGGAATCTGCACGATACGCTGCCCTAACAGCGCGAAAGCACCTGAACCACAGGTTAGGGCTGCGCGAAGGCCGATCATACCCCTTCATGGAGGTACTGAAGGGTGGAGTAAAGGGCTAGATAGATAGAGCCCTAGAACTCTACGACCTGCGCGAAGGCAGGAATAGAAGGAATAAACCGACATCACAACCATCTCAGGGTTCAGAAACTTGGTTCCAACATCCCCCCATACTGCTTTGGGTGAGACTTCGGTCTGCACTCTACGGGCTGATGCCGAAAGGGACAGTAGTGTAGGGATTTTTTTAGCTAACTAATGCTGAACCTGGGTCAGGCCCCACCAAGCCAATAATGCGCATAACCAAATCCTATTTAGAAAATATCTACGAGTTAAATTGTTGGTACGTGAATTTGAAACCATTAATTTCAGTCATGTTCCTAGAGCCCAAAATAACTATGTAGATACCATTACAAATAACATTCTAAATTGGAATTTATCACATGTATACCACATAAGACAACCATCAACAAAACACATGGTGAACCATCATTGTCATACAAAATGAATAATCATATTATGTATCATAGAAGTGTTTGGAGTCTACCACTGTAAATACATCTGGTACGCCCATATCATTTTGAGGGGCACATAGGCCCCTACATCTCCTTATCATCCTTTGGAGGATCTCATGCCAAGTTGGGCCGAGATGCTTGAATCCCTTTTTCGAGCACTCGAAACACAATGGCACTCCACAAACTCCTCCTGCTAGGGGGAATCATTCCCACCTTTGCATACCAAATCAGTCCCCTCCATCACATATGTTTGTAGGTAGTATCCCATGCTTGGGGGCATGATGGTTTTCCCCTAGCCATCTTCTCAATTGATTAACATAAGTCTCGGCCTAGATCCCACTGGATCTAGGTATGGTCGATTATCCTCCCATTCCTTGGATAGTTTATCTTACCGGCCTCTCTGGCAAGCCATATGCACATATTATATCGTAGATGTTGGATACCATATCTTCAAATATTCTACTCTATTTCCACATAGTCCCCATGTTTGACTTCGTGGGTGAGCATGATTCTAGACCTACTCTAGTAGTTTATTCTCATTTTCCTCTTCCCTTAATTCTTCACCAGGAATCATCATTCCAAGAATCATTAAGGCCATCTTTAAACAAGTAAGGCAACTTGCTTGAAAGTCGTAGATTTCGATTCTGATGGTCAGTTTTTCCGCTACGATCTCCACAAGATTTAGGGCCTTCTCCTCCTCTCAAATTGGAGGGAAAACACCCTTTTATAGGAAAATCCACAATTTTTCTATCGCACATTACGACCAGACCATAGCTCCATTTTATGAACCATCAGCACCATTGGAAATATCTCATTGATTACTATAATGGGTCTTCCTATGTTTTTGATTATTTGACACTTCACCAGGAAGTCATTTTTCCAAGAAGGCTCACTTCGTCGCCTCTCAAAATAGAATTTATTCATAAAGAGACACTTGCACTTTGAGGTCCACCTCCTATTAATACTTGTCATACCATGTGTTGATCTTTGTCATGAGTAACCATCACTTACTCATGTTTTGATGGTCCCCACAGGGCCTATTCTGTGTGGCAGTGTCATCGAGTCACCCTTGTTCAGAGCATATGCGATGAGTCACCGTTGCATCCATGGATTCTGTTTCACATCCCATTATATCATGTCACAGTATTCCATCCATATTTTTATACTTTTCATCATGTGTTTCCCATTTCGGCCTCCAGTCATACTGTCCCCATCCCTTTCGGAGTTGAGTTAGTCGTTGCCAAGTCAACCATACACTTTATGCTCTGACAAAGGAAGTCGTTCATTTGTCCCTAGAACAATAGATTTAAAGCCTTAACCTTTTTCTATAGAAGAAAAATAAGACGAGGGACCTACTTGTTATCTTTCACTTTCCCTTTGCCTCCTTTGTATGGCTCCCATCGCTCCTTCTCAAACTTAGTTTGCTCAACAAGTACCTGTAATCATAAACAGAGGAAAAAAACCAATAAAAGCAAGAGATCTATCTACTATAAGCAAATGGAATAGAAATAATTTACACATATAATCATCATACATGTTATCACAAAATCAGGTACTAAGGGCTGCCACTTAGCAAGATCTTATGTAACTATTTCAAACCAGGCTTTAGACTAAGGCTTAGCCTCCTTAGTCAGAGAGGGCTCTCTCACAGATTATGAATATGGATTTATGACAAGGAAAGATGGCTAACTCTTTAAACAACACATGAAAAATAAGCTGGTTGGACAAATATCAAATTAATCTCCATTGGGCTTATGGAGTCTCACACATCTCAGTAAACAAAAACACTATCTTTTCATGGAAATCAAGGCTCTTTACATCAGATGTTCAAACATACTTTACATAAAACACAACTTGCAAAGCATACAGGAAGTCAGAGCATTAAACATGAATTCTGAGTGATTATGCTGTAACAAGACTGTAAAAGAACACTAAGAGAATAAACCACCTTACATTTGAACAATAAGATCTATTGAGAATCTTGAGAAGAAACAACAGCTGTTTGTATTACTGAAATCTGCTTTTTTACATAAACCAAAATAGACTTGTTCTTTATCAAAATCTCCAACCCCAATTACACCGAGTCCGATCCATATATAAGAATACACTATTAACCACCTAGAGCGAGCTCGAAGGCTGCTATTAACTACTCCTATCTGCTGTTTAACTAATTCATTGATTACATAAGTGCTGAACTGTAATTACAAAAGATCCTAATTAATTCAAAACTCAAATCTGTCCTCCTCGTAGCATGATGAATTTCTGATCCTTGACACCTGTATATTTTCTGTTTTGGCCGAGATATGTTGGAGGAGAATACACTGAACGAGCTGGCTTTGGATACTAGCTGCGTAGATGGCTCATTAATCAATTAAGATAAGTACCCTGTTTCCACGGTCCTTGTCTCCCATCATTCTTCACTACTTAAAGAACACGTTCCCAGTTCTTTAATTCTTCAAAAACAACGCATATCACCATATTCCCCATGAGCTGGAAGCCTTGTGGACTGAACAGGTGTACAAACCAAAAACTCCGGTAACCCTACCAGAACCCTAACAATTCGGTCATAAAGTACCTTTAACAAGGCTTTAGCTAAAAACAAAATATTTCACCTTTTCTCCAAAACGCACACCTGTCATTCTCTGAATAGCTAGGATAGTCTTGTATGGTCTCCCTCATGTTCTTGAGGCATTTCATTCAAAAATTTGCTGACCTCATCATTAAACTCTTTGTTTTTCTTATAAAACAGTACCTACAGCAGTTTCGTAGCGCGCTATGAAACTGCTGTTTTTGCTAAAACAGAGTATATTTGAACTAAAGCATCTGATGCTTGAACTTGTGACTCTTCAAACTTCTTCCACAGGTGTCAAAGACTTAGGTGACTTCAAAATAGGGGAGCTTAAACAAAATTGAGCAAAACTAAGAATATCACCTTTTCCTCAAATCAGTGAGCTAGTTGACCTAGCTTTGTCTTCAAATTTGCAATCTCCTTCTTCAAAGCTTTGTTTTTAGCTCTCAGGGTCATGTTCATCTTTCTGACATGTTTAGCTTGTTTGAGGGCTGGAACCGTCCATGTATATACATCAGCCACTGAATCTACCTGGCTCACTAGGCTTTTGCTACCCTTTAACACAGCTCTTCGATAGTTGGCATACCTAACTGCACGTTCCTTAGTAACATTCTCTGCTGGGGCAACTTCATCTTTTGCTGTTCCTGCTTGATTCTTTATAGCTATGACATTTCCTCCTTGGGTAATGATAACTTTTCTGTTCTTATCTTTATGCTTGACTGCCTCCACTGTTTTGGTCAGCACTTCAATTACCTCTGTTCTGGGCATCTTTATGGCTTTCTCTCCTTTATGCACTTTCTCAGCTTCTTTAACTTGCCTCCTTGTAACCGGCCTTCGTGGTTTGAACATAAACTCCTCACTAGGCTCATCAAACCTTAATCTCTTCGAAGCTTTTGATTTCTTAGTGCTCTCAGGAGATGATTGAGTCAAGTCAATATGCATAGGTTCAAGATGCACTGGTTCTTCCTGCTCAAATTCAATTGCCTCAAGTAAATCACTTAAGCTGGCTTTTGAAATTGGACTTTCCTCAACAGCTACTGATTTACCTTTCTCCTTGCTTAATTGACCCCTTGTTTTAACTCTTGATGCTCTTTCGGAAACAGCTGATCCATGTACATCTTTCTTGTACTTGACCTTTTCCTTTGATGATGACTGAGGTGGCTCTTTAATAACCAAGGGCTTGACTGGTTTGTTCAACTGAGATTTAACCTTCTTTTTCTCCCTAGCCTCCTTCCTAAGATTAGCTATTGTAGGTTCTTCCATTGATTCTTCTCTTTCCCTAACAGGCTGTGGGGTGAGGCCTGTCTTATGCTGTTAACCGGCCATATAGATGAAAGAATTCCAATCCCTACCAATTTTTTGTAGAGCATCCAGCACTAACAGTTTGACTAGACCATGATGAAATAGTGAGGTCTCACAATCATCCTTTCTCAATTGAACCTTGTCACACATCTTGCTGAGGCTTCGAAACAGGTAAAATGGGATGTCTATAGATGTTTTACCCGTAAAATGCAGCAACAACTTAAAATGATAGGAATAAACTTTGTTATATCTGCCCTCACAAGTTAAATACTTTTGAATACAGGTAAGAAGCATAGCATAGTGTTCTTTAACATAACTTCTAGGCACAGCCTTGGTTAAATCTTCATTCGCATAGGCTTCCTTCAAGAATTCTTTACAGGGGCTCATATCAAATTTGAAATTTTTAAACCACTCCTGCCCCCCTCTGGGAATCTCAGTCACACTAGCAATAGCCTCTGGAGATACTGGGAATTCTAACATAGATACCTTGGAATTTAAGCTTGTAAAATTCAAGGCAAACTCTTTTGTTACCTGAATGTGTCCTCCCTTCAGCTTTTCACAGAAACTCCAGCAACCAGCGTCCTTGAAGGCCCTTTTAACACCTTCATCCCTCAATGCAAGGTCCAATCCTTCAGGTTCTGCCCTTTGACACCTTCCAGACCGATGCTCCTTCTTTTCCATTATGCTTTGAAATCTTTCGCACAGCAAAACACCACCAGCCTCAACTCGAAAAGCAAATTCAAATTTTAGAACGCAGGCTCGCTTGCAATCAGGCTCTCTTGAAGAAGAAACTCAGGTTCATTTTCAATTCAAATGTCTTAACATATGAGCTGGCCACTCCATGCAATATTAACAAACATCATGACACAACCATATATGACAAAACCATTTAAATGAAATTAATGTGCATGACTATGAACCTATTGGTGGAATGATGGCTCGTAAGTGCTTGGAAGGTACACCAACTGACAACAACCGAACGGACACAATGACTCATCCCTGGACATGACATTTTACGAATCTGCGCTGCGAAAATCCCCGGATCCGCGATTTCGTAGCGCAGACAGTTATAATTTAGCGACATGCGCTGCGAAATGGCTGACGCTACGAAAAGGTTAAAACATCATTGCGTTGCAAAATCAACCAATCAAACTGTGCTGCAAAAATGCGAAAAGGACACATGACATATACGAGATAAGAGATGTCTTATTCAATCACGATGAAGGATGACTAACGGTTTTGAAAATGATTCTCATTAATATCATTGGAAAACATGACCCCTAAGTGGTAAACATAGGATAACAACCATTTGACACCCATTTTTGACAATGAAACTTTGGACAAAACTTATATACATGTGACTGCAGTTCTAGGTGATAACAGTGGCTCCACTTGGGATAGTGTGCTCCTGTAGTACACTAAGAACTCGTAGAACCAGTGCCTTGTCCATTTAAAAACATACACACAACTGACAAGCATCCCTTTCAAGCTTTGTGGGCCTTCTCCTCGGGCTAAAGCTTTTCTGTTCAGCTTGTCATTTATTTTCAACAAGAAAAACCAGAAAATGGATATATACAATGATCATGAGATACTTGGCAGACTTTCACTGATTGTAATGCTTTAAGAACCTGCCATTAACAGGCCCTCCAGCATATGGTGTTCCATCAACTTCTTGCAGAATGTAGGTGTTATTTCCATGGAAAGCAGAAATCTGATAAGGACCCTTCCATAAATTTTCAAATTTGCCATGCTTACCTTTGTCTTCAATTCTAGGTTCCCATTTCAGGACCTTGTCATTAATCTGAAATGTAACCTCTTTGATCTTCTTGTCAAATGCTCTCTTGACCCGATTCTGGTTTTGTTGATGACCTTCAAATACTTCATTTCTTTTCTCCTACAAAGCTATCAACTGATTAATCCTTCGTTGTATGGCATTTGGTTCCTCTTCTAATCCCTGAATTAGCTTCATAACTGGTACCCCAAGAGATGTTGGGAAAATAGCCTCTGCTCCATACACAAGTTCATATGGTGATGTTCCAATAGACCTTTTTGTGCAAATGCAATCAGCCCACAAGGCATACTTCAGCTTTAAGTGCCAAGCCTTTTTATTTTCCTGCAGCAGCTTCTTGATAATCCTCACAAGACTTTTGTTTGAACTTTCAGCTAGACAATTTCCCTGTGGATAGTAAGCTGTGGAATGACCAAGGGAAATATGGTACTGATGACAAAAATTTATCATTCTTTTAGACTTAAAAGCCTGGGCATTGTCTGTGATAAGCTTGAGTGGACAACCAAACCTTGACAAGATGTTATTTTCTAAAAAGGAAATTATTACTGAATCATTTGCTTGCCTTGTAGGTATTGCCTCTATCCACTTTGTAAAATAATCAGTGGCTGTGAGAATCCAGCGATGCTGCCCTGATGAAGGAGGATGGATTTCCCCTATAAAATCTAATCCCCACTGCTGGAAGGGTGCTTCAACATAAATAGGAACCAATGGCATAGGCATGAGCTTTCTTTTACCTTCAAATACTTGACATTCATGGCATGATGCTATCTTTTTATAAATGTCCCTAAACATAGTTGGCCAAAAATATCCAGCTCTTAAAACTTTGTTTGTAGTAGCCTTCAAATAGTGATGGCCTCCACAATCTCCCTTATGAAATTCATCAATTACCTTATCAGCTTCTTCCTCAATGAGACAATTTAGCAAAATCCCTCCTGCATCCTTCCAAAATAAATTCTGCTCATACACAAAATATCTAAGAGATTTTAGCTTGGTGAACCGAGCTTTAGATTTGGAAAGGTTATCAGGGACTCTATTGTGCTGCAATACAAATGCCACATCCCTATACCATTCTGATGTCAAAAAATTTTCATTGATTTGGACCAACTCTTCTTCATTCTCAGAAATTTCTGATATTTCTGTGCTAAAATTGATACCAATGCAGTCTAGATTTGACTGAGTTAGCAACTTTGCCAAGCCTTGAACCTTCACCAACTTGGTGGGCCTAATCTCAATGTCATACTCTAACAGCTTGGCTATCCACTTTCCTTTTTTTCCATCCGGGTCTGCTTGTGTAAGAATATCTTTTATAACAGCACTTGGCACATATGCAACAATATGAGAGTGCAACGCATAAATTCTGAAATCCTTAATTGCTTTCACCAATGCATATGCCTGCTTCTCTAAAATATCATACTTCAATTCAGCATTAGCCAATGTTTTGCTAAAGAAAGAAATGGGCTGTTCAGTACCTTGACTTCCTTTCTGCAGTAAAACTCCAGCAATTGTATCTTCTGAAGCAAATGTGAAGATTAAGAATTCCTTGGTAAAATCCGGGCTGATGAGGACTGGTGCTTGAGTAAGTGCTTTTTTAATTTCTTCAAATGACTTCCTTTCTTCAGCTGTCCACTTAAAATCTGCTCCTTTCCTTAGCATCTTTGTAATATGTTTGGCTACTTCAGCAAAGTTAGGAATAAACCTTCTAACAAAATTAACCTTACCAAGAAAGGATTGAACCTCTTTCTTGCTCCTTGGTAAATCTAGTCTTTGAATAGCACTGACTCTATTAGGATCAATCCTAATTCCTTCTTCAGAAATAATGTGTCCAAGCAATTTGCCAGAAGTTAAAGCAAAGATACTCTTGGTTGGGTTCAAAGAAATACCAAACCTCCTACATTTGAGTAAGATCCTTTCAAGGTGCTTTAAGTGATCTTCCTCCCTTTTTGAAAAAACTGTGATATCATCAAGATATACCACCACTGATTTATCTTTTTCTTCAGCAAAAGCAATGTCCATAGCCCTCTGGAAGGTCGCTCCTGCATTCATGAGGCCAAAAGGCATCTTTGCATACATAAATGTGCCCCATGGTGTAGTGAAAGCTGTCTTCTCCTGATCATCTGGATGAACAAGGATCTGATTGTACCCTGAGAAGCCATCCAGCATAGACATTCTTTGGGAACCCACAATATTCTGCAAAATGAAATCCATTTTAGGAAGAGGATAATTATCTTTCAGTGAAGCCTTGTTCAAGTTCCTGAAGTCTATGCAAATCCTTATTTCCCCATTCTTTTTCCTGACTGGTACCAAGTTAGCAAGCCAATTGGAGAATCTAATTGGAACAATAATCTTTGCATCAAAAAGCTTTTTCACCTCCTTTTCAATCAGTGGCATCAGAAGGGGATTAATTCTCCTTAATTTATGCTTAAAAGGCTTCTCATTTTGCTTAATTGGGATAGTATGTTGTATGATTGAAGAATCATACTGCTTCAAATCAGCATAGCTCCATGCAAAAACATCAATAAACTTCTTCATCAGTTCAATATATTTGACCTTCATATCAGCTGACAAAAACTTTGAAATTTTGACTAATTTAGGCACAACTGAGTCACCCAAATTACAGCTCTCTATTTCCTCTTCATTGGCTTGCAACCTTGGTGCTTTAAACACATCATTCTGATCAAATAATTTTTCAAGTGGAATAAGGCCTTTTGGAATTAGATTGTTTTGCAGCTGCAACAGCTCAGACTTTTCCTTTGTCTCTGCTAATATATTCTGCTGATCAATTTGATTATGCTCAAATTCTCCTTTCAACTCTAGGAAATTTCTTACCTGCTGATCATCTTCAAAGACCTGCCAGTTTAGGATATTATCTGGGATGACTGGCCTATGGCGAACCTTCACTTCATAGCTATCAGAAGAATGTTTAGGAATAATAAAAAGACTAGCTGCAACAGCAAGAGAATCTGCAACAGAATTTTGATCTCTGGTTTTTATACTGAAGGTATATGATTGAAACTTTTCCAACAATTCCAACACCAAATTTCTGTAGGCTCTCATCCTTGCATCCTTTGTTTGATATGCACCTTGAACTTGCTTTATAATTAATTCAGAATCTCCACAAACAGCAATGTTTTTTGCCTTCAACTCTATCAAAGTTTCTAAGCCCAAAACCAGAGACTCATACTCAGCCATGTTATTGGTACAATCAAAATTAAGTTTGTATGACAGAAACTTACTTTCTTCAGTTGGACTCATGATCCAAATCCCAGCTCCTGCGCCTTCTTTTCCTGCTGCTCCATCAAAGTATAAGGACCAGCAACCAGTGATGTCTCTTTCATTACTTTGCTGCACCTCCTGACACTGATTTTCTGCATGTTCTTCTTCTGATTCTTTTCCAACTGATTCATTGAAGAGAATAGCTGATCCAAGGCCTGTATCACAAGAATAAATAGGAAAATTCTGTGGCTTGTCCTTGCTGCTTACCATATATGCCATCCTTGTCTCACGATATAACCTTCTTTGTTCACC
This sequence comes from Pinus tabuliformis, assembly GCA_031772625.1. NCBI lineage: Eukaryota > Viridiplantae > Streptophyta > Pinopsida > Pinales > Pinaceae > Pinus > Pinus tabuliformis. The sequence goes on from CM062815.1 coordinate 842,487,893, forward strand.
AAACACTGGAATGGTAGCATATGTCAGATCCATTTGCATGGTACCCTTGATTTTTGCTGCCCATGACCTTGAAAGTAGCATCCCAAATTTGGGTGGAACATCTGCAACAACAATGTCCATGACAGTTGTTTTTGTTGGGATTTGTGTGAGTGCCACAACCACATCCTTTATCAGCCCAATACAATGAACTCTCTTTGAATCAAAAGAAAATAAGTCCTTGTATGGTCTAGTTACTTCTAATCCCAGCCTTTCCATGATTACCTTAGGCATGAGGTTATGGGATGCCCCTGAATCCAGCATAGCATTATGAAGAGTCATCTCATGTATATTAATGCTTATATAAAAAGGAGGAAACTCATCACTTTGTTCATCCTCAAGTCTTGGTCCTAAACAGATAATAGGATTATCCTCTTGCACATTTAGAATATCAGCCCCTCCTGGTGGAGAATTAAGCATTTCCACAATCTTGCTTCTATATTTGTCTACTTTTAAGATTTCATTGAATGGGACTGATATCTTAATTTTTGCAATCTCATTTTCTATATTAAAAACAGAAGTAGACTTTTCAAGTTCCTTAGGGGGTGTAGGGCTTTGAATATCCTTTCTCTCACCAGAGGAATCACCTTTACCCTCAGTCTGCTTTGTCTTTTCCTTCTTATCTTCAACTGCCTTTGAAACATTCTTCTTGGGCTGTGCTTTATTTGCTGTAATAGGGACATCTCGGTTTCTAAGGTTGTACTGTTTCTGAATCTCAAATATGGCATGCTGATAACCCTTTAAGAAATCTGAAGGCTCCTCTTCTAGTTTTAACTGACTGGACTCATCATGTTCCTCCTTTGTTAAGAAAATTTCTGAATCTTCTTCACCAAGACAATGAATAGATTCTTCAGGTGCTTCAGGTTCTTCTTCTTCATCCACCATGTTTTGTTGAAAAGGAGGTCTCACTGGAGGATCTGCCTGCTGATTTCTATTTTCTCTTGGCCTTTGCTGATTTTGAGGCCTTCTAAATTGAGGATTCCTGAACCGAGGCTCTTGTTGTGCTTGGGGAGCAGCAGTATTCCCAAGTGCTAATTGATCCATCAATTTCTCCATGGTTTTCATCATGGTTTCAAATTTATCTTCTTGAGCAGAGGTAGAAGGCTTCTCTTCTTCCTTTATCTTAGTCTTTTCCATCTTAGACTTCTTAGCAGCAAGCATATTCACCTCTACCTTGATTGCATCATTTTGCATGTCAGCCAGAGTAGCAGACTCTCTTTCTCTGAGTAAAAGGGAGAAATCTGAATCAAATGACTCAGCATATCTTAATTGTGCCAAAGCTCCAGGAGGTTTCAAATGTTCTGGAATGGAATTATATATTTTATTAAACCTCTTAGAAAAGTTTTGAACAGTTTCATCTGGAGCTCTTCTTAGACCATTATATTCAGTGAGGGCCTGAACAGGATTAGTTCTATTTCCCCATTTCCTCAGAAAACTATCTTCAAACTCAGCCCAACTATGAATGCTACCAGCTCCCAGGGCTTTAAACCATTTACGAACTTCCCCAATAAAGGTTTGAGCAAATAGTCTTAACTTTACATCTTCATCATCCACTTCTTCCCTATCAACAAAGTCATTGAATCTATCCACATGTTCCTCAGCTGTAATGTCCTCATCTCCTCCCCATGTTGGAATTCTAGCAGCATATTTACTAGGGAGATCATGCAAAACAACAGGAAGAGCTAGAGGAGCATACCTAGCAGGAACAACCATAATGAATGGAGGAACAATGACAATAGGTACTGTATGACCAGGAGGACCAGAACTAGTATGAGATGTTGTCTGAGGACTATTTGGACTAGCAGAGGCAGAAGACAAAGTATGAGTATGGAAAGGACTATTTGGACTTTGTAAACCACTGACAAAACAACTCCAATTTGGGAGAGGTAAACCAGTTTTGGATTTAAGCAAAACTTCAAAAGGGTCAAGCTCCTTGAGCTGTTTCAAGTCTTCCTCCTCTAATAACAATTCAGAAGTAACAATTTCCCAAAACTCTTCTTTATCTTTTTGTGATACTAAAGATGAAGTATCAATACCTCTCTTTTGTAAATCCAAAATAATACCAATAAGTTCTTCTTCGTTTTCAGACCTCAACAAAACTTCTTGAGCTTTATCATCAACAATTTTATATTCAGGACTTCTAGAAAACTCAGGAAATAAAGACTTTGAAATGTTTGAAGTACCTGGTATATCAGAAAATCTTTGTTTACTCCTTGAGATGATATTAGGATTCTCCACAGGACTAGGTGGGTTTGGGTCAGGATTACTCCTTGTATATCTTCCTCTCGAAGCCACCTTTTAGACTTTAAGAATTACTGGAGTCACCAAGGTAGAATGCAGCCTCGAAAACCTCTTTGAACTCCTGCTACCTTCAGAAATTCAAACTTAAAATTTCGGGAATGAGTAATCTTCAGGCTCCCGACAGATGCACCAAAATGTTATCACAAAATCAGGTACTAAGGGCTGCCACTTAGCAAGATCTTATGTAACTATTTCAAACCAGGATTTAGACTAAGGCTTAGCCTCCTTAGTCAGAGAGGGCTCTCTCACAGATTATGAATATGGATTTATGACAAGGAAAGATGGCTAACTCTTTAAACAACACATGAAAAATAAGCTGGTTGGACAAATATCACATTAATCTCCATTGGGCTTATGGAGTCTCACACATCTCAAAAAACAAAAACACTATCTTTTCATGGAAATCAAGGCTCTTTACATCAGATGTTCAAACATACTTTACATAAAACACAGCTTGCAAAGCATACAGGAAGTCAGAGCATTAAACATGAATTCTGAGTGATTATGCTGTAACAAGACTGTAAAAGAACACTAAGAGAATAAACCACCTTACATTTGAACAATAAGATCTATTGAGAATCTTGAGAAGAAACAACAGCTGTTTGTATTACTGAAATCTGCTTTTTTACATAAACCAAAATAGACTTGTTCTTTATCAAAATCTCCAACCCCAATTACATCCAAGTCTGATCCATATATAGGAATACACTATTAACCACCTAGAGCGAGCTCGAAGGCTGCTATTAACTACTCCTATCTGCTGTTTAACTAATTCATTAATTACATAAGTGCTGAACTGTAATTACAAAAGATCCTAATTAATTCAAAACTCAAATCTGTCCTCCTCGTAGCATGATGACTTTCTGATCCTTGACACCTGTATATTTTCTGTTTTGGCCGAGATATGTTGGAGGAGAATACACTGAACGAGATGGCTTTGGATACTAGCTGCGTAGATGGCTCATTAATCAATTAAGATAAGTACCCTGTTTCCACGGTCCTTGTCTCCCATCATTCTTCACTACTTAAAGAACACGTTCCCAGTTCTTTAATTCTTCAAAAACAACGGATATCACCATATTCCCCATGAGCTGGAAGCCTTGTGGACTGAACAGGTGTACAAACCAAAAACTCCGGTAACCCTACCAGAACCCTAACAATTCGGTCATAAAGTACCTTTAACAAGGCTTTAGCTAAAAACAAAATATTTCACCTTTTCTCCAAAACGCACACCTGTCATTCTCTGAATAGCTAGGATAGTCTTGTATGGTCTCCCTCATGTTCTTGAGGCATTTCCTTCAAAAATTTGCTGACCTCATCATTAAACTCTTTGTTTTTCTTATAAAACAGCACCTACAGCAGTTTCGTAGCGCGCTACGAAACTGCTGTTTTTGCTAAAACAGAGTATATTTGAACTAAAGCATCTGGTGCTTGAACTTGTGACTCTTCAAACTTCTTCCACAGGTGTCAAAGACTTAGGTGACTTCAAAATAGGGGAGCTTAAACAAAATTGAGCAAAACTAAGAATATCACCTTTTCCTCAAATCAGTGAGCTAGTTGACCTAGCTTTGTCTTCAAATTTGCAATCTCCTTCTTCAAAGCTTTGTTTTTAGCTCTCAAGGTCATGTTCATCTTTCTGACATGTTTAGCTTGTTTGAGGGCTGGAACCGTCCATGTATATACATCAGCCACTGAATCTACCTGGCTCACTAGGCTTTTGCTACCCTTTAACACAGCTCTTCGATAGTTGGCATACCTAACTGCACGTTCCTTAGTAACATTCTCTGCTGGGGCAACTTCATCTTTTGCTGTTCCTGCTTGATTCTTTATAGCTATGACATTTCCTCCTTGGTAATGATAACTTTTCTGTTCTTATCTTTATGCTTGACTGCCTCCACTGTTTTGGTCAGCACTTCAATTACCTCTATTCTAGGCATCTTTATGGCTTTCTCTCCTTTATGCACTTTCTCAGCTTCTTTAACTTGCCTCCTTGTAACCGGCCTTCGTGGTTTGAACATAAACTCCTCACTAGGCTCATCAAACCTTAATCTCTTCGAAGCTTTTGATTTCTTAGTGCTCTCAGGAGATGATTGAGTCAAGTCAATATGCATAGGTTCAAGATGCACTGGTTCTTCCTGCTCAAATTCAATTGCCTCAAGTAAATCACTTAAGCTGGCTTTTGAAATTGGACTTTCCTCAACAGCTACTGATTTACCTTTCTCCTTGCTTAATTGACCCCTTGTTTTAACTCTTGATGCTCTTTCGGACACAGCTGATCCATGTACATCTTTCTTGTGCTTGACCTTTTCCTTTGATGATGACTGAGGTGGCTGAGGTGGCTCTTTAATAACCAAGGGCTTGACTGGTTTGTTCAACTGAGATTTAACTTTCTTTTTCTCCCTAGCCTCCTTCCTAAGATCAGCTATTGTAGGTTCTTCCATTGATTCTTCTCTTTCCCTAACAGGCTGTGGGGTGAGGCCTGTCTTATGCTGTTAACCGGCCATATAGATGAAAGAATTCCAATCCCTACCAATTTTTTGCAGAGCATCCAGCACTAACAGTTTGACTAGACCATGATGAAATAGTGAGGTCTCACAATCATCCTTTCTCAATTGAACCTTGTCACACATCTTGCTGAGGCTTCGAAACAGGTAAAATGGGATGTCTATAGATGTTTTACCCGTAAAATGCAGCAACAACTTAAAATGATAGGAATAAACTTTGTTATATCTGCCCTCACAAGTTAAATACTTTTGAATACAGGTAAGAAGCATAGCATAGTGTTCTTTAACATAACTTCTAGGCACAGCCTTGGTTAAATCTTCATTCGCATAGGCTTCCTTCAAGAATTCTTTACAGGGGCTCATATCAAATTTGAAATTTTTAAACCACTCCTGCCCCCCTCTGGGAATCTCAGTCACACTAGCAATAGCCTCTGGAGATACTGGGAATTCTAACATAGATACCTTGGAATTTAAGCCTGTAAAATTCAAGGCAAACTCTTTTGTTACCTGAATGTGTCCTCCCTTAAGCTTTTCACAGAAACTCCAGCAACCAGCGTCCTTGAAGGCCCTTTTAACACCTTCATCCCTCAATGCAAGGTCCAATCCTTCAGGTTCTGCCCTTTGACACCTTCCAGACCGATGCTCCTTCTTTTCCATTATGCTTTGAAATCTTTCGCACAGCAAAACACCACCAGCCTCAACTCGAAAAGCAAATTCAAATTTTAGAACGCAGGCTCGCTTGCAATCAGGCTCTCTTGAAGAAGAAACTCGGGTTCATTTTCAATTCAAATGTCTTAACATATAAGCTGGCCACTCCATGCAATATTAACAAACATCATGACACAACCATATATGACAAAACCGTTTAAATGAACTTAATGTGCATGACTATGAACCTATTGGTGGAATGATGGCTCGTAAGTGCTTGGAAGGTACACCAACTGACAACGACCGAACGGACACAATGACTCATCCCTCGACATGACATTTTACGAATCTGCGCTGCGAAAATCCTCGAATCCGCGATTTCGTAGCGTAGACAGTTATAATTTAGCGACATGCGCTGCGAAATGGCTGACGCTACGAAAAGGTTAAAACATCATTGCGCTGCAAAATCAACCAATCAAACTGCGCTGCGAAAATGCAAAAAGGACACATGACATATACGAGATAAGAGATGTCTTATTCAATCACGATGAAGGATGACTAACGGTTTTGAAAATGATTCTCATTAATATCATTGGAAAACATGACCCCTAAGTGGTAAACATAGGATAACAACCATTTGACACCCGTTTTTGACAATGAAACTTTGGACAAAACTTATATACATGTCACTGCAGTTCTAGGTGATAACAATACATAAAGACAAGAATATGGGAAAAGGTGTAAACAACTTTATTAAGTAGAAGGAAGAGTTACAACCATGAAGTCTGATCCAATGTCACTCCTCCAGCTTGGGTTCCAACCAACATCACATGAAGAGCACAACACTCCGACAGCATAAAAATACTTGCTTACAATCTCAAACCTTACACCAACATTATCTCTCTACAAATTCTCTAAGTCCAGCCCCTGATCACTTAGATGAGTGCTCAATTTATAGGATAATGGAGGAGGTTTGGTCATACATGAGGGTATTTAATGGCCTTCCAAACTTAGGGTTAGTTTCCACGGAGGAAGGGATGAGATTATAGGAGGTTACTTAACTCATTCCCTATCCATTTTCAAGCTCATAGGAGATGATAAGTGTGGGAATCTTCTAGAAGGCTCTAGAAGATAAGAATATTCCCAGAACCCTATGAGGATTTCGCTCAATCTCACCCAGCATAGGTCAAAGTGGTCCTAAGTGCTCTGAAATGCACCCTGACATGGGCCTACCTGTACTGAAGTGAACTTACCACTAACCAAGGCTTTGCTAGTCCCCCAAGGAGGCATTTCTAGAGGGCTTCAGGCCAAGAAACTCTCAGGGAAGGAGGCATTCAAAGTGATGACTTCTCTAGGGCATGTAGCAACTGAATTAGGGTTTGATGAGCCCTAATAGTACTGATCTGAATGATGGGAGTGATGTGCCCAAATGGATTTGTAACAGCTGCCCCCTAAAGCATGAAGTTGAAAATGATAATGTCGAGTGATATGCTTTACGATGTGATGAGGAGGTTCCAAAGTGGATGGTGACCTGCATCAATTACAATACATAATATCATGATATTTTGATTTTTTCTCATGAATTGCTGAGGGAAGGCATACCCATGCTTAGCATATAAACTTTCATAACATGTACATAGATAGTCGTCTACAGATATAGACCCATGATGGGATGACTATCAGTGTAAAGCCATTGTATGGATGATTTGGTACTTTCTTGAAATCGCAGCCTGGATGGATGAAACTAGATCCAAGGTCTTCTATCTCGTTCAATTGTTTGCTCAAGGTACAAGTATAACCATGTGAATATGTGATATGAAGTCAAACATGGGAAGACACCGTCTAATTGCCAACCAATGATGTAAGCCGTTAACAGACGTGAGTGAAATCACCGATAATGATAATGATCCTCAAGGTACTACAATACATTCTACTTGGTGTGAATGGATGTTTTGATGTTGAAAACCATACAAAGTCTTTTGGTCGAAGGGCAGTGATGTCAACCTATCGTCGGAAGTGAGAAACTTGCCATTGATGTATGCAAGCTTAAAGGTACTGAAAGGGTGTTTCTAAGTCAACTTCTTAGATAATGTGCCGATGTTGACAAGAAGTGACTCGTCACAGGAGGGCCTTGATGTATCCCACATCAACGACATGAAACGAATGTAATGATTTTTGGAGACGGAATGTGACCAATGACACAAGGCTTAGGAATGGCGGTCGTGAAAATGAAGGTTTATGAGTATTGCAAAGGATGAATTTTGACTGAGTGAATTCTCTTGAACATGTCAGTGACATTGAATGAATTGGTAGCATTGACCCAAAACCGAAGTAATGGATGGTATGATAGACCAAGGTATGATGATCATCAAGTAGATAACCCAATCCATGTAGTCATAGTGATGAAGTGAAAGTGTCATGTTCAAGAGCGACCTACTGCCATAAAGTGGTTTACCCCTTTTCCCATTTTCCCCAGTAATTGCTGACCAATACCTATTTATTTTTTATCAAGCTTGAGGAGGATAACAGATGATTGTTGTATAATTCCACCCTTCAGGTGAATCCATCGCTATGTGATGTTTTAACAAGTCTAGCGAAGGTGAAACTCGGTCTTGTCATGATGGAAAAGTTTGTCGCTATTTGATGTTTTAACAAGTTTAATGACAATGATAACTTGGTCCTTTTCATGTTTAGATAGTTTGAAAAGAGGCAAAAAGAAAACTCCATAAGTTCTTTTTCGTATATTTGTCTCTCAAGTCCGAAAGATCGTAAAATTATACAAGAGAGAACCTATTGACCATGTTCGATCAATGTATTCCTTTTTCGTAAATAATCTATCTCAGTCCAGAAAAGGGTTAAACTTATACTGAGTAGATGTCATTTCCAATCCATTAACGAGTTGAAAAGGACAAGCGCTCAATAATCTTTTCATATTTCGAGAGTCTGAAAAGAGCTTAAAGAGGACTCCAAGGGGGTTCCTTTTTCGATGTTTAACAGAGCTCGAAAAAGAGATAAAATTATGCTCTGTGGTCAAAGTATAATTCATGATCATGCACGACAAATTTTGTAAATCAACTGTTAATATGTTCCAAGCAACAACAAATGGATCAAACATACCTGTTTCATTGGTAAAAATAGGTAAATACTAAAATTTACTCATTTAATGATCATGAAATAAACATAAAAACAAGAATTTACCATGTTATTTCACCATTTGATATTTACCATTCAGTTTGTGCTCTGGACCATTTTTTTACATCCATCTTCAATAGTTGATTGCAAGAGATTTTGTGGATCATTTCTTGTGCCGTCTAGACCAGGTAGAAGATCTACCCCTCCTCTTTCTTTTCATGTCATTATTTTACAGTTTCATGCAATTTTTTAGGGTTTTTAGGGCCCCTGGGGTTAGAATATTTTGCCCTGGGATCAACGCAGCCTTCCATGTCGAAAAATGTGCTGCAGAGCACCCACATAGAAGGGAAGCTGCATTGCAACGCACTGTCTCCTTGCTTGGGCTGCACTGCTTGAGTTTCAAAAATTTGTTTCACCTATTTGACCCAAAATTTCTCCAGTTTTTTGCATGAAATGGATCCTAACTAAGCTTATGGTTTGATTTCAAGCTTTCATCAGTTTAGAATGTCTATTACTTGGTGAGAAATAGAGCATGAAGAACAAGACTTGGGTTCCCTAAATGATTCGGGTACTGTTGAGGCCCTAAAAAACTGTGGGTTTCTCAAAAACTTCAGATTGTCTAGGATGAGGCAACAATCAGAACTATTGCAGTTCTTAGTTCATGCATGGGATCCAACGGATCAGGATTTTCACATAAGGGACAAAGTGGTCCCTATTATGATCAATGATGTTTACTTTCTTACAAGGTTGTCAAGACGTGGTGCCCCAATTTCTCTTTCAGGTTCTTCCTGTGGGAGGGAATCAGTGAGGGACTATGTTCGACAATTCTGTTGACCAGGTACACAGTTTAGCAATGACAGAAAGATAATCATCAAAGATATTCATGATTTGCCTTTGAGAATAATCCTTTTCACTATCACAAAGTTGGCAAGCAGTGTGACACTTCATCTAGTGAACAAATCATATATGCAGTATGCACTTGAGTGTCTTAAGCCAACTTTATTCAACTGGTGTGAGGCAGTACTTTCTTCACTGAAAGAGTAGCTGACAAAGGTAAAGAGCGGTAAGATGAAAACTTTAGCTATGGATCGCTCTTAATTGTTTTTACCTTAGAGAGAATTCCACTGATGCAACCTTAGCATGTAACACTGGGTGTAGCTGGTCCTAGAGATCCACAAATGCAGAGGTGGGTCGAATTGATGGCTAGACATAATGTTCAGTCATCGATTAAATTTTCTACTGCATTCTTCAGTTGGCTTGATTGACAACACATTTTCATCGAGGAGCATCCATACAAAGGGACGGATTTTCGTGGAGATCCAGAGTTGAGTTTACCAGTGGGCACTCAATGGGGTGCTATAGGTAAATTGTTTTTGACCAAATGTTTTTTTATTTTAGAGTTTCTACATGTTTTTGTGTTTTGATGTTTCCAAGACTAAACTAAAATTGTTCTCATGCATACAGACATTGGTATTGTTCGACCTATGAGACAACAACATGAGGCAGTTGGACCAACGCGGAGAAAAGTAGGGAGAGCAGTTCTCCAAGATATGGATTTGGCCGAGACACTAGCAGAGTTGCAGGATCATGTAGAGGGATTAACCCTCGGTATTCTGGATGCCCGGATCGAGGAATTACCTATGAGGATGTAGTGCCATACTATTGGTGTGTTATACAACAAAATGACCTCCTCATCAACTCAGAGGGGAAGGACAGAATGACTGAAGCAAAGACCACAATTACAGGCCTTGATTCCACACTAACTCTGGTTGCACATTGAAAGCCTGCTTTATAAAGCTTGTTACCAAGCCTAAGGGAGCATTAGTGACCCCACTAACTCATGTTGCTAGTGAGGGGACAGCATTAGTGAAACTTGATGAAGTTCAATGGGTCAAAGGAATGAATTGGCTCATAAATATCTAGATATTTGTTCCTAAAATTATGCAAGAAAAGCAAGGAAACATCCAAAATCGAAATATTTGGAGGATTTATAATTTGAGAAAAGGAGGCAAATTGGAAAGAGCTGAAAAGAATGGCAAGTTCATTTCTTTTTCCCTAGTGAACTCAAGGAGGAGCTTGGCAACCCTAACTCAATTGCTATATAAGAAAGGTGAGGGTTATTGTGAAAAGGGGTTAGAGCATTTGAAAGGATAGCCTACTAAGCTATTGAGAACTGTCTCACATCTCAAGAAGTGAGCTAGAAGGGAGAGAGAGAGAGAGAAGCGGAAGGGGCAAAGGAAGACTGATACAACAGATGGTTGTAATCACTCTTTCATTATTTATACAGAACTGCAGTTGTGTTCCGTACTCCATGGTATCGGTAACATAGTTCATTAATTTGTTCAATAGATACTTGTTTATATGAGTAGTTTAGTTGTATGAAAATATATGTTCGTTGTGTATTCATATATTGGTTTTCAAGGTTGTATGCAGTGATTGTGTTTGCCTTTCCTTTGTGCAGGAATTGATTTGAGTTGGCTTTGAGGGAGTTCTTCTTGGTTGCATTGTGATCTCCAAACAAATCTAGAAGGAGACTTGAGGTAATACTCTTTCCATACTTTGTTAATTTATATTTGTCTATGAACATTTGTATAACTTGGTAGCATCTACAGATAATATTACAGTCTATCGAAGGTCTCGGGAAGGCCTTTGAGGGTAGTTTTCATTCTCCATACACCGTGCATTTTACCCCATAGTAGAATTGGCGACTCCACTAGGGACTATACATCTAGTTCCCGGTTTACCCAGACTCTTCTCTGTTTTCTCCTCCTTCTAAGAGCTCCATATACTTCTTCAAATCCTTTTCTGATCCACCAAGAATCTTGTTGCATCTTGCTTGTATACATTCATCTCAAAATCTGATCTTGAAAGCCCTCTTTTTGACTGATTTCCCACACTAACACAGGTTAGCAGGCTACACAGAGCTTTATAAAGCACTGTGCCTATTCACAGGGGGCGTTAGTGGACCTACTAACTCTTTGTAGCCACTATTACAGAGCGTTAGTCTCCCAAGAATTTGATTTTCAGTAGTGTCTGTAAGCCAATAGGGGTGGGAAGCCTTCTCATGGACTGAAATAAGATTTGTTACTGCATTTTGTTAAGAAAATTGGTGTCCTAGAAATTTATTTTTAGGAAAAAATTTTGTTTTTCTCTCTTAAAAACATTTTTTCTGAAAGAAAGACTCACCATTTTTATTCATCCTTTTGTTTAACTGGTTATAAGTTGCTTCATTTTGGTTTCAAGTAGTTGTTAGGAAACATTGGAAAAGAATCTTTTGGTTATGCATGTGTTGTAAGACTAAAGATGCATGGAAGAAACTATGAATATGTGAAAAATATGAATATGTAGAATACAACTTGTTTGCATCAAATTGAATTTTTTTTTTCAAAGCATTGTTTTTGCATGATTTATTGAGTTAGAGTCTCATCACATTTCATACGTCAACTCCCCTACTGAAGACAATAATCAAGTACACATAAAATTTACCTAAAATCAATCAGTAACTCTTTATTTGAGCAAACAAACATTAGTTAGGCTAGGATCTTGGGCTAAGCAGTGTGAGTAAACCGCCCAAGGTCGAAAACCAAACTAGTGTCATTAAAAGATAGAAAAATTCCTTATGCACTCATACTACTGAGACCACTCCAGGAAAAGCAGAGCTAAATACGAGACAACATCGGACTGTAAGTGAAGGTAGCCCACCTTCTCTTACAAATCCTTTAGGTATTCTGTGTATTGGGGATCCCTTCGGGGATTTCGGAGCTGAGTCGGGGACTCAGGTATCCTGCCCACACAGCATGCTGTCTACGACTATGTCCCCCCCAGTGGTGTCTATGATCTGAGGTATCTTTAGTGGCCAAACTTATAGGGACTTACACAAGGTGACTGGGACGGGCTGTCCTGGTACCTAACACAGACAGACCTACTCTGTCTTCAGTTTTTGGGAGGGTGCTCGTCTTCACGAGAGTACTTGGCCCCTCAATCTGAGGTTCAGGCGAAGCTCTAAAGTAACCGTAACTGTACATCTGGCCATCCTTCTCTGTTATTCATTGAGATACCAGGTTTCATCTCCGGTGATCGGTGCTTATCAGACAAGGTATTTTCCCTCTGTTTGCTGATTGATCAATTTAGAGTATTTTTTATATTTTTTAGGTACCCGCGTGTTATCATTTTGAGACTTTAACAAATATCACGATAAAATTTATTGATAAAATTAACGATCACCATGGCTACATCCAGCCCTCATCGTCACTCTAGATGATTGCTAGGACTTCCTCCACTCATTGTGGAGGATCCACTGAGCTCCAGTGAACTAGATTCCCCATCTTCGGGGAATCAGTCTCCCAGATCTCACACGGAATCTGTTTGGACAACCGACGATTCAAGTTTGCCAGAGGATTTCTTCACAGAAGGATTTCTTCCTAATTTTAAACCTCCGCTCACGAATCAGTTGGACCCACTCTTGATTCTAGTGGCACCAATACTTATTGCTTCGGTAGTTGGAACATTTCCATCTATCTAGTCGACAACTAATGGGTTGTGGAACTTTAGGGACACTTTTGGTCCTTCACCACTCCCCTAGTCGACAGTCACCACAACACCGGTAATGGCGAATCCCGCTATCCCATTTGTCCTAGGTACAACCACTCACATGACACCCTCTATGAGTGGAACCCAGCAGATGCCAGGTTCCACCCCTATGGTGCCAAACTGCATACCTTTGACAAGTGCCACATATAGTGCTCCCTATAACACTCAATGCGGCACTATGGGCACGGTTCCCGTTTACCAACAATATGGTCGGCCGCCAATGTACAGTTCAAACCCCCAGATTCATATACCTGGGGGGGTTCCCAATATGCACATGCTGGTAGGGAACGTAATAGTTCCCCCTCCGTTCTCAGGCATGCATGGTCAGTCGCTAATTGACATGAGCGTTCCCTCTATCAATCAAGGACAAATGGTTAGTTCTGTGTCAGGCGGGAATCCTCAAGGGATTCCCAACTAATCCATGGGGGCACCCTACTCACATATTCAAATGAGTCAAGGGGGCACCACTTATCCTAGGGGAAATTCCATACCCCAGTATCAAAATCCTCATTGAAATCCACTCTACAACACCATACCTCAAAGCAATTGCTACACCACACAACCCATGTATAATATTGGGAGCCAAACGATGGGAGGAGCACAAAGCTCCTCAAGTCATCCGTCATCACCATGGTCCAAGTTGGGAGCACCAAAGTCTCTGCCTTTCTTGGCAATGTTGGATATACTTGACTTAACAAGCTGACAAACAACCCCATCTATCACAACTTACAATGGCCGCCGATCTCGCATAAGATACCAATGGACATCCCAAAGTTCGATGGAAAGCAAGGGGAGGATCTGGGCACCCATATCACCACCTACCATCTTTTGTGTGTTTGAAACTCTATGGTGGATGATAGTGTCCGGTTATGCCTTTTTCCCCACACCCTCACTGGCAACGTAGCGAAATGCTATATTGAATTACCACGCGTGTCAGTAAACACCTTTGACACTTTAGCGATGGAATTCCTAAATCACTTCCAGCTACCCATCCGCTATGAGATTGGGACAGAGCTCCTCACTTCATTTCTTCAGGATACCGCCACCCACATCTCTAATCATATACATGAATGGAGACGTAGGCGGAGGTTAGTCAAATCCCCCCTCCCAGACTTTCTCATAACGGACTGGTTCTGTAGGTCCTTACTCCCGCAAATCGCTAGAGATGTCGCTCTAGGTGGTGCGGTCACAGAAGACTAATCCATACGTCATGCCCATCACTTAGATCTGATATATTGACAGTCTGGCACTCTTTACGACATAATCCCCAATGCCCTTGGCAACCCCAATGTCTCCTCTACTCAGCATCCTGGAGTGCATGCCGATGGGATTGTCGGTGCAACCTCTAGGGCTGTTGTAAAACAACTCAGCGGTCACATCACCGAGATGTCAGTTGACCCCTCTACCAAATTGACTGCTCTTCCTGCCACCGTGATAAACTCTGTGCAATCTACGCAAAAATCCAGTGGCAAGAACAAGAAGAATAAGAAAAAGACCGCTCCTTCTGAGGAGCAGTCAACAAAGCAGCCAAACCCAAAACAAAAGGCCGTTGTGCCTACTGACGAGGAAAAGGATAAACCCACCAGATATCCATGCAAACTCTGTGCTGAAGACCACACGACCTGGCGTTGTTCGCGTCTTCAAGAATGCACAGAATACCTTGCCAAAAGGGATACTGGTAAGGCCCCCGCTGTCCTTAGAAATCCTTTTCCCACTCAGCAACAGCAAAATCTTATTGCAAACCAACCGCAACCCCCGCAAGGGGGCAATGATGGTTCGCAACATCCTTCAGCTGGTGAAGGATCTTCTACCATTTACACATTTGAAACGGTAGAACTCGCCACAAGAGCCAAACCTTATGGAGCTCCTGTCGCTCCTGCAGCAGAACCATCCTCAGGTCAAAACCCACCACCGCCCAATGATTTGCATATCGAAAGGCCGATTGAGGACCTTGTAATTCAACCCCCAAAAGGGGTACTTCGATGCACAACACACAATACATCTACACGTGCCGCCCAACACTACAACATTGTAGAAGATTTGGCGCAAGCACCGTCAGCTATGTCGGCACTCGAAGTATTACAAACATGCCCAACACAACGGAAAGCTTTGCTTTCGGCTATTGGTGGTATCGATCGAAAGGATTCCATGCTTGGTATTCTCTGTTGACACCTAATCCTCTGCGTTTGGGTGAATTTGTGTAAATAGTTAAATTAGGAATGTGAACAGTCATCAGGAGATGAACTGAGCAGTCACATCCTTCGTATATAACAATAGCTACCTAATGAAATAAATTGAATCAGTCCCAACTCAATCAGCGGAGTAGCCTAGACCATCTAAGAAAGGTCCCCCAAAGTGGTTGACAAATACACTTGAAAGTGTTTGATGAGCCCCAAAAATGGACAATTATTTGGGCTCATTCAACCTCCTAATTCGACTTAATCCACCATTCTCATTAGTTTATTGCATGTTTTTGATTATATTTATGTTAATAGAGTGAATTTGGTTAGTCATTATGCCAACAACTCTAATGGGTGCTTTGTGTAGCCTTTTTGGTCAACTTGGAGACAAAATTGAAGGTCTTAATGAGCACTTGGCAGCCAAATTCGTGGGAGAACAAGCTAGAGGATTTGTAGGAAGGTGTCCCATTCATTTATGGGCCCTTACCTCGAATTATCCACCATCATCTCGGAGTTCAAGGGCCACCGAATCAATCAGCACGAGGGCAGCCAAGCAAGTCAAGTAGGACTGCTGTTAACTCCAAGTTTTGGGCAGCCGAGTCCCTAAAGTTTAGGAGGACTGTTGGGTCCTCAATTTGTATAAATAAGAAGGCTTAGGGCCTCATTTTGGGTTAGCCAATGTAGCCAGTGGATGTTAGCTAGTTAGCTAGCAGATAGTAGCTAGTAGTTAGTCATTTCATAGCCTTGTTGTAGTCATTTTGTAATTCGATTTGTAGGCCATGGATTAGCTTTGCTTTCAGCTCATTCTCAAGCTCTCCTTGTGGACAGTTTTGATGTAACTCTTCATTCTTGATTAATAAAGATGAATCCAGCTTTGCACCAGCTCTAAATCTCTCTTGGGAGGCTGTAGCTCTTGGGGTTGGGCCCATCTCAAGCGCCCAGTACCTCCCTTGTTTATCTTTATGTGTGTTCGCTGCATTCTTAAAATAAAATCTGCTCTTTAGATTTAATTCGTGCTTTGTTACTTAGGTTGCTTTTGATGGTTGAAGTAGCTTTTTATGTTTAGGATGGATTGGTAGGAGTTAGTAATACATTTATATATCTTTGATAATGTTTTGTTCACATGCTGTACGTGATTCTTGTCATGAATAAGGTTGTTGTTCACTAATCTCATTAAACTGTTAGATAGATCATCTAATATTTTGATTGTATGCAAGATGTAGTTGGTTTGATCAGGTAAACACTATGCAGGGCACCTTCATCACCTCCTCGTTCATCTGAGCCTCGTCCAAATCAGCTCCTCCATCACCAAGTCTGTTTCCTCATCTCCCATCTGCTCTTTTGCCATGTAACCCTACCTTCTTGCCTTTCCCTTGCCTAAACCTTCTTTGATGCAAGCTAGACTTCCACACCCTCTCATCACCTCATCCCTCAGTCATTGGGTCATTCCATGCCCCTACCCTACCTCCCTACCCATTCATGCATTCTCTTCCACTCACCTATCAATAAAAAACCCAATCACGAAACATCCTGTAGAAGAATTACAAAACTTCCTGTAGAAACCCCTGCAGACTTCCTATAGAAGTTCATAAACACGGTTGCATGGCATCCAGACTTTGTGAAACTCTCAGAAAGAATGTTAGGGATCCCTTAGACCCTCTCTGTACCATCCCAACCTTTCCCAAAGCATTTCATCCCTTGATCCATCCCTGCACAGTGAAAAGCTAGTTAAAGGCACATGCATGATAATTCTAATAACTTAATCAAAAATACAAAAAGATGTTTTCTTTAGATAGTGATAACTTAGACACATGCATTTTACCTTCCCAGAAGTAATGGCATCTCTTCTCGTAGTTTGTATCCTCATTTTTGCATCAGTAGGACTAGTTGGTAGAATTAGGGTTTGCTAGGGTTTGTGTTTCTTTTTGGCTTTCAGTTTCTTTTCGCAAGTAGATTAATTTCCTTTGAGTTAGCTTTCGTCCATCAGTTAAAAAGCTTCTTCTAAGAGCTCATAGAAGTTGGCTTGAGCCCCTAGCGGACTTGTGCCAGCTGACCAAGTGACAACTGCGGCAAGAGCTAGTACTTGTGCGTACAACATCGTCGCTTCGAAGTTTGTTACGAACTACCGGGTTGATAAAATTAAAGAAGGGAGTTCCAGGAGTTGTGGCATTATTGCTACAATACTGGGGCTCACCATATTTTTGGCGCCGTTGCCGGGGAAGCGTCAGAGTATTGGTGATTGTCGCTTTTCTTCTATTTTCCACTACAAACTTCTTCTAAGTAGTTTATTTCATTTCCATTATGCAATTTCGTTTATGCAAAAGTAGATTAGCATTTCCCGCTTTCATAGATTAGCATTTCAATTCTGCAATTTCATTTATGCAAGCGTAGATTAGCATTTCAATTCCGCAAGCGTAGACTAGCATTTCATTCCTGCAATTTCATTTGAGCAAAATAGATTAGTCCTTTCCTGCTTTCATTTCAATTCTGCATGTTCATTTTAGCAAGATAGTTAGTCGCAGTTCAATCTATTTCAGTTTTGTAGTTAGAAGTAGAAAAAAAAAACAAAAATCAACCAAAAAGATTTCATTTCATGCCTTGTAGGAGTAGAGATAAGTTAGAAAAATGATTGCACAACACCCCCACTGCTTCACACAGTCAACCTTCTCTCTTCTTCGATGGCTGTGATTAAAGAACCCTTAGGTGGACAACAAGACATATTTGAAGAACCTCAAGGGAAGAAGAAGAAGAAACCATTCTTCTGGAGCAAATGGCTACAAGTAGAAATGTTGGGCGCAACACCTTGTCCAAAGATGAATTTGAAAATCAGATCGAAGATTTCAAGAGTGATATGAGGCAGTTTCTTGCCATGCAACTGGATACCTTGCAGATCCAAAAGAAGCAAGAAGAAGCCAAGAGGGCTTTGGCCATTTTTTGTCCTAGGTGCACTAGAAAGCATCGTAGGAACGAATGTCCAATGCACTCCCTAGAAGTGTGTTTCATCTATGAAGAATACCATCCTACAGATCAATGCCCTTCCTTACCCAGAATCAAAGCTGCATATCGGACAGCCAAAGGAGCCACTAAATCACTCTATTATATGAACCAAAGGAGGCCACATGGACCTAGATCTTACCAGCAGGAACTGCAAGGGACATCCGAGACACCTATTATGACCCTTATCAAGCCACTTTCATGCCTTCTTGGGGTCCCCCTGCTCATCCTTCCTGGTTCACACCTCCTCCTTGTTCCTTCACAGATCCATATTATGCCCAACCAATTGCTTATTCATTTCACTCTTATGCTCAGCCACAGCCTCAGTGGAATGCAACTTATCAGGAGTGGAGGCCCCAGTACAACTCTCATCCCGCTAATTTTCCTCCACCACCTGCTCATCCACAACCATCGCCTCCTCCTCCACCAAGGCAACCCAAAATGCCTACCCAACCACAATGCCATCCATCTCCATCTCAATTTCACACCTCCACTCAACTACCCGTACCATCTCCAAACTCACACATTGGAGCAGCTCAACACAAGTGAAAAGCTGAGGCACAACATGTCCAAACAACTCCTCTTGAGCTCAATGATCTTCACCATAGCTTAGGAAAAGCATTGCAAAAAAGAGATCATCTTGAAAGCATTGAAGGATCACATCCAGCAAAAGAAGATTCAAAAGAGGAGATCAAAGAACCATGGGCTGCACTTGATGAAGAGAAGAGATCAAAATCATAGCTCGAGAGAGGTCAATCATGGTTACCATCAAACCCTCCATGTAGTCAAGAGAAAGATCAGCAAAAAGAGGAAGATGAGAAAGTCATGTTAGAAGGTGACATGAAGAATGATCGAGATCAGAAAAAGGACCAAGGATATCAAAGCTATATTGAGACATGGTTCTGTTGTGGTCACCAACAACCCCCCCTCTTTGTTTGATATTAGCAATAACATCAAGCAAAGGGGGGACCCTGAACAAAAAATCCAAAAAATATTTTGTTAAAATTTTTGTATTTTTCTCCCTAAGGCTTGATCGCATCGCAAAGAAAGAGTGAAGCGTTCCCCGAGCGCGGAAAGAAAAACTGCGAAAAAGCGACGCGAAGTTCATCGTTTCGCATGCATTCCAAGCGCTCTTAAAAAGAAGATCTTCAAGAACCGCCGACCGCCGATATGCGACATCGCACATCGCAAACGTCGCACTAAGCATCATAAACAATTGAATGAAATCTGCGATCTGCGATCTGCGATGTCAGCGATCTGCGATTTGCGATATCGGTGAACCGCGACTAGCGATCTGCGATATGAAAAGACTCATTGCAAGAATTCTCCGACATACACGATAGACCCAAGAGTAAGCGCGCGCCTTAAAAGAAATTAATGACCGCATGCTTGAGTATCCAGAAATGATTGCATCGCATTTTTCGAAGAGTCAAGTCATGATGAATGTCAAGATGATGCATTCATTAGAATTTAATGCTTTCATGTCAATCTTTCATTTCCCTTCTTCTTTGCGTAGACTGAAAGACACGCAACTGATATAAATCTATATGCAGGAAACATCTAAGGAAAAGGGGAAAGCGCCAATCAGATAACAGAGAGAAGATGCCTCCGCAAATGGATGCCGCATGCAGCAGGACCGCAGATTCCAGACTATCAGCCAACCGGCACTGATGAAAATAGACTATCCAAGACTCAGAGTCAAAGGCACACAAAAGCAGCGTGTTCGCAAAAGATCCTGAAGCTCAGACTTGGTAAAGCAGAGAAAGAAGCGCAAGAGAAGGAAGACGCTCCAGAAAAGCCTGGAACAAAGAACGGAAACAATTCTCGAAACAGGGGATTGTCCATACAGCGCGACTCCTAACTCATTGAGTCATTCGCATGACCGGAAACCGAAATAGCAACAGCAAAATCAGTTCGAAAGGAACCTGGGTTGTACTAAGTATACACGCGGCGAATACACCCAGCTAGAGAAAGGTTTTCGAAAATATCTTCTGGTCTGTCAGAAGGAGGTGCCAGCTCTTGTTATTTCCACTTTTATCACCCAAGCGAAAGAAGAAGGCAGCCAGCCGACTCTTCCCAGGCAAACGTTGCACTGTTTACAGCACTAAGGAGAATATACAAAAACGGTCAGAAATTAGATTTAATTTTTAGAAATAAATTTGCTTTTAGTAAAGGGCGGTCATTTGAAGCCGTTTCCCTAAATTTGTGTAACTAAGATTAATTAGTTAGTAGTATTTAACCCTTCTCATGGCATTTGGAGAAGGGTCCGGAAATCTGTCAAAAAACTTGTCCTCAGAACATGCACTTCTGCACCCTCGGAGGAGGTTTTTGATGAATGGATGGATCGAGATTTATTTATGTTTGCATTTTAATGTCTGTTACTGATGTTGCACTTATGTACTCTTAGCAGATATTAGAACAAGTAGAAATAAATCATTATTGCTTAAAGTTTATTAGTGAAATCAGTCATAAATGGTACTTTTATCTCTTGACTAATTTCTGCTCGTATTCCTAAAGTGATATGCAGCTGAGTTCTTTATATGTTACTGTATGAATGTGTGTATTACCATTTGGCACTTCTGTACGGTGGAGTCATTTATTTATGCTTGACATATGAATAACTAATTATGCGATAGGCTGTTCACAACTGTTCTGCCTAACTTTTTATGCAGAATGGTTTATCTTCATTGATTTATATTCTTATAATAGCTGAATGATCTTTATTACCAGCTATTGTTTGAAATCTTTCTAGATCGCATAACAGAAGAAAACACCCCGGGTTAGCGTAGATTAGATGTATTGTTTTTCTTCATTAGATTACATTAGTATAGAGTTAGTTTAGCAGTTAGAATTTAAATTAGCTTAGAAAACCTTTAGATCAATACCATCAAACTCTACACACACACGCACACCCTTCAAATTGGGAAACTAGTCCCATTACCCCCAGTCGGACCCGCTATTCCAAACGGGCAAGGAGCCGCCAACCAGGTTCCGGACCGGGTGGGTATCCCCCTTGTTGTCGACCCGATTTCGGGGCCCTTCAACATTTCTGGCGCTAGAAGGAGGGCACGAGCTATGAATGGCACATAAGTCAAAATCTAAATACCATTCTGAGAGCAAATCACCCTCACCAACTTCCCCGACTTCTCCGGTACGATTAAATTCGGAACTAGAAGTCTCTCGGACATCCACCGCTGCTATACACCCTAATACATCAGACCAACTTATCATTGATCCCCCTGAAATTCAAACTTTGATCCGTAAACTCTAGGGATTCTCTATTTTTACTCAGAGGTCTGATAAATCTAAAGGCAGCGTGACTTCGCAGTACAATCCTGCTCATCCCCTGACCAGATTGAAGAGTGAAAGGTTTGGCATCCAGCCAACTGAAATCCCTCTCCCCACTAGGAAAAGAGCAAGGAAAACACTTCCAGAGTCTGACAGAGAGACTCTTTCATCCGCTTCGTCCATTTCAACTCCCTCTCCGCGAAGTCAACCACCCACATCTTCACCTCAAATCACTCATCCATCTTCCACAACCCTTCCTCCGCAATCATCGAAGATCATAATATCTCCATCTTCTCAACATCAGAGATCATCTTCTGCACTTTTATTAACTAGCAGCTCAGCGATGGCCCAGTCTCCATGGAACAATCCTGGGGCGGTTTAATGCCTCCGCCCCTAAGTCCAATACCTGCCCATCCTGAGAAATGGCTACCGAAGTTCAATCCAGAAACAGGCATGGTAGCTGAAGAACATATCAATAATTTCATGCTTTCTGTTAATCTCAACGGAGTTACCAACGAAGATGCCGTGGTCCGACTTTTTCCCTATACAATGCAAGGGACAGCCGGGTCATGGTACTTTTCCCTGCCCTCCGGATCTATCACGAGCTGGGACATTTTTCAAAATCAATTTCTTACCAAATTCGGTGATGATAGATCGACAGCGACACTGATCAACGATTTATCCAATCTTAAAGCTGAGGCTAGGGAACCCATTAAAGATTTTAACCTATGGTTCAACAAGATCCTCAACAAAATCCCCGCTGCTTCTCAACCCAACGAGGAAGTAAGATGTGAATGGTACATCACGGCCTTACCTTCAAACTTGGCCATCTTTGTAGATAGGGCAAGCAAGACAACCTTAGTTGAAAACTTGACTGAGGCGTTAGCAGTTGAAAAACGCGTAGTAGCCCTAGAAAAGAGATCTGCAATCGAAGAGCGCAAATCTAAGAAAATCTCTTTCAAAGAAGACACTAAGAAGAAGCAAACGAAAGATCCTTTCGATATGGAAGGATTACAAAAGGTGTTAAAGGCCATGTCTAATGAGATGATTGACATAAGAAAACAAGTAGCAGAATCGTCTCCAAGAAAGCCTTTTAGGAATTTTAAAAGAAATCCTCCCATGGAGACGAAGCCACCCAATGTTGTCTCAAACGTTGAATCTGAAGAAGAAGAAGAAGAGAATACCGTCAAAACACAGACCGACGATGAAGAAGTGGTGGAACTGCAAGGAATGTAGGATTTCATCCTCCCACAAGAAGAAGATCAAGAAGCATTTCCGGTTAGCACACGAAGCAAAAATCAACTTGATCCTCCCCAAACTACCCCTAAACAGAAGGGCGCAAGCCCTGCAGCAAAAGAAAAGGTCGCAACAAAGAAAATAACTGCTAAAGCGACCCAATTTAGCCCAGTCCAATCGGATCAATCGCCTCCATCAAAAACACTAATAGTGTCGGATGAAATGGAGTATAACATCATCGATGACATGAAAAAGACTAGGGCTAATATCACTCTGTACGAGTTGAGCAAATTGAAACATCAACAGAAAATCATGATGAAAGAATTACATGCCGTGCCTACTACACCTTTACCCACAGCTATAGCTTCCCACAATATAGGAAGACCTCCAATCAACACGATCAATAAGATTGATCCAAATGACATCGCTTTGATTGGAGGAAGATCTAGATCTCATACTCCTCCTTTCCTCCTCACTTATGAAATCTTTAATAGAAACGTGCACAACTGCTTGGTTGATTCTGGTGCTTCAACCAATATTTTACCCAGGTCAATATGTGCCAAGCTGAATGTCCAACCGCAAAAATCCGCAGTGCGCATAGTTCAACTTGATCGATCGCAAGTCGAAGTGATAGGTGAACTTAATCAAGTGACCATAAGACTGTCGTCTAACCCCAAGGTATGCCAGGTTATCGACATTCTAGTGGCTGATATCCCTGAATTTTATGGTTTGATTCTTAGCAGGGACTGGTCCGAGAAACTCCACGGATACTTTTCAACCGACTGGTCGCACATGTGGTTACCCTTCAATGGGAAACCAAATCAAATAAAGGTGGAACGAGAGTTGCACCAAAAATACATAGTGACGGATTTGGAAGGGGAGAATGAAGCAATAGCATACAACAGCAGCATCATAGGCAACTACTCAGTAGACTCTTTCCTCGGAAATTTCAATGCTCACATATCACCTTATTTGGAAAATTCAGTTTTGTCCCAAGTAGAAAACTTTTCCCAGACTGATGATTCAAAATGTGTTAGTTTTTTAGATAACCCTGTAAATACATCTTTATTTTGGAAATTATATTTTGATGGCTCTAAGTCCAACGAGGGAGCAGGAGCAGGATGCGTTCTGATTAGCCCAGACGGAAATAAGACCATGCTTACATGCAGACTTGAGTTCGATTGTACGAACAATACAGCGGAATACGAGGCCTTGGTGCAAGGCCTATACAAAGCAATCGGATTGAACGTCAAGTATCTTCAAGTTTTGGAGATTCTGAGATCGTCGTCAAACAGGTACGTAACACCATACACTGCCTGTCAAGTCATTTAAAGCACTATCAATCTTTAGTACAAGATCTCACTGCACATTTCATAGCATTCAATATTTTGTCAGTCCCGAGACTCCAAAATGCAAGTGCAGACCTGTTAGCTAACGTAGCCTCCAGACTCATTCCCTCTGAAGACTTTAGTCCAGATAGATTCTCGATAGAGTTAATTTTTAAACCGTCCATCCCTGACAACATCACCAACTGGAGGGTATTCAACGACGGCCCAGACATCGTAAGTTTCCTCACCTCTGAAGGATCCTACTCAAACAAGATAATTGACGAAGACTGTCATGATCACCAAATACAACAAAGTAGCACTGATAATGCTATACCCAAATCAGTGGTCAAACTAGAAGACTTATATGACTTGAAAAGTCGGTTCAAAAGGTCAGCTAATGCCAAGCTCTACAGTTCAACTTTGAACTACGAACCAGTGAACCTAGGAACCGATGAGAAGCTGCAAAACGTTAATCTAGGCCAGGGCCTAGCCCATGAAGAAAAATCAGCATATATCCGTCTTCTGAGACAGCACAAAAACGTCTTTTCCTGGAATTACGACGAGCTGAAAACTTACAACACTTCTATCATTCAACACACTATCCCTATGATTGACAACGAGAAACCTGTCCAACAGAAGCTCAGAAAAATCCACCCCAACTTGGAAAATCAGATAAAGACTGAGCTGAATAAGTTGTTGAGAGCCAGAATAATCTTCCCGATCAGACATTCCAAATGGGTATCCAATATGGTACCTGTTAGGAAGAAAAACGGAGATATTAGAATCTGCATCGACTTCCAGAATCTCAACAAAGCCTGTCAGAAAGACAATTTTCCCCTCCCACCTATGGAGTAAATATTACAGGCAGTAGCAGGCTCAGAGTTAATGTCTTTTCTGGATGGATTTTTAGGATATAATCAAGTGCTGGTACACCCGGATGATCAGTTAAAAACCACCTTCCGAACTAAATGGGGTACCTACGCGTATCAGAAGATGCCATTCGGTCTGATCAATGCCGGCGCTACTTTTCAGAGAGCCATGGACATTGCATTTAAAGGTTTAGTCAATAAATCGGTAGTGATTTACCTGGATGATATAACTGTGTACTCCAAGAACCGAAGCGACCATCTCAAAGATTTGAAACAAATCTTTCAAAGATGTTTAAGGTATGGGATCTCGCTTAACCCAAAAAAATCTTTTTTCGCATTAAGCGAAGGGAAATTGCTAGGATCCATAGTGTCAAAATCTGGCATTCACATTGAACCTGACAGAATCAAAGAAATTTCCGAGATATCCATGCCCCATAACAAAAAGACCATGCAATCTTTCCTAGGACAGATCAATTTTGTGAAAAGGTTTGTCCCAGATTTTTCACGTATTATTTCTCCTTTACAAAAAATGATAAAAAAGAATTCAAACTTTAAATGGGGTCTAGACGCGCACGAAGCGTTCAACTTAATTAAGCAAGCCATCATCAACACTCCATCTTTAGCAACCCCAAATTTTTCAGAACCTTTTGTCTTATACACGTTTGCCTCAGAGAATTCTTATGCTGCGATTTTGACTCAAGCGAATCAAGAAAAGGTAGAAGCTCCAATCGCATTTTTTAGCTCAAACTTACAAGGTGCTGAACTCAAATATTCGGACGTAGAGAAACAGGCATATGCCGTTTTCAAAGCAATCAAATATTTCAGACCTTTCTTACTAAAAGCCCATACCAAAGTCATAGTACCGTTTCCTGCGGTAAGAAACCTCCTGATACAGAAGGATGTGGGCGAAAAGAGAGCGAATTGGATCACCGCCTTACAAGAATACGACCTGGAGATCAAGCCGGCACACATCGTAAGAGGTCAAGGCTTCTGCAAGATGATAGCCGGAGCATCGCAAATCCCTGAAAACTCGTCTGAAGAGGTACACACGTATGAGGTAAGCCTAAACGACGCAGAATCATTATATGCTGACACCATTTATTTTCTTAAGAACGGGTATGCTCCATTTCACCTGGATCACACCAAGAAGAGAGCCCTGAGATTGAAAGCTAAACAATACCAGCTCATAAATGATGTCCTGTTTAAAAGAAATTATGATTATGTACTTCTTAGATGTCTTGAGAAAACTGAAGCCGAAAAGGTTTTGCAGGAACTCCACGATGGACCAGCAGGTGGACACTATGCTGGAGAAGCCACCGCACACAAAATCTTACGTGCAGGATATTACTGGCCCACGCTGTTCAAAGACTCGTACAATTACGTAAGGAAATGCCAAGTCTGCCAGACTGCTACAGGAAAACAAAAGAAGTCATCCATGCCACTGCAGCCGGTTAACATCGAACAGTCGTTCAGCCAATGGGGCTTGGACATAATAGGTGAGATCGTTCCTCACTCCTCTAAACAGCATAGGTATATCCTCACGGCAACTGACTATTTTACTAAATGGGTAGAGGCGGTTCCTCTCAAGACAGCTAATTCTGAAAACATTATTGAATTCATAGATCAGTTTATCATCACTAGGTTTGGATTGCCAACGGCCTTAATATTTGATAATGCTTCATATTTTTCTGGAAATACCATGACTGAGTTTGCGCTCAAAAGAGGGTTCAAACTGAAGTATTCTGCCAACTACTATCCGCAAGGTAATGGGTTGGCTGAATCGACAAACAAGAACCTAATCAGGATTATTAAAAAGACAGTCGACCAAAACCAAAAGAATTGGCACAAAGCGCTGGTAAACGCCTTATGGGCAGACAGAATTACAAAGAAAGCCTCTATCGGCACTTCTCCCTTCAACTTAGTTTATGGGAGAGAAGCAGTTCTTCCTACTCACTTAGTCATTCCCTCTTTGTCCTTAGTATAATACATTGATGAAGTACCTACTTCCTCCTTACAATTAAGACAAATGGAAATAATCAAGCTAGAAGAACAACGAGAACAGGCTAAGAAGACCCATGCTCACCACCAAGTGCTAATAAAATCCTCTTTTGACTCAAACATAATGACCAGAAAAAACTTTCAGATGGGAGATTTAGTTTTGAAGTGGGATAAGGCTCATGAAGAAAAGGGCAAACATACGAAATTCCAGAAGCTATGGCTTGGTCCTTTTCAGATTGTAGAGGTCATAGGCCCATCGACTTTTGTGTTGCAGGACTTAACAGGAAGGAGAGATTCTCTGCCTGTGAATGGACAAATTCTCAAAATGTATTTTCCATAGAAGATCATTCTTCTATTTTTTAGGATAGTTTTAGTTTTATTTTAGTTTTTCTTTTCTTATAAATAAGGTTGGTTGTGAATGATCATAAATAGTATTCATGAAGGAACATACCATTTCTCTATCAGATTTTGATTTCACTTGTATAAATAGCAAAACTTTTCGAAAAATCTGACTTTTATTATTGACAGATAGAGTTAACTTTAGCCTGAATATGATGTTAGTTTCAACTTCAAAAAAAAAAATCTGGGATGAAAGCAACTTTTGGCAAAAAAATTGTTTTATGCCAACGCAATGAAAGGTATCATCAATAATAAAATAAGTATTCTCTGCAAAGCTGTTGTTTTTAAACTCTATTATTGTCGTCCAGAGCTTTCTTAAGGAAAAACAGTGACTTCCTCCCTGCTAAGGAAAATCGCAGCATCCAGAGAAACAATCCAAGAAAACACTATATCTCAAAGAATAAGAGGTCTCATCACGAGCCGGCTTATCATGATCACAGATATTATAACTTGCTGACTTTGCCAATACTGTCTATCAAAACAGGGCAACGACTCAAGATTGTTGCAATCAAAAGACAAGGGGTCTCATCACGACCCAGCTTGTTCAGCAAAAGTGTAAATCAAGTGAATGACTATGTCATAATTTGGCCACCAAACCAAGGCATTGTTCTTTAGAGAATAAAAAAATGAAAAAAGAAAGAAAAAGTGTCAAAAGGATTTTTCTCTGAAATGTTGTAAATAACCTCAAGCAGGAAAAAGGATCATTGCTGGATAACATGGTAACCTTGTCGAGGCTATGGACGCTTGCGGGTAGCAGAGGCTCTACCTACGACAAATGAGCATATTTTACAAAGCCAGTACGCAGAGAAGACCTTATTTTATCTTTAAAAGGACCGAGTAATGTCTGGTGTGAATATAAAAAATAACCCAGAGGAAGCAAACAATCGGATTAAAACAAAGGTTGTGACGAAACATCATTGACAGGATAAGGGGTAATACTCTACCTGTCCATAACAAAATTTAGACATACGAAAATTTTTCTGTTTTGGAAGTGAAAGTGCAATAAAACAACAGAGATAACTGGTTCTTCACAGTGAATCGCCATTGTTGTGGTCACCAACAACCCCCCCTCTTTGTTTGATATTAGCAATAACATCAAGCAAAGGGGGGACCCTGAACAAAAAATCCAAAAAATATTTTGTTAAATTTTTTTGTATTTTTCTCCCTAAGGCTTGATCGCATCGCAAAGAAAGAGTGAAGCGTTCCCCAAGCGCGGAAAGCAAAACTGTGAAAAAGCGACGCGAAGTTCACCGTGTCGCATGCATTCCAAGCGCTCTTAAAAAGAAGATCTTCAAGAACCGCCGACCGCCGATATGCGACATCGCACATCGCAAACGTCGCATTAAGCAGCATAAACAATTGAATGAAATCTGCGATCTGCGATGTCAGCGATCTGCGATCTGCGATATGAAAAGACTCATTGCAAGAATTCTCCGACATACACGATAGACCCAAGATTAAGCGCGCGCCTTAAAAGAAATTAATGACCGCATGCTTGAGTATCCAGAAATGATTGCATCGCATTTTTCGAAGAGTCAAGTCATGATGAATGTCAGGATGATGCATTCATTAGAATTTAATGCTTTCATGTCAATCTTTTCATTTCCCTTCTTCTTTGCGTAGACTGCAAGACACGCAACTGATATAAATCTATATGCAGGAAACATCTAAGGAAAAGGGGAAAGCGCCAATCAGATAACAGAGAGAAGATGCCTCCGCAAATGGATGCCGCATGCAGCAGGACCGCGGATTCCAGACTATCAGCCAACCGGCACTGATGAAAATAGACTATCCAAGACTCAGAGTCAAAGGCACACAAAAGCAGCGTGTTCGCAAAAGATCCTGAAGCTCAGACTTGGTAAAGCAGAGAAAGAAGCGCAAGAGAAGGAAGACACTCCATAAAAGCCTGGAACAAAGAACGTAAACAATTCTCGAAACAGGGGATTGTCCATACAGCGCGACTCCTAACTCATTGAGTCATTCGCATGACCGGAAACCGAAATAGCAACAACAAAATCAGTTCGAAAGGAACCTGGGTTGTACTAAGTATACACGCGGCGAATACACCCAGCTAGAGAAAGGTTTTCGAAAATATCTTCTGGTCTGTCAGAAGGAGGTGCCAGCTCTTGTTATTTCCACTTTTATCACCCAAGCGAAAGAAGAAGGCAGCCAGCCGACTCTTCCCAGGCAAACGTTGCACTGTTTACAGCACTAAGGAGAATATACAGAAACGGTCAGAAATTAGATTTAATTTTTAGAAATAAATTTGCTTTTAGTAAAGGGCGGTCATTTGAAGCCGTTTCCCTAAATTTGTGTAACTAAGATTAATTAGTTAGTAGTATTTAACCCTTCTCATGGCATTTGGAGAAGGGTCAGGAAATCTGTCAAAAAACTTGTCCTCAGAACATGCACTTCTGCACCCTCGGAGGAGGTTTTTGATGAATGGATGGATCGAGATTTATTTATGTTTGCATTTTAATGTCTGTTACTGATGTTGCACTTCTGTACTCTTAGCAGATATTAGAACAAGTAGAAATAAATCATTATTGCTTAAAGTTTATTAGTGAAATCAGTCATAAATGGTACTTTTATCTCTTGACTAATTTCTGCTCGTATTCCTAAAGTGATATGCAGCTGAGTTCTTTATATGTTACTGTATGAATGTGTGTATTACCATTTGGCACTTATGTACGATGGAGTCATTTATTTATGCTTGACATATGAATAACTAATTATGCGATATGCTGTTCACAACTGTTCTGCCTAACTTTTTATGCAGAATGGTTTATCTTCATTGATTTATATTCTTATAATAGCTGAATGATCTTTATTACCAGCTATTGTTTGAAATCTTTCTAGATCGCATAACAGAAGAAAACACCCCGGGTTAGCGTAGATTAGATGTATTGTTTTTCTTCATTAGATTACATTAGTATAGAGTTAGTTTAGCAGTTAGAATTTAAATTAGCTTAGAAAACCTTTAGATCAATACCATCAAACTATACACACACACGCACACCCTTCACATTGGGAAACTGGTCCCATTACCCCCAGTCGGACCCTCTACTCCAAACGGGCAAGGAGCCGCCAACCAGGTTTCGGACCGGGTGGGTATCCCCCTTGTTGTTGACCCGATTTCGGGGCCCCTCAACAGGTTCCAGACAGTCACTAAGTTGCAGCAGTACTCTCCTCCTCAGCTATGTTTTGTACTTTCAAAGTCAGATCATTTTGTCTCTGAAATTTGGATAGTTGTCAAAGCATGCATTCCGAGCCTTCACATCATCTTGTCTCTAATCTCGATGTGCACATGGCTCCATTGGAAGTATTCTTATACTTGAAAATGATTTTGTTTTTCAAGTAGGGTAGGGTAGAAAAAAGAAAAAAAAAAAGAAAAAAATGGAAAAAAAAGGAAAATAGAAATCTAAGGTGAAAACCTCCTCGGAGGCGCCTTAGATTGGCTCATTGATTGAAAACCTCCATGAGGCGGTCAATGGGTTGGAAAAAAAGAGAAAAGAGAATAAGATCTTTGGGTGAAAACCTCCCTTGGAGGCGCCCAAGGCACGCAATTAGGGTGAAAACCTCCATGAGGCGCCCTAGTTGTTTTTCAAAAAAAAAAAGAGAAAAAGAAAAAGAAAAATAAAGCTAATTTCCATTGAATAATTTCATGTTGCAGCAATGACATTGCAGGTTGCAAGAAGGACGTTTCATGACAGGAGGAGCACTCAAATCAAGGTTAAAGGAATTTTTCTTGTGCCTTCTACAGGAAGCTCTGTATTTCTACAGGAAACATCCTGTAGAACCTTTGGACGAGCCAAATTCAATTTCAAAAGTGAATCTAATGGTGGGAGCCTATTGGTTAGGCCTGCAAGCACTTGTGTGTCCATCCCTTGCCTTTCTCCATCATTTTTTCCACCTCATTATGCTTCTCATTGTGCTTCTATAGGAACTTCCTGTAGAAATTGTGGGAAACTAGTCATGGATTTCAAAAAATGGTTTGGCGAGCGTGGTAGTTTCCTCAAGGGTTAAGAAGCATCCTGCACTTTTCAAACTCCTCCTCCATCATCTCCATACCTGCATCACAGCCCAAGCTCAGTTTTTCCTTCGATGCAAACATTTGCAAAAATCCTTGAGGCAAAAATCCATAGAACAAAAATTTGTTTTTGCCATAACTTGAAAACCGTGCATCCATTTGACAAACCGTTTTATGGGGAATTGTACAAGGTTGATGGCAACATGCCCGAGCAGTTCCATGCAATTCCGGTGCACGGTTTCCAAGAAATCAGCTTCCATCACCATCATCCATTTTTGCATTTTCTCCATATCCGTGCATCCGTTTCAAAACCTGTTTCATGGGGATATGCATGTGAGTGATGGTAACCTACCCAAGTAGTTTCAGCCGATTCCGATGCACGGTTTCCGAGAAATTGAGTTCTGAAATCTTCAGCCATTTTCCATTTTTCTCGAAATCCGTGCATCCATTGATCACGATTTTGCTATGGGAGATGCATAATGATGATAGGAACATGCTCACCGAGTTTTAAATCAATCCGGTTTACCGTTTGAGAGCAATGGCGAAAACAAGTTCTGGTTTTGTGACCATGCAGCAGCAGCAGCTTGAAGGTGCAGATCTGAACGTGGAAACAATTGCATGCAGCTCAGATCCGGCCAGAGGACACCTGCACAAGGAAAAGCAATCAAAAATCATCAGCCAAGCCCTCATGCAATCAAAGGATCCAAGCATGCAACAACAGAACATGAGCATGCAGCAGCAAAAAGCTTCACAAGCAGCTGTTTGACTTCAGGTACGTGACTAAACCTTGTTCTTCTATTGCATGAATCTAATCTAAGCATTGCATGAACGGATGAGATGGTTGGATTCAGCCAGGAAGCTAGCCATATTCGATTGCACTCATCCAGGCAAAAGTCATGCATTATGCATGGATCAGTCATTCACGTGGAAGTTGGAAAACATAGTTAGTGGTAGATCTGTTTAACTCTCGTGCACAGGACGTCAAATAATTAACAGAGAGAAGAAGACATGTATCACTGCAGTTTGAAAAATCTAGCGCACATGTTTTTTCCACCTCATCACACATCACAGAGCAATTGAAGACGGCTTGGCTGAAACTCATGAACTGCTGTTCATCTGCACTTTCCACGTCCTCAACTGAAGTGTGCACAATCAGTTAATTGGTTCTCTATCATCAACTCATTTGATGATTGTTTTATTTCTCTCTGAAATTGTTGCAATGATCATGACGAGAACATTGAGCCATGGAAGTTTAATGACAACTATGCTACTATTATGGGTGTTTATGGGTTTCTTTGCAGGGTATGCATTGTCACGTCTATCTAAGATGTTCAAGGGCACAGAACAAAGGAGGAACACGCTGAAACCACATTCTTGTTTCCAGGCATTGCCTTTTGCATTTTCTTTATTCTCAATGCATAGCTATGGGAAAAAATCAGCTGGTGTAGTTCCTTTCGAGACTCTGTTTGCCTCAGTCCTTTTATGGTTTGGAATTTCTGTGCCAGCAGTTACTTTGGCTACAATGAACCTACAATTGAAGATCCAGTGAAGACCAATCAAATCCCCAGGCAGATTCTAGAGCAAGCTTGGTATATGCAGCCCATTTTTTTTCAATACCAATCGGAGGCATGCTGCCTTTTGGAGCTGTATTCATTGGACTGTTCTTCAGATTAACTTCAATATGGCTGCATCATTTCTACTGTATATTTGGGTTCTTGTTCATTGTCTTTGTGATCCTCATTGTTACATATGTAGAGATCACCATTATCTTGTGCTACTTCGAATTGTGCCGTAAAAATTACAACTAGTGGTGGAGATCTTATTTGACTGCAGGCTCCTCAACATTTTACTTGTTTCTCTATGCCACATTCTATTTCTTCACCAAGCTGGAGATGACAAAACTTGTTTCTAGAATTTCATATTTTGGCT
Source organism: Pinus tabuliformis (assembly GCA_031772625.1). NCBI lineage: Eukaryota > Viridiplantae > Streptophyta > Pinopsida > Pinales > Pinaceae > Pinus > Pinus tabuliformis. Next base: position 842,521,355 of record CM062815.1, read on the forward strand.
ACATGCCCATCATGTCATACTCATTTTTTGTTCTGACCGGTATAATAGAATTCTATGCATGCCTTTGGTTTGTGCGGACAATATACTTGTCAGTGAAGATTGACTGAGGCTCTTCATGCAGCTACCATTTTTCAGAGGGTTTCGCCACCATTGCTGCCATCAGATTGAATATACTTGCACACTCATACCAAGGCTGAGAATTCACTAGGAAAAGGAACAGACAGTGAGGAAGAAGAGCAGAAGGAAGAGAAGACGAAGGCTGCCACAGCCAAGCTGAAAGGAAAAGCACCCTCAGCCAAGCAGGCTAAGACAGTGCCGACTGTTTCTACAGGAAGACAGAGAACTGTTAGCAGACTGTTTCTACAGGAAGACAGAGAACTGTTTCTACAGGAAGTTTGAAAAGAGGGAAGCCAAAGGAGAAATCAGCCGAGATGTTAGCCAAAGAAGCCACCAGGGCCATCAAAGACGAGGAGAGAGATTGGTTGCTCAGAGGATGAGCAACACTTTCAGTAGGGGGGTGATGATGAGCCCCAAAAATGGACAATTATTTGGGCTCATTCAACCTCCTAATTTGACTTAATCCACCATTCTCATTAGTTTATTGCATGTTTTTTATTATATTTATGTTAATAGAGTGAATTTGGTTAGTCATTATGCCAACAAGTCTAATGGGTGCTTTGTGTAGCCTTTTTGGTCAACTTGGAGACAAAATTGAAGGTCTTAATGAGCACTTGGCAGCCAAATTCGTGGGAGAACAAGCTAGAGGATTTGTAGGAAGGTGTCCCCTTCATTTATGGGCCCTTACCTCGAATTCTCCACCATCAGCTTGGAGTTCAAGGGCCACCGAATCAATCAGCACAAGGGCAGCCAAGCAAGTCAAGTAGGACTGCTGTTAACTCCAAGTTTTGGGCAGCCGAGTCCCTAAAGTTTAGGAGGACTGTTGGGTCCTCAATTTGTATAAATAAGAAGGCTTAGGGCCTCATTTTGGGTTAGCCAATGTAGCCAGTGGATGTTAGCTAGTTAGCCAGTAGATAGTAGCTAGTAGTTAGTCATTTCATAGTCTTGTTGTAGTCATTTTGTAATTCGATTTGTAGGCCATGGATTAGCTTTGCTTTCAGCTCATTCTCAAGCTCTCCTTGTGGACAGTTTTGATGTAACTCTTCATTCTTGATTAATAAAGATGAATCCAGCTTTGCACCAGCTCTAAATCTCTCTTGGGAGGCTGTAGCTCTTGGGGTTGGGCCCATCTCAAGCGCCCAGTACCTCCCTTGTTTATCTTTATGTGTGTTCACTGCATTCTTAAAATAAAATCTGCTCTTTAGATTTAATTCGTGCTTTGTTACTTAGGTTGCTTTTGATGGTTGAAGTAGCTTTTTATGTTTAGGATGGATTGGTAGGAGTTAGTCATGCGTTTATATCTCTTTGATAATGTTTTTTTCACATGCTGTACGTGATTCTTGTCATGAATAAGGTTGTTGTTCACTGATCTCATTAAACTGTTAGATAGATCATCTAATATTTTGATTGTATGCAAGACATAGTTGGTTTGATCAGGTAAACACTATGCAGGGCACCTTCATCACCTCCTCGTTCATCTGAGCCTCGTCCAAATCAGCTCCTCCATCACCAAGTCTGTTTCCTCATCTCCCATCTGCTCTTTTGCCACGTAACCCTACCTTCTTGCCTTTCCCTTGCCTAAACCTTCTTTGATGCAAGCTAGACTTCCACACCCTCTCATCACCTCATCCCTCAGTCATTGGGTCATTCCAGGCCCCTACCCTACCTCCCTACCCATTCATGCATTCTCTTCCACTCACCTATCAGTCAAAAACCCAATCACGAAACATCCTGTAGAAGAATTACAGAACTTCCTGTAGAAACCACTGCAGACTTCTTGTAGAAGTTCATAAACACGGTTGCATGGCATCCAGACTTTGTGAAACTCTCAGCAAGAATGTTAGGGATCCCTTAGACCCTCTCTGTACCATCCCAACCTTTCCCAAAGCATTTCATCCCTTGATCCATCCCTGCACAGTGAAAAGCTAGTTAAAGGCACATGCATGATAATTTTAATAACTTAATCAAAAATACAAAAAGATGTTTTCTTTAGATAGTGATAACTTAGACACATGCATTTTACCTTCCCAGAAGTAATGGCATCTCTTCTCGTAGTTTGTATCCTCATTTTTGCATCAGTAGGACTAGTTGGTAGAATTAGGGTTTGCTAGGGTTTGTGTTTCTTTTTGGCTTTCAGTTTCTTTTCGCAAGTAGATTAATTTCCTTTGAGTTAGCTTTCGTCCATCAGTTAAAAAGCTTCTTCTAAGAGCTCATAGAAGTTGGCTTGAGCCCCTAGCGGACTTGTGCCAGCTGACCAAGTGACAGCTGCGGCAAGAGCTAGTACTTGTGCATACAGCACCGTCGCTTCCAAGTTTGTTACGAACTACCGGGTTGATAAAATTAAAGAAGGGAGTTCCAGGAGTTGTGGCATTACTGCTACAATACTGGGGCTCACCAGTGTTCATCCTGATGAGGTTGGAAAGAGAGGAACTAGAAATTCAAATCGGCAAAATGGAGGTGATGTAGATGACTCTAATTCACCTGTTGATATGGATGTTTCTTATGATTGTGAATTGAACTTGTCTACAGATTTTGAACCAACTTCCTTCAAAGAAGCTGCTTCTCATGATGAATGGAAAGAAGCGATGCAAAAGGAGTATGATTCCCTCATAAAGAATGGCACTTGGAAGATGGTTGATCCTCCATTAGGAACAAAACCAATTGGCTGCAAGTGGGTCTATAAGAACAAGTATAAATCTGATGGCTTACTTGACAAGCACAAAGCTAGGCTTGTGGAAAAAGATTTTGCATAGAAGGAAGGGGTCGATTATGAGGAGAATTTTGCCCCCACAGCAAAATGGGCTACCATCCGGACAATCTTTGCCCTAGCAGCTCAGAACGATTGGAAAGTCCATCAAATGGATGTAAAAACTGCTTTCTTCAATGGAGATCTAAAAGAGAATGTTTTTATGTCCCAGCCTGAATGATTTGCTATGAAAGGACATGAACATAAAGTATGCAAACTTGTGAAGTCCTTGTATGGCCTCAAACAAGCACCGCGAGCCTGGTATGAAAAACTAACTGAGCATCTTCTGAAACTCAACTTCAATCATTTTGATCTGAATATGGTACGATCCATGCTTTTCTTCAAAAATGTAAAGATAATGTTTTGGGCTGATGCTGTTCTATGTGCTGCATATATAAAGAATAGATGTCCATCTAATGCTATAAGAAACAGGACTCCTTATGAATTTTGGTATGGACATGTTCCTTCGGTAAAACATCTCAGGATCTTTGGTTCTACCTGTTATGCTTTGATACCAAAGGTACATAGAAACAAACTTGGTGCTAGAAGTCGTAAGTGTATCTTCCTGGGGTATTCAAACACCTCCAAAGCATACCGCCTCTATGATGAAGTAAATAAAAAATTTGTTGTATCTAGAGATGTAATTTTTCTTGAATCATCCAAAACTGACAATGTTGTTGAGTGGCAACTTGATCGCTTGGATAGATTTGCTAAAACAAAATCATTTCAAGAATTTGATAATAAGATTCCACATCTTGAAGGGGGGATTTCTATTCTAGATCAACATGTGGAATCTTCTTCTGAAGAACACTCTCCCCCGAATGAAACTCCGACAACGGATGATGCTTTAAGTGATGTAATTGATAGAATTGGGAGACTCAATCTTGATTCAGTCCCAACTCAATCAACAGAGCAGCCTGGACCATCTCAGAAAGGTCCCCCAAAGTGGCTGACAAAGACACTTGAAAGTGTTCATCCTGATGAAATTGGAAAAACAGGAACCAGAAATTCAAACCGACAAAATGGAGGTGATGTAGATGACTCTAATTCACTTGTTGATATGGATGTTTCTTATGATTGTGAATTGAACTTGTCTACAGATTTTGAACCAACTTCCTTCAAAGAAGCTGCTTCTCATGATGAATGGAAAGAAGCGATGCAAAAGGAGTATGATGCCCTCATAAAGAACGGAACTTGGAAGCTGGTTGATCCTCCATTTGGAACCAAACCAATTGGCTGCAAGTGGGTCTACAAGAACAAGTACAAAGCTGACGGCTCACTTGACAAACACAAAGCTAGGCTTGTGGCAAAAGGTTTTGCACAGAAGGAAGGGGTCGATTATGAGGAAAATTTTGCCCCCACAGCAAAATGGGCCACCATCCGGACACTCTTTGCACTAGCAGCTCAGAACAGTTGGAAAGTCCATCAAATGGATGTAAAAACTGCCTTCTTGAATGGAGATCTAAAAGAGAATGTTTTTATGTCCCAGCCTGAAGGATTTGCTGTGAAAGGACATGAACATAAAGTATGCAAACTTGTGAAGTCCTTGTATGGCCTCAAACAAGCACCGCGAGCCTGGTATGAAAAACTAACTGAGCATCTTCTGAAACTCAACTTCAATCATTTTGATCTTGATGATGCAACTTTATTTGTCAAGAAAGTTGGAAAAACAGTTGTATATCTTATGCTATATGTAGATGATATTTTAATGACAGGGAACAATGAAAGCTACATTGCATCCATAAAGAAGGAATTGGGGAAATTTTTGAAATAACTGATTTGGGCTATGTTCATTACTATCTTGTCATTGAAGTAACCCAACATCCAAAATCCATATTTCTTTCTCAAAAGAAATACATTGGAGATTTGTTAAACAGATTTGGCATGACAGAGTGCAATCCTCTTTCTACTCCAATGGAACAAAACTTAAAGCTCACATATATTGAAGGAAAGGAATTTGAGGATGCAACAAAGTATAGACAACTTGTAGGAAGTCTCATCTACCTCACTACTACCAGACCAGACATTTCATTTGCTGTTGGAATCCTCTCTAGGTTTATGCAAAAGCCTTGTGAGGGACAATGGTCTGCTGCAAAAAGGGTTCTAAGGTACTTGAAGGGAACTCAAGACCTTGGAATCAAGTATACACAGGTGGACGACCTCAGCTTGATTGGATACTCTGATTCAGACTTCGATGGAGACAAAGAAAATGGGGTATCTACTTTAGGATATGCTATGAGTCTTGGATCAGGAGCTGTCTCCTGGAGATCACGCAAACAATCAGTTCCAGCAGATTCCACAACAGAAGCAGAATATGTGGCAGTAGCTGAAGCAACAAAATAAATTGTGTGGCTCAGGAAAATTCTTGAAGATTTGCAGGTAAAACAAGTACAATCAACTCCACTCATGATTCACAACACCTCTGTAATAAAGTTGGCCAAGAACCCAAAGATCCATGATCGTACAAAGCACATCAATACTAAATATCATCTGATCCAACATCATGTTGAGGCAAAAACAATCCATCTCCATCATTGTTCCACAAATGAGCAAATTGAAGACATCTTCACCAAAGCGCTTGGAAGAGAAAAGCTTGAAAGATTCAGAACGATGCTTGGACTCACCAACATCCCTTCAGATTAAGGGGGGGAATGTTGACACCTAATCCTCTGCGATTGGGTGAATCTGTGTAAATAGTTAAATTAGGAATGTGAACAGTCATCAGGAGATGAACTGAGCAGTCACATACTTTGTATATAACAATAGCTACCTAATGAAATAAATCGAATCAGTTTTCTGCCAAACTGGAGTTACTCCTGGCCTGACATTTTCGACATGGACAAGTGTAAACCTCCCCTTTCTCACCAGCTTGCATTCCAGGTGCATATAAATTCGAAAGGTAAAGGTATACACAGAACTGTCATCGACGAAGGTGCTTATACCTGCGTCATGTTGGCTTCATGTTGGCTCGCCCTAGGTTTTCCAACCCTAACCCCATCGTCGAACTCCCTGAAAGCTTTCAATGGCCACATCTTTATCCTAAAAGGATACCTAGCCAGTTTCCCCATCACTTTGTATAGGAAAACTGTAACGATGGACATAGAAGTCGTAGGAAAAAAACTCGACTATAATCTCTTGCTGGGTTGCAGTTGGATATATGCCATGACGGCCGTCGTATCTACTATCTTTCACATCATCCTATTTCCATTGGATGGAAAGGTAGTTACAGTAGATCAGTTTTCTTTCTACACCCCTGATTATTCACCATTACCAAGTGGCTTTGTACCCCTAGTAGGAGGTGGAACTGACTCTTATGTCAGTTTAGGTATCGGTCTACTGAAGGCTTCTTCCCTCATGGGTTGTTTTCCTCTTCAGCCGCCCAAGGTTTCACAGATGGTCAACATGCTTTCATCTATTCCTCATGAACTGACTGATCCATGGATCCTACCAGCTCCTTTAGACCTTGACACATTCGGAGAACAGATGTCGTTGTCACCAGCTGAATTGGCCTACCAAGCCATTCAATCCACATCCGCATCTCTAGTCATGTTGGTTATGGCTGACGGTACCACTGCCCTTCCCATAACCACTCCTCCTTTAGATCCACTCAATCAACTCCTACCTATGGACGAAGCTGTTCAAGAAATCATGAGTTTTGGAGAGCAACATTGGGAGGATTGGCACCATCATGTTTCGATATCTGATTCGGACATGATGCCTCTTCAAATCCTGTCCCCTGACATACCAGAAATCGTTTCCTCACCCTATATGATCATCCAAACTTTGGATGCGGAAGGAAACATGGGCGACACTTCCAAATCATTGCCCATCGATATTTCTGTCAAGACAGGCATCGTGGAAAACATCCAGATTGGAGCCAATTGCAATCCTAAGGAAATTGCGAGCTCCACCTGCCTATTTAAGGAATCCCACGATGTATATAGTGGGTCTCATGAGGAAATTGCCAGCGTTAATATGTCTATTGTCGTGCATGAGATCCATCTTTACGACAATGAAAAATCCATTAAGTGTCAAATCTCTTCCCTGGAAACAACCGTTGAACCCCTGCCCGGCACTACTACCGAAGAAAAATGCTTACTATACCTTAAACAACTGGATAAAACCCGTCGAGATGCCAATTTAGCACTCAAGGCTCATAAGCAGCGGGTACAATCCCAATTTGCGAAAGAGGTTAAGCTTTGTTCTTTCCAAGAGGGCGACCTCGTGTTGCTCTATCATCCAAAAGATGACCTCTTGGAGGCATGCACGCTTCAACCCATCTGGCTAGGTCCCTATGTTGTAAAGAAAGTCCTCCCCACGGGGGCATATGAACTGCAGGACCGGGAAGGAGTCCCGCTCAAGGAGCCCAGATATGGGCTCTATCTGAAAAAGTATTATGCCTAGTATTGCACTGGGCATGTGCTTTGTAATTTTATGTATTCATAAGTTTTGCTTCCCTTTTTGGTGTGATTGGATTGTTTTGTTATTTAGTGGAGTACTTGTCTCATGCATTCTTCTCGCAATGCAGATGTCGTTGTTACCTTTAGCATATGTAGGATATGCGAATGGTGCTAGTCGTCACACATGACACATTGCATCAGCTGCTTGGGTCATTTACACACCCGAGTCAAAACTATTTTGCTCCAGGGGGGTCTTTCTTGGTACCGCCACCAACAATATTGCTGAGTACATGTCCGTTGTTTCACTTCTCATGGAAGCGTCATCAAGGGACATCTCCAATCTGGTGGTCAGGTTAGTCTCCTAGCTAGTAGTTATGCTATATTGAGGCTTCTGTGATCCATATCAAGTTTAAGAGAGATTCTTTCGGCGTAAATCACATGATGTTTCATTTGTTGACGCGTTTCGAACCGACTAGTGTGGTTCATTGTCAGGACAAGTTGAATGAACAGATCTCACTTTTGCATATTAAATAGATAGCAGAACATTCCAGACTAGGTAACGGCTAAAAGACAGGGATGATGGAGGAGTCTCTGCATCTTTTAAGAAATGCTAGATCTGTCTTCAACATAGAAACCTGCAAGCATGATCGTTCAAATTGGTGAACTTTAGTTGCTGACAAACCGTTATCACATTCGTAATCCAACCTTGTTGCATCATTATCTAAGGGTACGACTCCTAGAACGTCAATTTGAAATAATCACATATGAACATGTTCCTCGAGAATTAACGATTGCTGATTCATTAGCTAACTATGTCTTAGATTGGCATTTGTCTCATTCTTTATAGAAGCATGCATGAAAAGTAAAACATTTACTGAGTTAATTTTTTTTTACAAAAACATTTAAAAACACATTTACACCATCAAAATACCAAAAATGTCTGTATATATATAGATCAAAATCCAGTCTTTTACATCAAAATATTCCAAAACTTGGATGTTTTTAAGTACAAAAATGGCTAAAAAGCCTAGCTACAAACACCCATTTGGCTATGCCAAAACACCTGCTAAAAAGAGCTTATTGCTCCTGAAATGCTAGAACTGCTCTAGCTACCCTCCGAAGAGGAACAAGAAACCGCTCAGGTACACCAACTGTGTGCCGCTGCATATGAGCGGGAATCTCCCTCATAGGAAGGGGGGGACACCCATGGTCAAACCCTCTAGGTTCCTCAGAACCTCGCGAAGACTGTCGGCATCGCCCCCTCCAGCAGGTAGTTGGCCTCCTCGTCGCATATGGCGAGGTTCGCCTGTAGGTCGTAATGGCACCACATTTGTGTTAAGCATAAAGTTTCATGTCAGTACTTATTTCTCCTATAAAAAACATTGCATAAACATTCAAAAGCTAAAAAATACTTAAGTACTGTAAAAAATTATTCTCACCTTGAGGACCCCACTTGGCCTCGGGTGACAACATCAAGTCCAGGTTGCCAGTAAAGTCCATGCCCTCATAAGCATAGTCATCAATAATCGCAATTTGGCCACGAAGCCACTAGAAGAAATCTTCGTCGAATAAATGCCAAATCGGTCCTCCTCCTGTGCGAGGATCGAGTGATGACCAACGACCCAGCCTTGGCTCCCTTGGATCTAGGGGACCTAAGCTCATCCTTGGGTGCATAACAGGTACCCTCTCAAGGAAGAATGAGACTATGATAGTACCATACCCAAAACTGTGTTGGGTACAAGTCTTGCATGCTGTTAATTCTGCCTTCAATTGGTGAAGCATTGCTTCACACCAGTTGAACATCTGTGGTTGGACACAGTCAACTACAAGCAACAGTTGGGCCTTTGTCGCTACGTGGGGACTCTTTGACCCCGCCAACCACATAATCAACCATAAAATTTCCCTCATAGACCTGGACCTTATCCTCTCTATGGGGACTCTGTTGCTGACTAGTCCACTCTCAGGGATGCAGTAGGATTGCACCAGCTCTAAAGTAGATCGTGGATCTGGCCTACCACCGGTGAGGTTCACCTGTGCCCCACGACATGACAAACTAGTCAAAAAATATATGTCATCACAGTCAATAACCAGCTCCTGATCTCCAATCCTGAACACTTGCTCGTGTTCATCCCAGCGCTAGATAATCCATCTCAATAAATACTCCTACCCTTTCATCAACTCTAGCTTTGCATACTTCAGTAAACCGTAGCAGTGAAATGTAAGTATGCATGCTGGATCGTTTCGCATCAACAATTCTTGGCTATCATGGGCCTGTTCTCTCCATAGGTGAGTCATTTTGGCCTGAAACCTGCACAAAATAACCCTAAAAACAGTTAAAATGGGGCAAAAACACTTCAGGAATCCATGCATGAGGGTTTTAACTGCGCCCTTAAGCTCTAACGCTACCCCCAGTACTGCACAGGGAGGATTAACACCCTCCAGTGGCTTGTACAGAGCGTTTAACGCTCCCTACAGGCCATCTAGAGGGTGTTAGTGCGCAAACAGGGCTTTAGGGCACCTCAGATCTGCAAAATTCCACCCATAAAATTGTCAAAAAAGGTTAAGCAATGCATAGAGCAAGGTTTTATCCTTCACCTGGGACTGACGGCACATCGAATGGTCACCCAGATCTCCTGCAATGGTCCGTGGAAAATCTGCTCCTCTTTAGCTCCAGAATGCTCTCACAAATCTCAAAATAGTGAAAATGATGCATGTGAAAGCTCAAAACATTTCCTTATATTTATTTTGGAGACATGATTTTCTGAAATCATTAAAGAGGAAGTAGTCCATTCTCCATGATTTTTTATCATGCATGAACCCATATGATAGGAATTGCTGCCTTTTTATACTTTTTACCGCTTTTGATGAAAGTACCTTCAGGAATGAAAAGCAGTAAAAGCTGCATGCAATTCTCAATAGAGCACTTTTTGAGATATTTTATTGCTCTTTAAAAAATAGAAACATCTTCAAGTTTTCATCGTTGCGCTTGTTAAATCTATATGACGATGCTTTGAGCAACTCTTTTTTGATCTTTTTCTAGCTCATTAAATTGAAAAAGACTAAGGGAGCATTCTTTTTAGGCGCTTTTTTCTCGCTCTTTAAACTGAAAAAATCTCGAGCTTTGTCTTTAGGCTTGTTAAACTTTATAAATATGACCTGAGCATTCTTTTAGGTACTTTTCTCGCTCATTAAACTAAAAAATCCCGAGTTTTTGTCACCGGGCTCGTTAAAAATATACGGCAACAACCAGAGCACGTTCTTTTTTGGGACCATTTCTCGCTCTTAAATCGAAAAATCCCTGAGTTTTTCCCCTCCTTTGAGCTCGTTAAATCTATGAAGAAGGAATGAGCCGTTCTTTTACCTCTTTTTCTCGCTCACTAATCTGAAAAAGATACCCTAAGTTTTCTTCATTTGACTCATTAAAAATTTTGATGAAGGTATTGAGTTTGTCGTCACGTGACTCATTAAAAATTCACGATGAAAAACGATTTTAGTCTGTCTCCTCATACTCGTAACAAAATGAGGTCGACATATATTGAACATAGGTTTCTCTTTATCCGGATTCAATAGATTAACTTACGGAAAAGTAACCGATCCGGGTATACTATTAACCTTTTGTCGCACCCGGTTAACAACTATGACAAAGGGACCACCATGGAGTCTCTCTTTACGATCTTTTCAGACTCTCTAAATATGAAAAGACCACTGAGTTGTCTAGTCTGGACTCTTTAAATTACACAAACAAGATATAGAGTCACTCTTTTTATGATACTTTTCAAACTCTTAAAACATGAAAAAATCGACGAGTTTGCCTGTTTGGACTCATTAAACTAATCAGATAGGGAAAAGAGTCGTTCTTTTTGCGATCCTTTTCAAACTCTTTAAAAATGAAAAGATCAATGAGTTTACCTGTCTGGACTCATTAAATTAATTAGACGGGGAAATTGGACAATACGACTGTATTTCGTATTAGAAAACATAGTTTGGCAGCAGTCGTTCCCTTGAACATGGCACTCCCTCAGATAAACCTTCCTTGTGACGGCCTCTCAATATGAATCCTACCATCCTATAAGTTTAGCCTAAATACCCTGATGTAATTGCATCTCTGTAGCCTAACACTCTATACTGTTCATGAGTCTAGTGTTGCATGGTTAAAACCGTCATCGTGCATTCTATTGTTCAAGGGTTAATCTTTTGCTTCCTCCATCAACCCATCAAGCATATCCTTCCATCATGCCCTCCATCATTTAGACCCAAATGCTCAAAATATTCTTGAAAAAACAAAATCATTCTTGTCCCGTTTCATGTCAATTGATGTAGGACACATTATTGCCTACCTTTTGACAAGCTTCTTCCTACCGACTTCAACACTCTATCTAGGAAGACAAACCAAAAACACATTCAGTGCCTTAGTACTTGTAGACATGTAGACATTAGTGGTAGGTTACCTTGTGTTTGATCAGGGGTTCTCATTATTGGCTCCTGGTTGAGCGATTCTACGGGTGTTCGACGACAAAGACATCTTTTACACTCGTTAGATTGCACTGTGCATCTTGGAGACCATCACCATTATTGTTGGCCTTCCTCGCATCTGTTAACGATCTCCATTATTGACTGGTAATCATATGATTTCGTGCATGTTCGACGTCAACGCATATTTTTACATGTATCGATCTATGTTGTTCGGTGAAGCAAAAATCAAGACCTTGGGTAGAGGCTTGCATCATTCAGCCTTGTTTCCTCTCCCAAGCCGCGGATATTGTTTTTTGGAGACAACTGTTTCAGGATGATCCTATTATGACACTGGACCTGCATTGTTCTTATCGGTGGCTAGTATCGTCATATCTCTTTGGAGAAAATCACTTTAACATAGCTACTGAGCATGGGAATACCCGACTCAGGACATGATTTTAGCAGTGTTATATATATGTGTTGTATCAGGTTTCCCTTGCCGCCCGAAGCTTCTCTCTCTCTCTCTCATTTTGACAGGAAAATTACAGCTTTAGTAAAGTATTTCAACCATCGTCCCTGCCTCTGATATCATACTTTAGGGGGCATCTATTATACAACAAAATGACCTCTTTATCAACTCAGAGGGGAAGGACAGAATGACTAAAGCAAAGACCACAATTACAGGCCTTGATTCCACACTAACGTTGGTTGCACACTGAAAACCTGCTTTATAAAGCTTGTTACTAAGCCTAAGGGAGCATTAGTGACCCCACTACTTCATGTTGCTAGTGAGGGGACAACATTAGTGAAACTTGATGAAGTTCAATGGGTCAAAGGAATGAATTGGCTCATAAATATCTAGATATTTGTTCCTAAAATTATGCAAGAAAAGCAAGGAAACATCCAAAATCGAGATATTTGGAGGATTTCTAATTTGAGAAAAGGAGGCAAATTGGAAAGAGCTGAAAAGCATGGCAAGTTCATTGCTTTTGCCCTAGTGAACTCAAGGAGGAGCTTGGAAACCCTAACTCAATTGCTATATAAGCAAGGTGAGGGTTATTGTGAAAAGGGGTCAGAGCATTTGAAAGGATAGCCTACTAAGCTGTTGAGAACTGTCTCATATCTGAAGAAGTGAGCTAGAAGGGAGAGAGAGAGAGAAGCGGAAGGGGCAAAGGAAGACTGATACAACAGATGGTTGTAATCACTCTTTCATTATTAATACAGAACTGCAGTTGTGTTCCCTACTCCATGGTGTCAGTAACATAGTTCATTAAGTTGTTCAATCAATACTTGTTTATATGAGTAGTTTAGTTGTATGCAAATATATGTTTGTTGTGTATTCATATATTGGTTTTCAAGGTTGTATGCAGTGATTGTGTTTTCCTTTCCTTTTTGCAGGAATTGATTTGGAGCCGGCTTTGAGGGAGTTCTTCTTGGTTGCATTGTGATCTCCAAACAAATCTAGAAGGAGACTTGAGGTAATACTCTTTCCATACTTTGTTAATTGATATTTGTCTATGAACATGTGTATAACTTGGTAGCATCTACAGATAATCTTACAGTCTGTCGAAGGTCCCCGGAAGGCCTTTGAGGGTAGTTTTCATTCTCCATACACCATGCATTTTACCCCATATCATGGTGTTCGTGGCCATTAGATGCGGCTATTGCGCATGATAGCTAAAGACGTGACCTATTATCATGAGCATCACTAGGTCTACTTAGGATGATTTTTGTATGCATTTTGAGTTTTTAGGTCAGATGACCAAACATGTCTTGGACACAAATTTTGTAAAAACTTTAAAAGCATCTATATATTTTACTTTCAGAGTTTTTATATATGGTTGTATGCAATCCTATTCAACTAATGAGGTGAGTTGAAAATTTACTTTTACATGTGTCGCAAATGTCTTTTTAACACATAGTTCACTAATGAATTAGTTAATGTGTTAAAGTTTATGGAAATATGTTGATATTGAATGTACTCAAAATGTCTTTCCAAAGATTAACTCTAAGGAACATACGAAGAATCGTTGGGTTTCAGACAGTATAAATGTTTTTTAGTTGTAGTGCGACGAGTTGTGAGTCCAGCCTAATGATGATTCGGCGAATGCCAAGTGAAATGGCATCAGAGAGAAGTTTGATCAACACGATATACTCAACAATATTGTTTGTAGAATGACCGATACAAATCCCTTGAAAACTCACTAACTCGCCAATTGGAGCGAAAATGGCCCATGCTGCAGAAGATAGGTTATGCGTACTATGACTCGCACCATCGACGTAACCAAAAAATGGTTCCAAAGATTCTGACATCTGCAACAAATTCAAAGCGGATTACTTAACCACATAAAAACTTCTAAAAGACACATTGACACACACACATGCAATTAAAGCATATATACGTGGTTTTTACTACACTCAATTAAGCATAGTAACGTTTGAGGTACAACCTGTTTCGGGGCTGCGACAATGGAATTCCATCATAATCCACCAACTCGTAGGCACCTTTTGCCAAAACACACTTGAAAATATAAGGACCCATCCATAGTGGTTCAAATTTTCCTGCTCCTAGTTTATCAGCTTCCTGGTCATAAAGCAAGACCAGGTCTCCTTCTGAGAAAATGCGAGGCTTGACATTTTTGTCGTATTGCGCCTTGATTCATTTCTTATGTGCTTCATTAGCCAATGTGGCTTCATGACAGGTTTCATCCAAATGGATGAGTTCTAAGAAATGCGTTTCTTCATCAGAAGTGTCGGGTAACAGGTCAATTACGAGTTTAAGAGCTGAAATTTCACATTATATCGGCAAGATTGCCTCCAGACCATACACCAATTGAAAGGGTGTGAATCCAGTTGCATTCCTCACCAAGGTTCGATATGTATACAAAGCAGAGTACAAGTTTAAATGCCAGTTTCGTTTATGAATCCTTATCATTCTCTGAAGCATTCACTTCAGGACTTTGTTGATGACCTCAACTTGTCCATTAGCTTGTAGATAATAAGGAGTAGAACTATCATGTGAAAGTCCTAATGTGGCAGTTAACTTAGTCATCATGTGATTGCGAAAATGCGACCCATGATCTGTAACTATAGCCTATGGTACACCAAATCGGGCAACCACGTGGTTGAAAAAGAAAAGTGCAGCCGTCTCGCCACTGTTGTTTAATGTAGGCATCACCTTGGCCCATTTTGTTAAATAGTCAACGATGACTATAATGCACCCATGCCCCCCAGGCGAGGTGGGGTTACATGTCATAAAGTCAAATGCCCCATTTGGAAAATGGTCCAACAACGATGACAAGATGCAATGGTGCATGTGGTAATCTAGATTTATGGTCATAGATCTTGCATGCATGACAACTTCTAACTATAATAATGCAATCTTTGAATATGGTAGGCTAGAAGTAACCAGCATGGAGAATTCTCTGTGCGGTAGCATAACCAGATAAGTGTCCACCACAAGCACCTGAATGGAAATCATTCAAAACTTTCTCGGCTTCCTCATGAGTGAGGCACCTTCGTAAAATTTTATCGCTACCATGACAGTAAAGAGTGTCGGCAACGACCATATAATCTTTGGCTTGGTATCGGATACGTCACTGTTGTGAGCGAAAGGTATCAGGATGGAAAGTTTGGGTCTGGAGATAAATCAGTATATCTCCATACCATGGTTCAGATGACGAAATCAGGAACAAATAGTCATCCATAATTGATGGTTTTGATGTTGAATCAATGGTATTCAAGGGAAGTTCGCAAAGAAGCTCGACGAAAACTAGAGATTTCTTTGATTTGGATTTGATGAATTCCAAATCAAATTCCTACAAAATGACGATCCATTTTGAGTATTTCCCCCCAACAATTGACATGACAAAATATATGTCATAGGGTTGCAATCCAAAATGACAGTGGTCTTTCAGAGTAGGATATAGTGGCGAAATATCTGTACAGCTTGAACAACAGCCAGAGCTAACTTTTCGACATAAGAGTACTTAACTTTTGTATCATTGAGATTGTGGCTCAAATAATATATTGGATGTTCAATCCCATCTTCTTCTTGGACTAAAACCATTCCAATGGTTGTATCTGCAGTGGCAAGATACAGGAAATAGTCGTTTTGATAATTCAGGGAATACATTAATGAGGCTCTAATCAAGGTATCTTTAAGAGCATCAAAGGAAGCTTGCGCAACCCAATCCCAATGGAATGGTATCCCCTTTTTCAAAAGACGAGTAAATCTTCTAGCCATTTCAGCATAATTGGGAACGAACCTCCTCAGAAAGTTAGCCTTCCCTTGGACTCTGTAACTATAGTAGATTGGAAGGTGGAGGAAAGTCAAGAATTGCCTGAACCTTAAGCGAGTCGAGTCAAATTCCTTCCTTAGACACTACGAAACCAAGCAAATGACCAGAACCAACACAAAATATAAATTTGTGTGGATTGAATCGTATTTTGTAGTGTCGGCATCGTAGAAATATAGCTTTCAAATGTTGTGGGTGATCAGTCCGCTTTCGTGAATGAGCAGGTAAATCATCAAGGTATGGTTGAAAAATATGTTTGATGTCATGGAAGGCATAGTTCATTGCCCTCTGAAAATTTTCCCCTGTGTTCTTCAAACCAAAAGGGAGTTTCCTGTAAGTGAATGTGCCCCATGGACAGATAAAAGCATTTTTAGATTGGTCCTTTGGGCGGATATTGATCTGATTATAGCTGGAAAAGCCATCCATAAATGATAATATTTCACATTCGACACATTCACCAATAATATGGTCAATAAAGGGAGTGGGATAATTGTCTTTTGGACAAGCCTGATTAACATCCCTATAATTGACACGCACTCGTATTGCCCCCTATTTCTTCATGACAGGAACATTATTGGAAACCTAATCAGTAAGAGGAACATGATATATGAAACCAACATGCAAAAAAATTTCAACTTCTGTCTTAATGGCAGAAACCTTCTTTGGATGAACAGGATGGAGGCGTTGTCCCACTGGTTTGACATCAGGATACATTTTGATTTGATGTTCAACTATACTAGAGTCAATTCCTGGCATCTCCTCATGTGACCATGCAAATATATCTCAAAATTCACGAAAGAGAGCATGGTAAATATCACGTTCTGATGGATAACAAGATTTTCCAACATGAATGTTTTCTACAATGTTAGGTTTGGTTGAAATATTGATAGAAATATTTTCTTTGATATTTGACAAGTTTTGCTCGGAATATACTGTATTTATGAAAGTAGAATTCGAATGGAAATCGACAACTGAAGGGTGATTAAGTTCATTTGAAAAATCTTCTATGTGATTTGGAAGATGGGAACGATGATGATAATATTCCCATGGTTCTTCTTCCATCATCATTGATTAGATGATTCCTTCATTAGTAGAAAATATACGTGAAAAAGGGTCAGAGGAAGTACCATATTCTAATGAACGATCTACCCATACAATTGACGAATATGGATTTGGGTTCACCGCACAAGCCAGATAGATTGATTTCTATGCAAGCTCAATAGGTCTTAGTGGCATTATTTCATTACTACTATCATCTTCAGAACTATTGGTAGTCTTCCTTAAATTAGATAAAGTGGAAGATATCATGTTGCAAGTCTCAGCTTTTGCCACCTCCGCCATGTTTGATGGTGGTGGTAGTGAAAAAGTACCCATTAGGGAAGAATTTTTGAAGAGACCTACACCAATATTTTGAAGAGATAGCAGGGGTCCATGAACTAATGGAATGCTTTGAGTAGCCTGTGAAATAGAGGTGAAGACGGCGAGTTGATCAATAATTGTGATTCCACCGTTATGAGGGAATGCAGTCGTACGAAAGTATGTTGAAACCACAACAACCATAGCATAAACCCACGGTCTTACTAACAAAATGTTGTAGTCAAGGGATTCGTTAACAACCTCAACTTCAACAGTTACTATTTTTCCCCCTAGTTCGATTTGCAGATTACTCAAGATTCCACAAGGCGTATATGTGCGACCGTCAAAAGCTTTTAACGTTGTTGGTGAACGTGACAAAGGCGGCGATCCAAGTGTTTTCCAACAATTCATAGACATAATACAAGTAGATTCCCCCTCGTCAATAATTGTTTGGTGGATAAGTTTATTCAAGGCATTTACATGAATCATGAATGCTAATTGTGCTAGTAACTGTGGCGTATAACCTGCATGGTTGAAAACCACAAGATTGGAATCAGTTGGATCGATTCCACCAATTTTTGACAACAAATATTGCTTTTGGGAGGGACAATTCTAAAGCACCTCAAGCGTTGACATAGTAGAAGGTGATTGAGCCAAATATTCTACTATGTTATAGTTCTATGCAGCTCGAGCTCGAGGGTTAAATGTTGATTTATGTACAACTCCCTTAGGTGGTTTTATTGTTAACTCTGGTGCAATAGGTGGTGGAATAGGATCAGATGAAGTCAAAGTTGAAGGATTAGGTTGATCAACCTGGTTATTCGACGACAATGGTTGATTTCCATAATCTTTACTTCGTGTTGACACCAAAATTTCAATTTTAGGCTTAGAGGCAGATACCATAAACACTTGGGAAGTGGAAGCATGGTCTGTAGCAACCATATGTGTCTCCGAGTTCAGAAAAGGATCAGTCAACACTACGGATGTATTAGAAGTCTTCAAAAGCTTTGAGACTTCCGAGCGGTGAGGACAATCTCGCGTAAAGTGCTCATCAGGACATATTAAACATGGGTAACGAGGTTTCCTAGCTGAAGGAGAGGGAATCAGATGATTTCTCTTGAAGGGGGTTATTTTGTTTCTTCTTGTTTTTCCCCTTCTTCTTACTTCTTGGTTTCTTTTCATTCTTTCCTTTGTCAGATGACATGACATTGATTTCAGGAGCGAGAGTGTTGTCAGATGCATTTGAAGTTTGATTGAAAATGACAAGTATTTGACCAGATGGTCTACCTGTCATTTGTGTGCTCGAAGAGCCAATCACATCGTCACTGGCATGAGAGTCCTTACTCGATGGTGGTGGAGGAATAGTGAAAGCTGGTTGAGGTGCATTCGGGATCATGTCATAGAGCATGCCAGACTGTGTATAAATCAAGTCCAAATATTGGGCACGAGCAATTACTTGCTCTTTAGTGACAACTTCACCTTTCACCACATCCTCGGTGATAGATGACAACAAGGATTTTATAAACCACTCAGCTAAAAGTTGATCAGGAACATAAGTTTTAACCATTCGACGATGATGACGCCACTCATGAATATGATCAAAGATATGAGTAGCAGTGGTCTATTTAAAGTTTGTTATTAGTTCCGTTCCAGTTTCATATCGTATGGGAAACTAGAAGTTAGTTAACAACATGGTATCTAAGGTTGTAAAATTATCAAAAGAAGCTTGTGGTAACCCAATGTACCACTTCGCAGTCGGACCAGTAAGTGTTCTCTGGAAAAGACGTAGTCTAACATAATCATCATTCAAGGAGTTTGATGAACACCATAAATGAAAATTCATGACATGGTTGGACGGGTCTTCTCCAGGGTTTCCATTGAATTTTAGAATATCAGAAGGTAATCTATGAGGAATCACCATCCACCAAGGTGCATAAATAACTGGGTCATTGGTGAGCCGATTTAGATCTGGTAACTCAAGTGTTGCAAGGAAAGGCAATTGCCTATTAAGGTCAAGTTGAGCATGTCCAATGTAAGATGGGATTTCCTGGGCAATAGGCCTTTGCATACCAACATAAGGAATTTGCTGCTGGTAACCTTGATAAGGGTAAGTTTGTTGAGAAAATATGGTGTGAGGTTGTTGTTGAGCACCAGGATACATTTGTTGTTGTCCAAACCCAACATAGGCTTGTTGACCAGGACCTGGGTAAACTTGTTGTTGACCAAACCCAACATAGGTTTGTTGACCAAGTCCAGGATGAGGTTGGTATTACTGGAATTGTTGCTGTTGATATTAGGGTTACCAAGGCTGTTGAAGCAACTGTTGTTGTTGTTGATACAACGGTTGTTGATTTAACGATTGTTGCCCACCAATGTAAGCTTGACCAGGTTGTGAATATACTAAACTAGTGTAATTCTGAGTCATTCCAGTAAAAGGTAAACTAGCCTAAGGTTTTTGGACTCCAGGCATAAGTGGTTGTTGTAAAACTTCATGAGAAAGTTGAATCTTTACACCTGAAACTTGGGGGTCTGAGGTTGAAGGACCAACTTGCACAAGTTGAGATACAACAATATGATCTTGTGATTGCGGTAAAGTTGTAACAATAGGCATTGTAGGTATGGATGAGACAGATTGCATAGGTTGTGATGGATACACAAGCCTAGGTTGAACGGGCATTATTGGCTACCACTGACAAACAGTCATTCTAGGCAGACCTAAAGATGACGGCATACTGACATATGGTTTCCCCACAGAAAATGGAGGATAAGGAGACTATGCATATTGTTCTTCGTATGGGGGTAGTCCAGTGTAAAGTGTATACATAAGATGGTAACCAGATGAACCAGCTTGATATTGACTTGATGGGTCTAGCTGTTCGGTATTCGTTAATGAGGAACCAGATAAAATTCTTGTAGAGGAAAATGGTGAAGACCAAGGGCTAGAAGCAACAACTGAGTGGGTTCCAGATAAAGATTGGTAATTTGATGGGATGGACAAAACACCATACAAGTGTGACTCAGGTGTCGTAGTAAATAGTGAAGAGGTTGCGACAAAATATTATGTTGTAGCTGTAAAAAATGGTACAGTATGGGATGTTGACTCTTCCATAGTCAAATGTCCAAATAAATTTCCTAATGAATCAACGGGTGTCAGAAAGTAATCAAGATCAAAAGGAGCAATAAAATGAGGAGTATGAGGATACAGATAAAGTCCAGTTCCAAAATGGAATGGAGTTCTGGGTGTTTCTACCTCAAGTTCCTCTTCTATCGAAATCAAACTAGGTGGAAGGATTTCACCATCAGGTCTGTAATAGATTTCCGATATTTGTTCCTGAGGTAAAGAGGAAGTATCGACAGTTATAGATGTCTGAGGATGTACCAGTTGATCTTCTTCTAGTATGGTAACAACTTCCGATTGTTCAACCTCAAGATCCAAATGTTCTGGTAAAAGAACAGGTTTAGGTTGGGGTTCTTGAACAACTTTTGGTTCAAAAGTGACCTCTGATTGAACAGTGATAGGTTCAGGATCAACTTCTGGTTGAACAGATTCAAGTTCAGAATTAAATTTTTGTTGAACAACTTCGGGTTGAGAATCAACTTGTTGTTGAGCAACTTGGGTTACCATTTCACTAGATTTAGTTCTAGTGTCCTCAGGTAATTGTGAAGATTCCACTTTAGTAACAGATGTACCAGTAACTGTAGGAGTAACTGGAGTCACAGTACTTATGGTATAGGTGTTTCTGGTAATTCAGATGAAGAATTAGAAGTTTGTGAAGTACTAGATTCAGTCAAACGAGACCACTTTGACCGGATAGGTGTAGCTTCAAGGGGTAAAGGAGGTTTACTCACTTCTCTCCGCAAACGATGGAGTAAGGATTGATGTTCCTCCACGACTGCTGATTAATTTTATTACAAAAAAGAAAAAAAGAAAAAGGGGTAAGCTAGGAAAAAGGTTTACCAAGCAACTGTGAACTATAGAATACCTCCCGGCGAACCGAGAAGTACGGGTAGGCAATCTCCTTGAATGTTGTGTTTGGTGTATCACAGTGTACAAGGCGACCGAATCGGTTACCTAAGGATGGATAGAAACCTAGTGTTGTCCTCCCATATATACCCGAAAGTACGTGGAGGCCCAATCCATATTAGCGCTGTCTAATGCGAAACCGCACAGTGAGAGCATTCCTTTATACTTTACGTACTGTAACACCGCCCTATATACCCAAAGGTACGTGGATGAGCTACGATATAATCACGTACGTGGAATGAGGTATCATACTTGGAATGTATTGCAAACAAGTTAGCGACAACTGCTATGTTTTACGATGCCTGAACATGTCTCTAGCCTAGAACCTCTAAATGTTTTTCATTAGGTGACAATGCTCCATTAGGTTAATTGAGGTTAATTTTAAGTTGATCTTGATTAGGAATTTGCCTTTCAAGGTTCACCTCGTGATGTCTTTGAAATTCCTAGAATGCAACTAAGATGATAAGCATATTTTTCATTCAATTTTAACAATGAAAACCTTAGCTAGTAGGGATAGAGAAATCAGATTCTTTTAATCAAAGAACAAAGAGCACATCTAATGCAACTTCCCTAAACTATTCCTCTGAGCACACACAAACTCTTTCAATGCACAATGAATGTTTTTCTTTCAATTCCCTTAATGTTTAGATGAACAGAAGGAAACTAATGCACATAAAATCAGTCAATATTTTTGCAAGAATGAAGACTTTACGACAGTTCTTTTTGAAAGAAATGAAGACTTTTACGACACTTTATTTTGAACAAAGATTAATCGACTATAAACTAACTTTGAGAATGAATTGATAGTGATAAAGAAATCATTTAAGAAACATCAAACAATCAAGGCCAAAGTAGGGCTAGAAAATAAACACAAATTGATTTCAGAAATACAACAATTATTGATCTTTCAGCGAGCAGAAACATAAGGAAATTTGGGAAATATCAAGTCAAAGGAGGGTTTTTTGACCTAAGGAGTATCAACGCAACCTTGAATGGGAGACAATGCACTTCAGAGCACTGTCCTCAAGCCAAGGGTGCTCTGCAGTGCTTTGTCTCTTGAACAAACCTGTGCTGGTGCTAGAGATGCCATCCTAGGGGCTTTCAAGCACAATTTTTACCAAAAAACACTTCAAGAAAGATGAAACAAGATCAATGAAAGCAAGTAAAGTCTACTAGGCTGTACTAGGATGAAGGTAAACTACCCAAAATGATGACCATTCCCCAGTGGAGTCGCCAATTTATTATGTGGAATTTTGCATCTACAGATAAACACAATTTCCCTAGGTGGGTAGATACACCTAGAACAACATATTTAAAGTGCTTAACCTTTTTCTATAGAAGATAAATAAGACAAGGGACCTACTTTTTATCTTTTGCTTTCCCTTTGTCTCTTTTGTATGGCTCTCGTTGCTCCTTCTTGAACTTAATCCACTCGACAAGTACCTGCAATCATAAACAGAGGACAAAAACCAATTGAAGCAAGAGATATATCTACTATAAGCAAATGGAAGTGAAATAATTTACACATATATTCATCATGCATAAAGATAATAATATGGGAAAAGGTGTAAACAACTTTATTAAGTAGAAGGAAGAGTTAAAACCATGAAGTCCGATTCAATGTCACTCCTCCAGCTTGGGTTCCAACCAACATCACATGAAGAGCGCAACACTCCGGCAGCATAACAATACTTGCTTACAATCTTAAACCTCACACCAATAGTATCTCCTTACAAATTCTCAAAGTCCATCCCATGATCACTTAGATTAGTGGTTAATTTATAGGAAAATGGAGGAGGTTTGGTCATAAATGAGGGTATTGAATGGCCTTCCAAACTTAGAGTTAGTTTCCATGGAGGAAGGGATGAGAGGATATATTATAGACATATTTGGGCACTTCAACCCCAGTCACATATGTCGATAAACCAAGGGCTCTTTAGCCCATAAAAGTGTTGTTTCATACCCTAAAGGATCATGGTCAACCGATTACATCATTTCCCAGAAGTTCCACCTGAAAAACCACTCAGAATTGGCCAAAACTGGACCATACTTACTGCTCCATGGTCAACGTGCGATGCATACTAGCTGCTACACTAGCCAGATGTGATGCATTCTGAAGACGCCTTCTATAGGGTGTACTGAGCGAGAATAGACAAATGGCAGAGACAGTTTGCTAAGTGGAAGTTCATGGAATCTTCTAGAAACTTCTCCCATGACACTTGCTTCTCTGAATTCGCCTAGGGATGAGTAAGAGATCAATGAAATCTCCAAGTGGAACCAAGAACGATTAGTGGAATGAAATTAATCAAAAACCTAGAGTTGACTCACACCCTTGCAAGACATCTATAAATGGATCCCTCATCTGAGAGATCTGGGAGGCTGGAATTTTGTAATTTGTAAGGAAGTGTTGTTGGTTTATCTTTGAGAAGAGACATTGTATTGTTGGGTGATCTTGCTTTTCATGAGGTGAAGAGGGCTTTGATGCTGGGAGGATGATGCTGGATCAGACAGCTGGGTTGTAATCCTCTCTTCTACTATTAATAAATTTCTTTGAGTTTTCCTCCATATAATCGTGTATTTGTGAATCTTGTTATTTGTGAATGCAATTGTATGGTCAATGTATTTATGATTCTGCATTGTTTATGATATTATAGATCGAGATGATTTGATGGTGTTTTGTTACTTTGACTCTACAGGTATTCTCTAAAGTGGGACAAGTAGGAGAGGAGTTGCAAACTCTATCAAGGGAGAGAGAAATCAAGCAAGGAGCCAAGCGGAAGATCCAGGTTGGTCCCCTTTACTTCTCTCTTATCTATCATACATAAAGGAAATCACAAATTGCTTTGATTGTTTGTTTCTAAGATAGCTACCCGTCTTAGTGGGACTAGTAGATCAAAAAGACACTAGTTTTCCCGGAAACAAAATGGCGACTCCACTAGGGAGCGAATAGTTTGTTTGTTTGTTATTGTTGTTTGCTTTATAAACTACAGACGGAACCTGAAGTTAGCCAGATAGCCTTCGAACTGCTTTTGTTATGTAATTTCAAAGTAGATGAATGCTGCTTCAGTCAATCTCCGAGTTGGTTTATGAACTGAACATCTGACTTACAAGCATTCTAAGCACCCTTGTGGTAGCTCAATAACCTCCTAAGATCATACCCTTGTACTTTGTTCTTTACTGTTCATAATAGCTCAGCCTAAATCCCTGAACTCAGCTGCAAATTTGACCAAAAACCCAACTCAGTTTTGCTCCCTGGCCCATCGCACTATCTGTAACTGGAAACCAGTATGCATCGCACCTCCCATGTGTAGTAGGTGAGATGCATCCCTATTTCTAAGAAGCATAGGTGCGATGACTGAGTGATCTCATTTCTCTCTTTGAAATTTGGTTTTTTGTCCTTGTTTTCAGCTCTGTTTGATTGTGTTGCTGCTTATGATCAGTATCTCATTGCTGAAGCCTCCTTCCTTTACATATTTCAGCCTCCATTGATTAGGATTAGTAAATGTTTTTATGTATTTGTCCATCATTTACAATCCTTCGTAAAAAAGTAGCTTAAATCAAACTGTCGTTTTGATGCAAAAAAGTGTCGTAACTGTCATTTTGAGTAAAAAAGAAGAGTGTCGTAAAGTCTTCCTCCTCTAGATAGTCGATTGTACTTTTTGTCATGTATTTGATTTGAATTTTTAATATTTGAAGTGTCGAAAGCAGTTTTCTATTCGAAATCGAAAAGTGTCGTTTTAGTCTTCCTTTCATTTTGAAAAGAAATTGTCAAAATGTCGCTTTGAAGAAAAATAGTTTAGATATATACTTAGTTTTCCTTTTTTGGCATTATTCACATTAAAGTGAATGAAAAACAAATACATGCATTTTCATTTGCATTTAGACTGTGTGCAGAAAATGATTTAGGAAAAGTGCATTTAGTGTGTGCTCTTTGCTCTCTATTGAAAGAATCGTAATCTTCTTTCCTTAGTAGCTAGGATTTTCATTGCTAAAAGAAAATAAACGACTGTTTATCATTTTAGATTGCATATTTAGGAATTTTACATCTACATCATGTGGTGAACCTTGAAAGACAAACTTCTAAACAAGATCAACTCTAAAATAAATCTCAATGAACATAAAAATGCTTTGGAACCTAATGCAACACATCTAGAAGTCTAGGCTAGAGACGTGTTCCGGCGTCGTAAAACCTGGTAACTATCGTTTTCATCAAAGGTTGGGTGATTCCTCCTCTTTGATACGACAAGTGCTAGTACGGACTTGTGCTCCTCGTACCGTCAAGTATATATTGGGAGACCACAATAGGCTGATATCCTTTATCCATAGGAAGCCGTGTCTACCTCCCTATCGATCAAAATGCACTGAACACAACATTCGAGAATATTGACTGCCGTACATAAGTCCTTGGTAATTTCTCTTTAATTTATCACCAAGATGTATTTTGCAATTTTGTGATTGGTTTGGTAATCCCTCTGCCTAGATTTCCAAAGTAGTCACTTTCGTTCCTTTTCGACTCCTTAAAAGAAAAGGTCCATCTGAGCACTTGTCACTTCAGGCTCATTAAAAATCAAAGGCGACTAGAGTCATATTTAGATTTTTCTTGACTCTTAAAAATTGAAAAAGAATAGTGGTGTCAAAGCGTCATTTAAAATTTATTTAAATCAGAATAACATCATTTTTCCTTCGTTGATCTTAGGTTGAGATAATGGAGTCCACCAATCAAGGAATCCCTCTTGGGGGGAATCCTAGTCCTTTCTCTTCTTAGGGAGATATTGGTGCTCCGTATATGGCTACATTGTCCCTTCCAGGAATCACAATTGGCCTACCAGTATGGCTATTCTTGACCTCTGTCGTTTAAAACACCGTGATTCCTCCGCAATCAAATCAGCAACCAGATGATACTGAAGTTGTCCCTTCACCTTCTACTCCACTTGTTTCTCCCTCCCCTTCTTCCTCTTTGCTTGGTGAAACTAGTGATACTAAAAACCAAGTAGCTGAGAAGAAGAAGAAAGGGAAGGAAAAGAAGAAGAAGAAGTCAGTTAAGCAAGGGGGCAATCATGCATCATCTGGTGAAAACCCGCACACCGAACTTTCCAAGCACATATCTCAATGCATAATTTGCAAGGGAGACCACTTTCATCGAGATTGTCCTTGCATTTTGCAGATCTTGAGAGAATGGTCTCCTCATTCGCACCATTCGGTGTCATCAACATCTGGCAATCAGGTTGATAGCACGCCATCAACTAGTGAAAATGAAGTCAATAGACAGAAAGGAAAGGTTAGATTTCCATGTAGGTTATGTGAAGGTAATCATGCTCTTCACCGTTTTCCTTTTTTGGACGAAGCCAAAAGTGTCTTGGATAACCGTCCTGCTTCACCGCAACAACTTCCACCTGGATACAAGAAACTCTCACCAAGTCCATCGCTAGTTGAAAACCCGACTGACATAACTCAATTGTCAGTTGAAACACCTATCGTTGAAAGTGAACCTTCTAAGTCCATATCAGACCAAAGTCAACAGGTCGAGATGGCAGTCGACCCAGTCTTGCCTTCAGAAGGTCCACCTTCAGATGATACAATTTCCAAAGAGAATGAGAACGACACCATTCAAATTCTTTTTTTCAATACAGAGTCTGATGAACTTGGGGCAATCCACCTGTTCCTTTACAACAGGAGGAAAGCCCCCCAGTTCATGAGGTTCATCCAACCATTTATCCGGTACCTCCTCCGAGTAGTCTAGTCGTTTCCTTTGATTGGAATCAACTAGCAAGACCCTGCCTTCCATCTAATGTACCATTCCGGATCATAGTACAAGTTTACAAAATGATCATGTCTGGCACTATCATAGATGAAGGGGCTTCAGTGAGTATCCTTTCCTCAACTTCTTGGAAAGTTCTTGGTTCACCATCGCTTGCACCTATCACACATCATTTGTTAGGCTTTAACAAAGGAACCAGTCGACCATTAGGGATACTTCCAAAGTTGCCAATAAATTTGAAAAGCAAAACCGTTCAGTTGAACGTGATGGTAGTCCAGGGACCATTAGATTACAATCTGCTTCTTGGACATGACTATATATATAGCATGGAAGCTATTGTTTCCACACTCTTTTGAGTGATGTGTTTCTCGCATGAAGGCCAAATGGTACAGCTTATCGACCAGCTTTCATTTCCCGGTTCAAACATAGCTACAGGTCAAACATCATCCCTAAATGGTCTCTTTGCATCAAGAGTGTCTCTTCAACCTTCATTTCATCCACCTAATTACCACGAGTAGTTCGGTGAATGTAACGAAGCTTAGGAGGCATGCACCCTGGTCTGCTTCGGCAGGCAAACCCAGCTGAAAAGGTAGATTTCCTTGTAGGTTATGTGCTTGGTCTGAAACACCATTTCCTTGTAGGTTATGTGCTTGGTCCGAAACACCATTTCCTTGTAGGTTATGTGCTTGGTCCGAAACACCATTTCCTTGT
The DNA here is from genome assembly GCA_031772625.1 of Pinus tabuliformis. Lineage (NCBI taxonomy): Eukaryota > Viridiplantae > Streptophyta > Pinopsida > Pinales > Pinaceae > Pinus > Pinus tabuliformis. The sequence goes on from CM062815.1 coordinate 842,549,217, forward strand.
AGGTTATGTGCTTGGTCCGAAACACCATTTCCTTGTAGGTTATGTGCTTGGTACGAGACACCATTTCCTCGTAGGTTATGTGATTGGTCTGAAACACCATTCACTTTTGTCCACTATGGGGGACAAAGCCAAGGAAGTGCTTTTGGCTAACCACTGACAGAAACAACCCTGCCTAACCGCAGTGACTTCCGCATGGTTACCTGGAGACTCTCCTTTTATCAATGCCTGGGGGCATGCAAACCTTTTTATGTAAGAAAAAACGACCAATTTCATTTCTTAGCTTTTTAGCTTTTTAGTTCAACTTCTTAGGTTAGGTGATTTGTCTGATCCACCATTCACCTTTGTCTGCAGCATGCGCACGAAGCAAATGAAGTGTTTTGTCTAGACGAAAGACAGAGCTATCCTACCTAACCTCAGTAGTTCCTTAGCTTTAGGGTAGTTAGCTTCGTAGCTTGGTCGTTCCTAGCCTGCATAAAAAGGCAATGAGCATATGTTATCATAGAGTTCAAGCTCACTATAAAATAAACTTACCAATGAGAGACATATTTTAACGAGCTTGAACCTACACATCAATGTTGAGCCATCTTAACTAGAATTATATAAGCATTAAGAGATTTTCATCTCAGCTTATTTTCAATCTCTTTTAATATTTATTAAATCCAAAGTTGAAATGGATTTATCATAGTAACAAAAGTCATATATACATTGCAAAAGAAGCAGAAGAGCTTCCAAGAATCATAGATGATAGAATAACGAAGGTAATACATAACCTAAAGTTATTCTCGACCTCTCATTAAAATTACAAGTCAAGCTGTACAATTTTATATATTATTAGATTCCCTCGCTATCTACTTTCTGGAAATTGCAGCTGCACAAGGCTACCATTATACTTACTGATATTCAAAGGAAATTCCGGTAGAACGGATCCCGTAAAATAAATTACCATGAGTAGCCCAGCGAATGTAACGAAGCTTAGGGGGCATGCACCCTGGTCTGCTTCGGCAGGAAAACCCAACTGAAAAGGTAGATTTCCTTGTAGGTTATGTGCTTGGTCCGAAACACCATTTCCTTGTATAGGTTATGTGCTTGGTCCGAAACACCATTTCCTTGTAGGTTATGTGCTTGGTCCGAAACACCATTTCCTTGTAGGTTATGTGCTTGGTCCGAGACATCATTTCCTCATAGGTTATGTGATTGGTCTGAAACACCATTCACTTTTTTCCGCTATAGGGGACAAAGCCAAGGAAGTGTTTTTGTCTAACCGCTGATAGAAACAACCCTGCCTGTTATAGACATTTTTGTGCCTCGCATCATGGAGCATGGAATGTCGATAATTACAGGGATCCTCAGTCCCTAAACATGTTGTTCTTACCCCTAAAAGAACAAGGTCATCAAACAACAGCACTTCCAATCAGTTCTCCACCTGAAAACACTTCAAAACAGGCTTATTTTGGATCATGTCAGCTGCTCCACTGAGCTTCTGCGCTGGAATGCAACTGTCCCTCTTAGTACCTGCGCTGGAAGACAAAAGTAATGAAGGCTACCTGCGCTGGGCGAGATTGGCCAAGTGGCACAATCATCCTGCAAGGTGTCAACTGCCCAGGAAGCTTCCAAACTGACACTTGGTTCATAAGATTCGCCCTGTGATGAGTAAGAGGTACTTGATCACCATGTGTAACCAAAGATCTCCAAGTGGACTCAAGAACTGAAGATTAACTGAAGAGGGAGAGGACACAAGGCAGCTTCATGTCAGTCTCAAGCTGACTCATCCTCTCTTCTTCTCTCCTATATATAGAGCTCTTCTATGAGGTCTAGGGAGGCTGGAATTTTGTGTAAAGCAAGGAGGTGCTGTTGGATTACAGTTAGAGCTATTGGGTGATTGTTTTACTAGAGGTGAAGAGGAGAGTTCTTGCTGCTGGGGAGGTGCTGCTGGATTGGAGCCATCATTGGTTGTAACCTTCTCAGAACCCTGTTACTTCTATCAATAAAGTTTTGCATGTTCTCCTATATACTTGTATTACATTGATGGATTGTATTTACTTGTATATTTGATTCACCCTAATCCATGCATCAGTTATGAGTACATGTATCTTGTAGTTTCCTCTCTTGTTTTGTGCAGGGCTTGTGTGTAGCTGGACCGGCAAAGAGAGCAAGGAGCTAGGAACAAGAGACAAAGAGAGAGGATCAAGATCGACTAAGCGAAGGACACCAGGTTAGTTAATCATTTCTTCCTTCTCTCTGTACTTTCATAAAGGAAAACATCAAAGCTTTACTTTCAGTTGTTGCTAAAGACTGTCACCTTTAGAGTAGGGATAGGGTCATCCGCATCGGATACTTTTCCCCACAACAAACTGGCGACTCCACTGGGGAGCCTAGTATCTTGTTGGTGTTTGTAGTATTTTGCTATTCATTTCTTGAAGAAAAGAGTACCAAATCGAAAAGCTTTTGACTATATCAAAAGCGAAGTAGAGGGACTGCTACTCTTGCTCTTTGCTGAGCAGATTCAAGATTTAAAGAGCTAATCTACAAAAGACTCTTTACTCTTTGTGATAGCCTCTTCATCCTCTTGATCATACCTTAGCCTGTACTTGACCTATAGCTTTTTATTTCATCAAAAACAGTGCATTTTTGAGCTTTTTATGACCCGGAATGCTTTGTAGACGAAACTCTCGTGAGTCAGTGCAGGCTGTACACAGGCAGCCTGCATTACAGCGCAGGTGCTCCCTTCGGGAACTGCGCTGAGAGTAGAATTGGCAGACTAGAACCTGCGCTGGTCCAGTTAGCCCTTGTCTTGCTCAGTCTTCCTATTGTGTCTTGGCCCTGTTTGCACTTGTTTTTGGCTGATTGCTTGCTGGTTATTGTACTTGCTGTAAGCCACTTCTCCTTGACATTATTCCGCCTCAGTTGTGTGATGAAACTGTGAATGTTCTTTCAGTATTTCTTGTTTCAGTTACAGTTTCCCATTGTGAAAAGCGAACCAGTATAGCTGTGGCCTCTTAGATCCTGAACTATAAAAGTGTCTTTGTGATCTTATGAGCTAGTTTTATTACTGTTCATGGCTGTTTGAGTTTGTTTGCTCTTCACTTTTATGGTTTGAATCTATACATTTCCTGTGTTTAAACAAGTCTATCATAAGGTGTCTTTTTTATTGTGGACAAGCTTGTTTATTTCTACTTGAAATTAGATTCAAAATTACACAACAGTTTCCTTTCTGTCTAGCATCAACATTAAGGATAACGAAAAGAAATACATGCATTGTGCATTTTGCATTTGACTGTGTGCTTGACGATTTAGGAAAATGTGCATTTTAGTGTGTGTTCTTTGATCTGTGGAAAAAGTTGTGTCCTTCTTTTCCCTCAAGTAGATTAAGGTTTTCAAAGTTGAAAGATTGAAAAGATTTGCTTCTCATTCTTAGATTGCATATAGGAAGTTGTATATATACATCTCGTGGCGAACCTGAAAGGCGAACTGTTAAGAAAGATCAACATTAAAATAAACTCAATTTACATAATAACGCTTTGGAATTTAACGCAAACATCTAGAGGTCTAGGTAGAGACGTGTTCCGGCGTCGTTAAACATAGTGACTGTCGATCTCTACGAAGGTGGGTGATTCCTCCTGAGAGTCGGTGGCACTAACACGGACTTGAGCTCCCGCGTACCGTCGCGTATATTGGGAGACCCCTATAGGCTTTTATCCTTTATCCTTAGGAAACCGTGTCGGCCGCCCTACTGATCGCGATGCAGTGAACACAGCATTCACGAAGATCGACCACCCGTACCGTAAAACGTATTCTGTGGTTTCGCGAAAGGTTTGGCACACCCTCTGCCTAGATCTCCAGAGCAGTTTCTTTTGGCCTTTTTCAAACTCTATAACTGAAAAAGTCCAACCGAGCATTTGTCACTTCGGGCTCGTTAATACATCGAAGGTGACTAGAGTCATCTTTAGCTTTTTCTCGACTCTTAAAACATGAAAAAGCAAGTTTGTGTCTAAAAAGCGTCGTTAATAAAATTTATTTTAAGCGGAACATAATCACCTATTATTCCCACGTTGACCTTTCAGTTGAAAAGTATGGAGCCCACCAACCAAGGAAGTAACCTTGGCGGAAGTCCAAATCCCTTCTCCTCTTGGGGAGATGTTGGTGCGCCTCATATGGCTACATTGTCGCTTCCAGGATTGACAATCGGCCTTCCTGTATGGCTCTTTTCAACTAATGTCGTCCAGATCGCCACTAATCCTGAGCAGTCGAATCAACAGTCAGAACAATCTAGAACTACCCACCAGCCTTCCACTTCTTATGATACTTCCTCTGATCCTTCATCTTCGCAAGGTAGAGCTGGCAAAAGTCAGCCTCCCAAGGAGAAGAAGGAAAAGAAGAAGAGAGAAAAGAAGCAGAAGGAGCCTCTGGCGAAGGCGACTGGGGGCAAGCAGAAGAAAGCTGACAAAAACCCACACACTGCACCGACCGGGCCTAAAACGCCATGTGTCATTTGCAAAGGGATCCACTTCCATCGTGATTGTCCTTGTATTCCCCGGATACTAAGGGACTGGTCCCCAAGGTTGCACAATCCGGTAGCATCAACCTCTGGTTGTCAAGTTGATTGCATTCCGTCAACTAGCGAGAGTGAAGGACGAAGAAGGGGACCAAGATCACCCTGTCTATTGTGTGAAGGTCATCATGCCATCCACAAATGTCCATTCTTAGATGAGGCCAAGAGAGTTTTGGAAGATCGCCCGGTGTCACCGGTGCAACTTCCTCCTGGATACCGAAAACTCGCGCCTAATCCCTCGATAGTTGAAAATCCAGTTGAACCACTCAAGTGGTCAGCTGAAGTGTCGGTCATTGAGAATGAACCTACTGAATCTAGGCTAGACGAAAGTCTAAAGGTCGATACGGCAGTTGGCCCGGTTCTTCCTTCAGAGGTTCTATCATCCAATGACTCCGTCATTGAAGACCCGTCTTCAAATGACACCGTCGCCGAAGAGTCATCTTCATGCGACACCCTCACTGATGAGAACAAGGATGACACCATCCAGGTTCTTTTCATCAGCACCGACTCCGATGAGCATCAGGGCAATGCGCCCATTCCTTTATCGCAGGAAGGAACATCATCAGAGTCATATCCGGCCGTATATTCGGTCCCACCGCCAAGCAACCTGGTTGTATCCTTTGATTGGAATCAACTAGGCAAGCCCCGGTTACCAGCCAGTGTGCCATTCAGAATCATTGTCCAGATCTATAGAATGATTATGGCTGGTACTATCATTGATGAAGGGGCGTCTGTGAGTATCCTTTCCTCTGTTGCTTGGAAAGCACTGGGTTCCCCAGCGCTTTTACCTGAATTGAGAAATCTCTCAGGTTTTGATAAAGGAACCAGTCGACCATTAGGGATCCTCCCCGATGTACCTGTTACATTGAAAGGGAAGGCCGTCAGGATGAACGTGTTGGTAGTTCAAGGACCCTTGGATTATAACCTACTCCTTGGACGTGACTATATTTATTGCATGGGAGCGATAGTCTCCTCACTCTTTAGAGTAATGTGTTTTCCACACGAAGGAAGGGTGGTCAAGCTCGTAGACCAACTTTCATTTCCGGGATCTCGCATCGCAAATAGTCAAATACCAATCCTAAATGGTCTATTCTCTCAAGATTCGCCTCCGCCCCCAGTCCTCCTTCCCGATGAGCGCGAGTGATTCGGAAAGAAAGACTAGGACCCAGGGGGCATGCACCCTGGTCTGCTTCGGGCAGAAGAAACTCCGGGTATAAGACAGAATTTCCGCAGAAGACCATGACTAGTCCGTACCCCGTCCGTAGGAAGTGGGGTTGTTCTGGAATAATGATCTTTTGTTAAAGTTATGTGTTTGGGAATCATTCACCTTTGTCTAAAAAAGTGGGCAATGCCCAAGTAGGAATTCCCTTATTACAACAAGTAGTCACCATCTTTAAAATTCAAGCCTCGCCCATCGAAACATATGTTTTGAAGGATAAGCAGGGGCAGTCTACTAAGAAGGAGACCGTATTGTTGTGACAGAGGGTAACCATCTTTGGACAACCCAATGATAGACACCGCCGAAGAAAGAGATTGATCTGCGGCAGCAAATCGAACCGTCTTTGGAATAATAAGAAAGAGGCAAGCCTCCCTCAATAATACCAATGTTTTATCTTTGAGTAGTGTTCTTATATTGTCACAAATAACTGTTTGTTAAAAGTGGGCTGACGGGAAGCCTGAGTACTGCGTAAGACCCCTTAAAATAACGAGAAGACAAGTATCGTTAGCATTAGATTAGCAAGATGACAAGTAAATGTGAACACCCAAAGAAAAACAGAAGTAGGGGAGAGGAGGGGCAGCCTCGAAATTCTATCCTATACCTGGGGGCATGCAAACTTTCTGGAGTGCAAGCTAGGGGCGGTTATTTATCTGGTTTTAAGATTAGCCGTTTCCAAACTTGCATGAAAGAAAGCCTGTGGGGCAGAAGTAAAATTTGCCAAAAGTGAGCACAGCTGTGGTAAGGCATAAGCTCTATAAAAATTGGTCCTTACGAGAGGCGTTCTTCATATGACTGGTATATCGAGCAGTTTTAGCATATAGTTCATGCTCGTTAAAAAATAAACGCAAATCCGAGCAGTTTTAGGACTGAATTTATGCTCGTTAAAAAATAGAAAAGTGTGAGCAAAAGTTTCCCCCAGAGTTCAAGCTCATGGAAAAAATGAACCAGTAAATAACCTTTTGAGATCGTGTTTTCATCCATCACCTCCACCGTTCATTTGGCCGATCATTCACTTCCATTTGTGTGTTTACCTCTTTTGAGAAACAGCTGCGAAGAGTGATTTCACCTAGCCATCCTTGTGACACTGCCGTGATTGGGAAATTCCAACCTGTACCTGGAATCTGTAGCTATCCCTGTTTATCACTCGTTCCTCAAAAGACGAGTCTTCTTTCAGCTCTTTTCACTGACTCGTAAAATATGAAAAGTTTGCCGAGTTTTGGCCTTCCAGCTCGTTAAATGACCGGAACGCTATCCCTCCTCTAAATTTTAATCTTTTTGGACCTGAGGGATTATTGCACAAAAGGATCGAGCGCTTTTCTTGTTCGGCTCGTTAAAAGTACCGAACAGCCATCCCTTCTGTATTGTTTTATACTTTTTCGGACTTAAGGGATTTGCTGACGAAAAAGGAATTATGGAGTTGACTTTCTGTACCTTTTCAGACTCTCTAAAAATGAAAAGGACCGAGTTTTCCTTGTCGTTAGACTCGTTAAAATGATTAAATAGCGACAAACTTGTCTTTAGATGAGAACGAGTTTCCCTATCGCTAGGCTCGTTAAATCATAGCGATGGGCTTGCCCGAAGGGCAGGTTATAGAACAAGCATATGTTATCCTCCTCAAGCTTGACAAAAATAAAGAGGTACTGGTCAGAAATGACTGGGGAAAAATTGGGAGAACATTCAAAGTTTAATGGTAGCAAGTCACTCTTGAACATGACACTTTTCCTCCGTACCATATCGGGTTGGGTTGTCTCATTCACCGGTCTTATCACCATGGTCCTCGCCACACCATCCACATTTGGGGTAATGCTACCGATCCATCGCATCAGTGTCGTTATATGTTCGAGAGGGGTCATTCTGAAAGTGTCAACCGTGTCCCATCCACTGCCATACATCATCTTTCATCCATTCATGATCGCCACCCTGAATAAAATGTCACAGTTTGTTTTCACCTCCACTAAAATCATTAGCTCCGTTCCGTGTCATTGATGTGGGATTCATTAAGGCCCTCCTTTGACGGATCGCTTCTTGTCGACTTCAGCTCATTATCCAAGAAGTTGATCTAGGAACACCCCCATCAGTACTTTGAAGCTTGCATGCCTCAATGGCAAGTTTCTCACTTCCGGCGACAGGTATACATCAATGACCTTCGACCAGAAGATTTTGCGTGGCGTTCGACGCCAAGTCCTTTATTCACGCCACGTGAATTGTACTGCAGTACCTTGAGGGTCATCGTCATTATTGGTGATTCCTCTCGCGCTTGTTAACGGTTTACATTATTGACCGATAATCAAGCGATGTCTTCCCATGTTCGACTTCAGCGCATTTCTCACATGGATCGACTTGTACTTAGAGTGAAGATCGAACGAGTTTGAAGACCCCGGATCTAGTTTCATCCATCCGGGCTGCGATATATATTCAGGAAATATGAAAGCATTTGCCATGTACATCATTGCAGCAGATGATCATCCTACTCAAAGGATGATAATTTCAGCAAAAAATTATCAGTCTATCTTCAGACGATCGTCTGTCATATGTACCAAAATGTATTTATAAAAGCTGAGCATGGGAATGCCTGCCTCAGCTAGATCATGAAAAAAGAATGAAAAAATAATGTATTGTATTGTATTGTATTACAGGGCACTCTCCTCAGCACTGGAACGAACTTCGGATCCTCTAGATAAAGCATTTCACCCGATAAACGGCCTCATACTTTAGGGGGCAACTGTTATAGACATTTTTGTGCCTCGCATCATGGAGCATGGAATGTCGATAATTACAGGGATCCTCAGTCCCTAAACATGTTGTTCTTACCCCTAAAAGAACAAGGTCATCAAACAACAGCACTTCCAATCAGTTCTCCACCTGAAAACACTTCAAAACAGGCTTATTTTGGATCATGTCAGCTGCTCCACTGAGCTTCTGCGCTGGAATGCAACTGTCCCTCTTAGTACCTGCGCTGGAAGTCAAAAGTAATGAAGGCTACCTGCGCTGGGCGAGATTGGCCAAGTGGCACAGTCATCCTGCAAGGTGTCAACTGCCCAGGAAGCTTCCAAACTGACACTTGGTTCATAAGATTCGCCCTGTGATGAGTAAGAGGTACTTGATCACCATGTGTAACCAAGGATCTCCAAGTGGACTCAAGAACTGAAGATTAACTGAAGAGGGAGAGGACACAAGGCAGCTTCATGTCAGTCTCAAGCTGACTCATCCTCTCTTCTTCTCTCCTATATATAGAGCTCTTCTATGAGGTCTATGAGGCTGGAATTTTGTGTAAAGCAAGGAGGTGCTGTTGGATTACAGTTAGAGCTATTGGGTGATTGTTTTACTAGAGGTGAAGAGGAGAGTTCTTGCTGCTGGGGAGGTGCTGCTGGATTGGAGCCATCATTGGTTGTAACCTTCTCAGAACCCTGTTACTTCTATCAATAAAGTTTTGCATGTTCTCCTATATACTTGTATTACATTGATGGATTGTATTTACTTGTATATTTGATTCACCCTAATCCATGCATCAGTTATGAGTACATGTATCTTGTAGTTTCCTCTCTTGTTTTGTGCAGGGCTTGTGTGTAGCTGGACCGGCAAAGAGAGCAAGGAGCTGGGAACAAGAGACAAAGAGAGAGGATCAAGATCGACTAAGCGAAGGACACCAGGTTAGTTAATCATTTCTTCCTTCTCTCTGTACTTTCATAAAGGAAAACATCAAAGCTTTACTTTCAGTTGTTGCTAAAGACTGTCACCTTTAGAGTAGGGATAGGGTCATCCGCATCGGATACTTTTCCCCACAACAAACTGGCGACTCCACTGGGGAGCCTAGTATCTTGTTGGTGTTTGTAGTATTTTGCTATTCATTTCTTGAAGAAAAGAGTACCAAATCGAAAAGCTTTTGACTATATCAAAAGCGAAGTAGAGGGACTGCTACTCTTGCTCTTTGCTGAGCAGATTCAAGATTTAAAGAGCTAATCTACAAAAGACTCTTTACTCTTTGTGATAGCCTCTTCATCCTCTTGATCATACCTTAGCCTGTACTTGACCTATAGCTTTTTATTTCATCAAAAACAGTGCATTTTTGAGCTTTTTATGACCCGGAATTCTTTGTAGACGAAACTCTCGTGAGTCAGTGCAGGCTGTACACAGGCAGCCTGCATTACAGCGCAGGTGCTCCCTTCGGGAACTGCGCTGAGAGTAGAATTGGCAGACTAGAACCTGCGCTGGTCCAGTTAGCCCTTGTCTTGCTCAGTCTTCCTATTGTGTCTTGGCCCTGTTTGCACTTGTTTTTGGCTGATTGCTTGCTGGTTATTGTACTTGCTGTAAGCCACTTCTCCTTGACATTATTCCGCCTCAGTTGTGTGATGAAACTGTGAATGTTCTTTCAGTATTTCTTGTTTCAGTTACAGTTTCCCATTGTGAAAAGCGAACCAGTATAGCTGTGGCCTCTTAGATCCTGAACTGTAAAAGTGTCTTTGTGATCTTATGAGCTAGTTTTATTACTGTTCATGGCTGTTTGAGTTTGTTTGCTCTTCACTTTTATGGTTTGAATCTATACATTTCCTGTGTTTAAACAAGTCTATCATAAGGTGTCTTTTTGATTGTGGACAAGCTTGTTTATTTCTACTTGAAATTAGATTCAAAATTACACAACAGTTTCCTTTCTGTCTAGCATCAACATTAAGGATAACGAAAAGAAATACATGCATTGAGCATTTTGCATTTGACTGTGTGCTTGACGATTTAGGAAAATGTGCATTTTAGTGTGTGTTCTTTGATCTGTGGAAAAAGTTGTGTCCTTATTTTCCCTCAAGTAGATTAAGGTTTTCAAAGTTGAAAGATTGAAAAGATTTGCTTCTCATTCTTAGATTGCATATAGGAAGTTGTATATATACATCTCGTGGCGAACCTGAAAGGCGAACTGTTAAGAAAGATCAACATTAAAATAAACTCAATTTACATAATAACGCTTTGGAATTTAACGCAAACATCTAGAGGTCTAGGTAGAGACGTGTTCCGGCGTCGTTAAACATAGTGACTGTCGATCTCTACGAAGGTGGGTGATTCCTCCTGAGAGTCGGTGGCACTAACACGGACTTGAGCTCCCGCGTACCGTCGCGTATATTGGGAGACCCCTATAGGCTTTTATCCTTTATCCTTAGGAAACCGTGTCGGCCGCCCTACTGATCGCGATGCAGTGAACACAGCATTCACGAAGATCGACCACCCGTACCGTAAAACGTATTCTGTGGTTTCGCGAAAGGTTTGGCACACCCTCTGCCTAGATCTCCAGAGCAGTTTCTTTTGGCCTTTTTCAAACTCTATAACTGAAAAAGTCCAACCGAGCATTTGTCACTTCGGGCTCGTTAATACATCGAAGGCGACTAGAGTCATCTTTAGCTTTTTCTCGACTCTTAAAACATGAAAAAGCAAGTTTGTGTCTAAAAAGCGTCGTTAATAAAATTTATTTTAAGCGGAACATAATCACCTGTTATTCCCACGTTGACCTTTCAGTTGAAAAGTATGGAGCCCACCAACCAAGGAAGTAACCTTGGCGGAAGTCCAAATCCCTTCTCCTCTTGGGGAGATGTTGGTGCGCCTCATATGGCTACATTGTCGCTTCCAGGATTGACAATCGGCCTTCCTGTATGGCTCTTTTCAACTAATGTCGTCCAGATCGCCACTAATCCTGAGCAGTCGAATCAACAGTCAGAACAATCTAGAACTACCCACCAGCCTTCCACTTCTTATGATACTTCCTCTGATCCTTCATCTTCGCAAGGTAGAGCTGGCAAAAGTCAGCCTCCCAAGGAGAAGAAGGAAAATAAGAAGAGAGAAAAGAAGCAGAAGGAGCCTCTGGCGAAGGCGACTGGGGGCAAGCAGAAGAAAGCTGACAAAAACCCACACACTGCACCGACCGGGCCTAAAACGCCATGTGTCATTTGCAAAGGGATCCACTTCCATCGTGATTGTCCTTGTATTCCCCGGATACTAAGGGACTGGTCCCCAAGGTTGCACAATCCGGTAGCATCAACCTCTGGTTGTCAAGTTGATTGCATTCCGTCAACTAGCGAGAGTGAAGGACGAAGAAGGGGACCAAGATCACCCTGTCTATTGTGTGAAGGTCATCATGCCATCCACAAATGTCCATTCTTAGATGAGGCCAAGAGAGTTTTGGAAGATCGCCCGGTGTCACCGGTGCAACTTCCTCCTGGATACCGGAAACTCGCGCCTAATCCCTCGATAGTTGAAAATCCAGTTGAACCACTCAAGTGGTCAGCTGAAGTGTCGGTCATTTAGAATGAACCTACTGAATCTAGGCTAGACGAAAGTCTAAAGGTCGATACGGCAGTTGGCCCGGTTCTTCCTTCAGAGGTTCTATCATCCAATGACTCCGTCATTGAAGACCCGTCTTCAAATGACACCGTCGCCGAAGAGTCATCTTCATGCGACACCCTCACTGATGAGAACAAGGATGACACCATCCAGGTTCTTTTCATCAGCACCGACTCCGATGAGCATCAGGGCAATGCGCCCATTCCTTTATCGCAGGAAGGAACATCATCAGAGTCATATCCGGCCGTATATTCGGTCCCACCACCAAGCAACCTGGTTGTATCCTTTGATTGGAATCAACTAGGCAAGCCCCGGTTACCAGCCAGTGTGCCATTCAGAATCATTGTCCAGATCTATAGAATGATTATGGCTGGTACTATCATTGATGAAGGGGCGTCTGTGAGTATCCTTTCCTCTGTTGCTTGGAAAGCACTGGGTTCCCCAGCGCTTTTACCTGAATTGAGAAATCTCTCAGGTTTTGATAAAGGAACCAGTCGACCATTAGGGATCCTCCCCGATGTACCTGTTACATTGAAAGGGAAGGCCGTCAGGATGAACGTGTTGGTAGTTCAAGGACCCTTGGATTATAACCTACTCCTTGGACGTGACTATATTTATTGCATGGGAGCGATAGTCTCCTCACTCTTTAGAGTAATGTGTTTTCCACACGAAGGAAGGGTGGTCAAGCTCGTAGACCAACTTTCATTTCCGGGATCTCGCATCGCAAATAGTCAAATACCAATCCTAAATGGTCTATTCTCTCAAGATTCGCCTCCGCCCCCAGTCCTCCTTCCCGATGAGCGCGAGTGATTCGGAAAGAAAGACTAGGACCCAGGGGGCATGCACCCTGGTCTGCTTCGGGCAGAAGAAACTCCGGGTATAAGATAGAATTTCCGCAGAAGACCATGACTAGTCCGTACCCCGTCCGTAGGAAGTGGGGTTGTTCTGGAATAATGATCTTTTGTTAAAGTTATGTGTTTGGGAATCATTCACCTTTGTCTAAAAAAGTGGGCAATGCCCAAGTAGGAATTCCCTTATTACAACAAGTAGTCACCATCTTTAAAATTCAAGCCTCGCCCATCGAAACATATGTTTTGAAGGATAAGCAGGGGCAGTCTACTAAGAAGGAGACCGTATTGTTGTGACAGAGGGTAACCATCTTTGGACAACCCAATGATAGACACCGCCGAAGAAAGAGATTGATCTGCGGCAGCAAATCGAACCGTCTTTGGAATAATAAGAAAGAGGCAAGCCTCCCTCAATAATACCAATGTTTTATCTTTGAGTAGTGTTCTTATATTGTCACAAATAACTGTTTGTTAAAAGTGGGCCGACGGGAAGCCTGAGTACTGCGTAAGACCCCTTAAAATAACGAGAAGACAAGTATCGTTAGCATTAGATTAGCAAGATGACAAGTAAATGTGAACACCCAAAGAAAAACAGAAGTAGGGGAGAGGAGGGGCAGCCTCGAAATTCTATCCTATACCTGGGGGCATGCAAACTTTCTGGAGTGCAAGCTAGGGGCGGTTATTTATCTGGTTTTAAGATTAGCCGTTTCCAAACTTGCATGAAAGAAAGCCTGTGGGGCAGAAGCAAAATTTGCCAAAAGTGAGCACAGCTGTGGTAAGGCATAAGCTCTATAAAAATTGGTCCTTACGAGAGGCGTTCTTCATATGACTGGTATATCGAGCAGTTTTAGCATATAGTTCATGCTCGTTAAAAAATAAACGCAAATCCGAGCAGTTTTAGGACTGAATTTATGCTCGTTAAAAAATAGAAAAGTGTGAGCAAAAGTTTCCCCCAGAGTTCAAGCTCATGGAAAAAATGAACCGGTAAATAACCTTTTGAGATCGTAAAATCATCAGCCATAAGAACCTTGATCGTGTTTTCATCCATCACCTCCACTGTTCATTTGGCCGATCATTCACTTCCATTTGTGTGTTTACCTCTTTTGAGAAACAGCTGCGAAGAGTGATTTCACCTAGCCATCCTTGTGACACTGCCGTGATTGGGAAATTCCAACCTGTACCTGGAATCTGTAGCTATCCCTGTTTATCACTCGTTCCTCAAAAGACGAGTCTTCTTTCAGCTCTTTTCACTGACTCGTAAAATATGAAAAGTTTGCCGAGTTTTGGCCTTCCAGCTCGTTAAATGACCGGAACGCTATCCCTCCTCTAAATTTTAATCTTTTTGGACCTGAGGGATTATTGCACAAAAGGATCGAGCGCTTGTCTTGTTCGGCTCGTTAAAAGTACCGAACAACCATCCCTTCTGTATTGTTTTATACTTTTCGGACTTAAGGGATTTGCTGACGAAAAAGGAATTATGGAGTTGACTTTCTGTACCTTTTCAGACTCTCTCAAAATGAAAAGGACCGAGTTTTCCTTGTCGTTAGACTCGTTAAAATGATTAAATAGCGACAAACTTGTCTTTAGACGAGAACGAGTTTCCCTATCGCTAGGCTCGTTAAATCATAGCGATGGGCTTGCCCGAAGGGCAGGTTATAGAACAAGCATATGTTATCCTCCTCAAGCTTGACAAAAATAAAGAGGTACTGGTCAGAAATGACTGGGGAAAAATTGGGAGAACATTCAAAGTTTAATGGTAGCAAGTCACTCTTGAACATGACACTTTTCCTCCGTACCATATCGGGTTGGGTTGTCTCATTCACCGGTCTTATCACCATGGTCCTCGCCACACCATCCACATTTGGGGTAATGCTACCGATCCATCGCATCAGTGTCGTTATATGTTCAAGAGGGGTCATTCTGAAAGTGTCAACCGTTTCCCATCCACTGCCATACATCATCTTTCATCCATTCATGATCGCCACCCTGAATAAAATGTCACAGATTGTTTTCACCTCCACTAAAATCATTAGCTCCGTTCCGTGTCATTGATGTGGGATTCATTAAGGCCCTCCTTTGACGGATCGCTTCTTGTCGACTTCAGCTCATTATCCAAGAAGTTGATCTAGGAACACCCCCATCAGTACTTTGAAGCTTGCATGCCTCAATGGCAAGTTTCTCACTTCCGGCGACAGGTATACATCAATGACCTTCGACCAGAAGATTTTGCGTGGCGTTCGACGCCAAGTCCTTTATTCACGCCACGTGAATTGTACTGCAGTACCTTGAGGGTCATCGTCATTATTGGTGATTCCTCTCGCGCTTGTTAACGGTTTACATTATTGACCGGTAATCAAGCGATGTCTTCCCATGTTCGACTTCAGCGCATTTCTCACATGGATCGACTTGTACTTAGAGTGAAGATCGAACGAGTTTGAAGACCCCGGATCTAGTTTCATCCATCCGGGCTGCGATATATATTCAGGAAATATGAAAGCATTTGCCATGTACATCATTGCAGCAGATGATCATCCTACTCAAAGGATGATAATTTCAGCAAAAAATTATCAGTCTATCTTCAGACGATCGTCTGTCATATGTACCAAAATGTATTTATAAAAGCTGAGCATGGGAATGCCCGCCTCAGCTAGATCATGAAAAAAGAATGAAAAAATAATGTATTGTATTGTATTGTATTACAGGGCACTCTCCTCAGCACTGGAACGAACTTCGGATCCTCTAGATAAAGCATTTCACCCGATAAACGGCCTCATACTTTAGGGGGCAACTGTTATAGACATTTTTGTGCCTCGCATCATGGAGCATGGAATGTCGATAATTACAGGGATCCTCAGTCCCTAAACATGTTGTTCTTACCCCTAAAAGAACAAGGTCATCAAACAACAGCACTTCCAATCAGTTCTCCACCTGAAAACACTTCAAAACAGGCTTATTTTGGATCATGTCAGCTGCTCCACTGAGCTTCTGCGCTGGAATGCAACTGTCCCTCTTAGTACCTGCGCTGGAAGTCAAAAGTAATGAAGGCTACCTGCGCTGGGCGAGATTGGCCAAGTGGCACAGTCATCCTGCAAGGTGTCAACTGCCCAGGAAGCTTCCAAACTGACACTTGGTTCATAAGATTCGCCCTGTGATGAGTAAGAGGTACTTGATCACCATGTGTAACCAAAGATCTCCAAGTGGACTCAAGAACTAAAGATTAACTGAAGAGGGAGAGGACACAAGGCAGCTTCATGTCAGTCTCAAGCTGACTCATCCTCTCTTCTTCTCTCCTATATATAGAGCTCTTCTATGAGGTCTAGGGAGGCTGGAATTTTGTGTAAAGCAAGGAGGTGCTGTTGGATTACAGTTAGAGCTATTGGGTGATTGTTTTACTAGAGGTGAAGAGGAGAGTTCTTGCTGCTGGGGAGGTGCTGCTGGATTGGAGCCATCATTGGTTGTAACCTTCTCAGAACCCTGTTACTTCTATCAATAAAGTTTTGCATGTTCTCCTATATACTTGTATTACATTGATGGATTGTATTTACTTGTATATTTGATTCACCCTAATCCATGCATCAGTTATGAGTACATGTATCTTGTAGTTTCCTCTCTTGTTTTGTGCAGGGCTTGTGTGTAGCTGGACCGGCAAAGAGAGCAAGGAGCTGGGAACAAGAGACAAAGAGAGAGGATCAAGATCGACTAAGCGAAGGACACCAGGTTAGTTAATCATTTCTTCCTTCTCTCTGTACTTTCATAAAGGAAAACATCAAAGCTTTACTTTCAGTTGTTGCTAAAGACTGTCACCTTTAGAGTAGGGATAGGGTCATCCGCATCGGATACTTTTCCCCACAACACTGCCTAACCGCAGTGACTTCCGCATGGTTACCTGGAGACTCTCCTTTTCTCGATGACTGGAGGCATGCAAACCTTTTTATGCAAGCAAAAAAAAACCAATTTCATTTCTTAGCTTTTTAGCGTTTTTAGCTTTTTAGCTTTTTAATTCAACTTCTTAGGTTAGGTGATTGTTTTGATCCACCATTCACCTTTGTCTGGAGTGTGCGGATGAAGCAAAGGAAGTGTTTTGTCTAGACAAAAGACAGAGCTATCCTACCTAACCTCAGTAGTTCCTTAGCTTTAGGGTAGTTAGCTTTGTAGTTTGGTCATTCTTAGCCTACATAAAAAGGCAATGAGCATATGTTATCGTAGAGTTCAAGCTCACTAAAAATAAACCTACCAATGAGAGACATCTTTAAACGATTGGTATGAGCAATGTTTCTGCAAGGTTCAAGATCGTTAAAAAATAAACCCACCTATGAGCATAGTTTCTCCTGGTTCAAGCTCATTAAAAAATGAATCCACCCTCGGTAAATAACCTTTGTGATTTCCCTGCTATCAGCCTTTTGAACCTTGGTTGTGTTCCTACCATCACCTCCATTCTTTTGGCTGATCATACGCTTCCACTTGATTGTTTACCCTTTTGAGGAACAACTGCAATGAGTCGTCCTGTTAGCCACCTTCTTCACATCACCATGTTTTGAGAAGTTCCAAGCTTACCCGAAACCAGTTGCTACCCCAAAACACCACTCGTTCCTAAAAAACGAGTCTCTTTTAAACTCTTTTTAGACACGTTAAAAATAAAATGATTGTCGAGCTATTGGCCTTTCCGGCTCGTTAAAGTAAGGGGAAGCGCCATCCCTCCTATACATTTTAATATTTTGGACCTGAGGGATTATCAAACAAAAAGATCGAGCGCTTGTCTTTTTCGTCTCGCTAACGCAATCGAAAAGTCATCCCTTTTGTATTATTTAATACTTTTTCGGACTTAAGGGATCATGCTATGAAAAAGGACTGCTTGAGTTTTCTTTTCGTCCCTTTTCAAAATCTCTAAACATGAAAAGGACTGAGTTATCTTTGTTGTTAAAATCATTAAAACAATAGCGACAAAGTTGCCCATCCAGACAAGAACAAGTTTCACTGTCGCTAGGCTCACTAAAACATAGCGACAGGTTTTCCCGAAGGGAAAATTATAGAACAAGCAGATGTTATCCTCCTCAAGCTTGACAAAAATAAAGAGGTATTGGTCAACAATGATTGGGGAAAAAGGGAAGAAAATTTGAATAATTTTATTGGTAGTAGGTCACTCTTGAACATGACACTTTCACTCCATCACCATGATTGAGTTGGGTTGGGTTATTTCGTTCACCGGTCATATCACCATTGGTCCTCCATACCATCCATCTTTTGGGGTTAACGCTACCAATCCATCTCAGTGTCGCCGACATGTTCAAGAGAAGTCATTCGGATAATTCACCATCCAGCTGACGCCTCATCCACTGCAATACCTTCACCCTTCATTTTTCATGACCGCCATTCCTGAACCTTGTATCATCAGATCGTTTTCACCTCCAAAAAAAATCATTTGCTTCATTTCGTGTCGTAGATGTGGGATACATCAAGGCCCTCCTACGACGGGTCACTTCTTGTCGACATCAGCTCATCATCCAAGAAGTTGACTTAGAAACAACCCTTTCAGTACTTTGAAGCTTTCATGCCTCAATGGCAAGTTTCTCACTTCCAGCGACAGGTTTACATCAATGGCCTTTGACCGAAAGATTTTGCATGGTGTTCGACATCGGCTCATATATTAACACCACGTGAATTGTATTGTAGTAACTTGAGGGTCATTATCATTATCGGTGACTCCTCTCATGCCTGTTAACAACTTACATTATTGGCTACTAATCAAGCGATGTCTTTCCATGTTCGACTTCAGAACATCTTTTCACATGGATCGACTTGTACAATGGGCGAAGATTGAACGAGTTTGAAGACCCCAGATCTAGTTTCATCCATTTGGGCTACGATATATTCAGGAAAATAAAAACATCAATTGTACATAGAAGTTGCACAGATGTTCATCCAAGCTAAGGGATGATGACTCTACACATAAAGAATCACCAGTTTGCAACAATAGACGATTATCTGTCCTATGTACATGAAAATGAATTTATAAAGCTGAGAATGGGAATGCCCGCCTCAGCCAGATCATGAAAATAATATGATGATGATGTATTGTATTATATCTTATATAGGTCACCTTCCAGTTCGAATACCTCAGATCCTCATGATAAAGCATTTCACCCAACATCAAAATATTTACGACCTCATGCTTTAGGGGCCAATTGTTATAGACATATTTGGGCACTTCAACCCCAGTCACATATGTCAATAAACCAAGGGATCTTTAGCCCCTAAAAGTGTTGTTTCATACCCTAAAGGATCATGGTCAACTGATTACATCATTTCCTAGAAGTTCCACCTGAAAAACCACTCAGAACTGGCCAAAACTGGACCATACTGACTACTTCATGGTCAAGGTGCGATGCATACTGGCTGCTACACTAGCCAGGTGCGATGCATACTGAAGAGGCCTTTTGTAGGGTGCGATGAGCGAGAATAGACAAATGGCAGAGACAGTTTGCTAAGTGGAAGCTCATGTAATCTTCTAGAAACTTCTCCCATGACACTTTCTCCTCTGAATTCGCCTAGGGATGAGCAAGAGATCAATGAAATCTTCAAGTGGAACCAAGAACTATTAGTGGAATGATGCTAATCAAAAACCCAAAGCTGACTCACACCATTGCAAGACATCTATAAAGGGATCCCTCATCTGAGAGATCTGGGAGGCTGGAATTTTGTAATTTGTAAGGAAGTGTTGTTGGTTTATCTTTGAGAAGAGACATTGTATTGTTGGGTGATCTTGCTTTTCATGAGGTGAAGAGGGCTTTGATGTTGGGAGGATGATTTTGGATCAGACAGCTAGGTTGTAATCCTCTCTTCTACTATTAGTAAAGTTCTTTGAGTTTTCCTCCATATAATCATGTATTTGTGAATCTTGCTATTTGTGAATGCAATTGTATGGTCAATGTATTTCTGATTCTGCATTGTTTATGATATTATAGATCGATATGATTTGATGGTGTTTTGTTACTTTGACTCTACAGGTATTCTCTAAAGCGAGACAAGTAGGAGAGGAGTTGCAAACTCTATCAAGGGAGAGAGAAATCAAGCAAGGAGCCAAGTGGAAGATCCAGGTTGGTCCCCTTTGCTTCTCTCTTATCTATCATACATAAAGGAAATCACAAATTGCTTTGATTGTTTGTTTCTAAGATAGCTACCCGTCTTAGTGGGACTAGCAGGTCGAAAAGAAACTAGTTTTCCCGGAAATAGGATAAGAGGTTACTTAACTCATTCCCTATCCATTTTCGAGCTCATAGGAGATGATAAGTGTGGGAATCTTCTAGAAGTCTCCAGAAGATAAGAATATTCCCAGAACCCTATGAGGATTTCACTCAATCTCGCCCAACGTAGGTCAAAGTGGGCCTAAGTGCTCTGAAATGCACCCTGACATGGGCCTATCTGCACTGAAGCACACTTAACCCTGACTAAGGTTGCGTTGGTCCCTCAAGGAGGCATTTCTGGAGGGCTTCAGGACAAGAAACTCTCACGGAAGGAGGCATTCAAAGTGATGACTTCTCTAGGGCATGTAGCAATTGAATTAGGGTTTAATGAGCCCTAATAGTACTGATCTGAATGATGGGAGTGATGTGCCCAAATGGATCTGTAACAATCGCAAACCCTATTCTATCGACATCAACTCACTTACTCCAGAAGAATAACCTAGAGAGTGGTGTATCTCGATTCTAGCTTCCATTCTTGTTTGGTACCTCAGATGAAGCAAATTGTACCAATGATTCTTGGGTGTGTGTGAGAGGTTTAAGACCTCATGGGGGGGTGGGCCTTTAGGTAGCCCCCCACATGCCCCGATGCATTCCTATTATTCTACAACTCAGATGTAGTCCCGCAGAGTTGACGGGTTTGGTTCTTATGGATCGTAGTGTTCATAGCATGCATGTCTCCTTCAGATGATCCATTCAGTTTTGTTGAGCCCTTCCCTGTTCAACAGGGATTCTCCGGTTGTTCTAGCCTCCCTCCCACCCATTTTTCAAGGGAAGGGAAATTATATCTCATGTACTCAGGTATTATTGCATTCAGTCCTAACTCATGTTTTTTCTAGGTGCATTATGTATATGGGATACATTGTCTTATTTTCTAGCTCTGTTAAGCCAGCATATCATGTACTATTCAACATGTACTTCATTGCTAAGTTTTATGTTTTTGGGCGCACCGTTATTTTTTGTACTAAGTTATCTCGGTGGGTATGTGTATGCCTCCCCCACCTCATTGAGGTCCGGTACCATAACATAAAAGGAGACTTGCATTAGTTTCGCCCCCTCCGTCCCTATCCTCTTTCACTTCAGCTTTATTGGTCTCTATCTCTCTCTCTCTCTGACTCCCCTATGTTGTCTAGTGATTGTGTCTTTACAACGTACTATGGTCATACGTTTTGCTCCTAGCACTCATACGTTGGAGGGAAATCTGTTATCACCAAAAAATTGATCATCTAGCCTAATTTACTAGATGGATCAAAGTACACCATGTAAAGCCAATTTTACCATAGTAAAATTACTTTCACTGTGAGAAATTACTTAATAAACCACCTTTGTTAAGTAATTTGTAGTTAAACCCATGAAGAATAATTAAATAAATCACTATTTATTTGATTTTATTCTAGGAATAATTAATTAAACCATTGTTCAATTATTATTCCTTGTCATATTTGACCCAATCATGAAAAATTAACACGTAAATTATTAATTATCTTATTTTTCTCTAAGAATAATTAATTAATCACTAAATAATTATTATTCTTTATCAAATTTGACTAAATCTCATAGGAATAATTAAATAAATCCTTATTTATTTACTATTACTTAACCAATTCCTTGAGATGATAAATAAATCATTTATTTATTTATTATTTCTAAATAAAAGTTTAAATACTTTTTCCCTCCTAACCAAATATAATAAAATATTCCAAGTTGTTATTCCAAGAACGGGGTTAATAATATTTTACTTTTCCTCATTATTCGAGAACTCAATATTTTGTTATAAATAGAAGGGTTTTCCATTCATTATTCACTTTTGATTATTTTCATTTTTACACTCACTATTGTAACTCTGATTATTTTCATTGTCGCACACCATATTTTGCTGGGTTTAGACATTATAGAGGAGAGAGACTCTACACAAGTTAAGATGTTTGAGGATAGCTAAGAACCCATCCCATAGAGGGGGACTGGTAACATTTATTTGTTCCCTTCACAGGTGTTATAATAAAAATATTCTTTGTATATCTGGTTTCCATTGGATGATTGAAGTTATTACTATTTCTTTTTGTTGTTTCACTATGATTGTGACATAGATCAAAATTTTGGCAGGTTTTGTTTCTATCAGTTGCTGCAGATATACAATGTTTAGCAGTCATTTATATTGCTGAGATTGTTTATCATCCACAATCTTAAGTGGGTTGTTTTCGTACATCTTTGAGAAGAAAACACTACAACACTGCACTTTTGGGCCGAAGCATGCAACACAACTGTCTGTTTGTAGAACAAGAGTCCTCACAGGATGCTTGGCATGAGTACACCAGAGGAACCATTTTCAAGGAAGAAACTAGATGTGTCACACTTCAAAATCTTTGGATCATCAGTTTACTGTCATGTTTCCAAGGAAGCAAGGAAAAATATATAGTCAACAACAGAATTGGGCATATTTGTGGGGTACAGAGAAACACCTCACAACTATCGTGTGTACTTGCCATCCCTTAGGATGACAATGGTCAGAATGGATGTGAAATTTGATGAGGGGAAGGCAACGAGGTGTTCTCTTGAGAGGGAGCTTCAGTTGTATCTTGATTAGGAGATTTTGGCACTAAAGGAAGAACTTAAGGAATTTGTGGAGCAACTACAAGAAGAGGAGTAGAGAGTGAAGACATCCACTCAAGCAGAGACATACAGAGAAGGAAGGAAGCGAGCCATGGAAGTTGAAAGATTATTAAATGATACTAAAGAGAATGTGGGAGCACCCACATCATAGCGTAGGCAGAGGAGGTCACCAGATTAGTACACTGGCTATATGGTTTTGATGAGTGAGCTTATAGAGACTGAGCCATCCTCATTTGAGGAAGATCTAGAGAAACCAGTATGTGTTGATGCTATGGTAGAGGAATATGATTCCATCGTCATAAATAGTGTTTGGGAAGTGGTGCCAAGACCAACAAACAAATCATTAGTTGGTTTGAGATGGATTTACAAAGAAAAGCATGCTGTAGATGGAAGCATAGAGAAACACAAGGCCAGATTCTTAGCCAAAGGGTTCTCTTAGGTTGAGGGAATTAAATATGAGGAGACCTTTGCTCCAGTAGAAGGGTACTCATCCATAGGGTCAATTCTAGCACTATCATCGTAAATGGGGTGGAAGATCCTCCAAGTGGATGTGAAGACAAAATTCCTCAATGGAGTTATTAAGGAGGAGGTGTATACTGAGCAACCGAAAGCGTTTGAGACCTTCGACAGAGATTTTCGTGTGTGCAAACTCAAGAAATAATTATATGGACTCAAGTAAGCATCTCGTGCATGGTACAATAGGATCAATAGCTATCTCACCAGTTTAGGCTTCATGAAAAGTGAAGCAGATGTAAACCTCTATCATATTTTGGTAGAAGGTAACTTATTGATTATTGTTTTTTATGTTGATGAATTGATCCTTACTGGAGATGAGAAGTTGATCAGATCTTGCATGGAGGACCTTGAAAGAGAGTTTGAGATGAAGCACATATAATTTCTTTAGAAACAACAACAGAAATCATCAGTGAAACCCTAATAAAACCTTCATAAAAAAACATTTCTAACAATAAACTTACTTCAGAACCATGGCGACTAAATAGATTTTGTTGCTCCTACAACTCTATTGACCTCTTAGATATACCTGAAAATCATCAAAGCACATTAGTATAAAAATATAGACATCATATAAAACTAACATAATTTACATCATAAAGAAATTGACATTACAGAATTCTGCCAGAAAATGAAAATCCCCTCTCTACCCTACATGATATTTAAAACTCATGGCTCAAATACAGACAATGACTGACAACTTCTAGGAACATAAAACCTTAAAAAATGTAAGTTATGTATTTTTAATAGAAAAACATGCATTGAACAAAGAGTTACAAGATATGATAAAAGTTAGCCTAGAAACCATAAGAACTCAAATATAATGAAATTTATCTTATAGAAAACGTATATGAATGTTAATAATTGTAGAATTTTCTCTACAAATAAGCTAGCTCACTGATATCATGTAGAAATTTCACCTGCAGATCCAACTGATATATGCAATGTACTAAAGCATAATACTAGATCTACATCTGATCCAGGTGGATATTGGTGGCCACCTGCCAAGTCCACCTAGACCCCCACCATTGTCCCTCTTGACATTTTCAGTTTCCTTAATTATAGCACAATTTACTATTTTTAGCAGTTTTCGGGTCCTAAACTTCAGGAGCCGTTTTGAGGCCCTAAACGATGTTTTTTGGGAAATCCCGCTCTTGCGATTTTTTAAATAAAAAATCGTTGTTTGCGTTATAGTCCTCAGAAAGATCTTTTCAACGGGCTATCATGCGCGTAAAACGGAGATCGTATGCCAAAGTTACGACCCCGGGAAGTTGATGTACCAATTTACCCAAACGGGGCCCATAGTTTGGCGTTTTCATCTTCTAGGGTTAGGTTTTGGAATGTGAAGGGTTTTCCATTGTTTCTCAACTATAAATAGGCCCTCGAGCCTCATTGTAACACAGTTGAAAGCAGTTCAGAGGCATGTAGCCGACACATCTCTTCTCAGAGATAAGCTACCATCGCCCTAGCTGGGTTATTTCTATTTGTAAGCATATTTCAGTATTCTCCATTAATGAAATGAAGTATTATTTCCGCGGCATCTCTGTTTTTATGGTTATCGCATATTATTATTTCTGTTGAATCTCTGTTTTTATGGTTATCGCATCTCTGTATTTATGGTTATCTATGTAATCTATTGCGTTCCTGCTTAAATCTGGATCAGTGGTATCAGAGCGGTCTGCTTTTTCTCGGTTTTTCTTTGCATGTCCCCAACGAGGTCGGGATATAAGGAGTTAGGTCTTGAACTGGTCGAACCTTTGCAAGACCAACCTCGCAAATCTCGACGGCCTCCCATGGCGGATGAGAAGAAAGACGAGGGGGCAGGAGATCCTATCAAAATCTTGCTCGAGGAAGCGCTCGAGCGGCAAAGGAACGCGATGATGGATAACTTTGCGCAGATCCTTCAGCGGCTACCCAGAGGCGACGCATCGGCTTCCAACAGCTACTCTGGAAACGCCACACCGTTTAAGGTACAAGTTAATTTTGAAATCCCCATCTTCGAGGGTCAAATAGACGCAGATGCCGTAGATAAATGGTTAAATCTGCTAGATGGGTATTTTTCTGTTCACGAATTTTCAAGTCGGGAGAAGATTGTTTTCGCTCTTCTCAAAGCAGCCCCCCACGTCAAGGACTGGTGGGAAACCTATTGCGAGCAGAAGGATGAAAGTACAGGCTCACTATTTTCAACCGCACCCACTTGGAATGACTTTCGGGATGCCATCAAGGAGCAGTACTACCCCGTCGGAAGCTATGAGGACAAATACATCAAATGGACCACACTGCGGCAGGGACGAGACCAAGATGTGCCGGAGTTCACAAACATTTTTCATACCCTTCGCACACAGTTGGGTATCAAATATTCTGAGCTGCATCTGGTACTCAAATACCGCGGCTGCCTACACAGATACATCCAGGAAGAGATGGAGTTCTTGAACATCTCCTCACTCGGCACAGCATACCGATACGCTGTCAAAATCGAGCAAAAGTTCAAACAGAAGAAGCGAGACTTTGGATCTGCAAATCCAAAGCCCAAAGGACAAAGCCAAGGCGGGGTGACCCAAGACAACCCGTCGAATCCGCAAGAAAAGAACAACACCACGAAGCCGAAGAAGGACACAGGAAAGTGGTGTGAGTTCCACAAGAGTCCCACTCATAACACAAGTGAGTGTCGGACCAAGCAGTCGCTGGTGGCCGAGTTGAAGGCTTCTGAATCAGATGCATGTTCCGACTCTGAGTCAGAACCTGACAAGGGGAATGACAAAGGGAAGCAGATTATTGATGCGGATCCCAGCGCCACTGTTGCTACTGCCAAGATCCAGAAAAATGAGCCCGAAGATCCAGAGGAGGGGGAACGTCTTTTCCACTCACAGATGTGGGTGAAGGGTTCGCCGCTGAAATTCATTGTCGACAGTGGCAGCCAAAAGAACCTCATTTCAGCAGAGGTCGTGAAGCAGTTGGGCCTACCAACTACACCACACCCACAGCCGTACAGTATCGGTTGGCTCCACGAAGGACGAGATCTCAAAGTTCGCCAGCAGTGCCGCCTTCCCTACAGCATCAAGCCCTTCACAGACGAGGTATTGTGTGATGTTACAACTCTGGATGTTTGTGATGTACTATTAGGCCAGCCATACTTGTGGAGGCGACATGCTGTGTATGAGTCAAGGCCTCGCACTGTCATCATTTCTTTGGATAATTCATTATACAGGATACCGGAGGTAGCCCCACCTACCGCCACCTCTTTGATCACTGCTAAGAAAGGCAGCAAGCTCATCTCACAGACTAGGAAATTTATTTTCTGTCTGGTTCGCTCCCAAAGTAAGGGGAAGACCGTTGCTACATCCATGACCCCCGCGAAGGGTTCCTCCACACAACAGCAGCAACAGAGGGATATAGTCATGACAGAACACAGGAACAACTTCTTGTTACCCGGAGGGGTACCACACAAGTTTCAGGTGGGCGACAAAGTTTGGTTACATCTGCAGAGGGAGCGCCTTACCAGAACCCATCAGAAACTCAGACCACTTCGACATGGTCCTTACACCATTACCAAGGCTATGGGAGACAATGCATTTGAGCTCAGCATTCCCCCATTCCTTGGCCTGCACCCAGTGTTCAATGTGGACCGCCTTCGGCCATACTTTCCACCATTGCTAGATACATCCGACATTGCAGAACAGCTCACCCCCACAGAATTAAATCCAGATTGCATGGAACAAGCTGCAACTGATCGAATCATGGACACACAGATCAAGAATACTCGCCAACAGAATATTCAACTGTATCGAGTTGTCAAAGCAGGCCAACTCCTTCACAATGGCAAGTGGCTCACCAGGGACCAAGTTCAGCAAAAGTTTCCCCATCTCATGGAGGAACTCAACGCAATGGGGACCATTGCTTCCTAAGGGGGGAGGAATGATCCAGGTGGATATTGGTGGCCACCTGCCAAGTCCACCTAGACCCCCACCATTGTCCCTCTTGACATTTTCAGTTTCCTTAATTATAGCACAATTTACTATTTTTAGCAGTTTTCGGGTCCTAAACTTCAGGAGCCGTTTTGAGGCCCTAAACGATGTTTTTAAACGATGTTTTTTGGGAAATCCCGCTCCTGCGATTTTTTAGATAAAAAATCGTTGTTTGCGTTATAGTCCTCAGAAAGATCTTTTCAACGGGCTATCATGCGCGTAAAACGGAGATCGTATGCCAAAGTTACGACCCCGGGAAGTTGATGTACCAATTTACCCAAACGGGGCCCATAGTTTGGCGTTTTCATCTTCTAGGGTTAGGTTTTGGAATGTGAAGGGTTTTCCATTGTTTCTCAACTATAAATAGGCCCTCGAGCCTCATTGTAACACAGTTGAAAGCAGTTCAGAGGCATGTAGCCGACACATCTCTTCTCAGAGATAAGCTACCATCGCCCTAGCTGGGTTATTTCTATTTGTAAGCATATTTCAGTATTCTCCATTAATGAAATGAAGTATTATTTCCGCGGCATCTCTGTTTTTATGGTTATCGCATATTATTATTTCTGTTGAATCTCTGTTTTTATGGTTATCGCATCTCTGTATTTATGGTTATCTATGTAATCTATTGCGTTCCTGCTTAAATCTGGATCAACATCTACCATAAACTTTGCGGAAGATAATTAACCATGAGCAACATCAAGCATGAACACATATAACTGATAAGAAGAAATCAATCACATAACACAGAATATATCACTGGGGAAAGCACCAGCATAAAACCCCAACACTGTATTATCAATCAAGTGGAAATCCTCAACAACATACAAAAAGAATCAGCTCAA
Organism: Pinus tabuliformis; assembly: GCA_031772625.1. Classification (NCBI taxonomy): domain Eukaryota; kingdom Viridiplantae; phylum Streptophyta; class Pinopsida; order Pinales; family Pinaceae; genus Pinus; species Pinus tabuliformis. Next base: position 842,577,322 of record CM062815.1, read on the forward strand.
TAGCTATCTTGCTCTCTCCGTAATCAGAAGATGTCTTTGATGATGTCTTTGATGATCATAGATAGTTAAAGGCCTCTATCTAACCTCTGGTCTGCCCTCCAAGCCTCCTATTTCTTTGTGCAATTATGATTGGGGTCCAGTGCAACCACTTGTGTGAATTGGCCTCTTCACACACTCACTAACCTCTGATCCAACTACGCAGTCCTAAAGGAGATAAATCCTCATCATGGATAAGCTTCCTTTATAGGAAAATATTCATCCAACTGATAATACATTGTCCCTTCTCTGAACTCAACTGGGTCTCTGTCTAAACTGACATGCATGAGTTATTCGTGAGAGAATCTTCAGTTATTTGAAGTGCAGCAGTTATATGCAAGCATGCATTAACTAACTGAACTCACATTAATTTAAACAAACTGTTTAAATCAATCTAACTGGACTTGACTCAGTTAACTGAGCCAACTAATTACAACTCAATTTAGAACTCATCCTTATCTCTTTAACTCATGGATAAATTCCTCAATTAATAGATAAACTATTGCATGTCCTCACATAGACTTCGTGTTTGATTTTTCACAACTAATTAACTCATGGAGAATTAATTAATTTATTTTCAAACAACTGTTAAGTTCAAATTCAAATTTTACTTCCTATTTTAGTCCAGGGACTGACTAAAATAGGAATCCATCATGAACTGCTAAAAATAGAAATTCTATTTTTATCACTTCCATTTTTCATTCCCCGTTGCCCAATCCAGCATTGGTACCCAAACTGCTATTTTTAGCAGTGCTATTTTTAGCACTTCTATTTTTAGCATTTCTTGTTACCATTTTCAACACTCCCTCTCAACAAGAAAGGCTTCAACTTGAACCGATCCTGTACCTTTGGAATGTTCTACATGCAACACTTCTCCCAAGTGTGGTTGCTCCAGCAACTCTAGAAACAAAAAAAAACTCCCGACTGACCTCTCTATTGGGCTAGAAACATACTCTGATGTTGAAGCTCTACCTGCTGCTGACAAGTGCTCCCTCTCTGACCTCTGCACTACTGCAACATATCCATGCATCTCGCACCGTTGCACACCTCTCTATGCAATCCTGCATTGGTGCAACACACTTGTGCCTCTCTCATTGTTGCAACCTATTAGCTTTGCGTTGTCTTGGGATTCCTGCACTGTAGCTCTCTCTGCCGCTCCATCCACATTTCTCTCTACCCAATCAGTCAGTCTTGCTACTCCTCGTCGGGGCTCCTGTAGCAAAGTCGAATCAAAGAGGTTGGGTACCTCAAGGATCCTACCCCTTCTCCTCGGGACGATCACTCCACATCGCCCCACCTCCTACCTAGAGGTATGGATGCATGTGATCCCTCAGCCCACCTGGCTTGAAGTTTCCCCCTACTGGAGGTCTCTGCATGAGTAGATGTCTCTACTCGATCTCCTCTCAGCTTCCCCTATTGTGGCTGCTCCACAACCTCCTGAAGCTGCTGCACCAATCGTGGCTCCTCCACAATTGTCTGAGACTTCTTCTGGCTCTGCATGTTGAGAGGTAATATACTCTCCTTCTCAACCACCAAGTCTCCATCAGTTGCCTTGCTGCTCAAGGCTTTGCATGCATCTTGAACCTCAAGAGCATACAGGTTCTTGACACGTGAATCGATCTGCTTCACCTGTCTAGTGATGATGTGTCTAAGGAAAACCTTTCCCTTACTGAAGACTACATCATAGCCTCTGTCTTCCAGCATTGCGATCGACACCAAGTTTCTCTTCAGTCCTGGTACATACTTGACATCGGTTAAGGTAATTCGAGCTCCATGCTCCCTCTGAAAAATAATCGTGCCTACACCTGAGACATTATACTTCTCATCATTACCCATCGCTATAAGTATTTAGAGATCTTTCTCCTCCAAAGTACTGAACAAACTCTTGTCGTCGGTCATGTGGAAAGAAGCTCCACTGTTAAGAAACCAACTAGTACCCACCATGGATGAAACCATGCATGCGAAGATTGTGAAATCCAACTCATGTTGTGAAGCAAGTTCCTCACCTTCAGATCCTTCCACGGATCCCTTATTGGATTTCCTCTATGGACAATTTGCAGCATAATGGCCCACCTCATGACAACGAAAGCATCACAATTTCGATTTGTCAACCTTCTTCCCACCATTGGAAGATCTAGATTCAGAAAGAGAAACCTTGTCCTTCCCCTTCTTTTCCTTACTCACTATGGCACGGTTCTCCTCATCCTGCATGGATGAAGAACCGTCTCTAGTGCTCCGTTTGATCTCCTCTTGCACCAAATATGACCATAGTCGTTCCCAATCTAGCAGTTTCTCCCTTCCATTAATTGAGTCATGGTAACTATGCCAGCTCTTAGGAAGGCCAAGGAGTGCTAGACTCACCATATCATCATCAGCTCTCACGACCCCTACACTTGCAAGTTCATCCTTGCATGTGATGAGCTTGGTTAGATACATAGAGATCGTCTTATCCTTTTCACACTTGATCTTTCGAAGTTTGTCCTTCAGTGCTAGCTTCCTCTAATCACTGCTATTCTGATATAAATATTTCAATGTTTTCCACATTGCATGAGGAGTATCCTTCCCATGGAGGCTCGAGACAATGTGATCTCGCACTCCCTCTAAGAGAATTCTCCTAGCTCTAGCCACACACTTCTTCCAATCCGCCAGTTGAGTAACATCAGTAGGCTTAGGGACATCTTGATCAATGAAGTCCTTAAGGCCATTATCTTCCAATACTGCCTCCATGCGATCCTTCCAAGCTATATAGTTTGAGCTGCCATCAAGGGCATACTCAAGCCTCAAACCATAGAACGCCATTAGTGAAATAGATGTGATAAGAACTTGAGATCTATATCCCGAATAATAAACTTCGAATTCCTTCTTCTATATTGTTCTTCCTTGATCACCTGTGCTCTGATACCATGTAGAATTTTCTCTACAAATCAGCTAGCTCACTGATATCATGTAGAAATTTCACCTGCAGATCCAACTGATATATGCAATGTACTAAAGCATAATACTAGATCTACATCTACCATAAACTTTGCGAAAGCTAATCAACCATGAGCAACATCAAGCATGAACACATATAACTGATAAGAAGAAATCAATCACATAACACAGAATATATCACTGGGGAAATCACCAACATAAAACCCCAACACTGTATTATCAATCAAGTGGAAATCCTCAACAACATACAAAAAGAATCAGCTCAATAGCTATCCTGCTCTCTTTGTAATTAGAAGGTGTCTCTGATGATGTCTTTGATGATGTCTCTGATGATCATAGACATTCAAAGGCCTCTATCTAACCTTTGGTTTTCCCTCCAAGCCTCCTATTTCTTTGTGCAATTCTGATTGGGGTCCAGTGCAGCCAATTGTTTGAATTGGCCTCTTCACACACTCACTAACCTCTGATCCAACTACACAGTCCTGAAGGAGATAAATCCTCATCATGGATGAGCTTCCTTTATAGGAAAATATTCATCCAACTGATAGTACACTATCCCTTCTCTGATCTCAACTGGGTCTCTGTCTGAATTGACATGCATGAGCTATTCATGAGAGAATCTTCAGTTATTTGAAGTGCAGCAATTATATGAAAGCATGCATTAACTAACTGAACTCACATTAATTTAAACAAACTGTTTAAATCAATCTAACTGGACTTGACTCAGTTAACTGAGCCAACTAATTACAACTCAATTTAGAACTCATCCTTATCTCTTTAACTGATGGATAAATTCATCAATTAATAGATAAACTATTGCATGTCCTCACATAGACTTCATGTTTGATTTTTGACAACTAATTAACTCATGGAGAATAAATTAATTTATTTTCAAACAGCGATTAAGTTCAAATTCAAACTTTACTTCCTATTTTTAGTCCAGGGACTGACTAAAATAGGAATCCATCATGAACTGCTAAAAATAGAAATTCTATTTTTAGTACTTCTATTTTTCATTCCATGTTGCCCAATCCAGCACTGGTACCCAAACTGCTATTTTTAGCATTTCTTGTTGCCATTTTCAACAATAATAACCTAGAAATAGAGACATAGCTAAAGATCCCAAAAAATCTTACTGAAAACAAATTTGATATAGCTACTCACAAATTATGAATGAAAACGTAAAAATGTTGAAGTCCCAGAACAAAAGCACGAAACACTCGATGTAGAGTTAAAAGAATACAATGAAATGACCATTGCTCTTGAAAAATCGTCATTGACATATTACAAGGGAAAATATAGATTAAAAAATAAATGCTCTTCAAGAGGTCATACCTTTGAATCATAACCTCTTTCCCAAACTCTAATTTGTACTAATGATTTGATGGGTGCACGCTCAATATTCAATGCCATCAATCAATGCGAGGATTAGGTGTTATTTTTAGACAAGAGATTAATGTATGGAGTTGTCTTTAGTGCGACTTTTTTGACTTTCCGGTTTCGGAATCCTGCGGAAAACTTTGAGGTGAAATCTTGATTTGTGTTATTTAAAATTGTTTTTTGACTGTATATATGGATTCAGCATCCTGAAAAACCTTTAGGGCACTTCGATTGTGTAGGGGTTACCCATCAAGCTTGTGATTTCAATAAATTCCTACCGGATTTCAGAAAAATTAGACTCGAAAAAACCCACTAGAAAAAATTCGAAAAAGTCTCACTAAAGAAAAGTAGTTAATGTATTATGTGTTAAAATTTTATGTCATTTTTTATTTTTATTTTTTTAAGAAATGTCATAGCCAATCAGAAAATAGTTTACTAATATTTCATTTTATTTTTAAGTTTTTTAAACAAATGTCATATCTAATCACATGTAATTAGTCCAATCAACCTTTGTAACTAATTTAAGCACAATTTACTAATTTTCAAAAAAAAAAAATTGAATTTCAAAAAATTAACTTTTTATTAAAAAAAAACCAATATTACAAAACATTTGAAACACATGAGACAATATTTTTGGTTAGAAATAAAAATCAAAGCATTTTGACTAAAAATGGATTTTTATACTTGTTGCTATGACTTAGTAGTTAACATTTATATGATTTCCTATCATAGAGGCTTGGTCACAATTTAAGAAGTTGTTGGTTCATGCGGTTTTGGAGATGTTATTTTCCCACAAAGATTGTACTATTCTGATGGTTGGTTTGGAAAAATTGCATTTTAACCTAGGACAATTTGTGTAGGAGGGGAGAATGTGGCTATAGAGTTTATCTTATGTGTAGGGAGACAAATGAAATTGCGTTGCATTTATTTTTACAATGTCCTTTTGTTGTTGTTATTTGGCTACAGGTCTTGCAGTCACACAATTTATCCTTGGGGTGGTGCTTCCTACTTTGGAATTTTGTTTCATATGGTGGTTAAGTAGGCATAGGAATCACATAATCTTACTGTAGTTGACTATTTGGGGTATTTGGGGCACTAAAAATGCGTTGAAATTTGAAAATAAGTAGTTTGATGTGGGGCGAATTTCTTCATAGATATGTGCATGTTACGAAGAAATTGGAATGAGGGAAACAAAGCGTTAACCACAAAGGCCACCTAGAGGACCTCTAATGTTTGAATACTAGAGTAGAGTTTTTGATGGACCTGCAAAATTGGGTTGTTGTGGGTGTGGCACAATGATCATTAAAAATTCAAATGAGCAATTCCACCTTTTTTGGTATGGCAATGAGGGCACCAATACTAGGGAGAAAATTATTGGATTATGGAACATGTTGTTCTTTGTCAGGTAGATCAATTTGGAGCATATCAACATATGTGGTGATGTAAAGATAGTAATCAAACGGATAAATGGTAGAGCCATACCCAATGCTTTGATGTTGTCATCCTAGATGGATTGCATCCGGAACCTAAAGACCTTATTTAGTTGCATCGCCTTCACTCAGATCTGCTGTGAACAAAATGTTACTGCAAACTCTTTATCAAAGAGAGGTCATTCAGCCACACACGGTCACATATGTTTCTAGTTCCTCTAGAGTGGTGAGAGGATGGAGGATGGTTCCATTCCATTTGGTTAAGTTCCAGCTCATCTTTGTTGGCACACTCAGATTTTTTATCTTTAATGTTTCAGTTATTGTTTGATTTTAGTTCTATAGACTCTATCTATTATTAGATGATGGAAGAGTGACATCATTTTTGAGGGTTCATGCACTTCTACCAGAGAACAAATAATCTATTAGTGGATATTAAGATATAACTATGTTATAACTTAATTGTAATAGTTCTTTAAATTGTAATTTTCATAAATGATGATAGACATTTAAGATTAAATATAACTATATATTGGTCTTCATTAATATGAATATCAACATTTTTTTTTATTAATATGAATATCAACCTTTTTTTGAAAAAAAATAAAATTAATTACTATAGTAAAATTTAAAATCCTTAAATCATATCACTTATTTAAAATACCCAAATTATAATACCCTAAATAAAGAACCAATATGAAAATGACATTGTGACGGGTTATAGAAAATAGTTTATTAGTATGTACAAAAGAAATTTAAAATAAATTGTAAAATTGTCACAGCAACTTAAAATCATTTCAATAATTTTTTATTTCTCATTAAAATGTATATTTAAAGAATTATAAAATGCGAAAATGTCAGAGCAAGTTAAAATCATTTCAATAATTTTAGATTTCTCATTAAAATGTATATTTAAAAAATCAAATTCAAAAATTAATATCTTCTAAAGAGAAAAGTATAAACAACTTCGCTGCTATTTCAAAAATTACTTTTTCAATTTCCGTCACATGGAGAGAGAATCATTGACAGCTGCAAAGATGTTGACTGGACGTCAACATGATTTTGATTTGTATTTGTGGTTCAAAATGGTCCCATGTTGCTCCTTCGTGGAATCTATCTCACTACTTCCAGGGCCCACTTTCATGGTCATTGGTGACGGACAGCGCCATCACTTTCACACTGCTTCAACAGAGGGCAACATTCAAAATGGTCCCATGTTGCTCCTTCATGGAATCTCACTATTTCCAGGGCCCACTTTCATGGTCATTGGTGACGGACAGCGCCATCACTTTTATTTTCTAAATTCTTGCTCTGCTTTCACGGCCATTCATAGTCGACAGCTGGAAATATGTTGACTCAACGTCAACGTGACTCAACGTCAACGTCAAGTCGTGCTCAGCAATTTTATTTGCAGTTGTCTATAATGAGATTTTTTGGAAGTCTTTCCGGTGGGTTTTTCCGGTCAAAATCCGGTAGCAATTTATTGGTATCGCAAGTTTGATAGCTAGTTTCTGCACAATCAAAGCGTCCCAGGGGTTTTTTAGGGTGCTGAATCCAAATATGCAGTTTAAAAACCATTTTAACTGCAACAAATCAAGATTTAACCTCATCTCTTCCGTCCGATTCCGTCACCGAAATCTCCAAAAAATCGCATTATAGACAACTCCATTTTATTTTCTTGTTTTGCTTGACTTTGTCTCAGCATCGAATCCAATTGAGAATCATCGGTGCTTGACCGGTAGTGGGCAACTTGAGTCCACGTGTCACGCGGTCTCAAGGGGCCATCCTTCAAAGAACAAAAAGATAATAATCACGCGTACCTTTTCTAATATATTCCAAGGGTTATCAACATTATGTTAATGATAATAATCACGCGTAACTTTTAAAATTAGTTTTTATTCGTGGAATTTCACTATTTCCTGGGCCCACTTTCATGGTCATTGGTGACGGACAGCGCCATCACTTTTATTAAACTGTTGGGAAGCAAGTGGAGTGGAGGCGGGGTCAAGTCGTGCTCACCAATTTTATTTTCTTTGTTGTGCTCGACGCGGTCTCAAAGGGCCATCCTTCAAACAACAAAAAGATAATAATCACGCGTAACTTTTCTAATATATTCCAAGGGTTATCAACATCATACTAAAGATATTCTTAAAATCAGCCAGCAACCAAATAACATAGGAGTTGTCTATAATGCGACTTTTTGAAGATTCCGGTGACGGAATCCGGCGGAAGAATTGAGGTCAAATCTTGATTTCTTGCAGTTAAAATGGTTTTTTAACTGCATATTTGGATTCAGCACCCTGAAAAACCCCTGGGAGGCTTTCATTGTGCAAAAACTAGCTATCAAACTTGCGATTCCAATAATTCCTGCCGGATTTCTACCGGAAAAATCCGCCGGAAAGGCTTTCAAAAAGTCGCGTTATAGACTACTGCAATAATATATAGAATTTATTTTATTATTTTATAATTTGACTTTTTATCCCCTTTTTATATATAGATATATTATTATTCATAAAGATTTATATTAAAAACGTTAAAAGTTATTTTTCATATTTATGTTAATTTGATATAATAATTTTCACAGTAATAATATAAAATATTCAATAATATTATTATTTTAATTTTTATATGAATTATTTGTTTCATGTGTTTTTTTAAGCAATAATACCATTAATTATAAAATCAGATATATAGAAATTCAAATTAAAATAAATTATAAATAATAATAAATTTTAAATAGATTATTATATAAAGATATTAAAAAACAATTACGACTTGTACAACTATATAAATTAAATTTAGATAGATGTTAATTTATAATAAGTATCAACACATTTGATATGGTTAAAATTTAAAAAATTATAAACTAAATTACCACTTTTATTATTATTATTATTATTAATTATAAAAGAATTAATATATACGTTAAACATATATATATTTGAAAAAATATGGAACACGATTTTTATCCATATATATTTACCTCCATTTTATTTTGGAGATTCTTAATGTGTAAATAGACTTTGTTACAATACCATGGCTTATCAATACCAGATGTCAAAAAAACTATTCTCTTCATATGACACTCATTCATATGATATTTCTTTTAATTAATCAATTTTGTTAAAAGAGAAAAAAAAGCATAACTACTTTGAGTTAAATCTCAACCTTTGATTTATGTATACTACTAAGAATATTTGGTTAAATCCCTACCATCTAGATAAAAATTATTGATAATTAAATAAAATCATGAAATCTCAACTCCAAAACAAATATGCATATTTTGTTTGTTCTTATATTTTCTCCAAACCTACTTAGCAAGTTCTATGCTTTTCAATGTTTACATTTCATTTCATATTTTGCATTAATATTTCTATTTATTTATTTTTTACATTAACGTATCGATATTTATCTAAAAATGATGGACAATTTGTTTGTTCTTATATTTTCTCCAAACCTAGTTAGCAAGTTCGGTGTTTGCATTTCATTTCATATTTTGCATTAATATTTATTTATTTATTTATTTTTTATTTTCCGTTAAAGTATCTATATTTATCTAAAAATGATGGAAAAGTAGACTTGTTATTAAATAGTGCAACCATATAAATTAAATGGTTACTCTAACTAATAGACGAAATGACCATTTCTCGATCATTTTTCCTCACCAATTTTGTCCAAAATACTGTACATATTTTTAAAAAACATAAGTTTAAGCTGTTTAATCTACAAAGATCGAGTTCCTTAGGGGTTTTTCAGGGCTTTGAATCCGTTTATGCATTCAAAAGTATATTTTACATAACAAGAAATCATAATCTTGCAACAAACTGTATTGTCAGATTGCGATCAAGAAAGTTATTTCATCTATTAGTTAGACTATGCCTAAATTAAATGTTTGGTAAATGCTGATAGGCATCAATCCATAATATACATTGAAACACTTACTTCAACGTGCATCTTAAGTTGCTAAAATAAAAAAATTATAAGAATGAACTAAATTTACAATATTATTTAAAAATGATCTGTCGTTATCAAAACAAGGTGGGTAGAACAATGAGTGTCTGTGACTCTCCTGCTTCTCGGACCTACAATTCCAATCATTGTTAGAACGGGTTGTTGGCTCCTGTGTTTTGCAATTTTCAACTTCCTTTCATCCTCGCGGTTTCTATTGATTCACTGAGTGTTGCACTCAGCGCTTTGTTGGTCGGACAACCAATCATGGTTGAGCCGACGCATGAATTGGGCCTCTCGAGGGAGAGTGTTGCCTTCAACTCTCTTGTGGCCTTTGGCCCTAAGTTTCAGAGATCTGGATCATCTCGCTTTGTGAAAAATCCTAATGAAATCTCAAAGATCGAGATCAAGACTCCTCAAGCATGGATTCGATCCCTGCAGTTGGCAGATCAAGGTCGTATTGGTCAGTTATGGGTCTTTGGCCCTCCCCTCACTCAATTAAGACATGGAGTGAGAAGAACTGGAAACCCCTCATCAAGGGATAAGTGGCATCCTCCTTCTGTGATAAGGGTTTCTACATCTTTTACTTTGAGAACAAATTAGATCGAGATCTAATGTTTAGGAGAGGTCCTTATTTCATGGGATCCTAGGGTCTTTATTTAGATTGTTGGAACCCTAACTTCAACCCAGACTGCAATATCCCCACGACTATCCCAGTTTGGGTAAAGCTTCCCTATTTTCCCTTGCATTGCTAGAATGATGCAACCTTCAGATTGATTGAAAATTCCTTGGGTAGCTATACGCAAAATTTTTCATGAATACGCGCATTTTGCAAAAGGATGCCCCAAATCGCAAGTAGGCCAAGAGCAACATGGAGATCAGAATGAGCAATGGCAATAAGTGAAAAGAAGGAGAGGAAATAACTGCCACCAGAGTCAACCTACCCAAAATATTGTTTGATAGCCATTGGTTGATTTTCCATGTAAATAAAATAAAACCAAGGTCATGGGACACATATTCCAAGCTAAATGTTGGGCAAAACATAGTGATGGGTATCACTTGCGATTAATTAGTGGATATTGGAAAAGGCATTGGCAAAGGAAAAGAGATATTAATTGACATTTATTTATGAAAATAAAGGAAAATGTGAGCAAATGGAGTTGAAGGGTCACAGATTTGCATGAGGAAGAAATTGAAGAGAAAATAGACTAAAATAAACAAGGTAGAGGCCTCAATGATAATGTAACAACCCTAGTCAAAATTCCATGTAATAAAGTTAATAAAGGCAAAATAATAACCAAGGTCATGGGACACATATTCCAAGCTAAATGGTGGGCAAAACATCCTAGTGGGTGTTCATTTGGTTTATTATGGCTAAACGAAATTGGCAAAGGCTTTGGAAAAGCATGAGGCATTAATCGGTATTTTATTTATGAAAATAATGGAAATTAGGAGAAAAAGAAGGTGAAAGGTCACACATTGCATGTGAGGAGGAAAATGAAGGAAAACAATAGAAATTATGAGAAAAAAAGGTGAAAGGTCACACACTGCATGTGAGGAGGAAAATGAAGGAAAATAATGGGAAATTGAAGAAAATAGAGGTCTCATCATTAAAAAGGCTTTTGAGTATTAGTTGGTACCTTTTTTCAGTTTACCTTTGGAGCTCTCTCTCTATTTTCTTTCTCACACACACTCTTGGACACTTGGAGCATTCTTGGAGCACTCTAGCATTACATTAAGGAAAAAAAATGAAGGACCGAGAAGGTAAAGGGAAGAAAAGTTCAAGCAAGGTAGAAAAGGATCAAGCAGCTACAACAGGATTACTTACAGGTATAGATTTGAATGTGTGATTTCCTTGCTGTATTTTTGGCATGCATGGTACATGCATGTGAGTATTTGGTTCTCTTGTTGTCATTGGCATGGGTTTTTCCAGGTGTGACATTGTTTTTCAACCTTGCCTTTCCATTTCTGGATAGCCATGGTGTGATGGGCTCTATTTTATTTGGTTAAGCTGGATTGTTAGATGGTTTCGAAACTAAGTGAGGTGGTGTTCGAAGAAAAACACAAGGCCTAGAAATCCCTAGACCGGAGAAGGCGAGATTGCACTAAAGCTAGATTTTTTGTACCTTGATGGGCCTAGGAATCCTCGATGAGTGAATGACGAGATATATGGTGAATCCTAGAGGTTTGTGTCCTCAACCAGGCCTAGGAATCATCGACCGATGAATGGAGGGATATACAATAAATCTTGGAGGGTGGAGTCTCAATTAGGCCTTGGAATCCTCGACCGGTGAATGGCGGGATATACAGTAAACCATAGAGACTAGGAGTAAGAAAATTTCCTCACATTGTAGGTGGAGAAATCTGGTGGCATCCATGGTTGTTTAGGGCCTAATGATCTAGTGGGGATTGCGGTAACGCCTAAGGAAACTTGGATTGGTTTTGTTGTGAGTCCCACATTCATACTTGGAATATGGCACCAAGGTGATTGGATGAAAGAAAGATTTGGTTCAGCCAATCTATGGTCAGGTTCATGGAAGTCCCAGACCTGGTTGGCTTATGCATTCATTAATAAGAGCTCTTTCTCCTTGGTATTTCATGTGTAAATATATTGGTGTATATGTGATTCTTATGGCTATTATATCCTTATTATTTTTGTTGGTTATAAGTATGCTTTGTGACATACTTGATCTATGGATCTCATCATGTTTTGATTTGAAAATGAATGTACAATGAATATATGACCTAATAGATGATAATGCAGCTATTGTGATAGAGAAATAATGCCTCTTTACGAATACTAGATAAGTATGAGAACCCTATGCTCAAATATGTTGTTATGACCTGTAGATTACATATTTGACGAAATGGCTGTCATGGCCAGTAGGGGTCAGATCAAGTACCTGTACCAATGATTTCATTAGTAGCCTTATTCCGTTGTTATTTATCATCTCTGAAAGTTTCATAAAGTTCTTGGCAATGGCCAGAGTCCTGGACCTGAAAAAGTGGCACAAAATCCGAGGTCATTGGCTCAGAACTAGCTTAAAAAGTCCACAATCGTTGCCATGCCTTGCTCTAGGAGTGACTAGAAGACCTCAGTGTCAAGCATGGCTTATCATGGGAGTGAATGAGCGTCCATATCAGTGAAATGTCAAGTTATCTCAGCGGTTGGTCACCTAGAAAGGTTGGTTGGTTCCTAGAGGTTCCGTAGCATGTGTAGAAGGTTAGAATGGTTTTGTTTTATTAGTTCCACTTCCTTAAGTGTACATGGGGAGTTGAATTACATCATAGTAGCCTCTCATCACATTATTAACCCGACATATCGATTAACTTGTGTAAATGTGGGAGGAGGGTGTTGTAGAGTGGTATCAGAGCATGGCTCACCCCTTGGACTGGATGGGCGGTGTGTGTTGGACATGCATACATATTGGTTGCATATGTGTTCCTTATGCTTGTGGGTTATGTGTTTGTTGTGTATTCACAGTGGTGGTCATGGTTCCAGTTGTGTCGCCATGTGAAAGTTGATGGTGTTGTTGTTGGATGTGGTCATCATGAGTGTATGTCAGTTATGCATGTTAGTGCTTATATGTTGTTATGCATACATTGACATGGTTATAGTTGTCGTGCATGAGATCATGGTACGTGGTTGGTATGCTCAACTGGCTGATAGTTGAAATGTTGTTTATGTATTGATATGATTATCATTATACATTTATTGTGTTAATTTGATTGATCTTGCAGATAATATATGCTCCCTTGAAATATATTGAGGTATGTTGATTATGTTATGTTTTGGTTTAAGCTAACATGGTATGGTTGCAGTAAGAAGATCAAAGATTACTAGCAAGATGGTAGGTTATAGCTCGTGAGACTCTCCTAATGGATTAGATGAGCATGGTGTTGGGCACTCTTCTGATATAGAAGACACATTGAGAAGCTTGAAGGAAAAAATAAGAAGTTGCAATGCCGATAATGACATAATCATGCAGGCACAAGAGAAACAAGCAGAAGTTAATGTAGTCATTCTTCAGAGTTTGTCAGAATTACAGAGATAGGGACCACTTAGGATCAACCATGGGAAGGAGGAAAGAACTAATGGGGCATATGGAAGTTGGTATCATGGTGGGCACAGGTCGAATAGGGATGACACGATGTGAGATGGAAGCCTCTTGGATACTCCAGATAGGATAGGTGATGGACACAAGTTCTATTCTAGTTATGGTTCTAATAAGCACTATGATCGTCATTGTTATCATCATTACAGGAGGAGTGACAGGGGATATTTTCTAGATGAGTTCAAGAAAGCAGAGCCACCTACCTTTGATGGATATTTGAAGAAGCCATAGGATGTAGAAGCATGGTTACTTGGGACGAAGAAATTATTTGAATTGCATGAATACACATAGAATATGTAGGCTAGAATACCTATCTTCAACCTCAAAGGGAAAGCAAACATCTGGTGGGAAGATACGAAGTGAGTTAGAGACATCATGACAAAATACTTGAGTTGGCATGAATTTAAAAGACTTTTTAGGAAGATGTACTTGTCATAGAGGTACTACAACAACAAAGGAAAGGAACTCTATGAGCTAAAGATGGGATCGGTGACAAATGAGGAGTACACAACTAAGTTCCTAGAGTTATTGAGGTATGTACCATATCTTAAGGATGAGAAAGCCAAAGTCCATATATTTGTCAGTGGATTTCCATTATCATTTAGAGATCAAATTGAGTATGAAGAGCCTCAGTCACTTGAAGTTATTGGGAACTTGAAGCATTGTTATGAGTAGTTTAAGCGTAAGGAAAAATCTCAGCAACATTGGAAATGGAAGGACAAAGCTAAAGGTAAATGGCAACAAAAAAGAACAAGGCCTCATGATGGAGAAGGAAAATGTTGTACCTCACAAGAAGTTTAATGGGTCACAACATGGAGAGAAACATAATAAAGGTGATGGTATAGGTCAGTTGCAGTGTTGGACGTGTGGTAAGGAGCATATTAAGAGGGATTGTTAGCAGAATTAGGATGTTAGGCCTTAGATTTAGAGGTCATAGGAAACACATGTATTTGGGGATGTGGGGCAGATCATTCCTCATATCTATGTAGTGTTGAATAATAGGTAGATAGATCACTAGACATCTATTATTGAGATGGATAGTAAGATTTGCGATCAAGCTGTTTTTACATTGATTGACCCTAGATCTAATTATAGTTATCTTAGTCTTGACCTGGTGGATAAGTGTAGTTTGAATAAAGAAGTGCATGTAGACTCCTGGTTAGTGCAGTTGGATACAACTACAAAGAAGAGAGTGTATCATTGGGTAAGAGTTTATGCATTCGAGTTGAATGGTATGCCTACATCAACACATTTGAATGTATTATCGTTGGAATCATATAGTATTCTTTTGGGTTGTATGGTCCCATTTTTCTCTTTCACGGAATCTCACTATTTCCAGGGCCCACTTTCATGGTCATTGGTGACGGACAGCGCCATCACTTTTATTTTCTAAATTCTTGCTCTGCTTTCACACTACTTCAATAGAGGGCCATTCATAGTGGACAGCTGGAAAGATGTTGACTCAACGTCAACGTCAAGTCGTGCTCAACAATTTTATTTTCTTGTTTTGCTTGACTTGTTCAGCATCGAATCCAATTGAGAATCATCGGTGCTTGACAGTTAGTGGGCAACTTGAGTCCACGTGTCACATGGTCTCAAAGGGCCATCCTTCAAGCAACAAAAAGATAATAATCACGCGGAACTTTTCTAATATATCTCGAGGGTTATCAACATTATATTAAAGATATTCTTAAAATCAACCAGCAACCAAATAAGATATAGAATTTATTTTATTATTTTATTAGTGATAATTTTTAAAACTAATTTGACCTTTGATCCCCTTTATATATATATATATATATTATAAAGATTTATATTAAAAATGTTAAAAATTATTTTTCATATTTATTTCAATTTGATATAATAATTTTCACATTAATAATATAAAAAATTCAATAATATTATTATTTTAACTTTTACATGAATTATTTATTTCAAAAAAATAATAATTTAACAATCATACAATTAATTATAAAAACATATATATGTAAATATATGAAATTCTTAAATATATAAGTTTAAATTTTTTAAAAATATAAGTTTAAGTTGTTTAGTTTACAAAGATCAAGTTCCTTAGAGGTTTTTCAAGTTGTTGAATCTATTTATGCATTCAAAAGTATATTTTACATAACAAGAAATCATAATCTCACAACAAATTATATTGTCAGAGTCTGATCAAGAAAGTCATTTCATCTATTAATTAGAGTATGCCTAAATTAAATGGTTGGTAAATGCTGATAGGCATCAATCCATAATAAACATTGAAACACTTACTTCAATGTACATATTAAGTTGCTAAAATAAAAAAAATTAAACGAATTAACTAAATTTACAATGTTGTTTAAAAGTGATTTGTCGTTATCAAAACAAGGCGAGTAGAACAATGAGTGCCTGCGACTGGCCTGCTCCTTGGCCCTGGAAGTCTGATCATTGCTAGATCGGGTTGTCGGCTCCTGTGTTTTGCGATTTTTTTTTTCCTTTCGTCCTTGTGGTTTCTGCTAATTCACTGAGTGATGTGCTCAACTCTTTGTTGGTCGGACAACAAATCATGGCTGAGCCGATGCATGACTTGGGCCTCTCGAGGGAGATTATTGCCTTCAACTCCCTTGTGGCCTTTGGCCCTAAGTTTCAGAGATCTGGATCATCTCTCTTTGTGAAAAAGCTTGATGAAATCCTGAAGATCAAGATCAAGACTCCTTAAGCATGGATTTGAGCCCTACAGTTAGCAGATAAGGGTCTTATTAGTCAGTTATGGGTCTTTGGCCCTCCCCTCGCTCAATTAAGACATGGATTGAGAAGAACTAGAAACCCCTCATCAAGGGATAAGTGGCGTCCTCCTTCTGTGATAAGGGTTTCTACACCATTTACTTTGAGAACAAAAGATCAAGATCTAATCTTTAGGAGTGGTCCTTATTTCATGGGAGCCTATGCTCTTTATCTAGATCATTGGAATCCTAACTTCGACCCAGACTACAATATCCCCATGACTATCCCAGTCTAGGTAAAGCTTCCCTATTTTCACTTGCATTGCTAGAATGATGCAACCTTCAGGTTGATTGAAAATTCCTTGGGTAGCTATATCAATTGTGCAGAGCCTAAAGATGGACGATTTTCATGTGCACATATATGTGTAAAGGTAGATATATACAAAGAACTAGCGAATGTGATCAATCTTTGCATGGATAATTGGTGTAATGTTTAAGAAGTTGAATATGACTAACTTCCTTTTAGATGCAAAATTTGTCATGAATATGGGCATTTTGCAAAAGGATGCCCTAAATCACAAGTAGGCCAAGAGCAACAGGGAGATCAGAATGAGCAATGGAAACAAGTGAAAAGAAGAAGAGGAAATAACCACCAACAAAATCAACCTACCTAGAATATTGTGTGACAACCCTTGGTTGATTTTCCATGTAAATAAAATAAAACCAAGGTGATGGGACACATATTCCTAGCTAATTGCTGGGAAAAACACAATGATGGGTGTCACTTGCGATTAATTAATGGCTATGGAAATTGGCAAACGAAAAGAGGCATTAACTGGCATTTATTTATGAAAATAAAGGAAAATAGGAGAACATGGAGTTGAAGGGTCACAAATTTGCATGAGGAAGAAATTGAAGAGAAAATAGAGGAAAATAAAGAAAATAGAGGCCTCAATGATAATGTAACGACCCTGGTCAAAATTCCATGTAATAAAGTTAATAAAGGAAAAATAATAACCAAGGTCATGGGACCCATATTCCAAGCTGAATGGTGAGAAAAACATCCTAGTGGGTGTTCATTTGGTTTATTATGGCTAAAGGAAATTGGCAAAGGCTTTGGAAAGGCATGATGCATTAATTGGTATTTTATTTATGAAAATAACGGAAATGAGGAGAAAAGGAAGGTGAAAGGTCTCATGTTGCATGTGAGAAGGAAAATAATGGAAAATTGAAGAAAATAGAGGCCTCATCAATAAAAGGGTTTTTGAGGATCAGTTGGTACCTTTTTCCAGTTTATCTTTTGTCAATTCAGTTTTAGAGCTCTCTCGCTATTCTCTCTCTCACTCTTGGACACTTAGAGCATTCTTGGAGCACTCTAGCATTGGATCAAGGAAATAAAAGGAAGGAAAAAGAAGGCAAAGGGAAGCAAAGATCAAGCAAGGAAGAGCAGGATCAAGCAACTACAATGGGATTACTTGTAGGTATCGATTTTCATGTGTGATTTCCTTGATAGATTTGGCATGCATGTGAGTATGTGGTTCTCTTGTTGTCATTGGCATGGGTTTGCTAGATGAGACAATGTTTATCAGCCTTCCCTTTCCATTTATGTATAGCCATGGTGTGATGGACTCTCTTTTATTTGGTTAAGCTGGATTGTCGGATGGTTTCAAAACTGAGTAAGGTGGTCTCTGAAGAAAAACACAAGGACTAGGAATCCCTGGACCAGAGAAGGTGGGATTTTGGTAAAGCCGGACTTTGTGTACTTCGGTGGGCCTAGGAATCCATGCCCAATGAATGGCAGGATATACAACAAAGCCTAGAGGTGTGTGCCCTTAATCAGGCCTAGGAATCCTTGACTAGTGATTGGAGGGATATACAGTTAAGCTTGGAGGGTGGAGTCTCGATTAGGCCTAGGAATCCTTGAATGGTGAATGGTGGGACATACGGTAAAGCTTATATACTAGGAGGAAGACAAATTCATCATGGTGTAGGTGAAGAAATATGGTGGCATCCATGCTTGTTTAGGGCCTAGTGATCTAGTGGGGATTGGGGTAATGCCTAAGGAAAATTGGATTGTTTTTTTGTGAGTCCCACATTTCTGCTTGGAATATGGCACAGGGGTGATTGGCTAAAATAAAGATTTGGTTAAGCCAATCTATGGTTGTGTGGTTCATGGAAGTCCCAGACCTAGTTGGCTTATGCATTCATTAATAAGAGATCTTTCTCCTTGGTATTTCATGTGTAAATATACTGGTTCATATGTGATTCTTATTGATGTTGTATCCTTATTATTTATGTTGGTTATATGTTGGTTATATATATGTTTTGTGGTAGACTTGATGTATGGAACTCATCATGTTTTGATTTGAAAATGAATGTACAATGAATATATGACCTAATAGATTATAATTCAGCTATTGTGATAGTTAAAAAATGCCTCTTTACGAATATCAAATAAGTATGAGACCCCTATGCTCATATATGTTGTTATGACCTATGGATTACATATTTGTGACATGTTTGAAGCAATGCATGTCATGGAAAGTAGGGGTTAGATCAAGTACTTGTACTAATGATTGCATTAGTATCCCATTGTTATTTATCATTTATGAAAGTTTCATGAAGTTCTGGGTAGTGGCCTGAGTCCTTGACCTGAAAATGTGGCACAAAATCTAGGGTCACTAGCTCAGAACTAGTTGAAAAATTCCATAGTTGATGGCATGCCTTGCTATGGGAGCAACTAAAGGGCCTCAGTCATATGCATGGATTTTCATGGGAGTGACTGAGGGTCTAGATTTGTGAAATTTCAAGTTGTCTCAGGGGTTGGTCATCGGAAAGGGTTGGATCCTAAATGTTCTGTAGCATGTGTGGAAGGTCATAATGGTTTTGTTTTATCAGTTCCACTTCCTTAACTATACATGGGGAGTTGAATCACATCATAGTAGCCTTTCGTCACATGTTTACCCTAGTAGACTGGTTAACTTGGGTAAATGTGGGAGGAGGGTGTTACAGAGTGGTATCAGAGCATGGTTCACCCCTTGGACTGGATGGGCGGTGTGCGTTGGACATGCATACATATCAGTTGCATATGTGTTCCTTATGCTTGTGGTTTATGTGTTTGTTGTGTATGCATGGTGTTGGTCATGGTTGCAGTTGTGTCACCATGTGAAAGTTGATGGTGTTGTTGTTGGATGTGGTCATCATGAGTGTATGTCGATTATGCATGTTAGTGATTATATGTTGTTATTCATACATTGACATGGTTATAGTTTTTGTGCATGAGATCATGGTATGTGGTTGGTATGGTCATGCATGGTAACTGGATGATGGTTGAAATGATGTTTATGTATTGATATGATTATGATTATACATGTATTGTGCTAATCTGGTTGATCTTGTAGATGATATATCCTCCCCTGAACTATACTGAGGTATGTTTATTATGTTATGTTTTGGTTTAAGCTGACATGGTATGGTTGTAGGAAGGAGATCAAAGATGACTAGCAAAATGGTAGACTATAGTTCATGAGACTCTCCCTATGAATCAGATGAGCAATATGGTGTTGGGTACTCTTCTGATATAGCAGATACATTGAGAAGATTGAAGGCAGAAATAAGAAGTTCCAAGGAAGATAATTACATAATCATGTAGTTATAGGAGAAGCAAGCATAAGTTAATGCAACCATTCTTCAGAGTTTGTCAGAATTACAGAGATAGGGACCACCTAGGATCAACCATGGGTAGGGGGAAAGAACTAATGGGGCATATGGTAGTAGGTCTCATGGTGGGCACATATCGATAGGGATGAAACGATCTAAGATGGCAGGCTCTTGGATACTCCAAATAGGAGAAGTGATGGACACAAGTTCTATTCTAGTTCTAGTTTTGAAAAACACTATGATAATCATCATTATCATCCTTACAGGAAGAGTGACAAGGGATATTTTCCAGATGAGTTCAAGAAAGAAAATCCACCTACCTATGATGGAGATTTGAAGAAACCATATGATGCATAAGAATAGCTACTTGAAATTCTTTGAATTGCATGAATACACAGATAATATGAAGGCTAGAATAAATATCTTCAGCTTGAAAGGGAAAGCAGACATCTGGTGGGAAGATGTGAAGCGGGTTAGAGACATGAGGAAAAAAGACTTGAGTTGGCATGAATTCAAGAGAATTTTTAGGAAGAAGTACTTATCAGAGAGGTACTACAACAACAAAGCCAAGGAATTCTATGAGCTAAAGATGGGATCGATGAAAAATGAGGAGTAAATGACTAAGTTCCTAGATTTATTGAGGTATGCACTGTATCTTAAGGAGGAGAAAGCCAAAGTCCAGAGATTTGTCAGTGGATTTCCATTAGAGTTTAGAGATTGGATTGAGTATGATGAGCCTTGGTCGCTTGAGGAAGTCAATGGGAAATTGAAAGATTATTATGAGTAGTCTAAGCGCAAGATAAATTCTTAGCAAGGTTGGAAAGGGAAAGACAAAGCTAAAAGTAAATGGAAGCCAAAAAGAACAAGGCCTCATGATGCAGGTGAGAAGGAAAATGTTGTACCTTAGAAGAAATTTAATAGGTCACAACATGGAGGGAAACATAATAAAGGTGATGGTACAGGATGGTTGCAATGTTGGACATGTGGTAAGGAAAATCTTAAGAGGTATTGTCCATAGAATCAGGGTGGTAGGCCTCAAATTTATAGTGCATAGGAAGCACATACAATTGGGGATGTTAGGTAGATAATTCCTCGTATCTATGTAGCATTGGATAACATGCAAGCAGACCACTAGATGTCTATTATCAAGATGGATGGTAAGCTTTGTGATCAAGTTGTTTCTATTTTGATTGACCCTAGATCTAATTATAGTTATGTTAGTCCTGACTTGGTGGATAAGTGTTGTTTGAATAAATAAGTGCATGAAAAATCCTGGTTAGTGCAGTTGGCTATAGGTACAAAGAAGAGAGTGTATCACTGGGTAAGAGCTTGTGCATTCGAGTTGAATGGTATGCCTACCTCAGTACATTTGAATGTATTGTCGTTGGGATCATATAGTATGATTTTGGGTATGGATTGGTTGTATCTTCATAGGACCAAGGTGGATTGTTATGACAAGGACATTGAGTGCTTGGATGACAATGGAGAATAGAGGATCTTGCAGGGTAAGAAGAAGGAAACATCAGTTAGAATGGTGACAACTATGTAGGCAAAGCACAGTCGTAGAAAAGGGTGTGTGTTATTTGTAGTGCATATTTCTAATGACAAGGTAAGGGCGTTGAGGATGCAGAGGTTTTGAGCATGTACTCGATCTTGCAACAGTTTTAGGATGTATTTTGAGCAGAGATTTCAGGTTTTCTACCTCAAAGAGAAGTGGAATTTTCCATTTAGTTGGTACTAGGGGTAGCACCAAAATCAATGTCACTGTACATGATGAGCACACCAGAGTTAGTAGAGCTGAAGTTATAGTTGAAGGAAATGCTTAACAAGGGATGCATTAAGCCAAGTGTATCACATTTGGGTGCACCGATATTGTTTGTGAAGAAGAAGGATGGTAACATTAGGATATGCATTGATTACATGCAATTTAACAAGGTAACCATTAAGAATAGGTATATGTTCATAAGGATTGATGACTTGTTTGATCAGTTTAAGGGAGAAGCAGTGTTCTCAAAGATTGATTTGTGATCAAGATACCATCATTTATGGGTCAAGGAAGAGAAAATTTACAAGACAACTTTTCGAACTAGGTATGGGCATTATGAGTTTATTGTAGTTCCATTTGGTTTGACTAATGCTCCAGCTACTTTTATGTGCTTGATGAGTGGTGTATTACATCCTGATTTGGAAAATTTTGTTATTGCATTCATTGATGACATCTTGATATATTCTAAAAATGAGGAAGAGCATGTCAAGAACTTAGCAACAGTGTTGAGACTATTGAGAGAATTGGTTGTATTCCAAGCTTAGGAAATGCAGTTTCTTTCAGATAGAGGTACATTACTTGGGACATGTTGTTTTTAAGGAAGGTATAATAGTGGATCTAGAGAAGATAAGAGCTATCATGGAGTGGGAAACTCCTAGAAATGTGGATGAGGTGAGACCATTCATGGAGCTAGAAAGTCACTACAGGAGGTTCATCAGGAACTTCTCTCACATTGCATATCCTATTACGTCACTACAGAGGTAAGGTAAGAAATTTGAATGGAAAGATAAATGTCCAACTAGTTTTGAGAAATTGAAGCAGTTGTTGACAAATGATCCAGTGTTAAATATTTTAGATCGAGACAAAGAGTTTGTGGAGTACGGACGCTTGCAAGAGAGGACTTGGTGGAGTCCTGATGTAGGAACGATAATTAGTAGTTTATGTTTCACGGAAAGTGAATGAGAATGAGAAGAATTATCTGACACATGATCTTGAGTTGACAACAATCATCCATGCATTGAATATATGGAGGCACTATCCTCGTGGTAGGAGGTTTGTACTGATGAGCGATCATAGTGGTCTGAGATACTTGTTTGACCAACTGAATCTAAATGCTACGAAAGCTAGATGGTTGTCCACGATTAGTGAGTTGGAATTTGAGATCAGGTACATCAAGGGTAAGGAGAATAGGGTTGGAGATGCTCTTAGTAGGAGAGTACAGGTGACTCACATAGCAGTTATGAGTTCTTATGGAATAGACTTATAGGATCAGATATTACAGGTAGGACAAAAGGACGGAAGGTACATGGAGCTTATGCATAGGTTACAGTAGGGTACATGTGGTCAGGATGTGAACTGTTAGGTCCCTATAATATTAGTGTAACCCCTTATTGTTATTAGTGCAACACCCTTATTGTATTATTGTGCCCATATAATCCCCCATGTTATTATTATGCCCCATAGAAGCCCACTACTATTAAATTTGTTCCCCTACAATATTATTTTTATGTAGGCTCTGATTATATTGAGACCCCTTAGACTCCTATATATATAGAGGAGGTATTGTTATTTGTATCATCCAAGAATTGTTCATTTGTGTAATGTAAAGGAGGTTGTCCCCTCGAAGAGGCTGATTTTTAAGTTGTTGATCTATCTTTTCTATCTTTTTGTGAGCTGGTTTCATAACATTTGGTATCAGAGCTTTGAATTCTAGGGTTTTGCTGCTCCAAACAGGTCATCATGGCATTTTCGATATACCTTTTTCTATGTGAAGTTTCATATCTAAAAAAAAACCATTTGAACTGAAATCATTCTGAACCCCGAGTTCAAATTTCAGATCTTGTCTCACTATATTTTCGGACATACGATTTGCGGAAGTTAGGGTTTTTGCAAGCTCCAGAATTCCTTCACAAACAGTTCATCATTAAAAAATTTCTATCAAATTCTGAAATTAAAACCCATTTGAGCTGAATTCCTGATGAAGCTCGAGCCCAAAGTTTAGATCTTGTTTCCCTATATTTTTGGAGATATGGTCCAAGACATTTAGGGTTGTTGCAGGCTCCTAAATTACATCCCAGACAGGTGACCTAAGGAAAATCATCATAACTTTCTCTCTGAGCATCAGATTGAAATTTCATAAAAGGTTACAGAAAGAGGATAGCCTGTAGTTTTCTTTGTATTGGTTTTAGGTCCTAAGGTCGAAACAGTGACACGTGGCACTTCGTACAAATTCACTCTACTGAACTAGTCTATAATAAGGCCATCGTGGGAGATTTAACATAACTCTTTCTTGGAGAATCCAATCTTGATCAGACTTGTGGGGTTGGAAATAGGACTCAGAGGGATACCACAAGACGTAATTTCAGACCTTGGAGATCCAAAATTACAGAGATACAATAGATTCAATATCGAGCTCCTACAAAGTGAAAAAAGGTGTGTAGTTTTTTTAAAGTTTTGCATAAGTTTGGTTGAAAAATTAGTTTGAAGGAATTCAAAGGGCGTGGAAGCTAATATGGATGGTATAGAAGAAAAAATTAAAGGCAACATGGAAGATTTGAAGATAGATTTGACAAATTTTCTACAAGAAATGCTTACTAATGGAAAAAGGGTAGTAAAGGAAACTCATGATGAGAACAAAAGAAATGTTAATCATGATTTCATAGACTCTAACGTTGGATTGAATACCCACCATGTTTTAAAGATCGATATGAGAATTTTGATGGCAAGGATCCTATAACATGGATACTACAGATGGAGCAATATTTTGATCTCCATAATGTGCAAAACACACAAAAGGTACGCATTGCAACTTTCTATTTGGAACCAAATCAGTTTTTATGGTATCGATGGCTTTGCTCTCGTAAACAATTTGTCACTTTGGATTTTTTTACAGAATAAATGATAGCACATTATGAGGATACATAAAGAAACACCTTTTTTAGCCAGTTGATAAATCTCAAACAAAAGGGTTCAATGATGGAGCACATTGAGGACTTCCAAAAATTGAATATAAGGGTAAAAGATATTCAAGAGGAGCATATGATTGATGTGTTCATAGGGACTTTAAAGGATAACATCCAACATGAGGTTCGCCTTTGGGAGTTTGATTCATTGGAGAAGGCATTCAGGTTGGAAATAAAAATGGAAAGAAAAATTATGGCAACAAGGAAGCCTACCACTCACAACTATAAAAATGGAAGTGTTGTTTCTCCTAACCTTTCACCACCTACAAGGTTGAAACCAAAACAATTGGAAGAAAAAAGAGAAAAAGGGATTTGTTACAATTGTGATAGAAAATACATTAAAGGTCATAAGTGTGCTGAGAAGAAAATAATTTACATATATGGGGAAGAGGAGCAAGAAAAGGAACAAGAAACGTCAAAAGAACAGGATATACAACATGAACCAATCCCATAGAAAGAAGAAATGAATATGACCATATATTGTAATGCATTGATAGGAATTACCACTCCTCAAACTCTCAAGATAGAAGGGCATATCAAGAACAAAAAGGTAATAGTGTTGATTGATTCAGGTAGTACCCATAATTTTATTCATTGTAAGATAGCCAAGGAATTGAATTGTTTCCTATATTGAGCACCAGAGTGTCAAGTAATGGTTGCAAATGCAGGAACCATAAATTTCTCTAGAAAGTGATATAGTATCAAGCTATCCATGGGAGAATATGTCTTGAATAGTCCAATGCTTTCCATTCCAATGGGTGGTGCAAATGTTGTACTAGGAGTCCAATGGCTACAACCTTTGGGTACAATAGCTTTTAATTTTCAAGAGATTTTCTTGAATTTTTTTGGGAAGGAAAAGAAGTTGAAATAAGGGGTATCGAAGGGAAACCGGGAAATATAATCAGCTCTAACAACATTAGAAAGCTTCTAAAGAAAAAACAACGGGGGCGTAATTGCACAATTATGTTCACTAGAGGTTCCCACATCGAAATCATCTATTTCTCCAGATCTCCAAAACATTTTGGACAATCGTTCCAAGGTATTTGAGACTCCCAAAGGCCTCCCACCTATTCATGATCATGATCATGCTATTCATTTGATTCCAGGAAGTGTTCCCCTAAACATCAGGCCTTACAAATATCCATATGCCCAAAAGAGTGAAATTGAGCGTATGGTTGTAGAAATGCAGAGGTTGGTAAAATTCAACCTAGTCAAAGTTCTTTCTCTGCTCTAGTGGTATTGGTGCAAAAGAAGGATAGATCATCGTGCATGTGTCCAAATTATAGGGAGATCAACAATCTTACTATTAAAGATAAATTTCCCATTCCTGTCATTGATGAATTATTGGATGAATTACATGGAGAAATTTACTTCACCAAGTTGGATCTGCATTCAGGATATCATGGAATCAGAATGAAGACTGAAGACATTCCAAAAACAACATTTAGAACTGATGAGGGTCATTATGAATTTTTGTCATGCCTTTTGGCCTTACCAATGCACCTTCTACATTTCAATGTTTGATGAATTCCATTTTCAAACCCTTCTTTCAAAAATTTGTGTTAGTATATTTTGATGATATAGTAATCTACAACAAGTCTTGGAAGGATCATGTTCAATATGTTGACAAGGTGCTCAAAATATTGTAGGAGAAACAATTATATGCAAAAATCTCCAAATGTTTCTTTGGAGTACAAGAGGTGGAATATTTGGGTACTCAGTTAGCTCATAGTTCATCTTATCATCCTCAATCTGATGGGAAAACTGAGATATTGAACAAATGTTTGGAAGGATATATTTGTTACTTTGTATCTGTTAAACAGACATAATGGGTCAAGTGGTTTCCTCTCGCTGAATGGTGGTATAACACTTCCTTCCATACTGCAACAAAAATGACCCCATTTATGGCACTTTATGGATATCATCCACCGTCCATCACATCACATTTAAAAGAAAATTCTAAGGTTCAAGCAGTGGAATATCACATTGAGCATCAACAAGAAGTTCTCAAACTCTTAAAGGATAACCTCACTTTGGCACAGAATAGAATGAAACAACAGGTCGTAGCGAAAGAAGTTTTGATGTAGGTGACTGGGTATTTCTATGACTACGACCATACAAACAAATATCCCTCAGTCAAGCTAAGAAGGATAATAAATTATCACCAAAGTATTATGGTCCGTACAAGGTGTTACAAAATATTGGTACTATGGCATACAAATTGGAGCTTCCTGCATCTTCCCAAGTGCACCCAGTTTTCCATGTTTCATGCTTAAAGAAGGTTATAGGTGAGAAGATCCCAATTCAAAAAATATTGCCAGAACTTGACGAGGAAGGAAAAATCATATTGGAACTAGAAGCAGTCACAAAAACAAGAAATCGACAGCTACGGAATTGATCAATTTTAGAGTATCTCATCAAGTGGAAGAACTTACCCACTGAAGATTCCACATGGGAGGATGAGAATTTTATATAGAAGCATCTAGAACTACTCAAGTGTTGAGGATAACAATTTTTGAAGGAGAGGGGCATGTTAGGTCCCTATACTACTAGTTTAACCCCTTATTTTTATTAGTGCAACCCCCTTATTGTATTATTGTGCCCATATAGTCCCCATGTTGTTATTATTATGCCCCTTAGAATCTCACTACTATTATTGTTGTGCCCCTACAATATTAATTTTATGTAGGCTCTGATGATATTGGGACCCCTTAGACTCCTATATATAGAAAGGAGGTATTGTCATTTGTGTCATCCAATAATTGTTCATTTGTGTAATGTAAAGGAGGTTCCCCCTCGAAGAGGCTGATTTTTAAGTCGTTGATATATCTTTTCTATCTTTTTGTGAGCTGGTTTCATAACATGAACTATTATATTACAACATATGGTTTGGTCAGATTTAGGGACAAAATATATGTGTTGAATGGCAGTGAGCTCAAAAGAAGACTATTTTGCGAAAGTTTCATGCAAACCCATATTTAGGTCACCTAGGATACCAAAAGATATTGACAACAATGAAGAAGTTTTATCATTGCCAGAATTTGAAAAAGGACGTAGTAGAATTTGTGGCTAGATGTTTCGATTTTCAGCAGGTGAAAGGAAAATATAAGCATATAGGTAGACTACTACAACTGATTTCGATTTTAAAGTGGAAGTGGGAGGTCGTTTCCATGGATTTCATTACAGATTCTCAGAGGACATCTAGACAACAAGATTCTATCATGGTTTTGGTAGATAGGTTGAAAAAGGTAGTGCACTTCATTCTAGTGAAGTCTATGTATTTAGCTAGTTGTGTGGTGTAAGTATTCATCAGAGATATGGTGAGGTTGCATGGTGTGCCAAAGAATAGTGTGTCAGATAGAGATTCTTCACTTCTAGGTTCTAGAAAGAGTTATTTATAGGTTTGGGCATAGAGTTGGCCTTCAGCAAAACTTATCATCCAGAGACAGATGGACAGACAAATAGGGTCAACAAGATTTTGGAGGACATGTTGAGGATGTATGTGATGCATCAACAACGAAAGTGGGAAGAGTATCTACCTTTGGTTGAGTTCACTTATTAACAATGGTTACCAGGAGTCACTAAGGATGATTCCATTTGAAGCACTATATGGGTGGAGTTGTAATACTCCCATCAATTGGAGTGATCCAGTGAATAGGGTGTTGATAGGAACAAAAATGTTGGTAGAGATGGAATAGGAAATGCAGGTAATCAAGAAGAATCTAAAGGAAGCACAGGATAGACATAAAAGTTATGCAGATCGGAACATGATGTTTAAGGAGTTTTAGTTTGGGGAATAGGTGTACTTGCGCATCAATCCCAAGAAGAGATCCTTGAGGATTGGGTCATTACTTAAGAATTATGTTAAACATGTTGATCATGTGATTGACTGGTCTGTATTGCAGGTGGATCCAGAAGGAGAATTCCAACTGGAACCACAATGTATTTTACAGAGAAATATGCTCATGGTCCGGAATCGAGCAATCGAGTAGGTTAAAGTGTAGTGGAAGCACTTTGGGCCCAATGAAGCTACATGGGAAATGTCAGATCATATGTAGGCTATGTATCCTTCTCAATTCACTAGTTGAGCGAATGTTTTTGGTATATATTTTGGTATATGTACATATGTATATGGATGTAAACACCACCATGAGTTGTGTTATAAAGATCCAATAAGTAGTATGGCTGTCATGTCATTATGGTTGTCATGTTGTTATATTTTCATGTTAGTTTGCTTCTCAGCAGGTTGATCATTATAAACACTGCAACAAGCTAAGTTATAAATTTTCATGGGTAGTATGTTTTGCTTTTAGCAGTCTTTTGGATTGTAGGTGTCATTTAACACCAAGAACAATGTTCCCACAAGGGGGAGGGTTATGTAACAACACTGGTCAAAATTCCATGTAATAAAGTTAATGAAGGCAAAATGATAACCAAGGTCATGGGACATGTATTCTAAGCTGAATGGTGGGCAAAACATCCTAGTGGGTGTTCATTTGGTTTATTATGGCTAAAGGAAACTGGAAAAGTCTTTGGAAAGACATGAGGCATTAATTGGTATTTTATTTTTGAAAATAATGGAAATTATGAGAAAAGTAAGGTGAAATGTCATTGGTTGCATGTGAGGAGGAAAATGAATGAAAATAATGGAAAATTGAAGAAAATAGAGGCCTCATTAATAAAAAGGCTTATGAGGATCAATTGGTACCTTTTTTTAATTTACCTTTTGTTATTTCAGTTTTGGAACTCTCTCTCCCTCACACTTGGACACTTCGAGAATTCTTGGAGCACTATAACATTGGATGAAGGAAAGTAAAGGAAGGACAAAGAATGCAAAGGGAAGCAAAGATCAAGCAAGGAAGAGTAGGATCAAGAAGCTACATGAGATTCTTTGTAGGTATAAATTTTCATGTGTGATTTCCTTGCTAGATTTGGCATGGATGGTACATGAATGTGAGTATTTGGTTCTCTTTTTGTCATTGGCATGGTATTTTCTAGGCCTTACAGTGGTTTTCATCCTTTCCTTGCCATTTCTGGATAGTCATGGTGTGATGGGCTCTATTTTATTTGGTTAAGATGGATTGCTAGATGGTTTTGAAATTGAGTGAGGTGATCTCTGAAGAAGAACACCACGCCTAAGAATCCCTAGACCGGTGGGCCTAGGAATCCTTGACCGGTGAATGATGGGATATATGGTAAATCCTAGAGGTGTGTGCCCTCGATGAGGCCTAGGAATCCTTGACCGGTGAATGGCGGGATATACAGTAAATCCTAGAGGGTGGAGTCTTGACTATGCATAGGAATCCTCAACCGGTGAATGGTGATATATATGGTAAAGCCTAGAGACTAGGAGGTAGAAAAATTCCTCATGGTGTAGGTGGAGAAATACGGTGGCATCCATGATTTTTTAGGGCCTAGTGATCTGGTGGGGATCGCAGTAAAGCTTGAGGAAACTTGGATTAGTTTTGTTGTGAGTCCCACATTCATGGCTAGAATATGGCACGGGGTTGATTCACTGAAATAAATATTTGGTTCAGCCAATCCATGGTTGGGTGGTTCATGGAAGTCTTGTACCTGATTGGCTTATGAATACATTAATAAGAACTCTTTGTCCTTGGTATTTCATGTGTAAATATACTAGTTCATATGTGATTCTTATGGCTGTTATATCCTTTTTATTTATGTTGGTTATATGTTGGTTATGAGTATGTTTTATGACAAACTTTATGTATGCCTCTCATCACTTTTTGATTTGAAAATGAATATACAATTAATATATGACCTAATAGATGACAATACAACTATTGTGATAGAGTAATAATGCCTCTTTCAGAATATTAGATAAGTATGAGACCCCTATGCTCAGATATGTTTTTATGACCTGTAGATTACATATTTGTGACATGTTTGACGAAATTTCTATCATGGATAGTAGGGGTAAGATCAAGTAATTATATCAATGATTGCATTAGTAGCCTTATTCTATTGTTATTTATCATTTCTGAAAGTTTCATGAAGTTTTCGGAAGTGGCCTGCGTCCTGGCCCTGAAAATGTGGCACAAAATCTGGGTTCGCTGGCTCAGAACTAGCTGAAAAAATCCACAGTCACTCACAGGCCTTGCTATGGGAGTGACTGGAAGGCCTCAGTCGCATGCATGGATTTTCATGGGAGTGGCTGAGGGTCCATATCAGTGAAATGTCAAGTTGTCTCAAGGGTTCGTCACCTGGAAATGGTCATTGTCTCCTGAAGGTTTTGTAGCATGTGTGGAAGGTTAGAATGGTTTTGTTTTGTCGATTCCACTTCCTTAACTATACATGGGGATTTGAATCACATCATAGTAGCCTCTTGTCACATGTTTACCCTAGCGAACTAGTTAACTTGGGTAAATGTGGGAGGAGGGTGTTACAGATAAAAAGAATTTTAAGGAACAATTTTTAGCTTTTTGACAGTTTTGGATGGGAGATCTTGTTCATTCTCTCATTCTCTCATACTCTTGCACACTTAGATCATTCTTGGAGCACTCTAGTATTCAATTGG
This sequence comes from Pinus tabuliformis, assembly GCA_031772625.1. Taxonomy (NCBI): domain Eukaryota; kingdom Viridiplantae; phylum Streptophyta; class Pinopsida; order Pinales; family Pinaceae; genus Pinus; species Pinus tabuliformis. The sequence goes on from CM062815.1 coordinate 842,608,793, forward strand.
ATTGGATAAATAAGGCATGGGAAAGTAGGAAATCACAAGGGAACAGTTGGATCAACAGCTACAACTGGATTTCTTTGTAGGTAACAGGTTGCATGTATGATCTCCTTGTTGATTTTTGGATGCATGGTATATGCATGTCATTATCTGGTAATGGGATGTCATTGGCAAGGAGGATTTCGTGGATTAATATTGCTTTAAGCCTTTCCTTTCCATTTCCTGGATAGCCATGGTGTTGTGGGTGTTTCCACTTGATTATTTTCTTATGGGTGCTAATGTTCCTTATGGATTTGGGTTGGAACAAATGCTCTGGAAGCCCTGGAACAACTTGGGTTGAGTTACTAGTCCTAGAGCCTAGGTTGGGAAAAGTTATATGGAGCCCTTAGTGGGTTGAGTTATTAGTCCCTAGAGTCAAGTTGGACAAACGATCTAGAGCCCTACAAGGTTGTGGATTGAGTTACTAGTTCCTGAAGCCTTGGACAACTTAGGTAGAGACCGATTTGGTTGATGTTAGTAATTTTTAACCATGGAGGTGGAATCACTATGGTTGAGGGTTGAGGTGGCTTGGCATATGGAAACCCTGGTTGGTTTTGTATTAGTTTATTCCATGAGATCCCACATTCATGCTTAGAATATGGCATAAGTGTGATTTGCTGAAAGAAAGTTTCGGTTTGACCCAATCTATGGTCAGGTGGTACTTGGAAGTCCTTGTCGTGGTTGGTATTTTAACATATTAATAAGAGATATTATTCTAATATGATTCATGTACACTTGTAGTGATTATATTGGTGATATTATGGCCGAGTTTCCTCTTGAAAATGCAGTAAGAAAAATTTGTTTTGACTTTGTCTTGGTCAAACTAGATGAAAAATAAAATTTCTATTTCAACAGAATACCTGGAGGTAGTTAACTGAGGTCACATGGTTCTTGTCACTCATTTAACTCAATAAATTCGAGTTGGGGAAGCTTGAGTTCAATTCTACATGATCAATTGCTAATTTGTAGCAATTTATTCGATTAATCTGAGTTATTATCAATTTAACTAGTTCTAACTCTCAAAAGAACTAGTGGAGGTCAAGTTGTGGAAGTGAAACTTAAACCACACTCAGTGATAAACCAGTTAACCGATCAATCAACCCAAAATAATTGTTTCCTGCAAAGAATTCGAATTACCCAGTTCAGATAGAAATTCCAAGGCAGTGTACTATTAGTTGTAGCATATTCCGATGTGTATAGGTGGTGCATGCAGTCAGAGATTGACCTAAGGCTATTGTGAAATTCCTTGGAGTGAAGTTCCTAAAAAATAGGGGCATCCCAAGGGAACAACACAAGTAAATAAGAGCTTGATAAGGCTTAAAATTAGTTAAGAATTGGGCCAGGTTTAGTCAGTCAGACAGAAGGATAGACAATACACTTGCATGGTGTGCTCAGGCTTGAGCAAGCATTGTATTTCTTCTCTATTCTCTGATTAATGCAGTATAGATAGTAAAGGGTTTTTGAGCAGTTTCTTTCCCATAGATAAACATTTGTGCATGTGTGATGTTTCCTCTTGAATGTCTATGATTCTTGTTTTAGATGGTGAATTAATTTTTGAAGATTAGTAGAGTAGCTTCAAGACTTGAGTTTTAGTAAATTTCATGAGAAGTATTAAATATACAAATTAATTTCTACATGGTATCAAAGTTGGAATCACTGCAAAGAAGAGATTTTTAAGTTGTCATTGCAGGATGTTCGAGGTTGCATATCAGGTTGCAAACTTTCTTCATGACTAAAAAGATGGATTTCAATGGACTAAGGCTCAAGTATGCCCTTGAGGAAAACTCAAATTATGTTGCATGGAAGGACCATAGGGAGGCAGTACTGGAGGATAATAGGTTGAAGGAATTCATTGATAATGATATTTCGAACCAGCAGTAGCTCATGCTCAGAATTTAGAAGATTGGAAGAAGTGTGTTGCTAAGGTGAGGAGGATCATATTGGAGGGAGTACGAGACCATATTGTCTCGAATATCCATGGGAAAGAGAATTTGTATACAATGTGGCAAGTGCTGACAATTTTTTTCTAGAATAGTAGTGACCATAGGTAATTGGTACTTAAGGACAAGCTTTGAAATATCAAGATGTAGACGAACGAGACCATTCTATAGTACCTAAGAAGGTTCAAACATTGTCATGATGAACTCGGTAAAGTTGGTGTTACTATAACAGAGGATGATTTGGTGAGCCTAACCCTTCTAGGCCTTCCCAAGAGCTGGCACAACTACCAAGATTTGGTAAACGAGAGGGAGAAGGTACCAAATTGGGAATGCCTTTGGTCAAATTTAGTACAGGAAGAGATAAGGCAGAACACCAGAGGCGAGACCTCATCCAAGGGTGAGGATGAGGTGAAATGTGCCTTGGATTGAAAGGCAAAAAAAGGGAAAGGGAAGAAATCCCAATATAAAGAAAAATCTAGTCAAGGGAGCAATAAGAAACACTTGTCCAAAATCAAGTGCTTTCACTATCACGAATTCTAAAACTATGCATTGAAGTGTCCACATAAGAAGGAAATCAAGAAGACCATAGGAGAAGCATCGGGTGAATCCTTGGCCTCACAGTTTGAGCTTGATTTTACTCTCATCGCATTCATGACAAGCACAATGATGGGTAGTGTGTGGTATCTCGATAGTGGTGCCTCATTACACATGATGGGGAACAAAAAAAAAATTAGTGACTTGGCAAAGAAGGATCTGTAGATGCACATCGAGATGGGAGATGATGGAATGTATAACACAACCAAATTTTGTATAGTTTCTTTCCAGAGGGAGTCTAGCTCCCCTCTGAGGCTCAAGGATGTGATGTTTGTACCAGATTTGAAGAAGAATATAGTCTCCATAGCTGTGTTGGAAGACCATGGCTATGATTTGATATTCAGAAAAGGGAAGGCTTTCCTAAGAAACATCGTCATAGGACAAGTGAAGCAGATTCGGGTTTGAGTGAAGAAATTCTACAAATTAGATGTTGAAGATTGTGTAGCATTGAGTACAAATGCAGAGAAGGTGTGGAGCCAACATGTCAACGAATTATGGTATATAATACTGGGCCATCTACATCATGGCGCTTTGAATATCATGCAACAGATTTCTACAGGCCTCCCCAAAGGAGCACTAGAGCATTGGGATACATGCAAAGGGTGTGCATTGGGGAAGTACACAAAATCCACCTTCAATGATCAGGACATCAAGGCACATGCAGTCCTTGAAAGGATCTATTTTGATGTTTGTGGAACTTTTTCATGGAAGTGCTGGATTTACTTCATGCAAGAGAAAGACCAAACATTCTCCAAATTTCTTGAATTTAAAGCACTTGTTGAGAAAGAAACTGGAAAGAAGGTGAAGGCTCTTAGGAGCAATAACGGAGATGAGTACGTGTTGAATGAGTTTAAAAATTTCTATGCAATAAGTCATTCAACGGGAGTTGACAACACCCCATAACCCACAACAAAATGGGGTGGCTGAGAGGAAGCATAGAATTATTGTGGGAGTAGCAAGGGTGATTTTGCATAACCAAGGGCTACCACTGCACTTTTGGGCTGAAGCATGCGACAAAACAGTATATTTGTAGAACAAGAGTACTCACAAGATGCTTGGTATGAGTACACCAGAGAAACCTTTTTCAGGAAAGAAACTAGATGTGTCACACTTCAGGATCTTTGGATCATCAGTTTACTATCATGTTTCCAAGGAAGAAAGGAAAAATCTAGAGCTGAGAGAAGAGTTGGGCATATTTGTGGGGTACATAGAAACACCTCACAACTATTGCGTGTACTTTCCATCCCTTAAGATGAAAGTGGCAAGAAGGGATGTGAAATTTGATGAGGAAAAGGAAATGAGGTGTTCTCTTGAGAGGGAGCTTCAACTGCATCCTGATCATGAGATTTTGGCTCCAAAGGAAGAACCTCAGGAAGTTGTGGAGAAAATAAAAGTAGAGGAGCAATGAGTGGAGACATCCACTCAAGTAGAGACATCCAGAGAAGGAAGGAAGCGAACCAGGGAAGCTGATAGATTATTGCAGGATGCTAGAGAGAATGTGGGAGAACCCACATCATAACACAGGCAGAGGAGGTCACCAAATTGGTACACTAGCTACATGGCTCTGATGAGTGAGATTGTAGAGATTGAGCCATCCTCATCTGAGGAAGCTGTAGAGAAACCATTATGTGTTGATTTTGTGGTAGAGGAATATGATTCCATTTTCTTAAACAATGTTTGGGAAGTGATCCCAAGACATACAAATCATTGGTTGGTTCGTGATGGATTTAAAACGTAAAGCATGCAGCATATGGAAGCGTAGAGAAATACAAGGCCAGATTCATGGCTAAGGGGTTCCCTTAAGTTGAGGGAATTAACTATGAGGAGACCTTTGCTCCGGAATCAAGGTACTCATCCATTTGGTCAATTATAACACTGTCAACGCAGATGGGGTGGAAGATCCACCAGATGGTTGTGAAGACAACATTATTCAATGGAGTTATTGAGGAGGAGGTATATATTGAGTAGCCAGAGGGGTTTGATACCTTTGACAGAGAGTCACATTTGTGCAGACTCAAGCGAGCATTGTATGGACTTAGGCAAGCACCCTGTGTATGGTACACCAAGATCAATAACTATCTCATCATCTGGGCTTCACCAAAAGTGAAGCAGATGAAAACCTCTATCATATTTTGGTAGAAGGTAACTTGTTGATTATTGTTTTATATGTTGATGAATTGATCCTTATTGGTGATGAGTAGCTAATCAGGTCTTGCAAGAAGGACCTTGCAAGAGAGTTTGAGATGAAGGACATGGGCCTCATGCACTACTTCCTTGGATTGGAAGTATGGCAAGGTGATGGGGAACTATTTTTCTCTTAGGGCAAGTATTCCAATTAGATACTTTAGAGGTTTCGCATAGACAGATGCAAACCCATGGAGACTCCTCTAGTAGGAAAATGGAGGAAAGAGGACGCTACTTCGGGTGAAGTAGTGGAGGCTACCATTTACATGAAGCTTGTGGTTTCACTTATGTATTTGGTGAAAACACGACCAGACATGTGTTATGAAGTTAACCATCTTAGTCAAGCAATGGCTAAGCCAACCAAATTGTATTGGAAGGTAGCAAGGCATGTGTTCATATACCTCAGAGGCACTGCTCAACTTGTTCTTTGGTACAGATGGACAAAGCGAGTGAAGATACAAGGCTTTAAAAATGCATACTGGGTGGGGAGCCCATCAAACAAGAAGAGCACGTCAGGAGGAATTTTCAGTGTTTGGTCAACAATAGTTTCTTGGTACAACAAGAAGGAGAGATCTATGGAACTTAGCTCAACAGAAGCAAAATATATGGTTGCAAGTCAAGCAACATGTGAGGCAATCTGGATGAGAAAGATTCTTTTTGGGTTATTTGGTTAGATTATGGATCCGACTGTAATTTACTATGATAATCAGAGTTGTATCGAACTCTATGAGAATCTTGTATTTAATAGTCGATCTAAGCATATTGATATCTGGTATCACTATCTATGGGATTGTGTGTAGAGGCAGATTATGTTGTTGTAGTACATTCCAACATGTTGGTGCTCAAATTGTTCCTAGAGTATAACAATTTAAGGATACATTCACTAAGGACTAAGAAGCCCTCTTTTTCTAGGAGTTATAAGTTGACCACCAATATGCCATATGGGGTATCCCTAACAATACTTATATAATTTTTAGGAACGCGAATATAATAAGGTTAGATAACAGTAATTCAAAATGTTGTACTAATATTGCACTAATAACAGAAGGAAAAGTAATTACTAATGATCGATGAATTATACACCTTGTGCATGTACGATAAACCCAAAACACTAGAAATAAAAGAAAACCAATGGAACATAATAAAAACAAGTATAATAATGGAAACAATAGATACAAGTACATGAGATAATAGCACACCTTATAATAAGGTAAGAATATTGCAACAAGTCCAAGTATCCCTAATCTCTCAATTTAATTCTCCTATGATAGGTGAATCCAATAGTAAATATTAAAATTCTAAAATCATGAAGACAAATAAGAAAACATACAAATTTCAGATTTTAACCAATATCTTGGATACAAACAAATTACAAAAAATATATATAACGTAACAATTGAGGATAAGTTAAGTGAAGTATGTCGTTAGTTCAAGAGACACACTTCTAAAACTAGCATCAATCAAATGATTTTCATTTAATCATTCAATTCAATAATAAGAATATCAGAACATGAAAAGACTGAAAAGAAAAAAAGAATACTAAACACGGAACAAGTCCTAGATTTAGCACTTCAACTATAATACACAAACACACACATAAAAAGCTTTATAAAAAATCCCGAGTAATTTCATTCATAGAATAAAATGTTTGTGTAACATGTAAAATCAGAACTATGAAAACGAAAACTTTCTCTTCTCTCAACAAACCCCCCATTATGGGAAACAAGGTTTTAAAGAGTAATATGACAAAATAACTGTATTGAACTTAAATAATGTCTGAACTAAAATTAAACAAATTAATTTCAAAATAAACCAATTAAACATTACGGTCCCCTATGTGACTTTGAAAGTTTAACATTCTTTGACCTGCCAACAAGAGAAAGACAATGGGTCCCACACATCTTAACCACTAGTGTTTGAGTAGTGATCAATGACATCTCACTCCAGTCTTCAGGTTGATCTATTACTGATTGCATTCGGTTGAACGGGTTGAACTGCTTGAGTAGTTGAAGATATTTGTTCTAGAGTAAGACTTCATTTCAAATGCTTCCTCACCTTAGTAATTTGATCCCATTCCATAGTTTATAACTAGGGCACATTCTTATATTTTGTTATGACCACGACTAAATGAGATTTGATTCAGTATCGCACCATAGGAAGATTTTGTATCGGCTCATTAATTCCATCTAGAATGGTGAAATCTCTACAAAGTTCATCCACCAGTATGGATGGCAAGACCAACTCTTCTCCCTGTATGGCTAAGCAACCAAGGTCTTGCTCTGTACTCCTCAACTCATAGCAAAACTCTTCATGGGATATTAGCCATTTTTTCTTTCGCTAGAAGTATGGTATGCCAAATCTACCGAGATAATTCAAGTCAACTCTAAAATCATCGATTTCCTTAGAAGCCTTATTAAACTCATAACACATAAGCTACATTGCAATATGCTTATCCTTCATCATATTAAGGGAGAAAACACATTGATCCCTTGGAGGTAAATTCAACCGTGCTAGCATTTCGTCCTCTAAGGTATTAATGAAGTCGATAAGTGAATTTATGTCCTTTAATATTTCCTCCAGTACTGTAGTTGTGAATTTTGCTTCCATATTGGTGCTTTTAATGATGGCCTTCTTATAGTTAGAAAGGATTTCTACATAAGCTCTTACTATGGAGATTTTTTGTTTAATCTCCTTCCATATTTCTTCTTTGGCTTGTATTAGGACCTCTCCTCTTATGAGAATGAATCTAATTTTCTCCTATAGGGTTTTAACCTCACCTTGTTTCTGCTAAAGTGTGTTCTAAATTTGTTCAATTATGCAATTCTTATGGTTTTCTAAATTTTCCCCTCTATGTTCTGCGATTTTCTTCTCTAATCTAGCTTCTTCTAGCTCTTGCTCTAGTTGAGTTATTTTGATGTGTAGAAGCTTTGAGTCCTTAACTTTAGATGGTTTGGATGTATTGAGGACTTGATCAATTTTAGTTTTATAATCCGTTACAAGTTTTAGGTGGTGTTCCTCTTTGGTGCATGATTCTTCTTTCAAGACCTCCATATATCTAAGTACATCTTAAAATTATTCCTCTTTGAGTCGTAAGGATGTTTTCATCTCTTGCAAATGGGTTTTGACCTCTTCTTTCCCTTCGAAAGATTGAATTAAAATATGCTAGTCATGATCCGGTATCTTCATTATGGTCTGCATGCCTTTTATTTCCTTCTCCTTATCTTCTAGTAATTTCTTAAATGGCCCGACCTATTTACGTTGACCAAATTTCTGAATTATAATATCTTCCAATTATTTACTCTGATTAGCTCTAGTTCTTAAGCTTCTAGCGCTATGTGTAACTGGTCAGAAAAAAATTCAAACATTGTCTGCATCTTTCTATTTCCCACTATTGAGTTAAGCAATATCTTGGTGACAATTTATCCCGCTTTTCGATGCAAGTTGATTACATCCATATCTGACACTTTCCCAAAATTGATTCTCTCATGTCTCTAGTTGAACTACAGTGAGGCTTAGAGTATTTGTTTCAAAATTGGTAGTAGAAATAAATAGAGGTCCAACTGTAGGGACCACGTCCTCTAGTGTTGCATCTTCTATTGATTGAGGTTGCTAAGACAATAGAGCTAATTATGTACCAGTGTTTAGTGTGGGTTTTTCTTTCGTGAATATATGCTTGATGCCAAGGTCCCGCGCTCCAAAATCCTTTGGCCTAGAATCACCAATAGCTTGATGCATCTCCTTACTTAACTGTTCTATTTCTTGCTCAAATAACTTAGTATCGACATCATCTCCATTCGCTTTCACCCACTGAGATGCTTCAGTTACAGCTAGGACCTATGATTTTATTTTTGCTGTAGGGGTTGGTGGAATAGGAGTTGATTGTTCCATAGCAGTTTCCTATGTTTGGATTTTAGTGGAGCTTGAAGCAAGGTGTTTTATTCCTTCATTCTCTGTAGATGTATGTGTTACCGCTTGTGCAAGACTATCCAGACATAGTTTGATATTTGTCAAATTTTATATTTCGGGCTTACTTTCATGCACATAAGCCGGTAGCCCAACTTTCTCCTTTAATCCCGAGATAATTCCCAAGGGATCATATTGCCAGTTGTCATCCTGCAAAAATCCAAACAATAACATTTCCCTTTCTAGGGCATCTATAACATTTTTACTTTTACAATTAAGGGCGCAATAGAATATGGATAATTAAAAAGTGATCCTTTCTTCTTAGAAAAAAAATGTAACTCATTTACAAAAATCTTCTCTATAATCACTTCATATGCAAAAAACAAGGGCGAAACATGATTTGGTAATTGGAATGGTTGTTCTTCAAAATTGTACAAATGAATTAAAGTGAAATCAAGGTACAAGAGCCAACTTCCTATACTCTATTCTTTAGTAAGTTTGAGTATTCTTCTTTGTTCCTCTGAAATTCTATCTGCAGTTTCTTTAATAATCTTAACTTTCAAATAATACGCAAAAAGGTATGTATTGAGAATATGAGTTAGGGAGACACTCTCGATATATTTCATCTGTCCACTTATAAATTTCCTTCTCTTTATCATTCACATCTGTAATACTTAGGAGAATCTTAGTAGACAAGAAATAGGAAGGATAATTGAACAAAATCAAATGAATCAAATATGTACAATGATGGAATGAGCTGAATGGGATGGAAGTAGAGAGATCAATTGTGATGCCTCAGACAAAATAATTAGGAAAATTAACTACCTATTGGTCTGACTCCAGGGTAATGAGTCAAATGGCCAGGAAGATGGAATCGTCCATTTTCAAATCGTTCCCCAACCCAAAAATGATAGTAAATAAAGGGCTCAAAGTATATAGAAGTATTTCAAGGAATTGACCGCAATAGGGAACTACAAATTCAACTTTAGGTCAGGGATTAGGAGTAAGTGTCTCAAAAATTTCTTTTTATCTTCTTCGATCGATGTAATAAATTCTTGGTCTATCCCTTTATCCTCATATATCAATTCCTTATGCAGGCATGCCAAGAAATTTGGAAATTATTTCTTCATTTAGTCTGAGGAAAACCTTATGGCTCAGAGGAGAGAAGATAATATATTGTTTGAGTTCAAAACACTTGGTGAGTAACAAAATAGAGTCTGGGTTGAAATGAATTGGGGGAAGGGTGGTATCTAGAACCCCAAAATTTATCAGACATAGGTATTTGTATGAGACACTTGAAGAAGAGGTCAGGGTTATTTTAAGCATAAGTATGTCCATTAGACAGGTCTTAGTATCCCTAATGCTAGCTAATTCATTAACTAGAATTTCTTTAGATGATATTTCCAACATTTCAGACTCCTCGAAAACCAAATTACCAATTGAATGAAAGGAAAAGAAATAGGAAAATAACTTACAAGAAGACTGGCAACAGTGAATCAGACATGGGTTTGCATAGAAGTTAGCTTTTGCTACTGGTAGGCTTCCAAGAAACGTGCAAGAGAAGGAGAAAAAGATAAACAAATAATGGAAAGTTGGCGGATTTAAGATTTAATCAGGTTAAATGATTAATTAATGAACTGTGACAAGTGTTATGTGGTATTTGGTGGGATCAATGCTCGAAAAGATGGGTCCCATCCATCGGGTGAGATAAAGTGATTAAATTTCATACAAGTAAGGGCCCAACAATCGTTGATGATAGATCAGTGGGAAGGCTGATATCGCATTGAGTTCGAAAGAGGCATTATCTTCATTTCTTGTTTGGGCCCGATATGAATCGACAACCATTAGATTGGTTCGTATTAAATGGTTGTGATCCATCAGGTAAAGGCTATAAGTTTAATGATCTCACATGTTTATATGCGAAAAGACAAATTGAAGCACTAATCCTACATTAAATGTCCAAAACTGCTGAAAATTTGATTAAAGCTTACTTTCATCGAGGACGGGACAAGAATTAAGACTTATGCATATTTTGACCCAATGAACTAATTTTTGTCGTTAATTTTGAGAGGTGTAAGATAAAAAATCAATCTACGAAATTGATATCACCCTTCCGATTAAACAAATTTTAAAGGATTTTCGATTAGCTCTATCATTATTATCTTAGGAAGTTGTAAAAAGAAAAAAGGGGGGTGGGGATGAATTTCGTGTATAACACAGGATCCATTTGGGGATGATACTCCCTCATGGAGGATAGAGAATGAATATTAGGTGCCTTATCCATTGGGTTATGGAGTCTTAGGAAAATTATGATAGAGATATTTTTGATGGTATAACTCTGTACAATCTAAGGCATGAATGAAATTTTTAAGGATGCGATACTAAAGAGAAAGGAATAAATGTGGAAAATATGTGAACTAATTATGAGCACTATAAAGGAATTGTCACTATAATTTTAGGCCATTATCTATGATTGCTCGCGGTAGGTTAATTTTGCTTCAAAAATGGGTGGTGTTGCAGAAGGAAGCAGAGGAAGGTGTAAAACCCTTCACGAGAAATTGGATATCCTGCTACATTTACTAGAAGAAATGGATGAACGTGTGATGTGAATTGAGGATAAGTTGGCTCTGCTACCAAGAATTTACAAGTGACCGTTCAAGAAGTGCATGCAGGGGAGGTCATTGGAAGCATGCCTCCTGCAAATTATGATAACTTTAGGAGAGGTGTAATTCAGGTTTCAAATGGATAGTTTTCTTATAACATCAAGAAAATTTGCACAAGGAACGAAATTCTGATATTAATTTTGTCTAAATTATAAATATGATAGACCTTTATGAACTAGTTTTTTAAATGTTCGATGGATTATGTGTTTTGAACTCACAGTTCGTTATATTTAATGTATGCTTTACTTGTCAAAATGCAATGCGAGCATTACTTGTTTAACAAAGTGTGTTTTTCTTTAAATAATTCAATGGTTTAATGGTTTATTAATGAGAACAGAGACTCTCATTTTGCTACATGGAATGACTTCCCTTTGTATTCTCTCTTGTAGCTTAAATATGATATTTCTTTAAGTTTTTCATTGATTAATTTTACTTTCTTTTATATGTGCATAAAAATAATGACTCTACAATATATTAATTATGCAATAGCTCATAAGAAAACTCGTATAGGTTGAACAATAGAAAAATCGAAATGAGGTTAGCCAAGTTAATAATGAAGATGATACAGTTACGTGATTCAGATATCCTTGGGGTCACCCACACCTTTTGGTAAAGAACTTATGAGCTAAAATCAGGTAAATTATAAGATTTTTAAGGACACCCCTTCATGGTAATTGTCACCGAACAATGCTCCACTTCCAACAAGTTTCCATAGCCCTGATGGAGTCATTCACTATTTCACAATAGAAATTTGCCACTCGACTTGTTTATCCTTGTAATCGTGGTTTCACATGTGCCTCATTATAGAGAATTTCACATCAACTTACTCAGTAGCTTTTATATTTAGCTTCCTTTATCAGGCACATCAGTAATAAATCACACTGGGATAACCCTAATTCCATTAGTTTCACTCTGCTACCAGCAAGTGTCCATAGCCCCGATGGAGTCACTAGCATACCCTGCAAAAATCATGATACAAGGGAGTGGGTAGATTACACACTAAAAACTGGTACTAGTGATCTTGCTTCACTTCCAATGAGTGTCCATAGCCCCGATGAAGGTTATCAACATACCCCACTCCAACAAGCATTGGTTATAGGTTGTGAATAACAATCTAGTGGTGGAACTATTTGTGAAGGAGGAAATAAATTTGTTTATAGCTCAAGACTAAAGGTCACAATAGCATGAGAGATCCCATAATATTTTAAAAATATACGTAATTACATAAGGGGCCTTTAGGGACTATAATTGGTGTCAATAGGGTTTTAGAGATAAATCTTGACTATCAAATCGCAACCCATTCTGTTCAATCGATAGAGACTATGCACAATTACAAGGATTACAAACTAGTGTATAAAGGTATCACTCATGATTTTAGCTTCATTATATATAATATTTTCTTTTATTTTTGTATATTTTATTTATTATTTTGATCAATAGAACAAGAAGAACATATACATACATAATGTAAATTAAAGTTTTTTCTTTTCTTTTTTGTTAGAAATGTAGATATAATAAGTGAGATAATGTTTAATAAATTTCCCATTTACAACATGACCAACTTCTCCTTTGAAATTCTACCTAATTAATAATAAAGGGGCCCCGCCATAAGTTATCAAATTTCTCATGTTTGTCGGGCTCTTCGTTCCTCTTGTCCTATTTTAAGACCCAATCATCAGGAAGAAGTGTCCTATCCTTTGCACGTTTGTCAAAAATTTGTTTAACTTTAGCTTGGTGTTTATTAATTATTTTATATACTTGTTCTCTTTGTTGATGTAATTGGATCATTTGATTAATTTGTCGTTGGAAATAATTAGGTTCTTCATATATTTCTTGTAAATTTTTCATGACTTTTTTGCTAAGATAAAGAGGAAATACAACATCTAGTCCATAGACTAATTGAAAAGGCAAGGTGCCAATAGATTTCTTCATGCTAATATTATCTTCCCATACAACATATTTTAGTGCTACATGCGAATTACATTTTTTTGAGTGTAAGAATTTCTTCAGGATTTCATGATATTTTTATTACTTGATTCAGCGAGTCAATTTCCTTGAGGATAATAGGTTATCGCATCACCAAGCTTGAATTCATAATTATTGAAAAAGTTTTGGAAGGTCATTGAGTAGAATGACTTAGCATTTTCAGTTGTTGTAGCTTTTTCTATCTCCTGTCACATAATTGCTTTAGAAGATGTAGAAGCCTCCTAGAGACAACTTCCGGGTTGAGAGAAAGGGGTGTGCCTAGGGCATCCGGGAGAAGTGCTTTTGGAGATTATCATTAGGGATTTCTGCTGCACTCCATATGTCACATAGCTTGAAAAGAGATCATTCTCGACACACAAAAATAGGCAGCTTAACATTGTTGTTGTAGTATAGTTTAACAAGAGGAAGGAAAGGAGGGGAATTGATACAGAAGGCTGGATAGAACACAAAATCCTAAGCAAAAATTTCCAGTAGAAATATGGAAGAGTGAGGAGATGAAAAAATAGAAAGGGTGGAGTGAAAATTAAGGTCTCAAACTCTATGCCTCATGAATACATATATCACCAAAAAACAATAAGTAAATCTGTGCACATACAGGTATTGTAAGCTATTAAATAACAAAAGTAAATTTGTAGTTAACACAGGTAATTTTACTACTTAGCAGCAAACATACAACCATAAGGAAAGTGATACCAACAGCTTCATTACACTATTTTAGAGGAGGAAAGACATACATGAAGTGATAAACAAAGGGGAAACATACTGCACATTGCTCTGATTGGAATCAATAAAATAGTTTCATTAATCCTTGAAGATGGAGTCAAAATCACCAGTCCATTACATTTAGAAATTGTATTAGCCCAAGGACCTCATGAAAAAGAAAATTGAACCAAAGTGCAACCATTACATTTGGAACCCCTATTAAGTGTTTTTTCCCTCTATTTATAAGGAGAGGGGGATATTTGAACAATAGTTACAAAATATCTTACTTAAGCTCCAGTTGTCTAATCGACTAGCTGTCTCAGCGTATGATGGCTCTACTACCCAAAATGATTACAACAAATTTTATTTCTTATTTAAAATGCAACAAAGTATAAAATAAAAAAACATGGGAAAACTAAATGATGACCCTAGAAAAATATCTTCATGCCAATTCCAGTGATCACCTCTAACCAGGCCACGCCTTTTCCATGATGTTCCTCTTTAGTCGTTCGGCCAATTCATCTGTCACTTTCACCTTAACTACTTGAATTCCTCACTCCCTTGTGCTGGGAGCGATCAACTATCAGTTGCTTTCCACAGTGCAAAAATAGAGATTGACATGGAAACCTTTCATTTCCCGACTATCGGGAACTCCATGCTGAGAAATTAATTCTCAGGTGACCTGCAAACTATTTCCTGAGTCCCATACCTCCATTTACTCACTGAAGATGTGTGTCAGAGCACATAGATATTGTATTACCTTAAGGTAGACCCAACAATATTTTTTGTGCATCATGGTCCTTGCTGCCTTGACTTAGTGATTTTTGACAGTTGTCATTACTTCTGAGACCAACTTCTTTATTCCCGCATTCAATCTTGTAGCTTTTGACCCATACACCTTTAACTCTCTATATTACCTTATCAGAAAAATTCCACGTGCAATATCCAAAGTGGTGAAATATTCTAATCTTCTGATTACTGACATCCGATATGATGAAATCCTTCTGCTTAGCCCTTCCTGTATTTCTCTCCATATGACTAAGGGTCATGACCTGCCACTTAGCCTTGAGGTGCTAGAGCATTTTTTATCATGTCGGGGCCTATTTTTCCTTTGTTAAGTGCTTAGCGTTCGAGGTTCTTTAAGTCTTTGCAACCATGCGCCAACACAATATCGAAGCCCCCTTATTGGAACTTTTTCAAGTGTCAAGTGTTACAAAGTGTCGAAATCCTCAACCTCTGATATGTTGACCTCCAATATGAAATCATCGCTCCACGTGGAACCTCATGAGTGGTGAGATGTGTCACCCAAATTTCCCCCTTAGGCCCCTCAAAATGCCAAAAATTCTTGCCACGTGTCCTTTCATATTGCCACATCATGTTGACATTGGATGCCACTGTAGCTTATCATAACCAATCATATACCACCACGTGTCCTAAATATCACAACTTTTTAAAGGTTGTCACCTGAAGGAGTTGCGATTCTCTGATTCACATACCTTTTCATGTGCTAATGCTCTGATATCTCAAGACATTTGATATGTGATCTTTGATACCTCTAGACCTATGGTGTGCAATAGTTGATTTCTCTGGACCTTTGATGTTGTGATGTGCTAATTTTCCTGACCTTCGATATAGATCATCGATATGCCTGATGCTCTAAACCTCTGACTGGACCTTTGATATGTGTTCTATGATATATCAGGCCTCTAATATTCAATCCTAAGGCTTCAATCCTTGAACTTCAGTAGACCACATACTTTGATCCAGGAGTCAATTGTTAGACTTCCACATATTGTTGGAAATCTTGTTTAGGGAACTATCCAATGGAGAGGGTCCGATGTAGGCTTTGAGTCCTCCTACGACTAGGAAGATGTCTAGATTATTTGATCATTTACACTTTGGATTGTTGGAAACACATTTTACAGTAAGTGACAACATTGGCTCCAATCAAGGATAGTGCCTTTCTGGAAAGGTTCTAAGAACCTACAGACTAGTAGGCTTCACCATTAAGCATGGAGTCAAAAATATATTGAACCTATAAAACCAGAAAGTCTCCATGGATTTGTTGGGAGTCCTTTCCTCATAATACAGAAATGTAGAACTACAAACTCTAAAAACTAGAAATTAAACATTCACACAGTGATCTTATTTATATATAACTCCTATTATGCATAGGGTTCAATTCACCCAAGTGAGGTCAACCTTCCAATGATACCAGCCCAACATTTGAGTACTAGACCTTATGCTCTTGTTCTCCTGAAATTCAAGAACTAAAAAAAGCATGCAGCACCACCCCCAAACTGATATTTGATGCTCAGTTCTTTTAATCTTGTTCACGAACCTTCTAATTGGGACGTGTTCTTGAAAATAAGTGACTAAAATAGGCATGCACCATTTGAAATCTTGAGGTAAAATATTTAATACATACCCCATAATTGAGATTGGCTGCTGACCAAAAGAAAGATGCCATATAGTTATCTACTAGATCACGGAGCTGATGTGAAAAAGTTATCGCTGTCTCCCTTTATTGAACAATTTCCAAGGAGGAATCTTTCTGTAATAGGCAATCATCAAAATTGTTGGGTTCTTCAACTTTGGGCTCCTCTTGAAGGAGTTTTTGTTGGTAATCTTCTCCCCACTTGCTTGTAAGCAGATCACTTTGACAGTCTACAACAATCTCACCCTCCTCTAGATCATTTGAATTATAGAGTGGAGAATATTTATCGATTTTAATATCATCTTCTTGAACTTGTTCTCCATTTGAAGGATGTGGATCATAAACTGGAGACTCTTTATTAACCTCCTTATGGGCCTCCTCTTTTTATCCAACTTCCATGACTGGGACTATTGTATTCCTGCATTTCTCAATATCCAATCAGAGTCATACGAATTATAAGAGGGAGAATCATCAAATTTGACATAATAAGATCTCTGAGGGTCTATTTGTAGCTTGATAATGTCTCCTTCTTCCCTTTCTTGTTTTGCGGGTGGTGCTTCTTGGTGTAAGTATATGTTTTCTTGCAGTTTATCCCTGTAAACATCTTCAGAAGGATCATTAACCTCGAAAATATTTTCAATATTAAAATGTGCACAACAATCCACAAAACCATAGGTAGGTCTGCCCACCTAATATAGGGTCCAAAAAAAATTCCCGGGGCACTGCCCTGAACCCTGTGTAGGGGGGCTACTGGCCCCCTGTGACACCCCCATTACATCCAACACGATGAAGAGGGATCTAGAAAGAATATAAATAACACCCAACATTCTCCCACATGTTTTCTTTCCACATAGGGGGCCACAGGAGAGTTTAGTGATTGGTCCAACCCTGCACCACCCATTGTTTTGTTGGGTGTGGAGCCTGATTATCTTTTGTATTCAAAGGTATCGCCACATTGGACCCTAGTTCGAAATGGCGTTGCCGCCCGTAAAATATTCGCTGCAAGGGGGGTCCAGGGGGGGCAGCTACGACCTTTGGGGAACCCCCCCCCCCCCCCCCTGGCGGGCGGTTTCGGGGGCAGCGCCCCCAAAGCTAAAAATAGATGTAAAATTGCCTTGTAAAAGTATAGTAATTTCTAGTCAATTTGGGCCGTTGATTAGGCAGATGATCTGACGATAGAACTTATGTTTAGTTTAGGGTTTTTTGCCCTAGAAGGCAACTCCTCTCTTTATATGAGGGCATTGTATTTGAGGCTGTGTAATAGATGTGTATTCTCTGAGCGAGAAGCAGAGAGGTGAGACTGTGAGAGAAAACAGAGGATATTACAGTGGATCTGCTATAGGTTGTGTCTCTTTGTTTTGTTGGATATTAGAAAGGAAAGACTGGCTGTTTGGGGTGGACGTAGCCCAAACTGGGTGAACCACGCATATCTGTGTCTCTCTTGTTTTATGTGTTTTTTGTGTTTATATTTTTTCAATAGTTTATGTGTTCCATTGCTTTGTAATATATAAATTTATAACAACTGGTATCAGAGCCGAAGGTCTATTTGGCTGATAAACTCGCGGGAAAGAAGGGTTCCTCGTTTGAGTGGGAGCAATGGCGGAAGATGGTAAGTTTAGGGTGGAAGATGTAGATGGAAGATTATCTGTATCAAAAAGATCTATACCTACCATTGGGCAGAAAATCAAAGATGCCGATGGGTATGACAGATGAAGAATGGAACCTTCTCGATAGAAAGACACTCGGAATAGTATGGTTGTGCCTCGCAGCATCGGTCACCTTCAACATTTTGAAGGAAACAATGACAGAGGGTTTGATTAAGGCGTTGGAGAAACTATATGAAAAACCCTCGGCCTCAAACAAGGTATTTCTTATGAAACGGTTATTTAATATGAAGATGTCAGAAGGTGGATCTATTGCAGACCATTTAAATGATTTTAATACTATTACAAGTCAGTTATGTTCTGTAGGGGTAAACTTTGATGATGAAGTTAGAGGTCTGTTATTCTTGTGCTCATTACCAGAAAGTTGGAATGGTTTAGTAATGGCCATTAGTAACTCTGTTTCTGTATCTAGTACTTTAAAGTTTGATGATGTTGTCGGTGCTATCCTTAGCGAGGAAATGCGATGGAAAAGCTCCAGTGAGACATCGGGTAATGCTTTGAGTGCAGAGTCTAGGGGAAGGAAAATGGAAAGAGGAAAGAGCTCAGGATATCGCAGTAAATCAAGGAAAGGCAGATCCAAGTCCAGATCGGGGATAGTGTGCTGGAAATGTGGAAAGAAAGGACACCTAAAGAAAGACTATAGATCTCGGAAGGGAAAAGAAGGAGATGCACAAGAAGAAAAAAATCATGAAGCAAATGTGACAGGTGAGGTGTTACAAGATGCTTTGATTCTTTCTTTCGAAAATATTATTGATTCCTGGGTGGTAGATTCAGGGGCCTCATTCCATGCCACACCTAATAAGAAATATTTTCATGACTATGTTCAAGGAGATTTTGGACAAGTCCGTTTGGTTGATGATAAACCCTGTAAAATTGTTGGAATGGGTAAGGTTCTTGTAAAACAACAGAATGGAAACCAATGGCTATTAAAGGAGGTAAGGCATGTTCCAGATCTGAAGAAAAATTTGATTTCAACTGGGCAGTTAGGCGGTGAAGGTTGTGTGACAACTTTCACAGATAAAGCTTGGAAGGTCACCAAAGGAGCCTTGGTAATAGCAAAAGGCGAAAAGGTTGGTACATTGTATTTATGCAATGGTATTTCTAACTCTGTTAATTCTTTAACTTCCAAACGAGCAGATGTAGCATTATGGCATCATAGGCTCGGACACATGAGTGAAAAGGGGATAAAGATTCTTCACTGAAGGAATTTGTTGCCGGGTTTGAAGAATGTTGATTTCGACTTCTGTGAGAATTGCATTTATGGAAAACAGAAGAGAGTCAGATTTCTCAAAGTTGGGAAGGAAAAGAAGAGCGAAAAATTAGAGCTTGTGCATACAGATGTATGGGGACCTGCTCAGGTATCATCTCTCGGTAGCTCTCGCTATTATGTTACTTTTATTGATGATGCAACTAGAAAAACTTGGATTTATTGTATTAAGAATAAATCTGATGTATTTGATACTTTCAAGAAATGGAAAGCTTTGGTTGAGATTGAGACAGGAAAGAAATTGAAGTGTCTTAGATCAAACAATGGATTGCAACAAAGAGTTTTATAGGTACTGTTCAGAGCATGGAATTCGCAGAGAGAAGATAGTTCCAATAACACCACAAGAAAATGGTGTGTCAGAAAGGATGAATAGAACAATCATGGAGCGTGCAAGGTGCATGAGATTACATGCAGGATTGCCTTTATAGTTTTGGGCAGATGCTGTAGATATTGTTGTTTATCTAATAAACAAGGGCCTTCAAGTTCCTTGGATGGTGGTGTTCCACAGGAAGCATGGACAGGTAAAAAGGTAAACTACTCTTTTTTAAAGCTCTTTGGTTGTGAGGCCTTTGTCCATATTGATAAAGTAGAACAAAGCTTGAGGCAATGTCAAAGAAATGTACCTTTATTGGATATGGTGTTAATGATTTTGGTTATCGCTTATATGATTACGAAAATCACAAAATCATTAGGAGCAGAGATGTAATATTCAATGAAAAGGTCTTGTATAAGAATCAGTTGCAGGAAAAGGAACAAAAAAAAGAAAACAAGGAATACGCAGTTCTTGATAAAATCACTGAAAAAGTAAAGGTGCCTGAAAATAATAATAATCAACAACCACAACAAAATAAACCACCACAATAGTAACAGGCACCCAAAACACCTGAAGTGGTGTTATAAGATCTACTAGGATAAGTAGACCCCCTGAACGATACTCTCCTTCATTATATTATTTATTGTTGACTGATTTTGGTGAACCCGAATGTTATGAAGAAGCAATGCAGGTTGAAAGCAGCAAGAAGTGGGAGGTAGCCATGGAAGAAGATATGGACTCCCTAATGCATAACTAGACTTGGGACTTAGTCAGGTTGCCTGCAGGAAAAACTACATTGAAGAATAAATGGGTTTACAAGCTGAAGGAAGAAGATGGAGGAAAACAGAGGTACAAAGCTAGACTTGTGGCGAAGGGGTTTGCACAGAAGAAAGGTATTGGTTTTGATGAAATATTTTCTCCTGTTGTTAAAATGACTTCAATCATAACTATTTAAAGTCTAGTAGCAGTTGAAGATTTGCATCTTGAGCAGTTAGATGTAAAGATAGCCTTTCTCCATGGGGATTTAGAGGAAGAGATATATATGCAGCAGCCACAAGGATATGAAGTGAAAGGGAAGGAGAAACTAGTGTGCAGGTTGAAGAAGAGCTTGTATGGCTTAAACAGGCTCCAAGGCAGTGGTATCTAAAATTTGACAAGTTTATGTCTGAACAAGGTTATACTAGATGTCACTCTGATCATTGTGTTTATCTAAAAAAGCAAAATGATGGCAGCTATATTATATTGTTATTGTATGTAGATGAGATGCTTGTTGCAGGGTCTAACATGCAGGAAATAAATGTGCTCAAAAGAAAATTGGCAAATTCATTTGCAATGAAGGATTTGGGAGCTGCAAAACAAATCCTTGGTATGAGAATCACTAGAGACAGGAAAAATTGCAAATTAACATTGTCTCAGAATGAGTACATACAAAAGGTGTTGAAAAGATTTAATATGCAAAATTCAAAACTAGTTAGTACACCTTTTGCTAGCAATTTCAAACTTAGTAAGGAAATGTGCCAAAATACCCAAGGAGACATGGATTATATGTCTAAAGTTCCATATGCATCAGCAGTTGGAAGCTTAATGTATGCAATGGTTTGCACAAGGCCTGATATTGCACATACAGTGGGAGTTGTAAGCAGGTACATGAACAATCCAAGAAAGGAACATCGGATGGCAGTGAAATGGATTCTCAGATATTTGAAAGGTACCACAAATCAAGCATTATGCTTTGATGGTTTAAACATTTCTCTAGAGGGATATGTTGATGTAGATATGGCAGGTGACAGAAATAACAGAAGGTGCACTACAGGATATGTATTTACTGTTGGTGGAACAGATATCAGTTGGGTTTCAAAAATCCAAAGTGTTGTTGCACTTTCAACAACAGAAGCAGAGTATGTTGCTGCTACAGAGGCTAGTAAAGAAATGATTTGGTTACAAAGGTTTATGGGTGAATTGGGTAAGGAGCATGATATGGGTAGATTATACAGTGATAGCCAAAGTGCCATTCATCTTGCAAAGAACTCAGCATTTCATTCCAGAACTAAACACATACAGCTCAAGTACCATTTATACGATCAGTGTTGGAAGATGGAGAGTTGACGCTGGAAAAGATACACACTAGCCAGAATCTTGTAGATATGTTAACAAAAGTTGTAAGTAGGGAGAAACTAAGAATATGCTTAGTTTCAATTGGTCTTCAAGGATGACGATGAAGATGAGAAACAGCCAGGTCCAAAGAGGAGTCATTGTCCAACAAATGAAGCAACAGTGGAGTTTCTATAATCAGTCTCCAAGTGGGAGATTGTTGGGTGTGGAGCCTGATTATCTTATGTATTCAAAGGTATCGCCATGTTGGAACCCAGTTTGAAATGGGGGCGGCAACACCGCTTGTAAAATATTCGCTGCAGGGGGGGGTCCAGGGGGGGCAGTTGCGACCTTTGGGGAGCCCCCCCCTATCGGGGGGTTTCGGGGGCAGCGCCCCCGAAGCTAAAAACAGATGTAGAATTGCCTTATAAAAGTATAGTAATTTCTAGTAAATCTGGGCCGTTCATTAGGCGGATGATCTGACGGTAGAACTTGTGTTTAGTTTAGGGTTTTTTTTCCCTAGAAGGCAACCCCTCTCTTTGTATGAGGGCATTGTATTTGAGGCTGTGTAATAGATGTGTATTCTCTGCGCGAGAAGCAGAGAGGTGAGACTGTGAGAGAAAATAGTGGATATTATAGCGGATCTGTTTTAGGTTGTGTCTCTTCATTTTGCTAGATAATAGAAAGGAAGGACTGGCTGTTCGGGGTGGACGTAGCCCAAACTGGGTGACCCATGTATATTTGTGTCTGTCTTGTTTTATGTGTTTTATGTGTTTATATTTCTGCAATATTTTATGTGTTCCATTGCTCCGTAATATATAAATTTCTAACATGTTTCTCTACACCAAAAAAAAATCTCAGTGCTCACAGACTTTGTTAATGGATCTGCAACTTTCTTCAAAGTGTCCACCTTTACTAGCAACACCTTTTTTTCCTCAATCATATACCTCACAAAGTGATGCTGAACATCAATGTGCTTTGTCTAATTTGAATGATAAGCAGGGTTCTTGGCCAAGAAAATTGCACTTTGGCTGTCACAGTCTATCATTATAGCTCACTATACTAACCCTATAGTTGAACACAATCTCTACAACCAAACTGCTTCCTTGCTTGCATGAGTGGTTGCCATGTATTCTGCCTCTGTAGTTGAAAGTGCCACCACAAATTGTTTATTGCTCATCCAATTGACTGCACCTTGAAATAGGTTAAACACATACCCACTTGTATATATTCTCTAATCTAGATCTCTAGTCCATTATCCATCAACAAATCTAGGGATGTCCAAAACTCTGGCCAATCTTGGTCTTCTTGGCAGCACAGACCATAATCACTAGTGCCACGCAAATACCGAAAAACCATCTTCACTATTATCCAATGTTCCTTTCTTGATTTTGACATAAACTTGCTCAATACTCCCACTACATGTGGAATGTCTGGTCTAGTACAAACCATTACATACATCAGGCTACCGAATGCACTTGCATATGGGACATAGACATGTCCTCTTCCTCTTATTGTGTCTCGGGACACTCTTTAGTAGATAAATTTACACCTACAAGAATAGGAACCTATTGTAGCAGTTGCAACACCCTCCAAAATTTTGGCCTACATCCAAATTTTGGAGCCTTCTTTGGTTTTTAACTTGATGGTCGCAAACACTCGAGCTGATCCCATGATCTCTTGTTGAGTTTTCACACCCTCCTCGCTTGATCGTTCACTAGTCCTCTTTTGGCATGTTGATCACTATCTGATGCTTGCAAGTTTGTTCTAGTATTTTGAAGGTCTATCTTTGTGTGTATGAATTGTTTTCGCTTTGTTGTCATTGGTCGTACTCACACACTAAGTTGTAAACACTGTCACAGAAGTGTCATCACAGTTGTTCGAAGACATATTTCAATTGTCACACTTGCCACTCTCAACCTGCGAGTCAGTCTCACTGAGGACATGTTGTCTTGTTGGTTTGAAGTGTCTTGTCATCAAGTCATGCTAAGTGTGTAATCACATTGTCATGTTTGCAAGAGTATACCTGCTTTCACACTTAGTCAATTTTCCTACAAATCTGTCGACCTGAGATCCCTCCGTCAGCCAGACCTAATCTCAGTGACCTTGCATTATTGCCCATAATTGCATAGAGCTTCAGGCTATCCTCCATGCGGCCTTCTCTGTGCAATTCTAGAAATGAGCGAGCTGACTCACTCCCAGAACTACGTAGAGGTTGTCCCAAAAGCCGATCCACTTTGTGCTTCCCACAAGATCTCCCATCAAGCCTCCTATTGGTCAACTGAAGAAAGAAATTGATATGTGACCTCAGGCTGTACTGAGCTCCAAAATTGCATAGAACTATCATGTCCTACCCATCCTGCCTATTACGCAACCAGATAAAAAAATGCATAGAGCTGTCCAACCAACCCTTCTTGCCCGCTCTGTCAAGAACCCAGGAATTGTGCAAAGATGTCTTGACAGCCAATCCTTCTTGCCTTCTCTGCAAACATCTTAGGAATTGTGCAGATTTGTCCTATCCAACCCTTCTTCCACACTCTACAATTAGCTCAAATACTGTGCAGAACTATCCAGGACCGAACTGTCTCTGAGGATTGTGAAGTTTTGACCAATAGCTCCCACATCCCTACTTTGTGCTCCTCTAGAAAACTGCACAAATTCTTCTACCAATGCCTCTTGTTGCTTGAACTGTCCTCCCTAGAGAAATTGCGTAGATCCCAGCTGGGTATCCTGCCCAGTTATCCCATGAAAAACTATGCAGATTGGCCTAGCAACTCCTCGAGATCCCGCCTGACATACCTCTCAGAAACTACACAATTTTGCCTCCCTGCTAAGTTTTTCCCCACATCTTTCATTATTGTCTTGGATTGTGAAAATGTGTTTCCCAGTGACATATGAATAGTTTTTCCCAACAGTGCTCCAGAGCCACGCATCCCGGCCTGTGTTGTGCTCCCATAGTCTCAGTACCTTGTTCCTCTCCTAGTTGTTGAAGGAAATGTAACTAGGCTAGGTCTTCATAAATGTAATTTTGATATTTGTATTTATTCAAGAAAAGAGAAATTATTTTGATATTATTTGTCAATGAGTTTCTTGCTCATTGAAAATAGGTCAAGCACATTTTAAAGTTCTTCTAGAGAGTCAAATTCAAAATGCAATTATGTTGAGACCCTTTGAGGGCATGTTACATCATGTATGTCAATGTACAAGGTCATGGTAACACCTCCAAGTCAAGTCAAATCATCTCCTAGCTTCAACGAAGTCCCCAAGTAGCTAAATAATGAATAAAATATGAATTATGAGGAAACAGTCTAGTTGGCCTAATGAATAGTCAAGTCAGACTGAAAAGGAGGGAAAAACCTCTATTTATAGAGTTTTTCCACTCCTCTATAAATGCACTCAATCATCTCTGAAATTTGTGAAGGATGTAGCCGAGACAAACTGAAGGGAAGAAAGTCTAAAAGGGTCTCCAAGGTATATCGAAGACAAGAGGAAGAACAATGAAGGTAAGGAGACATTTTCTAGGGCATCAATAACCACATGTGCGAGGACAAGGGAGGATCCCTGTGGTCATAACACCAACACCTTATCAACACCACCACTTACAATGTTTGGCCTAGAAATATAGGCCTAAAAAGAAATCCACTCAAGTGAAGGACCAAGGAAGAAAAGTAAGGATAAGAGGGTTGTTCTAAGGCCCATTATAGTCACACATGTGAGAAAAGGAGGCTGCCACTGTTGTCACAACAACCCTCCCATCACTGTCATAAAAGTTCATTGGTTGGCTAAGAGAGTGAATGAATCATCATAAGGAAAGGCCTCATCAAAGGCATGTCTTCTAAGGCAAGCATACCCAAACTTACCATCAATTGAAAGAAGAACGAAGTGCCAGAAGACAGAGGTTCATGTGTCGGAAGTTGTGGTGCAGAAAGAGGAATGATTTGGCTTATGATCGGAGGATATCCTAGTCAAGGGTCTAGGGTTTCGCAGTTGTTCAAATATGAAGCTTCAATAAGAGAAAACTTACCAAGGGTTTTCCTCTCAATAGTGGAGAGGCTTTGTCCCTTGCAGAGAGCCAAATTTTGTGTTCTTGTTATTTTGTTTTGGTAGCATTTTGATGAAACACACACATTAATAAGAAGAATAAGATAAATTATCAAAGTGCATTACAAATTGCTATCAAGTAATGAAGAATCACATTTCACGATATTTTCCCTAAATTCTTCAACATGGAATCAGAGCTAAGTTGACACATCAAGGATAGGGCAACTCAAGAACACTCATCAAGGAGAAGAATCTACAAGGTTGAAGCATCAAGCCTAGAAGTCTCAATCACTTCAAGGTTAAGAAGGATCTTCAATCCATCATTCATCAAGGAGGTCTACATAGAAAGAAGAAGAGCATTACATAAAGGCACCTAAAAAGAAGAGCAAATTGAAGCAAAACCTACATCATGCTCCAAGTCATCAAGAAAATCTCATCATTAAGCAAGTCCACTTGAAGAAGGCAATGTGAACTACATCGAGATCCTAGGAAGGCAAGTCATCAAGTCTTAAAGGAGGAATCAAATCCATCACATCTCAAAAATATATCAAGTAAGTACATGTACCCTTTCTGAATATACATCAATGTATTTTTGCAAGAAAAGCAATAAATTGGTAGGAACCAATAAATTTCTTGCATGGAAAAAGAGGATTGATCTACTACTCAAGGAGAATGAACTCCTAGAGCATGTCAAAAATAATATCTCTATCCCTACTAAGGAACAAACTCAAGCCTTAGCCAAGTACAATAAAGATGAGACAAGATCTCAAAGGATTATGATAGAATCAATCAAAGACTCTCTCATTCCTTATGTCTCCAATTTTGAGATGTCAAATGAAATTTATGATAATCTAGTAGAGATATTCTTGGTATCTACAACTGGGGAACTAATATCTCTAAGGAATGAATTATACAAGATGAAGATAACAAAGGAAGGAATAGCTCCCTACTTCATGAAAATCTCTGAAATGAGATATCAACTTCAAGAGATTGGGGAAGTCATGTCTGATAGAGAGATGACAAATGTAGTACTCAATGCTCAACTTGAGGATCGGGGAAACTTCACGTCAACCATATATGCCAAGAAGGAAGCAACCACCCTCAGTGAAATGTGGTCTCTATGCGGAACATATGAAACCAGACTTAAGGAAAAGGAATATGTGGGATCAAAGGAGCAAGAATTTTCTACCATGGCCAAGAGAAAGGGTAACTTTGGCAAGTTTGGTCCACGAAGAACAAACAACAAAGACATGTCCAAAATCCAATGTTTTGGATGCCAAGAATATGGACACTATAGAAGGAATTATCCTAAGCTTAAGAAGGACATCAAAAACAAAAGGAAGAGGGAAGAAGCTCACATAACTCAAGAGATGAAAGAATAAGGAAAGAAGCAAAATCCTCTAGATCTCTACTATGAATAGGTCAAACTCTTTACTTCTAGACTTCTCTTAAAGTTTTGAGTAGTATAGGAGCATGTAGGAATAGAATAAAATTGCATGGCTAGAAACATTTTCTAGAATATAGAATCATGTAGTACATAAAGTTCTATATACTCATGAAGATGTAGCATTTATAATATGAAAAAACATGCATGGGTAGAAATATCATATAGAATATAGGAGCATGGTAGAGATAGCTCAATGTATTCATATAGAAGGGGCATACCTAGTATAGGACCTCATCCACGATGAAAGGAAAATTGATCATGATTAAGAATCTTAGAAGAAATCCATCATCAAAAGGAAAAGAAACATTTGCAAGGAAAGGATCTTTAAGATCCTATGATGGAATATTCAAAAGAAGGTTCATAAACCTAAGCAGATGTCTCATTGGGAATCTCATTCATGGGATTCAAGAAAAGGATGATATACATGAAAGCTAAGATGAAGCAAGAAGGGCCACACCATGGACAATCAAATGAAGATGGCAAGCTAAGATGAAGCAAGAAGGCCCACACCAAGGACAATAAAATGAAGCTAGCATGATCAAAGGAGAATCAAGATGAGGTATGTATGCATCAAATTTTAGTCATGTTATCATTTGTATATTATTGAGTCATGGGTTAGTTCTATAGCATGACCAAGCATGAAAGAATCTATTTCACCAAGAACATGCTCAAAGGCATGTACCACAATGCAATGAAGGTCAACAAAAGAATATGCTAACATAAGGAGCATAAGGTTGCTGACTGCAAAGCAAGAAGAAATATTGACAAGTCGAGAAATCAAGCAATGGAGGAATGCTCTCACAAGAAGCATTAGATGGTTGAATTATCCATCTGAGAAGAAGCAAATGAAGAAAGAGATCAAGCATGTGAAGAACACCATGATCGCTGAGAATCACTATTTCTCAGCATTCTTTGAAGATATCTCCCGAAAGAAAGCAGGACAACTCTGATAAAGGAAGAAAGGACCCTTGACATCTATGAAGGCCTTGGAGATATAAAAGGTGCAGATAACTGATTCTACTCTATAAAGATGTCACGATGAAGAAGCCATCCAACAAAAGGAAAAGCAATGTTGAAGAAATATCAGGATGAAGTCGTGATGGGCTACTAGGCCAGAGCATGTAAACAAGCAAGTACAACAAAGCATCCATGAGGAGAGTATTTTGAAGGATGAACAAGAGGACAAAAGAGTAGCCAAGATGAAAAGAAAACATGATTAATGATAAGAAATCCACTTTCCATGAAGGAAGAAATGACATGACAAACCAGGAAGGAAAGTGAATGATGGATTGTGCCCTACCTAGAAGAAGTTCGAACAAAGACTTCATGACATCAAAGAAGGAAAGGAGATCAAGCAGCTGAAGGACCCCAGAAGAAGAAGTTGCTGATGAATGAAAGTGTCCCTAGTTAAGAGGGAGCTCTGACAAGTCCCTAATCAAGAGGGAGTTTTGGATCACCCCTGATTACAAAGGAGTGACAATTGTGTTTTTCCATTTCATGGGTCATGCACTAGATCAGGACTAACAGTCGTAAGTATAGATGAAGGTCATGAATGGAAATGTAGACACAAGATAGACACTACATTCTTGTCTTCACTTGGGAAGAAAGAATGGGAGGATTGGGTTATCATCTGGCATCCGATACTCTTTGAGTATGTGTAGGGCATCGAAGACAAGAGTAGGCAAGAGGACCGATATTCTTTGAGGGCTGGGAACCTAAGATAAGAATAGTCCTATAAGGTCATTCTCGGAGAACACCTGGGTGGGTATGTACCTTGAGAGACAATGATGAAGGTGTCTATAAATAATTGGTATCGCCAGCATTGTAGCTCATGATATCCTGATTATATGGAGTTGTTAGTCAAGGCCTTGCACTATGAAAAAAATGATGGATATGATGCTCTAACAGATGGATTGCAAATCTGGTTTCTCTTATGTGAATTATTCAAGATTGAAAATTTCCAAACACCCTATAATGATTTATGAATACCTCCCTAGTTAAGAGGGAGTGTTGAAGAAAATGTAACTAGGCTAGGTATACATAAATGCAATTTTGATATTTGTATTTATTCAAGAAAATAAATTATTTTGATATTATTTCTTAATGAGTTTCTTTCTTATTGAAAATAGGTCAAACTCATTTTAAAGTGCTTATAGAGAGTCAAAGTCAAATTTTAATTATTATGACACCCTTTGAGGGAATATTACATCATGTATGTCAATGTATAAGGTCATGGGAACACCTCCAAGTCAAGTAAAATCCTCTCCTAGCTTCAACGAAGTCTCCAGGAAGCCAAATAATGATTAAAAGATGAATTATGATGAAACAATCTAGTCGTCTTGAAGGAGGGACATACCTCTATTTATAGAGGCTTTCCACTCCTCTATAAACACACTCAATCATCTCTAAAATTTGCGAAGGAAGTAGCCAAGACAAAGTGAAGGGAAGAAAGTCTAAAAAGGTTTCCAAGGTACAACGAAGACTAGAGGAAGAACAATGAAGGTAAGAAGACAGTTTATAGGGCACCAACAACCACATGTGCAAGGATAAGGGAGGCTCCCTGCGGTCATAAAAAAAACACCTTATCAACACTACCACTTACCTTGCTTGGCCTATAAATATAGGCCTAAAAGGCCTCCCACTCAAGCAAAGGACCAAGGAAGAAAAGTGAAGATAAGAGTGATGTTCTAAGGCCCATTACAGTCACACGTGCGAGAAAAGGAGGCTACCACTGCTATCATAATAACCCTCCCATCACTGTCATAAAAGTTCATTGGTTGGTTAACAGAGTGAAGGGATCATCATAAGGAAAGGCTTCATCAAAGGCATGTCTTCTAGAGCAAGAATACCCAGACTTACCATCAATTGAAAGAAGAATGAAGTGCTGGAAGACAGAGGTCCATGTGTTGGAAGTTATAGTGCAGAAAGAGGAAGGATTTGAATTATGCTTGGAGGATATCCTAGTTAAGGGTCTAGGGTTTGGAAGTTGTTCAAATAAGAAGCTTCAATAAGAGAAAACTTACCAAGGGTTTTCCTCTCAAGAGTGGAGAGGTTTTGTCCCTAGTAGAGAGCCAAATTATGTGATCTTGTTATTTTGTTTTGGTAACAGTTTGATGAAACACACACACTAATAATAAGAAGAAGATAAATTGTCAAAGTGTATCACAAATTGTTATCAAGTAACGAAGAATCACATTACACCATATTTTCCCTAGATTATTCAACACTGGTCACCCGCATTGAAATGGAAAACAATGCATCATGGTAGACTAGGAGATTTTTGGATTTTATGTCATTTCGTCATGAGTGATTGAAAGAACAGTTACATCAATGAAACATGGTGTGACAACAAATGGGATGGAAAAGAGGTGCATGCTAGAAGAATTTCTCATGGTCGAATGAACACATGAAGAACATCGAGCAAGCGAGCGAAGGGGAAACATGCACATGCACCATCAAGCAAATACCAAGACTGCCGAAGACCTCACACACTTTGCCATGCAGAGGTGAAGACATGTTACACCAAGAGCATATCATCACTCAGCAGCTCAAAAACTTGACACAGACACCACATTCAACCAGTACATGTCAACTGTTTCATGTTGAGTTGTTTCATGAGTTGTCTCAACCACATCACTACTATGGGTCATACTTGTTGTAATCAATGTAATGTGAAGTGGAAGTCCAAGAGACCCAACTATGAAATCGAAGAGTCATGTAAATTCAAAAAGTCATAGGAAGTCAAACAGTTATGAGGGAAGTCAAAGAGTCACAAGGGTCAGTTATACCCCCTTGGCTATATATACCCCCTCATTATATGAGTAAAGGAATTTTCACCTTGGCTCCTGCCACATAGCCTTGAGAGTATATAATCTGTTATTTGAGGAGTGAGGAGTGGCTCCAATGTCCCACTACTAGGACAAGTGATGTATGGTGTACATATGTGTCTTGGATCTTTTTCTTAATTCAGAAGGTTGTCTCAGGCCAGCACATTTTTATGCATGTTTTGTATCCGTTTGTAATACTACTCTTTAAACATTTGTAATGAATGTTTTCTTAACCTATACTAAGATAGTTGAACTACTTTGGTCATTTTAGTACTCTTATTGTTGAAGATGTGTTGTATTGTTTATCACTATTGTCCTGTGTGTGTGGACTACTCCACCAGACATTAGACAGACAATCCTTTTGTATCTCTTGGTGTTAATGACCGTCACCCCCTGTGTGGACTATTCCGCTGGATGGTGTACGCATTTTCCCTTGAAATTTGGTTTTCACGACTTCTGCATTTGTTGTGGACTATTCCACTGGATGATGGAAAACCCCTTCTTATTGTTTGCGTGTGTTTCTTCCTAGGTTGGGACTATTCCCTCTCATCTAGAGGCTCACTTTTACCTCCTCCATTTTGACAGTAACAGAAACCAAATATAGAGTTACATTATGCACTCACTAGGTACACTGACCTCGCTTTCTTGAAGTTACAAGCATAACACTCTTGTGTGCTGAACAACAAGAGCTAAGGAGAACCTTTAAGTGAATGGAAATTGGTCCATCGTACCAGATGGGACTCCTACACCAAACAGTGTGAGGTCTAGTTGGGACATCATACCAGGGAGATCCCCTGAATATTGGCGGGTCCAACACTGTCAACATTTCTGGCGCTAGAAGGGGGCAACCAACCCCACACATCTATTATCTTGTCAAGGCAGTAACACTAACTCCCTATTTCCCATGCAAAAATCTGAAGTTGGTTACTCTTCGCCTCCCAGACCTCAACAAGAAATCTCATATCATCACCTTCGCTTAGTTCGTCCCATCACCTATCAGTTTTCCAAAGTTGTTGGATTGATCTTAGGAGTACATAACCTTCCCTCATCGCAGAGGAAACAAAATACTACACCCACAGGAGTGGTAGTCTCGTCTGTTGAAGAAGTAATCCTCACCACTCTTGAAGAGTTGACTGAACCTATTGAAAATGAAGAGGAACGTCCTATTTTATTTCAAGAAGAAGAAGTTAACAACACACTCTTGGGCTCAGGTTTATGTGGAGGTAGCATAGGGGAAGGCAGTGGAGGAGGTGGAGGCGGAGATGAATCAACATATTCGGAGGTTGAATCGTTTGATTTAGAAGAAGAGGAGGAGTACAAAGAAGAAGAAGACATGGTTGATCAAAATTTGGAATGGATGACCCAGGGCTCATTGGCACTCCATAGTTCCTTTCACAAGATGCCAAGGCACATAGAGAAGTTGTTAACAAAATATGACTCTGACAAAGTAGTGAAGGTGGAAGACCATCGAGACACATTCTACCTACATTTGCAGACACTCGAGGTAAGTTATGATGATGCTACATGTAGACTGTTTCCATGTACCTTGGATGGCAGAGAATTTGTATGGTACCACAACCTTCCTGTCAACTCCATTCAGAACTAGGGGATGTTCAAAATAATTTTCCTTAAAAAATTTGCTAATGTCAAAACCCCCGCCATGTTGTTGAAATAGTTTGTTAGTCTTAATATTGAGTCGAAAGAGAAAGTGAAAGACTTCAACCAAAGGTTTAACTGTATCCTAAACAAGTTCACCATATATACTAAACCTCATTACTCCATCACAGTGGACTACTACACATCTACACTACTAACCAACATTACGCAGTTCGTTAAGCGAGCTGCGAAACCAACACTATCCAAAAATTTCTAAGAGGCAATTGATGTGGAGAAAGACCTGTGTGTTAGAAAATTATATATTACAGAGCAATGGAAGACATAAAATATTGCATAAATATAAACACAGAAAACGCATAAAACATGAGAGACACAGATATACGTGGTTCACCCAGTTTGGGCTACATCAACGGAGAAATAGCCAGTCCTTCCTTTTATATTATCCAACAAACTGAAGAGATATAACCTACAACATATCCGCTGTAATTCCCTCTTCGCTCTCAATCTCAGCTCTCTTCCTCACTCAGAATATAGATCTACATAGACACAATACAATTCCCTCATGTATAGCGAGGGGTTTCCTTCTAGGGAAAAAAACCCTAAATTAAACATAACTTCTACCGTCAGATCTCCGCTTAATGAACAACCCAGATTGACTACAAAATTACAACATTTTACAAGGCAATTTTACATCTATTTTTAGCTTTGAGGGCGCTACCCCTGATCCCCTTGCTGGGGGGGGGGGTCCCAAAGGTCACAACCGGCACCCCCCCCCTGCAGCGAATATTTTACGGACTGTAGTCCAATGCGGCGATACCTTTGAATACGAAAGTTAATCAGGTTCCACACCCAACACTGCACATGATTGGAATGATTATGGATGAAGAATTAATGAAGGATTCCAAAGACGTGGGCAGGAAGTCCCAGAATGCTGTGAGTAAGGTGAAGGAAAAAGAAACAAGTGAAATTGAGACCCTTACGCGTCTCCTTAAGTCCTTGACAACTGAAGTAGCAGAACTTAAGCAACGAAAAAATAAGATAGAAGTGTGCAATAGACCTTCCATTTTGGCATGCAGAAAGAGGCGGACATCAAGTAGCAGAAGCAATCACCTAGCTAAATCTCCGTAGAGTTCAAATATTGTGTTCCAAGTGGAAAAAATTGGTAAGGATAACTTCTATGATTTCCACCAAGCACGACACTCAGAGAACACCTGTACAGACTGGAATCGAGTTGTAAACTCCGTGGCTTCAAGAATGAACAATCATCTTAATGATAGTGAGCATGTTTCACCGGAAGATGAAGATGATGAAGAGTGTGCTACATCTAATGAAGCTCCTAGTTTTGGGCATGTGGTCAACATGTATCAGTGTCTAAATACTTCCCAAAAGAAGACAACCAAGGAGAAGTTGGCCCAAAAACAAAGCGGTCAATATAACTTAAGAAGTCAAGGGACTCCTATTATGATTGATGTACCGAAAGAGAAATTCAAGAAAATGTTCAGAAAAGTTGACCCACCATTACCCTCAACACAGAAAACACAAAACAAGTCCAGGAAGACAGCTCCAATGAAAGATATGTCCATGAGTAGCTCACTTCAGAACACTCTATTGGACAACACAAATACAAGTCTTCCCCCGGACAACTTGGTGATCCTTCCCACTTTGGACTACAACATTATCGAAGACATGAAGAAGACCCGTGCGAACATATCTCTTTACGAACCAGCCAAACTCATGGGTCAGAGGGATATTTTGTTTCACGCAATGGGGCAAGCCTCCATAGACATTGCTTCCTCTTCGAGCAAAGGATCAAGTAAGTCTCTCAGATCACTCGCATATGTACTCAATGCACTTCACAGAGAAGAAGAAAACTCGCTCTGCCCACCATTTTTGTTATCTTTCAAAATTTTCAACTTCAATGTCCACAACTGTTTGGTTGACTCTGGCGCATCAGTCAATGTCATGCCACTCTCCATTGATAAAAAGATCAATGTGAAATGGAGAATCACAGCCACAAAGATCATCCAACTTGATCGAACATGTGTACCATCCATTGGTGAACTCCGAGATGTGATCATCCGGTTATCGTCCGATAGACGAGTTCACTAATGCATCAACATTGTGATAGTGGACATACTAGAAGCATATGGCTTACTGCTCAGTAGAGACTGGTCTAGCAAGTTGCAAGGATATTTTGCTACAGACTGGTCACATTTATGGCTTCTATATCAGGGTAGAAGCAACTAGATTCGAGTGTTGTCCGAGAGGTATATGAAGCACAACATTACTCCCTTCGATGCTCATAATGAATCGTTGGCTTTTACACAATTTTTTCTCGGATTTTTTTCTTCTAGAAATGCAGCTGGGGTGTTATCTTGCAGGAGTCGAGACCCACCCCGCCAGATACACAGTTGGGTCTCCTTCCTTACCCAATTGATGAAAATAAAACTTGTACAATACTTTGTAACAGTAGTATAAGTCGTGTAAGCAGTACCAACATGACAAGTGGTCCTTATATAGATGGTTTATAGACCTTGTATTTTTATGGATCAAAGGCACAGGATGACTCTGGAGACGGGTGTGTTTTGATTGACCAAAGGAAAAGAAAGCATTTAGTCTCAAGCCGCTTGGAGTTTGAGTGCACAAACAACACTATTGAATATGAAGCACTCGTCTTGGGTTTGCAAAAATCCCTCAGCCTCAATTGAACTATGCTTAAAGTGGTAGGTGATTCAGAGATTGTGGTATGACAGATATGTAACACTATAAACTATGTCTCACCTCGTCTTAAAGGTTACCAGGAAGAGGTATGGCAGGTTATTTCTAATTTTCAAGATTTTAATATCATATATGTACCAATAATGAGCAATGCAATTGCAGATGCTCTGGCAAATGCAGCTGCTAGGATGACATCACTTAGGAATAGGTTTACTTTTGAGATTTTTTATAAGCCATCTATCCTTGAAAACATAACTAATTTGTGTGTTTTTGATGATGATGAATAGATATTGCACTTTATGGCCAATGTTGACGTTTTCAAAGTCGCAACTATAGATGAATACATGCACGAGCAGTCTTTGCAAGACACACGTGATGACAACAAAGGAAACTCCATCCCCAAGGGTGTGGTGTCCATTGAAAAGCTCTATGACTTGCAGAACCGCTTCAAAGGGCCCAGGAACACACAAATCCACAGTTCCACATTGATGCATGAATAGATCAACTTGGGAATAGAAAAAGATCCGAAGTTTGTAAATCTCCGTACATGTTGCACACTAGAGGAGCGGCAAACCTTTGTCTTCCTGTTTAGAAAATACCGTGATGTATTCATGTGGACATACGATGATTTGAAAACATATGACACACAAATAATCTAGCATGTCACTCCAATAAAAGAAGGGCTCAAGTCGTTTTAGCAGAAACTCAAAAAAGTCCATCCGTCACTTGAACCCCTCATACAAAACGAATTGACTAAGTTGTTAGATGCCAGATCATATACAATGTTCGTCATTCTACGTGGGTTGCAAATTTAGTTCCTGTAAGGAAGAATTACGGGGAGATCCGCCTTTGCATTGATTT
Organism: Pinus tabuliformis; assembly: GCA_031772625.1. NCBI lineage: Eukaryota > Viridiplantae > Streptophyta > Pinopsida > Pinales > Pinaceae > Pinus > Pinus tabuliformis. The sequence continues at coordinate 842,645,081 of CM062815.1, forward strand.
CCAAAATCTTAACAGGAAACAAAGACAACTGCCCTATCCCATCTATGGAACCTATCTTACAGACAATATTTGGAGCTGAAATGTTTTCTCTCCTTGATGGATTTTTGGATATAACCAGGTTTTGGTAGAAGAACCTGACAAACTCAAAACTACTTTTGGTACCAAGTAGGGTATGTTCTCTTACATAAGAATGCCATTTGGGCTTGTGAACACAGTTGCAACCTTTCAGGGCGCTATGGAAATTGCCTCCCGTGGGCTTCTCAGATAAAGAGTGGTGGTCTACCTTGATGACGTGATAGAATTTTCAAGGAAGTGGTCAGACCAACTACGCCATCTCAAGAAAATTTTCGATTAGTGTCGAAAGTATGGGATATCCTTGAATCCCAAGAAGAGCGTATTTGTAGTGTCATAGCGGAACCTCCTTGGGCATATTATCACTAAGAGTGGGATAAAAGTTGATCCATACCAAGTTTGGAATGTCACGAAGATTCCTCAACCAGTAAATAAGCAAGCTATGTAGTCGTCCTTGGGAAAGATAATCTTCCTTCGGAAGTTCATCTAATATTATGTGCAGATTGCCAAACCTATACAAGACATGATCAAGAATGATGCATTCTACAACTAGGGAAAGAAGGAAAAGGATGTGTTTCCCATATCATGTAGGCAGTAGTAGATGCACCTGCACTGTATAGCCCAAATTTAAGAAAATATTTCTTTCTATATACATTCTCTTCTGACAATTTACTTGCTACAGTACTCACACAAAAGGATGAGTTGAACAACACACATCCCATCTCCTTCCTGAGCGCGAGCATGCAGGGACCCAAGCTCAACTATCCTGCTGTAGATAAATAGGCATATGTTGTATACAAGGCTGTGAAACTTTCAAAACCTACTTGCTGAAAAATCACTGCATAGTCTTTGTGCCACACCCAGCTGTCAGAGCGTTGCTTATTCAACAAGAGCTGGGTGAAAGACATGCAAATTGGAGGATATGACTTCAGGAGTATGATATTGATATCAATCTAGTTCACACTGTAAAGGGTCATGGTCTTTGTAGACTTGTAATAGAAGTAGTACACGCCCAAGAGGAAGAAGAAGAGCTCACTAGTTGGGAGAAAGAAATCGAGATGTACAATATTGAGCGAGCACCACCCACTTTGCACGATAGCTCTTGGTACAAAGAAGTGCGCCAATATCTTGAGCACAAAACCATTCCTCTCACTTTTCCATGTGGCAGAAGAGCGCACTTCACCTCAAAGCCTTATCTTACCAATTGGTGCATGAATTGATTTACAGAAAGCACAATAATGGAATTTTTCTCAGGTGCCTCGAGGTGACACAAGATTCAGAGAGAGTACTACATGAAATGCATGACGGACCAGACGGAGGTCACTTCGTAGGTAATACAACTTTGCATAAATTCATGACAGTTGGTTTCTACTGTCCCACATTATTTAAGGATGCACATGCTTAAGCCTGCAAGTGCCCAGTCTGTCAGCGATGTGCCGACAGAACATGAAGGTCAACAACCCCGTTGCATCCTGTTGCAGTAAATTAATGATTCCAACAGTGGGGCTGAGACATCATTGGGGAAATCTTCCTCCATTCATCAAGGCAACACCGCTACATTTTGATTGCTACAAATTACTTCACATGGTGGATAGAAGGAAATCCGCTCAAACAAGTGAATGAATAGGAAGTCATCAGCTTCCTTTAGAAGAACATCATCTTGAGGTTTGAAATTCATTGAAATTGTATGATTTTGCATTGCAATATGGTATTGTGCTTAAGCACTCATCTAACTACTACCCGTAGAGAAATTGCCTTGCTAAATAGAAAAACAAGAATCTTATTCGCATCATCAAAAAGACCATTTACTCTTAGTAGCGAAACTAAATAAATCTCCATACTTCCTTGTATATGGTAAAGAAGCCATCCTGCCACCCAATATCTACTTTCCCGCTCTTCAGTTATTCCAAGAATCCCGAGGCAAGTTGTGTCTATTTACTCAATGTAGGATGGACACATTACACAAGTTACAGGAAGAACAGATGAAAGAAAAAGAAAAATTTACACTCCACCAGAACCGTATGAGGATATGGTTAGATCATAAGTCTAAAGGGAATGCTGGCTTCATCATGGGTGACTTATTATTGAAATTGGATAAACCCCATTAATAAAAAGGAAAACATACAAAGTTCCAGTCTCTGTGGATTGGTCCGTACACGGTTCATGAAAAACATGGCCAACACACGTATCACTTACAATCACTTGACGGGAGGATTGACAAACTTCCTGTCAATGGCTAAGATTTAAAATATTTTCAATGATCTAGGGCCACACCCCACCCATGTACATAGCATGCTTACTATTGCTCTTTTACTTTGTTGTTTTTGTCTTGCTGCTTTACTTTCTTGTTTTTACTTTGTTTTCTTTGGTTTGTTTTTGTTGTCTTGTCATTTTTGTTTTGTAAATAAGTGTTGTCCAATATTTTTATACCTTTTGAATAAGTATGTGGCTTTGTTTAAAGAGTATTGTGATGCAACACTTGGCAATTCATGTGTCTGTCTTCTCTGTGCTTGGTTGTAACTTTTGGTTGATGAAGCCTGCACGAAATATACAAACCGTGTGTAAGGGAATCTATGGTCAAACCATGAAGCTGTGTCGAAAATAGGAAACCCCATGCCTATAGTGAGTCTTCTGCTCTGTGTGCTCAAGCTTAATCCAACTAGTAGAAACGGAGAAGGGGAAAATCTAAACAAGCAAATCTAAATCAGAGGTCTTATATGATTCTTTGAAGGAATAACCTCTTATGCTATCAATAATTCAGGATCCCTCTTTTGCCCCAAAAATAAATAATTGCTTATGCACAATCCTCTTTTCAAAAAATACAAAGGCGAAAGAAGAGAAAGGCTTCCTGTGCGGAGAGGTGAAGCAGGCAACTCCATCGGGGTACTGACCAGTGTCGCTGGAAGTGGAGCAATGCTTGTGTTCCCATGTGACTTTGCCGGGGTACTGTCTAGGCTTGCTAGCAACAGAGCAACACCAAAGATGAAAATTTATACTCTGTGAATCTGAAGCTCGCAAACCAGACTACCCTTCCCGATTTTGAAACATTGTGATCTAGCTAAAAAAATTTCTATGTTTGACTAAGTTGGTACAAGGTGAATCACGTTTGTCCATGTGGTAAGTGGGGAAGCCAAAGTAACCTACACAACTATTCAATACTTACTAAAAGGCAAAGGCCCTGTGTTGCAAATGAACTGAAATAGAGAAGCTGATATTCAACCAGTGTGTCACCAAGTGTTGTAGCAGCTACAACACCCTCCAAAATTTTTTCCTGCATCCAAATTTTAGAGCCTTCCTTGGTTTTTAAATTGATGGTTACAAATTCTCGAGCTCATCCCATGAGCTCTTGTTGAGTTTTCACACCCTCTTCACTTGATCGATCACCAGCCATATTTTGGCATGTTGATTGCTATGTCATTCTTGCGAGTTTTTTCAGGCATTTTGAAGGTCTGTGTTTGTGTGTATGAGTTATTTTTGCTCTATCGACATTGGCCGCACTTAGACACTAAGTTATAAACACTTTCAGACAAGTGTCATCACAGTCATTTGAAGACATATTTCAACTATCACACTTGTCGCTCTCAACCTTCGAGTCAATCTCATTGAGCATATGTTGTCTTGTTGGTTTGAAGTGTCCTTATATCGAGTCGTGCTAAGTGTCTGATCAAATTTTCGTGTCTACATGAGTGCACTTTCTTTCACACTTAGTCAATTTTCTTGAAAATCTGTTGACCCGACAGCCCTCCATGAACCAGACCCAATCTCAGTGACTTTTCACTGTTACCCAGAACTGCACAGAGCCTGAGGCTGTCCTCCAGGAAGCATGCTCTTTGCAATTCTAGAAATGATCTTGCTGACTCACTCCTAGAACTACACAAAAGTTTTCTCAAAATCCGATCCACTTTGTGCTTCCTGCAAGATCTCCCGTCAAGCCTTCTGCTGGTCAACCAAAGAAAAAACTTGAGCTGTGTCCCCGGCTGAGCTCCAGAATTGCATAGAGCTGTCCTATCCTACCCATCCTGCCTACTCTAAAACCAACTCAAAAAATGCATAGAGCTGTCCATCCAACCCTTCTTGCCTACTTTGAAAACAACTAAGGAATTGCAGAGAGCTATACTAACATTCAACCCTTATTTCCCGCTCTGTGAACAACTCAAGAATTACGCAGAGCTGCCTTGTCTATCCCTTCTTCCCTACTATGCAATCAACTCAAAAACTGTGTAGAATTGTTCAAGCTTGGATTGTCTCTCAGGATTGCGCAGTTTTGACCAGTAGCTCCCGCAACTCATCTTTGTGCTCCTTTGGAAAAATGTGTAGATTCTTCTACAGTGCCTCTTGCTTCCTGTACTGTCCTCCCTCACAAAATTGTGTAATCCTAGCTGGGTAACCTGCCCAGTGCTCCCCTGAAAAACTACGTAGATTGGCCCAACAACTCCCCGATACCTCACCTGACCTTCCTCTCAGAAACTGTGCAATTCTGCCTCCCAGCTGGGTTTTTCCCTGCAGCTGTCACTGTTGTCTCAAATTGTGAAAATATGTGTCCCAGTGACATTTGCACATTTTTCCTAACAGTTCTTTGGAGCCCTACATTCTGACCTGTGTTGTGCTCCCATAGTCTTAGTACCTTATCCCTCTCTCGGTCACCTGCACCAAAATGGAAAACAATGCACCATGGTAGAATATGAGATTTTTGGATTTGATGGTGTCTCTTCATGAGTTATTGCAAGAATAGTGCATCAATGAAACATGGTGCGTTTACGAATGGGATGGAAAGGAGGCGCATGCTAGAAGACTTGATCGTGGTGGAACGAACACATGAAGTAGATCGAGCAAGCAAGCGAAGGGGACACATGCACATGCACCATCAAGAAAAGACCAAGACCATCGAAGACCCCACACAATTTTCCATGTAGAGGTGAAGACATGTTACACCGAGAGCATAACATCACTCAGTAGCTCAACAACTCGACATAGGCACCACAACCAGCCAATACATGTCAGAAGTGTCATTTCGAGTTGTGTCATGAGTTGTCATGACCACATCACTACTATGGGCCATACTTGTTGTAATCAATTTATTGTGAAGTGGAAGTGTAGGAGATCCACATATGAAATCAAAGAGTCATGTAAATTCAAAAAGTCATAAACAGTCAAACGGTCAAGAGGGAAGTCGAAGAGTCACAAGGATCAGTTATACCCCCTTGGCTATATATACCCTCTCATTGTATGGGCAAAGCACTTTTCACTTTGGCTCCTCCCACATAGCCTTGAGAGTCTGTAATATGTTCTTTGAGGCGTGAGGAGTGGCTCCAATGTCCCACTACTAGGACTAGTGATGTATGGTGTACATATGTGTCTTGGATCTTTTGCTTAATTCAAAATCCTATCTCAAGCCAGCACACTTTCATGCATGTTTTGTATCTGTTTGTAAGACTACTCTTTAAATGTTTGTAATGCATGTTTTCTTAACTTGTACTAATATACTTGAACTATTTTGGTCATTTTAGTAATCATATTGTTGAAGATGTGTTGTATTGTTTATCACTATTATTTTGTCCGTGTGGACTACTCCACTAGACATTAGATAGACCATCCTTGTGTATTTCTTGGTGTTAACGACCATCACCCCCATGTGGACTATTCCACTGGATGGTGTATGTATTTTCCCTTGAACTTTAGTTTCCACGACTGCCGCATCCATTGTGGACTATTCTATTGGATGCTGAACATAGCCTTCTTGTTGTTTTCATGTGTTTCTTCCTAGGTTGGGACTATTCCTTCTCATCAAGAGGTTCACTTTTACCTCCCCCTTTTCGATAGTAAGAGAACCCAGACACAGAGTTAAATTACGCACTCACCAGGCACAATGACATCGCTTTCTTGAAGTTACAAGCATAACACTCTCATGTGCTGAACAACAAGAGCTAAGGAAAATATTTAAGAGAATGGTAGTCGGGTCATCATACCGAATGGGAATCCTACACCAAACAGTGTGAGGTCTAGTTGGGACTTCATACCGCAGAGATCCCTAGAATGTTGGCAAGTCCAACACCGTCAACATAAGCTTCAATGGTTTACTACCCTGCATATTAAACCTCTACAATATTGTCTCGACATGCTTCCTTTGGTTTAACTAGAGCTTCCTCTTTCCCTGATCTCATTTAATTTCCATGCCCAAAATATAGTTTGTAGCACCAAGATATTTCATTTCAAATTTGGAGGACAATTGGGTCTTCAATTACTGGATACTTTTTTTGTCATTTCCAATCAGCAACATATCATCCACATACAAGGGCAGATAAATAACACGGTCACCAATTAATTTAAAACATACACAGTGATCCACTTTGCTTCTGGTGAAGCGAAGTCCTCGTATATATGTATCAAATTTCTGACATCACATCCTTGGTGATTTTTTTAAACCATCCAAAGAATTTTTTAACCTGCATACTAGTTCTTTCTGTTGGAAATAATACTGAGAGGGGGGGTGAATCAGTATTATCAAATCAATATAGCTTTTTCATTTCCATATAAAGATTCATTTAGTTTATCCTTAATGAGTTATTAACCATATGAACTGTAAAAAGGAACAATAAAATAGAACAAATCACCACACACAAGAATCACACATGAACACCATGATGTAAGGTGGAAACCCAATTTGGGAGAAAACCACCTGCTGCAATATGTCTCTATCTTCTTTTGAATTAAAAACTTCTTTTTACACTGATTTTGTATTGGTGCAGTCTTATACCAGCATGCATGATACTAGCTGCAGAAGGCTACAACCTTCTCTTTTCTTCCAGGGACCACGTTTCATAAACTTTCATACTGGATCCATCAATCAATCAAACATCAAGTAAATTTGCAATCAACCAACTTACTTGTACAAACTGAATCACCCAGTAACTTCTTAGAACACAGTAACCAGAACACAGTACCAGTTACCAAACATCAATTCAGAACCCAGAACACTGTAGTAATAACCAGAAGTAGCTAAACATATTTCAAGAAAAATTCTACAACTTCACCAATAGAAACCTGCGCACCTCTGCGCCTCCGCTATGTCAAGCCTGCGGATCTCCGTGTCTTCGCTCAGGTGCTCTTGCGAGTAACGCACCAGATACTGTGTCAATCCTACGGATCCCCGCGCTTATACCACACCTGCGCCGTGTCTAGCCTGCGAATCTGCGCACCTGCACCGTGTCTAGCCTGTGGACTTGCGAGTATAGATAATTTATCAGACTTCAATTATATCCCAGGCTATCAGGTTTACAGATCTGATCATGCGCCTAAGAGATCTCGATCAATCAATAGATTGACCTTGTAATGCTCAGGTTTCTCCTTGATTCAGGTCCAGCTATTACTCATCAACTGATCACTAATATTTCAGATCTTGCTCTTCTTAAGATATTCAACATGTCTGTCACACAGCCAAATGATCTCCTTTCCTTTTTATAGGCTAGACCTTACTCAAACCATGGATCAAAACCATAGGTTCAAAATTGTTGGACTAGATACCATGAACCAATACTTTAGATGCAAAACCACGGACCAAAACCATAGGTTCAAAATTGTCGGACTAGATACCATGAACCAACCATAAGATTTCCCACGCGCACGTGTTCTTCTCTACATGAAAGTGCGTATACTTTACATCCGCACTTTTTGTTTGGTACACCTGCGAACATGTCCGCAGCTTTTGATCGGCGCTCCTGCGGAACCTGCCGATGTCCGCATCTTCTGAGCGATACACCTGCGAACCCCACATTTTCTTCATTCTTAGGACTTGAACTGAGATCTGCCATTTGAGTGAGTTTCCATCAAGGACAACACTTGTGCCATAGTGCAAAACATGTGTCATAATGCCAACACTTTCTTACCATTCATCACAAATCTTTTAGGTTGCTTCATGTAGATCTCTTCTTCCAGATCCCCATGAAGAAATGATGTCTTCACATCCATCTGTCCTACCTCAAAATAAAAATCAACAATAATAGATAAAAGTAATATAATAGAAGCTACCTTAGAAACAAGAGAAAACATATGATGAAAATCAATTCTCGGCACCTGGGAATAACCTTTTGCTACAAACTGAGCTTTATATTTCTCCACCTTTCCTTGTGCATTCATCTTCTTCTTAAACACCCATTTTCTTCCAATGGGTTTTCTTCCAGCCGAGAACTCCACCAGATCCCAAGCCTTATTTTTGTCCAAAGATGCCATTTCATCAACCATGGCCTCTTTCCAGAGTTTTCCATTCTTTGAATCTACCTTCTCCCTGATAGTTCTGGAATCATCATCAGTAATATATAAAGCATATTTTGATCAAAAGTAGATGTACTATACCTTTCTGGTTTCCTTCTTTCTGGAACTGATCTTCTCACAACTGGAGTTTGTGGTTCTTCATCTTCTGGTTCCTCTTTTGTTGTAGAGTCTAATTCTTCCTCCTTTAGCTCAACCTCTATCTTCTTAGGTTCCTTTGGTACGAATTCATGTTTAATAGAACATTTCACCTCTCTAAACACCACCTCTCCAAATCTTATAACCTTTTAAACCATCCTTATACCCAATAAAGATGCACCTTTCAGATTTACTATCCAACTTGGTTCTTTTCTCCTTTGGAACATGTACATATGCATTAAAGCCAAATACCCTCTGATGTGAAAGAGAGGGTTTCTTACCAGTCTATACCTCTTGTGGAGACTTACCCTCCAACTCTGATGAAGATGATCTATTAACAAGGTAACATGTAGTCTCCAACGCCTCTGCCCAGAATTCCTATCCTAACCTGATACCACTGGGCATGCTTCTTTCCTTTTCCATCAACATCCTGTTCATTCTTTCTACAAATCCCATTTTTCTAAGGTGTGTATGGAGTATTCTTCTACCATTCTATACCATATTTCTTAAATAACTCTTCAAATTCCTTCTTACAGAACTCTCCACCATTATTTGTCCTCAACACCTTTATCTTCTTCTCTGTCTGGTTTTCCACTAGAGCCTTAAATTCTTTAAACCTGTCAAAGACTTTAAATTTATTCCTGAGGAAATACATCCATGTATTCCTCAAGAAATCATCGATAAAGGATACATAGTACACAGACTTACCTAGTTGAGTTGTAATTATTTAGCTCAATTTACTGAGTTAAGTCTATTTAAATTAGTTCCAAAGAGTTTGATGAACTAATTGTGAGTTATCAGTCAGTTGATGCATGCATGCACTCTACAAGTGTACTCCAAATAACTGAAGATTCTCTCATCAGAAACTCATGCATGTCTATTTAGAGAAAGATCCAGTAGAGCTAAATGTCAATGATAGGTTACTATCAGTTGCATGTGTTTTCCTATAAAGGAAACTCATCCAAGCAATCAAGGTAAGGTTCCTTGAGGATTGCACAGTTTTACAGGGTGTGAGATCAGTGTGAGAGATCAGTGTTACACTTGGTAGCAGAAGGATCACCTAGGAGAAACTGCGCAAGAAAATAGGAGATCAGGAGGGTAAAGGAGGTGGTCTTTTATGTATTTTTGAGATATTTCCACCTTGTATGATAATACAGATAGTGGGGTTTTTAGTTGAGGCTTTCCCCTGATTATTTTCTATGTTTCATGTGCATTGATTCTTCTTCTTCTAGTTATATGTGTTCAGCTCTAATTCAGCTTGATCTTTAAGCTTCTGCAAAGCACTTTGATAGTAGAAGTAGATTATAGTATTTTTCTTTGGTATGTTGCATTATCGAGCTAATCTACAGTCAGATTTTCTACATGGTCTTAGTGCGAGATTTGTAGAGAATTTGCAGAAATTCTACATGGTATCAGAGCTTAGTTTATCGGAGCTGTGAACAGTATACTGAGAAGAGAATTAGAGGTTTGAAGTTCAGGGTTGTAAGTGCAAATCAAATTCTTATCATGCTTCAAGGTTGGCCAATGGTGTTCTATGGCTTAAGACTTGAGTATGCCTTGAAAGGTAGCTCAAATTACATAGCATGGAAAGATCGCATGGAGGCTGTATTAGAAGATAACGGCTTGAAGGATTTCATTGGTCAAGAAATCCCAAAGATAGGTTCAACTAATGCACAAGAGTTGGCTAAGTGGAAGAAGTGTGTGGCAAGGGCGAGATGGATCATCCTTGAGGGAGTTCGAGACCATATTATCTCGAGTCTCCATGGGAAGGATACTCCATATTCAATGTGGAAGACATTGAAGGACCTCTACCAGAACAATAGCAACCAGAGGAAATTGGCGCTCAAGGATAAGCTTCGAAGAACCAATATGGAGAATGGCGATACTATTTCTGAACAAGCTCACCACTTGCAGAGATGAGCTTGGAAGTGTGGGAATAACTACTGCAGATGATGATTTGGTGAGCCTCCCTCTCCTTGGCCTTCCAAAGAGTTGGAATAACTACCAGGACTCTATGAATGGAAGGGTGAAACTGCCGGATTGGGAACAACTATGGTCAGATCTCATGCAGGAGGAGATCAGGAGGAGCACTCGAGATGGTTCTTCATCCAAGGATGATGATGAAGAAAATATGACCTTAGCAACTAAGGCAAGGAAAGGGAAGGGGAAGGTGTCCCATTCCGTATCAAATTCTTCTCATGGAAGGAAAAAAGGTGACAAGTCTAAAGTGAGATGCTTTAATTGTCACAAGATGGGTCATTATGCGACTAATTTCCCATCGAAGAAGTCCAAGAAGGGATCCTCGGAAGGATTGGAAGGTGAGGCAATAGCCTCTCAAATTGAAATGGACTATACCCTCATCACATGCATGGTGTCATCAATGATGTGTTGTGTTTGGTATCTTGACATTGGAGCCTCATTCCACATGACCGGAGATAAAAACTTTATTTAGTACCTTGGAGGAGAAAGACCTCAAGATGAGCAAAGAGATGGGTGATGACGAAAGGTTTAGTGTTTTAGGATTGGGCACAGTTGCTTTTTAGAGGGAACATGGAGCTCTTATCACCTTGACAGACGTGAAGTATGTGCCTGGACTGAAGAAGAACTTGGTATCGATCGCGATGTTGGAGGACAAAGGCTATGATGTTGTCTTCAGTAAGGGAAAGGTTTTCCTTAGACACATCACCACAAGACAGGTGAAACAGATCGGTTCACAAGTCAAGAACCTGTATGGTCTTAAGGTTCAAGATGCATGCAAAGCCTTGAGGAGCAAGGCAGATGTTAGAGACTTTGTGGTTGAGAGGGAGATTAAATTACCTCTCAACATGTAGCCCTAGAAGAAGTCTCAGACAATTGTGGAGGAGCCACAATTGGAGAAGTGGGTAGAGTGATTGCATGTAGCCATACCTCTAGGTGTGACGTGGGGCGTTGTGAAGTGATAGTCCCAAGAAGGTTGAAATTGGGCAAGGTCCATTGAGAGGTTTTATCTCATGGATCGTACCTTGCTATGGGAGCCCAACGTACCGAGTAACGCGAGGAATCAGTGGGATTGATGCAATCAGAGATCAAAGTGACAGAGGCTAGAGTAGTGAGATACTAAAGAGTGCAGAGAAGGATTGACAACAGTGTAGAAAGGTTGAGTCAGCAGAAGTGCAGAGTTTTCAGTTGACAGAGGCAATAGCAGTCATAGACTTTGATGATAGAGGCATCATTATGATTCAGGTTGGATGTTTTTTTGTTTCTAGAGTTGCTAGAGCAACAACACTAGAGATAAGGGTTGCATGCATAACATTCCAAAGGTTCACTATCAGGATCAAGTTGAATTCCTTTCTTGTTGAGAGGGAGTGCTGAAAATAGCAACAATAAATGATAAAAATAAAATCCAAAATATTCTAATTTTAATTTGTCCTTGAATTAAAATTGCGAATTAAATTCGAATTTAGTCTCACTAGCTACTTGAAAAATAATTAATTAGTTCATTATGGATTAATTAGTTGGATAAATTCAAGTTAGAATTCTTTCTGAAGTCATGCAACAATTATCCCTTAAATTAAGGAGATTATCCCTTAATTAAGGAGATAAGATTGAATTATATTTTAGTTGTAATTAGTTAGCTCAGTTTACTGAGTTAAGTCCAGTTAAATTAGTTCCAAACAGTTTGAGGAACTAATTATGAGTTATCAGTCAGTTGATCTATGCATGCACTCAACAAGTGTACTCCAAATAACCAAATATTCTCTTATCAGAAACTCATGCATGTCTATTCAAAGAAACACCCAGTTGAGCTAGATGTCAAAGACAGGTTACTATCAGTTGCATGTGTTTTCCTATAAAGGAAACTCATCCATGCAGTCAAGGTAAGGTTCCTTGAGGGTTGCGCAGTTTTACAGGATGTGAGATTATGTGAGAGATTAGTGTTACACTTGGTAACAAGAGGATCACCCGGGAGAAACTGCGTAAGGAAATAGGAGATCGGGAGGGTAGAGGAGAAGGTCTTTTGTGTATTTCTGAGATATTTCCACCTTGTATGATAATACAGATAGTGGGGTTTTTAACTGAGGCTTTCCCCTAAGTATTTTTTGTGTTTCATGTGCATTGATTCCTCTTCTTCTAGTTATATGTGTTCAACTCTGATTCAGCTCGATCTTTAAGCTTTCGCAAAGCACTTTGATAGTAAAAGTAGATTATAATATTTTTCTTTGGTATATTGCATTATCGAGTTAATCAACAATTAGATTTTCTATGTGATTGGAAAAAGGATGGGGAGACAATATAGAGATAATGTCTTAGATATGATTCATTTGTTGTTGGAGATCCTTCAGGTACTTCAACCATCGAATTTGGAAATGTTTCTAGTAAGTATTCATATGGTTTTTAATGTTGTGATTCTTTCACCTCATGGTTATTTTGGGCAAGCAAATGTTTTAGGAATGTGTGATAAGATATCGATGGACAGGTAAATGATTTTTTTATAATTGCAATGTCCATTCCATGATATCCTCTCTTTATTCTTTGGTTGTATTTTGAACGTTTATTTTGATTTTGCTTGTATTTTAACTATGGAATTGAAAGTATTTGGTATTATGTTTGTTTAAACAAAAACCAAAGCTTGAAGATGAAATTAATATTACACGATATTGATTGAAATCCTTTTAACTGTTTTGTATTGAAAGATTTTCATGATTATTAGAAAAGGTTACTTTCATGTTGTTATTTGAGAACATGATGTTTATATGCTTGACCAAGTTCATGCATTAGACAACAAACTGTTGTTGTGAATAAAATGACAAGGATAAAACATCACACCTCAAATTATTTGTTTTAACAAGTTATTTATGCTTGAGATTTTTAGCATGTAACTTAGTTGGGATGATTGTGCCTAAGATTTCCCTGAATGTTGAATACTAAGTTACTAAGGTGTTCTTTTCTATGGTGACTTTGATTTATTTATACAGGTCATCTGACCACATAATGGCCACTATCACTCAACTAAAAAAAAACTTGTGCGAGTTTCTTGCTTTTATGGGGAAGAATGGCCTTAAAATTGTTGATGTTGAGGTATATATAATATAAATCCTTTACAGTCTACTTTCATTTATATTCTAGTGTTCATCGTCTTTCATGTCTTACATTCTGCATTCTAGGTTGTTTTGTTTTCAGAAAAGGAACTCAGTATTGATGGTAAGCAGCAGGATTTGAAAAAAGAGGAGAACACTAAAACTGGAGCTACAAATGCAAAAAGAGAGAGAAGAGAACCAGTCTAGTGGTACCCTTAAAGCCAATATCCTACATAAGACACACACAGAGAGACTAGTGTTCAAGTCTTCATAGTTGGTGAATCCACCTGCAATGACTTGACAACAAATTGATAATGTTTTATAGTGATGAAACAACATCTTATGTGTAAATTGTAGCCCAACAAATGTTAAATTGGAAACCCATATTGTAATACTCGACATTTCATATAATATAATTTATGTGGTTGAAATTATTTATAGTTACACTTGATATTGTTTAGTATTTTAACTAACATATGTAATTTTGAATTTTCATATTAGATGAACCAATTCACATTGTATGATGCTTTTTTTTAATTTAGTTGCAAAATCATCCTAATTAATCTATGTTGATTAATAATAAACAAATAGAATCAATCTAAAACTACTAAATTAGTAGTTTATATTGATTAATGATGAACACAAATAAAATGAATATACGACTAAATTAGTTGTTTATAATGATTATTAATGAAAATAAACGAAATGAATATAAACTACTAAATTAGTTGTTTATATAATGAATATGAAACTACCAAAAAAATATAAATGACAATTGCAAATGGTTAATTTTTCATTACAAATGACAACTAAATTTTGCATATATGCAACTATTAGTAGCTAATCTATAGTATCTTATAGCACGACAAAAAATTAGTCATATTTCTTTGGTCATTAATTAGTTTCAAACGATAACTAAAATTTGCATATATATGACTATTAGTAGCTAATTTACAGTATCTTATAACACGACCAACATTTTGGTCATATTTCTTTAGCCGTTAATTGGTTTTCTCAGATGATCATATAGTAATATATTTTGTTGTATATTTGGTCATTAATTGTGACAATTAATGACTAAATCAATAACTAAATTTATGACCAAATTTATGACTAAATATACTACTAGATGATAAAATTGATACAATCAATTAATAGCTAAGCTAAAAATGACTAAAAGTTGGTCCTGTTATAAGATACTGTAAATTAGCTACTACTGGTCACTGACTGGAAAATAGTCGTTTATATGCAAATTTTAGTCGTTGTTTTAGTAACTAATTAGCCATTTTGTACTAGTGACCTTTGCATTGACTGGAAACAACTAATATACGAGTAAATAGTGGGTGGACCACCATCATCTCTAAGACCGCCAGTTCTCGAAAGATACTTTGGGGGGTAAACTAGAATAACGGATAAGCCAATGCTAGCCCCGATAAAGTCAAAGTCAGAAAGTAGAAATAATCGATCAACAACCAAGATTGATTATGTGAGGGTCAAGCCTTGCTCCCAACATTGTCCATTCACCCCATTGGAGCAGGGGACCACAGCTCCTACCAATGTGTCAACACAACAACATTGTGAGCAGGCAATCATGATTTTTTCAGGGTCGAGGGCCTCCCCCCACCAATTCTCCTCCAACCTCATGGCTCCATGTGTCCTTTCAAAACTTCTACACAATGTCTCCCATCCACACATCATGCTACCATACTTCTTAACATTTTTCTTAAGCATCACCTTATCATGCTGAGATGGTACACTTACTAATGAATTTCACTCAAGACAAGGCAATATCAATCTTAAATTCATCTATTCTACCCCTACCTTTCTCATGAAAAAATTCGCTTATGATGGGCCTATGAAAGGACTGAAAGAAGAAGGCTTGTTGAGGATGGCATAGTTAAGGTCAGCAGTGGTTGATTGAAGGAGGGGATATTTAGGGTCCATCACGCTTGGCAAGTGCAAGAGACAATTTGATAAGCTTGTTGACTAAAATTGTGCCATGCACTAGTCTCAAAGAAGTAGGAGACAATGATAGCACAGTTGAGCTTCATGGTGACTAAGGGAGGCTATGACTATGTACTATAACTCCAACATGTGCTCAGGAGGCAGGGCAAGACTTAGTCTTGGCATAGTGAGAGAGTCTAATGGACAAGGGTTGATGTCTTGCTGATTAAAACTGCAACATGCGTTATGAATAAGAGGAGGACTCTAGGAAGAGTGAATTTTTATTCAGAACTGGCTAATTGTCCACTAGAAATACAACTTACACCAAGGAAGGCAAGAAAAGAAAGTATTGGGTACAGTGAGGGTTTGCAATTAGCAGTGGGAGTATGACTGAGTACTTCAACTGTGCCATGCGCTATACTTAAGAGGGAGGATTCCAGGCTAGCACAACTTGCTTCTGTAGTGCCTAACTATCCACTAGAAATCTACCTTCCACCCTATGCTAACATAAAGTTTATTTATCTAGTGGTTGAATTTCCACTAGAAATGTGCCATGCACCGAGGATGGCTAAGGTAAGAAGGAGAAGGATAGGTCTCTTTGCATTAAAGGTATTCACTACATTGTAAGGGGGAGAAGGCCTTATGACATAGTTTCCATTTGTAGAGGATCACTAGAAATGCTCCATTTTCTATACAAGGTAGAATTTCTCAGATCTCAATGTATTGAGTTAGTGCATGCAAAAAGGGTTAGGTGACTCTCCTTTGAAGGTCCTCAACTTGAAATTAAAGAAGTTGACATCAGGAGAGCCTTAGTGTACAAGAATGAGAAGGTGAGATTTCATTAATGAGGTTCATAGATGGGTTATTTTCATTACCTCACGAAGGATTGATTCTTTCATAATTTGCACTGTGCAAGAGCACCAAGAAGAGCTCCAAAATGGCTATGTGTGGGACCAATAGAGTAAGAGAGGGAAGAGCATCCGAACGAGACTCAAACATGGATCACACACAAAAATTCTATATATATGAGCTAGGGAAATGCATCAGACTCATGAACAATAATCACACCATGAAACAAAAACAAAGAGACACATATTTCTAAGTGCAATAGTTGAAACGCCACATTGCGACACTTAGAACACACATTGTGATACAAGGGTCGATTGTGACCAAAAAGTGCATTAAGTTATAGGAATGTGTCTAGCACATATTCTTATGATATATAGGACCATCTATTGTAGAAGAGAATGTTAGAGATGGCTATAATGATGTTCAAAGGTGTGACACATACAGGAGTGAACATTTCTAGAAGCGACACTTGCGATAGTAAGAAAATGTGAAAATGACACTTGCAAAAGCTAAATAAAGTGAAATAAAAACATGCCAAAATGAATTTAACATGAAAAAACCACTTTTTAAAGTAAAATCAAGAAAAAAACAATAGTCACGAAAGAGAAAGTGACACTTAAGAAAACAAAGGTGTGCCAAAGCGATAGTTGAGAAAAATCGCTAGAATGATGAGACAATTGTAACCCAATGTGAGAGGGAGACTATCAATGGAGAGTACGTACTAATTGTCAACATAGTTTTCACAATGTATTGTCCTTATGGACTGTGTAGTGCCTATGTACGCTTTCATAGAAAAAGTGCACGTAAGGGTTCAACGAGAACTGAACATGTGTAAGCAAGTGGCTTTAACACTTCGGACCTAAGAAGAATACTTGAATGCTTAGCAAGTCATTAATCTACCATGAAGTGACCATAAAACAATAGATAATAAGATCCTCATTAGGCTCCAAAATTCAAGGGAAGGAAAATTTTGGAGGGTATTGATCGCAACGACAATAGATTCCAAAGCCATAAAAAATTAACAATCAAGTGTAGATTTCTATTTCCATACACTAATGACCTAATTGACTTTTTAAGTGGTGCAAACTTTTTTTGTAAGATTGACCTAAAGAGAAGATACCATCAAATTAGGATTAGAGAAGGGGATGAGTGGAAAACGACTTTCAAAAAAAATCATGGGTTATATGAGTGGTTAGTTATGCCTTTGGGTATTAGTAATGCCCCTAGTATTTTTATGAGTCTAATGAATGGGATTTTGAAGGACTTCACTGGTAGACTTGTCATTGTTTATTTAGATGATATCTTGATATGCAATCAAACAAAGGAGAAGCATTAGAGACATCTTAAATTAGTATTGAATATCCTGTAGAGAGAGAAATTATTAATTAAGTTAAAGTAATGTAGATTTATGAAATAAAATTGGTATATTTTAGAATTTGTAATTTCTAAAGAGGGTTTAAAGATGGAACAGGAAAAATTTAAAGCCATTATTAATTGGCTTATTCTAAGGAGTTTCCTTGAAGTGATAAGATTTCATGGTCTAACCTGGTTTTATAAAAAAAAATTGTTGAAAATAGCAACAAGAAATGATAAAAATAGAATCCAAAATATTCCAATTTTAATTTGTCCTTGAATTAAGTTGTGAATTAAATTCGAATTTAGTCTCACTAGCTGCTTGAAAAATAATTAATTAATTCATTATGGATTAATTAATTGGAGAAATTCAAGTTAGAAGTATTTTTGAAGTCATGCAACAGTTAGCCCTTAAATTAAGGAGATTATCCCTTTATTAAGGAGATAAGATTGAGTTATAGTTGAGTTGTAATTATTTAGCTCAGTCTACTGAGTTAAGTCTAGTTAAATTAGTTCCAAAGAGTTTGATGAACTAATTGTGAGTTATCAGTCAGTTGATGCATGCATGCACTCAACAAGTGTACTCCAAATAACTGAAGATTCTCTCATCAGAAACTCATGCATGTCTATTTAGAGAAAGATCCAGTAGAGCTAAATGTCAATGATAGGTTACTATCAGTTGCATGTGTTTTCCTATAAAGGAAACTCATCCAAGCAATCAAGGTAAGGTTCCTTGAGGATTGCACAGTTTTACAAGGTGTTAGATCAGTGTTACACTTGGTAGCAGAAGGATCACTCGGGAGAAAATGCGCAAGAAAATAGGAGATCAAGAGGGCAAAGGAGGTGGTCTTTTATGTATTTTTGAGATATTTCTACCTTGTATGATAATACAGATAGTGGGGTTTTTAGTTGAGGCTTTCCCCTGATTATTTTCTATGTTTCATGTGCATTGATTCTTCTTCTTTTGGTTATATATGTTCAGCTCTAATTCAGCTTGATCTTTAAGCTTCCGCAAAGCACTTTGATAGTAGAAGTAGATTATAGTATTTTGCTTTGGTATATTGCATTATCGAGTTAATCTACAGTCAGATTTTCTACATGGTCTTAGTGCGAGATTTGTAGAGAATTTGCAGAAATTATACATGGTATCAGAGCTTAGTTTATCGGAGCTATGAATAGTATACTGAGAAGAGAATTAGAGGTTTGAAGTTCAGGGTTGTAAGTGAAAATCAAATTCTTATCATACTTCAAGGTTGGCCAACAGTGTTCTATGGCTTGAGACTTGAGTATGCCTTGAAAGGTAGCTCGAATTGCATAGCATGGAAAGATCGCATGGAGGTTGTATTAGAAGATAACGGCTTGAAGGATTTCATTGGTCAAGAAATCCCAAAGACAGGTTCAACTAATGCACAAGAGTTGGATAAGTGGAAGAAGTGTGTGGCAAGGGCGAGATGGATCATCCTTGAGGGAGTTCGAGACCATATTATCTCGAGTCTCCATGGAAGGATACTCCATATTCAATGTGGAAGACATTGAAGGACCTCTACCAGAACAATAGCAACCAGAGGAAATTGGTGCTCAAGGATAAGCTTCGAAGAACCAATATGGAGAATGGCAATACTATTTCTGAACAAGCTCACCACTTGCAGAGATGAGCTTGGAAGTGTGGGAATAACTACTGCGGATGATGATATGGTGAGCCTCCCTCTCCTTGGCCTTCCAAAGAGTTGGAATAACTACCAGGACTCTATGAATGGAAGGGTGAAACTGCCGGATTGGGAACAACTATGGTTAGATCTCATGCAGGAGGAGATCAAGAGGAGCACTCGAGATGGTTCTTCATCCAAGGATGATGATGAAGAAAATCTGACCTTAGCAACTAAGGCAAGGAAAGGGAAGGGGAAGGTGTCCCATTCCGTATCAAATTCTTCTCATGGAGGGAAAGAAGGTGACAAGTCTAAAGTGAGATGCTTTAATTGTCACGAGATGGGTCATTATGCGACTAATTTCCCATCGAAAAAGTCCAAGAAGGGATCCTCGGAAGGATTGGAAGGTGAGGCAATAGCCTCTCAGATTGAAATGGACTGTACCCTCATCGCATGCATGGTGTCATCAATGATGTGTTGTGTTTGGTATCTTGACATTGGAGCCTCATTCCACATGACCGAAGATAAAACTTTATTTAGTACCTTGGAGGAGAAAGACCTCAAGATGAGCAAAGAGATGGGTGATGACGAAAGGTTTATTGTTTTAGGATTGGGCACAGTTGCTTTTTAGAGGGAACATGGAGCTCCTATCACCTTGACAGATGTGAAGTATGTGCCTGGACTAAAGAAGAACTTGGTATCGGTCGCGATGTTGGAGGACAAAGGCTACGATGTTGTCTTCAGTAAGGGAAAGGTTTTCCTTAGACACATCACCACAAGACAGGTGAAAAAGATCAGTTCACGAGTCAAGAACCTGTATGGTCTTAAGGTTCAAGATGCATGCAAAGCCTTGAGGAGCAAGGCAGATGTTAGAGACTTTGTGGTTGAGAGGGAGAGTAAATTACCTCTCAACATGCAGCCCCAGAAGAAGTCTCAGACAATTGTGGAGGAGCCACAATTGGAGAAGTGGGTAGAGTGATCGCATGTAGCCATACCTCTAGGTGTGACGTGGGGCGTTGTGAAGTGATAGTCCCAAGAAGGCTGAAATTGGGCAAGGTCCATTGAGAGGTTTTATCTCATGGATCATACCTTGCTATGGGAGCCCAAAGTACAGAGTAACGGGAGGAATCAGTGGGATTGATGCAATCAGAGATCAAAGTGATAGAGGCTAGAGTAGTCAGATACTAAAGAGCGCAAAGAAGGATTGACAATAGTGCAGAAAGGTTGAGTCAGCAGAAGTGCAGAGTTTTCAGTTGACAGAGGCAATAGCAGTCATAGACTTTGATGACAGAGGCATCATTCTGATTCAGGTTGGATGTCTTTTTGTTTCTAGAGTTGCTAGAGCAACAACACTAGAGAGAAGGGTTGCATGCATAACATTCCAAAGGTTCACTATCAGGATCGAGTTGAATTCCTTTCTTGTTGAGAGGGAGTGCTGAAAATAGCAACAAGAAATGATAAAAATAGAATCCAAAATATTCTAATTTTAATTTGTCCTTGAATTAAAATTGCGAATTAAATTCGAATTTAGTCTCACTAGCTACTTGAAAAATAATTAATTAGTTCATTATGGATTAATTAGTTGGATAAATTCAAGTTAGAAGTCTTTCTAAAGTCATGCAACAGTTATCCCTTAAATTAAGGAGATTATCCCTTAATTAAGGAGATAAGATTGAATTATATTTGATTTGTAATTAGTTAGCTCAGTTTACTGAGTTAAGTCCAGTTAAATTAGTTCCAAACAGTTTGAGGAACTAATTGTGAGTTATCAGTCAGTTGATCCATGCATGCACTCAACAAGTGTACTCCAAATAACTAAAGATTCTCTGATCAGAAACTCATGCATGTCTATTCAAAGAAAGACCTAGTTGAGCTAGATGTCAAAGACAGGTTACTATCAGTTGCATGTGTTTTCCTATAAAGGAAACTCATCCATGCAGTCAAGGTAAGGTTCCTTGAGGGTTGCGCAGTTTTACAGGGTGTGAGATTATGTGAGAGATTAGTGTTACACTTGGTAACAAGAGGATCACCTGGGAGAAACTGCGCAAGGAAATAGGAGATCGGGAGGGCAGAGGAGAAGGTATTTTGTGTATTTCTGAGATATTTCCACATTGTATGATAATACAGATAGTGGGGTTTTTAACAGAGGCTTTCCCCTAAGTATTTTCTGTGTTTCATGTGCATTGATTCTTCTTCTTCTAGTTATATGTGTTCAACTCTGATTCAGCTCGATCTTTAAGCTTCCACAAAGCACTTTGATACTAGAAGTAGATTATAATATTTTTCTTTGGTATATTGCATTATCGAGTTAATCTACAATCAGATTTTCTACATGGTCTTAGTGCGATATTTGTTGAGAATTTGCAGAAATTCTACAAAATTATCAAGAAGCTTCGTAGCATTTGTGCTCCTATCATAGAGTATCAAGGAAAAAATCAACCGTTTAAATTGAATGTAGTATCTAGTAGGAATTTAAATTGCTGAAATAAAATATCATAGAAGAGCTTGTTTTAGCCTTACCAAACTTCAATAAACATTTTCAAGTTGAGAAAGATGCAAGTGGGACTATTGTTCAAGCATTATCGAATCTATTTTGAGTCAAGAGGGAAAACCAATTACTTATTTTAGTAAAAAATTTAGTGAAGAAAAACATAAATATTCCTCTTATGTTAAGGAATTTTATGTTATAATTCAAGATTTGAATAAATGGAGACATTATCTTATGCCCAAAATATTTGCTTTATACACTGACAACCATGTTCTATACTGGATCAAAAGCTATCGAAAATTGAATCGAAGACATGCTAAATGGGTAGAATTTCTGCAGAATTTACTTTTGTTATTAAACACACAAGTGGTTCATCAAATCAAGTCGGTAGTACATTGAGTAGAATTAATTTAAATATAAAATAATTTTAAATTAATGTTTTGGGTTTTTATGAGCTAAAATAAATGTACAAATATTATATAGATTTCAAGGAAGCATATGCAGCATGTGAAAATCCAATTAGCATGAAAGAAACTGAGTAGTTAATTTATATGGTTTGGGAAGGGTTGTTGTTTAAGGATGATAAGCTTTGCATAACAAAAATATCAATCAGGGGAAATTTGATAAAGGAGAAACACAGTGGATTACTTTCAAGACATTTTGGTTAGGAAAATACATTTTCTTTATTAAATGATTTTATTTTTGACTAGTTATGTAAGGTGGTGTAAAGAGATTTGTTGAGAGATGTAAAGTATGTCAATAGGCTAAAGGAAGAAGTCACAACACATGGTTATATTAACCATTTCTAATTCCAAGAAGGCCTCAGGACTTCATGAGTGGATTTTATTTTGTGATTGCTTCAAACCCAAAGGGGAAATGAATCTATTTATGTCATTATGGACAACTTTTCAAAGTTGGAATACTTCATAGCTTGTACAAAAATTATTGATGCAACAAGTGTTGCAAAATTATTCTTTAAATAAATTGTGGCATTGCATGGCTTACCTAGGAGCATGTGTGTCAAATAAAGATATAAGATTTGTAGACCATTTTTAGAGAACCTTGTGGAAGAAACTAGGAATTAACTTGAATTTTAAATCATCTTACAACCCATAGACAAATGGGAAGTCTTAATTGGTAAATAGGAGTTCCGGAAATATTTTGAGGAGTTTGTTAAGTGAGCACCGAAAGCAGTGGGATCAAGTACTTTCTCAAGCTAAGCTTGCTTACAATGATTCACCCACTAGAAGAACAAGAATGAGTACATTTCAGATAATAGATGGAATGCATCTGAGAGCAATTTATGAGTTGAGGAAATTTAGAAAGCGTGAGTTAAGAAGTGATGATGGTGAAGACTTTGTGGCAAGCATGCAAGGGTTGCAGTAAAGGGACACGCATCAGGTATAAAAAAAGAGTAGGCATAAAAAGAAGACAGTTGAACTTTGAATTATGTGACTTAGTGATGGTGTGTCTCAAGAAGGAAAAATTTCCTATAGGGACCTACAATAAATTAAAACTTAATAAATCTGGTACATGTATGATTTTAAGAAAATTTTCTTCTAATGCTTATGAATTAAAACTCCCAAGTGATATTGGGATTTCTCTAATTTTCAATGTTCTAGATGTATATTCATTCAACGAGACCTACAATATTACAATATATGCTCCTATATGTGATGAATATCATACCAAAAAATGTAAGAAACAATTTCCAAGTGCATTTCAAAAAGAGATTGAAGGAATGTTGGAGAAAAGAGTAACCAAGAGAATGAGAGTAAAGAATATTTTAGTATTTGGCTAAATGGAAGAATCAACTAGTAGAAGATGCCAATTGGATGACAACATCAGAGATTTCCAAGTTTGGCATAAGTGTTGAGTATTGCATGAGAAATTATTTTCTTCCTTGTGATTATAATGCGGGAGCATCTCCTAGTTAAATCATTTTGACCTTCTTAGGTCAACCCCATTTACTAAAGGAAGTTGGTTTTCTTAAATTTTATTTTTTCATAATATTTTCCTATAATATATCTATAAGAAAATTTATTGTTAAGAATTTAGGATGTCATTTAGTTGATGTGTAAAAGGATAGATGTGGCTAATTAGGAATTTGTTAAATATTTTAGTAAAATGGGTTGAGTTGGTTGAGATTGAATATGAGAGCTTTATGTAATATTAATTAATATAATTGTGTATGAGATTATATGAGGATGTGTGTGGTGGAGATAAATTAGAAAAGAGATTGAAGAAGTTGACTCTTACCAGAGGGAGACTACGCACAAATGCTAATTTATAATATCCCTTTTTTCAAATAAAATGTTGTCTATATATTTCTTTGTGTTGTGTGTTTAATATCTATGTATGTGATATAGAAATAGAGTTGGATTAAATTCTCAAATTGTTCAATCACGGGCAATCAATTTTGTATGATTAGTTCAGAGTTGTAATTTCATCTCAGTACAATTCAGCATCTCAAGGTTGATCATTTAACTTCAAGAGACCCATAAATTAACGAGGATGTAACCAAAATCGGTCACAAGTTTATATTACTGGATTTATCTAGGTTGAGGAGTATCCAAGTTTTACAAGAGTTGTAAGCTTAAATTTTACTAGAATCTCAATTGAACCACAAACAAACTTTAAATCATCTAGAGTTGGCCCATAGAAAGGTATAACCAGACCTCGAGATTAGTGCACAAAGGATATCTGGGTGGAAACATATCTTGGCCTCAACAAGGGTACTCATTGTGATTGAGGTGGATACCTAGATAAAAGAAAATGAGATGGGTAGGAGGTTATCCAAGGTGGATCGCACTAGAGTTCGCAAAAGAAATAAATTTCGAAATTTGTGGCGAGAAGGTATCTGGGCATCACTAGAAGTTTGTACATTGTGATGATTTAAATTTCCAAATTATCCCAATCAAGAAGTTAAATCCGAAACAAAAAGTTTCATGCTTGAAAGGTATCTAGGTGTAGAGATATATAGGCCTAAAAAGGGGAAAAGTATTTGGATTTGAATGTGTCCAGATTAAATACATTCGGGCCTAAACATATCCTAGAGTTAACAAGTGTAGACCATCGGATTGTTTGGATCCCATATATAGTGGAATTTAGACTCACAATATGGGGATTTTTATGGAGTTTTAGGTTTCCAATAGAGCTAGAATGAGTTCTAAACTTTAGTTGCATATTTCTACCACTTTCAAACAAGTGAAAATAATAAAAATGAGATATTGAAATCTTGCAAAAGGACATCAAAAGAGTACCAATCAACCATTCAAAGGGAGGAATTTAAATCTAATACTGAAGGCTTTAGTTGTGCTTGAGTAATTGGTAATAAAACTATGTTATTATTATATATGTGCAATGTGTTATTATTTTATTCAATGTGATGGACCATGTGTAGTAATGGTGGTAATTGACAATGGATAATTCTATTTATGTTAGTTTGGTTTACAAAACCATTTCTCCATTATTAATTAGTGAATTCCAATAGCTCTCAAGTCCTTAGCATCAATTATATGTTGAGATTTAATATCTACAATCACCATTAATTACTTACTGTAAACTTTTAGCTAGTTTCCACTCTTATATTTCTCTCTTTGCTCAATATGTTTGCTACCTCCCTAAATTTTCTGTTTCCTTAAAGCCATATGTTCTCTCTTTGAGTTGCTTCTACATTTTATTGGGCCGAAAACTCATTCCTTGGATGAACTAGAAATTGAAGGAATTGATCCCACTAGGGGAGAGAAAAAATTATGTTGAGAAATCAACTAGAAATTGGTCCCACCAAGGGAGAATTTTATTTACCTTGAGAAATCAATTGGTAAGGTGGATCTAATCAAGATTTAATTTAAGAGAGACAAGAGGGTTCACAAAGTTCATTTATTGGTACATAAGCACTTCAAAGGAATTTACTTTTATGGTTTCCTCCTAATGACCTAAATTTTTATGTAATACATGAGTTTCATTATGAGGGGAAAGTCATAAGTGAATGAGAAAGCTCATATATATATATATATATATAACATTTGAGAAGGAAAAGTTGAAACTTCAAATATTAATGTTCCAAGCATTGTGTATATAAAGAATTGCTTAAATTTCAAGGTGTATTCTATCAATTCCTTTGAATGAGAATTCTATATGAAGAAAAAATAAAAATAAAAGTGTAATTGGTGTAAGGGGAAGAGATTTTTAAGAGTAAAGTTCAAAAAAAGAAAAAGAAAAAACTATTTTTTTTAATGAAATTTTTATTTTATAAATGCTTAATCAGTTTGAAAAATCAGATTTTTTTTTAAATACTAAATATAAAGTTAATCTTTAAATAATATGGAAATTCAATTTATTATTGGAAAACTAATTTTATTAATCAAACTAGTATTAAATATTTGTTGTGTTTAAATTATGTAAAGTGAATTTAATTTCGGAAAATAATGGTTGATCAAAATATTAAATCTTATATTGTTTATTATTAAGTTAAACATTAGTTAGTCTAACAATTGTCCATAATTCCATTTAAACTTGTGTAAATTAATATCTTTCTATATGAGTGGTCTTTAAGTATGATTTTTTGGAAAGTTTTTTAGTCTATTCTTTGATCAATTTGTTTAGAATCCTACATGGATTCATTGAAATCACAAGTTTGACAGGTGAACTCTTCACAATTGGAGTGCCACATGAGTTTGTGTGGGTGCTAAATCCATATATGCAGTAAAAAAACAATTTAAACAACACAAATCAACATTTGACAACAACTTCTTCCGCTATATTTGGGTTAGAAATATGCAATCGCACTTAAAACCACTCCATTTGTGTCTTGGTTTTTAACTTATTTTTTTATAAAATACACTAAATTTATTGTTTTTCCTAATTTAATTCAAATAAATTTAATAATATAAATATAAAACATTGAATTTGAATTCTATTTTTATCGCAATATACTATTATATTCAAAATAATAAAAATATAATATTTCATTAAAATTAAGTTTTGTTGAGTTTAATTATTTTTCTATCAAAATCAATTTTAAAAACTCCAAAAGATTTTAGATAAAATGCCCTCTTAAGGCACTCTTTAATGTGAAGTTTCTTACCAAAGATTGGCCATAATGATAATGTAATCCCACTTAAACTTAAAAAAATAATCAATTAAAAAAATAAAATAATTTTAATAATAATTAATTTAATATTAAATAAAAATAAAAATAAAAATTTAATTTTCTTATTTTTCATTATTCATATAGTAATTATAACCTTCCTATCAATCAATAGAATCATACAAAATAATATATAAACCTACATACCCAGCAATAAAATCATGCGTATTAAAGTAATATAAACCATATATTATATTAACCAAAAATTTTGTCATCTGCGAATTTCCGGAGAAAATCTAAATTAATTATATAGAATAAAATCTCCGTACGAAATACATGACTTTTATCTTTATTCTTTGTTGGCACGTGTTCACGTGACGGTAAAAAAGTTAAATAAGAATTACAAAATTACATTATGCTTTTTATTTATTTATATTTACACAGGTAAAGCCATTAATAACCATCACAGAATAACACCACAAATACCATATATATATGAACAATGGACGCTGCCACATATTCCAGTTTCATTCTTCTTAAATTTCCATTAATTTATTTGCAAGTGATGAACGCTCCCATTTGGCTGCGCCATCCCCCACGCAATGTCGTCAATTCCTCACAATCCCAAACGATCACATAATATAACTACATTATGCATTAATACACACATAAAGCAACACGTAAAAATCAGCGACTGACACGACTCACATTACATTTCATATAATAATTACTCCAATTAAAATCAGTGAGTAACACGACTCACACTACATTTCATATGATAATTACCCTAATTACATCCACGCTAACGCACCCCACTTCAATCTCACCAGATTACAAATCTATTGTCATTTCATATGATAATTACTCTAATTACATCCACGCTAACACACTCCACTTCAACCTGTCCAGATTACAAATTTATTGTCATGTAATGTTTTCATGTTGGGATCCTCCCATTCGAGGATTTCATCCCACCATTCTTCCTCACCTCTTATTTTTTTTAGATGATTTAACTTATCCCATCCCCCACGCAATGTCTTCAATTTCGGACATCCCTCGACTGAGAGCATCTCGAGCATGGGGGGTAACGGTGACGCCCCCTCTCCCAACTCTCCACTTGCTGCTCCCACTGCCCCCACACACTTCAACGACTTTAAGGACAAGAGAAACAAATTTTTCAGCTTTGGAAAACCCTTCCCCAATTCCAACTCCTCCAACTTATCGCATTCTGAAATATCCAGCCGCCACAAAAATGGCAACTTAGTGGGGAGTTCTTTCAACTGCTTACATGCATGTACACAAAGGTCTTCGAGCTTTGGGAAGTGAGGCACTCGCTCCACATCGCAATTCTCGAGAGTGAAGCTTTCCATATCTTGCATCACCTGCATGTCTTGCGGAAGGTAATTATGACCATCTCCACCCACAAATTCCAAATCCAGCTCTCTCATGTTTGGCCAATTTGCCATAACCCCCTCCTTAACGGGAGATTTTATACTTGCACTGAATTCCCTGAGACGCATGAGAGTTTGCAGATCCTTTAAGCAGGCAGACGCTCCTTCCGCATTTGCGTCCTCCTCGAAATCCAGTTCAATGCTACTGCCTCGCATCGTCAATATTTCCAGTGAAATCAATTCCTTGATCCCACGCGGAAGATGCCTCACCTCGTCGCAATTGTCTATTCCGAGGAACCTTAGAAGTTTGAGTTTAGTTATGCTCTCAGGAAGGCACCGTAATTTAGCACAACTCCTAAGATTCAAGAATTGTAGGTCCTGCAGTTCGCCAATAGCTTCCGGTAATTCATGTAGCCTGCGGCATCCAGCTAGTTGGAGGGAGGCCAGCTGTTTCAGGTTCTTGATAGAAGGCGGCAGAGACGTTATGTCAGTCACACTAAGATCGAGGACCTTCAGTGAGCACAAGCCGGACAGGAAACTTTCCGGAAGTTCTTCAATACGACGATTGTGATTTAATAGGAGAACCGAGAGGGACCGGCGTCGGAAAGTTGTTGTCGGCAGGCACGGTAGATCATTTCTCATCAATGACAGTTTTACACAGTCCTGGCTGACGACTTCCTCAAACTTGAAACTTTTCAGGCTCTGTCCGGCTTTAAAAAAACACCTATGCTCTTTCTCCATAGCAATGCGGATTGCCAAATCCCTAAGGATATCGTGTATTTTAACACGACCAATACTTCCGCCATGATTAGGTACCACCTCAATCAGACTACGACCCGCTAGGTGTTTGATAACACTCTGCCCAATGTCATGGAAGTAGCTGTCTTCAGTTTCTTCCACCACTAGACCTTCACAGGTCCACATCTCTATGACTTTTGAGACCCAGATTTCTTCATCTTCTGGGTAAGCTGCAAAATATAAAAAACAAGTCTGTAAACGATGTGGTAGAACATCGTAGCTCCATTTGAGACGTTTAAATAGCTGTTCGTCCACTCCTGAGTGCAGCTCATAAAACGACTCACTGACACTTTGCATCTGCTTTAATGCATCGTCCCACTCTTTGAAAGTAGTATGGTGTGACACAGCAGCAGCGACTACATTTATGGCGAGAGGCAAACCCTTGCACTCCTTCGCGAATATCCTGGCTACTCGCTCTATATGCTGTGGAACATTTCCACCTTCATTTCCAAATGCTCTGCTACGAAACAGCTGCCAACCCTCCTTTTCCGACAGCGGTTCCACTTTTATAGTCTCTTGCACATGCATTTTTGCACACACTTCTGCATCCCGCGTGGTGAGAACAAATTTACAAGTTTTGTCCTTCAACGACAGCCCTAAGTCTTGAAGCCTATCACTCGTCCACGCGTCGACCGCCCACATATCATCCAACAGAATAACATATCTTTTATTCTGTAAATAAGAGCGCAGTTTTTCTTTTCGCTCTTCGAAATTGGAAATTTCTTTGAAATTTGTCAACTTCAATCTATCAGCAACGGAATTCTGCATATCTAAGATTTGCGGGTTTTTGGAGACCGTTACCTTAATAATGAGATCAAAAGAATTGATCACCTTCTGGCTGTTGTTGATGGCGTCAAGCAAAGACGTCTTACCAACGCCTCCGATCCCAATGATGCCAATTCTTTGAATGTTGCTACCTTCCGTCAACCATCTCTCAGCAAGTTCCGTCCATTGAGATCGCTGTGACTGTCCAACAAAACCAGATTCGGGGTCCTGAATCGGTATGTGGGTGGGTGGTGTAGGGTCCCCGTATTGCCCGCTGCTGGGAAAGTCGGACTGCGCCCTCTGTGAATGGAGTTGAGCAAGAATTCGGTTCCAACTTCTGATATCTTTGCTGATTTTAGAGCGGCAGAGGCACTTGGGACAGCAGCCAAGGTAGCTTTTGTGTTGCTGGTGAGCCTCGTACTGTTGGCCAATAGACTCAGAACGTTCTTTTAGCTCTTCTGCGTCCTCCAACCAAGTGTTCACTCTTGGTTTAGCTCTCTGTTGCGCTTGATCGAGCTCCGTTTTTATCTCATCTATTTTATCGCCCAGATCTTTGACATCTTTTCCCATCTGGGTGACAGCGCAAGGCAAACAAATGAGCACCTGCACCGGTGCAACGACTTTTTTGAAGAGCCAGATGAAACCTTCGCTCAAGAGATTGGCTGCACATCCAGTAGCAATACTTTCGGCCATTGCTTCACAAAATAAAAAAGCGTGCGGTCTGGCAAACCAAAATAAACAAACAAGCCCCAAATCACACGGGCAATGCAAGATTCAGATCGCTGCTCCAACCGTTAAACCACCAGCAAAATTAGGATTTCTCCTCCACCTCAAATTGGACCAAGGCTATGCAGACTGACTGTCGAGGTGAATGCATCCCGAGTAGGCAACCATTATTAATAATTTGTCTTGTGGTTCTTGTTCACCTGGGGTCCACAGTAATTTAGAGAGAAATTCCCACTGGAAACAGCGGGAAAGCAACTTGATATGACAGCGTGCAACGAAGGGACCTCACAAAAGCATCTAATGATTATGAACGAATGGCCATTCTTGACTTTGGACATGGAAGGACAGAGCATTATTGAATGTGTGTTGCTTCTTAATTCCCTGTAGAAACATACTGTTTATGAATATTGAATTTTGTGTCCACTTCGAAAAAAATATATATATGATTATCTAGTATTTTATCGTTGGTAACCTGCGTTAGTATGTATCTACGGACCAGGTCTCCTTGACAAGATTCCATTTTTTCCAAAGTGGTCTTCATGGTTATTCCCCGTGCTGGAGATACAATGGATATGACTGAAATAGATTAAAACATAAAAATGTTAAGCTCGATTGATTTTACACAAAAGCTACCTTGATTTATGGAATTGCAGCTTTTCTTAACTTATGGAAACCAACTGCAGTAGTTTCCGTAAGTTAAGAAAATCAACTGCAATTACTAAATTTATAATTGGATACTTTGATCTGATCTCTACCTTGATTTGTGGTTTTTCTAACACATAGCTTTTAGAAGCTTGATGGAAGCTTAGCTATATGTTCATCTGTTTGGTCCCCAAGCTCCTATCTCAATCCCCTTCAGTTCTACACCATCTAGCTGAGATAGCAGAGCTTGGAAGTGCCTTCAGATCAGCTGTCTTCTTTCCTTTTTGCATGTGCAGCTGGAGCGTGGTGTTTCAGAAGGAAATTGCATCAACAGTTTCACCAATGGCTGGAGGTAATCCGTATCCCTGGGCATTAAGATTCAGTGATTCTTTTCAGTTCTTTCCGCATGCAGAATCGTTGTTTAAGTTTATTAGTTTTCTAACAGTTGGTATCAGAGCAGGGTTTACCTCTGTCTTGGTGTGAGATTCGAATATTTTGAAGTGATTTTTATTTTCATTTATTCGACTGAATCTCATCGTCAGTTCTGTATTGCTTCGTTTCATTTCATTCGCTGATGTTGTTTCTGCTGCTTCAATGCTTTCTCCACTGCTGTTCTTCTTCTCCCCTTATTGTTTTAATGGTGGAGTTAGTTTCGAACCTTCACTTTCTTCACACAATTTTCTTATGTTGATATGCACATACATCATAAAGAGAACGTGCCTATCAGCCATGAATTTTGGGAAACGATCAGTCTATTTTGTCAGAGTAGTCAAAGCATGCTGACGAGATATGGTCTGCCATACGCATTTTGGAAGACCGATTGATTATTCATGCGATTTTAGTGGCTGTGTGAGACCGAAATTATGCTTTATACCCGAGATTTGAATTCGAATAAGGCGGGTAGTGATCGAATCACTTTCGGTGACCTGTTAAGCATGGTTGACCCTTCCTTTTAGTTAGGATTCCGAAAGGATCAGCGCTTTGTTTTGCCACGGCGTTTGCTCTATTATTTTGCCTGATTTGAAAGAAGAAATGACTGGAATTTTGGATTCTATGGTTATAAATAGCGGGGTTTCGGTTGGAGCGCCATGCTCGACTGTCCAAAGCCGGAACTACATTCAAAATCTGGATTGAATCCAGTGTCACCCTGTCTCCAAAGGAGTGAGAAATTTGTTTAATGTTCCTCTTTATTGCTGGCATTTAATTTCTAGAACGTGTTACAAATTAGATAAGCTCTGCATCTGATTCTTTTAAATGTAATATTCAAGCCATGAAATTCAATTCCTTGAATTCTACTTATTTATCAGATCTAAGGCTAGATGCAGAAGCTTTAGAGCGAAAGCTAGACTATATTGAACACATGATTTATTTCGTGATTCTGCGTGTTTACTCTGCAGTGCGATACTTCTGTTTAGAATACATGGACGTATGTTAAGTCAAATTAATTTTTTTTTATATTTGGGTATAATTTTCACTGCGAATCAACGCGTTTATATTTTATTTTGGCTGGCTGTTGATCAAATTCATCGACATATTCTGAGCTCATGGATGAGCCCTCCGATTTAACCCGATGCAGAACATATATGTTGCAGTTGTTTCATTAATGGGTTAATTTCGTTTTCCCTATGTTTGTGAGTAATTTCGGCTTGTCTTGATTTTTAGTTGTTTGCATGCATATCTATAGGCCAGAATTTATATTTTCGTCCTTTATGGTTTACAAACACTTTAGAGCTCTGCGTATGTATTCGGTTGCTTGTTTGATGTGGTAATGATTATGATTAAGATTGAAGTATTGGGCCTCAAGCCAGACTTTGATGGCATACGTAGCATCATTTGGACTTGATGATTTAGATTATAGGTTTGTACCCTATTGCAATCCCAAGTTCAATTCTTCGTTTTGGTCATAAGATCATACCAAGTTGAGGGACTCATTGAATTATTTGTATTTTGATTCGTGGGTAGCAACTGTGGTGCCGTCTGGGTGCATGTACAGTTGCAGTAGTAGGTCGTATCCTTATGCCATATTGGGAGATTAATATCCAGTGGAATAGAACTCGTAACTGTCAATGGGCTTGGCAGCTATCCGCAGCTTGAGAGTTATTTTATGTTTATTCGGCACATCATAAATGATCTGGCGCACTGTTCTTGAAATTTAACACTGCCTGATTTTAATTATGATCATTTTATTCGGCAGAAATTACTAGATATAAATCTTTTGATATAATTCTATCAAATTTGGCAAAGCGTTTGCTTAAGGGTTTAGTTTCAAACATAATAATCTTTGCTATTCAATTTCACTATTTGAATATTTGAAATAGTTTAGTCTTTGAATATTTCAAATTTGCATTATAATTGGAACTGTTTGGAGGCTTTTAGAACCCAATGATATGATGGTCTCCTGCCCTGAAGCCCCAGGTCCGGCATGAGATCTATGACATGGAGTCCATTCTTTATTTATTTAATGGTAAGCTCAAATGGATTTTTTCAATTGTAAATCGTTTTGATGTGCAAAGTAGTTCTGATCATGTTTTAAGAGCAAGCGTCCAACTCTTATTGGGATTATAGCCTAAGGGGTTTCCTTTTGATAAAAATAAACACGAGATCTTTAAAAGTGTTATA
This sequence comes from Pinus tabuliformis, assembly GCA_031772625.1. Classification (NCBI taxonomy): domain Eukaryota; kingdom Viridiplantae; phylum Streptophyta; class Pinopsida; order Pinales; family Pinaceae; genus Pinus; species Pinus tabuliformis. The sequence continues at coordinate 842,678,926 of CM062815.1, forward strand.
TGAAGTTTTTTAATTATATCACTTTTTGAAGAACAAAGTTTTTTTTTTATCATGTGGTAAGAGCCAGTGCCCCTTAACTTTTTAAGGTAATCCAACATTTTTATTATTTGATAATTATTTTTATGGAAGAGTAAACTTGGCCATATTTTCAAATGGATGTCTTTATGTAGCAAGGCTTCTGGCTGACACATCTAGTGGTGCAGTTAGCAGCCTTAAAGACTTGCACAATTTGTGTGTTAGCGTGTGCCATGCTATTCAATATATGTTTATATGATGGTTCTTGAATTCGTTAGCCGTGTCTCCTGATCCCATCATTATCGAATAATGGCACTCTGTAAATTTTATAATTGATTACATATTCATTGTAAAATTTACGCTGAACTTAAGGACGGAGCCTGAAGTCAAGCCAGCGAGCCTTCGAACTGCATTTGCTATGCAAGTGCAAAGTAGATCAACGCTGCTTCAGTTAATCTCCGGGTTAAGTTTTGTTTATGCAACAAAATAATGTCTAGTGATCCATATGATTTTAATTAATTAGAGAATAGCCACAGCATCTTTAATTAAATAAAATTATATATTGATTGGCAAGATCACATAAAGATTATTTAGACATTAAATTGTAATTAATTACACTGAATATAATAAATTTTATCCCACAGGGATTTTTATTATATTTATGTAATTAATTAGGATAAAATTTCATAACCTACCCATAGGAGTTATGAAATAATAAGTTTTATCATAAAGTTTTATTGAATCTGTTTGAATTGAAAATTTAGCCCACAGGCAATTTTCATGTCATTTGATTCAATTCTTTTTAGCATGTTTTACATTGGTAAAACATGAAAGTTTATTAAGCCTCAACATAAGCATGTGATTCTTTATTTTGATGCAGTAGTACAACCTGCAAATTTCTCTGAAATTCGTTCTGACATTCCCGAACTTGAGGAAGTAATCTCGTTTGTTTGTTATGAATCTGATATGGTTAATGTTAATATTAACACATGGGGGATTGATTCTGGATCAACAACTCACATTTTGAATCCCTTGCAAGGTTTGCAAAACCTAAGGAAGCCAGTGGGAAGTGAGCAAAGCATCTTATCAGGAAACAAGATGGGCTTGCATGTGGAAGCTATAAGAACATGTTATTTAACTTTAAGTAGTGGCTTTGTTTTGGAGTTAGAAAAGACCTTTTATGTTCCAAGTTTTTCTAGAAACTTGATTTCAGTTTCAAGGCTTGTACCTTTTGGATATTCCTTAAACTTTTCAGAAAAATCTTTCAGTCTATTCTATAAATCTGATTATGTTGGGAATGGTATTTTGTCTAATGGTCTTTACTGCATTAATTTACAAAACAAAGTCACATATGATTCAACGCATGTTCACACTGGCACTAAAAGATGTGTTATTAATAAATATTCCTCTAAATTATGGCACCGGAGACTAGGTCATATCTCCATAGATAGAATTAAAAGATTGGTAAATGAAGGAATACTTAATACTCTAGATTTTACTGATCTTGAGACTTGTGTGGACTGCATAAAGGGAAAGCAGACCAACAAGTCAAAGAAAGGTGCCAATAGGAGTTCAGACATATTAGAAATCATACATACTTACAGATTTTCACAAGGATTATGGAATCAAGAAATGCAAATTTTCTTGAAAATGACTTGATCAGTGGGAGCGATCAAACCAGAAACATAGTTTCTGAGAAAGATCATTCAGAATCTCAACCTTCCACTTCAAGTGAAAGATTGGTTATTGTTCATAGCACCCCTCAAGTACAAACTGGTGTTGAATAACCAATTGTTGAAGTTCCACAAGCTGCTGACCATATTCCAGTAGATCAAGGAGTTCAAGAGTTGCCAAGAACTTTTGAACAACAAGTTGAACCACATACTTCTCAGGAATATGATGGTACAACATTAAGAAGATCTACTAGACCTAAGAGATCAGCAATTCCTAATGTATGCTCAAGTCTGCACAAGACCTGACATTGCATTTGTTGGGACGATATCAGAGTGATCCAGGTTTAGACCACTGGAGAGCTGCAAAGAAAGTAATGAGGTACCTTCAAGGGACCAAAGACTACATGCTTATGTATAGACGGACGGACAACTTGGAAGTAACTGGCTACTCAGATTCTGACTTTGCTGAATGTGTTGATTCACGCAAATCAACATCAGGATACATTTGCCAAGCAGACCTTGATTGCCACTTCCACTATGGAAGCCGAGTTCGTCTCCTGTTTGAGGCGACTTTACATGGTGTATGGCTTAAGAATTTCATGTCTGGGCTTAGAATTATGGATTCTATATCTAAGCCATTGAGAATATATTGTGATAATTCAGCTGCTGGTTTTATGGCTAAAAAAGTGGGAGTCGAAATAAACACATCGACATTAAGTATTTAGCTCATTGAGCACGTCAGCACTGAGTTAATGATCGCTGATCTTTTGACTAAGGGCATGCCACCGTTTAAATTCAAGGATCATGTATTGAATATGGGACTTGGTTCCATTATGCAGTTTTTCATTGTATGGACAATGATAATGAAATTCTTAATTATTGTGATGTTTTTTCTCATATTTATGTGCACCTTAAGTTGATTTGAGAAAATTCATTTAAGAAGGACCAAGAATAAACATAAGGTTTATTCATTAAGAAATTGTTGCCACATAAATTATAATAAGAATAAATGCATAGTAATACATGGAAGATAATACTCGTCATAAGAGGACTTATCGCCATGATTCATGTATCTATTACTTAATACAGATTATCAATGGTTTTTAAGTTGAGACATTAAGTTTGGAAGTATGGACCAAGTGGGAGAATGTTAAGCTCCATTGATTTTACACAAAAGCTACCTTGATTTATGGAATTGCAGCTTTTCTTAACTTATGGAAACCAACTGCAGTAGTTTCCTTAAGTTAAGAAAATCAACTGCAATTACTAAATTTATAATTGGGAGCTACTAAAGTGGTCCATTACTTTGATCTGATCTCTACCTTGATTTTTGGTTTTTCTAACACATAGCTTTTAGAAGCTTGATGAAAGCTTAGCTATATGTTCATCTGTTTGGTCCCCAAGCTCCTCTCTCAATCCCCTTCAGTTCTACACCATCTAACTGAGATAGCAGAGCTTAGAAGTGCCTTCAGATCAGCTGTCTTCTTTCCTTTTTGCATGTGCAGCTGGAGCGTGGTGTTTCAGAAGGAAATTGCATCAACAGTTTCACCAATGGCTGGAGGTAATCCGTATCCCTGGGCATTAAGATTCAGTGATTCTTTTCAGTTCTTTCCGCATGCAGAATCGTTGTTTAAGTTTATTAGTTTTCTAACAAAATAGAGACTATGAAAGTAGAGATGAGTAAATGGTTGGCTATGAAAGTAGAGATGAGTAAATGGTTGGCTATGAAAGTAGGGGTGAGTAAAATATATTAAGATATAAATAGTAAAGTTTATTAATTTTATTTATTAGCTCGTGCTTTGCGTTATATTATTATGCTTTATTAAATTAAATGTAAGTGTTGTGTAGAACTTAAAAGAATAAAATTTATGTTTTATATTTAAATTATTTATTATAATATTTATATTTTAAAATAATTATAATAAATATACAATTTGATTCGTATGGATGATATATTAATTAATTAATGTTGTAATCTAAAATAATAAAATCATTATAACAATTTAAAGAGATGGAATAACTTTTTTATTTGTTACACAATTATGTAATTTTCAAAAAAAATGTATTTTTTTTTAAATAGTTAGAATATTATGATTGTGTTATGGTGCAAAGGTCTTAAACACAAGTATAAAATTTAATCGACAAAGTCAAAATTTAGTCAACATAAAAACACATATATAAATTCCAGATATCATATAAAAGATAGTACAAAATGACAATGAATAATGAAAAAATAATTTAATTGAAAAAGAAAGAGGGGAACCAAAATCCTTATTGGATGATAGGGCCAAACAGGGCGTGTGGGTTTATAGTGTGAAGGAATAAGCGTCCTTCAAACTCTCATAATTGCAATCAATGAATATCTAGCTGCAAATCAACCTACCCCAAGAATCACAAACTTGATAGTTGCCTTGCTATTTCCTTTTCGCAAATTGGTGGAGTCAAAAGCCTATTGATCCTATTTTAAAATACTCTTGTAGTTATTTGTTTATGCTAGAAGTCAATTCATTTATATAGCAATTCAACTTCATCAACAATCCCTCTTTGAATCAATTTTATAAGAGTGTTGTCAAATTCCCTTTAGCTATTATGATTTTCCTCATATCCACTTTAGTAGCAACACATGGTATCTCTATAGCCAAGGAACAAATGAAGTCTATTGGTCTCTAGTTATGTTGGGTCTTTCATAGCCAAGGAACAAAAAAACCTATCGATTTGAACATTTAATCGTTCCACATGAATTTCAAATATGGACCTCACTAATACCAACCCACGAGATATCTAACTCAAAAATTAAGTGAAAGGGGAGTCCAACATTTTTGTTTAATGTTGATTGTTTAAAGACAAGGATGCTCTTACATTAGACATCCTTCGTAAGACAACTACAATCATATAGCTTATCTGTAAATTGTCATGGATCTTCCACAAGAATGGTTCATCACAACAAATATTGACATATTTTGAAATCTTAAATTATATGTTTATTTTTGTAAATTTGAGATTAATTATTAAGGTAGTGCTTCAATTTATGAAATAATTGAAATTTGAAATGGAAGAACAAGCAAATAAACACTCCCATCCACATAAATGAATAGATGGTGTATCATGGGAAACTCAAAATAAGGGAAAACCCAAGTACAAGGTGAGTTTTATGCACTATGGCAAGTACCATGCTAAAGAATAGAACCCTTTCTCCTCCTAACAACTTGGAATTTAATATAGCCCAAGATCCATCCAGGGTTAGGTTTCTTGTATCCTCAACCATCAATTAGTGATAAGGTTATGGAATTTTTAAAATCTTCTTGAAATTTGACATGTGGATAGTCCCACATGTGTGAATAACGCGAGTAAATGTGGCATCCTCTCATACCATGATGGTCAACAAGGTAGGTCAACTTTTGGAAGGCATAACTTTTTTATATAACCTCCGATTGAAGTGATTTTTGCATGTTGGAAATGTCTCAGTATGTAGAATAACGTTTAGGGGACAAACTCTAAGATTGTAAATTTTTTACCTTAAAAATGTTGTTTGATACCTCAAAATGGCTCTAGAAGGTGTTAACAGTGTTGGACCCGCCAACATTCAAGGGATCTCCCTGACATGAAGTCCCAACTAGACCTCACACGGTTTGGAGTAGGAGTCCCAATAATGGGGGATAGTGTAATGCCTTGACCGCAGAAACACGCAGAGGACAGTATGAGAACATCGGGTGAGAGCAAGTGTGTGACCTTGCAAAGAGTCAAGTGTGATTCATGGAGGTTCCAACACATGAAGGGAAAAAGAAGTGCGCCCCTTCGAAGCATGTAATAGTACACATCTTGAAAGGAACATGTGAGTGAAATGACATCACAAGCTAAGTTGCAGAATATTCAACAAATTAAAGTGATGAGTTAATCCAACAATACACATTCAAAAAGATTCATACAAATGCATACAAAATAGTTCATAACCATATGTGTAAGTTAAATAACATACATTTCCAATACAACAAGAATAGTCCTACTATATTAACAACATATGCATGAAGCATGTTGGCTATGATTTTATTATTATAAGTGAAAGTTTCATCCATACATACACCATTGACGACCACTAGCCCCAATAGTGGAACATTATAGTCAAGAACACCTGTCTCTCCAAAGAATTATACTCGCTCTATGCTATGGAGAAGCTGTTTGGTCAATTTAGTGTCCTAAATTTCTCTCCATAAATTATAAATCTAGGTATCGTAAACTGATGAAGTGTAGTGCACTGTTTGTGTTAGATAACCCTTCTTACTTCGTTGTTTTTGTGTTTTATGTTGTTTTGGGGGTTTTTGGTCTTTTAATTCCTAATGATTTACAATGTAAGTATCAAAAACTTAAATCTAACTTTCGTAAAGACTGCTCAAAATCAAAAAATGAAAATAGAGCTAAGAAAGACTTGGAAGCAAAGCTTAAGCAAGAAATGAAAACAAAGTTTCTATTCCTGTTTTACCATTATTTCCAAATCATGAATTAAAACTGAAAGTGAAATTTGCAATTGATGTCTAACTAATTACAGAAATAAAACTTAATGAAATACTTAGTTACTCTGCCTCTCAATTTTGGGAGAAAGTCTCCTTGGGATGACATTTGAGGAATTTTGTACTTCATTAATCTAAGAGAAAACAAATACAGAGATGCAGCAAAGACTTATTGCATAAATGAAATGTTCAACCACTTAGTTTAGGATGAATTGTCAACTTGAAGGGTTTTTCAAAAACATTTATTAACACTATGAGTCAGTAAACTAAAAATAAAATGGCAAGGATAGTAAATGGCATTGATCAGTCTAATTGAGAATTTAAAGACTAGTAAAATAGTGAATGAAGTAAACTAGATTACATTACTGAGTTTCATCTTCTAACTACTGATAAAAGCTATAAAAAGATCAAGCAAATGGAAGCTACTCTGAGTTATGAACACTATTAATAAGAAAATGATGAAAATTGCATTATAAACATTGTTAGTAAGAAAATGATTATAAACACTGTGAAAGAAAATGATGAATTTACAGTTAACAAGAAGAAGAAATATAAAATGAAATGAAACCTTATTCAATGTAGGGGCCCTCTGCAACTGAGTAGGCTACGCTTGCTCAATCAACTCCAAGCAAACTCCTTCAAATTTTCATAGAACTTCGATCTTCATATTAAAAATAAGGACACAAAATGCCCAGGAATTACAGAGTGTAGAACTTCGATTCTCCAACAAAACTATCACTATTAACACTAACTTCTTCGGTCCTTTACACAGGTATTTATAAGAAAAACCATACAACTGTTTGTGGAGAAAAACATGCTACAACCAAACACATAAAAGACAGATATGTAGAATTTCTTCCTCAGCTGCTGGAGACATAAATCCAAGACATGGTGACTGTTGGATTCGGTTGTACAGGTGGTTGTTGGAGTCCCTAGGTACAGGTTATTGTTCCGGATAACGCTTCCCATCACTGTGAAATGTCTTTTATTAACCACGAAACAGAGTCATGTTACCTTCGGTCTCTGCGTTTGACTTATCCATTGACCGTAGTCTTATGCCATCTTCTTTGTCGACCTGGGCTAAGTGAATAGGATAGAGCCCTAAAATAATAGTTAAGGCTTGGTTGGAGACGACAAAGACACTAAGAGTAAGTTCTGATTCTATTGGCCAACAATACTACGTTTAAATAGTACACTTAACCATACTACGTTTAACAAATATCATGATCAGACCTTTGCTCAAGAGAATCCAATTGTTGCTTTTTGTATCCTCATAATGTGTTGTCAATTCTTCCGTAAAAATTGCCCAAGTGATAATTTGTTTACGAGAGCAAAGCCAATTATACCATACAAACTGATTTGGTTGCAAACATAAAGTTGCGATATGTACCTTTTGTGTGTTTTGCACATTATTGAGATCGAAAAATTGCTCCATCTGTAATATCCATGTTGTGGGATCCTTGCCATCAAACTTCCTCATATCGATTTTTGGAATATGGTGGGTCTTAGATCCAACATTAGAGTCTATGAAATTAGGATTAACATTTCTTTTGTTCACATCATGAGTTTCCTTTACTACCCTTTCACCATTAGTAAGTATTTCTTGTAGAAAATTTGTCAAACCTGTCTTCAAATCTGCCATGCCTGTCTTCAAATCTATCTTCAAATCATCCATCTTAGCTTCCATGCCATTCATCTTAGCTTCCACGTCCTTTATCTTAGATTCCACGCCATTTATCTTAGCTTCTGTTAGCTTTTGTGAGAGTGACATTTGTTGCACTTGGCCTTGTAATTTTGATATATCATGTAGCATTTCTTCCTCTTCTTCATGAGTCATGCTAGAGCTTTCAGGTTTCTTACTAGGTATTTGCATTTTCTTTCCTCGGGGCATCAGTTACCGATAATAATGCTCTACTATGCCCTTTGAATTCCTTCAAAATAATTTTTCAAACCAAGCTTAAGCAAAAATTTAAAAAAATCTACACACGTTTCTTCACTTTGTAGGAGCTCGATATTGCCTCTGATGTATCTCTGTAACTTTAGATCATCCAGTTCTAAAATTGCAACCTGCAGTAGCCCTCTGTGTCCTCTTTCCGATGCCACTAGTCTGATCCAAATTGGATTCTCCAAGGAAGAGTTATTCCAAATCTCCTACAGTGACCTGATTATAGACTAGTTCAGCAGAGTGAACTTGTACGATGTGCCATGTATCCCTGTTTCGACCTTTGGCTCTAAAACATATATACAAGAAACTACAGTCCGTCCTCTTTATGTACCTTCTTATGAAATTTCAATCCGATGCTCAGAGAAAAAGTTATGACGATTTTCCTCAGGTAACCTATTTGGAATGTAATTTAGGAGTCTGCAAAAAGACAAACTTCCTCAGATCATATCTCCGCAAATATAGCGCTAAAAGCTCTTAAATTCGGACCCGAGGTTCAGTGCGATCTCGTCTCACATGGGTTTTTTTTTTCGCTTCTGAAATGTCGCAGAAAAAAGGTTATAGTGAAAATGCCACGATGACCTATTTGGAGCAGTGAAATCCTAGAATCCAAAGCTCTGATTCCAAATGTTATGAAACCAACTCACAAAAAGATAAAAAAAAGATAGATCAACGCCTTAGAATTCAGCCCCTTCGAGGGGGCAACCTACTTTACATTACACAAATGAATGATTCTTTGATGATTCAAATGACAAAACCTCCTTTCTATATACAGGAGTTTAAGGAGTCACAATATAACTCAGCTGACCTAACAATAATAATATAAAGGCACAAAAATAACAATAGAGAGATTCTATGGGGCATAGTAATAATAATATGGGGACAATAGGGGCACAACAATATTATAAAGGGATACAACTACAATAGTAATGGGGTAATCACTAGTATTATAGGGACCTAACAACAGTCCATTGGCTTTATATGAGAATCACAAAGGGTGAGGTTTGGCAAACCAAAATAAACAAACAAGCCCCAAATCATACGGGCAGGGCAAGATTTAGATTTCTCTTCCACCTGCTAAAAATTAGCAACAAAATTAGGATTTTTCCTCTCGCTTAAATTCAGCTAAGGCTATGTAGATGGGCTCTCAAAGTGAATGCATCACGAAGTAGGAAACCATTTATAATTCATTTATCTTGTGGTTTTTATCACCTTGTTTCCACATAATTTCGAGATAAATTCGCATTGGAATACTTAGAAAGCAACTTCATTTGATGGCCATTAGTACTTAGCTGCTGTGAACCAACTTGGATTTACGCAAGGTACAACAGAGACCTCACAAAAAAAATCCAAAGATTTCCTACCTGATTCAAGGTTCCCGCCATGAACAAACCGTGGTTCAAACTATCCATCTGCGACAATAGACATGGAAAGTCATAGTATTATTGAATTTGTGTGTTGCTTCTTAATTCTCTTTATAGAATAAAAAGATCATTCATGAATATTTAATTTATGTCTGTTTCTTGTTGCCAGTCAGGAAATATTGACCATTATGTTGTTTATTTTGAGAATAATTCGTTGGGAACCTGTGTTAGATATGTGTTTTATTTTGGAGATTGATGGAGTCGAAACTCTAAACCCTTTTCAAGCCTATTGATCCTATTCAAAATTCTCCCATACCTATTTTTATGTCACTTCTTTCCAGTGATATCGATGATCAATTGAGTTGTATTAGTTTTTCCGTATTGTAGAAAAATTTTAGTTTTATATAGTTAACATTATGCTTTTGCGATAAATTTTTGAGTGACATCCGCTCGCCACTACATCCCTGGCTACAGTTTCGAGGGTGGACGTCATGCTAACATGTACGATATATGGGGCCGATCAGATATTACAAACAAGGTACCATAAACATGGATTTTGTGTACATATCCTCGTGGATCAAGTTTGCCTAAGACTTAAATACCACTTGGTTAGAGCTCTGGTGCCATAAACTTGTGTTTAAGAGTGTTGGTAGACAATTTATTAAGGGATTGTCAATAAGCACATTCCTAATGAGTCAAAGCCTCAATAGGTTTTAGTGCACTATCTTTGTGCAATATGGGTGTTGTGCGAATCGAACTAGTCTTCTGCAGTTTCGAGCTCTCTTTCGTGTTCAAAGGCTTTGCGTTATTTTCTTGGCATTGTGGCCTTCACTAAAGTTGGAATTCCCGTGTTGATACCTGCAGCCAGGAGCAGAGTTTTCAAAGGGTGTTAATACAGAGTTTGGGGGAAGCAGATTGTTAGAATCTACCAACGAAAATTTGGTGAGTTTCCGATGTCTCCCGGACCGTGAAAATTCACGTTAAATTTGAAAAATGTTAGGTTATGATTTTGCAATATTCTGAGAGAATTGTTAATAATGAATCAGATTAATTTTTTGATGAGCATGCTCTCTGTGTTGGGTTTGTTAAGTGTGGATACTAATATTGATACACCTTTTAATTTGGATCTGAATCTCGCATTTGATGAGTTTTTCTTAGATCTCCCTGCGAGTAAACTCTGAAATAATTCATGATTTTATTTCTTAACAAAAAATTATGGATATTGTGGGTAAATATAAAAATAACATCAAGGTTTCAGTGTTAAATCAATGTGGACATGTAATTATGTCAAATGGGTGAAAACATAAATAATCTCAATGCAATGTTGCGGGGTCAAGTTTTAATGCTTTGAATGCAATCCTGTAGAAGTAGACCAGTAGAAGTTAACCACAACTAAGTCGGAAATCAACCTATCTTTCCATTTCCACAAGTCCTGTGAGAAATGTCCTGACCCCGACTCCATATCGTCTACTTTTAAATAGCTGGGTTCGGAGTTCTATTGGAATTCAAAATGCAATCTCGTAGGGAATTTTGTTTAATAATCGATATAAAAACTCTATGTTTTCCCGTAACATTTACGACAAAAATTTTCAGACTCTCTAAAATTTGCGAAATTGGAAGTATACCCTTACCAATACAAACCCAATGCACCTTCCCCATTTAAAAAAACCCTACTTTCACTAGATATTTTAGGTATCTTTTTTTTCATAAACAATTTTTATACCCCTTTATTTTTTTGATTAACTTTGAGCTCCATTTTCTACACCTGCTAATATAAAAACCCTTTACCTCCCTTTACATGTTCAATATATTATGTCATTTTTTCCTCAATATATATCTCCCAAGATGTACGCACATGGTATGGTATTTCTCCCTATTGAAGCCCCCGTGTACTAAAATGTGACCTATAAGTCAATTTATCCTATTGTTTTCATCCAAAAAGTGCTAAGATAAACAACAAATTCTATAATGATCCTTTCTAGATCACTAGCTCTTATAGACGAAGCCACAAACTCCTTGAGTGAAAGGTCACTAATGATAACCAACTCCCCTTTGAAAATCAATGATAGCTTCCAACAAATATAGCTTCTAATTTTTTCCAACAAATATAGCTTCTAACTATTATAAAAATTCTACCTTGAAATCTTACATGGACTAATTTTCTTATACTTGAGTTTGTTGTATGTTTTGCTATTGAATATGTATTTCCTCAAATATGCTAGTGAATATCATCTAGCCTTGTTTGAAAACCTTCAATATCCTTACAAAATCTACCCTCATATTATAGTTGTCATTACTCTGTTGTAACTTCCTTAAATTATTCATGAATGTCATACATACTCTTAGTAAAATTGTCTACATCATTTCTCATTTTAATATATATTTCTAGCAACTTACCAAATTCCACAACGCCCTTTGGAGACCTTCATAAACTACCTAAAATGGACTTCTACCACTGGATCTATCATTGAATTGTTTTAAGCAAGTTTAGCTTGGGCTAAAGCCAAATTATATTAGCCTAGTTTGTCTCTAATCAAACTTCTCAACAAATTTCTAAGACTATGATTAACCACATCTAGTACCAATGACCTAGTTTCTCTCAAATCAAACTTCTCAATGGATTACGACTCTAGTTAACCACCTCATGTTTCATCTATCTATGCATGATACACTAAGTTATATTGCACATGAAACCCATCCTCTTCCAAAGAGTTCTCCAAAAATGTTTGAGGAATATCTCATTTCCATTTGAAGTGATACTCTTTGGTTGTCCATGTAACCTCACAACCTCTTTAGAAAACAACAGGGCGACATGAGTAGTGTCATTAGACATCTTGCATGGCGTGAAGATTAACATTTTAGAAAATCTATCCACTATAGCCAACATTGAAGCATCACCTCTCAATCTCTTGGGAACCCCAACAATAAAATTGGCACTTGTGTCTTCCCATGGATTCTTGGGTACTTATAAATCATTGTTTTAACTCCTTTTGAACAATTAACAAATTCTTGTAGTACTGAACAAACTCCTAAGTGACTTCTTTATTGATATTGAACCAAAAATATCTTTCATCCACTAAAATTTTAAGTTATCTTATCCACTCCAAAGTGTCCACCTAAAACTCTTCTATATAGTGACCTTTTGATTCTCAAACAAAAATCCCTCTTAAATATGGAAATCTAATCTTGTATCCTATAAATGATTATTTACAAATTCTCCATGCCTCTGTAAAATCTATATCTTGTACCTACACATCCTTCATGTTATCCAAACCAAGTAACTTGATAACACCTCCACTCGTTTAGAAGGCTTGTAATTCAGTTTGTATTAATTGTTTATGTACTGAGTAAACATAAATTCAATTTGGCAACCAATAATATCTACATCTCTTTATATATAAATCCTTATTATAAACCAAATACTTCTTCCCTGGATCATTCAAATTCTCGTTAAGGAATGCTATTGTCTTACCTTAAGCAAATTGATTCGACGTATCAAGAGATTCATTCGTACTCAACAGCTGAGAAGCACCTTGAATGTAGGTAGGGGTCCCACTTGCAACTAAATTATTTTTTCTGCAAAATGTTGCTCGTTCTCAAGATTTCAGTTTCCAGTGGGCCCTCATTTAAGATATTCACATGGTGACCAGCACTCCAATTAAATGCTCCGTGGTCAGATATTCATGGCTCATCTACGTTCAATTATGATCGAAATCAAAGTGGATTCTCGGCAGATTCTGTAAAGAAACCTGAGTGTAGGGGGTCCACTTGCTTACAATATACTTTATTTTCTTGGTTCTAGTTGAGGTCGTCCTTAATCTGTAATCTCTTTTGTACGCGACTGTTGTAAAGAAACCTGAGTGTAGGGGGGTCCACTTGCTTACAATATACTTTATTTTCTTGGTTCTAGTTGAGGTCGTCCTTAATCTGTAATCTCTTTTGTACGCAACTGTTGTAAAGAAACCTGAGTGTAGAGGGGGTCCACTTGCTTACAATATACTTTATGGTCGTACTTAATAATTTATTTTCTTGTTTTAAGTAAAATTATAATTCTTGAGATCTTTTTTTAGTAAATTTAGATCTATTTTCATTCTTAAGGTTTTACAAAAGTATATATACAATGAATGTTAAATTGTTCTTGAGACATTGATTTTGCAACATATTTAACAACAACTACCATATATTCAAAGAATGTTGTGAAGTGAAATAGATGACAAAGTTACAACAACATTTTTAGACACTTGTTATTAAAAATAAATAACGTTTAACTAAATCAGTTATCTTTATAGCATTTTACACTAAATTATCCATTAATTATATGTATGATGTTTGTTAAAACTTAGATTAATTAAGAAGTGTCAAGTTTGAATATATATGACGCTATGAGAATCATGTCACATTCTAACTTTGAATTAATTGTTTCTAAATTTTTATCATTGGTTAAACATGTTTTAGATGTCAAGTAAGTTGATTCATCATTCTATATTTTTCTTTCTTTATGTTATTTACTAAAAATTTCTTGTAGTCTAGTGCTTACACATGAATCTAGTCTTTGATTTGAATATTTATTACTTATAAAGGACAAATGTGAAATTGATTTTATTTATAGATATCTCTAGGTTATTATTTATTTTTTCAAAGATTTCAAAATCTCAATGATTAAGAAAATGTCATGCAATATAATTTGCACATAGCCAAATAAAAGAATTTCTCCTTTTAAATCAAAATCTAAATTTCATCCCTTATATAAACGATATGTTATTATGAAATATCATATTTATATGGAAAATGAAAAACAAATAAATTTTTAGTACAAAGTTAAGTCTAATTTTTTTTTTGGTCAAGTAAGAAAGGATCTTTATATTAACCGAAATAAGAGTAATACATATTTTACAAGGTAAACCAAGCATCCTTGCGTTTACCCAAAATGTTCCTCAAGTCCTAACTAAAGCGGAAATGGCTTAAAACCATTAAAAATTTGGAACCATCCACTTAAATTTGGTATCATCCCCTTAAACGGGAGAGAAGATTAACACAAATAAATCACATGCTATCAGAATTCTAAATAATTACATTTCCTACCAAGAAAACCGGCAGGTCCGCAATCTGGTGCAATGTCCTCCCACTGTGCTCTCTGAACCCCGATCACCGATCGTCCGGAGAACCAGTGATCAACGTTTAACTTTGAAATGAAAAAACTCATCATTTAATCACTGTGTCGCATATCCTCCACTGCTCTCAACCTTTCCCATTGCTCCATATCTTTGTCCGCCTAACAGAGACAGTCCTCAAATAGTTTTCCTAGGGGTAATAACTCCCAGACGTGCCGGGTGTCCCTTTCCTTATTAATCACTCTGTTCGCCAAACGGTCTGCTCCCATGTTAGCTTTTCTCTTCACATGGACAACGCTTACAGTCTTTAAGGTTTTCAGGTGGGAGTAAATAAGTTGAAAGACTTGCGAGAGCCTCAAGTGTTTCAACACTTTATCCGGTGATTACCATTGCAAATTTTCTTGGCCGCTCTAATAATCAGTTCCGAATCTGCTTCAATGATGATATTATATGAATCTGAATCCACCAATATTTCCAAGCATTGCTTTAGGGCCATGAGTTCCGCCATGTTATTAGTGGCTTTCCCCAAGTGGCCATGAAAGATCTTCTTTATTTTCCCCTGTTCATCTCTTATAACACCTCCAAAACTAGCTAACCCTGGGTTGCCCTTAGATGCTCCATCTATATTGAACTTTAAGAAACCATGAGGAGGAGGCTTCCAAATATTTATATCTGAATTTATTTGGCTCACTCCCTTCATAATGCCCTATGGGCTTATGGATTGAAGACCCAAATGTAGTAGAATACTCACATCATGGGGCAGAGGAGGGTCCCTAGGAAGATTCCTCAGCAAGCTATTGACTGTATCTTTTAAGTTGCCTTAAAATTTGGTCAATTATGTGTTGGGGCTTGCTAGCTTTGTTCTTGAATATCCAACTGTTGCGTTCTTTCCATACATTCCAGATGACAAAGCCTGGAACCAGGGTCCAGGCTCTATTAATAATTTCGTTCCTCGAGAAGTTTTTCCTCCAATTCTTCAAATTTTTGGAGATGTTGAGTCTTTCCCTATCAGTATACCTAAAGATTATTGCCACCCAGTCCCACACAATGGAGGTGAAAGGGTAGAGGTTAAGAAGGTGATCCATCGTCTCCTCTTGAGAGTTGCAAAGGTAGCATTTGGATGGTCCAGTGAAGCCTTTTTTCAAGAGATTCTCCCAAGTTAAGATTTTTCTTTGATGAACTAGCCAAATAAATAATTTTATTTTCATCCAGTGGGGACTCTGCCAAAGATTCTTCCAAAATTGATAAGGATTGGGATAGTTAAATCCTGTTATTACCTGTTTAGCTTCTTTGAGGTTAAAGTTTCCTTCAGTGTTCTTTCCCCATCTTAGTTGGTTAGACAAGGAGGATACCAGAATCCTTCTATGCTCTAGTTCCTATGTAAGAGAGTCTACCTGGTCTCTCAGAGGACTCTCTTCATTGTGGCCTAGATCCTTCCAAGTTCTCCATTTTTCATTGTTCCTTTCCTGGTTCCAGAAGTCTTTCACCATAAGTAGACCTTTGTTGTCTGTGTCATTCTTGAGAGCTGTTAATTCATCCTTATACAAGTTGGGTTCCTGCTAGCCATTTGTCCTCCCAAAATCATGCTATATTCTGAGCTCGAATTTCCCAAAAACTATGTTGCTGAACAATAATTTAGTTTTCCCAGGAAAGGTTCCAAATATGGGAGCCCTTAATGTTCCCTGACATTCTAATATGATCTTTCTCCTGCCAATTCTTGGCATATTTTTGTTTCCAAAGCTTATCCCAGGGATTTTATGATTCCTTGATCCATCTCCACCAGAGTTTGGCTCTCAAAACCTTGTTGATGGTTTCAAGATCATGAAGCCCCAAGCCACCGTGGCTCTTGGGTTTGCAGATTTTATCCCAGGCTACTAAAGCCCACTTATTTTTCACTTCTCCTTTGCCCCATATAAATTCCCTTTGTATGCTCTTGATCTGCTGCATGACTCCTTTACAAGCAGGAAGAGTAAAGAACATGTATATGGGAATAGCCTGCAGTATAGCCTGTGTGAGCACAATGCGCCCTGCCAAGTTTAAAGACCTGCAAGTCCATTTTCGGATCTTGTCCTGCATTTTATTTATAGTCGGCTCCCACACTTCCTTGGTAAGAGGTTTATCTATGAGAGGTATGCCCAAATACTTGGAAGGTAGTTGGTCCCTTTGAAACCCAAGAATTCTGCTGATATTTCTTTGAATAGCAATATCAATGTTAAAGAAAAAAACTTTTGATTTACTGAGGCTCACCTCTGTGCCAGCAGCCATAGCAAAGTCATTCAAAATTTGTTTGATTGTTCTGGCTTCCCTGACTGTGGGTAAGCCCTGCAGCATTGTGTCTTCCACAAATTGCTGATGTGTGTTTGCCTCTCCATCCAAGGTGAGTTTGATGCCCTGGATTCTTCCTTCAACATTAGCTATTTTAATCGCTCTACCAAGCCCTTCCATCATGAGAACAAAGAGGAAGGGTGAGAGTGGATCCCCTTGTCTGAGGCCTCTAGAGGGTGTGAAGAGTCTTGAAGGAGCACCATTAAGCAGGATGGAGAAACTAGTTGTGGTAAATAGTGCCATTACCCATCTTATCCAATTTTGGTCGAAGCCATAGGCTTTTAGAACTGCCCTTATATAAGACCAGCTCATCTTATCATAATCTTTCTCTAGATCCAATTGAATGATCATACCAGCTTGTTTGTTGTTTTTGAGCGAGTGTACCACCTCATGAGCTTGGATAATATTATTGAGGATTTGTCTTCCTTCCACATAGCATGTTTGCTCCTCTGAGATGAGAGCTGGTAAGAGTGGCTTGAACCTATTAGATATCACCTTGGAAATGATTTTATACACCACATTACTTAGAGCTATGGGTCTGAAGGCATCTGGAGTCATGGCATTTTCCTTTTTTTGGATCAAAGCTATGAAGGATGCATTGAATGCCTTCAGAACCTTTTTGGATCTTCTTGAGTCTTCCACCACCTCAAGGATGTCCTGTTTGACTATTTTCCAACATGCTTTGAAGAAGTCTACATTAAAACCATCCAGGTCTAGAGCTTTTCGAAATAGATTTTCAATATGTTTAATTCAAATTATTTAACTAAGAAAGGAAACAAAAAATTCCTTTCAAAAATTGTGATTTTTCTTTTAGTTTTTTTTAATAATATTTTTTAAAAAATATAATGAATAAATATATTTTCAAACCAACATCTACTTTTATAAATTCATTTTGATTAAGTACTTAAATCACTTTAAATTCTAAGTATATGCTATATGAGGAGACAAGAGACATTAAAATTATAAAGTTTTCATGATAAAAAATAATATAAAACAAATTTCATATTTGAAAAATTTAGGTGATATATATTTCACTCACCGTTTACCATTTAAAAAATTAAATTAAATTAAATATGTTTAATTTCATAAAACAATTAAGTTATCATTATATTAATTGTGTTTGGTTAATTCTTTTTACATAAAATAAAAATCTTATTATTTTAATTAAAAATAAAAATATTGCATAAGGACTTTAAACTTTTAATTCATAAAATTCATAAAATGATAAATTTACTCGCAACGGTCTTCCACTGCGCATATATAAATATTTGTAAAATAACGAATTTTATTGTTTCAGACCAACTGAGGTTAACCAATTTAGACTAAGTCAAATCCTCATATAGGTAGATGTGTATGCCTCTAATCCATCCTCTATTTCTAAGGATCATATTCTTATCCTCTATACCCCTCATGATAACTCTTACATGTCTATCTATTCCTCCCTCGACCTTCTTTATGATCCTGCTTGCTTGATGAATACACCATCTCCACTTCAATTGATAGTTAAGGAATTCCCTTGCTAAGATGTCGATCCTTTCATTTTCCCTGTAGTCCTTCAACCCTTTGATAATTATATTCATAGCCTTTCCATGCTTATCCTGTTCTTATTTTATTTTAATTTTGATTTGCTTTTCAATGATTCATTTTTTATTGTTTAATGACCCACTTACAACTTGCGACCATGATTTAGCCTCTTCTATTCGTTCATTTATTTGATTTTCTTTAATTTCCAATTCGGCCAATGCTAACTAAATCTCCTTTATTTGTGTTGTGTCCTCTTCTTTTACCAATTCTAACTTCTCAAGGTTGATTACCCTTATCTGCTCTAATTCTTGTTTCAAGGCAAACACTTCTTGCTGCCCTTTTTCAATTTTACCCTGCATGTTTGCGATTTGTTCCTTAAGATATTTATTTTCCCTCTTTATTCTGCCCTTTAACTTCACAATTTCATTTACTTTGTTGCCTTCATACCACTTATTTACTTCTAAAATTTCAAGTCTCCTTTTCATGCTCATGAGCTCTTCCACATATAGTCTTGATGACCACATTATTGGTGTTGATGTGGGACTCTATAGGCCTTTGTTGACATGTTTATTTTCTTTTTTTATCTTCTTTTTTTGCTTCAAAACCATCTGTTTTTTTCATACTTGATTTGAGCCCCTTAATAGCTTCTCTTTTCCCTACACTAGTTTGAGAGGCCTTGTTGGATATGTTGTTTACTTTTTGCAGGATCATTACACATTTTTTCTTAGGGGTTTTCCTTAGTTTTCGTATCTTCCTACACCTTAATTCCCCTTATATTTTTTTGTGTTTACAAAATCTCATTTATGTTGTAGGTTCTCTTCTGAAGAGAATTTGTCATAGAAGAACCCCATGATCCTCTTGAATCCTCCACTGCTATGACAGGGTGAGGAAATGGAGGTTCATTAATGAGTTGAAGGTTGTGTTTCTATTAAGATTTCCCACCTACTTGATTCAAAAGGTTTAAAAATGGAAGTGAACCCTTCACTTGAGATTGCAAACCACCGTTGTACCCTACCCCCCCAGAGTAATCGAATAGTTTGCAACTTTGTTTCCTATTGTGTTAAGGAGTGGTATTTGTGTCTCCTCTATGTTGAAATCCTCTCTCAACAATGGAAACCTTTCCTTTGAGTCCTCCTCCAGATTAACCACCATATTTGTTTTATTGTGTTTTGTTTTGGTTTTATATTGGTCACAATTAATGTTTTCCAGTTTAAATGAAATAAACACAACCCAAATCTGTTGGCTGGTTGGGGCTTGACCCAGGTTCGGAGTTAATTAGCCAAACAAATCCCTATACTACTAGCCCTTTCGGCAACAGTCCGTGGAGCGTGGACTGAGATCTCACCTGAAGTAGGATGGTGGGGGAGGGTGCTGGAACTGGGTTTCCCCACCCTTGAGATGTTTGAAGGTTTGATTCGGTCCAACAACTCATCCCTACGCACAGGTTGCTTCGCGCACTTCCCTAGCCTTCACGCCCTGATATACTTGCCTTTGTGCAACCCTAACCAAGGGTTGTGGGGCTTTCATGCTGTTGGAGTAGCGCTTTGCACTATTTCCCTAAGTTGCACCTGAGAACTTACCTATCTTCCTACACTAGTTAGTTATCTTCGCGTAAATGGATGTCTTACGTTATATTTCGTTATACAGCATATTCATATGATTTAAGGAAAAGATACACAGAAATATGATAGAACTTCTCTTTATTGATGTTTCCAGTGGTTATAGGCTCGACCTGCCTTGCGCACTCAGCTGCAGGGGTCTGCGAACTCAGGTGCTGACTACTAGGCCTCTACACACTCAGCTGCAGAGCCTTCTCCTACTCTACGACCCAAAAAACACAGTTTACACTTCGACTCAATCTCTTAGACTCATCATGCTTCTATTCTTTCTATTAGCTATATGTTATCTTCTACACTTAGAGCCTCGCTCTATTTATACAATCCCATGGTCCATGGACCATGGGTAGGTCTATCAAGTCGACATTACATTACAAAAACAAGGGCGGACAACCCTGTGACTCTATTATGACTTCACGCTATGCGCCCACAATTCGCTGAGCTTTTACAAAGGACTTGGTCAAAACATGGGCTTTAAGCCCCAATGTTAGATGATCCAAAAATACAATTTTATCATAGGTTATAAAATTAGAATAAAATAATTATTAATTTAAGATATTAAATTAATAATTATTATTCTAGAATGTTTAATTATTTAATGGAGACTTTTAGAATTAGCATATTGTTGTAACTAGATATGACTCTCCAAATGTGTCTTATCTTAGGCTCTATTTTAGGAGATTATTTAGCTAGTTGGTTTGAATAGCATTTATTGTAAATGGACACTTGTTATTTAATAAGTGATCCATAATTAGAGGTAGTTAGGACATGGAGCTTATATATAGCTCATTGCAAGAGTGTTTGGGTTGTTCGGGTGTAAACTCTTGCAAAATCAATTATGTAATTATTTTTTTTGACTAATAAAATTATGTGTCTGAGGACACTTCTGCCATTATTGTGGTATCAGAGCACCAGTAATGCTGCAGTTGATTTGAGGAGGAGATTCCAGCTCTATCAGATCGTGGAAAACTCAACTCCGTTGAAGTGATCAGCAAAAGTTTGGTATGAAATTTGAGTTTTTGTTAAAAAAAAAGGGAAAGTTTATTAGTTTATTGATTTTAGATTTTTAAATCTAAAAATCAATTTTTTGAATTATTATCAACAACTGTTGTGCGTTGATTTTCTATTATTATGAAAAATTCTTAGAATCAATAATTTCTTTCAACCGATTAAGCTCTTCCAGAGCAATATCCCAATTTTGTATCAGAATCTCTGCTGCTAGCTTACCTCACAATGCATTCAAACTCCTTTCACTGTGTATAAAAGTGCGATATTGATATAAAAAAATCTGCTTCCTCTAAGTAGTTTCCGTATTGAAACTGAAACTTAGCATAGTGGTATAGCGCATGTATCTGGTTAGGTCCAATCTGGTACCGATCACTCAGCATCTGGAAATTATATTACGGGCAAGATTTACTGCGATAAATGTGCTGCTGGATTCCCCACCAGGATTTCATCGGCTATTAACTGTCAACCAATTCTTCAAGATCGAGAGAATCCAGCTGAACGTTTAGCAGCTTCAGCTACTTGAATCCCCGACATATCATCAGCGTATTTTTAAATGATTGTATTGCATCTGTGGAGGCAGCGTTACAATTCTGACGGACGGCATTCAAATGGCAGCGTTTAAATGTGGTCAGGCAACGTTCAAAGGACTGCAAACGCAGTAACCAGGAACCAAGAAGATCAATTCCTTGCGGGCATTTTCAAAGGACAGCGTGTTTTTTATTGGATAATATATGCAACTTGGTGAACGTATTTTTATTTTAACAACGCAGCTACTGTAGTTTATCACGTTTTGGGAAATGAAAATCAGTTCCAAGGTTTCATAATTACTCATTAAAATCAGACATTTTATTACAAGGAAACAATTTTAACAGAGGAGGAAGAAATAATTTTCAAGGCAGAGGAAACAACCAAGGAAGAGGCAATTTTCAAGGACAAGGATATAATAATCAAGGTAGAGGACAATCTCAAAATAGAAGTCAAAGCAGAGGCAGAGGAGAAAAATAATTAAAAATATAATTCTTGAGATCTTATTTAGTACATTTATATCTATTTTCACTTTACAGAATATATATACAATGCATGTTAAATTGTTCTTAGAACATTAATTTTGCAACATTTTTAACAATAACTACCATATATTCAAAAATGGTGTGAAGTAGAATACATGACAAAGTTACAACAACATTTTTAGACACTCATTATTTAAATTAAATAAAGTTTTGCCAAATCGCATATCTGTATAGCATTGTAAACTAAATTATCCATTAATTATATGTGTGATTTTTGTTAAAACTTAGATTAATTACAAAGTGTCAAGTTTGAATATATATGAGGCTATGAGAATCATCTCATATTCAAACTTTTAAATAATTGTTTCTAGATTTTTATCATTAGTTAAACATGTTTTAAATGTCAAGTAAGTTGCTTCATCATTCTATACGTTTATTTCTTTATGTCATTTACTATGATAATCATTCTATATTTTAATGCTAGTGAAGGGTAAACATTGAAATAATTGTTTCTAATTTTTTATCATTAGTTAAACATGTTTTAAATGTCAAGTAAGTTGCTTCATCATTCTATATGTTTCTTTCTTTATGTCCTTTACGATGATAATCATTCTATATTTTAATGCTAGTGAAGGGTAAGATAATATGATACATGAATGATTATATGTGATAGCAAAAAAAAAGTAAAATTATAATTCTTGAGATCTTATTTAGTAAATTTAGATCTATTTTCATTCTTAAGGTTTTACAAAAGTATATATACAATGAATGTTAAATTGTTCTTGGAACATTGATTTTGCAACATATTTAACAACAACTACCATATATTCAAAGAATGTTGTGAAGTGGAATAGATGACAAAGTTACAACAACATTTTTAGACACTTGTTAGTAAAAATAAATAACGTTTAACTAAATCAGTTATCTTTATAGCATTTTACACTAAATTATCCATTAATTATATGTGTGATGTTTGTTAAAACTTAGATTAATTAAGAAGTGTCAAGTTTGAATATATATGACGCTATGAGAATCATGTCACATTCTAACTTTGAATTAATTGTTTCTAAATTTTTATCATTGGTTAAACATGTTTTAGATGTCAAGTAAGTTGCTTCATCATTCTATATTTTTCTTTCTTTATGTTATTTACTAAAAATTTCTTGTAGTCTAGTGCTTACACATGAATCTAGTCTTTGATTTGAATATTTATTACTTATAAAGGACAAATGTGAAATTGATTTTATTTATAGATATCTCTAGGTTATTATTTATTTTTTCAAAGATTTCAAAATCTCAATGATTAAGAAAATGTCATGCAATATAATTTGCACATAGCCAAATAAAATAATTTCTCCTTTTAAATCAAAATCTAAATTTCATCCCTTATATAAACAATATGTTATTATGAAATATCATATTTATATGGAAAATGAAAAACAAATAAATTTTTAGTACAAAGTTAAGTCTAATTTTTTTTGGTCAAGTAAGAAAGGATCTTTATATTAACCGAAATAAGAGTAATACATATTTTACAAGGTAAACCAAGCATCCTTGCGTTTACCCAAAATGTTCCTCAAGTCCTAACTAAAGCGGAAATGGCTTAAAACCATTAAAAATTTGGAACCATCCCCTTAAATTTGGAATCATCCCCTTAAACGGGAGAGAAGATTAACACAAATAAATCACATGCTATCAGAATTCTAAATAATTACATTTGCTACCAAGAAAACCGGCGGGTCCGCAATTTGGTGCAATGTCCTCCCACTGTGCTCTCTGAACCCTGATCACCGATCGTCCGGAGAACCAGTGATCAACGTTTAACTTTGAAATGAAAAAACTCATCATTTAATCATTGTGTCGCATATCCTCCACTGCTCTCAACCTTTCCCATTGCTCCATATCTTTGTCCGCCTAACAGAGACGGTCCTCAAATAGTTTTCCTAGGGGTAATAACTCCCAGACGTGTCGGGTGTCCCTTTCCTTATCAATCACTCCGTTCGCCAAACGGTCTGCTACCATGTTAGCTTTTCTCTTCACATGGACAACGCTTACAGTCTTTAAGGTTTGCAGGTGGGAGTAAATAAGTTGAAAGACTTGCGAGAGCCTCAAGTGTTTCAACACTTTATCCGGTGATTACCATTGCAAATTTTCTTGGCCGCTCTAATAATCAGTTCTGAATCTGCTTCAATGATGATATTATATGAATCTAAATCCACCAATATTTCCAAGAATTGCTTTAGGGCCATGAGTTCCGCCATGTTATTAGTGGCCTTCCCCAAGTGGCCATGGAAGATCTTCTTTATTTTCCCCTGTTCATCTCTTATAACACCTCCAAAACTAGCTAACCCTGGGTTGCCCTTAGATGCTCCATCTATATTGACCTTTAAGAAACCATGAGGAGGAGGCTTCCAAATATTTATATCTGAATTTATTTGGCTCACTCCCTTGATAATGCCCTATGGGCTTATGGATTGAAGACCCAAATGTAGTAGAATACTCACATCATGGGGCAGAGGAGGGTCCTTAGGAAGGTTCCTCAGCAAGCTATTGACTGTATCTTTTAAGTTGCCTTAAAATTTGGTCAATTATGTGTTGGGGCTTTCTAGCTTTGTTCTTGAATATCCAACTGTTGCGTTCTTTCCATACATTCCAGATGACAAAGCCTGGAACCAGGGTCCAGGCTCTATTAATAGTTTCGTTCCTCGAGAAGTTTTTCCTCCAATTCTTCAAAGTTTTGGAGATGTTGAGTCTTTCCCTATCAGTATACCTAAACATTATTGCCACCCAGTCCCACACAATGGAGGTGAAAGGGCAGAGGTTAAGAAGGTGATCCATCGTCTCCTCTTGAGAGTTGCAAAGGTAGCATTTGGATGGTCTAGTGAAGCTTTTTTTCAAGAGATTCTCCCAAGTTAAGATTTTTCTTTGATGAACTAGCCAAATAAATAATTTTATTTTCATCCAGTGGGGGCTCTGCCAAAGATTCTTCCAAAATTGATCAGGATTGGGATAGTTAAATCCTGTTACTACCTGTTTAGCTTCTTTGAGGTTAAAGTTTCCTTCAGTGTTCTTTCCCCATCTTAGTTGGTCAGGCAAGGAGGATACCAAAATCCTTCTGTGCTCTAGTTCCTATGTAAGACAGTCTACCTGGGCTCTCAGAGGACTCTCTTCGTTGTGGCCTAGATCCTTCCAAGTTCTCCATTTTTCATTGTTCCATTCCTAGTTCCAGAAGTCTTTCACCATAAGTATACCTTTGTTGTCTGTGTCATTCTTGAGAGCTGTTAATTCATCCTTATACAAGTTGGGTTCCTGCTAGCCATTTGTCCTCCCAAAATCGTGCTAGATTCCCAGCTCGAATTTCCCAAAAACTATGTTGCTGAACAATAATTTAGTTTTCCCAGGAAAGGTTCCAAATATGGGAGCCCTTAATGTTCCCTGACATTCTAATATGATCTTTCTCCTGCCAATTCTTGGCATATTTTTGTTTCCAAAGCTTATCCCAGGGATTTTATGATTCCTTGATCCATCTCCACCAGAGTTTGGCTCTCAAAACCTTGCTGATGGTTTCAAGATCATGAAGCCCCAAGCCACCGTGGCTCTTCGGTTTGCAGATTTTATCCCAGGCTACTAAAGCCCATTTATTTTTCACTTCTCCTTTGCCCCATATAAATTCCCTTTGTATGCTCTTGATCTGCTACATGACACCTTTACAAGCAGGAAGAGTACAGAACATGTATATGGGAATAGCCTGCAGTATATCCTGTGTGAGCACAAGGCGCCCTGCCAAGTTTAAAGACCTACAAGTCCATTTTCGGATCTTGTCCTGCATTTTATTTATAGTCGGCTCCCACACTTCCTTGCTAAGAGGTTTATCTATGAGAGGTATGCCCAAATACTTGGAAGGTAGTTGGTCCCTTTGAAACCCAAGAATTCTGCTGATATTTCTTTGAATAGCAATATCAATGTTAAAGAAAAAAACTTTTGAATTACTGAGGCTCACCTCTATGCCAGCAGCCATAGCAAAGTCATTCAAAATTTGTTTGATTGTCCTGGCTTCCTTGACTGTGGGTAAGCCCTGCAGCATTGTGTCGTCCACAAATTGTTGATGTGTGTTTGCCTCTCCATCCAAGGTGAGTTTGATGCCCTGGATTCTTCCTTCAACATTAGCTATTTTAATCGCTCTACCAAGCCCTTCCATCATGAGAACAAAGAGGAAGGGTGAGAGTGGATCCCTTTGTCTGAGGCCTCTGGAGGGTGTGAAGAGTCTTGAAGGAGCACCGTTAAGCAGGATGGAGAAACTAGTTGTGGTAAATAGTGCCATTACCCATCTTATCCAATTTTGGTCGAAGCCATAGGCTTTTAGAAATGCCCTTATATAAGACCAGCTCATCTTATCATAATCTTTCTCTAGATCTAATTGAATGATCATACCAGCTTGTTTTTTGTTTTTAAGCGAGTGTACCACCTCATGAGCTTGGATAATATTATTGAGGATTTGTCTTCCTTCCACATAGCATGTTTGCTCCTCTGAGATGAGAGCTGGTAAGAGTGGCTTGAGCCTATTATATATCACCTTGGAAATGATTTTATACACCACATTACATAGAGCTATGGGTCTGAAGGCATCTGGAGTCATGGCATTTCCTTTTTTGGGATCAAAGCTATGAAGGATGCATTGAATGCCTTCAGAACCTTTTTGGATCTTCTTGAGTCTTCCACCACCTCAAGGATGTCCTGTTTGACTATTTTCCAACATGCTTTGAAGAAGTCTACATTAAAACCATCCAGGTCTGGAGCTTTTCGAAATAGATTTTCAATATGTTTAATTAAAATTATTTAACTAAGAAAGGAAACAAAAAATTCCTTTCAAAAATTGTGATTTTTCTTTTAGTTTTTTTTAATAATATTTTTTTAAAAATATAATGAATAAATATATTTTCAAACCAACATCTACTTTTATAAATTCATTTTGATTAAGTACTTAAATCACTTTAAATTCTAAGTATATGCTATATGAGGAGACAAGAGACATTAAAATTATAAAGTTTCATGATAAAAAATAATATAAAACAAATTTCATATTTGAAAATTTAGGTGATATATATTTCACTCACCATTTACCATTTAAAAAATTAAATTAAATTAAATATGTTTAATTTCATAAAACAATTAAGTTATCATTATATTAATTGTTTTTGGTTAATTCTTTTTACATAAAATAAAAATCTTATTATTTTAATTAAAAATAAAAATATTACATAAGGACTTTGAACTTTTAATTCATAAAATTCATAAAATGATAAATTTACTCGCAACGGTCTTCCACTGCGCATATATAAATATTTGTAAAATAACGAATTTTATTGTTTCAGACCAACTGAGGTTAACCAATTTAGACTAAGTCAAGTCCTCATATAGGTAGATGTGTATGCCTCTAATCCATCC
This sequence comes from Pinus tabuliformis, assembly GCA_031772625.1. Lineage (NCBI taxonomy): Eukaryota > Viridiplantae > Streptophyta > Pinopsida > Pinales > Pinaceae > Pinus > Pinus tabuliformis. The sequence goes on from CM062815.1 coordinate 842,706,464, forward strand.
TCTAATTCTAAGGATCATATTCTTATCCTCTATACCCCTCATGATAACTCTTACATGTCTATCTATTCCTCCCTCGACCTTCTTTATGATCCTGCTTGCTTGATGAATACACCATCTCCACTTCAATTGATAGTTAAGGAATTCCCTTTCTAAGATGTCGGTCCTTTCATTTTCCCTGTAGTCCTTCAACCCTTTGATAATTATATTCATAGCCTTTCCGTGCTTATCCTGTTCTTATTTTATTTTAATTTTGATTTTCTTGTCAATGATTCATTTTTTATTGTTTAATGACCCACTTACAACTTGCGACCATGATTTAGCCTCTTCTATTCATTCATTTATTTGATTTTCTTTAATTTCCAATTCGGCCAATGCTAACTAAATCTCCTTTATTTGTGTTGTGTCCTCTTCTTTTACCAATTCTAACTTCTCAAGGTTGATTACCCTTATCTGCTCTAATTCTTGTTTCAAGGCAAGCACTTCTTGCTGCCCTTTTTCAATTTTACCCTGCATGTTTGCGATTTGTTCCTTGAGATATTTATTTTCCCTCTTTATTCTGCCCTTTAACTTCACAGTTTCATTTACTTTGTTGCCTTCATACCACTTATTCGCTTCTAAAATTTCAAGTCTCCTTTTCATGCTCATGAGCTCTTCCACATATAGTCTTGATGACCACATTATTGGTGTTGATGTGGGACTCTATAGGCCTTTGTTGACATGTTTATTTTCTTTTTTTATCTTCTTTTTTTGCTACAAAACCATCTGTTTTTTTTCATACTTGATTTGAGCCCCTTAATAGCTTCTATTTTCCCTACACTAGTTTGAGAGGCCTTGTTGGATATGTTGTTTACTTTTGGCAGGATCATTACACATTTTCTCTTAGGGGTTTTCCTTAGTTTTCGTATCTTCCTACACCTTAAATCCTCTTATATTGTTTTGTGTTTACAAAAACCAATCTCTCATCTATGTTGTAGGTTCTCTTCTGAAGAGAATTTGTCATAGAAGAACCCCATGATCCTGTTGAATCCTCCACTGTTATGGCAGGGTGAGGAAATGGAGGTTCATTAATGAGTTGAAGGTTGTGTTTCTATTAATATTTCCCACCTACTTGATTCAAAAGGTTTAACAATGGAAGTGAACCCTTCACTTGAGATTGCAAACCACCGTTGTACCCTACCCCCCAGAGTAATCGAATAATTTGCAACTTTGTTTCCTATTGTGTTAAGGAGTGGTATTTGTGTCTCCTCTATGTTGAAATCCTCTCTCAACAATGGAAACCTTTCCTTTGATTCCTCCTCCAGATTAACCACCATATTTGTTTTATTGTGTTTTGTTTTGGTTTTATATTGGTCACAATTAGTGTTTTCCAGTTTAAGTGAAATAAACACAACCCAAATCTGTTGGCTGGTTGGGGCTTGACCCAGGTTCGGAGTTAATTAGCCAAACAAATCCCTATACGACTAGCCCTTTTGGCAACAGTCCGCAGAGCGTGGACTGAGATCTCACCTGAAGTAGTATGGTGGGGGAGGGTGCTGGAACCGGGTTTCTACACCCTTGAGATGTTTGAAGGTTTGATTCGGTCCAACTAATCATCCCTACGCGCAGGTTGCTTCGCGCACTTCCCTAGCCTTCGCACCCTGATATACTTGCCTTCGTGCAGCCCTAACCAAGGGTTGTGGGGCTTCCGCGCTGTTGGAGTAGCGCTTTGCACTATTTCCCTAAGTTGCACCTGAGAACTTACCTATCTTCCTACACTAGTTAGTTATCTTCCCGTAAATGGATGTCTTACGTTATATTTCGTTATACAGCATATTCATTTGATTTCAGGAAAAGATACACAGAAATACGATAGAACTTCTCTTTATTGATGTTTCCAATGGTTATAGGCTCGACTTGCCCTGCGCACTCAACTGCAGGGGTCTGCGCACTCAGCTGCGGACTACTAGGCCTCTACACACTCAGCTGCAGAGCCTTCTCCTACTCTACGACCCAAAAACACTCTTTACACTTCGACTCAATCTCTTATACTCATCATGCTTCTATTATTTCTATTAGCTATATGTTATCTTCTACACTTAGAGCCTCGCTCTATTTATACAATCCTTAGGTCTATCAAGTCGACATTACATTACAAAAACAAGGGCGGACAACCCTGTGACTCTATTATGACTTCACGCTATGCGCCCACAATTCGCAGAGCTTTTACAAAGGACTTGGTCAAAACATGGGCTTTAAGCCCCAAAACATGCCTTGGGGGGATTCCATGCCCAATAGGCCCCTATCACAAACATCGTGACTCGCCCTCAAGTCACTTTGTTGGCGCGAAGATCTTCACGCGGAGTCCCTCCAACTCTGTCTGAACCGTTGCAAGGTCGGCAACGCACTGAGTGACTGCTTGTTGGATTTCCTGTACGCGTTGTTCTAAGATTGCGGTGTCGGAACTAATTCCCTGCATCTGTTATTGCGTCCCCTGCATTTGTGCGAGATTGCCTTCAACTGTTGCCGTGATGGTGAAGGCCTTGTCAATCTAAGGCTGAACGTGGACTTTCAAGACTACTTCTTTGTGTTGTGCTACATTCACCTATTCTTTCGGCGCTTTGGCCTGTTGCATCCATGCAAGCCTCTGGTTGAGGGCCACCATTTGCACAGTCCCTAAGCGCTGGATGTTGGGGTCCTCCTGTAGATTTGTGATGATCTCAAATGACTCCTCCAACATTCTGGGGCAGTCCCTTACTGCACTGCCAATATCTTCCAGCCCTAATGTAATAGCGCCGGCGCGCTATTCTCTTTCTTCTAGAGGGGTGGACAATTGCGCCTTCAACTGCAGCTTTGCGATCTAAAGGTTCAGTTCCAGCTGAACCTTAGTCATTTCTTCTCGCACCTCGTGCACCCTGCTGCTAACCTATGGATGTGTGCCTTTGCTGGTGTGTCTTCTAGGATGTTCAACTCAAGGACGCTTTGATAGGCTTCTTCCAGTACCTATACCAACTACCGATTCTACAACACCACTTCGTCATGTTGCAAGGTCAACTACTCCCTGTTGATCTTTTGCTCGCTTAGTACTTGTAGCGGGTCCCTAGCCCTCAGTTCTGTAGTAATCCCATCCTACAGAACATATAACGTCTCTCGCAGGAGTGCAGTCATGTTGATCCTGATACCATTCAGTGTGATAATTGTAGGCCTGTCGGCCTCATTTGTTGTCACCAGTGCCCCTTCCGGCAGCACTATTGTATTTATCGTTTGAGAAAGCAGCATCTGCTCTGTTGTAGTTGTCCCTATTGTGAGGCTAGTCGAAAGGGTACCAGCCTGAGGACTGCGCACCTGCAACTCCTGCAGCTGCGCTCTGAGAGACCCTAACACAATCTAATTCTCTTGCACAAAATTCTGGAGGGCCTCGGAGATGACATCGTAAACCGTCTCACTGGTGTTGTGCAGATCACCTTTAGTAAGGGTGATTAGGTCAATAGACAACTTTGATGCCTTGACCTTCTTGCACGGCCCTATCCACTCGATCGAGCGCTAGTGCTTCAGCTGTGTTGACACGGTTTGTGGGTCTGCCTCTCCTTCCTCTTCCTCTACTTCCTGCCCATGCGAAGGTGACTTTCGTCCCTCGCACACCTTCTCGGCTGTCTCCTGCGCTACTGCTGCTATTGCGGCCTTTTTCTATTCTGTTGTTGTATGTGTAGTGTCCTGCGCTTCCTGCGCTCCTGCTGTTGCTGCCTCCTTCCTTCTCTTCTCTGCCAACTGTGTCATGCACAGTTTGGCCTCTTATTTCTTCTTTTATGCCGCATACTTCTCCATTGCTGCGATGTCTGAGGCGTGCCACTCCAGCGACCACGTCTCTAGTACATCAAAGATTACATCGTCCGTGGCTACAAAGGGTAGCTCGCTCCATTTCTTAGCCAGGTCCTTGCATGCTCTAATGTATATGTTGTGGAGGTCTGATTTAAACTCTGCAAAACTTGCAGGCTGTTGTAGACAGTGGGTGATAGCCGTAGCTTGCAGTTAATCCCCATTCTAAGGTTCATTTCCATGAATACCCAGAATATCTTACTATCGTGGATCCGGTTTTCATCCTTTGTGGCCCATAGTGAAGCATACTTCACGGCCTCCGAAAAATCCCTGTCAATTGTGGGGAACTAACTGTCCTCCGACAATTCCCCTGACACGAGCACTATGGACAGCAGAAGCCATGCATAGTGGAACATTTTTCCTTGTTCCTGAGCCTCGCGAAAATTTTCCAAGAACTCCTTGCAGAGGAACTCGGACCAATTAAATTGGACCCCCTCCGCGCACTACTCAGCAAGTGCTACCACCGACGCGGGTACCTCGTTCATGCAACACTTGCACATAACCTTGCTTTCTAGTATTTGGGTCGCCACTCTTACTGCTTTGTTTTTGATGCTGGGTATGGCATAGCCCCTTTTCTTCTTCTCCAGTTTATATTTCTTCTTCATGGCCTCCGCGATGGCCAAGTCACTACTTTTCCCCTCCGAGATATCTGTGAGTTCCTCTCCTTTGCATGGAAGCCGGGTAATGCATTGAATCAAGTGGTCTGTGATGGGGATGGGCTCCTCCAGCCACAAACACCCACCATGCACCAGGTAGAGCAGCTTTGTGATGATGAAAATTATTATTGGGGCGTAGTGAAAATGTGGCACCTATAGCAGGTTTAGTAGTCCTACCTTTTCCACTCCGTGCAACCACTTTCGCAGCTCTAATTTAGTAACCCCTGCCACGCTGTTCTGCTTAGGCTTCATGAGTTGCGCGGTCCCTAGGTGAGGGAACTTCTCATGGACAACGAGATCCCAATCTTCAAATTTCAAGCTAGGCACCCGTCCCAAGTGCGTGCCCTCAAAAATGATGTCGTCTAGGAGGAGCAGGGTTTGGAGAGAGCTCTTGCTCTCGTCAAGATCCTTGGGCACTTTAACCTTCCCCTTCCACGGGGGGATATAGGTGGGAAGCTTTGTCGGAGGGTGCGCAAGCTCAATTTCTTCCTCCATGCCTTCGTCCTCGTCTTCTTCGATGATAAGGTCCTCCAAGTCTTCCTCCTCCTCGTCGATTTCTATGTTAATGACTTTTCCTTTCTCCTCCATTGTTAGCATGGTGCGTAGCGGGTTTCATGGGGACACACGTATAGGAACCATCGACTGTTTTTCTTTCTTCAGCCTTGATGTGCGCGGTGATTTAGGGATTTCTGCCACAATCTTGGCACCTTCAGGGGCGTCCCCCACAGTTAGGGCCTACGTGGCCTCTTCGACAGTCATCTCTGTAATTTCCATAACTTCCTCAGATGTTGCCATCGTGTCCAACCAGAAATATATCACTCGTGTACTCAGGGGCTCAATCAACATTCTGCACAGGTTAAACAGGGCTCTGCTTAGGATATGCGGGGTATACAACAACTCAATTCCAAATGACCGAGTGTTGTTTGCTGGGCAGCCCTTTGTAATTTATAGTGCCTTTTGAATTTGAATTTGACTGTTCCCCCCAAATCCAGTTCATTTATGCTATCTTGGCGACAAATTTTCCCAAATCTTTCCCATAAATCGCATCTTAAATGCTTGTCGCCCGCTCCATTTGGTCTCAATTCGAGCATCACATCGTGAATAGTGACTTCAACTGTCACTTTCTGGCCAACCCGCGTGGCAGCGCAACCCCCCTTGCGTGGTAGCGGATCTTGTGACTCTTTGCTTCTGCCCACAGCTTGAACATCACGCAGCTCTCGGGCATAGTAGTTTATAGACCCGCGCCTTCTTTCAACTGCTAGGAGTGCTAAGACTGTACTTTCCATGCATAGTCAGTGGTCACGCCACCTGTATAGGATTTCATCCGGTTATCCATTACTTCTCCTGAAAAATACCCATATTTTTTTGTTACTGGCGGTGTCGTGCACTTTATCATCTGCAGTGTGCCACCATGGTTGATTCGTGTAGTAATATGTGGTATAAGCCAAGGCATCAGGCTGATCAATTTGTGGTGATAGTCCTCAAACTTGTCAGTGTGATTGTGCGCACCCTGTTTTATCACCCTAGTCTTCTTATCGAGAAAATATTCCTTTATTTCGTCCTCCAGCTTCTTGACTTCCGCTTCCACCAGAGTTCTTTTCTCCCTTAATCGCACCCTTTCTTTCCCAAGTTCTTGGAGCCTAAAATTACCCTGTTTGATTTCTTCTTCAGGTTCCAAGCGTTCCACTTCATTCGGTTATGTGATCCCTTCTTCCAAGGCTCCGCAAATCGTCGTATCGGCCAGTGCTTCCATGCGCGGACTAGGCATTTCATGCTCTATGGGGATTACAACGTTTTCTTCATACTACAGCCTAGGAAGTGCCTGCACCGTTAGTTTCTTCCATGTGGTCCTATAAGCCCATAGAACCACTGGTATGCGTAGGTCCCAGTCAATCCGCTACTCATTGTGGACCTTGTTCAGCGCTTCGCATACTTCGTTAAAGGCTTTTGTGTGGATAACCTTCTGCGCACTTGGTCTTTCCATACTCCGTGGTTCCAACTAGAGGGGTCGTTTGCACCATGGCCTCGCCCGCACCTGCTTACTGAACGTGTCTCCTAACGCAAATACTGAGTGCATCCATGCAGGTTTCATACCATATGCTTGCATCCATCTCGATAGGTGGGCGTGCGGACCATCATTTCTGGCAATCTTGTCAGTTAATCACAACTAAGGCTTCCCAAACTGTATGCGCATCATGTTCCTGCATTCATGCCAATCCTCGAAGCTCCTTTGGTGCGTACCCCACAACCTTGCGGGGGTAGCGCACAGTGCCCATTTCAAAGCTTCAAAATGTTGATGTTTCGGCACATCTCTTTCAAATCTGTTCAGGAAGTCATCCACCACACTTAAGCCATCATACATAGGTAGATCCCTTACCTTCGTCGATACGCAGTGAAACGATCTCATCATCATGTTATAGTTTAGTGTGATTACCTCGTGTAACCAGTTCTGCCTTCGTTCTATCTCTTCGTCAGAATCTGATGTGTAGGAGCTTTCGCGCTTCCATGATATTCGTCCATCTGTGGTTGCATTCACCTAGTCTTGTTCTCGCATGGTTATCTTGTAGATGCAATCCAAATCGTCGTCATTGTCATAGTCATGCACTATGTCTATGTAGCGCAATCCTTCTGCAGGGTCCAAAGGTACAACTATGCGCAGAGACTTATTCTCAAAAATAATCTTGTGCTTCTTTAGATTGATCACCCCATTCATGTAAGTGGCCCAATCTATTCCTAATAATGCCAAGTAGGGATTGTTGTCATCAACAACCTCTATTACTTCGAAATCTTCCAGCGCGCTTGCTCCTTCGATATCCACTGTGATTACCTACAATCTCCCCATAGGTAGGATCTTTTGCTAGTTCTCCATTCACAGTTGGATAGAGACCATTGCAGCGTAGGCCTTCCCATGCGCTTCCATGTTTTCTTCGGCAGGACATTCGCGTCTGATCCTAGATCCATAATCACTTGGTCCATCTCATATTCTCCAATCTGTGCGTTCAATCTCATCTCCCTTCCCATTCGCGTCGTGTTCTTTCGGAGCTTCCGGACTACACGCGGTTCTCCTGGCGCGGTCCCAACGTATCTATTTATGAGTTCCTACAGCCCCTTTACAGCCTTGTTGTCGCGAAACAACTTCTTGCATGTTTCCAGGAATGTTGTGAGCATTTATGGGTCCATTTCCAAATCCAGTTTGTCTTTACTTCATGAAATGGAGGCATCAGCGAAGATCTGCTTGGCTTTCATGAAGGTTTCCTTAGTGCACTCCAAATAAAACTCTGGTTCCTTCGTTGGAGCATTTCAAACCCAAGTACTTTCTTTAGGTTGTTTGCCTTTGTCATCTCCTGTCGTAATTCCACTTTGGAGCACAATATTGACATTAGGGTCTTCCTCGCGCGGCTCAGACCTCATCAAATGCAAGTTCTGAGTTGGGGGAGGTTGGAGTGCTCCTTTATCGCACAACCTCGCTATTAGGGTGGGACAATCCTCCGTCTCATGGTCAAACAATGTACAATACAAGAATGATGGCCGCGTTGGATTTGTACAATCGCTTGCATAATGTCCTGGCCCTCCGCAATTGTAACATATCAGCTGTCTGCGACCTCTTCCTGGTCCTCCTCCACCTCGGCCTCGTCCGTGCCCCTAAAATTTGGTTCGCGTCATCCCTACTGTTACAGGGAAAAGTGTCTATGCAGAACTGCTAAACCCACTAAGGTGGGTAGCTACCTTGGAAACAAACAAAGTAAAACTACTTTCGTTTTCCTTTATGAAAGATAGATGAGAGAAGAATAAAGGAGACCAACCTCTGTCTTGCGCTTGGTTCCTTGCCCGATTCCTCTCTCTTCCGATAGTCCTTTGCTACTTGCTCTCTTGTATACCCAGCTTCATAGAGTACCTGTAGAATCAAAACAGCATAACACTATACGAGAACATGGATCTATTATCATAAACAATCTAGGGTCATATGTAAATTGACCATACAAATGCACAAAACATAAATTACACAAGAGTATGGAGGAAAACTTGAATAGCTTTATTGATAATCAAGAAAGAGCCAAGAGAGTTACAACCAGTTGCTCTGACCCAGCATCATCCTCTCAGCAAGTAAGCCCTTATTCACCTCATGTAAAGCTTAGATCACCCAACACTATGATGTTGCCTCAAAAAACCAACAGCAATTCCTTACAAGATGCAAAATTCCAGCCTTTGGATCTCTGGGATGAGGGATCCATATATAGATGTCTGCAAGGGAGATGAGTCAGCTTGTGATTTTATTAGTGTCTTCCCTCTGATAGTTCTTACTTCCACTTGGAGATTGGTGATCTCTTACTCATCCCTGGTCGAATTCAGAGAGGCAAGTGTCACAGGAGAAGTTTTTGGAAGATTCCATGCTTCTCCACCTCGTAGATTGACACTGCCATTTGTCTCTTCTCGCCCATCACACCCCATAGAAGGGATTTTTGAAATGCAACGCACCCACTGTGTGTACTTAGGTGAGATGCAACGCACTTTGCCTATGGAGCAGGTGAAATGATCCAGTTTTGACTAGTTCTGAGTAGTTTTTCATGGAGAACTTCTGGGAGAAGCTGTAATTAGTTGACCTTGTTCCTTTAGGGGTTGGAACAACACCTTTAGGGACTTAGGAGCCCTTGGTTTATGGAAATTTTATGCTTGGGGTTGCAGTGCCCAAAAATGTCTATAACAGTTGCCCCCTAAAGCATGAGGTCGTTAATCTTTTTTTATGTCGGGTGAAATGCTTTATCATGAGGATCCGAAGTTCTTTCAAGCTGGAAGGAGACCTGTAATAAGATACAATACGATACATTATCTTCACAATATTTTCATGATCTAGCTGAGGTGGGCATTCCCATGCTCAGATTTATAAATTCATTTTCATGTACATAGGACAAACAATCGTCTAAGTGTAGACTAATGATTCTGGTAGAGCCATCATCCCTTAGATTTGATGATTATCTGTGCAGCAACGATGTACATTTGATGTCTTTATTTTCTTGAATATATATCGCAGCCTGGATGGATGAAACTAGATTCAGGGTCTTCAATCTCATTCGATCTTCACTCAAAGTACAAGTCGATCCATGTGAGAGATGTTCTGGAGTCGAACATGGAAAGACATTGCATGATTACTAGCCAATGATGTAAGCTGTTAACACGCGCGAGAGGAATCACCGATAATGATAATGATCTTCAAGGTACTGCAGTACAATTCACGTGGTGTGAATAAAGGACTTGGCATCGAACACCACGCAAAATCTTTCGGTCGAAGGTCATTGATGTAAACCTGTCGCTGGAAGTGAGAAACTTGCCATTGAGGCATGCAAGCTTCAAAGTACTGAAAGGGGTGTTCCTAGATCGACTTCTTGGATAATGAGCTGATGTCGACAAGAAGCGATCCATCATAGGAGGGCCTTAATGAATCCCACATCAATGACACAGAACAGAGAAAATGATTTTAATGGAGGTGAAAATGATCTGGTGATATAAGGTTCAGGGTGGCGGTCATGAAAGAATGGAGCGTAAATATATTGTAGCGGGTGAGACACAGGTGAATTCTCTGAGTGACTTCTCTTGAACATATCGGTGACACTGACATGATGGATCGGTAGCATTAACCACAAATGTGGATGGTGTGATGTGACCATGGTGATGTGACTAGTGAATGAAACAACCCAACCCGACTTGGATGCGGAGTGAAAGTGTCATGTTCAAGAGTGACTTGCTACCAGCAAAGTTTCTTCAAGTTTTCTCCCCAATTTTTCCCCAGTAATTGCCGACTAGTACCTCTTTATTTTTGTCAAGCTTGAGGAGGATAACATATGCTTGTTCTATAATTTTCCCTTCGAGCAAACCCATCGCTATGTTTTAACGAGCTTAGCGATAGTGAAACTCGTTCTTGTCTGCTATGGACAAGTTTGTCGCTATTAGGTTTTAACGAGTTTAACGACAAAGATAACTCGGTCCTTTTCAATTTTAGAGAGTCTGAAAAGGGACGTAAAGGAAACTCCAAAAATCCTTTTTCATCATCTAATCCCTTAAGTTCGAAAAAGTATAAAATAATACAGAAGGGATGAATTTTCGATACTTTTAACGAGACGAACAAAACAAGCGCTCGATCTTTTTGTGTAATAATCCCTCAGGTCCAAAAATATTAAAATCTAAAGGAGGGATAGCACTTCCGGTCCCTTTAACGAGCTGTAGAGGCCAATGGCTTGGCAATCTTTTCATATTTTACGAGTCAATTGAAAAGAGCTTAAAGGAGACTCATCTTTGAGGAACGAGTGATAAATTCGGGTAGCAGCTGATTCCAGGTAAGGTTTGGAATTTTCCAATCACGGCAGTGTTATAAGGATGGATAATAGGATCACTCTTCGCAGCTGTTCCTCAAAAGGGGTAAACAATCAAATGGAGGTGAATGATCGGCCAATACGGAGTGGAGGTGATGATGAGAACACGACCAAGGCTTTAAAGGCTGAAGTACTACATTCACGACAGTTATTTACCAGAAATTGGTTCATTTTTTATTGAGCTTAAATGTTGGGGGAAACATTTGCTCATTGCTTATGTTTATTTTTTAACGAGCATGAAGTCCGCGTTAAAACGGCTCGATTAATCCAGTCTCATAATAAGGATGTCTCATATATAAAAACGACAATTTTTCAAATCTTTGCCCCACATCCTTTCTTTATGCAAGTTAGGAAACAACCAATCCTACGAGTTTAAAGGGTTAGAGGACCTACAAATTTTAAAAAAACAAATGGTTGCTCTTCGCTTGCACGCCAAAAGGTTTGCATGCCCCCAGGTATAAAATAGAGTTTCAAGGTTACCCTTCAATCTACCGACAAAACATTTGTTTTATCGAGAAAGGTTTACCTCTTTCAGGTTACCAAAGATTGTTTTATCTACACCGCAAACAAAACACTTCTTCGGTGATGCCTACCGAAATAGACAAAGGCAAGTGGCGCAGACGCCTCTACCCCCATAAATTTGACAAGGGAATCTTATTCCAGTCCAACCCCCTTTTCCAATCACGGACGGGAGTGTCAGACTAGTCATATATCTCTCGCGGAAACCTATCCTATACCTGAAGTTTTCCTACCGAAGCAGACCAGGGTGCATGCCCCCTGGGTTTCAGTCATGTCCCCCGAATCACTGGTGCTCATCAGGTGGACGGACTGGGGATTGATGAGACATTCCTTGTGTGAAAAGGCCATTTAGGGATGGTATATGACTATTTTCCATGTGTGAACCGGGAAATGAAAGCTGGTCTACAAGCTTGACCACTCTTCCTTCGTGCGGAAAACACATTACTCTAAAGAGTGATGAGACAATGGCTCCCATGCAATAAATATAGTCTCGTCCAAGGAGCAGATTATAATCCAGGGGTCCTTGGACTACCATTACGTTCATTTGAACGGTTTTCCCTCTCAATGTTATGGGCACATTGGGAAGGATCCCTAATGATCGACTGGTTCCTTTGTCAAAGCCTGTTAGATTTCTCATCTCAGGCAAAAGCGATGGCAAACCAAGCGCTTTCCAAGCAGTCGAGGAAAGGATACTCACAGAAGCCCCTTCATCTATGATGGTACTGGCCATAACCATTCTATATATTTGAGCAATGATTCAGAATGGTACACTAGCCGGTAAACGGGCTCTGCCTAGTTGATTCCAATCGAAGGAGACAACCAGGTTGCTTGGAGGTGGGACCGAATAGACGGCCGGGTACGACTCTGACGAACTTCCTTCCTGCGGTAAAGGAATGGGTAAATTGCCCCCATGTTCATCGGAGTCTGTGTTTACGAAAAGAATTTGGACGGTGTCATCCTTGTTCTCTTCGGTGACTGTATCATCTGAAGATGGAACCTCTGAAGGCAAGACCGGGTCAACTGCCGCCTTGACCTTTTGACTTTCGTCTGGTATGGGTTTAGATGGTTTATCTTCAATGATAGACGCTTCGGCCGACCACCCAGGCGGGTCAGCTGGATTTTCAACTAGTGACAGACTCGGCAAGAGTTTCTTATATCCAGGAGGAAGTCGTAACGGTGAAACTAGACAATCGTCCAAAACTCTTTTAGCCTCATCTAAGAAGGGACAACGGTGGACGGCGTGATCGCCTTCACACAGTTTACAAGGAAATTTGCACTTTCCTTTTTATCCAGGGGCTTCACTTTCACTAGTCGACGGTGTGTTTTCAACATGATCATCAGAGGTTGACGACACTGGGTTGTGCAAACGAGGAGACCAGTCCCTTAAGATCCGAGGGATGCAGGGACAATCTCTATGATAGTGGTCTCATTTGCAAATGGCACATGGCAATTTAGGCCTGGTCGGTGCAGTGTGCGGACTTTCGCTAGACGACGCTTGGTTGCCCCTTTTCGCCTTTGGCTCCTTCTTCTTCTTCTCTTTCTTCTTCTTTTCCTTCTTCTTCTCTGGTACTTGATTTTTGGCTTTATCAGCCTCATCAAGCGAAGAGGAAGGAGGAGAGGAAGAATTGGACGAAGTAGAGGGTTGGGGGGTAACTCTGGAATTGTCTAGTTGCTGACTCGATTGTTCAGGAATTGCGGTGTTCTGAATGATGGAGGTTGAGAAAATCCATACGGGCAAGCCGATTGTCAATCCTGGAAGCGACAATGTGGCCATATGGGGTGCACCAACATCTCCCCAAGAGGAGAAGGGACTAGGATTTCCTCCAAGGGGAATTCCTTGGTTGGTGGACTCCATTTTCTCAACCTAAGACCAACGTAGGAAAGGTGATGATTATTCCGTTTAAAATAAATTTTAGACTCTTTGACACAACTTGTTTTTTCAATTTTAAAGAGTCGAGAAAAAACAAAAGATGACTCTAGTCGCCTTCGATTTTTAATGAGCTTGAAGTGGCAAGTGCTCAGATGGACCTTTTTTGTTAAGGAGTCTGAAAAGGAACGAAAGGGACTGCTCTGGAAATCTAGGCAGAGGGATTACCAAACCAATCGCAAAACTGTAGAATACTTTTTACGGTATGGTAGTCAATCTTCCTGAATGCTGTGTTCAGTGCATTGCGATCAATAGGGCAGCAGACACGGTTTCCTATGCATAAAGGATTAAGCCTATTGTGGTCTCCCAAAATATACTCGACGGTACGTGGGAGCACAAGTCTGTACTGGCACTTATCATCTCAAAGTGGAGGAATCACCCAACCAACAGTGAAAACAACAGTTACCAGGCTTTACGACGCCGGAATACGTCTCTAGCCTAGACTTCTAGATGTTGTGCGTTAGGTTCCAAAGCGTTGTTAGATTCATTAAATTTATTTTATAGTTGATCTTGCTTAAGAAATTTTCCTTTCAGGTTCACCGCGTGATGTAGATGTACAATTCCTAAAATGCAATCTAAGATGATAAACAATCTTTTTATCTTCTTTGTGCAATGAAAATCCTAGCTACTAAGGAAAGAGAGACAATATTCTTTCAACAAAGAGCATAGAGCACACACTATATGCACTGTCCTAAATCAAACCAATCAAACAGTCTAAATGCAAATGCACATGCATGTATTTGTTTTCAGCCTTCTTAATATGTGAATGATAAAAAGAAAGCTAATGCGCAAATCTGAATTATTTTTCAAAGCGACAATTACTAACAAGTTTCTTTTCAAAATCAAAATGAAGACAATGACAACACTTTGCGATTTGGAAATGAAAACTTTCTTTCGACACTAGAAAAACTACTAATTCAGATCAAATACAATAGTAACAGGGTAATCGACTATCAAGAGCAATCAGACTCTCTTCTATGACTGAAAACGACACTTGCGACACTTTCAAATCAAGAAACGACAATACAATTACGTTACTTCTTTGTAAAGGAGAACTGAAAATGACTCAACAAATACATAAAAACATTTACAGTTCTTTGCACAATGGAGGCGGAATAACAGCAAGGAAAGGGGTTTCAAACAGAGGTGTACTGACTACAGGCAACAAAATTCTTGAATAGATCTGAAAAGAGTGAACACAGAAACCAAAATGCAGGAACAAGGCCTTGTCTGATCAACGCACCTATAACACAGTGAATTTGAAATGCAACGCACCTTCTACACTCGGGAAGTGAACTGAATTTGAGATTCACAGAATAGATAGTGCGCTGGACCAGGGACGAGACTTTGCTTGGGTTCCGGTTCACAGTTTGCAGTTCAGTTCAGGGATTTTGGCCGAGCAAGTGGTAATCAGTAAATCAATCACAAGGGTAGATCTAAGGAGGTTACTAGAGCCACCACAAGGGCAATTAGAAAGCTTGTAAATCATTTGTTTAATTCATAAACAAAACCCGGAGATTGACTGAAGCAACGTTGATCTACTTTGCATTTGCATAGCAAATGCAGTTCGAAGGCTAGCTGGCTTGACTTCAGGCTCCGTCTGTAAGTTTATAAAGTAAACAAATGTAGATAAACAATCAATCTAGTTGATCCCCAACGGAGTCGCCATTTTGTTACAGGGAAAATTGTCTATGCAGAACTGCTAATCCCACTAAGGAAGGCGGGTAGCTACCTTAGAAACAAACAAAGTAAAACTACTTTCGTTTTCCTTTATGAAAGATAGATGAGAGAAGAATAAAGGAGACCAACCTCTGTCTTGCGCTTGGTTCCTTGCCCGATTCCTCTCTCTTCCGATAGTCCTTTGCTACTTGCTCTCTTGTATACCCAGCTTCACAGAGTACCTGTAGAATCAAAGCAGCATAACACTATACGAGAACATGGATCTATTATCATAAACAATCTAGGATCAGATGTAAATTGACCATACAAATGCACAAAACATAAATTACACAAGAGTATGGAGGAAAACTTGAATAACTTTATTGATAATCAAGAAAGAGCCAAGAGAGTTACAACCAGTTGTTCTGACCCAGCATCATCCTCTTAGCAAGTAAGCCCTTCTTCACCTCATGGAAAGCTTAGATCATCCAGCACTATGATGTTGCCTCAAGAAACCAACAACAATTCCTTACAAGATGCAAAATTCCAGCCTCTGGATCTCTGGGATGAGGGATCCATATATAGATGTCTGCAAGGGAGATGAGTCAACTTGTGATTTGATTAGTGTCTTCCCTCAGATAGTTCTTGCTTCCACTTGGAGATTGGTGATGTCTTACTCATCCCTGGTCGAATTCAGAGAGGCAAGTGTCACAGGAGAAGTTTATAGAAGATTCCAGGCTTCTCCACCTCGCGGATTGACACTGCCATTTGTCTCTTCTCGCCCATCGCACCCCATAGAAGGGCTTTATGAAATGCAACGCACCCACTGTGTGTACTTAGGTGAGATGCAACGCACTTTGCCTATGGAGCAGGTGAAATGATCCAGTTTTGACCAGTTCTGAGTAGTTTTTCATGGAGAACTTCTGGGAGAAGCTGTAATCAGTTGACCCTGTTCTTTTAGGGGTTGGAACAACAACTTTAGGGACTTAGGAGCCCTTGGTTTATGGACATTTTATGCTTGGGGTTGCAGTGCCCAAAAAAGTCTATAACACCTACGTTCTGGTCAAGGGCCCCCGTTTTAGCCAGAACTCTGTAGGTAGGAGTCTGATCCATCATTAGCTCATAACTTCTACAGGTGCGCTTATCATGTCCCACTGATCTACATAAATTACAGAACAACTGTTGTGAATTTTGTGTGTACTTTTGTAATAAATGGCAGTTATCTGTAGCATGCTTTCCTCCTATCTAACAAATCGTGCACCATAATGCAGGTGCCGCACTCGCTCCTGCTTGTGCCTCTGGTCTCAATGGCATTGGTCCTCCTTCCGCGAGGTAATTCACGAACACAAGGCAGTGGACCTTGTCATATCCCTGACCCTTGCACTTTACGCACCATACCTCATCGGACACTTATGGGTGAGTTGTTCTGTCTTGTTTCAAAATCTACATCTCAAGGCACAAGTTTTTCAACTATGAGTGAATTTTTTGAACTCCTAGGTTGGGATCATATATCGGGGTCTCGTGCAATCTCATCGTGATCTCCAAGGCCTTGGCCTGAGTTGTTAGCCTCTGTTGTGACAACGCTTTCCTTAGATGTGGCGTTAACGATGCTACAAACCATTCACGGTGTTGTCCATCCGTCAATGTCATGTTAGCTTCACAAACTGTGCACTTCAGTCTCTGATCCAACTCCCAAGGGGTCTCGCCTGGAAGCATTGTGATTTCCTTGAATCCAATGATTGACTGTGCCTCTGACTTCAGCCTACTAAATTCTTTGTTTAGCACAGTTTGAATATCTACGATCCCCGCATTTAGATTTTCATTGGAATGCTTAATGTACCAGGTCAGCGTGCAATCCTTCAGAGCATTGACCAACGTCACTTTCTTTATATTATCATCTGTGACTCCCTGCGCTTCCCATACAAATTTTATCACGAACCAAAATTGGTCTGGATCTTCATTCCCTACTCCCTTGAACACTAGCAACTTTATCACGCTCGCCATATTGATTCGCGGTGGTGGCGGAGGTGGTATGGGTGAAGATGGGGGTGAAGATGGTGAAACTGGCGGTGGTGTGGGTGGGGGTGGTATGCGTGGAATCCTTTGCCTTATCAAATTGATCACACTTCTCAGTGAAACCTTCGCGAGCTCTTCTTCGCCCACTCGTGGAGGTAAAATCAAGGGGCTAGTTTCTAGTTCTGTACTACCATTGTTTCTATAGATTCTCCCACTTCGCATAGCCCCAAACATCAATTTATTCGCATAACCAATTTTTCACACATTAGCATTTTAATCCAAGTGTTCAAAGATTTAACATACTCACCTCGCGACCCTTTGAGGAAGTGGCATTCTGCTTCGCTATAGCTGACTGAAGTATCTACCGCGAACTCGGTGATGAATCCTCCTATAATTCGATCGAGTTGGCGATCAACAGCGTGTGCAATCTTATCCTCCTATGCTTCTAATCTGTGCACCAATTCTGGAGTCCACACAATAGGTCTGTCGAGCTTACACCTTCCTTGGCTATCAGATAGCTTCGCGATCCACTCGTATAGCTAAGTAGGGAAAGATGCGAAGAAACTTTTGTGGATCTTTGTGTATAAGTAGCATTCTAACCACTCTTCCTTTGATAGTCACAAATTCCTATTTTCCTGCGCTGCGAACTCGCGAATATTTTTATCCAACCAATCTTCAATTCCTTTCTTCACTGGATTCTAGTGATACAACATCAGACATCTCTATGCAGATCCTGGTCCCAGAAACAGATCCATTTGTTGGCTGATTTGGACCTGACCCAGGTTTGGAGTTAATTATCTAAACAAATCCCTATATTGTTGGCCCTTTTGGAAACAGTCCACGGAGCGCGGACTAAGGTCTCACTCAAAGTAGTATGGGGGGGTGCTGGAACCAGGTTTCCGCACCCTTAAGATGTCTGAAGATTTGATTCGGTCCAACTTCTCGTCCCTGCATGTAGATTGCTTCACACACTTCCCTGCCCTTCACAGCCTGATATACTTGCCTTCGCGCAACCCTAACTAGGGGTTGTGGGGCTTCCGTGTTGCTGGAGCAGCACTCTGCACTATTTCCCTAAGTTACCTCTTACCTATCTTCCTACACCAATTAGTTATCTTCTCATAAATGGATGCCTTACTTTATATTTCATTATACAACATATTCATATGAGTTTGTTCAACAAATAAATAGTACACTTGCAATTTATACCCAATAATACATTAAACGGGAAAAGATACACAAAAATATGATAAAACTTCTCTTTATTGATGTTTCCAACGGTTATAGACTTGACTTGCCCTGCGCACTCAGTTGCGGACTACTAGGCCCTTGCGCACTCAGCTACAGATCCTTCTCCTACTTTACGACCCAAAGACACACTTTACACTTCAACTCAATCTCTTAGACTCATCATGCTTCTATTCTTTCTATTAGCTATATGCTATCTTACATTATAAAAAACAAGGGCGGACAACCCAGTGACTCTATTATGACTTCACGCTCTGCACCCACAATTCGCGGAGCTTTTACAAAGGACTTGGTCAAAACTTGGGCTTTAAGCCCCAAAACATGCCTTGGGGGGATTCCATTCCCAAAAAAATCATAAGAGGCATAAAATAAAGGAGAAAACCACCCTTGCAATCTTTTGGTCCCTTTGAGGTTTCTGACACAAACACCGAAACCCCTATTCTATGTTGCTCGGTCACTACACTATTCTGGATGCTCTGTCGCTGCAGGCTCCCACTGAGCTCTCTCTCAGTCGTTGCACTGTGCTCGGTGGCTACAGGAACTCTTCTGACACAATAAGTTGGTCTCTATCATTGTTGGTCACTAGTCGCAAGAAAAGATGCATGGTCCATTGAACTCTCCCCACTGTTCTAGTTGTTGGTCTACTCAGTCGTTGTAGGCTACTCACTACTACTGCCTACTCTATTGGGTTCCCTACTGGTTTGATTGGTCATTGTAGGCTGCAGGTTGTTCCTGCTTGCTTGGTCATTGCTCGTTGTTCATAACTCTCCCCACTACTCGTTGGTCTCCTTAGTCACTCGTTGATCTACTCGGTCACTCCAACCGAGTTCTTTTGACTTGGCCTGCATTTGGATTCTTCCACAATGGAAAAACTACTCACACCCTATCCGGCTTTAAAAAAACACCTCTTTTCTTTCTCAGCAATGCGAACCACTAGATCACGAAGGATTTCGTGTATTTTAACAAAGGAAACCCTTCCAGCGTGATCCACTCGAACCACCTCAATCAAGAAATGATTGCTTAGGTGGTCAAGATAATTGTGGCCAATATCATGTAAATAGTTGTCTCCAATACGTTTAACCATACTTTATGCTATCCATATGTCTATGAGCTCTTCACAATGGATTACTTTGTCTTTATGATAAGCTGTTAATCTCTTGAGCGAAGGTCTAATCAGACTCTTGAAAAAAATTGTTGCATCGGTGAAGGTTCTCATTTGTTTGCCTCAGACTGTTACCCAGATGAAAAAATATGTCGGAGATCTAGGCAATGAAATAGATGATATAAAAATGGAGCTCAATCAAGCGCAACAGAGCCCTAAGAGAACAGTTAAGGCTTGGTTGGAGACGACAGAGACACTAAGAGTAAGTTTTGATTCTATTGGCCAACAATACGAGGCTCACCAGCAACACAAAAGCTACCTTGGTTGTTATCCCAAGTGCCTATGCCGCTATATAATCAACAAATATCAGAAATATTTGTCTCCACTACGTTTAACCATACTTCACTCAAGAGAAACCAATTGTTGCTTTTTGTATTCTCTTCGCCAATATCATGTAAATAGTTGTCTCCACTACGTTTAACCATACTTTTTGCTATCCATATGTCTATAAGCTCTTCACAATTGATTACTTTGTCTTTATGATAAGCTGCCAATCTCTTGAGCGAAGGTCTGATCAGACTCATGAAAAAAATTGTTGCACTGGTGAAGGTTCTCATTTGTTTGCCTCAGACTGTTAACCAGATGAAAAAATATGTCGGAGATATGGGCAATGAAATAGATGATATAAAAATGGAGCTCAATAAAGCACATGAGAGCCCTAAAAGAACAGTTAAATCTTGGTTGGAGATGACAAAGACACTAAGAGTAAGTTCTGATTCTATTGGCCAACAATACCACATTTAAATAGTACACTTAACCATACTACGTTTAACAAATATCATGATCAGACCTTCGCTCAAGAGAATCCAATTGTTTCTTTTTGTATCCTCATAATGTGCTGTCAATTCTTCCATAAAAATTGCCCAAGTGATAATTTGTTTACTAGAGCAAAGCCATTGATACCATACAAACTGATTTGGTTCTAAACATAAAGTTGCAATACGTACCTTTTGTGTGTTTTGCACATTATTGAGATCGAAAAATTGCTCCATCTGTAATATCCATGTTGTGGGATCCTTGCCATCAAACTTCCTCATATCGATTTTTGGAATATGGTGGGTCTTCGATCCAACATTAGAGTATATGAAATCATGATTAACATTTCTTTTGTTCGCATCATGAGTTTCCTTTACTACCCTTTCACCATTAGTAAGTATTTCTTGTAGAAAATTTGTCAAATCTGTCTTCAAATCTTCCATGTCTGTCTTCAAATCTATCTTCAAATCGTCCATCTTAGCTTCCACACCATTCATCTTAGCTTCCACGCCCTTTATCTTAGATTCCACGCCATTTATCTTAGCTTCTGTTAGCTTTTGTGAGAGTGACATTTGTTGCACTTGGTCTTGTAATTTTGATATATCATGTAGCATTTCTTCCTCTTCTTCATGAGTCATGCTAGAGGTTTCAGGTTGCTTACTAGGTATTTTCATTTTCTTTCCTCGAGGCATCAGTTACCAATAATAATGCTCTTTTGAATTCCTTCAAAATAATTTTTCAAACCAGGCTTAAGAAAAAATTTAAAAAAATCTACACACCTTTTTTCACTTTGTAGGAGCTCGATATTGCCTATGATGTATCTCTGTAACTTCGAATCATCCAGTTCTGAAATTGCAACCTGCAGTAGCCCTTTGTGTCCTCTTTCCAATGCCACTAGTCTGATCCAAATTGGATTCTCCAAGGAAGAGTTATGCCAAATCTCCCACAGTGACCTGATTATAGACTAGTTCAGTAGAGCGAACTTGCACGATGTGCCACGTGTCCCTATTTTGACCTTTGGCTCTGAAAAATATATACAAGAAACTATAGTCCGTCCTCTTTCTGTAACTTCTTATGAAATTTCAATCCGATGCTCAGAGAAAAAGTTATGACGATTTTACCCAGGTAACCTATTTGGAATGTAATTTAGGAGTCTGCAAAAAGACCAACTTCCTCAGATCATATCTCCACAAATATAGCGCTAAAATCTCTGAAATTCGGACCCGCGGTTCAGTGCGATCTCGTCTCAAATGGGTTTTTTTTTCACTTCTGAAATGTCGCAGAAAAAAGGTTATAGTGAAAATTCCACGATGACCTATTTGGAGCAGCGAAACCCTAGAATCCAAAGCTCTGATTCCAAATGTTATGAAACCAGCTCACAAAAAGATAAAAAAGATAGATCAATGCCTTAGAATTCAGCCTCTTCGAGGGGGAAACCTCCTTTACATTACACAAATGAATGATTCTTTGATGATTCAAATGACAAAACCTCCTTTATATATATAGGAGTTTAAGGAGTCACAATATAACTCATCCGACCTAACAATAATAATATAAAGGCACAAAAATAACAATAGAGAGATTCTATGGGGCACAGTGATAATAATACGGGGACAATAGGGGCACACCAATATTAATAAGGGATACAACTACAATAGTAGTGGGGTAATCACTAGTATTATAGGGACCTAACAACGGTCCATTGGCTTTATAAGAGAATCACAAAGGGTGAGGTTTGGCAAACCAAAATAAACGAGCAAGCCCCAAATCATACGGGCAGGGAAAGATTTAGATTTCTCTTCCACCCGCTAAAAATCAGCAACAAAATTAGGATTTTTCCTCTCGCTTAAATTCAGCTAAGGCTATGTAGATGGGCTCTCGAAGTGAATGCATCACAAAGTAGGAAACCATTTATAATTCATTTATCTTGTGGTTTTTTATCACCTTGTTTCCACGTAATTTCGAGATAAATTCGCATTGGAATACCTGGAAAGCAACTTGATTTGACAGCCATTAGTACTTAGCTGCTATGAACCAACTTGGATTTACGCAAGGTACAACAGAGACCTCACAAAAAAAATCCAAAGATTTCCTACTTGATTCAAGGTTCCCGTCATGAACAAACCGTGGTTCAAACTATCCATCTGCGACAATTGACATGGAAAGTCATAGTATTATTGAATTTGTGTGTTGCTTCTTAATTCTCTTTATAGAATAAAAAGATCATTCATGAATATTGAATTTATGTCTGTATCTTGTTGCCAGATGGGAAATATTGACCATTATGTTGTTTATTTTGAGAATAATTCATTGGGAACCTGTGTTAGATATGTATTTGTTTTTGCATATTGATGGAGTCGAAACTCTAAACCCTCTTCAAGCCTATTGATCCTATTCAAAATTCTCCCATACCTATTTTTATGTCACTTCTTTCCAGTGATATCGATGATCAATTGAGTTGTATTAGTTTTTCCGTATTGTAGAAAATTTTCAGTTTTATATAGTTAACATTATGCTTTTGCGATAAATTTTCGAGTGACATCCGCCCGCCACTACATCCCCGACCACGGTTTCGAGGGTGGACGTCATCCTAACATGTACGATAGATGGGGTTGATCAGACATTACAAACGAGGTACCATAAACATGGATTTTGCGTACATATCCTGGTGGATCTAGTTTGCCTGAGAGTTAAATACCACTTGCTTAGAGCTCTGGTGCCATAAACTTGGGTTTAAGAGTGTTGGTAGACAATTTATTAAGGGATTGTCAATAAGCACATTCCTAATGAGTCAAAGCCAATAGGTTTTAGTGGACTATCTTTGTGCAATGTGGGTGTTGTGCGGATCGAACTAGTCCTCTACAGTTTCGAGCTCTTTTTCGTGTTCAAAGGATTTGCGTTATTTTCTTGGCATTGTGGCCTTCACTGAAGTTGGAATTCCCGTGTCTATACCTGCAGCCAGGAGCAGAGTTTTCAGAGGGTGTTAATATAGAGTTTGGGGGAAGCATATTGTTAGAATCTACCAATGAAAATTTGGTGAGTTTTCGATGTCTCCAGGACCGTGAAAATTCACGTTAAATTTGAAAAATGTTAGGTTAAGGTTTTGAAATATTCTGAGAGAAATGTTGATAATGACTCAGATTAATTTTTTGATGAGCATGCTTTCTGTGTTGGGTTTGTTAAGTGTGGATACTAATATTGATAGACCTTTTAATTTGGATCTGAAACTCGCGTTTGATGAGATTTTTTTAGATCTCCCTGCGAGTAAACTCTGGTTTAATTCATGATTTTATTTCTTAACAAAAAATTATGGATATTGTGGGTAAATATAAAAATAACATCAAGGTTTCAGTGTTAAATCAAGGTGGACATGTAATTACGTCAAATGGGGGAAAACATAAATAATCTCAATGCAATGTTGGGGGTCGAGTTTTAATGCTTTGAATGCAATCCTGTAGAAGTAGACCAGTAGAATTTAACCACAACTAAGTCGGAAGTCAACCTATCTTTCCATTTCCACAAGTCCTGTGAGCAATGTCCTGACCCCGACTCCGTATCATCTACTTTTAAATAGCGAGGGGGTCGGAGTTCTTTTGGAATTCAAAATGCAATCTCGTAGGGAATTTTGTTTAATAATCAATATAAAAACTCTATGTTTTCCTGTAACATTTACGACGAAAATTTTCAGGAATTTAACTCTCTAAGATTTGTGAAATTGGATGTATACCCTTACCAATAAAAAGCCAATGCACCTTCCCCATTTAAAAAACCCTACTTTCACTAGATATTGTAGGTATCCTTTTTTTCATAAACAATTTTTATACCCCTTTATTTTTTTTCATTAACTTTGAGCTACATTTTCTACACCTACTAATATAAAAACCATTTACCTCCCTTTACATGTTCAATATATTATGTCATTTCTTCCTCAATATATATCTCCCAAGATGAACGCGCATGGTATGGTATTTCTCCCTATTAAAGCCCCTGGATACTAAAATGTGCCCTATAAGTCAATTTATCCTATTGTTTTCATCCAAAAAGTGCTAAGATAAACAACAAATTCTATAATGATCCTTTCTAGATCACTAGCTCTTGCAGATGAAGCCACAAACTCCTTGAGTGAAAGGTCACTAATGATGAACCAACTCCGCTTTGAAAATCAATGATGCATGCTCTCAACTTTTGCTCTTCTATTACACTAAATTATCTAGATAATCTCCACCTCAGGTCTTCTAATGAACCATCTTAACTAATATTTCCTCGACTTCTTAGCTAGCTTAATTGGTTGTGATTCCTTGCATTTTTCCATGGTTCCTACCATGTCCTCCTCAATTCCTTCATAAAATTTATATAGCTGATCTTATAGGCATTATAAAAAATATTCCTTCGTGAATTGTTTCGAACAAATCTAACTTGTAAATGTCATCAAAAATATTCCTTGGAATATTGCATGGAACAATCTTCTTATACTTGAGTTTGTTGTATGTTCCTCTATTGAATCTATAATTCCTCATAGTATGCCAATACCATCTATCCTTATTTTAAAATATTCAATATCCTTCCAAAATATGTCTTGATCTTGTAGATATTGTATGCATATTTCTTTATGAAATGTTCCAACAAATCTAGCTTCTAACTATTATAAAAATCTACCTTGAAATCTTACATGGATTAATTTTCTTATACTTGAGTTTGTTGTATGTTTTGCTATTGAATATGTATTTCCTCAAATATGCTAGTGAATACCATCTAGCCTTGTTTGAAAACCTTCCATATCCTTACAAAATATGCCCTCATATTATAGTTGTCATTACTCTGTTGTAACTTCCTTAAATTATTCATGAATTTCATACACACTCTTAGTAAAATTGTCTACATCATTTCTCATTTTAATATATATTTCTAGCAACTTACCCAATTCCACAACGCCCTTTGGAGACCTTCATAAACTACCTAAAATGGACTTCTACCAGTGGATCTATTCATTGAATTGTTGTAAGCAAGTTTAGCTTGGGCTAAGGCCAAATTATATTAACCTAGTTTGTCTCTAATCAAACTTCTCAACAAATTTCTAAGACTATGATTAATCACATCTAGTACCAATGACCTAGTTTCTCTCAAATCAAACTTCTCAATAGATTACGACTATAGTTAACCACCTCATGTTTAATCTATCTATGCATGATACACTAATTTATATTGCACATGAAACCCATCCACTTCCAAAGAGTTCTCCAAAAATGTTTGAGGAATATCTCATTTCTGTTTGAAGTGATACTCTTTGGTTGTTTATGTAACCTCACAACCTCTTTAGAAAACAACAGAGCGACATGAGTAGTGTCATTAGACATCTTGCGTGGCGTGAAGCTTAACATTTTAGAAAATCTATCCACTATAGCCAACATTGAAGCATCACCTCTCAATCTCTTGGGAACCCCAACAATAAAATTGGCACTTATGTCTTCCCATGGATTCTTGGGTACCAGTAAAGTAATATATAAATCACTTGTTTTAACTCCTTTTGGACAATTAACAAATTCTTGTCATACTGAACAAACTCCTAAGTGACTTCTTTATTGATGTTGAACCAAAGATATCTTTCATCCACTAAAATTTTAAGTTATCTTATCGACTCCAAAATGTCCACCTAAACCTCTTCTATATAATGCCGTTTTGATTCTCAAACAAAAATCCCTCTTAGATATAGAAATCTATCTAATATGGTGTACTATACATGATTATTTACAAATTCCCCATGCCTCTCTAAAATCTATATCTTCTACCTACAAATCCTTCATGTTATCCAAACCAGCGAAACAAGTAACTTGATAACATCTCCACTTGTTTAGAATGCTTGTAATTCAGTTTGTATTAATTGTTTATGTACTGAGTAAACATAAATTCTCTTTGGCAACCAATAATATCTACATCTCTTTATATATAAATCCTTATTATAAACCAAATACTTCTTCCCCGCATCATTCAAATTCTCGTTAAAGAATGCTATCGTACATATCAAGAGATTCATTGATGAGTGACATCCAAGGAAAGCAAATTGATTCGACATATCAAGAGATTCATTGATGAGTGACATCCAAGGAAAGCAAATTGATTCGACATATCAAGAGATTCATTGATGAGTGACATCCAAGGAAAGCAAATTGATTCGACATATCAAGAGATTCATTCGTACTCAACAGCTGGGAAGCACCTTGAATGTAGGTAGGGGTCCTACTTGCAACTAAATTATTTTTCCTGCAACATGTTTCTCGTTCTCAAGATTTCAGTTTCCAGTGGACCCTCATTTAAGATGTTAAGATATTCACATGGTAACCAGCACTCCAATTAAATGCTCCGTGGTCAGATGTTCACTGCTCATCTACATTCAATTATGTCACAATTCTGGAGGGTTCAACTTGCAACCAAAGGGACGAAAGTTACAACAACATTTTTAGACACTTGTTATTAAAAATAAATAACGTTTAACTAAATCAGTTATCTTTATAGCATTTAACACTAAATTATCCATTAATTATATGTGTGATGTTTGTTAAAACTTAGATTAATTAAGAAGTGTCAAGTTTGAATATATATGACGCTATGAGAATCATGCCACATTCTAACTTTGAATTAATTGTTTCTAAATTTTTTATCATTGGTTAAACATGTTTTAGATGTCAAGTAAGTTGCTTCATCATTCTATATTTTTCTTTCTTTATGTTATTTACTAAAAAATTCTTGTAGTCTAGTGCTTACACATGAATCTAGTCTTTGATTTGAATATTTATTACTTATAAAGGACAAATGTGAAATTGATTTTATTTATAGATATCTCTAGGTTATTATTTATTTTTTCAAAGATTTCAAAATCTCAATGATTAAGAAAATGTCATGCAATATAATTTGCACATAGCCAAATAAAAGAATTTCTCCTTTTAAATCAAAATCTAAATTTCATCCCTTATATAAACGATATGTTATTATGAAATATCATATTTATATGGAAAATGAAAAACAAATAAATTTTTAGTACAAAGTTAAGTCTAATTTTTTTTGGTCAAGTAAGAAAGGATCGTTATATTAACCGAAATAAGAGTAATACATATTTTACTAGGTAAACCAAGCATCCTTGTGTTTACCCAAAATGTTCCTCAAGTCCTAACTAAAGCGGAAATGGCTTAAAACCATTAAAAATTTGGAACCATCCCCTTAAATTTGGAATCATCCCCTTAAACGAGAGATAAGATTAACACAAATAAATCACATGCTATCAGAATTCTAAATAATTACATTTGCTACCAAGAAAACCGGCGGGTCCGCAATCTAGTGCAATGTCCTCCCACTGTGCTCTCTGAACCCCGATCACCGATCATCCGGAGAACCAGTGATCAACGTTTAACTTTGAAATGAAAAAACTCATCATTTAATCACTGTGTCACATATCCTCCACTGCTCTCAACATTTCCCATTACTCCATATCTTTGTCCGCCTCACAGAGACAGTCCTCAAATAGTTTTCCTAGGGGTAATAACTCCCAGACGTGCCGGGTGTCCCTTTCCTTATTAATCACTCCGTTCGCCAAACGGTCTGCTACCATGTTAGCTTTTCTCTTCACATGGACAACGCTTACAGTCTTTAAGGTTTGCAGGCGGGAGTAAATAAGTTGAAAGACTTGCGAGAGCCTCAAGTGTTTCAACACTTTATCCGGTGATTACCATTGCAAATTTTCTTGGCCGCTCTAATAATCAGTTCCAAATCTGCTTCAATGATGATATTATATGAATCTGAATCCACCAATATTTCCAAGCATTTCTTTAGGGCCATGAGTTCCGCCATGTTATTAGTGGCCTTCCCCAAGTGGCGATGAAAGATCTTCTTTATTTTCCCCTGTTCATCTCTTATAACACCTCCAAAACTAGCTAACCTTGGGTTGTCCTTAGATGCTCCATCTATATTGACCTTTAAGAAACCATGAGGAGGAGGCTTCCAAATATTTATATCTGAATTTATTTGGCTCACTCCCTTCATAATGCCCTATGGGCTTATGGATTGAAGACCCAAATGTAGTAGAATACTCACGTCATGGGGCAGAGGAGGGTCCTTAGGAAGATTCCTAAGCTATTGATTGTATCTTTTAAGTAGCCTTAAAATTTGGTCAATTATGTGTTGGGGCTTGCTAGCTTTGTTCTTGAATATCCAACTGTTGCGTTCTTTCCATACATTCCAGATGACAAAGGCTGGAACCAGGGTCCAAGCTCTATTAATAATTTCGTTCCTCGAGAAGTTTTTCCTCCAATTCTTCAAAGTTTTGGAGATGCTGAGTCTTTCCCTATCAGTATACCTAAAGATTGTTGCCACCCGGTCCCACACAATGGAGGTGAAAGGGCAGAGGTTAAGAAGGTGATCCATCGTCTCCTCTTGAGAGTTGCAAAGGTAGCATTTGGATGGTCCAGTGAAGCCTTTTTTCAAGAGATTCTCCCAAGTTAAGATTTTTCTTTGCTGAACTAGCCAAATAAATAATTTTATTTTCATCCAATGGGGGCTCTGCCAAAGATTCTTCCAAAATTGATCAGGATTGGGATAGTTAAATCCTGTTACTACCTATTTAGCTTCTTTGAGGTTAAAGTTTCCTTCAGTGTTCTTTCCCCATCTTAGTTGGTCAGGAAAGGAGGATACCAAAATCCTTCTATGCTCTAGTTCCTATGTAAGACAGTCTACCTGGGCTCTCAGAGGACTCTCTTCATTGTGGCCTAGATCCTTCCAAGTTCTCCATTTTTCATTGTTCCTTTCCTAGTTCTAGAAGTCTTTCACCATAAGTAGACCTTTGTTGTCTGTGTCATTCTTGAGAGCTGTTAATTCATCCTTATACAAGTTGGGTTCCTGCTAGCCATTTGTCCTCCCAAAATCATGCTAGATTCCCAGCTCGAATTTCCCAAAAACTATGTTGCTGAACAATAATTTTGTTTTCCCAGGAAAGGTTCCAAATATGGGAGCCCTTAATGTTCCCTGACATTCTAATATGATCTGTCTCCTGCCAATTCTTGGCATATTTTTGTTTCCAAATCTTATCCCAGGGATTTTATGATTCCTTGATCCATCTCCACTAGAGTTTGGCTCTCAAAACCTTGCTGATGGTTTCAAGATAATGAAGCCCCAAGCCACCGTGGCTCTTCGGTTTGCAGATTTTATCCCAGGCTACTAAAGCCCATTTATTTTTCACTTCTCCTTTCCCCTTTGTATGCTCTTGATCTGCTACATGACTCCTTTACAAGTAGGAAGAGTAGAGAACATGTATATGGGAATAGCCTGCAGTATAGCCTGTGTGAGCACAAGGCGCCCTGCCAAGTTTAAAGACCTGAAAGTCCATTTTCAGATCTTGTCCTGCATTTTATTTATAGTCGGATCCCACACTTCCTTGCTAAGAGGTTTATCTATGAGAGCTATGCCCAAATACTTGGAAGGTAGTTGGTCCCTTTGAAACCCAAGAATTCTGCTGATATTTCTTTGAATAGCAATATCAATGTTAAAGAAAAAAACTTTTGATTTACTGAGGCTCACCTCTGTGCCAGCAGCCATAGCAAAGTCATTCAAAATTTGTTTGATTGTTCTGGCTCTCCTGACTGTGGGTAAGCCCTGCAACATTGTGTCATCCACAAATTGCTGATGTGTGTTTGCCTCTCCATCCAAGGTGAGTTTGATGCCCTGGATTCTTCCTTCAACATTAGCTATTTTAATCGCTCTACCAAGCCCTTCCATCATGAGAACAAAGAGGAAGGGTGAGAGTGGATCCCCTTGTCTGAGGCCTCTGGAGGGTGTGAAGAGTCTTGAAGGAGCACCATTAAGCAGGATGGAGAAACTAGTTGTGGTAAATAGTGCCATAACCCATCTTATCTAATTTTGGTCGAAGCCATAGGCTTTTAGAACTTCCCTTATATAAGACCAGCTCATCTTATCATAATCTTTCTCTAGATCTAATTGAATGATCATACCAGCTTGTTTGTTGCTTTTGAGTGAGTGTACCACCTCATGAGCTTGGATAATATTATTGAGGATTTGTCTTCCTTCCACATAGCATGTTTGCTCCTCTGAGATGAGAGCTGGTAAGAGTGGCTTCAGCCTATTAGATATCACCTTGGAAATGATTTTATACACCACATTACATAGAGCTATGGGTCTGAAGGCTTCTGGAGTCATGGCATTTTCCTTTTTTGGGATCAAAGCTATGAAGGACGCATTGAATGCCTTCAGAACCTTTTTGGATCTTCTTGAGTCTTCCACCACCTCAAGGATATCCTGTTTGACTATTTTCCAACATGCTTTGAAGAAGTCTACATTAAAATCATCCAGGTCTGGAGCTTTTCGAAATAGATTTTCAATATGTTTAATTCAAATTATTTAACTAAGAAAGGAAACAAAAAATTCCTTTCAAAAATTGTGATTTTTCTTTTAGTTTTTTTTAATAATATTTTTTTAAAAATATAATGAATAAATATATTTTCAAACCAACATCTACTTTTATAAATTCATTTTTATTAAGTACTTAAATCACTTTAAATTCTAAGTATATGCTATATGAGGAGACAAGAGACATTAAAATTATAAAGTTTTCATGATAAAAAATAATATAAAACAAATTTCATATTTGAAATTTAGGTGATATATATTTCACTCACCATTTACCATTTAAAAAATTAAATTAAATTAAATATGTTTAATTTCATAAAACAATTAAGTTATCATTATATTAATTGTGTTTGGTTAATTCTTTTTACATAAAATAAAAATCTTATTATTTTAATTAAAAATAAAAATATTACATAAGGACTTTAAACTTTTAATTCATAAAATGATAAATTTACTCGCAACGGTCTTCCACTCCGCATATATAAATATTTGTAAAATAACGAATTTTATTGTTTCAGACCAACTGAGGTTAACCAATTTAGACTAAGTCAAGTCCTCATATAGGTAGATGTGTGTCACGCGGAAAGAGTCGACTTTGCGGAGAAAGCAGACCTCCCTAGAAACTAAAGTGTTTCTAGCGACAAACAAGACAATTAAGAACTATCCTTCTCTAAGTATGCATTTACAATATAAGAAATCAAGTGTTTAGATATTACCTTTAGTCCAACGCTGTTGTAGTAGTCAAGCCTCGCCGATCTGGATGAGCTCCTCCTTCTCTTCGAAACCTGCATTCACTAACAAGCAAACGATTAAATAGCACTTGAATATCTCATAAAATAAAACATATTTAACATACAGACCAAGGAGTATATGAAACAAAAGAAACCTTACAACCTGAGCCTTGGTGTTGTGCAGGTCCCTCCCAGGGTCCAGCAAGAATTCTCCTTTACTCTGATCAGCTCACCCACTTCCAAATGAAACAAGAAAGGATGGGAATCTCTCCTCACAAGCTTCTATAAGGAAGTCCTAATTCTAGCAGCATCTACCCTTATGAATCTTCAGCTTTCAACCTCCCCTCCCTCTGTTCCAATGCCTCTATTTATAATTCTCTAGAGGAAGTTATTCAGGTCCACCATGGATGGGATAAGACCCTCTTTCAATGGGATAGCTCCCCTCTTCATGGGATAAGTTCCTCTTTCTTTGGGATGCATGAACCATCTGGAGGCGCCCAATACACGTCAAACCATCTTCTAGAATGTTCTAGATTTGACCACAAGCAACTTTTTTGAAGTAGAACTTGCGCCTTTTGACCTTTACAGGGGTACGCACCCACCCCTTTACATACAGAGCGTACAAGTATGCAGGCATTGTTAACTTGAGGTGCGTACACGCAGGTAAGGCTAAGAGAAACTGCGTAACCAGAGTTAATTGACTTTTTAAGGACTTTTCTCTTTTTCTTGGAGTTTGACATGAGGAGCAGAGGTACAAGGCTTGCCAAGGAGGATAGCATGACAATGGATGGAGCCATACTAACTGCAAATAGTCATGGTGACAAATTTTAGTGTAACAGATTGCCCCCTAAAGTGCGAAGCCTGTAGTAGATTAGGGTTTCATATCATCTAGGAAGGGTGAAGGACTTTATCATTTCAAAGAGAATCTTGTGGAGAGCCCGGTCAGAACCTGCAAATATTCAACACAAAATACATATATAAGATCATGTCATCGCTGAGGTAGGCATTCCCATACTCAGATTGAAAACTTTAACTAACAAACTAACTACTGCTCTGATACAGGAATGATTTCGCAGTACATTACAATCATAGACTCATGTAGACGCAGTATGGACGCAGCCATCTGTTTATGATTAGTCTACTATATAATGAATACAAAACTCCTCGCAGCCTGGATGGTGGAAACTAGATCCAGGGTCTTCATTTCTACGTCCCGAAATAGTACGATTCTATCCATGCGAATAAATGATTTGATGTCGAACATGGTAGAAACCACTTGATTACCAGTCAATGATGTAAACTGTTAACAAGTGTGAGAGAGACCATGTTATAG
The DNA here is from genome assembly GCA_031772625.1 of Pinus tabuliformis. Taxonomy (NCBI): domain Eukaryota; kingdom Viridiplantae; phylum Streptophyta; class Pinopsida; order Pinales; family Pinaceae; genus Pinus; species Pinus tabuliformis. The sequence goes on from CM062815.1 coordinate 842,739,092, forward strand.
ACATTTTTGTGCCTAAGCATGAAATGTCCATAATCCAAGGGATCCAAAGTCCCTAAACATGTTGTTCCTACCCCTAGAGGAACAAGGCCAACAAACCACAGCAATTCACAGAAGTTCTCCACCAGAAACTGCTCAAAAACAAGTCAATTCAGGATCAATTCAGAGGCTCCACTAGTTGCCTACGTTGAAATGCAGAAGTTACACTGGCTAGTTGCATTGCAACGCAGGTAGAAGCACTACCAGGGTGCGCTGAGCGGGAAATGACAAATGGCAGGGTCCTTTGTGCGAGGTGTAAAGACTGTGGAAGCTTCCAGAATCTTCCTCCATGACACTTGCCTTGCTGAGTTCGACTAAGTGATGAGTAAGAGGCTCTTAGTCTCCAAGTGGAAGAAAGAACTGATAGAGAGAGAGGACACTAGTCAGATCTCAAGCTGACTCATCCTCTCTCCAAACATCTATATATAGATCTCTCCTCCATGAGATCTAGAGGCTGGAATTTTGTTATTGCAAAGAATTGCTGTTGGTTTGAGATTGGAATCATTGGGTGCTTAATGCTTTGAAGGGAGGTGAAGATAGGAATTTCATTTGCTGGGAAGGAGATGCTGGATTGGAACTCTCTTGGTTGTATCTCCTCCTGAACCTTGTTATTTCATCAATAAAGCTATCTTGGTTTCTCCTATATGCTGATGTGTCTTTGATGTATGATTGCATTGGTATATTTAGTTTATTTCTAATCCTGAACTAGTTATGAATATGAATCTATGTCTTTGTGTAGTGTTCCCTTCTTGTGATCTTGCAGGAACCTGTTGAAGCTCGGCGAGCGAGAAGGCAAGTAGCTGGGAGCTCTCCAAGAGAAGAGAAACTGGATCGAGGGACAAACGGAAGACACCGGTTAGTCCATCCATCTCTCTTCATTCTTATTTCATAAAGGAAGAATACTAGAATAGTTGTCTTTGTTTGTTGCTAAGGCACTGTCACACCTTAGGTGGATAGGATCATCCTGCATAGGCATTTTTCCCCACAACAAATTGGCGACTCCGCTGGGGAGATCTGTTTAGTCATTTTATTTGTGTCTCTATCATTGTTTGTTTCATAGACTCAACAGCGGCAATCGAACTGCATCTGCTATTTTCAGATGCAAAGTAGATAGCTGCTGCTTTGTTCCAATCACTGGATTTGTCTATGATCTGAATGATGGACTCACAAATGATTTGATGATCCTTTGTGATAGATCTTAGCCCTCCTTCAAATCATCCCTTTGATTGTACCTTGCTTGTTGCTTTGATTTGGCCTGAAACTGTAGATTAAATTGCAAACCGTGACCCAGAACCCAGAGAAGAACTCTCGTTTCTTTTCCAGCGCAGGCTCTGTGAAGAGACTCTGCATTTCAACGCAGTTCCCGTGAAGGCTACCTACGTTGAAATTCAGTTTCCCTGTTATACAGGTGCGCTGATCCAGTTAGGCCTTGTGCAACTCGGGTTCTCTGCTCTGTTTTGCCTTGTTTTGATCTCTGATTTTTGCAGCCTGTAACCAGCATAGGTACCTGTCTGATAACCCCTTTTCTCTGCTTAAATTCCGCCTCCTTTTGTGAAAAAAGACTGTGAGTGTTTTTATGTGTTTGTGGTGTCATTTACAGTTTTCCTTTGCAAGAGTGAAATAGTCATACTGTAGCCCTTGATTCAGATCTGTTGATTGTGATCTTAGGAGAGAGTTCATTCGCTGTTTACAGTTGGTTATACATTCATTTTTGCTTTTGGTTTGAGTTTGTCTCTTTTAAGTGTCGAAACAAGTGTTCATTTCGAAAATCGTTAAGTGTTGTAATCTCTTCTACCCTTTCTGATTTCGAAAAAGTAAACTTGTTTGTAGTTGTCATTTAAAAGAAAATTCAAAGTTGTACAAAAAGCTTTCTTTTTAGGCATCAATATTAAGAAAGCAAAAAACAAACACTTGCATTGTACATTTGCATCTTGATAAGTTTGCATGCTTGATTTAGGAAAAGTGCATTTAGAGTGTGCTGATTGCTCTTTGAGAAAAGATGGTGTCTTTCTTTTCCCTTTGTAGCTAGGATTTTCATTGTTGAAAAAGAGATAAAATTTGCTTATCATCTTTTAGATTGCATTTAGGAAGTTGTATATACATCTCGTGGTGAACCTCAAAAGGCAAACTTCTAAGAAAGATCAACATAAAATAAACTTAATGAACTTAATAACGCTTTGTAACATAACGCACAACATAGAGGTCTAGGCTAGAGACGTTTTCCGGCGTCGTAAAACCTGGTATCTGTTGGCCTCGCTGATGGTTGGGTGATTCCTCCTGAGGGACCAAAAGTGCCAGTACGGATTGTGCTCCCACGTACCGTCGCGTATATATTGGGAGACCCCTATAGGATTAAAACCTTTATCCTTAGGAAGCCGTGTCGACCGCCCTACTGATCACAATGCACCGAACACAGCATTCGGGAAGATTGACTGCCGTACCGTAAAACGTATTCTGCAGTTTTGTGATTGGTTTGGCACACCCTCTACCTAGATCTCCAGAGTAGTTCCTTTTGGCCTTTTTCAGAATCTATAACGGAAAAAGTCCATCCGAGCATTTGTCACTTCGGGCTCGTTAAAACATCGAAGGCGACTAGAGTCATCTTTTGTTTTTTCTCGACTCTTTAAAATTGAAAAAACAAGTTGTGTCTAAAGCGTTGTTAAAATTTATTTTAACGGAATAATAAATCACCCTTATTCCCACGTTGATCTTTCAGTTGAGAAAATGGAGCCCTCCAACCAAGGAATTCCCCTTGGCGGAAATCCTAGTCCCTTCTCCTCTTGGGGAGATGTTAGAGCGCCCCATATGGCCACATTGTCGCTTCCAGGACTGACAATCGGCTTGCTTGTCTGGCTCTTCTCAACTAATGTTGTTCAAAACACCACTACTCCTGAACAATCGAATCAGCAGTTAGACCAGTCAAGAGCTGCCCACCAGCCTTCCACTTCCTCTAACTCTTCCTCTCCTTCCTCTTCGCATGATGGAGCTGGCAAAGCCAAAAGCCAAGCTCCTAAGGAGAAGAAGGAGAAGAAGAAGAAGGAGCCAAAAGAGACTGGGGGCAAGCGAATGGCGTCTAATGAAAATCCACACACTGCATTGACCAGGCCTAAATCGCCATGTGTCATATGCAAGGGAGACCACTTTCACAAAGATTTTCCTTGCATCCCTCGGATACTAAAGGATTGGTCTCCCCGCTTGCACAATTCGGTGGCGTCAACCTCTGATAGCCATGTTGACAGCACACTGTCAACTAATGAAAGTGAAGCCGCAGGACAGAGAGGGAAAGCTAAATTTCCCTACAAACTGTGTGAAGGCGACCATGCCATCCACCGTTGTCCCTTCTTAGACGAGGCTAAAAGAGTTTTGGAAGATCGCCCGGTTTTACCAGCACGACTTCCTCCTGGATATCAAAAACTCCTGCCAAGTCCTTCACCAGTTGAGAACCTGGCTGGCCCGCTCAGGTGGTCAGCCGAAGCACCTATCATTGAGGATGAACCGTCTAATCCATGCCTGACGAAAGTCAAAAGGTCGAAGCGGCAGTTGACCCTGTCTTGCCTTCAGAGATTCTATCTTCGAATGATACCATCACAGAAGAGAATAAAGACGACACCGTCCAAATTCTCTTCATCAACACAGACTCCGACGAATAAGGGGGCAATGTGCCCATTCCTTTATCACAGGAAGGAACTTCGTCAGGGTCATACCTGGTCGTATATTCGGTCCCACCACCAAGCAACCTAGTTGTATCCTTCGACTGGAATAAACTAGGCAGACCCCGGTTGCCAGCAAGCATACCATTCAGAATTATCGTCCAAATATACAGAATGGTAATGGCTGGCACCATCATTGATGAGGGGGCATCTGTGAGTATCCTTTCCTCTATTGCTTGGAAAGCGCTTGGTTCGCCAGCGCTTTTGCTTGAAATGAGAAATCTGACAGGCTTCGATAAAGGAACCAGTCGACCTTTAGGGATCCTCCCCAATGTGCCGATAACATTGAAAGGGAAGACCGTTAAAATGAACGTGATGGTCGTTCAAGGACCCTTAGGATTATAACCTACTCCTTGGAAGAGACTATATTTATTGCATGAGAGCTATAGTCTCCTCACACTTTGGAGTAATGTGTTTTCCGCATGAAGGAAGAATGTTCAAGCTCATGGACCAACTTTCATTCCCCGGATCACGCATCGCAAATAGTCATATACCATCCCTAAATGGTCTCTTCACTCAAGAAATGTCTCAACCCATGGTCCATCCTCCTGATGAGCGCGAGTAATCCGGGAGGATATGACTGGAGTCCAGGGAGCATGCGTCCTGGCCTGCTTCAGCAGGAAAACTTTGGGTATAAAGTAGGTTTCCGCAGGAGAATATGACTAGTCTGTACCCCGTCCGTGGTTGGAAGAGGGGTTATTCTAGAATAGGATTCTCTTGTCAAAGTTATGTGAGAGGGCGGGCGTCGTCACTCACCTTTGTTTATTTGTTTTGAGAAACATCGCCGAAGAAGTGTTTTGTTTGAAAGATTAACAAAACAATCTTTGGGTAACCTGAGAGAGGTGGGCCTTTCCCGGTAGAACCAAAGTTCTATCTGCAAATTGAGGGGTAACCTTGAAATCATATCTTATACCTGGGGGCATGCAAACCTTTTGGGGTGCAAGCAAGGGACGACTATTTATTTTTTAAATTTTTAGGTCCTCCCTTTAAACCCGTAGGTCTAACCCTTTAAACTCGTAGGATTAGTCATTTCCGAACTTGCATGAAGAAAGGATGTGGGGCAACGCTTGAAAGATTGCCTGGTTTTGCAATGAGACATTCTTATCATATGATTGGATAATCGAGCAGTTTTAGCACACAGTTCATGCTCGTTAAAAAATAAACGCAAGATCCGAGCAGTTTTAGCGCATAGTTCATGCTCGTTAAAAAATAAACATAAGATCGAGCAAATGTTTCCACCCGCGTTTAAGCTCGTTAAAAAATGAACTATTCCGGTAAATAACCACCGTGAATGTAGCGACATCAGCCATTAAAGCCTTGGTCGTGTTTGCCCATCACCTCCACTTTTCCATTGGCCGATCATTCACCTCCATATGATTGTTTACCCATTTTGAGGAACAACTGCGAAGAGTGATTTCACTAGCCATCCTTGTGACACTGCCGTGATTTGGAAATTCCAATCCTTCCCTGGAATCAGCTGCTACCCTTTTTATCACTCGTTCCTCAAAAGACGAGTCTTCTTTAAGCTCTTTTCATTTGACTCGTAAAATATGAAAAGATTGCCGAGTTTTGGCCTTCCTGCTCGTTAAAGTGATCGGAAGAGCTATCCCTCCTCTAGATTTTAATCTTTTTGGACCTGAGGGATTATTGCACAAAAAGATCAAGCGCTTGTTTTATTCGGCTCGTTAAAGAGATCAAAAATTCATCCCTTCTGTATTGTTTTATACTTTTTCGGACTTAAGGGATTAGATGACGAAAAAGGACTTTTGGAGTTAACTTTATGTACCTTTTCAGACTCTCTAAAAATGAAAAGGACCGAGTTATCCTTGTCGTTAGACTCCTTAAATGGATGAAATAGCGACAAACTTGTCTTTAGACGAGAACGAGTTTCACTATCGCTAGGCTCGTTAAAACATAGCGATGGGCTTGCCCGAAGGGCAAGTTATAGAACAAGCATATGTTATCCTCCTCAAGCTTGACAAAAATAAATAGGTACTGGTCAGCAATGACTGGGGAAAAATTGGGAGAAACTCAAGAAAACTTTGATGGTAGCAAGTCGCTCTTGAACATGACACTTTTCCTCCGTACCACAATCGGGTTGGGTTGTTTAATTCACCGGTCACATCACCATGGTCTCGCCATACCATCCATATTTGGGGTAATGCTACCGATCCATCGCATCAGTGTCGCCATATGTTCAAGAGAAGTCATTCAGAGAAGTCACCTGTGTCCCATCCACTACCATACATTATACTCTTTCATGACCGCCACCCTGAATCATATGTCATCAGATCGTTTTCACCTCCATCAAAATCATTAGCTCCGTTCTGTGTCATCGATGTGGGATTCATTAAGGCCCTCCTTTGACGGATCGCTTCTTGTCGACATCAGCTCATTATCCAAGAAGTTGATCTAGGAACAACCCCTTCAGTACTTTGAAGCTTGCATGCCTCAATGACAAGTTTCTCACTTCCGGCGACAGGTATACATCAATGACCTTCGACCGAAAGATTTTGCGTGTTGTTCGACGCCAAGTCCTCTATTCACACCACGTGAATTGTACTGCAGTACCTTGAAGGTCATCTTCATTATCGGTGATTCCTCTCGCGCTTGTTAACAGTTTACATCAATGACTGGTAATCAAGCGATGTCTGTCCATGTTCGACTTCAGAGCAATTCTCACATGGATCGACTTGTACTTAGAGTGAAGATCGGACGAGGTTGAAGACCCCGGATCTAGTTTCATCCATCCGGGCTGCGATATATATTCAGAAAATAAAGACATGGAAATGTACAGCTTTGCAGCACAGATAATCATCCTACCAAAAGGATGATGGCTCTTTCAGAATCATCAGTTTATCATCAGACGATTGTTTGTTATATGTACATGAAAATGAATTTATAAAGCTGAGCATGGGAATTCCCGCCTCAGCTAGATCATGAAAAAAGTATGAAAATAATGTATTGTATTGTATTGTAATACAGGTCTCCTCCCAGCATTGAAAGAACTTCGGATCCTCCTAATAAAGCATTTCACCCGATAAACGGCCTCATACTTTAGGGGGCAACTGTTATAGACATTTTTGTGCCTAAGCATGAAATGTCCATAATCCAAGGGATCCAAAGTCCCTAAACATGTTGTTCCTACACCTAGAGGAACAAGGCCAACAAACCACAGCAATTCACAGAAGTTCTCCACCAGAAACTGCTCAAAAACAAGTCAATTCAGGATCAATTCAAAGGCTCCACTAGCTGCCTGCGTTGAAATGCAGAAGTTACACTGGCTAGTTGCATTGCAACGCAGGTAGAAGCACTACCAGGGTGCGCTGAGCGGGAAATGACAAATGGCAGGGTCCTTTTTGCGAGGTGTAAAGACTATGGAAGCTTCCAGAATCTTCCTCCATGACACTTGCCTTGCTGAGTTCGACTAAGTGATGAGTAAGAGGCTCTTAGTCTCCAAGTGGAAGCAAGAACTGATAGAGAGAGAGGACACTAGTCAGATCTCAAGCTGACTCATCCTCTCTCCAAACATCTATATATAGATCTCTCCTCCATGAGATCTAGAGGCTGGAATTTTGTTATTACAAAGAATTGTTGTTGGTTTGAGATTGGAATCATTGGGTGCTTAATGCTTTGAAGGGAGGTGAAGATAGGAATTTCATTTGCTAGGAAGGAGATGCTCGATTGGAACTCTCTTGGTTGTATCTCCTCCTGAACCTTGTTATTTCATCAATAAAGCTATCTTGGTTTCTCCTATATGCTGATGTGTCTTTGATGTATGATTGCATTGGTATATTTAGTTTATTTCTAATCCTGAACTAGTTATGAATATGAATCTATGTCTTTGTGTAGTGTTCCCTTCTTGTGATCTTGCAGGAACCTGTTGAAGCTGGGCGAGCGAGAAGGCAAGTAGTTGGGAGCTCTCCAAGAGAAGAGAAACCGGATCGAGGGACAAACGGAAGACACCGGTTAGTCCATCCATCTCTCTTCATTCTTATTTCATAAAGGAAGAATACTAGAATAGCTATCTTTGTTTGTTGCTAAGGCACTGTCACACCTTAGGTGGATAGGATCGTCCTGCATAGGCATTTTTCCCCACAACAGACCACCAATGATGTCAATGGTTCTCAAAGTACCCAGTACAATCCGTGAAATGTGAATAGATGTGTTGATGTCGAACACGTCACGGAATCCTTTGATCGAAAGTCAATGATGTAAACTGTCGTCAAAGGCGAGAAACCTGGCATTGATGCATGCAGACCTCAAGGTATTGACGATTTCTAGGTCATATTTCTAGATAATGTGCTGATGTTGATAGAAAGCGACCTGTTGCAGGCAAGCCCACAACGCGAAATCCTAGTTCAAGTTGAAGAAACGAAGCTGTAAGGACTGACTCAGGGATGGTCAAAAATGGATGACAAGTATTTTGCAGATGAATGGTTGATTTGCAGCATCCTCTTGAACACATAACGACACGACAGATGGCTTGGTGACAAATGACCCAAAGTTAATACCCGGAAACGGTTGAAGACTTTCAATGAGGTTTGATCAACTTTGGGGCAAAGGATTTCCCAACCCAAGTGAATGAAAAAGTGTCGTGTTCAAGAGTGGTGACAAGGTTTTTCTGTGACTGAGGATATCAAATAGGCTCATTCTTCTCTCTTTTCCCCCACCATTTCTGGCAAGTACCTCTTTATTTTTTACAAGCTTGAGGAGGATAACATATGCTTGATTATAAGCTCATCCTTCGGATGAGTCCAACTTAGTTTAGATTCGGACCCTAAGAAGGAGTGGTCCGTTCATGTTTGTAATCGAACAGGTCCTTTACTGTGAAATTTTAACGAGTCCAGTATAGGAGAAACTCGGCGTTTTTCAATTTTAGAGAGTCTGAAAAACTTAAGAAAACTCCAAGGTTGAACTCTTTCGTAAATTTGTGTCTCCCAAGCCTGAAAAAGTATAAAATAATACTTGAGAGAACCACTTGATCTTTACGACCAAGGAGTACTTTCATGATTAGTGCCTCTGACCTGAAAAGTAAAAAGCGATCAAGGGCACGTCATTTTATTTCCAGTATCGAATTTGAAACGACAAAAATCCGGCAATCTTTTCGTGTTTTTACGGTCAGAAAAGGGCTATAAGAGGACCATCTTTTGATTCCGTTTTAACGAGTGCAAAAGAGACGCTCGGCAATCTTTTCATTTTTTAGGAGTCAGAAAAGGGCTTAAAAGATGACTCTGATATTTTTGTTTGTGAAAAATGATGAAATTTTCCCTGAAGATCCTTTATCCTGCACAAAAACAACACATTACTCATACCTGTTTAAGATAGGCAAAAATACATTGAAAAATATCCTTTCACGGTGAAAAATAAACAAACTTAGCATTCATTTACCCAAAAAACCAATAAAAAGAGGTTTTACCATGTCATTTTTACCATTTTACTGTTGAGGGAGAGAAAAGGGCTTTTGACAAGAAAACTTCCCGTGGACATTGCGGAGAATCTGACCGTCGGAATCGAGCGTCGTCACCTCCAGGTATTTCACAACATCCTCCTCTTCATTTTCATCGGATTAGAATTTCATTTTAGGCTTTAGTTTGGCTTTTTGGGGGCTTTGGGGTTTCAAGGTCCGCCTTTCGGGGTACGCAGGTGCTCCACTGGACCTGCGTACCCCGACATTTTCTCAATGGGGAAAATGGCAGGCGTACGCAACCTACCTTCAAAACAGCTGTGTACATACGCTCTGTTTCTGAAGGCAGGGTGCGTACTCCGCGCAAAGCAAATTTCAACCCCCAAATCTCCAAATTGGACCATCAATTTTTAATTTAGTGAATTCTAATAGATGTTTTATGGTGTGTAGATTGCCCACCATGCTTGATTGGCGCGAAAGAGAACACGAGGACGTCGATTTGGCCGCGATAAATCATCAACCATCCATTGATGCCTTAAAAGCTTGCGGTCTGTATAAATACTGGGCCATACCTGGCATGAGGGCCCAGGTGCCTTTCTTAGAGTGGCTGGTCGAAAGGTGGAACGTACAGGATCAGTGTTTTTACATCGGAGGGCATCAGCTCGAGATTGAGCCCTCAGATATTTACTTTCTCACTGGTTTGCCCAAGAGGGGCGAACATCTCACTCTGTTCGGGACTAGGCCGGGTGGCCAGTCCATCGCTAGTCTCCGACTAGAGTGGTGCAACACACAGAACCAGGAGAAAGGCATAGAGATCAATACTATCACATGACCCGATCTTATGGTTATTGCCTTTACTGTGACCAGACTTTGCGGGGCAGCCGCTTTACACATAGCCACCGGGTCCCAAATGCGGATGGCTGTCGATTGCTTTCGAGGCACCATTTTCAACTGGTGCGATGCTGTGTTGGCCAACATGAAAGGCCAACTGACCAGGGCAAAGAACGGGCAACTCAAGACCTTTGGATATGGGCCTCTAGTTGTGAGCTTTGCCCTAGAGAGAGTACCGATGCTTATCCCTCAGCATCTCACTGTCGAGATTGGGGCTCCTCGAGAGCCTAAGTTGACGCGCTGGGTTGCGGTGATGGCCCGTCATCCTGACGAGGGGGCGAGGGTCGTTCGATTCACGCCAGAGTACTTTCACTGGTTGGAAAACCAGGTGTTCACGATCCAGGACTTTCCGTATGCTGGAGTAGATTTTCGAGGTGATCCAGACATGGTTCTTCCAGCGGGAGAACAGTGGGACGATACAGGTAACTTCATTTTTCACAAGATGTTTTAAATTATATATATATATATATATATATATATATATATATATATATATATATATATATATATATATATATATATATTTATGTTTTTATATCGTCTCAAAACTGACAGTGACAATTTTCAAAATGCAGATGTGGGCCCACATCGTCCAGCCAACCTCCGGCCATTCGATAGGAGAGTACCAGTTGCACCAGCCCCAGCCCCACAGGACGAGGCTGCAGAGACCTTGGCCGAGTTGGAGCATGACTTAGAGCGTCTCACGGCGGATATACCAGAGACGTCTATAGACGATATTCCTATCCGGCTTCAGCGCTATGTAGTCGGCGTCCCAGGACCTTTTAGGAGGTTCCTGTGTAGGGTGGCCCGCACAGTGGTATCTTACAGAGATCACCACCAGTGATTGGATGGTCATTGTAGACACATACGACATTTTGCTTTTTGTACTTATCATTTTTGCCGATCATAAGGTGTTTTTCAACCTATGATCGATGACGATGTATATTTTTTGACACACTCCTATCTATATATATATCATTATTACCGGCTTATTTTGTTAAACATGTGTGATGAAATGTTTATAAATTTACATGTATGATTAACGCAAATGTCTATTTAACATCTGAGAAGCAATTGCATCTGCTAATGTATTTAAAGACCTTGGAATATGTTGATATTCAATATAATCAAATTCACGTTCCAAGAGACGCACTCTCAAAAATAACCTAAGTAACACTGGATTTCTAATGGCATAAACTCTATTTAACTGTAATACAACGAGTTCAGAATCCAACCTGACGATCAAACGTCGAATCCCAAATGAAATAGATTCAGACAATAATTCAATCACTGCACTGTATTCTGCAATGTTGTTTTTTGTTTGACCGAGGCTCACCCCATGCATAGAAACTAACTCGTCAGAGGGCGAATAAATAACCCAAGCTACGGAAGAGATATTCTGTGTACTACGACAAGCACCATCAGCGAATCCAATGTACGTTTGAAGAGGCGTCGACATCTGCCATACAAGTAAAACCAAAATAAGCCAGAATAACGACGAAAAACACACTCTAAACACACTCTCTAAGCTAAGCACACTGTCTAAACTAACAAACACACTAGCTAGAAAGCAAAACCTAACCTAATTAAAATCTCCATACCCAGCATTTAAGCATAATACCTCTTTAGGTAAAGACCATTTCTGGGTTTACCCAAAGAGTCCCCGTCAAAGTCTACCAGCTCATAGGCCCCTTTTGCTAGCTTTCGCTTGACAATGTAGGGCCCATGCCACATAGGGACGAATTTCCCAGCACCTAATTTATCATTAGCTTGATCATATAACAACACTAGGTCTCCTTCCGAAAAATTTCACGGGGTCACGTTTCGATCATACTGAGCTTTCATCCGTTTCGCGTGAGCCTCGATCACCAATGCAGCATCACGTCGAGTCTCATCTAATTGAGCTAAGTATAATAAACGCTTCTCCTCTTCGGAAGTAGCTGGGAGTAATTCGATGGCCATTTGCAGTGACGGGATTTCACATTCAATGGGTAGCACAGCTTCCAAACCATAAACTAGTTGGAAAGGAGTGAACCCTGTTGATGTTTTCACTGAGGTTCGATATGCCCAAAGCGCTGAAAATAACATGTTGTGCCAATTCGACCGATGAATACCAATGATTCGTCGGATCATGATAACGAGAACTTTGTTGATGGACTCAACCAGACCATTGGCTTGTGGATAATAAGGAGTTGAGCTATCATGTCGCAAACCAAGCTGGCCTGTCAGTTCTGTCATCATGACATTTCGAAAATGGCGCCCATGGTCAGTGATTATCGCTTGTGGGACACCAAACCTAGCAATAATATGATTGAATACGAAAATCGCAGTTGTCTTGCCATCTGCTTCGAATGTAGGCATCGCCTCATCCCACTTAGTAAAATAATCAACCGCAAGGATGATATACGCATGCCCCCCGGCCGAGTGAGGGTTACAAGTAATAAAATCGATACCCCATTTAGCGAAAGGACCAACGGCAATTATAGGGTGGAGAGGAGCAGGTGGTGCGCGCATCTTTCGATCAAACACTTGACAGTTGTGGCATTTTCGGACCGCAGTAATACAGTCTTTAAACAAAGACGGCCAGAAATAGCCAGCGCGCAATATCTTTTGGGCTGTGGCATACCCAGACATATGACCGCCACACGCTCCAGAGTGACAGTCATTTAGAACCCTTTCAGCTTCTTCATGGATTAAACAACGTCGAAAAACCGAATCCACCCCACGACGATAAAGAGTATCTCCAATGATTTTGTATTGTTGGGATTGGAATCGAATTTTGCGACGTTCCGACCTTGAAATTTCGGGCCGAAAGGATTGGGTCTGGAGATAGACGATTATATCCCCATACCACGGATCTACAGTGCTGATAAGAAACAAAGAGTCGTCCGCAATGGGCTCCTCCGCCACAGTCTCTGTGTCAACACGCGGGAAATCACACATCAACTCTGCAAAGACTAAAGATTTCTTAGACTTGGATTTTTCAAACTCCAAGTCGAACTCCTGCAAGATAACGATCCATTTGGAGTACTTGCCCCCTAGCAGTTGTTTAGTCAAAATATAGATCATGGGGTTGCAATCGGAAATGACTGTAGTTTTGCGGAGTAGGATGTAGTGATGAAATCGCTGGACAGCTTGAACGGCTGCTAGTGCCAATTTCTCCACATGCGAATATTTTAGCTCAGTAGGGTTCAATGTCCGACTAAGATAATATATCACATGTTCCATTTCGAATTCATCTTCCTGAACTAAGACCATTCCAATGGTGGAATGGGAGGCGGCGAGGTACAAGAAGTAATCCCGGTTGTAGTTGGGAGGATGCAGCAACGGTGCATGGGTCAACGCGTGCTTGAGTGCATCAAAAGATCTCTGAGCTATCTCATCCCAATAGTATGGAACATTTTGCTTCAACAACCGGGTAAAACCCTTTGTAACTTCGGCGTAGTTAGGTATGAATCGACGTAAAAAGTTTGCTTTCCCCTGCAAACTTTGGAGTTGGCGAAGACTCGAAGGCGGAGGCAATTTGATGATAGCCTCTACTTTCGAGGGATCGACGCGAATACCGGCTTTTGAAACTACAAAACCTAGCAATCGTCCCACTTCGATACAGAAGACACATTTGTGTGGGTTCAACCGAATTCGATAATGCCTACACCTCATGAAGATTGCTCGTAGATGGACGAGGTGATCAGCTCGACGTAAAGAATGAGCAGGGAGATCATCGAGGTACGGTTGCACAATGTGTTTGATGTCATGAAACGCATAAGACATCGCCCTTTGAAAAGTTGCTCCGGCATTCTTCAGCCCAAAAGGTAATTTGCAGTAAGAAAATGTCCCCCATGGACAAATGAAAGCCGTTTTTGGTTGATCGGCAGGTAGAATATTGATTTGATTGTAGCCGGAAAAACCGTCCATAAAGGAAAATATTTCACTGCCGGCACAATCATCAATTATTTGATCGATATAGGGTGTTGGATAGTTGTCTTTTGGACAAGCACGATTAATATCCCTATAGTCGATACATATTCTTATTGTTCCCTGCTTTTTGTTAACTGGAACAATATTCGATACCCAATCCGTTAACGGGATCGGATAAATGAAACCTGCTTTCAACAGCTTCTCTACTTCTGCTTTGATTGCAGCCGCTTTTCGTGGGTGTATCTGACGCAGACGTTGCCGGACGGGTTTAGCGTCCGGGTAAGTCTTGATTTCATGGACAACAATTGAGGGATCGATTCCTGGCATCTCTTCGTATGACCAGGCAAACACGTCGCGGAATTCTTGGAATAGGGCCTTGTATATTTGAATTTCGTGATCTGTACACGAGGCACCTATATGAATGTTCTCAAGAACTCCAGGTTTGACTGAAATGTCAATGGGAATAGTTTGAGATATGTTCCCCAAATTCAGCTCTGAATCAGGATGTTTCATTGGATTCTGAGCGTCTTTGACATATTCAGCTGTAAAAATCGATGAAAAATCATTTTCAAAACCATCATCCTCAGGTAAAAACGAAGATCTGTGATGGAGATCTTCCCATGGTAGATCGTCTACACTTAGGATTTCACGAAGTTGTTCGTCAGATGACACAATTTCGGGAAACGTTATCCGTTCTGAGGTTGATGTGAAAAGTGATTCCTCACGGACCACATTCATTTGGTCAATTTCGGTTGAAAGCGGGTTGGTAAAAGACTGCACGGCTTCATAAGCAAGTTCATATGGACTCAAAGGCATAGCATCGCCAAATGAGTCTATCTCAGATTCAGATGGGACAATCCAAGGATCATCGTAAATAATGGTTTCTGACGTAATCATATGAATAAATGCAAATGAAGGGTCTGCGTTGATTGGAGGAAAAGGAAAAGTTCCCAGTAAACCAGAATCTTTAACTAATCCTACGCCAACATCCTTGTAAGGGATAGTCGTTTTACCAACATGCTGGATAGTTTCTGAAGAGGCTGGGTCGGATGAGAAGTATGCCAGCTGGTCTATTGTTACGATCTTGACATTATGTGGGAATTTTATAACTCGGAAGACCGATGAAACGACCGCTGTCATAGCATAAGACCAACTGCGACCCAAGAGAAGGTTGTAGTCTAGAGGGGCATCAACCACCTCCACATCCAGACTAACAGTTTTTCCTTCAACCTCTATAGGCAATTCCTATAGAATGCCAAACAGACAGAACCCACGACCATCAAAGGCCTTAAGGATTGTCGGGGATTGGTTCAGTGGAGGAGAACCAAGCGATCTCCAACACTGAATCGACATAATACACGTAGATGCTCCCTCATCAATCACAGTCCGATGAATAGGCCTGTTTTTTACTATCACTGGGATCTGGAAAGCCATCTGATGAGGCAACCGCGGTGTACTATTTTCTAGGTCAAAGATTATTAGGTTCGGGTCCTGAGCATCAACAGCTCCGATAGCCGACAAAAGTAATCTCCTTTGTGCTGGGAATGATTGCAGCACTTCTAGAGCCAACATTGTCGAGGGTGAAATAGCTAAATCCTCAACAATGTTATAATTCTGGGCCGCTCTCGCATGTGGATTGAAAGCAGACTTTCGAAGTATACCCTTGGCGGGCGGTTTGATTACTAAGTCCGGGTTAGGTTTCTCGATCTGTAGTGGATCGGAACCAGGAGCGGAGGTTGATGGGTTAGAATGAGAAGATTCTGCTTCTTTGCCATCAACAGGACTCTTACTACAATAATCGTGTGACCGAGTCGCAATCCGTACATGAGACATCATCAATATGGATTCTTCACTGGCACTCAAGGAAGAACCTATCATCTTACTCTCCTGCTTTGGAAATGGATCTTTCAAAACAGCAGGAGTCGGGGAACCTTTGACGATTTTCACAACCTCTGCCCGATGAGGGCAATCTCTCGTAAAATGATCCTCTTCACATATAAGACAAGGATAACGAGGTTTGTGCTTTTCGTCATTGGTTTCCGTCTTCTCAGTTTTCTCCTTTGGATTTTTATCTGCTTTATTCTTCTTCTTTCCCTTATTCTTCCCACCGTTTTTTGATTTAGTCGTAGATGACTCTACAGCGTGAATATCGGCAGAAATTTCAGGAGAAGATTCTCCTGTCGGGGAGTCCGGTAAGGTTATAATTGGAGAAGAATTCTTTGAGGATTTCTTCTTACTCTTAGTATTCACCGTACCTATCATGCCATCAGCAGCATGAGATCCCGAAGGAGCAGCAGCGATTTGATTCGTCTTAGGAAGATCTGGGATCTTCTCGTGCAACGTACCCGACTGAGTATAAACTAAGTCAAGGTACTGGGCTTGAGCAATCACTTGCTCCTCAGTAACTACTCTGGCCTTAGCTACATCCTCAGTAATCTTCGGTAATAATGATTTTACAAACCATTCAGCTAAGATTTGGTCCGGGATAAAAACTTTCACTAACCTCCTTCGACGTCTCCATTCATGGATATGGTCGGAAATATAAGTGGACGTCGATTGTTTTAGCGAAGTTAGTAACTCGGTGCCATTATCGTATCTGACCGGCAACTGAAAATGAGTTAGGAACGAGGTAGCTAACTGGCTGAAATTATAAAAAGAGGCCCGTGGTAACTCAATGTACCACTTGGCTGCGAGACCAATGAGCGTACGCTGGAAAAGACATAAGCAGATCGAATCATCCGAGATAGATTTAGATGCACACCAGAGGTGGTAAGTCATCACATGATTCGACGGGTCCTCTCCAGACTTACCCTCGAACTTGGGAATATCACTGGGCAACTTATTTGGCATTGGCAGCCAAAATGGTAAATAATTTATTAGATCATTCGTCAGGCGCGACAAGTCTGGTAAATCCAAAGTTGCAATAAATGGTAATTGCCGATTAGGATCTCTGAAACTCTGGGTCACAAGACCAGTCCCAGGAGGAGGATACCCTAGATAACTAGGAATAGGTATCGCATTCGAGATATTGTATCCTCCCGGGAAACCAGGATTAATCGGACCGTACTGGGGTTGTTGATAAGTGTACCCAGGATACGGTTGATACTGGTAAACTGGCTATTGGACAGCAGGACCGACTTGGTACTGACCCTGGTACGGTTGATAAGCGAATTGTGGTTGAGTAGTGACAACCGTACTTAAACCAGGCTACCCCACGGGCATCTGAACCATAGTTTGAATCGTAGATCCAGACAAAGGCAAAGATGTCTGAGGGGTGGTTGCAGAGACAGTAGAAACCGGAGCTGTCGATACTCCAGAAGTAAGTGTGGTAGACGGAACAGATGTTGCGGTAGTTGCAGCAGTCGTTTGAGATGGAGTGCTAGGTGCAATAGGCGACTGAGTAACTACCGAAGGTACAGAAGTTTGAATATTAGACTGGACTGGTTGCTGGGTTGAACCAGCAACTAAGGGTTGTCCAGTTTGAGATGACATCTGTACACTTGGCTGCAACACTTGTTGAACTTGCGATGGATCCCACACTATATTGACTCCGGGGTATTGACCCGTAACAGGTTGAGGATATGGAGATCCGTAACCAGGTTGAGGGTAGGATTGATAATTGAAAGGTACAGTTCCCATACCTTGAACATAAGATTGACCTTGAGGTGGCTGGTAACCTTGACCCGAGTACTGACCTTGGGGTTGATACCCTTGAGGCACATACTGCACCTGGGGTTGACCCTGAGGCACGTACTGCACCTGGGGTTGACCCTGAGGCACGTACTGTACCTGGGGTTGACCCTGAGGTACAAATTGGTACTGAGGTTGACCCTGGGGTGCAAATTGAGGCTGGGGTTGACCTTGGGGTACAAATTGAGGCTGGGGTTGACCTTGAGGAACGTATTGTACCATAGGTACATACTGTCCTTGAGGTTGCCCCCCAGCTACAATTTGCGTACCTTGAGGTTGCCCCCCAGGCGTGACTTGAGACTGCCCCCCAGGCGGTAACTGCCCACCTTGAGGTTGAGAACTGGGAGTTGAACCTGACATCATGTAAATGTCTCCTACACCCAACGGTTTATTACCATTGTTTCCAGTTAATAACCCATGTTCAATGGGTTGAGGAGATGCTCCCGCAAAGGTACCAGAAAGTGACTGATACCCAGAGGGAACAGAAGGACCGTCGTACATAAAAGATTCAGATGATTGAGTAAAAGTAGATGACTGACCCGACATATTTACAGGAGTATAAAAACCTCTAGGAGGATAAGGAGTACGAGGTGGAGAAAAACTTGACCCTGAGTTGTCTAAATAATTGGTTAACGAAAGATACCAAGTAGTGCTTCTAGGAGGACTGTAAAAAATGGATTCACGCTCCCTTAGATCAATAACAGGTTGACCTTCAGGGATAGGGACGCCTATTTCTTCCTCTTCTGGAGCAAGTTCTTCAATAGCAATCAAACCAGAAGGAAGATTTTCGGTGATAACTCTTTCTACCCTAGGTGAATCCGGAACACTAGAAGTTGGAGTAACAGGTTCAGATACCTCAGGTTCTTCGCCTATATCACTAGTAGATGAAAAACTACCAGTAAGCTCAGAAACCGCAAGAGCTTCAGGATTATAACCTGTTTCTAAACCTTGGTAATCCGGATGAACTACCACTGAAGACTCTCCTTCTTCAGGTGAACCTACTTTACTGCCACTAGGATTTACAAGGACTTTCCAACCTTCGAAATGACTCGGAACCTCTTCGGGAGGTTGGCCTCGAAGTCTACGAGACCTCCTCAACAAATCGGCCACGGTTACAACTTCAGGAGACTTGCCCCGATTGGTAGGGGACTGTCTCGGTAATTCAGCCACAGTTAAAAACTTTAAACTACTGCACACGCAAACAAAGTAAAAACTCAAATCAAACCACCTAAAGTCTCTAAAGAACCAAACAAATTTGAATCAAACGCCTAAAGAATCTAGGGCGTCAAACCATGCACAAACAGTAACCTTCCAGACCGAAAACACTAGTTGGTGATGAAATCCAACATCGTCGAATTCAGTGCAGAAGTGGTGGGTGAAACAGTTACCCCGGCAACCTGCTTAATGAATAGACTAGACCAAGTTCATCTACTTTTAACCGTCTCGAGTGAAGTGAACCCCCCAGAAAATCCAAGTGAGTCTAGCCGACGTCTGTTCCAGGTACAGTGGGATCTTCCCTCCACCGTCACCTCGGGTAGAGCCCTAAAGATTATGGTCAATAAGGTCACCAACAGCAACAAATACACCTGGGGGAACAGTCTACGATCCGATACACACGCAAGGGCAGAGTAGCAAGCTCAATCCCCTTGCCGGCTCCTTGACAATAATCCAAGGTTTACCGACAAGTGACCCCAAGCTCCTCGACAATAATCCGAGGTTTACCGTTTGTAGTACGTGTATATCTGGCGTCGTTCCCAATGAAGGAGGATTGATCCCCTCACTGGTTCGGACACGATCTCGTGCTTCTCCTTTAAGAGGAGATTTCCCAGAGCGTAATTGTAACAACTGGATATATCCTACCACAAGATGAGCTACTTGTTTGGTTTTACTGTCTTGGAGAGTTAATTACTCTCCTACTCCAAGACACTAGCCTGATCTATATTGGTGTTTCAGAGCCCTAGTAAATAAAAAGTTACTATGTCAATTTTACTTTAAGCGTTAATTTTACGGTTGTTCTTTAAGTCAAAAGTTAATGGAGATGAAACTGAATGGTGTGTAGACTCGACTCAAATCCACTAAAAAGATGCACCTAGGATGATTTAAACTATTTTTCTTTTTCAATGAATATCTTATCTAAGATAGTTGAGAGAATGCAAAATTTATAAAATGACAACTTTCATAGCAAAGACAATCAAATAAACAATCTCTTTATCTTTTCCGTCGCATACAACTCATGACCACTAATTATCTCACGAAAAATTCCTTTCTCTTTCAAAGACTTGAAATACTACTTTAAAGCAAACTTTTTCCAAAAGAGTTTTTATATTTATCCTATATTAAGAAAGCATATAAAACTATTTTAACAAAAAGTAATTTTAACAAATCTACGAAAATCAAAGCAATTTCACCTAAAAGCAATTTTAAGAGAAAATTACCTAAAAACAAATCTAATGAGGAAAAAAGCTTATCAAATGTGATTCTAGGATGTTTTACTCGGTCAAAATGCAACCAAGGATCAGTTCGTACAGAATTACAAACTAATCAAAAACAAAAATCGAAATCTTTTTGTCCTTTTTCTCAAGAATGAAATTCAAAGCTTTAAACAACAAACTTTCTCGAAATTCACAAAGAGATGACACAAAGGTAGGTCTCTCACAAAGGTAGATCTTATGAAAGGTCCGACTCCTAAGAAGACTGAAAAAACCAGGGAGATCTAAGGTTTTGACAACTTCTAACGCCAAAGTCACTACAGGACCTATGCAAAAATCAACCCTAAGGCAAAACTTCTATGAATCTCACTAAAACTCTCGACGCTAACGGAACAAGCTTAAGTGAAGATCTCTGACAGACAACCAGTGGATCTGGGCAGTAAAAACAAATTAAAAACAAAATCTAAGAGGCAAAATGGAAAAAATTGGAATTTTCTCAAATTTGACAGGGGTACGCAGGCGACCTGTTTGCACAGGTGCGGGTACGCTCTGTGTGCAAAGCTGCAGTGCGTACAAGTACGCACTGTGCCTAACTCAGAGGCTGCGTACTGCTGGCAAAACTAAGAAAAATAAAAATCTAATTTAACCCTAAGCTATTCCACCCAAATACACAGTCAGACAGCCAAAAATCAGAAAGAAAAATCGCTTTCTCAGACCAAAATAACAAATCAAAAAGAACTCAAATACATTCATGGATTCCCCAGTGGAGTCGCCATTTTGTCACGCGGAAAGAGTCGACTTTGCGGACAAAGCAGACCTCCCTAGAAACTAAAGTGTTTCTAGCGACAAACAAGACAATTAAGAACTATCCTTCTCTAAATATGCATTTACAATATAAGAAATCAAGTGTTTAGATCCTACCTTTAGTCCAACGCTGTTGTAGTAGTCAAGCCTCGCCGATCCGGATGAGCTCCTCCTTCTCTTCGAAACCTGCATTCACTAACAAGCAAATGATTAAATAGCACTTGAATATCTCATAAAATAAAACATATTTAACATACAGACCAAGGAGTATATGAAACAACTCATAAATAACAAATTGTTGTGAAGAATGGAATTATTTATATTAATAGGAAACAAAAGAAACCTTACAACCTGCCTTGGTGTTGTGCAGTTCCCTCCCAGGGTCCAGCAAGAATTCTCCTTTACTCTGATCAGCTCACCCACTTCCAAATGAAACAAGAAAGGATGGGAATCTCTCCTCACAAGCTTCTACAAGGAAGTCCTAATTCCAGCAGCATCTACCCTTATGAATCTTCAGCTTTCAACCTCCCCTCCCTCTGGCCCAATGCCTCTATTTATAATGCTCTAGAGGAAGTTATTCAGGTCCACCATGGATGGGATAAGCCCCTCTTTCAATGGGATAGCTCCCCTCTTCATGGGATAAGTTCCTCTTTCTTTGGGATGCATGAACCATCTGGAGGCGCCCAATACACGTCAAACCATCTTCTAGAATGTTCTATATTTGACCACAAGTAACTTTTTTGAAGTAGAACTTGCGCCTTTTGACCTTTACAAGGGTACACACCCACCCCTTTACATACAGAGCGTACAAGTACGCAGGCATTGTTAACTTGAGGTGCGTACACGCAGGTAAGGCTAAGAGAAACTGCGTAACCAGAGTTAATTGACTTTTTAAGAACTTTTCTCTTTTTCTTGGAGTTTGACATGAGGAGCAGAGGTACAAGGCTTGCCAAGGAGGATAGCATGACAATGGATGGAGCCATACTAACTGCAAATAGTCATGGTGACAAATTTTAGTGTAACAATGTGTATGCCTCTAATCCATCCTCTATTTCTAAGGATCATATTCTTATCCTCTATACCCCTCATGATAACTCTTACATGTCTATCTATTCCTCCCTTGACCTTCTTTATGATCATACTTGCTTGATGAATACACCATCTCCACTTCAATTGATAGTTAAGGAATTCCCTTGCTAAGATGTTGGTCCTTTCATTTTCCCTGTAGTCCTTCAACCCTTTGATAATTATATTCATAGCCTTTCCGTGCTTATCCTATTCTTATTTTATTTTAATTTTGATTTGCTTTTCAATGATTCATTTTTTATTGTTTAATGACCCACTTACAACTTGCGACCATGATTTAGCCTCTTCTATTCGTTCATTTATTTGATTTTCTTTAATTTCGAATTCATCCAATGCTAACTAAATCTCCTTTATTTGTGTTGTGTCCTCTTCTTTTACCAATTCTAACTTCTCAAGGTTGATTACCCTTATCTGCTCTAATTCTTGTTTCAAGGCAAGCACTTCTTGCTGCCCTTTTTCAATTTTACCCTACATGTTTGCGATTTGTTCCTTAAGATATTTATTTTCCCTCTTTATTCTGCTCTTTAACTTCACAATTTCATTTACTTTGTTGCCCTCATACCACTTATTCGCTTCTAAAATTTCAAGTCTCCTTTTCATGCTCATGAGCTCTTCCACATATAGTCTTGATGACCACATTATTGGTGTTGATGTGGGACTCTATAGGCCTTTGTTGACATGTTTATTTTCTTTTTTTATCTTCTTTTTTTGCTACAAAACCATCTGTTTTTTTCATACTTGATTTGAGCCCCTTAATAGCTTCTCTTTTCCCTACACTAGTTTGAGAGGCCTTGTTGGATATGCTGTTTACTTTTGGCAGGATCATTACACATTTTCTCTTAGGGGTTTTCCTTAGTTTTCGTATCTTCCTACACCTTAAATCCCCTTATATTGTTTTGTGTTTACAAAAACCAATCTCTCATCTATGTTGTAGGTTCTCTTCTGAAGAGAATTTGTCATAGAAGAACCCCATGATCCTGTTGAATCCTCCACTGTTATGGCAGGGTGAGGAAATGGAGGTTCATTAATGAGTTGAAGGTTGTGTTTCTATTAAGATTTCCCACCTACTTGATTCAAAAGGTTTAACAATGGAAGTGAACCCTTCACTTGAGATTGCAAACTACCATTGTACCCTACCCCCCCAGAGTAATCGAATAGTTTGAAACTTTGTTTCCTATTGTGTTAAGGAGTGGTATTTGTGTCTCCTCTATGTTAAAATCCTCTCTCAACAATGGAAACCTTTCCTTTGAGCCCTACTCCAGATTAACCACCATATTTGTTTTATTGTGCTTTGTTTTGGTTTTATATTGGTCACAATTAATGTTTTCCAGTTTAAATGAAATAAACACAACCCAAATATGTTGGCTGGTTGGGGCTTGACCTAGGTTCGAAGTTAATTAGCCAAACAAATCCCTATACTACTAGCCCTTTCGGCAACAGTCCGCGGAGCGTGGACTGAGATCTCACCTGAAGTAGTATGGTGGGGTAGGGTGCTGGAACCGAGTTTCTGCACCCTTGAGATGTTTGAAGGTTTGATTCGGTCCAACTACTCATCCCTACGCGCAAGTTGCTTCGCGCACTTCCCTAGCTTTCGCGCCCTGATATACTTGCCTTCGTGTAGCTCTAACCAAGGGTTGTGGGGCTTCCGCGCTGTTGGAGTAGCGCTTTGCACTATTTCCCTAAGTTGCACCTGAGAACTTACCTATCTTCCTACACTAGTTAGTTATCTTCGCGTAAATGGATGTCTTACGTTATATTTCGTTATACATCATATTCATATGATTTCAGGAAAAGATACATAGAAATATGATAGAACTTCTCTTTATTGATGTTTCCAATGGTTATAGGCTCGACCTGCCCTGCGCACTCAGCTGCAGGGGTCTGCGCACTCAACTGCGGACTACTAGGCCTCTACACACTCAGCTGCAGAGCCTTCTCCTACTCTACGACCCAAAAACACACCTTACACTTCGACTCAATCTCTTAGACTCATCATGCTTCTATTCTTTCTATTAGCTATATGTTATCTTCTACACTTAGAGCCTTGCTCTATTTATACAATCCCATGGTCCGTGGACCATGGGTAGGTCTATCAAGTCGACATTACATTACAAAAACAAGGGCGGACAACCCTGTGACTCTATTATGACTTCACGCTATGCGCCCACAATTCGCAGCTCTTTTACAAAGGACTTGGTCAAAACATGGGCTTTAAGACCCAAAACATGCCTTGGGGGGATTCCATGCCCAATAAGCCCCTATCACAAACATCGTGACTCGCACTCAAGTCACTTTGTCGGCGTAGAGATCTTCACGCGGAGTCCCTCCAACTCTGTCTGAACCGTTGCAAGGTCGGCAACGCACTGAGTGACTGCTTGTTGGATTTCCTGTACGTGTTGTTCTAAGACCGCGGTGTCGGAACTACTTCCCTGCATATGTTATTGCGTCCCCTCCATTTGTGCGAGCTTGCCTTCAACTGTTGCCGTGATGGTGAAGGCCTTGTCAATATAAGTTTGAATGTGCACTTTCAAGACTACTTCTTTGTGTTGTGCTACATTCACCTATTCTTTCAGCACTTTGGCCTGTTGCATCCGCGCAAGCCTCTGGTTGAGGGCCACCATTTGCATAGTCCCTAAGCGCTGGATGTTGGGGTCCTCCTGCAGATTCGTGATGATCTCAAATGACTCCTGCAACATTCTGGTGCAGTCCCTTACTGCACTGCCAATCTCTTCTAGCCCTAATGTAATAGCGCTAGTGCGTTATTCTCTTACTTCCAGAGGGGTGGACAACTGCGCCTTCAACTACAGATTTGTGATCTAAAGGTTTAGTTCCAGCTGAACCTTAGTCATTTCTTCTCACACCTCGTGCACCCTGCTGCTAACCTGTGGATGTGTGCCTTTGCTGGTGTCTCTTCTAGGATGTTCAACTCAAGGATGCTTTGATAGGCTTCTTCCAGTACCTATACTAGCTACCGATTCTACAACACCACTTCGTCGTGCTGCAAGGTCAACTACTCCCTGTTGATCTTTTTCTCGCTTAGTACTTGTAGCATGCGACTTTCCCTAGCCCGCAGTTCTGCAGTAATCCCATCCTACATAATATATAACGTCTCTCGTAGGAGTGCAGCCATGTTGATCCTGATACAATTCAGTGTGCTAATTGTAGGCCTCTCGGCCTCATTTGTTGTCACCAGTGCCCCTTCCGGCAGCACTATTGTATTTGTCGTTGAGAAAGCAGCATCTACTCTGTTGTAGTTGTCCCTATTGTGAGGCTGGTTGAAAGGGTACCAGCCTGAGGAGTGCGCACCTGCAACTCCTGCAACTGTGCTCTGAGAGACCCTAACACAATCTAATTCTCTTGCACAAAATTCTGGAGGGCCTCGGAGATGACATTGTAAACCGTCTCGCTGGTGTTGTGCAGATCACCTTTAGTAAGGGTGATTAGGTCAATAGACAACTTTGATGCCTTGACCTTCTTGCACGGCCCTATCCACTCTATCGAGCGCTAGTGCTTCAGCTGTGTTGACGCGGTTTGTGGGTCTGCCTCTCCCTCCTCTTCCTCTACTTCCTGCCCATGCGAAGGTGAGGGAACTTCTCATGGACAACGAGATCCCAATCTTCAAATTTCAAGCTAGGCACCCGTCCCAAGTGCGTGCCCTCAAAATTGATGTCATCTGGGAGGAGCAGGGTTTGGAGAGAGCTCTTGCTCTCGTCAAGATCCTTGGGAACTTTAACCTTCCCCTTCCACGGGGGGATATAGGTGGGAAGCTTTGCCGGAGGGTGCGCAAGCTCAATTTCTTCCTCCATGCCTTCGTCCTCATCTTCTTCGATGATAAGGTCCTCCAAGTCTTCCTCCTCCTCGTCGATTTTTATGTTAACGACTTTTCCTTTCTCCTCCATTGTTAGCATGGTGTGTAGCGGGTTTCGTGGGGACACACGTATGGGAACCATCGATTGTTTGTCTTTCTTCAGCCTTGGTGTGCGCGGTGATTTAGGGATTTCTGCCACAATCCTGGCGCCTTCAAGGGCGTCCCCCACAGTTAGGGCCTACGCGGCCTCTTCGATGGTCATCTCTGTAATTTCCATAACTTCCTTAGATGTTGCCATCGTGTCCAACCCGAAATCTATCACTCGTGTACTCAGGGGCTCAGTCAACATTCTGCACAGGTTAAACAGGGCTCTGCTTAGGATATGCGGGGTATACAACAACTCAATTCCAAATGACCGAGTGTTTTTTGCTGGGTAGCCCTTTGTAATTTATAGTGCCTTTTGAATTTGAATTTGACCGTTCCCCCCAAATCCAGTTCATTTATGCTATCTTGGCGACAAATTTTCCCAAATCTTGCCCATAAATCGTGTCTTAAATGCTTGTCGCCTGCTCCATTTGGTCTCAATTCGAGCATCACATCGTGAATAGTGACTTCAACTGTCACTTTCTGGCCAACCCGCGTGGCAGCGCAACCCCCATTGCGTGGTAGTGGATCTTGTGACTCTTTGCTTTTGCCCGCAGCTCGAACATCGCGCAGCTCTCGGGCATAGTAGTTTATAGACCCGCGCCTTCTTTCAACTGCTAGGAGTGCTAAGACTGTACTTTCCATGCCTAGTCAGTGGTCACGCCACCTGTATAGGATTTCATCCGGTTATCCATTACTTCTCCTGAAAAATACCCATTTTTTATTGTTACTAGCAGTGTCGTGCACTTTATCATCTGCAGTGTGCCACCATGGTTGATTCGTGTAGTAATATGTGGTCTAAGCCAAGGCATCAGGCTAATCAATTTGTGGTGATAGTCCTCAAACTTGTCAGTGTGATTGTGCGCACCCTGTTTTATCACCCTAGTCTTCTTATCGAGAAAATATTCCTTTATCTCGTCCTCCAGCTTCTTGACTTCCGCTTCCACCAAAGTTCTTTTCTCCCTTAATCGCACCCTTTCTTTCCCAAGTTCTTGGAGCCTAAAATTACCCTGTTGGATTTCTTCTTCAGGTTCCAAGCGTTCTACTTCATTCGGTTATGTGATCCCTTCTTCCAAGGCTCCGCAAATCGTCGTATCGGCCAGTGCTTCCATGCGCGGACTAGGCATTTCATGCTCTATGGGGATTACAACATTTTCTTCATACTCCAGCCTAGGAAGTGCCTGCACCGTTAGTTTCTTTCACGTGGTCCTATAAGCCCATAGAACCGCTGGTATGCGTAGGTCCCAGTCAATCTGCTACTCATTGTGGACCTTGTTCAGCGCTTCGCATACTTCGTTAAAGGCTTCTGTGTGGATAACCTTCTGCGCACTTGGTCTTTCCATATCCGTGGTTCCAACTAGAGGGGTCGTTTGCACCATGGCCTCGCCCGCACCTACTTACTGAACATGTCTCCTAACGTGAATACTGAGTGCATCCATGCAGGTTTCGTACCATATGCTTGCATCCATCTCGACAGGTGGGCATGCGGACCATCTTTTCTGGAAATCTTGTCGGTTAATCACAACTAAGGCTTCCCAAACTCTATGCGCATTATCTTCCTGCATTTGCACCAATCCTCGAAGCTCCTTTGGTGCGTACCCCACCACCTTGTAGGGGTAGCGCACAGTGCCCATTTCAAAGCTTCAAAATGTTGATGTTTTGACACTTCTCTTTCAAATCTGTTCAGGAAGTCATCCACCTCACTTAAGCAATCATATGTAGGCAGATCCCTTTCCTTTGTCGATATGCAGTGTAACGATCTCATCATCATGTTATAGTTTAGTGTGGTTACCTCGTGTAACCAGTTCTGCCTTCGTTCTATCTCTTCGTCAGAATCTGATGTGTAGGAGCTTGCGCGCTTCCATGATATTCGTCCATCCGCGGTTGCATTCACCTAGTCTTGTTCTCGCGTGGTTATCTTGTAGATGCAATCCAAATCGTCGTCGTTGTCATAGTCACGAACTATGTCTATGTAGCGCAATCCTTCTGCAGGGTCCAAAGGTACAACTATGCGCAGAGACTTCTTCTCAAAAATAATCTCGCGCTTCTTTAGATTGATCACCCCATTCATGTAAGTGGCCCAATCTATTCCTAATAACGCCAGGTAGGGATTGTTGTCATCAACAACCTCTATTACTTCGAAATCTACCAGCGCGCTTGCTCCTTCGATATCCACTGTGATTCCCTACAATCTCCCCATAGGTAGGATCTTTTGCTAGTTCTCCATTCACAGTTGGATAGAGACCATTGCAGCGTAGGCCTTCCCATGCGCTTCCATGTTTTCTTCAGCAGGACATTCGCGTCTGATCCTAGATCCATAATCACTTGTTCCATCTCATATTCTCCAATCTGTGCGTTCAATCTCATCTCCCTTCCCATTCGCGTCGTGTTCTTTCGGAGCTTCCGGACTATGCGCGGTTCTCCTGGCGCGGTCCCAACGTATCTATTTATGAGTTCCTGCAGCCCCTTTACAGCCTTGTTGTCGCGCAACAAATTCTTGCATGTTTCCAGGAATGTTGTGAGCATTTATGGGTCCATTTCCAAATCTGGTTTGTCTTTACTTCATGAAATGGAGGCATCAGTGAAGATCTGCTTGGCTTTCATGAAGGTTTCCTTAGTGCACTCCAAACAAAACTCTGGTTCCTTCGTTGGAGCATTTCAAAGCCAAGTACTTTCTTTAGGTTGTTTGCCTTTTTCATCTCTTGTCGTAATTCCACTTTGGAGCACAATATTGACATTAGGGTCTTCCTCGCGCGGCTCAGACCTCATCAAATGCAAGTTTTGAGTTCGGGGAGGTTGGAGTGCTCCTTTATCGCGCAACCTCGCTATCAGGGTGGGACAATCCTCCATCTCATGATCAAACAATGTACAATACAAGAATGATGGCCGAGTTGGATTTGTACAATCGCAGGCATAATGTCCTGGCCCTCCGCAATTGTAGCATATCAGCCGTCTGCGACCTCTTCCTGGTCCTCCTCCACCTCGGCCTCGTCCGTGCCCCTAAAATTCGGTTTGCGTCATCCCTACTGTTACAGGGAAAAGTGTCTATGCAGAACTGCTAATCCCACTAAGGCGGGTAGCTACCTTAGAAACAAAAAAAGTAAAACTACTTTCGTTTTCCTTTATGAAAGATAGATGAGAGAAGAATAAAGGAGACCAACCTCTGTCTTGCGCTTGGTTCCTTGCCCGATTCCTCTCTCTTCCGATAGTCCTTTGCTACTTTCTCTCTTGTATACCCAGCTTCACAGAGTACCTGTAGAATCAAAGCAGCATAACACTATACAAGAACATGGATCTATTATCATAAACAATCTAGGATCATATGTAAATTGACCATACAAATGCACAAAACATAAATTACACAAGAGTATGGAGGAAAACTTGAATAGATTTATTGATAATCAAGAAAGAGCCAAGAGAGTTACAACCAGTTGTTCTGACCCAGCATCATCCTCTCAGCAAGTAAGCCCTTCTTCACCTCATGTAAAGCTTAGATCACCCAACACTATGATGTTGCCTCAAATAACCAACAGCAATTCCTTACAAGATGCAAAATTCCAGCCTCTGGATCTCTGGGATGAGGGATCCATATATAGATGTCTACAAGGGAGATAAGTCAACTTTTGATTTGATTAGTGTCTTCCCTTTGATAGTTCTTGCTTCCACTTGGAGATTGGTGATCTCTTACTCATCCCTGGTCGAATTCAGAGAGGCAAGTGTCACAGGAGAAGTTTCTGGAAGATTCCATGCTTCTCCACCTCGCGGATTGATACTTCCATTTGTCTCTTCTCGCCCATCGCACCCCATAGAAGGGCTTTTTGAAATGCATTGCACCCACTGTGTGTACTTAGGTGAGATGCAACGCACTTTGCCTATGGAGTAGGTGAAATGATCCAGTTTTGACCAGTTCTGAGTAGTTTTTCATGGAGAACTTCTGGGAGAAGCTATAATCAGTTGACCTTGTTCTTTTAGGGGTTGGAACAACACCTTTAGGGACTTAGGAGCCCTTGGTTTATGGAAATTTTATGCTTGGGGTTGCAGTGCCCAAAAATGTCTATAACAATTTCCCCCTAAAGCATGAGGTCGTTAATCTTTTTTGATGTCGGGTGAAATGCTTTATCATGAGGATCCGAAGTTCTTTCAAGCTGGAAGGAGACCTGTAATAAGATACAATACAATACATTATCTTCATAATATTTTCATGATCTAGCTGAGGCGGGCATTCCCATGCCTAGCTTTATAAATTCATTTTCATGTACATAGGACAGACAATCGTTTGAGTGTAGACTGATGATTCTGGTAGAGCCATCATCCTTAGATTGGATGATTATCTGTGCAGCAATGATGTACATTCGACGCCTTTATTTTCCTGAATATATATCACAGCCCGGATGGATGAAATTAGATCCAGGGTCTTCAATCTCATTCAATCTTCACTCAAAGTACAAGTCGATCCATGTGAGAGATGTTCTGGAGTCGAACATGGAAAGACATCGCCTGATTACCAGCCAATGATGTAAGTTGTTAACAGGCGCGAGAGGAATCACCGATAATGATAATGATCTTCAAGGTACTGCAGTACAATTCACATGGTGTGAATAAAGGACTTGGCATTGAACACCACGCAAAATCTTTCGGTCGAAGGTCATTGATGTAAACCTATCGCCGGAAGTGAGAAACTTGCCATTGAGGCATGCAAGCTTCAATATCCTGAAATGGGTGTTCCTAGATCGACTTCTTGGATAATGAGCTGATGTCGACAAGAAGCGATCCGTCATAGGAGGGCCTTAATGAATCCCACATCAATGACACGGAATAGAGAAAATGATTTTAATGGAGGTGAAAATGATCTGGTGATATAAGGTTCAGGGTGGCGGTCATGAAAGAATGGAGCGTAAATATATTGCAGCGGGTGAGACACAGGTGAATTCTCTGAGTGACTTCTCTTGAACATATCGGTGACACTGACATGATGGATCGGTAGCATTAACCCCAAATGTGGATGGTGTGATTTGACCATGGTGATGTGACTGGTGAATGAAACAACCCAACCCGACTTGGATGCGGAGTGAAAGTGTCATGTTCAAGAGTGACTTGCTACCAACAAAGTTTCTTCAAGTTTTCTTCCCAATTTTTCCCCAGTCATTGCTGACTAGTACCTCTTTATTTTTGTCAAGCTTGAGGAGGATAACATATGCTTGTTCTATAATTTTCCCTTCGGGAAAACCCATCGCTATGTTTTAACGAGCCTAGCGATAGTGAAACTCGTTCTTGTCTGCTATGGACAAGTTTGTCGCTATTAGGTTTTAACGAGTTTAACGACAAAGATAACTCGGTCCTTTTCAATTTTAGAGAGTCTGAAAAGGGACGTAAAGGAAACTCCAAAAATCCTTTTTCGTCATCTAATCCCTTAAGTCCGAAAAAGTATAAAACAATACATAAGGGATGAATTTTCGATACTTTTAACGAGCCGAACAAAACAAGCGCTCGATCTTTTTGTGTAATAATCCCTCAGGTCCAAAAAGATTAAAATCTAAAGGAGGGATAGCACTTCCGGTCCCTTTAACGAGCTGGAGAGGCCAATGGCTCGACAATCTTTTCATATTTTACGAGTCAGTTGAAAAGAGCTTAAAGGAGACTCATCTTTGAGGAACGAGTGATAAATTCAGGTAGCAGCTGATTCCAGGTAAGGTTTGGAATTTTCCAATCACGGCAGTGTTACAAGGATGGCTAATAGGATCACTCTTCGCAGCTGTTCCTCAAAAGGGGTAAACAATCAAATGGAGGTGAATAATCGGCCAATACGGAGTGGAGGTGATGATGAGAACACGACCAAGGCTTTAAATCCTGAAGTACTACATTCACGACAGTTATTTACCAGAAATTGGTTCATTTTTTATTGAGCTTAAATGTTGGGGGAAACATTTGCTCATTGCTTATGTTTATTTTTTAATGAGCATGAAGTCCGCGTTAAAACTGCTCGATTAATCCAGTCGCATAATAAGGATGTCTATATATAAAAACGACAATTTTTCAAATCTTTGCCCCACATCCTTTCTTTATGCAAGTTAGGAAATGACCAATCCTACGAGTTTAAAGGGTTAGAGGACCTAGAAATTAAAAAAAAACAAATGGTCGCTCTTTGCTTTCATGCCAAAAGGTTTACATGCCCCCAGGTATAAAATAGAGTTTCAAGGTTACCCTTCAATCTACCGACAAAACATTTGTTTTATCGGGAAAGCTTTACCTCTTTCAGGTTACCAAATATTGTTTTATCTGCACCGCAAACAAAACACTTCTTCGGCGATGCCTATCGAAATAGACAAAGGCGAGTGGCGCAGACGCCTCTACCCACATAACTTTGACAAGGGAATCTTATTCCAGTCAAACCCGCTTTTCCAATCACGGACGGGAGTGTCAGACTAGTCATATATCTCTCGTGGAAACCTATCCTATACCTAAAGTTTTCCTGCCGAAGCAGACCAGGGTGCATGCCCCCTGGGTTGTAGTCATGTCCCCCGAATCACTCGCGCTCATCAGGTGGACGGACTGGGGATTGATGAGACATTCCTTGCGTGAAAAGACCATTCAGGGATGGTATATGACTATTTTCCATGTGTGAACTGGGAAATGAAAGCTGGTCTACAAGCTTGACCACTCTTCCTTCGTGCGGAAAACACATTACTCTAAAGAGTGATGAGACAATGGCTCCCATGCAATAAATATAGTTTCCTCCAAGGAGTAGATTATAATCCAGGGGTCCTTGGACTACCATTACATTCATTTGAACGGTTTTCCCTCTCAATGTTATGGGCACATTGGGAAGGATCCCTAACGGTCGACTGGTTCCTTTGTCAAAGCCTGTTAGATTTCTCATCTCAGGCAAAAGCGATGGCAAACCAAGCGCTTTCCAAGCAGTCGAGGAAAGGATACTCACAGAAGCCCCTTCATCTATGATGGTACCGGCCATAACCATTCTATATATTTGAGCAATGATTCAGAATGGTACACTAGCCGGTAAACAGGGTTTTCCTAGTTGATTCCAGTCGAAGAAGACAACCAGGTTGCTTGGAGGTGGGACCGAATAGACGGCCGGTACGACTCTGACGAACTTCCTTCCTGCATTAAAGGAATGGGTAAATTTCCCCCATGTTCATCGGAGTCTGTGTTTACGAAAAGAATTTGGACGGTGTCATCCTCGTTCTCTTCGGTGACTGTATCATCTGAAGATGGAACCTCTAAAGGCAAGACCGGGTCAACTGCCGCCTTGACCTTTTGACTTTCGTCTGGTATGGGTTTAGATGGTTTATCTTCAATGATAGACGCTTTGGCCGACCACCTGGGCGGGTCAGCCGGATTTTCAACTAGTGACAGACTCGGCAAGAGTTTCTTATATCCAAGAGGAAGTCGTAACGGTGAAACTGGACGATCGTCCAAAACTCTTTTAGCCTCGTCTAAGAAGGGACAACGGTGGACGGTGTGATCACCTTCACACAGTTTACAAGGAAATTTGCACTTTCCTTTTTGTCCAAGGGCTTCACTTTCACTAGTCGACGGTGTGTTTTCAACATGATCATCAGAGGTTGACGACACCGGGTTGTGCAAACGAGGAGACCAGTCCCTTAAGATCCGAGGGATGCAGGGAAAATCTCTATGATAGTGGTCTCCTTTACAAATATCACATAGCAATTTAGGCCTGGTCGATGCAGTGTGCGTATTTTCGCTAGACGACGCTTGGTTGCCCCTTTTCACCTTTGGCTCCTTCTTCTTCTTATCTTTCTTCTTCTTTTCCTTCTTCTCTGGTACTTGATTTTTGGCTTTATCAGCCTCATCAAGCGAAGAGGAAGGAGGAGAGGAAGAATTGGATGAACTAGAGGGTTGGGGGGTTACTCTAGAATTGTCTAGTTGCTGACTCGATTGTTCAGGAATTTCGGTGTTCTGAACGACGGAGGTTGAGAAAATCCATACGGGAAAGCCGATTGTCAATCCTGGAAGCGACAATGTGGCCATATGGGGTGCACCAACATCTCCCCAAGAGGAGAAGGGACTAGGATTTCCTCCAAGGGGAATTCCTTGGTTGGTGGACTCCAATTTCTCAACCTAAGACCAACGTAGGAAAGGTGATGATTATTCTGTTTAAAACAAATTTTAGACGCTTTGACACAACTTGTTTTTTCAATTTTAAAGAGTCGAGAAAAAACAAAAGATGACTCTAGTCGCCTTCGATTTTTAATGAGCCTGAAGTGACAAGTGCTCAGATGGACCTTTTCCGTTAAGGAGTCTGAAAAGGAACAAAAGGGACTCCTCTGGAAATATAGGCAAAGGGATTACCAAACCAATCGCAAGACTGCAGAATACTTTTAATGGTACGGCAGTCAATCTTCCTAAATGATGTGTTCAGTGCATTGTGATCGATAGGGCGGCAGACACGGCTTCCTATGGATAAAGGATTAAGCCTATTATGGTCTCCCAAAATATACTCGACGGTACGTGGGATCACAAGTCCGTACTGGCACTTATCACCTCAAAGTGGAGGAATCACCCAACCAACAGTGAAAACAACAGTTACCAGGCTTTACGACGCCGGAATACGTCTCTAGCCTAGACTTCTAGATGTTGTGCGTTAGTTTCCAAAGCGTTGTTAGATTCATTAAATTTATTTTATAGTTGATCTTGCTTAAAAAATTTGCCTTTCAGGTTCACCGCGTGATGTAGATGTACAATTCCTAAAATGCAATCTAAGATGATAAACAATCCTTTTATCTTCTTTGTGCAATGAAAATCCTAGCTACTAAGGAAAGAGAGACAATATTCTTTCAACAAAGAGCATAGAGCACACACTATATGCACTGTCCTAAATCAAACCAATCAAACAATCTAAATGCAAATGCACATGCATGTATTTGTTTTCAACCTTCTTAATATGTGAATGATAAAAAGAAAGCTAATGCGCACATCTGAATTATTTTTCAAAGCGACAATTACTAACAAGTTTCTTTTCAAAATCAAAATGAAGACAATGACAACACTTTGCAATTTGGAAATGAAAACTTGCTTTCGACACTAGAGAAACTACTAATTCAGATCAAATACAATAGTAACAGGATAATCGACTATCAAGAGCAATCAGACTCTCTTTTATGACTAAAAACGACACTTGCGACACTTTCAAATCAAGAAACGACAGTACAATTACGTTACTTATTTGTAAAGGAGAACTGAAAATGACTCAACAAATACATAAAAACATTTACAGTTCTTTGCACAATGGAGGCGGAATAACAGCAAGGAAAGGGGTTTCAAACAGAGGTGTACTGACTACAGGCAGCAAAATTCTTGAATAGATCTGAAAAGAGTGAACATAGAAACCAAAATGCAGGAACAAGGCCTTGTCTGATCAGCGCACCTATAACACAGTGAATTTGAAATGCAACGCACCTTCTACACTCAGGAAGTGCACTGAATTTGAGATTCACATAACAGGCAGTGCGCTGGACCAGGGAGGAGACTTTGCTTGGGTTCCGGATCACAGTTTGCAGTTCAGTTCAGGGATTTTGGCCGAGCAAGTGGTAATCAGTAAATCAATCACAGGGGTAGATATAAGGAGGTTACTAGAGCCATCACAAGGGCAATTAGAAAGCTTGTAAATTAGTTGTTTAATTCATAAACAAAACCCGGAGATTGAATGAAGCAGCGTTGATCTACTTTGCATTTGCATAGCAAATGCAGTTTGAAGGCTAGCTGGCTTGACTTCAGGCTCCATCTGTAAGTTTATAAAGTAAACAAATGTAGATAAACAATCAATCTAGTCGATCTCCAGCGGAGTCGCCATTTTGTTACAGGGAAAAGTGTCTATGCAGAACTGCTAATCCCACTAAGGCAGGTAGCTACCTTAGAAACAAACAAAGTAAAACTACTTTCGTTTTCCTTTATGAAAGATAGATGAGAGAAGAATAAAGGAGACCAACCTCTGTCTTGCGCTTGGTTCCTTGCCCGATTCCTCTCTCTTCCGATAGTCCTTTGCTACTTGCTCTCTTCTATACCCAGCTTCACAGAGTACCTGTAGAATCAAAGCAGCATAACACTATACGAGAACATGGATCTATTATCATAAACAATCTAGGATCATATGTAAATTGACCATACAAATGCACAAAACATAAATTACACAAGAGTATGGAGGAAAACTTGAATAGCTTTATTGATAATCAAGAAAGAGCCAAGAGAGTTACAACCAGTTGTTCTGACCCAGCATCATCCTCTCAGCAAGTAAGCCCTTCTTCACCTCATGTAAAGCTTAGATCACCCAACACTATGATGTTGCCTCAAGAAACCAACAGCAATTCCTTACAAGATGCAAAATTCCAGCCTCTGGATCTCTGGGATGAGGGATCCATATATAGATGTCTGCAAGGGAGATGAGTCAACTTGTGATTTGATTAGTGTCTTCCCTCTGATAGTTCTTACTTCCACTTGGAGATTGGTGATCTCTTACTCATCCCTGGTCGAATTCAGAGAGGCAAGTGTCACAGGAGAAGTTTCTGGAAGATTCCAGGCTTCTCCACCTCGCAGATTGACACTGCCATTTGTCTCTTCTCACCCATCGCACCCCATAGAAGGGCTTTTTGAAATGCAACGCACCCACTGTGTGTACTTAGGTGAGATGCAACGCACTTTGCCTATGGAGCAGGTGAAATGATCCAGTTTTGACTAGTTCTGAGTAGTTTTTCATGGAGAACTTCTGGGAGAAGCTGTAATCAGTTGACCTTGTTCTTTTAGGGGTTCAAACAACAACTTTAGGGACTTAGGAGCCCTTGTTTTATGGACATTTTATGCTTGGGGTTGCAGTGCCCAAAAATGCCTATAACACCTACGTTCTGGTCAAGGGCCCCCGTTTTAGCCAGAACTCTGTAGGTAGGAGTCTAATCCATCATTAGCTCATAACTTCTACAGGTGCGCTTATCATGTCCCACTGATCTACAGAAATTACAGAACAACTGTTGTGAATTCTGCGTGTACTTTTGTAATAAATGGCAGTTATATGTAGCATGTTTTCCTCCTATCTAACAAATCGTGCACCATAATGCAGGTGCCGCACTCGCTCCTGCTTGTGCCTCTGGTCTCAATGGCATTGGTCCTCCTTCCGCGAGGTAATTCACGAACACCAGGCAGTGGACCTTGTCATGTCCCTGACCCTTGCACTTTACGCACCATACCTCATCGGACACTTCTGGGTGAGTTGTCCTGTCTTGTTTCAAAATCTACATCTCAAGGCACAATTTTTTCAACTGTGCGTGAATTTTTTGAACTCCTAGGTTGGGATCCTATATCGGGGCCTCGTGCAATCTCATCGTGATATCCAAGGCCTCGGCCTGAGTTGTTAGCCTCTGTTGTGACAGCGCGTTCCTTAGATGTGGTGTTAACAATGCTACAAACCATTCACGGTGTTGTCCATCCGTCAATGTCATGTTAGCTTCACAAACTGTGTACTTCAGTCTCTGATCCAACTCCCAAGGGGTCTCGCCTAGTAGCATTGTGATTTCCTTAAATCCAATGATTGACTGTGCCTCTGACTTCAGCCTACTAAATTCTTTGTTTAGCACAGTTTGAATATCTACGATCCCCACATTTAGATTGTCATTGGAATGCTTAATGTACCAGGTCAGCGTGCAATCCTGCAGAGCACTGACCAACGTCGCTTTCTTTATATTATCATCTGTGACTCCCTGCGCTTCCCATACAACTTTTATCATGAACCAAAATTGGTCTGGATCTTCATTCCCTACTCCCTTGAACACTGGCAACTTTATCGCACTCGCCATATTGATTCGCGGTGGTGGCGGAGGTGGTATGGGCGAAGATGGGGGTGAAGATGGTGAAACTGGCAGTGGTGTGGGTGGGGGTGGTATGCGCAGAATCCTTTGCCTTATCAAATTGATCACACTTCTCAATGAAACCTTCGCGAGCTCTTCTTCGCCCACTCATGGAGGTGAAATCAAGGGGCTAGTTTCTAGTTCTGTACTACCATTGTTTCTGTAGATTCTCCCACTTCGCATAGCCCCAAACATCAATTTATTCGCATAACCCATTTTTAACACATTAGAATTTTAATCCAAGTGTTCAAAGATTTAACATACTCACCTCACAGCCCTTTGAGGAAGCGGCGTTCTGCTTTGCTATAGCTGACTGAAGTATCTACCGCGAACTCGGTGATGAATCCTCCTATAATTCGATCGAGTTGGTGATCAACAGCATGTGCGATCTTATCCTGCTATGCTTCTAATATGTGCACCAATTCTGGAGTCCACACAATAGGTCTGTCGAGCTTACACCTTCCTTGGCTATCAGATAGCTTCTCGATCCACTCGTATAGCTAAGTAGGGAAAGATGCGAAGAAAATTTTGTGGATCTTTGTGTATAAGTAGCATTCTAACCACTCTTCCTTTGATAGTCATAGATTCCTATTTTCCTGCGCCGCGAACTCGTGAATCTTTTTATCCAACCAATCTTCAATTCCTTTCTTCATTGGATTCCAGTGATACAACATCAGACATCTCTATGCAGATCCTAGTCCCATAAACAGATCCATTTGTTGGCTGATTTGGACCTGACCCAGGTTCAGAGTTAATTATCCAAACAAATCCCTATACTGTTGGCCCTTTCGGAAACAGTCCATGGAGCGCGGACTGAGGTCTCACCCAAAGTAGTATGGGGGGGTGCTGGAACCAGGTTTCTGCACCCTTAAGATGCCTGAAGATTTGATTCGGTCCAACTTCTCGTCCCTGCATGTAGGTTGCTTCACACACTTCCCTGCCCTTCACACCATGATACACTTGCCTTCGCGCAACCCTAACCAGGGGTTGTGGGGCTTCCATGCTGCTGGAGCAGCACTCTGCACTATTTCCCTAAGTTGCACTTGAGATCTTACCTATCTTCCTACACCAATTAGTTATCTTCTCATAAATGGATGCCTTACTTTATATTTCATTATACAACATATTCATATGAGTTTGTGCAACAAATAAACAGTACACTTGCAATTTATACCCAATAATACATTAAACGGGAAAAGATACACAAAAATATGATAAAACTTCTCTTTATTGATGTTTCCAACGGTTATAGACTCGACTTGCCCTGCGCACTCAGCTGCGGACTACTAGGCCCTTGCGCACTCAGCTACAGATCCTTCTCCTACTTTACGACCCAAAGACACACTTTACACTTCAACTCAATCTCTTAGACTCATCATGCTTCTATTCTTTCTATTAGCTATATGCTATCTTACATTATAAAAAACAAGGGCGGACAACCCAATGACTCTATCATGACTTCACGCTCTGCACCCACAATTCGCGGAGCTTTTACAAAGGACTTGGTCAAAACTTGGGCTTTAAGCCCCAAAACATGCCTTGGGAGGATTCCATGCCCAACAAAATCATAAGAGGCATAAAATAAAGGGGAAAACTACCCTTGCAATCTTTTGGTCCCTTTGAGGTTTCTAACACAAACACCGAAACCCCTATTCTATGTTGCTCAGTCACTACACTATTCTAGATGCTCTATCGCTGCAGGATCCCACTGAGCTCTCTCTCAGTCATTGCACTGTGCTCGGTGGCTACAGGAACTCTTCTGACATAATAAGTTGGTCTTTATCATTGTGGGTCACTAGTCGCAAGAAAAGATGCATGGTCCCATTGAAATCTCCCCACTGTTCTGGTTGTTGGTCTACTCAGTCGTTGTAGGCTGCTCACTACTACTGCCTACTCTATTGGGTTCCCTACTGGTTTGATTGGTCATTGTAGGCTGCAGGTTGTTCCTACTTGCTTGGTCGTTGCTCGTTGTTCATAACTCTCCCCACTAATCGTTGGTCTCCTTAGTCACTCGTTGATCTACTCGGTCACTCCAACCGAGTTCTTTTGACTTGGCCTGCATTTGGATTCTTCCACAATGGAAAAACTACTCACACCCTATCCGACTTTAAAAAAATACCTCTTTTCTTTCTCAGCAATGCGAACCACTAGATCACGAAGGATTTCGTGTATTTTAACAAAGGAAACCCTTCCAGCGTGATCCACTCGAACCACCTCAATCAAGAAACGATTGCTTAGGTGGTCAAGAAAATTGTGGCCAATATCATGTAAATAGTTGTCTCCAATACGTTTAACCATACTTTCTACTATCCATATGTCTATGAGCTCTTCACAATTGATTACTTTTTCTTTATGATAAGTTGTTAGTCTCTTGAGCGAAGGTCTGTTCAGACTCTTGAAAAAAATTGTTGGACCGGTGAAGGTTCTCATTTGTTTGCCTTGGACTGTTACCCAGATGAAAAAATATGTCGAAGATCTAGGCAATGAAATAGATGATATAAAAATGGAGCTCAATCAAGCGCAACAGAGCCCTAAGAGAACAGTTAAGGCTTGGTTGGAGATGACAGAGACACTAAGAGTAAGTTCTGATTCTATTGGCCAACAATAAGAGGCTCACCAGCAACGCAAAAGCTACCTTGGTTGTTATCCCAAGTGCCTCTGTCACTATATAATCAACAAATATCAGAAATAGTTGTCTCCACTACGTTTAACCATACTTCACTCAAGAGAAACCAATTGTTGCTTTTTGTATTCTCTTGGCCAATATCATGTAAATAATTGTCTCCACTATGTTTATCCATACTTTTTGCTATCCATATGTCTATAAGGTCTTCACAATTGATTAATTTGTCTTTATGATAAGCTCCCAATCTCTTGAGCGAAGGTCTGATCAGACTCTTGAAAAAATTTGTTGCACTGGTGAAGGTTCTCATTTGTTTGCCTTAGACTGTTACCCAGATGAAAAAATATGTCGGAGATATGGGCAATGAAATAGATGATATAAAAATGGAGCTCAATAAAGCACATGAGAGCCCTAAAAGAACAGTTAAAGCTTGGTTGGAGATGACAAAGACACTAAGAGTAAGTTCTGATTCTATTGGCCAACAATACCACGTTTAAATAGTACACTTAACCATACTACGTTTAACAAATATCATGATCAGACCTTCGCTCAAGAGAATCCAATTGTTTCTTTTTGTATCCTCATAATGTGCTGTCAATTCTTCCATAAAAATTGCCCAAGTGATAATTTGTTTACTAGAGCAAAGCCATTGATACCATACAAATTGATTTGGTTCTAAACATAAAGTTGCAATACGTACCTTTTGTGTGTTTTGCACATTATTGAGATCGAAAAATTGCTCCATCTGTAATATCCATGTTGTGGGATCCTTGCCATCAAACTTCCTCATATCGATTTTTGGAATATGGTGGGTCTTCGATCCAACATTAGAGTCTATGAAATCATGATTAACATTTATTTTGTTCGCATCATGAGTTTCCTTTACTACCCTTTCACCATTAGTAAGTATTTCTTGTAGAAATTTTGTCAAATCTGTCTTCAAATCTGCCATGCCTGTCTTCAAATTTGTCTTCAAATCTATCTTCAAATCGTCCATCTTAGCTTCCATGCCATTCATCTTAGATTCCACGCCCTTTATCTTAGATTCCACGCCATTTATCTTAGCTTCCGTTAGCTTTTGTGAGAGTGACATTTGTTGCACTTGGTCTTGTAATTTTGATATATCATGTAGCATTTCTTCCTCTTCTTCATGAGTCATGCTAGAGCTTTCAGGTTGCTTACTAGGTATTTTCATTTTCTTTCCTCGGGGCATCAGTTACTGATAATAATGCTCTACTATGCCCTTTGAATTCCTTCAAAATAATTTTTCAAACCAAGCTTAAGAAAAAATTTAAAAAAATCTACACACCTTTTTTCACTTTGTAGGAGCTCGATATTGCCTCTGATGTATCTCTGTAATTTCGGATCATCCAATTCTGAAATTGCAACCTGCAGTAGCCCTTTGTGTCCTCTTTCCAATGCCACTAGTCTGATCCAAATTGGATTCTCCAAGGAAGAGTTATGCCAAATCTCCCACAGTGACCTGATTATAGACTAGTTCAGTAGAGCGAACTTACACGACGTGCCACGTGTCCCTGTTTTGACCTTTCGCTCTGAAAAATATATACAAGAAACTATAGTCCATCCTCTTTCTGTACCTTCTTATGAAATTTCAATTCGATGCTCAGAGAAAAAGTTATGACGATTTTCCCGAGGTAACCTATTTGGAATGTAATTTAGGAGTCTGCAAAAAGACCAACTTCCTCAGATCATATCTCCACAAATATAGCGCTAAAAGCTCTGAAATTCTGACTCGAGGTTCAGTGCGATCTCATCTCAAATGGGTTTTTTTTCACTTATGAAATGTTGCAGAAAAAAGGTTATAGTGAAAATGCCACGATGACCTATTTGGAGCAGCGAAACCCTAGAATCCAAAGCTCTGATTCCAAATGTTATGAAACCAGCTCACAAAAAGATAAAAAAGATAGATCAACGCCTTAGAATTCAGCCTCTTCGAGGGGGCAACCTCCTTTACATTACACAAATGAATGATTCTTTGATGATTCAAATGACAAAACCTCCTTTCTATATATAGGAGTTTAAGGAGTCACAATATAACTCAGCCGACCTAACAATAATAATATAAAGGCACAAAAATAACAATAGAGAGATTCTATGGGGCACATTGATAATAATACGGGGACAATAGGGGCACAACAATATTAATAAGGGATACAACTACAATAGTAATGGGGTAATCACTAGTATTATAGGGACCTAAAAACGGTCCATTGGCTTTATACGAGAATCACAAAGGGTGAGGTTTGGCAAACCAAAATAAACAAACAAGCCCCAAATCATACGGGCAGGGCAAGATTTAGATTTCTCTTCCACCCGCTAAAAATTAGCAACAAAATTAGGATTTTTCCTCTCGCTTAAATTCGGCTAAGGCTATGTAGATGGGCTCTCGAAGTGAATGCATCATGAAGTAGGAAACCATTTATAATTCATTTATCTTGTGGTTTTTTATCACCTTGTTTTCACGTAATTTCGAGATAAATTCGCACTGGAATACCTGGAAAGCAACTTGATTTGACGGCCATTAGTACTTAGCTGTTGTGAACCAACTTGGATTTACGCAAGGTACAACAGATACCTCACGAAAAAAATCCAAAGATTTCCTACCTAATTCAAGGTTCCCGTCATGAACAAACCGTGGTTCAAATTATCCATCTGCGACAATAGACATGGAAAGTCATAGTATTATTGAATTTGTGTGTTGCTTCTTAATTCTCTTTATATAATAAAAAGATCATTCATGAATATTGAATTTATGTCTGTTTCTTGTTGCCAGTTGGGAAATATTGACCATTATGTTGTTTATTTTGAGAATAATTCGTTGAGAACCTGCGTTAGATATGTGTTTGTTTTTGCAAAGTGATGGAGTCGAAACTCTAAACCCTCTTCAAGCCTATTGATCCTATTCAAAATTCTCCCATACCTATTTTTATGTCACTTCTTTCCAGTGATATCGATGATCAATTGAGTTGTATTAGTTTGTCCGTATTGTAGAAAATTTTCAGTTTTATATAGTTAACATTATTCTTTTGCGATAAATTTTCAAGTGACATCTTCCCGCCACTACATCTGAAGCTACGGTTTCAAGGGTGGATGTCATCCTAACATGTACGATAGATGGGGCCGATCAGACATTACAAACGAGGTACCATAAACATGGATTTTGCGTACATATCCTGGTGG
Organism: Pinus tabuliformis; assembly: GCA_031772625.1. Classification (NCBI taxonomy): domain Eukaryota; kingdom Viridiplantae; phylum Streptophyta; class Pinopsida; order Pinales; family Pinaceae; genus Pinus; species Pinus tabuliformis. The sequence continues at coordinate 842,782,712 of CM062815.1, forward strand.
ATCTAGTTTGCCTGAGAGTTAAATACCACTTGCTTAGAGCTCTGGTGCCATAAACTTGGGTTTAAGAGTGTTGGTAGACAATTTATTAAGGGATTGTCAATAAGCACATTCCTAATCATTCAAAGCCTCAATAGGTTTTAGTGGACTATCTTTCTGCAATGTGGGCATTGTGCGAATCGAACTAGTCTTCTGCAGTTTCGAGCTCTCTTTCATGTTCAAAGGCTCTGCATTATTTTCTTGGCGTTGTGGCCTTCACTGAAGTTGGAATTCCCATGTCTATACCTGCAGCCAGGAGCAGAGTTTTCAGAGGGTGTTAATATGGAGTTTGGGGGAAGCAGATTGTTAGAATCTACCAGCGAAAATTTGGTGAGTTTCCGATGTCTCCAGGACCATGAAAATTCACGTTAAATTTGAAAAATGTTAGGTTATGGTTTTGCAATATTCTGAGAGAATTGTTGATGATGACTCAGGTTAATTTTTTAATGAGCATGCTCTCTATGTGTTGGGTTTGTTAAATGTGGATATTAATATTGATACACCTTTTAATTTGGATCTGAAACTCACGTTTGATGAGGTTTTTTGAGATCTCCCTGCGAGCAAACTCTGGTTTAATTCGTGATTTTATTTCTTAACAAAGAATTATGGAGTTTGTGGGTAAATATAAAAATAACATCAAAGTTTCAGTGTTAAATCAAGGTGGACATGTAATTAAGTCAAATGGGAGAAAACATAAATAATCTCAATGCAATGTTGTGGGGTCGAGTTTTGATGCTTTGAATGCAATCCTGTAGAAGTAGACCAGTAGAAATTAACCACAACTAAGTCGGAAGTCAACCCATCTTTCCATTTCCACAAGTCCTGTGAGTAATGTCCTGACCCCGACTCCATATCGCCTACTTTTAAATAGCGAGGGGGTTGGAGTTCTATTGGAATTCAAAATGCAATCTCGTAGGGAATTTTGTTTAATAACCAATATAAAAACTCTATGTTTTCCTGTAACATTTACGACGAAAATTTTCAGGAATTTAAATCTCTAAGATTTGTGAAATTGGAAGTATACCCTTACCAATACAAACCCAATGCACCTTCCCCATTTAAAAAAACCCTACTTTCACTAGATATTGTAGGTATCCTTTTTTTCATAAACAATTTTTATACCCGTTTATTTTTTTCATTAACTTTGAGCTCCATTTTCTACACCTACTAATATAAAAACCCTTTACCTCCATTTACATGTTCAATATATTATGTCATTTTTTCCTCAATATATATCTCCCAAGATGAACGCACATGGTATGGTATTTCTTCGTATTAAAGCCCCCGTGTACTAAAATGTGCCCTATAAGTCAATTTATCCTATCGTTTTCATCCAAAAAGTGTTATGATAAACAACAAATTCTATAATGATCCTTTCTAGATCACTAGCTCTTGCAGACAAAGCCACAAACTCCTTGAGTGAAAGGTCACTAATGATGAACCAACTCCCCTTTGAAAATCAATGATGCATGCTCTCAACTTTTTCTCTTATGTTACACTAAATAATCTAGATAATCTCCACCTCAGGTCTTCTAATGAACCATCTTAACTAATATTTCCTCGACTTCTTTAGCTAACTTAATTGGTTGTGATTCCTTGCATTTTTCCATGGTTCCTACCATGTCCTCCTCAAATCCTTCATAAAATTTATATAGTTGATCTTGTAGGCATTATAAAAAAAATATTCCTTCGTGAATTGTTTCCAACAAATCTAGCTTGTAAATGTCATCAAAAATATTCCTTGGAATATTGCATGGACCAATCTTCTTATACTTGAGTTTGTTGTATGTTCCTCTATTGAATCTATAATTCCTCATAGTATGCCAATACCATCTATCCTTATTTTAAAATCTTCAATATCCTTCCAAAATATGTCCTAATCTTGTAGATATTGTATGCATATTTCTTTGTGAAATGTTCCAACAAATCTAGCTTCTAACTATTATAAAAATCTACCTTGAAATCTTACATGGACTAATTTTCTTATACTTGAGTTTGTTGTATGTTTTGCTATTGAATATGAATTTCCTCAAATATGCTAGTGAATACCATCTAGCCTTGTTTGAAAACCTTCCATATCCTTATAAAATATGCCCTCATATTATAGTTGTCATTACTCTGTCGTAACTTCCTTAAATTATTCATGAATTTCATACATACTCTTAGTAAAATTGTCTACATCATTTCTCATTTTAATATATATTTCTAGCAACTTACCCAATTCCACAACGCCCTTTTGGAGACCTTCATAAACTACCTAAAATGGACTTCTACCAGTGGATCTATTCATTGAATTGTTGTAAGCAAGTTTAGCTTGGGCTAAGGCCAAAGTATATTAACCTAGTTTGTCTATAATCAAACTTCTCAACAAATTTCTAAGACTATGATTAACCACATCTAGTACCAATGACCTAGTTTCTCTCAAATCAAACTTCTCAATAGATTACGACTCTAGTTAACCACCTCATGTTTAATCTATCTATGCATGATACACTAATTTATATTGCACATGAAACCCATCCTCTTCCAAAGAGTTCTCCAAAAATGTTTGAGGAATATCTCATTTCCGTTTGAAGTGATACTCTTTGGTTGTCTATGTAACCTCACAACCTCTTTAGAAAACAACAGGGCAACATGAGTAGTGTCATTAGACATCTTGAGTGGCGTGAAGCTTAACATTTTAGAAAATCTATCCACTATAGCCAACATTGAAGCATCACCTCTCAGTCTCTTGGGAACCCCAACAATAAAATTGGCACTTGTGTCTTCCCATGGATTCTTGGGTACTAGTAAAGTAATATATAAATCACTTGTTTTAACTCCTTTTGGACAATTAACAAATTCTTGTAGTATTGAACAAACTCCTAAGTGACTTCTTTATTAATGTTGAACCAAAAATATCTTTCATCCACTAAAATTTTAAGTTATCTTATCCACTCCAAAATGTCCACCTAAACCTCTTCTATATAATGCCCTTTTGATTCTCAAACAAAAATCCCTTTAAATATGAAAATCTATCTAATATGGTGTACTATACATGATTATTTACAAATTCCCCATGCCTCTCTAAAATCTATATGTTCTACCTACAAATCCTTCATGTTATCCAAACCAGCGAAACAAGTAACTTGATAACATCTCCACTTGTTTAGAATGCTTGTAATTCAGTTTGTATTAATTGTTTATAGACGGAGTAAACATAAATTCTCTTTGGCAACCAATAATATATAAATCCTTATTATAAACCAAATACTTCTTCCCCGCATCATTGAAATTCTCGTTAAAGAAATGGCATCGTCTTACATTATTCAAAAGAGAGATTCATTGGTGAGTGACATCCAAGGAAAGCAAATTGATTCGACATATCAAGAGATTCATTCGTACTCAACAGCTGGGAAGCATCCTACTTGCAACTAAATTATTTTTCCTGCAACATGTTTCTCGTTCTCAAGATTTCAGTTTCCAGTGGACCCTCATTTAAGATGTTAAGATATTCACATGGTAACCAGCACTCCAATTAAATGCTCCGTGGTCAGATGTTCATTGCTCATCTACATTCAATTATGTCACAATTCTGGAGGGTTCAACTTGCAACCAAAGGGACCTTACTTGCAACTTGATTCGACATTCAATTAAACACTCCGAAATCAAAGTGGATTCTCGGCAGAATCTGTAATCTCTTTTGTACGCAACTGTTGTAAAGAAGCCTGAGTGTAGAGGGGGTCCACTTGCTTATAGTATACTTTATTTTCTTGGTTCTAGTTGAGGTCGTCCTTAATCTGTAATCTCTTTTGTACGCAACTGTTGTAAAGAAACCTGAGTGCAGAGAGGGTCCACTTGCTTACAGTAAACTTTATTTTCTTGGTTCTAGTTGAGGTCGTCCTCAATCTGTAATCTATTTTGTACGCAACTGTTGTAAAGAAGCCTGAGTGTAGAGGGGGTCCACTTGCTTACAGTATACTTTATTTTCTTGGTTCTAGTTGAGGTCGTACTTAATAATTTATTTTCTTGTTTCAATTGATTTTTATGGAAGTGTTTATCTAGGTGGAGGAATTTTCTGGACGGTCAAAAGTGGGTGGAATCCGGGCAAAAAAAATTCAAAAAATCTTGCACCAGCAGTTTTTGAATCATCTTTTTGATGGTGGAAATGGATTCAACACCATCTAAAACCTCCTATGCAAAAATAATTTGATACTAGAATAATCCCCATAAGAAAATGTTGCTAGTTCAAATCCCATTGGTAAAAACACAACATCATGGCAATTGTGATCTGAGTTGAATTTGAAGACTTAGAAGCTCATGAATCTTGGTTACTCATGTTATAGGATATGCTTACGAGTGATCTTAAGACTCACGATACCTAACAAACAAAAATATATAGCCGATTTATAATATGTGGTTATTACGAAGTACGAGTTTTATCATTTATATTTCTTTTTAGAATTAATTAATTTTCATTGTTTACATTCAATTTATTTATCTCATGACATTGTAATGTATCACAATATGATATTTTAATGCTAGTGAAAGTAATATAATATGACACATGTATGATTATATGTGATAGCAAAAAATTATTAAAAATATAATTCTTGAGACCTTATTTAGTAAATTTATATCTAAATTTCATTCTTAAGGGTTTTACAGAATACAATGCATGTTAAATTGTTCTTAGAACATTGATTTTGCAAGGATTTTACCAATAACTACCATATATTCACATAATGGAGTGAAGTATAATATATGACAAAGTTACAACAACATTTTTAGACACTCATTATATAAATTAAATAAAGTTTTTCCAAATAGCATATCTGTATAGCATTGTAAACTAAATTATGCATTAATTATATGTGTGTTGTTTGTTAAAACTTAGACTAATTACAAAGTGTCAAGTTTGAATATACAGGAGGCTATGTGAATCATCTCATATTCAAACTTTTAAATATTTGTTTCTAGATTTGTTATCATTAGTTAAACATGTTTTAAATGTAAGTTCGTTCCTTCATCGTTCTATATGCCTATTTCTTTATGTCATTTACTATGATAATCAATCTATATTTTAATGCTAGTGAAGGGTAAATATTGAAATAATTGTTTCAAGCTTTTTATCATTAGTTAAACATGTTTTAAATGTCAACTAAGTTGCTTCATCATTCTATATGTTTCTTTCCTTATGTCCTTTACTATGATAATCATTCTATATTTTAATGCTAGTGAAGGGTAAGATAATATGACACATGAATGATTATATGTGATAGCAAAAAAAACAGTAAAATTATAATTCTTGAGATCTTATTTAGTAAATTTAGGTCTATTTTCATTCTTAAGGTTTTACAAAAGTATATATACAATGCATGCTAAATTGTTCTTGGAACATTTATTTTGCAACATATTTAACAACAACTACCATATATTCAAAGAATGTTGTGAAGTGGAATAGATGATGAAGTTACAACAACATATTTAGACACTCATTATTAAAAATAAATAATGTTTAACCAAATCATTTATCTTTATAGCATTGTACACTAAATTAACCATTAATTATATGTGTGATGTTTGTTAAAACTTAGATTAATTAAGAAGTGTCAAGTTTGAATATATATGAGGCTATGAGAATCATGTCACATTCTAACTTTAAATTAATTGTTTCTAAATTTTTATTATTGGTTAAACATGTTTTAGATCTCAAGTAAGTTGATTCATCATTCTATATTTTTCTTTCTTTATGTTTTTTACTAAAAGTTTCTTGTAGTCTAGTGCTTACACATGAATCTAGTCTTTGATTTGAATATTTATTACTTATAAAGGACAAATGTGAAATTGATTTCATTTATAGATATCTCTAGGTTATTATTTATTTTTTCAAAGATTTCAAAATCTCAATGATTAAGAAAAAGTGAGACAGTCTAATTTGCACATAGACAAATAAAAGAATTTCTCCTTTTAAATCAAAATCTAAATTTCATCACTTCTATAAACCATATGTTATTATGAAATATCATATTTCAATCATATTTATATGGAAAATGAAAAACAAATAATTTTTTAATACAAAGTTAAGTCTAAATTCCAAATATATTTTCAATATGTTTAATTCAAATTATTTAACACAAGAAAGGAAACAAAAAATTCTTTAAAAATTGTGATTTTTCTTTTCCGTTTTTTTAATAATATTTTTTTAAAAATATACATTATATATTTTCAAACCAACATCTACTTTTATAAATTCATTTTGATTAAGTACTTAAATCACTTTAAATTCTTATTATATACTGTACGAGGAGACAAGAGACATTAAAATTATGAAGTTTCATGTAAAAATTAATATAAAACAAATTTCATATTTGAAAATTTAGTTGATATATATTTCACTAACCATTTACCATTTAAAAAATTTAAAAAAAATTAAATATATTTAAGTTTATAAAACAATTAAATTATCATTATATTAATTGTGTTTGGTTAAAAAAAATTTAAATAAAATAAAAATTGTATTGTTTTAATTAAAAATAAAAATATTACATAGCGATTTTAAACTTTTAATTCATAAAATTCATAAAATGATAAAATTATTGGCAACGGTCTTCCACTACGCGTATATAAATCTTTGTAAAATAACCAATTTCATTGTTTCAGTCCAAATGTTAACCACTTTAGACCAAGTCAATTGGCATGACACTCTGTATTGTTCATGACATCTTGTTAACCAATTTAGACAAAGTTAATTGGCATAGCACTTTGTATTGTTCATGAAATTTTGAGATGAGGACTACTTTGACACCTCTTCACACAAATCGTCACTTGGCATGGCACTCTATATTGTTCATGACATCATGAGACGAGGAACACCTCTTTACACAAATCGTCACTTAGCATGGTACTCTGTATCCCCAAGCCTTATTTACATTTATAGATCGATAACATAGTAAATAAGGCTTCGAGATACAGAGTACCATGCTAAGTGACGATTTGTGTAAAGAAAAATAAATATTATGTTGAATATGTTGAAAATCAAAAATTAATGTACTTGGATCGAAACAAGTACATTATCCATTTCGATCCAGCAATGGGCATATACTGCCCCACACATTTATGGATCAATAGCAGGGTAAATAAAGCTTTCCCTCTATATTGTTCATTACATCATGAGGCAAGGACTATTCTCACACCTCTTCACACAAATCATCACTTGAGTTTGAGTAGACAATAAGATTTTAATGATATTAATGATATGATAGGTGTATTGTTTATTAATTGTTATGTCACTTGGTGAAATGGTGAATTTTTTTTAAATAAATTTTTTTCATCTGATATTTTAATTTTAAATCTCATCAAATTAGTCATTTCATAGAAATGAACTAATTAGAAAATAATAATTTAATTTCAAAAAAATCAAAATTAATTTTTGATTTTCAACATATTCAGCATAATATTTATTTTTCTTAAATCCCTAATCATCATATATCAAATCATTGTACTTGGGACCTGTTAACCTATATTATCCAACATGGCGAGCATCTCTCAATGTATGTGAGTCGTCAGATCCAAGATGCTGAGCCCCATCAATCACCGACATGGCGATGGGTACAGTTAACAATGAATGAGTGACTTTTGTGGAGCCTAGCCAAGATGTTGTTCTGGGTCAAGTTTATTTGGAGGGAGCGATACCCAAGGTAAGTATGAATGGGATGGGATAAACGGTGGTAGGGAAACTCTAGAGGGGTTGACGATCGCCAGTGAGGGAGTCACATCAATTGAAATCAGGCCAGCCACCACTAAAAAATTTGCAGGTATAGCTTTTTTCGTTCGGAAAGTAAAGGAAGTAGGACTATCCATTATTTTCCTTGTTTTCACTATTCATTCCTTCATTAAAAATCACTAAAATCACCATTAAAGTATCACACCCACTTGACTCCCAACTGGTGAACTGCTAAAACATGTCAAAAAGATCAATTTAACCTACCATAGCATAGCAACATACATATACAAAGATAAATATAACTAATAGCAATATATATAGGATTTATTTCAGAAAAATTCAACCAGCATCATTTGGCCAAATTTGATCAAGTTACCAACCTTGTTTTTTACTTAAACCATGTGTCCAACACCCATCAACATAACCTAAATAACTAAATCTAACATTTAGTCAACTAAATCATAAATTTATATAAGACTTTTAAATAAAAGCCAAATAATGACATCTTACATGTCATTATTTTTTGTATAAATTAATTTTGTGCATGTAATTTTATTTATTTTTAACTACTTTAAACTTTGTTTCATTCAAGTTCATTCAAAAAATCTCACAAGAAGCTATTTGACTTCCCTGATATGAAAACAAAGATCACATTTTGGATCGTTAACTATATAAAATAGAGAAATATATAAAATATTACTTGGCAAATTAATTACATTTTCACTATTATAACTAAAAATTATTAACCAGTTTCCTCTTTTAAAAATATACCTTTTTTCAATAGCCAAAACAAATAATGGGGTAATCAGAATTGCAAAATCATATGCTTTTATTTCAAAACAACACTTAGTTGACAAATTACCTTGCAAAGATTCACACTACTTTTTATAGATTACAATGGAAATATCCATGTTAAATTTTCAGACTACAATGAAAATCAAATCACCATTGCATTTTGTATTCATAAAACCACGTTCGCAAAAGGGCCTTAAAATATTAGACAAAAGACATGTGGATTAGAATGTAAATACAAAGGTTTAATAATATAGTTAATTATCATTCTACCAATCAGGAAGCACTTTTGACTATATTTTTCTTATTATACTTTACATTTAACGGTCTGGAGTATGCCGTAAAACTGCTTCTGCTTGGTTAAGAGCTCCTTTTCCTCGGACCTAAGGAAACAGGTTAACGACCCAAGACCCAGAGGCATCTAGCAGGAGTGAGAGCCTGCTCCCCTACGGACCACCAGCAGGGTTAATATAGATGGCGTGGTTTTCCTATTTAACAGTGATGAGTCAACCAGCATTCGTGGATAGGACCAGAGATGGTTGTCCTCACTGTTGGTTTTACACCTGAGTTAATAGGTTTTTCCACTCTCGTAAAAAAAAAAATAAAAAATAAAGAATTTGCATTTATAATATATATTTTTATTTTATTATTATTTTAAGTTAAGTTTAGGTTGGGATTAGTTTATAGGTTGGATTGAAGAATTATTTGTCCAACAACGATATGATATTAACAAGATTGTAAGATTTGTATGAAATTGGGTTAAGATGTTCCTTGAGACAATATAACCCCACAATTGGCTTTCATTTTCAATCATCCCCACAAGATTTGAACCTAAAACTTAATAGAGATTAAACCCTAATAAGACTAACTAGTTTACACCTCCTAAGTTTTTAATTTTATTTTCTTGCATACAAGTCCATTCAAGTATTTGCAGTCTAAATGAAGCAAATATTTGATTCAATTACTTGTAGCCACAACATTTGGAGTAAATTTTCACAAAGGTGAACTTTCTTCTATGGTCTTCTTAAGTATCAAGTTGAGGTAATTTCAATTTATTTTTTTGCAACTTATTTATAAGTAAGCTATCTCTCAAAGCAATTATGGAATGCCATCACTTTCATTATGTAGTGATCACTACCCTACAATAAAGACTTTTCTATTGTTGTGTTAGTAAACACAACTTTTGTTGTTGTGGTGTGAACCTTATGCTATATGCCACACTTGCACACAATAGGGATTTATATGGTGACGATATAGTTTTGGGATTTTATTTATGGTGAAAACCTGCCCCATTATAATCGTTTGTCCAAGGTGGCATCATTAATAGTGAAACATTGGGGATTAATTTACCTTTTTTATTGCATAAATTTTCCTTCAAAAAATATGTGCTTGATTTTGTTGTCTATTTTTTAAGAGGGGGTGTCTTCCATGACTTACATGAATATATAAGTTTGCTGCTAGTTTTACATTTTTTTATAGTATTAAGTTAAAAAAAAAAACATAAAATCTACGAACCAAGGCATTAATTAAGCTTACAGGTCTTTCTCTCTTTTTGCAATAGGTTGAGGATGAGCTATTTTTTGTTTTGTATGTCCATTGCTTGGGCTATGCAATAAGAGCATTTCAAAATTTAAATAAGAAAAAAGAAAATTACATATAGGATCAATTGTTCTTAGGTCCTTAGCAATTAAGGGTTTGTTGGGGCAATGATGTTAGGTTTTGGGGATGAGATAAAAACAAAGTTATAATATATCATGAGATTTTCTTTTTAACTAATCTTTGTATAAATGATTGTATTTTTAATTTAATGGAGGAGGATAAATTCAGTGGAGCCTAGAATGAATTAGGGATGAGATATAAAGCTTCGCAATAGAGGATTAATTTTCTATAGGCCCTCTTTCTTCTTCCCTATTTGGTGGAATGATAGACCATGTTAGATATATGGAATCATTGGATTGATAGTAGTGAGGTAATGTACAACCCAGTATGACATGGTTGTTGTCACATACATAGGTATGCAACAACATTTAAAAAAAAAACCAATGCAAATACATCTTATACCTGGATTTATCAAGCACCAAGAAGGATCACATTTATTGAGATCTAAATTTTTGTATCATTTAAATTTGAAGGAATACGTGATATAGATTTAAATGAGATACAATTCTACACCCTAAGAGATTTAATCCATCTTGGTGCTTGATAAATCCTAGTTTAATATGGATTTACACTAGTGTTTACATATATTTCAGATCATTGTAGCAAGTCAACTATACGGTCTATATAAATTTATTCACAACATTGAAATGCCTCACAATTTACTGGCTAGGCCTTAGCCTTAGTCCCTTAGTAGGAATCTATACAAACATATTTACCTCATTTATGTATGGAGTCATGTCAAATGCTAAGCATTATATTATAATTCACCATAAGTATACTAATGATCAAAATGGAAACGAATCCATAAATTATGAATAAGACTTTGGGAACAAAAATTGCTTAGAGTTTGGTATTGAGTAATTTTCAAAAGTATTTTTTTAATGGAGACTAAAGAAGAATCATTTATATAAAAGCATAAGAAAACCATCTTGCTAATTTACATCTATGTTTTTGTAGAAAAATAAATAAATAAATAAATTTAGACCTCTTAGCAAGAGGAAAATCCTTTGGTTCTCTTTATAACTCCATACAAAAGGAAATCCTTTAGATCTCTTTTTTACTTGCCATATTACAAGGAACTAATGGACAATTTCCTTAATAAGGTAATTGTAGTCAATGCCTTGTGAAATCTACTATAGTTGTTTCCTTGTGAAATTTGCATAGCTCAAGAAGTGTCATCAATGTGGCAATATGCATGCACACCTCTTTATGCTCCTCCACCTACTTCACTAATCTAACACCATTTTCATTCCTTGACTTGAAACTCATACCCACATCTAACAACAAATCTCAATAGTGTTATAGATACAAATAACAGTCAGGAGGATAGATAGATAAAATATTGTCACTTATTCCTTGCTACCACTCTCATCCAAAAGGTCATCAACTCTTGCACCACATAGTAGAACATCAATAATTAGAGATACACTTGTATGAGTCTAATTTAGCTAGCTAGAGAGTTATGATTCCTCCCAAATTCCCTACTTGGCTTAGTCATAGTAGGAGCATTATGAAATATAAAGGGATTTAAGTAATAGAGATGCTAAGGATGTATAAATATAAAATAATCACCTAAAAAAAGAAGAAGATAAAAACAAGCGCATAGGGGGGCATAAATACCATCTCAATAAAGGCATAAGGGCACCAAAGAATAATATATTTTCCCAAAAATTTGATATGTATATCCTAGAAATGAGTAGGCTTTGAAACATGCATGCTAACTAAACAACCATTTATTGATTCAAAAATCAAGGAACAAGGGAAAGTGTTATGCAAGAAAAACGTACATATTGAAACCTAGGCTACAATTATAAAACCCCTAGTAGAGAACAATTTTACATAGCTTCATTTCACTCCATCTACTACAACTTCATCCTATAAATCTTATACCTCATTGATATTCTTCGCACTATATTTTCAACTTTCAATGCCAGAACATTAAGATATTTTTAAGTGATATGGCTCCATTTCTAATTCTCAAGTGAAATTATGCAAGCAAGAACATGTTCCTCCAAACTAAAGCAATCATGATTTGTTAGTGAGGGAGTTATTAGTGTAAAATACTTGTTCATGTCGAGAAATACAATGAGTGTGTAGGATGAATTCTTAAACATATATAATGCGATTTAAATGAATGATATTGTTTAACAAAAGAGGAGAAAGGAGTATTTTTACCTTTGCCATACACACTCATAGTAAACTAAGTGCTTCATAAAATATTTACTAGGTTAGCAAATTTTGATAAACAAAATGTCAACTAACACTACATACCATAATGCCTTTTTCCTTTAATATCATGTCTTGAAAGAACCCTTGCAAAAACAACTTATCACTTTTTTATTTATACCACAAATATTATGCTCAACTCAAAATATTAGTCATGGTGAAAACGATTCTCTATTGAATTATTGGTCTAATTTGAACACGGATGCGTCAATTTTCAAAATATTAGTTATAGTAAAAACGATTCTTAGCCTAATTTGAACGCACATGCCCCAATTTGTTTCACAACAATTGTTTAACGATTCTTGGCCTAATTTGGACACACATGCCCCAATTTGTTTCACAACAATGGTTTAACATCAAATTTGTATTTGAAGACCTTTACTATATAGAAGTGTTGTCTATATCAATAACTCCAAAATATCTCATATTGTGTGTTTACTAGAATGAAGTGTATTTTTAGAATTTTTATTTCAATCTTTTACAATGTTAAAGAGTTTACCTATATCCTCATTATCCCAAGATTACCCTCATCATCAAAGATTCTTTGGAGCCTCCAGCGATTTCTTTTATAAAGCACAAGTCAATTTCCTTCGCAACAATGATTTAGTATCTAATCATACAATTTTAGTTTTTCTTGAGATTTTTGCAATTTATCCTTAGGCTGAGGAGTTCGCATATACCCTGACCATCAATTTTTGGATTACAAAGGTTAGTAGTTCAAAAGTAATTAAAAAAACTTAAAAGAAAATAGTAATACAAACGTCACCTAATGTTAAAATATAAAGTTGACAACTTGTCACATGGATCTCCTTCTGATCTAATTCGGCTTTTTCTCTTCTCGGCCTGTACATGTATTCTGGAATCTTCTGATTTTGGATAGACAGCGCCTGTCATTGAGGCACATTTTACCTGCTATATTGATTTTTATGTATTCCTTATATTTTCTCAATATAATATATCTGATTTTCACTCTGAAAAAAATATAAAGTTAACAACACACGAGAAATATTGATAGATGAGCACTTTTTAATTATTAAAACCCTTTATAATTTAATGAATTTGAAAAAGGAAAAAAATCAAAAGTGTTTTGAGCCTAACAATATGATACATGAAACAATGGATGAAACTTTTTCGAGAGGAACTCTCACAATGCGGGGGAGGGTGATATCCACTACCATTACCACTAGCGTGTTGGGCAAGCGTTGTCCGTCAACCCTTGCACTGCATACTTTGCTTAGCACGTAAAATAGTAATGCTAATAGAAAAAGAGGCACATCTTCTCTCAAAACCAGAATACGTACGGGATGACTTCGAATGCCGATTTTGTGGACTGTTTATTAAGTTACTATAGTAATTGATTTGTCTATTAATAATTATTATTTCAGCTTTATTGATAATTATTATTTCAGCTTTATGTTATATATTGGAAATTTACTTTTCAAATATTTGATTAGAACATAATGCTGAAGGTATAATTTTTGTGCCATGTCATTATCACTTCAATTTTTTTACTATAATTTTTTGATGTAATTATAATATTTATCTTATGATTTTTTAATATTAGTACAATAATTTTTCATTGTTAAAATTTTAGAAAATAATTTATTTTTAATTTGAGCAAATATTTTCATAAAAAAAATGAATAAAAATAAAAATAAAATAAATATACTTATAAAATAAATTACCTTACTATTATTTATGTTTTTTCAATACTTTAATGATTAAGAGAGAATGTTGCCTACCAAAAACTGAGAGTGTTGTTCTAATGAGGGCGGAATTTAAAGGATTTGTAAAGGTCAACGGTTGTTTAGCTTTGTGCACAGAGACGACTCCTAGTGGAGGCAATTTTGTTGCTTTTAGCTTCATGTTTGCAAGTTTTTATGCCCTAATGGTTCATAGCCTGAAAGTCTTTCGGTAGGTTTTTTTTTTAACAATGTCATCTAATCAGACTTAAACCTACAAAAACTTGGTCATTACTTTTAATTTTACTGAAATTTTAAAGTTAAAGACTTGTGTTTCCATTGTAGTGTTCATTCAAGTTGTGTTGGCCAACAAAAAGTTAGACACTAGTAAATTTTAGTGATTTGGCTTTTTGTTTTTTTAAATAAATTTGTTTCTGAAATTGATTTGCAAGTAGTTTTACTCAGGTCCTAAAAATATTGTAAACCACTTTTTTTAAATATTAAATTATATAAATATATTAAAAAATACACTTGAAATATTGAAAAATCACAATTTTGGTTTAGGTTATAATACTCAATTTCCAAAAACAACCAAAACTTCCCATTAATATAACATTATTTTATAATTATTAAAAAAAATCATTCAAAGTTTTTAAATGGTCAAAACATTATATTTTTTAAACAAATTTTTATTAATTCTAAGTTAACACGATAAATCTATTTCATTTGATGTATGTAAAATGTATATCGTTAATAATAAAAATATTTGTTATTTATATTAATTTGTGATAGATGAAAAGTGAATAGATTTTTAAATAAATATAATAAATATTTTACGAGTAATTTTATTTTTATAGGATAATATAGAAGTTTTATAATAATATTAATAAAAATTAAATCTATATTCATAATAATAAATGCAGATTGAGCATCAACCTCAACTATATCAATTTTTTTTAAGGCCTCCAAAGGGGATATGTAAATTTTAAATAGAGCTTTATTTTCTCATTTTATTTAAAGATTGTAATGGGGCCAATTGTCTTGATTTTAGAGAAATCTAGAGGGTAAGCTTTTTAAGCAATTTTGAGATGTTTTTGTAAATTTTGACAAATGTTTAGTTTAAGTGTAGATAGTTTTGGACAAATGTCTAATTTTTTGTTCTAGAGAGATATTTTCCCACCATTAGGAATGGTAGGAATTGTATATGCAGGAAATGTATAGTTGGATAGTTCAAAAAAAGGTTTTTGTAAATGAGAGACTAGGACACAAATCCAAGAAGCTCGAACAGTGAGCCTTTGTATTGTTCCTTTGTAAATATGATTCTTCTGTAATTACACTTTCAAATAAATAGAATTATATTACTATGTATTATCCCCTGTCTAATTAGATGTTTGATCTCTAACAAAGATAAAACATAACTCTATCTCAATCGTCGAAATAAACAATGTTTACTTGAGGGAGTTTAGAGGATTTCGTCTCAAGGAGGAATTCAGATTCGAAGGGTAGCCCTTCAATGCTAGTGGAGATATACTTCATGACCGATGAGAAAGAAAAAGGTGTTTGGATTAAGTTTGTATCGTTATTTTTTTTAGTGCATTTAAGTTTTTGTGTATAATTTTTTTTCCGGAGTTTTCGCATCTATAATTGTTTGAATCGATGTTTTGAATCATTCATTGTGGCTCATCATCAAGTCATTTCGAGCAATCCACTGTGGCTCATCATCAAGATGTTTTGAGCAATCCACTGTGGCTCATCATCAGGGTAAATCAGTGGGTGTGTGGGACAGATCTCATTGGAATGAATAAATAGAGTTAAGAGATGGAATGGGAATGGTAGCCGACCCTCCTATGATTCCTGATAATTTACTAATGATATTTAGTAATTTATAATATTTGAAATTAATTTAATTATAGATTAATATAAAAATGATTTTAATTAATTTTAATTTTTCTGAAATCTATTGAGAATAAAAATAAAAATAAATTTAAAAGTTTTTATTTTTATTTTAATTGACTTTAATTTATAATTAATTTTAATTTAGAATTGTTCGAATAAATTAATTGGATTGATTTTAATATTAATCTAGAATAAATGATTAAGAATTAATCTCAATATTAATGTTAATTAATCCTAAATTTTAATATTAGTGTTGATCCTAGAAATTTTTAAATAATTTTATTAATTTTTATTTTATTTAAAAAAATATGAAAGTTACATATTTTAAGTTGAAATCAATTATGATCTATAAATTAATTTTAATTTTAACTTAGAATCCTATCAATCTTCTTAAAATGAATTTTTTTTTAAAAATCCTCTATTTTAAAATTAATTTTAGAATGAATGTATTTGAATTGGTTTTTAATTCTAATGATTTAAGAATTAATATCCATATTAGTATTATTTGTTAATACTCAAGTCTTGTTGTTTGGAGGAAGTGCATTTACACCTACCTAGTAGAGTGATGGTCCCTCTACCATATAATCAAATACATCATTGTAGCGAGAAAGGGGACGTAAAGGGTTTGGTTAAAAGTTTGATCCTCCCCTACGTTGACGAGAGCATACAGGTAAGTCATTTTGACATTGTATATGTTTACTTAAATAGAGAACCATTGGAGAAGTGATCAGAGAATTGAGGGAAGAAATGTTGAAAAATGTGCAACAAGAAATGTTAAATTTAGAATGTGCTAAAAATAGACCTGCTAAAAATAGCATGTCTAAAAATAGCAGTTTGGCCAGTGAGGTCATTGGCCACCTTGGGTGGGAGGTGAAATTGTTAAAAATAGAAAGTTCTAAAAATAGCATTTCTGGGTCCCTTCCTATTTATAGCAGTCTCTAGTCTATCTATAAGAAGTAAAATTAATTTTGGTCTTAACTGCAATTTATTATATTAATTAATTACTCTCCATGAGTTAATTAGTTATGGAAAATTAAACTTGAAGTCTTTGTGAGATCATGCAATTATTTTCTCTCTTGATTTAGGAATTTATCCCTTGATTAAAGGAGATAAGGTTCAGTTCTATATTGAGAGGATCAGTTGACTTAGTTCTAACTAGTCAAGTCCAGTTAGATTATTTAACAAGTTGTTAAATTTTCTATATTCAATTTGTTGATGCTTGCATGCATGTGACAACTGATAACTGAGTATTTTCTCATGAATAACTGATGCATGGAAGTTCAAACAAAGACCGAGTTGAGATCAGATGCGGGACAGTGTACTATCAGATGCTAGGATATTTCTAGTAAGTATTCCTTGCATGAGGAAGAAATATATTTTCTTCTATGACTACATAGGTGGACTTGAGGTGACACCAGGTATGCTTAGGCGGATTTTCAGCCTATATAATGAGGCCTAGGTAGTCCATGATTTTCATCTTCTAATTGAAGATCATCAAAGTACAGAGAGAGCAGGATAGCTATTGAGCTGATTCTTTTTGTATGTTGAAAAGGATTTCCACTTGATTGATAATACAGTGTTGGGGTTTTATGTTGGTGCTTTCCCTAGTGATATATTCTGTGTTATGTGTGATTGATTTCTCTTGATCGGTTATGCATGTTTCTACTTGATGTTGCTCATGAATTCGATTATGCTTCCGCTTAATGTATTGTAGGAGTAGAACAAGTATTATGCTTTAGGACATTGCATATATCGGTTTGTTCTACAGGTGAAACTTCTACAAGAAAAAGGTGAAAAGAGTAGGGACCTGGAACTCGACTAGCTCTCTCAAAGGGGAACATGATGTCGACCTTGGTGGGACCAATTATTTAGTCGACATTTGGACAAGTCAGAGGTGCGTAAGAAATTGTAATAGAGGAATAAAGATTGGCCCCAACCTTGCATTGTGGGCCATTTTTTAGTCATTGTATTTGGCATAAGTCCCAGTCGAATAGAGAGAGGAAACCCTGACATTTTGTCAGGTTCGACCACTTGATTTGGTTCCAAAAAAATAGAAGTTAGGTGACACAATTCTAGTGGATAATAACAAGGCCCTATACCTCGACATGGTTATGACCTCGACCTATCAAATTAGCAGCAAAAGAAGTTGGTTGGTGGGCCAATGTGCCATTGAGGTTGTCAAGGTGGATGTAGAGCAGTATAGTAAATTAACGCATGAAAAAAATTACCACCGTAGAGTTCATTGGGATAAATATCATGATAGAGAGGCAAGAGTTATAAGGTGAAGACCACCCTCTAGCAGTCACTTCGATTTTTAGGGAGAGTGCCGAAAATTGAAGATGGGTTAGGGTGTAGTTTATTGAAAAGATAAAAGGTATGGAAAGAATAGAGAAGGCCATTAGAGTGCATGTTATCATTTTTGTAATAGAACATTAAATATTTCAGCTAGCAACAGAATGCACTGGATCAAAGTGGTAACAATTTCTCTATTTATTTTAATGGTCAATCACAGTTTAATAATTTTGTAAAGATGGGATTGAGAAGGCAGGGTATAGAAGTGAGACAAAGGGGCAAAAGATAGGAAAAGGAAGTTGCCCAAGAGGAGGAACACAGTACCCGATTCTAAAAATGAATGAACCTAGGAGCAGATACCAAGAGAATTGCTAAAATGAGGAAGTAGCATAGAGGAAGAAATTTCCAGCAAGGAGAAGAGCTGGAAGGATTGGAAGAAGACCCTAGCCAAGTGAAGGACTATAAGATATATTGAGGAAAAACCCTAATAGGTAAATCGTATGTTATTTCATTTAAATTTTCACAAGCAAATAATTACAAGTAGCAATAGTTGTGGACAATGTAATTATAGCCAATAGTGATCCATAAAGAGTTAGCAGAGTTTTCAGAAGAGTAGCAAAGAACCCTTGTAGCAAGAGGTGATGCTAAAGAAGAAAACCCAATTGTTGTTGGAGAGTAAAAGGGACAAAGGAGGTCCTCAAGAGAAGAGAACCAGAGGAGTTCTCCAAACATGAGCAAGGTGTAATAGAAGTTAGAGAAGAGAAAGGAGTGCTCAAGAGGTTCTAGAGGGGGGAACCAAGAGACACCAATAGCTAGGAGGATGCAAGGTGCTCAAGTAACATGCAATGGAGAAGACCTATTACAGGGGCTTGTCTACAACTCATAATGTGTAGGTGAAATCTTACAAGAAGGGAAGAAAAGAGATGGCTACTAATGGCCATCATCACGATTCAAAGAAAAGCCATAGTAGAGGAGAATGAGATGCCAAGAGGAATGGAATGTAGAAGAAATTAAGCCAAGAGGAAACTGATAAGGAGATGGTTGAGCTAAAAGAGAGGCTCAAATTTTTGGAGTTGATGCTGGAACGAGAAGACCAAATACATAGATTAGACCTCAGGAGGAGGTTCAAGTTTCTTGTCAGATGGAAGGGTTTCAATAAGAAGATCCCTAAAAGACTAGGGAATAAATTGAAACAATTGTTTAATGTTTCAATAAGAGAGGAAGAGCTCAGAGCTACTGAGATTAAGGCTGGAGCAGTTCATACTTGTGAATGAGTGAGAGGTGACATCCTTAGATAAGAGGGTAATGAAATATTATCTAAAAGTCTCATGGACTACATGCAAATTCAAATGCAGAAAAGGGAGATGAAAAAGGAGGAGGTTGATGAGAGACATATCAAATGTGTTAGGGATCATGGAGAAAGTCTCATGGAAGAGTTGGTAACATAATTACTAAAGGTGGCTAGATGGCCTTTTTTCTTTAAGGTGGGTGAGTTTTATGTAAATATAGGGTAGAGGGATGGTGATGCAGGAGCATGAGGCATGGAGGCAAAAGGCTTCGAACCTATTCCAAAAATACAAAAAATGTTTACAAGCAAAGGAGTGGGATCCTTTAGCTGTCAATTTACAAGCTTTCTAGGTAGGATTGAGCTAGAATTTAGGGATTGAATGATTTTGTAATTAATTTAAGTAGTTCAGACTTAGTTGAGATTCTTGAGGAGAAGATCAAGCAGTTTAGGTAGTCATCTAAGATTAGATAGATTCGATCCATAGATTGAGGATTGAAATTCTGGATGTAAAGTATTTATGAAAGTTTTGAACAATTGTAAGGGGATTTGGACCCTTAATATTTGATTAAAAAAAAAGAGAAGAGGATTTTGATTTCAGAGTTTGAAATTCTCTGTATCTCTGTTTTCTTGTAAAATTGGTCAATCCCAGAGGTATTGTGTCTCTCTGAAGTCTCTCTGTGTATCATTGAATTTTAGGTTTGCTTAAATATCAGAGTCCTATTTGATTTAGATGAGTTTGCATTTAATTCCTTTCCACTTTATTTAGCTACTGCAGGGGTTGAAAGGTACGGATTCCTTATTCGGGGTTGAAGCACCACACTTATTCTTAGCCTTTGATTTCACTTTCAACGCTTTGAGTCTCAGACAACTGCGAGGGTTGGCTTGTTATTAAACTGTGTGTCGATAGGAAGTCTCATGAGCTACAGATCAAATGAACCCTGTCATCCAATGAATATCGAGTCATTAAGTGTTCGGACTTTAACTCCAAAACTGGAATCGAATTATTATAGATTGGAGATTTATATTTTCCATCGGCTCCGTCCAAAGGGAATAAGCACGTGCAAAAATCCGGACCCAAACTTTTATAAACCAAGGGCTTATAAACTTCATCGACTCCGTAAAAGGTGATTAAACGTCGTGCAAGTGACTTGGCCTATATCACTGTCAGCCATCGGATTCAATGGGTGATGATCAACGGTGGAGGATCATCGATCAGTTTTGTTAATCGGGTGAATTCACAACTGTCGGATTAAAGATCAGATCAATGGCGGAAAGTTAGGTCGATAGTATTTGGGAAAAAGACAGACATGATAAGGATATAAACCAAAGTTTTGAATTTCTTTCGATTCCACGAAATTTGAAAGGTTTGCCATCCTCCGATAAAAATCAGCAGTTCGGCTAATTTAGAGAAGAACAAAATTTGGAGGTAGATGACTAATACTCCAAAGGAGATTGAAGAGGAACTTCCACCTGAACTGGAGGCAATTGTATCAGGTCTTGAACGATTGTCCATTACGCTTGCACCCGCACCACCATTTGTGGTATTAGAGCAACCTACTAACATTAAACAAGATCTCAAGGATTAGAAAAATAAATCCAACATGGCTTTCAGAGTCGGAGGAAGAGGTGGTGGTCGAAGAAGAGGAAGACCAGTTGCAAATGCTAAAGTGTTGGAAGCTATGCAATGGATGCAAGCTAGATTGGAAGCAATAGAAATGGGAAGAGATGCAGATATTGGAGATGTTAGTGAACCTGAAACTGAAGCTGCAGAAGCAGAACCTGCAGATGTAACTCCTGAAATGAGATTCTTTAGGTCAGAATTGAGATCCACATCCAAGCCTAGACTTGAAGTCTCAATCTACACAGGAAGCTTAAGCCCTGAGGAATTAATAGATTGGATAAATGATATGGAGAAATTCTTTGATTATGAAGAAACAAATGAAGGAAAGAAGGTGAAGTTTGTTGTCACAAAACTGAAAGGACATGCAACACTTTGGTGGGATGGAGTGCAAGCAGAAAGAAGAATACTTGGTAAACAACCAATCAAGAATTGGAATAGAATGGTGGCAAAACTAAAAGGTAAGTTTTTGCTAAGTGATTATCAGCAGACATTGTTTAAAGAGTTGTAGAATCTTAGACAGAGGTATATGGCAGTGAAAGAATGCATAGAGGAATTCTACAAAGTGAGTATAAGAGCAAGACAAATCCAAAATATAGATGAGAAGGTTGCAAGATATGTAAATGGACTCATAATGGAGATCGAAGATGAGATAAGTGTATTGTCTCCTAAAACAGTAGAAGAAGCTTATTAGATGGTACTGAAGGCTGAAGAAAAACTCATGAGGAAGTAGTCTGCCAGAAATACAGGTACTTTCCGAGGAAGGGGAAGACAAAGTGGCAGAGGAAGATCTACAACACCTGGAGATGGAGCTAGCAGTAGCTAAAATCAACATGCACACATAGGAGGTGATGCAAGTGGCAGAGGGAGTTTTTCTAGAGGAAGAGGAGGTAGAGTCAGAGGAAGATAAGTCAGATGTTACAGATGTAACAAGCTGGGATACAGAGCCTATGAGTGCCCAGACAACATAGGAATGAATTAGAGGAATGCAATTGTTACTAAGACTGAAGAGGAAGCAGCAAAGGTGCCAGAGGAAGAAAATGTGCCAGAGAAAGGTGAGTCTTTAGCAGTTAACAAAGTTTTACTAAAGCCAACTAAGGAAATTATTGAACCAACATAGAGGAAGACCTTGTTCAGGACTATGTGCAAGGTTCAAGGGAAGTGTTGTCAGATGATAATTGATAGTGGTAGTATAGACAATTTGGTCTCCACAGAAGTGGTGGGGAAGTTGAAATTGAAGACCAAGAAACACCCAACACCTTATAAGGTGTCATGGCTTCAAAAGGGATATCAGTTGATAGTGAATGAGCAATGTGAAGTGGAGTTGCAATTGGGAAAATATAGTGACAAAATTTTGTGTGATGTGTTGCCTATGGATGTGTGTCACATATTGCTGGGAAGACCTTAGCAGTATGACAGAGGAGTTATGCATGATGGAAAGAAGAACATATACAAATTTAACAAAGATAGTGTCAATCATACATTGCTGCCAATAGAAGAAGAAGATACATCAAAAAAACCTGATCCCAAAACCCTTTTGCTGAGTGGAAAGGAGTATTTGAAGCAGATGGAGGAAGATGAGGTAGTTTATGTGTTGGTTTGCAAACCCAAGGTAATAATTACTTCTACAAAAGTTTTTGATTTACCAATTGAAATTCAACAGATGTTAGACAGTTATTGTGATATCATTGTAGATGATTTACCTGATGAGTTACCACCCATTAGAAAAATCAGTCATCCAATAGATTTGATTCCAGTATCAAATCTACCTAATAAAGCAACTTACTGTATGACTCCCACAGAGAATGAATAGATCAAGAAACAAGTTCAGGAACTGTAAGATAAGGGACTGGTTAGAGAGAGCTTGAGTCCTTGTGCAGTGCCAACAGTGTTGAGCTCAAAGAAAGATGGAGGTTGGATAATGTGTACTGATTCAAGAGCAATCAATAAGATAACAATCAGGTACATATTTCCTTTACCTAGAATTAAATATTTGATGGATTGTTTGAGTGGAGCAAGATATTTTACAAAGTTAGATTTAAAAAGTGGTTATCATCAAATCAGAATTAGAGAGGGAGATGAGTGGAACACTGCTTTTAAAACCAATGAAGGATTGTATGAGTGGATGGCAATTCCTTTTGGATTGTCAAATGCATCTAGTACATTTATGAGGCTCATGAATGAAGTTTTGAAAGAATTTATAGGCAAATTTATAATAATATATCTTAATGATATATTAGTTTACATTAAGTCAAAAGAGGAGAATGTGAGACATCTGAATTATGTCTTACAGATACTACAAGAGAAGTTACTGTTAAATTTAAAGAAATGTTCATTCATGAAAGAGGAGTTGGTGTATTTGAGTTTTTTTGTTTATGCTGATGGATTCAGGATGGATCCTGAGAAGATTAAGGCAATTATGGAGTGGCATTCGCCAAAAATTGTCTTTGAGGTAAGAAGTTTTCATGGACTTGCTAGTTTTTACAGGAAATTCATAAGGAATTTTAGCAGGATTAATAATTGAAGCATTAATCCTTGTATCAATAATTGATATTTATAATTAATTAATATAATAATTAATATATCAATTCATAGTTATATAGAAATCAATAAATTATAGAAATTTATGCTAACTTTTCAACCTAAGAGAAAAAAAAGGCTACTATAATAATTTCTATGTAAATTAAATTAATATATTAAACTACTTTATATTAACAATTATAAATAATAAATGTTTATAATTGGTTAATATATTAATTAATCGTTATATTGAAATTATTATATCAAAGCAACAAAATGCAATACTTATATTAAGAGGTTAATTAAAATATTAGGGAAACCTAGGCCAATTTCTATATAAATAAAACTAATATATTAAACCAAATTATATTAACAATTATAAATAATTAATATTTATAATTAATAATATAATAATTAATATATCAATTCATAGTTATATAGAAATCAATATATTATAGGATTTTATGCTAACTATTCAACCATGATATTTAATAAAAGGTACAGGCTAATAAAATAGAAAAGGAGAGGGATAAACTATCCCTCTCCTTTTCTATTTTATTAGCCTGTACCTTTTATTAAATATCATGGTTGAATAGTTAGCATAAAATCCTATAATATATTGATTTCTATATAACTATGAATTGATATATTAATTATTATATTATTAATTATAAATATTAATTATTTATAATTGTTAATATAATTTGGTTTAATATATTAGTTTTATTTATATAGAAATTGGCCTAGGTTTCCCTAATATTTTAATTAACCTCTTAATATAAGTATTGGAATTTTGTTGCTTTGATATAATAATTTCAATATAACGATTAATTAATATATTAACCAATTATAAACATTTATTATTTATAATTGTTAATATAAAGTAGTTTAATATATTAATTTAATTTACATAGAAATTATTATAGTAGCCTTTTTTTTCTCTTAGGTTGAAAAGTTAGCATAAATTTCTATAATTTATTGATTTCTATATAACTATGAATTGATATATTAATTATTATATTAATTAATTATAAATATCAATTATTTATAATTATTAATATAATTTGGTTTAATATATTAGTTTGATTTATATAGAAATTAGCATAGGTTTCCCTAATATTTTTAATTAACCTCTTATTATAAGAATTGGCATTTTAATGCTTTGATATAATAATTCCGATAGAACGATTAATTAATATATTAATTATTATATTAACCATTATAAATATTTATTATTTATAATTGTTAATATAAAGTAGTTTAATATATTAATTTAAAATTTTTATAGAAATTATTATATTAGTCTTATTTTTCTTTTCCCTAATTTCATCTTTAGGTTTTGTATTAATTTATTAGCCCTTCTATATAAACTTATTAAATTATAAGTAATTTATATAAATAAAAGTAAAAATTAAAAATTAATAAAAATCAGATTATTATTCCAAGCCGACAGTATGAGGTTCCCTAAAAATTTTCCTCATTATTATTTATTCTCAAAAATTGCTCTTCTTCTATCATCATTCTAAATATCCTGATGATGGATCCCATTTGGGATTTGAAACGTTGGTATAAAAATGTTCATACTGTGGATTCTCCGGTTATTGATTCAAAAGATGCAAACCAAGAAACTTCCAGCTATGGAAGAAGAAGATTACTGAGAAACCTATTTTGATTTTTCCTTATTTTAATAAACCTTTTCAAGTGAAGTGTGATGCCAGTGGAGAGGCCATTGGAGTTGTTTTAAGTCAAGAGGACAAACCTATAGCATATTTTATTGAAAAGTTGAATGAGTCAAAGAAGAAATATTCTTCTTATGACAAGGAGTTTTATGCAGTGGTGCAGTCTTTGAAGAAGTGGAGACATTACTTGATGTCTAAGGATTTCATATTGTATTCAGACAACCATGCATTACAGTACATTATGCAATAGCCAAAGCTTAACCAGAAGCATGCAAAATGGGTAGAATACCTTCAAGGTTTTAATTTTGTATTAAAACATATAGTTGGTTAGTCAAACAAAGTAGCAGATGCCTTAAGTAGGAAAAGCATTTTAGTGCAAGAAACTCAAATTCAAGTGTTGGGTTTTGATTTTCTTAAAGAGTTATATGAAAAAGATCTAGATTTTAAAGAGGCATTTGAAGCTTGTAAGAACCCTGTTTTGTTAGACAGAAACAAGTGGCTGGATTATTTCTTGTAGGAAGCACTGTTATTCAAAAGGAATCAGTTGTGCATACCAAATTGTTCTATGAGAGAAAATTTGATCAAAGAGAAACATAGTGGAGGACTTGGAGGACATTAACAAGACTTATGAGCAGTTGAACCGATTTTATTTTTGGCTGCAGATGAGAGCTGAAGTAGAAAAGCATGTGAAAAATTGTAAAATTTGTCAGTATGCAAAGGGAAGGAGTCAAAACATAGGTTTGTATGTTCCATTACCTATTCTAGATAGGCCTTAGGATATGGTAAGTATGGACTTTGTTTTGGGTTTACCAAAAACTCAAATAGGACATGATTCAATTTATGTAGTACTTGACAGATTTTCAAAAATGGCACATTTTATTCCATGTTATAAAACCAGTGATGCTACTCGTGTTGCTAACTTGTTTTTTAAAGAGATTGTAAGATTGCATGGGTTGCCAAAGAGTATTGTTTCAGACAGAGACACCAGGTTTATTGGACATTTATGGAGAACCTTGTGGAAGAAGCTTGGAACTAAACTGAGTTTCAATTATACTTATCATCCTCAGACTGATGGACAGACTGAAGTTGTAAATAGAAGTTTGGGAAATCTTTTGAGAAGTCTTTCAGGTGAACATCCAAAGCAGTGGGATCAAGTATTGGCACATGATGAGTATTCTTATGATGATTCTCCTAATAGGAGCACAGGGCAAAGTCCATTCCATATAGTTTATGGAATGCACCCAAGGGGGGTATTTGAATTGAGAGATTTAGGTAAAGCTGAAATGAGGAGTGCTCTAGGAGAAGACTTTGCTTTAGAGATTCAAGCAGTTCATGAATAGGTAAAACAATAGCTATAGGACAACAACACAAAGTACAAGAATAGAGCAGACTTGAGGAAGAAGGAAGTAAATTTTGAAGTTGGAGATTTGGTTTTGGCACACCTAAGGAAGGATGAATTTCCAAAAAGTGAGTATAATAAACTAAAGTCTAAGAAAATTGGTCCATGCAAAGTTTTAAGGAAATTTTCAGCAAATGCATATGAATTTGAGTTACCCCGTGATATTGGAATATCTCTAATTTTTAATGTTGCAGACTTATACAGGTATGAAAAGGAACAGGCAGATGACACAACAGAGGATCAAAAAGAACAAGAGGTTGATTGGGTAAAACAGTTACCTATAGCAAAAGAATTGCAACCAGAGAGGATTTTGGACAAGAAATTATTGAAGAAGACAAGAGGACAAGAGTACTTTCAATATTTGGTCAAATGGAAGGATCAACCAATTGCTAAAGCTACTTAGATGATAGATGCCATGCTACAGAAGTTGGGAAGTTCTGTAGAAGAGCTCATGGACAGGAGCCCATGAAGAATTTTGTCCTCGGAAGTTTGATAGAGGAGCATGAGGCTTGGAGGCAAAATGCTTCGAATTTATTCCAAAAATACAAAAAATGTTTACAAGCAAACGAGTGGGATCCTTTCGCTGTCAATTTACAAGCTTGCTAGATAGGATTGAGCTAGAATTTAGGGATTGAGTGCTTTTGTAATTAATTTAAGTAGTTCAGACTTAGTTGAGATTCTTGAGGAGAAGATCAAGCAGTTTAGGTAGTCATCTAGGATTAGATAGATTCGATCCATAGATTGAGGATCGAAATTCTTGATGTAAAGTATTTATGAAAGTTTTGAACAATTGTAAGGGGATTTGGATCCTTAATATTTGATTAAAAAAAAAAGAGAAAAGGATTTTGATTTCAGAGTTTGAAATTCTATGTATGTCTGTTTTCTTATAAAATTGGTCAATCCCGAAGGTATTGTGTCCCTCCGAAGTCTCTCTTTGTATCATTGAATTTTAGGTTAGCTTAAATATCAGAGTCCTATTTGATTTAGATGAGTTTGCATTTAATTCCTTTCCACTGTATTTAGCTATTGCGGGGGTTGAAAGGTACGGATTCCTTATTCGGGGTTGAAGCGCTGCACTTATTCTTAGCCTGTTGATTTCACTTTCAACGCTTTGAGTCTCAGTGCACTGTGGGGTTTGGCTTGTTATTAAACTGTGTGTCGATAGGGAGTCCCGCAAGTCGTAGATCAAATGAACCCTGTGATCCAATGGATATCGGGTCATTAAGTGTTCGGACTTTAACTCCAAAACCAGGCCCAAATTATTATAGATCATAGACTTATATTTTCCATCGGCTTCGTCCAAAGAGAATAAGCACGTGCAAAAAGTTGGACATGAACTTTTATAAACCAAGGGCTTATAAAATTCATCGACTCAATAGAAGGCGATTAAACGTCGTGCAAGTAACCTGGCTGATATCGATGTCAGCTGTCAGATTCAGTGGGTGATGATCAACGGTGGAGGATCGTCGATCAGTTTTGTTGATCGGGTGAATTCACAATTGTCGGATTAAAGATCAAATCAATAGCGAAAAATTAAGCCGTTGGTGTTTGGGAAAAAGAAAGATGCGATAAGGATATAAACCAAAATTTTGAATTCCTTTCGATTCTGTGGCATTTGAAAGGTTTGACATACTCCGATAAAAATTTGCAGTTCAGCTAATTTAGAGAAGAACCAAATTTGGAGGTTGATGACTGATACTCCAAAGGAGATTGAAGAGGAACTTCCACTTGAACTGGAGGCAATTGTATCAGGTTTTGAATGATTATCCATTACCCCTGCACCCAAGCCACCAAATGGATAGAATGTCCAATGGTGAGAAGAAGGCATAAGGACTATCTCTCAAATGCAGGAATAGGCAGAGAAAGAATCTTGCAAACAGTTGCTAGGGACTATCATTATTGTAGATGAGAACAATGATTTTGAGGGAAAAGAGAAACCCTCAAAATATATTATGCAAAGGATTAAAGGTGACGATGAGGATGAAGAGAAGAGATTGGCCAACGTCTCATGGACTATGAGGAATACCCATAACAATAAATGGCACTAAGAGCATCTACAGAGGCTCAAAAGTTTCACGTTTTTTAAACTAATGTGTTATGTCCATGTGTAGGTCATGGAGGCCATGAAATAAGAAGAGTGAATGTTTCCCACCAATGATCTAGATCTCTTTAGCTACTGAAATTAACTAAGATCTTTTACTTTTGTGATGTTAGTAGAATTGCACGTAAAAGAGTATTGAACAACCACATGTGCATGCTTCAAGGAAGATAAAATAATAACAACCATCAAATCAATGAACACAAACACATTGATAACGGAGTTCATCCAATGTGGGTTACGTCTCTGGGCCTGGTGTCAAAAGTGTGGAGGTTGCTTCATTGAATGCTACAAATTATGATGATGTACATGGTATGTTCTTTGTGATTACAAGGATGAATACCCTCAATCAGAGTGGCATCTCTCTCCACGAGACGTTGTCCCTATAGGAAATCTCACTCAAATGGGTCCTCCTTCAGCATGACAAGGTAAAAAAAAATATCACATAATGTGGCAATAAGTATCCCTCAATATAATGGTAATCTGGGATCTCAACAATAAAGACAGCATCTCTGCAAATCAATAAGAAAGACATGGCATAACTACATCATATACCTCCACTTTCGAAGATGGTTGGAAATGCAAAGCTCAACTGCTGAAATGCACTGCACCAGTGAATTCCTAGTGATGAGTGGTGTAAATTTGACTGTAAAGTTGTCCGATGCTGACACCGTCGACTTTTGGACCCTGGGGAATGTTGAAGATTCCTTCTTGAAGATGCTCAGAAAATCCACTACTCAGATGAAAATTCTGAGCACACCATTGTGCTCCTTTCAGAATTCTGTGAAAAATGACTATAAAGTTGACAACATTCCGCCTCAGTAAAAAATCAACCTCCAAGGAAATCTCTAAGATTCCACAGAATTCTCCAGAGATTCCCTGTGGTTGTACCCTGCATTTTTGCTGCTAAGATAGAGATTTTGACTACTTTGTTGGACACCTGGTAAGAAAAAATGCAAAAATGAATATCCACTCATCAAATTCTATCACTGGCATCTCTAACCCTCACAGTAATATTTTTAACATCTAGATAGATTCCTCCTCATAATTCCACATCCCTAAAGATCATGGTTCCACCCCTAGTTCCGCTCGTCCAAACTTGCATCTCTAACCCTCAAAGTAATATTTTTAACATCTAGATAGATTCCTCCTCATAATTCCACATCCCTAAAGATTATGGTTCCACCCCTAGTTCCGCTTGTCCAAACTTTGTTCCTCCATGGATGCCGTTGAATGGCAAATATATGGTTTTTATATGTTATAGTTGGCGGACTTATCAACAAATAGTCTTGTCGTAGTCCCTTGGTCTAGCCGTAGCTTGGCAAATTAGGTGGTTAGTGGGTCTGGTTCTAAAAACGCCCATCCCCGTTTTATACAACGGTTCAGGCAGTGTGTTAACTTGGCATATAACCATTGCATTATTTTGGTGTGTTGACCATTCAACGGTTATGGCGCGTTCACATTTGGTATTGTGTTGTGTTGATTGTTACGAACCGAACCTCAGCCATTTAATAATATGCCCATTAATAAAACATATTTCGTTGGTGTTTAATAATATGCCCATTAATAAAACATATTTCGTTGGTGTTTTGTTTTGTTATTTCCATACGTTAATATATATTATCTTTGGTGTTTTGTTTTGATATTTCCATGTGACTTTTGTGATATGGTTATTAAAATAACCAATTTTTTATATAAAAATATGTTTTTGCTTTATATGGTTTATGTTTATATATATATATTAGTTTTTTGTGTAGGATTAGGAGAAAATGCTAGCGCATCATGTGTCAATGGTTTAGTGGTTATAATGTTTAGTCAGAATGTGTCGGCCAATAAAGAGTTAAACACTAGTAATTTGAAGTGGTTTTGTTTCTTTTTTTAATATATATAATATTTTTTTAAAATATTTTAAATAAATTTTAGAATATTAAATTTGAATGGTGTAATAAGTAAATTTTACGTTCTCTCTTTTTCACTTTATAGAAATGCACTTTAAATATTGAAAATTTTGCAATTTTGTTTTTAATTGTAATGCTTAATATAAAAAAACACAATATATATATATATATATAATAATTATAACTTCATTTCAAATGGTCAAAACATTATAATTTATAAATAAAATTTTATTAATTCTAAGTGTTTACTCAATTTAATGTTCTTAAATTGCTTACATAAATTATCGACTAGTTTTGGTAAACTTATGAAGTGCAAGTGCACCATATATGCTAGAAGCCTTTTTTAGTTTATTAAGATGATGATTGTGTTTGTTTTAAGGATTGTCTTTATTCCTATGTTCCTAATGAAATTGAAGATTTACAATTAAGTTCCTACAATCAACTCTTGAAAAGGAAAGTAAGACAAGCTATCATGATCCTATTTAACTGATTATTTTTATTTCAAAAGAATTACTATGCAAGGTGATTGAAAAGAAAAACTACTTTGTAAATTCTATGAAAACTTCTTTAAGATAAATTGTGTTTTTGAAAAGAACTAAAAAGAAAGTTATTCTAGAATCTATGAATAAACTACTTATGTTCTAGAAAGACAATTATTTATGCTCTAAAAATAATCACTTCTATTTGAGAATAAATTTACAAAGCAATCTATGTTAAAATATACACACATTGCATTTAACAATTCTACTTAAAATAATAAAACAAAAACAGAAGGAATGCGATCTAATCAAACATATTTTTTATGAAAAGAAGGGGATTATGTACATAGTTCTATTTTGGAAAGCATACAAATGATTTGAAATTGACAGACAACAAACGAAAGACTGTAAACAAATAATTACAAAGAAATTGAAGTTGCGATAATGCAATTATGGAAATAACAAAAATGAAATGAACTAAGTTAAAAATGAAAGAAAGAATGTCGACTGTCTGTAGGGGCCCTCCACAAAATAGCAGGTTTTAAGACTTTAATTCAACAGCTAATTGCTCATAAGATTGACGTGAATACTTCTTCAATTAAAAAGAACAATCATGAAACTTCAAACTGTCAATTAATGATTACATATGTGTCATGGCTATCTGTTTATAGATTTATATA
Organism: Pinus tabuliformis; assembly: GCA_031772625.1. NCBI lineage: Eukaryota > Viridiplantae > Streptophyta > Pinopsida > Pinales > Pinaceae > Pinus > Pinus tabuliformis. The sequence goes on from CM062815.1 coordinate 842,814,659, forward strand.
TATAGAATTTGTTCTCAACAAATTCAAACTTCTATGAATTAAAAACTTAAAACAATCCTAATCTAAATTCTAATATTATAACAGAGAAATAACTTTTCTCCACGATTTTCTATTTGGAAAGCAAATCAGAGAGTCCTAATATATTTTAACTCCCGTTGCTCCGTTTATCCATGTATTAACCGGCTTCTTTGACTGCGCTACTCGGGGATTTCCTTGATGATTTGGCTCGGGAGAATCCCCATCTGCCCATGTGCTTCTTTGCTCAGCTGGCGTACTAGAATCTGACAATGATCCCATTGATCTACATTTAAATAGGAACGCAACAAACTACAGAGATAAACATAAACACAAAGCTACAGCGTTTCATTAATGTAAAATACTGAAATATGCTTACAAACAGACATGGAAATAAACAGCTAGGGCGATGGTAGCTTATCTCTGAGAAGAGATGTGGTGGCTACATGTTTCTGAATTGTGTTACAATGAGGCTCGAAGGCTTATTTATTGTTGAGAAACAATGGAGAACCCTAACCATCTAAAAACCTAACCCTAGAAAATGAACCGCCAAACTGTGGGCCCATTTGGGTAAATTGGTACATCAACTTTCTGGGGTCGTAACTTTGGCATACGATCTCCATTTGACGCGCACAATATCTTGTTAGAAAGAACTATCGGAGAAATACATCTTTCGGAAGAGAAACATCGGTCCATGGACCCATGTTGCTCCCAGGTTTCACAAAAAACGTCGTTTAGGGCCTAAAAACGGCTCTGGAAGTTCAGGACCCGAAAAACTGCTAAAAATAGTAAATTGTGCTACAATTAAGGAAACGGAAAAGCTGAAAGAAACAATGGTGGGGGTCCAAGTGGACTTGGCGCGTGGCTACCAATATCCACCTGGATCATTCCTCCCCCCATAGGAAGCAATGGTCCCCATTGCATTGAGTTCCTCCATGAGATGAGGAAACTTTTGCTAAACTTGGTCCCTAGTGAGCCACTTGCCTTGGTGAAGGAGTTGGCTTGCTTTGACAACTCGATACAGTTGGATATTCTGCTAGCGAGTGTGCTTGGTCTTTGTGTCCATGATCTGATCAATTGCAACTTGTTCCATGCAATCTGGATTTAACTATGTGCGTGTGAGCTGTTCTGCAATGTCGGATGTGTCTAGTAATGGTGGAAAGTATGGTCGAAGGCAGTCCACATTGAACACTAGGTGCAGTGCAAGGAATGGGGGAATGCTGAGCTCAAATGCATTATCTCCCACAACCTTGGTAATGGTATAAGGACCATATCGAAGTGGTCTGAGTTTCCAATAGGCTCCGCTAAGGCGTTCCTTTTGCAAATGTAACCAGACTTTGTCACCCACCTAAAACTTGTGTGGCACCCAATGTTGATCATGTCACTTGGCATTTGATTTCTCTAGAATGTCATGGTCCTGCTGGCGAATATGTTAGATGTGCTCAATGAAGTTGTTTGCCTTATTTGTTTCAGACTAGACATGAGCCGAATCTGTGTGAGTAGCTGCAAATGGCATGGCCATATCAATGGGACATAATGGCTGGAATCCCAAGGCCACCTGAAAAGGGTTGTGGCCAGTCGAGCTGTGGAGAGCCTAGTTGTAGTTGTGCTAAACATAGGGGAGGCTCTCGTCCCATGTGCGTGGATGCTTTGAGTTATACATGTGCAAAATGTGTACAATCATCTTGTTGACAACCTTTGTTTGGCCATCAGTTTGAGGATGGAAGGCTGTGGACTTAGTGAGTTTGGTGTCCAGCATCAACCAGAGACTGGACCAAAATGTACTGAGGAACCTGCTCTCCCGATCTAATATGATAGACTGTGGGATCCCAAAGTGTACCCACACTCGTTCAAAAAAGAGTTTAGCAGTGGCTTCTGCTGTGGTATTCTTCTTGCAAGCCGCCATAATGGCCATCTTCGAGAACCTGTCAACGACCACAAAATAACAATCGTTTCCGTTCTTAGTGGAAGGAAGGCCTGACATGTAATCCATGGAGATGGATTCCCAAGGTCAACTAGGGGTAGGCAGTGGGGTATAGAGGCCTTGCTTCTTGATGGTCGGTTTGGCAATGGCGCAAGCAGTGCATGATCTGATATACTTCCCAACATCCTGTCGAAGATTCAGCCAATAGAAATACTTCTGCAGTACTGCCACCATTTTCTCGACCCCGAAATGCCCAACAGCCCGACTATAGTGTGCTTCCCAAATCATCTTGGCACGTTCGCTTGAAGGAACACAAAGGTGACCCAGGTGGCATAACAGGGCATCCTAGAGGTGAAAATCTGGAACATGCTAACCCTCCAAGAGTGTCTGGTTTGTGTGGCCGAATTCTGGGTCTCTTTTGTAGAGAAGTGACCAATCATAAGTCTCGTGCCCACAAGAGTTGAGCACGGTGGTTAATGCCATGATCGGTGGTCGACTGAGGCAATATGCAACATTATTGGTGTTGCCCTTCTTATACTTGATATTCAAATGGAATTGTTGCAGGTATGTGGACCACTTCTGATGGTGATCATTTTGCAATTTCCCTTGGGTCTGTATGAACTGCAAGGGTCGGTGGTTTGTGTGGATGACCGTTTCCTTCCCCAAAATGTAATGCTTCCATTGTCGACAGGCTTGCACAATGGAATACATCTCTTTGTCATAAGTGGGATACTTTCAGAATTTGTCTAAAACTGTCTCACTGTGGTATGCCACTGGATGCCCGTGTTGAGTAGGGACTGCCCCAATAGCATAGTCAGAGGCACCTGTCTCGACCTCACATGGTTGTTGCAAGTTTGGTAATTCAAGCACTGGTGCTGAGCAGAGGCGATATTTCAACTCTGGGAATGCCTTCTGTTGAGATTCAGACCAAAAGAATTTTTCTTTCGCTCCTCCCTTGGTGACTTGACTCAAGGGCCAAGTGATATGAGAAAATCCCAACACTAACCTATGATAGAAGTTAGCAAGACCTAGAAAGCTGCGAAGCTCTGTCAGAGTGGTTGGAGATGGCCAATCCCGAATGAATTAGATCTTTGCTGGATCCATATGCACCCCCTGTTCATCAATAATGTATCCCAGATACTAAACCTGGGTCATGCCAAAAGTACATTTCTCTAAATGGGCACATAACTTGTGTTGCCGCAGTGTTTGGAGAACCTGTTGAATGTGGTGGAGGTGCTCTTCCCAACTCTCGCTGAAGATCAGGATGTCATCCGAGTATACCACTACAAATGAGTTGGTGAATGCCGCAAGATGTCATCCATAAGCCTCATGAAGGTTGCAGGAGCATTCGTCAATTCGAAAGGCATAATCAATCATTCAAAAAGGCCCTCCTTGGATTTGAAGGCAATCTTCCACACATCAGAGGGTTCGATTGGTAGCTGGTGGTATCCTAACTTCAAATCAATCTTGCTAAAATATTTCCCCCCTTCAGTTGGTCCAGGAGGTCATTAATTCATGGGATCGGGTACCTATTATGGACAATGATCTTGTTCAATGCCTGATAGTCAATACAGAGTCTCCAAGTCCCATCCTTCTTCTGTACCAACATGATTGGGCTCCCATAGGGTGATGAACTCAGAGAGATGTGACCTTTCTGCAGCAGCTCCTGAATCCGCCTCTTGATTTCATCGTTCTCTAGAATAGAGTGCCAATAGACTGGTCCATTGGTAGCATCACACCTAGGGTCAAATTGATGGAGTGCTTAACTTGATAGTGTAGAGGAACCCCTGTGGGGGAAGTGAAGATGTCCTCGTACTCCTCCACAACCTTGTCCATCTATATTTGTTGTGCGGAGGGGCCCTATCTGGAGGTCGTGGCCACCGTCTTCTTCTTTCCTTTAGGGCGTATCATCAAGAAAACAAATTTCTCAGTTTTTGAAATGAGCTTACTGCATTGTTTTGCAGTAACCAAAGAGATGGTGGTAGGTGGTGCTACCTCTGGTATCATGTAAAACTTATTTCCCAAAGTAACAATAATAGCACAGGGCCTTGATTCATACACAACATGTTGCTTCCACAAGTATGGTTGTCCTAATAATACATCACAAACTTCAAGGGGAGAAATGTCACACGATACCTCATCCGTGAAGGGCTTGATGTTGTATGGAAGGTAACATTGCTGGCTCAAGCGAAGATCCTGTCCTTGGTGAAGCCACCAGAGGGTGTATGGTTGTGGATGTGTTGTGGTCGGTAAGCCTAACCGCTTCACGACCTCTGCCTAAATGAGGTTCTTTTGGGTCCCGCTATCGACAATGATCTGTAGCGGGGAGCCCTTTACCCACATCTAGGAGTGGAAGAGACGCTCCTCCTCCTCTAGATCTTCGGGTTCCTCCTTCTGGATCTTTGTGGTGGCAACAGTGGCGTTGGGCTCCACATCAATAATCTGCTTCCCTTTGTCATTCCCCTTGTCAAGTTCTGACTCAGAGTCAGAACATGCATATGATTCTAAAACCTTTAGCTCAGCCACCAGTGACTACTTGGCCCGACACTCACTTGTGTTGTGAGTGGAGCTCTTATGGAACTCACACCACTTTCCTGTGTCCTTTTTCAGCTTTGCGACACTGTTCTTTGCTTGCAGCTTTGGCAGGTTGTCTTGGGCCACCCCACCTTAGCTTTTTCCTTTGTTCTACAGTTTGGGGGCACCTTTCCCTTGCTATCAATTCACAGATCTAAAGTCCCGCTTCTTCTGTTTAAACTTTTTCTCAACCTTGACAACATATTGGTATGTCGTGCCGAGCGAGGAGATGTTTAGGAATTCTATTTCTTCCTGGATGTACTTGTGCAGGCAGCCATGGTATTTGAGTACCAAATGCTGCTCTGAATCCTTAATACCCAACTTTGTGCGAAGGGTATGGAAAATATTAGTAAAATCTGGCATGTCTTGGTCCATTCCTTGCCACAACGTGGTCCACTTTATGTATTGATCCTCATAGCTTTCGGTAGGGTAGTACTGCTCCTTGATGGCATCCTGGAATGAATTCCAAATGGGTGCAGCTGAAAATAGTGAGCCTATACTTTCATCCTTCTACTCGAAGTAGGTTTCCCACCAGTCCTTGACGTGGGGGGCTAGTTTGAGAAGAGCGAAAATAATCTTTTCCTGACTGGAAAAATCATGAACAAAAAAATAACCCTCTAGCAGATTTAACCATTTATTGACGACATTTGCGTCTATCTAACCCTCAAATATGGGGATTTCAAAATTAACTTGTACCTTAAACGGTGTGGCATTTCTAGAGTAGTTGTTGGAAGTCGATGTGTCGCCCCTAGGTAGTCGCTGAAGGATCTGGGCAAAGTTGTCCATCATCGTGTTCCTTTGTCACTCAAGGGATTCTTCGAACAAGATTTTGATAGGATCTCCTGCCCCCTCGTCTTTCTTTTCATCTTCCCTGGGAGGCCGTCGGGATTTGTGAGGCTGGTATTGCAAAGGTTCGACCAATTCAAACCCTAACTCCTTATATCCCGACCTCGTTGGGGACATGCAAAGAAAAACAGAGAAAAAAATAGACCGCTCTGATACCACTGATCCCACTGATCTAGATTTAAACAGGAACGCAACAAATTACAGAGATAAGCATAAACACAAAGATGCAGTGGAAATAATACTTCATTTCATCAATGTAAATTACTAAAATATGCTTACAAACAGAAATGGAAATAAACAGCTAGGGCGATGGTAGCTTATCTCTAAGAAGAGATGTGACGGCTACATGCCTCTGAACTGTGTTAAAATGAGGCTCGAAGGCCTATTTATTGTTGAGAAACAATGGAAAACCCTAACCATTGAAAAAGCTAACCCTAGAAGATGAAACGCCAAACTATGGGCCCCGTTTGGGTAAATTGGTACATCAACTTCATGGGGTCGTAACTTTGGCATGCGATCTCCGTTTGACGCACACAATATCTTGTTAGAAAGATATATTCGAGAACTACAACTTTGAGAAGAGAAACATTGATCCATAGACCCATGTTTCTCCCAGGTTCGCAAAAAACATCGCTTAGGGCCTCAAAACGGCTCAAGAAGTTTAGGACCAGAAAAACTGCTAAAAATAGTAAACTGTGCTACAATTAAGGAAACTGAAAATCTGAAAGAAAAAATGGTTCCAGTGCAGAGTAATGTGCTCTTCCAATCCCTCCCTAGTATCAAGATGAACTAGAATCCTTGTGTACGCCATGATGCCCGAGGACAAGTATGAGTATTCATGCTCCAAATAGGTTCCCAGAGCATTCCCAATGCATCTAAAAATGTCTTCCGACTAGAAGTGAAGAGGAAAACTTGGTAATCCGAACCAAAATGGTCCTGTGCCCAACTCCTCTCTCTCAGGGTCGAAGAGAGGGTTCCATCATTTTAGGAGCACAGGGGTTTGTTCAATGTGCTAGAAGCTAGATAATACCCAGGTGGTATGTTCAACTCTAGCAAAACACAGCGTAAACCATCCCCACAAAAAGGTTTGAATAAAAGACAGTCCAGTCATGTAGTGTGCCCAAATCTCTATAGTCCATTTCTTGAGCCTAGCCATCGTGTAGCTCCTCCCTCGAACCCTACCCACCAAAAACCTATCAGCAGTGTCCATGGCTTCGCCCCATTGGATATCCTCACCCAAACGCAGAGCAATATTCTGGGTCCTGGCCTTAACACACTTCATCTTTTTCTCGAGCCTATGATCCTTGCCAAGTTCTTCAGCCTGATTTAATCATTGGGGGGGATTTTTTAAGTCCGGTCCAAGCACTGTGGGGTGTGCTTCCAGGTCTGGAGGAAAGCCTGCAAAACAACCAGAGGAGGGAGGCGTCAAATGCTGAGGAAAAGGGGTTCCTTGAGGTTGTATCGAGGGTCCTCCTGAAAGGGCAGATGAACTGAAATGAGGAACATCAAACTGTGGGTGAGATGAGTAACCCAAGGGGTCAATGGAATGGTCAGGTCCTATGCAGCTAGCCATGAACTGTAGGGATGTTGGCAATGGCGGGGGAGTAGCGGAAACCAACTAGGGGAGGGGGTCTTCAGGTAGGGAAACAACCAAACAGAAGGGACCCAAAAGTGATGGCAAGGGCGCAAGGACATCTGGCAGGTTATCGTTTTGATTGAACAACCCTTCCGAAATTGGGGGAGGATACGTCCAGATGGAAAAATTGGCATATGGGTCATCAGAGTAATCAACCTGGTCAAGCTCCATGCCTAATCATCTAAAAATGACGTGTCAGTTATCACCAGGAACCACAATCTGTTGTCTTTGTAACTACACCCCCTGTGGAGGGTAAACATGACCAGGAATTAGTTCACGAGCACAAGGAGGGAATGACAACGGGAAGCGAAGAGGTGGTACCATTAAGGATGGTCAGGCACGAGCAGGAGTGCAAGTTCTTTAGGGAAAAAAATATTCCAAACCTTAGCTTGTATTAGGCTCTGACCGAGGGGTTTTCCGTAGCTCCATCCTTCTTTTGGTCTATGTGACCCACTTTTATAAATAAGTGAAAGTCTCTCTTACAATGGTACTTTATGAACTACCCACTAAATTTTAACTTGAATAAAATATAAAGTGACTTCAGAATTATAAGTGACTCACTTTTTATAATGGGTGAGAACACTTTTACATAAAGTAACTTTAAAACATAAGTTACATGTGCTTTTTGAAAAAATAACTCAATAAAAAGAATGACTTGAACCCAAGACCTCTATTCTCATAAAATAACTTTGGACCAAGTGAGCTAGTTTAAAAGGTTAGTAATTTTTGGAGAGGAAGGGTTTTTTTTTTTGCTCATTGAAGCTTTGGAGTGTGTGCTTACTTGAAAAACCTCTTTTTCCCTACAAAAAAAAACCGCACAACCCAAAACGAACATGCAAAAGAAATCCAAGCCTTACGACTTAAAATTAGATTTGGCCAGAATCTAAATATTTTCCTCAATGTTTCTGATTTTCCAAGATCACACTAAGGCACAACAGAAAAGAGCATACGCATCAGAAAAATCCTTTCTTTCTATTTCTGGTTTGCCCAGATCGCACAGAGTCACGGGGCAAAGAGAATATGCAGAAATAAAAGGTATAGATCTGGTAATAAAAAAAGTATAGAGGACTATAAACCAAAATAAACATAGAGATAAATAACTGTAACTCCAAATAAAGATTGTATACATCCAAATCTTAAAAATGACATAGCTAGGGCTATCAAAAACCTTTTCGCGTGAAACAAAAGGGGTTCCTCACTGGAACATATGCTCCTAACACAATAGAGCAGTCCTCTCAGCCCAAAAGAGATCAGAAACAATAGATCCAGGAATAGACAGTCGGATGCAGTTGTATTGACTTCAGATTTGGATCACCAACAGATGCGACCCTCGAATAGCTCTGATACCATGTAGGAATTTACAGGGTAAGTTTCTTAGAACACCAAAGGACATCACTCACAAATAGATCAGAGATCAATACACCAATATTCTTGATGTGGTTAAAACCCTCAAAGTGGGAAAGAGTCCACGGCCTGAGCCAACGCGGCCACTTCAGGCAATTTATTAATGTAAAATAAAGAAAATTTATATAAGCTTCTCTCATGAATGGTCACCTTACAAATGACCCTCCCTGCACTTTAAATAGAGATTATGGACCGATCTAGTGTTAAGCCATGAATCAAGTGTCAGTAATACTGAGGAGAGAATGAACCATCAGATCACTTCATGTCTAGAGCATATCGTGACCGTCAGGTTGTAAGTTACAAAAGGTACATGTTAAAGAAATACATTTTACCTAACTATACACTAGACCACGTTAGACTTAAATATTTCCTATGTGTCTTAATATCCTAACAAAGATGCCCCAACTTGTCGCACCAATCTATGTGGAGGACCCTCAGACATTTCAATTTAGTTATCCTCTAAGGAAGGCACTGTAATTGACGACACCAACTAACATTCAAGAATTGTAGCTCATTCAGGTCACCAATAGCTTCTGGCAATTCGCAGATGCCTGTGTAGTGTAGTTGGAGAGAGGCCAGGTGTTTCAGATTCCCAATACAAGGTGAAAAACACGTTATGCCAGTCTGAATAAGACCGAGGACCTTCAGTGAGGACAAGTTGCATAAGAACCTTTTTGGAACTTCTTTAATACCACCATTCTCATTTAATATGAGAACCAAGAGGGATAAGCATGGAAACGTTGTGGGCAGGGACCATAGATCATTTATCATCAATGAAAACTTTACATCGTCCTTGCTGATGACTTCATTGAAATTAAAACTTTTCAAGCTCTGTCTGGCTTTAAAGAAAAACCTCTTCTCTTTCTCCGCAGCAATGTAGATTACCAAATCGGGAAGGATATCATGTATTTTAACACACTAAATATTTCCACCACTACCATGACTTACTGCCTTAAATAGACAACGACCCACTAGGTGTTTGATATAACTATTCCCAATTTCATGCAAGTAGTTGTCTCCACTTTCTTTCACCGGGCCTTTAGAGATCCACATGTCTATGACTTCTAATATCTTGATTACTTTATCTTCGAGATAAGCTACAAAATATAAAATACAAGTCTTTAAACGACCTGGTAGAACATTGTAGCTCCATATAAGACATTGAATAGGCATACACATAGAGAATGTATCTTGATTGGTTATTGCAGTAAAGCGGGAAAGAAGAAATATAAGAAAGAAACTCAGTGCAGAGTGTTGGATAGGCACATAATTACCATACACTAAATCCCAGTAGAATCATGAAAAGATAAAGGAAACATTAGGGAAATTTTAAGGTCTAAAATGGGTTTCTTATGGAAATTATAAAATAATTATGGAAATAATAAAATAAGATAAGAATACATCATCAAATTTTAGAGGGAAAAATGAAAAAAAAACTATTTTTTCAACTCGTATTTTCGACTTATATCCTTATGGGTTTACTCAAATTTTGAGCGGCAACGCTCGTTGGATGCAGAAGTTGATTCCTCATCCAAGGAGTACCCATGTTGCATACTTTCGATGGACCTTGCTACAAAAAAAATGAGAAATACATGAAAAATGTGATTGCAATAATGTGCTTTCATGTATTTCTCATTTTTCGTGTAACAGGGTCCATCGTAAGTATGCAACATGGGTACTTGTTGGATGAGTAATTCAATTTTGCATCCAATGATTACTCCCACTCAAAATTTGAGTAAAATCTTAGGGAGATAATTTAAAATACGAGTTGAAAAAGTAGTTTTATTATTTTATTATTTTTATTTTTTTACTCCAAAAATGGTGAATCGTCCTTGTGGTTGACATCATCATATTGAATCCTATTGGTTCTTATAACATCTATTTTTGTTGTACATTTTTCTTAGGGGGGCCATTTTAGACCTCAATATTCCCCTTATGTGAGGTGTAGAAATTATGGAGCACATTAAAAGGCTTTCAACTTAATATCTCACAGGTACTATCTGTTATATCATAACATAGCTAAATATGAAATCTCACAGGTACCATCTGCTATCACATAACATAAGTAAATATGTGACTTAAGAGTGAATCCAACAATTACAATTACACAATTTATGAAGAAGAAAAATACACATGAAATGACACACAAAGGTAGAACGCATACTACATATCCCAATGCTTGGAATCACCAAAAGCTTCTCCATTAATATTCAAGAATGAAATAAATCTCACAAGCCCAAACTTGTGAAATTTGCAAAAAAATAACGGCCTTCGAAATAGGAAATTGAACCCCTACTACTGAGTTCTTGTTCCCTTTTATAGGGAGAGAGTCCAAACAAACAATTACAAAAATACCCTGAATACTACAATTGTCTAAACTTCCCAACTATTTGAGCATGTGAATAGCCTAGTTTACCTAATGGTCACCTAGCATATTTTGATTCCTTATTGAAATTAAATATTTGCAAAAGATGAAAAACATGAGGTGTCATAATTGATAAAACAAAATATCTCCATTGATGATTCCTTTGATTTCCTAAGGTGGACTCAGGCTCCATTATCTGGGTCTGTTGTGTGTTGATGATCTGGCCACGCCTCTGCCATTGTATTCCTCCCATGGTTACCTGCCAATTCACATATCGTTTTCTCCCTCTAACTGCTTAAATTGCCCCATTTTTGGAATTAGCCCTTCTTCTATGGCATTACCTTTCACCCATCAGGATCGGAAGACGTGATTCAGTGTGGTGGCATTGGAATTTCTCTACACTAGTTGATGGTTGAATGGAGTCGAACACAGTATGTGTGATAGAGGAAACCATTAAAACAAATTAAAATTTGAACACTAACGACAAGCATGTATTGACTATCTCTATTTTTGAAGTTCAAGAAGCTAGTAATAAAGTTGATGAAGACTCTCTGATTTATGATTCATAATATTTAAAGGAGGACAATATTGTTTCATATTTTCAAAAGGATTTTCTTACAAGAAAGTGGGGAGAAGATTACCAACAACAAATCTTTCAAGAAGAGCCTAAAGTTGAAGAGCCAAGTAATGTTTGTCGCTACCTTATACAAAAACATTCATGTCAAAAACTGTTCAAGAAGATGAAGTAGCCAAATTTTTCTCCCATCTATTTTATGACCCAATAGCTACCTACATGGCATCTTTCTTTGGTCAACAACATACATCAGTTCCAAGGTATGTGCCAATTTTTTTTCAGAGGTTTCCATGTGGTGCATTCATGTTTTAATTTTGACTTCCAAGAGTATAGTGGCATAATGTTCAATACTCAGATGTTGGGATGGTATGATTGGAAGGTTGACTTCACTAGAGTGGATTAACCCCTGTACATGAGTAGGAGAAGTAGGAGTTGTACATAAATAATCTCACTATGTGAGCATTTAATTTCTAGTTTTTAGAATTTATAGTTTTGCGTTTCAGTTTTTATAAGCAGAATACTTCTAGCAAGTAAAGTTTTGAGGAGGTTTTGTAGTTTTACAGATAATATATTTTTGAATCCATGCCCAAGAAGGATACTAGTTTGCAAGTTCTCAGTGCCTTGTCAGCAAGGCATTGTCCCTAGTTGGAGCCGACATTGTACCTTCCCCATCCTCCCTTTTATTCTTTCATATAATAGAGGAGATTTTTTCTAATATGTAGGGAGGGAGTGAAAACTCCATAGGAAACAAAATGGGATTGAAAAATGCAAAGCAAGGTCGAGGCGTATTCAAGGGGGAATTTAAAGAAGAGATCAAGAGGACTAGTACAAATAATAATAGAGTTTGAAGCCATTTTATGGTAGAATATGAGATCAAATACCACATTAGACTCACTCAACCAAAAAGTGATATGGAAGATCTTTCCAATGGAATGCAAAAGTTTGAAAATGGCCTCTTAGATCGTGAGATAGAGTCAATCAAAGTTGGTCACCAAAAGTCAAGGCATTGCACGGTTGAAACGTGTTTGAGTCAGCCTTTGGCACATCATCGAAGTTGGATTAAGTACCAAACTCAGTGGAAAGGCTCGTGGAACTTATAAGCGAAGCTCCGGGCAAACGTGGCTGACATATTAGTAGTGGGAAGCAATTATATTGGCCACAAGTGGAACCTACCCGGAGGAAGTACCCTGACGAAAGCATTTAAAAGCCCAATTCTATGCGACCAGGAGAGAAGGATCGAGATGACGTCATCCCGACGAACATACCTTGGAGGGTTCACCCCAGATATTTCAATAATTATGCAAGAGTTGTAGCATTAGCATGGAACAGAACGGGTGGAGCCCACCTGATTGTGATAGTTTGAATGTTTACCCCGACGGATTAAAGTTAGCACCCAAAGAAAAGCATGGAGCTATTAACACCAAGATACAACAATTGTAATCCATCCAATGGTAAAATTTAATAGGAGGCCCACTACCACAGCTAAGCCCACAAACAGTGAGCCCTGTAGGAAAATCCAGAAGAAAAATAAAGGCGTAACGAAAGAGAGGGGAGTCATCCTAGAGGATTTTGGTGAAATAACAAAGAAAAAGGATGGTTATGTCAAAAGAAAATTAACAAAGGAAAAGGTTGAAAAACAAGCCTCGAATGACCCTTTCTCTCTCCTCCAATAGAAGACAGGTGGTGGCTCATGATTGGCCCATACAAAAAAGCACTATGATGTTAGATTTAGCCAATAGGAGGTGGACACGTGGCATGAAAATATGGAATTTTTGGGCACCCAAATGGCCCTTTTCCAAATGTCAAGTGTCACCACTCAAAGGTCGACACGTGGAAGCACTGACACGAAGGTGACGTTATCCCGGAGGAATCATCCTAGAGAATTCAGTTAGCGATGATGTTAGGTTGTAGTGTGTCATGAGACTGTGGCAATGGACATAGTGACAACCAATAAATAGAGGGTCGAACAAGCCTTATTGACTAGTTCATCCCAGTGGGTGGAACCCGAAATATTAGCAATACGACACAAAGGGGATGCATTAGGTTAAAGGGGGATCCATCCTTAGTGCTAGGCATGGGTTCTAGTGGATAATTTGAAACCAGGCAGATGACAACAATAAGGGATCGAACCCCGAAATCCCATAACCTTTAAAGAATTGTAATTAAACAGAAAATCCAAAATCGGGAAGCTCCAACCTTTGGGGTTAGATTTTGGTAACCTTGCGTAGAGGTGTGACCAATGGTGCAAAACTGTTAACATAATAAAAGGGCCCATGTAAGGCTCAAAAGGGCTAAATGCAAAATACATAGGTTGTGGTTGCGGAGACCAGTTCTTTGGAAAAAAAATAGGTAAAGGCTAAGAAAAAGGAGGCCACCTCTACAATGAATGGAAACAACTAACATACGATCAAATCGCAAGCAGATCACCACTAACTCTAAGACTGCTAGGTCCAGGAAGAGACTTCTATGGGTAAACTAGCATAGTGAATAAACCAACACTAGCCCCCATAAAGTCAAAGTTAGCAAGCAGAAATAGTCGATCAACGATCGATATTGATTCTGGGGGTGTCAGGCTTCTCTCCCAACATTGTCCATTCACCCCGCCAGAGTAGGGAGAGCACAAATTATACCAATGCGTCAACACAACAACAATGTCAGCAAGAGAGCATGATTTTTGCAGGGACGAGGGCCTCCCCGCTCCATTTCTCATGCAACCTCATGGCTGCACATATCCTTCCCAAAATTATCCACACTTTCTCCCATCCACACTTCATGCCACCATACTCCTTAGTATTTTTATTGAGCATCACCTTATCATGTTGAGATGGTACACTTGCCAATGAAATTCAGTCAAGACAAGGCAGGATTAGTCTTATAATCATCTACTCTACCCCTACCTTTCTCATGAAATAAGTCGCTTATGATGGGCCTGCGAAAGGACTGAAAGATGAAGGCTTTTTGAGGATGGCACAGTTAAGGTCAGTAGTGGCTGAGGGAAGGCACAAATTCTCATTAGAACTACACCATGCACTATGAGGAGGGGCTCTTTAGGGTCCAGTGTAGTGGGCAAGTGCAAGAGCCAATGTGATGAGCTTGTTGACTAAAATTGCGTCATGTGCTAGGCTTAAGGGAGTAGGAGACAGTGATAGCGCAATTGAGCTTCACAGTGACTAAGGGAGGCCCTGACTAAGGACTAGAACTCCAACATGTGCTCAGGAGGCAGGGAAGGACTCAGTCTTGGTACAGTGAGAGAGTCTAATGGACAAGGTTTGATGGCTTGCTTACTAAAACTGTGACATGCATTATGACTGAGAGTAAGACTCTGGGAAGAGTTAATTTTTCTTCAGCAGTGGCTAATTTTCCAATAGAAATGCAAGCTACACCGAGGAAGGCAGGCAAATCAAGTATTGGGTACAGTTAGGGATTGCAGTCAGCAGTGGGAGAAAGATGAGGCACTGCAACTGCACCATGCGTTATACTTAAGAGGGAGGACTACGGGCTAGCACAACTTGCTTCTCCAGTGGCTAACTATCCACTAGAAATTTTCCTTGCACCCTATGCTGACACATTTTGTTTATCTAGTGCTTTAATTTCCACTAGAAACATGCCCTGCACTGAGGAAGGCTCATTGGAAGAGGAGATTGCGCATTTGGCTAAGGTAAGAAAAAGAAGGAGAGGTCTCTTTACCTTAAAGGTGTTCACTGCATTATAAGGGGGAGAAGGCCTTGTGGCATAGTTTCCTTTTACAGAGGATCACTAAAAATGCTCCATGTTATATACAAGGTAAAATTTCTCATATCTCAGTGTAATGAGTCAGTGCATGTAACAAGGGTTAGGTGACTCTTCTTTGAAGGTCCTCAACTTGCAATTAAAGGAACTGACATCAAGAGAGGCTTAGTGTGGAAGTATGGGAAGGTGGTATTTCATCATTGAGGTTGGGTTATCTCATTACCTCACTAAGGATTGATGCTTTCATAACTTTCACTGGGTGGGAGGACGAAGAAGAGCTACAAAATGGCTAAGTGTGGGACCAATAGAGTAAGAGAAGGAAGAGCATCTGAATGAGACTCAAACATGGATCACACAAAAAATGCCATATATACAAGCTAGGGAAATGCATAGGACTCCTAAAAAACAATCACACCATGAAATGACAACAAAGCGACACTTATTTCTAAGTGCGATAGTTGAAATGCCACATTACGACACTTAGAACACACATTGTGATACAAGGGTCGACTGCGACTAGAAAGTGCACTAAGTTATAGGAATGTGTCTAGCACATATTCTTATGATATATAGGACCATCTAATGTAGAAGATCATGTTAGATTTTCCTATAGTGATGTGCAAAGGTGCGACACATACAAGAGTGAACATAGTTAGAAGCGACACTTGCGATAGTAAGAAAACGTAAAAATGACACTTGAAAAAGCTAAATAAAGCGAAAGAAAAACTTGCCAAAATGAAGGTAACATGAAAAAGCCACTTATTAAAGTAAAATCAAGAAAAAATGATAGTCACGAAAGAGAAAATGACACTTGAAAAACAAAGGTGTGCCAAAGCGACAGTTGAGAAAACTCACTAGAATGATGAGACAATTGCAACCCAAAGTGAGAGTGAGACTATCAATGGAGAGTATGTACTAACTGTCGACATAGTTTTCATAGTGCATTATCCTTATGGTATGTGTAGTGCCTATCTATGCTTTCATTTAAAAAGTGCACGTAAGGGTTTATCGAGAACTGAGCATGTGTAAGCAAGTGACTTTAACACTTAGGAACTGAGAAGAAGACTTGAACGCTTAGCAAGTCATCAATCTACCTTGAAGTGACCATAAAAAATAGATCATAAGATCCTCAATAAGCTCCAAAATTTAGGGGCAGGAAAAATTTGGAGGGTGTTGATCGCAATGTCAACATATTCCAAAGCCATAAGAAAATTAACAATCAAGTGTAGATTTCTACTTCCATACACTAATGACCTAATTGACTTTTTAAGTAGTGCCAACTATTTTTCTAAGATTGATCTAAAGAGCAGATACCATCAGATTAGGATTAGAGAAGGGGATGAGTGGAAAAAAACTTCAAAACAAATCATGGGTTATATGAGTGGTTAGTTATGCCTTTGGGTCTTGCTAATGCCCCTAGTATTTTTGTGAGGCTAATGAATGGGATTTTGAAGGACTTCACTAGTAAACTTGTTGTTGTTTATTTAGATGATATCTTGATATGAAATCAAACAAAGGAGGAGCATTTGAGACATCTTAAATTAGTATTGAATATCCTGTAGAGAGAGAAATTTTTAATTAAGTTAAAGAAATGTAGTTTTATGAAATGAAATTGGTATATTTAGGATTTGTAATTTCTAAAGAGGGTTTAAAGATGGATCAGTAAAAATTTAAAGTCATTATTAATTGGCTTTTTCCAAAGAGTTTCCTTGAAGTGAGAAGCTTTGATGGTCTATCATGTTTTTATGAAAAATTATCAAGAATTTTAGTAGCATTTGTGCTCCTATCATAGAGACTATCAAGAAAAGAAATCAACCATTTAAATTGAATGTAGTAGCTAGCAAGAATTTTAAATTGTTGAAATAAAAGACCATAGAAGAGCTTGTTTCATCCCTATCAAACTTCAATAAATATTTCAAGTTGAGATAGATGCAAGTAGGACTACTATTGAAGCACTATCGAAGCTAATTTGAGTCAAGAGGGAAAACCAATTACTTATTTTAGTAAAAAATTAAGTGAAGAAAAACATAAATATTCCTCTTATGATAAAAACATTTTATGCTATAATTCAAGATTTGAATAAATGGAGACTATCTTATGCCCAAATAATTTGTTCTATACACTGGCAACCATGTTCTATATTGTATCAAAAGCTATCGAAAATTGAATCGAAAACATGCTAAATGGGTAGAATTTCTGCATAATTTTACATTTGTTATTAAACACACAAGTGGTTCATCAAATCAAGTAGGTAGTGCATTGAGTAGAATTAATTTAAATATAAAATAATTTTAAATTAATGTTTTGGGTTTTTATGAGCTAAAAGAAATGTACAAATATTATATAAATTTCAAGGAAGCATATGCAGCATGTGAAGATCCAATTAGCATGAAAGAAACTTAGTAGTTAATTTATATCGGTTGGTAAGGGTTGTTATTTAAGGATGATAAGCTTTGCATACCAAAATTCTCAATCAGAGGCAATTTGATAAAGGAGAAACACAGTGGAGGACTTTCAAGACATTTTGGTTAGGAAAATACATTTTCTTTATTAAATTATTTTATTTTTGACTAGCTATGTAAGGTGGTGCAAAGAGATTTGTTGAGAGATGTAGAGTATGTCAATAGGCTAAAGGAATAAGTCACAATACATGGTTATATTAATCATTTCTAATTTTGAGGCCTTGGGACTTCATGAGTACGTATTTTGTTTTGGGATTGCCTCAAACCCAAAGGGGCAAAGGTTTTATTTCTGTTGTTGTGGACAACTTTTCAAAGTTGGAATACTTTATAGCTTGTACAAAAATTATCAATGCAACAAGTGTTGCAATTTATTCTTTAAAGAAATTGTGGCATTGCATGGCTTACCTAGGAGCATCTATTTCAAATAGAGATATAAGATTTGTAGGCCATTTTTAGAGAACTTTGTGGAAGAAACTAGGAACTAATTTGAATTTCAAATCATCTTACAACCCATAGACAAACGAGAAGTCTTAATTGGTAAATAGGAGTTTGGGAAATATTTTGAGTAGTTTGGTAAGTGAGCACCGAAAGTAGTGGGATCAAGTACTTTCTCAAGCTATGTTTGCTTACAATGATTCACCCAATAAAAGAACAAGAATGAGTACATTTCAGATAGTATATGGAATGCATCTGAGAGGAATTTATGAGTTGAGGAATTTGGGAAAGCATGAGTTAAGAAGTGTTGATGGTAAAGACTTTGTATCAAGCATGCAAGGGTTGCAGTAAAGGGTCAAGCATCAGTTATATAAGAACAACGATAAGTATAAAAAAAGAGTAGACATAAAAAGGAGACAATTGAACTTTGAAGTATATGACTTAGCAATGGTGTATCTCAAGAAGGAAAATTTTCCTAGAGGGACATACAGTAAATTAAAACTTAATAAATCTGATCCATGTACGATTTTAAGAAATTTTTCTTCTAATGCGTATGAATTAGAACTCCCAAGTGATATTGGGATTTCTTTAATTTTCAATGTTGTAGATTTATATCCATTCAACAAGAAATAGAATATTACAATATATAATCCTATAGGTGATGAATATCATACCAACAAATGGAAGAAACAATTTCCAAGTGCATTTCAAAAAGAGATTGAAGGAATGTTGGAGAAAAGAGTAACCAAGTGAATGATAGATAAATAATATTTTAGCATTTGGTTAAATGGAAGAATCAACCAGTCGAAGATGCCAATTGGATGACAACGTCAGATATTTGCAAGTTTGGCATAAGTGTTGAGGATCTCATGAGCAATTATTTTCTTCCTTGTGATTCTAATGCGGGAGCATCTCCTAGTTAAATCATTTTGACCTTCTTAGGTCAACTCCATTTACTAAAGGAAGTTGGTTTTCTTAAAAAAAAATATTTCATAATATTTTCCTATAATATCTATAAGAAACTTTATTGTTAAGCAGTTAGGATGTCATTTAGTTGATGTGTAAAAGAATAGATGTGGCTAATCAGGAATTTGTGATAATTGAGAATGAATAATTGTATTTATGTTAGTTTGGTTTAGAAAACCATTTTTCCATTCTTAATTAGTGAATTCCAATAGCTCATAGGTACTTACTAGCAATTATATGTTGAGATTTAATATCTACAATCACCATTAATTACTTACCGCAAACTTTTAGCTAGTTTCTACACTTAGATTTCTCTCTTTTCTCAATATGTTGGCCTACCTCCCTAAATTTTCTTTTTCCTTAAAGCCATATGTTCTCTCTTTGAGTTGCTTCTACATTTTGTTGGGCCAAAAACTCATTCCTTGCATCAACTAGCAATTGAAGGAATTTATCCCACTAAGGGAGAGGGAAAATTATGTTGAGAAATCAACTAGAAATTGGTCCCACTAAGGGAGAATTTTATATACCTTGAGAAATCAGTTGGTAAGGTGGATCTAATCAAGCTTTAAGAAAAGTATTCCCTCTATTGAATTGAGAGAAAAGAGGGTTCACAAAGTTCATTTGTTGGTACATAAGCACTTCAAAGGAATTTACTTTTATGGTTTCCTCCTAATGACCTAGATTTTTATGTAATACATGAGTTTCCTTGTGAGGGGAAAGTCATAAGAGAATGAGAAAGATCACACATATATATATATATATATATATATAAGCTGAGATGGAGAAGTTGAAACTTCAAATATTAATGTTCCAAGCATTGTGTGTATAAAGAATTGCTTAAATTTCATGGTGTATTCTATCAGTTACTTTGAATGCAAAGAATTCCATAAGAAGAAAAAACAAATAAAGTGTAATTGATGTAAGGGGAAGAGATTTTTAAGAGTAAAGTTGAAAAAAAAACACTAGTTTTTTGTATGAAATTTTTATTTTATAAATGCTTAATCAATTTGAAAAATCAGATTTTTTTTTAAATACTAAATATAAAGTTAATCTTTAAATAATATGGAAATCCAAATTTATCATCAGAAAACTAAAACTATTAATAAAACTAGTATTAAATATTTTATGTGTGTAGATTATGTAAAGTGAATTTAATTTCTAAAAAAAACATGGTTTATCAAAATATTAAATCTTATATTGTTTATTATTAAGTTAAACATTAGTTACTCTAATAATTGTGCATAATTCTATTTAAACTTGTCCAAATTAATATCTTTCTATATGAGTAGTTTTTAAGTGTGAATTTTTGGAAAGTTTTCTGGTCTATTCTCTGATCCAATTTGTTTAGAATCTTACTAGATTCATTGAAATCACAAGTTTGATCATTGAACTCTTAACAATCCAAGTGCCCCCAGAAGTTTTTGAGGGTGCTAAATCCATATATGTAGCAAAAAAACCAATTTAAACAACACAAATTATTGAAACAGCAATATAAAACATTGAATTTGAATTCTATTTTTATTGAAATATACTATTATATTAAAAATAATAAAAATATAATATTTTATTAAAATCAATCTAAAATTTTCCAAAAGATTTTGGATGAAGTGCTCTCTTAAGACACTCTTTAGACATGATTTTGGTTTGGCCCTTTTATGTAAATCTCTATGGAGAGCGATCTTTGGAGACAGTTTATGGAGTAACGCTATTAAGATGAAATATCTTGGGAATAGAGATGTCATATATTGGTACAGGAACAGATCTTTGGGTCCTGCACAAGGGTCGGCTATTTGGAGGAGCTTCCAAGAGGTTCTTCATTTCTTCTTTAGGAATATGGTATGGAAATTTCAAACATGAAACAACATTCTAATTGGCATTGATTCTATCATGGGCATTGAGATGGAGTCCCCTATCCCTCAACAACTTCTTATGTTCCTTCCATAAAAAGGTTTATTCTACTAGGCTCAAGTCATTCAAGGATGGCAGGGAGCTATTCCTAGATGGAGATCGGTTATGGAGTTGGGCCTCGATGAAACATTGGCTACACAATGGAACAAGACTATCTGGGATATGAAGCATGCTGGGATATTTAAAATAGAGGAAAGTGACAACATTGTCTGGCAGGTTAAGAGAGGCAGGACCAATGTTTTAGTCAGAGATATATATCTCTTCTTAATTGAAGATCAAAAGGAGCCTTCCCGGAAAATATTTCCAAACACTTTCTGGAAATCAAGTTGTCCAGTAAAAATTATACTTTTTCATGACTAGTATTTCATAATAAAAATCTTACATGGTCAAATCTACAGAAAGGGAACTGGCATGGGCCAGCTATATGCTCAATCTGTCTATCTGATACAGAAGACAACATGCACAGTTTTCTTAACTGCCACCTCACACAGATCCTATGGAAGCAGTTGGCTGCACATTTTGGATTTTCTGTCATATCTCACTCCTCCATTATGGATGCATTCGAATGGTGGGGTTCCCAGAAAATCACTTGGCGGCCTATTCCACTTATTGTCTACTGGTTCGTTTGGAAATGGCAAAACAAAAGGATATTTCAAAATTGCAAGGTGGAATTCGAGCACATATTCGACAAACTCATCCCCTATTATTTATCAATCCTCCCATATATTCCCCAGCAATTGAAGTCTCAGTCTAGTGCAACAGCCCTTCAACAGCATATCCTCCTGCGGGCTCATTTTGATGGTGCTGCAAAAGATGGTTGATGTGCTTGTGGTGTTTACATCTGCATTGAAAAGGACCAGCAATATTTTATCTTTTGGAATGGTGGCCTAGGGACTAATAACAAAGCTGAGGCCATGGCTCTACATGGTCTTCTCATCTTCTGCTCTTTTTTGGATATTGGCCCAATTCAAATCTTCGGTGACTCCAAAATCATCATAGAGCATGTAACCAGAAAATAATCTATAAAAAACAACAATCTATCTGGATGGTTGGGCCGGATTTCAACATTATGGAAGCCTTCACTCTTCCCTATCTCGCATATAAAGTGTTTGCAAAATGAGGTGGCGGACGAGCTATCCAAGAAAGGTTTGTAATCTCCATGTGGTATGTGGCATCTGAGCATCACTATAGAATCCATCACATACTTTATTCAGCCTTTCTCCATGCAGGGTATATAGTGTCGCCCCTATTCTTGTAGTTTTCATGATCCCACTCTTATTATTTCTGTCATATGTCCAGGGATTATGTTTTTGTTTTAATATCTCTCTGCATTAGAATCAGTTGCTACTATCAATCCTCATACTTGATCTATCAAACAAATATGTATCTTCTGGAAAGTTTCTGTCACATGTAGGGCTCCATCCATTTCCCTATTGGCTGGAAATATTGTCTATTTCTCCATAATGTACATGTTTTTTCTATATATAATATATATAATATACAACGTTTTCTTCTGAAAAAAATATTCCCATAAAAACTTAAAAAAAAAATTCAATTAAAAAAACTATATAATTTTAATAATAAATTTTTTTTTTCTCCTTAAAAACTAATTCTATTAAGAAAACATATGGTACAATGCGGGATTACAACCAGGAGAAACAAGAACAAAGGCAGCCGGAAAGGATTGGTTGTCCACCTTGGCTCCTAAGAGAGAAAGAGTAGAGAACAATGCTGAACAAGAAGAAACAGAAGGAACAGAGGAGCAGGAACAGAGCAGAGGAATCTACCCATCATGTGCGGAATCCATTATTCTGCATTTTTTCCCTTTCTTTGTGCCAACTTTGACCCACGCAGGGGGGTTTTGCTGAGCTGGCGTGATTTGCAAGCTGAGATGCGCCGACGGAGATGTCTCCTTGTCCGAGTCCGAGGATGAGGTTTCATGGTTCCTTTTCTGAGAGGCTGGTGTGACGGACGCAACTGTTGGATCTGCCAAGGACGGATCCGGTTCCGGCGCTGCTGCCTCATCTTCCTTGTTCTCTTCCTCCTCATCTGAGCTGAAATCAAAATCATCCATGGGAGGAGGGATAATTTTAATAATATTACTTTAATATTAAATTTAAATAAAAATAATAATTTTGTTTATCTTTTTATTATTCTTAGTGTAGTGTAATTATAAGTTGCATACCACGCAAAAGAATCATACAAAATAATATATAAACCTATTTACCGAGCAATAAAATCATGCCTACTAAGTAATATAAACTATATATATTATTAACCAAAATATTTGTAATCTGCATATTTTTCTAGAAATTCTAAAATCTCCCTACGAAATACATGACTTTTATCTTTATTCTTTGTTGGCATGTTCACACGAAGGTATTAACCAAAAGTTTTTTAATCTGAAAATTTCTCGAGAAATTCTAAAAAAAAAATGATACAGACTAAATTCTCCTGCCCAAATACAAATACATGACTTTTATCTTTATTCTCTATTAACATCACTTTTATCTTTATTCTTTGTTCCCATTTGGCCACTGCAAATGATCCCCACGCAAATTCCTCACACACGTGAGGCAAGAGGGAAAAATCAGTGAGTGACACGACTCACACTACATTTCATATAATAATTACTCCAATTACACACTCCACTTCATCACACACCAATCAAATTTACATTTATTTTCAAGTAATGTTTTCATGTTGAGATCCTCCCATTGGAGGATTTCATCCCACCATTCTCTCTCACATAATATAGCCACCAAATGATTTAACTTATCCCATCCCCCACGCAATCTCTTCAATTTCGGACAACCATTTACCACTAGAGACCTGAGCGTGTGGGGTAACGGTGACGCCCCCTCTCCCAACCCTCCACTTGCTGCTCCCACTGCCCCCACACACTCCAACGACTTTAAGTTCTGAAGATTCAAACTCTCCAACTTTGGACAACGCTTCCCCAATTCCAACTCCTCCAACTTATCGCAACTCCATATGGTTAGATCTGTCAAACATGTTATCTCAGTGGGGAGCTCTTTCAACTGCTTACATCTACTTACAAGAAGGAATTCGAGCTTTGGGAAGTGAGGCACTCGCTCCACATCGCAATTCGTGAGACTGAAGCTTTCCATATCTTTCATCACCTGCATGTCTTGCGGAAGGTAATTATGACCATCTCCACCCACAAATTCCAAGTACAGCTCTCTCATGTTTGACCAATTTCCCAAAACCCCCTCCTTAACTGACGATTTTATTTTTGCACGGAACACCCTGAGACGCCTCAGAGTTTGCAGATCCTTTAAACAAGCAGACACTCCTTCGGCATTTGCGTCCTTCTCGAAATCCAATTCAATTCTACTGTAATCCATCGTCAATATTTCCAGTGAAATCAATTCCTTGATCCCACGCGGAAGATGCCTCAAGTCGTCGCAGCAGTCCATTTGGAGAACCCTCAGACGTTTGAGTTCAGTTATGCTCTCAGGAAGGCACCGTAATTGACTACACCAACTAACATTCAAGAATTGTAGCTCCTTCAGGTCGCCAATAGCTTCCGGCAATTCACATAGCCTCGAGGAGGCTTGGAATTTCAAATCTTCTTTGCCTGTCAAATGAAAATTTAATGACGTTTTTATATTTTTCATGCCTATCATTATACGTTCTATGTAAATTTGTGAGTGGATAGTGAGTAAATATCACTCACTGGATCTAGTGGCAAGAGCACACTTAATTTCTATTTCTTCTTCAATATGTTGAGATGGCACAATAATGGAATGGGCCGAAGGGACAGTACTAAGGATTGTCCTATATCGAAGCCACAATTTTGGCTGGAAAACAGCAGGAATCAAAATCTTAGATTACAGTGGAAATCGATTTATGCAGAAACACAAGCTTCAAACCAGAGACAATGCATATCATCTGACTCGTGAAATCAAGTTCCTCCCATAAATAACTCCCACATGAAGCTGAACATGGCCTTTGTACATCTCTAAAGACAGGAAAGTGAACAATGTAAACACATTTAAAAGTAGAAAGTTTGTGTACTGTATCATTTGAAAACTAAAAGACAGCAAATGATTCAATTCAAATACATTGCCAAAAAAATTAAAAAATACAATGAAAATGTAAATTTAAATGCAAGTGTTCCTACTTAAATACCACGTAAGCAGACATGAAACAAAATCCAGCCTATAAAACTTTAAATTAAATTTAAATAAAAAATTGACCAAATTATAGAATTAATTTAAATCCACACTTTGCTAACGTTTAAATTAAATCTTAATCCACACATTTCAAAGAGTTGCAAATTAAATTCATACCCACACTTCGCAAGATTCAAAAGTAAAACTAACGATAAAAACAACAAAAAAACTCACCTCTGCCGTTTTCGAAGATCAGGAGAGGAGGACACTGTTTTCGAAGATCAGAGGAGAGGAGGAGATTGAGTCTGCAAATAAAAAAATGGGGCAAAATAGTCCTCTGCTTAGGCAGTTCTTCCTCTGCTAAAAAAATATGTATAGCCCTAGAAAATAAGAAATCTGTGCCTTGCCCTTAAATTTGAATTACCGAACATTATTTAAATCCGTCCTTTCTTCTCCATCTGGAATAATCTACGGAGCCACCGAGGTGAGGTTGACTGAGCCTGTACTCCCTCATTCCCCCCTAAAATTTATGACGGGCAATTGAGATACCTGAACGTCAAATTTACGGTTTGAGATTTTTTTTAACCGTCATTTTATACGTTTGAAAAAAAAAATGTGCCGTCAAATACGTTTAAAAATGGAAAAAACGTTCTGTGGAACGTCAAATTCCAGGCCTGGGGCCCTCGAGCATCCTCTTAGTTGGAGGGAGACCAGGTGTTTCAGGTTCCCGATAGAAGGCGGCAGAGACGTTATGTCAGTCCCACTAAGATCGAGGACCTTCAGTGAGGACAAGTCGCACATGAACCTTTCCGGAACTTCTTCAATACCACGATTCTCATTTAATAGGAGAACCGAGAGGGACCGGCATGGGAAAGTTGTCGGCAGGCACCGTAGATCATTTCCCATCAATGACAGTTTTACACAGTCATTGCTGACGACTTCCTCGAAGTTAAAACTTTTCAGGCTCTGTCCGGCTTTAAAACAACACCTCTGCTCTTTCTCCGCAGCAATGCGGATTGCCAAATCCCGAAGGATATCGTGTATTTTAACATACCGAATCCTTCCGCCATAACCATGACTTACCACCTCAATCAGACAACGACCAGCTAGGTGTTTGATATAACTGTTCCCAATGTCAGACAAGTAGATGTCTCCACTTTCTTCCACCAGACCTTCACAGATCCACATGTCTATGACTTCTGTGACCTCGATTTCTTGATCTTCTGGGTAAGCTGCAAAATATAGAAAACAAGTCTTTAAACTATCTGATAGAACATCGTAGCTCCATCTGAGACGTTTAAATAGTTGTTCGTCCACTCCGACGTGCACATCATAAAAGGCCTTACTGACGCTTTGCATCTGCTTTAATGCAACCTCCCACTGATAGAGAGTAGTATGGTGTGACACAGCAGCAGCGACTACATTTATGGCGAGAGGCAAACCCTTGCACTCCTTCGCGAATCTCCTGGCTACTGGCTCTATATCCTGTGGAACATTTCCATCTTCATTTCCAAATGCTCTGCTACGAAACAGCTGCCAACCCTCCTCTTCCGACAGCGGTTTCACTTTTATAGTCTCTTGCACATTCATTCTTGCACACACTTCTTCATCCCGCGTGGTGAGAACAAATTTACAAGTTTTGTCCTCCAACGACACTCCCAAGTCTTGAAGCTTATCCCTCGTCCACGCCTCGGCCGCCCACATATCGTCCAAGAGTAGAAGATATCTTCCATTCTTTAAACCGTTGCGCAGCTTATCTCTTCGAACTTCCGGATAATCTGGAAGTTGTCCCAAGCTTAATCTTTCGGCGACATACTGTTGCAGAGCTGAGATATCGTTTCTGGAAACTGTTAACTTAATAATAAGGTCAAATGAAGTCTTTACCTTCTCGCTGTTGTTGATGGTGTCAAGCAGCCGCGTTTTAACAACGCCCCCGACGCCGATGATACCAATTCTTTGAATGTTGTTATCGGTTAACAATCCCTCCACAAACTCCCTCTGTTCAGATAGCTTTGCTTCTGCAACATTACATGTTTCGGTGATCGGAATCGGTATCTGGGTGCGAGGAGTAGGGTCCCCGTATTGCCCGCTGCTAGGAAAGCCGGGCTGCGCCCTCTGTGAATGGAGTTGAGCAAGAATTCGGTTCCAATTTCTGATATCTTTACTGATTTTATAGCGGCAGAGGCACTTGGGACAGCAACCAAGGTAGCTTTTGTGTTGCTGGTGAGCCTCGTACAGTTGGCCAATAGAATCAGAACTTACTCTTAGCGTCTCCGCAGTATCCAACCAGATCCTCACTGTTGGTTTAGCTCTCTGTTGCTCTCGACGGAGCTCCTCTTCTATCTCATTTTTAGCATTCTTCACATTTTCGACATCTTTTCCCATCTGGGTGACAGCGCGAGGCAAACAAATGAGCACCTTCACAGGTGCAACGACTTTTTTGAAGAGGCTGATCAAACCTTCGCTCAAGAGATTGGCTGCAATACTTTCGGCCATTGCTTCACAAAATAAAAAAGCGTGCGGTCTGGCAAACGAAAATAAACAAACAAGCCCCAAATCGCTGCTCCAAAATTAGGATTTCTCCTCTACCTCAAATTGGGCCAAGGCTATGCAGACTGACTGTCGAAGTGAATGCATCTGGGAGTAGGCAACCATTATTAATAATTTGTCTTGTGGTTTTTGATCACCTGGAGTCCACAGTAATTTCGAGAGAAATTCGCACTGGAACAGCGGGAAAGCAACTTGATATGACAGCCATTAGTACTGATATGACAGCCATTAGTACTCAACAGCTGTGAAGCAACTCGGACTTAGACAACGTGCAACGGAGGGACCTCACAAAAGCATCGAATGGTTATGAACGAATGGCCATTCTTGACTTTGGACAGAGCATTATTGAATGTGTGTCCATTTCGAAACGTACTGTTTTTGAATATTGAATTTTGTGTCCATTTCGAAAAAAATATATATATGATTATCTAGTATTTTATCGTTGGTAACCTGCGTTAGTATGTATCTACGGACCAGGTCTCCATAACAAGATTCCATTTTTTCCAAAGTGGTCTTCATGGTTAATGATACAATGGATATGACTGAAATAGATTGAAACATAAATACAGATTGAAATATATGTATCTAATGGTTGGCTATGAAAGTAGAGGTGAGTAAAATATATTAAGATATAAATAGTAAAGTTTATTAATTTATTTATTAGCTCGTGCTTTACGTTATATTATTATGCTTTATTAAATTAAATGTAAGTCTCGTATAGAACTTAAAAGAATAAAATTTATGTTTTATATTTAAATTATTTATTATAATATTTATATTTTAAAATAATTATAATAAATATACAATTTGATTCGTATAAATGATATATTAATTAATTAATGTTGTAATTTCAAATATTAAAATCATTATAACAATTTAAAGAGATGGAATAACTTTTTTATATTTTACACAATTATGTAATTTTGAAAAAAATGTATTTTTTTTAATAGTTAGAAAATTATGATTATGTTATGGTGCAAAAGTCTTAAACACAAGTATAAAATCTAATCGACAAAGTCAAAATTTAGTCAACATAAAAACACATATATAAATTCCAGATATCATATAAAAGATAGTACAAAATGATAATGAATAATAAAAAAAAAATTCAATAGAGAAGGAAAGAGGGGAACCAAAATACTTATTAGATGATAGGGCCAAACAGGACGTGTGGGTTTATAGTGTGAAGGAATAAGCCTCCTTCAAACTCTTATAATTGCAATCAATGAATATCTAGCTACAAATCAACCTACGCCAAGAATCACAAATTTGATAGTTGCCCTAATATTTCCTTTCCACAAATTGATGGAGTCAAAAGCGTATTGATCCCATTTCAAAATACTCTTGTAGTTATTTGTTTATGCTAGAAGTCAATTCATTTATACAGCAATCCAACTTCATTGACAATCCCTCTTTGAATCAATTTTAGAAGTGTGTTTTCAAATTCCCTTTAGCTATTATGAATTTCCTCATATCCAGTTTAGTAGAAACACATGGTTCCTCTATAGCCAAGGAACAAATGAAGTCTATTTCTCTCTAGTTATGTTGGGTCTTTCATAGCCAGGGAACAACAAAACCTATCAATTTGAACATTTAATCGTTCCACATGAATTTCAAATATTTACCCCACCAATACCAACCCATGAGACATCTAACTCAAAAATTAAGTGAAAGGGGAGTTCAACATTTTTTGTTAATGTTGATTGTTCAAAGGCAAGGATGCTCTTATATTAGACATCCTTCGTAAGAAAACTACAATCATCGCGCTGATCTATAGATTGTCATGGATCTTCCACAAGAATGGTTCATCACAACAAATATTGACATATTTTAAAATCTTAAATTATATGATTATTTATGTAAATCCCTGATTAATTATTATTAACATAGTGCTTGAATTTATGAAATAATTGAAATTTGAAAATGGAAGAACAAGCAAATAAACACGCCCATCCACATAAATGAATAGATGGTGTATCATGGGAAACTCAAAACAAGGGAAAACCCAACTACAAGGTGAGTAGTATGCGCTGCTAAACTATTGCAAGTACCATGCTAAAGAATAGAACCCTTTCTCCTCCTAACAGCTTGAAATTTAACATAGCCCAAGGGCCATCTAGGGTTAGGTTTTCTGCATCCTCAACCATCAATTAGTGATAAGGTTTTGGATTTTTTAAAATCTTCTTGAAATTCCACATGTGGATAGCCCCACATGTGTGAATAACGTGGGTTAATGGAGCATCCAATTATACCATGATGGTCAACAAAGTAGTTCAACTTTTGGGAGGCATAAATTTTTTATATAACCTCCGATTGAAGTGATTTTTGCATGTTGGAAATGTCTCAGTGTGTAGAATAACATTGAGGGGAAAAACTCTAAGATTGTAAAGTTTTGACCTTAAAAAAAATTGTTTGATACCTCAAAATGGCTCTAGAAGGTGTTGACGATGTTGGACCCACCAACATTTAGAGGATCTCTCCGTGATGAGCTCTTGAAGCTCATCACTCGTCCACGCCTCGTCCGCCCACATATCATCTAAGAGTAGACTAGCAATTGCCCCTAAAGGTGCAAAGATACACCGAAGGTATAGAAGATTTGGGAAGATCATCTTGTTAAAAATAGAGCCCATTGTTGAATGCATGCTCATAACTAAATTCGAAGTTCATAAGAAGAATTGGAAATCAGTGACATAATTTCAAAAATCCTTTTAATAACACAAATACTCATAAATTTTTATTTATAAATTTTACAACTCAATAAATTTAATTACATTCAAAGTAATGATTTAAAAAAAAAAAAAATAGCGCAAAAAATTGTAATAAAAAAATTTCTAAATCTTACATTCAAAATATAGAGTTTAAAATATACAACCTGACCACATTAATGGACCTATGATCGGATAAACATATACATCTGAACCGCTAATAGACCTATAACCTGTTAAATATTGGTTACCTAACCTTAATACTCAGTACCTTATTTGCGTGTCTACTCGTATTAATTATTGTGATTGTTGACGTAAGTCGGTCCTTAACCCAAGTTGAAAGTGTCATGAGAGTCATATGAAGATATTGGACCTCGTGGATCGAGTCCTTCCTTCGAAATTAGCCTATAGGGTTCATGTGCGGCAGTCTGAATGTAACATTAGAAATCTTATTCTATGATTACTTGCCATAATTAACAATTTATGTATAGGAATGCTAGAGGATACCCATTCAAGATTTCTTATGAGGATTTATGTATAGGAATGGAAGAGGATACCCATTCAAGATTTCTTACGAGGATGGTTATATGAGAACAATATTGTAATCCTATACGATTTATATATAGGAATGGCAGAGGATACCTATTCAAGATTTCCTATGAAGATGGCTATATGAGAACAATATTGTCGTAACCTTATTATGACTTTTGTACTATGTATTTTGTTGAAGAGGAAAGAAGCTACTAAATTTATTACAAACAATCAATATAAACTAAGTATTATTATTTATTCTATTTTATTAAATGTCAAATAATTTGAAAAACAAAACAAAGAGACTTAGATTTCTATCTCGTTCAACTTGAGTTATTTAAAAAAAAACCCTACGTGCTCATTAAAAATATGAATCTACATTTCTATCGGGTTGAACTTTAGTTATTTAAAAAAATAAATAAAAAAAATTACATGTTCATTAAAAATTTGAATTTACGTGGTTTTTCTCTTTTTATTCTGCCATATTAACTGTGCATGCTAGTAACCAACCAAAATTAATTATCAGATATCTGTCCCACAATGGAAGAATGACAAATATTGCATCATACACCATACATAAATAAAAGAAAGGCAAGGAAAAAAATAAATCCAACAGATCGATGAATGAAAAAGAAAATGTATAAAGACTAAACATACGACAAATTTTGATGGGCACTGAGAACTCTAATTACTTGCAAACCTTCGTAGATGCCTAATCTATTCATCTTGCTTGGGCGATTTGGGCAAGTTCAAATTCTAACGAGATACATTTCATACAAAACCATTCATGTTCTCATTACTTGCAAACCTTCGTAGATACCTAACTTATTCATCTTGCTTGGGCGATTTGGGCAAGTTCAAATTCTGATGAGATACATTTCATATAAAACCATTCATCCTGCATCGGCGATTTGGGCAAGTTCAAATTCTTACGAGATACATTTCATATAAAACCAAATTGATATGAAACCTTATTGCCTGACAACTTTTGTGATATGTATTTATGAAGGCTCTTACAAACAATCAAACATCGTAATCTAATCTACCAATTCTGGATTGATTATTCCGGAATTAATTAACTTAGAAAAAGAGAAAGAAACCTACCTGTTCATCGTGAAGAAATGCCTGAGCTAGATTCTTCTCTTGTTCTTCCGCCATGTTTGATATACCCACTTACTAGTAATCATTCCTTTGGATCCTGCCAAAATTAATGAACATAAAAAATCGTTATGATCAATGGAGGAATAACGAATATTGCACAAACTCAATGAAAAAGGGAATAGAAGGAAACAAATAGATCTAGCGGAACGATGGTGAAAAAGAAAAGTTATAAAGATGACACATACCGTAGATTTCGATGGGCAAGCCTCAGATAGATGCTTAATCTGTATGTTTTGAGTAAGCAATTTGGGCATGTTCGAATCTGAGGACATAGATCTCATATCATACTAAGTTCGAGATAAAACCAAATAAAAAACATCCTTATGCAATTTACAGATTTATCTACAACCCTCCAGAAACATAGTTTTATATGGAAAACTTACTGTAGATTTGGATGGATGCTCTAGATGGTAAGCGGGTTCAAATCGTGAGAAAGTAAATCACATATAATTCCAAGATCAAAACAAAATGAGGAACTCTTCTTTCCTTTCCATGAGTTTGCTCATCCAAGTATACATATACATATTCCTCTCCTTCATTCCCACTTCTCTGATCATCTCTCAAACATATAAACACCCACACAGAGACACACACAAACATATAAACATACATTACCGCATACAATTAATGACAAAAAGAATAACATGCACAGATAACAAACAATGCCAATGAAGTCCACACTGTTGTGAAGAGAGAAATAGCAGAGGACATACAGATGTTGAACCAAAACAACCCATAACATTTCTTGTCAGTGTGACAATCAATTTATAGATGGAATATTATGTTGCACCTCGGATTCTAAAGCACTGATCAAGAAAATTACATTCAATACAAATTTGATCAAGAAAATTCAACTTCAATCTTTAGATAAAAGCACTGATAGAATCCAACGGCTATAAAGATTACATTTAATTCAAATTTGGATGAGGATTAGTTATTTCGTCCAATATGGAAGTATCATTTATATTGACACGCGAAATTTTACTGTGGGATTTTCTTAAATATTATTTATATTATTTTCCCTTTTTACATTGAGTAAAAAGGAATGCTGCAATGGTTTCAAGGGCAATCTCAAGGTCCTTGTTGTTATTGGTGTTGTGTCTGTGTCAAGAATTAGTGGTGGGATCTCCTAGCGATGGCCGCAAGACATTCATTGTTTGATTCCCGACCACTGGTACAAATCAACAGTTTTGGTTGCTACCAAGGACACTCTTGAAGCAGAATCGGGCACTGAGATGGATGCAGAATGAGACTGTGCATTGTTGTAGGTTTATAACTTGGTGTTGCATCGCTTCTCGGCAAGGCTAACAGAGCAGGAAATCTCTAAGATGAAAAAAACATCGGGCATTCTCACCTTCATCTCGGATCGTACACACCAGCTGCACACAATGCGGTCGCCGAGCTTCCTCGACATTGACACGCCGAATGGAAGAGGCCTGTGGGCGGAATCCAATTATGGCTCCAATGTGGTGATCAGTATCCTAGACTCCGACATCTGGCAGGAACGACGAAGCTTCAACGATCAGGGACAGATGTCGATTGCATAATATTCTGGCCTTGCCCATGTATTCATTAAATGGAGTCAAATCAACGGTGAAAAATAATGACAGGTGTTGTTCAAATCAATGGCAAAAAATAAAAAGGTAGACGAAAGTAGGTGGTGAGCTCTTTCAAAAGAGAACACCTTCGGTGTAAAGATATTTCTATCCTTTAAACAGTTGCGCAACATATCTCTTCACCCTTCTATATATTCTGGAAGTTTTCCCAAGCTTAATCTTTCGATGACACACTTTTGCAGAGCTGAGATATCATTTCTGGAAACTGTTAACTTAATAATAAGGTCAAATGAAGTCTTTACCTTCTCGCTGTTGTTGATGGTGTCAAGAAGCCGCGTTTTACCAACGCCCCCATGCCAATGATACCAATTCTTTGAATGTTGCTATTTTCATTGGTTAACAATCTTTCAGCAACCTCCCTCTGTTCAGATTGCTTTGCGTCTGCAACAATACATGTTTCGGTGATAAAAATTGGTATCTGGGTGCGTGGAGTAGGGTCCCCGTATTGCCCGCTGCTCAAAAAATTGCTTTGTGTCCTCTTTGAGAGGAGTTCAGAAACATTTCAATTGCACTCTCTTACATCTTTGCTGATCCTATAGTGTTGGAGGCACTTGGGACAGCAACCGATGCAATTTTTGTGTTGCTGGTAAGTCTCGTACTTAGCGCCAATAGAGTCAGAACGTTCTTTTAACGCTTCCACCTCGTCCAGCCAAGCCTTAACTGTTCTTTTAGGGCTCTGTTGCACTTGATGGAGCTCCATTTTTATATCATGCATTTTATTGTCCAAATACTGGACATCTTTTTCCATCTGGGTGACAGCCCTAGGCAAAAAATAGACCATTTTCACATTTTCAAGAACTTTGTTATAGAGGCTAAAGAAACATGTGGCCAAGGCATTGCCTGCACATCCAATTGTAGTGTTTTCAATGCTTCCAGCCATTGGATTCACGAGATCACAAAGCGTGAGGTCTAGAAAACCAAAAGAAACAGGTAAACCACAAATCACACGCGCAAGGCAAGATTGAGATTGCTCTCCACTAGCTAAATTATGATTTCTCATCACTCAAATTGGGCTACGTCTATGCAAATGAACTCTTGAAGGTGTAGCCAACCATTATTAATAATTTATCTTGTGGTTCTCATTCACCTGGTTTCCACAGTAATTGGGAGAGAAACTCGCACTGGAACAGTAGGAAAGCAACTTGATTTGACAACCATTAGTACTCAACAGCTGTGAAGCAACTCGGACTTAGGCAGGGTTCAATGGAGGGACCTCACAAAAGAATCCAATCATTTCCCGCCCTATTCATGGTTCCCATTATGAACGAATGGTCATTCTCGAAGTTGGACATGGAAGGATAGATCATTATGGAAGGACTTTGGACATGAATTAATTAATGTTGTGATTTAAAATAATGAAATCATTATAACCATTCAAAGTAATGGAATAGCTTTTTTATTTTTTACACAAGTATGTAATTTTTAAAAAATGTATTTATTTTCAAATAGTTAGAATAGTATGATTGTGTCATGTTGTAAAAGTCTTAAACACAAGTATACAATCTAATCGACAAGGTCAAAATTTAGCCAACATAGAAACACATTATAAATTCCAGATACGATATAAAAGATAGTACAAAATGACAATGAATAATGCAAAAAAAATTCAATACAGAAGGAAAGAGTGGAACCAAAATCCTTATTGGATGATAGAGCCAAACAGGACGTGTGGGTTTATAGTGTGAAGGAATAAGCCTCCTTCAAACTCTTATAATTGCAATCAATGAATATCTATCTACAAATTAACCTATGCCAAGAATCACAAATTTGATAGTTGTCCTAATATTTCCTTTTCGCAAATTGATGGAGTCAAAAGCCTATTGATCCCATTTCAAAATACCCTTGTAGTTATTTGTTTATGCTAGAATTCAGTTCATTTATATAGCAATTCAACTTCATTGACAATCCCTCTTTGAATCAATTTTAGAAGTGTGTTTTCAAATTCCCTTTAGCTATTATGAATTTCCTCATATCCACTTTAGTAGAAACACATGGTTCCTCTATAGCCAAGGAACAAATGAAGTCTATTTCTCTCTAGTTATGTTGGGTCTTTCATAGCCAGGGAACAACAAAACCTATCGATTTGAACATTTAATCGTTCCACATGAATTTCAAATATTTACCCCACCAATACCAACCCACGAGACATCTAGCTCAGAAATTAAGTGAAAGGGGAGTTCAACATTTTTGGTTAGTGTTAATTGTTCAAAGGCAAGGATTCTCTTACATTAGACATCCTTCGTAAGAAAACTACAATCATCTAGCTTATCTATAGATTGTCATGGATCTTCCACAAGAATGGTTCATCACAATAAATATGTATGGATCTTCCACAAGAATGGTTCATCACAACAAATATGTCTGGATCTTCCACAAGAATGGTTCATCACAACAAATATTGACATATTTTGAAATCTTAAATTATATGATTATTTATGTAAATCCCTGATTAATTATTATTAACATAGTGCTTGAATTTATGAAATAATGGAAATTTGAAAATGGAAGAACAAGCAAATAAACACGCCCATACACATAAATGAATAGATGGTGTATCATGGGAAACTCAAAACAAGGGAAAACCCAACTACAAGGTGATTAGTATGCGTTGCTAAACTATGGCAAGTACCATGCTAAAGAATAGAACCATTTCTCCTCCTAACAACTTGGAATTTAACATAGCCCAAGGGCCATCCAGGGTTAGTTTTTCTGCATCCTCAACCGTCACTTAGTGATAAGGTTTTGGATTTTTAAAATCTTCTTGAAATTCCACATGTGGATAGCCCCACATGTGTGAATAGCACGGGTTAATGGAGCATCCAATTATACCAGGATGATCAACAAGGTAGTTCAACTTTTGGGAGGCATAAATTTTTTATATAACCTCCGATTGAAGGACTTTTCCGTGTTGGAAATGTCTCAGTGTGTAGAATAACATTGAGGGGACAAACTCTAAGATTTTAAAGTTTTAAAGCTTTAACCTTAAAAGATTTTGTTTGATACCTCAAAATGGCTCTAGAAGGTGTTGACGATGTTGGACCCACCAACATTTAGAGGATCTCCTCGATATGAAGTCCCAACTAGAACTCACACCATTTGGAGTAGGATTCCCAGTGGTGGGTGATAGTGTAATGCCTTGACTGCAGAAACACGCAAAGAAAAGTATGATAACATCAGGTGAGAACAAGTGTGTGACCCTGCAAAGAGTCAAGTGTGATGCATGGAGGTTCCAACACATGAAGGGAAAATGGAGTACGCCCATTGGAAGCTTGTAATAGTATGCATCGTGAAAGAAACACATGAGCGAAATGACATCGCAAGCTAAGATGCAGAACAATCCAAAAATTAAAGTGATGAACTAATCCAACAACACGCATTCAAAAAGATTCAATGTATACAAAGTAGTTCATAATCATATGTATAAGTTAAATAACATACATTTCCAATACAACAAGAATAATCCTACTATATTAACAACATATGCATGAAAGCGTGTTGGCTCTATGATCTGAAAATGGGGCTCTTAGGCTTCTTGTCTAACTTACAAGAACCTCTCCCACTTCCAAAGCTTGAATATCCCCAGGTCTTAATGATTAACTAGCGCAAAATTGAGAATATGCTTGACAATATATTGGATGCTTATGCTTGTTTTAAACTGATTATATGCTTTAAAAATATGTTTTTTTTAGCTGATATGTAAATGTGCTTAAACATATATATATAAATGCATATAATAGTGACTAATGTGGCAATAAAAACAAACACATAAGACAACAGTTTAATTAGGAGTTCACCCACAACTCTTGGGCTACATCTCCGTGAGCTCTAGTCAACTCAACTAGGCTCTCTGGGATTATGGTCTAAGTCTTTTTTACAAGCTCTTGGCTTAACTCCTGTTGTTTTACACAAAAACAGTGGGTTCAGACACCATGTTATTCCCTGGCTCTTGAAGCTCTGGCTCTTGGCTCTAGCTCTTGGCTCTAGCTCTTGGCTCTTAGTTCTGGCTCTTGGCTCTGACTCTAGCTCTTTGGCTCTTGGTTCTGGCTCTTAGCTCTGACTCTAGCTCTTTGGCTCTGGCTCTGGCTCTCTGGCTCTTCAGCTCTGGCTTCTTTCTGCCCTCTATCAATTCACAACCCTCTTGGATTTTCACTTGGCTTCCAAGTGACTCCTTTGGCTACTCTTTTGCTTTTGCGCTGCCTTTTTTGCTTCTGCGCTGCCTCTTTTGCTTCTGCACTGCCTCTTTTGCTTCTGCACTGCCTCTTTTGCTTCTGCGATGCCTCTTTTGCCTTAGCTTCTTGCATTAGCTTCCTCTTCAGCAGCAAAACCTCAAGGATCAACAACAACAACCCACAATCAACTCAGTAGCCCCTTGTCTTTGACATTCATGGCTTTTAAGCCAAGTCGGTGTTGTCTATTTGTTTTCCCTTTTGGGCTCTCTGTCTTCTTTGAGGCAATCCTCTGGCTCTGCGGCTTCCACAGTTGTTTTCTTTGCACATAATCATTCTATTTCACCTCTGTGGCTCTCTGAGCTTCATAACACACAGGTGTGATGGCGGTTTCCAATGGAAAGGGATCAGCGCACGGGAAAATTGGTCGTTTTGCCTTCCTGTGCAAAAATGGACACATAATGCAATACACAGAGAAACACGTGAAAAACACATCTTTGGCCATTTAGTCGGACTTCAAATGTTATGAAATCGCATCCATAATCTTATCGGGTCCGCCCATCATCGCTATCGCAAGTCGCTTTGGCCTTGTTCCAAGGTTTCCCTTCGTATTTTGAAAATACGTTAAAACTTGGAAAAATCCCAAAAAAATGGCTTTATCGGATTTGAAATATTATAATATCGCTTTTAAAGTGCTATCGGGTCCGACGATCGGATCATATATATATATATATATATATATATATATATATATATATATATATATATATATATATATATATATATATATATATATATATATATATATATATATATATATATCACCATCGCATTGGCCCGAGACCTTTGCCTTGGGTATACCTTGCCTACCTCCGATCCGAGCGTCGGAGGTTATTGATTGGGGGTGCCTTCCACCCAATTTTAAGCCTTGGCCTCATGGGATGCAATTTTCCCTTATAAGGGTCTTTTGCCCATTTTTAAAGGATTTTTGCCTCTTTCCCAAAGAACAAAAGGGGAACTTCATTTTATGACAACTCTTTCATCTGAAGTCTGTTTTCACCCATTCAAGTTGCGTTGGATTCAGAATGAGGAGATCTCTGCAATGAGACTATTTCCGAGAGCAACCTGCAATTTTAATTTTCCTCTGATTTACAAAGGATTTGTGCCATTTGGCACCTTTTACCTCTTATATGAAGTCTTTTAGACTTAGAGGTTTATCCAAGATCCATTTTTGGATCACTCTAATTTTATTATTATAAGTGAAAGTTCCATCCATACATACACCAATAACAACCAGTAGCCCCAATAGTGGAACATTATAGTCAAGAACATTTGCTCCTCCAAAGAAGTATACTCGCTCTAGGCTATGGAGAATTCAAGGATTTTTGTTATGCTCTTGACTTGCGAGAAATCCAGAATACCAAAAATACAAAGAAATATAGCCCATAACACAAAATTATCACATGAAATGAGAAAAACTACAAAGTATTTTATTATTCATAAACAGATTCAATGCTCACTTGCCTCTTCGAGGGGGAAACCTTCAATAGAGCAGAGCTCAATTACAATAAGACTTGATGATCTTTCCCTTACTAACTAAGACTATTTATATCTAAATGACATCCAAAACCCTAACTACTAGTGGTCCCTTACATAACACGGGTTAACCACTTTATTTATTAACTATGGCCCATTTACAACTAACTGTGGTCCCTTTTCTCTAATGCGGGTCAACCACTTACAATTATTAATGCAGGCTTTATTGACTCTCTAACTAACTATGACTCTAACTCGGCCCATTGGGCTTATTACATAAATAAAGTGGTTAGGGTTGGACCCTAAAATTCCCTCCCCCATCAAAAGCATCCTTGTCCTCAAGGCTGAAGCTGCGGAAACTGCTGAAGAATAGTGGTTGGTTCCCAGGTCACATCTTCTAGAGAGGTGTCTTTCCACTTGATGAGGAATTCCTTGATCATGTGGCTGCGGAGATGTATTTCACGAGTATCGAGGGCTTGTTCTGGTCGGAGCCAAAGTGAGCCTTCCTCATCCAATTCGGGTAGACTTGTTTGAACTCTGCAATTGTTCCCCACCACTTTCTTGAGGCATGATACATGGAAGACTGGATGGATTTTTGAAGTAGGTGGCAAGGCTAGTTTGTAGGTGACTGCTCCTATGCGCTAAAGTATTTGATAAGGCCCATAGAATTTTGGTGCTAGTTTCTGACAACCCTTTTCTTTGAGAGATGTTTGCTTATATGGTTGGAGTCGTAGGAATACCTGATCCCCTTCTTGAAATGTGAACGGTGTTGGTCTGCATGTTGCTTCATTTGGTTCTGAGATTGATGTAGATTATCTTTGAGATGAGCTATCATGGCGGCACAGTTCTGTAGGAGTTGATCAATTGCATGTACTTTAGAACATCCAGGGATATAAGAAATAGGTGAAGGTGGGAGTTGGCCATACACTGCCTCATATGGAGTCATCTTGGTGGCCTCATGATAGTTAGTATTATACCACCATTAAGCTAAATGTAGCCATTGTACCCATTGATGCTGCTTTTCTGAAGTAAAGCACCTCAGATATGTCTCCATGTAGAAACTCTCACTGTAGATCACATGATAATGCAATGTAACTAAATCAAAATACTTGATCTACTTCTACTATCAAACTTGCGGAAGCTTAATCAATTTTGAGCAAGATCAAACGGAACACATATAACAAATAAGAAGAATCAATCACACATGAAACACAGAAGAATACTCTGGGGAAAGCCTCAGCTAAAAACCCTGCTATCTGTATTATCATACAAGGTGGAAATACATCAATA
Organism: Pinus tabuliformis; assembly: GCA_031772625.1. NCBI lineage: Eukaryota > Viridiplantae > Streptophyta > Pinopsida > Pinales > Pinaceae > Pinus > Pinus tabuliformis. The sequence continues at coordinate 842,855,191 of CM062815.1, forward strand.
TTACACAAATCTTTAGCTCTCACAGCTAACCAGCTCTCAGTACAATCCTCCTGGATGCTCACAGGCAAACAAGGCTTCTCACAAACCTTCTCCTCTACCCTCCAAGCCTCATATTTCCTTGCGCTATTTTCAACACTCCCTCTCAACAAGAAAGGAATTCAACTCGATCCTGATCCTGAACCTTTGGAATGTTCTGCATGCAACACTTCTCCCTAGTGTTGTTGCTCTAGCAACTCCAAAAAAAAAAAAATATCAAACATGAATCAGAATGATGCCTCTGTCATCAAAGTCTCTGACTGCATCAATCACACTGATTCCTCCTGCTGCATCCATGCTGCTTTTGGTCATATCTCCCAGAGCTGCATCCGCACTGCACCTCCTCTCATCATGTTGCATCGTGCTACCCTCTGCCCTCCAAGCTTCTTATTTCCTTGCGTTGTTTCTCCTAGGTGATCCTACTGTTACCAAGTGTAACATTGATCACTCACACTGATCTCACACCCTGTAAAACTGCGCAATCCTCAAGGAACCTTATTCCTTCTGCATGGATGAGTTTCATTTATAGGAAAATTCTTGCAACTGATAGTACAATGTCCCTGTATTTAATCTCAACTGGGCCTTTGTCTGAACTTACATGCATGAGTTATTTATGAGAGAATATTCAGTTATCTGGAGTACACTAGTTTCATGCATGCATGCATTAACTGACTAAACTCACAATCAGTTCCACAAAATGTTTGGAACTAATCTAACTGGACTTAACTCAGTTAACTAAGCTAACTAATTACAACTCAAATACAACTCATCCTTATCTCCTTAATTAAGGGATAACTTCCTCAATCAAAGGGATAACTGTTGCATGACTTCACAAAGACTTCATGTTTGAATTTCTCCAACTAATTAACTTAGGATGAATTAATAAATTATTTTCAAACAACTGGTGAGACTAAATTCGAATTTTAATTCAAGGACAAATCAAAATTGGAATATCTTGAAATGTTATCTTTAGCAATTCTATTTTTAGCATTTCTTGTTGCCATTTTCAACACTCCAAACATTTGTTGACTGCTTCTGTTTGACCATCAGTTTGGGGATGATAGGCGGTACTTAGTTGGAGTTGTGTGCGTTGTAGCTTGAAAAGTTCCTGGAAAAATTTACTGGTGAAATTGGAGTTGTGATCGGACATAATGGAAGTCAGCATGCCATGCAGTTTGAAGATCTGATCCAAGAAAACTTGCGCCACCAAAGTGGGGGTAAATGGGTGTAGTAGAGTGCAAAAATGAGCATATTTAGAAAAATTTTCCACGACCACCATGACAATTGATTTCTTTCATGACTTTGGGAGACAAGTGATAAAATCCATGGAAACCTCTGTCCAAAAAGAGGCAAGGAGTGGAAATGGTTGTAAGGTTCCCCGTAACTTGACTATTTCCCCTTTGTTGCATTGCCACACATCAAATTCAACTACAAAAGTAAGAATGTCATTTTTCATGCCAGTCCAAAAGAAAGAACGACGTGTGCAAGCATAAGTCTTTTGAAAGCCTGAACGTCCTGCAATTGGAGAAGAGTGCAACTCATCCAAGATGCGGGTTTTGTGGGTGGAGGCCGGTGATACAACTACTCGATCCTTGCAGTGAAGAATCTCATCCTTCCAAGAGTAATCTACTGAGAAATTAGGATATTCTCTTAAGTCATTAATGAGTTGGGAAAGAGAGGGGTGGTTGAACCATTCCTTGCGGGCCTCTTCAATCCAATTTGGTATGTATAGAGATATTGATAGCAGGGTTCTCTCATCCTCAAATTGGTGCGATAAAGCATCAACCACTACATTGTCATGCCCTTTCTTGTAAATTATCTCATAATCATATCCCAACATTTTGACAAGACATTTATTTAGTTGTGGTGAAGATAAAATTTGCTCCAGAAAATATTTTAGGCTTTGATGGTCTGTGCGGATTTGGAAACGTCATCCCAACAAGTATGACTACCAGGTGTCTACTGCATGTAATATGGCCATCATTTCTTTCTCATAAGTAGATTGACCCAGATGTTTTCAACCAAGTTGTTGACTAGTGAAAGGCAATGGTCTACCTTCCTACATTAATACAACATTAATACCGATACCAGAAGCATCACATTCAATCACAAAAGATTTGGTGACGTCTGGTAGGGCCAATACGAGAGTGGAGCAAATGGTATGTTTGAGAGCCAAAAAGGCCTGCTGAGTTGCACCAGTCTAGAGAAATGAATTTTTCTTGAGAAGACTAGTGACAGGTCTAGTAATACAACCATAATTGCAGATAAATTTTCGATAGTAGCCAGTGAGGCCCAAGAATCCCCTCAAACTTTTCAAAGTTTTTGGTTGAGGCTAATCTCGCATTGCTGAAAAATTTTCGGATCGACCCTCACTCCTTCACAGCCCACAATGTGTCCCAAATACTCGACTTCTTCCACGCCAAAAGAGCACTTGGATAATTTCACAAATAATTTGTGATCTGGGGGAAATCGCAATATCTGGTCTACATGTTGAAGATGTTTGTCTCAGGTTATGCTATAGATGAGAATGTCATCGAAGAAGACCAGGAAAAATTTGCGGAGATATGGTTTCAGTAGGTGGTTCATGAGGCTTTGAAAAGTAGATGGAGCATTACAGAGACCAAATGGCATGACCAAGAATTCATAATGGCCTTCATGAGTTCGGAAGGTAGTCTTGGGAATGTCTACTTCCTTCATGCATATTTGGTGATAGCCCGAGCAGAGGTCTAGCTTGGTAAATAATTGAGCACCATGTAGTTCATCAAGAAGATCATCAACAACTGGAATAGGAAATTTGTCCTTGATAGTGAGCTTGTTGAGGGCCCGAAAGTCCAGACACATGCACCATTCTCCATATTTATTTAGAACCATGACCACTAGAGATGAATAAGGGATGTTGGGATGGATAACATCGGCTTTGAGGAGTTCCTTGATGATTTTTTCAATTTCAGTTTTTTGGGCAAAAGGATATTGACATGGGTGAACGTTAGGCGGTTGGGCACTCGAGACCAAAGGAATGCTATGATCATGTTCACCCCTAGAGGGTGGAAGCTCTTTAGGTTTGTCAAATACTCGCTGGTGGCAATCTAATACCTGTTGCATATCAGGATGAATATGAGGAGTAGTGGATTCAATGGCCTAAATGACATTAAACTGGGCGACTACTCCATGATGGCCCTTTTTTAAAAGCTTCTCCATTCTATGCGAGCTGATGATAATAGGAGCACCTACCTTGATCTGAAATGGGGCACTAAAGGCTTCTTGTCAAGCTTATAAGAACCTCTCCCACTCCAAAGCTTAAATATTCCCAAGCTCTAGCTTATGATTAACCAATTGTGGAATTAAGAGTGCTTGAAATAGGTGTATGCTTGTGTTTGTCCTTAACTGCTTAAGTGCTTTAAGTTTATTTGCTTTGCTGATATTTAAACACACACAACAGTAAATGCAATGCAGCAAATAAGCAAACACATAACAACAATATAATATGGAGTTCACCCTGATATCTTGGGCTACGTCTCCTTGAGCTCTAATCAACTCGATTAGGCTCTTTGGGATTATGGCTTAAATTCTTTTACAAGCTCCATGCTCAACTCCATTGGTTTACAACTGAACCTATGGGTTTAGAATGCCATCTTACCCTTGGCTGTCCTTACTCTGCAGACAGATCTAGGCTTCTCTGGACTTGACTCCTTCAGTCAGTGCTCTGAGCTTCTGGCTTCTCTGACTCCCTCAGAATCCTCTTAACTGTCTCTGGAACTCCTTCTTCTGTCTTCAACACACTCTGGACACCAGCAACAGCTTGATCATTTGATCTCTTTGCTGTTCTACAGCTTCATTACAGCTTCATGGCTCTTAGAAGTCTGTTGTGAGCTCTCTGGCTCTGGCTCTCTGGTTTTCTCTCAACCTCCAAGAAACTCCAAAACTCTCTGTGTTACGTCAATTGAGCTCTCTGTGTATTTGTGTAGCATCAGTTACAGTCCTCCATCATGGAAAACCCGATTGTTTCACCACAAGAATCCGTTCATAGTGGAAAGGAACTGTCGGCACGGGAAACCCAATCGTTTTGCCTTCCTCTGGCCGAAATAGCCAAATAACGAAAATACACAGGAAAACTAGCGAAAACACATCATTGTAGTGTTTAACCAGAACTCAAAATTCATTCAATCGCATTGATAAACCTATCAAGTCTGTCCTGTCATCGCAAATCGCAATCGCATAGGCGTATGGCCAAAACATTAATATACGGGATAATACAAAGAAATCCGCAAAGACCGGACTTCAAATATTATGCAATCACATCTATATCCCTCTCGGGTCTGCCATTCCATCGCAAATCGCAATCGCATGGCATATTGGCCAAAAAACCCAATACACAGGAAATACAAAGAAATCCCGCATTTCCGGATTTCAAATATTATGAAATTGCGTCCATAATTCCCATTGGGTCCGCCTTCTATCACATATCGCAATCGCTTAGGTGGGAGGTCAAAACCTCAATATACGGGAAATACAAAGAAAATCTGAATAAACCGGATTTCAAATAATGCAACACATTTATAAACCCTTTCGGGTCCATCCCTTTATCGCAATATTGCAATCACATTATCGCATGGTATGGTCCCTTTGTATTGCTGCGATCCCAATCGCCAATCGTTGCTCACCGATTGCGTTATCTCCGCATCGTATATCGCAATTTCTTTATTGGCCTAATTGCAATTTCAAGTCGCAATCGCTTACGGCCCAAGGTCCATTCCTTTGGACTTGACTCATTGCGAGGCAACTTAATCTGGTCCGTCGATTTGCCTTTTAATTTGATGGTTCACACTAAACCCGAAACAACAAACAGTCCGTGTAATCTCCGCCATTGATCCTGCGATCTCCAATCCAACGGTTGGCAGCATTTTCGGGTGGCCTACTTATGTGGAGATTACCTGCCCAAGAAAGCGGTTTTCTCTCTCCTGTGCCTTGCCACGCGTTAGTCAACCTATGGAATCAGGCGAATCCCGTTCAATACCGCTTACTGCTTGAAGCCTGCCCGAAATACCATTTACTGCCTTCCTTTCGGAACTCAAAGGTTTTAGCTCGTTTTATATCATTTCTTCGGGTCCGCGTGGCCGCTACTTCCCACGTGCTTTATCTGAATTTCAATGTAAAACGCGTGTTTATGGAGGTTTAGTGCTTAACAAAGGTTTTTAGCGCATAAGGCTAATATTAACCCTTTAGGCCACATTTAATAAGAAATGCCTCCTTTTCTAAGGACATTGGGAAAATCTTATGTTTACAATAACTCCTTCTTCCGGAGTCTGTTTTGGCCTGTTAAAATTGCATTGGATTCAGAATGAAACAATCTACAAGATGCGACTATTTTCAAAATCATCCAATGACTTTCATTTTTCCTCTGTGAGGAAAATTCATAGACTTAGAAGTCTATGTTAGATCCATTTTGGATCATACCTAGAGTCCCCTTAATGTATGAATGTGATCATTCTGCTTAAAGCTCATATATAAATCCTGGAAATCCATTTTCATAGGACCCAGTGTGCGAAGCCATTCAGCACCGAGGACAATGCCGCGACCACCCATTTCAATAGAAAACATGTGGGCCTTTAGGTGGTAGTCTCCCATTTGAAGCTTAATATTTTCACAGCGGGCTTCACATTTCATGGTCCCCCCATCAGCGATAAGGACTCAGAAATTAGATACCGCCTACACAAAGCAATGAACAGTTTCTACAACTCTCTTATGGATAAATTTATGAGTGTTGGCACTATCAATCAATACGACTACTGGTCGATGTTTAATAAAGCCTCAGATTTTGAGAGTCTAAGACGAAGAAATGTCAGTCAAGGAATGTAGTGATATAACCCGCTCATCTGGCGTAGCTATGATATCATTTTCAGTTTGGGTTTCCCCTGCTTCTTCCTCGGGCACCTCAGGGGATGGAGTTTCATATGCTCAGTTGTTATCAGTAGCATCAATTTAAAATAATTATGGTTCCTTGCATTTAAGTCGAGAGGAGTACTTATCATCACAGTAGTAGTACAATCCTTATTTTCGTCTTTTGACCATTTCTGCTAGTGACACCTTTTGAACCTTAAGTGTTGGGGTGGGGACTTGAGCCTGAGTGGGATGTGCCTTGGTGGAAAAATTTGGATGATTGAATTGGGCATTCAAGGCGATTTCCACATCTAAGGCCTTGTGGCAGGCATCCAACCAAGTAACTGGGTAGCGCATTTGGACATGGGCTTGGATGACTTCTTTTAGGCCACTGATGAAACATTCTAAGTAGAATTCATCTCCTAGACTGTCAGTTCTGATGGCCAATTGCTCAAAGGTTGCAATGTAGTCCTTTATTGTACCTATTTTTGGGAGCTTTGTGAGACGGCCCAAAAAATCAGATTCTCAGTCAAAGCGATCACATATGGCTTTTGAAAACATGACAATCCAAGTTGCTCTCCCTGGATAACATTTTTTATGCCACTTCTACCACTACCATCTCTCTTGTTCCAAGTAAAGGGCTCCCACATGTAGTTTATTTTCATCTTCACGGATATCATTAAGAGAGAAATATTGTTCCATTTGTGCTACCCATACTGCAAGGTTAGAGCCATCACATTTGTACATGTCCAGCTTGGGTGTCTGGTGGTTGGAGGAGTGGTGATTTCCATGGAAGTGAATGTGATGGCTACATTCTCCTTCTATGTGTGCATCAGCACTAGGCTCCTCCATATGAGGTGGTTTTATAAGGGTTTTTATTGTTGATATTTGTTGGGTAATCTTAGTCTCAAATACCTCGATTTTGTCTTCAAGGTTTTTGACCCTCTCAATTGGCTTTTCCATGGCCATAACTTGAGATCCGGTACCCAGCATACACCAATTCCAATCAATTATTTTGAGCTTAATTAAGATTAAGTCTTCTTGGAAATAGGGAAAGCTCGGGAGTCTAATGACGTGGGTCACTTGAAGCTGCGTCGGAAAAAAATAAATAAAATAAAAATAAAATAATAAAAAATAAAAAATAAAAATAATTGGGACTGCCAAAAAATTGGGGGCTTACAAGTGAATGGTACCACTGCGACCAGTTCGTCGTCCTAAATCTTATGGGTTAATTCTCTTGAAAGTGTCTCGGGATGGTCCCTAGCTCTTTTTTTTTACTCTGAAAGGAGTTTTACTCCCATTTGATCAATACTGCAGTGGCTGAAATCTAGAAAGCTTGATACTACCCAATGACCTGTGAAAATCGGGTCCGAACTATAGTAACAAAAACCCCAAGGTCTTGGTCTTGGGAATGTGCCGCAAAAATCTAATCTAGACTATGGCGGCCAAAACCCTCACTGCACGAACAAGCTGATCTGCACTGTGAAAACCCTAACTGTTGAATCTGAGTTGTACGGCGGGGGCAGAACCCCAACTGTTGGATCTGATTTGGAAGATAAGGTAGAGGGCGATCTTCAGATAACAGAGGGAACTATGGTCATAAAGGAGTGTCAAGTGTTATAGATATTTCAGGGCGCTAACTAAGGAGGATTGATTATACCCTTAGCCGTACTACTCAACTACCCTATTGTACGTGCGAGTAATCTCCCTGAGTGTTGTTCTCAGTGTACTGTAGCAGAAATACGGTCGACAACTTATCTAATGTTAGGTTTCTGGTGATCATACAGGGCTTCTGATATACCCAAGGGTACATGGAATTGCATTCCATGTGTGGTTTTTTCTAATGCGTTACTACATGAAGGGGTACCCATAGGGGTTACAAGGGAGTCCAATAAGCCTGACCACGTCTTGCAGTTCCTGCATGCATGCCTCCTGAAATCTGTAGCTTTATGCCCTCAATGATAGATCTTGTGGTTTAAAGATGTTGGAACACATCTCTAGCCTAAAAACAATTCTGTGAAAATTGGAGGTACAACTGGCCATGGAAAGTGTTATGATACCACTTGTTATGCTCTTGACTTGCGAGAAATCCATAATACCGTAAATACAAAGAAATATAGCGCAAAACATGGAATTATAACATGAAGTGAGAAAAACTGCAAAGTATTTTATTATTCAAAAACAGATTCAATGTTCACTTGCCTCTTCGAGGGGGAAACCTCCAATAGAGAAGAGATCAATTACAATAAGACTCGATGATCTTTTTCGTACTAACTAAGACTATTTATAGCTAATTGACATCCAAAACCCTAACTACTAATATTCTCTTGCATAACACAGGTTAACCACTTTATTTATTAACCATGGCCCATTTACAACTAACTGTGGTCCCTTTTCTCTAATGCGGGTCAACCACTTACAATTATAAATGTGGGCTTTATTGACTCTCTAACTAACTATGACTCTGACTCGTCCCATTGGTATTATTACATAAATAAAGGGGTTAGAGTTGAACCCTAAAACACTTCATAATACTCCCAAGCCTTTTCTAAGCCTAAGCCTAGCCAAAAGCTTAGCTCCCCAAAGCCTGTTACATGAGTTATGAGGTTCGATTTATCATAAGAAGGGGTGACTCTTCAACTCCCCTTTGTGACCTTTGGACTACCCTCACGACTCTTCAACTTCTTCACTAAATGACAAATTAAATTACATGGTAACTTTTCATATTCCAATATTGACACTTGGAATTTCACTTACAACATAATTACAAATAATATTACATTTTCCACATGTACCCATATAAAACAATATAGGCTAGAGACAGCTAATAAGACACAACACTATGATTTTGAAGCCTAGGGAAAGTCCAGCTAGACAACCTCCACTTGTTGTTTCTCGGTCACATATTGTTGGTAGGCTTGGTATTGTGTGATGGTGTCCCCAAACTTCTTAATGGTGTCTTGTTGGAAGTAGAATCTAACCTCCATAGAATCTGGATCCACCATCTTGGAACATATGCCCAATTCATTTTGAAGCATGAGCAGCATTATCTTGACCGTGACAGGGCCGCCGATGAACTTCTGCATGTTTTGTGCATTCAACTCTAAGTATTCCTTGGTGGCTTCTCGTCTTAGCTGCTCCAAGTACTCATCGATCTCCATTCGAACCTAGTTCTTGTGTTTAACATCGGTGAGGGATCTGATTGATGGGATTTGGTGATTTCTCACCAAGACATCCAAACTACATTACAATTTCACATATGAAGCTTGTGTGTTATCGATGAACGAGGCAAGTTTCTTGTTGTTCTAAATCAACATTCGGACCTTTTCTTTCTCCAGCTTTTCCTGTGGCTTCATCTTCTTCACTACGTCAAGTGGGGCCCCTTTGCACCACATTGTCCACTCTTGTACATGGGCGATGGAAGCATGTATGCTTTTGAGATTTTTAATAAGCTCTTTGTTTTGCTACCATAGGCCATGCAAACATACAACTATTTTATGCATGGTGAAAAATCCTTCATAGAGCTTCCGCATGGTTTCTCCAAGTTATGATACTTCAGCAAGTATCGTTGTCCTCATCTCCCCCAATGTGAAAAATGCATTATGTGTTGTTTCTCAGAGTCATTCTGCCTCGCAACCTGCAAATTCTTTGCTAGTTGTTCATTCTCAGCAATCAAATACTAAACATTTGAGCTTGTTCCTCCTGCATAGGCTAAGCTAGCTTTGGTAATGGAAGTTAGATGCCTCCTAGTGTCTGACACTATAACACTTTCCTTGATGAATGTAGGTGATGCGTGGTCATCCAGAAAGTGCTTCCTTCATGCTTGTACAATCCTCTTATGAAACTCATTGAATGATAGATTTTACACATCCACGACCGGATCATCATCAAGGAGAACAACATCTCCTTGCTTGCTCGGGATTGGCTCTACTGTTGGAGGTGGAGGAGACTAACGGATGGCCTCTGGTGCTCTCGGCATCAGGTCAACATCTTCATTCTTTTGCTCCTATTACAACTCCATGTATGTCACTTAAATCAATCACTCAATCTGTTGAGCAAGCTTCCAATCCTACAACTGCTCACCTTCCTCCTCTGTTGTTGGTTGTTCCAGCTCTTCAGACTGTATCGACGTTGTTTTCTTTGTCATCACATTTTGTCTTTGTTCTTCTTCCTACTTCTGCTTCTCTTCTCATTCTCTCCTCCTCAAATCTTGTTCTTCCTTCAGCTTCTTCTTCATCTCCTACAGCTTTAGTTGTGCTTCCTGCAACCTTTTATTTTCTCTCTTCCTCCGCTCTTCTCTCTTGATCTGTTTCTCCCTCTTTGCTTCTGTTGCCAAATCTGCCTTCTGGAGGATAGGATTTGCCTTCATTTTGTAGCTTTGATCTTCTCTTGATTATTAGTAATCTTCCTCTTTCCCTTATCCTGCACAGGATTGTTTCCTTCTACTGTTGTTGTTGTTGCTTTTGGAGTTGTTGTTGCCTGTAGAGAAGCCTTCCAAGTTCTTGCATTACTGACTGGCTCATTGAGTCTAGAGGCATTGTAGTAGTACCTCCAAGGGTCCTCCTTTGGCTAATGGAATTTCCCATTGATCCATGGAAAGTAAACTCACGTACAGTGGTCCTTACAAATATTGTGGGGATCATACGGATTAAAATCGTTGGTTCCAAACTCAAATTTCACTATGTCCTTAGCCTCAACATCTACATATTTCAAGCTCTTAATCTCATATAATATGATTCGAAAAGGAAGAGAGGGCCATGACGCTTTCTTCTTCCTACGCAGTCGTGCTGACAACCTTGTAGCGATGTGGTGTGGTACGTCTTGCAAGATCAGTTTTTCAATGGCATACCTTGGTAACACATGTTGAGGCTTCTCTCCTCCAAACACTCTGATGAAGGTGTCACCTAGTGAGGCATACCAATCTGCAATGTCTACTATCGCCTCCATTTTTTATTAGGACATGCAAGGTGGATCTTACTCGAATATAAGCTTGTATAACAAGATGATAAAGTGGTCAGTTAGCCTTTCCATCACTCCTTGATTACTACAGTCGGAAAGAAACTTGCAATAGATCTTCATGACAGTCTCTTGTGCTGTCCATGTCCAGTTCATGCCATGGAACTGCTATCATGTACAAACTATATCCAGTAAGTGTGAAGACATATAAAAAATTTCTTGCTCATTCTTGGGTGAATTCCTAGCCTTAACTACATGGGACTTCAATTGTTGAGCCAACAAATCCAACTAGTTGAATGCCCTCCCATCACTCACCAATCGGTCCAGTAAGACTGTCCACCCTTCAGGAAGGTTTATGTTCTCTCTTGACCATATATTCTATAGGAAAAGATGATAAATAACTAGTAAGCATTCCTGAGGTACTTCGTCTTGTAAACATGGGTGGGTGTCTGTCTAAAATTCGATGGGTCTTTCACCTAATGCTTGAAAATGTCTCTTGTGTTCACATAGCTATGGGTGGCATAGAAGAGTGAGTCCACACACTTCACCAACTTGGGAAACTGATACATCTGTTGAAAGTCTTCTGCCTTGAAGGCGGCAAGCTTCCTCTCGTTGGCACTGCTCAATGCCATAGTTTGTTCATTTGTATGTGATACAATCCAGTTGATGATGTCCACACATGGGAAGGCGGGGTACTTGCATGCAACCTTGTATAACCTTTACAGTTAGATACTAAAATAGACTTGTCGGTCCTCCATATCTGCCTCAAAGTCTTTTGCAAAAGTGTCTTTAATCTATTGACATGTCAGTATTGTTCCCTTCTCTATAAACAACTGAGTATCTGCATATACTGGTAAATCAACTGATATATACTCAACTTCTTCCCCAGTACTGCTCTCGGTGGTTTCCTTTGATGCAACTCTCTTGGATGCCATGTTAACTGTGACTACTAGAGAGATGCTCAACAACTGTTGTACCTGTGGGATAGAGAGGGCACTCATGGCAAGAAAATGTCAGTTTAAAAGCAAAACAAATTCAAGGCAAGTTCAAGTAGCAAGTCGGGCACTTGATGGGAGATTTCACACTTTTTCTTGACAGGGGAGATTGACTGAATGTGGGAACTGTGCACTGTGCATTCCCAACAGCCAAGGTGGAAGCCTAATGACTGGAACTACGCAATGTGTAGTTCAGCTTGGGCCAAGGCCTAGGAGAGACTGTGCATTGCGCAGTCTCAGTGGCCAAGCTGGGAGACTGGCTCCTGGAAATGTGCAGTGCACAATTGGAGCTAGCTCAAGCTATGCTCTATGCGATTCCAGAGATCAAGCTGGGAGCTTGAGCCTCCATATTATGCAATGCAAGATGTGCACAGTGAGATCCGAGAAACCGAAACCTAGATCTGCCCAAGGGAATGTGGAAAACAAGCAGACCTGAAAGATAGTGTGAGGCAGAGTGTAGATCTGACTAAATGTATATGTATGCATGTGAATCAAGTGCAACAATTGATTAAATGGAAGGAAAACAAATCATGCAAGGAGAGTCGCCGCAATGACAATCGTTGGTGCAAAAATAGGAAAAATAATGCGACACTTGGGAACGTCAATCTATAATTTGAAACAACACTTCTATAATTTAAAACAAGTTAAAGCACCAGCAACCATATAGAGAAACAAGTGAAACAACACTCACACAAGCCAAATAGAAAAAGTGACAGAAAAAAGTGAAAAAGGACGACAAAAGAAAAACTCACCCAGAAAAGCGATGACGATCACACAGAATGCTCCTTGATCTCCTCGGAAATGTTAGAGCTCCAAGATCGAATGTGAAAATGAGCTCTAACAGTGTCGATTAAATATATTTGGAAAAATAAGGGTTTATGATGTGTTGGGCGTGGAATCCCCCCCAAGGCAAGTTTTGGGGCTTAAAGCCCATGTTTTGACTAAGTCCGATATAAAGACTCCGCGATTTGTGGGCGCGGAGAGCGAAGATGGTAAATGAGTCTAAGGGTTGTTCGCCTTCATTTTTGTAATGTAATGTTGGTTTGAGAAATCTATCCATGGCCGTGGACCATGGGATTTTATAAATAGAGCAAGGCTCTAATTGTAAATAATAGAGGAATGAATTAATGGAAGATCATAGAGCAAGGCTCTAATTGTAAATAATAGAGGAATGAATTAATGGAAGATCATAGAGCAAGGCTCTAATTGTAAATAATAGAGGAATGAATTAATGGAAGATCTAATAAGGAAGCATTGAGTCGAAGTGTAGAGTCATGTCTTTGGGTCGTAGAGTGGGAGAAGGCTCTGCAGCTGAGTGTGCAGAGGCCTAGTAGTCTGTAGCTGAGTGCGCGAACCCCTACAAATGAGTGCGCAGGGCAGGTTGAGTCTGTAACCGATTGAAGCATTAATAAAGAAGAAGTTTTACAATATTTCTGTGTATCTCTCCCTGTTTTATGCATTGAAGTATATTGGGTATGAATAGCAAGTTTACTGTTTATTTGTTGTGCAAACTTATATGAATGTGTTGAATAAATATAATATAAGGTATCTGGTTACACAAAGATAACTAACTATTAGAAGAAGATAAGTAAGATCCATGGTGTGACTTGGGGAGATAGCGCAGATCGTTGCCCTAGCAACGCGAAAGCCCCACAGCCCCTGGTTAGGGCTGCGTGAAGATGAATATAATAAGGCTGTGAAGGCCTAGCAGGCCAGGAAAGGGCGCGAAGTAACCTGCTTGAAATTATTCACAGTTGGACTAAATCAACCCCTCAAACATCTCAAGGGTGCAGAAACCTGGTGCCAGCATCCCCCCAAACTGCTTCAGCTGAGACCTCAGTCTGCGCTCTGCGGGATGTTGCCGAAAGGGCCAGTAGTACAGGGATTTGTTTGGCTAATTAACTCTGAACCTGGGTCAAGCCCCAACAAGCCAACATGATGTGCATGTTGGGCATGGAACCCCCCCGAGGCATGTTTTGGGGCTTAAAGCCCAAGTTTTGACCGAATCTTTTTTAAAAGCTCCGCGAATTACGGGCGCGGGGCGCGAAAGTATAATAGAGTCACAGGGTTGTGCACCCTAGTTTTTGTAATGTAATGTCAGCTGGATAGACCTACCCATGATCCGCTTACCATGGGATTGTATAAATAGAGTGAGGCTCTAAGTGTAAAAGAGAACTAATAGAAGAAACAAATAGAAAAAAAGCATGAGAAGTATAAGTGATTGAAGGGAAGTGTAAAGTGTGTCTGTGGGTCATAGAGTAGGAGAAGGCTCTACAACCGAGTGTGCAGAGGCATAATAATCTGAGGCTGAGTGCGTGGACCCCTGCAGCTGAGTGTGCAGGGCATGTCAAGTCTATAACCATTGGGAGAATCAGTAAAGAGAAGTTTTTCTATAATTTTGTGTATATTTTCCTGGTTTAATGCATGATTGGATATAATTTGCAAGTATAGTGTTTATTTGTTGCGCGATCGTGTATGATTTTTTTTTATTGCTAATTATAACTTAAGACATTCAAGTAGGCGAAGGTAATTAATTAACACTGGAAGATAAGTAAGATCTCGGGTAATAGTGCAAAGCGCGGCACAACCCCTGGTTAGGGCTACGCGAAGGTAGTGTATCAGGCCGCGAGGAACGGAAAGTGCACGAAGCGACCTGCGCGCAGGAACAAATAGAGAACCAGTCGTACCTCTCAGACATCTCAAGCGTGTGGAAACTTGGTTCTAACACCCTCCCATACTACTTTGGGTGAGACCTCAGTCCGTGCTCCGCGGACTGTTGCCAAAAGGGCCAGTAGTTGTTGGGTAGCGGAGGGCCCGCATAATGGTTTTGGGGCTCAAAGCTCGCAATTTTGGGGAAAGGTATGGCAAGGACTCCACAAAGTATGCGGAGTGCGAATTGTAATGAGTCAAGTCAAAGGGTTGTCTGCCAAAAAATAATGTAAAATAATAGGAAGTGAGTCGGCCTGCCCATGGTCCGCAGACCATGGGCAGGCCGACTCACTTCCTATTATTTTACATTATTTTTGGGCGGACAACCCTTTGACTTGACTCATTACAATTCGTGCTCCGCGTACTTTGCGGAGTCCTTACCATACCTTTCCCCAAAATCGCGGGCTTTGAGCCCCAAAACCATTACGCGGGCCCTCTGCTACCCAATAGTAGTACAGGGATTTGTTTGGCTAATTAACTCTGAACCTGGGTTAGGCCCCAACAAGCCAACAAATGGTTCCGTTGCCGAGACAGGGATCTACATAGAGATGTCTGATGTCGTATCACTGGAATCCGACAAAGAAAGGAATTGAAGATTGGTTGGACAAAAAAATTCATGAGTTCACAGCGCAGGAAAACAGGAATTCGTGACTATCAAAGGAAGAGTGGTTAGACTGCTACTTGTATACAGAGATCCACAAAATTTTCTTTGCATCCTTCCCCACTGAGTTGTACGAGTGGATTGTGAAGCTAGTAGATAGCCAAGGAAGGTGTAAACTCGACAAACCTATTGTGTGGACTCCATAATTGGTGTGCAGACTGGAAGCATCAGAAGATAAGATCGTGCACACTATCGATCACTAGCTCGATCGAATCATAGGAGGATTCATCACCGAATTCGCGGTAGATACTTCAGTCAGCTATAGCGAGGCAGAACAATGCTTCCTCAAGGGACTGCGAGGTAAGTACGTTAAATCTTTGAACACTTGGATTAAAATGCTACTGTGTGAAAAGCGGGTTATGCGAATAAATTGATGTTTGGGGCTATGCAAAGTGGGAGAATCTACAGAAATGAAGATAGCACAGAACTAGAGACTAGCCCCTTGATTTCACCTCCACGAGGGGGCGAAGAAGAGCTCGCCAACGTCTCACCAAGAAGTGCGATTAACTTAATAAGACAGAGAATTCCGCGCATACCACCCCCACCCACACCACTGTCAGTTTCACTGTATTCACCCTCATCTTCACCCATACCACCTCTGCCACCACCGTGAAGCATTATGGTGAGCGCGATAAAGTTGCCAGTATTCAATGGAGTAGGGAATGAAGATTCTGACCAATTATGGTTCGTGATAAAAGCCGTATAGGAAGCACAGGGAGTCACGGATGACAATATAAAGAAGGAAACATTGGTCAGTGCTCTGCAGGATCGCTCATTGACCTGGTGCAATAAGCAGTCCAATGACAATCCGAATGCGGGGATCACAGATATCCAAGATGCGCTAAACAAAGAATTTAGCAAGCCAAAGTTAGAGGCACAGTCAATCATTGGGTTTAAGGAAATCACCATGCTGCTAGGCGAGACCCCTTGGGAGCTGGATCAGAGACTGAAGTGCACAATTCGTGAAGCTAACATGACGTTGACAGATGGACAACACTGTGAATGGTTTGTAGCATCGTTAACACCGCATCTAAGGAATGCGCTGTCACAACAAAGGCTAACAACTCAGGCTGAGGCTTTGGAGGTCGCGATGAGATTGCACGAGACTCCGATACAAGATCCTAACCTGGGAGTTCAGCAGATTCACGCGCAATTGAAAAACTTGTGCCTAGAGATGCAGAGTTTGAAACAAGACAGGACAACCCGCCCAGAGGTGCGCGATGAGGTATGGTGTGTAAAATGAAAGGGCCAGGGGCACGACAAGGATCACTGCCTAGTGTTTGCGAATTACTGTGCGAGAGGAGGGCCAATGCCATTGAGACCGGAGGCACAAGCAGCACCAAGCGCGGCGCCTGCATTATGGTGCGCGACTTGTAAGATAGGAGGAAACCATGCTACAGATAATTGCCATTTATTGCAGAAGTATACGCAGAATTCACAATAGTTGTTCTATAATTTCTGTAGATCAATAGGACATGATGAGCGCACCCGTAGAAGTTATGAGCTGATGATGGATTGGACTCCTACCTACAGAGTTCAGGTCGAAACGCGACCCCTTAATCAGAACGCAGGGATGACGCGAACCAGATTTCAGGGGTGTGGACGAGGCCGAGGTGGAGGTGGGACGGTAAGAGGTCACAGACAACTGATATGTTACAATTGCGGAGGGCCGGGGCGTTATGCCTACGATTATACGAATCCAACATGACCATCATGTTTGTATTGGACATTGTTTGACCATGAGACAGAGGATTGTCCCACAGTGATAGCGAGGTTGCGCAATAAAGGAGCACTCCAACCTCCCTCGACTCAGAACTTGCAAATGATGAGGTCGGAAATGGACCCATCGATGCTCACTACATTCTTGGAGACATGCATGAAGTTGTTACGTGATAGCAAGGCTGTAAAGCGGCTGCAAGAACTCATAACTAGATGCGTTGGGACTACGCCAGGAGAACTGCGCGTAGTCCGAAAGCTCAGGAAGCACACAACGTGAACAGGGAGGGAGATGAGATTGACCGCGCAGATCAGGGAATATTAGATGGACCAAGTGATTCTGGATCCAGGATCAGACGCGAACGTCCTGCCAAAGCAAACATGGGAGCGCATGGGCATCCCTGCGCTGCAATGGTCTCCTATCCAACTGTGGATGGAAAACCAGCAAAAGATTCTACCTATGGGGAGATTGTAGGGAATCACAGTAGATATCGAAGGAGAAATCACGCTAGTAGATTTCGAAGTGATAGAGATTGTTGATGACAACAAGCCCTACCTCGACTATTGGGAATAGATTAGGCCACTGACATGAATGGAGTGATAAATCTAAAGAAGCGCAAGATGATCTTTGAGAAAAAAATCATTGCGCGTAGTGGTACCTTTAGAACCTGCAGAAGGATCGCGCTACACGGAGCCGGTGCATGACTACAACAGCGACGACGATCTGGACTGCATCTACAAAATCACTGCGCAGGAGCAGGACTAGGTAAACCCAATCGTGGATGGCCAAATCTCATGCGAGTGTGAAATCTCCTGCACATCCAATTCTGGCGAGGAGATAGAACGATGGCAGAACTAGTTACACGAGGTAACCACGCTCAACTGTAACATGATGACAAGATCGTTGCGCTACATAGCAACAGAGGCAAGAGACCTGCCTACGTATGACGGGTTAAGCGAGGTGGATTACTTCTTGAACAAATTTGAAAGAGAAGTGTCGAAACAGCAGTGTTTCGACGCTCTAAAATGGGTACTGCGGGCTACACCCTCAAGATGGTGGGGTACGCACCAAAGAAGTTTTGAGGACTGGTGCGAATGCAGAAGGATGGTGCACATGTGGTTTGGGAAGCCTCAGATGCGATTGAAAGACAAGTATGACAGATAGGATGATCCATGTGCACACCTCACAAAATGGACAAAGGTCTATGGGGAAGAGCCACAACCTGAGTGGATGCACTTGTTCTGTCACACCCTGTATATTATATCCATGAATTGGTATATATAAACGGAGCTCTTCCATGGCATGAACGAATGGGATATCTTGCACGAAGGATTTGTAGAATTTGCCACTGTAGATCAACAGATTATGCAATATACTAAAGCAAAATACAAGATCTACTTCTACAACAAACTTTGCAGAATCTTAATCGAATATGAGCAAGATCAATTAGAACACATATAACTGAGAATGAGGAAGAAATCACACATGAACACAGAAGAATACTCTGGGAAAGCCTCAGCTAAAAACCTCGATCTCTGTAATATCATACAAGTGGAAATATGTCAGGATTACACAAAGCCTTAGCTCGGAAGCTATCCAGGTCTCAGTACAATCCCTATGCTGTTCATAGACAGTCAAAGGCTTCTCACAAACCTTCTCCTCTGCCCTCCAAGCCTTCTATTTCCTTGCACAGTTTTTCCTGGGGTCCAGTGCTTCCACGTGTGTGAATTCCCACCTCACACTGCTCACTTGGCTCAGAAATAACTGCACAAACCTGAAGGAGATAATTCCTTCTGCATGGATGAGTTTCCTTTATCGGAAAAATCCTCCAACTGATAGTACACTTTCCCTTCCTCTGATCTCAACTAAGTCTCTGACTGAACTGATATGCATGAGTTATTTATGAGAGAATATTCAGTTATCTGGAGAGCAGCAGTTACATGCATGCAAGCATTATCTAACTGAACTCACAATTAATTCTACAAACTGTTAGAACTAATCTAACTGGACTTAACTCAGTTAACTGAGCTAACTAATTACAACTCAAGGTACAACTCATCTTCATCTCCTTAACTAAGGGAGTTAGTTCCTCAATCAATGGAGAAACTGTTGCATGTCTTCACATAGACTTCATGTTTGATTTTCTACAACTAATTAACTCAAGATGAATTAATTAATTACTTTACAAACAGCTGCTAAGATCAAATTCGAATTTTACTTCTCAATTTTAGTCCAGGACTGACTAAAATTGGAATCCATCCCGAAATGCTATTTATAACAATGCTATTTTTAGCACTTCCATTTTTCATTCCTTATTGTTATGTCCAACACTGGTACCCAAACTGCTATTTATAATAGTGCTATTTTTAGCATTTCTTGTTGCCATTTTCAACAGGATTCCTGTTAACCTTCACATTTGAGGATTGTTGGTGGGATATTGTTGATGATGCGCTACAAGCAGTAAAAGCAGCTTTCTTTAAAATACCCTAGGAGCCAATGGAATGCTTCATCTTGAATGGGCGACCTAGCTAAGCTGCGCACTGGAGTGTTACAACGTAAACATTAAAGAAGACGACGAAGATCCGTGAAAAGTTAACATCCCATAAACTGAAGGCTATCGCGAGGTTCAAGGGCCATTGATTGAAGACCCTGACATTACTGTGCCGATAAAGACAAAGCAGGTAAACACTGGTATGAAGGCTGAACCGAAGTATGCAACGCTCAACGACTACTGAGATGATGCCACGATGGATAAGGTCACTGAGTTACTCTGCGAGTACCAAGACTTATTCTCGACCAAGATCATGGACTTAAAGGGGATCATTGGCAATTTAGGGATGATGGAGATCACCCTAAAACCCGACGGGAAGTCGGTTAAGCAGAGGCCTTACCAATTGAATCTGAGGTACAAGGAAAATGTTTGTGTTGAACTAGACAAAATGTTGGCAGCTGGAATCATTGAGCAAGTGGAAGAATTTGATTGGGTAAGCCCTATAGTAGTGCAGGAGAAGAAGCAGAAGGGCGAGATAAGAATATGCGTGGACCTCAAGAAATTGAATGATGCCTGTGTGCATGACCCATTCCCAACTCCGTTCACAAATGGAGTATTGGAAAATGTCAGCGGGCAAGAAGCATATTCTTTTATTGATGGGTTCTGAGGGTGCCACCAGATCAAGATCACGCCGGAAGACAGGAGAAAGACCACCTTCGCAACTGAGTGGGGCTACTTTCAATATGCCATTATGCTGTTTGGATTAAGGAATGTGTTGGCCATCTTTTCGCGCATAGTTGTTGCAACATTCAAAGAATATATCCACAAGTAACTGAGTGGGGCTACTTTCAATACGCCATTATGCTGTTTGGATTAAAGAATGTGTCGGCCATCTTTTGGCGCATAGTTGTTGCAGCATTCAAAGAATATATCCACAAATTCCTGGAGGTCTATCTGGATGATTGTATTGTATTTGGATTGGTTAAGAACCATGTAGCGAGCTTACGCTTGATGCTGGATACTTGCCGACGACACCAAATCACGTTGAACCTTAAAAAGTGTACGTTCCTCATTCCCTTTGGGAACCTGTTGGGACATGTGGTCTGCAAACAAGGACTAATGGTAGATCCTGCGAAGATTGCAGTAATTCTGAATTTGGAAGCACCGCGAAGTGTTAAACAGTTGCGCGCTACTTTGGGACATATGGGGTACTACAGGAAGTTCATCAAAAGTTATGCCCAGATCACCACGCCAATGGAGAAACTGTTGAAAAAGGATGTCATGTTTTGCTGGAATGATGATTGCATGAAGAGCCTGGATGTACTAAAAGAGAAATTGGCCTCCGCCCCAATCTTGGTCTTCCCAAAATGGGATGTGGAGTTTCATGTCCATGTTGACACGTCATGTATAGCACTGGGAGCGGTGCTAACACAAGAGGGTGGAGAGGGCTTGGATCACCCTATCGCGTTTGCAAGTCGTAGGTTGTCCAAAGCGGAAAAGAACTATTCCACAATCGAATGCGAGGGGTTGGCTATGGTGTACGCGCTCCAAAAATACTGGCACTATTTGCTAGGAGGACATTTCAAGATGTATACAAACCATTCCGCGCTAAAATACTTGGTCAATAAGCCTGTGTTGGGGGGGTGCATATGCAGGTGGCTCTTATTTTTCCAAGAATATGACTTTGAGGTCGTGGTGAAGCTTGGACGCCTGAACACGGGACTGGATCACTTGTCGCGTATTGAGACGGGAGAGGAACCAATTAGTTTGGAGGAAGGACGCACAGCTCTTTGCTGTCCGCGTAGCAAACGGGCACTTTGAAGATATAATCCACTTTCTGACAATGGGGACTACGCCAAAGGAATACTCCATCCAGCAGAAGAAGGAACTGGTGGTGCGCGCGACTGATTTTTCTGTCATCGTGGGGCACCTATACAAAATGGGAAATGATGAGATACTGTGAAGGTACGTACCTGAATTTTAACGAAGTCATATCCTTGCGGAAGCGCATGGGGATGCTGCAGTAGGACACTATGCAGGACGAACAACCGCGTAAAATATTCTCTACGCAGGGTTATGGTGGCCAACCCTTCACTAGGATTCAAAAGCACATTGTAAGGCTTGTGATATATGTCAAAGGATAGGTAAACCATCACGGAGGGACGAGATGCCTTTGAATCCACAAATGATGTTGCAGCCCTTCGAAAAGTGGGCAATCAAATTTGTAGGACCTATCAAACCTCAGGGAAAAATGGGCGCACGATACATTATCACCGTGACAGAGTACCTAACTCGTTGGGCAGAAGCGCAGCCGGTCAAAGACTACACGGCTGCCACGACTGTGAAGTTTTTGTTTGAACACGTGTTGACTCGATTTGGCTGTCCAAAAATCTTAATGAGTGATCACGGTACACATTTCCTGAATGAAACCATCAACGCACTAATAGAAGAGTTCCAGGTGTATCATCAGAAAATCACATTGTATCACCCACAAGCCAATGGGACAGTAGAAGCATTCAACAAAATACTAGAGACTGTGCTAACCAAAGTATGCAATGCACAACGGAGTGATTGGGACCTGCGCGTACCTGCAGTACTATGGGCTTATAGGACAACATGCAAGAAACTGACGGGACAGACACCTTTCCGGTTGGTTTATGGCATGGAAGCTGTCATGCCAATGGAGTATATTGTACCTAGTCTACGCATAGCAGCACTCACAGGTATGATGGACCGCGAAGCCTTGGAAGAGAGGCTTGCGCAGTTGGAATAACTTGAGGAGGAATGGTTCCTGGCTGCCTTTCATCAGCAGGTGCAAAAGCAACGTGAGAAGGCCTGGCACGATCGCCATTTTAAGTTGCGCACATTCAAGGTAAATGATTTAGTTCTGCTGTATGACAGTAAGTTTGATAAATTCTTGGGAAAGTTCAGAATGCATTGGGTTGGACCATACATTGTTCAGGAGGTCACATATGGAGGCGCGGTATAGCTAGTCAAACTAAATGGAGAGCCTTTCCCAGGCAAAGTGAATGGCAGTCGTTTGAAGCCATACACAGGTGGCCCGGCTCTCTAACTAGCTGGCAGAAGCATAGTCTTCGCACTCCAAGGATCTGGACAAAGGCGCAGGACTATAAACAAATGTAGGGGATACAGGAACAGATGTAAAGAAGCAATTCCGACACTGCGGTCTCGGAACGACACGTATAGCAAATCTAGTAGGCAGCAGCTCAATATCCTGCTGACCTTGCCGCAGTTCGAGAACAGTTGGAGGGACTCCATGCAAAGATCTTCGCGCCGACAGAGTGACTCGAGGGCAAGTCACGATGTTTGTGTTGGGGGCCTGTTGGGCATGGAATCCCCCCGAGGCATGTTTTGGGGCTTAAAGCCCAAGTTTTGACCGAATATTTTTGTAAAAGCTCCGCGAATTACGGACGCAGGGTGCGAAAATATAATAGAGTCATAGGGTTGTCCACCCTAGTTTTGGTAATGTAATGTTGGCTGAATAGACCTACCCATGGTCTGCAAACCATGGGAT
Organism: Pinus tabuliformis; assembly: GCA_031772625.1. Classification (NCBI taxonomy): domain Eukaryota; kingdom Viridiplantae; phylum Streptophyta; class Pinopsida; order Pinales; family Pinaceae; genus Pinus; species Pinus tabuliformis. The sequence continues at coordinate 842,878,168 of CM062815.1, forward strand.
TGTATAAATAGAGCGAGGCTCTAAGTGTAAAACATAACTAATAGAAGAAACAAATAGAAAAAAAGCATGAGAAGTCTAAGTGATTGAAGGGAAGTGTAAAGTGTGTTTGTGGGTCGTAGAGTAGGAGAAGGCTCTGAAGCTGAGTGCGCAGAGGCCTAGTAGTCCGTAGCTGAGTGCGCGGACCCCTGCAGCTGAGTGCGCAAGGCAGGTTGAGTCTGTAACCATTGGGAGAATCAATAAAGAGAAGTTTTGTTATAATTATGTGTATATTTTCCTGGTTTAATGCATGATTGGATATAGTTTGCAAGTATATTGTTTATTTACTATGCGATCATGTATGAATGTTTTGTATTTCTAATTATAACTTAAGACATTCAAGTAGGCGAAGGTAATTAATTAACACTGGAAGATAAGTAAGATCTCGGGTAATAGCGCAGAGCACGGCATAGCCCCTGGTTAGGGTTGTGCGAAGGTAGTGTATCAGGCCACGAGGAATGGAAAGTGCACGAAGCTACCTATGCACAGGAACAAAGAGAGAACTAATCATACCTCTTAGACATCTCAAGGGTGCAAAAACCTGGTTCTAGCACCCTCCAATACTACTTCCGGTGAGACCTTAGTCTGCGCTCCGCGGACTGTCGCCGAAAGGGCTAGTAGTACATGGATTTGTTTGGCTAATTAACTTCGAACCTAGGTCAGACCCCAACAAGCCAACAGTGCATGCCTAAAATCAAGCAAAAAGTGACACTTGTCAGAAGTTTCTAAAAATAGCGCAAGTGCCTCCTTCAAGATGCAAAAAATAGATCCCTATTTGTTAAGGATTGTTTTTTTCTTTTTTCTTTTTTATCTTTTTCCGGGTGTTGTAGTGCTTTTGGAGCACAAGTGTACCAAAAGACACCCCCTTAGCAATTGTTTGTTCCCTGCAAATGATCATAGTCAAAATTGGTGTTGTTAGTGGACATACTTAAATAAACACAACATTGTAAATAGTGGAAACAATGCATACATAAGCATAAACTAAACAAAGAGGTAAATACATAAACAATGTTCAAATGGAGCAAGCAAATAAATAAGATAATGTAAAACTCTCCCTTTAATGACTGCTGGTAGTAGAGGTTGAATACAATAGACAAATCTTAGACACTTGAAGAGAATTCTTTGAGCTATGGAGCCCAAAAATCCTCAGCAAGGGGGTTTCTGTTCCTCAATATCTTTGTAAGTTTCTACTCTCTCTCAAAGAAGTATGAAGACTCTCCAATGGTGGATTCCTCTTCTCTCACTAAGATGATGGATTTCTTAGAAGAAATATGGCCAACATGCTAGTGTTCTTCCCTTCTCTGGCTTCAACAATGCAATGGTGGTTTGCTCAAACAACAATTTGGCCAGCATAAAAATGTCTCATGTTTTGGTTCTCCCATGGCCTGTTTATATAGAATTTTTTTGAATCCTCCTTCCTCCTCTTGGTTCATGCATGATAATGACACATGAGTAGGACAAGATGATTCCATTTAGGGCTGCATATCTTCAAGGTGGCTCGAATTCGACTGTACTGGACTGAGCTCATGTAAGAAAATCGACCCCTAGTGTGTAGAGTGGTCTTGGATCGTTGAGTCATCATTTTCTACAACTGCACAACTTTTGAGGGATATTCTGTGTGCACGTGTTTATTGAAGAAATAGACACGCAACCTTAATTGTTTTTGCTTTATAAACTTTGGATCTTATGAGAACTTTTACTTTTTAAAATTCATGATGTATTTAGATGGAAAATGTTCACTTGTGCATTCTGCTGAACACTTTTTAGTGTCTTCTAGATCGTACTAACAAGTGTACAATTTTCCGGTGTTAACAATTTCCCCTTGATGTATGAGGTTAGGAGGAACCGTATAACTGAAATACATCACGTTTTCTTTTTTGATTGAGAGTCTGATCAATTTTTCGAGAGAGAGGATAGATTGTTGTGGAGACAAGTAGAGAAAAACCCCTTGACTGAGTATAAATGGTAACCATGCTCTGGTAAAAACCTGCAATAAAAATGTGTCTATACGAGGCAAGCATGTCCCATGCTCGTTATGATGGCTAAAAAAAACTTATTACAATCAAACAAAGACTGGTTTTTTGTCCCGTCAAAATTGTGGTAGTTGATGTGTTGATAGCTGATGATGATAATTGTTGATTCCCTCAAGGGCGCTTCCTCGTCAAATAGGCGTAATATGGTTCCACTATGCATAACATAAGTGAAGCATTGTTGACTGACATGTTGCATTATGCATAGGTCTTCGAATTCAGGTACTGGTGAGCACCAGTATTGCAACAAGTATGCTGCAACTCATGGGGCTTCCTATTTTACTTTTATCAACCTGGTAGTTCGTAACAAACTTGGAAGTGACGGTGTTGTATGCACAAGTACTACCTCTTACTGCAGGCTGTCACTTGGTCAACTGGCGCAAGATCACTAGGAGCTCAAGCTAACTTCTATGAGTTTCCAGAAGAAATTTTTCACTGTGATGAAAGAAAGCTAACTCTACAGAGGCTATCCTACTTGCAGAAAGAGAAAGAAGATTAGAGTATAAAGCAAACCCTAATTTATCCACTAACCTTACTTTTGCAAAAAGAGAGATAAAAACCTATGGAATGAATTCCATTACCTACTGAGGAGTTAAACTACATCTATTCAAGCTATTTCCAGAAAAAAAAAAAAAAAAAAAAAAAAAAAAAAAAAAAAAAAAAAAAAAAATGAGAGAGAAAAAACATATTTTTGGGTTTTTATGTATTTTATGTGAAATTGTTATGCTTGTAATTTATCTGTTTGTGGTTGTGGCAGAGATTTGGTGGAAATGGAAGGCGACCTTGGGGTTTGCAGAGGTGTAGGAAGGTGTGGAGGGGTCCTAAGAAGCCTCTAGTAACCTTATGGAGACTTTCTCTACAATCGGACTTCAAAAAGTCACTTTTAGGAAATTCTACAGGAGGATGCCGAGAGCTGTTTTAAGAGGTTTTAAAGGTGGAAAAATGGTGGGAAAGGGTAGCTGAATATTAGAGGGAGGTTTCAAGGTGTCTGAAGCTGATCAATGAGGATTAGGAAAGAAAATGATGGTTGGATTCGTTCAAAAGACGAGAAGAAATCTTATGAGAGAAATGCAGAAATTAGGGCAGATTCATGAAGGGTTGTGAATGACTTGTGAAAACTATGAGAAAAGAGATGATGATGGCTGCTTTATTGATTTATTATGAGCATAGATGCGTTGTGAGAGAGCTGCACATCAAAATACTGAAACTGAGCAAGAAAAGAGCTAGTTGTACCAAAGGAACATAACTATATCTCATGTTAACCTAAATTCTGACCTAGAAAAATAAAATTCTGTATAGTGCTATATGAACAAGAAAGCATGGAAAGATATTTTTCACAAAAATAGAAATGAACATGGCAAAATGGATCTAAAGCAGAGCATTAACTTTTAAATCAAACTACAACACTAGAAATTGCATGGAGGAAGCAAAACTGTGTTTTTAGTGGCAGCAAGAGTGCCTTGACCTCAGCTCATGGTCCCAAAAGGGAGGAAAGGAGATCAAGGTTCTGTTGATGGCCTTTTTGGATCTTTGCCTATCACTATTTAACCTACTTCAGCAACTGAAATGGAACCAGCTATGTAAACCAACAAAAGCAACCTATTCTAACCAAGGTAAAATGAATCTATCTAATAGAAATTAATTCATGAACTGAAGCAAAAAGATATAAGTACAAAGCAAGAGGTGTTGGGCAGCTTGGGTTGGGCCCTAATCCAAGAGCTTCAGCCCTCTAAAAGAAATCAGTGCTGGCTCAGAAAATGTTTCATCTCCATTATCAAAATAAAAGTCACATTACATAAACTGTTCACAAGAGTAAGCTCGAAAATGAGCTGAGCAAGAACTGCAACAATAGTGCGAGAACTTTGGCTAACATCCAACTAAACTACTGAGCACCTAATCCCTCCTATTTATACAACTGGAACCTCCAATAGCTCTCCTAAAATCAAGGAGGCTTGGCTCCCAAGACTAGAGATAGACAGTAGTTCTTCTTCACTTGCTCGGCTGCCCTTTTGATGCATTGATGTGGTTGCTCGTGCTCCGAGCTTTCTGAAGGAGGATTCGAGGTAGGGGGTCATAAATGAGGGGGAAACCCTCCTACAAACCCTCTCCCTTTTTTTCCTCGAATATTGGCTGCCAAATGCTCATTAAACCTTTGACTTTGTCTCAAAATTGACCAAAAATCTGCATAAAGCACACATTAGATTGCATGGCATAATGACTAACCCAATTCACTCTATTATCATAAATATGATCAAAAGAATGCAGTAAACTAATGAGAATGGTGGATTAAGCTAAGTTAGGAGGCCAAATGAGCCCATATAATTACCCATTTATGGGGCTCATCATCACCCCCCTACTGAATATGTTGCTCATTCTCTGAGCAACTAGTCTATCTCTTCATCCTTGATGGCCCTGACAGACTCCCTGACATCCCATGCTTCTGATGTGATATCCTCCTCCTTATCATGGAATCCTACCTTTTTGTCCACCTCTTCCCACTGCTTTTGTTCTTCTTCTTCTTTTACACCTTCCAGTAGGCCTAGCAGTAGTGGAGGACTCAATTTGAGGCCAATCCAGTTGGCCTTCAAACTCTACATAGAGTGCTTGTACAGCGGCACTCTCCTTAATGCTTCTTTCATCCTTGTTGGGGAGTGATATTCCCTGATCTGCAAGTTGTGTGGTAAGGTATTCCACCTCCTCATACAAGCATGAATAAAGTTATCCCCAAGTAATCTTTCCATATCCTCAAAATGTGCAATGGCCTATGCTTGATCACTTATATATCTAGGGGCAGTTTGAGGATTATTTGCAAGCAGTTGGTGTGCTGGGTTGGGGATTAGGTTCTTGTGGCTCTGCAGCTTCCTCCTTCTGTCTTTTTTTTTTAATCTTTGTTTGCTCTGTTTCTTCCTTTTCTGTCTCTTCATCCTCCTCCTCTTCTACCTTAGTTTCTTTCTCCTCCTTTTATTGTCCTGTTGAGTCATCAGTTGCTTCACCTTCTCATAAAACCTCCTGTCATTTTGTTTATGCTTCCTTGGAAAACCAACTATGGAAATGGAGAGATATTTTTTTTGAAGAAAAACAGAGAGACAGAGACTTTTTTTTTTTTTTTAATAATAAGCAACATTTTTTTTATGAATTTCCTCCACCCAAAAGTTCTATTTTCTCCTAAAAAACTAAACCACTGTTAGCATATTTTGGTATTCAATGGAGGTATGCCAAGAAACTACCTCTGTAGCCTGAGAATTGTGCTAAAAACTATGTTTTTCCTCTCCAAAACAGCTTACTGGCCCTCTTGTAGAACTAGCTGTAGGTGCTCTTGTAGGACCTATTACTGCTCCTGTAGAACGCCGATAGCAGAATGATGGCTGAGAGCAATGGAGAACGATGGTTTCAAGGCTGTGGGGTGACAAGGAGCTTGCTGCAGCTAAGTGGACGAGGATGGAATGAAAGACAAGGTGGTGAGAGTGTTTTGAGGAGGAGTACTTATGGCTGTTTATGGATATTTCCAGTGATGGAGGGTGAGCTGGCCAAGTGTACGTTGGCCCCATTCGGACTGTTGGTCCCCACTACTGTGTCATCATGAATTCTCATGACTTCTGCCCGCAATCACTTCCCATAATTTTCATTGGAGTTTATACACCTGCCACTACCTGTCCTTTGGATTTTCTGTGAGTTGACTAGGCACACGTGTGGTGGTATCTCCAGATGAGCGCAGTCGACTGGATGAGGGTGGCCAGTTAACTGGCCACCTTTCTTGTCCAACCCTAACCATCTCATTCGTTTATGTAGTTTTTGAATTACACAGATGCAATAGAGGAGAGGGTTAGACACTTACCTGCAAGTCGAATGCTCGTGCTGCGGTGCTGCTTGGTTCTTTTGCTGCTGCATGCTCATATTCAGTTGTTGCATGCCTATATCCCTTCTACTGTATGATTTTTGTTGTCTGATGTGTGGTTGTTTTTCTTGTGCAGGTATCCTCTGGCTGGATCTAAGCTGCAGGAGTCTGCTTCAACCTTCAGATTTGCACCCTCATGCTGCTGATGCTAGATTTTAATGGGACAGTGACTTGGTTTGTCCATATCTCCCAAATGGTAGACTGGATTGACCTGAAATTTTCTGAGCATGTTTCCATCATCATTATGCACCTCCCATAGAAAAATTTTGGTCAATGGATGCACGGATTTTGAGAAAAACTGAAAATGGCTGAAGGTGATGGAGGCCGATTTCTTGGAAACCGTGCACTGGAATTGGCTGAAATTGCTTGGGCATGTTACCATCATCCATATGCATCTCCCCATGAAACAGTTTTTTAAATGGATGCACGGATATGGAGAAAATGCAAAAATGGCTGAAGGTGATGGAGGCCAATTTCTTGGTAACCATGCACTGGAATTTACTGAAATTTCTTGAGCATGTTACCATCATCCATATGCAACTCCCCATGAAACAATTTTTTAAATGGATGCACAGTTTTCAAGTTAGAGAAAAAACAAATTTCTGCTCTATGTATTTTTGTATCAGAGCATCCTGCAGTTTTTGGACAGTAAAAAAAATGAGCTTGGGCTGTAATGCAGACTTGGAAATGATGGAAGAGAGGTTTGAAGACTATAGGAGGATTTATAAACCCTTTATGAAGCTTCCTTGTTCCCCAAACTGCTTTTAAAATCCATTTCTAGCTCTCTGTAATTTCTACAGGAGCCTCTTGTAGAAAAAACAGTTTTCAATGATGGAGAAAGGTGAGGGAAGGTAGGATAGGTGTTGTTATTGGTTTCAGAGCTCTCTTGGCACCTGCTGTTGCTTCTTGAAGTTCTCCTACAAACCTGCAATACAACTGGAAATTCATTTTTCTTTTTCTTTTTCTCTCTTTTTTTTTTGAAAAAAACTAGGGTGCCTCAAGGAGGTTTTCACTCTAATTGCTGCCCTGGGCGCCTCCAAGGGAGGTTTTCACCCAAGGATCTTATTCTTTTTTTCTTTTCTCTTCTTTCCAACCCATTGATCGTCTCATGGAGGTTTTCAATCAATGAGCCAATCTGAGGCGCCTCCGAGGAGGTTTTCACCTTAGATTTTTATTTTTTTCCTCTTATTTTTCATTTTTTCCCTTTTTCTTTTTATCTACCCTACCCTACTTGAAAAACAAAATCACTTTCAAGTATAAGAATATTTCCAATGGAGCCATGTGCACATAGAGATGATAGACAAATTGATGTGGAGGCTTGAAATGTATGCTTTGACATGTATCCAGAGTTCAGAGACCAAATGATTTGACTTTGAAGGGATCAAGCATAGTTGAGGAAGAGAGTGATGCTGCAACTTAGTGACTGTCTGGAACCATATTTCAATATAGTTGTGATATCCTCAGTCCTTTTGCTGATCTGGATCATTCTTTATGTCACCTTCTACCATGACCGTCACATCTTCCTCTTTTTGCTGATTTTTCTCTTGAATACATGGAGGATTTGATGGTAACCATGAGGGAGCTCTCTCAATCTCTAATTTTGATGTCCTCTCTTCATCAAGTGCAGCCCATGGTTCTTTGATCTTCTATTTTGCATCTTCTTCTACTGGATGTGGTCCTTCAATGATATCAATATAATCTCTCTTTTGCAATACTCTTCCTGAGCTATGGTGAATATCATTGAGCTCAAGAGAAGTTGTTTGGAAGTGTTGTGCCTCAGCATTGTAATTGGGTTGAGCTACTTCAATGTGCGGGTTTGGAAATGGTGGTATGGGTAGTCGAGTGGGAGTGTGTATTTGAAATGGATGTGGATGGGGTTGTGGTTGGGCAGGTGGTGGAGGCAAAAGAGCGGGAAGAGAGATGTATTGGGGCCTCCACCCCTGATGAGATGCATTCCACTGAAGTTGCGGCTGAGCATAGGGTTGAAATGAATGGGTGGCTGGTTGGGCATGATATGGAGATGTGAATGACCAAGGAGGAGGTGTGGACCAGGAAGGATGAGCAGGGGGGCCCAAGAAGGTATGGATGTGACTTGGTTGGGGTTGTAGTATGCCTGAGATGTCCCTTGCATCCCCTGCTGGTATGGTCTAGGTCCATGCGGCCCCCTTTGGTTTATGTAATAGATCTGTTCAGTGACTCCTGCAACCCCTTGGTATACAACTTTAAGTCCGGGCAAGGAAGGGCACTTATCTGTAGAATGATCTTCTTCGCAGACTGAACAAACCCTTATAGAGTTCAATGGGCATTCATTCCTAGGATGCCTCCTAGTGCATCTAGGGCAAAAAATGGCCAAAGCCCTCTCTGCTTCCTCTTGTTTCCTTTTGATATGTAAGGCATCCATTTTCATGGAAAGAATCTGCAACATCTCACTCTTGAGGTCTTCTAGCATGCTTCCAATTTCACCTTTAATGGATGAATTGGAAGAAAAGGTATTGCTCCCAACATTTCTGTTTTCAGCCATTGGCTCTAGAGGAATGTTTTCTTCTTCTTCTTCCCCTATAGGTTCTTCAAATATGTCTGGTTGTTACCTAAGGGTTTTTCTTGATTGCAGCCACCGAAGAAGAGAGAAGGTTGGCTATGTGAAGCAGTGGGGGTGTTGGGAAAACATTTTCCTGAATTATCTATGTTCCTACGAGGCATGAAAGGAAATCTCTTTTTGGGTGGTTTTTTATTTTTTCTACTTGTACCTGCAAAACTGAAATTGATTGAACAAATAAATTGCAACTACTAAAATGAACTTGTTGAAAGGAAATTGCAAAATTGAAATGAAAGCAAGGAAATGACTAATCTGGAATGAAAATTGCAGAATTGAAAGGACTAATCTACTTTTGCTGAAATGGAAATTGCAGAATTGAAAGGACTAATCTAATTTTGCTAAAATGGAAATTGCAGAATTGAAAGGGCTAATCTACTTTTGCTAAAATGGAAAATGTAGAATTGAAATGGAAGCAAGGAAATACAAAAATTGAAAGAAACAACTACTCTACTTTTGCTGAAATGAACTACTTAGCAGAATGTTGCAATAGAAAATAGAAGAAAAGTAGTAATCACAAAATACTCTGACGCTTCCCCAACAATGGCGCCAAAAAGTGGGAAGTATCAGTATTCCAGCAAGTATGCTGCAACTCCTAGGGCTTCCTACTTTACTTTTATCAACCCGGTAGTTCGTAACAAACTTGGAAGCGACGGTGTTGTATGCACAAGCAGTAGCTCTTACTGTAGGCTGACACTTGGTCAGCGGGCGCAAGATCACTAGGAGCTCAAGCCAACTTCTATGAGTTTCCAGAAGAAGCTTTTAACTGTGATGAAAGAAAACTAACTCTACAGAGGCTATCCTACTTGCAGAAAGAGAAAGAAGATTAGAGTATAAAGCAAACCCTAGCAAACCCTAATTTACCCACTAACCCCACTTTTGCAGAGAGAGAGATAAAAACATATGGAATGAATGCCATTACCTATTGAGGAGGTAAACTACATCTATTCAAGCTATTTCCAGAATGAAATGAGAGAGAAAAAACATCTTTTGGGTTTTTATGTATTTTATGTGAAATTGTTATGCTTGTAATTTATATGTTTGTGGTTGTGGTAGAGATTTGGTGGCAATGGAAGGCGACCTTGGGGATTGCAGAGGTGTAGGAAGGTGTGGAGGGGTCCTAAGAAGCCTCTAGTAACCTTCTGGAGACTTTCTCTACAATCGGACTTCAAAAAGTCACTTTCAGGAAATTCTACAAGAGGCTACAGGAGGATCTACATGAGGATGCCGAGAGCTATTTTTAGAGGTTTTAAAATGGAAAAATGGTGGGAAAGGGTAGCTGAAGATTAGAGGGAGGTGTCAAGGTGTCTGAAGCTCATCAAGGAGGATTAGGAAAGAAAATGATGGTTGGATTCGTTCAAAGGACGAGAAGAAAGCTTATGAGAGAAATGCAGAAATTAGGGCAGATTCATGAAGGGCTGTGAATGACTTGTGAAACCTGTGAGAAAAGAGATGATGATGGCTGCTTTATTGATGTATTATGAGTAGAGGTGCATTGTGAGAGAGCTGCACATCAAAATACTGAAACTGAGCAAGAAAAGAGCTAGTTGTACCAAAAGAACAGAACTATATCTCATGTTAACCTAAATTCTGACCTAGAAAAATAAAATGCTGAACAGTGCTATATGAACAAGAAAGCATGGAAAGATATTTTTTACAAAAATAGAAATGAACATGGCAAAATGGATCTAAAGCAAAGCATTAACTTTTAAATCAAACTACAACACTAGAAATTGCGTGGAGGAAGCAAAACTGTGCTTTTAGTGGTAGCAAGAGTGCCTTGACCTCAACTAATGGTCCCAAAAGGGAGGAAAGGAGATCAAGGTTCTATTGATGGCCTTTTTGGATCTTTTCTTATCACTATTTAACCTGCTTCAGCTATTGAAATGGAACCAGCTATGTAAACCAACAAAAGCAACCTATTCTAACCAAGGTAAAATGAATCTATCTAACAGAAATTAATTCATGAACTGAAGCAAAAACATATAAGTACAAAGCAAGAGGTGCTAGGCAGCTTGGGTTGGGCCCTAACCCAAGAGCTTCAGCCTTTTGAAATAAATCAGTGCTGGCTCAGAAATTTTTTTATCTTCATTATCAAAATAAAAGTCACATTACATAAACTGTTCACAAGAGTAAGCTCGAAAATGAGCTGAGCAAGAACTGCAACAAAAGTGCGAGAATTCTGACTAACATCCAACTAAACTACTGAGCACCTAAGCCCTCCTATTTATACAATTGGAGCCTCCAACAACTCTCCTAAAATCAAGGAGGCTTGGCTCCCAAGACTAGAGATAGACAGCAGTTCTTCTTCACTTGCTCAGCTGCCCCTTTGATGCATTGATGTGGTTGCTTGTGCTCCGAGCTTTCTGAAGGAGGATTCGAGGTAGCGGGTCATAAATGAGGGGGACACCCTCCTACAAATCCTCTCCCTTTTTTTCCTCGAATATTGTTGCCAAATGCTCATTAAACCTTTGACTTTGTCTCAAAATTGACCAAAAATCTGCATAAAGCACACATTAGACTTCATGGCATAATGACTAACCCAATTCACTCTATTAGCATAAATATAATAAAAAACATGTAATAAACTAATGAGAATAGTGGATTAAGCTGAGTTAGGAGGCCAAATGAGCCCATATAATTACCCATTTATGGAGCTCATCGGGTACTTCCCCCATATCACGATGTAAGCATTGTTGATTGAGGTGCTTAGTGATGAGGGGGTCTTCGACTAAATGAAATAACTGAACGGTAACTAAGTACGACACCACCTTGACATGAAAGATTTTGTTTATTTTGAATGCCAAGGGGATCAATAACATCGTTGGGAAATTATGGTTTCCATTGTGCCACCCGAGGATATCCCTTTAAGGGGGGGAGTATCCAAGGTATTATCCCCATCCTAGAATGTAAGTGTTGAAGTCGACAGGAGAGGAGCGTTAACCGCCTGACATGTTGAGTTAGGGAATCAATATGAGATGTGAACAAATTGTAATGATAGCGAGAGATGTTGATATAAGAGGAAATGAACAACTGGGCCGAGGTCAGAGCTTGATGTGCAAATGGCGGCGAACAAAACATGTTTACTAGTGGTGATGGTCCTAGAATCGGTAGGATTTCCAGGATGGGTGTAAGCGTGTTTTGACAGGCGTAAAAATGGAAAGTAATTGTTGGTGAGGTGTAAGCTTCAACCAAGGGTGACTGGAGATTGTCACCAGGTAAAAGATATCAACAACAAAAAATGTGGATGGGAGATTTTTTTTTGTAAAAAATCTTTGTACACTTGGCAAAAGAATATGAGGGTGGTTTGGATGTACAACCACAGAGATGGCTGCCCCATAATGATGGTAACATGTATGGAGATGTGGTGTATCTACTGAGGGTGAGGACTCCATTGGTTGGTCTCTGTGTTGGGTTGGTGAGGTAGATGAAGTAACACAAATGGGTTATGCAATATGGGTGAGTGATAGGCCAAATGTAGGATGCGGAGGTGCATCTGTCTAAATCCATCGTAAAGTACTTGAGATGGCCTGGAAAATGGATGCATGTGTAATGAGTGTAGCATAATGAGGCTAAAATTCAAGGTATGTAAGTGAGATGGTTCCCGGGCCGGAGTGAGTGGTCATGGCTCCTATTAGTGAATAAGGTTCTACAAAGATAAAGTGAGCCATGAGGGGGGTGTTCTATCGACCGACGCAAATGTTTATCATTTGCAAAGGTGAGATAGTGATAAACATGGTCGATATGATGAACCTTATGGTGTATTTTGGAAATATGATGTCAGGATATGCAAATCTTTAGGAGGTGCTAAGTGGAGAATGATACCTACTCAGTCGTTTGCTTGTCAGGATGTTGGTTGACATGGATCATGTGCGATGTTCCTCCAATTGACACAACTAATACCCCAAGTGAAATAATTGTTCAAAACATACATATAATTAATTCTATGAAGTAAAGAACTAGAGGAGTACCTGACATGAGTTTTTGAGTGTGCGATAGGCCAAAAAATGATTTTTTGCACTTACCAAAACTGATGGTTCCATGATGAAGATGGTGTGGTATTGATCCTTGCGTCTCTTCCAGTTTTGTCAATGGATATCCCAAGCTTTTGTAATGGATCCCAAGACATGGATAAAATGGAGATATATAGGGCTAAGGGGCCCAAATATCACTCATTTGAATTATTGAGTTGTGGGGTCAGAGCAAGATTTTGGAGTTTTTCTTGCCGTTGCGGTTAGCTTCTTATTTCCTTAGATCTCACTATTGCTGCTGGTATTGTTTACTACAGGTTTCTTGGGTTCATCTTTGGTATTTTTATAGTATGCAAAATAGACTCACTCTTTTGAAATCCAATACCAGATTTATCCAATGGTGATATTTGGATCTCAAGCAAATTATCCAAGGCTATTGTGCTCTTCTCTATCTTTTGCTTCTTTCTCAAGGAAACAACTTCATCTTATAATTTATCAACCTATTCTACCTTCACTTGATATTGCTTCCTCATACCTTGCATGAATTTTTCTGATTCTGCCAATTTAATTTTTAAGCTCACAATTTCTTCTTTGAGCTTGGCCTCCTTATCATCATAGATCTGCAACAATTTTTCTTGATCCTTGAATGCAACTGTTAGGCTAGAAATATCAACGCTAAGACCCTTAATAACATTCTCATCTTCATTATGTGCATCATCATGATTTAAATTTGAATCCTCAAAGTTGTAACTCAAAATAAAATCATTAACTGTTATACCTTTGGATTCATTATTTTATGATCTCTTCTGATCATCTATTGAACCATGTGCACTGGAAGAATGAGACTATTATGGATGTGCTTCTTGTTTTTGAAGACCCTTTTTCTTGTTCTTCTTTTTTTTCTTCTTCTTGTTGCTCTTCTTCTCATTTTCCCTAATGTTTTTGGTACCACCTCCAAATATGGATTCTAGCTTGTCCCACATTTCTTTGGCACGTTTTAAAGCCACTAGTCTCTTCATATCATAATCATGAAGATTCTTGTAGATTATGCATCTTGCTGCAAAACTTCATCTGCAATTGGATCCTTACCACAAGCTTCACATACTACTCTCCAAATGTTAGATCCACAAGATAATAATTGATATTTTACATTTTTGTGGCATACATTGTAATTTGCAGCAATGAGGACAACCGTTCTATAAAAAAATCAATTTTCGCTAACAAACCCCAGATATACTCTCCAGCGATCAAGATGCAACCAAGAGCCTTGCTCTCATACCAATTGTAGGAAACCTTTGAGCACTACTGAGAGGGGGGGTTGAATCAATAGTGTGATCTATATACAGTTTATTTCTTTTATTAAATTAACTTACTAAATCACATGCATATTAGCAGCAACTCATTAAACATGTGCATCACATAAGCATAATTGAAAACCATGAGAAACAATGTAAATAATAAACAATGCACGTAATCACATCATCACACATAAGACACAAGATTTCTGGTGGAAACCCTTCCAGGAGAAAAAACACCCTTGTTGTTGTTGCTCTACTTTGAATTTCTATTATGTCAAGCAATTTGTCTTTTACATAGCTTGCTGACTCTCATCAGCATGGAGACTCAACCTCATCTACAGTATGCCAACATCAATCGGCTAGGAGACTCAATTCTATTGATTAGCTCGGAAGACTATATTCTCACACAGATCTATAGACTACCATCTGCTGAAGGCTACCACGATCAATGATCCTCGCCCAACTCCGATTGGACTATCCAACTACCATTGGATTGAGAAATTGTTCCTTTCACTGAAGCTTCAATATCACTGATCCTCTCTCATGAAGTCACTTCTCCTCTCCACTATGCAGACCTCCTTTCATCTATTTTCAAACTGGATCCATGACTCTCTGCTTAACAAGAATTCAACTCTGCATACATTCTCTTAGCAACAAGATCTTATCATCAAATCAAAATAATAAACTCTACCAACAAATGCTCTCCAAACTAGAAAAAATGTGGCCACATCGAATCTAAATACAATCATACCCTCACAATAATAGATTGTTTCATAATACAAATAACATCATAATACACTATGGTTGTGTGCCAAATGCATCAATAGATCCTGCAAAAAGAAGTGTGAGAGGATCACCAACATATACTCCAACATCATACAAAAACTTCTCCAAAAATTATCTACTCCATCAACTTCAATTTTGATCTATTCTACAACATGCTTCATGTCTGCTCACTATTGAGTCATTAAAACTCATTCACTGAAGCATCTATTCTCTACCCAAAGTCTAAAGCATAATCACTCTATTCATCCTTCTCTCCACTCATACTCTCAATATCTAAAACCATTGATCCAAGTGGATGTTGGTGGCCACCCATCTATCGCACTTACACCCCCACCACTGTCTCTTTCAGTTTTTCAGTTTCCTTAATTGTAGCACAATTTACTATTTTTGGCAGTCTTTCGGGTCCTAAACTTCCGGAGCCGTTTTGAGTCCCTAAACGACGTTTTTTTTTGGCAAAATTGCTTTATTGACTTCTATGTAAATCACATCAATAGTTGTATCCCTCGGGGAGATCTTTCCAACGAGGTATCATACGCGTCAAACAAAGATAATATGACCAAGTTACAACCTTGGGAAGTTGGTTGCCCAACTAACCCCAACGGGGCCCATAAAATCTTGGTGTTACATCTCCTCGGGTTAGGGTTTTTGTTGTTTAGGGTTTTCTCTAATTGTTCAATAAGAAAAAGGTCCTTGAGCCTCATTGTAACTCAGTTCAGAGGCATGTAGCTGCCACATCTCTTCTCAGAGATAAGCTACCATCGCCCGAGCTAGTCTTATTTCCATTATGCTTGTAAGTATATTTCAGTATTTGATATTAATGAAATGAAGTGTTATTTCTACTTCAACTCTATATTTATGGTTATATTTGTAATTTTTTGCATTCCTTTTTAAATCCGGATCAATGGTATCAAAGCGGTTTGCTCTTTCTCTGTTCTTCTTTTCATGTCCCCAACGAGGTCAGGATATAAGGAGTTAGGGCTTGAACTAGTCGAACAAATGCAATACCAACCTCGCAAATCTTGATGGCCTCCCATGGCGGATGAAAAGAAATACGATCGGGAAGGACATCCTATCAAAATCTTGCTCGAAGAATCCCCCGAGAGACAAAGGAATGCGATGATGGATAATTTTTCCCAGATCCTTAAGCGACTACCCAAGGACGACGCATCTACTTCCAGTAGCTACTCTGGAAGCACCACACCCTTTAAGCTACAAGTTAACTTTGACATTCCCATATTTGAGGGTCAAATAGATGCGGATTTCGTAGTAAATGGTTAAATTTGCTAGAAGGATATTTTTTTTTTCATGATTTTTTGAGTCGGGAACATATCACTTTTGCACTTCTCAAAGCCGTCCCCCACGTCAAGGACTGGTGGGAAACATATTGCGAGTAGAAGGATGAAAGTACGACCTCACTGTTTCCAGCCACACCCACTTGGAATTCATTCTGGGATGCCATTAAGGAGCAATACTACCCTATCGGAAGCTATGATGATAAATACATAAAGTGGACCACGTTGCGGCAGTGAAGGGACCAAGACGTGCCAGAGTTTACCAATATTTTTGATACCCTTCGCACAGCATTTGGCACTCAAATACCATGGCTAACTACATAGGTACATCCAAGACGAGATGGAGTTCATGGACATCTCCTCGCTTGGTACGTCATACTGATACACTATTAAGATCAAGTAGAAGTTTAAACAAAAGAAGTGAGACTTTGGATCTGTGAATCCGAAGAACAAAGGACAAAGCCAAGGCAGGGTGACCCAAGACAACCTGGCGAAGTTGCAAGAAAAGAACACCACCACAAAGTCAAAGAAGGAGACAGGAAAGTGGTGTGAGTTCCATAAGAGCCCCACTCACAACACAAGTGAGTGTCAGGGCAAGTAGTCGTTGGTGGCTAAGTTAAAGGCTTCAGAATTAGATGCATGTTCCGACCCTGAGTCAGAACTCGAAAAGAGGAATGACAAAGGGAAGCAGATTATTGATGCGGAGCCCAGCGCCATTGTTGTCAGAACCAAGATCCATAAGAATGATCCCGAAGATCTAGAGGAGGGGGAGCAACTTTTCCACTCACAAATGTGGGTGAAGGGTTCGCCGCTGCAATTCATTGTCGACAGTGGCAGCCAAAAGAACCACATTTAAGCATAGGTCATGAAGTGGCTGGGCCTACTGACCATACCATACCCACAGTCGTACAACATTAGGTGGCTTCACTAAGGACGAGATCTCTGAGTCAACCAGCAGTGCCACCTTCCCTACAGCATCAAGCCCTTCATAAATGAGGTATTGTGTGATGTTGCTCCTCTCGACATTTGTGATGTATTATTAGGACAACCATACTTGTGGAAGAGACATGTTGTATATGAGTCTAGACCTCTCTCTGTGATTATTTATTTGGGTAATACATTATACAGGATACTGGAGGTAGCCCCACCTATCGCCACCTCTTTGATCTCTGCTAAGAAATGCAGTAAGATCATCTCCCAGACTAGGAAAATTATTTTCTTTCTGGTTCGCTCTCAAAGTAAGGGGAAGATCATAGCCACATCCATGACCCTCAGGAAGGGTTCCTCCATGCAGTAGAAGAAGGTGGATATGGTCATAAAAGAATACAAGGACATCTTCTCCTCACCCATAGGAGGACCGTTGCATTGTCAGGTCAAGCATTAGTTCGATCTAACTCCCAGAGCAGCTATACCCAACATGCCAATATATCGTCTCTCCATTGTGGAAAATGCCAAGTACAAGCAGCGACATGATTAACATCGAGTGCCACACAAGTTTCAGGTGGGTGACAAAGTCTGGTTGCATTTGCAGAAAGAATGCCTTACAAGAGCCCATTAGAAGCTCAAACCACTCCGATATGGTCCTTACACCATTACCAAGGTTTTGGGAAACAATTCTTTGGAGCACAACATTCCCCCATTCCTTGGCTTGCAACGAGTGTTCAATGTGGACCACCCCCGATCATGCTTCCCAACATTACTAGACACATCAGAGATCGCAGAACATCTCACCGAGGACCAAGTTCAATAGAAGTTTCCCCATCTCATGGAGGCACTCAACGCAATGGGGACCATTGCTTCCTAAGGGTGGAGAAATGTTCTAGGTGGATGTCTATGGCCACCCGCCTATCCCACTTGGACCCCCACCACTGTCTCTTTCAAGTTTTTCAATTTACTTAATTGTAGCAAAATTTACTATTTTTGGTAGTTTTTCGTGTCCTGAACTTTCAGAGCCGTTTTGAGGCCCTAAACGATGTTTTTTTGGAAAAATTGTTTCAGCAACTCCTAAGGAAATCACATCAACTGTCGTAGTCCTCGTAGATATCTTTCCAACGAGGTATCATACGGGTCAAACGGAGATAATATAACCAAGTTATGACCCTAGGAAGTTGGTTGCCCAACTAACCCCAACGAGGCCCATAAGCTCTTGGTGTTACATCTCCTCGAGTTAAGGTTTTGGTTGTTTAGTGTTTTCTCTTATTGTTCAATAATAAAAAGTTCCTTGCGTCTCATTATAACTCTGTTCATAGGCATGTATCCGCCACATCTTTTCTCAGAGATAAGCTACCATTGCCCAAGCTAGTCTTATTTCCAATATGTTTTTAAGCATATTTCAGTATTTGATATTAATGAAATGAAGTGTTATTTCTGCTACATCTCTATATTTATGGTTATATCTATAATTTTTTGCATTCCTGTTTAAATCTGGATCAACCATCAACATCCACTAAGCTACAAATATACGAATATAAAACATGTAGGGAGAAATTGAGCTTGGTGATAGGATCAAGGGTGAACAAATTGGACCAAATCAATCCACTAACATCACTATGTGTGTACTTAAGGTGTTCACATCATTAGAGGACATTCGCAAACATTTTTTGACCTTATCCAATTAATTTTGAAGCTTCTGGGAATTACCAAGTCAATTTTTACCCGAACAGCGCAATGAATGTGGGGAAAATCACTTCCAGAATGTATATGCTACTCTTGTGAATTAAACCAACGTATGTATGTTGTTTCTATGAAGGAAACTAGCGTATGCCTAGAAAAATTCAATTTTTCCACTCTTCTTGGCTCCAAACTTCCTGAAACTAATCCTATTCTTCTCTAAGCACCTGTACAAGCCTCCATACCTCTGACATCATTTTTGACACATCTGCAAGTGGATCAAACATGTCTCCCCAGTGTCATTTTCCAAGCTGACCTAAAATGCCAACAAACAAGGTTGGCAAGAGTGCCAATAATTCCTCCACTCTCCAACAATTATCTCCACAAGCTGCAACAACTCTGACATACTTGCAATAATTTGTAGCACCATCATCAAGCCATCACATCACTACAACAAGTCATCCTCATAATCATAGACATGAAGACCTAATGAAGATCTAGTTGACAATTTAACTAGTATGCCATCAACCATCTCCATCACATGTAGATTTGCATCATCAACCAACCAAGCCATCATCTGACCATCATGCGTGTGCCACCAAGTGTGCCATCATCATAGGACCAATCGTAAATGCCAGCGCATACTGACACACACCAACTGCTCCATCAATCTACATCATCATGAGGTTGACATAAGAACATGTCACTATAAGGTTGACATCAATCCCAACACAATTGGCTGCAACCATGTTACAATGAAAGGAATCTACAAATAAGCTAGGCTACAAGAGGTTGACATCAATGCCAACATGAGCTAACTACCATAATGAACAAATGTCGTCGTCAACTAGCTAGACCATGCACACCATAATGCCAACATCAATATGCTTTAATAATTCATGTGCATTAAAAATATTAACATCCACAACCTATCCTATCCGTTCTTTGATTCTGACCACTCATATATTCAAATTTCTCTTCCTTTCTACTAACACAATAGAAAGAGAATTGCCATTTTACAATTACAGTAAATTGCCATCATCTTTATGTAAGAGCTATGCCACTTTATCAAAGACAAAGTCATCACATAAATAGTTCAAAATGTGGGTTGAAATGATCTGTAGATAAACCTCAAACTTATTAAAATCATTATACATATAAAGCCTCATCCTATCCACAACCCCTACTATTTACTTGCAATGAATTTGGCGATTTGAGACAAGAAACCAAGAAAAATAAATTCTAAAATTCGTAAACTAACCAAAAATAATTCAAAAAGTAAAACAATTAGACAATCACCTAAGACCAAAGAATTCCAAGTTATGACTATTGAAACATTACAAAAAACTAGAAGAGCATAACAATCTAAAACATATCCAAAACAATAGAACAATGATAATTTCCATTTGCAAACTTCGTCGACATTCACATGAATATCAAGAATTAGAATAAGCAATTTAGATTTTATACAAATTGACTAGATCTATATTAAATAACAACACCAGAGCCCTATTCTAATATCCAAATTCAACACTCTTGCTTGTACATTATTTTTTAAATTCAAATGAGTAAACTTGAACATTGCTTCCTCTTTGATATGCACATAAATAGAATTATTACATATTTTTACCATTGCATATGCATGACTTAAGTATATTACTAACATATGTTTAAGTTACATAGTCACAGATTAAAACATCCAAGCATTTGTATATATTTTTCCACAATTGATATACTATATATTTAATTAATGACAATGTTTCAACTTTCTATAGGTGAAACAATGAAAAATATGTTATCCCGCTAATAGAAAAATAAAAAATTAACAATCAATGTGTTTATTTGAATGTGAGCCTTAAGCATAATAAATATCTCTAATCAACTCTTTCCATAACCCCGTATCAGAATGTGCATTTCATTTTCAAATCTAAGACATGCCTTAACACAGTAAGCCTGACTGATCAACTTCATGGTACATAATGAAATTTGCAAAATTTGGAATAAATGTTTTCCTTCAAATTACCTAGGAACTATACTTCATGATATTGTTCTCCTCTTTACAAACAATGTTAATCTCTTCATTTAAATTTGAAAGGTACTACAACCATCCTATTGTAATGTTTTTGGTACATAGTATTCCATCGAAGTTGGATGACTTCAGACGATTATGGAAATATCACTTATATCTGGAACTGGAAAACAAGTATACCAGTGAATTTCCAAGAAATAATAACTCAACATTGAAATGATTACATGTTCCCCCACATTTAAGAATAGACATAGGAATAAAATCTTCTAAACACAAAGGACTTAGACATCACCCTCTCTGAAGAGAGTCAACATGGCCAATATTGATCACCAACTTATGAGAATATGTAAACTAACACAATTTCCAAAGCATACCTAATCCACTATACACATTTTGCAAACAACCTCAAATCACTTAATATAGACATCCAACATTTCTAGGTGATGCACTCTTGATTCTTAACAAAACCCCATGCATAGGTTCAGAATAGTTACCAACATGAGAATCAAATCTCACAAACCTGATACCCTTGCTAGGATAGATCTTTGCATCATTGAAATAGAAAATTTATGCATTAAAAATATTGGAAACAAGCAAGATAGAGAAAAAAATCATATAAAAGAATGGAAGAAAAGAAAAAATTAGAATTTTCAGAAATGACAAACTCAAACAATATAACTCAAAATCACAAATGACAAAATCAACCAATATAACTCAAAAAAGGTACATTAGATAACAATGACAATGCCAGAAGGCCAAAGGCATCTCTTGGAAAGCATAGGAAAAAATATAGAACAATGTTTTAAATATAGTATCTCAAATTGCATGAAAATAAGACCAAAAAGAACATATAAGTTCTTTAGAAACAACAACAGAAATCATTAGCGAAACCCTAATAAAACCTTCATAAAAAAACATTTATGACAATAAAACACTAGACATAATGTTCTCCCACCATAATGATAACGAGAAACTTACTTCAAAACCATAGCGACTAAATACATTTTGCTACTCCTACAACTCTATTGACCTCTTAGATATACCTGAAAATCATCAAAGCACATTAGCAGGAAAAATATAGATGTCATATAAAAGCTAACATAATTTACAACATAAACAAATCGATAGTACATAATTCCACCAGAAAATGAAAATCCCCTCTACCCTACATGATATTTAAAATTCATGGCTCAAATACAGACAATGACCAACAACTTCTAGGAACATAAAACCTTCAAAAAGGTAAGTCATGTATTTTTAATAGAAAAACATGCATCGAACAAAGAGTTACAAGATATGATAAAAGTTAGCCCAGAAACCCTAAGAACTCAAATATAATGAAATTTATCTTATAGAAAACATATATGAATGTTAATAATAACTTAGAAATAGAGACATTGTTAAAGATCCCAAAAACTCTTAGTGAAAACAAACTTGATATAGCTACTCACAAATTATGAATGAAAACATAAAAATGTTGAAGTCCCGGAACAAAAGCACGAAACACTAGATGCAGAGTTGAAAGAATACAATGAAGTGACCATTATTATAGAAAAATTGCCATTAACATATTACAAGGGAAAATATAGATTAAAAAATAAATGTTCTTCAAGAGGCCATACCTTTGAATCATAACCTCTTTCCCAAACTCTAATTTGTATTAATGATTTGGTGGGTGCACGCTCAATATTCAATGCCATCAACCAATACAGGGATTAGGTGTTATTTTTAGACGACAAATTATGTATTATGTGTTAAAATTTTATTTCATTTTATTTTTAGTTTTTTTAAGAAATGTCAACGAATCATAAAATAGTTTACTAATATTTCATTTTATTTTTAAGTTTTTTAAACAAATGTCATATCTAGTCACAAGTAATTAGTCCAATCAACCTTTGTAACTAATTTAATAATTTACTAATAATAGCTTACTAATTTTCAAAAATAAAAATAAAAAAATTAAACATTTCAAAAATTTATTTCTTAAAAAAAAAAACAATATTACAAAACATTTGAAAACATGAGACAATTTTTTTTGTTAGAAATAAAAATCAAAGAAATTTGACTAAAAATTGAGTTCGATACTTGTTGATATGGCTTAGTCATTAGCATTCATATGATTTCCTATGGCAAAGGCTTGGTCATAGTTTAAAAAGTTGTTGGTTCATGCCGCTTTGGAGATGTTATTTTCCCACAAAGGTTGTACTATTTTGATGGTTGGTATGGAAAAATTGCATTTTAACCTAGGACAATTTGTGTAGGAGGGGAGTATGTGGCTATAGAGTTTGTCTTATGTGTAGGGAGACAAATGAAACTGTGTTGCATTTATTTTTACAATGTCCTTTTGTTATTGTTATTTGCCTACAGGTTTTCGATCCAGGATGTTTTCGCTTATAGATGTATAGAAAAGAATTACATGTAAAATTGCAGCTTAATACAATAGTGTGCACATGATGAAAGAAGAAGTAAACACATACAAGGCACAAAAGAAGACACCAAGGCTTGATAATGGAGTTCGTCCAATTCGGACTACGTCTTCAGACCTAGCTCAACAATGGGGAGGCCTTTCTTATTAAATGGCATGAAAGAACAGAATTACATTCATCAAACTATCCACAAAAGGATTATACCTCCAATCTGCAAGATGGCCTATGAAATGGATGCCTGAGATGGAGTGGTATGCAGCACCAAAGCTTCCCGCAATAATAAAAGGGTTGGAGTATGTAAACTGTCCAAAACAGACCAATATATTCTCTCGGCCTCTTGCGAAACAACGTGCTGCCACCAAAACAAATGCCCTCCCCCGTGCTCTTCCATTGATCATGTTTTATAATGGATTCTTTGGACATAATCCCATGCAAATCAGAGTTTGTCTGTTTCATTATAGAGGTCGGTAGCATGGAATGATCGGTGGGTGCAACCGCTTCTTCAAATGGCCTTCCACTATTGAAATGATAAGACTTCAAAAATCCCGAAAAACACTGAAAATCCGCCCAAAAACCATATACCCGAACTTCATAATTCATTAAATCGGGCTTATAATCCGTATCGGGTTCGCGCGGAGGTCACGAATCGACCTATCGGGGTGTCTCTGTCCTGGTTATTGGGAATGACCGATCGCTGATCGCCGATATCGGCGTTGGCCGATTGTGTCGGCATCCCCCACATATGTCGCCCCAGGTGATTGATAAGGGTTCCACCGATTGCACTACCCGCTCCCCGATATACATGTAAGTCCTCCAATTGCAATTGCCTCCGATCCGGCAATCCAATCTAATCGGAGATCGGCGATTGGGGGTTCCATGGCCCAAAGCTTAAATCCGCCCATATGCAACCTCTGATTGCGATTTGGCCTTAAAGGCTTAAGACTCCTTTTCAAAGGAAATTCCTCATTTTCTTAAGGACTAAAGCATCCTTCTTCGGGCGATAACTTCATCATCCGGACTCGGATTGAAGTACCGTTTGCACCGTTGGAATTAGGAAGACGAGATCTCTTCTCTGGTCCTGAGTTGACTTCATTCTGCTCACTTTGATTTCTGAGTTTTTCCATGCCATTGTATCTGAAGATCCACCTGGATCAATCCTCCCCATTGAGGAGCTTTTGGACCGCCAAAATCTTTTCATTAGTCAATTGGCAAGTGAGGGAATTGTTCCCTCACTTTCTCTTTCTCCAGCCATCTGGCCTTGCTGGGATGCATTCCCTTGAATCCAACTCGAAGGTACTCTACATCTCCTCACCATGAAGTCCTGGTTCTTCTATCGAGGATGATGTCTTCGGGAAACTCATCGAGATATTCTGGTGCAAAATCATCGATGGTAGGAACTGTGCCCACCTCATCAGTGTCCATGATCAAAGGTGGTTCATACAACTTTAGGTTCTCCACATTCACTACTAAGTACATTTGCATATATACCGGCAAGTCAAGACGAAAGGCATTGTTCCCAATCTTCTCCAATATGGTGAATGGTCCATACCGGATTGGTCGCAACTTCTTTCCTTCTCCCTTCATCCTGTCTTTGCTGATGTGGAACCACACCTTGTCGCCCACTTGGAATTGATGGTCGACTCGGTGTTTATCATGTCGAGCCTTGTAACAGGCTTGACTCTTTTCCAACTACTCTTGCACTGCTTGGTGAATCATTTGGATTCGCTGAATGAACTGTTGAGCTTTGTCTTTATCATTACGTCCACTGGAGCCATCCTCCCTTCCAAAGACCATGTCTAAAGGGTCCTTTGGCAAGTAACCAAAGCATGTCTCGAATGGTGAACGTTGTGTTGATGAATGCATTGCTCGGTTGTAGGAATGTTGTATATAGGGGAGATGTTCATCCCACAACTTGGGATGTTTCCCACAATAGCCTCGTAATAAGTGTACCATGGTATGGTTAACAACCTCTATCTACCCATCGGTCTACGGGTGAAATGTCGTGCTTCTTTTCAGTTTGGTGTCCATCATCCTCCACAAGTTGGTCCAGAACTCCCCAAGGAAGCAAGAGTCTCGATCCGAAACAATTGATGTGGGTAACCCAAAGTGGACCCAAACATACTGAAAGAAAAGAGAAGCAGGCTGCTCTGCAGTAATCTACTTTTTACAAGGCATAAGAATACACAATTTGCTAAAATGGTCAACGACAACATACAAATAGTTGTGACCCTTCCTAAACAAAGGTATACCTCCTACAAAGTCCATTGACACACTTTCCCATGGACGACTCAGAATAGGGAGTGGTGTGTAGAGCCCAAGTTTTCTATTAGAGGGCTTTGAAACAGAACACATCACACAACCCTTTACATAGCGAGTCACAATGTTTTTCATATGAGGCCAAAAACAAAATCTTTGTACATGACATAAATTCTTTTCGACACCAAAGTGTTCAGACACAAGAGAGGTGTGGGCCTCTCGAATTACATGCACTCTTTCTCCTGTGGGAATACACAATTTACCAAGGTGATACAACAATTTCCCCTGCAAGTGATAGTTGTCCACCTGTGAACCATGGGTTAGTTTTGCATAAACCTCCTTAAAGTCATCATCATTAGCATATTGTTCAACATAACTTTCAAAAGACAATGAAGCATTATGCAAAATAACAGAAGCAAAAATAGGAGGGCGAGATAACATATCGACCACTTTATTGCTAGTGCCCTTCTTATACTTTATTACCAAATGAAACTGTTGAAGAAAGCCCATCCACTTGAAATGACGAGTTTGCTACAACTTGGTTTGTGATTGAAGGTACTGCAAGGGCTGATGATCTGTATGGATGATGGTCTCCTTGCCGATCAAGTAGTGTTTCCAATTTTTCACACTCTGCACCAAGGCATAAATCTCCTTGTCATAGGTGGGATAGTTTATCACAGCTTGAGAAAACTTCTTAGAATAGTAATAAATTGGCTTTTTTTGTTGCATTAGTACAGCTCCCATGGCATAACCACTGGCATCGGTTTTGATCTCAAATGGTTGTTGGAGATTGGGTAAGGCTAAGACTG
Organism: Pinus tabuliformis; assembly: GCA_031772625.1. Taxonomy (NCBI): domain Eukaryota; kingdom Viridiplantae; phylum Streptophyta; class Pinopsida; order Pinales; family Pinaceae; genus Pinus; species Pinus tabuliformis. The sequence goes on from CM062815.1 coordinate 842,904,199, forward strand.
GCGCGGTGCTAATTTTTTCCTTCAATGTTTCGAAGGACTTCTGCTGTCTTCCTCCCCATTGGAAGACTTGTTTCACACTTGTCAATGTGTGCAAAGGTGCTGCAATAACAGAGAAATTAGCAATAAATCTCCTCCAATACTGGACTGCACCTAGAAAGCTACGGACCTCGGTTACACTAGTAGGCTTAGGCCAATTTACAATTGCTTCAACTTTAGAGGGATCAATTTTTAACTGACCATGACCAACAATATGACCTAGGTAACCCAAAGAGGTTTTCCCGAACTCACACTTTGACAATTTTACAAAGAGTTTTTCTTTCTTTAGCACATCAAGCACTTTCTTTACATGACTCACATGTTCAAACCAACTTTTGCTAAAAACTAGTATATCATCTAAATATATGAGAACAAACTCATCAATGAAAGGCTGAAATATATTATTCATAACCTGCATAAAGGTGGTTAGAGCGTTGCAAAGCCCGAATGGCATCACCATCCATTCGAACAGCCCCTGCTTGGTTTTGAAAGCGGTTTTCCACACGTCTTGCTCCATAATTCTGACTTGGTGATAGCCACTGTGCAAATCCAACTTTGTGAAATATACAAAACTTTTTAATTGATCCAATAAATCATCTATGCGTGGGAGGGGATAGCGATTTTTCACTGATATTTTGTTAAGCGCGTGGTAGTCCACGCACATCCTCCAACTGTCGTCTTTCTTTGGCACTAGAACAATTGGCGAACCGCATGGAGAGGAGTTCGGCTTGATTACGCCTTGGTCCAGCAATTCCTGCACTTTCCTCTTGATCTCCTCTATTTCAATCGTCGACATCCTGTACATGCCGATATTTGGCAGAGCGGCATCATGCAATAGATGGATTTTGTGTTGGATTTCCCTTTTCGGAGGTAGTCCCTTCGGCTCCTGAAACAATTCATTATAATCAGAAATCAATTCATTCATGTTTATGTTTCCCATCGCAGCCCTGGAATGCATCAGCGAAATTGGCCTCTTTCTACGTTACAACCATAAGCATGCATGTTTTACTGGAAATCACCAACCGTTTCATCTGCCCAGCGCTTACGAGGCTGGCGTAATCTTATTTTGATGAGCCCGCACCATGTATTGTACCCCATCCTTCGTGATGTGATATTTATTCTCATGGTGGAAAAAGACAGCTTTTCTGTTATACAAGTAGGGGCTCCCTAATACCATGCCACAGATATCCAGTGGTATACATCCATCTCTACTTCGTCTACCAGCTTAGATGCAATCACAAATTTTACCTTGCACTGTTAGGTCACATTCAATTTAGCTTTATCATGTATCCATCCCAGCGAGTAAGGCTTTGGGTGTGGTTTTTTTTCTAAGCCAAGCTTCCTTACTAGGGATTTTGCAATTAAATTTGCTCGGGACCCAGTATCAAACAGATTTTCTACTTTGATATGATTTACTACAACTCTGATATGAAATAATTCAATTCTTTTTCTATCATTCGAAAGGGACTTATCTACAAAACTAGTGCTTTCATGCGATTTAGACTCAATAGTAGGTGTAAGGGTACCTTTTATTCCCTCTGCTGTGACCATCGCTTCATCTCCCAAATCTGATCCAAGGTGTTGTTGTGCCGCTGCAACTGTTTTCTGCTTCCCTTTTCCTCCATACTTCTTTGGATGCTTTTCGGGGTAGTCTTATTGTTTTATAATTCATTCTTTGGATAGAATCCCATGCAAATCGGAGTTTGTCTATTTCATTATAGAGGTCGGTAGCATGGAATGATCGACGGGTGCAACCGCTTCTTCAATGGCCTTCCACCATTGAAACGATAAGACTTCAAAAATCCTGAAAAACACTGAAATTCTGCCCAAAAACCATATACCCGGACTTCATAATTCATTAAATCGGGCTTATAATCCGTATCAGGTCCGTGCTGAGGTCGCGAATCGGCATATCGGGGTGTCTCTGTCCTGGTTATCGGGAATGACCGATCATTGATCACTGATCACCGATATCGACGTCGGTCGATCACGTCGACATCCCCCACATATGTCACCCCAGGTGACTGATAAGGGTTCCACCGATCGCACTGCCCGCTCACTGATATACATGTAAGTCCTCCAATTTCAATTGCCTTCGATCCGCCAATCCGATCTGATTGGAGATTGGCGATCGGGGGTTCCATGGCCCAAAGCTTAAATCTGCCCATATGCAACCTCCGATTGTGATTTGGCCTTAAAGGCTTAAGACTCCTTTTCAAAGGAAATTCCTCATTTTCTTAAGGACTAAAGCATCCTTCTTCGGGCGATAACTTCATCATCCGGACTTAGATTGAAGTACCGTTTGCGCCGTTGGAATCAGGAAGACGAGATCTCTGCTTTGGTCTTGAGTTGACTTCATTCTGCTCATTTTGGTTTCTGAGTTTTTACATACCTTTGTATCTGAAGATCCACCTGGATCAGTGTTACAGTCACACAATTTATCATTGTGGTGGTGCTTCCCTACTTTGGAATTTTGTTTCATATGGTGGCTGAGTAGGCCTAGGAATCACAAAATCTTACCCTAGTTGACTATTTGGGGCATTTGACGAGCTAGAAATGTGTTGATATTTGAAAATAAGTAGTTTGATGTGGGTTGGATTTCTTCAAAAATATGTGCATAGTAAGGAGAAATTGCACTGAGGGAAACAAAGTGGAAACCACAAAGGCCACCTAGAGGCCCTCCAATGTTCGAGTACTAGAGAAGATTTTTTTTATGGAGCTGCAAAATTGGGTTGTTATGGGTGTGGTGTGGTGATCGTTAAAAATTCAGATGAACAATTCCACCTTTTTTGGTGTGTTGTTCTTTGTCACGTAGATCAACTTGGAGCATATCAACATATGTGGTGATGCAAAGATAGTAATCAAATAGATAAATGGTAGAGCCAGACCCGATGCTTCGATGTTGTCATCCTAGATCCACTTTTTTTGGTGTGTTGTTCTTTGCCACGTAGATCAATTTGGAGCATATCAACATATGTGGTGATGCAAAGATAGTAATCAAATGGATAAATGGTAGAGCCAGACCTGATGCTTCGATATTGTCATCCTGGACCCGATGCTTCGATGTTGTTATCTTGGATGGATTGCATCTAGAACCTAAAAAACTTATTTATTTGCATCTCCTTCACTCATATCTACCATGAACAAAATTTTATTATAAACTCTTTATCAAAGAGAGGTCAGCCACACATGGTCGCATACATTTCTAGTTCCTCTAGGGTGGTGAGAGGATGGAGGATTGTGTCATTCCATTTAGTTAAGTTTCAGCTGATCTTTGTTGGCACACTCAGATTTTTTATCTTTAATGTTTCAATTGTTTTTTGATTTTGGTTTTGTGGACTCTATCTATTATTAGATGATGGAAGAGTGGCACCATTTTTTAGGGCTCATGCACTTCTACAGGAGAACAAGTAATCTATTACTGGATATTAAGATATCGTTATGTTATAACTTTGTTGTGGTAGTTCTTTGAATTGTAATTTTCATAGTTGATGATATACATTTAGGATTAAATATGACTATGTATTGGTTTTCATTAATATGAATCTCAACATTTTTTTTCTTTCTTAAGAAGAAAAAAAATACAAAAAATAATTATTTACTATATTATTGTAAAATTTAAAATCCTTAAATCATATCAAAAATTTAAGTTAAAATAACCGAGTTAAAATACCCTAAATAAAGAACAAATATGAAAATGACATTGTGAATTAAAACCCTTTCAACCGGTTATAGATAACTGGTTTATTAGTATATACAAAAGAAATTTAAAATAAATGTGAAAATGTCACAAGTTAAAATCATAGATTTGAGGCTTTTTGCGATCTACATTTTGTATGGTGATATCTTCCAGAGCCATAGCATTCATGTTTTCTCATAATTGACATTTCAAACCAACCGTTGTGGTTTATCATCAAGAGCATATAAGTGAATAAGTCAGAACCTCAAGGGATCAATAAATAGAGGAGAGGGTTGGGAAGTGAGTGAAAGGAGCCGACATGTTTATTAATGATATGATTCATATTATTAATTAGTTAATGATTTACTAATGATATGATTCATATTATTAATTAGTTAATAATTTTCAGTTTTAGATTTTTTATAATATTTAAATTATTTTGACAATTATATTTTTAGTTTTTGTTGAATAATTAAAACTAAATATTGATTTGATATTATTAATGATTAACTAATTCTTTTCTCCATAATTAATTTTTTATTTTTAAAAATTAATTGATAATTAAAACATAATATTAAATAATGATCCTAAACTAACCTAATCTTATAAGCATTACTAATTAATTTTTATTTATCTTATTATTCCTTGCCCCATTATTAAAAAAAAAATTGATATTAACATTAAATCTAAATTGTTCAAAAACTTATGAAATTTTTTCAAAATTTAACACTATAAATTAAAATTTATTATTATATAGTGGAGGGTGCATTTACTGCTTTCATGTTGATTGATACCCGGGGCCCTTATTGCTAATGTTGGGTAAATCGTTTAAAACAGGTCACCCACACTTTTAGGGATGAGAGGGTAGGTGCGGGTTATTTTTGGTTTCGGTTCTCACTCTCCTCTTTAGCTAAAAGTCTAGGGTTTGTATGTAAATATTAATAAGCAAAACCCTAGCGGATTTAATTTTCATTGGCCTATAAACCCTTAGACTTCTAAACCCTAGTTCTGGTTTGGCGCTTGACTCGTAAACACTAGTTCCGGTGTTGTGCTTGACTTCTAATCCTAGTTTGGGCTTGTGATCACCCTCGAGGTATTACGTTTCGATGTTAGAGTTGAAATTTGCAAGAGCTTTTGATTTGAGTAAATATCGTGGTAAAAAAAATTATTCCAGGAGTGATTAGAGAGTTTCAAAATCAGGCATTCATATTGCGAAATTTTTTATTTGAGTAAAAATTCATTTAAAAAAGCATGATATTAAAATATTGGTCGTTCGGGAACATGTATTTTGAAATTAACTTTCAATAACAAATATTTTATGTATGAATTTAAAAGAGAATTTAATTTACTATTCTTTGTAGCTGGAGGGTAATAATGTATTAAAAAAATTTGATGTTGATATTAAATCTAAGTTATCTAAAAATTTATGAAATTTTTCCAAAATTTAACATTATAAATTAAAATTTATTATTTTAAAACATATTTAAATTCATTTATCTAAAATACTATTGGTTCAATTCTTTCACATCTTATTATGTAATGATCGCAGATATACTTCACTATTAATTAATATTGTACAATTTAATGTACAACTTCTACTATAAAATGAAAGATGTACTCTATCACTAATATAATCTATATTGTAAGAGTCCTCACTTTGTTTCTGCAATAAGCCCTTACATATCTTAACCAAGTGTAATATTAGATCGCCCAAAAGGTAAAGGGTTATCGCACTGATTCTAAACATGTGGTCATAGAGTCTAATAAGCATTAATACGCAAAAGTTCTGAGTACATGTATTCCAAGAAAAGTGATGGCTAAGTTCAATAAATTACAATGGGCAAACTAGCCCACAAGTTTACTTTATATTTAGGAGGACAAATATCCTAATAAATGCGATTTAACGAAAATATACAAAAATCTTAGAGGGGGGCAAGCATAATACACATTCAATCTTTGTTAATGTATTAGTTGAAATACAATAATTTATTGGTGTTTCAAATTTATCGATTTTTTTGAATCAGTGTTTCAGTGGAACTATTAATGTTCATGTAGAAATAATCGTAAATGTTATTAACCATTTACTTATAAGTTATTATTTAAAATTGTGCAATCACGAACTAAGCAAGATGGAATACTAAGATTTTTAAAATTACAGCAAATAAATGCTGATTAAAAATATTGCAATAAATAAAAAAGTAATTGTTAAAGTTTTACTTTGTAAAATTGAAAATTATTTAACATTTTTTACCAAAATAGATGGTCAAACAAAAACCTAATGCATAATACTTGCCAGAGGCAGGCATAATAGAGTATACATCAAGAAGGATAACGCATACTAAAAGTTGACAAACGATTCCATACTTAAATGCATATAATAACCTATGGAGATAATAATATTATAATATTATCACTATCTAATGATATTATTGTGTTTATGTACAAATTAGCGAAAGTGCATATTATCCTTAACCATGTATAACTAATGGTTAATTTACTAAAATTAATGCTAAATTAACGTTATTTATAAACACTTTCACGTTATCAGGGCCCTAAGTATAAACAAACTAATTTAATATTTAAAATTAAGTTGGCCTTAGTCAAGGTTTATAACATATGTTTATGTACATTTATTATAATAATACATTTGATAACATTTGTGACATAAGCCTCTAATTTAAAGATATTTAAAATAAGCAAAAATATCTACAAAGTAACTTTAGCCTTTATTCAAATACAATAGTTTATACATTTCAAAATTCAATAATTCAACTAACCTACATGTTAACTATACTACCTTGTTTTATTCAAATACAATAGTTTATACATTTCAAAATTTAATAATTGAACTAACCTGCACGTTAACTATACTACCTTGTTAATTTCAAAGCAAAAAAAATTGTTACTAAGTGAAAAACAACAGGTGATGCACTTCATGTATTTGTCGTTCAAAATGGTCCCATGTTGCTACTTCATGGAATCTCACTATTTCCTGGACCCACTTTCATGGTCATTGGTGACGGACAGCGCCATCACTTTGCATCGAAAACCACGGTTGTTACTCTATTTTCTTCATCTGCTTTCACACTGCTTCAACAATGAGCAACTTTCGGCCATTCAAAGTGGACAGCTGGAAAGATGTTGACTGAACCTGACTGTTGGGAAGCAAGTGGAGTGGAGGGCAGGTGAGGTCGTTCTCTGCTTTCACACTGCTTCAATAATGAGCAACTTTACGTCGCATCAAGAGACGGCCATTCAAAGTGGACAGCTGGAAAGATGTTGACTCAACGTAACTGTTGGGAAGCAAGTCGAGTGGAGGCGGGGTCAAGTCGTGCTCAACAATTTTAATTTTATTTTCTTCTTTTGCTTGACATCGTTGCGGCAGCGAATCGAATTGAGAATCTATTTCGTACTCAACAGCTGGCAACCATATCTTGACGCCATGTCGTGAAAGAATCATCAGGTAGTGGGTAACTTGAGTCCACGTGTCACGCGATCTCAAAGGGCCATCCTTCAAAGAACAAAAAAATAATAATCACGCGTAACTTTTCTAATATATTCCAAGGGTTATCAACATTATATTAAATATATTCTTAAAATCAACCAGCGACCCAGTAACATATAAAATTTATTTTATTATCCTAACATTTCTTTACTATAATAATCAAGTAAATTATAACTTTTTAAACTAATTTGGCTTTTTATCCTTTCTATATATGTATACACATTAAAAATATAAAAAAATATTTTTCATATTTATTTCAGTATGATATAAACAGTAATCATATAAAAAATTCAATAATATTATTATTTTAACTTTAACATAATTTTATTTTTATTTTTTTTACAAATTGAAATTAAACAAAAACATTAAATTATAAATTAAAAAAAAAATTATTAAAAAATTATTAAAAACAATTACTACTTATACAATTATATAAATTAAATTCATATGAATACTAATTCATAATAAGCATCGATAGATTATTAAAAAAATATTAAAAAATAATTACTATTTATACAATTATATAAATTAAATTTATGTAAATACTAATTCATCATAACTATCAAAACACTTCATAATACATTTGCTATGGTTAAAATTAAAAAAAATTATAGAACTAAATTATCATTTTAATTTAAATTATTATTATTATTAATTATAAAAAATTAAAACATGGAACAAGATTCTTATCTATATATATTTACCTCCATTTTATTTTGGAGATTCTTAATCTGTAAATAGACTTTGTTACAATACCATGAGCCAATACTATGGCTTATCAATACCACATGTCCAAAAAACCACTCACTTCATATGATTTTTTTTTAGTTAATCAATTTTATTAAAAGAGAAAAGAAGACATAACTACTTTGAGTTAAATCTCAACCTTTGATTTATGTATACTACTAAGAATATTTGGTTAAATCCCTACCATCTAGATCAAAATTATAGATAATTAAATAAAATCACGAAAACGCAACTCCAAAACGAACATGCATATTTTGTTTGTTCTTATATTTTCTCCAAACCTAATTAGCAAGTTCGATGTTTTTCGATGTTTACATTTCATTTCATATTTTGCATTAATATTTCTATTTATTTATTTTTTACATTAAAGTATCTATATTTATCTGAAAATGATGGAAAAGTATACTTGTTATTAAAGAGTGCCTTTGGCAGATCAGGGTCTTATTGGCCAGTTATGGGCCTTTGGCCATCCCCTCGCTCAATTAAGACATGGATTGAGAAGAAGAGGAAACCCCTCATCAAGGGATAACTAGGATCCTCCTTCTGTGATAAGGGTTTCTACACCTTTTACTTTGAGAACAAATTAGATTGAGATCTACTCTTTAGGAGCAGTCCTTATTTCATGCGAGCCTAGGGTCTTTATCTAGATTGTTGGAACCCTAACTTCAACCCAGACTGCAATATCCCCACGACTATCCCAGCCTAGGTAAATCTTCCCTATTTTCCCTTGCATTCCTAGAATGATGCAACCTTCAAATTGATTGAAAATTCCTTGGGCAGTTATATCGATTGTTCCGAGCCTAAAGACGGATGATTCTCCTATGCACATATATGTGTGAAGGTGGATATATACAAAGGACTACCGAAAGCGATAAATCTTTGCATGGATAATTGATCTCATGTTCAATAATTTGAATATGACCAACTTCCTTTTAGATGCAAAATTTGTCATGAATACGGGCATTTTGCAAAAGGATGCCCCAAATCGCAAGTAGGCAAAGAGCAACAGGGAGATCATAATGAAAAATGGAAATAAGTGAAAAGAAGAAGAGGAAATAACCGCCAACCTACCCAAAATATTGTGTGATAGCCCTTGGTTGATTTTCCATGTAAATAAAATAAAACCAAGGTCATGGGACACATATTCCAAGCTAAATGTTGGGCAAAACATAGTGATGGGTATCACTTGTGATTAATTAGTGGCCATTCGAAAAGGTATTGGTAAAGGAAAAGAGACATTAATTGACATTTATTTATGAAAATAACGAAAAATAGGAGAAAAGGGAGTTGAAGGGTCACAAATTTGCATGAGGAAGAAATTGAAGAGAAAATAGACGAAAATAAATAAAGTAGAGGCCTCAATGATTATTTAACAACCCTCGTCAAAATTCCATGTAATAAAGTTAATGAAGGCAAAATAATAACCAAGGTCATGAGACACGTATTCCAAGCTAAATGGTGGGCAAAACATCCTAGTGGGTGTTCATTTGGTTTATTATGGCTAAAAGAAATTGGCAAAGGCTTTGGAAACACATGAGGCATTAATTGGTATTTTATTTTTGAAAATAATGGAAATTAGGAGAAAAAGAAGGTGAAAGGTCACACATTGCATGTGAGGAGGAAAATGAAGGAAAATAATGGAAAATTGAAGAAAATAGAGACCTCATCAATAAAAAGGCTTTTGATGATCAATTGGTACCTTTTTTCAGTTTACCTTTTGTTAGTTCAGTTTTGGAGCTCTCTCTCTATTCTCTCTCTCTCACACACTCTTGGACGCTTAGAGAATTCTTGGAGTGCTTTAGCATTGCATCAAGGAAAGAAAAGGAAGGACAAAGAAGGTAAAGGAAAGTAAAGTTCAAGCAAAGAAGAGTAGGATCAAGCAACTACAACAGGATTAGTTGCAGGTATCAATTTGAATGTGTTATTTCCTTGCTATATTTTTGGCATGAATGGTACATGCATGCGAGTATTTGGTTCTCTTGTTGTCATTGGCATGGGTTTTTCCAGTTGTGACATTGTTTTTCACCGTTGTCTTTCCATTTCCGGATAGTCACGGTGCGATGGGATCTCTTTTATTTGGTTAAGCTGGATTGTTAGATGGTTTCGAAACTAAGTGAGGTGGTGTCTGAAGAAAAACAAAAGGCATAGGAATCCCTAGACCGACGAAGACGATATTGCGCTAAATCCATATTTTGTGTACCTCGGTGGGCCTAGGAATCCTAGATGAGTGAATGGCATGACATATGGTAAATCCTAGAGGTTTGTGCCCTCAATCATGCTCAGGAGTCCTCGACCGATGAATGCAAGGATATACGGTAAATATTAGAGGATGGAGTCTCGATTAGGCCTTGGAATCCTCGACCGGTGAATGGTGGGATATATGGTAAATCATAGATACTAGGAGGAAGACAAATTCCTCACAATGTAGGTGGAGAAATCGGGTGGCATCCATGCTTGTTTAAGGCCTAATGATCCAGTGGGGATTGCGGTAACGCCTTGGGAAACTTGGATTGGTTTTGTTGTGAGTCCCACATTCATACTTGGAATATGGCACCAGGGTGATTGGATGAAAGAAATATTTGGTTCAGCCAATCTATGGTCGGGTGGTTCATGGAAGTCCCAGACCCAGTTGGCTTATGCATTCATTAATAAGAGCTCTTTCTCCTTGGTATTTCATGCGTAAATATATTGGTGTATATGTGATTCTTATGCCTATTATATCCTTATTATTTTTGTTGGTTATATGTTGGTTATCCGTATGTTTTGTGACACTTGATGTATGGATCTCATCATGTTTTGATTTGAAAATGAATGTACAATGAATATATGACCTAATAGATGCTAATGTAGCTATTGTGATAGAGCAACAATGCCTCTTTACGAATACTATATAAGTATGAGAACCCTATGCTCACATATGTTGTTATGACCTGTAGATTACATATTTGTGACATGTTTGACGAAATGTCTATCATGGCTAGTAGGAGTTAGATCAAGTACTTGTACCAATGATTTCATTAGTAGGCTTATTCCATTGTTATTTATCATGTCTGAAAGTTTCATGAATTTCTCCGCAGTGACCATAGTCCTGGACTTGAAAAAGTGGCACAAAATTCGCGGTCATTGGCTCAGAACTAGCTGAAAAAATCCACAATTGTTGCCATGCCTTACTCTGGGAGTGACTAGAAGACATCGGTCACAAACATGGCTTATCATGGGAGTGAATGAGGGTCTAGATCAGTGAAATGTCAAGTTATCTTAGGGGCTGATCACCTGGAAAGGTTGGTTGGTTCCTGAAGGTTTTGTAGCATGTGGAGAAGGTCAGAATGGTTTTATTTTATCGGTTCCACTTCCTTAAGTGTACATGGGGAGTTGAATTACATCATAGTAGCCTCTCGCCACATGTTTAACCCAACAAACTGGTTAATATGCATACATTGACATGGTTATAGTTGTCATGCATGAGATCATGGTATGTGGTTGGTATGCTCATGCATGGTAACTAGCTGATGGTTGAAGTGTTGTTTATGTATTGATATGATTATCATTATACATGTATTTTGCTAATCTGGCTGATCCTCCAAACGATATATCTTCCCCTGAACTATACCGAGGTATGTTGATTATGTTATGTTTTGGTTTAAACTAACATGGTATGGTTGCAGGAAGAAGATCAAAGATGACTAGCAAGATGGTAGGTTATAGTTCACGAGACTCTCCTAATGGATCAGATGAGTGTGGTGTTGGGCACTCTTTTGATATAGAAGACACATTGAGAAGCTTGAAGGAAAAAATAAGAAGTTGCAATGTTGATAATGACATAATCATGCAGGCACAAGAGAAACAAGCAGAAGTTAATCATTAGTCATTCTTCAGAGTTTGTCAGAATTGCAGAGATAGGGACCACTTTCACTTAGGATTAGCCATGGGAAGGAGGAAAGAACTAATTAGGGATGACACAATCCGAGATGGAAGGCTCTTGGATACTCTCGATAGGAGAGGTGATGGACACAAGTTCTATTCTAGTTACGGTTCCGACAGGCACTATGATCGTCATTGTTATCATCCTTACAGGAGGAGTGACAGGGGATATTCTCCAGATGAGTTCAAGAAAGTGAAGCCACCTACCTTTGATGGATATTTGAAGAAGAAATAGGATGTAGAAGCATGCTTACTTAGGATGAAGAAATTATTTGAATTGCATGAATACACAGAGAATATGAAGGCTAGAGTAGCTATCTTCAACCTCGAAGGGAAAGAAAACATCTGGTGGGAAGATGCGAAGCGGGTTAGAGACATCAGGACAAAAGACTTGAGTTGGCATGAATTTAATAGAATTTTTGGAATATGTACTTGTCATAGAGATACTATGACAACAAAGCCAAGGAATTCTATGAGCTAAAGATGGGATCGATGACAAATGAGGAGTACACGACTAAGTTCCTAGAGCTATTGAGGTATGTACCATATCTTAAGGATGAGAAAGCCAAAGTCCATATATTTTTCAGAGGATTTCCATTAGCATTTAGACATGAGATTGAGTATGATGAGCCTTAGTCGCTTGAGGAAGTTATTGGGAAATTAAAGCATTGTTATGAGTAGTTTAAATGCAAGACAAAATCTTAGCAAGGTTGGAAATGGAAGGACATAGCTAAAGGTAATTGGAAGCCAAAAAGAACAAGGCCTCATGATGAAGGTGAGAAGGAAAATGTTGTACCTTACAAGAAGTTTAATGGGTCACAACATGGAGGGAAACATAATAAAGGTGATGGTATAGGACGGTTGCAGTGTTGGACATGTGGTAAGGAGCATCTTAAGAGGGATTTTTAGTAGAATCACAATGGTAGGCCTCAGATTTACAGTGCATAGGAAGCACATATATTTGGGGATGTTGGGAATATCATTCCTCGTATCTATGCAACGTTGAATATTAGGTAGGTAGATCACCAGATGTGTATTATCGAGATGGACGGTAAGATTTGTGATCAAGTTGTTTCTATTTTTATTAACCCTAGATCTAATTATAGTTATCTTACTCCTGACCTGATGGATAAGTGTGGTTTGAATAAAGAAGTGCATGCAGACTCCTTGTTAGTGCAGATGGCTACAGGTACAAAGAAGAGAGTGTATCATTGGGTAAGAGCTTGTGCATTTGAGTTGAATGGTATGCATACATCAACAAATTTGAATGTATTGTCGTTAGGATCATATAGTATTCTTTTGGGTATGGACTGGTTGTATCTTACTAGGAAAAAGGTGGATTGTTATGACAAGGCCATTGAGTGCTTGGATGACAATGGAGAACAAAGGATCTTGCAGGATAAGAAGAAAGTAACATAAGTTAGAATGGTGACGACTATGTAGGAAAAGTGTAGTCACAGAAAAGGGTGTGTGTTTCAAGATGTGTTTCTAAAAGAGATTTCATAGTTTCCCCCTCATAGAGAAGTGGAAATTTCCATTCAATTGGTATCAGGGGTAGCACCAACATCGAAAGCACCATACAAGATGAGCACACCAGAGTTAGTAGAGCTAAAGCTACAACTGAAGGAAATGCTTGAAAATGGATACCAAGTGTATCACCTTGGGGTGCATCGATATTGTTTGTGAAGAAGAAGGATGGTACTCTCAGGCTATGGATTGATTATAGGCAGTTTAACAAGGTAACCATCAAGAATAGGTATCCATTCCTAATTGTTGATCACTTGTTTGATCAGTTGAGGGGAGAAGCAATGTTCCCAAAGATTGATCTGTGATCGGGAAAGCATCAGGTACGCATCAAGGAGGACGAAATTTACAAGACAATTTTTCGGACCAAGTATGGGCATTATGAGTTTGTTGTAGTTCCATTTGGTTTGAATAATGCTCCAACTAATTTTATGTGCTTAATGAATAGTGTATTTCATCCTTATCTGGACAAGTTTGTTATTGTATTCATTGATGAAATCTTGATATATTCTAAAAATGAGCAATATCATGTCGAGCACTTAGCAACAGTTTTGAGATTACTAAGATCACATCGATTGTATGCAAATCTTAGCAAATCCATTTTCTATGAGACATAGGTACATTACTTGGGACATGTTTTTTCTAAGGAAGATATAGTTGTAGATCCAAATAAGATAAGAGCTATCATGGAGTGGGAAAATCCTAGAAATGTGGATGAGGTGAGATGATTCATGGGGCTAGCAAGTTACTATAGGAGGTTCCTCAAGAACTTCGCTCGCATTTCATATCCTATTACGTCACTGCAAGGCAATATAAGAACTTTGAATGGACAGAGGAATGTGCAGCTAGTTTTGAGCAATTGAAGTAGTTGTTGACAAATGATCCTATGTTAAAGATTATAAATTGAGACAAAGAGTTTGTGGTGTGTACAGACATTGCAAGAGAGGACTTGGTGGAGTCCTGATGCAGGAAGGATGGGTAATATTATATGAGTCATGAAAATTGAATAAGAATGAGAAAAATTATCCAGCACATGATCTTGAGTTGGCAACAACCATCCATGCATTGAATATGTGGAGGAACTATCCTCTTGGCCGGAGGTTTGTACTGAGGAGTGATCACAGTGGATTGAGATACTTGTTTGACCTACTGAATCTAATCGTCGGGAAAGCTAGATGGTTGGCCACGATTAGTGAGTTTGACTTTGAGATTAGGTACATAATGGGTACGGAGAATAGGGTTGTAGATGCTCTTAGTAGGAGAGTACAGGGGAATCACATAACAACTATGAGTTCTTATGGGATAGACTTATAGGATCAGATCTTACAGGTATGACACCAGGATGACAAGTACATGGATCTTATGTATAGGTTACAGTAGGGTACATGTAGTCAGGTTGTGTACTATCGTCTTACATAATATGGTTTGGTCAGATTTAGGGACAAAATATATGTATTGAATGAAAATGAGCTCTAGAAGACTATTTTGCGAGAGTTTCATGTGAAACCATATTCAAGTCACCCAAGCTACCAGAAGACATTGAAAACAATGAATACGTTTGATCATTTTCCCATATATGGAAAAGGATGTAGCAGAGTTTGTGGCTAGATGTTTGGACTGTCAGCAGGTGAAAGAAAAATGTAAGCATCCATGTGGACTACTACAACGGGTTTTGATTTCAGAGTGGAAGTGGGAGGTAATTTCCATGTATTTCATTACAGGTTTGCTGAGGACATCTAGACATCATGATTCTATCATGGTTGTGGTAGACAGGTTGACAAATGTAGCACACTTCATTCTAGTAAAGTCTACACATTTAGTTAGTGATGTGGCACAGGTATTCATTAGAGATGTGGTGAGGTTGCATGGTGTGCCGAAGAAGATTTTGTCAGACAAGGATGCTACATTCACTTCTATGTTCTGGAAAGAGTTATTTGTAGGTTTGGCTATATAGCTGGCCTTCAGCACAACTTATCATTCTTAGACATATGGACAGATGGAGAGGGTCAACGGGATTTTGGAGGACATGTTGAGGATGTATGTGATGCATCAACAATGGAAGTGGAAAGAGTATCTACCTTTGGATGAGTTCACTTACAACAATGGTTACCAGGAGTCACTGAGGATGAATCTATTTGAGGCACTCTATGGGCGGAGTTGTAATACTCCCATCAGTTGGAGTGATCTAGTGAATAGGGTGTTGATAGGATCAGACATGTTGGCAGAGATGGAACATGAAATGCAGGTAATCAAGAAGAATCTAAAGGAAGCATAGGACAAACATAAAATTTATGCAGATTGGAACAAGGTGTTTAAGGAGTTTTAGGTTGGGGAATAGGTGTACTTGTGCATCAATCCCAAGAAGAGTTCCTTAAGGATTGGGTCATGTGCAAAGCTGGCACCTCGGTTTTTTGGACCTTTCAATATTATTGAAAGGATTGGGCCAATAGCCTATCGACTTTCATTACCTCCTACACTGAAAGTCCATGATGTTTTTCATGTGTCATTACTTAAGAAGTATGTTAAAGATGTTTATCATGTGATTGACTGGTCTCTATTGCAGGTGGATCCAGAAGGAGAATCCCTACTAGAACCTTAGTGTATTTTGCAGAAAAATATGCCCATGCTCTAGAACCAAGCAATCAAGCAGGTCAAAGTGTAGTGGAAGCACTTTGTGCCCAATGAAGATACATGGGAGATGACAGATCAGATGTGAACTATGTACCCTTATCTATTCATTGTTTAAGCGAATGTTTTTGGTATATGTTTTGGTGTGTTGTTTTGGTATATGTACATATGTATATGGATGTAAATACCACCATGAGATCTATTATAAAGCTCTAATAAGAATTATGGGTGTCATGTCATTATGGTTGTCATGTTATTATGTTGCCATGTTATTTTGCTTCTTAGCAGGTTGATCATTGTAAACACTGCAACAAGCTAAGTTATAAAGCTTCATGGGTAGTATGTTTTTCTTTCAGTAGTCTCGCTGATTGTAGGTGTCATTGAACACCGATGATAGTGTTCTACCAAGGGGGAGGGTTCTGTAACAACCCTGGTCAAAATTCGATGTAATAAAATTAATAAAGGCAAAATAATAACCGAATTCATGGGCCATGTATTCCAAGCTGAATGGTGGAAAAAAGATCCTAGTGGTTGGTTTATTATGGCTAAAGAAAATTGACAAAGGCTTTGGAAATAAATGAGGCATTAATTGGTATTTTATTTATGAAAATAATGGAAATTAGGGGAAAAGGAAGGTGAAATGTCACAGGTTGCATGTGAGGAGGAAAATGAAGGAAAATAATGGAAAATTGAAGAAAATAGAGGCCTCATCAATAAAAAGGTTTCTGAGGATCAGTTGGTACCTTTTTGCAGTTTACATTTTGTGAGTTTACTTTTGGAGCTCTCTCTTTATTCTCTCTCTCTCTCTCTCACTCTTGGACACTTAGAGCATTCTTGGAAAACCCTAGCATTAGATCAAGGAAAGCAAAGGAAGGACAAAGAATGCAAAGGGAAGCAAAGATCAAGCAAGGAAGATCAGGATCAAGTAGCTACAATGAGATTACTTGCAGTTATAGATTTTCATGTGTGATTTCCTTACTAGATTTGGCATGCGTTGTACATGCATGTGAGTATTTGGCTCTCTTGTTGTCATTGGCATGGGCTTTGCCAGGTGTGACAGTGGGTTTCAACCTTTCCTTTCCATTTCTACATAGCCATGATATGACAGGCTCTCTTTTATTTGGTTAAGATGGATTGTCAAATGGTTTCGAAACTAAGTGAGGTGATCTCTGAAAAGAACACAAGACCTAGGAATTCCTGGACCGGATAAGGTGGGATTGCAGTAAAGCCAAATTTTGTGTACCTCGGTGGACCTAGGAATCCTTGACTAGCGAATGGCACGATATATGGTAAAGCCTAGAGGTGTGTGCCCTCGATTAAGCCTATGAATCCTCGACTAGTGAATGGTGACATATATGGTAAAGCCTGGAGGGGGAGTCTCGATTAGGCCTAGGAATCCTTGACTGGTGAATGGCGGGATATATGGTAAAGCCTAGAGAGTAGGAGGAAGACAAATTCCTCACGGTGTAGGCGGAGAAATCCGGTGGCACCAATGCTTGTTTAGGGCCTAGTGGTCCGGTGGGGATTGCGGTAAATCTTGAGGAAACTTGGATTGGTTTTGTTTTGAGTCCCACATTCATGCTTGGAATATGGCATCGGGGTAATTGGCTGAAAGAGATTTGGTTCAACAAATCTATGGTTGGGTGGTTCGTGGAAGTCTCGTACCTGATTGACTTATGCATTCATTAATAAGAGTTCTTTATCCTTGGTATTTCAAGTGTAAATATATTGGTTCATATGTGATTCTTATGGTTTTTATATCCTTGTTATTTCTGTTGGTTATATGTTAGTTATGAGTATATTTTATGACATACTTGATGTATGTCTCTCATCATGCTTTGATTTACAAATGAATGTACAATGAATATATGAACTAATATATGATAATGTAGATATTGTGATAGAGAAACAATGCCTCTTTACGAATATCAGAGAAGTATGAGACCCCTATGATTAGTTCTATTGTTATGACCTATAGATTACATATTTGTGACATATTTCACGAAATGCCTAGCTTGGATAGTAGGGTTAGATAAATTACTTTTATCAATGATTGCATTAGTACCCTTATTCTATTGTTATTTATCATTTTTGAAAATTTCATGAAGTTCTAGGAAACATGGCTTGTCATGGGAGCAGCTAAGGGTCCAAATCAGTGAAATGTCAAGTTTTCTCAGGGGTTGGCCACCTGGAAAGGTTGGTTGGCTCCTAAAGGTTTTGTAGCATGTGTGGAAGTTCATAATGGTTTTGTTTTGTCGGTTATACTTCCTTAATTGTACATGCAGAGTTGAATTACATCACAGTAGCCTCTCATCACATGTTTACCCCAGTGGACCAGTTAACTTGGGTAAATGTGGGAGGAGGGTGTTATAGATAAAAAGGCTTTTAAGGATCATTTTTTAGTTTTTGATCATTTTGGATGGGAGCTCTTGTTCATTATCCCATTCTCTCATACTCTTGCACACTTAGATAATTCTTGTATCATGCGTAGAGCACTCTAGTATTCACTTGGATTGAAGAAATAATGCAGGGGAAAGCAGGATAACGCAAGGGAATAGATGGATCCGTAGCTACAACTGAATTTCTTTGTAGGTAACAGGTTGCATGTATGATCTCCTTGTTGATTTTTGGATGCATGGTATATGCATGTCATTATCTGTTAATGTGATGTCATTAGCATGGAGGATTCCCTTGATCGACAATGTTTTGAGCCTTGCCTTACCATTTCCTCAATATCCATGGTGTTGTGTGTGTTTCCACTTGATTATTTTCTTATTGGTGCTCATGTTCCTTATGGCTTTGGGTTGGAACAAATGCTCTGGAAGCCTTGGAACAACTTGGGTTGAGTTACTCATCCTAGAGCCTAGGTTTAGAAAAATGACCTGGAGCCTTTAGTGGGATGAGTTACGAATCCCTAGAGCCGAGTTGGACAAACGCTCTAAAGCCCTGCAAGGCTGTGGGTTGAGTTACTAGTTCTTGGAGCCTTGGACAACTTGGGTAGAGACCGATTTGGTTGATGTTAGTAATGTCTGACCATGGAGGTGGAATCATTATGGTTGAGGGTTGAGGTGGCTTGGCATCTAGAAGATCCGGTTAGTTTTGTCTTAGTTTATTCCATGAGATCCCATATTCATGCTTGGAATATGGCGCGGTGGTGATTGACTGAAATAAATACTTGATTTAGCCCAATCTATGGTCAGGTGGTACGTGGAAGTCCTTGGCCTGGTTGGTATTTTCACATATTAGTAAGAGTTATTCTTATACTATGATTCATGTATACTTGTAGTGCTTATGTTGGTGATATTATGGTTAATTTTCCTATTAAAAATGCAATAAGAAAAACTAGTTTTGACTTTCGCTTGGTCAAACTAGATTAAAATTCGAATTTCTATTTCAATAGAATACTTGAAGGTAGTTAATTGAGGAGATATGGCTCTTGTCACTCAATTAAATTAGTAAATATAAGTTGGGGAAGCTTGAGTTCAGTTCTACATGATCAATTACTAATTTGTAGCAATCTGTTTCGACTAATTTGAGTTATTGTCAATTTAACTAGTTCTAACTGTTAGAAGAACTAGTGGAGTTCAAGTTGTGGAAGTGGAACTTCAACCACCATTCAGTGATCAACCAGTTAATTAATAAATCAGCCTAAAATAATTGTTCCATGCAGAGAATTCGATTTACCTAGTTGAGATGGAAATTCCAAGACAATGTACTATCAGTTGTAGCATATTCCCATGTATACAAGTGGTGCATGCAGTTAGAGATTTACCTAAGTCTATTGCGCAATTCCTTGGTATAAAATTCCTAAAAAACATGGGCATCCCAAGGGAAAAACACAATTAAATAGGAGCGTGGGAAGGCTTGAAATTGGCTAAATGTTGGGCCAAATTCAGTCAGTCAGGTAGAGGGATAGACTATATACTTGCAGGGTGTGCTTAGGATTGAGCAAGCATTATATTTCTTCTCTATTCTCTGATTAATGCAATATATATAGTAAAGGGGTTTTTAAGAGTTGCTTTCCCCTAGATAAATCTTTGTGCATGTGTGATGTTTCCTCTTGCATGTCTATGATTCTTGTTTTATATGGTGAATTAACTTCCACAGATCAGTAGAGTAGCTTCAAGTCTTGTGGTTTAGTAAATTTCATGAGTAGAATTAAATATACATATCAATTTCTACATGGTATCAGAGATGGAATCACTATAGAGCATATATTTTGAAGCTTTCAATGCAGGAGGTTCGAGGTTGTAGGTTTTCTTCAGGACTGAGAAGATGGCTTTCAATGGAGTAAGGCTCGAGTATGCCCTTGACAAAAGCTAAAATTATGTTTCATGGAAGGACCTCATTGTTATAGACATTTTTGTGCCTTACAGCATTGAGCATGAAATGTCAATAATCCAAGGGACCCAAAGTCCCTAAATGAGTTGTTCCTACCCCTAAAGGAACAAGGTCAACCAATGACAGCTTCTCCCAGAAGTTCTCCACCAAAAACCACTCAAAAATGGTCAAATCAGGATCAATTCAATAGCTCCACTAGCTGTCTGTGCTGAAATGCAAAGTCTACACTGGCTAGGTGCACTGCAACGCAGGTAGAAGCACTACCAGGGTGCGCTGAGCGGGAATTGACAAATGGAAAGTTCATTCAACGAGGTGTAAAGACCCTGGAAGCTTCCAGAATCTTCCTCAATGACACTTGCCTCAATGAATTCGACCAAGTGATGAGTAAGAGGTTCTCAACCTCCAAGTGGAAGCAAGAACTGACAGAGAGAAGCCACAAGTCAAAACATGAGTTGACTCATCCTCTCTGCTCACATCTATATATGGATCTCTCACCCAGAGGTTCAGGAGGCTGGAATTTTGTACTTTGCAGAGAATTGCTGTTGGTTTGAGATTGAGATTAGTACATTGGGTGATTTATGCTTTGTTGGAGGAGAGGAAGGGATTCTTTTGCTGGGAGGTAGATGCTAGATCGGGACTCACTTGGTTGTATCTCCTCTTGAACCTTGTTTATCATATCAATAAAGCTACTTGAGTTTCTCCTATATGCTTGTATTCCAATGATGTTTTGTTGTATTTGCATATTTAGTTTATATCTGATCCTAAACTAGTTATGAATGTGAATCTATATCTTTCGTGTAGTCTTCTGCTCTTGTGATCTTGCAGGAATTGTGTGAAGCTGGACCAGTGAAAGAGCAGGCAGTGGGAAGCGAACGAAAGAGAGAGTGATTGGATCGACAAACTAGCGGAAGACACCGGTTAGTTAGATCCTTCTTTCTCTATTTGCACCTCATAAAGAAGAATACTCGATAGATTTCCTTGTTTGTTGCTAAGGCACTATTACCTCTTAGAGTGGGATAGGGGCATTCCGTATTGGATACTTTTCCCAACAACAAATTGGCGACTCCACTGGGGAGAGTATCTTGTTAGTTTATTTGTGTTTCTATTGCTATTCATTTCATAAACTCAAGAGTGCCGAATCGAACTTCATTTGCTATTTACAAATGCAAAGTAGAGATCAACTACTCTAGCCCTCTCACTGGGCCTGTTTATGATCTGAGAAGCTGATCCACAAGTGCTCTAACAGCCCTTTGTGATAGATCTTAGTCCTCCTATAAATCATCCTCCTAATTGTACCTAATTGATAGCTTTTATCCGGCCAAAAACTGTAGAAAAAACTGCAAACCGTAACCCAGAACCCAGAAACAACTCTCGTTTCTGCTTCAGCGCAGACTCTGTGAAGAGGTTCTGCATTTCAACGCAGGTCCCGTGAAGGCTACCTGCGCTGAATGTTAAAACCTCTGTGTTAGGAGTGCGCTGATCAGTCTTTGCCTTGTGCAGTTGTGGTTCCCCACTTCCTTTTACTCAGTTTTCATCTCTGTTTTTGCAGCCTGTTATCAGTCAGTGTACCTATCTGAAGCCCCTTTTCTTTGCCTCAATTCCGCCTCAATTATATAAAGAAACTGTATTTTTTCTTTGTGTATTTGTTACATCATTTGCAGTTTCCCATTACAGAAGTAAACTAGTCATACTGTCGCCCCTAGATCTAGACCTGTCGTAAGTGTCGTTTTGATCTTAGGAGTGAGTTTATTTGCTGTTCACAGTTGATTTATCTTTTACTTTTGTCTTTTGGTTTGAATTCATGCATTTCAAAGTGTCGAAACAAGTAAATCATAAAGTGTCGTAATCGTCTTTTTGATTTCAAAAAAGGAACTTATTTGTGTTTTCACTTGAAATCGAATTCAAATTTATATAACAACTTTCTTTTTAGGCATCAATATTAAGAAAGCGAAAACAAATACATGCATATGTGCATTTGCATTTTGACAGTTTGTATGTTGATTTAGGGAAAAGTGCATTACTGTGTGCTCTATGCTCTTTGAGAAAAGATGGTGTCTTTCTTTTCCCCTTGTAGCTAGGATTTTCATTGTTGAAGAGATATAAAAGCTTGCTTATCATCTTTAGACTGCATTTAGGAATTGTATCATACATCTCGTGGTGATCCAAAAAGGAAAACTTCTAAGAAAGATCAACCTAAAATAAATTGAATGAACTTAACAACGCTTTGTAACATAACACACAACATAGAGGTCTAGGCTAGAGACGTGTTCCGACGTCGTAAAACCTGGTCACTGGTCGCCTCACTGATGGTTGGGTGATTCCTCCTGAGAGACGATTAGTACCAGTACGGATTGTGCTCCCACGTACCGTCGCGTATATATTGGGAGACCCCTATAGGAATATAACCTTTATCCATAGGAAGCCGTGTCGGCCGCCCTACTGATCGCAATGCACTGAACACAACATTCAGGAAGATCGACCGCCCGTACCCTAAAAATTATTCTGCGGTTTTGCGAAAAGTTTGGCACACCCTCTACCTAGAACTCCAGAGCAGTTCCTTTTGGCCTTTTTCAGACTCTATAACGGAAAAATTCCATCCGAGCATTTGTCACTTCGGGCTCGTTAAAACATCGAAGGAGACTAGAGTCATATTTAGCTTTTTCTCGACTCTTTAAAAGTGAAAAAGCAAGTTGTGTCTAAAGCGTCTAAAATTCATTTAATTCGGAAACATATTTTCCCCTTTAGTATTTTGGTTGATCAAGTAATCCGCAATCGTGGAAGAAAGTCAATTGAAACCTTGTCATTCGCGGAGGCTTACGAGTCAACTGTCTTTGTCTCTGGAATCGAAAACAGTACGGACAAAGCGAACTCGTTTAACTGGTTCGAAATCTCCTATCAAAGTTAGAACAAGTGTTCCAACGACATCCGAGGTTCCGGTTACTCCAAACATTTCTGGAAACCCTGCCTCTATAGAAGAAGTTCAACAGCCACAGAGGGATAGTGATACTGATCCTAGTCTGAGAGCAAATATTTATGTTACTGAACCAGTTCTATCTGCAACCGGTTCGGAGAGTCTTGCTCCTCAAACAACTGTCGTTGTCGATTCAACCCCTTCTTCGGCACCAGAAATATTTTACCGACCTGACGGTCTTCCCCTTCCACCTGGTTTGATTGCGATAGAGGAAATTGTAGAAGATCCGCAAGCAACTACTCCAACACATTTTGGAGTAGGGGTCACTCTATTTCCTTCGACATCAGAAGTTAGTCTACGACCAGTGGAAGTTCCTATAGAATCGCTAGGCAATCTATTGGATAGACTCAAAATGTCTGAACAACCGTCAACATCTAGGACTGTGTCGAATGACACAGCGACAACAGAACTCCCTGCCGTCACTCCGACAATGTTTGCCGGTGTACCATCTATCCCGACTAGCTCACAACCGCTAGAAGGAGTCCACCCAGGGACTATTTCGACAGTGTGGTCCGTTCCTGTTTGTTCCTCCGGAATAATATCGACAACTCTTATGTTGAGACTCGACAAATTGATCCATTTGGAGGTCAATTTGGGCCATCCAGTCCCCAAGGGCAAACAATCCCCTTGAGTTCCGGATTACCACTGTATGGGGGGCAATATGCCCTTTCATTACCCCCTCCGGGAGGATATCCATACATGAGTTCTCAACAGTATTCAGGTTATACTGGAATTACGACAAGTGGTTGGGTACCTATACTACCCCAACAACCAAGAGTTGTGTATTCTATGCAACAATGTGTACCTATGTCGAACATCCCGACAACGCCAGCTATTGTAACAGTGTCGCAAGTTCAAACGATGTCTGTTGTATGTCAACCTCAAATTTCTCAGGTTGTAATGCAATAGCCCCTTGACCCTGTGACTCAACCACAATCGCCAACTGGTGGGGTGACACAGGTCCAAACGGGTACAATTACCCCACATCTTGGTCCAACGGTTAGTATAGGACAACAGAACATGGCTTCACAACCGTGGCTGGTGCAATACCAACAACCACAGTTCCAACAAGTGTACCAAGGTTCTGAGCAGCAGATCTTTGTGAACAGTGGACAACCGTACATTCAAAACGGTTAAAATCAACCACTTTACGGTGGTCAAGTCCACCAACCATATCAGTCATACCAGCATCAATTACATTATGCTGGTATGCAAAGGCCAACTGCTCAGGCAATTCCATCGTACCCTGGGTATGCTTCACCTAACCTGAATCAACAATTACCATTCGTGGCGACTTTAGAGTTACCCGATTTACACCGGTTAACAAACGATCCAATTGCTTACGCCCCTTGGTGGCCATCGATTCCTCACAAACTTCCATCGGACATTCCTAAATTTAATGGAAATCCAGGTGAAGACCCATCGAATCACGTGATGAAATTTCATCTGTGGTGTTCATCAAACACCCTAAACGATGATTCGATAAGGCTTCGCCTTTTCCAGAGGACGTTAACGGGTCCAGTGGCTAAATGGTATATTGAATTACCTAGAGCTTCGTTCGACAATTTCAGCACCTTAGCCACGACTTTCTTAACCCATTTTCAATTACCGATAAGGTATGAAATGGGAACTGAAATCTTAACCAACTTCAAACAGACAACGACCACTCACATATCTGATCATATACATGAGTGGCGATGTCGTCGTAGGATGGTAAAAACGTACGTTCCCGATCAGCTATTAGCTGAATGGTTTATCAAGTCCTTACTTCCTGCCATAACGGAAGATGTGGCGAAGGGAGGAGTCGTAACGGAAGAGCAAGTCATCGCTCGTGCGCAATATCTAGACTTGGTCTATACTCAGTCTGGCACGCTCTACGACAAAATACCTAACGCCCCTAGACCGGAATTCTCAATTCCTCCTCCTCCTAAATCAAATAATGACTCTCATGCCGGCGATGGCGTGATTGACACGACAAACGCAAAATCGACAAAGGCTTCGTCCAAGAAAGCCCATAAGATTTCAGATCAAAATGCAAAAGACGAAATTCTTGCTTCGGAAGTAAATGCCGTATCAACAGATAAAGGCAAAGAAACCAAACAACCAGGAAGCAAGAAGAAGCAAAACAAAGGGAAGAAGAAGAAACAGGGTGAGTCGTCTCCTGAAAAAACTTCTTCAAACCCTCCTGGAAATAGGAAACCACCCTCCACGGGATGTCACATATGTGATGAGGATCATTGGACCTTGCAATGTCCATACAAAGCTGAGCTTAAAAGATTCTTTGAGAGTTCGCAAACCTCAGCTGTGTTAACTGATCTGTTTCCAAATCCAGGTACAAATCTGGTTGATAGTGGAAATGCTTCCCCGTCGCAAGTGCTAATGTTGTCGATTTCCAAGCAACAAAATGATGCTTTGATTTCGACAAGGAACAAAGATTACGGGAATCCGCAACTGTCGAATGACAAAGGTAAAGATCAACCAAGTAGTTCGACAACAACTTCGACAGAAGTTGTACCACCCATCATTCCTGAATTAACAATAAAACTGCCAAAGGGAGTAGTACACAAGTCGACTTTAATCCTCGCGCCAGAGCGGCGTAGCATTATAACATAGTGGAAGATTTGGCCCAATCGCCATCCGCTATGTCAACTCTTGAAGTACTACAAAATTTTCCATCCCAAAGGCAGGCTTTGTTATCAGCCATTGGTGGGGTTGATCCTAAGGATTCCAATCTTGTGTCCTTTGACCACAAAGGATACGATCCTCAGTTACCAGCTCAACTAGCTTTCCTTATTCAAGTGAAAGCCCTCAACAAAACTGTTCACCGAACAATTATTGATGAGGGGGCATCTACATGTATTATGTCGATGAGTTGCTGGAAAACTTTAGGATCTCCAACCTTGTCGCGATCTTCAACGACATTAAAAGCATTCGACGGAAGGACATATACCCCATACAGTATTCTAAATAACTTGAAGGTTGAACTAGGGGTAAAAACAGTAGAAATAGATGTTGAGGTCATCGATGGGAATCTTGATTACAACATCCTACTGGGAAGACCGTGGATATATGCCATGGCAGCTGTTGTGTCGACTTCTTTTAGAAAGATCGCATTCCCCTTTCAAGGGGGGATTACGATCGTCAACCAACAAAACTTCCTCCCCAATGGTTCACAAGTTACGGGAAGCATTCCCATGATCCATGGAAGCCCCCATTCGCTTCAGAATATCGGAGTAGGCCTACTGAAAGATCCTATATTAATGGGAACTTTCGCTCTTCCACCTCCAATTGATTTGGCGGAAGTAGCGTCGATAGGTACCTGCAATATGATATCTTCCACGAAGACCTCAGAAGACGATATCAACATGGATCATGCAATGGTTTTGCCCCCAAGCCCAATAGAAATATTGTAGCAGTGAATGTTTCGGGCATGGGAGGCGAACCCAAATCAATGCTCATCAAGCGTTTGGGTAGATAGGTCTAGAGAATATGGTACCCCTTTAGATCCTTGGTCGAGAGTGCATGGAACCGACGAAGGAATTCTACAATCAATGTTGATTGAGGGGGCACCATGGAATGATTGCCACCATCGTTCCCTTCTTCCAGATTATGAAGAAGATACTCAACATGACCTTTATCACCCTTCAGTTTTTGAATTCCTATCAAATACTGTAAATACGGTGGATTCCGAGTGAAACTTATCCAATATTGAAGAGTCTGTAGCCATAAATATCTCGACTAAAACAAATGTTGTAGAGAATATTTATGTCGGCAAAGGTTGTTCTCCTTCAGAACTGGAAATATATAACGCTCTTTTTCGCGAGTTCAGAGATGTCTTTGCTTGGTCATATGATGAAATGCCAGGCATTGACTCGAGTATCGTTGAACACGAAATTAAGATGTATCCAGATGTCAAACCGGTAAGACAACGGCTCAGGCAGGTGCACCCCAAGAAAGCCGCTGCCATTAAGGCAGAAGTTGAAAAACTTCTCCATGTTGGTTTCATCTACCCGGTTCCTCTAACCGATTGGGTATCGAATATTGTCCCTGTTATGAAGAAACAAGGGACAATTAGAGTGTGTGTCGATTATAGGGATGTAAACCAAGCTTGTCCAAAAGACAACTACCCTACACCCTTCATCGACCAGATAATTGATGAATGCGCCGGATGTGAAATCTTTTCATTCATGGATGGATTTTTCGGGTATAATCAAATAAATATCCGCCCACAGGACCAGTCAAAGATTGCATTCATTTGTCCGTGGGGCACATTCGCTTATCGAAAATTACCCTTTAGTTTAAAGAACGCAGGGGCGACGTTTCAGAGGGCAATGAATTATGCCTTCCATGACATCAAGAACATCGTTCAACCATACCTCGACGACCTTCCGGCTCATTTGCGAAAGCGGACTGATCATCCACAGCATTTAAGAGTGATATTTCTACGTTGTCGACACTACAAGATACGACTCAATCTGCACAAATGTGTATTTTGCGTCAGTTCTGGTCGTTTACTTGGCTTTGTAGTCTCCAAGGATGGGATTTGTCTCGACCCTTGCAAGGTTCAGGCAATCATCAATTTGCCTCCACCTTCAAATTTGCTTCAGATTCAGAAACTCCAAGGGAAAGCAAACTTTCCGAGGAGATTCATTCCGAATTATGCAGAACTTGCTAAAGGTTATACACGTCTTTTGAAAAAGGAGGTACCCTTCGTTTGGGATCAGGTTGCGCAAGCTTCCTTTGATGCTTTAAAGGATTCCTTAATAAAAGCATCATTAATGTATGCCCCCGATTATCAAAGAGATTTTAACCTGTATCTGGCTGCAGCGGATACAACCATCGCAATGGTTTTAGTTCAAGAAGTCGACGGAATAGAACACCCTATATATTATTTAAGTAGAAACTTAAATGATACAGAAAGAAAATATTCTTATGTTGAAAAACTAGCGCTTGTAGCTGTTCAAGTGATTCAAACGTTTCAACATTATGTACTCTTTCGGAAAACTACCATTCTGTCAGATTGCAACCCCATGACTTATATATTGTCGCGACAGTTGCTGGGGGGCAAATATTCGAAATGGATAGCAATCCTTCAAGAGTTTGATCTGGAATTTGTAAAATCCAAATCAAAGAAAGCTCTAGTTTTCGCAGAATTATTGTGCGATCTCCCATCGTCGTCCAACGATGAAACATCCGAAGAATCAATCGTGGACGAGAATTTGTTTCTGATATCTACAAGCAATGAGTGGTATGGAGATATAATAATTTATCTCCAAACCCAAAAATTCAGGCCAAATACCTCTCACTCTGAACAAAAACGTGTACGATACTAAGCAAAAGACTACATGATCGTCGGTGATACGCTTTACCGTCGTGGTATCGATACAGTTCTGAGAAGGTGCCTCACCCATGAGGAGGTCGAAAAAGCCCTGAATGAGTGTCATTTAGGCGCGTGTGGGGGGCACCAATTTGGATATGCAACAGCACAAAAAATCTTACGAGCAGGATACTTCTGGCCAACCATGTTCAAAGATTGCATAACAGTAGTCAGAAGTTGCCATGCTTGTCAAATTTTTGATAGCAAAACCAGAAAACCACCCGCACCTTTACAGCCAATAGTTGCTGTCGGGCCTTTCGCCAAATGGGGTATCGATTTCATGACATGTAACCCCACCTCGACTGGGGGGCATGGGTATATTATAGTCGCCGTTGACTATTTTACCAAATGGGCCGAGGCGATGCCTACATTAGATAACACTGGTGAAACAGCTGCCCTTTTCTTTTTCAATCATGTAGTCGCCAGGTTCGGCGTACCACAGGCCATAGTTACAGATCATGGATCGCATTTTCGCAATCACATGATGGTTGAATTAGCTGCCAAGCTAGGGCTATCTCACGACAGCTCTACCCCGTATTTTCCGCAAGCCAACAGACAAGTTGAAGCGATCAACAAAGTCCTGAAGCGTATGTTGCAAAGGATGATCGGAGTTCACAAAATAAGGTGGCACCTAATCCTGTACTCAGCCTTGTGGGCTTACTGAACATCAGTAAGGAATGCGACCGGGTTCACACCTTTCCAACTGGTATATGGCCTGGAAGCAGTCTTACCAGTCCAGTGCGAAATTTCGTCTCTTAAACTCGCAATTGATCTCCTCCCAGAAACTTCAGAAGAAGAGGCCCGTTTCTTGGAATTAATCCAATTGGATGAAACCCGTCGTGATGCCGCTTTGGCTAACGAAGCCCATAAGAAACGAGTCAAGGCGCAGTTTGAAAAAAATGTCAAACCCCGTGTCTTCTCAGAAGGTGACTTGGTCTTGCTTTACGACCAAGAATCCGATAAATTGGGAGCAGGTAAATTTAATTCTTTATGGATGGGCCCCTATATTGTTAAACGAGTGTTAGCAAAAGGAGCTTACGAGTTAATGGATTATGACGAAATTCCACTGGCGCAACCTCGCAATGGGTTGTACCTTAAGCGTTACTATGCTTAAATAGTAACCAATGTGCTTTTGTTGTATTTTGTTTTCGCTAAAGTGGTTGTTTTGGTCGAGTAATCCACCTTTTTACATTTATTGCAGATGTCGAACCTTTTGGAGACATGTGTGGGATATGCCAACTGAGCGAGTCGTAGTTCGCGGAACCTGTCCTCCGCAGCTTGGGCCATTTTTTATCCAAGCGGCGAGTTAGTAAGTTCCAGAGGTGTATGTATTGGTCAATCAACGAATAACATCGTTGAATATAGCGCGTTGATAGAACTGCTCTCTGATGCCATCACCCATGGTATACGCCGACTAATCGTCAGGCTAGACTCACAACTCGTAATTCTACAACTCAATGGTATATATTCCGTTCGCAACCCAGCTATTTATCGCATGTTCCTAAGGGTTAAGATTTTGGAAAGACAATTTGATTTAATTCAATACCAACATATTTCCAGAAACTTGAACACATTAACCGACTCATCAGCAAACTATGTGTTAGATAGATATTTGTGACATTTATAAAAAAGAAACACATCATCAATGTTGTACATATGGATCATATAACTCAACCAGAATAAAACCCCGAAAATCAAAATATATATATATATAAGCTGTTTATGGTTTACATATAATGTTCTGTAACCAAGACAAAATCGGTCGCATGACCCAAAAACTCAAAATGCTAGGGGGCACCCTAGTCTAGTGATGCTCATGATAGCACGTCACGGCCTGTGCAATCATGCGTAAGAGACGAGTCCATCGTCTAGGCACACCAGTAGTATGCCGCTGCAACTGTAGAGGTAACTCGTCGATCCTCACATCCGGAATGCCGAGAGTAAGGCTCTCAACCTGCTCCTACACAGCTGTGAGGGTCTCGGCCACATCAAGGTCGCGAAGAATAACCCTCCCAGCAGTCTCCCCTGCTGAGGCAACGACTGGCGCTCTCGGGCGAATTGCTGGACGAACAGGACCAACATCTGCATGCACACATGAGTTTGATTAAAAGTCTTGATAGAATAAAGCACAAGGACATTATAAATAAAAATAGTAAACAGTGATATGGTCGAAGATTTTACTAATAGGGCCCCACTGCTCGCCATCCGGCAGTACCAAATCTGGATCACCCCGGAAATCCATGCCAACATATGGATACTCGGAATAGACCATCTCCTGACGCTCGAACCACCTGAAGAAGGTATCATAGAAAGAAATCTGAGATTGACCGGCATGCCTAGACATGTGATCAACCCATATCTGCATGTGGGGTTCGGTAGGAGAAGGCAAGTCGAGTGCAATGTACTGTGGCTGCATCAGTGGTATCTTCTCCAAAGCAAAGGCGGTCAAAATAGAACCAAATCCAAAGTTCTTCAACTTCCCGTCCTTTACCTTGGTCAACTGACTTTTCATCTGAAGAAGTACTGCATCACACCAGTTGAATATTTTCGGTTGGAGGCACTCCAAGGCATGCTGCACATAGGATCTGTTGGCGACGTGAAGAGACGCACTACCGGCCATCCTACCAATAGTATACAGAATGGACCTGAGGGACCTGTCAGCAACCTCACGGATAACGATCTTGCCGTCTTTACTCGGCTGAGATCCTTCCCTGCAATACTGGCGGACATAATCTCTCACGGAGTCGCTCCCTCGGGCCGAACCTGACAAAGAAATGGGGGCACCCCGCCTTGACAAGCCAGTCAAGAAGTAAATGTCTACTGTGGTCAAGGGGATAGATTTGTCCCTAATCTGGAATACTTGGTTTATAGGATCCCAAGCGTCGAGCATATACTGCAGTAGGGAGATCTGTTGTCTCATGCTAGAGATACGGAAGAACTTCAACAGACCACAGTTCCGCAGCGCGTTCACCGTGACAGGATCATGTTGGGCAATCATGTCCTCTTCTTCATGTTCTCGTTCTCGCCATGTAAGGGTCATTTTGCTCCAATAATCTCTGAAAACAAACATGAGAGGAGTTAGATCCTGGATTTGATGAGAAACTGGCAAAATTTTCATCAAAAACTGTGCAACAAAACTCTTTTTCTGCGCCTAGCACACCTAGCCAGTGTTCCACCTGCGTTGAAGGTCAAACTGCCTTCATACAGCTTGACATTCAGCGCAGGTTTCGAGTGAACTAGGTGCGCTGATGGCAGAGCGACCCAATAAAACCCCAGGGGCTCAAGAAAACAGGAAAACAAGCACAGAATGTAGAAAAGAAACCATGAAATGAAAGAGCTCAAGTTTAGCTCCTACCTGGTCCAGACGGCGTCGAAAATTGTCCGTAGAATCTCTTGGAATCAGCTGATGAAAATCAAGGGGGAAGAGGCACCTCCAAAGCTCCAACAAACCAAGTTCAAATGAAATGGTAAAATGAGAGGTAAAAACACTTTTTAATTGCTTTTTACGTAGTTCAAAGCGAAATATTAGGGTTTTAATCTCATTTTCAAGCAGATGTTATTCATTTCTAACTAGTTTGATGCGGCAATTGAGGATACAGTACTATCTTTGAAAAGGGCAAAGCTAGTTATGGTAAAAAATCAAAATTAGACCATGTTATCGAGCATTTTTAGCGTATAGTTCATGCTTGTTAAAAAATAAACATAAAATTGAGCAGTTTTAACACATAGTTCATGCTCATTAAAAAATAAACATAAGATCAAGCAAGTGTTTCAATCTGCGTTTAAGCTCGTTAAAAAATGAACTACCCGGTAAATAACCACTGCGAATGTAGAGTTATCAGCCATTAAAGCCTTGGTCGTGTTTGCACCGTCACCTCCACTTTTCCATTGGCCGATCATTCACCTCCATTTGATTGTTTACCCATTTTGAGGAACAGCTGCGAAGAGTGATTTCACTTAGCCATCCCTGTGACACTGCCGTGATTGGAAAATTCCAACCGTTACCTGGAATCAGCTGCTAACCCGTTTTATCACTCGTTCCTCAAAAGACGAGTCTTCTTTAGGCTATTTTCATCTGACTCGTAAAATATGAAAAGATTGCCGAGTGTTGGCCTTCCAGCTCGTTAAAACAACCGGAAGTGCTATCCCTCCTCTAGATTTTAATCTTTTTGGACCTGAGGGATTATTGCACAAAAAGATCGAGCGCTTGTTTTGTTCGGCTCGTTAAAACTATCGAAAATCCATCCCTTCTGTAATGTTTTATACTTTTTCGGACTTAAGGGATTAGATGACGAAAAAGGAACTTTGGAGTTATCTTTACGTACCTTTTTAGACTCTCTAAAAATGAAAAGGGACCGAGTTATCTTTGTCGTTAAACTCGTTAAAAAGCATTAATAGCGACAAACTTGTCTTTAGACGAGAACGAGTTTCACTATCGCTAGGCTCGTTAAAACATAGCGATGGGTTTGCCCGAAGGGCAAATTATAGAAAAAGCATATGTTATCCTCCTCAAGCTTGACAAAAATAAAGAGGTACTGGTCAGAAATGACTGGGAAAAATTGGGAGAAACTCAAAGAATTTTTATTGGTAGCAAGTTGCTCTTGAACATGACACTTCCACTCCGTGCCTGAGTCGGGTTGGGTTGCTTCATTCACCGGTCACATCGCAATGGTCTCACCATACCATCCCTCTTTGGGGTAAATGCTACCAATCCATCACACAAGTGTCGTCGATATGTTCAAGAGAAGTCATCCAGAGAAGTTAACCGTGTCCCATCCACCACCATACATTATCCTTCATCCTTTCATGACCGCCACCCTGAACCATATATCATCAGATCGTTTTCACCTCCATCAAAATCATTTGCTCCGTTCCGTGTCACTGATGTGGGATACATCAAGGCCCTCCTTTGACAGATCGCTTCTTGTCGACATCAGCTCATTATCCAAGAAGTTGATCTAGGAACAACCCCTTCGGTACTTTGAAGCTTACATGCCTAAATGGCAAGTTTCTCACTTTCGGTGACAGGTATACATCAATGACCTTCGACCAGGAGATTTTGCGTGGTGTTTGACGCCAAGTCCTTTATTCACACCACGTGAATTGTACTGCAGTACCTTGAGGGTCATTATCATTATTGGTGATTCCTCTCGCACTTGTTAACAGTTTACATCATTGACTGGTAATCAAGCGATGTCTTTCATGTTCGACTTCAGAACATTTCTCACATGGATCGACTTGTACTTAGAGTGAAGATTGAACGAGATTGAAGACCCCGGATCTAGTTTCATCCATCCGGGTTGCGATATATATTCAGGAAAAATAAAGACATTGACATGTACAACATTGCAGCAGATAATCATCCTACCAAAAAGGATGATGATTTCATCAAAATCATCAGTCTACCATCAGACAATTGTCTGTTCTATGTACAAAAAAATGAATTTATAAAGCTGAGCATGGGAATGCCCACCTCAGCTAGATCATGAAAGCAGTATGAAAAATAATGTATTGTATTGTATCTTATTACAGGTCTCCTCCCAACATTAGAAGAACTTTGGATCCTCCTAATAAAGCATTTCACCCGATAAACGGCCTCATACTTTAGGGGGCAACTGTTATAGACATTTTTGTGCCTTATAGCATTGAGCATGAAATGTCAATAATCCAAGGGATCCAAAGTCCCTAAATGAGTTGTTCCTACCCCTAAAGGAACAAGGTCAACCAATGACAGCTTCTCCCAGAAGTTCTCCACCAAAAACCACTCAAAAATGGTCAAATCAGGATCAATTCAATAGCTCCACTAGCTGTCTGCGCTGAAATGCAAAGTCTGCACGAGCTAGGTGCACTGCAACGCAGGTAGAAGCACTACCAGGGTGCGTTGAGCGGGAATTGACAAATGGAAAGTTCATTCAACGAGGTGTAAAGACCCTGGAAGCTTCCAGAATCTTCCTCATTGACACTTGCCTCAATGAATTCGACCAAGTGATGAGTAAGAGGTTCTCAACCTCCAAGTGGAAGCAAGAACTAACAGAGAGAAGCCACAAGTCAAAACATGAGCTGACTCATCCTCTCTGCTCACATCTATATATGGATCTCTCATCCAGAGGTTCAGGAGGCTGGAATTTTGTACTTTGCAGAGAATTGCTGTTGGTTTGAGATTGAGATTAGTACATTGGGTGATTTATGCTTTGTTGGAGGAGAAGAAGGGATTCTTTTGCTGGGAGGTAGATGCTGGATCGGGACTCACTTGGTTGTATCTCCTCTTGAACCTTCTTTATCATATCAATAAAGCTACTTTAGTTTCTCCTATATGCTTGTATTCCAATGATGTTTTGTTGTATTTGCATATTTAGTTTATATCTGATCCTAAACTAGTTATGAATGTGAATCTATATCTTTCGTGTAGTCTTCTGCTCTTGTGATCTTGCAGGAATTGTATGAAGCTGGACCAGTGAAAGAGCAGGTAGTGGGAAGCGAACGAAAGAGAGAGTGATTGGATCGACAAACTAGCGGAAGACACCAGTTAGTTAGATCCTTCTTTCTCTATTTGCATCTCATAAAGAAGAATACTCAGATAGCTTTCCTTCTTTGTTGCTAAGGAACTATCACCTCTTAGAGTGGGATAGGGGCATTCCGTATTGGATACTTTTCCCAACAACACTCATGGAGGAAGTACTAGGGGATAATGGGTTGAAGGAATGTATTGATAATGATATTCCGAAACCAGCAACAACGAATGCTCAAAGTCTAGCAGATTGGAAGAAGTGTGTTGCCAAGGCGAGCGGGATCATATTGGAGGGAGTACGAGACCATATTGTCTCAATTATCCATGGGAGAGAGACTTTGTATGTAATGTGGCAAGTGATGACAAATTTGTTACAGAATAGTAGTGACCATAGGCAATTGGCACTCAAGGACAAGCTTTGAAATATCAAGATGCAGAGGAATGAGACCATTCCACTGTACCTGAGTAGGTTCACACCATGTTGTGATGAACTCGGTCAAGTTGGTTTTACTGTAACAACGAATGATTTAGTGAGCGTAGCCCTTCTAGGCATTCCCAATAGCTGGCACAACTACCAATATTTTGTGAATGAGAGGGAGAAGCTACCAAATTGGGAATGCCTTTGGTTCGATTTGGTACAAGAGGAGATAAGGTGGAACACCTTAGACAAGACATCATCCAAAGGTGAGGATGAGGATAATTGTGCCTTGGATGGAAATTCAAAGAAAGGTAAAGGGAATAAATCCCAATCCAAAGTAGAATCTAGTCAAGGGGGCAAGAAGGAAGACTTGTCCAAAATGAAGTGCTTTCACTGTCATGAATTCAAGCACTATGCAACGAAGTGTCCACACAAGAAGGAAATAAAGAAGAATGCAAGAGGAGCATTGGGTGAAGCCTTAGCCTCATAGTTTGAGCTTAATTTTACTCTCATTGCATTGATGGCAAGCACATTTATGTGTAGTGTGTGGTATTTGGATAGTGGTGCCTCATTCCACATGATGGGAAACAAAGAATTTTTCAGTGACTTGGAGGAGAAGGATCTCTAAATGCACATCGAGATGGGAGATGATGGAAGTTATAGCATGACCGACATTGGTACAATTACTTTTCAGAGGGAGTATGACTCTCCTCTCATGCTCAAGGATGTGATGTTTGTATCGGGCCTGGAGAAGAATCTAGTCTTCATAGTTGTGTTAGAAGACCATGGCTATGATGTGATATTTAGAAAAGGGAAGGCTTTCTTGAGACACATTTCCATGGGACAAGTGAAGCAGATCAGGGATTGAGTGAATAACCTCTAAAAATTAGATGTGAAAGACTGTGTAGCATTGAGCACAAAAGTAGAGAAGGTGTAGAGCTATGATGTCGGCTAATTATGGAATATAAGACTTGGCCATTTGCGTCATGGTGCTTTGAAGATCATGCAACAGATTTTTATAGGCCTCCCCAAAGGAGCACTAAAGAAGTGGGATACATGCAAATGGTGTGCGTTGGGGAACTACAAAAAATCCTCCTTCAATGATCAGGACAACAAGGCACATGCAGTCCTTGAAAGGATCCATTCTGATGTCTGTGGACCTTTCTCGACAACCTCCTCTGCCAAGCATAGGTATTATGTTATATGTGTAGATGATTTCTCACAAAAGTGTTGGATATACTTCATGCAGAAGAAAGACCATACATTCTCCAAATTTGTTAAATTTAAAACACTTGTTGAGAAATAAACTAGCAAGAAGGTGAAGGATCTTAGGAGCGATAATGAAGGTGAGTACGTGTCAAATGAGTTTAAAAATTTCTATGCAATGGAAGGCATTCAACGGGAGTTGACAACACCCCATAACCCACAACGAAATGGGTTGGATGAGAGGAAGAACAAAAGTATTGTGGCAATAGCTAGGGCGATTTTGCATGACCAAGGCCTACCACTGCACTTTTGAGCTGAAGCATGTGACACAATTGTCTATTTGCAGAATAAGTGTCCTCATAGGATTTTTGGCATGAGTACACCAGAGGAACCTTTTCTAGGGAAGAAACTAGATGTGTCACACTTCAGAATCTTTGGATCATCATTTTACTGTCATGTTTCCAAGGAAGCAAGGAAAATGCTAGAGCCAAAAGTATAGTTAGTTGTTGGGCAGTGGATCCCCCCATAGCAAGTTTTTGGGGCTTAAAGCTCGAGTTTTAGTCAATGTACTCTAAAGACCCCGCAAAATGCAGGCGCGGAGCGTGAGAGTCTGGGGTTGTATGCCCTAAAATAATGTAATTTAATGTAAAGTGTGTCGGCCTACCCATGGTTCGTGGACCATGGGATTGTATAAATAGAGCGAGGCTCTAAGTGTAAAGGAAGTCTTAGTTTTTTGGGAAAGTAGATAGATGCGAAGGCATGGTTAGAGGATAGAAGTGGATATAAAGGTATTGGGTCATAGTAGTAGGTAGAGGCTCTGCAGCTGAGTGCGCAGAGGCCTAGTAGAGTCTGCAGTTAAGTGCGCAGGGCGGAGTTAGGTTTGTATTGAACTGAACTTGAAAAGGATCATTAATAAAGCTAAGTTGATTCGGCATATTGTGCATCTGTTTCATAGATCTATAATTTGATGTTCGGCATTAATGGTATCTGTTTATTTATATGCGCGCACTTGTATGTATGTTTATGTATGAAAACTTTCTAAGTAATTAATGAACATAACCTAACTAAGGAAGACTTGGGTAATTAATACTGGTCGCACTGCGGCTAGATCTGTGCGAAGGCAATCCCATAGGACGCAAGTATTTCGCTAGTGTGGTAATCTAGTAAGCGCAAAGGTTGAATCGCATACCTATCGCCCATATCGGACATCCCCAGGGTGCGGAAATATAGTTCCAGCACTCTCCCATACTACTTTGGGTGAGACCTTAGTCCGCGCTCCGCGGACTATTGCTGAAAGGGCCAGTAATACTGGGGTTTGCTTCACTAAACTCACTGTTGAACCTGGGTCAGGCCCCACATAGCCAACAAATGGTTCTGTTGCCAGGACCGAGATCTGCCTAAGGGATGTCTGATGTCGTGCCACTGGAACCCAACAAAGAAGGAAATTGAAGAGTGGTTGGACCAGAAGATTCACGAGTTCGCGACACAGGAAAACAGAACTCCGTAAGTATCTGAGAAAAGGTGGCTGGATCGCTACATGTATATGAAAATCCACTAGATTTTCTTTGCATCATTTCCTTCTAAACTGTATGAGTGGATCACGGGATTAGCCGACAGCCAGGGAAGGTGTAAGCTCGACCAACCGATAGTGTGGACTCTGAAATTAGTGCACAGACTAGAGGCATCAGAAGACAAGATTGCGCGAGCTGTGGACCATTGGCTCGACCGGATAATAGGGGGATTTATCACTGAGTTTGCGGTGGACACGACCGTGAGCTACAGCGAGGCAGAGCGACGTTTTCTCAAGGGACCGCGAGGTAAGTATATTAAATCTTTGAATACCTGGATTAAGATGTTGTTATGTGAAAAACGGGTTAGGTGAATACATTAATGTTTGGGATGAAGCGGAGTGGAAAGATCTACAAAGATAGCGGGGAATTAGGAAACAGTCCCTTAATTTCACCTTCACGAGAGA
Organism: Pinus tabuliformis; assembly: GCA_031772625.1. Taxonomy (NCBI): domain Eukaryota; kingdom Viridiplantae; phylum Streptophyta; class Pinopsida; order Pinales; family Pinaceae; genus Pinus; species Pinus tabuliformis. The sequence continues at coordinate 842,943,035 of CM062815.1, forward strand.
GCGAGGAAGAGCTCGCTCGGGTCCCTCCGAGAATTGCGGTCAGTTTGATAAGACAATGCATTCCGTAGTTACCACCTCCACCCATGCCACCACCCGCTTCACCTCCCTCACCTCCATTTCAACCCACTCCACCTCCACCACCCCCACAGTTTAGCATGGAGAGCGCGATAAAACTACCCGTATTCAAAGGAGTAGGGAATGAAGATCCAGACCAGTTCTAGTTCGTGGAAGAGCAGTATGGGAAGCGCAAGGGGTTACAGACAACAACATTAAGAAGGCTACATTGGTGAGCTCGTTGCAGGATCGTGCATTAACATGGTATATCAAGCACTCTAACGATCACCCAAATGCAGGGATAGTAGAGATCCAGAATGTGTTGAACAGAGAATTTAGCCTGTCGAAATCAGAGACACAGTCAATCATTGGGTTTAAAGAGATCACGATGCTTCCAGGCGAGACCCCCTGGGATCTGGATTAGCAGTTGAAGAGTACAATCCGTAAGGCTAATATGACGCTAACGGATGCACAACACTGCACATGGTTTGTGGCATCTCTGACACCGCACCTGAGGACGACACTGTCATAACAGAAGCTTTCATCCTAGGCTGAAGCATTGGAAATGGCAATGAGGTTGCATGAGACCCCAATACAAGATCCGGGGTTGGGAGTTCAACAAATCCATACGCAACTACAGAATGTATGCCTGGAAATACAAAGCTTGAAGCAAGATAGGGCACTGCGGCCAGAGGCGCGCGAGGAAGTATGGTGCATAAAATGTAAAGGCTAGGGCCATGACAAGGATCATTGTCCAGTATTCGCGAACTACTTGGTAGGAGGGGGACCAATGCCGTTGAGACCAGAAGCACAGGCAAGGCCGAGTGTGACACCCACATTATGGTGCACGATATGTTAGATAGGAGGAAAACACACAACAAACAATTGTCACTTGTTGCAGAAGTATACACAGACTCCCCAACAACTGTTTTATAATTTCTGTATGTCGGTAGGCCATGACAAGTGCACTTGTCGCAGTTACGAGATAATGATGGATCAGACCCCAGCCTATAGGATGCAGACAGAAACGCGAGCCCTCAACCTAGTTGCGGGGATGACGCGCTCTGGATTTCAGGGGTGAGGTCGAGGACAAGGAGGAATGGGACCAGGAAGGGGCTGCGGATAGTTAATTTGTTACAATTGCAGAGGGCCAGGGCACTATGCCCGCGATTGTACCAACCCAACAAGGATATCCTATTCATACTATGCCCAGTTTGATCATGAAACAGTGGATTGTCCTATGTTGATTACACAGATGCACGAAAAAGGGGTATTTCAACCTCATCCGACCCAGAATATCCAAATGATGAGGTTTGAACCGCGCGAAGAAGACCCAAATGTGAACATGATGCTCAGAAGTGGTGCGACCACAGGGGAAGATAAGGGGAAGTAGCCCGAGGGAGATACATGGGTTCGCAAGGCTCCTGCAAAGGAACCCGAGTTTGACTTAGAACGCGCAAGGGAGACATTCATGGAAGCTAAGAAGAGCTTCACGGAGGCCTCCACTTCAAGTAGTAAGGATCAACCAGAGCCAGGAATGGATCCTTCCATGCTTACTACCTTTCTGGAGACATGCATGAAATTGCTGCGCGACAACAAGGAAGTTAAGGGGCTACAGGAGTTGATCACCAAGTGCGCGGGGTCGGGAGAACCGCGCGTAGTCCAGAAACTGGGAAAGCATGCATTATGCACTAGGAGGGAAATGAGATTGACGACGCAGATTGGTGAATACGAAATGGATCAGGTAATCCTAGGCCTAGGGTCGGACGCGAATGTGTTACCAAAGCAAACATGGGAACGCATGGGAAGACCCACGTTACAGTGGTCCCCTATTCAATTACGAATGGCGAACCAATAAAAGATTTTTCCCATGGGGAGGTTGCAAGGGGTAACAGTTGATATCGAAGGCGCGAGCATGCAGATGGACTTTAAAGTGATAGAGATTGTTGATAAAAGCAATCCCTATCTCGCGTTGCTAGGAATAGATTGGGCCACTGATATGAATGGAGTCATCAACTTGAAGAAGCAAAAGATCATATTCGAGAAAAAGTCACTACCCGTAGTAGTCCCGCTAGACCCGGCCGAAGGAGCACGCTACATTGAACTAGTGCGAGATGATGAGCTGGATTGTATTTACCAGATAACGACGCGAGACCAGGATTAGGTGAACCCGACTACAGATGGGAGAATCTTGTGGGAGCGTGACAGCTCCTGTACTTTGGATTCAGATGAAGAAGTAGAGCGCTAGAAGAACCAGTTGCACGATGTGACAACGCTAAATTGCAACATGATGATTAGATCATTGCGTTGCGTGACGACAGAGGCAAGGGCACTGCCAACATATGATGGAGTGACAATGGTGGATGAATTCCTGGACAAATTTGAAAGCACAATACCAGAACAAAAGCGGTACGGTGCATTGGAATGGGCAATGCGCGCAACACTCGCACGATGGTGGAGTACACATCAAGAGACCATTGTAAACTAGTGCGAATGTAGAAGGTGGGTGCGCTTACAGTTTGGAAGCCCTCAGTGTCGAATGAGAATTGGGAAACTAGGACAGAGCAGCTTGCGCACTCACCTGTGTCGATGGGTGCAGACGTGGGCTGTGCAGTCCACACCAGCACACCCCCGACTAAGGATCGAAAATCGGAACCAGCCGTAGCAGTAGGAAAAGCGACGCGCACCACAAACATTCCACATAGAAGCATTCAAGAAGGTATGCGAGATCCTGAACAAGGTTCACCAGGCCAGACGAACTGATTGGGACATGCACGTACCAGTGGTCTGATGGGCCTCTAAGGCCATGTACAAGAATCTGAGCGTGGAGATGATCTCGAAGATGACGGGCAGAGTCGAGGCCATAGTTTTGGGAGGAAGGAATCCTCACATAGTTGGAACAATATGCAGGGACCAGGACAAAGGAATTATGCCACCGCGCGAAGTCAAACATATGCAGTTACAAGAAGCCATTCGGCGAGGGCACTTGAAACTTTGCGAACTCGAAGAAGATCGAGTACGGCTAAGGAAGAAAAGCAAGATCTTGGATGAAGAAATCAACAAACTGGAAACCGAAATCACATAGGCATGCTGCGCCAAGAAACTCAGCACGACAGGACAAGAGGTAGGCAGCCATACTATTGCATTAGAAGAATTTGTGGCTCTGCTACCATGGTTGCAACCGCACCTTACTAGACAAAGTAACCGGGGGAGCGCACCATATAAGGAAGAACGTGAAGCACTGACTGACGCGAGGGAAATTGAGGGGTACCCGCAGACCAGGCTGGAATGTAAATTGAAGCCTCGCACAGGTGGTGCGATCATCTAACTATCCGTAGAGAGCACAATGTCAGTGCTCCAAGAAGTTGAAAGAGAGCGCGGATATATAAACGAGTCTGTAGGGGAGCTGCGCAATAAAGAGGTTACGTGTAGGATTAGTATGTCACAGGGGTCGCGACTGCGTATAGGGGGTTGCGCTGCTGCGCGGGTAGGTTAGGAGGTGACTGTTGGTGTCAATGTTCATGACAAGAGGTCCAATTTAAGGCAAAAAGGAGTGGGTGGTGGGATATTAAGACACGAATTAAGAGCTAGATTTGGGGTGATCTGCCGCCAAGAAGGAATTATTGACTCAGAAGTGGGGGGAAGGGTCGAATTCAAATTCAAAAAATGCTATAAAACCACCAGGGCTCGCCACAAACCAACAATTGGTTGTTTGAGAATTGAGCAAGTACAGAGGATTGAGCGCCGCGTACTCTTACCACCCTCAAGTGTAGACACGATGACGGCTACGAGAACAAGAGTACGATTCGTCGAAGTTACCGTGGAGCCCTGTATGGCCTATGAGGAGCCTAGAGGGGCGGCAGCTGCACCAGAAGTTACAAAATCACCATTCATGCGATGGCCACAAAAAGATAAGAAAACGATGGGGCCAGTCCGTGTATCCCAAAGAAACCCAAGGTTTGGCAAATTGTCAATGGCAGAGAAGGGAAAAGCCGTCACCGTTGAAACAAAGGAGGAGGAGGAAGAATTGCAAGCTCTGATCGCCCAAATTGAGGCGCAAGACGATGAGGTGGAGGATGTCTCCCAAATTCCTTCCGCAACAAAGTTACCTCCTTACATCCCCTCGTGGAAGGGGAAAGCCAAGATACCGAAGGACGTGGAGGCCATGAAGAGTGCACTCCAGACCCTCCTCCTCCCCGATGATATAAGGTTTGAAGGTCCACTGTTGTGACGAGTACCTACTATGAAGTTCAAAGATTGGGACCTTGCGGATAGCGAAAAGTTCCCACAGTTGGCCGCGGAGAGGTTAATGAAGTAGAAATGGTTGCGCGGTGTGGAGAGGGCTGGGTTACTCCATCTGCGATGGATACCCCACTATCACCGCATGCCCATCACCAATTTTGTCATTAGGCAGCTTCTGTGCCTGGTGCATGATGGGTATCTTTGGTTGGAGGAGATGATTCCCATCACGGACGATCTAATTCACCGAATTTCTCGACTGCCAGTCAAAGGAAATGACCCCGCGGCCATAATAGGAAAAAGCAGCAACTTGGCTCTCGCAGAAGCTATGAAGGCCAAGTATAAACTAGAAAAGAGAAAGGGACGGTACGTAATAGCAAGCATTAAGGACCAAGGGGTGCACGTAGCCACCTAGATGCTGGCCAGCAAGCTAATGAGGAAATGTCGCGCTGATGAAGTACCAGTGTTTGTGATTGCGTTGGCAGATCAATGCGTAGAGGGGGTCCAGTTCAACTAGGTGCAGTTCCTCTGCGATGAGTTTTTGACAAACTGTAGGGAGGCCCAGGAGTAGGGTAAGACCTTCCACTATGTGTGGTTCTCTTATCCATCATGTTGGTTGCAGGGGAGTTGCCGAAGGATAGCTAGTTTCCCACTATTGAGGGTGACTTGCCCGAAGCCCTGAGGTACACCTCGCTCTCGGCTACAAAAGACGCGAAGAGGATTCACGAGATAAAGGTGTTCTAGGTGTTTGTGGAGGCGAGCATCCGAACATGGATCAACCGCAGATCGCGCTTGTCCCCTACAGTTCATAATAGCTTACCAAGTGCGGCAGAATTCAAGGTGGATATGCATAACCTGTATATTTGGGTGCATAAGGATCCAGCAAGAAAATAGGTGAAGCTTTCGTTCATCGCAACGAATGATGCGATATTTGTAGTAATCGAGTCATGGCCTTCGGAGTGGCGCACCCCAGATTTGGTAGTGCGTGATGAGATGGTGATTCAAAGACAAAAGGATGTTGCCAAGCTACTGGCACAACAGAAGCAGAATGAACAGTTCTCCGAGGAGGTAAGGGCCTCCCGCGAGGCAGCGAAGGCCGCCGCAGAGTAGACCAAGGCCACAGAAAAAGCAGCAGCAACACCGGAAACTAGGGCAACCACGACACAGGAGGAAAGATGCCCAGACCTAACCACAGGATAGGGGATAGACAACACAACGGAAGGCGCAGACCCAAACACGTCATCGACACAACTGCAACGGCCACACAATATGGAACAGACAGGGCCCCGGAAGAAGACCAAGGCTTCCAAATTGGATGGGGAACCTATTACACTAACAGAGGGTGACCTATACGACATCAGTGACACCATTCGCAAGGTCACCAGGGAAGCGCTGCAGGAGGCAATGTCGGAGCAGCAGAATGTGTTGGGGGCACTCAGGGAATAACTGTAGGGACTTCAGGTGCGACCCCCACAAGAGGGAATGGTAGCCATCTACAGTGCCACTGGAACATCGTCAACAGAGCAGTTTTTGCCGGCTAGAATGGCCAACGCCATCACGCTGCTGGAAGAAGCACTGACAGCGGACAACATGGAGGATAGAGCCGTTGTAGAACGGATCAAGGGACTTGGCCTAAACTTGGCTGCCCTTTCACGGGATATTTTACACTAGCTACAGGACGGAGCGACAACAGAAATCCGCGCTAGGGAGGGACGCACAGTGCAAATGCTAAGTGAACAACGAATCAACATCAAGCAGCTTAGCCTACAACGCGATGAAGTGGTGGCGTAGAACCAGCAGTTGGGATAGATCGTAGAGGAAGCATGTCGTCGCGCCCTAGAGCTGGAAATTATGACAAATCTACCAATAGGAGTGCGAATCCACAAATTGGCTAGTGGATTCCGCGAGGCAAAGGAAGAAGCAACGAGGATCCAGCTGGACCTCAACCTGCAGATTTCTAAACTGTGATTAAAGGTGCAGTAATCCATGCCCCCAGAAGTTCGAGAACAGTGTGCTAGCGATGTCCAAAAAGGGCTGGAAGAAATTGAACAGGCAGTGCAGCGCTGTACCACTTTGTTGGAAGAATCCTTCGGGGTCCTCATAGCATTACAAGAGGACCCTACCATACAACGGTTGGAAACAAAGGTGTGGGAGCTTCAAGTGCAATATTATAGTGTGCACGGGATGACACAGACAATAGTCTTGACCCAGCGGTTCACGAGGCTACAACAGGCGAAGGTATTGAAGGAGCAAGTGGATGCAGCGCACCAAAAAGAGGCAGTACTTAAAGCACGTGTCCAGCCTTGGATTGATGAGGCCTTCCTCATCACCACCACCATCGAAGGAAAGCTCGCACAGATGAAAGTATTGCATGCTCTCAGATAGGGATTTGCCCATGACAGCGAGTATTTAGCCGAGCGGGTAGAGAAAATCCAGTAGACGGCAAAACAGTGCGTTGCGGACCTTCGCGTAGCTCAGGAACAGTTGGAAGGGCTTCGTGCCAAGATCGCCACACAGTGACTCAGGATGAGTCACGATGATTGTGTTGGGGGCCTGTTGGGCAACAGATCCCCCCATAGCAAGTTTTTGGGCTTAAAGCCCGAGTTTTGGTCAATGTAATGTAAAGACCCCGCGAAATGTGGGCGCGGAGCGTGAGAATCTAGGGTTGTCCACCCTAAAATAATGTAATTTAATGTAAAGTGTGTCGGCCTACCCATGGTCTGCAGACCATGGGATTGTATAAATAGAGCGAGGCTCCAAGTGTAAATGAATTCTAAGTTTTTTGGGCAAGTAGATAGATGTGAAGGCATGGTTAGAGGATAGAAGTGGATCTGAAGGTATTGGGTCGCAGTAGTAGGTAGAGGCTCTATAGCTGAGTGTGGAGAGGCCTAGTAGAGTCCACAGCCGAGTGCGCGAACCCCTGCATCTGAGTGCGGGCAGCGTCGGGTCTATATTGAAAAGGATCATTAATAAAGCTAACTTGGAAAAATATGACCCGGATTATCCACAGTACTTTGTTCATCAGATCGACGTTTCAAACCTTAAAGGGGAACCATAGAATTAGTTGGCTTCTACTTTAACTTATCAAACCATTAGGTTTCTATTTATCTGTCTTGGTCGGCAAAATCTTCTCTCAGTCTATTACTCATTTTCTATCCTGATGATGGATCCCCTTTGGGGTTCGAAACGTCGATCTAATGAACAAAGTACTGTGGATAATCCGGGTCATATTTTTCCAAGAAATGACCATAGAAGTTTAAAATTCAACAAAGCTAAGTTGATTCGACATATTGTGCATCTGTTTCATAGATCTATATTTTGATGTTCGGCGTTAATGGTATCTGTTTATTTATATGCGTGCACTTGTATATATGTTTATGTATGAAAAATTTCTAAGTAATTAACGAACAAAACCTAACTAAGGAAGACTTGGGTAATTAATACTGGTCACACTGCGGTTGGATCTACATAAAGGCAGTCCCACAGGACGCAAGGAGCTCACTGGTGCGCGTAATCTAGTAAGTGTGAAGGTTGAATTGCATACCTATCGCCCATATCAGACATCCCCATGGTGCGAAAACCTGGTTCTAGCACCCTCCCATACTACTTCGGGTGATACTTCAGTCCGCACTTAGCAGGATTGTTGCCAAAAGGGCTAGTAGTACCAGGATTTGCTTGGCTAAACTCACTGATGAACCCAGGTCAGGCCCCACGTAGCCAACATTAGCCATATTTGTGGGGTCCACAGAAACACCTCACAACTATTGTGTGTACTTGTCATCCCTTTGGATGATAGTGGTCATAAGGGATGTGAAATTTTATGAGGAGAAGGAAATGAGGTGTTCTTTTGAGAGGGAGCTTCAGTTGTATCCTGATTAGGAGTTTTTGGCTCCAAAGGAAGAACCTAGGGAATTTGTGGAGTAGCTACAAGAAGACGAATAGAGAGTGGATACATCCACTCAAGAAGATACATCTATAGAAGGAAGGATGCGAACCAAGGAAGTTGATAGATTATTAAATTATGCTAAAGAGAATGTGGGAGCACCCACATCACAACACAGGCAGAGGAGCTCACTAGATCAGTACATTGGCTATATGGCTCTGATGAGTGAGCTTATAGAGACTAAGTTATCCTCATTTGAGGAAGCGGTAGAGAAACCACTATGTGTTGATGCTATGGTAGAGGAATATGATTCCATCGTAATAAACAGTGTTTTGGAAGTGGTCCCAAGACCAACAGACAAATCATTAGTTGGTTTGAGATGGATTTACAAAGAAAATCATGTAGAAGATGGAAGCACAAAGGAACACAGGGCCAGATTCTTGGCCAAAGGGTTCTCTCAGGTTGAGGGAATTAAATATGAGGAGACATTTTCTCCAGTATCAAGGTACTCATCCATAAGGTCAATTCTAGCAATGTCATCGTAAATGGGGTGGAAGATCCTCTAGATGGATGTGAATACAAAATTCCTCAATGGAGTTATTGAGGAGGAGGTGTATATTAAGCAGTCAGAGGGGTTTGAGACCTTTGACAGAGATTTGCATATGTGCAGACTCAAGCGAGAATTATATGGACTCAAGTAAGCATCTCATGCATGGCACACTAGGATCGATAGCTATATCACCAGTTTGGGCTAAATAGATTTTTCCGCTCCTATAACTTTATTGATCTCTTAGATATACCTGAAAATCATCAAAGCACATTAGCAAAAAAAATATAGACATCATATAAAAGCTAACATAATTTACAACATAAAGAAATTGACAGTACATAATTCCACTAGAAAATGAAAATCCCTTCTCTACCCTACATGATATTTAAAACTCATGGCTCAAATACATACAATGAACGAAATTCTAGGAACATAAAACCTTCAAAAAGGTAAGTTATGTATTTTTAATAGAAAAACATGCATCGAACAAAGAGTTACAAGATATGATAAAAGTTAGCCTAGAAACTCTAAGAACTCAAATACAATGAAATTTATCTTATAGAAAACATATATGAATGTTAATAATAACCTAGAAATAGAGACATAGCTAAATATCCCAAAAAATCTCACTGAAAACAAATTTGATATAGCTACTCACAAATTATGAATGAAAACTTAAAAATGTTGAAGTCCCAGAACAAAAGCACGAAACACTGGATGCAGAGTCGAAAAAATACAATGAAATGACCATTGCCCTTGAAAAATCGCCATTAACATATTACAAGGGAAAATATAGATTAAAAATAAATGTTCTTCAAGAGGCCATACCTTTAAATCATAACCTCTTTCCCAAACTTTAATTTGTACTAATGATTTGATGGGTTCACGCTCAATATTCAATGCCATCAATCAATGCAGGGATTAGGTGTTATTTTGAGACGAGGGATTAATGTATGGAGTTGTGTTTAGTGCGACTTTTTGGACTTTCTGGTGTCGGAATCCGACAAAAAAAATTGAAGTTAAATCTTGATTTGTGTTATTTAAACTGGTTTTTTACTGTATATATGTATTCAACACCTTGAAAAACCCTTAGGGCACTTCGATTGTGTAGGGGTTACCCATCAAGCTTGTGATTTCAATAAATTCCTGCCGGAGTTTAGAGAAATTAGACTGGAAAAAACCCATCGGAAAAACTTCCAAAAAGTCTCACTAAAGACAACTCATTAATGTATTATCTGTTAAAACTTTATGTCACTTAATTTTTATTTTTTTAAGAAATGTCATAGCCAATCGGAAAATAGTTTACTAATATTTCATTTTATTTTAAGTTTTTTAAACAAATGTCATATCTAATCACAGGTAATTAGCTACTAATTTTAGGTATGTTCTATGCATAGAGCAATTTATTTCAATTTTCACAGTTAGCTCAATATCTTTTCCAAATTAGCAATCACATCAACATTAAAGTAAACTGCAAATAGAACATAAACATAAATCGTAGAAGACAAGCCAAGACAAGAGGACACAAGATGTGGCGCTATCCAGGGACAAACCCCAATGTGGGGAAACCCTTGATCAATTCTTCTTATATGTTCTTCAATAGTTCAACAGAGAGAGAGAGAGATAGTACATTTACAACATAAGTCAACACTTTGACTTATCTAGATAAGAGCATAGATCATCTCTAAGAAGATGATACATGAGATCAGTTGAAGACATGCTGCCTCAACTAATTCTCCAAGGTGACTCCTTCACCTATCATTGTGTTACATCTCATCATCATGTTGCACCTCATCGTGCTGCATCATTCTGCACCCATCATCACAATGCTGGACTTCATGACCATGTTGTACATATCATACTGCTGCACTGCTGTCCCATATGCCATTGATGCACCATGTTGCCACATCTGTCCCATGTTCCATTGTTGTACCATGCTAGCCACTGTTGTCCTATGTGGGATACTATTGTCCCACTGTTAGTGACATAGCCATTCCATGTTTTCTTGTTGTCCCATTGTTTTGCTGCTGTCCCATCACAACTTGCTATACCTTGTTGCTATCCCAATAGCCTTGCCATACCTTGCTGCTGTCCCATGTGTCTTAGCAGCACCATGTAGCCCAACTATCCCATTTACTAGCACTGTTGTCCCTTCAACACTGTTGTTCCAAGTCTACCTACACTGCTACTTATATTGTGACTGGTTAGGGTGTCTGGTAGACCTCACACACCTATCTATCAGTCCCCTCAAGGACTGCAACACACCTTCATAGTACACCTCCCCTAGCATGCTGTTGTTCTGGGCATGTTTGAGCCCTCAAACTCTCCACGTTGTCCCTGTTTTGAGGTGGTTGGGACTGCGGCCTACCACAGTCCCATGCTGTCACCTACAACCCACTCAAAACAGGCTTCCCTTACCTTTTCGCTGCCCCAAACATACCTGCGTTCATCCTTCTTCAACTCGGCCTCCAAGCTCAGCTCCTCGGCCCTCTAATAGCAGCTCGATTAGCCCTTATCTCCCTCGTTGTCCTAGCCTTCTTGTTGCAGCTTCCATATAGTTACCTTTCTTCCTTAGTCGAGTTACTTGGCTCCTTTGATGAGCTCTTGTGATGCTTGCTCAGACTGCAGCTAGGGCTGCTTAGGATAGCGTTAGGGCTGCCTTCCTGGATTGCGTTAGGGCTGCCTTAGGATAGTGTTAGGGATGCCTTCTTGGACTGCATTAGTGCTGCCTTGTAGGACTGAATTAGTGCTGCCTTGTAGGACTGCATTAGTGTTGCCTTGTAGGATTGCCTTGGTGGATTTCTTCAAAGATATGTGCATGGTATGGAGAAATTAGACTAAGGGAAACAAAGCGGAAACCATAAAGGCCACCTAGAGGCCCTCCAATGTTTGAGTACTAGATCATATTTTTTTATGGAGCTGCAAAATTGGGTTGTTATGGGTGTGTTGCGATGATCATTAAAAATTCAAATGAACAATTCCACCTTTTTGGGTGTGTTGTTCTTTGTGAGGTGGATCAATTTGGAGCATATCAACATATGTGGCGATGCAAATATAGTAATCCAAAGGATAAATGGTAGAGCTAGACTTGATGTGTTGATGTTGTCATCTTGGATGGATTACATCCATAACCTAAAAACCTTATTTAGTTGCATCTTCTTCACTCATATCTATCGTGAACAAAATTTTAATATAAACTCTTTATTGAAAGAAAGTTCATTCTGCCACACATGGTCACATACATTTCTAGCCTCTAGAGTGGTGAGAGGATGGAGGATGGTTCCACTCCACTTCGTTAAGTTTCAACTGATCTTTGTTGGCACACTCAGATTTTTTATCTTTAATGTTTCAGTTGTTGTTTGATTTTGGTTCTGTGGACTCTATCTATTATTAGATGATGGAAGGGTGGACTCTATCTATTATTAAACAATGGAAAAGTGACATCGTTTTTTAGGGCTCATGCACTTCTACAAGAGAACACATAATCGATTAGTAGATATTATGATATAACAATGTTATACCTTAGTTGTGGTAGTTCTTTGAATTGTAATTTTCATGATTGAAAATAGACAATCAAAATTAAATATAACCATATATTTGTTTTCATTAATATAAATATCAACATTTTTTTCTTTCTTAAAAAAAACTATTTATAAAATTTAAAATCCTTTAAATCTGATCACAAATTTAAATTAAAATAACGGAGTTAAAACACCTTAAATAAAAAACAAATATGAAAATAACATTGTGAATTAAAACCCTTTCAACCCGTTACAGAAAACAGTTTATTAAATTAAAATAACCGAGTTAAAATACCTTAAATAAAAAACAAATATGAAAATAACATTGTGAATTGAAACCCTTTCAACCCGTTATAGAAAACAATTTATTAGTATGTACAAAATAAATTTAACATAAAATGTGAAAATGTCAAAGCAAGTTAAAATCATTTCAATAATTTTAAATTTCTCATTAAAATGTATATTTAAAAAATTAGGAATAAAAAATAAGTTATATTTAAAAAATTAAAAATAAAAATTATAAATTATGAATTATAAATTTCTCATTAAAAATAAGTGCACTTCATGTATTTGTCATTCAAAATGGTCCCATGTATTTTAAAATAGATTATTATATAAAGATATTAGAAAAGAATTACTACTTGTACAATTATATAAATTAAATTTACTTAAATATTAATTTATAATAAGTATCAAAACACTTCATAATACATTTGATATGGTTAAAATTTAAAAAATTATAAAACTAAATTATTACTCTAATTTAAATTATTATTATTATTATTAAAGAATTAATATATACTGTTAAACATACATATATATATATATATATATATATATACATAAAAAAAAAAAAATCCATATATATTTACCTCCATTTTATTTTGGAGATTCTTAATCTGTAAATAGACTTGTTAGCTCTACTACATACTTCAGCTTTTGGGAGGACCAAATATCAGCTTGGCCATGTCTTTATGCTCAGAAAGACAGATCGCAACAGTCTTCTCTTCCTTTTTCCTTCATGCCCATTATACTCTTAATAATCCCGCTATTTCCGTTTTCTTTCCTTTGCGGTGCTATTTGATCACTATCGCACATTTTCCCATTGCACCCCTATGTTTTCTGCCGCTGCGATATTGCGATGCGATCGGATCGCTATCGCATATCGCAGCCATGTGTGTTTTAAAGTTTCACCGTGTATTCTGCCGATTGCGATTCCGCAATGCGATCTGATCACAAATCGCAAATCGCCCAATCCGACAGTTGTATCAAGGCTTCCCCCCTTTGTTTTCCGCCGTTGTGATGTTCATCGGCGATTGCAAATCGCAGGGTCAGGGCTTGATGTTAATGTAGAACCCTCCTTTTCCGCCAATGCGATATCAGGTGCCGGACCCGATATGACTCACCATTCCTTTGTATAAAGTCTCATGTCCGTTTTTCCGCCTCCGTTAGTGTATTTGCCAATGCTTGATCTTCCTGCCTTCGTGCTACCACCAAGTCATATCTTCCGTCCATCTGTGCGATCCAACGGCTAATACCTGTCCTCTCTGTTGCTCATGCCTCTGCTCTACTGTTTGCTCAAACATTTCATGCTCCCGAAAGAACGAAGGTGGCCAACATTCAGTACTCTGCGCAATTTATATTTCAGCTACCGCATTCAACAACAAAATGGCCGAAGGAAAAAAAGGACGACCTCGAGCAGTGAAAAACATTTATCAGGCATGGAATTTCATCCATGATTTACTTGATCTAGCCAAGTAGGACTGCAGAGCGCCAGAAAGAGTCGATTTTATTAATTAAAACAATCAGAATGTATTAGAGCCCATAACATTTTGTAAATGTGGTTGGTGAACCATTAAGACACCTCCACGCATACCCTAGCAGAGCAATTTGCAAACAGATTCTATATATACTGAGAAGAACAATGTAATCAGTTTGATGAGTGTTAGATGATTCAATGTTAGTGTGTTGTAAACTTCAACTTCTGGAGACTGTAACTGCTATATGACCTGCAGCGTCTAGTCTTCATTTCCAACTAATACAAGCTTCTTTTGTTGTCACTTGCTCACTTTTCACTTCTTCTATGTTCCAGGCTATGCCTGCTTTGCATTTATTTCAGGGTCTGTGAATGTTTAGCATCAGATGGGCTGTCATCCCACCTTTGTGTTAGAATTTAGTTGTATCATGGAAATTGCTTGCAGGTTTCTATTGTTTTAATACCAGAGAGCTGTCATCCTGTCTGTGTATTAGATAATAGATTTACAGACCTCCTAACGGGTTGCAGCCGGCCATCACAGGGTCCTGTGCATCTGCTGGTGTGGTCAGTTTTCTCCATTATCACCTTATTCTTAAGCTGTGAGTAATTGGTGGTTAAAAGACTTGTAGTTTGGGGGTGTTCACCCATGTCTGGGGTAAATCATAGTAGGAGTGGTTATCTGGTGTGAATGTGCAGCATATCTCCTATTCATCCATCATTTTATCCAACAAAATTGTTGAGTTTGTAATGTTCCCGAGCATCACTGATATACAACCTAGGTGAGTTTCTTGGGGTGATAACATTAATTGGCGCTGTTGCCGGGGAGAGGAGAATCGAAGCTCAGCTTCTCTGGGAGAACGACACAGCTTCAAGCTTTGATGACAGATAAGGTTTGAACACATATTCTGGTTGTAATCATCTATCTGGCGACTCCATATTGAAGTTCTGGCTCAGTTTGTGAGACATACCCGAAGAAATCCTTAGAAATATCCAGCCGAACTGTTGCCTGACCCTGAGAGGACTGTCAAAAAGAAGAAAGCTTCACAGAAAGGGGCATCAGGATCAGGTAAGCCTAAGAAGTCTAATTCCTCTCTGAAAGATAATTTTATTGCTGAAGAATTATAGGTCGAAGACTTAGAACCCAGCATTGTTAATCACAAAATTCCTTCAGATTGATTTAGCCCCTTGTATAGTTCGTTCTCCTTTGAATCTAAGTCCAAAGAAAGCTTCCCATTCTGTCCAGAAAATCCCTTTGTCTTTACCATCCACCTCATTACTCCCTACTATTCAATCTGTTAGTATTCTTCCAAATAATCCAGTCATGGCAGGACAACAAGTACCTACTAGAATTGAGAGGATTGTAGCTGCTAGATATGGACCTCTAGTCTTGCCTATGCCTCTGAATCCTATGCCTGTGGGAGAATATCAAAAATACATGCCTAAATTCACTGGAACAGAGGGAGTAACAGCAGAAGAACACTTAGAAGCTTTTTACAGTTATGCTGATAATTTAGATATAAGTGAAAATGATGTGTGGATGAGAGTTTTTGTCCAGAGCCTTGATGGAGATGCTAGGAAGTGGTTTAGAGAGTTACCCCAGAGATCAATAACAGATGTTGAAGCATTAGACGATGCATTTTTGAAGCAATGGGGAGATAAGAAGGACTTGTTGTATTATCATACTGAGTTTGGAAACTTGAAAAGAGAAAAGGGTGAGTCTTTGCTTGACTTTAATAAAAGATTTAATAGAATGTATAATAAAATACCAGCTGAGGTAAAGCCTACCCCCACCGCTGCCAAACTCACATATGCCAATGCTTTTGACTCTGATTTCTGCTTGTTGTTGAGAGAAAGACGATGTGCTACTCTCGCTGATATGCAAGATGCAGCCCTAGAAGTGGAATCTAATATTATGGCTACAGAAAAACTTAATAGTCATGCTGACAGAAGAAGGAGGACCGGTGAGGCTTCTTCTTCCTCTGCCTCAACTTCAGAGCCTAAATTAGATAAAATATCTAAGGTGATAGAGTCATTGGCTTCTGAAATTTCTAAGCTAAAGGTTGAGCGGAATTCAGGCAAAGCAAGGCAACAAAATACATTTGCTCCAAGAAATCAGAATCCTTTCAGAAGAACAAATGAGCAGTT
The DNA here is from genome assembly GCA_031772625.1 of Pinus tabuliformis. NCBI lineage: Eukaryota > Viridiplantae > Streptophyta > Pinopsida > Pinales > Pinaceae > Pinus > Pinus tabuliformis. The sequence goes on from CM062815.1 coordinate 842,959,183, forward strand.
ACAGATTATGCAAAGGGGTGAAGAAACAAAAGAAAATCATAAAGTTAAAGCTCCCTTTCAAAATGTAGTCATGGAGGAGGAACAATTTGAGGTAGATGAGGATGAAATTCACTGCATGGAAGATAAAGGCAGTGCTACATTTTTGACATTGGATAAATATGAAGAGTCATTGCTGCAAGAACAAGATGGTCATATGTGGGACAGAGGTGCTGTTCTACAAACCGGTGATCAGCAAAGATATAATCTAAGGTCTAATGCAAAGAATGCCAAAGAAAATGCTGCACAAAGAGCTGTTGTCCAAACAGAACCACAGAATATCAAGCAGAGAAGACCAGCAATTGATCCAGTCATCCTCAAAGCTCCAGTTCAAGAGGTAAAAAGTTCTGATAAATTACCTTCTTCTTTCAGCTTTGAGTCAGAGGTTCAGAAACTGAAAGTAGCCGTGCCTCTGGTTGAGTTAGTGAAGAGTGAATTATTTAGAAGGCCTATCCTTGAAGCCCTTGAGCTAGAAACCAAAGAAACCTCCACTGACTCTGTCAATTTGCAAGATGACAAGCCTGCCATCATGCTCAGTCCTATGATTGAGCTTGCTGACAATAATTCCCCATCTTTTTATGTCTCTTTGAACATTCATGACAAAATCCTCCACAATTGCCTGCTAGACACAGGGGCCAGCCACAATCTTATGCCTAAAGCTGTCATGGAAGAATTGGGCCTTGATATCACTAAACCTTATCATGATTTATTTTCTTTTGATTCAAGGAAGGTGAAATGCCTTGGATTGATTAAAGACCTGGCCATTACCCTAACCCAGTTGCCTATGAAAAGTATGATGATGGATATTGTGGTGGCAGATGTCCCTCCTAAGTTTGGCATGTTATTGTCCAGGGGGTGGATTAAGAGACCAGGTGGGACATTACAAAATGATCTATCCTATGCCACTGTCCCAGTGTTTGGAGGTGAAAGCAGGAGATTATACAGGGAGGAACAACTGGCATATATTATCAGTGATGAAAAGAATCCTACCAATCATCCCATATATGCAGTGGACACTGATTTTGGAGCATGTATTCTCCAAATTGAAGAATCTCAGAAGGCCGTAATGCAGCTCAGGAAACCAATTGTTCAGGCCAAAAAGCAGCGAGGAAGTCAAATTTGGGAGATGTTCTTTGATGGAGCATGTACCAGGGAGACTGCAGGGGCAAGAGTAGTGCTAGTATCTCCTCAACAAGAAAACATTCAGCTGTCTTTTAAGCTGGTTTTTCAAGTGACAAACAACGTAGCATAATATGAAGCATTGCTATTGGGCCTCAACGCATCAAAAGACAGAGGAATCAAGAGCCTGAAGGTGTTCAGAGATGCTGATTTGATAATCCAACAAGTAAATAAAACATTTCAAGCAAAGCACCCAAGGCTAAGAGCATACAGAGATGAGGTATGGAGGATCAGAGACTCGTTTGATTTTTTCTGTATCTCATATATTCCTAGAAGCCAAAATCAGCTCACTGATTCCCTTGCTGTTTCTGCTAGTATATTTATACCTCCCATGCCTCCCAAACTAGTTTATGAAGTGCAAATAAAGTATAGACCATCCTTGCCTAATAATGTCCACCATTGGAAGGTGTTTGATGATGATGATGAGATAAGTAGATTCCTTCAAGTCATTGATGAGTTTTCTGAAATGCAAATTGACCAAGAGAATGATGCCTTGTCAGAAAATCCTAAGTCCCGGCTTAGAAACAAAATCGGTAAAAACAACATTGTCCAGCTTCCTAGTAACCATATTCCAAAGGGTCTAATTCCTCTTGAAAGACTATTTGACCAAAATGATATCCCTTATAAGGCTGCCCTAAAAGAAGATCAATTTGTAGTCTGTAAGCATGATATAGGAAGTCCAGGTCAGCCCAAATACATAAATTTGTCCACTCATTTGTCAACTGACCAAAGTGCTGAATACTGCAGTTTAATGAGGCAATTTGTTGACGTGTTTGCCTGGGAATATAATGATCTGAAAACATATGATGAGAACATAATTCAACACAAAATCCCTCTTGAAAAAGATTCAGTTCCTTTTAAACAGAAGCTGAGACCAATTAATCCAATGCTTCTTCCATTGATTGAAGAAGAAATTAAAAAATTGCTGGCTGCCAAGATCATAGTGCCTCTCAGCGATTCTAAATGGATAGCTAATTTGGTAGTTGTGAGGAAGAAGAGTGGGGAAATCAGACTGTGCGTTGATTTCAGAAATTTAAACAAATGCTCAAAGAAAGACAATTATCCCTTGCCAGAGATGGAGCATTTGCTGCAAAAGGTCTTAGGAGCTAAAGTCATGTCTTTCATAGATGGATTTTCAAGCTTCAATCAGATTGCTGTGCACCTAGATGACCAAGAAAAGACTGCATTTACCACTCCTTGGGGCACTTTCATGTATGCCAAAATGCCATTTGGATTGATGAATGCTGGAGCCACTTTTCAGAGAGATATGGATATAGTGTTTGTGGGAGAGAAGGACAAATTTGTCCTCATTTACCTTGACGATATAACTGTTTATTCCAGCAGCCATCAAAGTCATTTGCAACATTTACAAAAAGTGTTCCTAAAGTGTAGGAGGTTTGGGATTTCAGTCAATCCAAAGAAATCACAATTTGCTTTAGAAGAAGGCAAACTGTTAGGACATATTGTATCTGTTGCAGATGTTCAAATTGTCCTAGAAAGAGTCAAAGCAATTCAGGCTTTGACTGTTCCGAGATCAAAGAAAGATATCCAATCTTTTCTGGGCAAAATTAACTTTGTAAGGAGGTTCATTCCTAATTTTGCTGAGCTGGTAAAGCATGTTACCTCCATGTTGAGAAAAGGAGCAGAGGTAAAATGGACTGAAACAACAAAAAATATTTTGAGTCCATCAAGAAGGCTATTATGGAAGCTCCCACATTAATAAGTCCTGAATATAGTAAGGAGTTTCACCTGTTTTCATTTGCCTCTGAGGATACCATTGTAGCCGTTCTGTTGCAGCAAGATGAAGAAGGTTCAGAGCATCCAGTGGCATTTTTCAGCAAGAATTTGAGGGATGCTGAACTAAGGTATGATATTATAGAGAAACAAGCATATGCTCTAGTTAAATCCCTAAAAGCTTTCAGAGTTTATATCTTGCATTCAAAGATAATTGCATATGTGCCTTCGGCTGCAATTAAAGACGTCCTAACACAACCCAATGCTGATGGAAGAAGGGCAAAGTGGATTGCAAAAATGATTGAATTTAACATAGAGCTGAAGCCCACCAAGTTGGTAAGAGGTCATGGGCTTTCCAAGTTATTGGCTGAAGAAAATTGCAGGTCTTTGGACATTGATTTCCTATCCATGATCGCAAAAGATGGTCAAACAGACGAAGAGGAAACCGCTGAACCACACAGAAAACAGTCAGTGGCCGAGAATCTAGCTTCATGTAATTGGTATGCTGCAATAATTAAGTTCTTACAAAAGCCAGAGATCCCTTCATAATTTTCTCAAAGTCAAGCAAGAACTTTAAAACTCAGGGCAACAAAATATTGCATCAATAATAACCTGCTCTATTGGAGGGATCCATCTGGAATATTTCTAAGGTGTCTCGATAGAGAACAATCAAGAGAAGTCATGCAGCAGTTTCATTCCAACATTTGTGGAGGGCATCATTATTGGAAAACTACTGCCCACAAAATTCTCAGAGCTGGGTACTATTGGCCCACTTTGTTTTCTGATGCATTTGTTTTTGCTAAATCTTGTGATAGTTGCCAAAGATTTGAAGGAAAGCAGCAGCTGAAATCTCTGCCCCTAAAACCAATAATTGCAAAAGGACCTTTTCAGCAGTGGGGTTTGGATTTCATTGGAGAGATCAATCCACATTCCAGTGGTTAGCACAGGTGGATATTAGTAGCCACTGATTATTTCACAAAATGGATTGAAGCAGTTCCTACAAGGAAGGCCGATCATAATGTGGTCATGAAGTTTTTAACTGAGAATATTTTCAGCAGATTTGGTTGTCCACAGAAGATAATCACAGACAATGCACCAGCCTTCAAAGCAAAAGAATTGGTGGAAATGTGCGATTCAATGGGCATTAAACTTGCTCATTCCACCTCGTATTATCCACAGGGAAATGGTCTAGCAGAATCCTCTAATAAGAGCCTGATAAGGATAACTAAAAAGCTGTTAGAGGACAATAAAAAGAATTGGGATTCAAAGCTCAAGTATGCACTGTGGGCCGACAGAGTAACCATTAAGAGATCTACAGGGAGTTCTCCATTCAAGTTGGTATATGGCACTGAAGCTGTATTCCAAATTCAGTTAACTCTCCCTGTGGCAAAATTCCTTCAAGAAGAACAGGATGAAGAAGATGATATGGCAAGCAGAATCACTGATTTGACAGAGTTGCATCAAAACAGAGAACAACTGGTGGAAAAAGCTGCAGCGCATCAGAGAAGCATCAAGGAAGCTTTTGACAAAAAGGCAAAAGCAGTTAATTTTCAGGTTGGTGATTTGGTTCTGAAATGGGATGCGTTGAGGGAAAAGAAAGGTAATCATGGGAAATTTGATGTGTTCTGGACAGGGCCTCTCATCATTTCACAGATTCAAGGGAACAATACCTTCATACTGAAAAGTATGGGAGGTGAAGCAGTTTTTGATGGCCCAGTTAATGGGCGGTTTTTGAAAGTTTATGTAGTTTAAGGTCTTTGCCCTTAAAAGTTGTAAATAGTTTGTTTTTATCAGTTTAGGTGTAGACTCCATGCCCAATGGAATACTAGGAATTTTGATTAGTTTTCTTTCAGCTGGAAAGGCATTGGACTGCAGGTTCTTGAGACCTCACAGGGAGGATCTCATCCCCAGAAGGAGCCAGTGTTAGCTCTGCTACATACTTCAGCTTTTTGGAGGACCAAATATCAGCTTGGCCATGTGTTTATGCTCAGAAAGACAGATCGCATCAATCTTCTCTTCCTTTTTCCTTCATGCCCATTATACTCTTAATAATCCCGCTATTTCCATTTTCTTCCCTTTGCGGTGCTATTTGATCGATATCGCACATTTTCCCATTGCACCCTTATGTTTTCTGCCGCTGCGATATTGCGATGCGATCGGATCGCTATTGCATATCGTAGCCATGTGTGTTTTAAAGTTTCACTGTGTCTTCTACTGATTGCGATTCCGTGATGCGATCTGATCGAAAATCGCAAATCGCCCAATCCAACAGTTGTATCAAGGCTTCCCCCCTTTGTTTTCCGCTGATGCGATGTTCATCGGCGATCAAAAATCGCAAGGTTAGGGCTTGATGTTAATGTAGACCCCTCCTTTTCCGCCGATGCGATATCAGGTGCCGGACCCGATATGACTCACCATTCCTTTGTATAAAGTCTCATGTCCGTTTTTCCGCCTCCGTTAGTGTATTTGCCAATGCTTGATCTTCCTGCCTTTGTGCTCCCGCCGAGTCATATCTTTCGTCCATCTGTGCGATCCAACGGCTAATACCTGTCCTCTCTGTTGCTCATGCCTTTGCTCTACTGTCTGCTCAAACATTTAATGCTCCCAAAAGAACGAAGGTGGCCAACATTCAGTACTCTACACAATTTATATTTCAGCTACCGCATTCAACAACAAAATGGCCGAAGGAAAAAAAGGACGACCTCGAGCAGTGAAAAGCATTTATCAGGCATGGAATTTCATCCATGATTTACTTGATCTGCCCAAGTAGGATTGCAGAGCGCCAGAAAGAGTCGATTTTGTTCATTAAAACAGTCAGAATGTATTAGAGCCCATAAGATTTTGTAAATGTGGTTGGTGAACCATTAAGACACCTCCACGCATACCCTAGCAGAGCAATTTGCAAACAGATTCTATATATACTGAGAAGAACAATGTAATCAGTTTGATGAGTGTTAGATGATTCAATGTTAGTGTGTTGTAAACTTCAACTTCTGGAGACTGTAACTGCTATATGACCTGCAGCGTCTAGTCTTCATTTCCAACTAATACAAGCTTCTTTTGTTGTCACTTGCTCACTTTTCACTTCTTCTATGTTCCAGGCTATGCCTGCTTTGCATTTATTTCAGGGTCTGTGAATGTTTAGCATCAGAGGGGTTGTCATCCCACCTTTGTGTTAGAATTTAGTTGTATCATGGAAATTGCTTGCAGGTTTCTGTTGTTTTAATACCAGAGAGCTGTCATCCTGTCTGTGTATTAGATAATAGATTTACAGACCTCCTAACGGGTTGCAGCCGGCCATCACAGGGTCCTGTGCATCTGCTGGTGTGGTCAGTTTTCTCCATTATCACCTTATTCTTAAGCTGTGAGTAATTGGTGGTTAAAAGACTTGTAGTTTGGGGGTGTTCACCCATGTCTGGGGTAAATCATAGTAGGAGTAGTTATCTGGCTTGAATGTGCAGCATATCTCCTATTCATCCATCATTTTATCCAACAAAATTGTTGAGTTTGTAATGTTCCCGAGCATCACTGATATACAACCTAGGTGAGTTTCTTGGGGTGATAACAAGACTTTGTTACAATACTATGAGCCAATACCATGGCTTATCAATACGACATGTCCAAAAAACTATTTACTTCATATGCCATTCATTCATATGAATTTTTTTTTAATTAATCAATTTTATTAAAAGAGAGAAAAAAGGCATAACTACTTTGAGTTAAATCTCAACCTTTTATTTATGTATACTTCTAAGAATATTTGGTTAAATCCCTATCATAAAAATTATTGATAATTAAATAAAATCATGAAAACTCAACTCCAAAACGAACATGCATATTTTGTTTGTTCTTCTATTTTCTCCAAACCTAGCTAACAAGTTCAATGTTTTTCAATGTTTACATTTCATTTCATATTTTGCATTAATATTTTTATTTATTTATTTTTTACATTAAAGTATCTATATTTATCTAAAAATGATGGAAAAGTAGACTTGTTATTAAATAGTGCAACCATATAAATTAAACGATTAGTCTAACTAATAGATGGAATGACCATTTCTCGATCATTTTTCCTGGTCAATTTTGTCCAAAATCCTGTACAGATTTAAAAAAAAACATAAGTTTAAGTTGTTTAATCTTCAGGGTGTTAAATCGATGTATGCATTCAAAAGTATATTTTACATAACAAGAGATCTTAATCTCGCAACAAATTGTATTGCTAGATTGTGATCAAGAAAGTTATTTCATCTATTAGTTAGGCTATGCCTAAATTAAATGTTTAGTAAATGTTGATAGGCATCAATCCATAATAAACATTGAAACACTTACTTCAACTTACATCTTAGGTTTCTAAAATAACAAAATTATAAGAATTAACTAAATTTACAATATTATTTAAAAATGATCTATCGTTATCAAAACAAGGCAGGTAGAACAATGAGTGCCTGCTGTTATAGACATTTTTGTGCCTTGCAGCATGGAGCATGAAATGTCAATAATTACAGGGATCCTCAGTCCCTAAACATGTTGTTCTTACCCCTAGAGGAACAAGGTCAGCAAACCACAGCACTTCCTATCAGTTCTCCACCTGAAAACACTCAAAAACAGGCTATTTTTGGATCATATCAGCTGTTCCACTGAGCATCTGCGCTGAATGTCAACTGCTCCTCCTTGTACCTGTGCTGAAAGTCAAAACCAATGAAGGCTACCTGCGCTGGGCGAGATTGGCCAAGTGGCACAGTCATTCTGCAAGGTGTCAACTGCCCAGGAAGCTTCCAAACTGACACTTGGTTCAAGGAATTCGCCCTATGATGAGTAAGAGGTACTTGATCTCCATGTGGAAGCAAGGATCTCCAAGTGGACTCAAGAACTGAAGTTTAACTGAAGAGGGAGAGGACACAAGGCAGCTTTAGGTTAGTCTCAAGCTGACTCATCCTTTCTCCAAATCTCCTATATATAGAGCTCTTCTATGAGGTCTATGGAGGCTGGAATTTTGTGCAAAGCAAGGAAGTGCTGTTGGTTTACAGTTAGAGCTATTGGGTGATTGCTTTTATAGAGGAGAAGAGGAGATTTCTTGCTGCTGGGGAGGTGCTGCTGGATTGGAGCCATTTATGGTTGTAACCTTCTCAGAACCTTTTTCTTCTATCAATAAAGCTTTGATGTTCTCCTATATACTTGTATTGCAATGATGTATTGTTTTTATCTGTATATTTGATCCATTCTAATCCATGCATCAGTTATGAGTACATGTTTCTTGTAGTTTCCCTCTCTTGTTTTTGCAGGATCTTTGTCGAATACCTTGAATGATGATTCGATAAGGCTTCGCCTTTTCCAGAGGACATTGACTGGTCCGGTGGCTAAATGGTATATTGAATTACCTAGAGCCTCTTTCGACAATTTTAGTTCCCTAGCCACGACTTTCTTAACACACTTTCAGTTACCTATAAGGTACGAAACTGGAACCGAGATCTTAACCAATTTCAAGCAGACAACGGCCACACATATATCAGATCATATACATGAGTGGCGTCGTCGTCGCAGAATGGTAAAGACTTATGTTCCAGATCAGCTATTAGCTGAGTGGTTTATAAAGTCGCTTCTTCCTGCTATAACAGAAGATGTGGCCAAGGGGGGAGTCGTAACAGAGGAGCAGGTTATTGCTCGTGCCCAGTATTTAGACTTAGTATATACTCAGTCTGGCACGCTCTATGACAAGATACCTGACGCCCCCAGACCGGAATTTTCAATTCCTCCCCCTCCTGGATCAAATAGTGACTCTCATGCCGGCGATGGTGTGATTGGCACTGCAAACGCAAAGTCAACACGGGATTCGTCTAAGAAAGCCCGTAAGACTTCGAATCAAAATGCAAATGAAGAACTTCTTGCCTCGGAAGTAAGTGCCGTGTCGGACGACAAGGGCAAACAACTGAAGCAACCAGGGGGCAAGAAGAAAAAGAAAGGGAGAAAAGGGAAACCCCCTTCGGGGTGTCATATATGCGATGAGGATCATTGGACAGCAGATTGTCCATACAAAGCTGAGCTTAAAAGATTCTTTAAGAGTTCGAAAACCTCAGCTGTGTTGACTGATCCATTTCCTAATCCAGGTCAAAATCTGGTTGCTAATCAAAATGCTTCCCGATCCCAAGTGCTTATGTTGTCTACCTCAAAGCAGCAGAATAATGCTTTGACAAGGAATAAAGATTACGGGAATCCATGGCTGTCGAATAACAAGGCTAATGAACAACCTAGTAGTTCGACGACAGCTTTGACCAAAGTTGTGCCACCCATCATTCCTGAACCAATGATAAAGTTGCCAAAGGGAGTAGTACACAAATCGACATTTAATCCTCGTGCCAAAATAGCACAGAATTATAATATAATAGAGGACCTGGCCCAATCGTCGTCCGCTATGTCGACACTTGAGGTACCGCAAAATTGCCCCTCCCAAGAGCAAACTTTATTATCAGCAATAGGTGGGATTGGCCCAATGGATTCCAACCTTGTGGCCTTTGATCATAAAGGATATGACCCTAAGTTACCAGCTCAACTAGCTTTCCTTATTCAAGTGAAAGCCCTCAACAAAACTGTTCATCGAACAATTATTGATGAGGGGGCATCTACATGTCTTATGTCGATGAGTTGCTGGAAAAATTTAGGCTCACCACCCTTATCGAAATCGTCAACGACCTTAAAAGCATTTGATGGACGATCATACACTCCCTACGGGATTTTAGGTAACTTGCAAGTTGAACTGGGGGGCAAAACAGTAGAAGTAGATGTTGAAATAATTGATGGAAACCTCGATTACAACATCCTACTAGGAAGGCCCTGGATATATGCCATGGCCGCAGTCGTGTCGACCTACTTCAGGAAGATTGCATTTCCCTTTCAAGGAGGGATTACAGTCGTCGACCAACAAACTTTCCTCCCCGACAGTTCACAAGTTACGGGAAGCATTCCAATGACACATGGAAGCGATCATTCGCTTCAAAATATTGGAGTAGGTCTCCTAAAATACCCTGCCTTAATGGGTACTTTTTCCCTACCGCCTGCAAGTAATCTGGCGGAGGTGGCCACAGTGGAAACCTACAATATGAAATCTTCTATATCTAATGGATTCGGAAGATTCCTAAACATTTTGTCAGCATGGATCATCGCCCTAATAGAAATACTGTAAATACAGTGGGCTTCGAGGATAGTTCCTATCTCATGTCAACCTCGTTAAAAAATGAAACAAATCCCCTTTCCAAATCTCAAAGGTAAACCTTCATTCCAACCACCGAGTTGAATGCAATGAAGCTTGGGGGGCATGCACCTCGATTTTCATTATTATGCTGGGGGCATGCAAACTTATCATCGAGCAGTTTTAGCACATAGTTCATGCTCGTTAAAAAATAAACGCAAGATCCGAGCAGTTTTAACGCGGTCTTCATGCTCGTTAAAAAATAAATAAAAGCAGTGAGCAATGTTCCCTCCAGAGTTTAAGCTCATTTTTATCTAAAAAAAGAACCTATCCCGGTAAATAACCTTTTGAGATCGTAAATCCATCAGCCATAAAAGCCTTGGTCGTGTTTGTGCACCGTCACCTCCACTTTTCATTTGGCCGATCATTCACCTCCATTTGTGTGTTTACCTCTTTTGAGAAACAGCTGCGAAGAGTGATTTCACCTAGCCATCCTTGTGACACTGCCGTGATTGGAGAATTCCAACCTGTACCTGGAATCTGCTGCTATCCCTGTTTATCACTCGTTCCTCAAAAGACGAGTCTTCTTTGAGCTCTTTTCATCTGACTCGTAAAATATGAAAAGTTTGCCGAGTTTTGGCCTTCCAGCTCGTTAAACGACCGGAAGAGCTATCCCTCCTCTAGATTTTAATCTTTTTTGGACCTGAGGGATTATTGCACAAAAAGATCGAGCGCTTGTCTTGTTCGGCTCGTTAAAAGTACTGAACACTCATCCCTTCTGTATTGTTTTATACTTTTTCGGACTTAAGGGATTAGATGACGAAAAAGGAATTTTGGAGTTAACTTTCTGTACCTTTTCAGATTCTCTAAAAATGAAAAGGACCGAGTTTTCCTTGTCGTTAGACTCGTTAAAATGATTAAATAGCGACAAACTTGTCTTTAGACGAGAACGAGTTTCCCTATCGCTAGGCTCGTTAAAACATAGCGATGGGCTTTCCCGAAGGGCAGGTTATAGAACAAGCATATGTTATCCTCCTCAAGCTTGACAAAAATAAAGGGGTACTGGTCAGAAATGACTGGGGAAAAATTGGGAGAACATCAAAGCTTAATGGTAGCAAGTCGCTCTTGAACATGACACTTTTCCTCCGTACCACATCGGGTTGGGTTGTTTCATTCACCGGTCTCATCGCCATGGTCTTCGCCAAACCATCCACATTTTGGGGTAATGCTACCGATCCATCGCATCAGTGTCGTTATATGTTCAAGAGAGGTCATTCTGAAAGTGTCAACCGTGTCCCATCCACTGCCATACATTATCCTTCATCCATTCATGATCGCCACCCTGAATCATATGTCACAGTTTGTTTTCACCTCCACTAAAATCATTAGCTCCGTTCCGTGTCATTGATGTGGGATTCATTAAGGCCCTCCTTTGACGGATCGCTTCTTGTCGACTTCAGCTCATTATCCAAGAAGTTGATCTAGGAACAACCCCATCAGTACTTTGAAGCTTGCATGCCTCAATGGCAAGTTTCTCACTTCCGGCGACAGGTATACATCAATGACCTTCGACCAGAAGATTTTGCGTGGCGTTCGACGCCAAGTCCTTTATTCACGCCACGTGAATTGTACTGCAGTACCTTGAGGGTCATTATCATTATCGGTGATTCCTCTCGCGCTTGTTAACGGTTTTCATCATTGACCGGTAATCAAGCGATGTCTTTCCATGTTCGACTTCAGCGAAATTCTCACATGGATCGACTTGTACTTAGAGTGAAGATCGAACGAATTTGAAGACCCCGGATCTAGTTTCATCCATCCGGGCTGCGATACATATTCAGGAAATATAAAAGCATTTGTCATGTACATCATTGCAGCAAATGATCATCCTACTCAAAGGATGATAATTTCAGCAGAGAATTATCAGTCTACCATCAGACGATCGTCTGTTCTATGTACCAAAATGTATTTATAAAGCTGAGCATGGGAATGCCCGCCTCAGCTAGATCATGAAAACAGAATGAAAAATAATGTATTGTATTGTATTGTATTACAGGGCACCTCTCAGCACTTGAATGAACTTTGGACCCTCTGGATAAAGCATTTCACCCGATAAACGGCCTCATACTTTAGGGGGCAACTGTTATAGACATTTTTGTGCCTCGCAGCATGGAGCATGAAATGTCAATAATTACAGGGATCCTCAGTCCCTAAACATGTTGTTCTTACCCCTAGAGGAACAAGGTCAGCAAACCACAGCACTTCCTATCAGTTCTCCACCTGAAAACACTCAAAAACAGGGTATTTTTGGATCATGTCAGCTGCTCCACTGAGCATCTGCGCTGAATGTCAACTGCTCCTCCTTGTACCTGCGCTGAAAGTCAAAACCAATGAAGGCTACCTGCGCTGGGCGAGATTGGCCAAGTGGCACAGTCATTCTGCAAGGTGTCAACTGCCCAGGAAGCTTCCAAACTGACACTTGGTTCAAGGAATTCGCCCTATGATGAGTAAGAGGTACTTGATCTCCATGTGGAAGCAAGGATCTCCAAGTGGACTCAAGAACTGAAGTTTAACTGAAGAGGGAGAGGACACAAGGCAGCTTTAGGTCAGTCTCAAGCTGACTCATCCTTTCTCCAAATCTCCTATATATAGAGCTCTTCTATGAGGTCTATGGAGGCTGGAATATTGTGCAAAGTAATGATATGCTGTTGGTTTCATTCTTGAGTTATTGGGTGATTGTTTGAGAGAGGTGAAGAAGAGCAATTCTTTGTGCTGGGAGGTGTTGCTGGGTTGGAGCCTGCAATGGTTGTAATCCTCTCAGAACCTTTATTTCTTCATTAATAAAAGCTATTGAGGTTCTTCTATGTGCTCTTGTTTCAATTATGTATTGTGATGATTGCATGTTTGGTTTACACTAATCCATGAACCAGTTATGATTGCATGCCTCTTGTAGTTTCCTTCTTTGTTATTGTGCAGGATCTCATTGCAGCTGGGCGAGCAGAACAACAAAGAGCTAGGAGCAAGCGGCCAAAGAGGAGAGTTTGGATTCGACATTAAGCGCAAGGCAACGGTTAGTGCTTTCTCCATCCTCTTTTGCTTTCATAAAGAAGTAAACCTTCAGTAGTTTGTTTTACAGTTGTTGCTAAGGAACTGTCACCCTTAGAGTGGGTTAGGGTCATCCGAGTCGGATACTTTTCCCTACAACACCTGCGACTCGCCTGCTTGATCTAATTTTTTCTCAAAGTCTTATTGGTCAATTATGGGTCTTTGGCCCTCCCCTCGCTCAATTAAGATATGGATTGAGAAGAACAGGAAACCCCTCATCAAGGGATAAGTGGCGCCCTCCTTCTGTGATAAGGGTTTCTACATCTTTTACTTTGATAACAAATTAGATCGAGATATAATCTTTAGGTGCGGTCCTTATTTCATGGGAGTCTAGGGTCTTTATCTAGATTGTTGGAACCCTAACTTCAACCCAGACTGCAATATCCCCACGACTATCCCAGTCTTGGTAAAGCTTCCCTATTTTCCCTTACATTGCTAGAATGATGCAACCTTCACATTGAATAAAAATTCCTTAGGTAGCTATATTGATTGTGTTGAGACTAAAGACGGACAATTCTCCTGTGCACATATCTGTGTGGAGGTATATATATACAAAGGACTACCGAATGCAATAAATCTTTGCATGGATAACTGGTCTCATGTTCAAGAATTTGAATATGACTAGCTTCCTTTTAGATGCAAAATTTGTCATGAATACAGACATTTTGCAAAAGGATGCCCCAAATTACAAGTAGGCCAAGAGCAACAAGGAGATCAGAATGAGAAATGGAAATAAGTGAAAAGAAGAAGAGGAAATAACCACCACCAGAATCAACCTACCCAAAATATTGTGTGATAGCCCTTGGTTGATTCTCGATGTAAATAAAATAAAACCAAGGTCATGGGACACATATTCCAAGCTAAATGTTGGGAAAAACATAGTGATGGGTATCACTTGTGATTAATCAGTGGCTATTGGAAAAGGAATTGAAAAAGGAAAAGATACATTAATTGACATTTATTTGCGAAAATAAAGGAAAATAGGAGAAAATGGAGTTGAAGGGTCACAAATTTGCATGAGGAAGAAATTCAAGAGAAAATAGACGAAAATAAAGAAAGTAGAGGCCTAAATGATAATGTAACAACCTTGGTCAAAATTCCATGTAATAAAGTTAATAAAGGCAAAATAATAACCAAGGTAATGGGACACATATTCCAAGTTGAATGGTGAGAAAAATATCCTAGTGGGTGTTCATTTCATTTATTATGGCTAAAGGAAATTGGCAAAGGCTTTGGAAAGGCATGAGGCATTAATTGGTAATTTATTTATGAAAATAATGGAAATGGGGAGAAAAGGAAGGTGAAATGTCACATGTTGCATGTGAGGAGGAAAATAATGGAAAATTTAAGAAAATAGAGGCCTCATCAATAAAAACGCTTTTGAGGATCAGTTGGTACCGTTTTCTAGTTTACCTTTTGTTAGTTCAACTTTGGAGCTCTCTCTCTATTCTCTCTCTCACTCTTGGACACTTAGAGCATTCTTGGAGCACTCTAGAATTGGATCAAGGAAAGAAAAGAAAGGAAAAAGAAGGGAAAGTGAAGCAAAGATCAAGTAAGGAAGAGCAAGATCAAGCAAATACAATGGGATTACTTGTAGGTATCAATTTGCATGTGAGTATGTGGTTCTCTTGTTGTCATTAGCATGGGTTTTGCTAGGTGTGACAATGCTTTTCAACCTTGCCTTTCCATTTCTGGATAGCCATGGTGTGATGGGATCTCTTTTATTTGGTTAGGCTGAATTGTCAGATTGTTTCGAAACTGAGTGAGGTGGTCTCTAAAGAAAAACATAAGGCCTAGGAATCCCTAGACCAGAGAAGGTGGGATTGTGGTAAAGCTGGATTTTGTGTACCTTGGTGGGCCTAGGAATCCATGCCTGGTGAATGGAGGGATATACGACAAAGCCTAGAGGTGTGTGCGCTTGATCAAACCTAGGAATCCTCGACCAGTGAATGGACGGATATAAGGGAAAGCTTGGAGGGTGGAGTCTCGATTAGGCCTAGGAATCCTCAACCGGTGAATGGTGGAATATACGATAAAGCCTATATACTAGGAGGAAAACAAATTCCTCACGGTGTAGGTGACGAAATCTGGTCGCATCCATGCTTGTTTAAGGCCTAGTGATCCGGTGGGGATTGCGGTAACACCTAAGGAAAATTGGATTGGTTTTGTTGTGAGTCCCACATTCATGCTTGTAATATGGCACGGGGGTGATTGGATGAATTAAAGATTTGGTTAATCCAATCTATGGTTGGGTGGTTCGTGGAAGTCGCAGACCTAGTTGGCTTATGCATTCATCAATAAGAGCTCTTTCTCCTTGGTATTTCATTTGTAAATATACCATTTCATACGTGATTCTTATTGATGTTATATCCTTATTATTTATGTTGTTTATATGTTGGTTATCCGTATGTTTTATGGCAGACCTGATGTATGGACCTCATCATGTTTTTATTTTAAAATGAATGTACAATGAATATATGACCTAATAGATTATAATGTAGCTATTGTGATAGAGGAAAAATGTCTCTTTACGAATATCAAATAAGTATGAGACCCTTATGTTCATATATGTTGTTATGAATTGTAGATTACATATTTGTGACATGTTTGACTAAATGTCTATCATGGAAAGTAGGGGCTAGATCAAGTACTTGTACCAATGATTGCATTAGTAGCCTTATTCCATTGTTATTTATCATTTCTGAAAGTTTCATGAAGTTCTGGGTAGTGGCCTGAGTCCTCGACTTGAAAAAGTGGCACAAAATATGGGGTCATTGGCTCAGAACTGGCTGAAACATTCCATAGTTGTTGGCATGCCTTGTTGTGGGAGTGACTAAAAGGCCTTAGTCACATTCATGGATTTTCATGGGAGTGACTGAGGGTCCAGATCTGTGAAATGTCAAGTTGTCTCAGGGATTGGTCACCGGAAAGGAGCCAGGAAGGTCAGAATGGTTTTGTTTTATCAATTCCACTTCCTTAACTGTACATGGGGAGTTGAATTAAATCATAGTAGCCTCTCGTCACATGTTTAACCTAGTAGGCCGGTTAACTTGGGTAAATGTGGGAGCAGGGTGTTACATAGTTGTATCAAAGCGTGGTTCACCCTTGGACAAGATGGGCGGTGTGCGTTGGACATGCATACATATCCATTTCATATGTTTTCTTATGCTTGTGGTTTATGTGTTTGTTGTGTTTGTATGGTGTTGGTCATGGTTGCAATTGTGTCACCATGTGAAAGTTGATGGTGTTGTTGTTAGATGTGGTCATCATGAATGTATGTCGGTTATGCGTGTGATCTAGATTTAAACAGGAGTACAACAAATTACAAAAATAACCATAAATAAAAATATGCAATAGAAGCAACACTTCATTTCATTAATATCAAATACTCAAATATGCTTACAAACAGAATGGAAATAAGACTAGCTCGGGCGATGGTAGCTTATCTCTGGGAAGAGATGTGGTGGCTACATGCCTCTGAACTATGTTACAATGAGGCTCAAAGGCCTATTTATTATCGAGAAACAATGGAAAACCCTAAACATAAAAATATAACCCTAGGAGATGAAGCTCCAAACTATGGGTCCCGTTTGGGTAAATTGGTACATCAACTTCCTGAGGTCGTAACTTTGGCATACGATCTTCGTTTGATGCACACAACACCTCGTTAGAAAGATCTGTCCAAGGAATACAAATTTTGAATGACCAACACTAGTCACCGACCAAAGTTGGTTACAGATTTCCCAAAAAACGCCGTTTAGGGCCTCAAAACGGCTCCAGAAGTTCAAGACCCGAAAAACTACCAAAAATAGTAATTGTGCTACAAATAAGGAATTTGAAAAACTGAAAGAAACAACGGTGGGGGTCTAAGTGGAATAGGTGGGTGGCCACCAATATCCACCTGGATCATTCCTTCCCCCTTAGGAAGCAATGGTCCCTATTGTGTTGAGTTCCTCCATGAGATGAGGAAACTTCTGCTGAACTTGGTCCCTAGTGAGCCACTTGCCCTGGTGACGGTGTTGGCGTACTTTGACAACTCGATATCATTGGATCCTTTACTGTTGGGTGTTCTTGATTTGTGTGTCCATGATCCGATCAGTTTTGGCTTGTTCCATGCAATTTTGATTTAACTCTGTAAGTGTGAGTTGTTCTGCAATGTTTGATGTGTCCAACAATGGTGGGAAGTATGGTCGAAGGCCGTCCACATTGAACACTGGGTGTAGGCCAAGGAATGGGGGAATGCTGAGCTCAAATTCATTGTCTCCCACAACCTTGGTAATGGTGTAAGGACCATATCAGAGTGGTCCGAGTTTTTGATAGACTTCGGTAAGGTGTTCCTTCTGCAAATGCAACCAGACTTTGTCGCCCACCTGAAACTTGTGTGGCACCCTATGTTGATCATGTCGTTGCTTGTACTTGGAATTTGATTTCTCCAGAATGTCACGGACTTGCTGGTAGATATGTTGGATGTGCTCAATGAAGTTGTTTGCCTTATTGTATTTGGACTGTACATGAGCCGAATCTGCCTAAGTTGCTGCAAACGACATGGCCACATCAATGGGACATAGTGGCTGGAATCCCAAGCCCACCTGCAAGGGTTGTGGCTAGTTGAGTTGTGGAGAGCCCGGTTATAGTTGTGCTGGATATATGGGAGGCTCTCATCCTATGTGCGTAGATGCTTTGATTTGTACATGCGCAGATTGTGTACGATCATCCTGTTGACGACCTCTGTCTGGCCATCACTTTGGGGATGGAAAGTCATGGACTTAGTGAGCTTGGTGTCCAGCATCGACCAAAGACTGGACCAAAATGTACTGAGGAACCTTCTGTCCCGATCTAAGACGATAGACTGTGGGATCCCAAAATGTACCCATACTTGTTCAAAGAAGAGTTTAGCAGTGGCTTCTATTGTGATATTCTTCTTGCAGGCCGCTATAATGACCATCTTCGAGAATTTGTCGACGACCACAAAAACATAATTGTTTTCATGCTTAGTAGAAGGAAGGCCCAACATGTAATCCATGGAGATGGATTCCCAAAGTCGACTAAGGGTAGGAAACAGAGTATAGAGGCCTTGCTTTTTGATGGTCGATTTGGAAATGGCACAGGTAGTGTAGGATCTGATGTACTTCCCGACATCCTGTCGACGATTCAATGAATAGAAATACTTCTGCAGTACTGCCACTGTTTTCTCGACCCCGAAATGCCCAGCAGTCTGACTGTAGTGCACTTCCCAAATCATCTTGGCATGCTCTCTTGAAGGAACACAAAGGTATCCTATGTGGCATAACAGGGCATCTTGGAGGTGAAAATTTAGAACTTGTTGACCCTCTAAGAGCGTTTGGTATGTGTGGCTGAATTCTGGGTCACTTTTGTATATAAGTGGCCAATCAGAAGTCTCATGCCCACAAGAGTTGAGCACGGTGGTTAACGCCATGATCGGTGGTTGGCTGAGGAAATGTACAACATTATTGGTGTTGACCTTCTTATACTTGATATTCAAATGGAACTGTTGCAAGTGTGTGGACCACTTCTGATGGCAATCATTCTGCAACTTCCCTTGCATCTATATCAACTGCAGGGGTCAGTGGTCTATGTGGATGACCATTTATTTCCCCAAAATGTAATGCTTCCATTGTCGGCAGGCCTGCACAATGCAGTACATCTCTTTGTCATAAGTGGAATACTTCCAGACTGTGTCTGAAAGTGTCTCACTGTGATATGCCATTGGATGCCCCTGTTGAGTAAAGGATTGCCCCAGTAGCATAGTAAGAGGCATCGGTCTCAATCTCAAATGGTTGTTGCAAGTCTGGTAAAGTGAGCACTGGTGCAGAGCAGAGGTGATTTTTCAACTCTGCGAATGCCTTCTATTGAGATTCAAACCAAAAATATTTTTTCTTTTGCTCCTCCCTTGGTGACTTGACTCAAGGGCCAAGTGATATGAGAGAATCCCAACTTGAACCTACGGTAGAAATTGGCAAGACCCAGAAAGCTACAGAGCTCTGTTAGAGTGGTTGGGGCTGACCAATCCCGAATGACTTGGATCTTGGTTGGATCCACATGCACCCCACGTTCATTAAGAATGTATCCCAGATACTGAACCTAGGTCATGCCAAAAGTGCATTTCTCTAAATTGGCACACAGATTGTGTTGCCACAGTGTTTGGAGAACCTATCGGATGTGGTGGAGGTGCTCTTCCAAACTCTAGATGAAGATTAGGATGTTATCCAAGTATACCACTACAAATGAGTTGGTGAATGGCCGCAAGATGTCATCCATCAGCCTCATGAAGGTTGTAGGAGCATTCTTCAACCCGAAAGGCATAATCAACTATTCAAAAAGGCCCTCCTTGGCTTTGAAGGCAATCTTCCACACATCAGAGTGTTCGATTGATACTTGGTGATATCTGGAATTCAAGTCGATCTTGCTGAAATATTGCCCCCCCTTGAGTTGGTCCAAAAAGTCATCAATCCGTGGGATGAGGTACCTATTCTAGATAGTGATCTTTTTCAGCACCTAATAGTCAATACATAGTCTCCAAGTCCCATCCTTCTTCTGTACTAACACGATCGGGCTCTCATAGGGAAATGAACTCGGCTGGATGTGACCTTTCTGTAGTAGCTACTGAATTTGCCTCTTGATTTCATCGTTCTCGAGAATAGAGCATCGATAGATTGGCCCATTGGGCAATGATGCACCTGGGGTCAGATCAATGGAGTGCTTGACCTGATAGTGCAGAGGCACCCTCGCGGGGGAAGTGAAGATGTCCTTATACTCCTCCATGACCTTGTCCATCTATTTTTGTTGTGCGGAGGGGCCCTGTCTGGAGGTCGTGGCCACCGTATTATTCTTTCGCTGAGGGCATATCATCAGGAAAACAAATTTCCCGGTTTTAGAAATGAGCTTACTGCATTGCTTTGCAGTAACCAAAGAGATGGCGGTAGGCTGTGCTACCTCATGTATCCTGTACAAACTATTTCCCAAAGTAATAATAACAGCGCGATGCCTTGACTCATACACAACATGTTGCTTCCACAAGTATGGTTGGCCTAATAATACATCACAAACATCAAGGGTAGCAACATAACACAATACCTCATCCGTGAAGGGCTTGATGCTATATGGGAGGCAACATTGCTGGCTAACGTGAATATCCCGTCCTTGGTGAAGCCACCCCATGATGTACGGTTGTGGGCGTGTTGTGGTTGGTAAGCCCAGCTGCTTCATGACCTCTACCAAAATGAGGTTCTTTTGGCTCCCACTATCGACAATGAATTGTAGTGAGGAGCCCTTTACCCACATCTGGGAGTGGAAGAGGCACTCCTCCTCCTCTGGATCTTCAGGTTCCTCCTTCTAGATGTTCATGGTGGCAATGGTGGCATTGGGATCTGCATCGATAATTTTCTTCCCTTTGTCATTCCCCTTGTCAGCTTTTGACTCAAAATCGAAACATGCATCTGATTCCGAAGCCTTCACCTTGGCCACCAGTGGCTTCTTGGCCCGACACTCACTTGTGTTGTGAGTGGAGCTCTTATGGAGCTCACACCACTTTCCCATGTCCTTCTTCAGCTTCCCGGTGTTGTTCGTTGCTTGAAGCTTTGGCGAGTTGTCCTGGGCCACCTCGCCTTGGCTTTGTCCTTTGTTCTACATTTAGGGGGAACCTTTCCCCTGCTTCAGATTCGCAGATCCAAAGTCTCACTTCTTCTATTTAAACTTATTCTCGATATTGACAGCGTATTGGTACGCCGTGCCGAGTGACGAGATGTCCAGGAACTCCATATCGTCCTGGATGTACCTGTGTAGGCATCCATGATACTTGATTACCAAATGTTTCTCAGAATCCTTGATACCCAACTTCGTGTGAAGGGTATGAAAAACATTGGTAAACTCTGACACATCTTGGTCCCTTCCGTGCCGTAAAGTTGTACACTTAAGGTATTTATCCTAATAGCTCTCGACAGGGTAGTACTGCTCCTTGATGTCATCCTAGAATGAATTCCAAGTGGGTGCACTGAAAAAAGTGAGGCCGTACTTCCATCCTTCTACTCACAGTAGGTTTCCCACCAGTCCTTGACGTGCAGGGCGGCTTTGAGGAGAGAAAAAGTAATATTTTATCTACTGGAAAAATCATGAACATAAAAATATCCTTCTAGCAGATTTAAACATTTATCTACAACATCTGCATCTATTTTTCTCTCAAATATGGGAATGTCAATGTTTACTTGTACCTTAAAAGGCATGGAGCCTCCAGAGTGCTTGCTGGATGTGGATGCGCCACCGGTGGGCAACCGTTGAAGGATCTAGGCAAAGTTATCCATCATTGTGTTCCTTTGTTTCTCTAGGGCCTCCTCGAGAAATATTTTGATAAGATCTCTTGCCCCCTTGTCTTTATTTTCTTCCCCCATGGGCAGTCGCTGGGGTTTGCGAGGTTGATCTTGCAAAGTTTCAACCAAATCGAGCCCTAACTCCTTATATCCTGACCTCATTAGGGACATGCAAAGAAAAAAAGAGAAAGATAAGACTTCTCTGATACCACTGATCGGGATTTAAACAATAATGCAACAAATTACTGATATAACCATAAATACAAAGATGCAGTAGAAACAACCCTTCATTTCATTAATATCAAATACTGAAATATGCTTACAAACATAATGGAAATAAGACTAGCTCAGGCGATGGTAGCTTATTGTTGAGAAGATATGTGGCGGCTACATGCCTATGAACTGTGTTACAATGAGGCTCAAAGGCCTATTTATTATTGAGAAACAATGGGAAAACCTAAACATCCAAAAACCCAACCCTATGAGATGAAGCGCCAAACTATGGGCCCCGTTTGGGTAAATTGGTACATCAACTTCCCGGGGTCATAACTTTGGCATATGATTTCCATTTGACGTGCACAATACCTTGTTAAAACGATATATTCGAGGAATACAACTTTTGAATGACCAACATTAGTCAATAACCCATGTTTGACACATTTTCCCCAAAATATTTCATTTAGGGCCTCAAAATGGCTCAGGAAGTTCAAGACTCGAAAAACTGCCAAAAATAGTAAATTGTGCTACAAATAAGGAAACTGAAAAACTGAAAGAAACAATGGTGGGGGTCCAAGTGGAATAGGTGGGTGGCCACCGATATCCACCTATATCAACATGTTAGTGCTTATATGTTGTTATGCTTACATTGACATGGTTATAGTTTTCGTGCATGAGATCATGGTATGTGGTTGGTATGGTCATGCATGGTAACTGGATGATGGTTGAAATGATGTTTATGTATTGATATGATTATGATTATACATGTATTGGGATAATCTGGTTGATATTGTAGATGATATATCATCCCGTGAACTATACCGAGGTATGTTTATTATGTTATGTTTTGGTTTAAGCTGACATGGTATGGTTATAGGAAGAAGATCAAAGATGAATAGCAAGATGGTAGAGTATAGTTCATAAGACACTCCCTATGAATCAAATGAGCAACATGGTGTTGGGTACTCTTCTGATATAGTAGACACATTGAGAAGCTTGAAGGCATAAATAAGAAGTTGCAAGGAAGATAATGACATAATCATGCAGGCACATGAGAAGCAAGCATAAGTTAATGATGTCATTCTTCAGAATTTGTCAGAATTGTAGAGACAGGGACCACTTAGGATCAGCCATGGGCAGGAATAAAGAACTAATGGGGCATATCGAAGTAGGCCTCATGCTGGACATAAGTCGGATAGGAATGATACGATCCGAGATGACAGACTCTTGGATACTCCAGATAGGAGAAGTGATAGACACAAATTCTATTCTAGTTCCAGTTTTGAAAAACACTATGATCATCATCATTATCATCCTTACAGGAGGAGTGACAAGGGATATTTTTTAGATGAGTTCAAAAAATAAAAGCCACCTACCTTCGATGGAGATTTGAAGAAACCATAGGATGCAGAAGCATGGCTACTTGGGATGAAAAAATTCTTTTAATTGCATGAATACACATATAATATGAAGGCTAGAATAACTATCTTTAGCCTCAAAGGGAAAGCAAACATCTGGTGGGAAGATGTGAAGCGGGTTAGAGACATGAGGACAAAAGACTTGAGTTGGCATGAATTCAAGAGACTTTTTAGGAAGAAGTACTTGTCAGAGAGGTACTACGATAACAGAGCCAAGAAATTCTATGAGCTAAAGATGGGATCGATGAAAAATGAGAAGTACAAGAATAAGTTCCTGGATTTATTGAGGTATGTACTGTATCATAAGGATGAGAAAGCCAAAGTCCAGAGATTTTCAGTGGATTTCCATTAGAATTTAGAGATGGGATTGAGTATGATGAGCCTTGGTCGCTTGAGGAAGTTAATGGGAAATTGAAACATTATTATGAGTAGTCTAAGCGAAAGATAAATTCTTAGCAAGGTTGGAAAGGGAAAGACAAATCTAAATTTAAATGACATCCAAAAAGAAAAAGGCCTCACGATGTAGGTGAGAAGGAAAATGTTGTACCTTACAAGAAGTTTAATGGGTCACAACATGGAGGGCAACATAATAAAGGTGATGGTACAGGACGATTGCAGTGTTGGACATGTGGTAAGGAGAATCTTAAGAGGGATTGTCCACAGAATCAGGGTGGTAGGCCTTAGATTTACAGTGCATAGGAAGAACATACAATTGGGGATGTTAGGCAGAGAATTCCTCGTATATATGTAGCATTGGCTAATATGAAAGCATATCACTAGGCGTCTATTATCGAGATGGATGGTAAGCTTTGTGATCAATTTGTTTCCATTTTGATTGACCCTAGATCTAATTATAGTTATGTTGGTCCCGACTTGGTGGATAATTGTGGTTTGAATAAAGAAGTGCATGCAAAATCATGTGTTAGTGCAGTTGGCTATAGGTACAAAGAAGAGAGTGTATCACTGTGTAAGAGCTTGTGCATTGGAGTTGAATGGTATGCCTACCCCAATGCATTTGAATGTATTGTTATTGGGATCATATAGTATGATTTTGGGTATGGACTGGTTGTATCTTCATAGGACCAAGGTGGATTGTTATGACAAGGACATTGAGTGCTTGGACAACAGTGGAGAACATCGGATCTTGGAGGGTAAGAAGAAGGCAACATCAGTTAGAATGGTGACAACTATGCAAGCAAAGCGTAGTCACATAAAAGGGTGTGAGTTATTTGTAGTGCATATTTCTAGTGATAAGGTAAGGGTGTTGAGGATGCAAAGGTATTGAGTAGTTACTTGATCTTGCAGCCGTTTTAGGATGTGTTTTGTGCAGACATTTTTGAGTTTCTACCTCACAGAAAAGTGAAATTTCCATTGAGTTGGTACCAGGGGTAGCACCAAAATAAAAGGCACTGTACATGATGAGCACACCAAAGTTAGTAGAGCTGAAGTTACAGCTGAAGGAAATGCTTGACAAGGGATACATTAGGCCAAGTGTATCACCTTGGGGTGCACCAATATTGTTTGTGAAGAAGAAGGATGGTACTCTTAGGATATGCATTGATTACACACAATTTAATAAGGTAACCATTAAGAACATGTATATGTTCCTAAGGATTTATGACTTGTTTGATCAGTTGAAGGGAGAAATAGTGTTCTCGAAGATTGATTTGTGATCAAGATACCATTAGGTATGCATCCAGGAAGAGGAAATTTACAAGACAACTTTTCAAACCAGGTATGGGAATTATGAGTTTGTTGTAGTTCCATTTGGTTTGACTAATGCTCCAACTACTTTTATGTGCTTTTTGAATGGTGTATTGCATCCTTATCTGGACAAGTTTGTTATATTATTCATTGATGAAATCTTGATATATTCTAAAAATGAGGAAGAGCATGTCGATAACTTAGCAGCAGTGTTGAGGCTACTGAGAGAGCATCGATTGTATTCCAAGCTTAGCAAATGTTGATCAAACAAGTATAAATTAGCTCATGACCAACCGAATCTAAATGCTCATGAGTAGGTTGATACTAGAAAATGCCCATGAAGCTTTACAACTTATAATCTCGTTGCAGTATTTAGTAGGAGAGTACAGGTGAATCACATAACACCTATGAGTTCTTACGTATAGGATCAGATATTACAGGAAGGACAAAAGGATCGAAGGTACATGGAGCTTATGCATAGGTGACAATATGGTACACGTGGTCAGGATGTGAACTATTATCTTACAAAATATGGTTTGGTCAGATTTAGGGACAAAATATATGTGTCGAATGACAGTGATCTCAAGAATACTATTTTGCGAGAGTTTCATGCAAAAACATATTTAGGTCACCTAGGATACCATAAGACATTGACAATAGTGAAGAAGTTTTATCGTTGCCTGAATTTGAAAAATGATGTAGTAGAATTTGTGGCTAGATGTTTTGACTGTCAGCAGGTGAAAGGAAAATGTAAGCATACAGGTGGACTACTATAACCAATTTCGATTTTAGAGTGGAACTAGGAGGTCATTTCCATGGATTTCATTATAGGTTTTCTAAGGATGTCTAGGCAACAAGATTCTATCTTGGTTGTGGTAGATAGGTTGACAAAGGTAGTGCACTTCATTCCAATGAAGTCTACATATTTAGCTAGTGGTGTGGCATAAGAATTCATCATAGATGTGGTGAGGTTGCATGGTGTGTCGAAGAAGATTGTTTTAGACAGGTTTGCTACGTTCACTTATAGGTTTTGGAATGAGTTATTTATAGGTTTGGGTATACAGTTGGCCTTCAACACAGCTTATCATCCGCAGACAGATGGACATACAAAGAGGGTCAATAGGATTTTGGAGGACATCTTGAGGATGTATGTGATGTATCAACAACGAAAGTGGGAAGAGTATCTACCTTTGGTTGAGTTCACTTATAACAATGGTTACCAGGAGTCACTGAGGATGATTCTATTCAAGGCACTCTATGGGAAAAGTTGTAATACTCCCATCAGTTGGAGTGATCTAGTGAATAGGGTGTTGATAGGAATGGACATGTTGGAGGAGATGGAATAGGAAATGCAGATAATCAAAAAGAATATAAAGGAAGCACAGGATAGACATAAAATTTATGCAGATCGGAACATGATGTTTAAGGAGTTTTAGGTTGGGGAATAGGTGTACTTGCGCATCAATCCCAAGAAGTGATTCTTGAGGATTGGGTCATGTGCGAAGCTGACACCTCAGTTTGTCGACCTTTCAATATTATTGAAAGGATTGGGCCAGTAGCCTATAGACTTGTACTGCCTCCGACAGTGAAAGTTCGTGATGTTTTCCATGTGTCATTACTTAAGAAGTATGTTAAAGATGTTGATCATGTGATTGACTGGTCTGTATTGCAGGTGGATCCAGAAGGAGAATTCCAGCCAGAACCACAATGTATTTTATAGAGAAAGATGCTCATGCTCCAGAGTCGAGCATGTTAAAGTGCAGTGGAAGCAATTTGGGCCCGATGAAGCTACATGGGAAATGGTGGATCATATGTGGGCTATGTATCCTTCTCTATTCGTTGGTTGAGGGAATGTTTTTGGTATATGTTTTGGTGTGATATTTTGGTATATGTACATATGTATATGGATGTAAATACCACCATGAGTTGTGTTATAAAGATCCAATAAACAATATGGGTGTCATTATGGTTGTCATGTTGTTATGTTGTCATGTTAGTTTGCTTATCAACGGGTTGGTCATTGTAAATACCGCAACAAGCTAAGTTATAGAGCTTCATGGGCAATATGTTTTTCCTTCAATAGTATTGTGGATTATAGGTGTCATTGAACAACGAGGATAGTGTTCCCACAAGGGGAGGGTTATGTAACAACACTGGTCAAAATTCCATGTAATAAAGTTAATAAAGGAAAAATAATAACCAAGGTCATGGGACATGTATTCTAAGATGAATGGTGGGAAAAACATCCTAGTGGGTGTTAGAAAAAATTATATATTACAGAGCAATGGAACACATAAAATATTGCAGAAATATAAATACAGAAAATGCATAAAACAAGAGAGACACAGAGATACGTGGTTCACCCAGTTTGGGCTATGTCCACGGAGAAACAACCAGTCCTTCATTTTATATTATCCAACAAACTGAAGAGATACAACCTACAGCAGATCCGCTGTAACACCCTCTTCGCTCTCAATTTCCTCTCTCTTCCTCACTCAGAATACATATCTACATAGATGCAATACAATTCCCTCATATATAGTGAGGGGTTGCCTTCTAGGGAAAAAAACCCTAAATTAAACATAACTTCTACCGTCAGATCATCCGCCTAATGAACGGCTCAGATTGACTAGAAATTACTATACTTTTACAAGGCAATTTTACATCTGTTTTTAGCTTTGGGGGCGCTGCCCCCGAACCCCGCCGGGGGACTGCTGGCCCCTAGACCCCCCAGCCGGGGGGGATTAACCCCCCCGCACCCCCTCCCACCCCCCCCCCCCCCCCCCGCGTGGAGGGGTGTACAATCTTCCTGGGGTATACATCCGGCAGAAACCTTTGAATACAGAAGATAATCAGGCCCCACACCCAACAGTGGGTATTCATTTGGTTTATAATGGCTAAAGGAAATTGGCAAAGGATTTGGAAAGACATGAGGCATTAATTGGTATTTTATTTATGAAAATAATGTAAATTAGGAGAAAATTAAGGTGAAATGTCATAGGTTGCATGTGAGGAGGAAAATGAATGAAACTAATGGAAAATTGAAGAAAATAGAGGCCTCATTAATAAAAAGGATTTTGAGGATCAGTTGGTACCTTTTTTTAGTTTACCTTTTTTCATATCAGTTTTGGAACTCTCTCTCTCACGCTTGGACACTTAGAGCATTCTTGAAGCACTCTAACATTGGATGAAGGGAAGTAAAGGAATGACAAAGAAGGCAAAGGGAAGAAAAGATCAAGCAAGGGAGATCAGGATCAAGAAACTACAATGGGATTACTTGTAGGTATCGATTTTCATGTGTGATTTCCTTGCTAGATTTGGCATGCATGGTACATGAATGTGAGTATTTGGATCTCTTGTTGTCATTGGCATGGGTTTTGCCAGGTGTAACAGTGGTTTTCATCCTTCCCTTGCCATTTCTGGATAACCATGGTGTGATGGGTTTTCTTTTATTTGGTTAAGATGGATTGCTGGATGGTTTTGAAATTGAGTGAGGTGATCTCTGAAGAAGAACACCAGACCTAGGAATCCCTCGACCGAAGAAGGTGGGATTGTGGTAAAGCCAATTTTTTGTACCTCGGTGGGCCTAGGAATCCTCGACCGGTGAACGACGGGATATATGGTAAAGCCTAGAGGTATGTGCCCTCGACCAGCCCTAGGAATCCTCGACCGGTGAATGGCGGGATATATAGTAAAGCCTAGAGGGCGGAGTCTCGATTATGCTTAGGAATCCTCGACCAATGAATGGTGAGATATACGGTAAAGCATAGAGACTAGGAGGCATAAAGATTCCTCATGGTGTAGTTGGAGAAATACAGTGGCATCCATGCTTGTTTAGGGCCTAGTGATCCGGTGGGGATCATAGTAAAGCTTGAGGAAACTTGGATTGGTTTTGTTGTGAGTCCCACATTCATGGCTAGAATATGGCACGGGGGTCATTGACTGAAATAAATATTTGGTTGAACCAATCAATGGTTGGGTGGTTCATGGAAGTCTTGTACCTAGTTGGCTTATGAATTCATTAATAAAAGCTCTTTCTCCTTGGTATTTCATGTGTAAATATACTAGTTCATATGTGATTCTTATGGATGTTATATCCTTTTTATTTCTATTGGTTATATGTTGGTTATGAGTATGTTTTATGACAAACTTTATGTATGGCTCTCATCATGCTTTGATTTGAAAATGAATATAAAATGAATATATGACCTAATAGATGACAATACAACTATTGTGATAGAGCAATAATGCCTCTTTCTGAATATTATATAAGTATGAGACCCTATGCTTAGATATATTGTTATGACCTGTAGATTACATATTTGTGACATGTTTGATGAAATGCCTGTCATGGATAGTAGGGGTTAGATCAAGTAATTGTATGAATTATTGCATTAGTAGCCTTATTCTATTTTTATTTATCATTTCTCAAAGTTTCATGAAGTTCTGGGAAGTGGCTTGTGTCCTGGCCTTGAAAATGTGGCACAAAATCTTGGTTCACTGGCTCAGAACTAGCTGAAAAAATCTGCAGACGCTCACATGCCTTGCTATGGGAGCGACTGGAAGGCCTCAGTCACATGCATGGATTTTTATGGGAGTGGCTTAGGGTCCATATCAGTGAAATGCCAAGTTGTCTCAGGGGTTGGTCACCTAGAAAGGGTTGTTGGCTGCTGAAGGTTTTGTAGCATGTGTGGAAGGTTAGAATGGTTTTTTTTTTATCGATTCCACTTCCTTAACTATACATGGGGATTTGAATCACATCATAGTAGCCTCCTGTCACATGTTTACCCTAGCGAACTAGTTAACTTGGATAAATGTGGGAGGAGGGTGTTACAGATAAAAAGGATTTTAAGGAACAATTTAGCTTTTTGACAGTTTTGGATGGGAGCTCTTGTTCATTCTCTCATTCTCTCATACTATTGCACACTTAGAGAATTCTTGGAGCACTCTATTATTCAATTGGATTCGATAAATAAGGCATGGGAAAGAAGGAAAGCGCAAGGGAACATTTGGATCAGTAGCGGCAACTGGATTTCTTTGTAGGTAACAGGTTGCATGTATGATCTCCTTGTTGATTTTTGGATGCATGGAATATGCATGTCATTATCTGGTAATGTGATGTCATTGGCAAGGAGGATTTCAAGGATTGATAGTTTTTTGAGCCTTTCCTTTCCATTTCCTAGATAGCCATGGTGTTGTGGGTGTTTCCACTTGATTATTTTCTTATTGGTGCTCATGTTCCTTATGGATCTGGGTTGGAACAAATGCTTTGGAAGCCTTGGAACACTTGGGTTGAGTTACAAGTCCTGGAGCCTAGGTTGGGAAAACTTATATGGAGCCCTTAGTGGGTTGAGTTACTAGTCCCTAGAGTTGAGTTGGACAAACGATCTAGAGCCCTACAAGGTTGTGGATTGAGTTACTAGTTCCTGGAGCCTTGGAAACTTAGGTAGAAACCGATTTGGTTGATGTTAGTAATTTCCAACCGTGGAGGTGGAATCACTATGGTTGAGGGTTGAGCTGGCTTGGGATATAGAAGGCCTAGTTGTTTTGTATTAGTTTATTCCATGAGACCCCACATTCATGCTTAGAATATGATATGAGTGTGATTTGCTGAAAGAAATATTTGGTTCGACCCAATCTATGGTCAGGGGGTACATGGAAGTCCTTGGCCTGGTTGGTATTTTCACCTATTAATAAGAGATATTATTCTATTATGATTCTTGTATACTTGTAGTGATTATATTGGTGATATTATGGTCGAGTTTCCTCTTGAAAATGAAGTAATAAAAATTCGTTTTGACTTTGTCTTGGTCAAACTAGATTAAAAATTGAATTTCTATTTCAACAGAATACCTGGAGGTAGTTAACTGAGGTGACATGGCTCTTGTCACTCATTTAACTCAACAAATTCAAGTTGGGGAAGCTTGAGTTCAGTTCTACATGATCAATTGCTAATTTGTAGCAATCTGTTTTGATTAATTTGAGTTATTATCAGTTTAACTAGTTCTAACTCTCAAAAGAACTAGTGGAGGTCAAGTTGTGGAAGTGAAACTTCAACCACACTCAATGATCAACCAGTTAACCGACCAATCAACCCAAAATAATTGTTACATG
This sequence comes from Pinus tabuliformis, assembly GCA_031772625.1. Lineage (NCBI taxonomy): Eukaryota > Viridiplantae > Streptophyta > Pinopsida > Pinales > Pinaceae > Pinus > Pinus tabuliformis. The sequence goes on from CM062815.1 coordinate 842,990,196, forward strand.
TAGAGAATTTGAGTTACCTAGTTGAGATGGAAATTCCAAGGCATTGTACTATCAGTTGTAGCATATTCCCATGTGTATAGGTGGTGCATGTAGTCAGAGATTGATCTAAGGCTATTGTGCATTCCTTGATGTAAAATTCCTAAAAAATAGGGGCATCCCAAGGGAACAATGCAAGTAAATAAGAGCTTGGTAATGCTTGAAATTGGTTAAGTGTGGTGCATGTAGTCAGACTGAGGGATAGACTATACACTTGCAGGGTGTGCTCAGGCTTGAGAAAGCATTGTATTTCTTCTCTCTTCTCTGATTAATGCAATATATATAGTAAAGGGGTTTTGAACAGTTGCTTTCCCATAGATAAATCTTTGTGCATGTGTGTTGTTTCCTCTTTAATGTCTATGATACTTTTTTTAGATGGTGAATTAACTTCCGCAGATCAGTAGAGTATCTTCAAGTCTTGTGATTTAGTAAATTTCATGAGAAGTATTAAATATACACATTAATTTCTACATGGTATCATAGTTGGAATCACTGTAAAGCAAAGATTTCGAAGTTGTCATTGCAGGAGGTTCGAGGTTGCATATCAGGTTGAAAATTTTCTTCAGGACTGAGAATATGGATTTCAATGGACTAAGGCTCGAGTATACCCTTGATGGAAGCTCAAATTATGTTGCATGGAAGGACCACATGGAGGCAATAATGGAGGATAATGGGTTGAAGTTATTCATTGATAATGATATTCTGAAACTAACAACAACTCATGCTCAGAATCTAGAAGATTGGAAAAAGTGTGTTTCCAAGGCAAAGAGGATCATATTGGAGGGAGTAGACTATATTTTCTCCAATATCCATGGGAAAGAGAATCCGTATGCAATGTGGCAAATGTTGAAAATTGTTTTCCAGAATAGTGGTGACATAGGAAATTGGCACTTAAGGAAAAGCTTCAAAATATCAAGATGCAGAGGAATGAAACCATTCCACAGAACTTGAGAAGGTTCACACAATGTCTGATGAGCTCGATAAACTTGGTGTTACTATAACAAAGGATGATTTGGTGAGACTAGCCCTTCTAGGCCTTCCTAAGAGCTGGCACAACTACCAAGATTTGGTAAACGGGTGGGAGAAGCTACCAAATTGGGAATGCCTTTGGTCAGATTTAGTACAGGAGGAGATAAGGTGGAACACCAGAGACATGACCTCATCCAAGGGTGAGGACAAGGCAAACTGTGCCTTGGATTGAAAAGAAAATAAAGGGAAAGGGAAGAAATCCCAATCCAAAGCAAAATCTAGTCAAGGGGGCAAGAAGAAACACTTGTCCAAAATCAAGTGCTCTCAATGTCATGAATTCAGAAACTATGCATTGAAGTGTCCACACAAGAAGGAAAGCAAGAAGACCATAGGAGTAGCATCAGGTGAAGCCTTGGCCTCACAGTTTGATCTTGATTTTACTCTCATTGCATTCATGGAAAGCATAGTGATGGGTTGTGTGTGGTATCTCGATAGTGGTGCCTCATTCCACATGACAGAGAACAAAGATTTTTTCAGTGAATTAGAGGAGAAGGATCTGTATATGCACATAGAGATGGGAGATGATGGAAGGTATAGCACAGCTGAAATTGTACATTTTCTTTTCAAAGGGAGTCTGGCTCCCCTCTTAGTCTCAAGGATGTGATGTTTGTACCAGGTCTAAAAAAGAATCTAGTCTCCATAGCTGTGTTGGAAGACCGTGGCTACGATGTGATATTCAGAAAAGGGAAGGATTTTCTAAGAAATATCACCATAGGACAAGTGAAGCAGATCAAGTTTTGAGTGAAGAACCTCTACAAATTACATGTGGAAGATTGTGTAGCATTAAGCACAAAGGTAGAGAAGGTGCAGAGCCAAGATGTCAATGAATTATGGCATATAAAACTTGGCCATCTGCATCATGGTGCTTTGAAGATCATGCGACATATTTCTACAGGCCTCCCCAAAGGATCACTAGAGCAATGAGATACATGCAAAGGGAGTGCATTGGAGAAGTAAAAATAATCCATCTTCAATGATCGGGACAAAAAGGCAGATGCAGTCCTTGAAAGGATCCATTATTATGTCTGTGGACCTTTCTTGACAACCTCCACTTCCAAGAATAGGTATTATGTTATATTTGTAGATTATTTCTCATGGAAGTGTTGGATTTACATCATGCAAGAGAAATACCAGTCATTCTCCAAATTTGTTGAATTTAAAGCACTTGTTGAGAAAGAAACTGGAAATAAGGTGAAGGCTCTCAGGAGAAATAATGGAGGTCAGTACGTGTCGAAAGAGTTTAAAAATTTCTATGCGAGAAGGCATTCAACGGGAGTTGACAACACCCCATAACCCACAAAAAAATGGGGTGGCTGGGAGGAAGAATAGAAGTATTGTGGTAGCAGAAAGGGTGATTTTGCATGAACAAGGCCTACAAATACACTTTTGGGCTGAATCATGCAGCACAAAAATCTATTTGCAAAACATGAGTACTCACAAGATGCTTGGTATGAGTACACCAAAGCAACCTTTTTCAGGGAAGAAACTAGATGGGTCACACTTCATGATCTTTGGATCATCATTTTACTATCATGTTTCCGAGGAAGCAAGGAAAAATCTAGAGCTGAGAGTAGAGTTGGGAATATTTGTGGGGTACATAGAAACACCTCACAACTCTCGTGTGTACTTTCCATCCCTCAAGATGACAGTGGTCAGAAGGGATGTGAAATTTGATGAGGAGAAGGCAATGAGGTGTTCTAATGAGAGGGAGCTTTAGTTACATCCTGATCATGAACTTTTGGCTCCAAAGGAAGAACCTCAGGAAGTTTTGGAGCAACTACAAGCAGAGGAGCAAAGAGTGGAGACATCCACTCAAGCAGAGACATCCAAAGAAGGAATGAAGCGAACTAGGGACGCTGAAAGATTATTGAAAGGTGCTATAGAGAATATGGGAGAACCCACATCATAACACAAGTAGAGGAGGTCACTGGATCAGTACATTGGTTACATGGATATGATGAGTGAGCTTGTAGAGATTGAGCCATCCTCATTCGAGGAAGCTGTAGAGAAACCAGCATGTGTTGATGCTATGGTAGAGTAATATGATTCCATTGTCATAAACAGTGTTTGGGAAGTGGTCCCAAGATGAACAGACAAATCATTGGCTGGTTCAAGATGGATTTAAAAAGTAAAGCATGCAGCATATGGAAGCATATAGAAACAAAAGGCCAGATTTGTGGCTAAGGGGTTCTCTCAAGTTGAGGGAATTGACTATGAGGAGACCTTTGATCCAGTATCAAGGTACTCATCCATATAGTAAGTTCTAGCACTGTCAGTGTAGATGGGGTGGAAGATCCACCAGATGGTTGTTAAGACAACATTCCTCAATGGAGTTATTGAGGAGGAGGTGTATATTGAGCAGTCGGAGGGGTTTGAGACCTTTGACAGAGAGTCACATGTGTGCAGACTCAAGTGAGCATTGTATGGACTCAAGCAAGCACCTTGTGTATGGTACACCAAGATCAATAGCTATCTCATCGTTTGGGATTCACCAAAAGTGAAGCAGATGCAAACCTCTATCATATTTTGGTAGAAGGTAACTTATTGATTATTGTTTTATATGTTGATGACTTGATCCTTACTGGTGATGAGTAGCTGATTAGATCTTGCAAGGAGGACCTTGCAAGAGATTTTGAGATGAAGGACATGGGCCTCATGCACTACTTCCTTGTACAGGAAGTATGGCAAGGTGATGGGGAAATATTTTTCTCTCAGAGGTTTCACATAGACAAGTGCAAACCCATGGAGACTCCTCTAGTAGGAAAATGGAGGAAAGAGGATGCTACTTCAGGTGAAGTAGTGGAGGCTACCATTTACATGAAGCTTATGGTTTCACTTATGTATTTGGTGAACGCACGACGAGACATGTGTTATGAAGTTAACCATCTTAGTCAAGCAATGGTTAAGCCAACCAAATTGTATTGGAAGGTAGCAAAGCATGTGTTGAGATACCTCAGAGGTACTACTCAGTTTTTTCTTTAGTACATATGGACAGAGCAAATGAAGATGCAAGGCTTCACAAATGCATATTGTGCGGGGAACCCATCAGACAAGAAGAGCACATCAGGAGGAATTTTCAGTGTTGGGTCAACAGTAGTTTCTTGGTACGACAGGAAGCAGAGATCTATGGAACTCATCTCAGTAGAAGTAGAATACATGGCTACAAGTCAAGCAACATGTGAGGCAATCTAGATGAGAAATATTCTTTTTGGGTTATTTGGTCAGATGATGGATCCAACTGTGATTTACTATGATAATCATAGTTGTATCGAGATCTATGAGAATCTTGTATTTAATGATCGATCCAAGTATATTGATATCTGGTATCACCATCTATGGGATTGTGTGTAGAGGTAGATTATGTTGTTGCAGTACATTCCAACATGTTGGTGCTAAAATTGTTCCAAGAGTATAACAATTTAAGAGCACATTCACTGAGGACTAAGAAGCCCTATTGTTCTAGGAGTTATAGGTTGACCACCAATATGCCACAGGGGGTATCCCTAACAATACTTATATAATTTTCAGGAACGCGAATATAATAAGTTCAGATAATAGTAACTCAAAACATCCTAGTAATATTGCGATGTTAATAGAAGGAAAATTAATTACTAACAATCAATGAATTATACAACTTGTGCATGTATGATAAACCCAAAATGCTATAAATAAAATAAAACCAATGGAACATAATAAAACCAAGTATAATAATTGAAACAACAAATACAGGTACATGAGATAATAGCACACCTTATAATAAGGTAAGAATATTGCAACAAGTCCAAGTATCCCTAATCTCTCAATTTAATTCTCCTATGATAGGTGAATCCAATAGTAAATATTAAGATTCTAAAATCATGAAGACAAATAAGAAAACATACAAATTTCAGATTTTAACCAATATCTCAGATACAAACAAATCACAAAAAATATATATAACGTAACAATTGAGGATAAGTTAAGTGAAGTATCTTGTTAGTTCGAGAGACAGGCTTCTAAAACCAACATCAATCAAATGATTGTCATTTAATCATTCAATTCGATAATAAGAATATCAGAACATGAAAATACTGAAAAGAAAAAAAGAATACTAAATACATAACAAGTCCTATATTTAGCACTTCAATTATCATACACAAACACACACATAAAAAGGTTTATAAAAAATTCCAAGTAATTTCATTCATAGAATAAAAAGTTTTTGTAACATGTACAGTAAGAACTATGAAAACGAAAAGTTTCTCTTTTGTCAACAACCCCCCCATTATGGGAAACAAGATTTTAAATAGTAATATGAAAACATAACTGTATTGAACTTAAATAATGTCTAAACTAAAATTAACCAAATCACTTTTAAAATAAACCAATTAAACATTACGCCCGCCTCTGCGACTTTGAAAGTTTAAATTTCTTTGACGTGTCGGCAGGACAAAGAGAATGGGGCCCACGCATCTTAACCACTAGTGTTTGAGTAGTGATCAATGGTATCTCCCTCCAGTCTTCAGGCTAATCTGTTACTGATTTCATTCAGTTGAACGAGTTGAACTGCTTGACTAGTTGAAGATATTTGTTCTAGACTAAGACTTCCTTTCAAATGCTTCCTCACCGTAGCAATTTGATCCCATTCCGTAGTTGATAACCAGGGCACATTCTTATATTTTTTATGACCACGACTAAATGAGATCTAATTTGGTATCACGCCATAGGAATATTTTGTATCAGCTCATTAATTCCAGCTAGAATGGTGAAACATCTACAAAGGTCGTTCACCACTATGGATGGCAAGACCAACTCTTCTCCCTGCATGGCTAAGCAACCAAGGTCTTGCTCTGTACTCCTCAACTTATTGCAAAACTCTTCCTCGGATATCTACTAGTTTTCCTTTCCCTAGAAGTATGGTATGCCAAATCTACCAAGATAATTCAAGTCAACTCTAAAATCATCGATTTCCTTAGAAGCCTTATTAAAATCCTCCCACATAAGCTACATTGCAATACGCTTATCCTTCATCATATTAAGGGAGAAAACACACTGATCTCTTGGAGGTAAATTCAACCCCGCTAGCATTTCATCCTCTAAGGTATTGATGAAGTCGATAAGTGAATTGATGTCCTTTAATATTTCCTCCAGTACTGTAGTTGTTCTTTTCACTTCCAGATTGGCACTTTTAATGATGGCCTTCTCACAGTCAGAAAGGATTTCCACATAAGCTCTTACTGTGGAGATTTTTTGTTTAATCTCCTTCCATATTTCTTCTTTGGCTTGTATTAGGACCTCTCTTCCTGTGAGAATAACTCTAATTTTCTCCTATAGGGTTTTAACCTCACCTTGTTTCTGTTAAAGTGCGTTCTAAATCTGTTCAATTATGTCATTCTTCTGGTTTTCTAAATTTTCCCCTCTATGTTCTGCTCTTTTCTTCTCCAATCTAGATTCTTCTAGATCTTACTCTATTTGAGCTATTTTGATGTGTAGAAGCTTTTAGTCCTTAACTTCAGATGCTTTGGATGTATTGAGGACTTGATCAATTTTAATTTTATAATTCGTTAGAAGTTTTAGGTGGTGTTCCTCTTTGGTGCATGATTCTTCTTTCAAGACCTCCATCTGTCTAAGTACTTTTTAAAATTATTCCTCTTTGAGTCGTAAGGATGTTTTCATCTCCTACAGATGGGTTTTGACCTCTTCTTTCCTTTCGAAAGCTTGAATTAAGATATGCTAGTCATGATCTAGTATCTTCATTATGGTATGCAGGCCTTTTATTTCCTTCTCCTTATCTTCTAGTAATTTCTTAAATGGCCCGACCTATTTAGGTTGATAAAATTTCCGAATTATAATATCTTCCAATTATTTAATCTGATTAGCTCTAGTTCTTAAGCTAATAGTGCTATGTGTAACTAGTCAGAAATTTTTTCAAACATTGTCTACATCTTTCTATTTCCCACTATTGAATCAAGCAATCTCTTGGCGAAAATTTATCTCACTTTTCGATGCAAGTTGATTACATCAATATCCGACACTTTCCCAAAATTAATGGCTAAAGTAGAAGTCTGAGATCCCAGCATCTATTAATTCTCTCCTATCTCTAGTTGAACAACATTGAGGATTAGAGTATTTGTTTCAAAATAGGTAGTAGAAATAAATCAAGGTCCAATTGTAGGGACCATGTCCTGTAGTGTTGCAACTTCTAACGATTAAGACTGCTCAAACAATAGAGATAATTCTGTACCAATTTTTACTATGGGTTTTCCTTTCGTGAATCTATGCTTGATGCCAAGGTCCCGTGCTCCAAAATCCTTTGGCTTAGAATCACCGATAGCTTGTTTCATCTCCTTACTTAACTATTCTATTTCTTGCTCGAATAACTCAGTATCGACATCATCTCCTTTCGATTTCACCCATTGTGATGCTTTAGTCGAAGATAAGACCTATGAATTTATTTTTGTTGCATGGTTTGGTGGAATAGGAGTTGGTTGTTCCATACTAGTTTCCTATGTTTGGATTTTAGTGGAGCTTGAAGCAAGGTGTTTTATTCCTTCATTCTTAGTAGATGTCTGTGTCACCGCCTATGCACGACTATCCAGAGATAGTATGATATTTGCCAAATTTTCTGTTTTAGGATTACTTTAATGTACATAAGCCGATATCCCTGCTTCTTTCTTTAATCCCAAGATAATTCCCAAGGGACCGTATTGCCAGTTGTCATCCTGCAACAATCCAAATGATAACATTTCCCTTTACAAGGAATCTATAACATTTTTACTTTTACAATTAAGGGCGTAATAGAATAGGGATAATTAAAAAGTGATCCTTTCTTCTTAGAAAAAAAATGTAACTCATTTACAACAATCTTTTGTCTAATCACTTCATAAGCAAACAACAAGGGATAAACATTGTGGAGCTGTAACAAGGGTCTTTTTCACCTCTAGTTATCTCACATTACAAGTCAATCCGGGAGCGTTTTGTTATTGTAAGGGACATCTTAATTTGAGGCTATTTGTCAGGATAATGCTTTGTAGTATAGATCTAAAGAATACAAGAGTAAACGGATGCTAATGCTAAATTACTTTTGCATAAAAGAAATCACACACGCAGCAACTTCGTCGGTCGAGGGTATGGAATTAATAACCTATCCCCCTAGAAACTGATGAAGGAGTATGGATCATGATCTGGGAGCATTATAGCGTCTGCTGTATCTCACAACAGTCTTGAACCTCCTCTCATGCCACTTCAATAAACGCAAGCAAGAAAACAGAATGAAACAACAATCTTCAGAAATGGAACAGCAATAAAAGGAACGGCAGTAAAGAAACTAAGTCTCGCGAGGTCTACACTTCCAATCCTTGGCACACACTTGCATACAAGAAGGAAAGCAATCATTTATACAGGTTTGCAACTTAATCAAATGGAACAGCAAATCATTAAAACAGAAAACGTCAATCATATATATATCAAATGGAACAGCAAATCATTAAAACAGGAAACGTCAATCATATATACACGATCTGCAATAGTCACCAATAATCCATTAACCCCAATCACCTGTAGCTGAAGTGATCTACTTATGAATCCTGTAATTAATGCAAACAACTCAGATCAACAGTATGCGAAGAATCCTGAAAGTATGATATGAACTTATCACAGAGATTTATAACAGGAAAGCTACAGATGAGTAAATATGAAACAACATGCAACCATAACAGATTATGAGAAACAAACCACACAAAGCAGAATTGTAATGGTACAATCAGCCAGTGTCCGTTGGAGCCGGGCCCAAAGCTTCCAATGGCGCACTGCCGTAAGCTACTTCAGACGCACGGAGAAATTAACACCAAAATATTATATTAACGCATCGATGAAAGTACAAAACTAAGTCTCAGAGAGACTCAATAGTCTGAGTTCAACTGACAATGAAATTCATGAACAGAAAGTTAAAGATACAAAAGTCATCCCCTAGTTTCAATGCTACCCTCCTTTTATACAATTAACGGTGGAGTTCATTGGTCGACAAAACGATTAATCGTAGCGATCTCTCAGGATCGAAGATCCTGAGGGATCCGCTAAACTGTTAACGCTTTCCTTTACTCGGCCTGTAATTCCGAACTGGCAGTCCTTCATCCCGTTTCGGACTGATCTCCCTTGATTTACTCGACCTGGTCTGAACCTTATTTAGAATTGGAGGGACAGCCGTTATCTTCTCGTCAAATCCTCGTTTTGCATTGCGCCTTCCTGCTTTTACCTTTTCCTGCGTAGAGAAGACAACTGTTAGTGATTGGATTATTTTAGACTCGTTCTCGTTGCATTTTCCCTACTTTATAATAAAGAAAAGATTACAACTATTGCTTAAAACATCACTAAATCATTTATTAAAACATACCTTCCCAATGCTCTACACACCCCCCGACTTACTCTGTTTCATGGCCTCATGAAACCGTTATAATTAACATGGAGAGCAGTAAGAGAATAGGCTGGAGAGGGTACTTCATGAGGGGGTCTGCAACCATGATAGGCAACCAGATTATCAAAGAAATAATGCAACTGATCTGCAGGCATATCATACAAGGCCTGGTACCCTGGTGCAGGGTGCCAGATAATTGGGCTACGGAACCGATATCCTAACCATGATGGTCCAGCTTGCAGAATGCACTGGCCATAAAAAGGCAATCGTTCAGCAGCCAGCTCAAAGTTCTCATATCTAAAGGGCTCCCTGAGCTGGATGCTTGGGGTGGAAATCCGATAACGGAATTTGGCAGCCTCCAAGGCGGAATCTTTAATAACCCGGCAGTATTCTAAGCTATTTCGAATCAACTCCTCATGCATGGGTACTAGTAGTTTCATAACGTCAGGGTTTCTCATAAGGCTTTTGTGTGATTGCCAGAGGCGAACTGGATCTCGAGGCTCAGCCCTGACCCATAGATCTAGGCTGTGCTCCTGCCTCTGAAAGGCATTGTAAGCCCTGAGCCATTTTAACTGGTTGACCCCAAATGAAACAAAGGCTTGCAGCTGTATATCCCCCACAAAGGGGCCAGGGTTTAGATCAGTTTCCTCCTCAAGCACCATATTGTGCAAATAAAATTCACATAATAATCGTTGGACCTTAACCCCATAATGTTTGCAACAATCAATAAAATCATTAACAATGTTAATCTGAATGGGGGCACCTGCCCTGACAGCTTTTATTTTCAATCTTAAGTATCTCTCTAGGAGGAATAAAGCATAATTCTTTGCGGGGGCCCTGCAAGTCAAAACATCATCATACAACGAACATACAGTGTCCATTTGTTTAATAACAGCATCTAGTCGACGTGTTACCTTAGCAACCTTTTCCTGCTCCTTCTGCCATCCTTCGAAAGCCCGACTCTCCGATTCACTCATGTTTCTCAGCTGCTGTTGCAGTTTTTCATGTTTTTCCAGAGGGATCCTTTGTTCCTCTAACTGCTCAGCCTTCTGCTGCAATTCTTCGTATTTTTCTCGAGGAATCCTCTGCTCAACTTCCTGCTGCAACTCTTCATATTTTTCTCGAGGAATCCTCTGCTCAACCTCCTGTTGCAGCTCCTCATATTTTTCTCGAGGGATCATTTGTTCCCGTAGCTGTTCAACCTCTTGTTGGGCCTGTCTCATCTCGCGGTGCAAGGCCTTGGTTTTTGGATCCCTTTCCCATAATTCCCTGGAGGCCGGAAGTTTCGCCTGGACCTTTACATTTCGTCGCTTAATTCTCCTTGAAGGTGGTGTCTCAGTGTGAACTGCTCTAGTTTCCCCCTCCTTCTTGACATGTACAAAGGGGTACGGTGGTCCTTCTGTAACTGGAATGTCGTCTTGTGGCTCAACTTTAATTGGAACGGCAGTTGGTTCTAATGGGTTGTTTGGAATATCAGCCTGCTCCTCTATGTCAATAGGAACGGCATTCTGGTGCTCTGTTCCAGATGGAACAGCATTTTGTTCCTCAGTATTAATTGGAACAGCTGCAGGTTTACTAGCAGAATATCGACCTACTAGATGCCTATAGGTGCTCTGTCTTCCTCTCTGAGAGGACCCAGCTATATTTGTCCTCCTTTTTCTTCTCACAATCCTCTTTATTCTCAAACTGGCTTTCAGACTTCGAATTTTCCGCCGAAGCTGGGCTATAATGGTCAGTAATTTCTGCTGTTTTCTTCTCAACTTCTTAATTTCTTTTGCCTCGGCTGTGGGCACATGGGCGGCCCTCAGTTCTGCTCCTCTTTCATCGAGGGTTTCTTCCATCATTCGGGGAACGTCCTGTTCCCGACAAACATTTTCATCCTCCCCGCCATCAGCGGGTGGATTTCCTTCTGGTGTTTTAGGAACGGCTTGTTCCTGATCGGTATTCACATTTTCTTTTTTGATGACAGGGGGGTTTTCTTCCCCTGCCATTCCATCATGCAATTCGTCACACGTCTCTTCCTCAAATGGTCCTTCGGGAGGCTCTGCCGGACTGGAGGGTGAAGGATAACCTCTAAGGCTGGCCAAAATGGTGGCCATCTCTTCTTCCTCCACAGGGTTTTGTGGATGGCTACCCCCCAATTGTTCCATCTCCTTCTCCCGAATTGGCTGCTCAGCAGCTCCCTCTGGATAGCTGGTTTCGGCCACAGAGTCGTCATCCCTATCTCCTTCTTTAGCTTCTACTTCATTCTCTGTTTGTTCCAGGTTTTCCCCAGGTATTTGTTCTGGCGCTGGAGGGTCCTCTATTATTTCAATCGGCTAGCCTATGTTTGGCTGGATTTTCTCCAGCCTACCTCTTATCTTTGCCAACCGAACTGACTTTCTAGGCCTCCCGGGCTGTTCGGGTGTGCTGACCATCTGTTCCTCCACCTCCACCTTTCTGCGTTTTTCAACCTGTTCTTCTGTGCCAGAGGAATGCCTTCGTTTTAAGGTAGCAGGTCTTTCTGCGGCCAATTCCTTACGTTTTTCTGCATGTCTAGTTGCTTCAGGGGTGCATTTTTGTTTCCCTAGCTTTATGCGTTTCTTCGCTTGCTCGGTTGTGCCCGAGGGTTGGTTAGGTTTTGGCGATTCTCTGGGTTTTTTAGGTGTTTCGGCGGTTCTAGCGGGGTGCTTCGTCTTTGGGGATGGTGATTCTACTTCCCCTTCAATTGCTGTAAGAAGTTCCCGCCAGCTAGTCTGCTGCCGAGCGAGACTGTATGTCACTATCAGGCGGATCAGCCCATGGTGGCTAACCACTGCGTCTTCATGGTGTGCCTTTTTCAGGCTCCGAGAGGTATCATGCAACAATGAATTTAACAATGCAGGGAGATTCACAGCACATTTTCCTTTTAACACAGCTAAGAGCTTAAGGTGACGCGGCCTTACCACATCTTTTCATCCTTCGCAGGTGATGTAGCATTGTACTACCTTTGCCAGTTCGCTCCAAGGTTCTCCCAGTGTTGCCGGCAGCACTCCTTTTCCCTTCACTGTCAGCTCCTGCCCTTCATCTTGGAAGAGTTCTACGATCTTTTGCAGTCTTTCTTTCTTTGTCGTCCATATTGGACCTAAGTCTGGTAATCCGGTTACTTCCGCGATTATTTCCTTCGTGACTGCTATCTGCTTCCCACCTACCACTGAGTGTTCTTCCTGCAAATTCTGCAGGAATTCCATGGCCACTATTTCGTTTGATTTGCGCAGGCGGCCAAAATAAGTTAACCACCCTGCTTTTTCTAAGATCTTCCGAGCGGCTTCGGAAACTATGAGCTCGCTCGGCTCACTTCTGATAGACTTTCCCCCCATGGTTCTGTTTCAGGGTCTAGATGGAACAGCAATGCAAAGAACGTAATTGCGGCAAAAAGAAAAGATACAGAGCATGCATGAATAATTGATCATAAATAACAACTTTTTCAAAAAATAGCATTGTCATGCCGTTAACGCATATCGTACCTCCGTATCATATCATTTCCGAATGATGTGTTAACACGTGGCCGGCGGAGTAATGAAGTCACCTCCCCCCCGTGCGAAATGATAGGCTGCCCCAGCCGTCAAATAGAAGAAGGCGGTCATTCCATCACCGAGTCATAATGGAGCAGCTTTTAAAATTTTGCCATGTTTCAGATTAGACAAAGAAATACCGAGATCGATGCGACAGATAGATCGCGTTTAACATAAGCCTTCGTGATGTGATGCAGAACATAAGGATAGGACGTCTAGCACTCATGGAAAGTCTGAGATTGTCATAGTCAATGCCTTTTCCATAATTGGTAATGATAAATGTTCATGTGACGTATTCCTTGAGGTGTAAGATATAATTATTACGAGGATAGAAAGAAAGATTTAATAAGATCCAAATTGGTGTATATGTTTTGACTCCGATACCATTAATAGAGCTCTGCTGCCGACCGGTGTTTATAACCGTGGCAGAGTTGTTTATTTCACCCCGGAACCATAGTCCTTTGTGTAGTTTTGAAGAGCAATTCTTGTCAACATGCAGGCCATCATGCTGGCTTGGTAACCAGATAACCATGACGCCATTCACCAGAGAGGCGCGAAACGTGGGCAGGCTGGCTCGTGATAAGACCCCCTGTTCCAAGGTTTGTTTATATAATGAACCTGTTGGACCATATCCCTGGTGTGGTGGCCATGATGGGAATGCCACTTCGCTTCCAATCTTATGATCATAGTAGGCTGGTTCTTAATGAAACCCCCTATCCTGCATTTGACAAATAATTTCTTTTGGTTCTGCTACTTTTTCTTTTGAGATAGACTTTTGCTCTTGTATGATTACACATAAGGGTGGTTCAGCCCTCCTTAAGAGTGGGAATGGCGGAAGAAGTCTTGTTATCCCAATAGGAAAATATAAATTTTCTATTCTTATTTCCAAGTAATAATAAGAAAAATTGTAGGAACGTATCATGATAAAGTTTTCCAACAAGGCAGAGGAAGTGAGACTTATGGCTGAAAGAATGATGAGTGTATGGTTCCTTCCTTTGTTGCATCAATACTAGGGCTGTTATAGATAGCGATTTATGATGTGCTGATCTTGATATATCATGCCTTTTATATTTGTTGCATAAATATATAGCTGCGACTTATGGCCTCGGGACAATGTTTTCTTCTTATAGAAAGGACGAGGGCATACTATTTCTTTCTTACAAGGGAGGGTGGGAGGGTCCTTTTTGATGCAATGTCCTAAGATAACAAAAGCACTCAAATGCTGCTTGCTTAAAAGAAATTGAAAAAAATACACAAATGTTGCTCCTTAAATGAAATAAGAAAATTCAAAAGTGTTGTTCCTTTTGAAAAGGAACAACAAAAATTCAAAAGTGCTGTTCCTTTTGGAAAGGAACAGCAAAAATTCAAAAAGTGTTGTTCCTTTTGGAAAGGAACATCAAAACTCAAGGGTGTCGTTCCTTTTGAAAAGGAACAGCAAAACACACAAGTGCTGTTCCTTTTGAAAAGGAACAGCAAAACACGCAAGTGCTGTTCCTTTTGAAAAGGAACAGCAAAAACACACAAGTGTTGTTCCTTTTGAAAAGGAACAGCAAAACACACCAGTGCTGTTCCTTTTGAAAAGGAACAGCAAAACACACCAGTGCTGTTCCTTTTTTGAAAAGGAACAGCAAAACACACAGTTGAAACATATATACAAAATTTACAATCTTATATACAAAATGTGGTAATAAAGAATGAAATTTTTACGAATCTATAGGGGAGGAAGTTTTTGCTTCCTCTCCCATAATCTTGATGTTAGTATCTTGGCGTAACTACTGGCAAAATGATTCCCGAGTGAGCGGTTTGCGATACAGACGAACTCGGTGGCCGTTTACCTTAAATGTATATCTAGATCCATCGATTGTAATCAAAGTAAGGGTCCCATTGTCATGGACTTTTTGAATCTCGTATGGTCCCAACCATCGAGTCTGAAGCTTCCCCGAGAAATCCTGAAATCTAGAATCATATAACAGAGCCCAGTCTCCTTCATGAAATATCTTGTTTTTGATGAGCGCATCATGCCATTTGGCTCGCTGCTGCTGGATGAGTGCTGTATTCTGTAATGCAGCGAGCCTTGTTTCGTCCAACTCATTAATTTGCTGTAATCGATTTTTCTGTGCTTCACTTAAATCTAATCCGACTTCTTGGGCAGTTCGCAGGGTTTGGATCTCAAATTCTATAGGAAAAATGGGTTGCTTTCCAAACACTAAGTGATATGGTGAATAGCCAGTGGTACTTCTCCATGTGGTTCGATAAGCCCACAGTGCCTCCGGTAGTCGAGCGGCCCAATCGCGGCGGTGTGAGGCAACAGTTTTTGTCAAGATGGACTCTATTATCTTATTACTGTTCTCGACTTGCCCATTTGCTTGCGGATGGTATGGGGTAGTAATTTTGTGATGTATGTGATGGTTATTGAGTGTTGCCGCTAATTTATGTCCCACAAATTGTGGTCCTCCATCTGTAACCACTTCCCTTGGGAGACCATAACGTACAAACAAATGGAACAAGAACTGAATTACCGACTCCTCTGTAGCTCTGGGTAATGCCTCCGCCTCAACCCATTTGGTAACATATTCAGTTGCCACCAAAATGTAAGTTTTTTGGTTTGATGGGTCCGACAAAGTCCAGAGCCCAGCGTTCGAAAGGTTCGATCACCAATTGAGGCCGCAAAGGCATTTCGTCTGCTGGGCCAGGTCGTCCTACACGCTGACAACTATCACAGGCCTGGACAAATTTTTTGGCATCTTTGAAGATTGTAGGCCAGTAATATCCCGTTTGTAATACTTTGTGTGTTGTCCTTCGTTCAGCGAAATGTCCTCCACATGGCCCGTCATGGCAGGCTTTCAATATATCAAAGATTTCGTCTTCTCGAATACATCTTCTGATTTCCATATCTGCGCCTGTATGAAATAGATAGCCCCCAACCCACGAAAATCGGTTGCTTTTCGCAACGATCTGTTTCCGTTCGTTGGGAGTTAAATGTTTTGGAAGCTTACCTACTGCAAGATAATTAGCCACATCAGCGTACCAGGGAGTCTGAACAGCAACTGCAAACAAGTGTTCATCAGGGAATTGGTCCTCAACTGCTGCTGTTTCAACTGCTTTTGGTATTCGTCAAAGAAAGTCAGCTACAGGGTTCTCCTTCCCTGGTCGGTCTCTGATTGTAATGTCGAATTCCTGCAACAAGATCAACCACCTGGTTATTCTTCCATTTGTAACAGGCTTATTTGCTAAATACCTAATAGCAGAATGGTCTGTAAACAAAATAACGGGATAGCCTGTAATATAGTGTCTAAATTTATTAATAGCATGTATCACAGCTAAAAATTCTTTTTCGGTGACAGTGTAATTTAATTCAGCCGGAGCCAAATTTTTGCTGATGTAATAGATAGCGTATGGTCTTTTCTCTTCTTCTTGGCCCAACACTGCACCGATTGCTGTGTCTGAGGTGTCGGTTGAAATTTGGAATGGTAAGTTCCAATTAGGTCCTCTGAGAACTGGAGCTGTAGATAGCAACTTCTTTAATTCTGTGAAGGCTCGATCACATTTTTCTGTCCACAAAAAATCAACATTTCCAGTTAATGCATGTAGAGGTGCGGCAATACGTGAGTAATGTTGTATAAATCGTCTATAATACCCAGAAAAACGAAGAAAACTGCGTACCTCTGTTTGATTAGTGGGGGTTGGGATAAGCATGAGTATTTGAATTTTAGCCGGGTCTACCTGAATTCCTGCTGCTGAGATGTGATGTCCCAGAATGAGTCCTTCCGTCATCATCATGTAACATTTTTCGTGACTCAAGCAAAGCCTGGTAGCAATGCAACGCTCTAGAACTTTTTCGAGAGTGTCCAGGGCTGGATCAAAGTCATCTCCATATGGTGTAAAATCATCCATATAGACTTCCAATCCATCATTAATTAAATCTGCGAAGATGCTAAGAACAGCCCGTTGGAATGTAGCCGGAACATTACATAATCCAAAGGGTAAGACTCGGTAGGCGAACGTTCCCCAGGGGCAAGTAAAGGTAGTCTTGTCCTGGTCTTCAGGGGCGATCTGAATCTGGTTATATCCGCTGAAGCCATCCAAGAAAGAAAAAAATTTCTTGCCTGCTAAGGTGTCCAATACCTGGTCTATGAAAGGGAGCGGGAAGTGATCTTTTTGTGTAGCTTTGTTTAATTCTCTGTAATCAACACAGATCCTCCATTTCCCATTCTTTTTAGGTACTACCACAAGTGGGGAGACCCATTTGCTGTTAGAAATAGGATAAATAAAATTAACGTCTAATAATTTCTGCAGCTAATCTTTTACAACATCTTTTAAATGGGGATTGAGTCTTCTCTGTGGTTGGCGAACTGGTCTTGCATCTTTCTCGATATAGATACGATGTGTACATAGTTGGGGATCAATCCCCTTCATATCGGGATAGTCCCAAGCAAATGCCTCCTGATACTTTCGTAGGAGCTGGATGAGTTTGGTCTCTTGTTCAAGTGTCAGATTAGCATTAATGTTTAAAGTTTTTCCCAGTTCAATTTGTATTACTTTGTTGTTAGCAACAGAGGTTACAGGTATATTTGGGTCATTGTCATCTTTTAGAGGATCTTCCTCTAATTCGTTATCAAATGCCGCTTTTATCATAAAGCATTGTGTATACGATGTGGACTTTGTTTGATTAATGAATTTATTAATGGCATCGTCTTCCGTTTGATCTTTAAAATCTAGCGCTTCCTGAACTGTTAATGGTGGTCTAATATTATCAGTAATATATGAGGCAGGGCGCAGATTGGTCATCGATATATGAGGTGTGATGCTTGGCTGGGCTGGCGGGTACAAGATTAAATTTTTGATATCCGGTCCTCTGGTTATGGTCATGTTTCCCTGCCGGCATCCAATGTAGGCGTCAGCAGTAGCGAGCCATGGTCTACCTAGAATTAGCGGATGTCCATCTAGTCGGGTTTTGGGATTAATCACCAGAAAATCGGTCGGGTATTCCCAAGAGTCCACTGAAACCATGACATCATACAAGGTGCCTTCTGGTCTTATTACTGATCGGTCAGCTAGTTCTAGTAAAGTGGAAGTAGGCTCTACCGATGTGATTCCAAGCTTCTGGCAGGTTGATGTTGTCAGGATGTTAATCGCAGCCCCTAGATCTACTAAAACGTTGGTCAGGGTCTGCCCACAGACTTGAACAATGACAATTGGGTTTCCAGGATCCTCATATTTAATTGGTGTTTCTTTCCCTGATAAGAGGTCGGATAAGGTGCCGACTACCTGGACTCTAGGGTTAGGGGTTATATTTCTTTTTGTTTTTCTGCTACACAGGTCTTTTATGGTTTTTGCATATATGGGGATATCCTGTATAGCCTGAAGGAATGGAATTCGTATATACAAGTTTTGGAGTTCTCCCAGAATATCAAAATCCGGATATTGCATTTGTCTTGGAATGGCCAGTCGTTCTGGGAAAGGTAGAGAAGATGTAAGTACTTGCTGATGAACTTGGTCTTTACTTACTTCTTCTTGTTGTAACGGTTGTTCTATCGGTAACTGGTTTTCAATATGAGCGGTTCTATGTCCCTCAGTTTCTATTATTCGCCCAGATCTCAACTGAAGATCATTGCACTCCTGTAGATCAGATTCAATCTCGGAAGATTCTATAATTTGAAGAGATTGAACTGGCCGATTGTTTGGGTTCGGGTTGGGTTGGGCTGGGAGCTGCAGTCTTAGGTTGGGCTGGGGATTTTGTTGCAAGGCTGGCAGAGTTGGTTGAGGGAGGGGGATTGATCCTGGCGTTTGATATGTCGATCTTGGCCAGTTGCTCTGCCAGGGTGAACTTTGCGAAGTGGAAGGGGTCCACTGCGGAGGATATGAACTATTTGGCCAATATGGCGGAGGATAAGGAAAATTTGGCCAACCAGGTTGGTTCATCCAAGGGTTCGGAGTAGGAAACATTTGAGGCGGCCAATTTGAAAACGGGTGCTGAGACTGATTTTGCCACATATTCTGTTGCTGAGCATTAAATTGCGGAGATTGAAAAGAAGAGGAGGGATCTTGAAACATACCAGGTTGCCTAGGTTGCCATTGACGACGCTGGTTGATAAAATATGCTGATTCTGGTTCCTCTTCTGCTTCTTTGTACACCGCCTTTAAACCGGGGAGCGAGGGACAGCTTTCAGTCGGATGGTCCTTGGTACAAATAGCACATATTTGAACTGTATCAAGCGGGCATTCTTTCTGGCTATGTTTCTTCCTGCACCGTGGGCAGAAAATTGCCAGATTCTGTTCCGCTTCTGCTTGCTTCTGTTTAGCCTGCACAATATCAAGCTGTGTTGTTAATGTCCCCATGATATCAGTTTTAAAATTCTCTAACAGATTTCCAAGTTCCACTCGTGATACTCCTTCTGTTGATATTCGATTGTCTCTAGTGAAGCGATCATATTCTGCTGGTTTTATCCGTGTGCTACCTCTTGAGCTCCTGATACACAGATCAATGATGTCAGCAAAATTTTCTTGATAAATGTCTCCTTTTCCCATAATATTCAACGTTTCAATCCATTGCTCCTTCATACCTCTAATCAATGCAGTTTTTAACACGTTATCGGGTAGAGGTAACGATGCATATGGAGATCTCTGCAAGTTATATTGGAAACGTTCTACATATTCTTCTAAAGTTTCGTTTAGTCTGGCAGACATTTGAAAGATTTCATCCTTTAGTTCTCTTGATCTACAGTAATCCTGATATTTTTTTAAGAAGGCCGCTTTCATTTCATCCCAATTGTTTATGACTCCACCACCTAGACCCATGAACCATCTCAGAGCTGCTCCCTTCAAGGTAGAGGGAAACAGTTTTAGCTTCTGGGGATCAGTGGTGTAATCGTACCCCCTGCATAACACATCAAATTCAAATAGAAACGCATCAGGGTCTTCTGATGTGAGTCCATGGAACATCGGAATATGCTGAAGCGGAATTGCCTTCATTGGTGCATTCGCAGCAGAATCTACTATGGGATATTGCAAAGTAGAGGTTTGGGTATTTGGCTGATTCTGCACCATGGAATCAAATATATGCCAGTAATCTTCAGGAATTTCCAATAGAGTATTCCTTGGTTGAGGAGGGGTAATCTTAGCAGGAACTGTTTTTACAGCACTCCCTTTATCAGGGATAATGATGGCCCCTACGGTCTGAGGTGAATGAATTCCCTCAACAAGGATTTTTGCAGCGCTTCCTTTATCCGGACTATTTAAAGGCTGGTTTAGTTCAATAGGAGATCTAGGTTCCTCGATTTCCCCTGTTTCTCCTTCCCCTTTGCAAAGGTTACTAAAATTTCCTTCGTGCACTGGTCCAGGAGTTGAATTGTCAAATTCTTGAAAGTCCTGCTCCTCTGTCTGACTGTGCACCTCCGCAAAGGCTTCAGATGGTAATTCTGAGGCCTGAAGGGAACTAGCAGGTTGTTTAGAGTTTACTTTCTTATAACCTACTGATGGCGGAGATCCGACTTTCTTGTAAATTTCGTCTATAAAGGTCTTTCGTCCAAGGGTCGCCGACCCCTTGGCTTTTTCGATTTTGGATGGAGGCTTTTGATTCTTTTCTGGCTTTTTCTGCTTAGTCATGCACTCCAATTACTAAATCAATTCTGCTAGGAAAGCGGACGGTGGAGCAGGGCTTTTACATGCTCCGCACGCAGGTTCTTACCTTCTGTTTTTAAAATCCAGTTCTCCCCTAACAGATTCACACACTACCCTGTTAAAAAAAAACAAATGGCTATGCCCCTTCCCCGGCAACGGCGCCAAAATGTGGAGCTGTAACAAGGGTCTTTTTCACCTCTAGTTATCTCACATTACAAGTCAATCTGGGAGCGTTTTGTTATTGTAAGGGACATCTTAATTTGAGGCTATTTGTCAGGATAATGCTTTGTAGTATAGATCTAAAGAATACAAGAGTAAACGGATGCTAATGCTAAATTACTTTTGCATAAAAGAAATCACACACGCAGCAACTTCGTCGGTCGAGGGTATGGAATTAATAACCTATCCCCCTAGAAACTGATGAAGGAGTATGGATCATGATCTGGGAGCATTATAGCATCTGCTGTATCTCACAACAGTCTTGAACCTCCTCTCATGCCACTTCAATAAACGCAAGCAAGAAAACAGAATGAAACAGCAATCTTCAGAAATGGAACAACAATAAAAGGAACGACAGTAAATGGAACGGCAGTAAAGAAACTAAGTCTCGCGAGGTCTACACTTCCAATCCTTGGCACACACTTGCATACAAGAAGGAAAGCAATCATTTATACAGGTTTGCAACTTAATCAAATGGAACAGCAAATCATTAAAACAGAAAACGTCAATCATATATATATCAAATGGAACAGCAAATCATTAAAACAGGAAACGTCAATCATATATACACGATCTGCAATAGTCACCAATAATCCATTAACCCCAATCACCTGTAGCTGAAGTGTTCTACTTATGAATCCTGTAATTAATGCAAACAACTCAGATCAACAGTATGCGAAGAATCCTGAAAATATGATATGAACTTATCACAGAGATTTATAACAGGAAAGCTACAGATGAGTAAATATGAAACAACATGCAACCATAACAGATTATGAGAAACAAACCACACAAAGCAGAATTGTAATGGTACAATCAGCCAGTGTCCGTTGGAGCCGGGCCCAAAGCTTACAATGGCGCACTGCCGTAAGCTACTTCAGACGCACGGAGAAATTAACACCAAAATATTATATTAACGCATCGATGAAAGTACAAAACTAAGTCTCAGAGAGACTCAATAGTCTGAGTTCAACTGACAATGAAATTCATGAACAGAAAGTTAAAGATACAAAAGTCATCCCCTAGTTTCAATGCTACCCTCCTTTTATACAATTAACGGCGGAGTTCATTGGTCGACAAAACGATTGATCGTAGCGATCCCTCAGGATCGAAGATCCTGAGGGATCCGCTAAACTGTTAACGCTTTCCTTTACTCGGCCTGTAATTCCGAACTGGCAGTCCTTCATCCCGTTTCGGACTGATCTCCCTTGATTTACTCGACCTGGTCTGAACCTTATTTAGAATTGGAGGGACAGCCGTTATCTTCTCGTCAAATCCTCGTTTTGCATTGCGCCTTCCTGCTTTTACCTTTTCCTGCGTAGAGAAGACAACTGTTAGTGATTGGATTATTTTAGACTCGTTCTCGTTGCATTTTCCCTACTTTATAATAAAGAAAAGATTACAACTATTGCTTAAAACATCACTAAATCATTTATTAAAACATACCTTCCCAATGCTCTACAAACATACTTTGGTAATTGGAATGATTGTTTTTCAAAACTGTACAAACGAATTAAAGTGAAATCAGGGTACATGAACCAACTTCATATACTCTGTTCTTCAGTAAGTTTGAGTATTCTTCTTTGTTCCTCTGAAATTCTATCTACGGTTTCTTTAGTAAGCTTAACTTTCAAATAATATGTGAAAAAGTATATGTATTGAGCATATGAGTTAGGAAGACACTCTAGATATATTACATATGTCCACCTATAAATTTCCTTCTCTTTATCATTCACATCTGTAATACTTAGGAGAAGCTTAGTAGACAAGAAATAGGAAGGATAATTGAACAAATTCAAATGAATCAAATATGTACAATGATGGAATGAGTTGAATGGGATGGAAGTAGATAGATCAATTGTGATGGCTCAGACAAAATAATTAGGAAAATTAACTACCTGCCGGTTTGACTTCAGGGTAATGAGTCGAATGGCCAGGAAGATGGAATCATCCATTTTCGAATCGTGCCCCAACCCAAAAATGATAGTAAATAAAGGGCTCAAAGTCTAATAGAAGTATTTCAAGGAATTGACCACAATAGGGAACTAAAACTTCAGCTTTGCGTCAGGGATTAGGAGTACACATTTCAAAAATTTCTTTTTATCTTCTTCGACCCAAGTAATAAATTCTTGATCTAGCCCTTTATCTGTTATATCAATTCCTTATGCAGGGATGCCAATAATTTTGGAAATTATTTCTTCATTGAGTCTTAGGAAAAACTTACGGCTCAGAGGAGAGAAGATAATATATAGTTTGAGTTCGAAACGCTCGGCGAATAACAAAATAGAGTCTGTGTTGAAATGAATAAGGGGAAGGGCGGGATCTAGAACCCCAATTATTAGACATAGGTCTTTGTCTGAGACACTCGAAGAAGAGGTCAGGGTTCTTTTAAGCATAAGGATGTCCATTAGATAGGTCTTAGTATCCCTAACACCAAATAAATCATTAACTAGAATGTCTTTAGATGATATTTCCGACATTTCAGACTCCTCGAAAACTAAATTAACATTTGAGTGAAAGGCAGAGCAAGTGGAAAATAACTTACTAGACGAATGGAGATAGTGAATCGACCCTGGGTCTGTATAGAATTTAGATTTCACTACTGACAAGATTCCAAGTGACATGCAAGAGAAGGAGAAAAAGATAAATGAATAATGGAAAGTTTGTAGAATTAAGATTTATTCAGGTTAAATGATTAATTAATGAAATGCGACAATTGTTGTGTGGTATTTGGTGGGATCGATGACCGAAATGATGTGTCCCATCCATCGGGTGAGATAAAGTGATGAAATTTCATACATGTAAGGGCTCGACGATCATTGATGATAGATCAGTTGGATGATTGAGATCGCATCAAGTCCGAAAGAGGCATTATCTTCCTTGCTTGTTTGGGCCCGATATGAATCGACAACCATCAGATCAGTTCATATTAAATGGTTGTGATCCATCAGGTAAAGGTTAGACATTTAACGCTCTCACATGTTTATATGTGATAAGACAAATTGAAGCGCTAATCCTACATTAAATGGCCAAAACTGGTGAAAATTTGATTAAAGCTTACTTTCATCGGGGATGGGACAAGAATTAAAACTTATGCATATTTTGACCTGATGAACTAATTTCCGTCGTTAATTTTGAGAGGTGTAAGATAAACAATCAAATCTACGAACTTTATATCACTCTTCTGATTAAACAAATTTTAAAGGATTTTCTATTAGCTTTATCATTATTGTCTTAGGAAGTTGTAAAAAGAAAAAAGTGGGTGGGGGTGAATTTCATGTATAACGCAGTATCCATCTGGGGATGATACTCCCTCATGGAGGATAAAGAATGAAGATTAGGTGCCTTATCCAATGGGTTATGGAGTCTTAGGAAAATGATGATGGAGATATTTTTGATGGGATTGCTCAGTACCAAAACAAACTTCATACAATCTAAGGCACAAATGAAATTTTTGAGGATGCGATATTAAAGAGAAAGGAATAAATGCAGAAAATATGTGAACTAATTACGAGCGCTATAAAGGAATTGTCGCTAATTCAAATTCCACTACTCCTACTTCTTCTTATTCCTCTTTAAAGTCAGTAATATTTTGTTTCGTGGAGTCTGCTCCAAATGCCATGAATAGATACTCATTTGAATTGTCTTCTTAAGACTTTTCGTTGTCTGAATCTGGTGTTGATTTATCCTCTTTTGAGTAGAGACTGTTTTTCTTATAGAACTTATTCTTCTAATTTTTTTAAGATTTGTTTCTAAATTTTTGATCATCTTCCTTTTTTGTCCTTTCTTTGTAAGGGAACTTGGACAAAAAATGTCCAACTCTTCCAAAGTAAAATCATTTAAAGGGAAAATTCCCTTTATATTTTCTTTATCCATGCTTTAGTTTCTTGGAAAATTGAGCTAGCTCCTGATCAGATTCACAGTTGGAGCAATCTTGATGATCTTGTTCTCCTTTTCCTTCTTGGACACTTTGAACGCTACCTACTGGGGTTCATACTTCTCTCTTCCCACTCTCATATCATAGGTTGTGAGAGTACCAAGCAGCTGATCCATCTTGAGATTATTTAAATCAACCATCTCTTCAATGGAAGAGACTTTAGAATTAAATCTCATGGCTAGATATCTTCAGAAATTTTGAACAATCATATCTTCCTTGACTTCTTCACTGAGTCCTCTAATCATATTGGTTACTTCATCAACTTTGAGGCAATATTATACTATGCTTTCTTCTTTACTCAATTTTAAGCTTTCAAACCTCATTCTGAAGGTTTGAAATTTGGCCCGCTTGTCTTTATCCTCTTCTTCATGACTTTGATTGAGCTTCATCCACACTTCCTTGGTAGACTTACAATGCATAACCTTTACGAGTTCATATTGAATAATTCCAAAGAGAACGGAATTCTTAGCTTTAGCATTATTTCCATACAATTTTTTACCATCTGCATCAGTGGGAGGGACATCAAGGACATCATAATCTACTAGTATAGATTTCCAAACATATTCTCCTAGGGACATAAGATAAGCTTCCATCCTAACTTTCTAGAAGGCATAGTTTGTCCCATCAAAGAATGGTATCTTGCTTGAGTAAGCATCTTGACTGTCTTTCCTATACATGATTGCTTATGGTTCTACCTTCTAGTGGTTAAACTGTTCTTGAAGGAACTTGGCTTTAATACCAATTGTTGGAATAAGTAATTACTAAAGGCGGGGTGAGTCAACAATAGTGAGGTTCTTAAAGCTTTAAGTCTTTAATTATTTTCACTACTGTCAGTTACTTGTGAGAGAATTCATACCCAATATACATGAATAACAAGATAAGGAATTCACATGTACATATAATCCATCACATGAGAAACATACACATATTGACACATGTATTTTTACATGGAAACCCAAGGGAGAAAACCACTAATCTGTTTGTTTTCATGATGTAAATTAAGCACCTATTGAATTACAACAATTTGTTTATGAGAAACCACTCACAGGAAGCATCAACCCCCTTAATATATCAAGCCACTACTTTCCAAGAAGGACCGACCCCTTAATAATGTAGGATATTACCTGCTCTAGCCAGTATTCTAATTTTAGTACAATTTTCAAACTGAAAACAGAGGAAAATGCATGTACATAGAAATACAAATCCGGTTTGTTCTAGTACCCGTTTCTTTCTTTTGTCTCCCCAGTTCTCCTTCTAACTTTTCTCTCTACTTCTCAACCAACTCAGATATCGACTCTGTGATACACCTTCGCTTAGTGACACTTATCTCAGTCACACACCCACATCACTGCGGGCTCCCTTCCTTCAACTTTGTAGCTCTCCTTTCAAATATGCTTTGTGTAACTCAACCAGCTCTAGTCTCAGCCCTCTGCTACACTAGGTCACAGTCAAACACTTGGCCACATTTCCTACTCACTTACACACACTTTTCCTCTCTGGTGTTCTACCTCTTCATCCCTAGATTTCTCAACTACTCTCAACCATTTTGTTCCTCAATTTCACTATGACCGATGTTATCTCTGTAGTTTTTGTACCTGATAGTTTGTTACAACAAGACATTGTCTGTTGTTGTTCCCTTAGGCTGCATGCACTCTACGACCATATACAATTCTACAGGGAGGCTTAGTTCACTCAATGTATGTGGTTCGTCAGCAAAGCTCACTCTGTTCTTCACTCTGCCCAAGTGCATACTCCTGAAAATATCAACATTCTCCTGTTATATCCCAGAACCTGACCACTATAAATGTATTAAATTTGCGAACGAGCTCTGGCGATTCTGCCATGCCGAGAATTAATTCTCAGTCCACCTACATACTCAAATATCTCCTCCATTAAATTTTTCATCTACAAACAACATGGATTTCTTGAGCTAGTTCTAATATCCATTACTCACATTTATCTCTTCATGGCGTGAGGAGAAATTAGGTTTTTCTGTGCCTGAAAACATTAATATAGAATATGTCGAGGCCCTTGTTTCCTTGTATCTCAATTTTCCTCCATTTACTCTGGGTCTATTAATATTTTATCCGAGCCTTGGGTCATATGACCCTATGCAGTATCATTACAATAGATTTCATTTAGCGTAAAGGACTTCAAATGTGTCACACACAAAAATACCGTATAACCATGACCTAGGCAAGCCTTCCAATGTAGGTCGGGAGGTTAGGAGGCAGGCCACTCCATTTTCCTATGCACTTGTAATTGTCTCAACCCCAACTTGCCTGTAGGCCCAACTAAAGGAATTTTCCACTGCTCTTGGTTTGTTTTATCGATTCAATGTCTAAGACCAAATACATGGGAAAAACTTCAAAAACAACTTCTTGGCGCAAACGTCGGGATTCCAACACATCATCATCTTATGTCATGCTTAAATCATTTTGGCAATGTGGCACATTATGTATGGTGACATGTGTCACGTATATTTGGCCCATTAGGCTACCCAAGAATGCCAAATATTCTTGCCACGTGTCCTCCATACTGCCACATCACATTGAAATCATCAACCATGTTTCTTGTACTGGGTCCCACATAGGTCAGGGGTGAGGGAGTTGGGGTGTTCTCCTGATAACTCTTTTGCATGGCTCTGACCTTCGACTAGGCTTGATTTCCGACTTAGAGATTGTCCCACAAAGGTCAGGGGTTGGGGGGTCAAAATGTTGTCTACCAACTCTGCTACATGACCGTGACCTTTGACTAGGCTCAACCTCTAACTAGGCCCGACCTTGATTCTATTTGCAAACTTCAACTTCATGTAACTCCAGAAAGAGAAGTCCTTTTCTAGACTTTAGCATACCATTGGAAATCTCTTCCAGATCACTATATAACTATGCCACTTTTAGGAGAAACTAAGTTGATCTCTTGAGGTATAATCTCCTCCAAACTCTAGGACTTCCAAACATAATAATTATCTTTTTTATGGATTCTCCACTAACCCTGCTACTATGATGATTCTCTAAGAATACTGCAGCAACCATAGGACCATGAAACTTCCCCTAAACAACATGCTCATTAATGCTAACATCTACTACCTCTAACCTCAATGCTAGTTCGGTTGACATCAACGCCAACATACCAATTTCCACCAACCATTCAGGCAATTCCAATTGTTTAAAATTTGTTCCACAAGATACTTTATTTTTATTGTTCTAATTAATTCCATACTCAATAATTTATTTTCTTGTTCTACTTGAATTGGATTCATCAATGAATTAAATTGTCATTTTTTTCCCAAACTAGGATGAATCTAGGCCGAGGCCATCCCCAATGTTAGATGGAAAAATAATTTTTCCACTGATGGGATATTATCACTAGGACTGTGCAAAACGCGATTGAACTTGGACGCCCCTCAGGATAGTTTAATTCCCCCAAAGGTGGCTCCCATCCTCAAACCCTCCCCTTGAGATTTGCACCAATTAAATTGTCATTTTGCACTCAAAATTCGAAGGTCATTAGTCCTTGATAGCTAGAAAATAGGTTGACTCAATGTATCAAGAGAGTCATTCGTACTAAAAATTTGTGAAGCTCCTCAAATCTAGGTAGAAGGTCCAACTTGAAACCAAAAAATATTTGTCCTACAAAATGGGCCCATCATTCTTACTCTTAAGATAATTATATCCCTTGCAGTAAGATTTTAATTGGTCATCTACTTTCCAATTTTAGTTTGCTTTACAATACAATTTTGACACAATTATGATCAAACTCAAAGTTGATTATGTAGAAACCTCGCGATAGATTCTACAATATCTTGGTAGAAGGGGCCTCTTTGCAAGACTGTTATACTTATCTGTTAAAAGTTAAAAATAAGAGTTTAAAAATAAGTAATATGACTATGATTTTATGGATACGATTGTCTTGCAAACATGTGATCAATCTCAACTGCAAGATACTTATATGACTTAACTTCCTATAAGTTGTTATTTTCATAAACTATATTACTAAAACTGACCTTTTTGGATTTGATTATATGATAATATTTTGTCTTTTGAGTGTTTATATATTATTCTTTGAGAATTATTTGTTGATTTTTCTAAATAAGCTTCTAACTTGAATGTAAATTCAAAACAAAGGTAGGATATGTTGTATTTATTTCTCAAAGGCAGTTCTTGGATGCAAAACTGTGTTGAGAAAACAACTTGACCAAACTTTAAGTTCAAGCTAGTCCTCGAACTAGAGCGGTCTCCCTCAAGTTTTACAAGGATTTTTAATATTGTTCACTGTCGCTGGAAAATAACCTATGAAGCACAATAACTAGATCTATGATTTGTTGTATAAGTGGTTCATGATGAATATCCAATCTCTACTCAGAATTAGAGCCCTCTCTTATTGAGGCTTTATCAAAGTGTCAACATCCAGCTCTGATAAAATAACATAGATTTAAAGAGTTTGGTAGAGGAATAGAAGGGAAATTAGATAATCAAGTATCCTCCCTGAATACTTATTCATCTAACAAGAGTAGATGTGTACAAAATAATCTATGTAACCCCACATAAATATATTTGAGAGATGACAAAAGGAAATAATCTAATGATGTATAGATACTAATTTAATGTTTTTCTCCAATTAGCTAGTCTCAGTGCAGATGATAACTTTGCAGTGGGATATTAGGGAGGTTGATACTCAACTTAGCATTTCCCTGTGCTTCTATATTACCTTAAATGTATGCATAAACAAATTATGAAATCATTGAAAAAGACATACATAAGAAACAAATTTTGTCATAAAACTAAAGCCAAAAATCTTTAATTAAAAATTTTGCAATAGAAGTCCTTACAAAACTGGTAGGCTTTTGGCATAAAAAACCAACCCTTTTACATTCCAAATGATACAATATATGGGAAAAACAATATTGAAAATGTTAATAGTCTACAGGGAAAAAATTCTAATAATAAACCTAGAAATAAATACAATATTTAATTTATTGCAAGAAACCTGGAGTTGATTGAAAGTCTTGTGCCTCCAAATCTGGGAATTGGCTCAATAATTGTTGATTGATTGCCTTTATTCTTGAAACTGGTTGCTCACTTTTGGTCACAAATCTACCTTCATCTTCTGTCTGTCAATCTTTTTCCTTAGAATTTGGAGGTTGTTGAAGTTTCTCCCTAAAACTCAATTAATATGCCCATAATTTGGTTGGCTGATCCTTTTTATAGAATTGATTAATCCCCTGTCCTTTGATAAAATCATTTGATAATTCAATATTTTATATTTTAGGTGCTTAATCATTGTCGTAAAATTTGAAAATGAGTTTGAAATCATTTATTTTCTATGACCCTTTAGTTTTAAAAAATATTAATTTTAAGTTTTTGGGAATAATATATTTTGATAAAAACATTTCCCAAAAATCTATAAAATCATATTTCCATATTTCCATAAAAAAATAGTTCCTGCCTGTGGTTTTGAAAAACCATGTCTTCTTTTGACCTATAAAATCATTATTTTCTTTATGAATTTCATAAATCAAATCCCGAAATATTTCCTTAAATAATATTTTCTCTATAAACTATCCATGGTTTTGAAAACCATGTCTTGTAATACTTCTCCATCATAGCATTTATTTATTTATGAATTTCATAAATGAAATTTAAAATAATTTACCCAAACAATCCATTGTTTTCATATTTTGTTTTTCCCACTTTTGGTATACTTATGAATTAATGAAACTTCATAAATAAATTTCATTTTTATGTGTAAACCATTTACTGGTTAGCTTCCCATGGTTTTGAAAACCATGTCTCTGACCATTTTCGGTAAAATATGAAAATATGTTTTCAACTCCCCTTTTTTACTTCTATAAAAGCTTTCGATAATAAATTATCCAAATTTTATCTTTCCTTTTCTCCTTATATCCACAACAAAAAACACTTATTTCTTTGCTCCATAAAATTTTATTTTCACCTCTGTAAAATTATTCCACAAGGAGAAAACATTTCTTTATAGCATTTGAAACTCCATGGTTTGTATTGAAATGTACCTTTGGAAAGAAAATATTTTCACCTCTATAAAATTATTTCATAAGGAGAAAACATTTCTTTATAGCATTTGAAACTCCATGGTTTGTATTGAAATGTACCTCTAGAAAATGTATCCTTATTATACTTGCACAAAAATATATTTCAATTGTTAGCCTGGCCTCCTCTTACCTCAAGATTTCACCCATAAGTTGTTAGGGTCCAACCCTAATCCATTTATTTATGTAGTAAGCCCAATGGGCTGAGTTAGATTCATAGTTAATTAGAGATTCCATACATCCCACATTAATAATTGTAAGTGGTCGACCCACATTACATAAAAGGGACCAGAGTTAGTTGTAAACGGGCCATAGTTAATAAATAAAGTTGTTAACTCGTGTTATCCAAAGGACCTCTAGTAGTTAGGGTTTTGGATGTCATTTAGCTACAAATAGTATTAGTTAGTAAAGGAAAGATCATCAAGTCTTATTGTAACTGGGCTCTGCTCTGTTGGAGGTTGCCCCCTCGAAGAGGCAAATGAACATTGAATTTGCTTCTTAATAATAAAACAAAATATCTTGCGTTTTTTCTCATTTCATGTGATAATTTTGTGTATTGGGCTATATTTATTTGTATTTATGGTATTCTAGATTTCTCCCAGGTCAAGAGTATAAAAAGTGGTATCAGAGCACTTTCCAGGGCGAGTTGTACCTCCAATTTCACAAAAAAAAATTTAGGCTACAGACGTTTTCAAGCGTCTTTAAACCACAGGATCTATCGTTGAGTGCATAAACCTACGGATTTGGGGAGGCATGCACACAGGAACTACAAGAGGTGGTCACGCTTGTTGGACTCCCTTGTAACCCCTATGGGTACCCCTTCGAGTAGTAGCACATTAGACAGAACCGTGAACGTACTACACTTCCACATACCCTTGGGTATATCAAAAGCCCCTAGGCTCACCTGAAAGCTAACCTTAGATAAGTTGTCAGTCGTCTTGCAGATACAATACACTAAGAACAACACTCAGGGAGATTACTCGCACGTACAATAGGGTAGTCAGGGAGTACGACTAAGGGTACGGTCGATCCTTCTTAGTTAGCACCCTTAAATATTGGGTTGAGTACTGTTGGGTGACCCCTGCATATATTGTGATCTATAGCACCTGACACTCCTTTGTGACCATAGTTCCCTTCACTATCTGAAGATCGCCATCTACCTTCTCTTCCAGATCAAATCCAGTAACTAGAGTTCTGCCGCCGTCGTACAACTCAGATTCATCAATTGGGGTTTTCACAGTGCAGATTAAAATCTTTGTACAGTGAGGGTTTTGGCAGCCATAGCCTAGATCAGATTGTCGGAGCATATTTGGAAGTACCAAGACCTTGGGGTTTTTGTTACTACAATCCAGGCCTGATTTTTGCAGGATATTGGGTAGTATCAAGCTTTCTAGAATTCGACCACTACAGTATTGATTAGTGGGGAGTAAAACTCCTTTCACAGTAGAAAATAAAAATAAAAAATTGAGACCATCTCGGGACACTTGCAAGAGACTTAGCCCATAAGATTCAGGAAAACGAACTAGTCGCAGTAGTATCATTCACTTGTAAGCCCCCAAATTTTCAGTGGTCCCAAAATTTTTCCCGACGCAGCTTCAAGTGACCCACTCCAGTAGACTCTCGAGTTTTCCCTCTTTCCAAGTAGGCTACTCTTAATTAAGCTCAAAAAAATTGACCAAGGTTTGTGTATGCTAGGTACCAAATCTCAAGTTATGGTTGTGGAAATGGCATTCGAGAGGGTCAACCACCTTAAGAAAAGATTCGATGCATTCAAGGACAATATTACAAAACCTAGCAGCCTTTATAAGAACGTCTCATAGGGAGGAGCCTGGTGTTATGCACACATAGAAGGAGAATCTATCCATCACATTCACTTCCATGGAAATCACCACTCTTCCAACCAATGGACACCTAAGTTGGACATGTACAAATTTGATGGCTCTAACCTTGCAGTATGGGTAGCACAAATGGAACAATATTTATCCCTTAATGATATTTGTGAAGATGGAACTAAAATACATGTGGGAGCCCTTTACTTGGACCAAGAGAGATGGCAGTGGTGGCAGTGGCATTAGAAATGTTATCTAGGGAGATAAACTTGGAACATGTTCTCAAAATCCATATGCGATCATTTTGACCGAAATCTAATTTTTTGGGCCATCTCACTAAGCTCTGGAAAATAGGTACAGTAAAGGACTACATTACAACCTTTGAACAATTGGCCATCAGAACTTACAGTCTAGGAGATGACAGTCTAGGAGATGTTTCATCAGTGGCCTAAAAGAAGCCATCCAAGTCCATGTCTGGATGCACCACCCAACTACTTGGTTGGATGCATGTCGTAAGGCCTTAGATATGGAAATTACCTTAAATTCCCAATCCAATCATCAAAATTTCATCACCAAGGCATGTCCCACCTGAGCTCAGGGCCCCACACAAACACTTAAGGTTCTAAAGGTGTCACCGATGGAAATGGCTTAAGAAGGAAACAAGGATTGTGCCACTGTGATGACAAGTACTCCCCTGGACATAAATGCGAGGAACCAAAATTATTTCAAATTTATGCTACTGATAACATCTCGGCGGATGAAGCTCCATCCCTTAAGGTACCCAAAGAAGAAGTGGGGGAAACCCAAACCGACAATGATCCCACAGCTATGCCCGATGAGTCAGTTATATCATCACATGCCTTGGTTGGCATTTCTTCACCTCAAACTCTCAAAATTCGAGGCTTTATTAAACATAGGCCATTAGTGGTATTGATTGATAGTGGCAACACTCGTAAATTTATCCATAAGTGAGTTGTAGAAGTTGTTCATTGATTTGTATGGGCGATATCTAATTTCCAACTCCTTATCACTGATGGGGGACCATGAAATGTGAAGGCCACTGTGAAAATATTAAGCTTCAGATGGGAGACTAACACCTAAAGACCCACATGTTTTCCATTGAAATGGAAGGTTGTGACATTGTCTTGGGTTCTGAATGGCTTTGCACACTGGGCCCTATATGAGCTTTAAGTAGAATGGCTACATTCATACATTAAGGGGACACTAGGCAGGTGCTCCTACTATCATCAACTCACAACGAATGGAGAATATTTTTAAAAAGGGCCATCATAGAGTAGTCTCCCAATTTAATTCCATCCAGGCCATTAAATCCACTACTCCTCATATTCATCCTGAGATGCAATAGTTAATAGACCGCCACTAGCGGGTCTTTGAAAAACCTAAAGAGATTCCACCCTCTAGGGGTGAACATAATCATAACATCCCTTTGGTCTAGGGTACCCAGCCTCCTAATGTCAGCACATATCGATATCCTTTTGCCCAAAATAATGAAATTGAAAAAATCATCAAGGGACTCCTCAAAGTCAGTGTTATATGTCCCAGCATCAGCCCTTATTCATCTCCAGTGGTCATGGTTCTAAAGAAATATGGAGAGTGGCGTATGTGTCCAGAATTTTAGGCCCTTAACAAGCTCACTATCAAGGACAATTTTCCTATTTTGGTTATTGATGATCTGCTTGATGAACTACATGGTGCTAAATTCTCTACCAAGCTATACCTCCACTCAGGCTATCACCAAATACGCATGAAGGAAGTATACATTCCCAAGACCACCTTCTGAACTCATGAAGGCCATTATGAATTCCTGGTCATGCCATTTGGTCTCTATAATTCTCCATCTACTTTTCAAAGCCTCATCAACCACCTTTTGAAGCCATATCTCCGAAAATTTGTCTTGGTCTTCTTCGATGACATTCTCATCTACAACATAACCTGTGACAAACATCTTCAGCATGTAGACTAGATACTGCAACTACTTTGAGATCACAAATTATTTGTCAAATTATCCAAGTTCTCTTTTTACGTGGAAGAAGTCAAGTATTTGGGACACATTGTGGGTCATGAAGGAGTGAGGGTTGATCCAAAAAAGATTCAGGAAATGCAAGATTGGACCCAACCAAAAACCTTAAAGAGTTTGAGGGGATTCTTAGGTCTCACTGGCTACTATCATTGTTAGTAATTATGGATGCATCGCTAGACCCATCACTAATATTCTCAAGAAAATTTCAGTTCTATGGACTGATGCAACTCAGTAGACATTTTCGGCTCTCAAACAGGCCTTGTTTTCCACTCTCGTATTGGCCCTACCCAACTTCACCAAATATTTTTTGATTGAATGTGATGCTTTAGGTACAGTTATTGGTACTGCATTAATGCAGGAAGGTAGACCATTGGCTTTCACCAGTCAACAACTCAGTGGCAAACGTCTAGGTCAATCTACTTATGAGAAAGAAATGATGGATATCTTACATGCAGTAGACACCTAATGGCCATACTTATTGGGGTGATGTTTCCAACTATGCATGGACCATCACAGCCTAAAATATTTTCTAGAGTAGCATCTATCGTCACCAAAGCAAAATAAATGGCTTTCCAAAATGTTGGGATATGATTATGAGACCATTGTTTGTTCTAAAATGTGGATGCAAATTAGAGTTTCATTTACTATCAACCCGGGTAAGTAAACTTCGAGGATCATCCAATATATATGGACTTAGAGACAAACTAAACCAAGCTAGGTGAAGAAATGCCAAAGCTCCCTTACAGGAGACTGTTCATTAATATTTCTAATCATATTAATCAACAAACTATTCAAACTAATGAAATTAAAGCACTTAACCCTAATTCTGATTGATTGCATGAAATATTAAAGCTCTCTTACAAAAGACTGTTCATTTATATCTCAAGCATATGAATCAGAAACTTAAACTAATGAAATCAAACATTAAATAACAAATTAGATTCGTTGAAAGAAGCATTAATACTTTCTTACGAAAGGTCATTCGTTAATATTTCAAACATATGAACCAATAATTTAATCTAATGAAATTCACAAACAAACATAAAATGAAAGTTTACCAAAACAAAACGAGCATGCAAGTGAGGCAATGGGGGCCCTCCATAGCTCCACAAGCACACCTAGAAAGAAGTCAAATGTAGAAGAAAATCCAATCCACTTTATTTATCATCAATTGCAAATTTCAATTACAAGCTCCAAGTTCTACATTCCAAGAGGTCCTAAACTCTACATTACAATGATTCTAAAATCTAAAATTACAAATGAAGGACTAAATTTCTAAATTATAAAAATTAAGATTACAAATGAAGGAGATAACACTCCTATTTATACAACAAGATGAGATAACAAACTCATAATGATGATCCACTATTCCCTCTTCAAATCCACATATCTCTCAACCAATGGTGACACATAACCCTATCCTCCATGATCTTCTCCATGAGGTCCATGATCTTATCCATGAGGTCCATGATCTCCTCAAATTCGAATTTGAACATAGAGTGCCACATAAGGGTGCCTTAGAAGCTTCCTTTGTACCTACACATGTCAACAAACTCATTCTAATTGTTAGGTATAAGTATATGGATATTATTTTCTAAAGTTTAACCACAAATTCTCTTAAAAATACTAAGAATTAATAATGTTTTGGAAAACACAATGATAACCCATTTAATGATGAAAGTGAAGCTAATGTGATGACATGGTGGTGGAATAGAGGTGAGAAAATGTGTGAATGGAGAGAAAGTGGATGTTGAATGGAGTGAAAGTGGATGTATTTTAAGGATAATTCTTAGGCCCAACAACTATTTACAAGAAAGGGCATGAAAATGTAGTGGTTGATGCTTTATCACGCTAATTTGAGGAGGAGATCACCCTTCTATCAATGTCTCTACCCATACCAAATTGGATTGAAGAGGCCCGCAAGGAATGGTCCTCCCACCCCTCTCTTTCCCAACTCATTAATAACTTAAGAGAAGATCCTAATTCCTTAGAAGACTACTCTTGGAAGGATGATATTATTCACTACAAGGTTCAAGTAGTGATATCGCCGAACTCCACCCTCAAAACCTGCATCTTGGATGAGCTGCACTCATCTCTAATTACATGACATTCATGCTTTCAAAAGACTCATGCTCACACACGTCGTTATTTCTTTTGGACTGGCATGAAAAACAACATTCTTAGTTTTGTAGCTGAATGTGATGTGTGCCAACGCAACAAAGGAAACAACCAAGTTATGGGGAATGTTACAACCATTGCCACTCCCTTCTTCTATCTAGATGGATGTTTCCATGGATTTCATAATTAGTCTCCCAAAGTTAGGCAACAAATCAGTCATCGTGATGGTTGTTGACAGACATTCTAAATATGCTCATTTTTGCACTCTACCACACCCATTTACCCCCACTTTGGTGGCTCAAGTTTTCTTGGACCAGATCTTCAAACTGCAGGGCATGCTAACTTCCATTGTGTCTAATCATGACCCCACTTTCACCAACAAATTTTGGTAGAATTTTTCCAAGCTACAAGGCACACAACTCCAACTAAGTATTGTTTATCATCCCAAAACCAATGGTCAAGTAGAAGTCGTCAACAAATGTTTGGAGACCTATTTGAGATGCTTCACTTCAGACAAGCAACATCAATGGGTACAGTGGCTACATTTAGCTGAATGGTGGTATAATATTAACTATCATGAAGCCACCAAGATGACTCCATATGAGGAAGTTTATGTCCAACTCCCACCTTCACTTATTTCTTATATCCCTGGATGTTTTAAAGTGCAGACAGATGATCAACTCCTACAAAAACGTGTCGCCATGATCACTCATCTCAATTATAATCTACATCAAGCTCAGAACTGAATGAATCAACAGGCTAACCAACATTGTTCTGAGCACTCATCTCAAGAGGGGGATTAGGTATTCCTATGAATCCAACCATATAAACAAACATCTCTCAAAGAAAAGGGTTTCCAGAAATTAGCACCCAAATTGTATGGGCCTTATCAGATACTTCAAAGCACAGGAGAAGTCGCCTACAAACTGGCCTTGCCACCTACTTCAAAAATCCATCTGGTCTTCCATGTATCATGCCTCAAGAAAGTGGTGGGGAACAATTGCAGAGTTCAAACAAGTCTACCCGAATTGGATGAGGAAGGTTCACTTTTGCTTCGATGAGAATAATACCTCGTTACTCATGAAAAACATCTCCATAGCCCCAAAATCAGGGAAGTCCTCATCAAGTGGAAATAAACCTCTCCAAAAGATGCGACCTGGGAACCAACAACTATTCTTCAGCAGTTTCCATAGTTTTTGCCTTGAGGACAAGGTTGCTTTTAATGGGGGGGGGCATGTTAAGGACCAACTCTAACCCCTTTATTTATGTAATAAGCCCAATGGGCCGAGTCAAAGCCATAAATAGTTAGGGAGTAAATAAAGTCTGCATTAATAATTGTAAGTGGTTGACCCACATTAGATAAAAGAGACCACAATTAGTTGTAAATGATCCATAGTTAATGAATAAAGTGGTTAACCCGTTTTATGCACGGGACCACTAGTAGTTAGGCTTTTCGATGTCATTTAGCTATAAACAGTCTTAGTTAGTAATGGAAAGATCATCGAGTCTTATTGTAATTGGGCTCTTCTCTATTGGAGGTTTCCCCCTCAAAGAGGCAAGTGAACATTGAATCTGCTTCTTAGTAATAAAATAAGATATCTTGTAGTTTTTCTCATTTCATGTGATAATTCTATGTTTTGGGCTATATTACTTCGTATTTCTGGTATTCTGGATTTCTCGTAGGTCAAGAGTATAACATAAGCTCATTTCAGAAAAATAGAGCTATAAAAATCTTCCTTGTTATCCCTTTGATGTCAACTTTATAATTTTTTTAAATTTTCTCGTGCCATACCTCATAGACATTTTCACCTTACATTTTTAAATTCAAACCAATGTCTCGAATACATGAGATGGAGACACATGTAAAAAGTGGTGAAATAAAACAACTTTTCAGAAGGAAGGGGGGTTTGCCGGGGGGGGGGTAAGTAGGTTAAAGGTTGGATAGGTAGTCCCTGCAAACCATCGATTTATTACTTCACATATATCGAGGTATAGTATATTATGGTGTTTTAATGTGGGGTGGGGACATAAGTTTGAATGGACAGAAATAATATTTTTATAATAAGTGGAGTATGGAATAAAGGGATAAATAAATAAGATAAAGGTAAAGTAAATATAATAATTTTTACGTGTAATTATGGTAAAAATGGAAAATGGATGAATAATAAAAATAATGGTAGGGTATAGTAAAATATATATATATAAAAATATGGGGATATGATAATAAGGGTTAAAAGTGAATGGAGTGATGGGTAAAACAAAGGTGGGAATAAAAATATTATTTTTGGAAGAAATATAAGATTTGGGAATAGGTAGAATGGGACCAAGGAATTTAGATAAAAATTAAGGCTAGATATGGGTTTTGGGATAGACATGCTTGGATTTAAGGCTAGAAATGAAAAAGGATATTCACCAATTTAGACTCATGGGCGACATTAATATTTTGGAATATTAATTAAGTGAAGTATTTAGGTGATGGGAACTTGACGAAAATTTATATATACCTTAAAATTTAGCCAAGAAGTCACTTAGCATATTTTGAAAATTTTTGTAACTTTTAAAGGTGTCAGAAAATGTTACAACAACCACGTGGAATTCAGAGAACTTGTAGATATGTTCCTTGAATATGTTGGGCATGGAGTCATACCATAAAAAAAATAACCATCTACACTGCAACTTGTGACCTACAAATCTGAAACCATAGTGCCTGCACTAATCTAGATACTAACTCACACTGAAATCTGAAAAATGAAAATTGCTTAAGTGAAACAACTGACACTGCAAATGACAACTAAAACAACTGCTGAAGCAAAATTTCATATCAAATGCGTTGAAAACAAACTTATATATTCATACACCACTACTTAACTGAGCTGAAATTGCACATTGTTAGGTGTAATCATGCATCCAATGCAACCATGAGAGCATTGGATTAACTGACAGGCCACCCTTGTCCATGAGTTGGTTATATTTATAATTGAACTTGAAATATTGCATCCTCTTTAAAGATATGGAACTTTTGATCATTTCCATGAGGAAGAAAAACGTGTTGTTGCATTCCATTATCATAGCAAGAGACACACTTCTCATTTTGAACCAACAGAATCTGGGACCCAGTGGAATTTCCATATAGACAAAGTGGAGCCATCAGGTGAAAGAAATGCAACAAATATCAAAATGTATAGCCTTTTTTCACCAACAAAGAATAGATCTAGTCCTAATCGTTCTCCAAAGAAATATTTATTTGTTACTTCACTCCCTGACAACGACACCAAATGTTGTATTTGTTTCTCGAAGGCAGTTCTTGGCTACAAAA
The DNA here is from genome assembly GCA_031772625.1 of Pinus tabuliformis. NCBI lineage: Eukaryota > Viridiplantae > Streptophyta > Pinopsida > Pinales > Pinaceae > Pinus > Pinus tabuliformis. Next base: position 843,030,333 of record CM062815.1, read on the forward strand.
CCAAACTGAGAAACCAGATCGACAAAACTTTAGGTTCAATCTAGCACTCAAACCAGAGGGGGTTGCCTCAAGTGTTACAAGGCTTTTTAATGTTTTTTACTGTCATTGGACAACAACCTATGAAGCATAGCATCCAGATCTATGATTTGTTGTATAAGTGGTTGCTAATGAGTATCCAATATCTGCTCAGAAATAAATCCCTCTCTTTGAGGCTTGATCAAAGTGCCAACTTCCAACTACGATAGAATAAGATAGATTTAAAGAGTTTGGTAGAGGAATATAAGAGAAATTAGATAATCAAGTATCCTCCCTGAATACTTAATCATCTATCAAGAGAATATGCATACATAAGAATCTTTGTAACCCCACATGCATAATTTCCTTGTAGATTCAAACTGCTAATTGTAATTTACTAAAATAATAGACTTTAATCTACTCTACTAATTAGTGAAAAAAATTAAACGATGCCAAAATCATGAAGCATACAAGAGAAATAATTCAATCAACACATTACACAATGATTTCCTGGGGAAATCCATAGCTTAAAAATCCCTTCTATTTGTATATTGCATTAGTCATAGAATATGAGAAGATTACAATGCTTTGCTCAAGCCCAAGCAACCTTTGCACTATCTCTATCTGTCTCACAACTTCCTAGACAAGCCCAGACCAATACTTAACCAATTTTCTGCTTGCCTAAGTCCCTATTTCCTTGCGTTTTTTCCTTGGGAATTATCCCCCTATTAATTAGGGAAATTCTGCAATTGGAATTGCGCAATCCTCATAAGCCTTCCTTTGACTGCATGCACCACCTGTACAATTCAAATGATTATACAATTGATAGTAAATTGTCTCTGAACTCCAATCTCAACTAGGTAACTTTCAAATCTAACATGCATGAGTTATTTATGAGTGAATCGTCAGTTTACTGGTTCATCACTACTGGAAAAACTACACTACTAGACCTCCCACTAGTTCCTCCAATAGTTGGAACTAGTTTAATTGACTTAAACTCAGTTAAACTGAATTAATTAATTACAACTCAAAAAAATCTCAACCATGGATCCTATAAAGAAGGAGACACTCTACATGACTCAAGTTAGACCCTCGACTCGAATTAACGTAGGTAACTAAGTCAAATTAACCTAGTTAACTAATACAAGTTGTCATGAGATGCGTAATTACAATTTTATTCCTAATTTAATTCAAGGACAAAACTAAATTAGGATTTTCTTGTTGAATTTTTAACACTCCCTCTCAACAAGAAAGGGATTATCTGCTACCCTAATCATGCCTCTATGAAACTTTAATTTTCATCTTGACAATGCCCTTGTCAAAATATTTTCATCTTGTTCCTCTGTAGGAATGTACTCCAGCAACATGATTCTCCTTTACACACAATATCGTAGATGGTGATACTGTATGTCATTATGCTTGGATCGATCGTGAAAAATTGGATTCTCAGAGAGTTTGATACAACTCTAATTTTCACAGTAAATCACTATAGGATCCATCTACTAACCAAATAAGCCAACAAGGATCTTCCTCATCCAGATAGCCTCACAACGTTCTTGACTAGCATCCATGTACTCTACTTCTATCGAACTGAGTGCAGCTGATCTCTACTTCTTGTTATACCAAGAAACTGTTGCTAACCCAATACTGAAGATCCCCCCTAATGTTCTCTTCCTATCAGATTGAATCCCTACCTAATCTGCATCTGTAAAGCCTTGAAGCTTCACTCCCTCTGTCCTTCTGTACCAAAGACAAAACTGAGTGGTGCCTTTGAGGTATATCAACACATGTTTAGCTACCTTCTAATAGAGTTTGGTTGGCTTAACCATGGCTTGCCAGCTAAGATGGTTAACTATAAAACATATGTCTGGCTGTGTGTTCACCAAATACATAAGTGAACCCACAAGCTGCCTATAAATAATGGCCTCCACTACTTCACCTGAAGTAGAATCTTCCTTCCTCTAGCTCACTGCTAGAGGAGTCTCCATGGGTTTGTTGCTCTCCATGTGGAAATATTTAGTATCTCATTGGAATACTTTCCCTGAGAGACAATCAGTTCCTCATCTCCTTGTCATACTTCCATACCAAGGAAATAATGCATGAGCTCCAGGTCCTTCATCTCGAATTCTCTTGCAAGATCCTCTTTGCAAGATTTTACTAGCTTCTCATCACCTGTTAGAATTAAATAATTGACATATAATAATATAATCAACAATTTACCTTCAACCACAATATGGTAAAAGCTTGTATCTGCTTCACTTTTGGTGAAGCCCAACCTAGTGAAATAGCTTCCAATCCTGATGTACCAAGCACGAGGTGCTTGTTTCAGTCCATACAACGCTCGCTTGAGTCTGTGTTGTGATTTGGGTTCTCTCACATTCTCTCTAGCATCATGCATAAATATATCAGCCTCTCTGGTGCACTTCCCTCCATCTCTAGAAGTCTCTGCATGAGTGGGTGCTTCCACTCTCTGCTCCTCTACATGTGGCTACTCCACGTCATCTTGAGGTTCTTCCTTTAGAGATAAAATCTCCTCTTCTCCATGAAACTAAAGCTCCCTCTCAATGGAAGATATCATGGCCTTCTCTTTATCTAACTTCACATCTCTACGAACCATTTTCATCATGTTAGATGGCAGGTATACTTGATAGTTGTGAGGTGTATCAATGCACCCCAAAAATATTCACAACTCAATTGTTGGCTCTAAATTTTTCCTTGCGTCCTTGGTAACATGAAAGTAAACTGATGAACCAAAGGTCCTGAAGTGTGCACTTTTGGTTTCTTACCTGAAAAATCTTCTTTTGGTGTACTCATCTCGATAATATGATGGGGACTCTTATTCTACACATATATAGTTGTGTTGCATGATTCAGCCCAAAAGTGTAACGATAGGCCCTGATCATGTAACATGGCCCATGTAGCTCCCATAATACTTATGTTCTTCCTTTCAGCCAGCCCATTCTACTGTGTGTTATGGGGTGTTATTAACTCCCGTTGAATTCCTTTTGATACACATAAGTTCTTGAATTCATTCAACCCACGCACATTTGAGTGAAATATTTCAAGGATTTCTTAGGCTTGACTGTCCTTATCATGAAAGGTAGATTTGGTGTACTTCCCAAATGTACAACCTTTGCATGTGTCTCTCTACTCTAGTGTACCCTTGGGAAGTCTTGTAGAAATTTGTTGCATGATCTTCAAATCTTTGTGGTGCAAGTGACCCAATATTGTATGCCGAAATTCGCCGATGTCTCGGATCTGCACCTTCTCTGCTTTTATGCTCAAAGAAGCACAATCTTTTGCATCCAATTTGTAGAGTTTCTTCACTCGAACCCTGATCCGCTTCACTTTTCCTAAGGCTGTGTGATGAAGGAAAGCCTTTCCTTTGCTAAATATCACATCGTAGCCACAGTCCTCCAACATGGAAACTGCAACAAAATTCTTGTTCAAACCCAGACCATACATGATATATTTTAATGTGAGAGGAGAACTAGAGTCCCTATGAAAGGCAACAATACTAATGTATATCGTGCTATACCTCCCATCATCTCCCATTTCAATGTGCATCTAGAAGTCCTTCTCCTCCAAGTCATTGAATAATTATTTGTTGTCGGTCATATGGAATGAGGCTCCATTATCCAGATACCACACACTACCCACCACCGATGTCTCCATGCAAGCGATGACGGTGAAATCCAACTTGAATTATGAAGAAAGAGCTTTAGATTCCACTCCTCTTAAGGGCTTCTTGCCAACATTATTGTGCATACACTTAGTGGCATAGTGTCCCAGCTCATGACAGTGAAAAAATTTAATCTTTGACATGTCCTTCCTCTTTCCACCCTAACTGGAATCTGATTTGGAATGGGATTAATTCCCTTTCCCTTTCTTCGCTTTTCTAGGTAAGGCATAGTTCTCCTCAACATCATGCTTGGATGATGATCCATCTCTAGTGTTCCGCTGAACCTCTTCTTGCACAAAGTCGGACCATAAATAGTCTCACTCTGATAGCTTCTCCCTCCCATTTACTGAGTCCTGGTAGTTGTGCCAGCTCTTGGGAAGGTCTAAAATTGCTAGCCTGACCATATCATCTTCAAACATTGTCACACGAACACTTCCAAGCTCATCCCATCATTGGGTGAACTTGGTTAAGTACTTTGGTATTATGTCACCCTTCTCCATCTTGATTTTCCTGAGCTTGTCCTTCAATGCCAGCTTCTTCCGGTCATTGTTGTTTTGAAACAGGTCTGTCAAGGCCTTCCAAATTGCATATGGAGTCTCCTTACCATGGTGGTTTGAGGAAATATGATCTTGAACTCCTTCTAGGATAATCCTTCTCACCTTTGCAACACATTTTCTCCACTCTACCATATCTTGAGCATCAACTGCTAGAGGGTTAGGAATATCTTTGTCTATGAATTATTTAAGCTCGTTGTCTTCCAACACTGCTTCCATCCTTTCCTTCCAAGAAATATAGTTTGAACTACCCTCAAGGGAATATTTTAATCTTAATCTATAGAATGCCATCCTGCTGGATCTGAAGTATGCTACTGCAAATTCGATTTCACCTACAAAAGACAAACTCATATTCTCCTCTTCTAGAGTGATTTCTACTCTCATACCATATAGAAATTCCTTGTAGATTCAAACTGCTAATTGTAATTTACTAAAACAATAGACTTGAATCTACTCTACTCATTAGAAGAAATAATTAAATGATCACGAAATCACAAAGCATATGAGAGAAATAATTCAATCAACACATTACACAATGATTTCCTAAGGAAATCCACAGCTAAAAAACCCTGCTATATGTATAATGCATTAGTCAAAAAATATGAGAAGATTACAATGCTTTTCTCAAGCGTGAGTAACCTTTGCACTATGTTTATTTGTCTCACAACTTACTAGACAAGCCCATGACAATACTTAACCAATTTTCTACTTGCCCGAGTCCCTATTTCCTTGCGTTTTTTCGTTTCTAATTATCCCCCTATTAATTAGGGAAATTCCACAATTGGAATTGAACAATCCTCATAGGTCTTCCTCTGACTTCATGCACCACTTGTACAATTCAGATGATTATACAATTAATAGTACATTTTCCCTGAGATCCAATCTCAAATAGATAACTCTCATATATAACATGCATGATTTATTTATGAGTGAATCATCAATTACTATTTTATCAATGTAGGCACCACCACACTACTAGATCTTCCACTAGTCCGTCCAACAATTGGAACTAGTTTGACTGACTTTGACTCAGTTACATTGAATTAATTAATTACAACTCAAAATAAACTCAACCAGGGCTCCTATAAAGTAGGAGACATTTTTCATGACTCATGTTAGACCCTCAACTCGAATTAACTAAGCCAACTAAGTAAAATTAACTTAGTTAACTAATACAAGTTGTCATGAGATGTGGAATCACAATTTTCTTCCTAATTTAATTCAAGGAAAAAACTAAATTAGGATTTTATTGTTGCGTTTTCAACACCACATCAATATGTTTAAGAGATGACAAAAGGTAATAATTTAATGATGCAAAGGTACTAATTTAAACAACATGTCCAATTAGCTAGTCTTAGTGTAGATGACAACTTTGCAGGAGGTTGTCAAGGAGGTTGATACTCAACCTAGTCTTGCCCTGTGTTTCTATATTGCCTTAAACATATGCAGAAATAGATTATGAAATAAATATAAAAGGCACACATAAGAAACAGATTATGTCATAAAACTAAAGTCGTAAACCTTTAATTAAAAATTATGCAATAGAAGCCTTTAAAAAAATGGCAGGGTTTTGGCATCAAAAGCCAAGCCTTTTACATTTCAAATGATACAATATATGGGGAAAACCAACCCTGAAAATGTTACAAGAAACCAATTCTAATAATAAACCTAGAAATAAATACAATATTTAATTTTGCAGGAAACTTGGAGGTGATTGAAAGTCTTATGCCTCCAAATCTAGGAACTGGTTCACTGACTGTTGATTGATTGCCTTTATTCTTGAAACTGTTTGCTAACATTGTGTCACAAATCTACCTTAATCTTCTACATGTTGAAATATTTCCTTAGAATTTGGAGGTTGTTGAAGTTTCTCCCTAAAACTCAGTTAATATGCCCATAATCTACTTGACTAGTCCTCTTTATAGAATTAATTAATCCCCTGTCCTTTGATAAAATCCTTTGATAATTCAATTAATTATCTTTCAGGTGCTTAATCGTTGTCGTAAAATTTAAAAATGATTTGGAAACCATTGATTTTTTGTCACTCTTTAGTTTTCAAAAATATTAATTTTAAGTTTTTTGGAATACGATATTTTGATAAAAACATTTCCTAAAAATCTATAAAATCATATTTCCGTAAAAAAAAATCTTTCTTGCGATTTTGAAAAACCATGTCTTGTTTTGACTTGTAAAACTGTTCTTTTCTTCATGAATTTCATAAATCAAATCCCAAAATATTTCATTAAATTTCTTTTCTTCATTAATTTCATAAATCAAATCCCAAAATATTTCATTAAATAATCTTTTCTCTGTAAAACCATCCATGGTTTTGAAAACCATGTCTTGTAACACTTCATAAATATATTTCATTTTCCTGTGAAAACCATTTACTAGTTATCTTCCCATGGTTTTGAAAACTATGTCTCCAACCATGTTTGGTAAACTATGAAAATATGTTTTCATTTCCCCTTTTTTACTTCTGTAAAAACATTTATTTCTCTGCTCCGTAAAATTTTATTTTCACCTTGTAAATTATTCCAAAAGGAGAAAACATTTGTTTATAGCATTTAAAACTCCAAGGTTTGTATTGAAATGTACATCTGGAACATGTATCCTCATTTTACCTGCACAAAAATATATTTCAATTGTTGATCTAGCCTCCTCTTACCTCAAGATTTCACCCATAAGCTCATTTCAGAAAAATAGAGCTATACAAATATTCCATGTTATCCCTTCGATGTAGAACTTACAATTTTTAAAAAATTTATTGCACCATGCCTCATAGACATGTTCACCTTACATTTTAAATTCAAACCAATGTGATAAATGGTATGGCAACAATATTGCGGGGGGCAGTAGGTGGTAAATGGTTTAAGAAGGTGGGGGGTGAGGGAGGGCGTCTGCAATACATGAAATGGAGATACATGCAAAAATTGGTAAATAAAACAACATTCTAGAGGGGAGGTTAAAGGTTGGATAGGCAGCCCCCCCAAAACCATTGATTTATTACTTCACAAATCTGGAGGTATTGTTTATTATGGTGTTTTAATGTTTGAAATGTGGGGTGGGGACATAAGTTTGGATGGAAAAGAATAATATTTTTATAATACGTGGAGTATGGAATAATGGGATAAATAAATAAGATAAAAAATAAAGTAAAATATAATAATTTTTATGTGTCAATATTGTAAAAATTTAAAATGGATGAATAATAAAAATAATGGTATGGTATAGTAAAATATATAAAAATATATGGGGATGTGATAATAAGGGTTAAAAGTGAATGGAGTGATGAGTAAAACAAAGGTGGGAATAAAAATATTATTTTTGGAAGAAATATAAGATTTGGGAATAGGTAGAATGAGACCAAGGAATTTAGATAAAAATTAAGGCTAGATATGAGTTTTGGGATAGACATGCTTGGATTTAAGGCTAGAAATGAAAAGGGATATTCACCAATTTTGACTCATGGGAGACATGAATATTTTGGAAGATTCATTAAGTGAATACTATGAGTGATGGGAAATCGATAGAAATTTATGTGTACCTAGAAATTTGGCCAAGAAATCACTTAGTAGATTTTGAAATTTTTTGTAACTTTTAAAGGTGTCATAAAAAGTTACAACACCCCTGTGGGATGCAAGGAACTTGTAGATCCGTGCCTTGAATTTGTTGGGCATGGATTCATACCACACAAAAAAAATTAGCTATCTACACTTTGAAACCTGCAACTTGTGACCCGCAAATCTAAAACCATATTGCCTACACTAATCCAGAGACTAACTCACATTGAAATTTGAAAACTAAAAATTGCAGAAGTCAAAAGACTGACATTGCAAACTACAATTGAAACCAAACTAAAACAACTGTTGAAGAAAAACTACATATCAAATGTTTTGAAAAAAAACTTATATATTCACACACCACTACTTAACTGAGTTGAAATTGTACACGGTTAGGTGTAATCATGCTTTAAGTGCAATCATCTGAGCATTTGATTAACTAATAGGACACCTTTCGAGGAGTTGAAGATATGAAAGATATTTACAATATGAAACATAAACTCCATGAGTTGGTTATACTTACAATTAAACTTGAAATATTGCATCCTCTTTAAACATATGGAACTTTTTATCATTGCCATAAGGAAGAAAAACATGTTGTTGCATGCCATTATCATAGAAATATATGAACTTGTCATTTGGAACCTAGAATATGGAACACAGTGGAATCACCATATAGACAAAGTGGAGTCGTAAGGTGAAAGAAATGCAGCCAATATCAAAACTTATAGCCTTTGTTCACCGACAAAGAATATATATAGTCTTGATCATTCTCCGAGGAAACATTTCTTTGTTACTTCGCTCCCCAACAATTGCGGCAAACATTGCATTTGTTTCTCGAAGGCAATTCTTCGCTGTAAAATTGCGCCGAGAAACCAACTCGACCAAACTTTAGGTTCAAGTTGGCCCTTGAACCAGAGAGGACTCCCTCAAGTGTTACGGGGATTTTTGTTGTTGTACATTGTAACTGGACAACAACCTATGAAGCACAATGACTAGATCTATGATTTGGTGTATAAGTGGTTTCTAATGAGTATCTAATATCTGCTTAGAAATAAATCCCTCTCTTACCGAGGCTTGATCAAAGTGCCAACATCCAGCTCCGATAGAATAACATAGGTTTAAAGAGTTTGGTAGAGGAATAGAATAGAAATTAGATAATCAAGTATCCTCCCTGGATACTTAATCATCTAACAAGAGAAGTGTTGAGATTGCAACAAGATGATAGAGCTTAGTGAAAAGAGTCGCCTTCACTAAGTGGGCCCGCAGGCTATTTTTTGCGCAAGTCTATTTTTAGACTATGTCTATCTTTAGACATATGGATCATGTCTATGTTTATGGATGATTGATCAAGTTGGGAAAAATAGATGGACTTCTATTTTTGATGAAAGTGTGAGTGATCACAGTGTGAGTGATCAAAGTCTATTTTTAGACTGGCTGTCAAAAATAGAAAAGTCAAATATTATTATCTCACAATAATATTTGGACTATAAACTTAATCTTATTCTCTTGGAGCACTTCAGTTTGAGCCACAGAAGTGGCACATGCAGCTGTCAGAAGGAAATACGCTTTTCTTATGAGTCAATTGAGTTGTTGCATGCATGACTTCAGTTAGAACTCAATCAGTTGAGTTTGGTGGAGTTGATTGTGGAGTTGATGGAGTTGTGTTCAGTTTAGCTTTGTTAAACTGGTTGTATTTAGTCTAACTGGCAAATAGACTAGAGATGAGTTGGGTGAATTAGTTATTAATTAATTCACAAGTTATTAACTCATAATACAACTAATGAATACATCAGTTAACTCAGTTTCATGTCAGTGCATGTTCAGTTCAACAGGGACAGGTGGTAGAGAATCAGATTGCTATCAGTTGTGACTATAGTTGTGCACCAGATCTTGCACAATCAAGGGATTGAGTATGCCAATGAGTTTGCTCACGTATTTGCCCACATTTTAGCTTTTGCTCACGTCCACAAAGAGTGAGTGACTATTTTGCAGGTGAAAAACGAGTTTGGGAAGCCATTCTCATCAGTTCTTGAGCAGGTATTGAGCAGTGGAGGCAGGCAAGCAGTGGAAGAGATTTGGAGATCAGATCTGAGTTGTATTGTGTGTAACAGAGGTGGAGATACTTGTGAGAAGTATTATGCTGTGTAATGTTACATGACTCAATCATTAATATACAGATAGTTGGGGTTTTTAGCGCGATGCTTTCCCCGGGATACATACTGTGTTAATGTGTGAATGCTCTTGATGTTTTATTGTTATTGATGCTGCTATATTGATGATCAACGTAGAGGAGCTTATGTATTGTGTATGGTTTTCGCAATAGTACATGATCAGGATAATCTCTGTTGAATATGTGTTAAATTATTCAAAATTTCTACATGGTATCGGAGCGAGCTAGATAATTGTAGAAAAAGTTTCTACATGGTATCAGAGCTGCTTGATTTGTAGAAGAGATTTTTACAGGATATCAAGCGAGGATTGATCATCAGATCTACTATTCAGGAAGTGTTTACATTCTATTTCTCTAGGCAGAGCCTGTAATCGGGCCAGGTAGCCTCTGGATTCATCCTTCCTTTGGAAGGTGAGATATCCGGTGAATGCCCATACAGTCAATCTCTGTACGAGAAATATTGTGTTCTCACGAATTTTAGATCGGAGGCGGTTGAGTTGGAGCTGGTGGAAATCGAATTTGCAGCAGTGTTGTTAAAATGTCTTTCAACGGATTGCAAATGTTATTCCAAAGCAAAAGCGACCTGGCGCTCAAGGATAAACTCAGTAACAATAAGTATGAGAATGGATCTTCATCAAAGGTATCTGATGAAGAGAATCGTGCTTTGGCTGCCAAAGCAAAGAAGGGGAAGAACAAGGAAGCTTCTCATTCCGGTGCGAAAGGCAAGAAGTAGGATATGTCCAAAGTGAAGTGTTTTCACTGTCACCAGCATGGACACTATGCCACAAATTGTCCGCAGAAGAAGAAGAACAAGCAAGCTGCTAGATCTGCAGGGGGAGAGGCCTTAGCTTCTCAGTTTGAGCTTGATTTTTCATTGATCGCATGCTTGGTTTCAAGTGTGATGGGATCAGTGTGGTTCTTGGACAGTGGTGCGTCTTTTCACATGACGGGAGATAGAGATTTGTTCTCTGATCTGGAGGACAAGGATCTTGGAGTGCACATCGAGATGGGCGATGATGGTAGATACAGTGCGCCCGGTATCGGTACCATTTCCTTTGAGAGGGAGTCTGGTAAACCCTTTGTATTGAAGGAATTCATGCATGTTCCAGGATTGAAGAAGAATCTCATCTCAGTGGCGATGTTAGAAGACAAGGGGTATGATGTTGTTTTCAGCGAGGGAAAGGCCTTCCTGCGCAGCAAGACAACTGGTGAGACCCGGAAGATAGGGGTTCGAGTGAGGAACCTTTATCAGTTGCATGTAGATGGATGCGCAGCAATGGCAGGCAAGGCAGAAGGATTGGTGAGCCGGGATGATGGCGAGTTGTGGCACAGGAGATTGGGTCACCTTCACCATGGAGCCTTGAAGATACTGCAGCAGATCACTACAGGGCTTCCTAAAGGAACACTTGCGCAATCAGATCAGTGCAAGGGGTGTACTTTGGGGAAGTTTGTGAAAGCCACCTTTCACGAGAAGGATAGTCATGCCACGACGATCCTTGAGAGAATTCACACAGACGTGTGTGGACCTTTCTCAGTTGCTTCGACAGCAAAACACAGGTATTATGTGATTTTTGTTGATGATTTCTCTCGTAAGTGCTGGATCTTCTTCATGCAGAAGAAGAGCGAGACATATTCAAAGTTCTGTGAATTCAAAGCACTGGTCGAGAAGGAGTCGGGGAAGAAGGTGAAGGCTCTTAGGAGCGATAATGGTGGTGAATACATCTCGGACGAGTTCAAGGATTTCTGCAAGGCAGAAGGGATTCGTAGAGAGCTCATAGCTCCCCATAACCCACAGCAGAACGGGGTAGCTGAGCGGAAGAACAGAACGATTATGGGTGCTGCACGGGCAATGTTGCATGATCATGGCCTACCCCTTCACTTGTGGGCGGAAGCATGCAATACAGCAGTTTATGTGCAGAACCGTTGTCCTCATAGGATACTTGGCATGAGTACACCTGAGGAGACTTATTCTGGTAAGAAGCCTGATCTTTCTCATTTGAGGATTTTTGGTGCTAACGTTTACATGCATGTGACGAAGGATGCCAGAAAGAAGTTGGAGCCTACTGCAAAGGTTGGGAAATTTGTGGGGTACACTGATACGCCCCACAACTATCGTGTGTATTTGCCAGACAGTGGTAAAACTGTTGTGCGACGGGATATAAAATTTCAGGAGGAGAAAGCCATGAAGTGTTCGCTTGAGAGGGAGCTACACTTGCATGCAGATGAGGAGCTATTAGTTCCTAAGGATGAGCTTCAGGACGTGGATCAACCACAGGACGAGGTTCATGGAGTGGAAGAGACCACTCATGCAGCGCCAACCATAAGAGGGCGAAAGCGCTTGACAAAAGCTGAGCGACTGGCTCAAGATGCAGAGAAAGTTGTAGGACCACCTACAGCCCAATGCAGGCAGAGACAGTCACCTGATCGGCACACTGGATACATGGCTCTTATGAGCAAGTGTGTTGTGACTGAGCCATCCTCTTTCGAGGAAGCTGTGGAGGATCCCGCATGGGTAGACGCCATGGTGGAAGAGTATGATTCTATTGTCAGAAACAGTGCATGGGAGATTGTTCCTAGACCGGAAGGGAAATCAGTGGTGGGTTCGAGATGGATCTACAAAGTTAAGCAGGCAGCTGACGGGAGTGTGGAGAAGTACAAGGCAAGATTTGTTTCCCGAGGCTTTTCACAGATTGAGGGGATCGATTATGAGGAGACCTTTGCACCTGTCGCAAGGTATTCTTCCATACGGACGATTCTTGCTCTCTCAGCGCAGATGGGATGGCACATTCATTAGATGGATGTGAAGACTGCGTTCCTCAATGGAGTCATTGAGGAGGAGGTGTACATTGAGCAACCCGAAGGCTTTGAAGTCTTCAGCAGCGAGTCGCATGTGTGCAGGCTCAAGAGAGTGTTGTATGGGTTGAAGCAAGCACCATGTGCTTGGTACACACGGATAGACAGCTATTTCACAGGACTTGGATTCTCTAAGAGCGAGGCGGATCCGAACCTATACCAGATTGTGGTGGAAGGTAAGTTGCTTATCATTGTACTGTATGTTGATGATTTGATTCTAACGGGTGATGAGCTGTTGATACTGTCATGCAAGAAGGATCTTGCTACAGAGTTTGAGATGAAGGATTTGGGCCTCCTTCACTATTTCCTAGGATTGGAAATATGGCAGCGCAGTGGTGGACTGTTTGTTTCTCAGGGCAAGTATGCTCGGGAGATACTGGAGAATTTCAACATGCATGGCTGCAAGCCTGTTGATACTCCTCTTCCTGGAGGTTGGAGGAAGGAGGATGCCACTTCGGGAGAAGAAGTGGATGCCACTGTTTATCGACAGTTGGTGGGGTCGCTGATGTATTTGGTCAATACATGACCTGATATATGCTATGCAGTTAACCAGCTTTCACAAGCTATGGTTAAGCCTACCAAGCTCTTCTGGAAAGCGGGCAAGCATGTATTGCGCTACTTGAGAGGCACATCGGGATATGGTTTGTGGTACAGACAGGAGGATGAGGTGAAGCTATGTGGCTTCACGGATGCAGATTGGGCAGGGATCCCAACAGACAGAAAGAGCACATCAGGAGGGGTCTTCAGTATCGGATCGACAGCAGTTTCTTGGTACAACAGGAAGCAGAGATCCGTGGCACTCAGTTCAGCGAAGGCCGAGTATATGGCAGCAAGTTTGGCTGCATGTGAGGCTATATGGATGAGGAAGATCCTGGTTGGTTTGTTCGGTTCTCATTTGGATCCTACTGTGATTTACTGTGATAACCAGAGTTGCATTAAACTCTCGGCTAATCCTGTATTTCATGATAGATCTAAACATATTGACATCAGGTACCATCATATCAGAGATTGTGTGCAGCGGAGGATCATGTTACTTTCGTACATTCCAACGGAGGATCAGGATGCTGATATTCTGACGAAGGCTCTCACTAGGAGCAAATTCGAGTACCACCGAGGCAGGATAGGGGTTGTTGATAATCCATATCTTGTCGAGAGGGAGTGTTGAGATTGCAACAAGATGATAGAGCTTATTGAAAAGAGTCGCCTTCACTAAGTGGGCCCGCAGGCTATTTTTGGCGCAAGTCTATTTTTAGACTATGTCTATCTTTAGACATATGGATCATGTCTATGTTTATGGATGATTGATCAAGTTGGGAAAAATAGATGGACTTCTATTTTTGATGAAAGTGTGAGTGATCACAGTGTGAGTGATCAAAGTCTATTTTTAGACTGGCTGTCAAAAATAGAAAAGTCAAATATTATTATCTCGCAATAATATTTGGACTATAAACTTAATCTTATTCTCTTGGAGCACTTCAGTTTGAGCCACAGAAGTGGCACATGCAGCTGTCAGAAGGAAATACGCTTTTCTTATGAGTCAGTTGAGTTGTTGCATGCATGACTTCAGTTAGAACTCAATCAGTTGAGTTTGGTGGAGTTGATTGTGGAGTTGATGGAGTTGTGTTCAGTTTAGCTTTGTTAAACTGGTTGTATTTAGTCTAACTGGCAAATAGACTAGAGATGAGTTGGGTGAATTAGTTATTAATTAATTCACAAGTTATTAACTCATAATACAACTAATGAATACATTAGTTAACTCAGTTGCATGTCAGTGCATGTTCAGTTCAACAGGGACAGGTGGTAGAGAATCAGATTGCTATCAGTTGTGACTATAGTTGTGCACCAGATCTTGCACAATCAAGGGATTGAGTATGCCAATGAGTTTGCTCATGTATTTTCCCACATTTTAGCTTTTGCTCACGTCCACAAAGAGTGAGTGACTATTTTGCAGGTGAAAAACGAGTTTGGGAAGCCATTCTCATCAGTTCTTGAGAAGGTATTGAGCAGTGGAGGCAGGCAAGCAGTGGAAGAGATTTGGAGATCAGATCTGAGTTGTATTGTGTGTAACAGAGGTGGAGATACTTGTGAGAAGTATTATGTTGTGTAATGTTACATGAATCAATCATTAATATACAAATAGTTGGGGTTTTTAGCGCGATGCTTTCCCCGGGATACATACTGTGTTAATGTGTGAATGCTCTTGATGTTTTATTGTTATTGATGCTGCTATATTGATGATCAACGTAGAGGAGCTTATGTATTGTGTATGGTTTCCACAATAGTACATGATCACGATAATCTCTGTTGAATATGTGTTAAATTATTCAAAATTTCTACAAGAAGATGCATACAGAAGAATCTTTATAGCCCTACATAAATATGCTTAAGAGACAACATAAGGTAATAATTTAATGATGCATAGGTACTAATTTAAACAACATGTCCAATTAGCTAGTCTTAGTGTAGATGATAACTTTGCAGGGGGTTGTCATGGAGGTTGATACTCAACGTAGTCTTGCCATGTGCTTCTATATTACCTTAAACATATGTAGAAATAGATTATGAGATCACTAGAAAAGAAATACATAAGAAACAAATTATGTCACCAAACTAAAGTCATAAACCTTTAATTAAAAATTATGCAATAAAAGCCTTTGAAAAAATGGCAAGCTTTTGGCATCAAAATCCAACTCTTTTACATTTCAAATGATACAATATATGGGGAAAACCAACCCTGAAAATGTTACTAGTCTACAAGAAACAAATTCTAATAATAAACCTAGAAATAAATACAATATTTAATTTATTGCAGGAAATTTGGAAGTGATTGAAAGTTTTGCGCCTCCAAATCTCAGAATTGGCTGACTGATTGTTGATTGATTGCCTTTCTTCTTGAAACTATTTTCTCATTTTTTGTTCTGCCTGTTCATCTTTTTTCCATAGAATCTGGAGGTTGTTGAAGTTGCTCCCTAAAACTCAGTTAATATGCCCATAATCTAGTTGACTAATCCTTTTTATAGAATTGATTTGTCCCCTGTCCTTTGATAATTCAATTAATTATCTTTCAGGTGCTTAATCATTGTCGTAAAATTTGAAAATGATTTGGAAATCATTGATTTTATGTCACTCTTTAGTTTTCAAAAATATAAATTTTAAGTTTAGGGAATAAGATATTTTAGTAAAAACATTTCACAAAAATCTATAAAATCATATTTCGATATTTCCTTAAAAAAATAATTTTTGCTTGTGGTTTCGAAAAACCATGTCTTTTTTTACCTATAAAAAATTTCTTTTCTTCATATTTTATTTTTCCCACTTTTAGTATACTTATGAATAAATGAAACTTCATAAATATTTTTCATTTTTCGTTGAAAACCACGTATTGGTTAGCTTCCCATGGTTTTGAAAACCATGTCTCTCACCATGTTTGGTAAACTACGAAAATATTTTTTCATCTCCCTTTTTTTACTTTTGTAAAAACTTTGGATAAGAAATTATCCAAATTTTCTCTTCACGTGCATTCTCCTCTTAATAATTAATTTTCTCCTTATATCCATAGCATAAAACATTTATTTCTCTACTCCTTAAAATTTTATTTTCACCTCTGTAAAATTATTCTGCAAGGAGAAAACATTTATTTATAGCATTTGAAACCCAATGGTTTGTATTGCAATGTATCTCTGAAACATGTATCCTTATTTTACCTCCACGAAAATATATTTCAATTGTTGGCCTAGCCTTCTCTCACCTCAAGCTTTCACCCATAACCTCATTTCAGAAAAATAGAAATATAAAAATCTTCCTTGTTATCCTTTCGGTGCAGACTTTATAATTTTTTAAAAATTTCTCATGCCATACCTCACAGACATGACACATGAGATGGAGACATGTGCAAAAAGTGGTAAAAAAAAAAAACTTTGCGACAAGTGGGTAGGTTAAAGTTTGGATAGGCAGCCCCCCCCGCAAACCAACAATACATTACTTCACACATCTTGAGGTATTGTATATTATGGTGTTTTAATGTGTGAAATGCAAGGTGGGGACAATGTACATTTGAATGGAAAGAAATCATATTTTTATAATACGTGGAGTATGAAATAATGAGATAAATAAATAAGATAAAAATAATGGGATATAATAATTTTTACATGTGATTATGTAAAAAAGGAAAATGGATGAATAATAAAAATAATGGTAGGGTATTATACCCCCTGATGCAATTAATATCTACCCCTGTGCTAGGGGTTTCTTTATAGTAGATTTTGAAAACCCTGAAAGCAGACAATGTATTCTAGATTCTGGCCCTTGGTTTTAGGAAAAATCAGGCCTATTCATGAGGCGATAGAACCCATCATTTGATCCCTCAACAACAGTCATAACCTCAACACCAATTTGGGTGAGATTGCCAAACCTACCCTTGCATTTCTGGAATTTCTCTTCGCTAAAAGCCATTGGAAATGCAATTGGGAAATTTTACTACAGGTGCCCAGAAACAGAGGAATATGCCAGAACCACCTATGCACGCATCTGTGTGGAAATGGACTTCAGCGCCAGATTCCCAGCTGAAATACACCTAACAAGTAAAGACTATGTGTGGAACCAGAAACTCGATTATGAAAGTTTCCTCTTCAGATGTCGATCTTGCTTTGAGATAGGCCACCTAGCTAAAAACTGCCCAAAAGCCTCCCAGAAAAATTCTGCTAGAAAAAATCACCACAGATCTACATGGTGGGAAGGAGCACAAAAAGAACACTACACTATCATCAAAGAAGAATACTCTCGAGAAAACTCTGAATCACAAGAAATCGGGCAAGAAAGAAACAACTCTCAAGACAAGCAGGGGGAAAGCCCTGCCCAACAAAAAAAAAGTGAAATTGACAACCCCTCAAGCATCAACAGTTATGAGGATTCGAATACCGCACAAAATAAATCTTCATTTAATAGCAAAGCAGATCTCCTAGACCAAACTTCTTCTCCGACTATCTTCAAAAGCACGAACAAAATAGATCGCGAAGCTAAGACACCAATGTCCCAAGAACCAGAATAGATGAAGGAGATGCAAGATAAAAAAAAGTTGGAAGACCATAGAGAAAAAAAAGAAAGCTACAACACCGATCTCGCCAAGAAAGACGAGGAGCCATACAATTAGAAACTAAGAAAATTATAGGTCCGATAGACCAATTTGGTCTCAATGGACGTTAACCACCACCACCATCATCATCATCATAAAATATATAAAAAAGATATGGGGATATGATAATAAGAATTAAAAGTGAACGGAGTGATAGGTAAAACAAAAGTGGGAATAAATATATTATTTCTGGGATAAATATAAGATTTCGGAATAGGTAGAATGGGACCAAGGAATTTAGATAAAAAACAAGGTTGGGTATGAGTTTTGGTATAGACATGTTTGGATTTAAGGCTAGAAATGAAAAGGGATATTCACCAGTTTTGACTCATGGGGGACATGAATATTTTGGAAGATTAATTTGGGAAGACTTTATGTGATGGAAAATTGACGAAAATTTATATATATACCTTAAAATTTAGCCAAGAAATCACTTAGCAGATTTTGAATTTTTTTCTTAACTTTTAAAGGTGTTAGAAAAATAACAACAATATATAAGGACCAACCTTGTTTAACCCCTAATTGTTAGTGGATTTAGCAAGGTTAGTCTGTTGTTCAACAAGTAGCATGGGATATTGATTTTATCATCTAAACATTCCTTTACAATAATGTTAAGAGTAATAAATAATTGACTATATAACAATAACTTTTAAAGTTGACTTGGCCTTAGCCCATTTTCCATGACTTTATAACTAATGTTAATTTTTTTCCCAAAATAAGTTTTAAAACTTAATTAAAAGTTTGTTAGTTAGATAAAAATGTGTTAATATTTAAGGAAAAAATTAAAATCAATATTGTTTTTTCTTTTTCCATAATTTTATAATGTATTTTTTTTCAAAATAATTTTATATAACTTGATTAAAAGATAATTAATCATAATATTTATGTAATAAATATAATACATTTTTCTTTAAAAAATATATATTTCATATTTATCTATTTTTACTTAATCATTTTCATTTAAATACTAAATAATTAATATCAATAATAATGTAGAAATTTTGTCTACGAGGCCTTGGATAGATGGTGATCACATGCTCTGTTAAAGAACTCCTTGATGTAAAGTCACTGGTTCAATTCCCTGCCTCGATCACGCTGATATATTGGACATAATGAAGATGTAGGCCCACTAAGCTTACAAAAAATAATAATAATGTAGAAATTTTAAGGGAAAAAGAATAATAATGTTAAAAATACATTACTAAAATATAAAAAATGATAATCCAAAAATAAATTATAGTGTAAAGAAATCATAATATGTAATCAATAGGTAGAACCAACTTGACTTTAAGTGTATCATTTTACAATTATTTTCGGTTTTTTTTTTCAATTGAAAAGACAATAGTCTTCTATTAGAACATAAAAGATTGTTACATATGTCAAGTTTACTCATTTATGTGGCCAGATCCAAAAAAAGAGCTAGCTAATAAGGCCTATTAATCTAGCTTAACAAAAATAGGGGAAAAAATAGAGCAAATCCAACAGAGATCCAACAAAAAAATGCTCAAGATGTCAACAAGCACAACACCCAATTATTTTCCGGTTTACGTTCACATTGTTTCGTCGCTAGCGATTCATGTATTCAGCCAATTCGATTGAATTGATAATTGGAAATAAATTTCACTAAATATAATCTTGTGTGACCAAAGTATTTATCTTCAAAATCACCTTATTAGTCCCTGCTAAGGCAGAACTATTGCAAATGATTTTCCTGTTGACCAATATTAGATTTGCATTGACCATGGCAAGTTATAATGTTTAAATTTATAAATAATTAAATTATTTTTATTTTAATTTAAAAAAATATTTTTTTATCATTTCATAGGCTTAAAATTTTGTATGTCATATTTCAGTGTTCCTAACATCTGTCCCATGTGACCCATGAAATTTTCTCACCTCAAGAACTCGTTAGGTTTCACAAGGATCACCAGTTTTCATGGGGATCTTATAACTAGATTAAACAAATTGATTGAATTTAATAGATATTTGAGCATATATTATTAACCTAACAATTACAGTCTTTTTTATTTTTTAGCCAAATTGTACTAAGGGTCATTACTTCCTTAATGTAACTGAAAACAAATTTATTTCATGTCAACAATGTTATAAGTTTTCTATGTTTGATAGCTTAATTAAGGCTGTCGATCATAATGAATTATGATGAGGCTGGTGGTTGTGATTATGATCCATCCAAAACTAGACCGAAGGTTTCTATGTGTTTCGATCCTTTCAGGTAGCTTGTTACGCTTTCTCTAGTCTCCTTGACCAGTGACCCTTACTTTGTCATCAAGCGAGGTAAATAGGTTCGTAATCTCTCAACCAAAAACAACTTTCTCATGGTTAGATACTGATCTGAATTGGATCATTATATTTTTTCTCATCCATCTCGATGCATTTGTAGTAGAAAAAGTGGAGGAATAAGCTCACGGGATTGCTTTTACCAGGGGGACCTAGTTTGGCGAAATGAGGTCTGAAACCTCGTCGGAGCGTTTTGAGGCATCAAATGACGTTTTTTGGGGCAAAAAAATGACCACCTTTAAATTATTTTCTAAACATAGACAAATTTCCAATGGCACAAGAAGCGTTTCAATCAGACGCTGTATGCAAAAGTTATGTGACTCAGAAGTTGACCTTCCTATTTTTACACTTATAGTTCGAGAGGATGTCGCGTCAGCACCCATTATTCATGTAAAAGGGGCTAGCCATGTGTTTATGATGTAAAAGACTCTAGAGGAGTTTATTTTGTAACTCTAGTTAAGAGTTGATGTATTCAAACTTAACCACTAGTAGGCTATCAGGCTATGTTATAATCGAGCCACTAAGAGGAAGAGGCATTCCATTCTTTCAAGAGAATTTTGTTCCATAGCTGAGCAAAGATAGCCAATACATAGGAGGTAGAGCACACACAGAAGGTATTAGACCATGGGCCATAGACATTACTTCTTTGTACTTGCAACCATATTTCTAGATAGAGGAAGAGAGTGAAGCGACCTCACCTTTCAGCTAGGTTTTCTTCCGAAAGGGTTTCCGAGAAAGCATATCTTATGTCTTATGTGTGTGTGAGCTTTATTTTGTAGTTCTCTATTTTTCTACATAATTTATATTCTCATGCATGCACTAAATACAGTAAAATCTACAGATCTAGAAATTAAATAAAATTGAAATAGTGTAAAATATCAGATTTTTAATATAATATTATCAGATCTGTTATGACGAACTGTACAATGGAATATCCACGGAAGTTTATGGATCAGCTACATATAATAGAATAAGAGTAATTGAACTTGTTGCCCAAAAAAATTATTGGGGATTTAAAGAATTTGTTTTTACCACCAAATACCCTAACCTATGTTTTTTCTTTTCTCCATTCTGAGAAGAATCAGACTCGTGTAATGAAAAATAATCTTAACCCACGTTGCGCTGAAGAGCTTAAATTCCATATAAAGAATACTTCTGAGTGATTGTTGCTCACTCATTGTGGTGTGATTTTCAAAGCTATAACTAACTATTCCTTTTGTAATTTATATAACTGGACAAGCTTTTAAGAAAGACATCTCTAAAGCTCTATGAAGGTTCTGAAAATTGAGCTATATTTGTTCAGGGATTATATTTTCATTCCCTAAATAAATTGCAAGAAAATTTAACCGTTGGAGTGTGATGATCTCAATGAATTGTTAGTTTGGATTTCACAGGAAGTGTGAGATCATGATATATTAAGTTAGGATGAATTCATGGGATCCACTGAAATTGACCTAAAACCTCTTCTTCAAGAATTCCACCTCATTGAAAAAGGTAGTAGATAGAAATAGTAATAATTACCTGCAGAAAGACAGTTATATCGTAAATCAAGATGTACAAACAGTTCAGTATGTGTTCTTGAAACTTCATCATGTTCGATCTGATCTATTGGATTTGACACCCGAATGCCATCCTAGACACTGAATGTTTTGTTTGTGAATGTGGGAACAAAATTGTTAAGATTTCAAGAGTTTTGAAATTAAAATGAAATAGGAGAGGGACTTGTGAAAGATTTTACAAATTAAAGTGAAATATGTAAGGTTGTATATAGATATTTCATAGCGACTATTATTCGTAGGCTTTGTGTGTTGTTTGTGAATCAATAGAATTTGTTTTGTTTCATTGCAAATATTTCTATTGAAATTAAACCAAGGAAACTATAATTGCTCTCTTTCCTATGTGTGTTGGGCTTATAGTATGTATGTGACTGAAAACTCAAAACTTGGCTTTATTCAATAGAAGTGATATCAATGAGAAAGCATATGTAAACAACGTATCATTCTAACCTATACACTCAAGTGTATGGTTAAGAGCTGCGAATATTTATTTTTCGCTACTATTCCTAGCGTTTCCAGTAGGGTTAACGAAATAATTTTTAGTCATAAAGTTTAATTCCACCAAGACCATTATTTTCAGCATTTTTATCTCCAGGGAGATAGCCTAACCATTTTTATCACCACCCTTCGGCCTTTTCATTCAAAAGGATGTGCATGAACATGTCTGAGTTTCAGTAGTACGTCTCATACGACAATCGCAATATGGGTCATATAAGCGGTATTTTGCACACTTGGGCAAAGTAAGGATTATTATGAAAGATTTTTTTACATTTGTTTTAATCTTTTGAATTAAAAACAGGATTATGTTTTTTATATCATTTTTTAGATGATAATATTTGTTATTTCATCATTTGTACGGTAATTTTTATAATTGTTTTAAAAGTAAATATAAATTTAAAGATTTAAATATAACTATATAAGTAATATTATTTTTCACGGTGTAATATGTTATTAGTAATTTATATGGTAATTTTATAATTGTATTAAATAAAATTTTGAAAAAATAAACCATAAATTTAAAAATACAAAATAGTTAATATTTCAAATTTTATTGACCAAATTATTTGAATTAAAAATATATATAAATTTAATTAAATATTATATAAATGGTCAAAATAATTTATTATATTAATAATTATTACACTATAAATATATCAATAATTTAAAAGCATAAAGACAAATAGGAGCATAAATGGTAAAAGATTTTGTTTACATGAATTTATATCCCATTATTATTATTATTATTCAAAAGCTCTCAACCGATTTTATTGTTATATGCAATAAACAACAATTGGTCCAAACTATTTTGTTATATGAAATAGCTTAACTTAACTAATACCTAGTTTTAAATCGTTAATATAATTTGTAGACGCATAATTAAGGCTTAAGGAGACTTATTTTCATATTTGTAGAAATTAATGTAGATTCGGAATTGCTCATGTAATGTACTAAAACATAAAACTCAAATGTGCTCTACTCATCTGCAGAAGCAAATTCACAATCAAGAACACATATCAAAAACATGCATCATGATTTAACACACATACACAAATTTATCTAGGGAAAAACAACTGCTCAAAACCCCTTCCTATATGTATTGCATTAATCAAAGAATCTGGATGAATACAATATGTTTGTTCAACCTTGAGCACAACCTGCACAAGTATCTCCTATCCTTTGTCTAAATGACCGACTTTGCCCAACACTTAGCCAATTTCAAGCCTTCCCAAGCTCTTATTTCCTTTCATTGTTTGATGAGGAATAGCCCCTATTAATTAGGGAAATTGTCCATTGAGAATTGTGCAATTCCTTTAGGCATTTTTTTTACTGCATGCACCACCTGTACAACTTGGAAAATTATACAACTTATAATACACTGCCCTTGAACTTCAATCTCAAATGGGTAACTCGAATTTCTTGCATGCATGAGTTAATTTAGGTTGATTAGTCAATCAATTGATTAAACACTGAAGATGCACCCCACTGCTAGACCTCCCACTAGTTCCTCTAACAATTGAAACTAGTTTAACTAAGCTTAAATCAATTTAACTGAATTAAATTGTTACAATTGAAATTAACTCAACCTAGGCCCCTAAAATTTAGGAATCACTATAAAAAACTCAAGTTAAGCCCTCAAATTAAATTAACAAAGCTAATTGAGTGATAACAATTGAGTTAACTCATTCAAGTTGTCTTGTGATATGGAATTTTGATTTTCTCCTAATTTAATTCAAGGGAAAAATAAATGAGGAATTTTTTGTTGCATTTTCAACACTCCCTCTCAGCAAGAAAGGGATTATCAGATACCCCAATCCTACCTCTATGTAACTCAAATTTCCCTCTTGAAAAAGCCTTTATCAAAATATCTGCATCATGTTCCTTTGTCTGAATGTACTGCAACAACATGATCTGCCTCTATACACAATATCGTAGATGGTGGTACTAGATATCAATGTGCTTGGATCGAACACGAAAAATTGGATTCACATAGAGTTTGATACAACTATGATTGTCACAGTAAATCATAGTAGGATCCATCATCTGGCCAAATAACCCAACAAGAATCTTCCTCATCCAAATAGCCTCACAAGTTTCTTGACTGGTAACCATGCACTCTACTTCTACTGAGCTGAGTGAAACTAATCTTTGCTTCATGTTGTACCAAGAAATGACTATTGGCCCAACACTGAAAAAATCCTCCTGAATATCTCTTTCGATCTAATGAACTCCCTACTTAATTTGCATCTATGAAGCCTTGCAACTTCACTCCCTCTATCTGTCTGTACCAAATAACATATTGATTAGTGCCTCTGAGATATCTCAACGCATGTTTTTCTTCTTTCCAATATAGTTTGGTTGGCTTAACCATTGCTTGACTAAGATGGTTAACTTCATAATACATGTCTGATCGTGTGTTCACCAGATACATAATTGAAGCCACAAGCTACCTGTAAATAGTAGCCTCCACTTCCTCACCTGAAGTGGCATCCTCCTTCCTCCAACTTCATGTTAGAGGAGTGTCCATGGGTTTGCTACTCTCCATGTGGAACTTCTTTTGTATCTCGTTGGCATACTTTCCCTGAGAGACAAACAGTTCCCCATCTCCTTACCATACTTCCAAACCGAGGAAATAATGCATGAGTCCCATGTCCTTCATCTTGAATTATCTTGCAAGGTCCTCTTTGTAAGAACTAATCAACTTCTCATCACCAGTTAAAATCAAATCATCAACATATAATACTATAATCAACAATTTACCTTCAACAACAATTAAACTTAGAATTAAAATTGAATTCTATTCTCATAGCAACTTGTAATAGTTAACCATAGTGAGTTGACTTAGTTAACGTGGGAATTTCGAGTTGAATGTCTTTCTAAAGTTATGTATATGTTCTTCCTATATTATAGGGGTGCAAGATGAGTTAAGTATGAGTGGTAATTAGTTAACTCAGTTTACTGAGTTAAGTCCAGTTAAATTAGTTCCAAATTGTTTGAGGAACTAATAGTGAGCTAACAATTAGTTGATGCATTAGTGCACTCAACTAGTGTTACTCTAGTTAACTGAAGATTCCCTCATCAGAACCTCATGCATGTCAATTCTGAGAAAGACCTAGTTGAGACTAGAGTGAAGGACAATGTACTATTTGTTGTATAATTTTCTAAGTTGTACATATGGTGCATGCAATCAGGAACTGAACCTAGAAGGGATTGCACAGTTATGGATGAGGAATTTCCCTTTCAATACAGGCTAATTCTCTAAGGAATTATGCAAAGAATTAGAAGCTTGGAGGCTTGTAAATTTGGCTTAAGTATTGGCCAAAGGAAGTCATCAGGTAGAGGATAGGAAATACTTGTGCAAATTAAGCTCAAGGTTGAACAAAGCATATTGTATTTATCCAAATTATTTGACCAAGGGTGCAAGGAAATAGGGACTTGGAGAGCTGGTGAATTGGCTAAGTGTTGGCCTAGTGCTTTCTTGTGAGTTGGAGATTGATTTTACTGAGTGCTCGTATTGTTCTTTAGAGAACAAGCATTGTAATCTCATCTTGATTTTCCGTATTAATACAATATAGATAGTGGGGCTTTGAGCTATGCCTTTCCCTAGATATTTACTGTGTTATGTGCCATTGATGTTCTTCCTCTTGTCAATTATTGTTTTCTCGATATTTATATGCTTCCACTGTAAATATTAGAAGTATATTCTTGTCTCTTGTTTTAGTAGATTACATGAGCTTGTGAATCTACAAGATTTTCTACATGGTATCAGAACTAGATTATTTTTTGGCCGTGCATTTGCAGAGAATATATGAAATTTTTTGTGCAAATTTTTCAGAAACAAATAGCATATCTAGTTTTCTTGCAAAAAAATAGCCAAATTAGAAAAAAAAAATTGTCTGAATCGGAGTTCAGATGAGGGAGATATTGTTTATTTAAAATCAACTTGTTTTCTAGAAAATTTTGTGATTGTGGGGCATATGAAGATATGGTGGGCCTTGCTCTTCTTGGAGTCCCAAAGAGTTGGCATAGTTATCAGGACTCTATTAATGGTCGGGAGAAGCTACCAGATTGGGAACGACTGTGGCTGGATTTGATGTAAGAGGAGATATGGAGGAACGCCAGAGATGGGCCCTCTTCTAAGGAAGTGGAAGAGGATTTTGCCTTAGTGAGTAAGGCAAAGAAGGCCAAGGGAAAGATGTCCCAATGTGAGGAGAGCAGAAAGAATATGGACTCGATGAAAGTCAAGTGTTTTCACTTTCACGAGCACGGGCACTATGCCAAGAATTTCCCACAGAAGAAATCAAGCAAGAAGGAGTCGACAATAGCGACAACAGGTGAGGCTCTAGCTTCATAATTTGAACTTGATTTCACTCTCATTGCATGCATGACTGAAACTTCCATGGGAGGCATGTGGTTTCTTAATAGTGGTGACTCATTCCATATGATGGGGAATAAAGATCTCTTTAGTGATTTTGAGGAGAAATACCTCAAGCAGAGCATATAGTTTGGAGATGACAAGAGGTATAGAGCTACCTGGATCAGTACGATTACCTTTCAAAGGGAGTTTGGCTCCCCTCTCAGGATCACAGATGTGGTGTATGCTCCAAGGCTAAATAAGAATCTTGTTTTAGTTGTAGTATTGGAATATCATGGCTATGATGTGGTTTTTAGTAAGGGAATGGTTTTCCTTAGACACATAACCATGCGATAGGTGAAACAGATTGGTGCACGGGTCAAGAACATGTATGCTCTTAAGGTTCAAGATGCATGCAAATCCTTGAGGAGCAAGGCAAAGGTTAGAGACTTGGTGGTTGAGAGGGAGAGTAAATTACCTCTCAACATGTAGCCCCAGAAGAAGCCTCAGAAGCAACTTCAGGAAGTTGTGGAGCAGCCACAACTAGAGAAGCTGAGAGGAGACCGAGTGGAGAGATCCACTCAAGCATAGAAGAAGCAGTATGAGAAGTTGGCTCAGACAATTGTGGAGCAACCACAATTGGATAATATGAGAGGAGACCGAGTGGAGGCATCCATTTATGTAGAGACCTCTAGTAGGGGAAATTTCGAGCCAAGTGGGCAGAGGGATCACATGTAGCCATACCTCCAGGTGAGAGGTGGGGCGATTTGAAGTGATAGTCCCAAGAGGGCTGAAATTGGGTAGGTTCCATTAAGTGGTTTTATCTCATGGATTGTACCTTGCTATGGGAGCCCAAAGTACACAATAGTGGGAGGAATCAGTGGGATTGATGCATTCAGAGATCAAAGTGATAGAGACTAGAGCATTTAGACACTGAAGGAGCATAGAGAGGGTTGACAAGAAGTGCAGAAAGACAGAGTCAACAGAAGCACAGAGTTTTCAGTCGATAGAGGCAATAGCAGTCAGAGACTTTGATGACAGAGGCATCATTCTGATTTAGGTTGGATGTGTTTTTTGTTTCTGGAGTTGCTAGAGAAATGACACTAGAGAGTAGTGTTGCATATAAAACATTCCAAAGGTTCGGGATTGGGATCGAGTTGATTTCCTTTCTTGTTGAGAGGGAGTGTTGAAAATAACAATAAGAAATGATAAAAATAGAATCCAGAAATTTTAGTTTAATTTGTCCTTGAATTAAATTAAGAATTAAAATCGATTTCTATTCTAATAGCAACTTGTAATAGTTAACTAGAGTGACTTGACTTAGTCAACTTAGGAACTTCGAGTTGAAAGTCTTTCTGAAGTCATGTATTTGTTCTCCCTATATTATAGGGGCCCAAGATGAGTTAAGTATGAGTGGTAATTAGTTAACTCAATTTACTGAGTTAAGTCCAATTAAATTAGTTCCAAACTGTTTGAGGAACTAATAGTGAGTTAACAGTCAGTTGATGCATTATTGCACTCAACTAGTGCTACTCCAGTTAACTAAAGATTCCCTCATCAGAAACTCATGCATGTCAATTCTGAGAAAGACCTAGTTGAGACTAGAGTGCAGGGACAATGTAATATTTATTGTATAATTTTCTAAGTTGTTCAGATGGTGAATGCAATCAGGAACTGAACTTATAAGGGATTGCACAGTTATGGATGAGGAATTTTCCTTTAAATACAGGCTAATTCTCTAAGGAATTGTACAAAGAATTAGAAGCTTGGAGGCTTGGAAATTTGGTTAAGTATTGGCCAAAGGAAGTCATCAGGCGAAGGATAGGAAATACTTGTGCAGGTTAAGCTCAAGTTTGAGCAGATCATATTGTATTTATCCAAATTCTTTGACCAAGGGTGCAAGGAAATATGGACTTGGAGAGCTGGTGAGTTGGAGATTAATTTTACTAAGTGTTGGGTTTATTCTTGAGAGAACAAGAATTGTAATCTCATCTTGATTTTTCAGTATTAATACAATATAGATAATGGGGTTTTGAGCTGTGGCTTTCCCCATATATTTATTGTGTTATGTGCCATTGATGTTCTTGCTCTTGTCAATTATTGTTTGCTTGATCTTTATGTGCTTCCCCTGTAAAGAGTAGAAGTAGATTCTTATCTCTTTTTTTAGTATATTGCATGAGCTTGTGAATCTACAGGATTTTCTACACCTGGTATGCTTCCATCCTTCTATGGATGTCTCTGTTTGAGTGGATGTCTCCACTCTATGCTCCTCAACTTTTGGTTTCTCCACAACTTCTTGAGCTTCTTCCTTTGGAGCCAAAAGCTCCTCATCTGAATGCAACTGAAGTTCCCTCTCAAGGGAACATCTTATTATATTATCCTCATCGAACTTCACATATCTACGAACAACTGTCATCCTGAGAGATGACAAGTACACCCGATAGTTTTGAGTTGTATCAGTGTACCCCACAAATATGCCTAACTCTATTGTTGGCTCTAAATTTTTCCTTGATTCCTTGGAAACATGACAGTAAACTAATGAACCAAAGCTTCTTCTAGCATACTCATCCCAATAATCTGATGAGGACTCTTGTTCTGCAATTAGACTAATGTGTCACATGATTCAACCCACAAGTGCAATGGTAGGCCTTTTTAATGAAACATCACCCATGTAGCTCCCACAATACTTTTGTTCTTCATTTCAACCACCCCATTCTGTTGTGGGTTATGGGGTGTTTTTAAATCTCGTTGAATGCCTTCCTTTGCACATAAATTTTTAAATTGATTCAGCACATATTCACCACCATTATCGCTCACGAGAGCCTTCACTTTCATGTCAGTTTGTTTCTCAACAAGTGATTTAAATTCAAAAAACTTAGACAATGTCTGGTGTTTCTTCTGTAGGAAGAAAATCCAACACTTCTATGAGAAATCATCTACAAATATAACATAATACTTGTGCTTGGCCATGGAGGCTATCAAGAAATATCCATAGACATCAAAGTGGATCCTTTCAAGGATTGCATATGCCCTGTTATCTCAATCATTGAAGGTGGATTTTGTGTACTTCCCTAAGGTATACCCTTTGCATGTATTTTTTTGCTCTTGTGTTCTGTTGGGGAGTCCTGTGGTGATCTACTGCATGATCTTCAAAGATCCATGGTGAAAATGACCAAGTCTTCTATGCCATAATTCATCGACATCTCGGCTCTACACCTTCTCTGCCTTGGTGCTTAAAGCAGCACAGTCTTCCACATTCATTTTATATAGATTCTTCACCCGAACCCCGATCTGCTTAACTTGCCCCATGGAGATATGCCTTAGGAATGCCTTTCCTTTGTTGAATATCACATCATAGTGATCCGAATTGGATCCATGAAAATTATCAAAGTTCTATGACTGTATCAAATTAGGATAGACTTCAAAAACTTGTGAACAAAGAGCTATCAGGAAGGCCTCTGGATAGTGGCAGTTTGTAGCCAGCAAGGAATGACAAGGACCTCGGTCAAAGCGTGCTGACCGAGGCCCATGGAGACTGCACAAGACACAAACTACCAGTTGGGGAGTTCGGATCGGAAAACGGAGGCCGTTTCTGATGCGCGATTAAACCCCTTGAGAAGGAAAAGCCCCGAGCGCTCAGTCACATGGGAAGCTGGGAAACCATAGGGAAAGCGCTAAAGCGAAAGGCGGGTCCCACGCTCCAAAACCGGTGGAATATCAGACGCATTTTGGGTGGTAAACGGATTTGGTAAGAGAACGAGCGATTCCACACACTGCACGATGCGTGTCCGGCGGATGAGAGAGAAAACCACCTCTCCTCATGGGCTAACGTCCGAGCAAGTCAACCGTGCGATAAGAGTGAACACCGTAGGACCTGGGGGCTCCAGATCTGACGGCGGAGATTGCGCCCAATGGGAAACCGGATTTGACGAAGGAAAAAAGCCACAACGTTTAAAAGTATGAAGTCTGATTTGGCTACTGAGTTGGTGGATGAATCATTATGCAACGTAACCGAAATATCAAACCGTTGGAGGAAGAGCTGGCGCAGTTCGTGAGAGGACAAGTGGACACTTCCCTGTGAGACGTTACATAGTGGCGATGACGCAGAGGCAAGGAATTCCAAGCGGACAGCAGCAGGCGATCCGAAGGGGCGGAAGAGGAAGAAAACAATCATGAGATGGATTGGCTTTAAGCCATGAACAGACAAAAAACAGAGATAAGAGGGAGGAATAGTGAAAAGAAAGAAAGAGACAGTGAAGCAAGAAGTAGAAAACAGAGAGCCGAGCTGACCTGCAGAGTTAAGGCAGCATCGAGCAGACAGAACCAGGCTTGAGAGGTTCAAGCAATCCCTGTGAGGATATCTGTCGGGGAACTGAGTACCAAATTGGACTCATCCCATTCAAGACCAGTTGAGGTCGAGACTTGGTAAGGAAGAGTCTGTGCACTCTAGTGGCTTGGGGAATCCAAGAACCACCCTACTAAGCATTATCTGTTTCAGGAGACTCAAATTGAGCTCCTCACTGTAAAAACTCTGCTTTAAAGACACAATAAAAGAAGGCCACCACTGAAAGCTGGACCGGAGACGTAGCCCAAGAGGATTGGGTGAACTCCTTATTAATTTGTTGTGTTCTTGCATTTGCTTACTGTGTTTCTCTTACTGTTTTCCATTTTCCAGTGTCTGTGTATTTTGCAATCTGATTGATCCGTTGCCTAAGATAACATAGAAACACACTAGCACATGTGTCTGTAATACCTTCATTCATTAATTAATTAACTGATATCACTCCCGAGTGATTTTCAGATCAAGTGGTATCAGATCTTTAGGCTGTCAAGGTTAGACAAGCTTGTGTTGGATTTCGTTGTTGAATGCTAACTAGATCAAAGCTCAAATTAGGAGAAGGAGAGTTGATCGAAACTAAGCCTGAAATTGGGAGAGTCTATCCTCAGAAGACAATGTCAGAGGAAGGTCCTATGGGGCTAGACCCTCAATTCATAGATAGTTTCCTAGACATAAAGTCCAAGGTAGAGGAAATGTATAGGGACTTTAGAAAACACAAGGATGAAGATTCATCAGGCTCCAAACAAGACAAAGGAGAAGATGAGTCTCTCCTCCATGACTACTCAAAAGGCAAAGGGAAAGAAGAAAGCTTTTTCACACCTCCTAATAGCCCTGAACATAAAAAGAAGGCATCTTTGATTAAACTAGATGTCAAATTTGATTTACCTATATATGATGGAGAGTTGAATGCAGAAAAGCTGGACAATTGGATTAGACAAATTGATGTTTATTGCAGAGTGCAGAATATCGATTTAGACAAGAGCAAGATTCAGCTGGCAAGCCTACGCCTTGGAGGCACTGCCTTGGTTTGGTGGGAAGGCAGGACCCAAGCTAACATGAAGAGACATGGTAAGACTATATTTTTCTGGAGTGAATTTGTTCCTACAATCAAAAAGCAGTTCTATCCATTGGCCTACATGCAGCAAGCCATGATGAGCTGGCAAACTCTTCGATAGTTGAAAGGGCAAAGTGTACAGGGATACACCCAAGAATTTAGAAAGAGAGCATTGATTCTAGGAATCTCATTAGACTCACCTAAGACTCTGTTGAAGTACATTGGTGGTCTACACAGCTACATGAGGCACACTATCCTCATGTTTAATCCCACTAGTATAGATGAGGTATCTGTTCAAGCTACTCATCTAGAAGCTAGAGGAAATAATGGAAGTCTAGAAGTTGGGGGATCATCCTAGCCCACTGTAAGCAAGAATAAGGAGAAAAGAAAGCAGAAATGGAAAGCAAGGAAGGCTAACACTGCACAGAAGAGCAAGTCTTCATGCACTCACTATAAGAAGGATGGGCATGATGATGAACATTGTTGGATTCTGCATCCAGAGCTGACACCCAAGAAGTTCGAGGGCAAGAAGAAGAAGACTGCTGCAACTATTCAAAAAGATTTGGGGTCAGACTCAGGAGATGAAACAACCATTGCAGCCACAGGTATAACAGGCAAGGATTCTGAAGCATCTACTAGTAATTCTGCACAATCTATTATTGATGAAGAAAATGAGAGAAAAATACTTGAGCTTTTCCATATTCGAGTTGTTTCCAAACATCAAAAGATTGATACTTTGTTTAATAGTGGCTCACAAGTAAATTTAATTTCTGAAGCAATTGTAAAGAAGTTGGGATTAGTAACTACACCTCACAAGAAACCATACTCCTTAGGATGGTTGAATGATAAAGCACAACTACAAGTGACTAGACAATGCAAACTCAAGTTTTCTTTTGGGTCAACATTTGTAGATGAGGTTGAGTTAGACAGAATTCCTTTGGATATACGTGGAATTGTTTTAGGAAGTCCTTACTTGTATGACAGAAAAGCTATTTTCTATAGAGCTGAGAACAAGTATCTACTTGTTAAAGATGGAATCGAATACGTTGTAAGAGCTCATAAGCTCAAGAATAGTTATATTCTCATAAACTCAGGGCAGATGAAAAGAATGATAAATTCATGCAAACAATTGTTACTGATGGTTGTAAAGGAAAAGAAACCTGATAAAACCAATGTATTTGAAGGCTGTAATGCTAAACAACAAGCTGATTTAGAAAAGGTTGTTTCAGAGTATGATATCTTGTTTCAAGAACCTAAAGGTCTGCCACCCAAAAAGGAAATATTGCATGATATTATTTTGCAGCAAGATGCTCCATTGCCTAACATTGGAATTTATAGGTTGTCCGCTTCAGAGAATGCAGAAATCAAGAAGCAGGTGCTGGAGTTTCTTGAGAATGGGTTCATCAGACCTAGCACATCACCATGTGGGTCACCAATCGTTTTGGTGAGAAAGAAAGATGGCTCGTGGAGAATGTGCATTGATTACCGAGCACTAAATAAGATAACAATCAAAAATCGTTACCTCCTTCCTTGCATAGATCTTTTAGATCAATTGAAAGAAGCTGTTTAGTTTTCCAAGCTAGACTTGCATAGTGGATACCATCAGGTCAGAGTTGCAGAACAAGATGCATGGAAGACTGCTTTCAAAACAAAGCAGGGATTGTATGAGTGGCTGGTTATGCCTTTTGGCTTAACTAACGCTCCTGCTACTTTCATGAGATTAATGAATGATGTACTCAAACCTTTTCTTGATGATTTTGTTATTGTGTATCTGGATGACATTCTGATATTTAGCAAAACGTGGGAAGAACACTTAAATCATGTTAAGCAGACACTAGATGTTTTGAAAAGAGAAAAACTTTATGTTAAACTCTCAAAATGTGAATTTGGCAAAACATCTTTGAATTATTTGGGTCATATAGTAGGGGGTGGCGTATTGAAGATAGATCCCTCTAAGGTGGTAGTTATTGTAAACTGGCCTAAACCCAAATCTGCTACAGAAGTTAGAAGCTTCTTAGGAGCAGCACAATGATTGGAGAAAGTTCATTTCTAACTTTTCCTCAATTTCATCTCCCTTACATGCTTTAATAGGATTGAACAAGGTGTTTTAGTGGGGAGGCAAACAGCAGAAAGCCTTCGACACCTTGAAATAAAAGATTAGTACAACACCTGTACTAGCACTGCCTGATCTTCAAAGACCATTTGAGATCCAAACGGATGCCAGTGACTATGCCATGGGAGCAGTGTTGACACAACATGATAAACCCATATGTTATCATTCTGAGACATTTAATTCCGCAGTGGTTAACTATCCTACATATGATAAAGAATTGTATGCATTAGTACAAAGTGTGAAAAGGTGGAAACATTACTTAATGGGCAAAGAGATAGTAATACATATTGATCATCAACCACTTCAATATATACACTCCCAAACTAAGTTGCAGCAATCAAGACACTATAGATGGATGGGTTTTCTGCAACAGTTTCATTTAGTCATCAGATATAAAAAGGGCATACACAATAAAGTTGTAGATATGTTATCTAGACCAATTATAAATGCATCTACTATACTTAAGCATTATTATGTGTTACATGAGAGTTACATTGAACAATATGCTCAAGATATAGACTTTAAAGATGTATATGCAACTTTAAGTCAAGGCAAATGAGTAGAAGAATTGGATTATCATGTAAAGGACCGCCTCTTATACCATTGTGGGAATTTGTGCATTCCACAAACTGAAAGAGTAAAGACAATTCGAGAAGCACACACTTCTCTAATATCATGTCACTTTGGGGTAAGTAAAACAGTTGCACAGCTACAAAGATTTTGTTATTGGCCAAAAATGAATGAGACAGTTTCTAGATATGTAAGAGGGTGTACTATGTGTGTAAAAATCAAGCCCAACAATAGAAAACTAGGCTTGTACACTCCATTACTAGTTCCTTCTCACCATTGGGAAAGTGTTTCCATGGATTTTGTTGGAGGACTTCCTAAATCTAGCAAAGGTCGTGATTATATGTATGTTGTTGTGGATAGGTTCAGCAAAATGTGTATTCTGATACCTTGTAATAAATAGATTACAGTTGAACAAACTGCAAAAAATTTCTTTCAACATGTATGGGTTCATTTTGGATTACCCACTTCCATTGTATCTGATCGAGACACCTAATTTGTGGGGAAGTTTTGGTCAAGTCTGTGGGAACTAATGGACACCAAACTAAAGAAAAGCACAACTTTCCATCCACAAACTGATGGCCAGACAAAAGTAGTCAACAGGACAGTGATCCAGTTGCTTAGAGGCTATTGTAGCAAGCATCCTAAGCTTTGGGATGAACATTTATGTTATGTGCAGCATGCTTACAACAGAGAAAAACATTCTTCAACACAGAGATCTCCTTTTGAGATCTGTTTTGGTTTCACACCAAGATCTCCTTTAAATTTTGTCTTTGGTAAAGACACCACAGTTGAGGGACATAGTGATGTGGACAAGGAAACTAGGTTCATTGAACAAATCCAAGAGATCCACCAGGAAGTACACGAACAGCTGGAAAAGATCCAAGCCAAATACAAGGCAAGGAATGACAAGCATCGGATGGAGCATAGTTTCCAAGTTGGTGACCAAGTCTGGCTGTATATCAGCAAGGACTGGATGCAAGGTGAAGGTAAAAAGCTAAAGCCTATCAGGTATGGACCCTTCAAGATACTTGAGAAGATTGGTGAGAATGATTTTCACCTTGATCTATCAGCTTACATGCACACCTACTCAGTCGTAAATGCATATTGCTTGAGATTGTTTGAACCTTCACTAATTGAAGATCCCAAAGAGCAGAGTCATCTACCTTCTACTGATGACCTGCTACTTGAATATCTTAATGAATTGCAGGAAGACATAGTTCTGGACAGGAAGGTGAGGACGACGCGTAGGGGAGATGTTGAGTACCTCAGAGTTGGGCTCAAGGGTTCAAAACCGAGCAGTGCAAAGTGGATAGAGATTGGACAAGTGAGACAATTGTACCCTCACTTAGTCGATGCTTGAAAACCAACTTTTGGTGGTCCAAAAGCTTTTTTAGTGGGAAGGCCGTGATCCGAATTGGATCCATGAAAATTATCAAAGTTCTATGACTGTATCAAATCAGGACAGACTTCAAAAACTTGTGAACAAAGAGCTATCAGGAAGACCTCTGGACAGTGGCAGTTTGTAGCCAGTAAGGAACGACGAGGAATTCAGTCAAAGTGCACTAACCGAGGCCCATGGAAACCGCGCAAGACACAAACTAGCAGTTGGGGAGTCTGGATCGGAAAATGGAGGCCGTTTCTGATGCACAATTAGTGCTAATCGCGCATCGCTGGGCAAAACCCCTTGAGAAGGAAAAGCCC
The DNA here is from genome assembly GCA_031772625.1 of Pinus tabuliformis. Taxonomy (NCBI): domain Eukaryota; kingdom Viridiplantae; phylum Streptophyta; class Pinopsida; order Pinales; family Pinaceae; genus Pinus; species Pinus tabuliformis. Next base: position 843,066,787 of record CM062815.1, read on the forward strand.
CGAGCGCTCGGTCGCATGGGAAGTCAGGAAACCGTAGGGAAAGCGCTAAAGCGAAAGGTGGGTCCCACGCTCCAAAACCGGCGGAATATCGGATGCATTTTGGGCAGTATGCGGATTTGGTAGGAGAACGAGCGATTCCACACACTGCAAAACGCGTTTCCGGCGGATGAGAGAGAAAACCGCCTCTCATCGTGGGCTAACATCCGAGAAAGTCAACCATGCGACAAGAGTGAACACCGTAGGATCTGGGGGCTCCAGATCTGACGATGGAGATTGTGCCCGATGGGAAACTGGATTTGATGGAGGAAATAAGCCACGACGTATAAAAGTCTAAAGTCCAATTTGACCACTGAGTTGGTGGATGAATCATTACGCAATGTAACTGAAAATCGAACCGTTGGAGGAAGAGCTGGCACAGTTCGTGAGAGGACAAGTGGCCACTTCCCTGTGAGACATTACACAGTGGCGATGACGTAGAGGTAGGGAATTCCAAGCAAGCAGCAGCAGGAAATCCGAAGGGGCAGAAGAGGAAGTGAACAATCATGAGACGGATTGGATTTAAGCTGAATAGACAGAAAATAGAGAGAAGAGGGGGGAACAGTGAAAAGAAAGAAAGAGACAGTGAAGCAAGAAGCAGAAAACAAAGAGCCGAGCTGACTTGCAGAGTTAAGGCAGCATCGAGCAGAGAGAACTAGACTTGAGAGGTTCAAGCGATCCCTGTGAGGAAATTTGTTGGGGAACTGAGTACCAAATTGGACTCATCCCATTCAAGACCAGTTGAGGTCGAGACTTGGTAAGGAAGATTCTGTGCACTCTAGTGGCTTGGGGAATCCAAGAACCACCCTACTAAGCATTATCTGTTTACAGAGACTCAAATTAAGCTCCTCACTATAAAAACCCTGCTTTAAAGACATAATAAAAGAAGGCCACCACTGAGAGCTGGATCGGAGACATAGCCCAGGAGGATTGGGTGAACTCCTTATTAATTTGTTGTGTTCTTGTATTTGCTTATTGTGTTTCTCTTACTGTTTTCCATTTTCCAGTGTCTGTGTATTTTGCAATCTGATCGATCCGTTGCCTAAGATAACATAGACACACACCAACACATGAGTCTGTAATACCTTCATTCATTAATTAATTAACTGAGATCACTCCTGAGTGATTTTCAAATCACATAGACACAGTCTTCCAACACTATGACGAAAACCAAATTCTTCTTTAGACCTAGAAAAAACATCACATCCGTGAGTCTGAGAGGGGATCCAGATGCACTCTGAAAAGTAATGGTACCGATACCGGTCACATTATACCTCCCATCATCTCCCATATCGATGGGAATCTGGAGGTCCTTCTCCTTCAAGTCATTGAAATATTCTCGGTTATCATCAAATGGAATGAGGCACCACTATCCATATAGCACACAATAGCCATCATTGTGCTTTCCATGCATGTCATGAGGGTAAAATCAAGCTCAAATTATGAAGCTAGAGTTTCACCTGTTGCTCCTCTTGAGGGATTCTTGCCCACATTCTTTTATGGACACTTTGTAGCATAGTGTCCTAGTTCATGACAATGAAAGAACTTGATTTTGGAGAAGTATTTCTTCTTTCCCCCTTAATTGGAATCTCTTTTCGATTGGGACTTATTCCCTTTCCCTTTCTTTTCCTTTCTAGCCAAGGCACGATTTTCTTCTTCCTCACCCTTGGATGAGGTCCAGTATCTAGTGTGCCGCGTGAACTCCTCCCGTACCAAATCAGACCACAATGTTTCCCAATTTGGTAGCTTCTCCCTCCCATTTACCAAATCATGGTAGTTTTTCCAACCCTTGGGAAGGCCTAGAAGTGTTAGGCTTACCAGATCATCTTTTACAACAATAACACCAACACTCCCAATTTCATCATGAAATTGTGTGAACCTCCTCAGGTATTGTGGTATTGTGTCGCCCTTCTACATTTTGATATTTTGAAGCTTGTCCTTGAGTTCCAGCTTCTTGTGGTCACTATTGTTCTAGAAAAAATCTGTCAATTCTTACCACATTGCATACAAATTCTCTTTCTTGTGGAGATTAGAGGAAATATGGTCTCATACTCCCTCCAATATGATCCTACTCACCTTCGCTACATTTTTCTTCCAATCTACTAGATTCTGAGCATTAGCTTCTTCCGGTCTCATGATATTATTATCAATGAATTCCTTCAAACCATTATCTTGCAGGACTAACTCCATGCGGTCCTTCCAAGAAATATAATCCAAGCTACCTCAAAGGCATATTCAAGCCATAGACCATAGAGTGCCATCCTGCTAGCTCTGAATAATAGATCCTGCAAACTCATTCCTCCTATAAAGCACAACTTCGAATTATCTTCTCTAATGTGAATCCTGCTCTAATACCATGTAGAAATTAATGTATATTTGAAACTTCTCATGAATGTACTAAAACATAAGACTGAAATCTACTTTACTCATATGCGGAAGCAAAGTCACGATCAAGAACACATATCAAAACCATGGAAAATTTTATGCGTTAATATTCGCAGGTGGGCTAATTTTCCATGTTTTTTCCAAAAAAAAGAGATTTTCCAACTTCCATTTTTTATAAGAATGATTCGCCCAAATTTTACAATATAAAATTTTTTTACCTTAAAAATTGCCAACATTATATAGAGAGTATATATAAAATCATTATAAATTTGAATGATTTTACAAATACATCGATAACATTTTATAGTTTGCATATTAGGGACTAGTGAGATTTGCCAATGTTTTTAAACTTCAAGATAATTTTCCGTCCTTAAAATTTTCCCTAACCAAAACATGCATCGTGATTTAACACACATACACAAAGATTTATCTAGGAGAAAGAAACTGCCCAAAACCCTTTCCTCTCTGTATTGCATTAATCAAAGAATCTGTATGAATACAATATGATTGATCAAGCTTGAGCACAACCTACACAAGAATCTTCTATCCCCTGCCTGACTGACTAACTTTAACCAACACTTCACCAATTTCAATCCTTCCCAGGCTCCTATTTCCTTGCATTATTTGATGAGGAATTAGCCCATATTAATTATGGAAATTTCTCATTGTGCAATTCCTTTAGGCCGTCCTTTGACTGCATGCACCACCTGTACAACTTGGAAAATTATACAACTAACAATACATTGCCCTTGAACTCCAATCTCAACTGGGTAACTCGAATTTCATGCGTGCATGAGTCAATTTAGCATGATTGATTAATTAATTGGTTAAACACTGAAGATGCACCCTACTGCTAGACCTCCCACTAGTTCGTCCAACAATTGAAACTAGTTTAACTCACCTTAACTCAATTTAACTGAATTAAATTGTTACAACTGAAATTAACTCAACCTAGGCTCCTAAAATTTAGGAATCATTGTACACAACTCAAGTTAAGCCCTCAACTCGAATTCACTAAGTTAAATGAGTGATAAGAACTCAGTTAACTCATTAAAGTTGTCTTGTGATGTGGAATTTCGATTTTCGGAATTTCTTGCTGCATTTTCAACAATATTTAGACCCTCATCTCAATACTCAAAATCTCATAACAAGCATGTGTTGTGTGTGATATGTCTTCTTTGATAGTTTATGTGTGTTTTATGTTTTAGAGTAACTATGATTCCCATCAGGATATCCTTTGCACATTCATATTAGTGTGAGAGATATTTTTGTTTCCTTCTTTGTTTAGAGTTTTCCTTAATAAGCAGTTACAAATCTCGACTGCATAAAATTTGGGGATTATTTTTTAGGGATGCTCACAATCATTGAAAAATTTAACCTTATGTTTAAGATTTTCATTAGTCTTTTGATACCCCTTGCCCTTTTGCGCTCCTACACTGCTATGTGTACGAATTTATTGTGTAGGCAGCCATGAAAATTCTTATCCATGTTATGTTTTTGTGTTTGTCTCACTAGTTATGCTTGAGGTGGATGCTAGAGAGGTTGGGGATAGGATTTTATCAATCTATTTGCTCATTGACCACTATTAGTTTAGTATTGTAAAAAACAAGTTATAATGTTCAACTTTGAAAAACAAATATATATTTTTCAATATTATTGAAATTTTAGTTTTCAAACATTTGATTGGAACATCACTTAAAGGCCTTATTGCAGCCTTTGTACAATACAATAACTACCTCAGGTTTTTCTACTATACCTTTTGGATACAGTTGCAATATTTATGCCATTATGTTTACATATTTATGCAAATATTTTTCATTGTTAAGCTTCATATAAAAGCCACGCAAAATCAAAATACTTTATAATACTGCCCACCAAATTTTATGTAAGTCCTTGCTTGTTAGTAGGAAAATAATTTTTTCACTTCATATATCAATTTGCAATTTTTCTAAAAACATAATTTTCACTTAATTAACAGGGACTATGTTGTCATACAAAAATTATTTTGTTTGTTTTTTAGATTTGATTATCACATTTTATATTAATATTTGTTTATTATTTTCTTCCATTTCACAACATATCTAATTATTATTTTTTACATTGATTATGAAGTATCATACCTATGAAAATAATTAAGAGTCAATTAGCTATCTCAATTTTATGTTTTTCATTTCAAATGCATTTAATTTAATGATATGATGTCTTTCATGATATATATATATATATATATATATATATATATATATATATATATATATATATATATATATATATATATATAGATATAGATATATATATATATATATCTTTTCTTTTTCTTATTTTCTATGTAAGGCTAATTCTATTAATAAAAACAAAAATATAATTACACCGAGGCCCCGCCTCAACCGCTGTTGCTAGAGTTCATCAAGAAGGTCTAAACTGCCCCAGATTGGGGAAACCAGTTTGACATGGCAAAAAGACCAATCATATATCCCGGGATTGTCACCAAAGGAAACCCATACATAGGACTCGGATCCATGATTTGAAGCAAAACCCCGAAAAAGATTCAACACAGCACCACTAGAAGCGACAACAAAACAACAGACCCGCTGGCCAATCATACAAACAAAAAAAACAAATATTATCAAATAATATTTAGAATACCGTCAGGTCCACATCATTGCATCGCACATATGAAGGTGTAAAGGCTCCGCCCCTTGGTTTCCGCCGATGCAATATTGCGATGCGATCCAATCACAATCGCATATTGCTATAAGTAAAGGCTCCGCCCCTTAGTTTCCGCCGATGCAATATTACGATGTGATCTTATCGCAATTGCATATTGCTATAAGTAAAGGCTCTGCCTCTTAGTTTCTGCCGATGCGATCTGATCACAATCGCATATTGCTATATGTAAAGGCTTTGCCCCTTAGTTTCTCCCAATGCGATATTGCGATGCAATCCGATCGCAATCGCATATTGCTATATGTAAAGGCTCTGCCCTTTGGTTTCTGTCGATGCGATCTGATCGCAATCGCATATTGCTATAAGTAAAGGCTCCACCCCTTGGTTTCCGCCGATGCGATATTGCGATGCGATCTGATCGCAATCGCATATTGCTATAAGTAAAGGCTCCGCCCCTTGGTTTCCGCCGATGCGATCCGATCACAATTGCATATTGCTATATGTAAAGGCTCTCGCCCTTGGTTCCGCCAATGCGATATTGCAATGCGATCTGATCGCAATCGCATATTGCTATATGTAAAGGCCTTGCCCTTTGGTCTCCCCATTTTGCGATCGCCGACGGTCCATTGGGTGGCCATTAATGTTCTTGGAGATCACCCGCCTCCGGGTGCGCTTCTTCCTCCTGAGCCATTTCATTCTTTACCAATTCCTGATATTCCAGCATCTGTTGTTCAGTGGCTAGAGTAGAGAGTGTACCTGTATGGAGATCTATTCCGCTTTCCACTCCTATATTTGCCAATAGGTCAGCTACTTTGTTTCCCTCCCAGCGTATGTGCTTGAGATTGATCGCTTTGTGGGAGGAGAGCTAGATTTCGATAAGTTTTAGTCGACTCTCCATTCTCCAGCTGTTGCTCACCTTACTTGAGGTTGTTCCCTGCAGCATTTTGGTGACCATATTTATGAGAATTTGTGAATCTCCCTCTATAACAAGCGGGAATATACCCTATTTTTGGGCTATAATGAGTCCTTGCCATAATCCTTCTAACTCTGCCGAGTTGTTGGTGTCCCATCCAGTTGAGCCTAAGTAGGTTAGAATAGGAGTTCCCTTATGATCTCTGATTATTCCTCCAAATCTAGCCTTTCCTGGATTTCCTTTTGAGGCTCCATCAAATTTTAGCTGGAACATGTGACAGGGAGGAGGAATCCACTTATCTAGTGTCCTACTTCTTGCTTGAGTTTTTCCGTTGATTATCATTTCTTGGTTCCACTGCAGATTCCAATTTGTCCATATGGTTCGTTCCAATGAGAGAGAGGGAAAGTCTTCCTCAGACCATGTTTGAAGAAGTAGTGTTTCCCTGATATTTTGACATACTGTATTCCATAGAGATTCCAAGGGCATAGATTGGTCCTTGAAGATTCGTCGGTTTCTCTCCTTCCATAGTGTCCACATGAGAAAACCCGGTATAAGCTTCCATAAGGAGTTTAACAGCTTGCTCTTGAATGGGTTCCTTGCCTAGTTGTGAACAGTGGAAACTATATCTCCTTGTGTCCTTCCATCCTTTTGGCATCTAAAGCTGACCTTTTCCCAGAGCTTGTGCGCTAATGGACAAGAGTTCATAAGATGCTGAGTGGTTTCCTCTTCTTGCTTGCAGTTGGGACAGATGGAGGGGCCTTGGAAGCTCCTCTTCCTGAGATTGTCCCAAGTAAGGATTTTATTGTGACATAAGAGCCAAAGAAAGGTCAAGACTTTCGGCCAAATCTTGGGGTCCCATATTTTATTCCAGAGAGGGTCCTTGACAATGTGTTCCTTCATGATGATGTGATAGGCCTCCCTAGTTGTGAAGGATCCTTTTTCTTCATAGCCCCATCTAAGAATATCCTTTTCCTCTGAGTATTGTATTCTTCTCTTTGCTAATTCAGTACTGAGAATCTGTTGAGCTGAGTCTGTTCCCTATCTTATTATGTGGTCCGTGCTACACCATTGCCTGTGCCCTTGCAATGTGGAAGGAAGCCAGAAGTGCTTGACAGTATTATAGGTTTGCATTTCCTGTTCCGGGATTTGATGAGGTAAGATCAAATCCTTTAGTTTGGGTTGCTGCTGCCAAGAGTCATCCCAGAACCTTGCTGTATTTCCGTCCTTCACTTCCCAGAAGCTATGCTGCTGAATTAAGAGCTTGTGTTGCTTGGCCGCATTCCAGATTAGAGAACCTGGGTTGACTTCTGAAATTCAGATTAATTCTTCAGTGGGTCGACTGTTGGCATAATTTGCAGTCCATAGGGATGCCCAAGGGGTGGATGGCATAGTAAGCCATTTCCACCAGATGCGGGCGCCCATAACCATATTGCTATGGTAAGGATCCCTCAGACCCATTCCACCAGCAAGCTTTGGCAGGCAAACTGTGTCCCAATTGACTAGAGCCCATTTGCGTTTTTGATCTGAGTTGCCCCACAAGAAGGATCTCTGTAGGCGTTTGATCTCTTTGAGAACCCATTTGGGTGCAACTAGGATCGAGAAGAGATACAGCGGCATGGATTGCAGAACCGCCTTGATTAAGACAAGGCGACTGGCCATATTGAGAGCCCTATGAGTCCAGGAAGATAATCGAGCCTCCAGTTTTTCTAAGAGCATTCTCCAAGAGGAGTGTTTCATAGCTGAGTCAGTCATAGGAGCACCAAGATACTTGGAAGGGAGAACAGCAATTGAGAATCCAAGAATACGAGCTATAGAAGCTTGGGTGACAGCGGGGGTATGAAAAAAGAAGATTTGAGATTTGGCCTTGTTTATCTTTGCGCCAGAGGCCTCCGAAAAGTCTGTCAATAGTGAATTGAATTGTCGAGCTTCCTGGACTGAAGGGTGACCAAAAAGCATATTGTCGTCCACAAATTGTTGATGAGTGAAGGTTGGAGTGTTAGGAAATGACAGGCCTCTTAGTTTCTGGGAAAACAGAGCAGCTTTAATACTGCGGCCAAGACCTTCCGCCATTAACACAAAGAGGAAGGGGGAAAGAGGGTCCCCCTGTCTGATACCCCGGGAAGGCTGGAAAGGAGATGAGGGGATACCATTGATCAAAATTGAGAAAAAAGAGGAAGAGATGAGACTCATGACCCAGCGAATCCAAGTTGGGGAGAAACCAAAGGCAGATAGGGTCTTTTGAATATACATCCAACTTAAACTGTCAAAGGCTTTTGAGAGGTCGATTTTAAGTAGCATACCTGATTTCTTGGAGTGCTTCAGGGAGTGGATGATTTCGTGAGTGAGGATTATGCCATCCGTAATCTGCCTGCCTTCTACATATCCTGACTGCTCTGGCGAAATGAGAAGTGGTAGCAGCGATTTGAGTCTTGAAGCTACGATTTTGGAAACTATCTTGTAGATGACGTTTCACAGGGAAATGGGTCGAAATTTGTCAGGGGTGTTAGAATGAGCTTCCTTTGGGATAAGGGCTATGAATGTGGCATTCATAGCCGGAAGCATCCACCTCATGGTTCTTGATTCCTCAACAATCTGCCAGACTTCCAATTTAATTAGCTCCCAGAAATTATGGAAAAAGTTGGAGGTAAATCCGTCTGGCCCCGGCGCCTTGCCTTCTTTCAGTTGATGAACTGCATTTTCCACTTCCTGTAAGTCGACCGGCCTGAGTAAGAGCTGGTTGTGCTCTTCTGTGATGAGTTTGGGGATGTTCTCTGTGATTTTTCCTATAGCTTGCATTCTGTCCACCTGTGGTTCTTGATGAGCTTGCTTAAAGTAGTTGAGAAGTTCGAGCTCGATTTCTTCATGTTTTTCCACTTTTACCCCCTGCTCATTTTGGATGTGAGTAATATTGTTATTCATTCGACGTTGAATAGTGGAACGGTGAAAAAAAATTGTATTTTTTTCCCCTTCCTTTAGCCACCTGATTCTCGATTTTTGCCTCCAGAGCGTTTCTTCTTGTTTGGCCCTCTCTGAGATCTGAGTTTCAAGAGACTTTTCCTGTTCCGAAAGTTCCTCTGATCTTCCCTCTGTGATGATCTGTTGCTGCAACTATTTCATCTCTTGATCTAGAGCAGTCTGAGCCTGGAAAATGTTACCAAACGAAGAATGGTTCCATTGTTTTATTTTACTCTTGAGGTATTTAAGATTCTGCTGAAATTTGAACATGCTTGTACCATTTGGCAAAGAGAGGTTGATCCATTCTGAATTTACCAGATTGAAAAAAACTGGATGTGTCATCCAAAAAGCTTCGAAGCGAAACAGCCTGCGGGTAGCATTGCCTGGACGAGACCATTGGAGAGAAATTGGCCAATGGTCTGAGCCTATCAGCGGCAGGATTGAAGCTGAAAGGTCTCCCCCTAAGTGGATTGTGTTGTCAAAGATTAGGAATCTGTCTAGGCGAGACACAATTTGGTGTGAACTAGCTCTTTTGTTATTCCAGGTAAAAAGGCCATTGTTGAATGGAATGTTAATAAGCCAATTTCTTTGAATGTAATCATTTAGATTGTTACTTTCCCTGTCCAGCTTATTCCTTCCTCCTCGCTTTTCTTCCATCTTGGTTATCATGTTGAAGTTTCCCCCCGTGATCCAGAGCGGATGAGACCTATCAGTATTGATTGAGGAAAGGGTATTCAGAAGTTCTACCTTATGCATAGCTTCCTGGGGAAAATATACATTGGTTATGTGACCATGTATACTGGTGCCTGTAATGTGGAATGTAGCTTGAAGGAAATGCTTGTTTGTATGAATTTTGTTGAGCTCGATGGTGTGTGCATCTTAGATGATTGCCAAGCCTCCTGAGGCGCCAGAAGCATCTACTGCTACTGCTATACTACCCGGCCAGACTTTTGCAGCAATTCGATCTAGAGAGATGGAGTTGCATTTAGTTTCCTGCAGAAAGAGAATTTGGGGTTTCTCTTGCTTTATCATGTTCTTAATCAGTCTGCATTTCCCAGGGCTATTGAGCCCCCTGATATTCCATGAGATTAGCTTCATGATGGAAGGTTGGAGAGAGAGTTGTAATACTTTGTGAGCTTGGAGTACCTACCTGACTCCACTAGCATTTCCCCAATGCGGATGGTGCGTTGAAGATCCATTTTCCTCCCTCTCTTTTTGTTATCTTTGATTATGCTTTTCCCATCCCATAGACCTCCAGTTTGAATACCTAGGGATTTTTGCCTTTGGGCTCTAGAGAGAATTACTTCCAGATTCTCCAACTGTTGCTCTGGGATTTTATCATAATTTTTTGTTTTGCATGCCTGATCTAAACCAAGAATGTCCAAATCCCCAATGTCTATGCTTTCTGGTTCTTCTTCCATATGTTGTGTGTCACTTATGTCTTCTGTTGTTTCTGTTGCCCTGGAAAGGTCAGGCTACGAGTTGTCTACCTCCATTCCTTGTGAGTACCAAGTTGGGACTGTGCACATAGCCGTGGAGGAAGGATCTGTGGGTAATGGTTCTTCTAGGATTTTTTTGGGATCAGAATGTGCAGGTTGTTTGTTCATCATGGGATCCTTCTCAGATGGGACAAGGGGCTCAGGGTTGTGTATTTCTTGTCGGGCTAGCACTTCAAAACTGTTGCTCGTAGAGGGTTTTGATGAACTGGCTTGAGGCTTCTTAGGGATTGTAGCAGGTTTCTTGTGATTTTTCCTACGATTGGAAACTTTAGTGAAGCCAGTCAGATCCGACTCCTCAGAGGCAGTGGTATTCGAGGGTTTCTGGTTTAGAGGACAGTCCCAAAATAGGTGACCTAGTGCATGGCATCTCCTGCATCTGAACGGCACATGTTCATAATCAATTAACTGAACCCATTCAACATCGTCATGAAAAATACTTACCGCATCCGGAAGTGCCTTGCTAAGGTGCATATAAACGCAAATGCGGGTGAAGGAGGTATATCTTCGGAGTTTTGTTTCCTCTGTTGTTTTGAAAAATTCACCAAGACCATTTCCTATGGTTTGTAATGTCTCTTCATCCCAGTATTCCATTGGGAGTGAGTAGAGATGGATCCAGACTGGCACCCAGCTGAGATCTTCTTTGTCTGGATTAAAGTGCTCCACCCATCCCCTCAAATATAGGCCAGCTGCGTTGAAAAAATAGGGGCCGCCATCTAGTACTCTGTTTCAGTCCTCCAAGCAGTTAAAGATGGCCGTGAAGAACCCTTTAGGTCCTAGCTGCAGCGTTATGTGTCCTTTCGGCTTCTGCTTCACTGTTATCCAGCCATGCAGTGCTTTCTCTGTTGGCCACATACCTATGAATTTTCCTATCAATGCATGGTATCTCATGTACTGGATCTAAGCATTGATCCGATGACTTGGGAGCTCTATTTTCGGGCGTTCAGCAGCGACTGGTCTACAGGTGTTTGAGGTGACCTGGGGGTTCTCCCTGTCGTTCACCTTGGCATCTTGTGGATCTATCTTCTCTCTGTCTCCATTTTGATCAGCTGAACTAGTTCCTTCCTCACGCCTCTGAGGAGAATCATTTGCGTTGGGGGGAGGTGCAGTGTCCTCCCCCTGGGGGGTATTCATGTTGCTCGTGCTGCTTCTTGTCGTGTGCTGCCTTTCGTATTGCTGGTGGTATGACAGTATTGCAGAAGTCTGCTCAGGTCTGTCGTTGCAGGTTCTGCAGAAACCCTAAGTCGCCATACCCTCCCGCTTCCATCTGGAGGCCTCTTTCATGATATAATTGATAACAATTGTGATAATTTATTATAATTATTATAATTTGTGATTAATAGTCATAATGTTGAATCATAGATAATAAATTTAAGCAAAAATTAATTTCTATATATGTACGTGTGAACTAAAGCACATTTATTTTTGTTAATATATATTTTTTTTGGTTGATATAGTTTCAATTAGGTTTAGAATTTATTTTCATTATCTAACATATTTTAATAAGAGTTAGGATATAGATTTTACCCCTGTACAATTTAATTATTCCAAATAATTTTTTAATTAAAATAGAAAATATGCAATGTCAAGTACACATATTAATACGAATATTTTATTCTATAAAACTAAAACAATGAAAATCAACAAGATTTTTCAATATCTCTTAATGATTACATAACCAGTATACAATCCTCTCTTAAAAGAGGCTTTCTTCCTAGGGAAAAATCATTAACATAACTTCTACTATCAAATTTGCAACTTAATGATGAACGGTTTAGGTTGACTATGAAATTACAATATTTTAGAGGGCAAGTTTTATAAAAAATTTGCTTCGATTTGTGTGGGGGGGGGGGGGGGGGGGGGGGCGCATTCCCCTTGTTAGGAACTAGAATCCAAACGTGGCTAATCATACAAATAATATAGCACATACCCAACATTCTTCCACTTGGTGTTTTCCTTCATACAAGGGGTCATAGGGGTACATGATCAATAATCCAAGGTACTAATGCCCATTGTTTCTCACACCAAGAGAAATTTTTAAGTGCTCACATATTTTGTTAATAAATCTGAAACATTATTAAAAGTGTTCACTTTTCTAGTAGCACCTTCTTATCTTCAATCACATCTCTCACAAAGTGATACCTAATATTAATATGCTTTGTCTTCAAATACTAAGCAATGTTATTTTGCAAGAAGATTACTATCACAATCTATCTTTACAGACTATACCAACTCAATACTTAAACATAATATTTGTAACCATATTGATTCCTTTCTTACATGAGTGGTTTCCATGTATTCAAATTATGTAGTTGAGAGTACCACTACAGTTTGTCTTTTATTCATCCAATTAATTTCTCCTCCAGATAGGTTAAACACATAGCCACTTGTATGTATTTTGCAATCCATATCTTTAACCTAATCCACATCAAAAAATCCATGTATGTCTGACACTCTATCCATTCATGGTCTTCCTTAGTAGCACAGTTCATATCCATTGGTGCCAAGCAAATACCTAAAAATCCTCTTAACTATTGTGCAATCCTCCTTCCTTGGTTTTGACATATACTTTCTCAATACTCTCACTACATATGCAATGTATGGCTTGGTATATACCATTGCATACATAAAACTTCCAATTGCGCTATCATATGGAACACAAACATGTCTTCTTCCTCTTCTTGTGTCTTGGGACACTAATATATAGATAACTTTACACTTATAAGAATGTGAACCTTTATTGGTTTACTTTATTGTATATTAAACCTTTGCAATATTTTCTCAACATACATCATTTGATTTAACCATAGTTTCTTATTTTCTCAATCTCTTTTAATGTCCATTCCCAAAACTCAAACTTGCAACACCAATATCCTTCATGTCAAATTTAGAGGACAATTAACTTTTCACATCCTGGATAATTTCCTTGTCAAATTTCCAATCATCAACGTATCATCCGCATACAAGACCAAATAAATAAGACAATCACCAACTAATATAAAATACACAGTGATATGATTTTCTCCTTGTGAAGTCAAGTCCCAGTGTATATGCATCAATTTTTGATACCACATCTTGGTGCTTTCTTTAACCCATACACACTTTTTCAACCTAAATACCAACTCTTTATTTCTCTTCATTCCAAAGCATTTTGGCTACTTCGTGTAGATCTCTTCTTCTAGATCCCCATGTAGAAATGTTTTCTTCACATCCACTTATTCTACCTCAACATCAAAAACGGTAGTGATAGATAAAATAAATCTAATAGAAACTAACTCAAAAGCAGTTAGAAAAAATATCACCAAAGTCAATTCTCGGGACCTGGGAATAACCTTTTGCTACTAATTGAGCTTATTATTTCACCACTTTTCCTTCCACATTCAACTTCTTCTTAAACATTGATTTGTTTCCAATGGGTTTTCTTCTAGTCGACAACTTGTAACTGCTCCCTCCTACCCACATAAACTTCACAAGCCTTGTGGGAGGTGTGACTGATTCAAATTGGATCCTCAAACAATTCCATGATTGTTAAGAATGAATGACATACTTCAAAAAAATCTTATAGCTATCAGGAATAACCTCTGAATAATGGTAATTTGCAGCCAGCACGGAACAACAAGGACCTTCAGTCAAAGCGCGCTGACCATTGGCCCATTGAGACCGTGCATGGCGCAAAAATGGCAATTGGGATGCTCAAACCCAGAAATGGAGGTTGTTTCTGAAAGTGCTAATCATGTATCGCTGGGCAAAACCCCTTGAGAAGGAAAAACCCTAAGTGCTCGGTCACAAGGGAAACCAGAAAACTGTGGGAAAGTGCTAAAACCAATAAGGCGGGTCCCACACTCAAAACCATCAAAATATTGGAGGCATTTCGGGCGGTAAGCGGGTTTGGTCAAGGACCCAGAGATTCCATGCACCGAGTGACGCATGTTCGGTGGGGAGAGAGAGAAACTGCTTACATCACGGACTAATGGTCGAGCAACTCAACCACGTGATATAAGCGAAGATTGTAGGATCTGGGGGCTCCAGATCAATGGCGGAGGTTCAACCCGATGGATGGTTGGACCCAAGGGAGAAATAAACTACGACGCATAAGATTTGAAGTTCGATTTAACCAATGAGTCGACAAAAGGATCTGTTTCGCAGGCATCTAGGAAATAACGGAAAAAACGACTGTTCAGGAAGAACTGACACTCAATTCACAAAGAGACAGGTGGCCACCTCTCTGCGAAGCATTACGCAACAATGATGATGCAGGGCAAAGGAGTCCTAGCAGACAGAGGCAGGCGATCTAGAGAGTCGAGAAGCTAAAACGAACAGTCGAAGGAACGAACTGGCTTTAAAGCCACGAGTTGACAGAGACAGGACAGAGATAGTGAGGCAGAGAAGCAGTGAAGAAGCCGAAGGCCAAGAGACACAAAAAGAGAGGCAAAATTGTAGAAGACAAAGAACCCAAGCTGACCATCAGAGTAAGGGCAACATCGAGCAGTCAGAGACCAATTGAGGTTGAGATTTGGTAAGGGGATTCTGTGAACTCTAAGGACTTGGGAATTCCTAGTGCCATCCTACTGATCATCCTCTGTCAAGTGAGACTTAGATTGAGCTCCTTATTGTAAGACTTTGCTTTAAAAACATAATAAAAATGCCACCACTGAAGGCTGCACCAGGAGACATAGCCCAGGAGGATTGGGTGAACTCCTTATTAAATTTTATTGTGTTTATGTTTTGCTTACTGTGATCTCTTACTGTTTCAAGTGTCTGTGTATTTCACAATCTTATCAATCTGTTGCACAAGATAACATAGACACACACACGCCAGCACATGAGTCTATAATACCTTCATTAATTTCCTGAGGTCATCTAGGGGTGATATTAGATCAGTTACTTTTCTTAATCTTGAACTCCATTGTCTTGTCATGAAGATGGGGTCATGAAAATCCTATTTTACCAACCTCATTGAAACTTAAAATAAAAACCACCATCACATTCAACCCATCGAGGGCTCTTCGTGATATAAATTTTATCGAAATCTAACTCCCAGATCAAAAGTTATGGCCATTTAAAGTTTAACTAGCTAACCCTTGGCACATTAGCACCAAGCATGCCACGTGGTTTTCATGTGGCCTATGCGGTGTTTCCATATCATCCGCAGTCCAAATTGGCACCCACGATGTCACCATGCCATAGCACCCTCATGGCGTTCCTTTAGAAATTATCTCATTGGACCCCAAAGCACAATGGTAATATCTCCATCAAGGGATGTGGACAACCTCATGTCTTGTGCCTTTTGTTGACTATGTTACACTTGCTTATAAAAATTCCTACAGTTTTTGATCCACAGACATTTCACCAACCCACGTCAGTACTATGTGGCGCCTTCCCATCTAAGTGGCATGTAATACTTCTTCCATGTGTCTGTTCGATGCCACATTATTAGTTTCCCCAGGCCCACAAATCTGACCCAAATCCCATTATAGTGTGGTGATCTCACGTTATATTTATTTTTTGGGTATCCAAAAAAACTCTGTGTTTTATCATTTGACAAGGTTTTCACCTTAAATCCCCAGATAACACCTCACAATACGTAGAGTCCATCCTTGACCACATTTAGGCCTACTTATCTCCACTTGTAATTTCTTCACTGGAGTCTCAAACCTCTGGAATATGCATTATCTTGACACCGCAGTGCTCTTAAACTTGACCCACATTTAAGCCTTTGAACCACTATGCTTGACTCTGGCCCCACACCTATTTTTCATTGTGAGGGTTCCAACCCAATCTCCACTTAGCCCAGTACACCCACATTTTCCTAAGGCCAATTTTGGCCCATTTGGGTCTGGCCCAAATGGTGATGCTTCTCTTTCCAATCATCCTGATGGCCTCAAGCTCCGGGCCTTCCCAAACTAAACAAGGTTTGTCCTTGTTTTACATGAAGTTTATATCTATTTGAATTAGAATTGATTTTCTTGGTCTTTTTGAGTTAACTATGGGAAGTAACCAAGCACTCAACCAAGACCTGGTTCTACACAAAACTTGCATAATTTCACGAACTCACATCCATCCATTAATACAATGAACTACAAATGCTAACCATGAAATAAACACATTCATGATGATATAAACCTACTTGCTACTCAAGCATTACATTCAAGCCATATACATGGCTATTTACCATGTAGCTCTGTTACAGTAGCACAAAACCTATTCAACACACAAACAATTACATCATGCCTCTTGGCATAGTCATGTATAAAGAATTATTCCAAGCATTACAACAAAAAAAAAACATTATTTAGTAAACAAAAAGTATCCATGTTAATTTATAATAAGCAACATCTAGTCCTTAAAAAAACAACCAAAACCAAGAACACCCAACACAAAAGTCCTTTGATAAGAATAATAGTTAAACCATGGTAATTCAAGCACCACAACACTTTAACTAAATTTTTAGCAGACAACAACGATCATATAAGTAACTATGCATATTAGGAAGTATATTAGCATACATAATGAGCCTCAATCCCCTCACATCTTTGAGAAAAATCATGCAATATATCTTAATGTGAACTCAAATAGGAATACTCATTCCTTTATTGATAGTGTTGGCACAAATCCAATGTTATACCAAAGGAACACTCGATATTGAAGTACATAAAATACACAAGTTAACACTTATCTTATTATCTTTGAATGGATGGAAACTAAGGGAGGGAATTCAACTCTCCACCCAACCATAGGATAGTTACATTACAATCTTTATTGCAGCTGACCACCCTCGATCCATATTTAGAGTATGAGGAGGTAAGATATTAAGGGAAATAAATCGATGCTAATTAGTTTACCACACAGGAATCTAGAGACCTCCTAATATCCACCTACCTAATTCAAGATTCAAATCCCCAGTGTCTCCACTTGATAACCCATGAATCCAAAGCACACTAATAATCATATGTTATTCCCATAGATAAAAAAAACACAGGGATCTCCCTTGTAACGAGGAATCTAGAGAACACTAAGTTTCCACTAGCCTAACCCAAATAGAATCCAGAACACACAATGCCTCTACCTGTAATCCTTCTATAGAGTAAAAAAAAAAAAAATCAAGCACTCATAAGTCCATAGAACATTGTGTTTACACTCGAATAACCTAACAAGATTCTATAACAATAATACCTCCACCTGATATCCCTCTTTGCTATGATTTTTTGCCAATCCCTATATGCTTAAACCAACACATAGGCACACACACAACCACAACCCAATTTGTGTGCTTCAGTAGCTCATCCATGTTAAATTCCATCATGTTGATGCTTACTCTTTAGTTGAACATATAGATCCTTTTCTCTTCATCCATTCTCATGCATGAGATCCTATTTGCCCTTAAAAACCATGTGACTGCCAATCTACAAATGAATCATCTTTGTGAGAATGAACGAGTCTCTCAATCCCCTCATGGCCCCTTGCCTATTGACTCCATAATGAAAACCACAAGTTGTGACAGAGGAGAAGTATGTGCTTGGCATCCACTAAAGAAGCCCATAATCTACTTCCCTACCTCGTATGCAAGCCATTAAATTTTCAGTCAGATGTTGGTGGCCATTAATGCACACCTAATATCACCAATTTCCCAAGAAAATCCTATTCAAAACTTTGAATTCACGTCCACTCCTCACAACCAATCATTGTGTTTATATTTCCACAATGTTTTATAGTTCATAAGGATAATTACAAGTGGGTAACAAAAATGGTTGTTACACAACTCCACTGGATCTCAATCCTCATTCTTGTCCAAGGCTACTATTTCTTCAACCATTTCCCTGTCTAAAGTTTTCCATCTTATGAATATATTACCTCCCTAACAGCTCTAGGATAATCATCAATAACAAACAAACAAAAATGAATGGAAATCATGTGGAGTATACCTTTTTGGTTGCCTTATTTCCTTAACTAATCTCCTTAATATTAGAGTATTTTGGTTCTTCATCTTTTGATTCATGTTCTTCTATAGAGTATGATTCATCATACTTCATTTCAAACTCTACCTTCTCTGCTTTTTTTCTCCCTTGTTAGGACTTCATGTTTGATAACATCTTTCACTTCTATAAATATCATATCTTGACTATACACAACCTTCTTAGTTTCTAGGTTCCAAAGCTTATAACCTTGTAAACCATCTTTATAACCAATAAATATACACCTTTTAGATTTACTATCCAACTTAGTTACATTTTCCTTTGGAACATGTACATATGCATCACATCCAAATAAACTAAGACGTGTGAGAGAGGGTTTTGCTAGTCCATAAGTCATGTGGGATTTTATTATCTAACGTTGATAAGGTTGATCTATTTACCGGGTAATATGTAGTATCCATTGCCTCTATCTAGAATTGTTGTCCTAACATGACACCACTGAGCATGTTGCTTGCATTTTCCATCAATGTCCTATTCATCTTTTCTGCAACTCCATTCTGTTGAGGTGTGTATTTATTATTATTTTGTTGTGCTATACCACACTTTTTTATAAAATCATTCAAATTCCTTCCCATAGATTTATCCACCATTATTTGTCCTCAACACCTTTATTTTATTCTCTATCTAATTTTCCACTAGAGCCTTAAACTCTTTAAATATGTCACAACTTTAGATTTATTTTTAAGGAAACATATACATATATTCCTTGAGAAAACATCTATAAATAAGACATAGTACGTATACTTATTCAGTGATGGAACCAACACGGATCCAAGCCCATCACAATGCACTGAATTTAATATTCCCTCTGACCTCGTAGAATTTGAGGAGAATCTTGCCTGATTCTGCTTCTCATATAAATAATGCTCATAGAAATCAAAATATAGAGAGAAATTAGACATGCCTTCTACCATACCATTACTATGTAGTACTCGAAGGCCCTTCTCTCTGATATCCCAATCTTTGATGGCATAGCATAGTATTTTCTTCATAAGCTGCAAGAATGTTTGCTTCTTCTACTCCACTCTCAAGAACAAAGGAACTATTGCACCCATCACTAACAATGCTTCCTGATAGCTTATATAGAGTTCCAATCCAAACTCCTCCCAAAAATACCATTGCTCCTTGTACCATCCTATAGGTATTCACTTAAAAAACTACTCTTACAAATGCATCACTCATATTTCTTATAGAACATTAAATTTCTAGTTAATACTAGGATGCGTATAACACTAGGGAGTGTTCTAATTATTCCACCCATGTGCTTCAACTTGAATTTTCCTCGCCATATGATTATAGTTGTCATGTCATCTCCTAAGAAAACATCACCACACTCTAATATTTCATTCTCACAAAACCACTCCCTATGAAGAGTCATATGAAAGGATGCACTTGAGTTGACAAGCCATGATCTATGTATGTATTTGAAGAAGCTAGGTACAAATCTCCTTCTTCATTTGAGGAGGTATTTTCTTTTACAGAAAGCATCTTCAAATTTGTTCCCTTTTTTAGGAATTTTAGATTTGCAATCTTTATTGTAATGCCCTTCTTTTCCACATCTCTGACATACCTTTAAAAACTTTCTTGGAGATTTAGATCTCCCTCTACAATTATATCTTCCACTCGAGGACTTATTTTTATTTTTATTTTGGAATCGTCCTCTTATAGACGAGGCATCTCCATTTTTTATTTCCATGTTTTCTCGTCTCATCTCCTTTTATAACAAGGATAAGATTATTTGATTGAAATTTTAAGTAGTTGCATTATTAACTATCACAATAACCAAACTATCCCACGAGTCAGGTAAAGAACATAACAAATTGATGCACTTATATTCATTTAAAATATTAATATCAGTATATAGTAGTTGACTTACCATAATTTTGAAAGAATTTAGATGTTACGTCACTAACTCTCCATCCTTCATCCTTAGGCTATACAACTTCTTGCATAGGAACAATTTGTCACCAGGAACTTAGATTGATACAAGCCCCTAAGTTGTCCCACAAAGCCTTCATTGTAGCTTCCCTTGAAACATTCAATAATACTGAATCTAAGAGACACAATAATATCATGCTCTTTGCCTTTTGATCCAACATGGTTCAGTGCTATGTTGGTGCAATACTCGGATCCACAATAATTCATTGATCTTTGTCCACCAACAAATCTTACAATTCGACCTTCCATGGCTCTAAGCTTTGCCCATTCAATTTCTCAATCATTATTTCCGAATTGCACATCATCTCCTTTTCAACAAAATAGTCAATTCCATAGATATCCCATTGCAACAAGGTTTACCACAAGCTCAAGCCAAACTCAGTCATAAAGGTGTGTCCTTGAAGCCAAACCATATGTAGGTTTTTAACTCTGTAAAATTCAATTGTTGCAAACAAATTATTAATTAAAATAGAAAGATGCAATGACAAACACACACATTAATACAAATATTTTATCCTGTAAACCCGAAATTGGGAAAACCAATAAGATTTTTCAATATCTCTCAATGATTACATAGTAACTATACAATTCCCTCTTAAAATAAGGTTTCCTTCTAGGGAAAAACACCTTAGCATAAGTTCTACCATAAAATATCTGACCTAATGATAAATGGTCCAAATTGACTATGAAATTGCAATACTTTACAAGGCAAATTTTCCAAAAGTTTTTCTTCAAGGGTGCTACCCCTAACAACCTCCATCGAAAGGGGGGAGAGCCTCCCCATCAAGAACTAGGGTCCAAACATGAATAATCATGTAAAGAATATAACACATACCCAACACAAGACCCATCTAAGGTTATTGGAATGAAAATACTCAAATTCTCCAAGTGTAAGCTTCTATGATTCATAATGTTTATAAAAAGATTTTTCAAATAAATCATATTGATGATTTTTAGATCAACATGTTTCGAACCACATAATGTGGTTCATCTTGGTCCTGATGATAAACCACATTTTATGGTTTGAAACACATTGATCTGGAAATCATCAATATGATTTATTCGAAAAAAAATTTATAAATAAATACTCAATGTGTCAAATTTATGGTCAACTTTGCAAGTAACCTTTATGATTTAACGTTTAGAACCTATAATCCCTTAATAAAAATATATTATAAACCGTATTTTGTTATTCGTCGTTTGAAAATCTTAATTTGTATTATAATTCTGACTTCTTCGTAACCTATTGCAACTTATAATGGGTGTATGTCTATCATTTCTTCATATGTATATATTTATATGATATAATATAATGCAAAGAATATTTATCTTAATAATAATAATGTAAAACTATATATTGAATTAGTGAATAAGATTGCTTTTTTAAGATAAAAAATTAAAAATTTGATTATGAAACATTTACAAATCATAATATATATTTAAATAAATCAATATATTATAATAAAAAATAAAGTATTCTATATAAATAAATCAATGTATTATAATAAAATATTTATATTTTATTTAGTTAATAATTATCATGAGGTATCATATGTTAATTAGTTAAAATACTGAGGTGTTAGTTTCATAAGAGGGAGTTGATTTTTCTTTTTAAATCCCTATTTCTAGAAATCCTTACCACTTAATCTATATAAATTTCATGTTTCAGAAATAAATGTGTCATTTCATGTCTAAACACCCTCATCTCGTAATTTATATAAGTTTATAATTTCATGTGCCATTTAAGTATTGTAATTTTTTGTATTTAAATTTTCTTATTATGATGTTATACTTTCATGGCATTATGCTTTGAAATGAAAAATGTTTTATTGATCTAAATATTTGAATTCCCTCCATCTTGAACTTCTCAAATTATGAATGTAAATTTACGTTTTGTGACATTTTAGTGGGTAGACACGGTGATATATTAAAGATGGAGACATAGTTATGGACTAGTTTCATAGTTTTAACGGGCTTTCGATTTAAGTTTTGGATTAAGTCTTGGATGGATAGTAAATTTTACATTTTAGATAATTTGTAAATTACAAAAGAAAGACATTTTATAAATTTAAGTAATATTTGAATTGAAATGTATTTAATTGTGTTATGTGAAGTTATTGGTGTTAAATATATGAGATTTAAGATATTTAAGGTATGTAAATTAGTTGAGGAGTTGATGATGGGTTGATTATAAAAGTTAAAATTATCTCAAGAGGCATCCAGACTCAACATAACTTTACATAATCTTGATCACAATATACTACATTTTATAAATGTACAAAACATTCTTCCATCCAATATTAAAATTAATTCACATTTAAATTATAACCTAACTAAAAAGTAAATAAAAGAACTCAATATTTCAAGTGTGCTTTGATGCTTTTATTTTTTTCATGTTTATGTCTAATACAACATCATTTACAATTGTTTTTCTTGTGGCTCGCACTACTTCGATAGTGACATCACATCGAGAGAGACATTCACAATGGACAACTGGAAAGACGTGGAGTCTACGTTAATAATATTCTTGATATTTAACTGTTGGGAATTAAATTAAGTCTAAGTGGGGTCCAAGGTTAGAATTAGATGGGAAAAATGCATGTCACAACGTAGTTTGCCCATTAAATACGCTTAATAATTTGAAATTACCATTTTTGGTTATGTGTGTTGAAGTTTAGGAAATGTATTTTTTAAGATTTTTGTTTGTTTGTTTTGTTATTAACATCTTATCTGTTGAAGGGCAAGTTCCATCTCAGCTAGCGACCTATCACAGTGTTGTTGTGTGAATTCAAAGTAGCTAACATTACACCAAAACTAAATGAAGATTACCAAAACAAAATTTAGGGGCAAGTTAGTAATGCAACACATTAATCGATGAAAGTTGAAATTTCTTCATTTATTTTGCATTTGTTGCCTAATTTGTTCCCCTATGGCCCACCAAAATGAAGCCAAGGCATAGAAAGGCTCATTAGTGCCCAATATATTGAGAGATGGGAATTAACCCAAAAGGAGAATGCAAACCCACGTACACCATGGCTGAAAAAAGTGAAGATCCTCGAGTTGCTAAATGTGAAGGTACAAAATATTGATGAAGATTTTTTCCAAGAGGTGAATTGTGAGCCCTTGGGAATTTTCATAAACCTTACATGTTGTGGGACACCATCACTTGTTGTGTGGGAGTGGGGAGCATGGTGATGGTGGCTCATTTCCTTTAGGAGCTCGAGGATGGAATGGTAGTTCTCCAACTATTAGTGTAGAACTGAACCTGGTTGTCCCAACCATGAAGTGCAATAGGTGATCAATATTCTACATGACTAGGTGAATGGAAATTGTGTAGAAGTTCTCGACACCTAAACTAATAAAAGGTGTGTGCATAATGCAAGGTCCATTTGAACCCTTGACATTGGAAAGGTGTTGGGTAATTTGACCTGTTACTTTTCTAACCCTCATGGGTGCTACCAAAAGTAAAATGGGCTCGACAGACGCTGAATATGTCCAAGGTAGAAGCGTAGAGAGGGGAACCATCTTATCTAGGATACACAGTGACATGTGTTTGGCAATAAACGTTACATAAGAAGTGGGGTGGTAGCGGGAGAAAGAGGACATAGTGGGTCAGTCCCTTGGATGATGGGCCAAATGTGGTGGGAGTTATGGAGAAGAGGCTACTGGATTCCATTTTTGTAAATAACCTTTGTTCATCATAGGTATACATATTGATCACCATTGTTCGTTATATGTAATGATTACATTGGTTCCTGAAAATTCACATTTTCTTTTCTTCTTCCATTTTGTATACCACTAATCCCTTCTTCATTCAAACCTAGTAGAGCAGAAAGGAACGTTGCTAGAAAGCAGGGCATAGAGGGCCATCGGTTGTTTAGTTGAGTTAAGTTCCATTGCACATTGTTGGTTTGTCATTCCTTTTCTTACTATGCTTCTTTATTTTGTTGATGTTTTCGCTATGTCAATGGTTATTTCACTGTTTATGTTCTTGCTTGTATGTTTTTTTGGAATTTGGATTTTATGTTTGAATTTGATATTGGTGTGTTTTTATTGTTTATATTTGCTATCTTATAGGAGATGAAGTGGCAGTTTCATCGATTAAACCCTATAGTGATGATTGATGTTCATTCCACATGATGTGTAGTGGGTAAAAGAGGTATGAATTATTACTTTTGAATTTTATTTTAATAAATAATTACATTTATATGTTTGTTTCAATTCATTTCTTTAATATTTTTTTTATACATATGCAAATCTAGAAAGATTGTACATTATCTCCGGTGAAGATGTTGGATTGTGTAAAGGAAAAAAAAACTAGTGAGTCATTAAAGGTACTTTTCCTATATTTCACACTTGGCTTGATATAGAGTCATCGAGTGGTGAAAGAAGCTGTATTGTGTTTAATTAAAAGGGAGAATACTTGTTATGGAAACAAAAATGAAGAAAATAAGTCCAATAGGCTTACTTTATCCGAACTTCTCCTTGAAAGGAATGTCCATTGGCTAGTTATACCATTCTTAACCAAATCCTAGGTCACTTCCCTTCACTTTTAACCAAGTTTTAAATCTCCATTCCATCGGTCTTCATTATTCTCTACACAATTGACTAACCTTTGTCTCTTTATTTTCCACAAATACATTACATTCCATGGAGACGATGAAGATATTCCCTTCATGGATTGATATTTCCTAGTAGTAATGCTTAGAGTTGGTTTGAAAATAAAATATGGTTTGCAGGTCTATTGATTTTTGGTTTAGTCAATTTCTAGGTAAATAACCATTGAAAAAAGAAAGTATGTATGGAAAGATAAAGATATGGATGGAAGAAGTACTATCACTTTTTGGTTATCTCATCGTTGTTGTACTAGCAAACCCATACCAACAACATCGAACATCTCCCTAAACAAAACTGATAAAATCTCTATAAGAAACCAAAAATCTTCTATATCATCATATTAACCTTTCACTCTACAAATTAGTTATTTCCATTGGTCATCTTCCCATCAATTTCCTTAGTCATATCTCACATATAAAAATATTATGGCATGTCCGGGGTAAAGACATTTGATTTCAGGGTTATGGAGATTTTATTGAGAGTATTACATGTAATTGCAAACCAAGTATGTTATGGTCATTTTGTTATTATGATAATTTTGTGATTTTTTTAACATAATTGTGTCATTGAAGGACATTTTTATACCCGCGTAATCAGTTTATAGTCAAATATCTTTGACCTATTAAATTTTTGAAACAATTTATAAAGTTTATTAAAGTTATAATATTAAATCAAATATTTAAAAAAATAAAAATCAATTTTTAAAATTTTAAAATTTAAATTTCCTTTTTTGAGGAATTTAGACTTCTGTGATCCATAACATTGTTTAGAAAATCTTCGGCAAAATCACATAACCAAACTTTTGTCGACGCGTTTCGAACCAACCAGTGTGGTTCATCGTCAGGACAAGTTGAAGAACCAATCCGGCTTAGCTTGAATAAATAGAGCGTGCAGAGACTCAACAGCTATAATGCTAACGGCTAATTTGACTTAATGTACCTGGTCAAATCACTTAAATTAATAAATTAATGTTTCTAGAAATATCTAAAATAAGTAAATAAATGAATTCATTTACAAATAAATAGATATATTAATATTATTAACGAGAATCCATAGTATAATATGAATATTTTAATTATAATGGTCATTATATCTTATAATATAAATTAAATAAATCAATCCAATATTATTTAATTACAAGGGAAAAGTAATACATCACTCTTATTTTATAATTATTAATGGTCCATTGGTAAGTTAGGGCTTTACTATTTAGTTCTTTAAAATATATCATATTTATTATTTAAAATAATGGTCCATTAAAATACTAAGGTATATAAAATAATATGTTTATTAAATAGTCTATATCAATAAGTAGATATAGACTATTTAATAAACATATTATTTTATATACCTTAGTATTTTAATGGACCATTATTTTAAATAATAAATATGATATATTTTAAAGAACTAAATAGTAAAGCCCTAACTTACCAATGGACCATTAATAATTATAAAATAAGAGTGATGTATTACCTTTCCCTTGTAATTAAATAATATTGGATTGATTTATTTAATTTATATTATAAGATATAATGACCATTATAATTAAAATATTCATATTATACTATGGATTCTCGTTAATAATATTAATATATCTATTTATTTGCAAATGAATTCATTTATTTACTTATTTTAGATATTTCTAGAAACATTAATTTATTAATTTAAGTGATTTGACCAGGTACATTAAATCAAATTAGCCGTTAGCATTATAGCTGTTGAGTCTCTGCAAGCTCTATTTATTCAAGCTAAGCCGGATTGGTTCTTCAACTTGTCCTGACGATGAACCACACTGGTTGGTTCGAAACGCGTCGACAAAAGTTTGGTTATGTGATTTTGCCGAAGATTTCCTTTTTTGAATTTGTCAGTGCAAAAATGCTTAAAAAGTGACTAATTTGATGAAGTTTTTAATATAATTGTAAAAAAAACAATTATTTATAAAAATTAAAATTACAAGAAACTATGATATCACCAAATATCTATACAATTAATTAACACTAAATCAACCAATTAATACTATAATTAGTACTTGCATCAAATCAATCAATACTCCATTAAAAAAACACCCCAATCCCCACTACAATTCACTAAAACCAAAACAATTTCAATCAATACTCCATTAAAAAAACACCCCCAATCCCCATTACAAATCACTAAAACCAATTTCC
This sequence comes from Pinus tabuliformis, assembly GCA_031772625.1. Classification (NCBI taxonomy): domain Eukaryota; kingdom Viridiplantae; phylum Streptophyta; class Pinopsida; order Pinales; family Pinaceae; genus Pinus; species Pinus tabuliformis. The sequence goes on from CM062815.1 coordinate 843,093,935, forward strand.
AACAGAAAACAAAATGGGAATACGTTCGCTGTGACAGATAGTTCTAACCTTCACTGTGACTTTTTTTAAACACGTTTTGATAATTAAAAGAATGCTTCGAACCTTATACAAATTAATTATATGAATTTACTCATAGTTCACATGATTATGACCGTTGAATTATGATTATTTTATTTTTATAATCTTTATGATTTTATTTAAGATTGGTCAACATAAAAAGTATAATTAATTTATATATTATTTTTTAATAAAATTAATTTACTTATTATATAATAAAATTAATTTACTTATTATATATAATTGATTTTCTAAAGCTTTATTTTATAAATAGCTTTATTTTATAAATAGTAATGAATGAACTTTCTATCATATATTTTTGGACATGGTTGGAGAATCTAATATATTTCCAGCCTTGTCCATCACCACTTAATGGTCGTTTGAAGAGTAAGTGAAGGAATAATAATTATTTAAGTGGTTTGAAGAGTAAGTGAAGGAATAATAATTATTTTCAGTTATTTAGTAGGATTTTTTTATAAATTATTATAAATTTTGATTATCGAAATTACTATAAAGAGTTGTTTTATAAAGAAAATGTGGGAATCTATTCCAAGTATTAGTTTGCAAAATAACAAAATAATATATCAAGATTTTTATATTTATAGATTTGATCATGCTTAAGAGAGAGACATTTGTTATTTGATAAATTAATAGATAAATGGCAATTTGGATATTTAAATCACATATATTTATTTGTAAATCTTTTTCAATTACTTAAAATCCATTTATTATTAAATAATAATGTTTTTTTTAATGAAATTTGAGTAAATTTTCACACTTATCAAATAATTTAAGAATCTTTAACCATTCAAATTCATATATATATATACTTGTCTCAACCCTATAAATCTAATTCTAGTTTGGAAGTTATACCAATGAAATCCTTGCAAAGTGCATAATTGACTCACCTTTATCGTACTTTAGCTAGTCAAAATCTCACATTAATCAACTTAAACTTTTCATAATATATACAAGGGTAATGTGAATAGGCTTCCACTTTTATATGGTTTTGGAGGTCTTTAACTTTCTAACAATTTAAATTAATCCAAATCTTGGTCAATGAATCAAAAACTTCATATTCTTATTTTATTCAACATTAATTAAGAAAGTTATAAATTCCAAGTCTACCTTAAACTAGGGTTTATGATTATCATGTAACATATGGTGTACAATTAATATATAACAATTTAACCATAAGAAAAGTTATAAATCCCAAGGCTACCTTGGGGTTTTTTTTTTTTTTTTTCAGAGAGAAAAAACCATCATAGCTTATATTAAGAGAATATAATGATCTGAATACATAGATATGTTGGAAACAGATTTTCCAAATATACTGAAGAGTATCAGGTATTCCAAATAACTAATTACCAGATACCAAAATATAATATCATATCAGTCCAAAAACTTTCAGAATTGTCTTAGACCGATCAGCACATATTAACAGGCCAAACTGAAAAGATTTACAAGATTGAAACGCTTTCAAAAACAAAACATATCAAAAATCCCTGATAAGAGACACATAATTGAGAATCAAGGTCCAAAATCAGCCATTTAGGTCGTGACTTGCCAAAATTCGCAACAGAATAGAGTTCAGAGGCACCCTTGAATCTTGAAAAATATTAGCATTCCTCCATTTCCACAAGAACCAGCAGACAAGGATAAACAAAGTTCGTCGGGATAAACTCTGCTCGCTCCACCATTTAAAGCCATCCTGAACAGAGGAAAAGACCAGGTAAGGAAAACCAAAAGACAAAGAAAGTTCATACCAGATATGGAGAGATGAAGCACATTGGAAGAACATATGAAAATTTGTCTCAGTCGCATTTTGGCACATGGCGCATCTGCCCGCACCATGCCAACCTTTCTTTTGAAGGACCTCCCAAGTAAGGTTCCTGTTCCTGAAGACCAGCCACAAGAATAAAATCATTTTAAGTGGGCATGCCACCTTCCATAGTTGAGGAGGAAAGAGCAGGTCGGAATTACACAAGAGGCCTAAAGACATTGAAGCATATAAATCCTTTACTCGAATAGGCTGAGAAGATCGCGGAAGAGCCCAGACCAGAGCATCCCTGGAGCCTGAACGATGAATCCCCAAGCCGTTTAGGCTCTGTAAAACAGAGTGCCAAAGGGGATGCATGGAGAGAGGCAAAAGTAAGTCCTCCCCTTCCTTCCATACAGGAGATGAGTGAGACCAAGTTTTAATCAGCTTGTCCCACGTGAAAATACCCTTTGAATGAAGGAAGGAAACCAAGCGAGGAGAGAAAGAGGAATCCAAACCATTAACTATGGAGTCGAAACCAATGAGAATGCTTGAGCCCGAGAATATTTTCCATCGTAAATTTTCCATGAAAAAAGGCTGAATTTTCCTGAAGCTTAACCAGATAGTAGACCCTTTTTTAATGCCCAAAGATTTCCTTCTGTACCAGGACTCCAAACTCCTGCCTTTTAAATATTTCATATTAATAACTTTGCTCCACGGACCCTTACCAAAGATACCTCTATGAAGGGACTTACAAAGAAGGGCTTTCCCGAAAGTCCTCATATCTAAAAGACCCCAGCCCCCCGCCTTCTTCGACTTAGAAATAGAATCCATCTTAACTAAATGAATCTTATTCTGAAAAGCTTTACCTCCCCATAGAAAATTGGCAGCCAATGAGCTCATTTTGTTAATAATAGAAGCGGGAAGGAAATAGAGGTGGGCCCAGTAAACCGCCAATTGAGATAGAACTGCCTGCACTAAAATAAATCTGCCAGCTAAAGAAAGAAATCTTGACTCCCATCCAGAATTTTTTTTGTAGAAGCGGTCAATTAACCATTGCCAATCCTGTTTGGAATTACCTTTTGCCTTCAGGTTGAAACCCAAATATTTGAACCCTTCCTTGATCGAAACCGGGTTGATGCCGATCAGTGCAGCTATCCATTGAACAGTATCCATATTTGACTCATTGTGATACAGCGAAGATTTGTTCCTGTTGATAACTAATCCAGATGCTATCTGAAACTTATCAAGGATTTCATTTAGGCAATACCAGGTTGCCCTGTAGAGCATGGAAAAAATGAGGACGTTGTCAACAAAGAGATTGTGTGATAGGAAAGTGTCCTTGCAAATCCTGATCGGCCGACATCTTCGTTCTGAAATAGCTTTGTTGATCTGTAGGCTGAGAGAGTTCATTACCAAGATGAATAGTAGAGGGGAGAGGGGACAACCCTGACGAAGTCCCCTCTCCGCTAGGAAAAAAGATGATGGAATTCCATTTATAATGACTAAATATCTGACATTTTCCACACACGCCATTATCCAGTTGATGCCTTGTGATCTCAACCCAAGTTTTGCCAGCAAGATTCTTAAGAAGCCCCAGTCGACGCAATCATATGCTTTTTCAAATCAATCTTTAGGATAGCCGCATCGATATTGTCTACCGTGGGGTTTATGATTACTATGTAGCATACTTTATATGTAGATACCTTAAATTATAGTTTATGATTACCTAACATATTTTGTACAATTAATGGATAACAATTTAACTATAAGAAAAGTTATAAATCCAAAAATAGGTTAAATTGAGGTTTATGAATATTATATATCACACTTTATATATAGATTGTTTTAAAAGTTTTTAACTCTATAACCATTTAAATTAATATAAAGTATTTATTAATTACTTTTTATATAAGAATTACTTTTTACATAAGAGACAAGTACTAAACAACCATGTTACATATTACACTAGTTTAAATAAAAAAATAATTTATTATTAAAACATCACTTTTAAAAGTAAAATAGAAAACCTAACATTTCTTCACAAAACGTGGCAAACATTTACCAAACGTCGAAAACATTTTTCTGACAGGTAAAGAAATATAACTCTGGTTATTTGACGCCGGTTTACACATTTTCAGTTGTTTTAAACGTCAAATACTTGTTATTTCAAAATATACATATTCTTTTTTACTGGTCAATAATTTTAAAGATTTTCATATGGACGGGCATGTTAAAAAATGACTAGTTTCAATTTTATATATATATACATGGTTCATGTCAAACTTCAACCTTTATTAAATTAAAATTAAAGTTCAAGAGTACGTAAATGGCAGGCTTAATTCATTTCAATTAGTACCATGGGTTGGTGAAGTTCTTTACTTCCCCTGGTGGATGGACTGTCAAGTATTTATGAAAATTATGGATTGTACAGTTCTTTTAACAATTTTTCCATCTCACATCGATTTACCACAGATTTCGTCCCATTTCTTCTGTGATCACTGATAATATCAGATCCTATGCGGTGGTCCTCGAGGATCTGACAAGATTATACCTGTAAGTGCTGGACCCCAAGACCTAAACTAATTGTGTTATCTTTCCATTCTTTTTCCAAAATTTTGGTTTACCCAACACTGATATGTGAGCTGTGTATTTATTGTTGAACAAACATAACTTGCCAGTGAAATTTGTATAATTTATTGCAAGCCAACTCTATTGATGTTTGGTACCTCTATCTGTTTTGTAGACTTTGTATTTTAATAATTAATTTTGGCTCTAAATAATGTATTACTTTTCCATTTCACGAATAAATTGTTTAATTGTATGATTTCTTAGAGTCATGTAATACTATAACTTAAATTATAAGTTAAGTTAGAGTTTGGATAGATTTGAAATTTTGATTCATTGGATTTGGATCTGAGTAATATTAGAAATTGGAGATTTGAATCGATTTGGAGGTTTGGATTTGGATTTGGATTGATATCAAATTAGGCAAATAATATTGTTTCTTTATGAATCTCACTGGATGAGAGTTCGATCCCTAAACTTAATGTCAATTTCTTTTCAAATCAAATTTGTAGCCAAGCTTATAATGCCAGCAGTAACAACACTTATAGCCAAATGATATAATAGATATAATGCCATAGTTTGAATGAGTTTTATGGAGAATGAAATATCATAGATATAATGGTTCAGTTTAAATTATGATTAATTGGGGAGACTAGTTTAGCAGACTTGGTCTTGAGTTCAAAACTGGTTGAGACTTATTTTTCTTTGTATATTTAAACCAATAACTGCGTGGCTACCCCTGCATTCTTTATGCCCAAGGTGTTGATTCTTTTGGGTTCGATCAACTCTGATGGTCATGAGATAGATTCTCTCGAAAGGAATTGTACATAAGAAACCAAGCAGGGATTGCATAAAGCTACATAAGAAACCAAGCAGGGATTGCATAAGGCTCGAGACAAGAACCTACAAGTTTGGTGTCCAGTTGACCAGTGAACGAGGGTTCTAATTTAACCTGGTTGTAGATTCAGGTTATGAGAGGCCAAACCACAAAGTGGTTTCCGATGATCCAAATTTACAATCAAGTTGTTAGCTTGATTATCCGAATCTACACTCGGATAACTTACAGGTGATAACATATTAGAGAGACTAAGTAAGTGAAAAAGAGAACAACAAAGAACTGCTTCTAGTGAGAATGCTTTCTCTAATCCTAGTAGGAAGGAATGTTGCTGCCAAGCTCGCTTGGGTTAGATGGCTTTATTAGCTTTTCTTAGTGGGTGGCCATTTTATTTTTTTGATAATATAAATGTCTCTGATTTTGAAACTAGATTTATTGGGTTTTTACTTTTACATTTGGGAGTTTCAACAGTTATATTGATATATTCTTCTGATAATATAGGCCTTTCTGAATTTGAAACTGAATTTACAATATTCTTAGTTTTATAATTGGGATATTTGATAAGGATTTATAGTTAAGTGATTTGATACGGATTTAGGTTGGTGAATATAATTTGTAAAAATTAAATAAAACCGGTAAAAATAAATATTGACTCCATGCCAACAATGTCCTTCGCATTCAACCATTGGGACGCAAGGGATCCACTTGAGCATGTGAAGTTGCACTCGATAATTTATTTTCTTATTCGACTTTACTCATGATTTGAATAGGATATCATTCGTAGTCAACAGTTGGCATGTAACTTTAAGTTAGGTCGAGAGAGAGAGTTATCGATGATGCTTCACAGCTAGAAAACAACTTCACTCAACGTCTCGGGAATCGGAGAGCGATTCGTACTGAAACTTGACTGGCCATCCCATTAGTATTTACCAAAACTTGTTAATAACTTTATTATTTAACCTTTATCAGAACCCCTAACAGTTAACTTTTCTAATATGTTAACATGGTTATATCTCTTCATTATATGAAGAACCTTCATAGAATCAACCAAATAACATATAACATAGAAAATTGTTTTTATTATATTAATGACACTTTATTATATTGATTTTATGATATTAATATTAAGTGGTTCACTTTCCATGATAACTTTTAAAACCAGCTGGGACTTTTTTATCTCTTTTCTAGAATTTTTTTAGATATATTAATTTTATAGATGTTTTTATATTATAAAATTATTAATTATAATTATTTATACTAGAAATATTAAAATTATATTTCATATTTATTTTATTTTAATTTAATTATTTTTATATCAATATTTAAAGCTTAATAGTATGAAAATTTTAATAATATTATTATTTCAATTTTATGTGTTTTAATTATTTGTTTTTAAAAAATTAAACAATAATATGATTAATAATGAAAATATACATATTTAAAAGCACAAAAGACTAAAAATAACAGATTTTAAATATAAAAATAAATAAAATAAAAGCAATTTATTATATAAATACATTTTAATAGTTTGAAGTAAATTGATTAAATTAAAATTTATTATAATCGAGATGTTTATCAATGATTATATATATATATATATATATATATATATATATATTTATTTCTTCTTATTATTATAATCTAGATGTTTTTCAATGATTATATATATATATATATATTATTTTATTTTTTTCATATTATTATTTTTATTTATTGATATTTATATTGAGTATTTATATTTATCTTAAAATAATGGAAAAGTAAATTTGTTATTAACTAAATGATAGGATCATTATAGATTATCTTCAATTTGAATCGATGTTAATCTTTTAAAAACAAAGCATTATATTTTTATTAATGTAAAATATTTGGTGATTCCATTAATATTAAACCTTATTATACTTTGAGCATTGTACAATTAATATATTTACCATTCGAAAAGATCCATGTTATTTGTTTTTGTTCTTATAGTCATTTTTATTATGATTTTGGTTTGTTTTATGACAACCAACATTCACATTGCTATGCAACATCTAATGTCGTAATATGTAGTATATAGGTTGTTAGATTCTAAAGCAATTAGAATTTAATGGCATATACTATACATTGCAATTTTAAATGCCATGTAACGACATGGATATTTCTTGCCCTATTTTATGATATATGACATCAAATATTTGAAAGCTCGTGTTGTGGCTTTTTCTAGCACCTGTAGCACACGTGCAGCAGGAGACAAAAAAAGCTTCCTAGAGACAACCTCTGGGTTCATTGACCAATGCCTAGGACATCTTAAGTAGAGGAGTGCATGGAAGATTATATGTGAGGGGTTTTTGCAACACTCTAATTGTCACATAAATAAAAAGACAATGAAAGGGGCTTGGTTCAATAGCCCTTCATTAAGGTAGACTCAAGCCAACACATGGATCCAAATGTGGGGGGTATATCGAGGCAATCTCAAAGAGAAATGTCTTCTTCTGGTGGTTGACACACAACAATGAGACAACTTAATACTGAAGTTGTAGTAATGGTGGAGAGGAGGAGAGGAAGGAGGGAAATAGATGCATAGGGTTGTAAACAAACAGAATCCTTAACAACAATGTTCTAGCAAAAATATGGAAGAGGGAGGAGGTGAAATGGTAGAAATAGCAGAGTGCTAATTAAGGTTTCAGGCCAAATATAACATGGGTATCATTGTCTGCCAACAACACGAGCAAAATCTGAGCTAACAAAGGTATTGCAGGTTAATCAAATACACAAGTAAATCTGTAATTTCTACAGGTACTATATGCTAGTGAATAACACAAGTAAGTCTGCAATATGCACAGGTACTGTTCTCTATTTAGCAGCCAAGATAAATCCATGAATCAGAGAGAAACCAACAACTTCATTATACTATTTCAGAGAAGGGAAAACACAAAAGAAATGAGATTTATGAAGAAGAAACATACTGCACATTGATCATGCGTGGAATCATTGGGATAGTTTCATTAATACTTAGAGGGTCCAAATAACCAGTCAATAACATTCAACACAACATCAATCAAGTCCCCCATGAATAAGCAAATAGAACCAAAGTGGCATCTCAGAATTCATACCCTACGGGTGATAAATTATGAAACCTTCTTTAAGTCTTTCTTCCCCCCCATTTATAAGAAGAGGGGGAGCTTGGGTTACAATTACAAAAAAATATCTTTGGCCTAGTCTCAGCCGTTAGGTGGACTAGCTGTCTCAGCGTGTAATGGCTTTGTTGCCCAAAATGATTACAATCAGGATTTGATCCCTTTCTTGGAAACCTACAGAAATTACATAATAATGAAAAGAGAAAGAAAAGGGAAAGATGATGGAGGAGGTGTCCCTTTGATGTTCCTGTGAAGACCCCTGATCAAGCCACGTCACAGTTGTGACGTGCTTCTCCTGCTACTCGGCCGGTTTCTGTCAAGTCCGCCTTAACTTCTTTTGGCGCCGACCCTAGATGCATGTCAAAAAGGGCCTTTTTGGGTCAGCCCATGCCTAGTTTTGAATGCTCCATCTCCCTTATTAAATGCCACAGCTGCCAACCTGCCACACGTTTAAAGTTTTGCAAAACACTATTGGTGCCTTGATATGCCTGGTGATGAGCTTATGGTATAATATGGAGGACTTTCCTATGCTGGCCCTTATCACTAAAACATTACGAAACATGTGAGTTTCGATCCCCTTTAAGCCCCTTTGCTTTAATCCCTTTCTGTGATTCGCTTCATATGACTAAGGGCTATGACCAAGTGCTTAGCCCTCGGGCACAAAGGCTTTTAGACTCCTGTCCAGGGGCCTTTTTCTTTTGTTACATATTATCCCGCACACCGGTGGTTTTCATTTTGCAGTGCTCGCCTTTGATATTTCCCCTTGAAACTTGTGATTGTCGATCTATGCGATTGGGCCTACCCATCATATTCCATGGAGCTAGCTGATTGTCTAGACGCGACAGTATATAGAATGCCTCGCATAAAATATCGCATCTGTTGAGGTGTTCTCGCATATCGCAATTGGAAACCTTAACTGGAGTCGCAACCTTTTACCATCATTGATTGCCGATTTGCGAGATTGATGATGTCATCAATGCCACGTGACACCTCCTTAATGGTGACATGTGTCACCTGGAAATGCCCCCATAGGACCCTATAAATTCTGAATCAACGTGCCACATGTCCTCTGTACTGCCACGTCATCTCCGTATTGCCACATGGAGGGGAGACGAAAAGGCTCACCCATCCCTGTTTTTGCATGGATTTCCTTTGTTAATTGTTTTCAGCCCTCCCCAACGATTTAACACTATATTGTAAAATCACAATATTGCAAGGTTTTTAAAGTGGTAATCCCATTGTTCCACCAATTCGCTGATTGCGATGCCCTGGACCTGCCGATCACCGATAAGCTTAGATTGCTAACATCATCAGTGCCACGTGGCACCTCCTGAATGGTGACACCTGTCACCTGGAAATGCCCCCATAGGACCCCTGAAAATGCCAAATCAGCGTGCCACATGTCCTCTATACCTCCACATGGAGGAGAGATAAAAAGGCTCCCGGTCCCTGTTTTTGCATCGAATTCCTTTGTTAAATGAAATCGGCCTTCCCTGGCGATTTAACACTATATCGATGCTTTTCCATATCGCGGTCCTTTTAACCACGGTCTCGTTCAGAATTGTCGATCTGCGGAAAATTTAATATGTGGGACCAATCATATCCCGCCACATGCCTCACCTTGGAGGAGAGAGAAAGGGGCCGCCCAACCTTGGTTTTTCATTGATTATCTTTTTTAATCCTTTTTTGGTCCTCCCAACGCTTTAACACTAAGGCCCAAATTTCAGCGATTTTAGTGTTATCGGCATCGGCGGTTTTGATATCGGTGTTTGTGTACACCCTCCTATAATTGCGATTGCCGATATGCGATATCAACACTCTGCATCGTGAACCCCTGATACATTATCTATCACGGGCCCCCAGACCGTGATATGTGATTTACGATGTGCTTAGACCCGCCGATAGCTGATTTGCGATATCAGCGATTGGATGATCACTGTTCTCACTGCCTTCCCCATTGATAATTCAGAAATACCGTCGATTTGTGATTGCAATGAGCTCCTGGACCTCTGATATGCTTTTCTCCTTCACTTTAAGGGTAGCAGAACCCTTGAACTTTAACAGGCCATATCGTATGATCTAGAAATCCATTTTTGGACTTCCATATACCGTTGGAAATCTGTTTCTGAGAACTATGCAATGGAGGGCGTATGATTAAGCTTTGATATATTTTGGGGCCTAGAAAGATGGCTTCAAAATTCACTGCTCTTTTACACTCTTTTCACACCTGAAAACATATTTAGAAGTGAGTGACAACATTGGCTCCAATTGGGGAAAGTGCCTTGTTGGCAAGGTGCTAAGAACCTGCAGACCAGCATCCTTCACCATTGGGCATGGAGTCAGAAATATAATGAATCTTTGTAACCAAAAAATCTCCATTGGACTTTCCTAATCAATCTAAAATGTAGACATATAAATTCTATCTACTGGAAAGTAAATGCTCAGGTAGTGATCTTATTTATATACATTCCTGCTTATGCATAGGGCTCAATTCACCTAAGTAAGTTCAACCCTCCAATGGAGCTAAGACGGAATTAGAGTACTGGACCTTATGCCTTCACACTGCTGAAAAATAAAAATTAAAACAAGCATGCACCATGAAAAGTATTCAAACAAAGAACTTGATACACGCTCTTGAAACCACCTCTGCTACTGGCTTAAGAATATGCTCATGTACTTAGCTACAGGGTCATGGAATTTACAAGGGAAATTGGTAGCTGCCTTATTTTCATAAACAATCTACTGACCAATATCTTCTTGGTCAGGGCAACCACAACTACTGTCCAGCTCCTCAACTTTAGCTTTTTCAAGAAAAACTTGTTGCTCATCTTTTACTACCCATTTTGCAATGGGCCAACCCTCTTGTAAATATACAACAAATTATTCATTGTCTGAAGTATAAGAGTCATAGATTGGAGAATCTACTGAGAATTCCTGACATGGATCTTTCTGCCATAGGTAGTAGTAGACTCTTCGTGGCTCTTCAACTTTGGGATTTTCTTGAAAAACTTGTTGTTGGGAGCTTTCTCCCCACTTGCTGGTAAACAACTCCTTTTGGATTTCCGTGACCATTTCATCCTCCTCTAAATAATATGAATCATAAATCAGAGGAAGTTCTTGATCTTTCTCTCTAGGTGAAAGATGTGCATCGTGGAGTGGAGCATCTTTACTGACCTCCCGGTGGGCCTCCTCATCTTATGCAGCTTCCCATAATTGGGATCATTATGGCTCTGCATCACTTGACTCTCCATTAGAGTCGTATTCATCAAAGGAAGGGGAAACATCAAATTCGGTCGAATCAGAGCCCTGAGGGTTTATTTGTAGCTTGATGATGTTTCCTTCCTCTCTTTCTTACTCATTCGATTATGCTTCTTGATGCGAGTAGATGTTTTCTTTGAGTGGAGCTCCACAAACATCTTCAGTCTTCAACCTAGAGAATGCCTTCATCATTAAAATGCGCATAGAAATCTTCAAATAGAGCATTTGGTGGATAAAATTATTTGTAATAGTGATCGAATGCTATATGAAAACTTCTTAGGGAAGATATGCTGCCACGAGGTATTGTTCTGTACCAGACTCTATCACCCTCCTCTAAAGAATACATGAACAATTTCATTTGTACATCTTCAAGAAAAATACCCAGTTGTTCCATGCATTCATGAAATTCTTTGAGGCGCTGGTCAGGCCTTCTAGCTGTGCTTCCACTAAATCTAGGCAAATAGGTATCCCATTCATGAAATGAAGGGACATGATTGGGAGAACCAACAATAGAGGGAAAATACAGTGAGGCAAATTTATTGGCTAGGAATGTAGGAATGGTCATCTTGAAAACCTCCCTATATGATTTTTTTCAGTTTCAAAAGTAGGGAGAGTTTTTGGCTGCAATAGCATCAGAGTGAGTATGAGGCTGCTTGAAAACGAGGATGATCAAATAGAGATATGGATAGTGGAGTCCCCCGAATGTTTACCATAAAATTGACAGTGGAGTCGCCAAGGTGAGATATCTTTGACCCACACTTCCCTTGCTCACCTAACAGAGGAAATGTAAAAATTTGTCGTACCCAGTGAAAGGCATTCTAATCCGTTCCCCAACAACGACGCTAGAAAGATGTTGTGGATTTTTCTAGCACCTGTAGCACAAGTGGAGCAGGAGACAGAGAAAGCTTCCTAGAGACAGCCTCTGGGTTGATTGTAGACCAGTTCCTAAGACATCTTAAGTAGAGGAGTGCATGGAAGATTATTTGTGAGGGGTTTTTGCAACACTCTAATTGTCACGTAAATAAAAAGATAATAAAATGGTCTTGGTTCAATAGCCCTTCATTAAGGTAGATTCAAGGCAACACATGGATCTAAATGTAGGGAGTATATCGGGTTAATCTTAAATAGAAATGTCTTCTTCTGGTGGCTGACACACAACAATGAGACAACATAATACTGAAGTTGTAGTAATGGTGGAGAGGAGGAGAGGAAGGAGGGAAATAGACGCATAGGGTTGTAAACAAACAAAATCCTTATCAACAATGTTCCAACAGAAATATGGAAGAGGGAGGAGGTGAAATGGTAGAAATTGAAGAGTGCTAATTAAGGTTTTAGGCCAAATATAACATGGGTATCATTGCCTGCCAACAACATGAGTAAATCTGAGCTAACACAGATACTGTAGGTTAATCAAATACACAAGTAAATCTATAAGTTCTACAGGTACTATAGGCTAGTAAATAACACAAGTAAGTCTGCAATATGCACATGTATTGTTCTCTATTTAGCAGCCAAGATAAATCCATGAATCAGAGAGAAACTAACAGCTTCATTATACTATTTCAGAGAAGGGAAAACACAAATGAAATGAGATTTAGGAAGAAGAAACATATTGCACATTGATCATGCTTGATATCACCATGATAGTTTCATTAATACTTAGAGGCTCCAAATAACCCATACATAACATTCAACACAACATCAATCAAGTCCCCCATGAATAAGCAAATAGAAGCAAAGTGGCATCTAAGAATTCATACCCCACGGGTGAGAAATTCTAGAACCTTCTTTAAGTGTTTCTTCCCCCCATTTATAAGAAGAGGGGGAGCTTGGGTCACAATTACAAAAAAAAATATCTTCGGCCCAGTCTCAGTTGTCAGGTTGACTAGCTGTCTCGGAGTCTAATGGCTGTGCTATCCAAAATGATTAAAATTGGGATTTGATCCCTTTCTTGGAAACCTACAGAAATTACAGAATAATGAAAATAGAAGGAAAAGGGAAAGATGATGGAGGAGGTGTCCCTCTGTTGTTCTTGTGAAGGCCCATGATCAAGCCACGTCTCAGCTATGATGTGCTTCTCCTGTTGCTTGGTCGTTTTCTATCAATTCTGCCTTAGCTGCTTTAGGCACCGACCCTAGATGCGTGTCACAAAGGGCATTTTTGGGTCCACCCATGCCTGGTTTTGAATGCTCCATCTCCTTTATTAAATTCCACAACTACCGACCTGTCGTGATTTTAAATTTCTACAAAACACTATTGGTGCCTTGATACACCTGGTGATGAGCTTATGGTGTAATATGTAGGAATTTTCCGTGTTGGCCCTTATCACTAAAACATTACAAAATAGGCGAGTTTTGATCCCATTTAGGCCCCTTTGCTTCAATTCCTTTTCTATGATTCACTTCATATGACCGAGGGCTATGACCAAGTGCTTAGCCCTCGGGTGCTAAGGCCTTTAGATTCCTATCTAGGGGCCTTTTTCCTTTGTTACATATTATCCTCCGCACCGATGATTTGCAACGCTCACCTTTGATATTTCCCCTTGACACCTGCAATTGCTGATTTGCGAGATTAAGCATACCCATCATATTCCATGGATCTAGTTGATTGTTTGCATGCGGCGGGTTATAGAATGCATCACATAAAATATCACATCTGTTGGGGTGTTCCCGCATATTGCAATTAGAAACCTTAACTGGAGTCGCAACCTTTTACCATCGCCGATTGACGATCTGCGGGACTGATGACGTGATCAATGCCACGTGGCACCTCTTGAGTGGTGACAAGTGTCACTTGGAAATGCCCCCATAGGACCCTGAAAATGCCGAATTAGCATGCCACGTATCCTCTGTACCACCACATCATCTCTGTACCTCCACGTCATCTCTACACTGCCATGCGGAGGAGGGAGAAAAAGCTCGCCCATCCCTATTTTTGCATAGATTTCCTTTGTTAATTGTTTTTGGCCCTCCTTGGTGATTTTACACTATATCGTAAAATCACAATATCACAAGGTTTTTAAAGTGGTAACCCCATTGTTCCATTGATTTCCCGATTGTGATGCCCTGGACTCGCCGATCGCCAAGAAGCCTGGATTTCTGACATCATTAGTGCCATGTGGCACATCTTGAGTGGTGACATGTGTCACTCGAAAATTCCCCCATAGGACCACTGAAAATGCCAAATCATCGTGCCACGTGTCCTCCGTACTACCACATCATCTTCATACTGCTACGTCATCTTCGTACTGCCACGTGGAGGAGAGAGAAAAAGGCTTGCATGTCCCTATTTTTGCATCGAATTCCTTTCTTAAATGAAATTGGCCTTCCTCGACAATTTAACACTATATCAACGCTTTTCCATATCACGGTCCTTTTAACCCCAGACTCGTTCAGAATTGCCGATCATCAATCTGCGGGAAATTCGATATGCGGGACCAATCATGTTCCACCACTTCCCCCCCTTGGAGGAGAGAGAAAGGGGCTGCCCTACCTTGGTTTTTCATTTATTTTCTTTATTAATCCTTTTTCAGCCCTCCTGGTTCTTTAACACTAAAGCTCAAATTTCGGTGATTTTAGTGTTATTAGCATTGCAGGTTCTGATATCGACATTTGTGTGCACCCTCTTGTACCTACGATCACCGATATGTGATATCGACGCTCTGCATTGCGAACCCCCAATATATTATGTGGCGCAGGCCCCCTAATCACCGATATGTGATTTGCGATGTGCTTGGACCCGCCAATAGCCGATTTGCGATATCGACGATTGATTGATCGCTGATATCACTGCCTTCCCCGTTGATAATTAAGAAAGACTACCAATTTGTAATTGCAATGAGCTCTTGGACCTCCGATATGCTTTTCTCCTTCACTTTAAGGGCAACAGAGCCCCTGGACTTTAATAGGCTATATCTTATGATCCATAAATCCATTTTTGGACTTTCATATATCGTTGGAAAGCTCTTTCCAAGCACTATGAAATGGAGGGAGTGTTAGTAATCTTTGAGATATTTTGTGGCCTACACTCTTTTCAAACCTGAAAACATATTTAGCAGTGAGTGACAACAACTGGAAAGCAACTTGACTTGACACCGACAAATTTTCTTACTCAGTCATTGGAAAGGAACATGATTGTATCAAGGGTCTATTTGTTCCACAAAATACTTTATTTTTCTTGTTATAGTTTAGGCCATACTCAATAACTTATTTTCTTGTTCCACTTGACTTCGATTCAACAAAAAATTGAATTTTCATTCCACACTCAACAGTTAGAAAGTCTTTAGCCCCTAAAAACTATAAAGTAGGTTCACTCAAAATATCAAGAAATTAATTCATACTAAATAGTTTGGAAAAACCTTGAATGTAGGTAGGGGGTCCAACTTGTAACCAAAAAGTATTTGTTCTACAAAATGTGCCTCTGTTTCTTGTTCTCAACATAATTAAAGCCTTTGTGGTAAGATATTAATTTGTCATCTACATTACACATTTCACCCCCTTCTAGTAACATTATGACACAATTATGATTAAAATCATAATGGATTTACATAAGCCTCATGTTAGATTTGGTAATATCTTGGTAGAAGGGGTCAAAATCAGAGTGGAGTGTGCAAAAGCCTCATGACAGATTTTGTAATATCTTGGTAGAAGGGTTTGTTAGAGCCTAGATTTGCCTCAGGCTGAAAAGGCAAGGTTCTAGGTCCACATCAAACCATGCTCAGCCTCGTAGCTAGCCCTACGAGGATAGGAGAGGGCTCTCTCCGGGTCAATCTCAGCGAAAGATAATCGATGGGGCTTGAGATGACTGATTTAAAAACTGATCTTAGGCTAGGTATGAAGTGCAAAGTTTTGATTTGAATTTTTGGGGGTTTTTTGTTGGAAAAATGGGACAGGCAAATTTTGGGTTCGGGTATGAGGCCAGATTTTTGCAGAGTTCAGGTAGGGGCAAGATAGGCAGTAGTTTTGATGCTTTGGATTGAATGAATGGGTGGATCAGACCGGTGAGGGGCCAAGGAGGGAAAGAAGGTCTCAAGAGTCCTCCTCAAACAGATGAAAACATGAAGAATTAAACAAAATATCCACGCAGAGCATAACAGTCCATGAATACTACCTTAATCACTTATTTGTTTAATTGCAAAAGACAAGAGAAGGGAAAATGATACACAATAACATCAATGAACTTACAAATACATAGAGAAACACACCATCAAAACATAGAGCCACATGGATCCCAACAAGTGCTGCAAAACCCTGGTCTTTCCTTTGCCAAAATTGCAGAAATGAAATGTACAATGAAGTGCCAAGCAATCCCAAGTATCCAACCCTGAAAATGACTTAGAAATTACATAATATAGACAAGCCAAACCTATTCCCTTGCCTCTAGGGGTCGAGCTCATCATTCTAGGAGCTGTTTGAACTAATTCTAAACAAGGAACTGAAATCTAGATAGTCAAACAACTTACCCCTATATGCTAGGAAACTGATTCATTCACTCACATTTCACCTTTTGGTGAATGAATCTTCTAGAACAAGTAAAAATGTGTCAATATTACATCATGGTTGTCAAATTACATCAGGAAAAGTCAAGAATAACATCAAGAAGCAAAACTGGTCAAAACTGGGCGAATTGATGAGCTGAACAGTGAAAAATAGGCAAAAATCCTCTATGCGCCGCGCTTGATTCTCTATGCGTCGCGCCATTTTGGAGCTGATTTTGAGGCACTTCCTGAAGTCCAAATTGAGCCCAAGTGTACTTGTTGGAAAGCCCTGCCTGTCTACTTTCCAACCTGTTGTGGTAAAACACAACCCCCCCATTTTTGACTTGTTCACTTCAAATAATGGGGACCCTTTCTATAAATTTTTGGCTAAACACCTTTTAGGATTTTTATTTATTTGATTATCCTACGCTTTTGTTAATTTTTAATTTTCTTTGGATTCTTGTTTTGATTGCTTTGTTAGAATCGATTTTTTATAAGCTTCCCATTGACGCTTGTTTCGCCTTATTTGGTCAACTGGTTTGAAAATGGTGCTCCTTTGAAGTCCTATCATTTATCTAGTCTGGGTTAAAAATGTTATTTTTATTTTATTTTTTAGTGGCTGTAGTTTAGAAAATTTTATAACTAATTTCATTAAAATAAAACCAAAAAACAAAAAAATCACATAGCATATCGCAACCCAACTTAACCCTTCATACGATGCGATGAAATCTCATATTGCAAAACATATCTCTCGCATAATTCTTATCGCATGTTTCTTATCGCATATTTCTTAAACGAACACTTAAACCCAAAAAGACACATGCGATGAGGGCGATGCGAGAAAGGTTTTAACTTTGGTTTAATTATCTTTTGGTTTATTCTTCATGCATTTTGAAATATATACGTACGCACATGTTAAAAGTTAATATAATTAATGAATATTATTAATATAATATTTATTAAATTATTTTAATATAATCAAAACAAAAAATTTAATATATATAAAATAAAAAGATTTTGTCAGATCGCATCGCAAGTTTCAAACAATGCATTTTATTAAAAAAACCGATGGCCTCCTTCCTCGATTGCCGATATGCGATGCTCCGATAAGCATAAGTCAAGTATTAACCAAGGTTTAAAGTTCATTTGTTTGAATGCATCGCATCGGAGTTTTCACTTCATACAAGTTCTATGCCCACTCCTCAAAACTTTTTCCGATGCAATAAAGTCAAACGTTGACATTCATATTCATTTTGTGCTCACGTATTAATTTCATACTTTCTTTTAAATGGTTTATGTTACCATATGAGCAGTTACTTTAATGGCTTATGTGAGTATGTTACCATAAGAGTGAAGTGAGGTAGTGTTGGACTAATTTAATATTAAAAATAATATTTATTAATTTAAATAATAATCTTTTTAAATTAATTAATATATGTAATATAATTAATTTAAAGAAATTAAAATGTAATTATTATTTAGATTAACATTATATAATTCGTAAATAATTAGTTATGTATTAGTTAGTTATATTAATAAGTAATTTATTAAATAGTTAATTAGTTTATTATTAACCATTAAATTAGTATTAAATATTAGAAATTAGAATACTAATTCAGGATTAGATTTTTAATTAAAATTCTCATTTTTAGCCTAGCAACAAAATTTCCAGATTTATGCCAGATTTGACTCATCTACTTTGGAGGCTCATAGATTGAGTTTTACTTGGTCAAATGAGGCTCAGGATAGCTCATTGGAAAGATAAAATCAAGGAGAACATTTTTGAAGAGGTTTCACTAACAGATTTGGTCATTAATTGGGTCAAAAATCATGCAGAAGATCAAGCTCCGAATTTCTAAAAACAAAATCAATTCTCTGAGTTATTTTCTGCATTTTTATTTGTCTAAGCCTTTTCTAATGGCAGATTCGCTCATCAATGATATCTTTGGCCAATTAAACCATCCCAGGCATCAATATAGAGCTTATATTTTATTTTCAATCATTTATTTAAATAGAATTTGATTAGATTTGTTTTAATGCCAGAAATGATATTTTGATTTTATTGTTACATTTTAATTCATTTTGATTTCTTCTTGCAGGAAAACAGTAGAAGAGGTTTGAAAAAAAAGATCTCAATCAATGAGAATGCTCCAATAATTAAATATTGAAATTTTGAGCGAATAAAATTGGATTGGACAGATTTCTTCAACAAACTTTCCTCTCAAGAATTCCTTTGCAAATATTATAAATAGCAGATTGTAGAATGTAATACGGGCTGCTCTCCTCTGCAATTCTGAATTCTAAAAGCACTTTTGTAATAGGGATTTAGAGTTGTAGGTGGGAGGAGTGGAATCTCAGATTTGGAGATTATTGAGGTTTTTCTTTTACATCCTGAGTTATGTATAATAAACAGAGTTTGCACTATTGTAGCTCTGCTTTTGAAAGCAGAAGCCCAGGCATTGTAAAGGACTATTAGAGACCGGAGCTGGAGAAATGGATTTAATAAACTGGTATTTCGAATACTATTGTTTTAAATGCTGGTTTCATTTTATGATAACAGGAATGGTGTCAATTTGCTTACATATTTGTGCACTTTTGTCGGTATGGGTAATTTGCTTCTGCTTTTGTTGTTATTTATCTCTGCTCTTATGGGCCGAACTCTGATTTCTGAGTAACTATTTACTCACAAATCTGTCTTTTAATATTGGATGAATAGATAGTGATATGTTGTGAACTTCTTCTGCATATTATTGTTTAATTATTCAAGTTACTGATTAAATGATCAATACCATTTTGTGAACTACTTCCTGAGTGTTGTTGATTGATTATTTCAGTTAAAAGGTCTTAATAGGATGTGTTTGGTATCCATAATGTCAGTTAATTGAACTATTTCATTAACTTGATATTCATTATAAACGACACATTTCAATCCCAATATTTTAAATACCTGCTCTTGGTTAGGTTAGATCTATATCTACCTAATTGAGATAGGAATATGATAGTTTCTTTTGCTTGCATCTTAGAACAAGTGTTCATTTAGAGTAAATTTTACATTCTTTTAAGTCCTCTTCCCAAAGAGACAAACTTTAGTAGTGGATTGGCTGAGCCCTAAATCAGCTTAAGGATCACTTTCTTGCCTGATCAACAAGAAGGACGATCTGATGTCTCTTTCCCATTGGTGAATGAAAGTCATATTTTAAAGCCATTGGAGATTGAAAGAAGGTAACTGGACCTAGTTGAACCAGTCGGAACCACCATTCCAAACGGAAAAGGAGCTGCTAACCAAGGTCCGGATCGGGTGGTCTCCCCCATGTTGTTGCAGCGATTTTCGAGGCTTCAACACAACCCAAGTAGAATTTCTGAATTTGGATGTCATTTTACCCTCCAAAACTTCAATCTCCCAAGACTGCTTCCTGTGTGTCAAAATAGGGGCAGTGAGGTCATTTTTTGAGTGTTTTTGACCTCTTGAGGACTCAAAACTTGCCCAAATTTCTTGGCCATGCACCAAAAACCATGATTTTTCATGAAAAATCCAGAAATGTAAACTTTTTGTGATTTGGAGCTCCCTAGAAAAAGTGCGCGCCACGTGGCGCGACGCATAGGGAGAAAAACCCTGTTTTTTGTGCCAAAATTTGTCAAAATGCCAAAAATGCCCCAAATTTCTTGAAATTTGGGCTGGAGCTTCTCCATCAAGTGTCATGCTGGGCTAAAGAGGCTTCGGCCAATATCTGAAGACGATCATGCTCCTTTTGCCTCTTTTGCTTCCTTATTGCCTTCTTTAATTTTGCCTTTAAATTCCTGATTCGTGCCTTGCAGACCTTGTTCCGTGCCATGTAGTGGAAAGCCATGTGTCTCAGCAATGCATGGTCCTTATCAGCCTTGTCCAGCAATCTTTCCAAGTGGATGTTGATTCTTTCGAGCCAAGACTCCCGATCCTCATTAATCTCTTGCTCGAATGAAGTGAGCTCAACCCTTCTCCTTTGTGCAGCTTGGCGATTCTTGCGAATGTTTTGTAACTCCATGATTGCTTGCTGATCTTCAAGCTATTTGTTCCTCTGCTCCAGGTATTTCATAGTCCACTTAGCCCTCTCCAAGTCAAGGGATAAGGCTTTGATCTCTGTTTGCTGCTCCTGGATGATCTCTCTAAGATGTGCACTTTGTGGGCCCGTATCTGTATCATCATCATGAATGAGAATGAAGTCGGTCTCTCGTTCACTTGAAGGCCCCTCATCCTGCATTGGCCTCTTGCCTTTGTCCTGTACTTGTGGTGCTGATGTCAGAAACGAGGTCCCTTCCACACCAGGTGGAGATAACACTCACTTTGCTGCTGCAAACAAATGTCTAGTGCCCCTCTGATATGTGATGAATACCGGCATACTAACAGTCTCATGGCGCTCATACTGATGAGAAGGTCCACCTTCATGCTTAACCTCTGATAATCCCTGTGAAGCTCTGAAGAAGTCACGAGAGATGAAATCATCCCAAGTGATGCCCTGTAATCCAAGCTGATGAACCACCAAAATCTTAATAAGAGCAAAATGATAAACACTGTTAAGTTGCTGCTGAGGGGTTTTGTGCTGCACAAGGGTGGTCATCCTCTCTATGTTCCGGCAAATGAAATACGGAATGTTCATCATCCGTACCCTGGTGAAATGCATGAGCAACCTGATGTGATAAGCATATAAACGAGAGAACCATCCTTCACAGTTGAAATACTTCATGATCAATTTCATTAGTGGAGCATATTCATCTTTAAGATATCAGAATGGAAACACTCTCTTGAGCTGCCTCAAGAAACCGGTTTTAATGTATGGCTCATAATGCTGCCAGTAAATCTTCTTCCTCTTGGTCCATGGTTCCCCAATGTTTGGTATGCCAGTTGCCAGTGAGACAGATTCTGGTGTAAGTGTGAAGGTGACACCAGCTAAGGTAGCCTGATCTCCATGTAAATGTAGCACAAATAGACGAGCCAACTCATGATGAAATTAAACATTAGAAACTTTCTAACAAAACTCATAACATGACTGATGCTGGAAGCAAAACATGGCAAGAGGGCATGCCTGTAATTCAGTGAGGGTGATTGGTTCTTCTCTAATATGTCTGCCACCTCTATGAGGCCTCCGGGGTGCATGTTACTCCATGGGTGAGTCACTTTGGGTCTCCATTTCATAATCATATAAATGCTCAAATGCCATGACTGCTGTTATTCAAACTACCTTGGAGAAATAGATGTTGGTGTATGAAAACTGTGCTGAACTGCTCTTTTAGTGATGTGCCTAAACTCTGCCACCAAGGGGAAAACAAATGAAACAAGGACTGTTAGGAAGGGGAAATAATAGTAAGGGATTGGGAACTATCGGGACTAAGTTTGTGTTGAGATTGCAACAAGATGATGGAGCTTAGTGAAAAGAGTCGCCTTCACTAAGTGGGCCCGCAGGCAAATTATGGCGCAAGTTCTATTTTTGGATCCCAGCAGGGATGATCACAGCAGGAGTGACCACAGCAGGAGTGATCACAGTAGGAGTGACCACAGCAGGAGTGATCACAACAGGAGTGATCAAAGTCTATTTTTAGACTGGCTGTCCAAAATAGAAAAGTCAAATATTATTGTCTCATAATAGTATTTGGACTATAAACTTGATATTATTCTCTTGGAGCACTTCAGTTTGAGCTACAGATGTGGCACATGCAGCTGCCAGAAGGAAGTACGCTTTCTATGTGGGTCAGTTGAGTTATTGCATGCATGACTTCAGTTAGAGCTCAATCAGTTGAGTTTGATGGAGTTGATTGTGGAGTTGATGGAGTTGTGTTCAGTTTGACTTGGTTAAACTAGTTGTAGTTAGTCTAACTGCAAATAGACTAAGGATGAGTTGTTAAACTAATTATTAAATCATAATGCAACTATAGAATACATCAGTTAACTCAGTTGCATGTCAGTGCATGTTCAGTTCAGCAGGGACAGGTGTTAGAGAATCAGATTGCTATCAGTTGTGACTATAGTTGTGCATCATATCTTGCACAATCAAGGGATTGAGTATGCCAATGCGTTTGCTCATGTATTTGCCCAGTATTATAGCCTCTGCTCACGTCTAACACAGTGTGAGTGATTCTTTGGAGGTGAAATACGAGTTTGGTAAACCATTCTCATTCATTCTTGAGCAGGTATTGAACAGTGGAGGCAGGCAAGCAGTGGAATAGATTTGGAGATCAGATCTTAGCTGTATTGTGTGTAACAGGTGGAGCTGGTACTGGATTGCTTGTGATAAGCATTGTACTTTGTAATGTTACATGGTCTCAATCATTAATATACAGATAGTTGGGGTTTTTAGCGAGATGCTTTCCCCGAGTTACATACTGTGTTAATGTGTGAATGCTCTTGATGTTTTATTGTTATTGATGCTGCTATATTGATGATCAATGTAGAGGAGCTTATGTATTGTGTATGTATTCCGCAATAGTACATGATCAGGATAATCTCTGTTGAATATGTGTTAAATTATTCAAAATTTCTACATGGTATCGGAGCTGTTGATCATCAGATCTACTATTCAGGAAGTGTTTACATTCTATTTCTTCAGGCAGAGTCTGTAATCGGGCCAGGTAGCCTCTGGATTCATCCTTCCTTTGGAAGGTGAGATATCCGGTGAATGCCCATACAGTCAATCTTTGTACGAGAAATATTGTGTTCTCACGAATCTTAGATCCGAGGCGGTTGAGTTGGAGCTGGTGGAAATTCGAATTTGCAGCAGTGTTTTCTTGGTGGCAACGCAACAATGTCTTTCAACGGATTGCGATTGGAGTATGCTCTTGAGGGCAGCTCAAACTATATTGCATGGAAGGACATGATGGAGGCAGTATTGGATGATAATGGGCTGAAGGAGTTCATAGATACGGATATCCCAAAGCCTACTGATGCTACTCAAGCTGATGCTTGGCAAAAGAAGACCGCAAAATGTCGAAGGATTCTGTTGGAGGGCGTGAAGGATCACATTGTGTCTAGCCTCCATGGAAAAGCTACTCCATATTTGATGTGGAAATCATTAACAGAATTATTCCAAAGCAAGAGCGATCAGAGGAGGCTGGCGCTCAAAGATAAGCTCAGAAACATCAAATGCGAGAAGGGTGACAATATACCCAAGTATCTCACGAAGTTCACTCAGTGTCGAGATGAGCTGGGAAGTGTGGGGGTTACTGTCGATGATGAGGACTTGGTGAGCTTGGCTCTCCTTGGTCTTCCGAAGAGTTGGCATTCCTATCAGGACTTTGTCAATGGTCAGGAGAAATTGCCAGGATGGGAAAGACTATGGTCAGATCTTGTGCAGGAGGAGATCAGGCGGAGTACCAGGGACGGATCTTCGTCAAAGGGAGTTGATGAAGAGAATTGTGCTTTGGCTGCCAAAGCAAAGAAAGGGAAGAGCAAGAAAGCTTCTCAGTATGGTGCAAAAGGGAAGAAGCAGGATATGTCTAAGGTGAAGTGTTTTCATTGTCACCAGCACGGACACTATGCCACTAATTGTCCGCAGAAGAAGAAGAACAAGCAGGCTGTTGGATCTTCAGCAGGAGAGGCTCTAGCCTCACAGTTTGAGCTTGATTTTTCATTGATCGCATGCTTGGTCTCAAGTGTGATGGGATCGGTGTGGTTCTTGGACAGTGGTGCGTCTTTTCACATGACGGGAGATAGAGATTTGTTCTCTGATCTGGAGGACAAAGACCTTGGAGTGCACATCGAGATGGGCGATGATGGTAGATACAGTGCGACCGGTATCGGTACCATTTCCTTTGAGAGGGAGTCTGGTAAACCCTTCGTATTGAAGGAAGTCATGCATGTTCCAGGATTGAAGAAGAATCTCATCTCAGTGGCGATGTTAGAAGACAAGGGGTATGATGTTGTTTTCAGCGAGGGAAAGGCTTTCCTGTGCAGCAAGACAACTGGTGAGACCCGGAAGATAGGGGTTCGAGTGAGGAACCTTTATCAGTTGCATGTAGATGGATGCACAGCAATGGCGGGCAAGGCAGAAGGATTGGTGAGCCGGGATGATGGAGAGTTGTGGCATAGGAGATTGGGTCACCTTCACCATGGAGCCTTGAAGATACTGCATCAGATCACTACAAGGCTTCCTAAAGGCACACTTGTGCAGTCAGATCAGTGCAAGGGGTGTACTTTGTGGAAGTTTGTGAAAGCCACCTTTCACGAGAAGGATAGTCACGCCACGACGATCCTTGAGAGAATTCACACAGACGTGTGTGGACCTTTCTCAGTTGCTTCGACAACAAAACACAGGTATTATGTGATTTTTGTTGATGATTTCTCTCATAAGTGCCGGATCTTCTTCATGCAAAAGAAGAGCGAGACATATTCAAAGTTCTGTGAATTCAAAGCACTGGTCGAGAAGGAGTCGAGGAAGAAGGTGAAGGCTCTTAGGAGCGATAATGGTAGTGAATACATCTTGGACGAGTTCAAGGATTTCTGCAAGGCAGAAGGGATTCGAAGAGAGCTCATAGCTCCCCATAACCCACAATAGAACGGGGTAGCTGAGCGGAAGAACAGAACGATTGTGGGTGCTGCACGGGAAATGTTGCATGATCAGAGCCTACCCCTTCACTTATGGGCGGAAGCATGCAATACAACAGTTTATGTGCAGAACCGTTGTCCTCATAGGATACTTGGCATGAGTACACCCGAGGAGGCTTATTCTGGTAAGAAACCTGATCTTTCTCATTTGAGGATTTTTGGTGCTAACGTTTACATGCATGTGACGAAGGATGCCAGGAAGAAGTTGGAGCTGACCGCAGAGGTTGGGATATTTGTGGGGTACACTGATACCCCCCACAACTATCGTGTGTATTTTCCAGACTGTGGTAAAACTGTTGTGCGACGGGATATAAAATTTCAGGAGGAGAAAGCCATGAAGTGTTCGCTTGAGAGGGAGCTACACTTGCATGCAGATGAGGAGATATTAGTTCCTAAGGATGAGCTTCAGGATGTGGATCAGCCATAGGATGAGGTTCATGGAGTGGAAGAGACCACTCATGCAGCGCCAACCATCAGAGGGCGAAAGAGCTTGACAGAAGCTGAGCGACTGGCTCAAGATGCAGAGAAAGTTGTAGGACCACCTACAGCCCAACGCAGGCAGAGACAGTCACCTGATCGGTACACTGGATACATGGCTCTTATGAGCAAGTGTGTTGTGACTGAGCCATCCTCTTTCGAGGAAGCTGTGGAGGATCCCGCATGGGTAGACGCCATGGTGGAAGAGTATGATTCGATTGTCAGAAACAGTGCATGGGAGATTGTCCCAAGATCGGAAGGGAAATCAGTGGTGGGTTCGAGATGGATCTACAAAGTGATGCAGATGGGGTGGCACATTCATCAGATGGATGTGAAGACTGTGTTCCTTCCTAGAGGTTGGAGGAAGGAGGATACTACTTCAGCGGAGGTAGTGGATGCCACTGTATATCGACAGTTGGTGGAGTCGCATGTGTGTAGGCTCAACAGAGGCACATCGGGATATGGAGATTGGTACAGATAGGAGGATGCAGATTGGGCAGGGAGCTCAACGGACGACATCAGGTACCATCATATCAGAGATTGTGTGCAGCGGAGGATCATGTTTCTTTCATACATTCCAACAGAGGATCAGGATGCTGATATTCTGACGAAGGCTCTCACCAGGAGAAAATTCGAATACCACCAAGGCAGGATAGGGTTGCTGATAATCCATATCTTGTTGAGAGGGAGTGTTGAGATTGCAACAAGATGATGGAGCTTAGTGAAAAGAGTCGTCTTCACTAAGTGGGACCACAGGCAAATTATGGCGCAAGTTCTATTTTTGGATCCCAACAGGGATGATCACAGCAGGAGTGACCACAGCAGGGATGATCACAGCAGGAGTGACCACAGCAGGAGTGATCACAGCAGGAGTGATCAAAGTCTATTTTTAGACTGGCTGTCCAAAATAGAAAAGTCAAATATTATTGTCTCATAATAATATTTGGACTATAAACTTGATCTTATTCTCTTGGAGCACTTCAGTTTGAGCTACAGATGTGGCACATGTAGCTGTCAGAAGGAAGTACGCTTTCTCTGTGGGTCAGTTGAGTTGTTGCATGCATGACTTCAGTTAGAACTCAATCAGTTGAGTTTGGTGGAGTTGATGGAGTTGTGTTCAGTTTGACTTGGTTAAACTAGTTGTAGTTAGTCTAACTGTAAATAGACTAATGATGAGTTGTTAAACTAATTATTAACTCATAATGAAACTATAGAATACATCAGTTAACTCAGTTTCATGTCAGTGCATGTTCAGTTCAGCAGGGACAGGTGTTAGAGAATCAGATTGCTATCAGTTGTGACTATAGTTGTGCATCAGATCTTGCACAATCAAGGGATTGAGTATGCCAATGAGTTTGCTCATGTATTTTCCCAGTATTATAGCCTCTGCTCATGTATAACACAGTGTGAGTGATTCTTTGGAGGTGAAATACGAGTTTGGTAAACCATTCTCATTCATTCTTGAGCAGGTATTGAGCAATGGAGGCAGGCAAGCAGTGGAATAGATTTGGAGATCAGATCTTAGCTGTATTGTGTGTAACAGGTGGAGCTGGTACTGGATTGATTGTGATAAGCATTGTACTTTGTAATGTTACATGGTCTCTGTTATCACTGTAAAACTTCCTTAAAAAATTTGGACAACTTACATGGTTTCTCAATTCTTGTATCAGTCATGGTCAAGTCATGGTGAAGTCATTTTTATGTTTTAGAGTCTAAGTCATAGGGTTAGAGTCTCATGTCCATCTTCAAATAAAGTTTGATAGCCTCATTCCATGTCCTAGAAGCCTCACCATGTGTTTAGAAGACATATCTCACATAATTTCGGAGAAATTTTGAAACTAGCTACGAATCCACATTTTCGTAGCGCAGACAGTGTAAAAATCCTGTTTTGCGCTACGAAATCAGTGTTTTCATAGCGCTACGAAACCCCTGTAGCAGCCTGTTTCAGCAGAAAAAACTGTTTTACTAGTTAACTTCCAGAAGCTTTTCTGAGCATTTGAAAACTCATCTCTGAAAATTGAAAGAGGTTTTTATTCCTAAGATACTAAAGTACAAAAACCTCTTCCACTTTCTTCAAATCCATTATGATATGGGAGAAATGAAGGACCAAAGTTGCGCTACGAAACTGCTGTAGGTGCAGTTTTTCATCTCCTGTTTTAAACCTGTTTTTCAAAGACTCATTCTGGGCGGTAGAAAAGATGTTTAAAAAAACAAAGAGAGGTTTTTGTTAAGCACGGATTGGTTCACAAAAACCTCCTTCAGTTTTTCCAAATACATTTTGTATGAGAAGTTATGACCTCTGTCCCAAGACCTATTTTTCAGCCAGAACAGAGCAAGGGACAGTTTCCTGCTTGACACGTGTTTTTCAAGGACAGTTTCTGGACAGCTGGAGAAATGTTTTAAAAAAACAGGAGAGGTTTTTGTTTTGGACAACATGGGCTACAAAAACCTCCTTCAGTTTCGTAAAATGTGTCATGGATGAAGAGATAAAGGCTATGTCCCACGTGCCAGTTTTCAAGTATCTAATCCTAAAAACAGGGAAACATGTTCCCTAATTTCTAGGGTTTGTCTAGGGTTTGTCATCAGCAGTTGGGTGACCACGTGGGAGGCTTCATCAAATTCGACTTCATGGAGTGTTAGGTGTCAAAGAATGTTTTAAATGTTTAGATAAGTTTGTTGTAATCATAATAAGGAGTTACACTCCTAGTTGTATTAGGTCTCTAGGACTGCTAGTTAGGTGTCAAATGCATTTAAAGTCTTGTTTTATGGTTAGAATAGGTGTCACTGATGGTAAATTCGAATTCCCCTCATGATGGAGGAAGGAATCCAAGCATGTAAAGAGCTCTATATATAGAAGAACATCTGATGTACAAAGGGTTGGAAATCTTTATGGAAAAGCTTGTATTTGGCATATGTATGACTCATTTTCAATAATAGATGCTTGACTTTGCTTCTCAGGATTCATGAAGGGTTTTTCATGTTCAGAATATGTGATTTTGTCCTTTTTCTTAATTCTTACAGTGGTATGGATGTATAATCACTCAGAATTCACTGAATGTGCTCTGACTTCCTGTATACATGCATAAACTGTGTGTCCCATATGAGTTTATGTTCTGAATATTTAAACGCTGAATGCCCTAACTTCCATGTAAGGTTGAGTTCATTCTTATATTGAGGTGTTGTTGACTCCATAAGCCCAATGGATAGTTTTGTTTAATGTGTTTCCACCATTCATATTTTTCATACTTGTTTCATAGAGTTAGCCATCTAATCTTTATCAAAATCATTAACCTTTGAGAGAGCCCTCTCAGGTTGAGGAGGCTAAGCCTCAGCCAAAAGTTGGTTTGAAAGAGTTACTTGAAGTCTTCCTGGTCTGCAGCCTTCCAGGGCCTGATTTTGAGATAACATTTTGGTGCGTCTGCCGGGAGTCCGAAGATTATTCATTCCCGAAATCATGAAGCTGAACTTCTGAAGGTAGCAGGAGCTTAGAAGGTTTTTGAGGCTGCAAAACTACCTTGGTGACTCCACACATCGAATAAGAAATTGGAAGGTGACTCCACTGCTAGAAGATCAGTAGCTTGACGAAGTTTCAAGATGAGTTCCACTGCAAGAATGAATGCCAGGTATGCTCCTATGAATCGGTCTCATATCCCTGGTTTTCCAAATCCTATGCCAAAGGTTGATTGGTTAGATGAACTTCCAATATTCAAAGATGAAAAGAAGGACAATGCTGCTCTTCATTTGGTTAGGTTTCATATGCATGTACGCAGTCTTAAGGTTCATTTCCCTGAAGATTGTCTCATGAAGATGTTTATGACCACTTTAGAAGGAAAAGCATGGTCTTGGTATAAAAATTTGGAAAATGGTTCAATATATTCGCTTGCTAGTTTTCATGATGAATTCTATGAGATGTATAAAGAATGTTATCCTTCCTTATTGCTGCTCAAAGATTGTTGTAGACATTCTTTAAGTCTTATTCAGTACTTGGAGGATTGTTATGATGATGATGAATTTATGGATGAAGAAATTTTAGAGGCTCTTCAAAACAATGCATTTCAGCACCAAGAAGAAAGTATAACATCTCATGAAACGCAGCATGAAGATCAGCAGGGGTTTATTTGTGAAAACCATGTTTCATCCTTTGATATGAATGAAAAGATGCAGCAGATTTGTCAGTCTTTTGATCATAAAGAATATGAAATTGATTGCAAACACCAAGAAGAAATACTGGAAGAAATTTCTTATAATCCTCAGGCAGAAGAAAAGGTTGTTCAATTTTGTAATTCCTTGCAGCAGCTTACTTCAAAGAATGATAACAATAGTGAGGAAAATTACGTTGTTTATGAGAATCATGCAGAAAGGTAGTTGGATAGCACATCAAAGGAATTTTGTGTGGTTGAGAATCAGTTGTCTAAAGATGTAGAGTGTTCTTATGATCATCAAAATAACCATGTCTTCTTTGACCCTATAAGTGAATACATGGCAAAGCTTTGCACACCAGTATTTCATTTTCATTTGCATTATGAAGATCAGGTACATTATAAGTTGATTTGGTCATCTCACTATCATGGTTATTTTGAGGTTGAATGCAGTCAAGAGCCTCCCATATCAGAAAGGACAATTGATTGGCTTTATTGGAAATATCATGTTGCTTGAGCTACAAGTGGAGCTTGCAGCTGATAGGGTAGGTAGGAATGTGCAACTAAGCTCAGGGTAGGTTGACTGAGCATCTATTTCAGTAGGTACAGTTTGAATTCTTCTTACAAAAAATCATTCAAGGCTTGAGGAGCAAATTGGGCAGAAGTTCAAAGTTTTCTTCTAGAGGATGGATAGCGGCACTGGAGCTACAGGTTCTTAATGTACCACAAGGGCACACTATCCCTAGTGGAGCCACTGTTATCACTGTAAAACTTCCTTAAAAAATTTGGACAACTTACATGGTTTCTCAATTCTTGTATCAGTCATGGTCAAGTCATGGTGAAGTCATTTTTATGTTTTAGAGTCTAAGTCATAGGGTTAGAGTCTCATGTCCATCTTCAAATAAAGTTTGATAGCCTCATTCCATGTCCTAAAAGCCTCACCATGTGTTTAGAAGACATATCTCACATAATTTCGGAGAAATTTTGAAACTAGCTAAGAATCCACGTTTTCGTAGCGCAGACAGTGTAAAAATCCTGTTTTGCGCTACGAAACCCCTGTAGCAGCCTGTTTCAACAGAAAAAACTGTTTTACTAGTTAACTTCCAGAAGTTTTTTTGAGCAGTTGAAAACTCATCTCTGAAAATTGAAAGAGGTTTTTATTCCTAAGATACTAAAGTACAAAAAACTCTTCCACTTTCTTCAAATCCATTATGATCTGGGAGAAATGAAGGACCAAAGTTGCGCTACGAAACTGCTGTAGGTGCAATTTTTCATCTCCTGTTTTACACCTGTTTTTCAAAGACTCATTCTGGGCGGTAGAAAAGATGTTTCAAAAAACCAAGAGAGGTTTTTGTTAAGCACGGATTGGTTCACAAAAACCTCCTTCCGTTTTTCCAAATACATTTTGTACGAGAAGTTATGACCTCTGTCCCAAGACCTATTTTTCAGCCAGAACAGAGCAAGGGACAGTTTCCTGCTTGACACGTGTTTTTCAAGGACAGTTTCTGGACAGCTGGAGAAATGTTTTAAAAAAAAAGGAGAGGTTTTTGTTCTAGACAACATGGGCTACAAAAACCTCCTTCAGTTTCGTAAAATGTGTCATGGATGAAGAGATAAAGGCTATGTCCCACGTGCCAGTTTTCAAGTATCTAATCCTAAAAACAGGGAAACATGTTCCCTAATTTCTAGGGTTTGTCTAGGGTTTGTCATCAGCAGTTGGGTGACCACGTGGGAGGCTTCAACAAATTCAACTTCATGGAGTGTTAGGTGTCAAAGAATCTTTTAAATGTTTAGATAAGTTTGTTGTAATCATAATAAGGAGTTACACTCCTAGTTGTATTAGGTCTCTAGGACTGCTAGTTAGGTGTCAAATGCATTTAAAGTCTTGTTTTATGGTTAGAATAGGTGTCACTGATGGTAAATTCGAATTCCCCTCATGATGGAGGAAGGAATCCAAGCATGTAAAGAGCTCTATATATAGAAGAACATCTGATGTACAAAGGGTTGGAAATCTTTATGGAAAAGCTTGTATTTGGCATATGTATGACTCATTTTCAATAATAGATGCTTGACTTTGCTTCTCAGGATTCATGAAGGGTTTTTCATGTTCAGAATATGTGATTTTGTCCTTTTGCTTAATTCTTACAGTGGTATGGATGTATAATCACTCAGAATTCACTGAATGTGCTCTGACTTCCTGTATACATGCATAAACTGTGTGTCCCATATGAGTTTATGCTCTGAATATTTAAACGCTGAATGCCCTGACTTCCATGTAAGGTTGAGTTCATTCTTATATTGAGGTGTTGTTGACTCCATAAGCCCAATGGATAGTTTTGTTTAATGTGTTTCCACCATTCATATTTTTCATACTTGTTTCATAGAGTTAGCCATCTAATCTTTATCAAAATCATTAACCTTTGAGAGAGCCCTCTCAGGTTGAGGAGGCTAAGCCTCAGCCAAAAGTTGGTTTGAAAGAGTTACTTGAAGTCTTCCTGGTCTGCAGCCTTCCAGGGCCTGATTTTGAGATAACAGTCTCAATCATTAATATACAGATAGTTGGGGTTTTTAGTGAGATGCTTTCCCCGGGTTACATACTGTGTTAATGTGTGAATGCTCTTGATGTTTTATTGTTATTGATGCTGCTATATTGATGATCAACGTAGAGGAGCTTATGTATTGTGTATGTATTCCGCAATAGTACATGATCAGGATAATCTTTGTTGAATATGTGTTAAATTATTCAAAATTTCTACAGTTTGTTAGGGAAATGTAGGAGGGTTTGAGGGATTTATGTGTGGGAATAGGGTTTAGGGTTTCACATTTAAAAGTTTAGGAAAGGGAATTTAGGATAGGGGTTTAGTAATTTTAGGGGATAGAGAACAATGAAGTCAAGGAACAAATGGAATCAAGGAGAAAAGAAATAATGGAAAAAGAAAAAGCTTGGTGGCCAACAATTTTTGAAACCCTAGGCAGCAACTTATATTTGAGGAATTCAAAATGATAGGGTTTGATCATTTGTTTGGAAGCTCAACATATCAACCATCGTAGCATAACTACCAAACTTTAATGCACAAGAGAAATGGAGCTCCACCTACTTGAAACAAAGGAAATTGGCACGATTTTGGCGTTTGGAGGCCGTTATGGCATTTTTCAGGCCAGTTGGCTGAGTGCGCCGCACATCTTGCCCAACGTGCCGTTCCATCCCAGTGCGCTGCGCCCGTTCAAAAATACACTGAATGATCGCGCCCAATGCGCCGCGCCACCTGCTCTATGCGCCGCGCCCGGTTTTGAACACAACTTTGGCTTGAAACTTGACAATTTCGCCCTCTCACCACTAGACTTCGACCCTCTTTGATCTCTTGGAGGCAAATGAATGTTTTGAAACCATGTGAACATCTTATAGTGATGGATTTGATTTTTGTTTCTCACAAACCCACTTTGTAATGTTTTGACTTGGCACTTTTTCCACAATTAATAAAACTCTGTCTTTTTGTTTCCCTTTTGATTTTTTGGCTTGAGTGATGAATCTTTTGTCAATTTTTTGCAGGGATAGTGGCATGTCTTGACAAAGGAAGACCAGGGCTGCACCTGGAGAATTCAACAGCTGAAATTTTTTGTTTTTAAATTACATGACAATTTATTACAAAGCGAAATGACGAATTTTCTTCAAAACAAAGTTTTGAAGAAAAGTCATAGTCGAGCATATGATGATGAAAATATTGAAAATGAACACTTAATAAGGACCTCCCTCATTGGTCTGCTAGCATTGTTGGACATTGTTTGAAGACAAAATTAACTAACCCTAGACCTAGTGACTAAAATGACTCTTGTTGATCAATAGACTAAAACAGGACTGTAAGTGATTTTAAAACTTGATTTTGACGGACAGACTTGAGCCAGCAAGTATAAGGCATGAGGGGTAATGAATGACAAGATTCTTCCATCAGATTATGGCATGCCCCTAGCGGAATGCAAATAAAAGAACTGAATGAGACACCTAAAAATGAAATGCAACAAGAGAAATGATCTTTGACGAAGGGATGACCATACCGACTCTAACATTGGCTCCAATGGGGATGGTAGCTCCTTGGAGGTGCCAAGAACAGCAGATCTCTGGGAGAGCTAGACAGTGCCTTCATCCATTGGGCTATGGAGTCATTATTTCGACAAACAACACAAGACTTTGACTCATTTATTGAGTGAAACCTGACTGAAAACTGACTCGACAAACTGAACTCAAAACTGAAATATTTCTTCAGAATTATAGCCTTCACTTCGGGCCCCAGACTGAAGAAAAGATCACAACACACACTTGCAATGAAACTGAAATAAAATGGTATTTACAATGACAATGTAAACAACAGAAATAACTCAGAAATGATACCGCTTGAGCAGTCGACCATTGACCGGCCCTCCGGGACAATCTTCCCCGTTCATCTCCTTCAGAAGAAAGGCATTCTAACCTCGATATGCTGCAATCTTAAAAGGACCTTTCCAGAGATTTTCAAACTTACCGTGCTTGCCCTTTTCCTCATTCCTTGCATCCCACTTCAGCACCACATCATCCAACTGAAATTTGTCCGCCTTTGCTTTTATGTCATAAATCTTCTTAATTCTCTCCTGCAACTTGAATGTGTTTTGAAAAACTTCTTCCCGTGTCTACTGCAAATGGATCATTTGATTTAGTCTTCTCTACATTGGATCATCTTCACTACCAGCCTCCTGAAGAAGTTTGACTACCGGAGCTGCGAGAGAGGTAGGAAACACTGTATCAACTCCATAAACTAGCTCAAAGGGGGACATACCAATGGATTTCTTTTGACTCACTCGATCTGCCCAAAGTGCATGGACCAACTTCTTATGCCAAATTTTCTTATTTATTTCCAGCAACTTCTTAATGATATTAACTAAAGATTTGTTGGAAGACTCCGCCAATCCATTGCCTTGTGGATGATAGGCAGTTGAGTGCCCCAAAGTAATGTGATATTTATTACAAAACTCAACCATCCTTTTTGACTTGAAAGCTGCTGCGTTATCAGTGATTAGCTTATTCGGGCAACCAAAACGAGACAAAATATTATTCTCAAGGAATGAAATTATTACCGCATCTGTAGCTTGCCTAGTGGGAATTGCTTCGATCCATTTCGTGAAATAATCCATTGCCGTGAGAATCCATCTATGCTGACCTGAAGAAGTAGGATGAATTTCACCAATGAAATCCAACCCCCACTGCTGAAATGGGGCACTCATCTCAATGGGCTTAAGCGGCAAAGGCTGTAATTTCTGCTTTCCTTCAAAAATCTGACAGTTATGACAACTCTTGACAGTTTTGAACACATTAGCAAACAATGTCGGCCAATAGTATCCGGCCCTTAGAATTTTATTTGCCGTTGTTTTCCAAAAAAGGTGACCGCCACAATCTCCTTTATGGAAATCCTCCATGACCTGCTTCGCTTCTTCTTCCACCAAACAATTTAACAAAACACCACCGGGATCTTTCCAATAAAGTGCAGAATTCAAAATACAAAACTTAGCAGCCTTTAACTTAAGAGTTCTAGCTTTGTTTCTAGCCATACCAGGTGGCGAGGACAAATTCTGAAGCACATATATGATATCTGAATACCATGGAGAAAGAACAAAGATTTCAGCTACCTGAATTGACGGACCTTGCTCATTTTCATCGGACATAGCAGCAATCAGATTTATGTCTAAGACGTGCAGATTTGATTCAGCCATTAACTTTGCCAATCCCTGTCCTTTAACAAGCTTTGTGGGCCTTATCTCTACATCATACTCTAGCAAAGCTGCAATCCACTTTCCACGTCTTCCTTCTGGATCTATTTGTACTAAAATATCTTTGATAGCAGCGTTAGGAACATAAGCTAAAATATGGGAATGCAGAATATATACGCGGAAATCTTTCAGTGCTTTAACAAGTGCAAGGGCTTTCTTCTCAATAATGTTGTATTTCAAAGCAGCATCTCTTATAGTTCGGCTGAAAAAAGCAATTGGTCTTTCATGCTCATCTTTTTTCTGCATTAATACAGCTGCCATAGTATGCTCCGAAGCAAATGAAAACAATATAAAATCCTGAGTATAATCCGGGCTGATTAGAACTGGGGCTGAAGAAAGAGCCAATTTTACTAGATTGAAAGATTTTATAGCCTCTTCGGTCCATTTCACTTGGTTGTCCTTCTTAAGCATGTTTGTAATTTCTCTTAGGTGTTCAGCAAGATTAGGTACAAAGCGGCGTAAAAAATTCATCTTACCATTAAAAGACTGAATTTCCTTCTTGTTCCGGGGAAGATCAATTTGTTGAATCACTTCTACACGTGCTGGATCAATACGAATGCCATCTTTTGATATGATGTGTCCAAGTAGTTTGCCTTCATCCATGGTGAACAAGCTCTTCTTCGGATTCAACGACACACCATATTTTCTGCACTTTTGAAAAACAGTTTTCAAATGATACATGTGTTCTTCATCTGAATTAGAAAACACCGTCAAATCATCAAGGTACACAACCAAGAAGACATCCTTCTCATTTGCGAAAGCCATATCCATTGCCCACTGAAATGTGGCACCTACGTTCTTCAAACCGAAAGGCATTTTAGCGTAATGAAAAGTTCCCCACGGAGTGGTGAACGCTGTTTTGTCTCGGTCATCTTCATGGACCAAAATTTGGTTATATCCAGAATAACCATCGAGTAGTGACATATGAGATGCTCCAACTACTCGCTAAAGTATGTGATCCATTTTTGGTAGCGGATAATTATCCTTCAACGAAACTTTGTTGAGATTCCTAAAATCAATGCAAAAACGAATCTCATCTGTCTTCTTTCGCATGGGCACTAGATTGGATATCCAATCAGAAAATCGGATGGGGATGATGATTCCTGATTTGTACAACCTGTTTACCTCCTTCTCAATTGATGGCAGCAATTTTGGATTAAGCCTTCTTAACTTCTGTCTGAAAGGTTTCTGATTAGGCTTAATAGGAATTGTGTGCTGAATTATATTGGTATCATATGTCTTCAAGTCGGAATAGTCCCAAGCAAACACATCTGCAAAGGATGACAAAAAACTGATATATTTGGCCTTTACCTTTTGTGGCAATGTTTTGGACAACTTTACCATCTTCGGATGTTCAGCTGTTCCAATATTCACCTCTTCGACTCCTTTCTCTGTTGGCTGCAATGTTGGTTTGCGGGCTACGTCATCATGATCAAAGAGTTCTTCTAAAGGTATCAAGCCTTTAGGAATCACATTATCCTTGAGCTGCAACACTTCCATTTGATTGATCTGCACATCATCTTTACCATCATCATGTTCTACATCAATTGAGGTATCTTTGAACTTACCTTTGTTTTGCATAAAATCATCAATCTCCTCATCATCTTGAAAAACTTGCCAATATCTCTGATTGTCCGGGACAGTCGGATGATGTTTCACATGGATTTCAAATTTATTACTTGAATTGATATGAATCTTCAAATTACTCGCTGCCTTAGCAAGTGCATCAGCAATACTATTCTGAATACGAGGCACACACGTCAAGGTATAATCAGAAAACAACTTCAAGATGTCTAGAACAACATTCCGGTATGCCCGCATCCGAGGATGCTTTGCTTGATATTCGCCTTTAACTTGCTTAATCACCAATTCGGAGTCGCCATATATAGTAATCCTCTTAGCATTTAGCTTTCTTAGGATTTTTAGCCCAGTAATCAAAGCCTCATACTCATCCTCATTGTTTGAGCAATCAAAAGCAAGCTTGTAAGAACATACCCGCACATTACTAGGCACTTTGTTCGGAGCAGAAAAAGGACTGCGTACCCAAATTCCAATTCCAGCACCATCATTTCCCACTGCTCCATCAAAATCCATAGTCCACAGGCCATCTTCCTCTTCTTCTAAGTGCTGAAACTCTGTTTGCTGTATTTTTTCTGCTTGCTGTCCATTATCTTTTCCTGATCGCTAAATGGTATTGTCCTGTTCTTGACTTTCTTTCTTCAAAACTTCTCTAAAATTCTTTTCTATTTCTAGAATATCATCTGCTGCAACTAACTGACTATCAATCTCATTGAAACTATTTGAATACAAAACAAAAGACTCTAAATTTGTATGTACATAATTAATCGGATGATTAATTTGTTTCTCCTTGCTTGTAATCATGTATTTCATTTTCTGCTCCCGATAAAGTTTTCTCATTTGGCCAAACATAGGAATCGTTGCATAGGAGAAATCAAGTTGCATAGTTCCTTTAATCTTTGCTCCCCAAGATCTGGAAAGAAGCATTCCAAATCTAGGAGGTATATCCGCCACCACCACATCCATCAAAACATTTTTGGCCGAAATCTGATCCAAACTGACCACCAAGTCTTTAATAAGCCCAATACATCTCACCCTGCTAGAATTAAATGAATAAAGATCATGGAATTTCCTGGTAATGTTCAAACCCAACTTCTCCATGATAGCTTTTGGCATAAGATTGTGGGAGGCGCCGGAATCGAACATAGCATTATGCAACACAAACTCATGCACTCTCAAACTGATATAAAAAGGAGGCACATCACTGTCTGGAGACTCACCATTCAATGTTGGTCCAAAAATCAATTCAGGTTGATCATCTTCCACACTCACCATATCAGATATTGGATCAACATTCAAAATTTTGGAAACCTGACCTCTATAACTGCTGTTCCTCATCAGTTCAGTCAAGGGAATTGATACCTTTAATTTAGAAATTTCATTTTCTAAACTAAAAGTAGAAGTCTTCTCTACCTCTTTGGCTGGAACATCCTTCTTTTCAGCTTTATCTTTTGATACAATTGGCTGATTGACTCTTTCATTTGCTGGCGGAGATTTGCTAGGAGTAGGATCAACAACTTCTTTTCCTTTATTTGGTACAACAGGTGGCTCATTCTTAGATGCTGGAACGTCCTTTCTTTTCTGCATTGGATTGATGGGGACATTTCTATTTCTTAATGAATACTGATGCTACTGGGCATATAAGGCATGCATATAACCTCTATGATACTCATTCGACTCCTCTTCAAGAGCTGTGTCATTTGCCAAGATAAAATCTGCATCCTTGTGTACCGCTGCACTTTCTGCATACTCATCATCTTCAGTGATAAAGGTGGGCATATCATCAGGAGTAAAGAAGTGATTTTCTTCTCCTATTACATTGTCTTCATCATCAGATTCGGGACCAACAAAATTTTGCTGAAGAGGTGTCTTTACTTGCTGTTGTTGTGATGCCGATTCTTGTGCTCGCTGCTCACACTGTTTGATCCTGAATTGAGGTTGCTGCTGTCCACGGAAATTAGGATTCTGGATCTGCGGTTCAGGCTTATCAAGTGCTAACCTTTCAATCATCTTTTCTACCTTGCGGAGCACCTGATCTGAGGTAGAAGCTTCTTCCTTTATTGAAACTCTCTTCTCGATTTTCAATCTAGCTCTCTTGTCATTCAAATTTGCCTCAACACTAACGGCGATTTTCTGCATTTCTTCTAAGGTAGCTGGATCTCTCTCTCTTAATTGATAAGCCATGTCCGGATCAAAACCATCTGGGAACTTAAGCAAAGCTGACTTTCTAGTTGGCCTTAAATCATCAGGAATTGCATTATAAACCGCATTGAATCTAATACAATAGTCTTGCACGGACTCACCAGCATTCCGCTTGATCTTGGTATATTCAGAAGTGATCTGAAGAGGATCTTTCTTTACTTCCCAGCGATCCAAGAACTGCCTTTGAAGCTCTTCTAATGTGGGAATACTTCTAGCTGTCAAAGCTCTGAACCATTTTCTGACCTCACCTGCGAAAGTCTGCACGAATAATCTCATAGTCACGTTTTCTGCATCAATCTCATGAAGCTCAAAGAAATCCGTCATTTTGTCCACATGTTGCTGAGCCGTGGTACCTTGAGGAGTGCCATCAAACAAAGGAATTTTACTCTGATAATCTGCGGGCATGTCACCCAAAACTTGAGGCAGCGCGAGAGGTGCAAACCGAGCAGCCATTGCTCTTGGTGGCGGTCTTGGTGAAGTTGGAGGAGTGGGTGCAGCTGATGTGTGAGGTGTGTGAGGAGGTGTATGCAGAGGTGAAGCAATTTTGGATGTAGAAGGAGTAGATGGAGGTGAATTTACAACAGACTTTTGATCAGCAATAGTAGGCTGCAGGGGAAGGGTGGGAATGAAGGGAGGTTCGGTAGGAATTTTTGAGGTGGATGTCGTTACGGAAGATCCAAGGGATGCAGATGCAGCTTCTAGGAAATCAGCAATATTTGAAGCGTGAATTTCACTCTGGAGGTGCTTCAAGATAAAATTCTCAATTGATTTATTGTTTCTTTCAACTTCAAGAGCTGCAGCAAAGTCGGGATTTGGAACTATAG
Source organism: Pinus tabuliformis (assembly GCA_031772625.1). Taxonomy (NCBI): domain Eukaryota; kingdom Viridiplantae; phylum Streptophyta; class Pinopsida; order Pinales; family Pinaceae; genus Pinus; species Pinus tabuliformis. Next base: position 843,134,595 of record CM062815.1, read on the forward strand.
AACCAAGAGCACTTTTGGATTTGGTTTCAAACAATGACAATTCAAACTTTTCATCAAAATCAAGCTCTTCAAGATACTTAAAAATTGCAGGACATGAACGAGATTTAAACACGGGAGTCACAGAGCTCTCTTGACGAAGGAGTCTTGGAATCAAGTTAGGATTTTCGTACACAAGGGGAGGATTTGGATCTGGATTAGCTCTGGTATATCTCTTTGAAGCCAGCGTGCTATTTACAAGAAATCAAAGGGAAAAAAACAACTTGTTTAGCCTTTCAAATTCTAAACTTATCATCCAAAAGCTCAGAATTCTCAAATGTACTGGGGCGATTTACAGGCCAAGTGTCACGATTACAAGCTAGACCAGAGATTGACTGAAGCAACGTTTATCTACTTGCACTAATGCAAAGCAAAAGCATTTCGAAGGCTACCTGGCATAACTTCAGGCTTTGTTTGTAGCTTATAAAACAAATGACATCAACAAGCAAACCATTTTCTTCCCCGGTATGGTCGCCACTATGTTAGAGCCTAGATTTTCCTCAGGCTGAAAAGGCAAGGTTCTAGGTCCACATCAAACCATGCTCAGCCTCGTAGCTAGCCCTACGAGGACAGGAGAGGGCTCTCTCTGGGTCAATCTCAGCGAAAGATAATCGATGGGGCTTGAGATGATTGATTTAACAACTGATCTTAGGCTAGGTATGAAGTGCAAAGTTTTGATTTGAGTTTTTGGGGGTTTTGTTGGAAAAATGGGACAGGAAAATTTTGGGTCCGGGGATGAGGCCAGATTTTTGCAGAGTTCAGGTAGGGGCAAGATAGGCAGTAGTTTTGATTATTTGGATTGAATGAATGGGTGGATCAGACTGGTGAGGGGCCAAGGAGGGCAAGAAGGTCTCAAGAGTCCTCCTCAAACAGATGAAAACATGAAGAATTAAACAAAATATCCAGGCAGAGCATAGCAGTACATGAATTCTACCTTAATCACTTATTTGTTTAATTGAAGAAGACAAATAAGGGAAAATGATACACAATAACATCAATGAAATTAAAAATACATATAGAAACACACCATCAAAACATAGAGCCACATGGATCCCAACAAGTGCTGCAAAACCTTGGTCTTTCCTTTGCCAAAATTGCAGAAATGAATTGTACAATGATGTGCCAAGCAATCCCAAGTATCCAACCCTGAAAATGACTTAGAAATTACATAATATAGACAAGCCAAACCTATTCCCTTGCCTCTATGGGTAGAGCTCATCATTCTAGGAGCTGTTTGAACTAATTCTAAACATGGAACTGAAATCTAGATAGTCAAACAACTTACCCCTATATGCTAGGAAACTGATTCATTCACTCACATTTCACCTTTTGGTGAATGAATCTTCTAGAACAAGTAAAAATGTGCCAATATTACATCATGGTTGTCAAATTACATCAAGAAAAGTCAAGAATAACATCAAGAAGCAAAACTGGTCAAAACTGGGTGAATTGCTGAGCTGAACAGTGAAAAATAGACAAAATTCCTCTATGCGCCGCGCCTAATTCTCTATGAGTTGTGCCAATTTGGAGCTGATTTTGAGGCACTTCCTAAAGTCCAAATTGAGCTCAAGTGTGCTTGTTGGAAATCCCTACCTATCTACTTTCCAACCCAAGTGGAATTTCTGAATTTAGATGTCATTTGCCCCTCCAAAACTTCAATCTCCCAAGACTTCTTCCTGTGTGTCAAAATAGGGGCAGTGAGGTCATTTTTTGAGTGTTTTTGACCTCTCGAGGACTCAAAACTTGCCCAAATTTCTTGGCCATGCACCAAAAACCATGATTTTTCATGAAAAATCCAGAAATGTAAACTTTTTGTGATTTGGAGCTCCCTAGCAAAAGCGCGCGCCACGTGGCGCGACGCATAGGGAGAAAAACCCTATTTTTTGTGCCAAAATTTGTCAAAATGCCAAAAATGCCCCAAATTTCTTGAAATTTGGGCTGGAGCTTCTCCATCAAGTGTCATGCTGGGCTAAAGAGGCTTCGATCAATATCTGAAGACGATCATGCTCCTTTTGCCTCTTTTGCTTCCTTATTGGCTCCTTAATTTTTGCCTTTAAATTCCTGATTCGTGCCTTGCAGGCCTTGTTCCGTGCCATGTAGTGGAAAACCATGTGTCTCAACAATGCATGGTCCTTATCGGCCTTGTCCAGCAGTCTCTCCAGGTGGATGTTGATTCTTTCAAGCCAAGGCTCCCGATCCTCATTAATCTCTTGCTCCAATGAAGTGAGCTCAACCCTTCTCCTTTGTGCAGCTTGGCGATTCTTGCGGATGTTTTGTAACTCCATGATTGCTTGCTGATCTTCAAGCTGTTTGTTCCTCTGCTCCAGGTATTTCATAGTCCACTTAGCGCTCTCCAAGTCAAGGGATAAGGCTTTGATCTCTATTTGCTGCTCCTGGATGATCTCTCTAAGATGTGCACTTTGTGGGCTCGTATCTGTATCATCATCATGAATGAGAATGAAGTCGGTCTCTTGTTCACCTGAAGGCCCCTCATCCTGCATTGGCCTCTTGCCTTTATCCTGTACCTGTGGCGCTGATGTCGGAAATGAGGCCCCTTCCACACCGGGTGGAGATAACACTCGCTTTGCTGCTGCAAACAAATGTCTAGTGCCCCTCTGATATGTGATGAATACCGGCATACTAACAGTCTCATGGCGCTCATACTGATGACAAGGTCCACCTTCATGCTTAACCTTTGATAATCCCTGTGAAGCTCTGAAGAAGTCACGAGATATGAAATGATCCCAAGTGATGCCCTGTAATCCAAGCTGATGAACCACCAAAATCTTAATAAGAGCAAAATGATAAACACTGTTAAGTTGCTGCTGAGGGGTTTTGTGCTGCACAAGGGTGGTCATCCTCTCTATGTTCCAGCAAATGAAACAGGAAATGTTCATCATCTGCACCCTGGTGAAATGCATGAGCAACTTGATGTGATAAGCATATAAACAAGAGAACCGTCCTTCACAGCTGAAATACTTCATGATCAATTTCATTAGTGGAGCATATTCATCTTTAAGATATCGGAATGGAAACACTCTCTTGAGCTACCTCAAGAAACCGGTTTTAATGTATGGCTCATAATGCTGCCGGTCAATCTTCTTCCTCTTGGTCCATGGTTCCCCAATGTTTGGTATGCCGGTTGCCAGTGAGACAGATTCTGGTGTAAGTGTGAAGGTGACACCAGCTAAGGTAGCCTGATCTCCATGTAAATGCAACACAAATAGACGAGCCAACTCATGATGAAATTGAACATTAGCAACTTTCTGACAAAACTCATAACATGACTGATGCTGGAAACAAAACATGGCAAGAGGGCAGGCCTGTAATTTAGTGAGGGTGATTGGTTCTTCTCTAATATGTCTGCCACCTCTATGAGGCCTCCGGGGTGCATGTTCCTCCATGGGTGAGTCACTTTGGGTCTCCATTTCATAATCAGATGAATGCTCAGATGCCATGACTGCTGTTATTCAAACTGCCTTGGAGAAATAGATGCTGGTGTATGAAAACTGTGTTGAACTGCTCTTTTAGTGATGTGCCTAAACTCTGCCACCAAGGGGAAATCAAATGAAACAGGGACTGTTAGGAAGGGGAAATAATAGTAAGGGATTGGGAACTATCGAGACTAAGTTTGTTAGGGAAATGTAGGAGGATTTGAGGGATTTATGTGTGGGAATATGGTTTAGGGTTTCACATTTAAAAGTTTGGGAAAGGGAATTTAGGATAGGGGTTTAGTAATTTTAGGGGATAGGGAACAATGAAGTCAAGGAACAAATGGAATCAAGGAGAAAAGAAATAATGGAAAAAGAAAAAGCTTGGTGGCTAGCAATTTTTGAAACCCTAGGCAGCAGCTTATATTTGAGGAATTCAAAATGACAGGGTTTGATCGTTTGTTTGGAAGCTCAACATATCAACCATCGTAGCATAACTACCAAACTTTAATGCACAAGAGAAATGGAGCTCCACCTACTTGAAACAAAGGAAATTGGCACGATTTTGGTGTTTGGAGGCCGTTATGGCATTTTTCGGGTCACTCATCTGAGTGCACTGCGCAGCTTGCCCAATGCGTCGCGCCCGTTCAAAAATACACTGAATGATCGCGCCCAATGCACTGCGCCTCCCCAGTGCGCCGCGCCCGGTTTTGAACACAACTTTGGCTCGAAACTTGACAATTTCGCCCTCTCACCACTATACTTCGACCCTCTTTGATCTCTTGGAGGCAAATGAATGTTTTGAAACCATGTGAACATCTTATAGTGATGGATTTGATTTTTGTTTCTCCCAAACCCACTTTGTAATGTTTTGACTTGGCACTTTTTCCACAATTAATAAAACTCTGTCTTTTTGTTTCCCTTTTGATTTTTTGGCTTGAGTGATGAATCTTTTGTCAATTTTTTGTAGGGATAGTGGCATGTCTTGACAAAGGAAGACCAGGGCTGCGCCTGGAGAATTCAACAACTGATTTTTTTTTTTTTTTTTAATTACATGACAATTTATTACAAAGCGAAATGACGAATTTTCTTCAAAACAGAGTTTTGAAGAAAAGTCATAGTCGAGCATATGATGATGAAAATATTGAAAATGAACACTTAATAAGGACTTCCCTCATTGGTTTGCTGGCATTTTTGGACATTGTTTGAAGACAAAATTAACTAACCCTAGACCTAGTGACTGAAATGACTCTTGCTGATCAATAGACTAAAACAGGACAGTAAGTGATTTTAAAACTTGATTTTGACGGACAGACCTGAGCCAGCAAGGATAAGGCATGAGGGGTAATGAATGACAAGATCCTTCCATCAGATTATGGCATGCCCCTAGCGGAATGCAAATAAAAGAACTGAATGAGACACCTAAAAATGAAATGCAATAAGAGAAATGATCTCTGATAGAGGGATGACCAGACCGACTCTAACAGGGTCCTCTTTGTAGGACCATTATACTTATCCAGTGAAAGTTAAAAATAAGAGTTCAATAATAAGTAATGTGACTATGATTCTATGGTAGGGCCATTTCACAACTCGATTCTACAAATGTTTCAATCATCCCAAAACCGACCATACTGAAGTTACTGTAACAAAATTTCCAGTACTATCACGTGGATAAATTTGTAGGTAAATGAACAAGAACAATGCAATCATTTTCTCATTTTCACTGCACTGGTAGGACTATTCAAACTTTATGTTGGTTCATTATTTCATGAAACACCTCTAACCTAATATAATAAAAATTACTACTAAATTATCATAGCCGCCTAACTCACAATTGGTAAACTCTTATAGGTTACTAGTCATTTTGTATTAGAAGAAAAACATGTGAAAAAGATAAATATAATTAACCATGAAATAATACCATATGAAGGATTTATTTTGGAAAACTCAAATTAGAGAAAAACTACTCATAAAGCTTCCACTATTTGTTACAGTCCTGAACACCTTAAAGCATCCCAGGTTATGGAAGTGTTGCTCGTTTAACCCAATATCCAAGGTCTACTATGAATATGGAGTTCAAAAACCTCTTTTCTCAAAGTGTTTGAATCCTAAAACTAATGCCTTCATTGCATTCAACTCGTCGAGAGATTTTTAGTGATAAAAGTTTTACCTCAATTTAAGTCCCAAGTAGAAAGTGATGCCCCCTAGGAATTTAACCCATTAAAAAGACCATGTCATCATTAAAACTTCATGTAGGACCCATGTGTCCCCTACCCAACCCACGTGGTGACACACTGTTATAGACATATTTGGGCACATCGACCCCAAACTCATATGTCAATGATATTAGGGCTCATTAACCCCTAAAAGAGTTGTTTTATACCCTAAAGAAGCTTAGTCATCTAAATGCCTCATTCCCCAAAAGTTCCATCTCAGAAATCATCCAAAAAGTGCCTAAACTGAACCATATCTGAAAGCCCTGTGTTAAGGTGAGATGCATATCACCTGCTACACTGTCCAAGTGAGATGCATCGTAGTTTGGCCCTTTAGTAAGTGTGATGGGTGAGGTTGGACAAAATTCCAGGACAATTTGTGAGTTGGTTGCTTATGGAATCTTCTAGAAGCTTCTCCTGTGCCACTTGCCTCTGTGAATTCAACCAAGGATGATAAAGGGAACTAGAAAACCATCTCCAATTCCCCTCTCTTGTGGAACTAATTTCAACAAATGGAATGGAATTTATCATCCCCATTGATGACTCACCCTCTTGCAATCATCTATGAAAGGATCCCCCATCCAAGAGATCAGAAGGCTGAATTATTCTGAGTTGTAAGGAAGTGCTGCTAGTTTTAGTATTGAGGTGAGAGCATTATGTTATTGTTGGTGTGTTTTTTCTGATTCATGAGGTGAAGAAGGCTTGAAGCTGGGAGGATGGCACTAGATCAGACTTCTTATGGGTTGTAATTCTCCTTGATATCAATAAAGTTCTTCAAGATTTTTCCCAATTGATTGTGTTAACTGTAAATGCATTCATTTGCTTATCATATTTATGATTCTATGATGTTTATGCTGTGATGGATCATTATGCTTTGACAGGTCTTTGTTTCTGTAGCTGTGTAGGTACTCTCCAAGCGTGTTAAGTACAGGGAGGAGCAACGAGATCAGCTAAAGGAGAGGGAGATCAAGTGAGGATTCAAGCGAAAGTTACAGGTTGGTCCCTTATCATATTTCTTCTTATCTATCACTCATAGGAAAGATAATGAATTGATTTGACTGTTGTTTCTAGGTTAGCTACCAAACCTAGAGGGCTAGCATTTCTTAGAAAGACTAGTTTTCCCAAAAACAAATTGGTGACTCCATTGGGGAAACCAAATGATTGTTTGTTGCTATTTGTTGTTTTATGTTGAATTATATAAGCTATAAACAGAGTCTGAAGTTAGCCAGGAAGCTTTCGAACTGCTCTTGTTATGCAATTGCGTAGTAGATAAATGTTGCTTCAGTCAATCTCTGGTTTAGTTTATGAATTAAACATTTGACTTGCAAACACATCTAGATGCCCTTTTGGTAGCTCAATAACCTCTTAGGACATTCCATCATACTTTTCTTATCATTATTCATCAAAACCAAGCTTGATCCATTGAAAACTACTGAAAATTTGAGCCAAAACCATTTTTAGAAGCGCTCCCTGACCATCGCACTGTCTTCCACTGTGACTTAATATGCATCCCACCTCCTGAGTGAGAAAAGTACGATGCATCTAACTGTCTGCAAAGGCCAGGTGCGATGATTGACTGAACTCAATTTCCCATCTAGGAGTTGAGGTTTTTAGACTAGTTTTCAGACTTGTTTGGTTGCTTGCTGAATTTGAACAATACCTCATCACTGAAACCAACATACATCACTTAGATCAGCCTCAATTTAGATTAGGATTGGTGGATATTTTTGTGTGTTTGTTTTTCATTTACAATCCATTATCAAAAGTAGTGATAGTCGATTTGTCGTTTTCGATAGAAAAAGTGTTGTAAAGTCTTCCATTTTTGTCGAAAAAGTGAAGTGTCGCAAAATCCTCCTTCATAACTTATCGATTAAACTATTTTGATGCATTTGATTTGATTTGAGTTTTTTCAAAGTGTCAAAAATATATTTCTTCAAGTTTGAAAGTGTCGTTTTGAGTCTTCCTTTCCCTCTTTGAAGAAAAATTGTCGAAAATTGTCATTTTGGGTGAAACATTTTGAGTCATTGCTGCATTTAGTTTTCATTTTTGAATCATTCACATTAAGAAGAGATGAAAAAAAATACATGCATTTGCATTTTAGCATTTTGGTTTGTGTGTATGAAAGATGAATTGAGGAAATTGCATTAGTGTGTATTTTTTGGTGTTTGCTTAAGAGTGCTTCTATGCTTTATCCCTTGTGGTTAAGGATTTCATTGTTCAAATAAACGAAAAGATTGCTTATCATTGTAGATGCATCTTTAGGAATTTAAGATCACATTCCCCAGTGAACCATCAAAGGCAAAATTTTAAGAAAGATCAACTTTAAAATGAACCTAAATTAACTTGACAATGCTTTGGAATCTAACACAACACATTTAGAGGTCTAGGCTAGAGACGTGTTCTAGCGTCGTTAAAACTAGTGGCTATCATTTTCATTGAAGGTTGGGTGATTCCTCCTCTTTGATACGATAAGTGCTAGCACGGACTTGTGCTCCCCGTACTGTCGCATATATATTGGGAGACCACAATAGGCTTAAATCCTTTATCCATAGGAAACCGAGTCTGCCGCCTTATCGATCGCAATGCAATGAACACAACATTCGGGAAGATTGACTACTGCACATAAGTCCTTGGTAATTTCTCTTTAATTTACCACCAAGGTGTATATTGCAGTTTTGCGATTGGTCTGGTAAACCTTTTTGTCTAGATTCTCCAAAGTAGTCACTTTCGTTCCTTTTTGACTCTCTAAAAGAAAAGGTCCATCTGAGCACTTGTCCTTTCAGGCTCATTAAAAATTGAAGGCGACTAGAGTCATCTTTAGCTTTTTCTCGACTCTTTAAAACTAAAAAAGCAAAGTTGTGTCCAAGTGTTGTTAAAATTAATTGACCACGAAATAACATCATTTTCCCTTAGTTGATTTTTAAGTTGATCAAGTAATCCGCAATCATGGAAGAAAGTCAATCAAAACCCCGTCGTTCGCGGAGATTAGCGAGTCAACCATCTTTGCCTTCGGAAGTGAAACCAATTCGGACAAAGCGGTCTCGTTTAACTGAGTCTAGTTCATCTGGGTTATTTGGAACATTTGTTTCAACATCTTCAGAGACTCTAGTTACTCCAATTATTTCTGGTACATCCACCCTTAAAGAGGAAGTTTCGAAGTTACCTGAGGACACTAGTACTGATCCTAGTGTAGCAGTAATTGAGGATACTTCTAACCCTGAAACAACTCCATCAAGAGTTGGTCCAAAACCCATTCCAGTTCAAACCAAGGTTACATTTGAACTAGGATTTGTTCAAGAACCTCCCTTTGAGATGGTAGTTCATTTACTTGAACATCTGGACTTTGAATTTCAATATCCAGAAGTTGCCACTCCTCCAACATTGGTTATTGCTGCAACTACACCTTCTTCGGCTCCAGAAATCTTTTATGGACCTGATGGTCAACCTCTTCCACCTAGTTTGATTGCTATAGAGGATATAGTAGAGGATCCTCCATCTACCACCCCGTTTCATTTTGGAACTGGGATTAATTTGTATCCTGCTACTCTTGAGTTTGCCTCATTTAATCTTGCTGCATCGTGAGTTATTGTCGAATCGTTAGGACAACTTTTGGATAAGTTAACCATGTCTGAACAACCATCAACATCTAGGAATGTATCATTTGATGCAGCTGCAGCAGAATCTTCTGCTGCTACTCCTTCAATGTTTTTTGGTACACCTGAGTCATATTTATATGGTGCATCATCCGTTCCGGTTGGTTACCAATCACTAACTGGAACCCACTCAAGGGTTGCTTTGGCACCATGGTCAACTCCCATTTACTCGTTCGGTATCCCATCTGGTTTTTCTCACATAGAAACTCAGCAATTTGATCCTGCATATCAGTATCAATTTGGGCAACCCAGTTATCAAAGACCGATATATCCTTTAAACATTGGACTGCTGCCATATGGAGATCAGTATGCTTACTCAATGCTTCCTCCTTTCTCTGGGGGACAACCATATGAGAGTTTCCCACAATATTCAGGTCAAACTGGAATTACAGCTAGTGGTTGGCTACCAGTACCGCCAGATCAACCAAGGGTTGTATATCCAACACAACCAATCCAACCTGTGTCGAATATTCCCACTACACCTGCCGTTACGACTGTGCCACAATCACAAGCACAACCTATTGTATCTCAACCTCAACCTGTTCCTTCTTCCTCGCAACCTCAGGTTTCAAGGCAAAAGGCTCAAGTTTCTTAGGTTGTTATACAACAACCACTTGTTTCTGGGGCTCAACTGCAACCTCAGGTTAGTGCTCCTTTATCTGGAACGACTCAGGCACACTTGAGTACAGTTAGTCCACAACTTGGTCAATCTTTTAGTACTGGACAGCGGCAAATGGTCCAACAACCGTGGCTGCCGCAATATCAACAACCTCAATTCCAGCAAACCCAACCCCAGTTTGGACTTGGTTCACAAGCTCAAACTGGATTTGGTCAATATCAAGCTTACCCAGGATCTGGGCAACAAGGTTTTGCAGGTTATGGACAACCATGTTTCCAAACTGGTTATGTCCAACAACTTTATCAAGGTTACCAGGCACAGATGCCCTATGCCGGTATGCAAAGACTATTTCTCAGGCGATTCCATCTTATCCTGGGTATGCTCCACCCAACCTGAATCAATGGTTGCCGTTTGTAGCAACTCTTGAACTACTAGATTTAAACCAGCTCACTAATGATCCAATGCATATGCACCTTGGTGGTCGGTGATTCCACATAAATTTCCATCTAACATTCCAAAGTTCAATGGAAATATAGGAGAAGACCCGTCGAATCATGTAATGAATTTTCATTTATGGTGTTCATCCAATACCCTGAATGATGATTCAATTAGACTTCATATTTTCCAAAGAACGTTTACTGGCCCAGCTGCAAAATGGTATATTGAATTACCTAGAGCTTCTTTTGATAACTTCACCATTCTAGCCACTACCTTTCTAACCCATTTTCAATTACCTATCAGGTATGAAACCGGAACAGAAATTCTTACCAACTTTAAACAGACTACCTCCACTCACATATCTGATCATATTCATGAGTGGCGGCGTCTTCGTTGATTGGTCAAGACGTATGTTCCTGATCAGTTGTTAGCTAAATGGTTTATAAAGTCCTTATTGCCATCTATCACTAAGGATGTGGCGAAAGGAGGAGTTGTCATAGAAGAGCAAGTTATTGCTTGTGCCCAATATTTAGATATGATTTATACACAATCAGGCACGCTCTATGACAAAATTCTTGATGCACCTAGGCTAGCATTCACCATTCCACCACCTCCAAAATTGAGTAGGGACTCTCATGCTGGCGATGGCGTTATTGGTTCCTCGAGCACACAAACGACAAGGGGACCATCTAGACAAAGGCAAAAGTCCAAAGCAATCAGGAGGCAAGAAGAAAGGGAAAAATAATAAGAAGAAACAGGAAAATTCTACTCCTGAAAAATCATCTGAAACCCTACTACGGCTAGGAAACCGCGTTACCCGTGTTTGATATGCAATGATGAGCATTTTACAAGGGATTTTCCACATCAATTTGAGGTCTCTAAACTCTTAACAGCTTCAAATACCTCAGTTGTGTTGACTGATCCGTTACCTTCCCAAGACACACAAATGGTTGCAACAGATAATGCTTCCACATCCCAAGTGCTTATGCTATCCATCGCAAATAAGCAAAATGATGTTTTGGTATCGACAAGGAATAAAGATTATGGGAATCCATCATCGTCGAACAACCAGGCTACTGATCAACCTAATACTTCGACCACGACTTCACCAGAAGTTGTTCCACCAATTATTCCTGAATTAACAATTAAGCCACCCAAGGGAGTAGTACACAAATCGACATTTAATCCTTGTGCTCGAGCAGCCCAAAATTATAATATAGTAGAAGATCTAGCTCAATCACCTTCTGCTATGTCAACGCTCGAGGTATTGCAAAATTGTCCCTCCCAAAAGCAGGTTTTGTTATCAACAATAGGTGGGATCGATCCTATGGATTCCAATCTAGTGGTCTTTAATCATAGAGGGTATACACCACAGTTACCAACACAACTAGCTTTCCTTATATAGGTAAAAGCCCTCAATAAAAATGTTCATCGAACTATTATTGATGAGGGGGCATCTACCTGTATCATGTCAATGAGTTGCTGGAAAACTCTTGGTTCACCACCCTTGTCACGATCATCCACAAAAATAAAAGCTTTCGATGGAAGAACGTACACTCCATACGAGATTTTAAATAGCTTGCAAGTTGAACTAGGGGGCAAAACAGTAGATATTGAAGTCGAGGTCGTTGATGGACTCCTTGATTACAATATTTTACTAGGAAGGCCTTGGGTATATGCAATGGCTGTAGTTGTTTCCACATACTTTCGAACGATCGCATTTCCTTTCAAAGGTGGAATCACACTGATCGACCAATTAGCCTTCTTTGCTAATAGTTCACAAGCTACTAAAAGCATTCCATTGATACATGGAAATTCACAATCACTTCAAAATGTTGGAGTAAGTCTCCTAAAAGATCCTTCATTGATGGGTACTTTTACCCTACCGTCACCATCTGGTCTCGCAGAAGTAGCAACAGTGGAAACCTGCAACATGATCTCTTCGACATCATTTGAGTTTAGGAAGAGTTCCAACTATTTTGAGAGTGATGATCACGGCAAGGCGATGCTGCCAAGCCCCATCGAATCTTTGTAGCAATCAATCTATTGGGCTTGTGCAACAAACCAGAATCCGCACTCAACGAGTGTTTGGGTAGATAGGTCTTTAGAATATGACACCTCTTCTGATCCTTGGTCTTGTATACATTCTACAGACGAAGGAATCATCCAATCAATGATGATAGGAGAGACGCCGTGGGAAGATTATCATCATCGTTCCCACCTTCGAGATGACAATGAAGATTATTCAAAAGAACTCAATCACCCTTCAATTGTTGATTTTTTATCGAATTCTATAAATACAATCAATTCTGAGCGAAATCTGTCTAACATTGAAGAAACAATCTCCATAAATGTTTCGACCAAACCCAATATTGTAGAAAATGTTCATGTTGGCAAATCTTGTTCTCCATCAGAACTAGATAATTACTGTGCTCTTTTTTGAGAATTCAGAGACGTCTTTGCATGGTCTTATGAAGAAATGCTAGGCATTGACTCAAGCATTGTTGAACATGAAATTAAAATAAATCCTGATGTCAACCCAGTATGACAGCGACTTCGGCAAGTTCATCCAAAGAAAGCCGCTGCCATTAAAGCAGAGGTTGAAAAACTTTTGTGTGCTGGTTTCATTTTCCCTGTACCTCTCACTGATTGGGTATCAAATATTGTTCCAGTGATGAAAAAACAAGGGACGATTAGAGTGTGTGTCGATTATAGGGATGTAAATCAAGCATGTCCAAAGGAAAACTATCCTACACCCTTTATCGACCAGATTATTGATGAATGTGCTAGATGCAAAATCTTTTCATTCATGGATGGATTTTCTGGCTACAATCAAATCAATATCCATTGACAGGACCAATCAAAAATTGCATTTATATGTCCGTGGGGCACATTCGAATATCATAAATTACCTTTTGGTTTGAAAAACGCAGGGGCTACTTTTTAGAGGGCAATGAATTATGCCTTCCATGACATCAAACACATAGTTCAACCATATCTTGATGATCTGCCTGCTCATTCGCGAAAACAAACTGATCATCTGCAACATTTGAGAGCAATATTTTTGCGTTGTCAAAACTACAAAATTAGACTCAATCCACACAAATGTGTGTTTTGTGTTGGCTCTGGTTGATTGCTTGGATTTGTAGTTTCTAAAGACGGAATTCGACTCAATCCAATAAAGGTTTAGGAAATTCTTGACATGCCTCCACCTTCAAATTTGTCACAGATCCAGAGACTTCAAGGGAAGGCAAACTTTCTGACGAGGTTCATTCCAAATTATGCTGAGCTAGCTAAAGGTTATACACATCTATTGAAGAAAGGGGTACCCTTCCATTGGGATCAGGTTGTGCAAGATTCCTTCGATGCTTTCAAAGATTACTTGATAAAAGCATCATTAATGTATATGCTCCAGAATATCAAAAAGACTTTAACATGTATCTCGCCATTGCAGATACGACCATCAGTATGGTTTTAGTACAAGAAGATGATGGAATTGAAGATCCTATATATTATTTAAGTCGTAATCTTACTGATACAGAAAGTAAATACTCATACGTTGAAAAATTAGCTCTAGCAGCCGTTCAAGCCGTACAAAGATTTCAACATTATATTCTCCTTCACAAAACTATTGTTATATCAAATTGCAACCCTATGACATACATTTTGTCACGTCAATTGCTGGGGGGAAAATACTCAAAATGGATAGTGATCTTGTAGGACTTTGATTTAGAATTCATCAAATCCAAATCAAAGAAATCTCTCATATTTGCAGAGCTACTTTGTGACCTTCCCTTGTCCTCCAATGATTCAACATCAGAAGCATCAATCTTGGATGAGTCTCTATTTTAATCTCGTCAAGTGAGCCATGGTATGGAGATATACTGGTCTATCTCTAGACCCAAGCTTTTAGGCCTTACACCTCTCGCTTTGAACAACGACGTATTCGATACCAAGCCAAAGATTTGTTGGTGATACACTTTATCGTCGTGGTTTCGATACGATTTTACGAAGGTGCCTTACACATGAGGAGGCTGAAAAAGCTTTGAATGAATGTCATTAAGGTGCTTGTGGGGGGCATTTATCTGGTTACGCAACTGCACAAAAAATCCTATGAGCTGGTTACTTCTGGCCATCTATATTTAAAGATTGCATACTTGCTATCAGAAAGTGCCATGCTTGTCAGATTTTTTATCATAAAACCAGATTACCACCTGCACCACTGCATCCAGTAGCTACTGTTGGCCCTTTCGCAAAATGGGGCATTGATTTCATGACATGTAACCCCACCTCGGCTGGGGGGCATGGGTATATTATAGTCGTTGTTGACTATTTTACTAAATGGGCCGAGGCGATGCCTACATTGAATAACAACAGTGAAACGACTGCTCTTTTTTTTTTTAATCATGTAGTTTCTAGATTCAGTGTGCCACAAGCTATAGTCACAGATCATGGGTTTCATTTTAACAATCACATGATGATCGAGTTAACTACCAAATTAGGACTGTCCCATGATGGTTCTACTCCATACTATCCGCAGGCTAACAGATAAGTTGAGGCGACCAACAAAGTCCTTAAGCGCATGCTACACAGAATGGTTGGAGTCCATAAGCGGAATTGGCATTTAATCCTATACTCAGCTTTATGGGCATATCGGACCTTGGTGAGAAATGCAACTGGATTCACACCTTTTCAATTAGTGTATGGTTTGGAAGCAATCTTACCAATTCAATGCGAAATCTCATCCCTCAAGCTTACAATTGACCTACTACCCGATATTTCTGAAGAAGAAGCTCGTTTCTTGGAATTAATCCATCTGGACGAAACCCGTCGTGATGCCGCATTGGCTAACGAAGCACATAAGAAACGCATCAAGGCACAATATGACAAGAATGTTAAGCCTCGTGTCTTCTCAGAAGGTGACTTGGTCTTTCTTTATGATCAGGATTCTGACAAATTAGGAGCAGGGAAATTTGAACCATTATGGATGGGCCCTTATATTGTTAAATGTGTTTTGACAAAAGGAGCCTACGAGTTAGTCGATTTTGATGGGATTCCATTGTCGCAGCCCTGAAACGGGTGGTATGTCAAACGTTACTATGCTTGATTAAGTGTAGTAAAACTCACTGTACATATGCTTTCATTGCATTTTTTGTGTTTTTCTTTTGGAGTTGTCATTTTGGTTAGGTAATCCACTTCACATTTGTTGCAGATGTCAAACTTTTTGGAACCATTTGTTGGGTATACCGACGGTGCTAGTCGTAGCATGCAGAACCTATCTTCTGCAGCCTAGGCCATCTTCGCTCCAAGTGGTGAGTTAGTGAGTTTCAGAGGGATATGTATTGTTCGATTGACAAATAACATTGTTGAGTATAGAACGTTGATTGAACTCCTCTCTGATGCCGTTTCACATGGCATACGCCAAATCATTGTCAGGCTAGATTTATAACTTGTCATTCTACAACTTACTAGTGTTTATTTCGTCTAGAACCCAACTATTCATCACATGTTCCTAAGAGTTACGATTTTGGAAAGACATTTTGATTTCATTCAATATCAAAACATTTCTAGAAACTTATACACATTGACTGATTCATTAGCAAACTATGTGTTAAATAGACATTTGCAACATATGTAAAGAAAGCATTTCACATCGACATTTGAATAGAATTTCATCACTTAGCCAAAATAAAACTCCAAAAGTCAAAATAGATAGCTGTTTATAAGTTTTCACAAAATATTTTTTGTTCAAGACAAAATTGGTCATCTGACCCAGAAACTCAAAATGAATGCAGAAAAACATCCTAGACTAGTGATGCTGGTGATAACAGGTCACCGCCTGTGCTATCATGCGCAGGAGCGTAGTCCAATGACTCAGTACACTAGTAGTATGGCACTGTAGCCTCATAGATAACTCTTCAGTCCAGACATCTATAATGCCAAGATTTAATCCCTCTATCAGATCCTGCAACTGTGCAAGGGTCTCCGCTATGTCCAGATCCCTAAGGATTTCCCTCCCTACAGCTTCCCCCGCTGGAACATCTGCCTCCCGTGGGTGTGCCACTGGTCAAACTGGCCTGATATCTGCACACACACATGAGTTTATTTAGTCTTGGTAACAATAAAAAAACACAAAAACAATAGAAAACTACAAAGAAAATATGTGGTCAAATCATTTTACCTATAACACTCCACTGATCACCGACTGGTAATGCCAAATCCGGATCGCCTCAGAAATCCATCCCTACATATGGATACTCTGCAAACGCCATCTCTTGGTGGTTGAACCACTCAAAAAAGGCAGATGAGAACGAGACCTATGACTAGCCAGCAAGCTTAGCCATAAGGTCCACCCATCTCTACATCTGTGGTTCTCTCGATCCGGGCACTCACAGTGAAATGTTCTGAGGTTGCATAAGTGGGATTCTTTCCAAAGCAAAGACAATCAAAATGGATCCATAACCAAAATTCTTGGTTCTTCCAGTCTTTACTTTGGATAGTTGATCTTTCATGATAGGAAGTACCGCTTCGCACCAGTTGAACACCTTTGGTTCCAGGCATTCCAAGGCATACTGCATGTAGGATCTATTTGCTAAGTGTAAGGCCGCACTGCCAGCCAATCTAGCAAGGGTAAAAAGAATGGTCCTCAAAGGACGATCAGTAACATCCCGGATATTTATCTTACCATCTTTGCTGGGTTGGGATCCTTCCTTGTAGAACTGTAATCTTTTACTGATTCACCCCCACCCCGAGAAAATCCTGATAGTGAAAGAGGGGCGCCACGTCTCGACAAACCCATAAGAAAGTAAATATCCTCGATCGTGAAAGGAATGGATTTACCCCTTATCTGGAATACCTAGTCAATAGGATCCCAAGCATTAAGAAGATACTGCAGTAAACTTATATGTTGTCTCGTGCTAGATAAGTGGAAGAACTTTAGTAAACCACAGTTCCTTAATGCATCCACTGTGCCCTGGTCATGTAAAGCAATCATATCCTCCTCTTCATGTTCTTGTTCTCGCCATGAAACAACCATCTTGATCCAGCAAATATCTACAATACAAACATTAGATGAGTTAGGATCCATTTTGGGAAAAAAACAGTTCAAAATTTGATGAAAAAACACTGTACAAACTTGCCCTTCTGCGCCCATTGCACTTAGCCCTTGAGCAAGGTGAGATGCATATCAGGTTGCCTGTTGGCAGCCCAGTATGCATCGCACTTTTCGATAGGGGTAAAGTGCGATGATTGGAGAGTGAATTTTTAAACCCCTGAGGCCCAGAAAGATGAGGAAACTTGCCCAGAACTGAAAAAAGATGGAATAGAATTGAAGAGCATAAGGATAGCTCCTACCTGGTCCTGATGGCACAGGAAATGATCCACAAAATCTCTCGCAATCGACTGGTGAAATTTGGGGGAAAAACTGCTTCAGAGCTCCAAAATCCAATATTTGAAATGAAATGTTAAAACTACTTTTTATGTTTACTTTTCCATGTACTTCAAGTAAATGTTAGTTTTAGTTCATTTTTCATCCATAAATATGTATTTTTAATCAATTTGATGGAGTTTTGAGTAGGTTGAACAACTGTCGATAGAATCTAATGTGCTAATGGTAAATTGAGCATCTTTGATCACCAAGCAAACTTTTTGTCTTCTTTTCAAGCTTTGATTCAAAAATGAAAAGAAAACTATAGAGTCCTCTTTAAACCCTTTTCAGACTCTCTAAACATGAAAATATTGTTGAGTGCTTGTCTTTTTTGGCTCGTTAAAGTATTGGAAACGTCATCCCTCTTGTATTATTTTATCTTTTTTCAGACCTGAGGGATTACTTTACGAAAAAGAAATTATGGAGTTTTATTTTCATCCCTTTTCAAACTCTCTAAACATGGAAAGGACCGAGTTATCTTTGTTGTTAAAGCGAGTTATCAAATAGCGATGGGTTTGTCCGAAGGGCGAATTATAGAACAAGCATATGTTATCCTCCTCAAGCTTGACAAAAATAAAGAGGTACTGGTCAGCAATGACTGGGGAAAAAGGGAAAAATCTTGAAGAATTTATGGTAGCAAGTCGCTCTTGAACATGACACTTTCACTTCATCTCCGTGATTGAGTTGGGTTGGGTTATTCTGTTCACCGGTCATCATACCATTGGTCTTTCATACCATCCATCTTTTGAAGTTAACGCTACCAATTCATCTCAGTGTCACCGATATGTTCAAGAGAAGTCATCCAGTTAATGTCTCATACATTGCAATACCTCCAACCTTCATTTTTCATGATCGTCATTCCTGAACCTTGTGTCGTCAGTTCATTTTCACCTCCAGAAATCATTTGCTTCGTTTCGTGTCGTAGATGTGGGACACATCAAGGCCCTCCTACGATGAGTTGCTTATTGTCGACATCAACTCATTATCCAAGAAGTAGACCTAGAAACACCCTTCCAGTACTTTGAAGCTTGTTTACATCAATGGCAAGTTTCTCTCTTCCGGCGACAGGTTGACATCAATGGCCTTCGACCGAAATATTTTGCGTGGTGTTCGACATCAGATCATGTATTCACACCACGTGAAATGTACTGTAGTACCTTGAGGATCATTATCATTATTGGTGATCCCTCTCGCGTCTGTTAACAACTCACATCATTGGCTGGTAATTAGGCGATGTCTTTCCATGTTCGACCTCAGAACATCTCTTCACATGGTTTGACTTGTACATCGAGCGAAGATTGAACAAGTTTGAAGACCCCAGATCTAGTTTCATCCATCCGGGTTGCGATATATTCAGGTATATAAAAACATCAAATGTACAAAGGCACTACACAGATTGTCATCCTAATCGTGGATTGTGACTCTATATCGATAGAATCACAAGTCTGTATCTGCAGACGACTATCTGATCTATGTACATGAAATGAAAATTTATAAAGCTAAGCATGGGAATGCCTCCCTCAACTAGTTCATGAAAAATCATACTATCATGATGTATTGTATTGTAATTTATGTAGGTCAGCTTCTAGTTCGAAACTTCTGATCCTCATGATAAAGCATTTCACCCGTCATGAACATTTACGACCTCATGCTTTAGGGGGCAACAGTTATAGACATATTTGGGCACATCAACCCCAAAATCATATGTCAATGATATTAGGGCTCATCAACCCCTAAAATATTTGTTTTATACCCTAAAGAATCTTAGTCATCTGAATGCCTTATTCCCCAAAAGTTCCATCTCAAAAATCATCCAGAAAGTGCCTAAACTGAACCATATCTTAAAGCCCTGTGTTAGGATGAGATGCATCTCACCTGCTACACTGTCCAAGTGAGATGCATTGTAGTTTGGCCCTTTTGTAAGTGCGGTGGGCAAGGTTGGACAAAATTCCAGGACAGTCTGTGAGTTGGTTGCTCGTGGAATCTTCTAGAAACTTCTCCTGTGCCACTTGCCTCTCTGAATTCGCCCAAGGATGAAAAAGGGAACTAGGAAACCATCTCCAATTCCCCTCCCTTGTGGAACTAATTTCAACAAATCGAATGTCATTCATCATCCCCATTTATGACTCACCCTCTTGTAATCATCTATAAAAGGATCTCCCATCCAAGAGATCAGAAGGCTGAATTATTCTGAGTTGTAAGGAAGTGCTGCTAGTTTTAGTATTGAGGTGAGAGCATTGTGTTATTGTTGGTGTGTTCTTGCTGATTCATGAGGTGAAGAAGGCTTGAAGCTGGGAGGATGGCGCTAGATCAGACTTCTTATGGGTTGTAATTCTCCTTGATATCAATAAAGTTCTTCAAGATTTTTCCCAATTGATTGTGTTAACTGTAAATTCATTCATTTGTTTATCATATTTATGATTCTATGATGTTTATGTTGTGATGGATCATTATGCTTTGACAGGTCTTTGTTTCTATAGCTGTGCAGGTACTCTCCAAGCATGTTAAGTATGGGGAGGAGCAACGAGATCAACCAAAGGAGAGGGAGATCAAGCGAGGATTCAAGCGAAAGTTTCAGGTTGGTCCTCTATCATCTTTCTTCTTATCTATCACTCATAGGAAAGATAATGAATTGCTTTGACTATTGTTTCTAGGTTAGCTACCAAAATAGAGGGCTAGCATTTCTTAGAAAGACTAGTTTTCCTAGAAACACACACCACCACCATGTGGGGTTTGTAGGGTACCACACCATTATAGACCGGGTTGCTCAAAATTTTAATGTGCTTGTCATGTGAAGTGGATAATGGCTGAAGTGAGGCTCCATAAGTCCATGTCATGTTGACTGGCACAACAATCGACATGTATACCATCCATGTGACTCCTCTGAAAGTCGAGTGGTCTAACAAATCGAAAACCTAGTGGAGTCCACATGCACACATCATATTGGGTTAGGGCTATCAGCCTGTCCACTCGTTTAACTATTCCAAAATCCTAATGGCTTGAGTCCAAAAAGGCCTGGTTGTGTCCACCCTTGACACACATCATGTTAGGTAAGCCCATCAATCTCAACACACCTTCATTGTAACCTATTAGAAGGACTGGTAGCATGATGGCCTGATGACCCAGTGGGGTCTGCAAGGCTTATGCCATGTCATGATTATTACCACAAAGTATAGTAGGCCCTAAAGAGGAAAAACCTATATGACAAAGAGCTAGACTAAGTGATAATAATGGGACAATCACCCACAATCACCACAACAAAGGTCACCTAATCTTTACACACTTTCACAAATGGAAGGAGTCCCAATATGATTTTCATCACCTATAATAGATATGCTAGGTATTGGGCATGGAGTGATCAAGATAGAGTTCACTCTAAAGAGAGACTCAATAAAGGTATGAGGCTTCAAAGAAGGAATTTTCTCTCTAAGAAAATCCATAGAAAAGAAGGCACAACGTAGAAATTAATGTGTAGATATAAAACTTCTCATGCAATTTACTAAAACAATGTAAACTTTGAAACGGGAACTATAATCTCAAAATGGGAACTCTCGCCAAAAAACCAAAAAAACATCAAAAGCAGTGCTAAAAAAAAAAGTGTGTATACTGGAACAACGGTTTTTTTTTAGAGTCAATTTTGAACATGTTTAAAAATGGCAGTGAAAACGAAATTTTCGTGTAAAAAAAACCTTGAAAACGAAAAAGTGTTGATACTAGAACGACGATTTTTTATTAGGGTCAATTTTCAACATTTTTAAAAAATGTTAGTAAAACCGAATTTTTATGTGCAAAAAAACAGTTGTTTATGAGGAAAAAAACACACTAATGTTTTTGGTAGAATAATATTTTTCTTTCCTAAGTATAAATTCAACACTTTTTCAACCATAACATGCTAGATACAAAAGAAATTGGAATATTTTCAACAATAAAATTAAAAAACCATGACATTATGAACAAATTACATGACTAAATGAATCAAAATGTCGTTATTTGTATATTGAATAAAACATACATTATATCTCTAATTTAATGTTGCATTGTAGATATTCTAAACAACTAAAATTATCATAATTAAGACATATAATCAAACAACATAAAAATGACTCATAACTTCTGATTTAACACCATATGGAAATCAAACATTTTATTTCAAGATACGATGCAAACATCTTTTATATAAATTGTCTTAGACAACTATTCAAAATCACTCATATTTTCTTGCACATCATCAGAATTCACATCTTCAGATGAATGACTGGATGCAGACGAAGATGTTCCATATTCTTCTCTTTCATCAACTAGTGCCCCATCTGAGTCCACATGCATGCCCACCATTTCAGGTTTCAAAATTCTTCTAGATCTACCACTGGTTTCAACAGACTCCCATCTCAACACTATTCCTTCTGGTAACAACCTTTTCAAAATCTCTATCGTCATAGCCAAGCCAGACACCAAATTGGTGTATGAGACCCCCTTGTTTGTGGGACAAGAGACCCACCTCCATGCAACGATTTGATTATTATGTCTACGAAGGCATACCTACTCTAACCCCTTCTAGTTTTTGAACCTGTGACCTCTTAGGAGGAAACACATGCTCTTAACCGTTAGGCCTATTCATGCTAAGAAAGTGGATTTGATTAGCTAAAGATAGTAATCTAGAAACTCACAATTATAACTCACGATCACAATATATAACACACATGTAACACACCTGTAAGATTACAAATTATGATAATATGTTTGAGAATACAAGCATAACTATTTCCTCTTATGCATCTCCAATGGGAATGTAATTATGAACTAGAACATTCATGCATGTTTTTTTTCCATTAAGACATTCATGCAAATTAGTAAATTGGCTTCAACAAAAAAATTGGATAAAGGACTTTGTTTAACTATTATGTAGTCAAAGAAATCATTTTTGGTTAAATCATGATCATTCATTATTTAAAATATAATCTTTAACTATATATATAGGTTCAACACTTAAAAAAATCCTTACAACTTTTTAACTAAAAATTTAAAGCCTTTTAACTAAAAATTCACAATTGAAATTTAGTGTTCTGAATAATTCCGCTTTAAAGTTCTGAATGACATGGATTATTTATGTTGAAAAATGTGCAACAAGAAATGTTAAATTTAGAATGCGCTAAAAATAGCATGTCTAAAAATAGCAGTTTGGCCAGTGAGGTGAGAGGTGAAACTGCTAAAAATACAAAGTTCTAAAAATAGCATTTCTGTGTCCCTTCCTATTTATAGCAATCCCTAGTCTATCTATAGGAAGTAAAATTAATTTTGGTCTTAACAGCAGTTGGAAATATTAATTAATTAATTCAGTTGAGTTAATTAATTAATTATGGAAAATTAAACTTGAAGTCTTTGTGAGATCATGCAATTATTTTCTCCCTTGATTTAGGAATTTATCCCTTGATTAAAGGAGATAAGGTTCAGTTCTATAATGAGAGAATCAGTTGACTTAGTTCTAACTAGTCAAGTCCAGTTAGATTATTTTAACAAGTTAAAATAATAAAATATAGTTTTTTAATGCTTGCATGCATGTGACAACTATTATTTTAGATAATTGAGAATTCACTCATGGATAACTGTTGCATGTCAGTTCTATCAGAGACCTAGTTGAGATCAGATGTGGGACAATGTACTATCAAATTATTTGATATTTCTAGTAAGTATTCCTTGCACGGAGAAGGATCTATTATAGGAGATTGGAGGACTTGTGGCCTATATATTGAGGCCTAGGTAGTCCATGATTTTCATCTTCTAATTGAAGATCATCAAGATCTTCTGATTACAGAGAGAGCAGGATAGCTATTGAGCTGATTCTTTTTGTATGTTGAAGAGGATTTCCACTTGATTGATAATACATGGTTGGGGTTTTATGCTGGTGCTTTCCCCTGGATATATCTTGTGTTATGTGTGATGATTTCTCTTGATTATTTATGCATGTTTCTACTTGATGTTGCTCATGAATTCGATTATGCTTCCGCTTAATGTTTTGTAGAATTAGAACAAGTATTATGCTTTAGGACATTGCATATATCGGTTTTTTCTATAGGGGAAATTTCTACATGGTATCAGAGCTAGTTGATTTGTAGAAAAATTCTACATGGTATCAGAGCTAGCTGATTTGTAGAAAAATTCTACAAAATTCTACATGGTATCAGAGCACAAGTGATCAAGCAAGAACAATATACTGAGAGGAGATTTCAAAGTTTTGAGTTTTGGGCCGAGAGTTTGCAGAGCAGATCTGAAAATTTATGTACAAAATTTTCAGAAATAAATAACAGATTTGGATTCCTTGCGGAAAAATACCAAAAAAAAAAAAATCAGCTGAATTGGAGTTCGGATGAGGGAGATATCGCTGATTTAAAATCAACTCTTTTTCTAGAAAATTTCGTGACGACAGGAAAGTGGAAATAGATTGGTGTGCTAGCCAAGAACCTGTATGCACTTGAGGTACAAGATGCATGCAAAGCCTTGAGGAGCAAGGCAAAGGTTAGATACTTGGTGGTTGAGAGGGAGAGTAAATTACCTCTCAACATGCAGTGCTAGAAGAAGTCTTAGACAATTGTGGAGGAGCCATGATTGGTGTAGCAGCTTCAGGAGGTTGTGGAGTAGCCACAACAGGGGAAGCTGAGTGGAGATCGAGTAGAGACATCTACTCATGAAAAGACCTTCGGTAGGGGGAAACTTTGAGCCAAGTGGGCTGAGGGATCACATGCAGCCATACCTCCAGGTAGGAGGTGGGGCGATATAGAGTAATCGTCTCAAGGAGGAGGGGCAGGATCCTTGAGGTACCCAACCTCTTGGATGAGACCTTGCTACAAGAGCCCGGATGTGGAGTAGCAGGAACTGACTGATTGGGTAGAGACAGATGTGGATGGAGCAGCAGAGAGAGCGATAGTGCAGGGAATCCCAGGACAGCGCATAGCTAGTAGGCCGCAGCAATACGAGAGGCACAAGTGTTTTGCACAGTGCTAGGTGGCATAGAGAGGTGTGCAATGGTGCGAGATGCATGGAGACGTTGCAGTAGCGCAGATGTCAAAGAGGGAGCACTTGTCAGTAGCAGGTAGAGTTTCAGCATCAGAGTATGTTCCTAGCCCAACAGAGTGGTCAGTTGGGAGTGTTTTTGTTCTAAGTGTTGTTGGAGCAAGTGGACTAGGTAGATGTGTTGCATGCAGAACATTCCAGAGTTACAGGATCAGGTTCGAGAGAAAGCCTTTCTTGTTGAGAGGGAGTGTTGAAAAATGTGCAACAAGAAATGTTAAATTTATAATTTGTTAAAAATAGACTTGCTAAAAATAGCATTTCTAAAAATAACATGTATAAAAATAGCAGTTTGGCTAGTGAGGTCATTGGCCACATTGGGTGAGAGGTGAAGCTGCTAAAAATAGAAAGTTCTAAAAATAGCATTTATGGGTCCCTTCCTATTTATAGAAGTCCCTAGTTTATCGATAGGAAGTAAAATTAATTTTGGTCTTAACAGCAGTTGGAAATATTAATTAATTAATTTAGTTGAGTTAATTAATTATGAAAAATTAAACTTGAAGTCTTTGTGAGATCATCCAATTATTTTCTCCCTTGATTTAGGAATTTATCCCTTGATTAAAGGAGATAAGGTTCAGTTCTATAACGAGAGAATCAATTGAGTTAGTTCTAACTAGTCAAGTCCAGTTAGATTATTTTAACAAGTTAAAATAATAAAATATAATTTGTTGATGCTTGCATGCATGTGACAACTATTATTTTAGATAACTGAGAATTCACTCATGGATAACTGTTGCATGTCAGTTCTGTCAGAGACCCCGTTGAGATCAGATGTGGGACAATGTATTATCAGATGCTTGGATACTTCTAGTAAGTATTCTTTGCATGGATAAGGATCTATTATAGGAGATTGGAGGACTTGTGGCCTATATATTGAGGCTTAGGTAGTCCATAATTTTCATCTTCTGATTGAAGATCATTAGGATCTTCTGATTACAGAGATAGCAAGATAGCTATTGAGCTGATTCTTTTTGTATGTTGAAGAGGATTTCCACTTGATTGATAATACATGGTTGGGGTTTTATGCTGGTGCTTTCCCTTGGATATATCTTGTGTTATGTGTGAGGATTTCTCTTGATCAGTTATGCATGTTTCTACTTGATGTTGCTCATGAATTCGATTATGCTTCCGCTTAATGTTTTGTAGAAGTAGAACAAGTATTATGCTTTAGGACATTGCATATATCAGTTTGTTCTACAGGTGAAATTTCTACATGGTATCAGAGCTAGCTGATTTATAGAAAAATTCTACATGGTATCAGAGCTAGCTGATTTGTAGAAAAATTCTACAAAATTCTACAATTTAAACTTCACATCCAACTAAAGACCACTAAGAGCTTTTAATTTCCAAATAGATTGTCAAATGACTATTTTGGACTCTATAAAATATTATATTAATTTTTGGAAATTATCTTGATATCAGAAAACTCATGGCGATGAAGGAAACAACCATAATAATTATTGTTGCCCATTGATAATAATTATTTCAAAATTAAACATCTTCCATGCATGTTGTCATGGGTAGTATCATGATAATGGAAAAATTTTCTCTAAATATTCATATATTTTTATCTTTAAGTTATTATATAGTTAATGTTCTCTTCAAATTAACCTTTGTGACAGCTATGCAAGATGTAGATATTGACTGAAACCAAGTTACTCTCTATGCGTATGAAGAAAAGAGATATTAGTTAAAAAAAATTAGCATGGCATTGATAAAATGATGCACGATGTGTCATGGATAAAGTGTTAGGTGGTATCCTTGGTTCGGAGTATCAAAATTACAGAAGTGCAATGTAGATAATTTTTGAAATTTCAAGGTATTAGATTTTAAATTATGAAAAAAGAAGTTTATAATCTCGTTATTAGTTGGTATTCAGCATTTCCTGGCGAGTTTTTGGCCTTCCCCATGCGGAAAAGAAAGGGTTCAAACAAAAAAAACATCATCTTCTGTACTTTGCTTATCTAATTACAAATTCCTTACAAATTCCAAAGCATGAAAAGGAAAAGATAGATAATTACAAATTCTGCTACTAAAACCGATAAATTTCTGTATCTGCTCGGTGTATTTGTCTCCTCTGCACTTTAGGAGGCGAAGGAGATGTACACACGTGAATTCAGTATACTTTGACTGACCATATGTAGGTCGGCGACAAGTCGGCATGGATATAAAAAATAATTATTTATAATACCAATGGTGTAAGGCTTATTTTCGATCTCCACAGTCGAGGGTCATATCTTTACACGGAAAGAAAGACACTGTGGGATTGTGGGTACGCTGTTTGGAAGATGGAGAGAAAGACGTTGAATAAGACAAAGGGAATAAGCTTCTATCCATTTTGAAGAAATGATCGAAAAGATTAAAAAAGATCGAAATGATCCAAAGGCGTGGCACATGGGGCGATTCTGAGAATCGACCCGCCACCCCGTGATTCTCAAAATCGCCCCGCCACCCATTGTGATGGGTGGCAGGGCAATTCTAAGAATCACGGCGTGGCGGGTCGATTCTTAGAATTGGCCCATGTGCCAAGCCTTTGGATCATTTCGATCTTTTTAATCATTTCTTCAAAATGGATAGATGTAAATCGAATCTCACTGCTTGTATTTAGTGTAGTAAAATCTATACATCAATGGTGGCCGCTTTATCGCCTCGTCCAATATAAACTTCAGAGATGTTATTGGTATTAGAATTGTCCTTAATGTCGGAGTCAGCGGTAGATTCGCTGAGGAAATTAGGCCTCGAGCTTGCTGTCGGAAAAAGCACAGAGATTAGCAAAGCGCAAATGATGATGGCATACACCACCCTGACCGCCATGTTATTCAATAAACGTAGACACCTGTACTGTTTCAATTGAGATTAGCAAAGCGCAAATGATGATGGGATACACCACCCTGACCGCCATGTTATTCAATAAACGTAGACACCTGTACTGTTTCAATGGAGTGGACAATACAAACGAAATCCGCTCTCTGCACGGAAGGATAATAAACTGGTGAATGAATATGTTTATCGAGTTAAATGTAACGAGAGATTGGCTGGTTTTGAGAATTATGGAGATATGAAAATATAGGTGAATGATTTGAAAGCGGAAAAAAAGCCCTATTTATAGGCGCATCAAACCCATCTTTTGACGAATTTGCAGATGGTATGTTCAACATGGGGTGTTATCCGCGCAGTCCTTGCTTTCATTTCGTTCTGTTTGACATTGTATTCAACACACAAAATATTTAGTTTTTATCTCCACCCCATTTTTTTGACTTTGAACAGATCAAACGTGCGAGTCTTGAAACTCCATAGGAATGGGCCTTACTAAATCCTCAGTACATGGAATATTTATTTTTTATTGGACCAGGCCTTCTCACACTGAATAAATCGTACATGCCACTCTTGAAAATCCATGGGTTTTATTGAAGCCGCAATTGGTCGATATAATTACAGGGAGTTTAGCCTTCTTCACAGTATGACGGCTCTTTTGTTTGATGTTATGTATCCCGTCGTCCATGTTCTGTATCATTTGAGCTTTGCTAATCTCTGTGCTTTTTTCGACAGCAAGCTGGAGGCCTAATTTCCTCAGTGAATCTACCACTGACTCCGACATTAAGGACAATTCTAATACCAATAACATCTCTGAAGTTTATATTGGACGAGGCGATAAAGCAGCCACCATTGATGTATAGATTTTACTACACTAAATACAAGCAGCAAGATTCGATTTACATCTATCCATTTTGAAGAAATGATTGAAAAGATTAAAAAAGATCGAAATGATCCGAAGGTGTGACACATGGGCCGATTCTGCGAATCGACCCGCCACCCCGCGATTCCTGAGAATCGCGGGGTGGCGGGTCGATTCGCAGAATCGGCCCATGTGTCACACCTTCGGATCATTTCGATCTTTTTTAATCTTTTCAATCATTTCTTCAAAATGGATAGAAGCTTATTCCCTTTGTCTTATTCAGCGTCTTTCTCTCCATCTTCCAAACAACATCTTTCTTTCCGTGTAAAGGTACGACCCTCAACCGTATTTTTTTTTTTTTTTTTGGTTATAGAGACTTTAATTTAAAGAAAATAATAAATATAGCTACCCATAAAGAAAAGTTATCTGGTTTTTATGCTTATGTGTAATAATGATTGTGAAAATGCTTCCAACAATAAAACTATCTCGTGTATAGAAGGGATTGCACTCCAAGAGTGGAAATTTCACCTATGGCACTCATGGAGAGACAATCAATTGTACAATGTATAATAAAAAAAATACGATGAACAGTTTGGTGGAACTTTAATGGTATGCTCAATAATAATTATCGTCACCACTAATTTGGTTCGTTTAAGCTTTTTTTTATCACATACATGCATTCACGGTATTTTAAGAAACCTAACTCCTTGGTAATACCATGTTCAAAATTATTTGTCTTTTATTATCTTTATATATTAAATGATTATATAATTAACATACACTTAATTAAATTGGATGCCGCATATTTCTCTCAAATTCCCTGTTATCTATAAATATGCGGCGTCTTATAAACTATTGCAATCTACTAAAACTATGTGCAAATTCTTCGTGATCTTAATCAAATAAATATCCCAACCAACGACTTCTTAACCAAAAAGACTTTCCTCAATTATTATAAGTTTGATATATTGCAATTATTAATTAACGAAAGACACACTTGCCACGCACTGATAGAAAGTGTAATGATTCATGATATCTTTGTTGAATTTGCTTTTATTACGCATTGGTTGATTTATATTGAAGTTGAAATTTACGAAGTGGAGGGTGAATGTGCCCACACAAACAACATTTCATATATCAAGTTTGACTGGTGGTTTAAAGTTCGACCTTGAAAATTACTCTTTACTTTTTATAACTAAGATTATTTACATGCGTGTTTGTGAGCCATTTGCAAATATTGGCTTTTAACCTAACATGTTTTCTTAAACAGTACAGGTGCCTACGTTTATTGAATAACATGGTGGTCAGGGTGGTGTATGCCATCATCATTTGCGCTTTGCTAATCTTTGTGTTTCTTCTGACAGCAACCTCGAGGCCTAATTTCCTCAGCGAATCTACCGCTGACTCTGACATTAAGGACAATTCTAATACCAATAACATCTCTGAAGTTTATATTGGACGAGGGCGATAAAGCTGCCACCATTGACGTATAGATTTTACTACACTAAATACAAGCAGCGAGATTCGATTTACATCTATCCATTTTGAATCGCGGGGTGGCAGGTCGATTCTCAGAATCGGCCCATGTGCGACGCCTTTGGATCATTTCGATCTTTTTTAATCTTTTCGATCATTTCTTCACAATGGATAGAAGCTTATTCCCTTTGTCTTATTCAACGTCTTTCTCTCCATCTTCCAAACAGCGTACCCACAATCCCACAGTGTCTTTCTTTCCGTGTAAAGATACGAGCCTTGACTGCGGTGATCCAAAATAAGCCTTACACCATCGGTATTATAAATAATTATTTTTTATATCCACGCCGACTCATCTTCGACCTACATACGGTCAGTCAAAGTATATTGAATTCACGTGTGTACATCTCCTTTGCCTCCTAAAGTTCAGAGGAGACAAATACACTGAGCATATACAGAAATTTATCGGTTTTAGTAGCAGAATTTGTAATTTTTTTTTATCTTTTCCTTTTCATGCTTTGGAATTTGTAATTATCAGATGGAGATGATAAATACAAGATAAGCAAAGTAAAGAAGATGATGTTTTTTTGTTTGAACCCTTTCTTTTCCACACGGGGAAGGCCAAAAACTCGCCAGGAAATGCTAAATAAATGAATACCAACTAATAACGAGATTATAAACTTCTTTTTTCATAATTTAAAATCTAATACCTTAAAATTGCAAACATTATCTACATTGCACTTCAGTGATTTTGATACTCTGAACCAAGGATACCACCTAACACTTTATCCATGACACATCGTGCATCATTTTATCAATGCCATGCTAATTTTTTTTAACTAATCTCTCTTTTCTTCATACCCATAGAGAGTAACTTGGTTTCGGTCAATATCTACATCTTGCATAGCTGTCACAAAGGTTAATTTGAAGAGAACATTAACTATATAATAACTTAAAGATAAAAATATATGAATATTAGAGAAAAGTTTTCCATTATCGTGATACTACCCATGACAACATGCAGGGAAGATGTTTAATTTTGAAATAATTATTATCAATGGGCAACAATAATTATTATGGTTGTTTCCTTCATCACCATGAATCGTCTGATATCAAGATAATTTCCAAAAATTAATATAATATTTTATAGAGTCCAAAATCATCATTTGACAATCTATTTGGAAATTAAAAGCTCTTAGTGGTTTTTAGTTGGATGTGAAGTTTAAATAATCCATGTCATTCAGAACACTAAAGCGAAAATATTCAGAACACTAAATTTCAATTGTGAATTTTTAGTTAAAAGGTTTTAAATTTTTAGTTAAAAAGTTTTAAGGATTTTTTTAAGTGTTGAACCTATATATAGTTAAAGATTATATTTTAAATAATGAATGATCATGATTTAACAAAAAATGATTTCTTTGACTACATAATAGTTAAACAAAGTCCTTTATCCAATTTTTTTGTTGCAGCCAATTTACTAATTTGCATGAACGTCTTAATGGAAAAAAACATGCATGAATGTTCTAGTTCATAATTACATTCCCATTGGAGATGCATAAAAGGAAATAGTTATGCTTGTATTCTCAAACATATTATCATAATTTGTAATCTTACAGGTGTGTTACATGTGTGTTATATATTGTGATCGTGAGTTATAATTGTGAGTTTCTAGATTACTATCTTTAGCTAATCAAATCCACTTTCTTAGAGCATGAATAGGCCTAACGGTTAAGAGCATGTGTTTCCTCCTAAGAGGTCACAGGTTCAAAAACTAGAAGGGGTTAGAGTAGGTATGCCTTCGTAGACATAATAATCAAATCGTTGCATGGAGGTGGGTCTCTTGTCCCACAAACAAGGGGGTCTCATACACCAATTTGGTGTCTGGCTTGGTTATGACCTTAAAATTGAATAATAATAATAATAAGGATATAGATTGTTAGAAATTCATAATCTATAAGGGTGAAAGCATGGAGCTAGGTTACACTTTTTGGCAAGAGATGACACATTTGGGTGGAAAAAATGATTGCTTGATTGAGCCCTTTTTAAGCGCTCGATCGAGCCATTTGAGCACTTAAACAATGTAACCCAAAGTTATTTAGGAGCTCGATTTAGCCATGTCTTTGCGGCAGTCAAATGAAGGAGATTAGGTTTTGGATTTATTTTCTGGCTCAGGTAAGTTTTATTATATGGAATTGAATTTCAATATGTTATTTATTAATTTATATTTCATTGTAATAATTTACTTCATTATTTCTTTTGTGTTTGATAATTAGGTACAACTCTAACATGTTGTCTTCAAAAAGGAAGAAATTGCATTTCCATTGAAAAAGATCCAATACAATGCAATTTTATTTAGCAAAGAATTAATGCTCTTCAATTTCTTCCAGATGCAATGAAAGAAATTGGGTTGAAAAAATGGGACTTTAGTGAATCACGTGTGGCGAAAAAGGCAAAGGAACCCCAACCACCATTAAACAGAATGATTGGAAAGGCATACATTGGGAGATTCGCAAACATCAAAGATCCATTAGAGGAAAATGAGAAAAATGAAGCAGAAAATATTGTGGAATAAGAAAATGATGAAACTCCAGAGGACGAAGAGTTTGGATTATGTGACATTGTTGATTAATTTTAAGTTATGTTGGAAATCAAGCTCATTCTTGGAAACTATTAGTTAGTTATACTTGTAATGTTTTGACTTTGACATTTTATGAGAAGAATAAGCACTCAATTAAGGTTGTTATGTGTTCAATATTTGTATTATGTGATTTTCGCATTCATTTTTATGTTAACCATTATTTTTTGAAAGAAATTAGTGACTATTATTTTTTTAACATGAAATTCATGAAAAAAACTATTATTTAACCATTTTTAGTTAAAATTTTCCTATAAAAATTGTGATTTTGACATGTCATCTCTAGCAAAAAATTACAAAAAATTATCAAAACGTGCAGTTTCTTTAGTTATATTTATGTTAAAAATGGTTAATTTTTTTTTCAATTGTTAAAAATTATTGTTTTTTAGAGACAATTATTTCATTTGGATTGAAATATTAATTAACGATGTATAAATATGTAGAATATCGAAAATTCAAAATATCGACCTTCTTCTTTAAATATGCAAAACAATAAAAATCTCACTACAAAAAAAATAAAAATAAAATAAAAGTAAGAAAATATGAAGAAGAAGGCAACTTCAAAAATTATTAAATTTAAAAAATAATTATTTACATTTCATACATTAGAAAATTTAAAGTGAAAAAATAGGGCTTTTAAAAAAATGGCTTGATACAAAATTACCACTTTTTAAAATCAACATGAAAATCACTACCATTCTAAAATGTTAGGTACATAAAAAAATTTAAAGTGCTAAAAATTATGCTCTAAAAAAGACGTGTGTTCTGCATCACCCATTTTCAAAATCGGGTCACCTTTTTGCTATCTCTACAAAATGGGTAATAGTATCAGTTCCCGTTTCAAATTTTACATTGTTCTAAAACATAAGACTCAAATCTACTCTACTCATTTGTGAAATTCAATTCACAATCGAGAAAACAAATCATAAACATGCATCAAGATTTATCACACATACACAAAGATTTATCTATAGCAAAGCAACTGCTTAAAACCCCTTCCTATCTGTATTGCATTAATCACATAATCGAGAAAAAATACAATGCTTTCTCAATCCTGAGCACAACCTGCAACTATATAGTCTATCCCTCTATGTGATTGGCTGAATCTAGCAAACACTTAGCTAATTTTCAAGTCTTCCAAGATCTTAATTCCTTGCACTGTTCCTTGATGAATTAGGGCCCAATTTATTAGTAAATTCCTCAATGAGAATTGAATAATCCATTTAGGCTCATCCTCTGACTGCTTGCACCACATGTACACTTCAGAATAGTCTACAACTGATAGTGCATTGCCTTGGAATCTCCATCTCAACTGGGTAACTTGAATTCTCTATATGCATCAATTATTTTGGGTTGATTGATTAGTTAACTGGTTGATCACAGAGTGAGTTGAAGTTACACTTCCACACTTGGACCTTCCACTAGTTCTTCTAACAATTAGAAATAGTTTAACTAACCATAACTCAATTCAACTGAAATAGATTGCTAGAAATCAACAATCAATCATACTGAAATGAACTCGAGCTTCCACAACTCAAATTAATTGAGTTAGCTGAGTGACAAGTGCCATTTCAGCTCAGTTAAGTACCTCCAAGATTTCTGCTGAAATAGAAATTTGAATTTTAATCTACTTTGACCAAGGCAAAGTCAAGCTTAGATTTTCTTGCTGCATTTTCAACACACCCTCTCAGCAAGAAAGGGATTATCAAATACCCCAATCTTGCCTCTATGGAACTTGAATTTTTCTCTTGAAAAATCCTTTGTCAAAATATCTGCATCTTGTTCCTATGTAGGAATGTATTCCAACAACATAATCTGCCTCTGCACATAATCCTGTAGATGGTGATACCAGATATCGACATGCTTGGATTGATCATGAAATACACAATTTTCAGAGAATTTGATGCAACTCTAATTATCACAGTAGATCACAATAGGATCCATCATATTATAAAATAACCCAACAAGAATATTTCTCATTCAGATTGCCTCACATGATGCTTGACTGACATCCATGTAGTCCACTTCTACTGAGTTGAGTGTCATAAAACTCTACTTCCTGCTGTACCAAGAAACTACTGCAGACCCAACACTAAAAATTCCTCCTCATGTGCTCTTCCATTCTGATGGAATCTTCACATAAGTTGCATCTGTGAACCCTTGAAGCTTCACTCCCTCTATCCATTTGTACCATAGTCCAAACTAGGTGGTGCCTCTGAGATACCGCAACACATGCTTTGTTGCCTTCCAATACAGTTTGGTTAGCCTAACGATATCTTGACTACATAACATATGTTTGGTCTTATGTTCACCAAATACATTAGTGAACCCATAAGTTGTTGATAGATGGTAGCCTCCACTACTTCACCTAAAGTAGCATCCTCTTTCCTCTAATTCCCTACTAGAGGAGTCTCCATGGGTTTGCTACTCTCCATGTCGAACTTATTCAGTATCTCATTGGCATACTTTCCTTGAGAGACAAATAGTTCCCCATCTCCTTGCCATACTTCCAAATTGAGGAAATAATGCATGAGTCCCATGTCCTTCATTTCAAATTCTCTTGCAAGGTCATCCTTGCAAGTTCTGATCAACTTCTCATCACCGGTTAAAATTAACTCATCGATCTATAACATGAAAATATTTAATTTACCTTCAACCACAATATGATAAAGGTTTGCATTTTCTTCACTTTTGGAAAATCCCAACCTGGTGAGATAGCTATCGATCTTAGTGTACAGTTGGGTGTGTGTTATATTCTTTGCACGATTAGCCCCACGCGTGAGGCAGGGGTTAGAGGGTGAGTTGTCGCTCCCCCTTCATTGTGTCGGGCACAATGGGGGGGTCACAGGGGGTGCAGAAGCCCCCCTTGTCAGGGGTTTCTAGGGGATATCCCTCCTCTATGGGGTTCGGAGCAGTGCCTCGGGAAAATATTTTATTGGACCCTATATTAGGTGGTTGGACTTACCTAAGGTTTTGTGCATGGGTTTCACACATGGCTTTGGGCATGATGGTTTTCTGCCCATGGTATTTTGTAGATATGGTCAAGGGAACTACGGTTATGTTATAATCTATTGTTAATGCATAAGGGTTTATGAATGCTTTGGAATGTAAATATATGTATTGTAACATTGTAAGGAATATAATTAAAAATCAGTATGGTAGTCTCAGTTTTGGGATCCAAGGGAAAATCTCTATGTATTTTTTTGTGTTTCTCGCCATTGTATATTTTCTATTTTTTAAGAATTTGTTTGTAGGTAATTTTTGTATAGGGTTAAACCCTACTTAACCAAGAACGGGGTGCTTGCTTCAATCCATACAACACTTGCTTGAGTTTGCACACATGTGACTGTTTGTCAAAGGTATCAAAACCTTTTGGTTGATCGATGTACACCTACTCCTCAATAACTCCATTGAAGATTTTTTTCTTCACATCCATTTGGTGGATCTTCCACCCCATCTACGTAGCCAGTGCTAGAATTGATTTGATGGACGAGTACCTTGCTACTGGAGCAAAGGTATCTTCATAGTCAATTCCCTCAACTTGAGAGAACCCCTTGGCCACAAATCTGGCCTTGTATTTCTCTATGCTTCTGTCCATTGCATGCTTCACATTGTAAAACCATCTCAAACCCACCACTAGTTTATCTTCTGGTCTTGGGACCACTTCCCAAACATTGTTTCTAACACTAGAGTCATATTCCTCTACCATAGCATCAACCCATACAGGTTTCTCTATTGCTTCCTCGAGTGAGGATGGATCAACCTCTATAAGCACATTCATCATAGCCATGCAACCAGTGTACCGATCTGGTGACCTCCTACGCATATGTCGTGAAGTGGGCGCTCCCACATTCTCTCTAGCTTCATGCAATAATATGTCATCTTCCATGGATCATTTCCTTCCTTCTGTAGATGTCTCTGCTTGATTGGTTGTCTCCATTCTCTTCTCCTTCGCTTGTGGTTTATCCACAAGTTCACGAAGTTCTTCCTTTGGATCTAAAAGCTCCCGACCTAAATGCAACTGATCCTCCCTCTCAATAGAACACCTCATTGTCTTCTCCTCATCAAAATTCACGTCCATTCGAACAAATGTCATTGTGAGGGATGAAAAGTACACACGATAATTGTGAAGTGTTTCTGTGTACCCCACAAATATCTCCAATTATGTTTTCCTCTATAGCTTTTTCCTTGATTCTTTGGAGACATGGTAGTAAACTGATGCTCCAAAGATCCTAAAGTATGACACATTTGGTTTCTTCCATGAAAAATCTTCTTTTGGTGTACTCATTCCAAGAATACGATCATGACTCCTGTTCTACAAATAAACCACTGTGTTGCATGCTTCAACACACAAGTGCATTGGTAGGCCTTGGTCATGCAACATCACCCTTGCCGATCCCACAATACTTGTTTTCTTCCTCTTAGCCACCCCATTTTGCTGTGGGTTGTGGGGTGATGTCAACTCCTCTTGAATGCCTTCCTTTGCACATAAATTTTAAATTCTTTCTACACATACTTACGGCTATTATCACTCCCGAGATCCTTCACTTTCTTTCTAATTTCTTTCTCAACAAGTGATTTAAATTCAACAAACTTGGAGAATTTATGGTCTTTCTTTTGCATGAAGAAGATCCAACATTTCCATGACAAATCATCTTACAAATATAACATAATACTTGTGCTTGGCAGTGGAGGCTGTCAAGAAAGGTCCACAGACATCAAAGTGGATCCTTTCAAGAATTGCATGCGTCTTATTGTCCTGATCATTGAAGGTGGATTTTGTGTACTTCCCAAAGGTACACCCTTTGCATGTATCTTGCTACTCTAGTGCTCCTTTAGGGAGGCCCGTGGTAATCTATTGCGTGATCTTCAAAGAGCCATGCTGAAAATGACCAAGTCTTATATGCCATAGTTCATCGAAATCTCAGCTTTGCACCTTCTCTTCCTTTGTGTTAAATGCATCACAATCTTCCACATCTAGCTTGTAAAGGTTCTTCACACGAACCTTGATTTGCTTCACTTTTCCGATGGTGAAGTGTCTCAAGAATGCTTTCCCTATGATGAAGATCACATCATAACCATAGTCTTCTCACACCATGACAGAAATCATATTCTTCTTTAGACCTGGTACAAACATCACATCCTTGAGCCTGAG
Source organism: Pinus tabuliformis (assembly GCA_031772625.1). NCBI lineage: Eukaryota > Viridiplantae > Streptophyta > Pinopsida > Pinales > Pinaceae > Pinus > Pinus tabuliformis. The sequence goes on from CM062815.1 coordinate 843,172,415, forward strand.
AGGGGAGTCTGACTCCCTATGAAAGGTGATTATACGAATATCGGTCGCATTGTACCCTCCATCATCTTCCATCTTGATGTGAATCTAGAGATATTTGTCCTCCAAGTCACTGAAAAAATATTTTTTCCCTGTCATGTAGAACGAGACACCACTATCCAGATACCACACGCTCCCCATTACTATGTTTTCCATGCATGTAATGGCGGTGAAGTCCAAATTGAATTGTGAAGCCAAAGCTTCACCTACCACTCCTTCTTTGGGCTTCTTGTGTGGACACTTCATTGCATAGTGCCCAAGTTCATGACATTGAAAGCACTTGATTTTGGACAAGTCTTTCTTCTTGACCCCTTGACTAGATTCTCCTTTGGATTGGGATTTCTTCCCTTTCCCTTTCTTTTCCTTTCCATCTAAGGAATAGTTTTCTTCATCCTCACACTTGGATTAAGTCCCATCTCTATTATTCTGCCTTATCTCTTCCTACACCGAATCATACCAAATGCACTCCTAATTTGGTAACTTCTCCCTCCCATGCAATGAATCTTGGTAGTTGTGCCAGCTCTTGGGAAGGGCTAGAAGGGCTAGGCTTACCATATCATCTTCTACAACTGTAACACCAACACTCCCAATTTCATCACGACATTGTGTGGACCTGCTCTTGTACCATGGTATAGCGTCAATCTTATGCATCTTGATATTTCAAATATTGTCTTTAAGTGCCAACTTCCTGTGGTCATTGTTGTTATAGAACAAATCTGTCAATGCTTGCCACATTGCTTATGGATTCTCTTTCCTATGGATATTAAAGACAATATGGTCTCGTACTCCCTCCAATGTGATCCTCCTCGCCTTGGAAACACACTTATTCCATTCTTCTAGATTCTAAGTATGTGTTGTTGTTGGTTTCTAGATATCATTATCAATGAATTCCTTCAACCCATTATCTTCCAACACTACCTCCATGCAGTCTTTCCAAGCAACATAATTCGAGATTCCCTTAAGGGCATACTCGAGCCTTAGTCCACAGAAAGCCATCCTGGTAGCTTTGAATAATTGATCTTGCAAATTCAATACTCCTGCAATAACAAGTTCGAAATCTCTTCTCTATTGTGAATCTTTCTCTTATACCATGTAGAAATTAAATTTTAGATATGAAACTGCTCATGTAATTTACTAAAACACAAGACTCAAATATGCTCTACTCATCTGCGGAATTTAATTCACGATCGAGAAGACAAATCATAAACATGCATCAATATTTATCATACATATACAAAGATTTATCTAAGGGAAAGAAACTACCCAAAACCCCTTCCTATCTGTATTGCATTAACGAAATAATAGAGAAGAAATATAATGCTTGCTCAAGCCTAAGCACATCCTGCAACTATATAGTCTATCCCTCTACCTGACAGACTAACTCTGGTCAACACTTAGCCAATTTTTAAGCCCTCTAAGCTCCTATTTCCTTGCATTGCTTCTGAGGAATTAAGCCCCTATTAATTAAACAATTCGTCAATGAAAATTGCGCAATCCGTCTAGGATCATCCTCTGGCTTCATGCACCACTTGTACACTTCGGAATAGTCTGAAACTGATAGTACACAACCTTAGAATATCCATCTCAATTGGGTAACTCGAATTATCTACATGCATAAATTATTTTGGGTTCATTGATTAGTTAACTGGTTGATCACAGAGTGAGTTGAAGTTACACTTCCACACTTGGACCTTCCACTAGTTCTTATAATAGTTAGAACTTGTTTAACTAACCCTAAGTCAACTTAACTGAAATAGATTGATAGAAATTAGAAATAAATCATATTGAAATAAACTCAAGCTTCCACAAATCAAATTAATTGAGTTCATTGAGTGGCAAGTGCCATGTCACCTCAGTTGACTACCCCAAGATTTCTGTTGAAATAGAAATTTGAATTTTAATCTAGTTTGACCAAGGTAAAGTCAAACTTAGATTTTCTTACTGCATTTTCAACACATAAGACCTAGGGTTTTGAAGTTTTTTTTATTGTGATAGGTATTCACATGATTAAGGAGTGATAGAAAAGGCTTCTTCTATTTTAATTCAACAAGTACTAAGCTCTTACAACCTTCAAGGAAGTCCTCGAGCTGAAGGAGAAGAAGCTAGGGTTTCCCTATTGGAGTAGTGCTTGGGGAAATATATTTTATGGATTAAATTTGAGTTGGTTCCAACCAAACTTGGAGCATAGGTAGCCTAGACCCTAAGCTTGATGTTTGGGCTCTTGAATTCCAAAAAACATCTCCTCCATAAATTTTGTTGGAAGCCTTATATTTTTTCCCTAGCCTTAAAGAACTGAGTTTTAAGAGGAAAAGTTATGGAGAAAGACGAATTTTACCACCAAGGACTTGGATTAATGAATTTTATTTTGGGCATATGGAGTCTTAGGATGTTCAAAGTGAGATAAATTTTTCCTAAGGAGGCTCAAAATTGATTCCCTTGTTGACAATTTTGAGCATTTACCTACTTCAAGAAATAATGGAGTTTCATGGATAATTCAAAGATATTCATCCACTAGGAACATTCATTGCATGCCATAATAATTGGATAACATATGGAATACTCTATTATAAATATTTCTAAAATTAATATTCAACAATTAGGTCATGAATTTAACATATTTTAGAGCCACAGTTCCCTACATTAAACAAATTCAAGAGAAATATTTCATCAATATTAGCCACTTACAAGAAGACATGCAATATATCCATCCATTAATCAAGAAAATAGCTCCAGAGGAGAAGTGAAAATCATCTCCATACATCAAAATGCATATAAAGAGTCTCCAATAGCTAAAGACACAAGTGCGAGTTCTTTACAAGAGAAAGAATCCAAGTGTGATGATGATCCAAAACAAATGAACTCAAGTTATATTTATATAAGACCTAGTAGGTCAAATTGATGAGCCCTGGTATTGCACCAAGGATGTTGCAACTCCTTGATGAGCCGCGAAATTGGGTAACTTATGGGGCTCATTTTGCCTAATTGTTCTTCATCAATCCACCATTTTTCATAGTTTATGCATGTTTTTTGATTATATTTATGTTAGTTGAACGAATGAGACTAGTCACTTGACCAAGAAGGCTAACACGTGGTTATTGCATATTTTTGGACAAATTTTGGACCAAGGCCAAGCATTTATGAGCCAGATGACAACCCAGCATGAAGGAACAAGGGTGAGGATTCGTAGGAAGTGTGTCTCCTACACTAAATGGCCCCTTCCTTGAATTCTCCACCCTCAGCTCGAAGTTCAGCAGGCCACCGAAAAGGATTCCCAAGGGCAGCCGAGCAGTTTTGTGTAAAGTGACTGATCACTGGCAGTTTGAGCAGCCGAGCCCCTTGAGTTAAGGATGGTTGTTGGAGGCCCTCGTAGTGTATAAGAAGGGAGGCTTCCAACCTTTGTAGGTTACTTTTTGAACATTTGTATTGTGCACCCTAGTGCTGCTTTGTTCTCTTGTTCACTGGTGGAGCTTTTGCTGTAAACATTTCTATGACATGGTTATTTTTTGAATATTGGAGATCAGTTTCATTTTGCTTCAGTTCTGAGCTTCTTAGGAGCCTGTAGCTCTTGGGGTTGGGCCCAACCCAAGTGCTAGGACCTCCTCTGTGTACTATTACATGTTTTTTGCTGCCTTTAATTAATTTCTGCTAGTAGGTTACAATCTCGTTTGGTTATTTAGTCCATTTTTGATGATAGAAATAGTTTCTCATGTTCTGATCGATTTGATAAGTTGATAACAGAGAAAATATTCAGAAAAAGGCTAACAAGCACCCCTGATCTCATCTCTCCCTTTGTGGGACCATGAGCTGAGACTAAGGTGTCCTTGCTGCCCCCAAAAACACTGTTCTTGCTTCCTCATGCAATTTCTAGTGTTAGATTCTTAACTACAAAAGTTGGTACCAGTTGTGATTACATGCTTAGATCCATTCTTGCTTGATTTCCATAGTTGATTTACATGATTTGCTGCCAATAAACTTCTGTCCATCATGCTTACAGTTTCTAGGTCAAATTAGGTCAAAATAGCTAGATATTTGGTTTTCTTAGTCTTTGTTGGTTAGTTTTGGAAAATAACGTGCAGAGCGCTTGTGAAACCTCCTCTCCTACCCTTACCCCATCAATGCAACCTGCTTCGTCCTTTGACTCAGATTCTTACCTCTCATTTGCCACGTTTTCTCACTTTGCCCTAGTTCCTACATTCTTGCACAACATTGCTTCTCTTATCTTCGAACCAACCCAATCGCCTCAACCACTCTTCATCCTCAGTCACCAAGCCCTAGACCTCCTTGCACCCTTAGCTCACCTCCATACCCACTTCTTCACCTTTCTGCCACCATCAACCCTTCAAAATTCCCTTTCAGAACATCCTGTAGAAACATCCTGTAGAAGCTACAGTACATCCCTTTCTAGAAGTCAATGGCATCCATTTCTGTAGCTTTCATCTTTTTACTTGCACCAGTAGGGTTAGTCGGTAAAACTAGGGTTTGCTAGGGTTTGCATTTCCTTCCAGATTTTCAGTTTCTTTCTACAAGTAGATTAGCCTCCTTTGAGTTGGCTTTCATCCATCAGTTAAAAGATTCTTCTAAGAGCCAATAGAAGTTGGCTTAAGCTCCTAGCGGACTTGTGCCAGCTGATCAAGTGATAGCTGCGGCAAGAGCTAGTAATTGTGCATATAGCACCGTCGCTTCCAAGTTTGTTACGAACTACCGGGTTGATAAAAGTAAAGAAGGGAGTCCCAGGAGTTGCAACATTATTGCTGCAATACTGGAGCCCACCATCTTTTTGGCACCGTTGCTGGGGAAGCATCAGAGTATTTGTGATTTCTTCTTTTCTTCTATTTTCTACTGCAACCTTCTGCTAAGTAGTTTATTTCAGCAAGCGTAGCATAGATTGTTTCATTTCCATTCTGAAATTTCCTTTCTGCAAAAGTAGAGTAGACATTTCCTGCTTTCGTAGATTAGCATTTCAATTCCGCAATTTCAATTCTGCAAGCGTAGGTTAGCATTTCATTCTTGCAATTTCATTTCAGCAAAATAGATCAGTCCTTTCCTGCTTTCATTTCAATTCCGCATTTTTATTTCAGCAAGATAGATTTTAGTTAGTTGCAGTTCAATCTATTTCAGTTTTGCAGGTACAAGCAGAAAAAAAAAACAAAAGCAACCAAAAATATTTCATTTCATGCCTCGTAGGAACAGAGACAATACCTGAAAATTCTTACCCAACACCCCCACCACATCACTAAGTCACCCTTCTCTCTTCTTTGGTGGAAGTGATCCAGAAGAACCTATAGGTGAACCTCCAGAGATATACGAAGATCCTATAACAGAAAAAGAGCAAGAGAACATCCCTCTCGAGACCATGGCTGAACACAGAAACAGTATATGAGATGAGGAGAGAATCGAAGGTGCCTTTCCCATCCGAGAGACCAACGAGGACATGAAAATGAAAAACATAAGTCCCTTAGCCTTACCTCACTTCCATGGATTGACCACTGAAGACCCTGATACCTTCCTGTTTGAGTTTGCTATCCTTTGTCGAACTTATGACTATGTATAAGACGAGAAAAAGTTGAAACTCTTTCCTTCTACCCTCAAGGATGCAGCACTACGCTGGTTCATGGGGTTGCCTGGAAATAGTATCACGACTTGGGCTCAAATGTAGCAAGCCTTTAACAACAAATACCGAGACTACTGTAGGTCAAAGGAAACGAAGGGGGAGATCTTTCGGATGACCATGGGAAGTGATGAGTCTCTAGAAGACTACGAGGAAAGGTTCCAACTTAGTTATAAACGGGCCAGGTGCACACTTGACCCTGAATCTATGAAGCTGGTTCTGCTCCGAGGAGTCCCTGAAGACCTTCTAGATACCCTCCATTTGCTAGCTAGAGGAGACATCTACCAACTACCTTATGAGGACATAAAGACTGTGTTTAGAAACCATTTTAGGGCAGCCCAGAAAAGAGGTAGGGTGAATCCACTTTCAACTAGTGCCACCTTCTCCAAGCATGAGTTTGCTAATCAGATGGAAGACCTCAAAAGTGAGATGAGACAGACCATTTCCATGCAACTAGATACTTTCCGAATCCAACAGAAGAAAGAGGAAGCTGAGAGGGCTTTGGCCATTTTTTGTCCCAGATGTACGAGGAAGCACCCTAAGAACGAGTGTCCATTGCACTCAGTAGAGGTATGTTTTGTTTGTGAGGAAGACCACCCCACAAACCAATGCCCAACCTTACCCAGATTTAAAGCCATGTACCAAGGGACTAAGGTAGCCACTGAACCTCTCTACTTCCTCAACCAAAGGAGGCTACATGGGCCCAGACCTTACTAGCAGGGGATGCAAGGGACATTCCAAGCTTACTATAGCCCCAACCAATCTGCTCATATACCTTCCTGGGGTCCCCCTGCTCATCCTTCCTGGTCCGCACCTCCTCCGTGGTCTTATCCATCTCAATACCATACTCAACCTACTGCTCATTCGTTTCACTCACATGTCCAGCCACAACCTCAGTGGAATGCACCTCAGCCGGGGTGGAGGCCCCAATACAACTCTCCTCCCGCCATTCTGCCTCCACCTCCTGCTCAACCACAACCATTACCTCCTGCTCCTCTAAGACAACCCCAGATGCCTGCTCAACCGAACCCGAACCCCAACAACAGACAGGCCCATCAGGTATACATTGGGGAGACAACATGCCCTACCTATGCTGTGGAGATCCAGGAGATCAACCTGCGATCTGGGAAGGTCCTTCCAGATCGCCAACCTCCTCCCCTAGAAGATGAGGAAGAGAGACAGGAAAGTGAACCCAAAGCCATTCCACCCTTTCCTGAGCGACTAATAGTAACCACGCAACCAAACCCAGAGGAGACTGAACTTATGGGAGAACTTAAGCAGTTGTGTGTGAAAATACCACTTCTCTAGGCCATAAAAGATGTACCAATCTACAACAAATTGATCAAGGAGAAGTGTTTCAGGCACCCAGGTAGTCGCAAGAGAGATGCCCCGACTATCAATGTCATAGGACAACTGTTCGATCTAATGTTGGGGCAAGTGATCTGTCCAAAATATTTGGAGCCTGGAAGTCCTGTAGTTGATGTCCACATCAATGGCACCATAATCCCCCACACCCTGATTGATCTAGGGGCTGCCATTAATGTGATGACCAGGGACACTATGCTCAAACTTAACCTTCAGAGTTCCTTAAGAAAGACCTCGACAGTACTACAGTTAGCAGACCGCTCCACCATGACTCCCGAAGGGATCGTGGAGTATGTCCTGGTCTCTGTTGACTCTTGGGAGTACCCTACAGACTTCTTGGTCCTTCAGCCAAAGGCGAAATTCACTGGATGCCCCCTCATTTTGGGAAGGCCTTGGTTAGCTACTGCGGATGCTCACAATAGTTTTCGAGTTGGGAGCATGACCATCAAGAATGGGCCTATGTCCAAACAACAAGTCCTATATCCTCCTGCCCAACCTCTATTAGAACATGACTTACCACTCTGGTTGGAGGAGGGAGATGAGGATGAAGTCTACTCTGCACCATTGTACACAGTAGAAGCCACCAGGGGAGGTCCTCTAACCAAGGATGACTTGATTGAGAATTTGATTCAAAATCCACCTCTCGGTGCACTGTCATTAGAGTAGTTAGTGGAAGGTACCCAAGCCAGCGCTTTAGTGGACCTCTGTGTGGCTGATCCGACCTCTCCCAGAGTTGAGAATGTGGAATTTGGCCCCGAAAGAACCTTAAAGATTAACTCCTCCCTATCTCCCTCCCAAGAGAAGGAGCTGTGTAGCTTGTTGAACCACCATTTGGATGCTTTCACCTGGAGCTATAAGGAGATGAAAGGAGTCCACCCTTCGGTCTGTACCCATCACATTTACATTAAAGAGGATTGTAAACCAGTCAGGGAGCCTAAGAGGAGAATGAATCCAGCCCTTAAGGACATTGTCAAAGAAGAATTGCAAAAGTTGTTGGATGCAGGATTCATCTACCCCATCTCTGACAGTGAGTGGGTCTCACCTCTGGTGCTTGTGCCCAAGAAAAACGGGAAGTGGAGAATCTGTGTAGATTACCGAGAACTTAACAAAGCCACCAAGAAGGACCATTTCCCTTTGCCTTTCATAGATCAAGTGTTGGATGGACTGGCAGGGAAGAAGTTCTTCTCTTTCCTAGATGGGTTCAGCGGGTACAATCATATCCAAATTAGCCCGGAGGACCAAGATAAGACCACGTTCACTTGTCCATGGGGTACCTTTGCCTACCGGGTCCTTCCCTTTGGGCTATGCAATGCTCCTGCCACTTTCCAGAGAGCAATACTAAGCATATTTGCTGAGCTGGTTCACGATTCGGTCGAAATCTATATGGATGACTTTACTCCCTATGGGTCCAACTTCTAAGAAGCATTGACTAACCTGGGTGTTAGGACCTCATATTGTCCCTTTTTGACCATATATTTTGCTATGATACCATCCCTTTCAAACTTATATTTAAAAGCCTTTGTTAGTATTTTAACCCAATTATCTCAAAGGTATGTAATGATTCTTCTCATCACTATACGTTTAATTATTTAGCATATAATCATGACATCTTCATAGTTAATCTTTGAATTATTAAGTGCTAAATAGTTAAAGAATGATGTGCAATCTGTGATGCTGAAACAGCCTGGAAGACTATTTTTGCAGTTGTTGAAACAACAGAAACGGCACGCGAATCGTGATGCTGAAACAGTTGAGATTCGCGTTCTAAATTTGACAGCAGCAAAGGAACCAGAACTGATCACCGAGGAAGCTGTTACACTAGATGTAACGCTTATATCTAAAGACAGCATTATTGTAACAGCATTTCATTGACAGGGAATTGATTTCCCTATTTTTGTATAATGGGTTAAAACAATGTAAATCTTTTGTAATAGATGTCTCCTCTTTATAAAGAGGAGACATCTACATTAGAGGGGGATGAACAGACTGTGGAAAAGGCTTAGCTGAAGGAACAGGACTGGAATTCTTTTTGTAATATGACATATTGATGGATGAATAAAGTTTTGTTCTGAACATCTTTTTCTAGTTCTATTTTCTGGGGGAATCTTGTGAGAAGGACAGGGCCCACCTTCATCACAAGATTCACCCATTACATTTCTGCAGTGTGTTAAGTGTGTCTTTTATTCATGCCTTGTTAACAAGTACTATTTGCTGAACATTGTTTATAATACCTTTGCTGAAACTCTGTTTCTTTCTCAATTGATTGTTGTATGAGTGTTTCACCGGTGATTAAGTTACAGAGTGAATTGGCAAGCTAAGTTAATCAGAGGTAGGTGCTGGAGATTCCCGCTCTGGGGATAGGGTCCTGACTCTCTGTTACAGCACAGCCATTGTTTTCTTTTGCAGATTGATTCTTTCCATTTCTTTGCGTGAAATTAAGCATTTTTCTGATAGCTATCTGCAACAGAGTGTAATTGCTGTAATGCAAAGTGGAGCTTCAGTTTGTTAATTTAAGGTGTGATTTGTTTGTACTACAACTACTGTTGCTTTTAAAATTGAGTGCATATAGTACGCAGTTGCCTTTGAAATAACAAGACTTCCCTGGGTTGACAATTAATGTCGCACTTTGTTGTTTAATTCAATAAGCAATTAAAGTGACCAACATTTTGGCGCCGTTGCCGGGGAAGGCAATTATAGATTTTAAAAGTACTAATGATTTTTCTGTAGATATGCAGAATGCATGAGAGGACGCAAGAAAACTAATCCTACAGGTGGCAAGGGCAAAGGAAGAGGAGGAAGAAAAATTTTCATCGATGATATTATTTCAAAAACTGAGACATCCCAAAGGTTAAGCTCTCGAAGGCCACAGACCCAGCACTCTTTCCAAACGGACCATCAAACGGAGGAAGTAGTGGGACCTGAAAGGATTATAGAAACAGCAGAACACACTAAGGAACCAGTGGAGGAAGTCGAAGGACTAGTAGAAAATATTGAAGAACCAATAAAAGATATTGAAGTTGAGGAACCAGTTCAGGACATTGAGAGTCCAACAGAAAACACTGAAGACCAGGAAAGCGCATCAGGAAAACAACCAATGGAGGACAACAATGAAGGACTTTTCGGTGGAGGTCGTAGAGGAGAAGGAAGGGGAGAGAATTATCTCTCCACCCTGGAATTCCCTATTGGGGAACTCCCAAGAGGAACAACTCCTATGAAGAATATCCCACTTTTAGCATTACCCAATTTCCATGGTTTATCCTCTGAAGACCCTGATGAGTTTCTTTTTGAATTTGATATATTGTGTAGAAGCTATGATTATGTTAATACTGCTCAGAAATTGAAGTTGTTTCCAACAACATTAAAAGGAAATGCACTAAGATGGTTTATGAGCTTGGGAGGTCATGTGATCACAACATGGGATTAGATGAGGGAGAAATTTCTAGCCAAATACCAAGACTATTGCCAGACGAGAGAAAAAAGGGAGGAATTATTCAAGATGGTTCAGAAGGAAGATGAAAATCTGGAGGACTTTGTGGAAAGACTCCAGTATAATCTGCAGAGATCTGAGCACCCTGATGTAAGTAAAGATATTCTCAAAACAATATTATTGAAAGGGGTAAGGGATGATTGTTTAGATATGTTAAATATGCTTGGTAAAGGAGATATATCCAAAGAATCGTATGACAAAATTGTTAACCTTTGCAAGAGGTGTTCAAGAGGAGCTGCAAATAAATCAAAGAGCAGGGATAGTACTTATTCAAGGGTCCAGAAATCAGCTAGTGGAGGAGCAACAAGGGCTGAAATAGGTAATCTACTTGAGGAATTCAAGACTGAAATGTTAAGTTCTTTTGCTTCACAGATTGATACCTTGTAGGTTAAAAAGAAGCAGGCAGAGGCAGAAGCTGCTTTGGCCATCTTCTGCTCTAAATGCAGGGAAAAACATCCATTGAGGGAATGCCCACTGGACAAGGTGCCAATCTATACCATTTGTGAAAAGGACCACGAAACTCAACAATGCCCCTCTTTACCAGGGATAAAGGCAACGTTACAACCAACGGAGGAAGAAGCTGAAGCAGTTTATCTGTTGACACAAAGGAGGCAATGGCAACCACGAGGACAAGGTACGAATTCTAGTATGCCATTTAATCGTTGGAATAATTATCCTTCTTTTAATCAAGCAAATTACCTGCCCTTTAACCAAATGCAATACCCACCCTTTAATCAAATGAATTTCCCACCCATGCAGCAAACAAACCCTCCCTTTGTAGACCCTGCAATGTGGACTCCCTGGCTTCTACAACAATCCTATTTTAACCAATGGAACCCAAACTGGAGAGCTCAACAGACTCCATTCACAAACCAATTTCCTCAGTTCCAGCAACAACTTTCTCTTCCGTCAGGTACCCCGCCGAATAATCAGACCATGAAGCCTCAGCTGCCTGTACAACCGAACCCTAACCCTAATAACAATAAAGCTGTGCAAGTTATCGACATTCAGAACCTACCTACATCTCCTATGCAATGTAACGATATTCATTTACGATCTGGGAGAGTAGTCGAGCCAATTATAGATGATATTACCTCTTCCAACTCTGATAAAGAAGAAGCAGAACAGAGTAAATCATCTAATAAGGATGCTGACATGGTCAACCCACCCTCTAATAAAATTGCTGAAACAGTCAAGCCATCCTCTAATGGAACTGCTGAAATAGCAGAACCACCGTTCCCTGAGCGCTTGGCTCTCACTAAGACGCCTGAGCCGCCTGCTTTTAACCTTTTAGGGGAATTGCAGAATCTGTATGTTAAAATTCCACTTTTACAAGCACTCAGAGATGTACCAATCTATGCCAGAACCGTTAGAGACATTTGCATCAAGAAACCTGGTAGGAAGGCTAAAGATCCCCTTACAGTTCATGTGATGGGAGATCTAGCTGCTTTAATGTCAGGAAAAGTTCCTCCTGTAAAATATGGTGATCCTGGTCACCCTACGGTCACAGTGCAGGTCGGAAAAACTATTGTTTCGTGAGTTCTGGTAGACCTAGGTGCTGCTATAAACATTATGACCCTTGAAACTGCACAACTGTTACAATTGAAAAATGTAATTAGAGAAACACCAACTATCCTGGAATTAGCTGATCGTTCCACAATCAAACCAGAGGGGGTTATTGAAGACCTGATCATTTCAGTTGAATCCTGGAATTACCCAGCTGACTTTGTGGTGTTACAGACTAAAGCAAAGTTGGGGGGGCATCCTCTGATTTTGGGGAGACCCTGGCTGGCTACAGCAGATGCTTTTATCAGCTGTAGATCAGGTTCAATGACAATTTCTAATGGTTGTGAAACTAAGCAGCTTACGCTGTACCCTTATGTTACACCTATGATTAATGATGATGATTCTGTATGGTTAGACTATGAGGATAATGATACTCAACCTATCTTGACCATTGGACAAGCCTTAACTCTTAAAGATACCACAGAAGATTAAGTAATTAGTAATTTTATTTCTGAACCTTCCTCAGTTACTTCTGAAGCACATAATTAGTTAACTGCAATTCTGGATCCTGAAACGTAGCAAAAGCTTAAATATGAAGATTTGCCTCAAACATCAACCGCTATCTCCTCTAAAAGCATAACAGTAGAAATTGAACCTGGAAAAACACTGAACATAAACCACAATTTATCAAATGCTGAAACACAACAGCTAATGAAGTTGCTCCGTGAGAACAAGGAAGCATTCGCATAGGACTACACAGACATGAAGGGGATCTATCCTTAATTATGTACTCATCATATCTATATTAAGGAGGGAGCCCGACCAGTCTGTCAACCCCAGTGACGAATGAATCCCAACTTGAGGGAAATTGTTAAGGAAGAACTTCAAAAGTTGCTTGATGCAGGGTTTATATATCCCATATCTGACAGTGAATGGGTTTCTCCATTGGTGATAGTACCTAAGAAAAATGGGAAATGGAGAGTGTGTGTGGATTATAGAGCTTTAAACAAAGCCACCCAAAAAGATCATTTCCCCTTACCCTTTATTGATCAGGTGTTGGACAGTTTGTCAGGGAAGAAATTCTTTTCCTTTTTAGATGGTTTTAGTGGATATAACCAAATCAGAATTGCACCTCAAGATCAAGACAAGACCACTTTTACTAGTCCTTGGGGAACTTTTGCTTATAGAGTTCTCCCATTTGGACTATGTAATGCTCCAGCAACGTTTCAAAGAGCAGTAATAGGAATTTTTTTTGATATGCTTAATGATTCTTTGGAGATATTTATGGATGATTTCACTCCCTATGGTGTGACTTTTGAAGTTGCACTACAAAACCTTGAGAAAGTACTTAAACGATGCATACAAGCTAATCTTTCCTTGAGTACTGAAAAATGTCATATGATGATGAACGAAGGAATTGTACTAGGGCACTTCATTTCATTCCTTGGGATTCAGGTGGATCCATCCAAAGTACAGGTAATTCAGACCCTTCCTATTCCTAAAACACAAACTGATGTAAGAAGTTTTTTAGGACATGCTGGATATTACAGAAGATTTATCAAAAATTTCTCTAAAATAGCTTCTCCTTTGTTTGTGTTACTTATGAAAAATGCTGAATTTAAGTGGACTGATGCCTGTCAGAAAGCATTTGATGAACTTAAGCATCAGTTGTCTACAGCTCCTATTCTGAGGGGACCTGATTGGGAACTTCCCTTTCACATATCCTCTGATGCTTCAGATACTGCAATTGGAGCTGTCTTGGGTCAAGAAGAAAACAATCTTCCTTATGCTATCTACTTCATTAGTAAGAATATGACCCCTGCTGAACTTAATTACACAGTTACCGAGAAAGAATTTTTAGCAGTTATTTATGCTATTAATAAATTTCGACATTATATTACTGGTTATCCTACTTTTGTTCATACTGACCACTCAGCTATCAAGTATTTAATGAATAAATCTGTTACAAATGCTCGAGTTACCAGGTGGTTATTGTTACTACAAGAATTTGATATTACAATTGTGGATCGACCAGGTAAAGAAAATGTAGTTGCTGATTTCCTTTCTCGGATAAAAACTGATGATAATACTCCAGTAGATGATTCCTTTCCTGATGAATATTTGTTTGTAGTATCTGCTCACTCACCATGGTATGTAGACATTGCCAATTATCTAGTTGCAGGGAAGTTACCATCACACCTATCACATAGGGAGAAAAGAAGGATCGTTCAACAAAATGCTAGGTACAGCTGGATAAATGGGTGTCTTTTTCATACAGGACTTGATCAGGAGATCCAAAGATGCATTAGAGAAGATGAGGTTTATGACATATTGAAGGCTTGTCATGATGGCCCTTGTGGGTAGGCATTTCGCTGATAAGAGAACAACACATAAAATTCTTAGGATGGGTTATTATTGGCCCTCACTTTTCAAAGATGCAAAGAAATATGTCAGGGCCTGCGACAGCTGTCAGAGAATGGGCCAACCCAATCATAGAGATGAAATGCGAGTGAACCCTCAGGTAATACTTGAACCCTTTGAAAGATGGGCTCCAGATTTTGTAGGGCCCATCAACCCTCGATCCAACCAAAGAGTTTATATATTGGTTTGTACAGTTTACATGACTAAATGGGTGGAAGCTAAGGCACTAATTAAAGCTAATGAAGAATCTGTTTTAACCTTTTTATTTGAAGAAATCTTCGTTAGATTTGGGGTGCCTAGAGAATTAGTCACAGATGGAGGACCTCCTTTCAATTCACATGGTTTCAAAGATATGCTTCAAAAATATCATATCAATCATAAAATGACTACACCTTACCACCCCCAAGCTAAGGGTCAGGTGGAAAGTACAAATAAAGTCATAGAAGCTATTTTAACAAAAACTGTGAAGGAGAATAGGAAATATTGGTCTCAAAGACTGCCTGAGGCATTATGGGCTTACAGAACTACTTGGAGGAACACTACAAGTTTTTCACCCTATGAATTGGTTTACGGTAAAAGTGTTGTTTTTCCTGTGGAATTTGAAATTAAAACTTTAAGAACTGCTTTAGCTGTTAACCTTGATTTGACTGATGCACAGACAACTAGGTTGCAACAACTGCAGGAATTGGATGAAAAAAGGTTGGATGCCATCCATCAAACAACTATGATTCAGCAGCAAAGAACCAGGTGGCATGACAAAACTATTAAACATAAGCAGTTCCAAAAAGGTAATTGGGCTTTACTATATGATTCCAGGTTTGAAAATTTTCAAGGAAAACTACGAACAAGGTGGCTGGGACCTTACAAAATAGATACTGTTTTTCCCAATGGAACAGTAAGGCTCCTAACAATTGATGGTTCTAGAACTCCATTGCTAGTAAATGGGTATCGGCTTCGTCCGTACCAACAACCAATTTCTAAGGAGGATTTTAAGGCCACTTGCATGGCAGATTCACACTACATCTTTTTGGGGGAGCCTCTTGCCCCTCATTGCACTTAATCTCTGCATTATTTTTGTATTAGTATTAGATTAGATTACTTAACTAATAATCCCTGTCAAGGGCTGCCATATTACAATTTATTTTGCAGGTCTTAATTCGGAGGCTGGTTGAAGGAATAATTGCATTACAAGCAGGATCAGGTTTCAGTTTGGGAAACATGGCCATTCCATTTCAATTCATTATCCATCAGCAACATTTTCCTATCCTCTTTAACAACAACATCTCTTTTTCCCGTTGCTGAAACACCAGTTTCGGCCGTTGCTGAAACACCAGTTTCTGCTGTTGCTGAAACACCAATTTTTCCCCATTTTCCCCGTTGCTAAAACACCAATTTTTCCCCATTCTCTCCATTGCTGATACACTGATTTCTCCATTGCCGAAACACTGACTTTTTCCATTTTTTCCGAAAAAGCGTCAATTTTCCCATTTTTCCCGTAATTGAGGCATCAACTTCTCTAAAAAACGATCAATACAGGGAATCAGCCATTCATCCTGATAATTGAGTTCCTTCACCATTACCTCCTGTGAATAGAGAAAGCCTTTTATATAAATACCCTCATATCTTATAACCCTTTCCAATAACCATTGGTGATCCACTAAACGACGAAAATATACTTTCAGCACAGCAATCGAAGGTAAAACGTGAGGTATGCGTGTTTATGTGTGAATATTTAACTATAGTTAATGAGAAGATTTTGACATGATTGCTGAAATCGCCATACATTCAAAACTCATCATTTTAGCCGCAGTTGGGGGGAATATCAAAGTTTTGCAATCATTACCCGATATGCCAATCACCGTCGTTTTTTTAACACGATCGAGTCTCGTCACCCCATCTCTGTTTTATTATGTCATAACCCCATTTGCAATATCTTACTCTGTCTCAGCTGCGGTAACTCGGCTCTGTATTGTGCATTTTACCGAACCAGTAACTATGGGAGGTAACGCTGTCCGAAATGAACCTGGTTCAACGGCTCTATTGGAACTTTACCTAGAAGCATATCAAATTTTTCTGCAAGCGGGCTAGGTGGATTACTTTCGAAGACTCCAGGAATTTGATTCTCAGCAGGTCGTGGAATTCGCACTCAATTTAAAGGAAGATTATTCTACTATTCAAGGAGTGTGAATTCCGGTAACAGAGGAGGATATAGTGCAGGTTTCAGGATTATCAGCCAATGGCATCCGCTAGTTCAGTCGTAAACACATAATTCTGAACGCACAACAAGATTTTCTTCTACCTGGGGAGCGGGTCGAACCTAAAGGCAGAGGTGTTGCACTGCGTTCATTACCACCTCCATGGCTAAAGGTTGCAGAGTTTGTCAAGCACTATCTTACCTGCGAAGGACATTACCAGGACGATGTACAGCATGTAGCTGTTACAAAAAAACCAGCTACCAACTCAACAGGTGTTACATAAGAACCACCTGCTGAGGAGCTAAAAATATACAACCTAGAGGTAGCTGTCGCACAAGAACCAGCTACTAGTCTAGCAGGTGTTACACAAGAACCACCTGCTGATGATCATGATCTGGAAACACATCAGGACATAGCAGCTATTGATTCAGCAGGTGTTACACAAGAACCACCTGCTGATAAACAGGAAACGGGTAATCAACATACAGCTGAATCAGCTACTGTCTCAGCAAGTGTCACACAAGAACCACTTGCTGATGACCATGATCAGGAAACAGAGCAAGACCTAGCTGCTACTGACTCAACAGTTGATACACAAGAGCCACCTGCCAACGAGCAAAGTGTAGATACCCAGGATACTGCTGCTACAGAAGAACTAGCCACTCAGTTGCTTGATATGCAGAATTTGCATGTTCAGGAGGATATAGCTGTTACAAAACTAGCCGATGGTCCAGCAGTTGTCACACAAGAACCACCTGCTGGAGAAATAAATAATGAAGCTGCCACCAAACAACCATCCTCCCATCCACTTGAACCAGCTACAGAGACTGCAACTGCTACAGAAGGCCCTGTCACGTTAGCTTCCCTTCAACAAGAGAATGAGTTTCTGAAAGCCGAGATTGAGGCTTATAAGCAGGAGTTAATAATAGCGAGGGAAGCTTATGAAAGAGAACTTAATCTGTATACTTTAGCTCAGGTAGCATCTGCAGCCGAGAAAAGTGCAGATAAGGATCGGTATGAGGAATACATGTGCAGCCAATGTGGTGACCTCTATTCTCGAGCTGGTTATAAGGTAGTCGAAGTTCCATTGTCTGGACCTACTCCTGCAGTTACTCCTGTTGTAGTTAAAAAGGAATGCCCTGCTGTTACACAAGAACTAGCAGGGCCTTCAAAGATTTCTGAAGAAGAAGAGAAACCGCAAGTACCCCGGCCTACCCCAGTTGTTAAAGTTGAGAATCCTGCACCAAAGTCTACGAAGACGATATTTACCCAGACTGAGCCTCTTTGTACAGAGACTGTCTTTACTCAAACTTTAAGCATTCAGGAACTCAGCGATATATGGAAGAAAGAGTATACCTTGTCGCAAGGAAGGGCATTTCAAGCACAAAAATCAGTATGGCAGAATCATGCATATAGAAATTGGGAAGTCTTGGAACAGTTCCATGCACAACAGAAGGAAAATAAAAAGTTAAAAACTAGACTGTCTCTTATCTTTGAATTAGTTCAAAGACTTCTGGCTACTAGGAAACCATCCTTTAATTATTCCGTGTTCCTAGCAGAACGCCTAGCATTCCTTCAGATAAAAGCAGTCAGAGATGGACGACCTCACGAAGTGTCTACACCCCAGCAGTTTATTGAAACTTTTGCAGCAGCGTCAGTCAGTGAACAGAATCTCTTATGTGAACTTTATCTCCATAATGAGGCCATGCCGGAAGATAGAAAGTTTAATTTGATTCCTGTGGCTGGTGACATTCAGATTAGAGCCTTGGTCTCTTTTATGGCCAATCAGCTCACGTGGCAAAACGCTTTTCTTTCAGCAAAACATAACGAAGAAAATCGCCTTCTGTGGATCCGAGCTGAACCACAGAATGCTGCTATTTTCATTGCTGAACATCATAGGGTTATAAAAGAACCAGGAATGACTGAGCATATCAGGGAATTACAGGCAGCAGTGTTAGAAGAATGTCAGCAAAATATCAAGAAGAAAGGATCTCTTGCCATGCAGGCAAACAATTTGTTCTGGGAACATTGCCCTAAGGAGAGAAGGGAATACCATCCTTTTAACCCTCTCAATCTTCATGCAGCAATTTCATGAGTGCCTAATTATGTTAAATGTGTTCAGCGGTGTGGTAACAAATGGTTGGGTTATCATTTTCACTTCCCCCTTCTCTGGTTGCCAGTACAGCAATATAAGGCCTACTTCAAGGTGTCCAAAAAGGAGGAGCTTGCAGCATGGCAGAGATTACAGAGTGTCCAGGGTTTCAGAGATTCGACTGATAGCACCTTTTATACTTACTGTATAAGTAATTTGCACTGTACATCCCAGTATTCTGATTCAGACTCAGAGTAGATGTTGCATGGGGACATGCAACTGCTTCAGTTGGGGGGGATGTTAGGACCTCATATTGTCCCTTTTTGACCATATATTTTGCTATGATACCATCCCTTTCAAACTTATATTTAAAAGCCTTTGTTAGTATTTTAACCCAATTATCTCAAAGGTATGTAATGATTCTTCTCATCACTATACGTTTAATTATTTAGCATATAATCACGACATCTTCATAGTTAATCTTTGAATTATTAAGTGCTAAACAGTTAAAGAATGATGTGCAGTCTGTGATGCTGAAACAGCCTGGAAGACTATTTTTGCAGTTGCTGAAACAGCAGAAACAACACGCGAATCGTGATGCTGAAACAATTGAGATTCGCGTTCTAAATTTGACAGCAGCAAAGGAACCAGAACTGATCACCGAGGAAGCTGTTACACTGGATGTAACGCTTATATCTAAAGACAACATTACTGTAACAGCATTTCATTGACAGGGAATTGATTTCCCTATTTTTGTATAATGGGTTAAAACAATGTAAATATTTTGTAATAGATGTCTCCTCTTTATAAAGAGGAGACATCTACATTAGAGGGGGATGAACAAACTGTGGAAAAGGCTTAGCTGAAGGAACAGGACTGGAATTCTTTTTGTAATATGACATATTGATGGATGAATAAAGTTTTGTTCTGAACATCTTTTTCTAGTTCTTGTTTCCTGGGGAATCTTGTGAGAAGGACAGGGCCCACCTTCATCACAAGATTCACCCATTACATTTCTGCAGTGTGTTAAGTGTGTCTTTTATTCATGCCTTGTTAACAAGTACTGTTTGCTGAACATTGTTTATAATACCTTTGCTGAAACTCTGTTTCTTTCTCAATTGATTGTTGTATGAGTGTTTCACCGGTGATTAAGTTACAGAGTGAATTGGCAAGCTAAGTTAATCAGAGGCAGGTGCTGGAGATTCCCGCTCTGGGGATAGGGTCCTGACTCTCTGTTACAGCATAGCCAATGTTTTCTTTCGCAGATTGATTCTTTCCATTTCTTTGCGTGAAATTAAGCATTTTTTCTGATAGCTATATGCAACAGAGTGTAATTGCTGTAATGCAGAGTGGAGCTTCAGTTTGTTAATTTAAGGCGTGATTTGTTTGTACTACAACTACTGTTGCTTTTAAAATTGAGTGCATATAGTACGCAGTTGCCTTTGAAATAACAAGACTTCCATGGGTTGACAATTAATGTCGCACTTTGTTGTTTAACTCAATAAGCAATTAAAGTGACCCACACTGGGAAAATTTTTAACCAAGTGTATTGAGATGAACCTGTCCCTCAGTCCCAAAAAATGTGAATTCCTGATGACTGGAGGGACCGTGCTAGGTCATACAATTTCTCAGCAAGGATTACAGGTGGATCCCAACAAAATTTCTATCATCCAAAAGGTTCCACCCCCTCAAAAGGTAAGAGATGTTCGGAGTTTTCTAGGCTTAGCAAGATATTATAGAAGATTCATTAAGGATTTTAGTAAGCTAGCCTCGCCATTGTTTGGCCTCTTGGGGAAAGATGTTGAGTTTAAATGGACTAATGCCTATCAAGGGGCTCTGGATGAGTTGAAAGATAAGCTGGTGTCTGCACCGATCTTGAGAGGTCAAAACTGGGCCCTACCTTTCCACATCCACACCGATGCCTCGAATAAAGCCATAGGGGCAGCCTTAGAACAAGTTGAGGAGAAACTACCATATGCCATATACTTTGTCAGCAAAAATCTATCCAAGGCAGAAATGAACTATACTGTAACCGAGAAAAAGTTCCTGGCTGTAGTCCATTCCCTAAACAAGTTCAGACACTACATCACTGGTTATCAAACATTCATACACACTGATCATGCTGCGATTAGATATTTAATGAATAAGCCTGATGTAAATGCTCGTATCATTAGATGGTTACTTTTGTTGCAGCAATTTGATTTGACCATTGTCGACAAGCTAGGTAAGGAAAATGTTGTTGCTGACTTTCTGTCTAGATTGGATTTGCCTGCAGGTGAAGAAGGGACAGTGGATGACTAGATGCCAGATGAACACCTATTTGCTATCTCAGTACTCTCTCCATGGTTTTCTGATATATCAAATTACTTGGTCTCAGCACAGTTCCTTCTGCACCTATCCTCAAAGGAGAAGAGCAGAATTGTGAGGAAGAGTGCCCCATTCACTTGGATCGGGGGCAACCTGTTTAAACTTGGCCCAGATCAGATCTTGAGGCATTGTGTTAGGGAGGAGGAAGTCTTTGACATCCTCCTAACCTGTCACGATGGGCCCTGTGGAGGCCACTTTGCAGCAAAAAGGACTACCTTCAAAATTCTACAGGCAGGTTACTATTGGCCTACTCTTCATCAAGATGTCAGAAGATACATCAGCCAGTGTGACCAATGTCAAAGGATGGGGAAACCGACTCCAAGGGATGAAATGCCCCTCCAACCTCAAGTGACCTTCGAGCCATTTGAGAAGTGGGGCATGGATTTTGTGGGTCCTATCAACCCTCCTTCAAAGCAAAGGTCTTACATCATTGTGTGCACCGACTACCTGACAAAGTGGGCAGAAACAAAGGCAATCAAGGCAGTGACAGAAGAAAAGGTGGCTGAGTTTTTAAGGGAAAATATCTTCTACAAGTTTGGCTATCCAAGAGAGCTAGTCACTGATCAAGGAAGCCAGTTCACCTCTAACCTGTTTGAAGACCTGCTCGCTCATCACAAGATCAAGCACAAAACTTCCACCCCCTATCACCCACAAGAAAATGGGCAGGTGGAAGTCACTAATAGAGCGTTGGAAGAGATTTTGACTAAGGTGGTGAGCAGCAGCAGAAAGGATTAGGCAGATCGCCTGGTTGAGGCCACCTGGGCATACAAAACCACTTGGAAAACTACAACAGGTTTCACACCTTACGAGCTGGTCTACGGGAAGAAAGCTTTGCTGTCCATAGAGTTCGAGTACAACACATTTAGGGTGGCAACTCAGCTGGACTTAGATCTCAGCCATGCTCAACGTGAAAGATTACTGCAGCTGAATGGATTAGATGAATAGAGAATGCAGGCCCTCCTCCACTCAAAAGTAGTTCAACTCCAGAGAAAGATATGGCATGACCGGCACCTTAATGAAAAGCAATTCCAGCTAGGAGATTGGGCGCTGTTGTATGACTCAAGATACAAGGATTTCAAAGGGAAGCTGAGGACAAGATGGTTAGGACCATATACAGTGGAGAAATGCAACGACAATGGTTTAGTCCTTATCAGGACCATTGATGAAGAAGCCATCCCCATGCTCGTCAATGGGCATCGATTGAAAATCTATAGGAAACCCCTTTCGAGGTAGGAGTTCATTGAAACTTTGGACAAATCAGTGCTGGTAGTGGAGCAGGGCCCTGTCTCTATTCCACCCACACCTTGATCATCAAAAAAAAAAAGAAAAAGAAAAGAAAAAAAGAAATGGAATAAAAAGATCCTTGGGTGAAAACCTCTTAGAGGTGCCCAGGGCAGACAGTGAGGGTGAAAACCTCATGGAGCCGCCCTTGCTATCTCACCAAAAAAAAAAAAAAAGAGAAAAAAGGAAACAACAAGAAATAAGCTTAATCTCTGTGAAATAATTGCAAGTTGCAGGGAATACATTGCAGGTTGGAGGGGTCGCACAAAATAAGGACAGCAGTCAGTACCAGGCTACAAGACATCCCTACAAACACTCCCTCCATGACCACTCCCCTTTCCTAGGATTTGATCACATTCAAGTCGAGATTCCACCTTCTACAGGAAGTTTTGAGCTTTCTACAGGAAGTTCTGTATTTCTACAAGAAGATCCTGTAGAACCTTCGGACAGGCCAAAATCGATCTTGGGAGGAAATTTGAAGGTTGGAATCTGCTTGTTAAGACTACAACCACCCCTGTTTCCATCTATCACTGTGTGTCACCCTGTTTCATCTCTTTGCACCTCCGTTGCACCCATCTGATTATATGTTCCTGCACAGTCACACAAGAAACCTTGTTTTCCTCAGATTGCCAGCAAGAATTTTTAGTGACAAATCAGGCAGTAATGTCTCGCTCACCCTACCTGTCAATCTCCACCTGGACGCCTCATCAGCCGAATCTTTCACCAGCAACATAGCCCTGCTCGTTTAGCTTGCATTCCAGGAGGAGAAGTAGCTACAGGATATCCTACAGGAATCCTGTAGCAGCTGATCCCTCTGGAAGACATCCTCTAAGGACAGGGACGACTGAAAACAACAAAGGGAACGTGCAGAGGGCTCATCCTAGACGTGAAAATATCCTTGGCAACCGAAAGGAAGTAGAACCTGTGCATGCAACGATAAAAACCAAAGGATCGGGTTCCAAAACTCGTACATACAGCATCCACGAATGAAGGAATGGGTTCTAACACCCGTGCATGAGGCAGCAGCAAGCGAAGCAGTGGTTCCAAGACCTGGAGTCTGCATAACGGGGCCATGGCCACGCAGGTAAGTGTCTAACCTCATTCGTCAATTGCATAAACTATATTCTAAAAGCTGCATGCCTATGGAAATGGTCCGGATTGAATGGGATCGGTGGCCAGTCAACTGGCCACCCTCCGCTAGTTACATAGCTTCGTGGGATTCGAACAAGCTCAGTTACATTCAAAATTGCCGACAAGACGTGCAGCCGACACGTGTGGAGCATCCAGTTGAGGAAAAATCGTCGGGACTGGTAGTGGTGGCAGCGGTTAATGGCAGAGGGGAGGTGATGGCGGTTAGAAACATGCAGGGGAATTATGGCCATGATGTTGGATCAACGGCTCGGTCCGGCCACCTCATCCCCTCACCACAAATTATGCCGCAGTTAAAAGATGCTCGGCCGAGACGCACACCACCTTCTATTCATTTGCACTTGCAACGTCCTTGGCCGAAGTACGTGTCATCTGCTTCCAAAATTTGTTAACCCGTCGTTCTCCACTGGTTTTTCGGCCTGCTTCAAAAATCTCCTGCGTACCAGGCTCGTTCAAAGGCACAGTGACATCCTACAGAAACCGACGGCTCTTCTACAGGAAGCGCTCTACAGGAAATACTGCACAGCTTTCCGGAGCAGGGAAGCCTGGGATTTTGCTTCATCGAATTTGGAGTTCTACGAGAGGTAGGCTCAAAACACCCTTCCATGCATGGTATGTTTCGAAAAGGTGGTGAATTGAACTGTCTTAAATTGGGGAATCACAGAAAAATCTACCTGTGAGTTGGAAATAGCAGTTTGCCTGTGTATTACACGAAATTTCTCAGTTGCTTCTGCGTTAAAGTTCTCCTCCGTGTTTCCTATTTTAAAAATTCTCCTGTAGGGAAGATACGCAACTGTGAGAGCTAGCCTGTGTATGAAGAATTTGAATTTACATGGTTGTATGTATGCTGGGGATAAAAATTGAGCTCTGTACTCTGTCTGTGGAAACCCAATTTTTCCTTTCATAAACGGACAACCGAGTTTTGGGCAGCAACAACCTTAAAACCAGGGAATTGGTGCTAATTAAAATTTGAACACCCGAGAGATCCCTTCTTGAAGTTCAAGGGAGGAAACCATAAACAACATTCCCTTTTCTGATCAGAGCATAAAACAGAGCACTCTCACCATGCCAGGGGGGTTTATCAGGAAAGAACCCTCAGATCCCAGTAAGCTGCACGAGCATCCTGAGGTGGTGAACCTCTTCACCCGTGCCAATTGGATGTCCTTTTGTGACAAAATTCAGGGTCATAATGATGAGATAACAGAGGAATTTTTAATGTCCCTGCAACCTGAATCAAAGACATGGGCCACAGTGAATTTCAGGGGGTTGACCCTAGAAATCACCCCTGAGCTCATTAATTATGTTACAGGTCTACCATTGGGGCTCCCCTTGAGCAAAGAAGAGAGGTCATTGGGCCAAGTAGCCAAGAAAGCATTCTTTCTGCCTGAAGAACATCCTGTAGAAGACAAAAACGGGGTTAGAAGAACCAGCTTGCCTCCCCTTTGGAGTGAAGTGAGTTTCCAAATCATGAAGTACATCACATGTGAGGGGCGGTTTAGCATTTTCTATGGCTATCATTTCAGGTCGCTGTCTGAACTAAGACATGGAATTGATATACCCCCAGAAAAGAAGTTGAGCATCCCCTATTTTCTTCTCCAGTCACTAATTGAATGTGGTACAAAATTAAAGGAGGGGATACCAGATCAGTTAGCCCATCATGGGCTGATCAAGCTATTAGTGGAAGATGCCCTACACACCTACATTGTCCCCCTCTCTTGGGAAATTTTCCGAAACATGTCCCGGGATGACGATATTGGAATTTTGGCCGAAGAATTCACCTCATCCAGCAGTGAAGAAGGAGAACACACTGGAGCAGGAGAGAAAACCAGTGATGAAGGAACACGGGACAGTCAAGCACAAAAAGGACAGAAAGAAAAAGGGAGAAAGGGCCAAATTGCTGAGCCTAAAACAGCAGGAGGAACAATGGCACAAACACCCAGGGAAAAACGATTGCAAAATAGAGAAAAGAGGACTGAAAAAGTCCAAATAAAGGAGGGCACAGCCAAGGAAACCACACAGAAACTAAAAGGAAAGACACATCCAGCCAAGTAGACCAAAACAGTTGACACAGGACTTTCTACAGGAAGCATGAAAATAGAACAGCAAGAGGAGAAATCACCTGAGATTTTGGCCAGGGAGGTAGCAGTTGTGTTGGCTGCCCTAAGAACATCTCCTAAATAGAAAGGGAAGCGAAAGAGGCAAACTTCCATGTACTTTAAGGCAAGGAGGATCACACGGATTAAAGTTGGGAGACCCCAGCCACAATCAAAGGAGCCAATTACCATTGAGGACACCACAGCTAAACAAAAGGAAGAGTCTCCTTCGAAAATATCCATCACCTATGAATGGGGAAGTCCAAAAACCTCCACCTGGAGAGAGAGTATTAGGATGATGGACACAAGGACATCTCTACAGGAAGCTGAGATGGTTCTACAGGAAACCTTGGCTAAGCTAAAGGAGACCAAGAAATTGGAGGGAAAGGCAGCTAAATCATCACAGGAAGAAGAAACGGCTGAGGAAATTTTGGAACCAAGCCCTCAGCCTAGCTTGGGCTCCTACTATAACCTATTAGAGGCCAGGAAGATAATTCCCCAGAATTTCGTGGTGCCACTTTTCTTTGCACTGGAAGAAGAGAGAGTGAGGACTCACACTTGGATGAAGATCGCCAAGTCCAAGGGTGTGGTGGACATAGGTCCCCTAGAAGAACAACTCAAGGAGGCAAGAAAGGAATTGGCTATGGTAAGGCATGTGGAAAGCATCCAGCAGGCCAAACTACAGGAAGCAAATGAGCTGCTGAAACAACAGCTACAGCTATAGGGACACTATAAGGAAGACAGGTCCCAAACCTTGGGAGAATAGCAGCAACAGGAAAAGCCTCCAGCAGACAGAGAGACCTCTGATGAACAACAGAGAAAGGATGGGCTGCAGGCTGAGGGTGAAGCACTAACTAGACAGCTACAGGAGAAGGAATTGCAAGCAGCACAGGAGATACAGTCTCTAAGGCAATAGCTACAAGAGAAGGAAGCCCAACTGGCCTGCATGGCCAGCTGGGCAGTAGAGGCCATGCAGTGTAGGCAACCTGCCAAGTCATATGCCTTATACCTTAAGGATCAATGGTTGCAGTTCTAGATTAACACCTTGGCCCAAAGGGGCACCACTCCATTTCAAAACTACCATCAATTCATGGCTTTATGTGACAGTAGCTTATCAGAGGACAAGGCCAAATTATCAGAGTTCTACTTACACAACTTGGCCCTTCCCAACATGAATTCGTGGGATCCCAACGCTGTGGTAGGAGATGTGCAACTTATGGCCATGGCCTCTTGGCTAAATCATGAAGAAAAGAGGGCAGCAGAGGTCCGAAATATTATGAACAGGGAACTAAGGGAACCACTAATGATCAGAACAGAGTCGGAGGATTCCTCAGCATTAATATACGCCCACCAGCACTTGGCCAATGACTCTCAGGCCCTACCGAATTACATTGAACAAAAAGCTCAAGCCATAGCTCATTTTTAGGACATTGAACGATTGTTGGGGGATAACTGCATTCATGCTTGCACACGGAGGTGGAACACACTATCCCACAGCCTGAAAATAAGAGAGTACCACTCCCCAACAAGGATGAGGGAGGCCTTGGCAAGAGTACCCCTCTATAAACAGTCAATGCAAAATCTGCAGGCCAAGTGGATCGGCCTGAAGTTCAGTCCTCCCTTGCTTTTGGGGCTGCTGGAAGGAGTCAAAGAAGAGGAGGAACACAGGAAGTGGGAGGAAGTGGAAAGAAAAGCAGGATTTCATGACCGTGAAGAAGATATCACCTCGGAGGCCTGGTATGTGAGAGAGGTAGTCAAGGCAATCAAGGATGATGAGCTGGATTAGTGCTCAGAGGATGAGCAACCCATTTAGCAGGGGGGTGATGATGAGCCCCGAAATTGGGTGACATATTGGGCTCATTTTTCCTAATTGTTCTTCATCAATCCACCATTTTTCATAGTTTATGCATGTTTTTTGAGTATATTTATGTTATTTGAATGAATGAGACTAATCACTTGACCAAGAAGGCTAACACGTGGTTATTGCAGATTTTTGGACAAATTTTGGACCAAGGCCAAGAATTTATGAGCTAGATGACAGCCCAGCATGAAGGAACAAGGGTGAGGATTCGTAGGAAGGGTGTCTCCTACAGTAAATTGCCCCTTCCTTGAATTCTCCATCCTTAGCTCGGAGTTCAGC
Organism: Pinus tabuliformis; assembly: GCA_031772625.1. Taxonomy (NCBI): domain Eukaryota; kingdom Viridiplantae; phylum Streptophyta; class Pinopsida; order Pinales; family Pinaceae; genus Pinus; species Pinus tabuliformis. Next base: position 843,200,155 of record CM062815.1, read on the forward strand.
AGGCCACCGAAAAGGATTCCCAAGGGCAGCCGAGTAGTTTTGTGTAAAGTGACTGATCACTGGCAGTTTGAGCAAACGAGCCCCTTGAGTTAAGGAGGGCTGTTGGAGGCCCTCGTAGTGTATAAGAAGGGAGGCTTCCAGCCTTCGTAGGTTACTTTTTGAACATTTGTATGGTGCACCCTAGTGGTGCTCTGTTCTCTTGTTCACTGGTGGAGCTTTTACTGTAAACATTTCTATGACATGGTTATTTTTTGAATAATGGAGATCAGTTTCATTTTGCTTCAGTTCTGAGCTTCTTAGGAGCTTGTAGCTCTTGGGGTTGGGCCCAACCCAAGTGCCAGGGCCTCCTCTATGTACTGTTACATGTTTTTTGCTGCCTTTAATTAATTTTTGCTAGTAGGTTACAATCTCGTTTGGTTATTTAGTCCATTTTTGATGATAGAAATAGTTTCTCATGTTTTGATCGATTTGATAAGTTGATAACAGAGAAATATTCAGAAAAAAGCTAACAAGCACTCCTGATCTCATCTCTCCATTTGTGGGACCATGAGCTGAGACTAAGGTGTCCTTGCTGCCCCCAAAAACACTGTTCTTGCTTCCTCATGCAATTTCTAGTGTTTGATTCTTAGCTGCAAAAATTGGTACCAGTTGTGATTACATGCTTAGATCCATTCTTGCTTGATTTCCATAGTTGGTTTACATGATTTTCTGCCAATAAACTTTTGTTGCTCATGCTTACGGTTTCTAGGTCAAATTAGGTCAGAATAGCTAGATATTTGGTTTTCTTAGTCTTTGTTGGTTAGTTTTGGAAAATAACGTGCAGAGCGCTTGTGAAACCTCCTCTCCTACCCTTACCCCATCAATGCAACCTGCTTTGTCCTTTGACTCAGATTCTTACCTCTCATTTGCCACGTTTTCTCACTTTTCCCTAGTTCCTACATTCTTGCACAACATTGCTTCTCTTATCTTCAAACCAACCCAATCGCCTCAACCACTCTTCATCCTCAGTCACCAAGCCCTAGACCTCCTCGCACCCTTAGCTCACCTCCATACCCACTTCTTCACCTTTCTGCCACCATCAACCCTTCAAAATTCCCTTTCAGAACATCTTGTAGAAACATCCTATTGAAGCTATAGTACATCCTGTAGAACCCCTGCAGACTTCCTGTAGAAGCTCACGAAAGCGGTTTCTTGAGATCCGATCGCTGTTAAACTCTCTGGAAGGGTGCTCGAGACCCCTTAGGCCCTCTTCTGACCTTCCCAACCTCCTGCAAGCATTTCCTTTTGCCAATCAACCTTTGCACAGTCAAAAACAGTTAAAGCACATGCATAATAATTCTGCCAACTTACTCAAAAATACAAAAAGATGTTTTCTTCATATTTCTCTTCAAAAGTAGCTTAGTCACATGCATTTTACCTTTCTAGAAGTGAATGGCATCCATTTCTGTAGCTTTCATCCTTTAACTTGCACCAGTAGGGTTAGTCGGTAAAACTAGGGTTTGTTAGGGTTTGCACTTCCTTCCGGCTTTTTAGTTTCTTTCTGTAAGTAGATTAGCCTCCTTTGAGTTAGCTTTCATCCACCAGTTAAAAGCTTCTTCTAAGAGCCCATAGAAGTTTGCTTAAGCTCCTAGCGGACTTGTGCCAGCTGATCAAGTGACAGCTGCGGCAAGAGCTAGTACTTATGCATATAGCATCATCGCTTCCAAGTTTGTTACGAACTACGGGGTTGATAAAAGTAAAGAAGGGAGTCCCAGGAGTTGCAGCATTATTGCTGCAATACTGGAGCCCACCACTCCTAAGGTATTCTTGGCTTAAATTATCAACCCGGAGCTCATACAAAATTAGAGGTGACAATGCTACATGCACAACATGTTAGGTTCTACTCATGTCACCCTGAGTCATGAGATTCGATTAAGGTGTTCAGAGACCACTCTTTCAACTAACTACCAAGTAAATTTTTTATGAAAGCATATCATGATTTCAAGGAAAGGAGGATGATCTAACTATAGGAAATGAAAATGACATTAATTAAATGTAGATGCTAATTGAATTGCATTAATTAAATGTAGATGCTAATTGAAGTTGCATGAAAGAAAGAGGCTAGTCTAGTTACATGAACAACCTATGCTATTATATTTTCACACTTAATAAAACCAACATCCTATTTGTATGAAACCTTTATCTATTTATAATTGGTCAAAAATGAGGAATTCAATCTAAACACAATTACGAAAAAAATGCCAAGTCTAATTCCACTTGTTGTCTTATGGTTAGAGTGGTATTAGAGTCTTCCCTAATAATGAAATCAAAGCTTGGGGGTCATTATTAAACTTCAAGATGCAATGGTAAAAATCTAGAGCAAATATGGTTGAAGAAAATAATGCTACAAGGTTGCTACATGAAGTGCTATAGGAGGGGGTCCAAGAGCTTTGTGAGGAAATGAATGGTGTATTGAAGGTGAAGGAAGAAGGATGAAGGTAGAAGAAGGTGGATGAAGAGTGTGGGATACCCTTAACCAATCTCATTACCCCTCATAGGCCTATCTTGCACCAAAGTTTATGCCTACAATGTCTTTCATTTGCCTTAGAAAAATGGTCTTGGTGGTAGAGTTTGGAAGGAATTTGGAGTCTCTAGGAGAGATAGTGAATGGTCTAGATGGATCTGGAAGAGTGTGCCCTCCCCTGCAAGCCAACAATAATCCTTGTAGACCACTAATACATAATGGCTAAATAGTTACTAAAAAAACGACTAAAATTTGCATATAAACAACTATTTTTCGGTCGGTGACCAATAGTAGCTAATTTACAGTATTTTATAACACGACCAAATTTTAGTTGTTTTTAGCTTGGTCATTAATTCGCTAACTCAATTTTATTATCTAGTAGTATATTAGTCATAAATTTGGTCAATAATTTAGTAATTGATTTAGTCATTACTTGCCACAATTAATGACCAAATATACAACAAAATATATTACTAAATGATCACCCAAGAAAACCAATTAATGACTAAAGAAATATGAACAAAATGTTGGTCATGTTATAAGATACTGTAAATTAGCTACTAATAGTCATATATATGCAAATTTTAGTCATTGTTTGAAACCAATTAATGGCTAAAGAAATATGACTAAATTTTGGTCATGTTATAAGATACTATAATTAGTTAATAATAGTCGTATATATGCAAAATTTAGTCGTCATTTGTAATCACAAATTTATCATTTGCAGTACTCATTTATATTTTTTTGGTAGTTTCATATTCATTATATAAATGACTACTTTAGTAGTTTATAGTCATTTCATTTAATTTCATTAACAACTATTACAAGCAACTAATTTAGTCATATATTCATTTTATTTCTGATCATTATTAATCAACATAAACTACTAATTTAGTAGTTTTAGATTGATTTTATGCGTTTATTATTAGTCAACATAAATTAATTAGTATGATTTTGCAACTAAATTAAACAAAATATGTCATACAATGTACATGTTCATCTAATATGAAAACACAATGTTACAAATATTAATTATAATACTAAATAATATCGAGTGCAACTATAAATAATTTCAACCACAAAAATTATATTACATAAAATGTCAAGTATTACAATATGAGTTTCCAAATTAATATTGGTTGGAGTAAAATTTACACATGAAATATTGTTTCATCACTTCAAAACATTATCATTGTGTTGTCAAGGCATTGCAGGTGAATTTACCAACTATGAGGACTTGACTATCAGTCTCTGTGTGTGTCTCATGTGGGGTATTGGCTCTAAAAGTACCACTAGACCAATTATCTCTCTCTCTCTCTCTCTCTCTCTCTCTTTAATTTTCATTTTGTCGCTCTAGTGTTATTTTTCTCCTCTTTCTTCAATTCCTTGTTCTTATCATCAGTACTTCAGTTCCTTTTCTGAAAATAAAGAAGATACAATGCAGAGTATAAGACATCAAAGACAGTGAACACTGGAATATAAAATAAAGCATACTATAAAGGATTTATATGATATATACCTTAACATCAACAATATTTTCAATGCCATTTTTCCCCATAAAAGCAAGAAACTCAAACAAGTTTTCTTCAATTGGGAAATAATGGCCATTATGTGGTCAAATGACTTGTATAAACAAAGAAAATAAAACATCACCATTAAAAATAACACCTTAGTAAAATTAGTATTCAACCTTCAAGGAATGTTAGGCATAATCATGTAAACTAAGTTACATTCTAAAAATCTCAAGCTATAGATTACTAATTACACAGAGTGAGAGTGCAAACAAAACTCCTAGAAAAAGCCAAAGCTAAGTCTAGGATAAAATCAAATGGAGTAAAAAGGATACAATAATAGGATAGCCTTGTATACATGTATATAACTAGATAATGTAGAAGGCAATAAGTCCAAGGCTGTAGGTCGATGATGTTGAGAATGCCCAAGTCTGATGAGCATTTCTTCAAATAAGAACTACTATTTGGGTCCATTGTTACATATGAATAAGTCAACTAGTCTATATCAAATTAATAATTTTCTTATATTTACACCGTAAGGTGTTTCCCTCTAAAATGAACTCCCCCAAATGCCTTTCTGTCCTAATCGTAGCCGTCAGATCTATTGTTAGACGATTCAACCATAATCAGCCGTCTAATTTAATAAAAAATGTTATAAAACATTAAGAAACCCTTAAAAAACGTTAACGTATTAGTTAATAAATTTGTTTCTATTACCTACTGAACCGTTTACCCTAATCATGTTAATGAACTTGTCCTGCGCGCAAATATCTGCGTTTGATGTAGAGGAGGGTGGGGGTGTAGAGGAGGGCACAGACGGAGTTGCTGTAGAGGAGGGCGTAGGCGAAGTTGTTGCAGAGGAGGGCGGGGGACCTGCAGAGAAGGGTTTGGGTAGAGGATTGAAAGATGATGACGAGGTCCGCAGAGGATGAGGAGCCTTCTTCTTGGCTGCATGAGGGCCGCGTAGGCCATTTTTTCTGCAGGATCGTTTTGCCCTCCATCCGAATATGATGCCCTTTGCATCACAAGTGGTTATGGTGGTAGGTATTAGGTTTTATATATATTTGGGTCACTGTTCTCCTATATTTTGCTTTATGTTTGCTATTCGTGAGAACCTGCAACTGAAGTGTATGGAGGATTGATTCTACTCTGCCTAAGGACAAAACCCTACAAGTTACCTATTGATACAAGCTAGAAACAAAAAAGAAAACTAAACAGGTGTGTTTCTTTTCGAAACTAATGCAGAGTTGTTATTTTTGTTTCTCAGGTTAAATGCTCCAGTGGCAGTTTAGGCTCTTAATGGCAACAATTTGCATCTTGATTGGTCACATTGATATTCTTGGTGAAAGTTTCTGTGTAGCTGTAGCTAGATCCAGTCTTAACAAAGTCATAACCTAGTACAAGCAGTCCTAAATGCTTTGAACTATCGTGGAAACCTGTTCTTCTTTTACAAAGGGCACTTTACTTTCTTGATGAATACAAGAATCGACCAATTTTTCGAATGAGGAACGATGGTCTCGCTCATTTTAGAATAGCCCAAAATCCTCTGTTACACAGGACCTGAGAGGTGAGCAATTCTTAGAATAACCCAAAATTGTCTATTACACGGGACTTGAGAGGTGGGAAATAGTGATCTTGGTTCCAATGAACCAGGTCACTCTCCAAAACCCTGCCCCCAAGAATATATTTCAATTTGCTTTTGGGTTTTAGCTAGAAAAGCTCACGGTTAATTGAATTCAATCGAAAACATAAACGCCAAGATGCCTACAACTACTGCTACTCATTCGAGGAGGAACATCCCCAAAAGAGGGCAGGTGAATGCAACCATTACCGCTTCCCTCGCCCAATCCATCAGATCACTGTTAGGATCCCCTAAATCCTTCAACCACTTTGTTGTTTCCTCTTCCTCTTCTCTCGCGACTGCAAATCGTTTGAGAGCACAATGAATGACTTGTAGATCAGATGGGCTTATCTCTAGAATGCTGATACATATTTGAGTTTCTTTCATTGCAAATTCAGTGATGTAGAAATTAAAGCATTATGGATGAAAGCATGGGATCCTCAGATCTATTGTCCAAATCATTTGCTCATTTGTCTGACTCTTTTCCTTAGATTTGAAGCCCTGCAACACCAATGGAGTTTGCTCTTTACGCTGTAGTGAGTCACTTGGTGAAAGTTTCTGTCATAACCTCATACAAGCAATCCTAAATGCTCTGAACTGTCACAGAAACCTGTTCTTCTTTTACAGAGGGCACTTTAACTTTCCTGATGAATACAAGAATCGACCAATTTTTCAAATGAGGAACGATGGTTTCGCTCATTTTAGAATAGCCCAAAATCCTCTGTTACACGGGACCTGAGAGGTGAGAAATTCTTAGAATAACCCAAAATTGTCTGTTACGCGGGACTTGAGAGGTGGGAAATAGTGATCTTGGTTCCAATGAACCAGGGCACTCTCCAAAACACTGCCCCCAAGAATATATTTCAATTTGCTTTTGGGTTTTAGCTAGCAAAGCTCACGGTTAATTGAATTCAGTGGCAAACATAAATACCAAGATGCCTACAGCTACTGGTACTCATTCGAGGAGGAACATCCCCAAAAGAGGGCAGGTGAAGGCAGCCATTGCCTCTTCCCTCGCCCAATCCATTAGATCACTGTTAGGATCCCCTAAATCCTTCAACCACTCTGTTGTTACCTCTTCCTATTCTCTCGCGACTGCAAATCATTTGAGAGCACAATGAATGACTTGCAGATCAGATGGGCTTATCTCCAGAACGTTGATACAGATTTGAGTTTCTTTCATTACAAATTCAGTGATGTAGAAATTAAATCTTTGTGGAGGAAAGCATTAGATCCTCCGATCTGTTGTCCAAATCATTTGCTCATTTGTCTAACTCTTTTCCTCAGATTTGAAGCCCTGCAACACCAATGGAGTTTTCTCTTTATGCTGTAGTGAGTCACCAAATATAAAGAGGGGAAATATTTTCTACTACAACAACTTTTCCCAGTTGCAGTTGAAAAGCTCTGAAATACAAAGTTTGTTGATCAGAGATTTTGAGTTGAAATATATGTCACTTGATTCCCCTTGGCATATCTCTTTGAGGAGTTTGCAAATTTGGCAATGATCAAATATAATATCTCAATGTTAATGTTTTTTATCAGACCTCCTCCCTGTCTCGCTTTTAGAAAGCTCTACTCTACTAACATATTTATTGCAAATGTAAACATGCCATACAGTTTGTCGATGTCATACCAAGTTCAACTTTTATAAGGTTAATTTATGGTGTATGTTTTGGTAGAATGTGAGAAGTTGTCAATGTGAGAAGGACGTTGGAATTTTTTTATGGTGGTAGAGGTTGAAAATGTGTCTCCTATTTTTCATACCATGGACAGAACTTTGCTGTAAAGATATTTTTCTCAACTGAAGGAGTTTCTCACAATTAACAAGCATAGTGGAATTAACTTGTGGACAACCATTTTTGCTTTTGAAGACTGCAATGTTTCAACTGCGGTATTATAGATTGTAACATAATTACAATGTATTTTATTTTTGGGCCTTCTCTTATGCTGGTTATTTGAACTTTTTTTTTGCCTTGTCTTCAATTGGAGATATTTTGAAGCATGTCTTTGGGAAATTATATAGATGACCTCAACCTGTATTGGTCTCACTGATTATATGTAGTATATATATGCTCTTTTTCTCCCCCATATATTTTCCATGGTTGAGTTTATGCACTCTCCAAAACACTGCCCCCAAGAATATATTTCAATTTGCTTTTGGGTTTTAGCCAGCAAAGCTCACGGTTAATTCAGTTGATCTTGGTTCCAATGAACCAGGGCACTCTCCAAAACACTACCCCCAAGGGAGGGTGTACCGTATATACCTCTTATACAGAATGAAGAAGTAGTAACATCAAAGGTCTTTAGAGTTTTACACATGTAGTGCCCTTTAGCCAGCAATGTCTTTAAATGAGGTTAAACTAATATAGAGCAATGTGTAAGCTTCTCTGTGTCATAAGGAATATGGGCTTCAGGTAGTTGTTATTGGATAGTCAAGTCAAGTTGCTTATTCGTCAATTCATTGGTTGGCCCGCCGCCCACCCCTTGAATAAACAACACATTTTGCACAGTTTGACTAAATGGGCTAAATTTAGATTCATTCACATTGCATTTAGATATGGAAAGTAAAGATTAAATACTCGTTATCATCTCATTTCTCTAAACTCTCTCTCCCTTGATTCTGCACTTCGTTCATTCAATATTTCAAGCATTCACTACCTGTTATCTTCCTTAACCGCTTAATCCATTGAATTCAGTCCAAAACATAAATACCAAGATGCCTACAACTACTGCTACTCATTCGAGGAGGAACATCCCCAAAAGAGGGCAGGTGAAGGCTGCCATTGCCTCTTCCCTTGCCCAATCCATCAAATCACTATTAGGATCCCCTAAATCCCTCAACCACTCTGTTGTTTCCTCTTCCTCTTCTCTCATGACTGAAAATCATTTGAGAGCACAATGAATGACTTGCAGATCAAATGGGCTTATCTCCAGAATGATAATACAGATTTGAGTTTCTTTCATTAAAAATTTAGTGATGCAGAAATTAAATCATTATGGACCCCAGATGCGGGTGATTGAGGCGTCATTTAAGGTGAAAAGACTGGGGTGGGGCGAGGCAGTTCGACACCTACCCACCCAGTACACTGAGTTAAATACATGTAAGCTGGAGAGCGCTTGGCATGCGCGCAAGGTAATTTTTAACAGCTCACACTCCGGTGGCTCTGGTTCATTCTTCTTGTCCACTGCAATGGCTCGCACGCTCTAACCTACAAGAGATGACGACGATCTTCAATGCGGTAGTAATGGAAGGGGTTTCTCGAGACATGTTTGGAAAGGTTAAGGATAGGCTCTGTTCTGGGTTTGCGTCGAAGCCTTTTGTGTTGTTTCATTTGGCTCATCCCCTTGCCTCGGCTCTCATTTCGGTTTTCTCAGAAGTCTCTCAGCACTTGACGGGGAAAGCCTCGCTGAAGCTTAGCTCGGCCCTCCCGAGGCAGCTCCTGCAGTTCCTCTCTTTCCTCCGCGGGGTTTTGAGCCATACTCTGGTGGTCTTAGTCTCGACTTTTCATCTTCTGGTCTCAGGTCTTGCCTCTGGCTTTGGGTGGTGGGTTTTGAGTTGTGTTTTCATAGCTTCTATCTCATCGATCAATCACTTGGTCTCAGGCCTCGTCATTGACATTGGGTGGCGGGAGATTGGCCTTGTCAATCCACAGGTCGCTCGAATTTTCTCCGGAGAGAATCACTCTGTGTTCAATTTGTTTTTGCCGGCGAAGGGCATCCGTAGACTCCCCTCCTGGTATCGGTGTCTTTGCTGCTCCGCTCACCTTATAGCTGCTCAGCCTGTCCACCAACTCACTACCGCACCCTCACAAATGGCTCGACTTCGCCAAAGAATGGGGTGCCGAAGAGGCCAACCCTGGTGCGTGCCGACAAGCACGTCTTCGGATTCGCCTTGTCATCATCCTTGCTTCAGATGACCATCTATGTAGCGCCTTTGTACATTTGATGTTTCTATATCCCTGAATATATCGCAGCCCAGATGGATGAAACTAGATCTGGGGTCTTCAAACTTGTTCAATATTTGCCTGATGTACAAGTCAATCCATGTGAAGAGATGTTCCAAAGTCGAACATGGAAAGACGTCGCCTGATTACCAACCAATAATGTGAGTTGTTAACAGGTGTGAGAGGAATCACCAATAATGATAATGACCCTCAAGGAACTATAGTACAATTAACGTGGTGTGAATATATGATCCGATGTCAAACACCACGCAAAATCTTTCGGTCGAAGGCCATTGATGTCAACTTGTCGTCGGAAGTGAGAAACTTTCCATTGAAGCATGCAAGCTTCAAAGCACTGAAAGGGATGTTTCTAAGTCAACTTCTTGGATAATGAGTTGATGTAAACAAGAAGTGACTCATCATAGGAGGGCCTTGATGTATCCCACATCTACGACATGAAATGAAGAAAATGATTTTTGGAGGTGAAAACGATCTGATGACACAAGGTTTAGGAATGACGGTCATGAAAAATGAAGGTTGGAGGTATTGCAGTGGATGAGGCATTAATTGGATTGTGGTTTCTCAACTGAATGACTTCTCTTGAACATGTCGGTGACACTGAGATGGATTGGTAGTGTTAACCTCAAAAGATGGATGGTGTAAAAGACCAATGGTGAGATGACCGGTGAATGGAATAACCCAACCCGACTCAATAATGGTGATGGAGTGAAAGTGTCATGTTCAAGAGCGACTTGCCACCATAAGTTTCTTCAAGTTTTTCCCCTTTTTCCCCAGTCATTGCTGACCAGTACCTTTTTATTTTTGTCAAGCTTGAGGAGGATAACATATGCTTGTTCTATAATTTGCCCTTCGGGCAAACCTGTCACTATTTTTTAACGAGTCTAGAGACAGTGAAACTTGGTCTTGTCTAGAGTGGATAAGTTTGTCGCTATTGTTTTAACGAGTTTAACGACAAGGATAACTCGGTCCTTTTCATGTTTAGAGACTTTGAAAAGGGACGAAAAGAAAACTCTAGGAGTTCTTTTTCATAGAATAATCCCTTAAGTCCGAAAAAGGATAAAATAATACAAAAGGGATGACTTTTTTGAGCACTTTAACGAGCCGAAAAAGACAAGCGCTCGACCTTTTTCGTGAGATAATCCCTCAGATCCAAAAAAAGATTAACATATACAGGAGGGATGACATTTCCAATCACTTTAATGAGCTGGAAAGGTCGGTGCTCGACAATCTTTTCATATTTAACGAGTCTGAAAAGGGTTTAAAGGAGACTCGATTTTGAGGAACGAGTGGTGTCTAGGGTAGCAACTGGTTCCAGGTAAGCTTGGAACTTCTCAAAACATGGTGGTTTCTATGAAGAGGTTGGCTAATAAGACCACTCGTCGCAATTGTTCCTCAAAAAGGGTAAACAACCAAGTGGAAGCATACGATCGACCAAAAGAATGGAGGTGATGAGAGGTACACAACCAAGGTTCAAAAGGCTGATAGAATGGCAATCACAAAGGTTAATTACTCCAGGTGGGTTCATTTTCTTAACGAGCTTGAACCATGGGGGGACTACGCTCGGTTTTTAGTTTCTTTTTTTACGTAAGCAAGGAACGACAAGCTAAAAAGCTAGAAAAGACAAAACTAAAAAGCTAGAAATGACAAAACTAAAAATTGAAAATAAAAATGTTGACACCTAATCATCAGGATTGGATGAATAAATAAAATCAATGTAAATAAATAATAAGAGATATGAATAGTCATCGGGAGATGAAGTGAACAGTCTCCCTCATGTATATAATAAATACCAACCTGAAGGAATAATATGAATTGATTTGTGTTGAGGAGTTACTGCCTGGTCTGACATGGTATCAGATCCAGCTCCCAAAGTTAGTTGTAACTCCCTTTTGCCATTGTCTTGTTGTTTGTCCCTCTATGGAGTCTGTCTACCATAATTAATTCTGTGCCATTTTTGCCATGCCTCAGCTCTGAAAACCTTCTACCATAATTAATTTTGCGCCATTTCTACCATGCCTCAGCTCTGAAAACCTTTTGAATCGCTGCGTTGAATGCCTTGAGGCCAACAATTTTGTAGCTATGCGGAGGAGCAGTGAAACCTTGCTGTGTTGATGGTCTAAATAGCTATGAGGAGGAGCAGTGAATCGCTGCTACGTTGATGGTCCGAGTAGCTATGGGGAGGAGCAATGAAATACTGTTGCGTTGATGGTCTGCGTAGCTATGCGGAGGAGCAGTGAAACGTTATTGCGTTGTTGGTTCGAGTAGCTATGCGGAGGAGCAGTGAAACGTTGTTGTGTTAATGGTTTGAGTAACTACCAGCAAACAAGGCAGCGCGTGCAATCCTAGTTCACATCCCCATAACCAATGATGCTACTGGATGCTAATATATTCTGGTGAAAATCTCATTCAATGACCCCTGGACAGTTTTGTTCAACCGCTGGATGCTAATATATTCTTGGCCAAGTACTCATAATTTCAGAAGCTCGTATTAGAAAATCTATGAGCGATTTTATAAAATGTTCCGATGGAGTCGAACCGATGCCATGAGAGATTTTTAGGTTTGTCTATTGGTTTGGTTTATATGACAAATTTGCCAATAATATGATAGCAATACTATGGTCTTCTTACATAGTAATGTTACATTGAGGATCTGTGAAAATAATTATCATGTAATGTTATAGATATGAGCAGGCCACTGGTATCACCATATGTTGCCCCACTTGTATATGTATTGAAGTTTTTTTTTGGCATATAAAAATCGTTAAATGCCATGTGTTGAATAGAGTTTTTTTTTTTAAAACGAAGTCGTGGGTCAAAGCACTGTGGCATGAAGTGTTGAATGCATTTACAGTCTTGGGTATTGACATTTGCTGTCGAGTTGAGGTTGTTGTCCAGTCATATCAGAATTATATTTTTTCCCATTAAGAGTAAAAGTTTTGCAGCAGAAGTTTTTGTTACAGAATGCATTCAATCATATCCATTGTGGGAATAGTTCTCACTGGCAAGGAGAACTATCCTGAGTGGTCCCGCATGATAAAACACACCCTCATTTTCAATGAGTTGTGGAAAGAAGTGTGCATTGGAGATGGAGACAAACAACCAAAACAGCCTACATCAGACAAAAAGCTTGCCATTTGGGAAAACAAGAACAACAAAGCCTATGCATTAATGACAACATCTGTAAGTGAAAAGGTGAGTCGCCATATTATGCCATTTTCAACTGCTTTCGAAGCCTTACAAAAGCTAAAAGAACTCTATGACTCAAATTCTACACTTGAAGTTGATAAATCATGATTAAACTCTTCACTCTTGAACTGCAAAATAATGATCCTCTTGCTCTTGCATCTGAAGTAAAGTCTATAATGCATGATATCCAAGCCACTAAAATTGATTTGGATATTCCTCTTATCGCTTTTCTCAAGGCACTTTATCCTACTTACTCCAATTATCTTGAGTCATAGCAAGCAAATGGAAATCTTAATGACATTACCTTTGACTCTCTTGTGAAAAAAATTGTTGAAAGAGAGAAAGCTTTTGGAAAGAAGACAGCCCCCGAATCTTCTGAAGAGGTTGTGTGCCTTGCTCATAAAGAAAAGAATCCTACTCAAGATTCTTCAAGAGGAAGAGGTGGTCGAAGAGGAAGAGGAAGATATTTCAAAGGCAGGGGGGCAAACACTCTCAAGGAGAAAAGGCAAATTTGCACTGCATATGCTGCAAAAGAAATGGATCACATGATGCCTCTACATGCAAGTTACCATGGGACAAAATTGAGCAGCAAAGAAACCAATAGAAAGGTAAAACTAATGATACAGACAAAGGTAAAGCACCTGAATCCACTCACTATGTTGTGGCACAATGTAATATTGGAGTAAATGAAGATTTATTTAATACTTCACTTGCTTCTTGGAAAAATGATTGGTTGCTTGATTCAGGAGCAACCTGCCACATGACTCATAGAAAATATTTTTTTGAAGAATTTACTAACAATGTTGATGGAGCAGTATACTTTGCAGACCAATCAAAAATCAAGCCATCAAGGCTTGGCACAATCAGGCTTAAACTGACTGGTCTTCCAGACTTTCTTCTGCATCATGTTCTATATCTCCCACAGCTCAAGAGAAACTTGTTGTCCTTGGTCCACATCTGCCAGCAAGGTCACTCCATTCATATGTTTGATGGTAAGTTTGAGGTAAGAAAAGCACCTGACCACTCACTTGTCATGAGGGCAATAGAAGAAGAAAGGCTTCTCAAGCTCCAAGGAACCTCTGCTCGTGCACAAAATTTCTCATACAATTCTCATTATGAAGAAGGTTCACTTCCATCAAGTTTATTATGGCATGCTAGATTTGGAAATTTGAACTATGAAAACCTCCACTTGTTGAAGAAAAATGGTGTTGTTGGTTTGCCGACAATTCCTAGGAAACTTAAGCAATGTGATGCTTGCATTCTAGGAAAGCATAGCAAACAATATTTTCATGATTCACATTCAAGAGCATATAGAAAACTTGAACTCATTCATTCAGATTTATGTGGTCCAATGCCTGTTCCTTCTACAAATGGAAATAAATATATGATGACATTTATTGATGACTACACCAGAATGTGTTGGATTTATTTATTGAAGGACAAATCTAATGCTTTTCAAACATTCAAGAACTTTCATAAATGGATTGAAAATGATGCACAATATCATATTGGGTCTATTCACACTGATAATGGAAAATAATACACATCAAATGAATTTGAAAACTATCTTCGCCAACATGGTATCAAACATCAAACAATTGTGCCTTATAATCCCCAACAGAATGGTGTAGCTGAAAGAATGAATAGGACAATCTTAAATATGGTATGATCCATGCTCTTCTTCAAAAATGTAAAGATAATGTTTTGGGCTAATGTTGTTCTATGTGCTGCATATATAAAGAATAGATGTCCATATAATTCTATTAGAAACAAGACTCCATATGAAATGTGGTATGGACATGTTCCTTGGGTAAAGCATCTCAGGGTCTTTGGTTCCACCTGTTATGCCTTGATACCAAAGGTACATAGAAAAAAACTTGGTGCTAGAAGTCATAAATGTATCTTCTTGGGGTATTCAAACACCTCCAAAGCATATCGTCTTTATGATGAAGTATATAAAAAGTTTGTTGTATCTAGAGATGTAATTTTTCTTGAATCATCCAAAACTGACAATGTTGTTGAGCGCAACTTGATAGCTTGGATAGATTCGCAAAAGCAAATCATTTCAAGAATTTGATAATTAGATTCCACATCTTGAAGGGGGGATTCCTATACTAGATCAACATGTGGAATCTTCTTTTGAAGAACACTCTCCCCTACATGAAACTCCAACAACGGATGATGCTTTAAGTGATGTGATTGACAGAATTGGGAGACTCAACCTTGATTCAGTCCCAACTCAATCAGCGGAGCAGCCTGGACCATCTGAGAAAGGTCCCCCAAAGTGGCTGACAAAGACACTTGAAAGTGTTCATTCTGATGAGGTTGGAAAGACAGGAACTAGAAATTCAAACGGAAAAAATGGAGGTGATGTAGATGACTCTATTTCACCTGTTGATATGGATGTTTCTTATGATTGTGAATTGAACTTGTCTACAGATTTTGAACCAACTTCCTTCAAAGAAGTTGCTTATCATGATGAATGGAAAGAAGTGATGTAAAAGGAGTATGATGCCCTTATAAAGAATGGCACTTAGAAGCTGGTTGATCCTCCATTAGGAACCAAACCAATTGGTTGCAAGTGGGTCTACAAGAACAAGTATAAAGCTAATGGCTCACTTGACAAGTACAAAGCTAGGCTTGTGACAAAAGGTTTTGCATAGAAGGAAGGGGTCGATTATGAGGAGACTTTTGCCCCCACAGCAAAATGGGCTACCATCCGGACACTCTTTGCCCTAGCAGCTCAGAACGATTGGAAAGTCCATCAAATGGATGTAAAAACTGCTTTCTTGAATGGAGATCTAAAAGAGAATGTTTTTATGTCCCATCCTGAAGGATTTGCTGTGAAAGGACATGAACATAAATTATTCAAACTTGTGAAGTCCTTGTATGGCCTCAAACAAGAACCGCGAGCCTGGTATGAAAAACTAACTGAGCATCTTCTGAAACTCAATTTCAAACATTATGATCTTGATGATGCAACTTTATTTGTCAAGAAAGTTGGCAAAATAGTTCTATATCTTGTGGTATATGTAGATGATCTTTTGATGACAGGGAACAATGAAAGCTACATTGCATCCATAAAGAAGGAATTGGGGAAAAGTTTTGAAATGACTGATTTGGGCTATGTTCATTGCTATATTGGTATTGAAGTAACCCAACATCCGAAGTCCATATTTCTTTCTCAAAATAAATACGTTGGAGATTTGTTGAACAGGTTTGGCATGACAGAGTGAAATCCTCTTACTACTCCAATGGAAAAAAACTTAAAGCTCACATCTATTGAAGGAAAAGAATTTGAGGATGCAACAAAGTATAGACAGCTTGTAGGAAGTCTCAACTACCTAACTACTACCAGCCTAGACATTTCGTTTGCTATTGGAAGCCTCTCTAGGTTTGTGCAAAAACCTTGTGAGGGACATTGGTCTACTGTAAAAAGAGTTCTAAGGTACTTGAAGGGAACTCAAGACTTTGTAATCAAGTATAAACAGGTGGACGACTTCAGTTTGATTGGATACTCTGATTCAGACTTCGATGGAGACAAAGAAATTGGGGTATCTACTTCAGGATGTGCTATGAGTCTTGGATCAGGAGCTATCTCCTAAAGATCACGCAAACAATCAGTTCCAGCAGATTCCACAACAGAAGAAGAATACGTGACAGCAGCTGAAGCAACAAAAGAAATTGTGTGGCTCAGGAAAATTCTTGAAGATTTGTAGGTAAAACAAGTACAATCAACTCCACTCATGATTGACAATACCTCTGCAATAAAGTTGGCCAAGAACCCAAAGTTCCATGATCGAACAAAGCACAACAATACCAAATATCATCTGATTTGACATCATGTTGAGACCAAAACAATCCATCTCCGTCATTGTTCCATTAATGAGCAAATTGCCGACATCTTCACCAAAGCACTTGGAAGAGAAAAGCTTGAACGATTCAGAATGATGCTTGGACTCACCAACATCCCTTCAGATTAAGGGGGGGAATGTTGACACCTAATCATCAGGATTGGGTGAATAAATAAAATCAATGTAAATAAATAATAAGAGATATGAACAGTCATCAGGAGATGAAGTTAATAGTCTCCCTCATGTATATAATAAAGACCAACCTAAAGGAATAATATGAATTGATTTTTGTTGAGGAGTTACTGCCTAGTCTGACAAAAAAAAAAGGCTTGCATGCCCCCAGCATGATGAAAAGGAGAGTCTCCAAAGCCATATGGAAATTACTGTGGTTAGGTAGGATGGTTTCGTCCAGAAGACAAAACACTTCCTTGGCTTTGTCCACAGAATAGACAAAGGTGAATGGTGTGTCAGACGAATCACATAACCTACAGGGAAACTTATATTTTCAACTAGGTTCATCCGTAGAATAGACAAGGGTGCATGCCCCCTAAGCTTCCTTACATTCACCAGAATACTCATGGCAATTAGGTGGTTGGAACGAAGGTTCAAGAGATATCACTGATGTAAAAGGACCATTTAGGGATGATGATTGAGTTGGAGCTATGCTTGGACTGGGAAATGAAAGATGGTCAACGGTGACAATTTTTCCTTCATGTGGGAAACACATCACTCGGAAGAGTGTCAAAACAATAGCTTCCATGTTATAAACATAGTCACGTCTAACGAGTAGATTGTAATCTAACGGTCCTGGGACTACCATCATGTTCAGATGAACGATTTTCCTTCCTAAAGTGATTGGTAACTTAGGAAGGATCCCTAACGGTCGACTGGTTCCTTTGTTAAAGCCTAACAGATTTTGCGTAACAGGCATAAGTGATGGTGAACCAAGCGCTTTCCAAGCAGTTGAGGAAAGGATACTCACTGATGCACCCTCATCTATGATAGTGCCAGACACGATCATTTTGTAAACTTGTACTATGATCCGGAATGGTACATGAGAAGGAAGGTGGGATCTTGCTAGTTGATTCCAATCAAAGGAAGTGACTAGACTACTTGGAGGTGGTACCGAATAAATAGGTGAATTAACTCCGAGAGCTGGGGGATTTTCTTCCTATTGTGAAGGAATGGGCGAATTGCCCCCAAGTTCATCGGAATCTAAAGTAACAAAGATAATTTGAATGGTATCATTCTCACTCTCTTCGGGAAGGGTATGATTTTCTGAAGGTAAAATTGGGTCAACTATCACCTCGATCGGTTGACTTTGGTTGGGTATAGACTCATGAGATTCACTTTCAGAGAGAGCAGTTTCGATCGACGGTTGATTTAAGTCAGTTGGTTTTTCAACTAGTAAAGGACTTGGGGAGAGTTTCCTGTAGCCAGATGGAAGTCGCTGCTGTGATGCAGGACGATTATCCAACACTCTTTTGGCTTCATCCAAAAAGGGACAAAGGTGAAGGGTATGGTTCCCTTCACATAACCTACATGGAACTCTAACTTTTCTCGTCTACCCATGAACTTTACTATCACTAGCTGTAGGTGTGTTATCAACATGATTTCCAAAAGTTGATGACACAGGATGATGTGAACGGGGAGACCATTCTCTCAAGATCCGAGGAAAGCAAGGACAGTCTCAAGAAAAATGGTCACCTGCACAAATTACGCATGGAAATTTGGCTTTGGAAAGTCTAATGTGTGGATTTTCATCAGATGATGCATGGTTTTCCCCTTGCTGAATTGGCTTCTTCTTCTTCTCCTTCCCTTTTTTCTTCTTCTCAGTCACCTAGTTATTAGCATCGCTACTTTCACCAAGCAAAGAGGAAGAAGGGAAGGGAGAAACAAACGAAGAAGAAGGCGAAGGGTCAACTTCAATATTAACTGGAGGTTGATTTGATTGCAGAGGAATCACGATATTTTTAACCACAGAGGTTGAGAACAGCCATACTGGCAAGCCAATTGTAATCCCCAGGAGGGACAAAGTGGCCATATATGGAGCACCAATATTTCCCCAAGAAGAAAAAGGACTAGGATTCCCCTCAAAAGGGATTCCTTGATTGGCAGATCCTGGATTTGTCTCCATATATCTCAACCTAAGATTGACTCAGGTACAGATATGTTATTTTGAATTCAATTAATTTTAATGACACTTTGACACAAATTTTCTTTTTCAATTTTTAAGAGTCGAGAAAAAGCTAAAGATGACTCTAGTCCCCTTCGATTTTTAATGAGCCTGAAGTGACAAGTGCTCAGATGGACCTTTTCTTTTAAAGAGTCGAAAAGGAACAAAAGTGACTACTCTAGAAAATCTATACAGAGGGATTATCAAACCAATCGCAAAACTGCAATATACACCTTGGTGATAAATTAAAGATAAATTACCAAGGACTTATGTACGACAGTCAATCTTCTCGAATATTGTGTTCAGTGCATTGCGATCAATAAGGCAGCAACCTCGACTTTCTATGGATAAAGGATATAAGCCTATTGTGGTCTCCCAATATATATGTGACGGTACGGGGAGCACAAGTCCGTGCTAGCACTTATTGTATCAAGGAGGAGGAATCACCCAACCTTCGATGAAAATGATAGTTACTAGTTTTTACGACGCTGGAACACATCTCTAGCCTAGACCTCTAGATGTGTTGCGTTAAGTTCCAAAGCGTTGTTAGGTTCATTGAAATTTATTTTAGAGTTGATCTTGTTTAAAGTTTTCCTTTCAATGGTTCACCACATGATGTTGATTTTAAATTCCTAAAATGCAATCTACAATGATAAACAATCTTTGTTTATTTTGAGCAATGAAAATCCTAGCTACTAGGGAAAGAAGATTACAATTCTTTCAAACAAAGAGCAAAGAGCACACACTAGTGCATTTTCCTAAATCATTTTTCGCACACAAACTAAATGCAAATGCAAATGCATGTATTTGTTTTTGTTCCCCTTAATGTGAAAAATTCCAAAAAGGAAAACTAAATGTAACAAAGATCTGAAATATTTTACTCAAAGCAACATTTTCGACAATTTATTTTCAAAAGAGAAAGGAAGACTAAACGACACTTTTCAATTTAAAATAAAAAAAAATGCTTTTGACACTTCAAATAAAAACAAATCAAACCAAATACATGACGAAAAGTTCAATCGACTATTCAGGGAAGGAAGAATCCACGACACTTCTCTTTTTGACACAAAACGACAGTTACGACACTTTTTGTACCAAAGCGACAGATCGATTTAAGCAACTTTTCAACAAAGGATTGTAAATGATGGACAAATACATAAAAACATTTACTAATCCTAATCTATGGAGGCTGATCTATGTGATGCAAGCAGGCTTCAGTAAGGAAGTACTTTTCAAGAGCAGCAAAACAACTAAACAAGGACACCCCAAATTTCTAGAATGGAAATAGGTTCAGTCAGTCATCGCACTTGGGCTTCATAGAAACAGGGATGCATCGCACTTTACACACTCAGGAGGTGTGATGCATACTGGTTTACAGTGACAGATAGTGCGATGGGCCAGGTAGCGTAATTGAAGTGGGTTTTGGCTCAGATGTGCAGTTGTTTTCAGTGAGTTAAGCTAATCTATGATGGACAGTAAAGAGAAAAGTACAGAGGAATGACTTGAGAGGTTACTGAGCTACCAAAAGGGCATCTATAATGCTTGTAAATCAAATGTTTAATTAATAAACTAAACCAAAGATTGACTGAAGCAACATTCATCTACTATGCAATTGCAGAGCAAGAGTAGTTCGAAGGCTACCTAGCTGACTTCAGGCTCTGTCTATAGTTTATAAAACAAACAATAACAACCAAAAAACATCTAAACTCTTTCCCCATGGAGTCACCATTTTGTTTCTGGGAAAACTAGTGTCTTTTCGATCAACTAGCCCTCTAGGTTTGGCAGCTACCCTAGAAACAACAGTTTAAAGTAATTCAATGATTTCTTCTATGCATAATAGATAAGAGAAAGATGAGGGGACCAACCTGGAACTTCTGCTTAATCCCTTGCTTGATCTCTCTCCCCCTTGACAGAGCTTGCAACTCCTCCCCATACTTATCCCGCTTGGAGAGTACCTGTAGAAACACAGTAATAAAGAACCATCAAAGCATCTTGATCTATTATATCATAAACATTACAGAATCAGATATATAATGAACATACAATAGCATTCACAAATGATAACATTCACAATTGCACAATTATATGGAAGAAAACTTGAAGAAATTTATTAAATAGAAGGGAGAATCACAACCCAGTTGTCTGATCCAGCATCATCCTCCCAGCATCAATCCCTCTTCACCTCATGAAATAGCAAGATCACACCAACAATACAATTTTCCTCAAATACAAACTATCAGCACTTCCTTACAATTCACAATATTCCAACCTCTAGATCTCTTAGATGAGGGATCCATTTATAGATGTGTGCAAGGGTGTGAGTCATCTCTGTGGTTTTGATTAGTGTCATTCCACTTGTTACAATTCGTTCCACTTGGAGATTTCTTGGATCTCTTACTCATCCCTGGGCGAATTCAGAGAGGCAAGTGTCATAGGAGAAGTTTCTAGAAGATTCCATGAGCAACCACCAAGCAAACTATCTCGAACATTTTTCCATCCTCACCCATCGCACCCTATAGAAGGCCCAAAATAGTATGCATCGCACCTGGCTAGTGTAATACTCAGTATGTATCACACCTTGCCAGTGGAGCAGTCAATATGGTTCAGTTTAGGCCATTTCTAGATGGTTTTTCAGGTGGAACTTCTGGGGAATGATGTAATCAAATGACCGTGTTCTTTTAGGGTATAAAACAACTCTTTTAGGGGTTGAAGAGCCCTAGTTTATCAACATATAAGATTGGGGTTGAAGTGCCCAAATATGTCTATAACAAATCTTCAAGCCTCAGGCCCCTGCCTTGAGATCTTAACTCCCTCAACTACCCAATCTCTTAAACTTGGCCATCCTAAGCTATGAATTGTATAGTATCAAGCCTTAGTTACAGACCTTGGCCTCTGAACTATGCAATCCCTTTAGCTAGACACTCAACCAATCTCCAGTTCCATCCCTAATAGGTGAATTCATGAAATATGTTAGGTTAGGTGTTTTCAGACTGATGTTGGCTTGTCATGAATGGTTTTAGTTGCAAGTACTATGTCTTATAATGATAGGATGATGGTGGTTGAAAAGGAGAGGAGGATGATACTAGAAGACACATATGTAGATAAAGAGAAAAGATGATCATCAAGCGAGAAGACCAAGGAACACCAGACTACAATGGAATATCAAAGATCAGGACCGCATGAAGGCTCCCTCTGATTCAAAACCCTTTGGAGGTTGGATATGAAGATAAATACATATCTATCATGAAGATTAAGTATTGCACATCTCTTATTGAAGACAAAGAAACAACAAAGAGTGGCTTGACATTGTCATGTCATCATGTAATTCATGTCATCAGTGTCATGTCATGTCATGAGTGATCATGTTCCACATCATCTGTGGATTATGTAAATTCTACATTGGAAAATGTAATGTAAAGTGGAAGTCCAAGAGTCGTCTATGTAATGTGAAAAGTCATGTGGGAATCGAAATGTCATAGAGAAGTGAAACAATCATGAGAGTAGTCCAAGAGTTACATGGAAGGTGAATGATCACCCAATTTGTTATAAATACACCCTCATTGTACATGCATAGGAAATTTTCACCTTTGATCCTCCTACAAGGCATTAGAGAGGAAGATAGTTGTTTTGGAGGAGAAAGTGACTACTCTAATACTCCACTACTGGGGCTAGTGGTGCTCATTGTTTTGATGTATCTTGGAACTTTTACTTAATTCAAAAACTCGTTGAGTCGAGACACTTTCATGCATATGTCATGAATATTGTAAGATTGTTCTTTGAATGTTTGTGATGTATTTTATTTCTCATATGTACTAAAGAAATTGAACTATTTCATTGGCTTTGGTAATTATCTTGTTAGAAGTGTGTTGTATTTGATTTAACAAGTGTTTCTTCCTTGTGAACTATTTCACTGGTTGATCGACGATTAATTTTTATGTATGTTCTTGTGTTCCTTTTCTAGATTAGTATTATTACTTCTCTTTAAATGTTCCACTTTTCTCTCCCCTTTCGGTTGAAGGGACTTGATAATTTCCGTTGTTGAACGTTTCACAAGGCGTAATCGCTTGCTGACCCTAAGATACCTATATATTACTTTCTTGTGCTGAAATTTGTAGCCAAGGAAAAATACAATATACATGGCAACCTCACTGATACTTTGGATGGAGCTCCTACTCCAAATGGTGTGAGGTATAATTGGGACTTCACCTTAGGGATACCCCCTTGGTTGAAGAATTTCCAACACCATCAACAAAATCTGGCTATAAGGAGGGATAGATGACAAGGTGTGCTCTTTGAGTCTATTTTAAACCTCTTATCTAAAATGGATCATCCTCAAATCATACTCCCGAGGTATTTTTCTAACCTATCCCCTATCAAAATTTTAATCCCTGATGAGCCTCTTTATCACTTGTCTCAATTAAAGTTTGATGGTGAGGATGTAACATCTATAATCAAAGACATTTTTTATTTTATCAGGTTTTTTAATATTACAAAACTGATGATCGAATTTTTTCATGTATTTCTTTCTTCCTCACCCTTGAAGGTCGCATTAATTGATGGTTTCATATCTTACCATTTGCTTTCATTCATTATTTTCATCATGTCATCTAAGAGCTTTATCAAGTCTTTGATAGGTATGATTACCGATATGTTCTTAAAAGAATTAATCATCTAAGAATAAAGCCTAATGAATTAATTGAGTATTTTTCTAATCGATTTCTTCACCTTTGTTATGAATTTCCTTAAGAATGCATGGATTCGGATATCTTCAAACAAATGTTTTATTTTTTGGTTCATATCTCTTTACGCGCTGAGGCTAAACCTCCTGATGTTTCTCCTTCCCCAACTCTTGTAAACCAAGAAACAACCCTAATTTTAGAGGAGGAGCCTACTATTCCTTTTGTTCCTTGTCCTCCTTGTTTAGTTATGATGCAGGTGCCTCCTTGTGATGATCGTATAGTTGGGAAAGTTTCACATCAAATTGCTAATTGATATTCTCATCCTCCTTTTGCTTTTAATGACTCAAATTTAATGGAGTACATCCCGAAATGACTCATGAATCCTATGGTGAAAACCAATTTTTCTATTCCTCAAGATGGTATTAACACTCATAACTCTAGTCTTAAATTTGATTCAGGTTTCTATCATCCTCTACCATCTACATGTCATGACTCTTGGAACCATGATCCACTTTATCATTATGCTCCATCAACTAGTTTTTCAACCTCTCATAATTTTCATGTTCAATATAGTCACATTACACAGGTAGAGAAGTAGGAAGGTTAATATTTTTTAAATCTTTCTTCTCTTTTTCAAAGTCCTCTGTGTGAAGATGGTGTCTCCTCATTTTTGGTTGATATTAAATTTGTTAATCTCAGTAATGAATTAAGTGAAATTATTTTGTTTAGATCTTTAACATTGGGAAACAATCATTATGATTATGATAATTTTTTTGATGTATGCGATAATGAATGCCCAAGTTCACTAGTTGATCTTTCTGTTAATATTTTAATTTGAGAGATTTAGATTTGCAATCTATTTTGGTCAAGGAAAATGCTCTTATTGGAACTTCCTCTTCATCCCATTATCCTTTACGATCTCTTGTTTCAATGCACCTACATGTGATGAAGATACTCCATGCTCTTCAAGTTCTTCATCGCATGAGTTCACTTCTCAATTGCAAGAAGGTAGTGAGGTTTTCAACGATGAAAGAGAAAATAATCAAATCATTAAGTATCCTTTCCATCCTGTATCATATCTTGTTTTTCATGAAGACAAATCTTCAAATAAATTTTTTCATGACACTTCTCCAATTCATACATCTTTAGATTTGCAATCAAAATAATCTTTCGACTTGAGTTATCTGATTGTTGAAATTGTAAGATCCTATCAAATCAGTGATAGATATGGTTTCCATTCTATTAAGAGTGATCTCATTGAAATCAGTAGAGCATCTATCCTCACTATATGCATGACCTGGTTACATCTTCAAAATTCGATTTTACAATACTTGAAATTTTTGGGACTTGTCAGGGAGTTAGGGCACTTCAAATTCTGTTGATGATTACATTAGGATCTCGCAACTATGGAAATATCCCCAAACATATTCAGGTCTAGTTTTCTTTGAAAAACTCTTCTTTCTGCATGATTTTACTCGATGTAAATTCCATCTTGAAGTATGTTTGGCATTGCAAATATAATCTTACAAAATTTCAATATCTAGTTTATCATTGGATTCAAGCTTCTATTTTAGTTAATTCATCTCCATGCAAAACCCTTATTCTTAACTTAGGTTTGGAGAGTGTATCTCTCACGGAAGCATGGAACTATGAAGTTGATTATTCTAAATATTATCTTTGGCCAAATCAGTCATACCTGTCACATTATTTTGATGTTAATCCTTTTCTTCATTGCATGTGAAATCCTCTTGAATGTTAGTGAATGCATGGATTATTTGACGAATCAAATTCTTCTTCACTCGTTTTACCCACATTGGTTTCACGTGTTTGTTATACCGGCATTCCTTGTTACTTATTTCTATTATTGTGATTCTAGTGTAGTGTGTAACTAGTTAGATTAAAATGGTATGTTACACTTATCACGCAACGAATATTATACTATTATGCAAATCATTTGTGAAACTGTTCAAATTGATTTATCTTTGGTAATTACAAACTGGGAATCTGATGCTTTAATCAGCCCATATGATCATGATTCTTTCAGTAATGATTATCGTTCAACTTATTATTTTCCCATTAGCACATCCAATGACATTTGTTTTACACCATTTGATTTTTATGGTTTAAAATCTCATTATCTAGGTACTTGGAAAACAATTGAGGTACTTCCACACTCGCTAATGGTTATGTCAAATCCTCACTATCTTGATATGCCTACTAAATATGATCAAAACTATTTTCCCTCACAAGATTATCATCGTAATCTCATCCCTCTAATTCAAAATTCATCTTTCCAAAGATTTGGGAGTTTTCAAGTGGGTTGTCATGAATTTTATGATCCAATTGATGAATGGTTGGAGAAATCTTACCTGGAAAGCTTCGTCGCAAATAAAAAGTTTTTATGTTTTTTCATCCTTACTAAGGAGTTTGATGTGGTTGAAGACACATTCGAAAAGGTAAGAATGTGAACTAGTTAGAAGTATTGGTTATGGCCTATATTTCTGTTGACATACAAGACCTTCATATTTTTGTGAAAGTTATTCAAGTTCTTATCTGTTCTGTTGCACATTTCTTTATGTTAGTTTTAATCGATCATATATTTGTGTAAGTAGGTTGGTAGAAAATATGGTGGCTACAGTGGAAATTGCATTATACTTGACCCAACCTTTTAACCAGTTACGTCATGAGTAGGTCTAGTTGCATATTAGTTTTCCTACACATCCATCTTACATTCACTTACTGTAGTTTGTCTTTTGTTTTCTCATTTTGGTTTCACATCATGTTTTGGTTTAGACTCCTTTTTTTTCTATCTTCTAATTTTATTTTCTTGTTGTGTATTTTATTTTCTTTCATCTTGTAAGACCTTGCATGAAGATGCTTTGTTAAATCAAAGGAAATGTGGAAAATAGAAAAGGGATTTGTGACCCTACAACATTTGGCTATCCTTCTATCTGTCTTCTTCGTCTTGGTCACATCTTTTGTTCAGTGATGTTCTGATGGAAAATATAATTTTTGCGTAAGGAAATCCTTGTGTTGAGGCATGATACTCTTGTCTATCCTAGAAACATTACACCTTCACTCGGTTTTTTATGTTTCAGTGTTTTCAAGTTGATTTAATCAAGTAGAGAAGGATAAGGGGAAAATCTAAATGAGCAAACCAATATTAGAGGTTATATATATGCTTCTTTGAAGGGACAACCTCTCCTACTCTCAATAAGTTGGGATCCCTCTTTCGCACATGAAATGAATAAGTTTCAATGCATAGTATTATACAAAATAGATAGATAAAGGCAAAAGAAGATAAAGGCTTCCTATGATGAGAGGTGAAGCAAGAAACTCCATCGGGATACTAGCTAGGCCTACTGGTATCGGAGCAATGTTTGTGTCCATGAAGTGACTTCGTCAAGGTACTCTCTAGGCCTGCTAGCAGTGGAGCAACACCAGAGATGAAAAACTCCACTACCAAAATATAAAGCTCAGAAGCTTTATTAACTGTTTCCTAATTCCAAACATTGTGTGATCACTGATCTTATGTTTGTGTTCAACCGAGCAAAGGAATAAAGGGGACTGTTAGCACTCGAGGAAACTCTCCTAGGTTGCAACTCAGAGATGCCTAGTAACAAATAATCTTCAATATTGTTCTCAGAACTATTGGAATGGATGATGGTTTGGAACAAGTTAGATGACCATTTTAGCTCTATTCTCACTCAAAACATGCATGAATACTCTCAACAACACAAGGCTTTAACTACTAATGCTCAATAGTTTGTAGATTTAATGGATAGATGGAGAATACTAACTGTATCAGCAGATTGCATATATAAACATAAATGAATGACTAGCTACAGGCAGCAAAGAGAATACTGATTGTACTGGCAGATGCATATATGACCACATATGAATGGTGAGCTACAGGCAGCTAGAAGCTTGCAAATCTAAGTTATCAAAGTAGAGATAAGATGGCAGTTATCTGGCCTTAAACACAAAAGAAACATGAACAAACTGTTCAAGTGCAAGCATAGAATAGTAAAGAAGATGGGGATTGAACATGTAATAGCAAAAGGAGCTTGTATTGCTTAGAATAAAGATGAGGAGCTTGAAGGAACAAAGAAGGGATAGTCTCCAAAATTTGAACTCGTATTACATCTTGTTATCAGCTATTTATAGCTTGTTTACAATACTCCTGAGCTCTCTAGAAGGCTCGGAGTCTTAATCTGCCTTATCTATCCCTTAAATGTTTGATTCCCTCTATGGGCAAGCATGGCTCGGTGTTTTCTTCTTCTGACAGAAGACTAACCATATTCAGATATTTTAGGTTGCGCTAGCAAGGAGCTTTCTCGTGCCAAATATGCTCCACAATCGATTTTGTTGGTGTGCTAAACTGTGATGTCGATGCCCATGATTGTTTCTTAGCCGTTGTCTCCCGGCAGTTATTTACTGGCCTCTATTTATGTGATAGAATGGGTCTTCAGGCCTCTGTTATCTTTTAAATGCAAACAGGGATTGCTTTCTCTTATAAGCAGAGAAATGATGAAACTGTGAGAAATCCCGCCAAGTTTTCAATGTTTTAGACTTCAAAAGTCCTCCACTATGATCTATGCATCCATTGGGTCTGCCCTTAATCATGTTTGCCTATCGCAAATGGCCCGCTCATGTGTTTCCTTTGTATTTCTTCGAAATACGAAAATACACTAAAAACTACGAAAAATCGGGCTCCGCAGACCTCAAATATTATGTAGTTTTGTTTAGAAACCCCGTCAGGTCTGGTTATCGCATCACGACTACGTATATGCAAAAGGCTCTGCACTTTGGTTTTTGTCGATAGTGATATTGCGATGCGATCTGATCGCAATCTCATATATGAATATGTAAAGGCCCTGCCCCTTGGTCTTCCCGATCTGCAATCTGCCGATGTGATTTGGGCCGTTGATCTGCATGCGTGATCGACGGTCCTCGTTTAATTGTCGATCACCATTGCCATCGCCCCATGGTCCCGCCGATTTTCCTTCCACCGATGCGATCCGCCGATTATATCTGGGCCGTTGATCGGCCAGATCTAATGGCTGTTGTGCAACCACTGCTTAAGCCTACGCTTGTGGGTTTTTTCATGGTTTTTTAAGCATTTTAGCCTCTCGATAGTGATTTCTGCCTTTCCAAGGGCTTTCCTCTTGCATCGATTTTGATCATTAGATGATCTTTGAGCACTTATAGATATTCCAGGAGCATTTTTGGATCCCTTTGCATGATTTTAAAGCACACTTGGAGACTTTGGGGCATATTTGGATCCATTTTTGGGTCATTTGCCTCCAAGGCTAATAGGGACTATATTCATGCACGGGGTAAGCGGGGAAGCTATGGCAATCCAAATGATAAATCAATACTTCCTGAAGAACTAAACCTTGCATAAAGAATTTAACGAGGCTGATAAGCTGGAGTTCTACTAGTGTGTCGCCAAGTGTTGTCGTTGCGACAAAACCCTCCAAAATTTCATCTACCCTCGATTTTTAGAGCCTACAAGGGATCTTTCGATTGGTCATTCTGCAGTCATTTCTTGGTTGGTGATGCGTTGTTAAGATTTTTGGCTACCTTCTTGGACTGCAAATGTTGAAATCACCTGCTCAGACATGCTCAACCCATAATGAATTCATGAGTGCATTCTTTCATGCAAGCTTGAAAAGGCCTAGCGTAGTCCGTCAAGAGAGTGTTTATTCCATGCTCAAACCATGTCGACAATCAGTGCACATGTTCATTGATAGTCTCTCACTTATGGCTACATTTGTACTTCCATTTTGGTGAATTTTTCAAACTGTTGCTTTTGCACACCTTCATTTTCACGAGTATCATACTGATGTTTTCGACTATCGCTTTTTCTTGCTTTCACTTTAATTGGAGTCTTTCTCATGTTATCTTCACTCTACCATGTTTCTCTCTCACTGTCATTCGCATATTGAAAGTGTCGTTCACACATTTCTTTCCATATCACATGTGTCGTCTTCAGGAATGGGAAGTGTCGTTGATCGCATAAAGTGGAGTTTTAGTTTGTCTCAAGGGGTAATATTTATGATAATTAGTTGTTCTTATCATGTAAACATGTATCACACTCAATCCAATTTTTTTAAGCATTGTAGCAAAAGTGTCTTAATTATCGCCACAAAGTGTATCTTTAGTGTCACACTTGATAGGATTCATCGCAAAGTTGTTGCATTGCGGAAGGTATGATTGTTCATATGATCTGAGTGTTCATTTTCATATCGTCGAGTGATCTATGTGTGTGATCATGCAAATACTCTCTGTTACTCGTCTTTAGCTCACTAATCCAACACTTAGTCCAACTGGGAAAACTCCTCAACTAGGCCACTCAGCCTCATTCTTCCCAACTTGAATTGTGTATTGCATAGGCTCAACCCTCAAGTAGTGTCCTTGTCCCTTAGTACTGCACAATGCACAATCTCTACCTTACATAATTATGCACTGTGCAATCTTAGTTCTCAATCCCAACAGTTGAGCTCTAGAACTTCACAATCTTTCTCCCCAACCCAGCCTGAAATTTTCATTGTGCAGTCCCAGTCCTCAAGACTTAGCCTTGAGCTCCTAAAATGCATAATTATGCAACCACTTGGTCTCCCTTCCCCCCAAAACTTCATAGTGGGTTTAAATCAAGGTTCAATCCTCCAGCTTGAGTCCTTGAGTCACTAAACTGTGCAATCCCTCTTCCCAGGTCTCCCTCAACTATGTATTGCACAGTATCAAGGGTCGAGTCTCTAGACTGAGTCCTAGATTCCCTTAATTGTGTAACTCCTTGGCCTATGTCCTTCGATAATTATGCAATGGGCATCTTCAAGCCTCAAGTCCCTTCCTTGAGCTTTTAACTCCCTCAATTATGAAATCTCTTGAACTTGGCCATCCTAAACTATGCATTGCATAGTCTTAAGCCTTAGTCCCAGACCTTGGCCTCTAGAACTGCACAATCCCATTAGCCAGTCACTCAACTAGTCACAAGTTCCAACCCTACCAAGTGAATTCATTATATGTTAGCTTAGGTGTTTTTGGATTGATGTTGGCTTGTGATGAATCGTTTTAGTTGCAGGTACTCTATCTTATCATGACAGAATGATGATGGAGGAAAAGGAGAGAAGAACCATGTTAGAAGACACATATGGATCTAAAGAGAAAAGATGATCATCATGTGAGAAGACCAAGGAACACCAAACTACAACAAAAGATCAAAGGTCAAGACTCAAGACTGCATGAAGGCTCCATCTGATTCACAACCCTTTGGAGGGCGAATATGAAGAATAAAGCATATCTCTCATGAAGATGAAGCATTGCACATCTCTTATTGAATACAAAGCAACAACAAAGAGTGGCTTGACATTTCCATGTCATCATGCATTCCATGTCATCATGCAATCCATGTCATCAGCATCATTTCTTGTCACGAGTCATCATGTGCCACATCATCTGTGGATTATGTAAATTCTATATTGGAAAATGTAATGTAAAGTGGACGTCCAAGAGTCATTATGTAATGTGAAAATTCATGTGGGAGTCGAAAGGTCATAGAGAAGTCAAATAGTCATGAGGGTAGTCCAACAGTTATATGGGAGGTGAATGATCACCCCATTTGTTATATATACACCCTCTTTGTACATGCAAAGGACCTTTTCACCTTGGCTCCTTCCACTAGACATTAGAGAGGAAGATAGTTGTTATGGAGGAGAAAGTGACTACTCTAATGCTCCACTATTGGGGCTAGTGGTGTTCGTTGTTTCGATGTATCTTGGAACTTTTACTTAATTCAAATGCTCATTGAGCCGGCACACTTTCATGCATATGACTTGAATATTGTAAGACAACTCTTTGAATGTTTGCAATGTATGTTGTTTCTAATCTTTACTAAGGAAATTGAACTATTTTAGTGGGTTTGGTACTTATCTTGTTGAAAGTGTGTTGCATTTTCTTTGACAATAGTTTCTTCCTTGTGAAATATTTCGTTGGTTGATCAACGATTCATTTTTATGTTTGTGCGTGTGTGCCTTTTATAGATTAGTACTATTAATTATATTTAAAAGGCCTACATTTCTCTCCCCTTTCAGTATATGAACCTTGATACTTTCCACAACTGAAAATTTCATAAGGCACACTCACTTACTCATCACAAGATACTTGTGTATTACTCTCTTGTGCTAAACTTTGTAGCCAAAGCAAATATACAACATACATGGCAGCCGAGCCAGTACTCCGGATGGGGCTCCTAGTCCAAATGTTGTGAGGTATAGTTGGGATATCACATCAAGGAGACCCCCTTGGTTGACGGATTTCTAGCACTATCAACATTTTGAGATTAGAAATAAAGGGTAGTATAAAAAATCTTCTCTATTTTTCTCATATTAAATTTAATTTTCCTTTATTGCCCTCTTTATGCTTTAAAAAATAATAATCACTCTCAATACAAAGAGGATTTTGACTGTATGGTAATTAGGGGGTTTGTTACACTACCAGGGAAAATTTGAAGGGTGGAAAATTATCTTGAAGTTTAAAAACATTGGCGAATCTCACTAGTCCCTAATATACAAATTATAAAATTCTTATTGATGTATTTGTAAAATTATTCAAATATATAATGATTTTATATATACCCTCTATATAATGTTGGTGATTTTTAAGGTAAGATAATTTTATATTGTAAAATTTGGGCGAATCATTTTTATAAAATATGGAAATTTGCAATTTTTTTTTTTTTGGAAAAATCATGGAAAAATAGCCCACCTGCAAATATTAGCCCCTAAAATTTTCCATGTACACTAGGTTTTATATTTATTTTTCATAAGTACAATTGGGATTCCACAGGGTGAGAAACCGGGTCAGATTTTCATATACAATAGGGAAATTTGATATAGGTAATATAGAGAAGGAAATTATGTGGTACAAAGAATAATTTTATAAGATAAAGGGTAGGAAAAACCTAGGGAAACTTGGGAGGTACTGTAGTGCAGATTAAGTCAGTGGATGTGGAAGAAATATAGCCAACCAGGGCATGTGGGAAGTTTTTGCTTGGTCTGAATGGATTTTGTTCTTGGAAAAATTGTACGGCTATGACACTCAAATCGCTTTGGAATTTGCTAAAACTTTCAATGGAGTTAGGGACCTAGCCCAAATTCTCATTATCCCTAGAAACAAAGAAACATTGGTAGCAAGCACTAGGATTCCTCTAATCAACTCGAACTAGTGCAAAAACTTTAATATTTTAAATTAAATCTAGTGTCCTTTCCTGGAAGAGCCATCATCACTACTGACTTGAGGAAGGGAATCAAAAGAGAGTTGTTGCAGCTCTTGTTGCATGACATTGTTTACTTAGTGCATAAGTTTGTTACGTGTGAGGGGCATTTCATTAAAGTTTATCATTATGAAATTTTCATCCTAATGCACTTAGACAAAATGAAACCTATAAATAGGCCCTAGTTCTTGCTGAAAATTATGACCAAGATGGATATAGTCTTTCAAAAGAGGAAAAATCCTAAGTCTACAGTTTTCCATCAAGGTCTCATCAAAATCATTATCAAGGATGAGCTAAGTTGAATTGGGGTTTCATGGGGGCCATTTTCGCAAAGGGAGGAAGTTAAACTAAGAACATTAGTCGTACCCCTTATGAAGAAAAATGAGCATATAGAAGTAAGAAAGAGTCGACCCTATCGGCAAACCCTTAGTGATGCTATTCTACCAGGGAATTGCATAAATAAAAGAGAACAAATTGATGACAAGGCCAAAGTTGGTGTGTTATGAAACCAGCTCAAGAAAATATAGAAAAGATAGATCAATGCCTTAGAATTCAGCCTCTTCGAGGGGGCAACCTGCTTTACATTACATAAATGAACAATTCTTGGATGATACAAATGAAAAGACCTCCTTTCTATATATAGGAATCCAAGGGGTCATAACATAATCAGAGCCGACATAACAATAATAATGTAAGGGCACAATAATAACAATAGTGGACTTCTATGGGGCACAATAGTAACAATATGGGCACTACATGGGTACATCAATATAATAAGTGGGTTGTACTAATAACAATAAGGGTTTACACTAGTAGTATAGGGGCCTAACATGCCCCTCTCCTTCAAAAAGCGTTGTCGTCAACGCTTGAGTAGTTCTTGATGCTTCTGTATAAAATTCTTGTCCTCCCATGTGGAATCTTCGGCGGGTAAGTTCTTCCACTTGATGAGATACTCTGAAATTGATCGATTTCGTAGCTGTCGGGTTCTTGTTTCTGTGACTACTCCAAGTTCCAATATGAATTTTCCTTCCTCTTCAATTTCTAGCAATATTGTTTGAATTGGGATCTTTTGCAACTTTTGAATAAGTGGCCATACTTCTTCGTCCTTCTTCCATTCATCCCTTGCTTCATTTATCCAATCTGGTTGGATAATAGAAATAGCACAAAACAATGCTTCCACATCCTCATCCTTGAAGAGTCTTCCCATTCGGTAAGGTCGCCATTTTTTAAGTGCATGTAGTATTGCCAACATTTCCTTCTCATAAATAGCTTGCTTGAGATGTAGCTGTAAAAATACCCAATCACCTACATCAAAACATTTTTCACTACGATGTTGATCTACCTGTTGTTTCGTTTGATTTTGCACCGAAGTGGCGTTATCCTTTAAAATTTGGAGAACTTGTTGTTGATGTTCAATGTGATCTTTCACTGCTTGAACCTTTTTCTTCTTGATATGTCCTTCTATCTCTAGAGTTTGAGGAGTGATAATTTCTTCCAATCCTTTACAAGATATGGTCGGATTCATTTCTTGATGCTCGATGTGATCTTTCACTTCTTGAACATTTTTCTTCTTGATATGTCCTTCTATCTTGATAGTTTGAGGAGTGGTAATTTCGACCAATGAGTTACAAGATATGGTTGGATTCATTTCTTCTTTCTCGATGTGATCTTTCACTTCTTTCACCTTTTTCTTCTTGATATTTCCTTCTATCTTGAGAGTTTGAGGAATGATAATTCTTGCCAATGCTTTATAAGATATGGTCTGATTCATTTCTTCTTTCTCGATGTGATCTTTCACTTCTTGCACCTTTTTCTTCTTGATATGTCCTTCTATCTTGAGAGTTTGAGGAGAGGTAATTCTTGCCAATGCTTTACAAGATATGATCTGATTCATTTCTTCTTTCTCTGGGGTGGGGTCCTGGCGTATATCTTCTTCTTTTGATGTTTCTTGATCCTTTTCTTCCTCCTTTTCATATTCTATGTAAAATAATTTCTTCTCAGCACACTTATGACCTTTAGTGCATTCGCTATCACAATTGTAACAAAGCCCTTTTTCTCTTTTTTCTTCCAATTGTTGTGGTGTAACCCTTGTAGGTTGTGGAAGGCTAGGAGAAACAACACTTCCATCTTTATATTTGTGAGGGGTATTCTTCCTGGTTTCCATAATTTTTCTTTCCACTATGTCACAAAGCCCTTTTACTCTTTCCAATTGTTGTGGTGTTGCTCTAAAGATGGTGTTGCTCTTTGTATCCTCATAATGTACTATCATTTCCTCCGTGAAAATTGACCACGTAACAAGTTGTTTACGAGAACAAAGCCCTTCATACCATAAAAATTGATCTGGTTCTAAATATGAAGATGAAATACATACCTTTTGTAATAGTGGTATGCCATGTAGATCAAAATATTGCTCCATCTGAAGTATCCAATTTACCGGATCCTTGCCATCAAACTTCCTCATCTTGTTTTTTCTTGATTTTAGGAGCTCGATCTTGAAACGACTATAACTCTGTACTTTCCAATCTTTAAGTTCTGAAATTGTGATCTGTGGTAGCCCTCCGTGTCCTCTTTCCAATGCCACAAGTATAATCCAAATTGGATTCTCCAAGAAAGAGTTATGCACAATCTCCTAAGATGACCTGATTATAGACCTTTCCAGAAGAGTGAACTTGTATGAAGTGCCACGTGTCACTGTTTCAACCTTTGGATCTAAAAAATGCATACAAGAAACTACTATCCGTCCTCTTTCTATACCTTCTTACGAAATTTCAATCCGATCCCCAGAGAGAAAGTTATGATGCTTTTCCCCAGGTCACCTGTTTGGAATGTAATTCAGGAGTCTGCAAAAAGACCAACTTCCTCAGATCATATCTCCGCAAATATAGCATGCACAGCTCTGAAATTCGGACCCAAGGTTCCGCGCGATTTCTTCTAAAATGGGTTTTTTTTGCAACTTCTGAAACGTCTCAAAAAAAAAGTTATAGCGAAAATTCCACGATGACTTGTTTGGAGCAGCGAAACCCTAGAATCCAAAGCTCTGATACCAAATGTTATGAAACCAGCTCAAGAAAAGATAGATCAACGCCTTAGAATTCAGCCTCTTCGAGGGGGAAACCTCCTTTACATTACATAAATGAACAATTCTTGGATGATACAAATGAGAAGACCTCATTTCTATATATAGGAATCCAAGGGGTCATAACATAATCAGAGCCGACATAACAATAACAATGTAAGGGCACAATAATAACAATAGTGGGCTTCTATGGAGCACAATAGTAACAATATGGGCACTACATGGGTACATCAATATAATAAGTGGGTTGTACTAATAACAATAAGGGGTTACACTAGTAGTATAGGGGCCTAACATGGTGGAAATGTATATATATCCAACACCTGTGAAGATAATTCTCCATTTCAAAGTGAAGGTGACTACCCACTACAAGGAGAGGCTATGAAATTTCACATGGGGACTACTGATGAAAGAGTGAACAAATAAAATTTAAAAGGTAAGGCCATAATGATCTAACCTTTTAGATTCCATATCCCTACATATAAAAAATTATTAAGACAAAATAAAAGAATCCTGCTATAAATATAGAAGTTGAGGGTTCAATTGCACAAACTTTAGACCAAAATTTTAAACCATGGACACACAATTTAAAGCCACTGACCAAAAATAAGGCCTAAAATTAGGGCTAAATAATATTCTCAAGAGTGTACAACAAAATCACAACATCTTATTAACAATATCCTTGATGATATTGTTATCAATACTTTTACATTTTTATAGCTCAAGCCTATACTTACATGATGGAAGAATAAAGATGATATTTATGATATTGGGATAATGGACAAGGAAACTCGTCATCAGGTTATTAAGAAAATGAGAAACAGATGGTTTATTATGTATTTGGCCCAAGAATCCCAATTGTGAGCTGAAATTAAAAAATGGAAAAACAAAGGCTTTGAAAGAGGAAAAACTCAAAGTGACTACAACAAACCTAGGGTTACAAGGCCTTACAAGCCAAATTCCTTCACGAGTTTATTTTATCTACTTACATGAAATATGGGTGTCCCTACAGTTATGACAAATTGCATCTTGAGAACCCCGTGAAATTTTGTAGCCTCATGAATTTATGGATATATATT
Organism: Pinus tabuliformis; assembly: GCA_031772625.1. NCBI lineage: Eukaryota > Viridiplantae > Streptophyta > Pinopsida > Pinales > Pinaceae > Pinus > Pinus tabuliformis. The sequence goes on from CM062815.1 coordinate 843,237,082, forward strand.
TTAATGTTGAAAGTGTTGATCAAAATATTTTATGAGAACAATATATTTTCAATTTATTTTTCTAGAAAATTCTAGATGAAATCCTAATCCATTCACGAGAGACATTCATCTTAGGCCTCTCATATCTTCTATAAACAATTTTTTATAGTGGAAGAAGTTTGAAAGTTTTTAATTAGTATTAGAAGTTGTGTCAAACCTTATGGTAAGAGAAGAATACCCCTTAACAACACCAGTATATGATGATTTTAATAGGTTAAGAATGGAACTAGGAGATGCAGTAACTATCTAACACAATTAAAAATTTATTGTTATAAAGTATCAGGAGGTGACTACGGATGAAACCTGTAACACCATACTCATTTATCATACTATGTGGAATGGTCTCCTAAAACATCTTCAACAAAAGTTCCTAGTGGGATATCCCTACTTTTATATAGCACTCAACTGAGATAATCTTTATACCTATTATATATTAAAGTATTGATCCCAATGGATCGGAATGAAGTTTCATTTCCAATCTATTGGTTCCCTAATGGACATTACCAGGCCCATGGTCATTGGGATCAAATGGAGGGACAAACACGTTGGTGATAATTGGAATGTTGCCTTGGGTATTATTATTTGGGAGAATTTGACCACCCATCATACTCTTGAAGTGATTTGCATGCAGTATTTCCTGAAGGGAAGAATGAAGATACATGAGGGCACGCATTAATATCAGCTATGGGGTGATGACAAGCTACAAAAATGGGCTTTTAGCTACAAAGTCATCCACCCCATTTTGGCCAATTTTCCCTCTTTTCCTTTGAAAGCAACTTCAAAATCCTAATGTTTAGCACAACCAGGTAAGGTATAAAGCATGTTTATTAGTCTTCATATTTATGTTTGTATTGTCGCTGCGACAACACCCTCCAAACAATTTTCTACACTTGAATTTTGGAACCTCCCAGGGATCTTGCGATTGGTTGTTCTGTAGTCACTTCTTGGCAGGTGATGCTTTTTTAAGATTTTGGGCTCACTTCTTGGATTGCAAGTGTTGAAGCCACCTACTCATACATGCTCATCCCATAATGAATTCATGAGCACATTGTTTCACAAAAGCTTGAATAGGCCTAACGCAATCCGTGAAGAAAGTGTCTACACCATGCTCAACCCATGTCGATAGTTACTGTGCATGCTCATTGACAGTCTCTCACTTTCGGCTGCATTTTTACTTCTATTTTGGTGAGTTTTTCAAACTGTCACTTTTACGCAGCATCATTTTTGAGAGTTTCATTTTCATGTTTTTTACTATCATTTTTTCTTGCTTTCAATTTAATTAGTGTCTTTCTCATGTTATATTCACTCTAGAATGTGTCACTCTCACCACCATTTGCGTATTGCGAGTGTTGTTCACAATTTTTTTCCCATATCATATGTGTTGTCTTCTGGCATGGGGAGTGTCTCTCATCACATAAAGTGGAGTTCTGGTTCGTCTCAAGAGGAAATCTTTGTGATAATGAGTTCTTTGTGTTAAAGCCCTATAGTGATAGTATTCATAATTTTGAATTCACTGAGGTTATGGCTTGTAATATTGTACATACCTTTGAGGTGCAGAGAGGAGCGCGCAGAGAAACAGAGTCCTAGGGTTTCTGCAAAGCCTGCAACGGCAGTTTTCCACAGACCTCTGCAATCCTGTCTACGATGCCAGTAATACGACTCTCCATATATGACAGAAAGGTCACGTGTATCATGAATCCCCCCCAAGGGGAGGACGCAGAGCCTCCCCCCAATGAAAATGAAACTCGGCAGAAGAATGAGGAAGGGGCCAGACCAGAGGAACAAAATGGAGACAGCACGGATATGAATCCACAACAAGCCAAGATAGCTGACAAAGATCATCCCAAAGTCACCTCGACCACCTGCAAGCCAGTGGCTGCTGAACGTCTGAAGATAGAACTCCCAAGTCATCGAATCAATGCTCAGATACAGTACATGAGAGACCATGCTCTGATAGGCAAGTTTATAGGATTATGGCCAACAGAGAAAGCTCTGCATGGCTGGATAGCAGCCAAATGGAAGCCGAAAGGACATATCACCCTACAGCTAGGACCCAAAGGGTTCTTCACGGCCATCTTCAACTGCTTAGAGGACCGAAACTGGGTCCTAGACGAAGGGTCGTATTTCTTCAACGCAACCGGCCTGTATCTGAGGGACTGGATCGAGTGCTTCAACTTCGATAAATAAGACCTCAGCTGGGCCCCAGTCTGGATTCGGCTTTACTCTCTCCCACTGGAATACTAGGATGAAGCTTCTCTACAAGACATTGGGAATGGTCTTGGAGAATTTATCAAAGTTGCAGAGGAAACAAAGCTCCGAGGATACACCTCCTACGCCCGAATTTGTGTATATATGCACCTCAGCAAGGCACTTCTGGATGCGGTAAGTATCTACCCTGATGATGTTGAATGGGTTCAGTTAATAGACTATGAACATGTACCATTTAGATGCAGAAGATGCCATGGCTTGGGCCACTTATTTAGGGACTGTCCTCTAAATCAGAACCCCCCAAATCCTTCTGCAACTGATAAGCCTGATTCAGATGGTTTTACTAAAGTCACCAATCGTAGGAAAAACCACAAGAAACTGGCTTCAAATCCTAAAATGCCTCAAGCCAGCTCCTCCAAACCCTCTATGAGCAATAGCTTTGAAGCTTTAGCCCGAAAAGTTGACCAAAACCCTAAAAACCTCGATCCCTCAAAGAGGCAGACCAAGAAGGACAAACAAGCTACCCATGTAGATTCCAAGAAAATCCAAAAAGATTCCCTGCCCACAGATCTATCCCCCTCCACCCTGCACAAGGTCTCAGCCTAGAATACTCAAGGAATGGAGGTAGATAACATGCAGCCTAATTCTATAATAGCAATAGAAACAACTGAAGGATTAAATGAATCTCAGCACATGGAAGAGGAACCAGAAAGCATAGATATTGGGGATTTGGACATTCTTGGCCTTGAGTAGGCATGCAAAACAAAAAATTATGACAAAATCCCATAGCGACAACTGGAGAATCTAGAAGTGATTCTCTCACGAGCACAAAGGCAGAAATCCCTAGGCATTCAGACCGGAGGCCTTTGGGATGGGAAGCATATCACCAAAGATAACAAAAAGCGTGGAAGGAAAATAGATCTCCAATGAACAATCCGCATCAGGGAAATGCTGGTGGAATCAGGCAGATACTCCAAGCTTACAAAGTACTACAACTCCCTCCCCAACATTCCTCAATGAAGCTACTATCATGGAATATCAGAGGGCTCAATAGTCCCGAGAAAGGTAGACTGGTTAAAAATATGATACAGCAAGAGAATCCACAAATCGTATTCTTGTAAGAAACCAAATGCAATTCAACCTCTCTGGAATGAATTGCAGCAAAAGCCTGTCCAGGATATCTCACAGCAGCAGTGGATGCCTCCGGGGCTTCGGGAGGCCTCGCAATCATTTGGGACACTTGAACCATTATGCTCAATAACATCCACACTAATAAGCATTTTATTCAAGCCACTTTTCACATGATAGGGACCAATATAAATGGTCATTTAACCAATGTGTATTTTCCCCAGGAGGCTACATACAAGATAGAAATTTTGAACACACTTTCTGCAATCAATACTGAAAGAGCACATCCACTGTGGATCACAGGGGGCGACTTCAATATTATAACCAAGCTAGAAGAAAAAAGGGGAGGCTGGAACAGACTGGACAAGGAAAGTTCTCATCTAAAAGAATTCATTCAAAACAACTGGCTCATCGACATGCCATTCAACAATGGACTTTATACCTGGAACAATAAAAGAGCAGGTTTGTATTAGATTTCTTCTCTCCTGGACAGATTCCTAATCTCAGACAATGCAATCCACCTCAGAGGTGACATCTCAACTTCAATTTTGCCGCTCTCAGGGTCAAATCACTGGCCAATCTCTCTCTAATGGTCTCGTCCTAGCAACACCACCCGAAGGCCATTTCACTTTGAGGCTTTTTGGATGCCACATCCAGATTTCAACAACCTAATAAACTCAGAATGGAATAAATTTTCTCCTCCAAATGGCACAAAAATGTTCCAATTTCAACAGAAACTTAAACATCTCAAAAGCAAGATCAAACAATGGAACCATTCTTCTTTTGGCAATATTTTCCAGGCTCAAAGTGCCCTCGATCAAGACATGAAACAACTACAACAATGGATCATTACCGAAGGTAGATCAGATGACCTGTCAGAACAGGAAAAGTATCTTGAGTCTCAGATTTCAAAGAGGGAAAATCAAGAGGAAACACTCTGGAGGAAAAAATCGAGAATAAGATGGCTTAAAGAAGGAGAAAAAAACACAAAAAAATTTCACCGGACTACAATCCAATGAAGAATGAATAACAACATCACTCATATTCAAAATAAGCAGGGGGTAAAGGTGGAAACACATGAAGACATCAAGCATGAACTCCTAAACTACTTCAAGCACGCTCATCAAGAGCCATAGATTGACAGATTGCAAGCCATAGAAAAAATTACTAGGAATATTCCAGAGGTTGTTACAAAGGAGCATAACCAACTCCTTCTCAGGCCGGTCGACTTACAAGAGGTGGAAACAGCAGTGCGTCAATTGAAAGTCGGGAAGGCACCTGGTCCTGACGAGTTCACTTCAAAAAATTTTCACAATTTCTGGGAGCTGATAAAAATGGAGGTCTGGCAGGTTGTTGAGGAATCAAGAACTTTGAGATGGATGCTTCCAGCCATGAATGCCACATTCATCGCCCTTATTCCCAAGGAAGATCAACCCAACACCCCTGACAAATATCAGCCCATTGCCCTGTGCAACATAATCTACAAGATTGTTTCCAAAATCGTCGCTTCCAGACTCAAAACGTTGATCCCACTTCTCATCTCGCCTGAGCAATCTGGATATGTGGAAGGCAGGCAGATTATGGATGGCATCATCCTTACTCATGAAATCATCCACTCCCTGAAGAATACCAAAAAGTCAGGTATGCTCCTTAAAATAGATCTTTCAAAAGCATTTGATAGCTTAAGCTGGCTGTATATTCAAAAAACTCTAATTGCTTTTGGTTTCACTCACCCCTAGGTAAGATGGGTCATGAGTCTCATTTCTTCCTCCTTCTTCTCTGTTTTGATCAATGGTATTCCTTCCTCCCCTTTCCATCCCTCCCGAGGAATCAGATAGGGAGACCCTCTCTCCCCCTTCCTCTTCATTATTATGGCAGAAGGTCTTGGCCGCAGCATTAAAAAATCCCAGCAATCCCAGCAACTAAGAGGATTGTCCTTTCATAACACCCCTGCTTTCACCCACCAGCAGTTTGTGGATGACAACATGCTTTTTGGTCATCCTTCAGTCCAGGAAGCTCGTCAATTCAAATCATTATTGACGGATTTTTCAGAAGCCTCTGGTGCAAGAATAAATAAAGCCAAATCCCAAATTTTCTTTTTTCATACCCCTGCTATTACCCAAGCTTCCATAGGCCGCATTCTTGGATTCTCCATTGCTGTCCTCCCTTCCAAATATCTAGGAGCACCCATGACTGACTCGGCCTTGAAGCACTCATCTTGGAGGATTCTTTTAGAAAAGCTGGAGGCTTGCCTTGCCTCCTGGACTCACAGGACCCTCAATATGGCAAGTCGTCTTGTCTTAATTAAAGTTGTCCTCCAATAAATGTCGTTATACCTCTTCTCGATCTTGGCTGCTCCCAAATGGGTTCTCAAAGAAATCATTCATATCCAACGATCTTTCTTGTGGGGCAATACAGGTCAACTCCGCAAGTGGGCGCTGATCAAATGGGACACAGTTTTCCGTCCAAAAAATGCAGGTGGAACTGGATTGCAAGAGCCATATCATAGCAATGAGGTCATGGGCGCTCGAATCTGGTGGAAATGGCTCACTGCACCTTTTACCCCCTAGGCAACCCTTTGGACGGAAAAATACACTAGTCATCGACCCACAGAAGAACTAATACAAATTTCAGAAGTTAGCCCGGGCTCCCTAATCTGGAATGCAGCCAAGCAACACAGAATGCTAATTTAGCAGCACAGCTTTTGGGAGATTAAGGATGGAAATATAGCTCGGTTCTAGGGAGATTCGTGGTAGCAGTAGCCCAAGTTGAAGGACCTAATATTAACTCTTCAATTTCCAGAGCAGGATGTGTAGACTTATGACAAAGTCAAGCTCTTCTGGAACCCCTCCACAACACAGGGAAACAGGCAATGGCTTATTGTGGATCACATCCTAAGACATGGAACGGACCAAGCTCAACAGATTCTAGATACGGAATTAATGAAGAGGAAAATACAACACTTAGATGAAAGGGATATTCTTAGATGGGGCTATGAAGAAAAAGGCACTTTCACTACTCGGGAGGCTTATAATATCATTATTAAAGAACATAGTGTCAAAGATCCTCTCTGGAACAAAGTCTGGGACCCTACTATATCGCCGAAAGTCTCAACTTTTTTATGGCTTTTATGTCAAAACAAAATCCTCACATGGGACAATCTTAGGAAGAGAAACTATCATGGGCCCTCCCTGTGTCCCAACTGCAAGAAAGAAGAGGAATCCACTAAGCATCTTATGCACTCTTGTCAGCTAGCACGCAAGCTCTGGGAAAAAGTTAGCTTTCGATGCCAAAGGAAGGACGGGTCCAAGGAGACATCAAAGCCACTGTTTTCAATTGGGATCGGAATCCGTTTAAAATCAAGATTTTAAATTTCCTATGGAAGCTCATTCTGGGCTTTCTCATGTGGACGATATGGAAGGAGAGAAACCAAAGAATCTTCAAGGATCACTCCTCGCCCCTGGAAACTCTATGGAACATGTTTTGTCAAAATATCAAGGAAACCTTACTTACCTACACCTGGCAGGAGGAGGACTTTCCCTCTCTTCCTCACGAAGAAAACATATGGGCAAAATGGAACCTGCAATGGAATCAAGAATTGATAATCAAAGGAAAAACTCCAGTAAAGAGCAGGACTCCTAAAAAGTGGCTCCCTCCTCCCATTCATATGTTCCAGCTAAATGTTGATGGAGCCTCGAAAGGAAATCCAGGCAAAGCAGGTTTTGGAGGAATTTTCAGAGATCATAAGGGAGCTCCCCTTCTAACTTTCTTAGGTTCAAAAGGATGGGACATAAATAACTCAGTCGAACTTGAAGGACTATGGCAGGGACTCATTCTAGCTCAAAAAAATGGCTATTTTATACTTATTATAGAAGGCGATTCTCAGATCCTCATAAATATGGTCAACAAAATTATGCAAGGAACACCTTCAAGCAAAGTGAGCAACAGCTGGAGAATGGCTAATAGGCTTGAACTTATTAAAAACTGGTTCTCTTCTCACAGAGCAATCACTCTCAAGCACATACATCGAGAAGGAAATAAACTGGCTGATTTATTGGCTAATATCAGAGTGGAAAGTGGAATAGATCTACATTCAGGTTCACTCTCTATGTTGGCCTCGGAAGACCAATTAATGGAATACCATAATCTTGTGAAGAATAAAATGAAACAGGGAAGCGAAGTGCACCCGGATGCGGGTGAATTTCCAGATCATTAATGGTGAGGCGATGGCTTGACGGTGCTCGGCCTAGCCAGATGGTGGCCAGCGCACCATCCCAAGTTTAGTCTTGGCACATGCAGACTCACCTCAGGCGAGAGCGGCCAGCCTGCAGAAAGTCTTTAATGCTCACTCCGGCCGAGAAATGAAGGATGTTCAGGAAATGGCACCCATTAACCCATCTGCTTTCCCTCCATCCTTCAGTATTTTCCCACTCCAAGCAGGAATTCCCTGCAATAGAACTATTACAGGAAAACGTTGTTGGCTTCTCTACTATCTTGCCTTTGGCAATGGGTTCCATTATTCCCATTCCAAGCTCTGCCCTTTGAACCCAGTCCAGGAGCTCTCTGTGCATTCTCTGCTTTCCTTGCAGGCCCCCAATTCTCCTAAGCTTATCTCCCACCGCAGCACGATGGTTCATCACCGCATGCGGAGTCGTAGAGGAGGTGACCGAGGTGGTAGTGCTCGCTCTCAAGCTGCGTACAATAATCCTTTGCCTCCACCACCTGTTTCTCCACCTCATTCTCAGGCCAGCTCTCTCCCTCCTACTCCGCCCCGTAGACACTTTCCTCACTCTGCCTTCCATTCGAATCATTTCAAGTTCCAGAGCAACCTAAACTGGCCCATTATAATGGCTAATGTCACGATCATTTTCTCTGAAGAGGAAGAACATCACAGTGCTCCTGCGCGAATCTCTGCAGAGCAACCTTAGGATATTCGCAGTATGGAAATTTATCCAGGCTCTGAGCAGCTCCCGTCGGATGAAGGCAAGGTTGACAGGCATGGAGGTCAGGAAGGTGAAGGTGATATTGCAGGCGACACCCGGCATCCAAGTGATAGTGCTCATGGAGCCACAATTACGATGGCTTTTGTTGGCATCTCTAGCGGCATTCCTCAGGCAACGGAAACTCCAGGTGGCAACACTCATGGTGCCACAACCCCGATGGACATTGCAGGCAGCTCAAGCGGCATCCCTCAGGCGACGGGTCTTCCAGGTGGTAGGGCAGAAAGCAATGTGGAGAAGGAAGGTGAGATTTGGTATGGGAACGTGTGTCCAGTTGTCGAGGAGGCTCCTGACTAGGACATCACAATGTAATGCCATGTGGCCTCCCAAATGCCACCTCTGCATTTTGCTGCTGACTGGTCAGGACCTGTTGTCTGTGGTTTTGTTTATTGTTCTCTAGTTAGGCATTTCTGTCTTGTTTCTCAACTATTTTCGATGGTAATTTCTCAAGACTTTATCCCGGTTTTATCGGTGTTCTCCTTGTATTTAGCATGGTTTTTTGTAAGTTTAAACTGGTTTCCCCAAATATGGGGCAATTTTGATTCCCAAAAAGAACTTTGTTATTTTCGGCTGAGGTTGCAACCTCATTGTAATTTTATTTTTCCCTCCTTTTAATAGAATTAGCTTTTACAGAGAAAAAAAATATTGTACATACCTTTGCTTTCTGCAAATGTTTTCCATATTAAAATTAAAAAATGTAAAGAGAGTATGTCCTAAAAGGAATATCAAAGGACAAAAAGAATAAGAAAAGATAAAATAAATAAATAAATAAAAATAAATAAATTAAAAATTAAAAAATATGAACCCCAAACAAAAACAGATCATGAAACTGTGCAAGTCCAAGTGCCACTACTTTTTACCTTACTATCCAAATAATGGTTGTGTGCAGCTTGTCATTAATGCCACAACCCATGACAGTCAAATTGTTTAATCGTGACTACTTCATGCTTTGAATTTCATGTTTATTGTTAGAGAATAAAGATATTGCCAAACTGTTTAATCTTGGTAGATCAGTAGATAGGTAGAGAAATAAAAGGAGCTCATCAGTTTAATCTGAACCCTTAGAAGATATATGGTTAGAAATAGATAGTTTACTTTTCAAAATAAAAAGGAAAGAAAAGGTTTGCTAGTTTAAATTCACCCAACAAAGTGAAGAAAAAATGTTAGGGTAGGTAAAAGGGTAAGTAGAAGAAAGGTTGCAGAAATACTAGCTATTTGAGGCATAAGCACATCTCTCATGCTTAATCATGTGTTTCAGTGTGCAAGAGTAGTCATCAAAGTAAAAATATGCTCATAAGATGATTTGGTTAACTTCCCTTTCATTTCATTCCAGCCCCCACTACATACTTACTAATTTCCCTTTTACCCTTCATTGCTTATGAAAACTCATTTTCCCTTGATTTTGACCCCTACCCCTTGGTTTCACATAATCCCTAGGAAATTACCCTCCAAATTCATTGCCCTACCCAAAAGCCCCTATTCCCTAGTGTTAAAACCTTTTCCCCTTGGAAGAAATCAATTTCCCCTTATTAATTTCCAAAAAACCCATAAAACCCTCTATCCTAAGTTTAAATTTCCTCCCCCCTCGCATTACTTTATTAACTCCGCTATAATATCATTTTCCCAACAAAACCTTTACCCCACTTCAAAACTTGCATTACAGTTAACCCCACAATTATCCATTAATTAATTACACTTAAGTGTAATTAACCCCTGGGACCCGCTTGTATCCACCCCCATTTCTCGCTGCGCAACTCCGCTACGCGATGGATGGTGGATCTTGCACTGCCAAATCCTACAGCCCTTGGCCATATCGCGCCCATTCACCTCCCGACCTTTACCGACCCGAGAGGACACGATATGGGCAGTATTGCTCGGGCCCCCTTGGGTTACGTGGCGACACCGCGTTAAGTCGCATGCTCTTGGGAAAATACCACCTGTGATGCAGGAAAGTGTTCCCTCTGCAGACAGAGGCAACCCCTCTAGCCCTAGAGTGGGTCTAGTCACAAACAAGGACAGATCAACAATAGTTTTCCTTAAATAGTTAAAGTTGGAGGCCTACGTCTTCCAGTGGTCGATGGAGTTCCGTTGCGCTACTCCAGCTTCTGCTTCCTTCTCCTCAATGTCTGATCAACCTGAAACCAGTCAAAGGGAATACAACAAAGCACGTAATCCAGAAAACAAAAATAAACTATTTACTCACAAAGTCAAGAAGTCATGAGCTATCAAGTACATTACATACAAGACATAGGAAAACATCATTGATTGTATTAATAATGAAATAAGAGCATGCTTACAACCAAAGTCTTGACGTCACAAGCCTTCTCAGAGGAATCCAACTAGCATTTTCTTCAATCATTCACTCTTTGGAGATGGATCTCCCAACATACAAAGGTCTTTCTCTCACTCACTCATAAGTTTAACATGAAATCAAGGGCACTTCACAACCTTCCTCAAGCTATCAACACTCTCACACTTATCACACTCACACCAGCTATCTATCAAAAGCACTAACAGCACTGCTTCAAGCCAAGAATTTACCAACTATCAACCAACCAACTAGCTAATCATATCAAAGGTGAGTGTTTAAATAGGAGAAGGAACCTCCATGAAAGGTGGGAAGGAGAGCTTATCATCAAGGAAGGTAGCACAATTGACGGAACTGCCACACCAAGAAGGGAAGGGCGACACAAACTAGGCCAACAACTAGGCCTGGAGTCATCTGGAAGGCCGACTATTGGAACAATTCGCCCAATCTGGATCATTGCAGGTACATCACTAAGGTACAGCGCTGACATCGCGAGTGAATGGTGTAACGAGTCAGATCATCACTGAAGGAAACACATAGACCACGCGCTGGTGCATAAAATCAGGCCATCGTGGGAAACAGATGTACTTCGGTGCTGGCAGTGTGAACGGACTATTCACGAGCGCCTTTCAGCACGTTTATTAAGCCAAAAGTCATGATGAGGTATTAAACTTTGGAAAAGTGGGTCAATTGGTAGCACAGGAGAGAATTTGGTCAACATGAGCATGTTTTGACTTGGACACATGACACAGTAGATGGACCAGGAGTGAAGGCGGTGATAAATTACTATGTAACAGATGCCCCCTAAAGTATGAAGCCCGAGAGAGTAGGAGGGGTGAAATGCTTTATAGAACTGGCCGAGCTGGAACACCATCCGGAAGGACCTGTAAGCACAAGTACAACTGATATCTATGATAATGAAGTACATGTAGTCTAGGCATGGACGCAGCCATCCAAAAGACATACAAAATGGGTCTGTGGTATGGACACAGCCATCCAGCTAATGAGACCATGATAATGATAAAGGTATGGTCGCAGCCATCCATAAAGACTTAGGCATGGTCACAGCCATCCATCAATGAGTCATGTAATCACTAATCAATACACGCAGCCCGAACATATGTGATCTGAGTTTGGGGTCTTGAACCCAACCGATCGTAGTACAAGTTCTAGCATGCGAATAAAGGTGTTTAAATCGAGCATGATAGAACACCGCTTGATTACCAGTCAATGATGTAAACCGTTAACAAGTGTGAGAGAAACCACAAATTATGACAATGGTTCTCAAGGTACTGTCCAGTACAATCCACGAAGTGTGAAGAATGAGCTGAAGTCAAACACTCGTGGAATCACCCGATCGACGACCAATGATGCAAATCGACCGTCAGGTGCAAAGAACTTTCCATTGAGGCATGCAAGCTCCAAGGTACCAGAAGGGGATCTCTAGATCAATCTCCTGGATAATGAGCTGAAGTCGACAGGAGATGATCTGTCACAGGAGGGCCATAATGTTTCCCCCATCAATGACACGAGACAAGGAACAACTAGTAGATGGTGAAATAGAGTATCAGAGGAAAAAGCAAGGGTGTAAACTGCAGAAGGATTATACTCTTGAACATGTCGGCGACACGACTCCGAAGGGTGGCAGCATTCAGGTACCAAGGGATCAGAGGCTTGATGGAGATGGCATGAATCAGATGGAATGAGGCTAAATGACAATCCATACCCACGGAAGGCCAAATGACAATGTATCCCAACCCGACAAGAAGCAGATGTGTCAATGTTCAAGAGTGGCTAGCTGCCATAGACAATCAATGATGTTTTCCAAATTTCCCCCCACCACTGCTGGCGAGTACCCCAATTATTTTTGAAAAAAAGCTTGAAGGGGATAGCATATGCTTGTGATATAAGTTCGACCTTCAGTTGAATCCAACCTAGTAACAGTTTAACGAGCCCTAGGGAGGAGAAGCTCGAGTCTTGTCATGGTGACGAGTCCAATGTCGTCAAGGTTTAACGAGTCCAACATAGGTAAAACTCGGAGTCTTTTTCATGTTTAGGGAGTTTTAAAAAGACACAGAAAATAAAACTCCGGGGGGGTCCTTTTTCATAAAGTTGTGTCTCTCGAGCCCGAAAAAGTATAAAACAATACTCGAAAGAACCGCCCGACCATTACAATCGAGGAGTACTTTTCGTGATTAGTGATTTCGACCCGAAAAAGTAAAAAAGCGATTGAAACCACGTCATTTTGTAACCAATAATGAGCCTGAAACGACAAAAGCCCAGCAATCTTTTCTCGTTTACACGGTCGAAAAAAGAGCTTAAAGTAGACCGCCTCTCATTTCATTTAACGAGTCGAAAGGGACAACTCGGCTATCTTTTCGTCTTTTAAGTCGGAAAAGAGCATTAAAGCAGACTTCCATTTCTATTCTCTTTAACGAGTCAAAAAGGGAAAAATACTCAGCAATCTTTTCATATTTTACGAGTCAGAAAAGAGCTTAAAGGAGACTCATCCTGGAGGAACGAGTGGTATAAAGGGTAGCAACTGGTTCCAGCAATGGTGGAACTGCTCAAAACATGTAATGGTCAAGAGGCTGGCTAATAAAACCACTCATCGTTGCGGTTCCTCGGGAAGGGAAAAACAACCAAGTGAAAGCATATGATCAGCCAAAGAGATGGTGGCAATGGAATGAAACAACAAAGGCTCATCTAGTAGAATTTAGCAGATAAATGGCAATCACGAGATGTAAATTAGGTATGGGTTCATTTTTACACAAGCTTGAACCATGGAGAACTCTTCTTGGATTCGGTTTCATGTTTACACAAGCTTGAAACGAAAAACTATGCTTGTTATAAGTTCGCATGCCCCTATCATAATGACGCAAATCGAGGTGCATGCCCCCCAAGCTTTATTGCATTCAATGAGGTGGATGGAATGAAGGTTCACTTTTGAGATCTTGGAAAGACTCGACTTGGATTTTATGAGATCTTAATCAAAGACTCGATTTGGAAAGGGATTTGTTTCATTTTTTAATGAGGTTGACACAGTAAAAGAACCATCCTCATAACCCTGGTTTCATTTTTAACGAGCTCGACGCAAGATCAGGAACTATGCTCGAGACTCCTTGTTTCATTTTTTAACGAGGTCAACACAATATCAGAACTATCCTCGGCCACCTGTTCACGGGCCAGATGAGAACATGGCTCCCAAGAGGTCTTCACGAGATGGAAGAAATGTACTCTGGGAAGAACACATGTCGTGAGGCACAAATGACAGATAAGGTTCCAATGCCCCCAGTACATGATGTACGAGACCATCTGCATGATCATCAGCAAAGGCAGAGACGGAAAGGGTAGCCACATAATTGACCTGTGGCAAGGAAGGTAGTGCTTGCGAGCAAGAGGAGGCACCAAGGGACTAAAGAATGATAATTGATCTATGGTCACCATTCTTCCTTCGTGTGGAAAACAAACCACACGAAAAAGTGAAGAAACAAGGGCCCCCATGGCATAAAGATAGTCACGGCCAAGGAGAAGACTGAAATCTAAAGCACCTTGGACAATCAGTACATCTATATAGACGGTTTTGCCTCCCAAAGTAATAGGAAACTTTGGAAGGATCCCTAACGGTTGACTGGTTCCTCCATCAAACGCTAACAGATTCTGTGTGACCGGCACAAGCTGTGGGGAGCCCAAAGCTTGCCAAGTAGTGGAAGGCATAAGACTGACAGATGCACCCTCATCCAAAACAGTGCCAGGTACTGCCTCATCATAGGCATGTACTGTAATCTGGAAAGGCACATGGGACGAAAGGCAGAAGGCGGTCAAATTACTCCAGTCGAAGGAAACAACTAAATTACTTGGTGGGGGAATACTATGATTTCCCCCCTACTCTACAGGAACCAATGAAGGACTCTCTTGATCAGCGGGGATAGGAGGGTCATTCTCGGACTTAGGAGAATCTGACGAGATGAGAAGAACATGAGCATGATGCTCTTCCGAAATAAAGTGATCAACAGGTGGTGAACCCAAGTTGACACTCTCTCCGACCAATGGTTGGTCTAGAACAGGCTTAGCACAGCCAGGTTTGGAAAGAGGAGGATGGACAAGAGAAGAATCTAAGTCAATCTCTTTGTCAATGGGGAGAGGGTCTAAAGAGAGCCTCTGATAACCAATGGGAAGTTGGGGTGAAGAAGCTGTAAGACTTTCCAAAACGGCGGAAGCTTTATCCATGAGCGAACAAAGGTGAAGGGGATGGTTGCCTTCACATAGCCTACAGGGGAATCGAATCTTCCCTTTCTTCTTACCGTTGCTAGTTGATAGGGTAGCATCACCATGAGCTTTAGAGGACGATGAGGGATGAGCTAGATCATGAGACCATACTTCTAAGATCCTAGGAATGCCAGGACAATCACGAAGAAGATGGTCACCCTTGCATAATTTACAAGGAAACTTAACCTTCCGCGAAGGAGCAGAAGGTGTTCCAACCTGAGATGTACTTGGAGCAGTAGCTGCACAGGTGGCCTCACATTTATCGGACTTCTTCTTCTTCTTCATCTTCTTCTTCTTCTTCTTAGTCTCCTGGTTACTAGATGTGAAACTTTCACCAGGCGAAGGAGGAGAGGAGGAGGAAGAAACAGGGGAAGAAGGCGTAGGCTCAACCTTGGAATCAACGTGTCGTGATTCAGATGAAGAAGACGGTGGAACAGGATTCATGACACTCGATACCACCGAGGTTGAAAATAACCACACGAGCAAACTGATGGTTAACCCAGGCAAAGACAATGTTGCCATATATGGAGCACCAACATTTCCAATTGAAGGAAATGGACCAAGATTTCCATCTGGGGGAAAACCTTGGCCAGTAGACTTGGGGAATGTTGCCATTGAGAACAAGCCTGAAAAACACTCTTATCACAACCCAGAACTCAAACTATTACCAGGAATATTTCGTGGGCAATAAATTTTATGACGCAGGAACAAAACTTGACCTTTTCATGTTTCAAGAGTCGAGAAAAGGACCAAAAGGTGACTCTATCTCTTTCAAGGTTCAATGAGCCTAAAAGGACAAGTTCTTAGATGAACCCTTTCTTTTAAGGAGTCCGAAAAGGAGCAAAAGTGACTACTCTAGAGAACTAGGCACAAGGTTTATCAAGCAAGCCCGTAAAACTGCATATACACCTTGGCAGTCATATGAAAACCAAGGACTTTCCGTACGGCAGTCAATCTTCCCGAATGCTATGTTCGGTGCGTTACGGTTCGCAAGGCGGCAGACACGGCTTCCTATGGATAGAGGATGAAAACCTAGTGGGGTCTCCCCATATACTCGACGGTACGTGGGAGCACAATTCCGTACTAGATCACTATTGAGTCACAGAAGGAGGAATCACCCAACCTTGAGTGGAAACAATGGTGACTAGGTTTAACAACGCCGGAGCACGTCTCTAGCCTAGACCTCTAAATAATGAGCGTTATGTTCCAATGCGTTGTTAGATTTATTCAGTTCGTTTTAAGGTTGATCTTGAATTATGTTTCAGTTTTAGGCCCTACCGTATGTATATAACAAAGCCTAGGATGCAACTAAAATGAATGAAATATCCTTTTCTTTTGATGAACACCTACCTACAAGAGGGTAGAGAGATCATTCCCAAGCCAAGAAAACCAAGCCGACCAAAAAAAAATTTCACAATGCATACAAGCATCAATTCCTACAGTGCATGAGGACTACTAATGAGAGATCTAATGCAATCTTGAAATGCAAATTCTCTTTCACTTTCGCACACAAAACAAATGCAAACTTTTGATTTTTGGTGTTTTTTTTTTCAAATTCAAGGAGGCAAACAAGAAAGTGTGAAAGAAACCGGTTGACCCAAACAATTGTGATCTATGTTCGGTAGCGAAAAGAAATCGAATCAATACAAAGGATCGGTTCAATAACTGTCACTAAAAACCAACCAAAAGCAAAGAAAGAGGAAGGCTCAATCAAACCAATAAGAGGCTGTAAACGAATCTCGAGCAAGCCAGCAACCAAGACAAGTGATTCAAGGAACTTGAAATAATGAACTAGGTCACAACGGGCAAAAATACAAAATTCATTCAAGCAAGCCAATGAACGAGTGCGTTGACTGTAAACAGCGAAAAACAAATGACTGAGCAAGCAAAAAGGCAGAGGGATAAGGATGACTGGAAAATTCAAGAGACAGAACTGAAAAAATCAATTCCATAGGTGTCAGCACGGGTAGAACATTAGCAACTAGCGCTGATAAAGAATCAATTGTAGCAACAGAGCGTTGTCAGCGCGGAAGTACACGTCTTTTCCGCGATGGTCCGATTTCCAGGATCGTCGCGACTGTGCAGCGTTAATACGCGATGAACAGGGTTTTACAAAAGGGTGGTCACGATGTCAGCACGACTGTTAAGCTAATATCCGCGATGATTCAAAAAACAAAGGCAAACAAGCCAAAGTCTCCCAAACAAAACCCAGTCAAGAAACCAAGCAGTAAAGAGACCTCCCAGATCAGCCCAGGTGATCTAAAAAACAGACAAACAATCCCCCAAAAGTGAAAAGAGACCAAATTCAAAATCAAAACAAGAGAAAAAAGAGAAACATAGGATAGACTTCCCTAGCGGAGTCGCCAATTTGGGATGCAGGAAAGCGTTCCCTCTACGGATAGAGGCAACCCCTCTAGCCCTAGAGTGGGTCTAGTCACAAACAAGGACAGATCAACAATAGTTTTCCTTAAATAGTTAAAGTTGGAGGCCTACCTCTTCCGGTGGTCGATGGAGTTCTGTTGCGCTACTCTAGCTTCCACTTCCTTCTCCTCAATGAGTGATCAACCTGAAACAAAGCAAAGGAAATACAACAAAGCACATAATCCGGAAAACAACAATAAACTATTTACTCACAAAGTCAAGAAGTCATGAGCTATCAAGTACATTACATACAAGACATAGGAAAACATCATTGATTGTATTAATAATGAAATAAGAGCAAGCTTACAACCAAAGTCTTGACATCACAAGCCTTCTCAGAGGAATCCAACCAGCATGTTCTTCAAGCATTCACTCTTTGGAGATGGATCACCCAACATACAAACGTCTTTCTCTCACTCACTCATAAGTTTGACATGAAATAAAGGGCACTTCACAAACTTCCTCAAGCTATCAACACTCTCACACTTATCACACTCACACCAGCTATCTATCAAAAGCACTAACAACACTACTTCAAGCCAAGAATTTACCAACTATCAACCAACCAACTAGCTGATCATATCAAAGGTGAGTGTTTAAATAGGAGAAGGAACCTCCATGAAAGGTGGGAAGGAGAGCTTATCATCAAGGAAGGTAGCACAATTGACGGAACTATCACACCAGGAAGGGAAGGGCGACACAAACTAGGCCAACAACCAGGCCTGGAGTCATCTGGAAGGCCGACTGTTGGAACAATTCACCCAATCTGGATCATCACGGGTACATCACTAAGGTACAGTGCTGACATTGCGAGTGAACGGTGTAACGAGTCAGATCATCGCTGAAGGAAACACATAGACCACACGCTGGTGCATAAAATCGGGCCATCACAGGAAACAGATGTACTTCCGTGCTGGCAGCGCGAACGAACTATTCACGAGCACCTTTCAGCGCGTTTATTAAGCCAAAAGTAGCGATGAGGCAGTAAACTTTGGAAAAGTGGGTCAATTGGCAGCACAGGAGAGCATTTGTTCCAAATGAGCATGTTTTGACTTGGAAACATGACACATTAGATGGACGAGGAGTGAAGGCGGTGATAAATTACTGTGTAACACCACCCATCGCTCAAAAGCGGTGTGATGGCTCCCTAAACCGCCTCCCTGCAAAAACCAAAAACCATCACTGTTCACTAATTATCTCGTGCCAAGTTTCTCCATTATGGGTTAAAAGGCCGCAGACCCCATTTTTTCCCTCTTCGCTCATTTTGCACTGTGAAAGCTTCCAAGCCTTCCTGTGCAAACTTGAGTTTCTGCAACCAGTTTTAAACCGCTAAGTACTTTCCGAAATGCCCCGGACACCCAATTCAGTCATCCACAGCATAGCTAAAGCCACAAAACCCTATGAAACCACCATTCAAAAACCAGTTTGCAACCCCAACCAAAAATTCCAAGTATTTTCACAGAGAACTAGAATGGCCCTTTCAGTTTAAAACTTACAGTAAATTCATAAAATAATTAATTTAATTTAATTAATTTCCCTTTGAATTAAGAGTATTTCCCTCCCTGAATAGCAAAACCCCTTGTTTGCAAACTGCTAATACCCTATCTTTGTACCAGACACATTCAGACTTCACTTCAATCTGTACAAGCCCAATTTCCACATTTTATCACAAAGATGGCTGCCAAGACCTCTCTAGATGTCAGACCTATATCAACCCCTCACCTAGATATTGACCATTTCTCTCTAGCAGACAGGGATTTCCAAATTAAAGACACTGCTACTATAGGCCACCTTCTACAAATCCACTGCTGGAGTAAGGATAGGTTCTTAAACCATGTAGATGACATTCACATCTGGGAGTCCAATTTTCCCAAATACACATTCCCAGAGGTTCACCCATTCCCTGATATTGCACACTTTTGTCATGGTTTTTACATCCCTAGCCAAAGGGCTATAGTAGCCCCAAACTAGGTTTTATAGCTCCAAACATCACCCTTGCTATTTGTGATGCCTGGTGTTAGCACCTGGATCTACCTCAGGCTGAAGGAAGGCAAGTTTAGGGTAACATCAAACCACACTTAACCTAGTAGCTAGCCCTACCAGGTCAGGAGAGGGCTCTCTCCTTTTCAATCTCAATTAGGATATTGGCAATTAGGGCTTGAGATGACTAAATTTAATGTAGATTTTAGGCTAGGTATAGTAGCTCAGAAGATTTTTGATTGATTTTTGTTTTGGTTGCTGGATCAAATGAAGAAGGCAGCTTTGGGTCCGGGAAATCAACTCAGATTTGCAGGATGTTCTGTGGGGCGAGGTAGGTAGGTGTTTTGGTACTTTGAATTGAGTGTGATGGTAAGTCTAAGACCAGTGAGGAGTTGGAGAGGGCATGCAAAGTTCATGAGTCCTCTTCAAACAATAGAAAACATTCTATCTTGATTCATTTAGTTATGAAGAAAGAAATAGATGTTGGAACCTATACCACATAAGAGAACCTAAATAACAAAGGAAGAAACAATACGAAGACACATTACCACAAGAATCCCACAAAATGCTGCAAAACCCTGGTTCATTTCCTTGCCAAACTACAGAAGTGATTTAGAATGAAGCTCAAAGCATCCACAAGAGTCCAACCTTTACAAATGACTAAGAAAGTACATAATATAGGCATCAAACCACCTATGCTATCCATCAGGGGTCGAATCCATGAGAATAGGGGTGGTTTCAACCATATCTAAACTAAGAACTGGAATATAGGCAGTGGAACAGCTTGACTCTAAAACCATGGAAATTGATTCATTCAACCTCAAACCACCTCTAACTGATGTATCTACCCCGTCAAGTCATTTCTCATCAAATTTACATCATATTACATCATTTACCATCACAAATTTACCAAGGGAAGAGAAAAAGTCAACTGGTAGTCAAACTGGGTGAAATTCTAAGTTTTAGGCAAAATTGGCAAAAATTTGCCTGATGCGTAGCGCCCTGAGCCTGATGCGCAGCGCCGCTTCATGACTACTTTTGGAGGCCTTTCGCTTCACCAAATCAGGCCCAAGATAGCTTGTTGGAAATATCTACTTGTCTAGTTTCTGGAACACTTTGAATTTTATGATTTGGAGTTGATTTGCCCCTTCAAAAATCATTTCTCCCAAGACTGCTTCCTGTGGGTCCAAAAAGTGGCAGAGAGGGCATTTTTAGGTGTTTTTTGCCCTTTAAGTGACCTAGATCTCCTCCAAAATTTATGAAACTTTCTGGGTTTCATTTTTTTTTCATGAGGAATCCAAAACTACAAGCCATTTGGCAAAAGAGTGAGCCAATGCAATGTTGTGAATCAGCTGAAATTTCCTGTGTTTTTATGTACAAAATTGCAAAATGACAAAAAGTTCCCAAAATTTCTTCAAATTTAGCAAGAAGAAACCATATTAAGTGCTTTGCTGAGCTAATGAAGCTTCAGCCAAAATTTTGAGTTTATCATGTTCTTTCTTGACCCTCAAGGCTCTCCTTAACTTAGCTTTTAGCCTCTTTACCCTTGTTTTGCAAATCTTGTTCCGGGTTAGGTAGTGATAGGCCATATGGCACAGCATTTTCTTCTCTTTGTTGGCTTTCTCAAGCATCTTCTCAAGGTGAATTTTTTCCCTCTCCAACCATGATTCTCGGTCAGCCTCAATTTCTTTCTCAAGGGAGGTCATCTTGATCTTTCTTTTCTTTGCCACTTGCCTATTTTCTCTAATCATTTGCAGCTCCATAATAGCTTGCTTATCTTCTAGTTGCTTGTTTTCCTGCTCAAGAAAGTTGATAATCCATTTGGCCCTCTCAAGATTAAGTGATAAGGCTTGTATTTCATCCTCCTTCTCTTTGATAATCATGTCCTTGAGTCTTGAGCTTTGAAAGCCCAAATCAGTGACATCCTCCTCAATCAAAACAAAATCCCTGTCCTGCCATTCAGTAGGGCCCTCCTCATGCATCTTTTGCTTTCCTTTGTCTCTGCCCTGTACCTGTTTAGTTGGAGAAGAAGGAAAAGCCCCTTTCACCCTTGGTGAAGTTAGCATTTGCATGTGGTCCACTGAAGAGAAAAAGACCCCTTCTACCCCTGGTGGAGATAGTACTTGCTTGGCAACGGCAAAGAGCATCCTAGTGCCTCTTTCATAAGTGACAAATAGAGGAACATGAACCTCCTCTATTTTATTTTCAGGCTCCTTTTGTTGCCCGGAAGTTTCACCTTCTTCTTGAGGATCTGAAAATATTTGAGGCCCCTTGAAGCAGTCATGGGCAATGAAATTTTCCCATGGCACTCCCAACTGAGTGAGCTGATGCAAAACAACAATTTTGATAATAGAAAAATGATAAATACTATTGAGCTGTTGTGGATATGGTTTTCTTTTTGCAATCACTGTCATCCTCTCTATGTTTTTGCATATGAAATAAGGGATGCTCATCATTCTGACCCTGGTGAAGTGCATAAGCAATCTGATGTGGTAGGCATAAAGACTAGAGAACCTGCCCTCACATGTAAAGTATTTGAAGTTTCATGAGTGAAACATATCAGTCCTCCAAGAATTTGAAAGGAAACACCCTGCTAAGTTTACCATGGTACTTGGCCTTGATATAAGGTTCATAATGCTGCTTACTAATATTTTGCCTTTTGTTCCACTTTTCCCCTACATCTGGAATTCTTGTGGCCTCTGCAATGATAGTTGGTGAAAGAGTGAAGTTGACCCTAGCAAGATGCACCATATTGTTATCCAAGTTTATCACAAACTACCTTGCTAACTCATGGTGATATTTGACCCTCTCAATCATTTCACAAAACTCAAAACAGGACTGATATCTGAAACATGTGGTGGCTAGAGGGCAAGCAAGGAGTTCACTCATGCTAATAGGTTCCTCCCTAATGATTTTTCCACCCTTGTGAGGCTTCCTGGACTGCACATTTCTTTCCCTTGAGCTATCACTAAGTGTATCTTCTTCAAAACTTGATTCACTGCTTCTTTCCATGCTTGTCTTAATGATGTAATGTGATGATGGTATGGTGAACAATGATAATGGGTGGGGACAAAGAAGATGAGTATGAAGAGATTTTGCAGATGTGAAGTGGAGTAGGGGAATGAAGGGAAAGATTTAGGAAACTAGGGTTTTGACTTATGAGGGACTTAGGGTTTAATGAAGGGAATTAGTTTCTTAGGGGAATAGGGAAAGGGAAAATGGAATTAATGGGTAGTTTTAGGGCAATGAAGTTTGGGAAAAGGGACAAAGGATGTTGGTTTTGTAATGAAGTGAAAATTTTGCAATGAGGTGAAAATGTATGAAGGCAAGCTAGGGTTTTGATTTTAAGAAGCAAAACTCATGAACAAAACATGAAGAAGACTAATTTCAGCTCAAGATCGATGAAAACTTACTTGTAGGAGTGAAATGCAGCATTTGGGAGAGTTTGGGATAAATTTGAGTGATTTTAGAAACTCCCTAGCCAATGCACAGCGCACTGAGCCCAATGCGCAGCGCCTGCCTGATGCGCAGTGCCTATGTAATTTAACACTGGAAAAAACTGTCTGATGCACAGCACTCCTCTGATGCGCAGCGCCGACCCTCTGATGCGCAGCGCCAGGCAAACTTGCTACAAATTTTGGGTTTTCTTCCTCCTTTGCTCAATTTCCCTTCAAAACGCGATTTTGGCTCTCTATTTGACTTTTTGCACAATGAAAGGAGTAGCTAGCATGAATTTGCTTTATATATGATACATTTTAATTTTTCTCCATTACAAACCCACTTTTATAAAGTCTTAGTCACTTTTTCTTAGAAACTTTGTTTTTCATTTGAAGTTTGACTTTTTCTTGACAATTAGATGAACTAATGCCCTAGTGCTTTTGTTTTTGCAGTGGCAGGAGTTGGCAAGGTGACCAGGAACAGTTGCTGAGCTTATTACATATAGAAACACTTAAATTACATGAAATTTTTACAAAAAATAGAAAAACTTTGTTTTCACCTCAAAACAGAGTTTTGAGGTAAAAAATATTTATTGAGCATATCAGAAGTAAATTTATGATTTTATGAACTCATTTATCCTCCTCATGTGCCTGTTGACCTTTTTATTCAATTTTGGATGACCATGATGACAAACCCTAGACCTAGTGAAACTAAACCCTAAAACTGAATGAAATGAACTGAAATGACTATAAATGACTGAAAATAGGTTTTGAACGAGCCAACAGGTATATGACATGAGGGAAACTGAAATGAAACCACTACCATCAGTTGATCCATGACCTAATGGAATGCAGTTGATCGAATGAGACACCTGATATGCACGCAAAAGAGAAATTTGATCAATGATGGAAGTGTGAAGACACTGACACTAACATTGGCTCCAATGGGGATGGTAGCTCGTAGGAGGTGCCAAGAACCACAGATCTTTGGAAAAGTAGACTAGTGCTTTCATCCATTGGGCAATATGGAGTCAATAACTTCAGAACACCAAAACAAATACCTTGACTCAAGACTCATAGCTAAACCAACTCAACTAAGACTCAAACAACTGACACTAAATAATAAAAAACTAAAGCCAGACATTTAGCTTTATAGCCTTCACTTCGGGCCCCAAGCTAAATGAATCGTGACAGTGAAAACTCTGTAATGAAAGAAATAAAATGGTATGTATAATGACAAAATGTGATAGCAGAAAACTCCTTAGAGATAGTACCGTTTTAGAAGCTGACCATTTACCGACCCTCCTGGACAATCTTCGTCATTCATTTCTTTGAGTAGAAAAGCATTTTGACCTCTATATGCAGCAATTATGTATGGTCCCTTCCAAAAGTTCTCGAACTTGTCGTGCTTGCCTTTATCCTCATTTTTAGCATCCCACCGTAATACTATGTCTTCAATCTGAAATTTGTCCGCCTTTGCCTTCTGATCATCTGAAATTTTCTCCTGTGGCCTAAAGGTATTTTGAAAAAATTCCTCTCTAGTCTATTGTAAATGGATCATTTGACTTATCCTCCACTGAAAATGATCTTCCTCGCTGCCATCTTCCTGCAGAAGTTTAACAACCGGGACTGCAAGAGATGTCAGGAACACTGTGTCAATACCGTATATAATCTTGAACAGAGACATCCCAATTGACTTCTTTTGGCTTACTCTATTAGCCCATAGTGCATTAACCAATTTTTTATGCCAGCTCTTCTTATTGGTTTCCAACAGCTTCTTAATGATGTTGACCAATGACTTGTTTGAGGATTCAGCCAATCCGTTACCTTGCGGATAATATGCAATAGAATGTCCTAAGGTAATTTTGTATTTGCTGCAAAAGTCAATCATATTTTTGGACTTGAAAGCGGCTGCGTTATTTGTAATAAGTTTGTTAGGACAGCCAAAACGTGACAAAATATTTGTTTCAAGAAACTGAATTATTACCAAGTCCGTGGTTTTCCAAGTGGGGATTGCCTCAATCCACTTTGTGAAATAATCTGTCACTGTCAAGATCCATTTGTGTTGAGCTGAAGATGTGGGATGAATCTCTCCAATAAAATCTAGGCCCCATTGCTGAAATGGTGCACTAACTTCGACTAGCTTGAGAGGTAGAGGCTGCAACTTTCTTCTTCCCTGAAAAATCTGGCATTCATGACAGCTTGTGACAGTTTTATAAACATCAGCAAACAAGGTAGGCCAGTAGTACCCTGCTCTCAAAATTTTGTTAGCCATTGTCTTCCAAAATAAGTGACCTCCACAGTCTCCCTTATGGAAATCACTCATGACCTGTTGGGCTTCATCTTCGGTTAAGAAATTCAGCAAAATGCCTCTGGGATCCTTCCAATAAAGTGCATTATTCAGAATACAAAATCTAGCAGCCTTAAGTTTTAGAGTTCTACCTTTATTTTTAGCCATCCCCGGTGGTGGTGAAAGGTGTTGAAGCACGTACACAATATCTGAATACCAAGGAGATTGGAGAAAAAATTCAGATACCTGAATCAGTGAACTATCTTCTTCTTCCTCAAACATGGCTGCAATCAGATTAATGTCCAATGCATGTAGATTGGACTCGGCCATTAACTTTGCTAGACCCTTCCCCTTGATTAGCTTTGTTGGCTTTATCTCCAAGTCATATTCTAGCAATGCTGCGATCCATTTGCCTCGCCTTCCTTCCAGATCTGTTTGTACCAAAACATCTTTAACTGTTGTGTTAGGGACGTAAGCAAGGATATGAGAGTGCAGAATATATACCCAGAAATCTTTCAAAGCTTTAACTAAGGCAAGAGCTTGCTTCTCAATGATGTTATATTTCAAGGCTGCATCTCTAATTGTCCTACTGAAAAAGGCAATTGGTTTTCTAGCTGATCTCTTTTCTGCATTAGAACTACTGCCATAGTATGTTTTGAAGCGAATGAAAATAATATGAAATCCTGTGAATAATCCGAACTCATCAAAATCGAGGCTGAAGAAAGAGCCAACTTTACCAGGTTGAAAGACTTCATAGCTTCCTCAGTCCACTTGACCACACTATCCTTCTTCAACATATTAGTAATTTCCCTCAAGTGTTCAGCTAGATTAGGCACAAAACGACGTAAGAAGTTCATCTTACCATTAAATGCTTGGATCTCTTTCTTATTACGAGGAAAATCTATCTTCTGTATAGCTTCCACCCTAGCAAGATCGATGCGGATTCCTTCCTTTGATATTATGTGACTGAGAAGCTTCCCTTCATCCATAGAAAACAAGCTCTTTTTGGGATTGAGTGATATTCCATATTTTCTGCAACGCTAAAAAACAATTTTCAGATGGTAAAGATGCTCTTCATCTGAATTTGAAAAGACAGTCAAATCATCAAGATACACTACTAAAAACACATCTTTTTCATTTGTGAAGGCAATGTCCATGGCACGCTGAAATGTTGCTCCAGCATTCTTTAAACCGAACGGCATCTTGGCATAGTGGAATGTTCCCCAAGGAGTGGTGAATGTTGTCTTGTCCTTGTCATCTTCATGAACCAAAATTTTATTGTAGCCGGAATATCCATCGAGTAGCGACATACAAGATGCTCCAACTACTCTCTGGAGAATGTGGTCGATTTTCGGCAGCGGGTAGTTATCTTTCAATGACACTTTATTCAAATTTCTTAAATCTATGCACAATCTGATCTCACTTGTCTTCTTCCTCACAAGAACCAAATTGGAGATCCAATCTGAAAATCTGATCAGAATGATTATACCAGCCTTGTACAATCGATTTACCTCTTTTTCTATTGACAGCAGCAACTTCAGATTTATCCTTCTCAACTTTTGGCGAAATGGCTTCTGAATTGGCTTAATAGGAATTATGTGCTAAATTATAGTTTTATAATACTCCTTTAAATCTATATTGTCCCAAGAAAATACATCAGAAAATGAAGACAATAAACTAATGTATTTAGCTTTTACCTGAGGAGGTAATGCCTTTAACAAATTCACCATCTTTGGATTCTCAGTTGTTCCAATATTGACAACTTCAACACCCTTCTCGGTCAGCACTAAGCTTGGCTTTCAGGCTACATCATCTTGATCAAATAAT
Source organism: Pinus tabuliformis (assembly GCA_031772625.1). Lineage (NCBI taxonomy): Eukaryota > Viridiplantae > Streptophyta > Pinopsida > Pinales > Pinaceae > Pinus > Pinus tabuliformis. Next base: position 843,263,989 of record CM062815.1, read on the forward strand.
TCCTCTAAAGGCATAAGGCCTTTAGGGATGAAATTATCTTTCAACTGTAAGATATCCATCTAATTTACCTCTATTTCTAGTTCACCATCATCTTGCTCACCATCTATAGAAGTGTCTTTATACTTGCCTTCATTTTGCAGAAAATCATCAATTTCTTTGTCATCCTGAAACACCTGCCAATATCTTAGATTATCAGGGACAGTTGGGCGATGCTTCACATGAATTTCAAACTTATTGTTTGAATTCATTGGGATCTTTAAATTACTTGCAGCTGTAGCAAGAGAATCTGCAATGACATTTTGTGTACGAGGGACACATGTCAAAGTATGATCTAGAAACAACCTCAAAATATCTAAAACTGCATTATGATAAGCCCTCATTCGTGGATGTTTGGCTTGGTATTCACCCTTGACTTGTTTGATTACTAATTCTGAGTCGCCATAAACTGAAATTCTCTTTGCATTCAACTTCTTGAGTATCTTCAACCCTGCAATCAGTGCCTCATACTCGGCTTTGTTGTTAGAACAATCGAAAGCCAATTTATATGAACAAATTCTTACATTACTTGGGACTTTATTTGGTAGGAAAACAGGGCTGCATATCCAAATCCCAATTCCTGCACCATCCTTACCTACTGCTCCATCGAAATCCATACTCCATAAACCGGCTTCTTCTTCCAAGTGCTAGAATTCTGCCTGCTCTTCTACCTTTGGTTGCTGCCCATCAATTTTCTGTTGTTGGCGGAACATAGACTGCTCAGCGGTACTTGCAAGCTTTTGTCTCTCTTGATCAAGTACTGCCCTGAAATTTTTTGTTATCTCTAGAACATCTTCCACTTCAACTAGCTGGCTATTTACATCATTAAAACCACTATCTGAATAAAGAACAAAAGATTCTAAATCTGTATGTACAGAGTTAATTGGATGATTCAAAGGTTTCTCCTTGCTTGTGATCATATACTTCATCTTCTTCTCTCTATATAATTTTCTCAGCTGACCAAACACGGGAATAGTGGCATAGGAGAAATCTAATTGCAATGTCCCTTTCAGTTTTGCACCCCACGACCTAGATAAAAGCATGCCAAATCTAGGGGGAATGTCGGCCACAACTACATCCATGAGAACATTCTTTGCTGGAATCTGATCTAAAGTCACAACCAAATCTTTAATGAGACCAATACATCTGACCCGACCGGAATCAAAAGAATAAAGATCATGATATTTATGAGTGATGTCGAGACCCAATTTTTCCATAATTTCCTTCGGCATCAGATTGTGATATGCTCCTGAATCAAACATGGCATTATGCAAGACATACTCATGCAATCTAAGGCCGATGTAAAACAGAGCTACTTCACTATCCTTAGATTGGCCTTCTAATGCAGGACCAAAAAAAAGCTCGGGTTGGTCATCTTCCACATTAACCATATCAGACAGGGGATCTACATTCAAAATCTTTGACACTTGACTCTTATAACTGTTATTCTTCATTAATTCAGTCAGAGGTATCAACACTTTTAACTTAGCAATCTCATTCTCTAAGCTAAAGGCTGTAGTTTTATCTACCTCTTTGACTAGAGAATCCTTCTTTTCAGACTTTTCCTTTGCTGTATTTGGCTGATTTGACTTCTCATTTGCAGCTTTTACTTTGTTGGAAGTAGGATCTGCTGGCTCCTTTCCTTTTTTCTGAACATTTGGAGAATCATTCTTAAGTTGTGCTGCTTCCTTTCACTTTTGGACCGGATTGATTGGTACATCCCTGCTCCTGAGTGAATATTGTCTTTGCTGCGCTTTCAGTGCATTCATATATCCCCTCTGATATTCATCTGATTCTTCTTCCAAGACTGTTTCATTAGCTAGTATAAAATCCTCATCTTTCCATACAGCAGGGCTTTCTGAATATTCCTCATCCTCTGTGATATAGATAGGCAATATATCTGCTGTAAAAAAAGTGATTTTCTTCTCCTATTGGATTTTCATCATCCTTTGACTCCGGGCCATGCACATAATTCTGTTGTAGAGGTGTTTTGACTTGCTACTGTGCTGATTGATCTTGTGCTCTTTGCTCCCGTTGTTTGATCCTGAACTGTGGTTGTTGCTGACCACAGAAATTTGGATTTCTGATTGGTGTCTCGGGCTTGTCTGCAATTGTGAATCTATCAAACATTTTCTCAATTTTACGAAGCAAATGATCCGAGGAAGAAGCTTCTTCCTTTATGGTCACTTTCTTCTCGGTCTTCATCCTAGCTCTCTTAGCTAGCAGATTTGCCTCCACACTCACTGCAATTTTTTGCATATCCTCCAATGTAGCAGGATCTCATTCTCTCAATTGGTATGCCATGTCGAGATCAAAACCATTGGGGAATTTTATCAAAGCCAGCCCCATTGGAGGCTTGATATCAGCTGGAATAGCATTATAGACAGTATTGAATCTCACACAGTAATCCTGAACACTTTCACCAGCATTCCTCTTTATATTTTCATACTCGGAAAGAATTTGGAGTGGATTTTTCTTTACCTCCCAATGATCCAGAAATTGTCTGTGAAGAACCAGCAATGTATTGATAGTCCCCACAGGTAGTGCTCTGAACCACTTTCGAACCTCGCCTCCAAAACTTTGCACAAATAATCGCATGGTCACATTTTCTTCATCTATCTCATGAAGATCAAAGAAGTCGTTCATCCTATCAACATGCTGTTGCGCTGTGATACCTTGAGTAGCATCAAACAATGGTATCTTACTTTGGTAATCAGCAGGCATAGCATCCAAGTTCTGTGGAAAAACGAGAGGTGCATATCTGGCAGCCATTACTCGAGGTGGATTGGAAACTGGCCTTGGAGAAGCAGGAGGATTTATAACAACAATAGCAGTTGATGTGATGGGTGTATGAGGTGTCGAAGGAGGAGATGTGATGTGTGTTTGGGGTGTTGAAGGAGGAGAAGAGATGAAAGATCTCTGATCAGATATGCTAGGTTGCACGGGAAGGGTGGGGATAAACTGAGGTTGAGAATGAACTTCAGAACTAGACAAGACAACAGATGAACCAAGAGTAGCAGATGCTGATTCTAGGAGCTTGGGAATATTGGTAGCCACAATAGATGATTGAAGAGAATTCAAAATATAAGCATCAATTGATCTATTTTCTCTTTCAGTTTCAAGGTCTTGAACAAATTACGGATTTAAAATAGTATCACCAATCGCACTTTCAAATTTAGTTTCAAACAAAGATAGATCAAAGTGTTCATCAAACGGGAGATCTTCAAGATATTGAAATTTGACTGGGCATGAATGAGATCTGAAAATCGGTCTTGGACTCAATGAACTTTCTTGCCTAAGTATTCTTGGAATGAGATTAGGATTTTCAAACACAGGAGGAGGATCAGGATTAGGATTGGCCCTGGTGTATCTTCTTGAAGCTAGTGTGTTTGATCTTTTCCCAAAATTTCAAATGGACATTACAATTTTTCAGCCTAATGATTTCTAAACATATCATCCAAAAGTCTAGAATTTATTTTAAAAGTACTGGGGTAATATTTTTCAGTTCTTCCCCAATGGACTCGCCACTATGTTAGCGCCTGGATATACCTCAGGCTGAAGGAAGGCAGGTCTAGGGTAACATCAAACCATGCTTAACCTAGTAGCTAGCCCTACCAGGTCAGGAGAGGGCTCTCTCCTTGTCAATCGCAATTAGGATATTGGAAATTAGGGCTTGATATGACTGAATTTAATGTAGATTTTAGGCTAGGTATAGTAGCTCAAAGGATTTTTTATTGATTTTTGTTTTGGTTGCTAGATCAAATGAAGAAGGCAGCTTTGGGTCCAGGAAATCAACTCAAATTTGCAGGATGTTCTGTGGAGCGAGGTAGGTAGGTGTTTTGGCACTTTGAATTGAGTGTGATGGTAAGTCTAAGACCAGTGAGGAGTTGGAGAGGGCATGCAAAGTTCATGAGTCCTCTTCAAACAGAAAAAAACATTAAAAACTAAATGTATTCCCAAGGTAGAGCAATGAATATCAATGGATTCCACCTATCTATCTTGATTCATTTAGTTATGAAGAAAGAAATAGATGCTGGCACATATAACACATAAGAGAAACTAAATAACAAAGGAAGAAATAGTGCCAAAACACCTACCTACCTTGCCCCACAGAACATCCTGCAAATCTGAGTTGATTTCCCGGACCCAAAGCTACCTTCTTCATTTGATCTAGCAACCAAAACAAAAATCAATCAAAAATCCTCTGAGCTACTATACCTAGCCTAAAATCTACATTAAATTCAGTCATCTCAAGCCCTAATTGCCAATATCCTAATTGAGATTGACAAGAAGAGAGCCCTCTCCCGACCTGGTAGGGCTAGCTACCAGGTTAACCATGGTTTGATGTTACCCTAGACCTGCCTCCCTTCAGCCTGAGGGAGATCCAGGCACTAACAAGTAACGAGGTCTTATTCTCGTCAGAGCAAAAGTGAACCTTCCTCATTCAATTCAGGTAGACTTGTTTAAACTCTGCAATTTTTCCCCACCACTTTCTTGATGCATGATACATGGAAGACAAGATGGATTTTTGAAGTAGGTGGCAAGGCTAGTTTGTAGGCGATTTCTCCTGCGTTTTGAAGTATCTGATAAGGCCCATAGAATTTGGGTGCTAGTTTCTGGAAACCCATTTCTTTGAGAGATGTTTGTTTATATGGTTGGATTCGTAGGAATACCTAATCCCCTTCTTGAAATGAGTGCTCAGAACAATGTTGGTCAGCTTGTTGATTCATTCAGTTCTGAGCTTGATGTAGATTATATTTGAGATGAGTGATCATGGCGACATGTTTTTGTAGGAGTTGATCAATTGCTTGTACTTTAGAACATCCAGGGATATAAGAAACAAGTGAAGGTGGGAGTTGGACATACACTTCCTCATATGGAGTCACCTTGGTGGCTTCATGATAGTTAATATTATACCACCATTCAGCTAAATGTAGCCACTATACCCATTGATGTTACTTGCCTGAAGTGAAGCATCTCAGATAGGTCTCCAAACATTTGTTGATAAATCCTACTTGACCATTGGTTTCAGGATGATAAATAGTACTTAGTTGGAGTTGTGTGCCTTGTAGCTTGAAAAATTTCTACCAAAATTTGTTGGTGCAAGTGAGGTCATGATTAGACACAATGGAAGTTGGCATGCCCTGCAGTTTGAAGATCTGGTCCAAGAAAACTTGAGCCACCAAAGTGGGGGTAAATGGGTGTGGTAGAGTGCGAAAATGAGCATATTTAGAATGTCTATGAACAACCATCACGATGACTGATTTGTTGCCTAACTTTGGGAGACTAATTATGAAATCCATGGAAACATCCATCCAGATAGAAGAAGGGAGTGGCAATGGTTGTAAGATTCCCCATAACTTCGTTGTTTCCCCTTTGTTGCGTTGGCACACATCACATTCAGCTACAAAAGTAAGAATGTCATTTTTCATGCTAGTCCAAAAGAAATAACGACGTGCGTGAGCATAAGTCTTTTGAAAGCATGAATGTCCTGCAATTAGAGATGAGTGCAGCTCATCCAAGATGCAGGTTTTGAGGGTGGAGTTCGAGGATATCACTACTCGAACCTTGTAGTGAATAATATCATCCTTCCAAGAGTAGTCTTCTAAGGAATTAGGATCTTCTCTTAAGTTATTAATGAGTTGGGAAAGAGAGGGGTGGGAGGACCATTCCTTGTGGACCTCTTCAATCCAATCTGGTATGGGTAGAGACATTGATAGAAGGACGATCTCCTCCTTAAATTAGCGTGATAAAGCATCAACCACTACATTTTCATGCCCTTTCATGTAAATGTTTGTTGGGCCTAAGAATTATCCTTAAAATACATCCACTTTCACTCCATTCAACATCCACTTTCTCTCCGTTCACACATTTTCTCACCTCTATTCCACCACCATGTCATCACATTAGCTTCACTTTCATCATTAAATGGGTTATCATTGTGTTTTCCAAACATTATTAATTCTTAGTATTTTTAAGAGAATTTGTGGTTAAACTTTAGAAAACAATATCCATATACTTATACCTAACAATTAGAATGAGTTTGTTGATATGTGTAGGTACAAAGGAAGCTTCTAAGGCACCCTTATGTGGAACTCTATGTTCAAATTCGAATTTGAGGAGATCATGGACCTCATGGATAAGATCATGGACCTCATGGAGAAGATCATGGAGGATACGGTTATGTGTCACCATTGGTTGAGAGATATGTGTATTTGAAGAGGGAATAGTGGATCATCATTATGAGTTTGTTATCTCATCTTGTTGTATAAATAGGAGTGTTATCTCCTTCATTTGTAATCTTAATTTTTATAATTTAGAAACTTAGTCCTTCATTTGTAATTTTAGATTTTAGAATCATTGTAATGTAGGGTTTTGGACCTCTTGGAATGTAGAACTTGGAGCTTGTAATTGCAATTTGAAATTGATGATAAATAAATTGGATTGGGTTTCCTTCTACATTTGACTTCTTTCTAGGTGTGCTTGTAGAGCTATGGAGGGCCCCCATTGCCTCACTTGCATGCTCATTTTGTTTTGGTAAACTTTCATTTTATGTTTGTTTGTGAATTTCATTAGATTAAATTATTGGTTCATATGTTTGAAATATTAACAAATGACCTTTCGTAAGAAAGTATTAATGCTTCTTTCAATGAATATAATTTGTTATTTAATGTTTGATTTCATTAGTTTAAGCTTCTGATTCATATGCTTGAGATATAAATGAACAGTCTTTTGTAAAAGAGCTTTAATATTTCATGCAATCAATCAGAATTAGGGTTAAGTGCTTTAATTTCATTAGTTTAAATATTTTGTTGATTAAGATGATTAGAAATATTAATGAACAGTCTCATGTAAGGGAGCTTTAATATTTCTTACACTTGTCACAATGTCTTTAGATTTCATTTTGATTAAATGACAAAATAAGTGTTGGAGATCCCAATGAAAGACCTCCTGTAAGGGAGCTTTGGCATTTCTTCACCTAGCTTGGTTTAGTTTGTCTCTAAGTCCATATATATTGTATGATCCTCGAAGTTTACTTACCCAGATTGATAGTAAATGAAACTCTAATTTTCATCCACATTTTAGAACAAACAATGGTCTCATAATCATATCCCAACATTTTGGAAAGCCATTTATTTTGCTTTGGTAACGATAGACGCTACTCTAGAAAATATTTTAGGATGTGATGGTCCATGCATAGTTGGAAACATCACCCCAATAAGTATGGCCACTAGGTGTCTACTGCATGTAAGATATCCATCATTTCTTTCTCATAGATTGACCCAGATGTTTGCCACTAAGTTGTTGAATGGTGAAATCCAATGGTCTACCTTCCTGCATTAATGCAGTACCAATAACTGTACCTAAAGCATCACATTCAATCAAAAAATATTTGGTGATGTCAGGTAGGGCCAATACGAGAGTGGAGAACAAGGCCTGTTTGAGAGCCAAAAATGCCTGCTGAATTACATCAGTCCATAGAAATGAAATTTTCTTGAGAATATTAGTGATGGGTCTAGCAATGCATCCATAATTATAGAGAGTGATAGTAGCCAGTGAGACCTAAGAATGCCCTCAAACTCTTTAAGGTTTTTGGTTGGGTCCAATCTTGCATTTCCTGAATCTTTTTCGGATCAACTCTCACTCCTTCACAACCCACAATGTGTCCCGAATACTTGACTTCTTCCACGCAAAAAGAGCACTTGGATAATTTGACAAATAATTTGTGATCTCAAAGTAGTTACAATATCTGGTCTACATGCTGCAGATGTTTGTCCTAGGTTATGTTGTAGATGAGAATGTCATCGAAGAAGACCAAGACAAATTTTCGGAGATATGGCTTCAAAAGGTGGTTGATGAGGCTTTGAAAAGTAGATGGAGCATTACAGAGACCAAATGGCATGACCAAGAATTCATAATGGCCTTCATGAGTTTGGAAGGTGGTCTTGGGAATGTATACTTCCTTCATGCATATCTGGTGATAGCCTAAGTGGAGGTATAGCTTGGTAGAGAATTTAGCACCATGTAGTTCACCAAGAAGATCATCAATAACCAAAATAGGAAAATTGTCCTTGATAGTGAGCTATTAAGGGCCTAAAATTCTGGACACATGTGCCACTCTCCTTCTTTCTTTAGAACCATGACCACTGGAGATGAATAAGGGCTGATGTTGGGACATATAACACTAACTTCGAGGAGTCCCTTGATGATTTTTTCAATTTCATTACTTTGGGCAAAATGATATCGATATATGCGGACATTAGGAGGTTGAGCACCCTGGACCAAAGGGATGCTATGATCATGTTCACCCCTAGAGGGTGGAATCTCTTTAGGTTTGTCAAAGACCCGCTAGTGGCGATCTATTAACTATTGCATCTCAGGATGAATATGAGGAGTAGTGGATTTAATGGCCTGGATGGAATTAAATTGGGAGACTACTCTATGATGGCCCTTTTTAAAAATATTCTCCATTCGATGTGAGTTGATGATAGTAGGAGCACCTGCCTGGAGTCCCCTTAATGTATGAATGTAGCCATTCTACTTAAAGCTCATATAGGGCCCAGTGTGCAAAGCCATTCACAACCCAAGAAAATGTCACAACCATCCATTTCAATGGAAAACATGTGGGTCTTTAGGTGTTAGTCTCCCATCTGAAGCTTAATATTTTCACAGCAGCCTTCACATTTCATGGTCCCCCCTTCAGCGATAAGGAGTTGGAAATTAGATATCGGCCATACAAATCAATGAACAGCTTCTACGAATCACTTATGGATAAATTTACGAGTGTTACCACTATCAATCAATACCACTAATGGCCTATGTTTAATAAAGCCTCGAATTTTGAGAGTTTGAGGTGAATAAATGCCAACCAAGGCATGTGATGATATAACTGACTCATTGGGCATAGTTGTGGGATCATTGTCGGTTTGGGTTTCCCACACTTCTTCCTTGGGTACCTTAAGGGATGGAGCTTCATCCACCGAGATGTTATCAGTAGCATCAATTTGAAAGAAGTTTGGTTCCTCGCATTTATGTCCAAGGGAGTACTTGTCATCACAGTGGCACAATCTGTGTTTCCTTCTTAAGCCATTTCCATCGGTGACACCTTTTGAACCTTAAGTGTTTGGGTGGGGCCCTGAGCTCGGGTGGGACATGCCTTGGTGAAGAAATTTGGATGATTGGATTGGGAATTTAAGGTAATTACCACATCTAAGGCCTTACAGCATGCGTCCAACCAAGTAGTTGGGTGGTGCATCCAGACATGGACTTGGATGGCTTCTTTTAGGCCACTGATGAAACATCTCCTAGACTGTCATCTCCTAGACTGTCAGTTCTGATGGTCAATTGTTCAAAGGTTGTAATGTAGTCCTTTACTATACCTATTTTCCAGAGCTTAGTGAGATGGCCCAAAAAATTATATTTCAGTCAAAATTATTGCATATGGATTTTGAGAACATATTCCAAGTTTATCTCCCTAGATAACATTTCTAATGCCACTGCCATCTCTCTTGGTCCAAGTAAAGGGCTCCCATGTGTAGTTTAGTTCCATCTTCACAAATATCATTAAGGGATAAATATTGTTCCATTTTTGCTACCCATACTACAAGGTTAGAGCCATCAAATTTGTACATGTCCAGCTTGGTTGTCCGGTGGTTGGAAGAGTGGCGATTTCCATGGAAGTGAATGTGATGGATAGATTCTCCTTCTATGTGTGCATTAACACCAGGCTCCTCCCTATGAGACGTTCTTATAAAGGCTACTAGTTATGAGAGTTGTTTGGTAATATTGTCCTTGAATGCCTTGAATCTTTTCTCAAGGTGGTCGACCCTCTCGAATGCCATTTCCACAACCATAACTTGAGATTTGGTACCTAGCATACACCAATCTTGGTCAATTTTTTTGAGCTTAATTAAGAGTAGCCTGCTTGGAAAGAGGGAAAACTCAGGAGTCTAATGGAGTGGGTCACTTGAAGCTGCGTCGGGAAAATTTTTGGGACCACTAAAAAATTGGGGGCTTACAAGTGAATGATACTACTGCGACTAGTTCGTTTTCCTGAATATTATGGGCTAAGTCTCTTGCAAGTGTCCCAAGATGGTCTCAATTTTTTATTTTTATTTTCTACTATGAAAGGAGTTTTACTCCCCACTAATCAATATTGTAGTGGTCAAATTCCAGAAAGCCTGATACTACCCAATATCCTACAAAAATCAGGCCTAGACTGTAGTAACTAAAACCCCAAGGTCTTGGTACTGCCAAATATGCTCCGACAATCTGATCTAGACTATGGTTGCCAAAACCCTCACTGTACAAAGAGTTTGATCTGCACTATGAAAACCCCAATTGATGAATCTGAGTTGTACGACAGTGGCAGAACTCTAGTTACTGGATTTGATCTAGAAGAGAAGGTAGATGGCGATCCTTAGATAGTGAAGGGAACTATGTTCACAAAGGAGTTTCAGGTGCTATAGATCAAAATATATGCAAGGGTCACCCAACAGTACTCAACCCAAAATTTAAGGGTGCTAACTAAGGAGGATCAACCGTACCCTTAGTCGTACTACTTTACTACCCTATTGTACGTGCGAGTAATCTCCCTGAGTGTTGTTCTTAGTGTATTGTAGCTACAAGATGACTAACAACTTATCTAAGGTTAGCTTTCAGGTGAGCCTAGGGGGCTTCTGATATACCCAAGGGTATGTGGAAGTGTAGTACGTTCACGGTTTTGTCTAATGTGCTACTACTTGAAGGGGTACCCATAGGGGTTACAAGGGAGTCCAACAAGCGCGACCACCTCTTGTAGTTCCTATGTGCATGCCTCCCAAAATCCATAGGTTTATGCACTCAACGATAGATCCTGTGGTTTAAAGATTCTTGAACACGTCTGTAGCCTAAAAACAATCTGTGAAAATTGGAGGTACAACTCGCCCTGGAAAGTGCTCTGATACCAATTTTTATACTCTTGACCTGGGAGAAATCCAGAATACCATAAATACAAATAAATATAGCCCAATACACAAAATTATCACATGAAATGACAAAAAACGCAAGATATTTTGTTTTATTATTAAGAAGCAAATTCAATGTTCATTTGCCTCTTCGAGGGGACAACCTCCAACAAAGCAGAGCCTAGTTACAATAAGACTTGATAATCTTTCCTTTACTAACTAATACTATTTATAGCTAAATGACATCCAAAACCCTAACTACTAGAGGTCCTTTGGATAACACAAGTTAACAACTTTATTTATTAACTATGGCCCGTTTACAACTAACTCTGGTCCCTTTTATGTAATGTGGGTCAACCACTTACAATTATTAATGTGGGATTTATGGAATCTCTAACTAGCTATGAATCTAACTCATCCCATTGGGCTTATTACATAAATAAATGGATTAGGGTTGGACCCTAACAACTGATGGGTGAAATCTTGAGGTAAGAGGAGGCCAGACTAACAATTGAAATATATTTTTGTGCAAGTATAATAAGGATACATTTTCCAGAGGTACATTTCAATACAAACCATGGAGTTTCAAATGCTATAAAGAAATGTTTTCTCCTTATGAAATAATTTTATAGAGGTGAAAATATTTTTTTTCCAAAGGTACATTTCAATACAAACCATGGAGTTTCAAATGCTATAAAGAAATGTTTTCTCCTTGTGGAATAATTTTATAGAGGTGAAAATAAAATTTTATGGAGCAGAGAAATAAGTGTTTTATGTTGTGGATATAAGGAGGAAAGTAAAGAGAAAATTTGGATAATTTATTATCGAATTCTTTTACAGAAGTAAAAAAGGGGAGATGAAAACATATTTTCATATTTTACCGAACATGGTCGGAGACATGGTTTTCAAAATCATGGGAAGCTAGCCAGTAAATGGTTTACACATAAAAATGAAATTTATTTATGAAGTTTCATTAATTCATAAGTATACCAAAAGTGGGAAAAACAAAATATGAAAACAATGGATTGTTTGGGTAAATTATTTTAAATTTCATGTATGAAATTCATAAATAAATAAATGCTATGATGGAGAAGTATTACAAGACATGGTTTTCAAAACCATGGATGGTTTATAAAGAAAATATTATTTAAGGAAATATTTCGGGATTTGATTTATGAAATTCATAAAGAAAATAACAATTTTACAGGTCAAAAGATGACATAGTTTTTCAAAACCACAGGCATGAATTATTTTTTTATGGAAATATGATTTTATAGATTTTTGGGAAATGTTTTTATCAAAATATATTATTCCCAGAAACTTAAAATTAATATTTTTTAAAACTAAACAGTCATAGAAAATAAATGATTTCAAACTCATTTTCAAATTTTACGACAATGATTAAGCACCTGAAATATAAATAATTGAATTATCAAAGTATTTTATCAAAGGACGGGGGATTAATCAATTCTATAAAAAGGATCAACCAACCAGATTATGGGCATATTAATTGAGTTTTAGGGAGAAACTTCAACAACCTCCAAATTCTAAGGAAAAAGATCAACGGACAGAAGATGAAGGCAGATTTGTGACCAAAAGTGAGCAACCAGTTTCAAGAATAAAGGTAATCAATCAACAATTATTGAGCCAATTCCCAGATTTGGAGGCACAAGACTTTCAATCAACTCTAGGTTTCTTGCAATAAATTAAATATTGTATTTATTTCTAGGTTTATTATTAGAATTTTTTTCCTGTAGACTAGTAACATTTTCAATATTGTTTTTCCCATGTATTATATCATTTGGAATGTAAAAGGGTTGGTTTTTTATGCCAAAAGCCTACCATTTTTGTAAGGACTTCTATTACAGAATTTTTAATTAAAGATTTTTGGCTTTAGTTTTATGACAAAATTTGTTTCTTATGTATGTCTTTTTCAATGAATTCATAATTTGTTTCTGCATACGTTTAAGGTAATATAGAAGCACAGGGAAAGGCTAGGTTGAGTATCAACCTCCCTAATGTCCCACTGCAAAGTTATCATCTGCACTGAGACTAGCTAATTGGAACAAAACATTAAATTAGTAATTTAGTATCTATACATCATTAGATTATTTCCTTTTGTCATCTCTCAAACATATTTATGTGGGGTTACATACATTATTTTGTACACATCTACTCTTGTTAGATGATTAAGTATTCAGGGAGGATACTTGATTATCTAATTTCTCTTCTATTCCTCTACCAAACTCTTTAAATCTATGTTATTTTATTAGAGCTAGACGTTGACACTTTGATGAAGCCTCAATAAGGGAGGGCTCTAATTCTGAGTAGAGATTGGATATTCATCATGAACCACTTATACAAAAAATCATAGATCTAGTTATTGTGCTTCATAGGTTAATTTCCAGTGACAGTGAATAATATTTAAAATCCTTGTAACACTTGAGGGAGACCCCTCTAGTTCGAGGACTAGCTTGAACCTAAAGTTTGGTTGAGTTTTTTTCTCAACACAGTTTTGCATCGAAGAACTACCTTTGAGAAATAAATACAACATATCCTACCTTTCTTTTGAATTTACATTCAAGTTAGAAGCTTATTTAGAAAAATCAACAAATAATTCTCAAAGAATAATATATAAACACTCAAAAGACAAAATATTATCATATAATCAAATCCAAAAAGGTGAGTTTCGGTAATATAGTTTACGAAAATAACAACTTATAGGAAGTTAAGTCATATAAGTATCTTGCAGTTGAGATTGATCACATGTTTGCAAGACAACCGTATCCATAAAATCATAGTCATATTACTTATTTTTAAACTCTTATTTTTAACTTTTAACAGATAAGTATAACAGTCTTGCAAAGAGGCCCCTTCTACCAAGATATTGTAGAATCTATCGTGAGGTCTCTACATAATCAACTTTGAGTTTGATCATAATTGTGTCAAAATTGTATTGGAAAGCAAACTAAAAGTGGAATGTAGATGACCAATTAAAATCTTACCACAAGGGGTTTAATTATCTTAAGAGTAAGAATGATGGGCCCATTTTGTAGGACAAATATTGTTTGGTTTCAAGTTGGACCCTCTACCTACATTTGAGGAGCTTCACAAATTTTTAGTACGAATGACTCTCTTGATACATTGAGTCAACCTATTTTCTAGCTATCAAGGGCTAATGACCTTCGAATTTTGAGTGCAAAATGACAATTTAATTGGTGCAAATCTCAAGGGGAGGGTTTGAGGATGGGAGCCACCTTTGGGGGAATTAAACTATCCCGAGGGGCATCCAAGTTCAATCACGTTTCGCACAATCCTGGTGATAACATCCCATCAGTGGAAAAATTATTCTTCCGTCTAACATTGGGGATGGCCTCAGCCTAAGTTCATCCTAGTTTGGGAAAAAATGACAATTTAATTCATTGATGAATCTAATTCAAGTAGAACAAGAAAATAAATTATTGAGTATGGAATTAATTAGAACAATAAAAATAAAGTATCTTGTGGAACAAATTTTAAACAATTGGAATTTCCTGAATGGTTGGTGGCAATTGGTATGTTGGCATTGATGCCAACTGAACTAGCATTGAGGTTAGAGGTAGTAGATGTTAACATTAATGAGCATGTTGTTTAGGGGAAGTTTCATGGTCCTATGGTTGCTACAGTATTCTTAGAGAATCATCATAATAGCAGGGTTAGTGGAGAATCCATAAAAAAGATAATAATTATGTTTGGAAGTCCTAGAGTTTTGAGGAGATTAGACCTCAAGAGATCAACTTAGTTTCTCCTTAAAGTGGAATAGTTATATAGTGATCTGGAAGAGATTTCCAATGGTATGCTAAAGTCTAGAAAAGGGCTTCTCTTTTTGGAGTTACAGGAAGTTGAAGTTTGCAAATAGAAAAGTTCATTCCTCAAGACTTTGGCAGATTTTGAATCAAGGTCGAGCCTAGTTAGAGGTCGAGCCTAGTCAAAGGTCAGGGTCATGTAGTAGAGTTGGCAGAGAAAATTCTGACCCCCCGACCCCTAACCTTTGTGGGACCATCTCTAAGTCGAAATTCAGGCCTAGTCAGAGGTCGGATCCGTGCAAAAGAGTTATTAGGAGAACACCCCAACTCCCTCACCCCTGACCTATGTGGGACCCAATACAAGAAACATGGTTGATTATTTCAGTGTGATGTGGCAGTATGGAGGATACATGGTAGGAATATTTGGCATTCTTGGGTAGCATAATGGGCCAAATATAGGTGACACATATCACCATACATAATGTGCCACATTGCCAAGATGATTTAAGCATGACATAAGATGATGATGTGCTGGAATCCTGAAGTTTGCTCCAAGAAGTTGTTTTTGAAGTTTTTCCCATGTATTTTGTCTTCGACATTGAATCAATAACACAAACCAAGATCATTGGAAAATCCCTTAGTTGGGCCTACAGGCAAGTTGGGGTTGAGACAATTACAAGTGCATAAGCAAATGGAGTGGCCTGCCTCCTGACCGCCCGACCTACATTGGAAGGCTTGCCTAGGTCATGGTTATATGGTATTTTTGTGTGTTACACATTTGAAGGCCTTTACACTGAATGCAATCTATTGTAATGATACTGCATAGGGTCATATGACCCAATGCTCAAATAACATATTAATAGACCCAAAGTAAATTGAGTCGACAGGAAAATTGAGATACAAGGAAGCAAGGGCCTCGACATATTCTATATTAATGTTTTCAAGCACAAAAAAACCTGATTTCTCCTCACCCAATGAAGAGATAAATGTGAGTAATGGATATTAGAACTAGCTCAAGAAATCCATGTTGTTTGTAGATGAAAAAATTAATGGAGGAGATCTTTGAGTATGTAGGTGGACTGACAATAAATTCTCGACATGGCAGAATCACCAAAGCTCGTTCGCAAATTTAATACATTTATAGTGGTCATGTTCTGGGATATAACAGCAGAATGTTGATATTTTCAGGAGTATGCACTTGAGCAGAGTGAAGAACAGAGTGAGCCTTGCTGAAGAACCACATACATTGAGTGAACTAAGCCTCCCTATAGAATCGTATATGGTCGTAGAGTGCATGCAACCTAACAGAACAACAGCAGGCAATGTCTTGTTGTAACAAACTATCAGGTACAAAAAATACAGAGATAACATCGGTCATAGTGAAACTGAGGAACAAAATGGTTGAGAGTAGTTGAGAAATCTAGGGATGAAGAGGTAGAACACTAGAGAGGAAAAGTGTGTGTAAGTGAGTAGGAAATGTGGCCAAGCATTTGACTATGACCTAGTGTAGTAGAGGGCTGAGACTAGAGCTGGTTGAGTTACACAAAGCATATTTCAAAGGAGAACTATAGAGTTGAAGGAAGGGAGCCCGCATTGATGTGGGTTTGTGACTGAGATAAGTGTCACTAAGCGAAGGTGTATCATAGAGTCGATATCTGAGTTGGTTGAGAAGTAGAGAGAAAATTTAGAAGGAGAACTGGGGAGACAAAAGAAAGAGATGGGTACTAGAACAAACCAGATTTGTATTTCTATGTACATGCATTTTCCCCTATTTTCAGTTTGAAAATTGTATGAAAATTAGAATATTGGCTAAAGCAGGTAATATCCTACATTATTAAGAGGTCGGTCCTTCTTGGAAAGTAGTGGCTTGATATATTAAGGGGGTTGATGCTTCCTGTGAGTGGTTTCTCACAAACAAATTGTTGTAATTCAGTAGGTGCTTAATTTACATCATAGAAACAAACAGATTAGTGGTTTTCTCCCTTTCGGTTTCCATGTAAAAATACATGTGTCAATATGTGTATGTTTCTCATGTGATGGATTATATGTACATGTGAATTCCTTATCTTGTTATTCAAGTATATTGGGTATGAATTCTCTCACAAGCAACTGAAAGTAGTGAAAATAATTAAAGACTTAAAGCTTTAAGAACCTCACTATTATTGACTCACCCACCCCCTTCAGTAAATCCTTATTCCAACAATTGGTATCAGAGCCAAGTTCCTTCAAGAATAATTTAACCACTAGAATGTAGAACCATAAGCAATCATGTATAGGAAAGACAGTCAAGATGCTTACTCAAGCAAGATACCATTCTTTGATGGGACAAACTATGCCTTCTAGAAAGTTAGGATGGAAGCTTATCTTATGTCCCTAGGAGTATATGTTTGGAACTCTGTACTAGTAGATTATGATGTCCTTGATGTCCCTCCCACTGATGCAGATGGTAAAAATTGTATGGAAATAATGCTAAAGCTAAGAATTCCATTCTCTTTGGACTTATTCAATATGAACTCGTAAAGGTTATGCATTGTAAGTCTATCAACGAAGTGTGGGTGAAGCTCAATCAAAGTCATGAAGAAGAGGATAAAGACAAGCGGGCCAAATTTCAAACCTTCAAAATGAGGTTTGAAAGCTTAAAAATGAGTGAAGAAGAAAGCATAGTATAATATTGCCTCAAATTTGATGAAGTAACCAATATGATTAGAGGACTCAGTGAAGAAGTCAAGGAAGATATGGTTGTTCAAAAGTTCTTAAGATATCTAGCCATGAGATTTAATTCTAAAGTATCTTCCATTGAAGAGATGGTTGATTTAAAGAATCGCAAGATGGATCAGCTGCTTGGTACTCTCACAACCTATGATATGAGAGTAGGAAGAGAGAAGTATGAACCCTAGGAGGTAGCATTCAAAGTGTCCAAGAAGGAAAAGGAGAACAAAGATCATCAAGATTGCTCCAACTGTGAATCTGATCAGGAGCTAGCTCAATTTTCTAGGAAACTAAAGCATGGATCAAGAAAATATAAAAGGAAGTTTCCCTTTAAATGATTTTACTTTGGAAGAGTTGGACATTTTTCGTCCAAGTTCCCTTACAAGGAAAGGACAAAAAAGGAAGATGATCAAAAATTTAGAAACAAATCTTAAGAAAATTAGAAGAATAATTTCCATAAGAAAAACAGTCTTTACTCAAAAGAGGATAAATCAACCCCAGATTCAGACAACGAAAAGTCTTAAGAAGACGATTCAAATGAGTATCTATTCATGGCATTTGGAGTAGATTCCACGAAACAAAATATTATTGACTTTAAAGAGGAATAAGAAGAAGTAGGAGTAGTGGAATTTGAAGGAGTGACAATTCCTTTATAGCACTCATAATTAGTTCACAAATTTTCTGCATTTATTCCTTTCTCTTTAATATTGGATCCTCAAAATTTTCATTTGTGCCTTAGATTGTATGAATTTTGTTTTGGTACTGAGCTATCCCATCAAAAATATCTCTGTCATCATTTTCCTAAGACTCCATAACCCATTGGATAAGGCACCTAATCTTCATTCTTTATCCTCCATGAGGGAGTATCACCCCAGATGGATCTTGTGTTATTCAAGAAATTCACCCCCACCCCCCCTTTTTCTTTTTACAACTTTCTAAGATAATAATTATAAAGCTAATAGAAAATCCTTTAAAATTTGTTTAATCCGAAGGGTGATATAAAGTTCGTAGATTTGATTGTTTATCTTACACCTCTCAAAATTAATGATAGAAATTAGTTCATCAGGTCAAAATATGCATAAGTTTTTAATTCTTGTCCCATCCCCGATGAAAGTAAGCTTTAATCAAATTTTCACCAGTTTTGGCCATTTAATGTAGGATTAGCGCTTCAATTTGTCTTATCTCATATAAACATGTGAGAGTGTTAAATGTCTAACCTTTACCTTATGGATCACAACCATTTAATATGAACTGATCTAATGGTTGTCGATTCATATCAAGCCCAAAAAAGCAAGGAAGATAATGCCTCTTTCGGACTCGATGTGATCTCAATCATCCAACTGATCTATCATCAACGATCGTCGAGCCCTTACTTGTATGAAATTTAATCACTTTATCTCACCCAATGGATGGGACCCATCTTTTCAGTCATCGATCCCACCAAATACCACACAACAGTTGTCGCATTTCATTAATTAATCATTTAACCTGATTAAATCTTAATTCTACCAACTTTCCATTATTCATTTATATTTTTCTCCTTCTCTTGCATGTCACTTGGAATCTTGTCAGTAGTGAAATCTAACTTCTATACAAACCCAGGGCCGATTCAATATCTCCATTCATCTAGTAAGTTCTTTTCCACTTGCTCTGCCTTTCACTCAAATGTTAATTTAGTTTTCGAGGAGTCTGAAATGTCGGAAATATCATCTAAAGACATTCTAGTTAATGAATTAGTTGGTGTTAGGGATACGAAGACCTGTCTAATGGACATCCTTATGCTTAAAAGAACCCTAACCTCTTCTTCGAGTGTCTCAGACAAAGACCTATGTCTGATAAATTCTTAGGTTCTAGATCTCGCCCTTTCCCCAATTCATTTCGACATAGACTCTATTTTGTTATTTGCCGAGCATTTCGAACTCAAACAATATATTATCTTCTCTCCTCTGAGCCGTAAGTTTTTCTTGAGACTAAATGAAGAAATAATTTCCAAAATTATTGGCATCCGTGCACAAGTAATTGATATAACGGATAAAGGGCTAGATCAAGAATTTATTACTTGGGTCGAAGAAGATAAAAAGGAATTTTTGAAACATGTACTCCTAATCTCGGACCCAAAGTTGAAGTTGTAGTTCCCTATTGTGGCCAATTCCTTGAAATACTTCTATTAGACTTTGAGCCCTTTATTTACTATCATTTTTGGGTTGGGGGACGATTCGAAAATGGATGATTCCATCTTTGTGGCTCGACTCATTACCCTGAAGTCAAACCAACAGGTAGTTAATTTTCCTAATTATTTTGTCTAAGCCATCACAATTGATCTATATACTTCCATCCCATTTAGCTCATTCCATCTTTGTACATATTTGATTCATTTGATTTTGTTCAATTATCCTTCCTATTTCTTGTCTACTAAGCTTCTCCTAAGTATTACAGATGTGAATGATAAAGAGACGGAAATTTATAGGTGGACATATGTAATATATCTAGAGCGCCTTCCTAACTCATATGCTCAATACATATACTTTTTCGCATATTATTTGAAAGTTAAGCTTACTGAAGAAACCGTAGATAGAATTTCAGATGAACAAAGAAGAATACTCAAACTTACTAAAGAACAAAGTATATGAAGTTGGTTCATGTACCCTGATTTCACTTTAATTCATTTGTACGGTTTTGGAAAATAATCATTCCAATTACCAAAGTATGTTTCTCCCTTGTTGTTTTCTTATGAAGTGATTAGACAGAAGATTGTTGTAAATGAGTTACATTTTTTTTCTAAGAAGAAAGGATCACTTTTTAATTACCCTGTTTTATTACGCCTTTCATTGTAAAAGTAAAAATGTTATAGATTCCTTGTAAAGGGAAATGTTATCATTTGGATTGTTGCAGGATGACAACAGGCAATACGGTCCCTTGGGAATTATCTTGGGATTAAAGAAACAAGTAGGGATATCAGCTTATGTACATTAAAGTAATCCTGAAACAGAAAATTTTGCAAATATCATACTATCTCTGGATAGTCGTGCATAGGTAGTGACACATACATCTACTAAGAATGAAGGAATAAAACACCTTGCTTAAAGCTCTACTAAAATCAAAACATAGGAAACTAGTATGGAACAACCAACTCTTATTCCACTAAACCATGCAACAAAAATAAAATCATAGGTCTTAGCTCCGATTGAAGCATCACGACTGGTGAAATCAAAAGGAGATGATGTCGATACTGAGTTATTCAAGCAAGAAATAGAACAGTTAAGTAAGGAGATGAAACAAGCTATCGGTGATTCTAGGCCAAAGGATTTTGGAGCACAGGACCTTGGCATCAAGCTTAGATTCACGAAAGGAAAACCCATAATAAAAATTGATACAGAATTATCTCTATTGTTTGAGCAGTGTTAATCATTAGAAGTTGCAACACTAGAGGACATGGTCCCTACAGTTGGACCTCGATTTATTTCTACTACCTATTTTGAAACAAATACTCTAATCCTCACTATAGTTCAACTAGAGATAAGAGAGAATTAACAGATGCCGGGATCTCAGACTTCTACTTTAGCCATTAATTTTGGGAAAGTGTCGGATATTGATGTAATCAACTTGCATCGAAAAGTGGGATAAACTGCCGCCAAGAGATTGCTTGATTCAATAGTGGGAAATAGAAAGATGCAGACAATGTTTGAAAAAGTTTTTAACTAGTTACACGTAGCACTAGTAGCTTAAGAACTAGAGCTAATCAGATTAAATAATTGGAAGATATTATAATTCGGAAATTTTATCAACCTAACTAGGTCGGGCCATTTAAGAAATTACTAGAAGATAAGGAGAAGGAAATAAAAGGCCTGCAGACCATAATGAAGATACTAGATCATGACCTGCATATCTTAATTCAAGCTTTCGAAAGGAAAGAAGAGGTCAAAACCCATCTGCAAGAGATGAAAACATCCTTATGACTCAAAGAGGAAGAATTTAAAGAAGTACTTAGACAGATGGAGGTCTTGAAAGAAGAATCCTGCACCAAAGAGGAACACCACCTCAAACTTCTAACAAATTATAAAACTAAAATTGATCAAGTCCTCAATACATCCAAAGCATCTGAAGTTAAGGACCAAAAGATTCTACGCATCAAAATAACTCAAATAGAGTAAGATCTAGAAGAATCCAGATTGGAGAAGAAAAGAGTAGAACATAGAGGGGAAAAATTAGAAAACCAGAAGAATGACATAATTGAATAGATTTAGAACACACTTTAGCAAAAACAAGGTGAAGTTAAAACCCTATAGGAGAAAATTAGAGTTATTCTCACGGGAAGAGAGGTCCTAATACAAGCCAAAGAAGAAATATTGAAGGAGATCAAACAAAAAATCCCCACAGTAAGAGCTTATGTGGAAATCCTTTATGAATGTGAGAAGGCTATCATTAAAAGTGCCAATCTGGAAGTGAAAAGAACAACTACAGTAGTGGAGGAAATATTAAAGGACATCAATTCACTTATCGACTTCATCAATACCTTAGAGGATGAAATGCTAGTGGGGTTGAATTTACCTCCAAGATATCAGTGTGTTTTCTCCCTTAATATGATGAAGGATAAGCGTATTGCAATGTAGCTTATGTGGGAGGAGTTTAATAAGGCTTCAAAGGAAATCGATGATTTTAGAGTTGACTTGAATTATCTCGGTAGATTTGGCGTACCATACTTCTAGGGAAAGGAAAACTAGCTAATATCCCATGAAGAGTTTTGCGATAAGTTGAGGAGTACAGAGCAAGACCTTGGTTGCTTAGCCATGTAGGGAGAAGAGTTGGTCTTGCCATCCATAGTGGTGAGTGACCTTTGTAGATGTTTCACCATTCTAGCTGGAATTAATGAGCTGATACAAAATATTCCTATTGCACAATATCGAATTAGATCTCATTTAGTCGTGGTCATAAAAAAAATATAAGAATGTGCCCTGGTTATCAACTATGGAATGGGATCAAATAGCTAAGGTGAGGAAGAATTTGAAAGGAAGTCTTATTCTAGAACAAATATCTTCAACTACTCAAGTAGTTCAACTCGTTCAACCGAATGAAATCGGTAACAGATTAGCCTGAAGACTGGAGTGAGATACCATTGATCACTACTCAAACACTAGTGGTTAAGATGCGTGGGACCCATTGTCTTTGTCCTGTCGGCACATCAAAGAAAGTTAAACTTTCAAAGTCGCAGAGGTGGGCGTAATGTTTAATTGGTTTATTTTAAAATTGATTTGGTTAATTTTAGTTTAGACATTATTTAAGTTCAATACAGTTATTTTTTCATATTACTATTTAAAACCTTGTTTCCCATATGGGGGGGTTGTTGACAAAAGAGAAACTTTTCATTTTCATAGTTCTTATTGTACATGTTACAAAAAAAATTTATTCTATGAATGAAATTACTCGGAATTTTTTATAAACCTTTTTATGTGTGTGTTTTTGTATGATAAATGAAGTGCTAAATATAGGACTTGTTCCGTATTTAGTATTCTTTTTTTCTTTTCAGTATTTTCATGTTCTGATATTCTTATTATTGAATTGAATGATTAAATGACAATCATTTGATTGATGTTGGTTTTAGAAGCCTGTCTCTCGAACTAACAACATACTTCACTTAACTTATCCTCAATTGTTACGTTATATATATTTTTTGTGATTTGTTTGTATCTGAGATATTGGTTAAAATCTGAAATTTGTATGTTTTCTTATTTGTCTTCATGATTTTAGAATATTAATATTTACTATTGGATTCACCTATCATAGGAGAATTAAATTGAGAGATTAGGGATACTTGGACTTGTTGAAATATTCTTACCTTATTATAAGGTGTGCTATTATCTCATGTACCTGTATTTGTTGTTTCAATTATTATACTTGTTTTTATTATGTTTCATTGGTTTTATTTTATTTCTAGCGTTTTGGGTTTATCATACATGCACGAGTTGTATAATTCATCGATTGTTAGTAATTAATTTTCCTTCTGTTAATATCGCAATATTACTAGGACGTTTTGAATTACTTTTACCTGTTGAAAAGTGTGCAACAAGAAATTCTTGTTGAGATTGCAACAAGATGATGGAGCTTAGTGAAAAGAGTCGCCTTCACTAAGTGGGCCCGCCGGCTATTTTTGGCGCAAGTCTATTTTTAGACTATGTCTATTTTTAGACATATGGATCATGTCTATGTTTATGGATGATTGATCAAGTTGGGAAAAATAGATGGACTTCTATTTTTGATGAAAGTGTGAGTGATCACAGTGTGAGTGATCAAAGTCTATTTTTAGACTGGCTGTCAAAAATAGAAAAGTCAAATATTATTATCTCACAATAATATTTGGACTATAAACTTGATCTTATTCTCTTGGAGCACTTCAGTTTGAGCTACAGAGGTGGCACATGCAGCTGTCAGAAGAAAATACGCTTTTCTTATGAGTCAGTTGAGTTGTTGCATGCATGACTTCAGTTAGAACTCAAGTGAGTTGAGTTTAGTGGACTGGAGGTACAGTTGATGGAGTTGTGTTCAGTTTGACTTAGTTAAACTAGTTGTAGTTAGTCTAACTGCAGATAGACTAATGATGAGTTTTTAAACTAATTATTAACTCATAATACAACTAAAGAATACATCAGTTAACTCAGTTGCATGTCAGTGCATGTTCAGTTCAACAGGGACAAGTGGTAGAGAATCAGATTGCTATCAGTTGTGACTATAGTTGTGCATCAGATCTTGCACAATCAAGGGATTGAGTATGCCAATGAGTTTGCTCACGTATTTGGCCCACATTTTAGCCTTTGCTCACGTCCACAAAGAGTGAGTGACTATTTTGCAGGTGAAAAACGAGTTTGGGAAGCTATTCTCATCAGTTCTTGAGCAGGTATTGAGCAGTGGAGGCAGGCAAGCAGTGGGATAGATTTGGAGATCAAATCTGAGCTGTATTGTGTGTAACAGAAGGGCATGGTACTGGATTTCTTGTGATAAGCATTGTACTTTGTAATGTTACATGATTCAATCAATATAATATACAGATAGTGTGGGGTTTTTAGCGAGATGCTTTCCCCGGGATACATATTGTGTTTATGAGTTTGATTGATGCTTCTATGTGTGCCTGTGGATGTTTCTGCTTCTGTAAATTGATGATCAACGTAGAGGAGATTATGTATTATACATGTTCCGCTTAAATTGTATGATCAGGATAATCTCTGTTGAATATGTGTTAAATTATTCAAAATTTCTACATGGTATCGGAGCTAGATAATTGTAGAAAAAGTTTCTACATGGTATCGGAGCTGGTTGATTTGTAGAAAAAGTTTCTACATGGTATCAGAGCTGCTTGATTTGTAGAAGAGATTTTTACAGGACATCAAGCGAGGATTGATCATCAGATCTACTATTCAGAAAGTGTTTACATTCTATTTCTTTAGGCAAAGTCTGTAATCGGGCCAGGTAGCCTCTGGATTCATCCTTCCTTTGGAAGGTGAGATATCCGGTGAATGCCCATACAGTCAATCTCTGTACAAGAAATATTTTGTTCTCATGAATTCTAGATCGGAAGCAGTTGAGTTTTGTGCTGGTGGAATTCGAATTTAATTCCAAAGCAAGAGATAAAACTCAGAAACATTCAGTTCGAGAATGGAGATAGTATGCCCCAGTATCTCACGAGGTTCACTCAGTGTCGAGATGAGCTGGGAAGTGTGGGGGTTACTGTTGATGATGAGGATGGTGAGTCTAGGACTCCTTGACCTTCCTAAGAGTTGGCATAGCTACCAGGACTCAGTGAATGGAAGGGAGAAACTGCCAAATTGGGAACGACTATGGTCGGATTTGATGCAGGAGGAGATTAGACGGAGCACCAGAAACGGTTCTTCATCCATGCAGGATGAGGAGAACTGTGCCTTAGTGAGTAAGGTGAAGAAGGGGAAGGAGAAGGGTTCTCTTTCCGAATCTTGTTCTTCCAGTGATGGGAAGAAGGTTGACAAGGCGAAGGTGAGATGCTTTCGTTGTCATGAGTTGGGTCATTATGCTACTAATTACCCAAAGAAGAAGTCCAAGAAGGGATCCGGGGAAGGATCTGAAGGTGAGGCAGCCTCACTTGCTTCACAATTTGAGTTGGACTTCACACTCTTCGCATGCATGGTTTCATCCATGATGGGAAGTGGTTGGTTTCTTGACAGTGGAGCTTCTTTCCACATGACCGGTGACAAAAGTTTGTTCAGTACTTTGGAGGAGAAAGATCTCCAGATACTCATAGGGATGGGTAATGATGAGAAGTATAGTGTCTCAGGTGTAGGCACGGTTATTTTTCAGAGCGAGCATGGAGCTCACCTTACCTTGACCGATGTCAAGTATGTACCAGGACTGAAGAGAAACTTGGTGTCGATCGCGATGTTGGAAGACAGAGGCTATGATGTAGTCTTCAGTAAGGGAAAGGTTTTCCTTAGACACATCATCACCAGACAGGTGAAGAAGATTGGTTCACGGGTCAAGAACCTGTATGCTCTTGAGGTTCAAGATGCATGCAAAGCCTTGAGCAGCAAGGCAACTGATGGAGACTTGGTGGTTGAGAGGGAGCGTATATTACCTCTCAACATGCAGAGCCAGAAGAAGTCTCAGACGATTGTGGAGGAGCCACGATTGGTGCAGCAGCTTTAGGAGATTGTGGAGGAGCCACAACAGGGGAAGCTGAGAGGAGATCGAGTAGAGACATCTACTCATCCAGAGACCTCCAGTAGGGGGAAACTTCCAGCCAGGTGGGCTGAGGGATCGCATGCATCCATACCTCCAGGTAGGAGGTGGGGTGATGTGGATTGATTGTCCCAAGGAGGAGGGGCAGGATCCTTGAGGTACCCAACCTCTTGGATGAGACCTTGCTACAGGAGCCCCGATGTGTAGTAGCAGGAACTGACTGATTGGGTAGAGACAGATGCGGATGGAGCGGCAGAGAGAGCGACAGTGCAGGGAATCCTAGGACAGCGCATAGCTAGCAGGCTGTAGCAATGCGAGAGGCACAAGTGTTTTGCACAATGCTAGGTGGCACAGAGAGGTGTGCAATGGTGCGAGATGCATGGAGATGTTGCAGTAGCGCAGATGTCAGAGAGGGAGCACTTGTCAGCAGCAGGTAGAGCTTTAGCATCAGAGGGTGTTTCTATCCCAACAGGGAGGTCAGTTGGGAGGTGCAGTGCGGATGCAATGCTGGGAGATAGAACCAGCAATAGCACGGATGCAGTCAGAGATCAAAGTGACAGAGGCTAGAGCAGTCAGATACTGAAGAGCACAGAGATGCAGAGTTTCAGTCGACAGAGGCAATAGCAGTCAGAGACTTTGATGA
This sequence comes from Pinus tabuliformis, assembly GCA_031772625.1. Taxonomy (NCBI): domain Eukaryota; kingdom Viridiplantae; phylum Streptophyta; class Pinopsida; order Pinales; family Pinaceae; genus Pinus; species Pinus tabuliformis. The sequence continues at coordinate 843,290,805 of CM062815.1, forward strand.
CAGAGCAAGTGGACCGGCCAGATGTGTTGCATGGAGAACATTCCAGAGTTACAGGATCGGGTTTGAGAGGAAGCCTTTCTTGTTGAGAGGGAGTGTTGAAAAGTGTGCAACAAGAAATTCTTGTTGAGATTGCAACAAGATGATGGAGCTTAGTGAAAAGAGTCGCCTTCACTAAGTGGGCCCGCAGGCCATTTTTGGCGCAAGTCTATTTTTAGACTATGTCTATTTTTAGACATATGGATCATGTCTATGTTTATGGATGATTGATCAAGTTGGGAAAAATAGATGGACTTCTATTTTTGATGAAAGTGTGAGTGATCACAGTGTGAGTGATCAAAGTCTATTTTTAGACTGGCTGTCAAAAATAGAAAAGTCAAATATTATTATCTCACAATAATATTTGGACTATAAACTTGATCTTATTCTCTTGGAGCACTTCAATTTGAGCTACAGAGGTGGCACATGCAGCTGTCAGAAGGAAATACGCTTTTCTTATGAGTCAGTTGAGTTGTTGCATGCATGACTTCAGTTAGAACTCAAGTGAGTTGAGTTTAGTGGACTGGAGGTACAGTTGATGGAGTTGTGTTCAGTTTGACTTAGTTAAACTAGTTGTAGTTAGTCTAACTGCAGATAGACTAATGATGAGTTGTTAAACTAATTATTAACTCATAATACAACTAAAGAATACATCAGTTAACTCAGTTGCATGTCAGTGCATGTTCAGTTCAACAGGGACAAGTGGTAGAGAATCAGATTGCTATCAGTTGTGACTATAGTTGTGCATCAGATCTTGCACAATCAAGGGATTGAGTATGCCAATGAGTTTGCTCACGTATTTGGACCACATTTTAGCCTTTGCTCACGTCCACAAAGAGTGAGTGACTATTTTGCAGGTGAAAAACGAGTTTGGGAAGCTATTCTCATCAGTTCTTGAGCAGGTATTGAGCAGTGGAGGCAGGCAAGCAGTGGGATAGATTTGGAGATCAAATCTGAGCTGTATTGTGTGTAACAGAAGGGCATGGTACTGGATTGCTTGTGATAAGCATTGTACTTTGTAATGTTACATGATTCAATCAATATAATATACAGATAGTGTGGGGTTTTTAGCGAGATGCTTTCCCCGGGATACATACTGTGTTTATGAGTTTGATTGATGCTTCTATGTGTGCCTGTGGATGTTTCTGCTTCTGTAAATTGATGATCAACGTAGAGGAGATTATGTATTATACATGTTCCGCTTAAATTGTATGATCAGGATAATCTCTGTTGAATATGTGTTAAATATTCAAAATTTCTACATGGTATCGGAGCTAGATAATTGTAGAAAAAGTTTCTACATGGTATCGGAGCTGGTTGATTTGTAGAAAAAGTTTCTACATTACCTAACCTTATTATATTCGCGTTCCTAAAGATTATATAAGTATTGTTAGGGATACCCCCTGTGGCATATTGCTGGTCAACCTATAACTCCTAGAACAAGAGGGCTTCTTGGTCCTCAGTGAATGTGTCCTTAAATTGTTATACTCTTGGAACAATTTTAGCAACAACATTTTGGAATGTACTGCAACAACATAATCTACCTCTGCACACAATTCCATAGATGGTGATACCAGATATCAATATGCTTGGATCGATCATTAAATACAAGATTCTCATAGATCTCGATACAACTATGATTATCATAGTAAATCACAGTCAGATCCATCATCTGACCAAATAACCCAAAAAGAATATTTCTCATCCAGATTGGCTCACATGTTGCTTGACTTGCAGCCATGTATTTTGCTTCTACTAAGATGAGTTCCATATATCTCTGCTTCCTGTTGTACCAAGAAACTACTGTTGAACCAACACTGAAAATTCCTCCTGATTTGCTCTTCTTGTTTGATGGGCTCCCCGCACAATATGCATCTGTGAAGCCTTACATCTTCATTCGCTCTATCCATATGTACTAAAGAAAAAATTAAGTAGTGCCTCTGAGGTATCTCAACACATGCTTTGCTGCCTTCCAATACAATTTGGTTGGCTTAACCATTGCTTGACTAAGATGGTTAACTTCATAACACATGTCTCGTTGTGCGTTCATCAAATACATAAGTGAAACCATAAGCTTCATGTAAATGGTAGCCTCCACTACTTCACCTGAAGTAGCATCCTCTTTCCTCCATTTTCCTACTAGAGGACTCTCCATGGGTTTGCACTTGTCTATGTGAAACCTCTGAGAGAAAAATGTTTCCCCATCACCTTGCCATACTTCATGTACAAGGAAGTAGTGCATGAGGCCCATGTCATTCATCTCAAAATCTCTTGCAGGGCCCTCCTTGCAAGATCTGATCAGCTGCTCATCACCAGTAAGGATCAATTCATCAACATATAAAACAATAATCAATAAGTTACCTTCTACCAAAATATGATAGAGGTTTGCATCTGCTTCACTTTTGGTGAATCCCAAACGATGAGATAGCTATTGATCTTAGTGTACCATACACAAGGTGCTTGCTTGAGTAGCCCACGGGGCTTTGGATTGACAGTGAATGGGTGCGCTGCTAAGGCACCCCTTGCGATAGGTCACTGGTTCAAATCCCCCGTGGGTACTTAGGTTAGTCTAAAAAAAAAAAAAAAATATGTGCTTGCTTGAGTCCATACAATGCTCGCTTGAGTCTGCACACATGTGACTCTCTGTCAAAGGTCTCAAACCCCTCCGACTGCTCAACATACACCTCCTCCTCAATAACTCCATTGAGGAATGTTGTCTTAACAACCATCTAGTGGATCTTCCACTCCATCTACACTGATAGTGCTAGAATTTACTAGATGGATGAGTACCTTGATACTAGATCAAAGGTCTCCTCATAGTCAATTCCCTCAACTTAAGAGAACCCCTTAGCCACAAATCTGGCCTTTTGTTTCTCTATGCTTCCATATGCTACATACTTTAATTTTTAAATCCATCTCGAACTAGCCAATGATTTGTCTGTTCATCTTGGGACCACTTCCCAAACACTGTTTATGACAATGGAATCATATTCCTCTACCATAGCATCAACACATGTTGGTTTCTCTATAGCTTCCTCGAATGAGGATGGCTCAATCTCTACAAGCTCACTCATCATATCCATGTAGCCAATGTACCGATCCAGTGACCTCCTCTACCTGTGTTATGATGTGGGTTCTCCCATATTCTCTCTAGCACCTTGCAATAATCTTTCAGCTTCCCTGGTTTGCTTCATTCCTTCTTTGGATGTCTCTGCTTGAGTGGATGTCTCCACTCTTTGCTCCTCTGCTTGTAGTTGCCCCAAAACTTCCTGAGGTTCTTCCTTTGGAGCCAAAATTTCATGATCAAGATGTAACTGAAGCTCCCTCTCAATAGAACACCTCATTGCCTTCTCCTCATCAAATTTCACATCCCTTCTGACCACTGTCATCTTGAGGGATGGAAAGTACACACGATAGTTGTGAGGTGTTTCTATGTACCCCACAAATATGCCCAACTCTGCTGTCAGCTCTAGATTTTTCCTTGCTTCCTTGGAAACATGATAGTAAAATGATGATCCAAAGATCATGAAGTGTGACACATCTAGTTTCTTCCCTGAAAAAGGTTGCTTTGGTGTACTCATACCAAGCATCTTGTGAGTACTCATGTTTTGCAAATAGACTGTTGTGTTGCATGCTTCAGCCCAAAAGTGTATTGGTAGGCCTTGTTCATGCAAAATCACCCTTTCTGCTCCCACAATACTTCTATTCTTCCTCCCATCCACCCCATTTTGTTGTGGGTTATGGGGTGTTGTCAACTCCCATTGAATGCCTTCTTGCATAGAAATTTTTAAACTCATTCGACACATACTCACCTCCGTTATTTCTCCTGAGAGCCTTCACCTTCTTTCCAGTTTCTTTCTCAAAAAGTGCTTTAAATTCAAAAAATTTGGAGAATGGCTGGTCTTTCTCTTGCATGATGTAAATCCAGCACTTCCATGAGAAATAATCTACAAATATAACATAATACCTATTCTTGGAAGTGGAGGTTGTCAAGAAAGGTCCACAGACATAATAATGGATCCTTTCAAGGACTGCATCTGCCTTGTTGTCTCGATCATTGAAGATGGATTTTTTGTACTTCTCCAATGCACGCCCTTTGCATGTATCTCACTACTCTAGTGATCCTTTGGGGAGGCCTATAGAAATCTGTTGCATGATCTTCAAAGCACCACGATGCAGATGGCCAAGTATTATATGCCATAGTTCATTGACATCATGGCTCTGCATCTTCTCTACCTTTGTGCTCAATGCTACACAATCTTCCACATGTAATTTGTAGAGGTTCTTCACTCAAACCTCAATCTACTTCACTTGTCCTATGGTGATATTTCTTAGAAACGCCTTCCCTTTTCTAAATATCACATCATAGCCACGGTCTTCCAACATAGCTATGGAGACTAGATTCTTTTTTAGACCTGGTACAAACATCACATCCTTGAGCCTGAGAGGGGAGCCAGAATCCCTTTGGAAAGAAAATGTAAAATTTCAGTTGCACTATACCTTCCATCATCTCCCATCTCGATATGCACACGTAGATACTTCTCCTCCATGTCACTGAAAAATTCTTTGTTCGCCGTCATGTGGAATAAGGCACCACTATCGAGACACCACACACAGCCCATCACTCTGCTTTCCATGAATGCAATGAGAGTAAAATCAAGATCAAACTGTGAGGCCAAGGCTTCACCTGATGCTACTCTTGTAGTCTTCTTGCTTTCCTTCTTGTGTGGACACTTCATGCATAGTTTTTGAATTCATGACAGTGAAAGCACTTGATTTTGGACAAGTGTTTCTTCTTGCCCCCTTGACTAGATTTTGCTTTGGATTGGGATTTCTTCCCTTTCCCTTTATTTTCCTTTCAATCCAAGGCACAGTTTGCCTCGTCCTCACCCTTGGATGAGGTGCTGTCTCTGGTGTTCCACCTTATCTCCTCCTATACTAAATCTGACCAAAGGCAGTCCCAATTTGGTAGCTTCTCCCACCCGTTTACCAAATCTTGGTAGCTGTGCCAGCTCTTGGGAAGGCCTAGAAGGGTTAGGCTCACCAAATCATCCTTTGTTATAGTAACACCAAGTTTACCGAGTTCATCAAACATTGTGTGAACCTTCTCAGGTTCTGTGGAATGATTTCGTTCCTCTGCATCTTGATATTTTGAAGCTTCCTTAAGTGCCAATTTCCTATGTCACCACTATTCTAGAAAACAATTTTCAACATTTGCCACATTGCATATGGAGTCTCTTTCCCATGGATATTGGAGAAAATATAGTCTTGTACTCCCTCCAATATGATCCTCCTCGCCTTGGAAACACACTTTTTCCAATCTTCTAGATTCTGAACATGAGTTGTTGTTAGTTTCAGAATATCATTATCAATGAATTCCTTCAACCCATTGTCCTCCATTATTGCCTCCATGTGGTCCTTCCATGCAACATAATTTGAGCTTCCCTCAAGGGTATACTCGAGCCTTAGTCCATTGAAATCCATATTCTCAATCTTGAAGAAATTTTTCAACCTAATATGCAACCTCGAACCTCCTGCAATGACAACTTCGAAATCTCTGCTTTATAGTGATTCCAACTACGATACCATGTAGAAATTAATGTTTATATTTGATACTTCTCATGTAATTTACTAAATCACAAGACTTGAAGATACTCTACTGATCTGCGGAAGTTAATTCACCATCTAAAAAAGAATCATAGACATTCAAGAGGAAACAACACACATGCACAAAGATTTATCTATGGGAAAGCAACTGCTCAAAACCCCTTTACTATATATACTGCATTAATCAAAGAAGAGAGAAGATATACAATGCTTTCTCAAGCCTGAGCACACCCTTCAAGTGTATAGTCTATCCCTCAGTCTGACTGACTAAACTTGGCCCAACACTTAACCAATTTCAAGCATTACCAAGCTCTTATTTACTTGCATTGTTCTCTTGGGATGCCCCTATTTTTTAGGAATTTTACATCAAGGAATTGTGCAATAGCCTTAGGTCAATCTCTGACTGCATGCACCACCTATACACATGGGAATATGCTACAACTGATAGTACAATGACTTGGAATTTCCATCTCAACTAGGTAACTCAAATTCTCTACATGTAACAATTATTTTGGGTTGATTGGTCGGTTAACTGGTTGATCATTGAGTGTGGTTGAAGTTTCACTTCCACAACTTGACCTCTACTAGTTCTTTTGAGAGATGGAACTAGTTAAATTGATAATAACTCAAATTAATCAAAATAGATTGCTACAAATTAGCAATTGATCATGTAGAACTGAACTCAAGCTTCCCCAACTCGAATTTGTTGAGTTAAATGAGTGACAAGAGCCATGTCACCTCAGTTAACTACCTCCAGGTATTCTGTTGAAATACAAATTCAATTTTTAATCTAGTTTGACCAAGAAAAAGTCAAAACGAATTTTTATTACTGCATTTTCAAGAGGAAACTCGACCATGATATCACTAATATAATCACTACAAGTATACATGAATCATAATAGAATAATATCTCTTATTAATAGGTGAAAATACCAACCAAGCCAAGGACTTCCATGTACCCCCTAACCATAGATTGGGTCGTACCAAATATTTCTTTCAACAAATCACACTCATATCATATTCTAAGCATGAATGTGGGGTCCCATGGAATAAACTAATACAAAACCAACTAGGGATTCTAGATGCCAAGCCACCTCAACCCTCAACCATAGTGATTCCACCTCCATGGTTGGAAATTACTAACATCAACCAAATCGGTTTCTACCTAAGTTTCGAAGGCTCCAGGAAATAGTAACTCAATCCACAACCTTGTATGGCTCTAGATCATTTGTCCAACTCGACTCTAGGGACTAGTAACTCAACCCACTAAGGGCTCCATATAATTTTTCCCAACCTAGGCTCCAGGACTTGTAACTCAACCCAAGTTGTTCCAAGGTTTCCAGAGAATTTGTTCCAACCCAAATCCATAAGGAACATGAGCACCAATAAGAAAATAATCAAGTGGAAATACCCACAACACCATGGCTATCCAGGAAATGGAAAGGAAAGGCTCAAAAAACTATCAATCCTCGAAATCCTCCTTGCCAATGAAATCACATTACCAGATAATGACATGCATATACCATGCATCCAAAAATCAAAAAGGAGATCATACATGCAACTTGTTACCTACAAAGAAATCCAGTTGCCGCTACTGATCCAATTATTCCCTTGCGCTTTCCTATTTTCTCATGCCTTATTTATCCAATGCAATTGAATACTAGAGTGCTCCAAGAATTCTGTAAGTGTGTAAGAGTATGAGAGAATGAACAAGAGCTCCCATCCAAAACTGTCAAAAAGCTAAATTGTTCCTTAAAATTCTTTTTATCTGTAACACCCTCCTCCCACATTTACCCAAGTTAACTAGTTCTCTAGGGTAAACATGTGACAGGAGGCTACTATGATGTGACTCAAATCCCCATGTATAGTTAAGGAAGTGGAATCGATAAAAAAAAATCCATTCTAACCTTCCACACATGCTACAAAACCTTCAGCAACCAACGACCCTTTCCAGGTGACCAACCCCTGAGACAACTTGGCATTTCACTAATATGGACCCTAAGCCACTCCCATAAAAATCCATGCATGTGACTGAGGCCTTCCAGTCGCTCCCATAGCAAGGCATGTGAGCATCTGCAGATTTTTTCAGCTAGTTTTCAACTAGCGAACCAAGATTTTGTGCCACATTTTCAGGGCCAGGACACAGGCCACTTCCCAGAACTTCATGAAACTTTCAGAAATGATAAATAAAAATAGAATAAGGCTACTAATGCAATCATTCATACAATACTTGATCTGACCCCTACTATCCATGATAGGCATTTCGTCAAACATGTCACAAATATGTAATCTACAGGTCATAACAACAGATATGAGCATAGGGTCTCATACTTATCTAATATTCAAAAAGAGGCATTATTGCTCTATCACAATAGTTGTATTGTCATCTATTAGGTCATATATTAATTTTATATTCATTTTCAAATCAAAGCATGATGAGAGCCATACATAAAGTTTGTCATAAAACATACTCATAACCAACATATAACCAATAGAAATAAAAAGGATATAACATCCATAAGAATCGCATATGAACTAGTATATTTACACATGAAATACCAAGGAGAAAGAGCTCTTATTAATGAATTCATAAGCTAATCAGGTACAATACTTCCATGAACCACCCAACCATGGATTGGTTGAACCAAATATTTCTTTCAGTTAATGAATCTCGTGCCATATTCTAGCCATGAATGTGGGACTCACAACAAAACCAATCCAAGTTTCCTCAGGCTTTACTATGATCACCACCAGATCACTAGGCCCTAAACAAGCATGGATGCCACTGTATTTCTCCACCTACACCATGAGGAATTTTTCTGCCTCCCAATCTCTATGATTTACCGTATATCTCACCATTCACTGGTCGAGGATTCTTAGGCATAATCGAGACTCCACCCTCTATGCTTCACTGTATATCCCACCATTCACCGATCGAGGATTCCTAGGCCTGGTTGAGGGCACACACCTCTAGGATTTACCATATATCTCGTCGTTCACCAGTCGAGGATTCCTAGGCCCACCGAGGTACAAAAAATTGGCTTTACCACAATCCCACCTTCTTCGATCGAGGGATTCCTAGGTATAGTGTTCTTCTTCAGAGATCACCTCACTCAATTTCAAAACCATCCAGCAATCCATCTTAACCAAATAAAAGAAAGCCCATCACACCATGATTATCCAGAAATGGCAAGGGAAGGATGAAAACCACTGTTACACCTGGCAAAAACCATGCTAGTGATAACAAAAGAACCAAATACTCACATTCATGTACCATGCATGCCAAATCTAGCAAGGAAATCACACATGAAAATCGATACCTACAAGTAATCCCATTGTAGTTGCTTGATCCTGATCTCCCTTGCTTGATCTTTGCTTCCCTTTGCCTTCTTTTTCATTCATTTACTTCCCTTCATCCAATGTTAGAGTGCTTCAAGAATGCTCTAAGTGTCCAAGCATGAGAGAGAGAGAGAGAGAGAATAAAGAGAGATTTTCAAAACTAATATGACAAAAGGTAAACTGAAAAAAGGTACCAACTGATCGTCAAAAGCCTTTTTATTAATGAGGCCTCTACTTTCTTCAATTTTCCATTATTTTCATTCATTTTTCTCCTCACATGCAACCTGTGACATTTCACCTTAATTTTCTCCTAATTTACATTATTTTCATAAATAGAATACCAATTAATGCCTCTTGTCTTTCCAAATACTTTTCCAATTTCCTTTAGCCATTATAAACCAAATGAATACCCACTGTTGGGTGTGGAGCCTAATTATCTTCTGTATTCAAAGGTTTTAGCTGGATGTATACCCAAGGAAGATTGCACACGCCTCCACGTGGGGGGGTGCGGGGGGGACTTGTCCCCCCCGCTGGGGTCCGAGGGGGCTAATCCCCCCCTGTTGGGGAGTTCGGGGGCTAGCAGTTCCTGGGCAGGGGTTCAGGGGCAGCGCCCCCGAAGCTAAAAACAGATGTAAAATTGCCTTGTAAAAGTATAGTAATTTCTAGTCAATCTGAGTTGTTCACTAGACAGATGATCTGACGGTAGAAATTATGTTTAATTTAAGGTTTTTTTTCCCTAGAAGGCAACCCCTCACTATATATGAGGGAATTGTATTGCATCTATGTAGATCTGTATTCTGAGTGAGGAAGAGAGAGGAGATTGAAAACGAAGAGGGTTTACAGCGGATCTGCTGTAGGTTGTATCTCTTCAGTTTGTTGGATAATATAAAAGGAAGGATTGGCTGTTTCTCCGTGGACGTAGAAGGTGGATCTGTTGCTGATCATTTAAATGATTTTAATACAGTTACAAGTCAGTTAAGTTCTATAGGGGTAAAATTTGATGATGAAGTTAGGGCTCTGTTATTTCTGTGCTCATTACCAGAAAGTTGGAATGGATTAGTTATGGCCATTAGTAACTTTGTCTCTGGATCTAGTACTTTAAAATTTGATGATGTTATCGGTGCAATCCTTAGTGAGGAAATGTGACGGAAAAGCTCCAGTGAGACATCAGGTAATGCTTTGACTACAGAGACTAGGGGAAGAAAAATGGAAAGAGGAAAGAGCCCAGGATATCACAGTAAGTCAAGAAAAGGCAGATCCAAGTCCAGATCAGGGATAGTGTGTTGGAAATGTGGGAAGAAAGGACACCTGAAGAAAGACTGCAAGTCTCGGAAGGGAAAAGAAGGAGACGCGTAGCAAGAAACTAATCATGAAGCGAATGTAACAGGTGATGTGTTGCAAGATGCTTTGATTCTTTCATTAGAAAATATTATTGATGCCTATATGGTAGATTCAGGGGCCTCATTCCATGCCACACCTGATAGGAAACATTTTCATGATTATGTTCAAGGAGATTTTGGACAGGTTCGATTGGGTGATGATAAACCTTGTAAAATCATTGGAATGGGTACAGTTTTCATAAAATAGCAGAATGGAAATCAATGGCTATTGAAGGACGTAAGGCATAGTCCAGATCTGAAGAAAAATCTGGTTTCAACAGGGAAGTTAGGAGGTGAAGGTTGTGTAACTACTTTCACAGATAAAACCTGGAAGGTCACAAAAGGATCCCTAGTAATAGCAAAAGGAGAAAAGGTTGGTACATTGTATTTATGCAATGGTATTTCTAATTCTGTTAATGCTTTAACCTCTACAGGAGAAGATACGACATTGTGGCATCATAGGCTCGGGCACATGAGTGAGAAGGGGATGCAGATTCTTCACTCAAGAAATTTGTTGTCAGGTTTGAAGCATGTTGATTTAAAATTCTGTGAGAATTGTGTTTATGGAAAATAGAAGAGAGTTAGATTCCTTAGAGTTGGGAAAGAAAAGAAGAGTGAAAAATTAGAGCTTGTGCATACAGATGTATGGGGACCTGCTCAGGTATCATATCTTGGTGGCTCTCATTATTATGTTACTTTTATTGATGATGCAACTAGAAAAACCTGGATTTATTGTATTTGAAATAAATATGATGTATTTGATACTTTCAAGAAACGGAAAGATTTGGTTGAAAATGAGACAGGAAAAAGGTTGAAGTGTCTCAGATATGACAATGGAGGTGAATATGGCAGCAAATAGTTTGATAGGTATTGTTCAGAAAATGGAATTCTTAGAGAGAAGACAGTTCTAGGAAAACCATAAGAAAATGGTGTGTCAGAAAGGATGAACAGGACAATCATGGAGCGTGCAATGTGCATGAGATTGCATGCAGGATTGCCTTTACAATTTTGGGCATATGCTATAGATACTATTTTTTATCTAATAAATAGAGGGCCTTCAAGTTCCTTGGATGGTGGTATTCCAGAGGAGGCATGGACAAGTAAAAAGGTAAACTACTCCTTTTTAAAGACTTTTGGTTGTAAAGCCTTTGTCCACATTAATAAAGAAAATAGAACAAAGCTTGACGCAAAATCAATGAAATGTACCTTTATTGGATATGGTGTTAATGATTTTGGTTATCGCTTTTATGATTATGAAAAACACAAAATCATTAGGAGCAGAGATGTCATATTCAATGAAAAGGTTTTGTATAAGGATCAGCTGCAGGAAAAGAAACAGGAAAAAGAAAACACAAAATACACAATGCTTGACGAGATCACAGAAAAAGTGATGGTGCTTGAAAATCATAATGATCAACAACCACAACAACAACAAGCACTTCAAACACCTGAAAGTGGTGTTAGAAGATCTACCAGGATGAGTAGACCCCCTGAACGATACTCTCCTTCATTATATTATGTATTGTTGATTGATTCTAGTGAACCAAAATGTTATGAAGAAGCAGTCCAGGTAGAAAACAAGAAGAAGTGGGAGTAAGCCATGAAAGAAGAGATGGACTCCTTAGCACATAACCAAACTTGGGACTTAGTCAGGTTTCCTGCAGGTAAAACAGCGTTGCAGAATAAATGGGTTTTCAAGTTGAAGGAAGAAGATGGAGGTAGGAAAAGGTATAAAGCTAGACTTGTGGTGAAAGGGTTTGCATAGAAAAAGGGTATAGACTTTGATGAGATATTTTCTCTTGTTGTGAAAATGACTTCAATCAGAACTATTCTAAGTCTAGTAGCAGCTGAAGATTTACATCTTGAGCAGTTAGATGTAAAGACAACCTTTCTCCATGGGAATTTGGAGGAAGAGATATATATGCAGCAGCCACAAGGATATGAGGTAAAAGGGAAGGAGAAACTAGTGTGCAGGTTGAAGAAGAGCTTGTATGGCTTAAAACAGGCTCCAAGGCAGTGGTATCTAAAATTTGACAGGTTTATGTCTGAACAAGGTTATACTAGGTGTCACTCTAATCGTTGTGTTTATCTCAAAAGGCAAAATTATGGCAGCTATATTATATTGTTATTGTATGTAGATGGCATGCTTGTTGCAGGTTCTAACATGCAGGAAATAAATGTGCCCAAAAGGAAATTGGCAAACTCATTTGCAATGAAGGATTTGGGTGCTGCAAAACAAATCCTTGGTATGAGAATAACTAGAGACAGGAAGAATCACAAATTAACATTGTCTCAAATTGAGTACATAGAAAAGGTGTTGAAAAGGTTTAATATGCAAAATGCAAAACCAGTTAGTATACCTTTGGCTAGCCATTTCAAACTTAGTAAGGAGATGTGCCCAAAGACCCAAGAAGATATGGATTATATGTCTAAAGTTCCATATGCATCAGCGGTTGGAAGCTTAATGTATGCAAGGTCTGCACAAGGCTTAATATTACACATGCAGTGGGAGTTGTAAGCAGGTACATGAACAATCCAAGAAAATAAAATTGGATGGCGGTGAAGTGGATTCTCAGGTATTTGAGAGGTACCACAAATCAAGCATTATGCTTTGGTGGTTCAAACATTGTTCTACAGGGATATGTTGATGCAGATATGGTAGGTGACAGAGATAACAGGAGGAGCACTATAGGATATGTATTTACTGTAGGTGGAATAGCCGTCAGTTGAGTTTCAAAAATCCAAAGTGTTGTTTCACTTTCAACAACAGAAGCAGAGTATGTTGCTGCTACAGAGGCTAGTAAAGAAATGATTTGGTTACAAAGGTTTCTGGATGAATTGGGTAAGAAGCAAGAGTTGGGTAGGTTATATAGTGACAACCAGAGTGCCATACATCTTGCAAAGAACTCTGCATTTCATTCCAAGACTAAACATATACAGCTCAAGTACCATTTCATACGGTCAGCATTGGAAGATGGACAGTTGAAGCTGGAAAAGATACACACTAGCCAGAATCCTGCAGATATGCTAACAAAAGTTGTAACCAGGGAGAAACTGAGAATCTACTCAATTTCAATTGGTCTTCAAGTATGATGAAGAAGATGAGAAACAACCAGATCCAAAGTGGAGTCATTGTCTAGCAAATGAAGCAGTGGTGGAGTTGCTATAATCAGTCTCCAAGTGGGAGATTGTTGGGGGTGGAGCCTGATTATCTTCTGTATTCAAAGGTTTTAGCCGGATGTATACCCCAGGAAGATTGTACACCCCTCCATGCGGGGGGTCCCACAGGGGTCCGAGGGGGCTAAGGCCCCCCGGCTAGAGGGTTCAGGGGCCAGCAGTCCCCTGGCAGGGGTTCGGGGGTGTTATCACTAAAAAAAAAAAAAATCTAAGATTTTGGACAGTTGATATGGTTCCAAAGTTTTATGTTAGTCTTGGTCAAGTCATTTTTATTGTTTTGTTTAGGAAGTCTAAGTCATAGAGTGGAGTCTTGTTCCCATCATCAAATAAGGTCAACAATCTTGTCTTACCTATCATTGATCCCTCATTATTTTAAAAGTGTCATGTGTTAAGGATGTTTCAAATTTGACATGCACTACGAAATCACCTAGGAGTTTTCGTAGTGCAAAACTTAGATAATACACTATGTGTGCTACGAAATTAGGGATTCGTAGTTAGGAGATTTCGTAGTGCAAAACCCAAAATTTGCACTGGCTGTGCTACAAAATCGGGGATTCATGTCAGATCTTGTCTAGATGTCTAATCCATCAAAATCCGTTAATGTTTCATCACCATGTGTCAGTCCATGAACCTTGCTTATCACATGCAGCCATTCATTCTCATCATTAGATTCGTTAGGGGTCTTATACGTACTCTTTTCAAATTTCAAAAAGGGTAAGGTAAGGTGAGTTGGTATTAGTCTTTTCCACGTTCCTTCATGAATAAGAAGACAATTGGAAAGCTCAGGGACAACATTCACCACAATTCTTTGAAAGCTCAAGCAAGGCAGTTCTCTGTTTCAAGCTCAAGCGAGGCAGTTTCCAAAACTAAGACAGTGCGGGTTATTTCAAGTCTCCTTGCAGGTGTCTCACAGAAATGTCTGAAGAAAGGAAAAATCATAGATCAAGCCGATGTCTTAGAGCTGAGCCTGAAGGCTTAGATGTTCTCACAAGGAACAGAGAGGTTGAACATGCATTCAAACAGGTGGGCTGCTGGAGATTCTGTGAAAAACTTCAGGGTGGTCACATTCAAGTAACCAAGGACTTTGCCTTCAATTTCACTAGTTTGAATTCAAGGGTTGGAGTGCTAGAAATACCAGTTTCTCCTGAGGTTATATCTACAGTCACAGAGATTCCTAGAGGCCAGGAGAGATGGTTCAAGAACTTCAAATTTGAAATGGCACCCTGCCAAGAATTTCTGAAGCCAGAATTCATAGGCTCGGACTTAACCAAATCAGTGCCCAGAAGCTATGTAAAAGATTCATATGCCAACTTGTTGTCATGCATCCAAAGATATTTTACCTGTGAAGGGAGATACCATAAGGTGTACTCTTACCATTTTAAGCTTCTATTACATTTCACTGGAAAAATATCTCTAGACTTACCTTTTTATCTGTTTCATAGCTTAGGCAAAATGTCTGATAAGGTTCAATTGAAGAAAGAAGCTTGTGAAACCTCGTTGTTCCATCATGGGTTGATCAAGTTAATTGTTTTACATGAGCTTCAGAAGATTGGAAGAGAATGGTCTGCTTTCTTGTTTATGACAGGCTTTAGAACTGAAACAGGACTTAGCCCTAAGGCTAAGGAAATATCTTCACCAGCAGTAAGTCATCAGGAGGAAGCAAGATCAAGTAGGTTTGTGAAATTGAAAGCCAGAAAGCAGGTGAAGGAGCCTATGACACCACTAATAGTTCAAGATACCCCTCAACAGTCACAGAAGAAGAAAGTTCAGATCAAGGAGGTGGTACAAGAGTAGTCTGTTGATAAAATTATCCAAAGAAGAGTAACCAGAAGTCAATTAGCCAAGGAAAAGGGGAAGACAGTGATTGCTGATGAAAGCCCAGCGTCAAAGGGAAGTTTGAATGATCTCCTCCAGGCTATCGACATAGAAGAGACCCCTCTGGTCCAAGTAGATTTACTTGAAGCAGATAAGAACAAAACAAAAAGAGTTAAATCTTCTAAAAAGATTCAATTTGATGACCAAGTCTCAGAGTTTGTCTTCAAGCCAAGAAGACCTATGACTAGACATTTAAGAAGGTTACAAGAGGTAGAGCCAGAACCAAGTGAGATAGGGGAGGTAGCAAAATTCCTTGAAGAGCCTGTGGTTCCATTGATACAATCATCACTAGTGCACAAAGATGACAGGGGCAAGGCAGTTATCACTCATGAAGAAGAATGTAGCTTTGAGGAGGTCAAAAAGAAATTGGTGTCTGCCAATCTTGAGATTGCCCAACTCAAGGAAAGGGCAAGGAAACATGCAGTTGAAAAAGCAAATTTCAAAAGAGTAAAAGCCAGTTGGGAAGATGGAAAAGTTCCAAGATATGAAGTAGTGGGCAGTCATGCTCAATATTTCACTTGGACCGTCCCTGCAATAAAAGAGGCAAGATATGTCAGAAGGGTCAATGGAAAATTAAGAACTAAAATCCGAATGATGAAAAGACAGATTGAAGATTTGAAGATTCAACTGAATGAACCAGAAGAACAGTCTCAGCATAAATGAACCTGATAGTAAGTGAAGAAATTTTGACACAATTTTGATGCGAAACTTACTTTTTGAAGATTGAAGATTATTTTTGGATGGACAATGTCAGTTTTGTTTGGCTCATTAGCATATGGAGAAGCCATTAAAAATCCCAAGAATGACAAAAATTATGCTTTTGACTCACATAGCAGTTTCGTAGCACGCTATGAAACTGCTAAAAGAGATATATAATGTACTGCCAGTTTTGTTTTTATGGATCAATCTTGAAATGAAATGGGGGACCATTATGAAAGTATGCTGCTGCAGAGACACAAAAATACCACTTTAGAAGTTTTGAACCTTAAGCAAAGGCAAATTCAAGAGATGAGGAACATATGGAAACTCCAAACCCTGCACTACGAAAATAGCAGTCATTTCGTAGCTCAGACAGTTTGTCAGGCTTCAGGCAGCATTCAAGAGGTTTTTGTCTTAACACGAGTCTATGAGCAGGATCTGAGGATTAATTCAATGCATCACATGTGATTAAAGGAGACAATAGGGTTAGCAGACTTCGAAGAACCTTCTTGGAGACCAAAGCAGAAATACAAGGGCAGTTTCCTAATATCTAGGAACAGTCAAAGGACAAGCAATCAAAGGCCAGCATGGAGTTTAAAGTCATCACTCAAGCCAAAGATGAAGAGGGACAACTGTCAAAGAATGAGTTTATTTCATAGTTAAGTTTGTTGCCAGCATAATAAGGAGTTACACTCCTAGTTGTATTAGGTCTCTAGGACTGCTAGTTAACAGCTAGTTGTAATTAATAGTTTGTTTAAGGATCAATAGGTGTCAGGTCAAGTGAAATTCAAATTCCCCTCATGCTAGAGGAAGGAATCCAAGCTTGTAATGAACTCTATATATGACAAGAGATGTAATGCACCAAGGATTGGAAATTTTTGTGAAAAACACTCATATTGTGTCATTGTAGAAGACTATGTTTTTATGTAATACAGAGTTTGGCTTTACTCCTCAGGATTCAGAAAGAGTTCAATGCTTGCTTGTTTTATGATTGTCCTCATTTCCTCATTTGCAGTAGTATGAATGTATGTTACTTAGAACTCATTGGAAATGCTCTAACTTCCTTCATGCATTTGTAGATTGTGTTTCATACATGTTCTTATGTGTTAACTGATATATTGAACTCTTTGTTATTGGGAAATCTAGTGTCTATGCAGAACTGCTAGTCCCACTAAGGGTGATAGCTACCTTAGAAACAAACAAACTAAAACTACTTTCGTTTTCCTTTATGAGAAGTAGATAAGAGGGGAAAGAAGGAGACCAACCTCTGTCTTGCACTTGGTTCCTTGCCCGATTCCTCTCTCTTCTTCTGATAGATCCTTGCCACTCCTCTCTCGCCACCACAGCTTCAAAGAGCACCTGTGGAATCAAAGCAGCATAATACTATCCAAGAATAGATATCTACTATCATAAACAATATAGGACCAGATATACATTGACCACATAAAACCATATATCATCAAACATACAAGAATGTGGAGGAAAACTTGAATAGCTTTATTAATAATCAAGAAAGAGAAAAGAGTGTTACAACCAATTGTTCTGACCCAGCGTCATCCTCTCAGAAAGAAGCCCTTCTTCACCTCATGAAAAGCTTAGATCACCCAACACTATGATGTTGCACCAAGAAACCAGCAGCACTTCCTTACAAGATACAAAATTCCCGCCTTTGGATCTCTAGGATGAGGGATCCATATATAGATGTTTTCAAGGGGGATGAGTTAGCTTTTGAGATTTGATTAGTGTCCTCTCTCTGATAGTTCTTGATTCCACTTGGAGAATACTGATCTCTTACTCATCCCTGGTCGAATTCAGAGAGGCAAGTGTCACAGGAGAAGTTGCTGGAAGATTCCATGATCCTCCACTTCGCAGATTGACCCTGCCATTTGTCCACTCTCGCCCATCGCACCCCATAGAAGGGCTTTTCAAGATGCATCACACCTCCCGAGTGTATTTAGGTGGGATGCAGCGCACTTTGACCATGGAGCAGGTGAGATGGTCCAGTTTTGACCAGTTCTGAGCAGCTTTTCATGGAGAACTTCTGGGAGAAGATGTAATTAGTTGACCTTTTTCTTTTAGAGGTTGGAACAACACTTTTAGGGACTTAAGAACCCTTGTTTTATGGACATTTATGATTGGGTTTACAGTGCCCAAAAAATTCTATAACAGTTTCCCCCTAAAGCATGAGGTCGTTAATCTGTTGATGTCAGGTGAAATGCTTTATCATGAGGATCCGAAGTTTTTCAAGCTGTAAGGCGACCTGTAATAAGATACAATACAATACATTATCTTCATAATATTTTCATGATCTAGCTGAGGCGGGCATTCCCATGCTCAGCTTTATAAATTCATTTTCATGTACATAAGACAGACAATCGTCTGAGTGTAGACTGATGATTCTGGTAGAGCCATCATCCCTTAGGTTGGATGATTATCTGTGCAGTAATGATGTACATTTGATGTCTTTATTTTCCTGAATATATATCGCAGCCCGGATGGATGAAACTAGATCCGGGGTCTTCAATCTCGTTTGATCTTCACTCAAAGTACAAGTCGATCCATGTGAGAGATGTTCTAGAGTCGAACATGGAAAGACATCGCCTGATTACCAGCCAATGATGTAAGTTGTTAACAGGCGCGAGAGGAATCACCGATAATGATGATGACCCTCAAGGTACTACAGTACAATTCACGTGGTGTGAATAAGGGACTTGGCATCGAACACCACGCAAAATCTTTCGGTCGAAGGCCATTGATGTAAACCTGTCGCCGGAAATGAGAAACTTGCCATTCAAGCATGCAAGCTTCAAAGTACTGAAAGGGTTGTTCCTAGATCGACTTCTTGGATAATGAGCTGATTTCGACAAGAAGCGATCCATCATAGGAGGGCCTTAGTGAATCCCACATCAATGACACGGAACGGAGCAAATGATTTTAATGGAGGTGAAAACGATCTGGTGATATAAGGTTCAGGGTGGTGGTCATGAAAGAATGGAGCGTAAATGTATTGCAGTGGGTGAGACACAGGTGAATTCTCTGAGCGACTTCTCTTGAACATATCGGCAACACTAACATGATGGATTGGTAGCATTAACCCCAAATATGGATGGTGTGACGGAACCATGGTGATGTGACCAGTGAATGGAACAACCCAATCCGACTCAGATGCGGAGTGAAAGTGTCATGTTCAAGAGCGACTTGCTAACAATAAAGTTTCTTCAAGTTTTCTTCCCAATTTTTCCCCAGTCATTGCTGACCAGTACCTCTTTATTTTTGTCAAGCTTGAGGAGGATAACATATGCTTGTTCTATAATTTACCCTTCGGGTAAACCCATCGCTATGTTTTAACGAGCCTAGCGATAGTGAAACTCGTTCTTGTCTGTATGGACAAGTTTGTCGCTATTCGGTTTTAACGAGTTTAACGACAAGGATAACTCGGTCCTTTTCAATTTTAGAGAGTCTGAAAAAGGGACGTAAAGAAAACTCCAATAATCCTTTTTCATCATATAATCCCTTGAGTCCGAAAAAGTATAAAACAATACAAAAGGGATGAATTTTCGGTACTTTTAACGAGCCGAACAAAACAAGCGCTCGATCTTTTTGTGTAATAATCCCTCAAGTCCAAAAAGATTAAAATCTAAAGGAGGGATAGCACTTCCGGTCCCTTTAACGAGCTGGAGAGGCCAATCGCTCGGCAATCTTTTCATATTTTACGAGTCAGTTGAAAAGAGCTTAAAGGAGACTCGTTTTTTGAGGAACAAGTGATAAATTCGGGTAGCAGCTGATTCCAGGTAAGGTTTGGAATTTTCCAATCACGACAGTGTCACAAGGATGGCTAGCAGGATCACTCTTCGCAGCTGTTCCTCAAAAAGGGTAAACAATCAAATGGAGGTGAATGATCGGCCAATACAGAGTGGAGGTGATGATGAGAACACGACCAAGGCTTCAAAGGCTGATGGTAATACATTCACAATGGTTATTTACCGGAGAATGGTTCATTTTTTAATGAGCTTAAACTCTAGGGGAACATTTTCTCATTGCTTATGTTTATTTTTTAACGAGCTTGAATTCCACGTTAAAACTGCTCGATCCAGTCGTATAATAAGGATGTCTCATATAAAAACGGCATTTTTTCAAAGCTTTGCCCCGCATCCTTTCTTTATGCAAGTTAGGAAACGACCAATCCTACAAGTTTAGAGGGTTAGAGGACCTATAAATTTAAAAAATAAATGGTCACTCTTCACTTGCACGCCAAAAGGTTTGCATGGCCCCAGGTATAGCGAAGTAGAGTTTCCAGGTTACCCCTCAATTTGCAGACAAAACATTTGTTTTATCGAGAAAGGCCTACCTTTTCCAGGTTACCCCTCAATTTGCAGACAAAACATTTGTTCTATCGGGAAAGGCCTACCTTAACAGAGGTATCTTATTCCGGTCTAATCCCATTTTCCAAAATGGACAGGTGTGTCAGCCAGTCATATATCCTCTGCGGAAACCTACCCTATACCCAAGGTTTTCCTGTCGAAACAAGCCAAGGTGCATGCCCCCTGGGTTTCAGTCATATCCTCCGAATCACTCGCGCTCATCAGGAGGATGGACTGGGGATTAATGAGACATTCCTTGCGTGAAAAGACCATTCAGGGTTGGTATATGACTATTTGCTATGTGTGAACCAGGGAATGAAAGCTGGTCTACGAGCTTGACCGTTCTTCCTTCGTGCGGAAAACACATTACTCTAAAGAGTGAGGAGACAATGGCTCCCATGCAATAAATATAGTCTCGTCCAAGGAGTAGATTATAATCCAGGGGTCCTTGGACTACCATTACGTTCATGTGAACGGTTTTCCTTCTCAATGTTATCGGCACAACAGGAAGGATCCCTAATGGTCGACTGGTTCCTTTGTCAAAGCCCGTTAGATTTCTCATCTCAGGCAAAAGTGATGGCGAACCAAGCGCTTTCCAAGCAGTTGAGGAAAGGATACTCATAGAAGCCCCTTCATCTATGATGGTACCGGCCATGAACATTCTATATATTTGAGCAATGATTCGAAATGGTACACTCGTCGGTAAACGGGGTCTGCCTAGTAGATTATAATCAAAGGAAACAACCAGGTTGCTTGGAGGTGGGACCGAATAGACGGCCGGATATGACTCTAACGAACTTCCTTCCTGCGGTAAAGGAACGGGTAGACTGCCCCCATGTTCATTGGAGTCTGTGCTTACGAAGAGAATTTGAACGGTGTCGTTCTTGTTCTCTTCGGTGACTGTATCATCTAAAGATGGATCCTCTGAAGGCAAGACCGGGTCAACTGCTGCCTCGACCTTTTGACTTTCGTCTGGTGTGGATTCAGATGGTTTATCTTCAATGATAGATGCTTCGGCCGACCACAAGGGCATGTCAGCCGGATTTTCAACTAGTGACGGACTTGGCAAGAGTTTCTTATATCCAGGAGGAAGTCGTAATGGTGAAACCGGACGGTCATCCAAAACTCTTTTAGCCTCGTCTAAGAAGGGACAACGGTGGACGGCGTGATCGCCTTCACACAGTTTACAAGGAAATTTACATTTTCCTTTTTGTCCAGGGGCTTCACTTTCACTAGTCGACGGTGTATTTTCAACATGATCATCAGAGGTTGATGACATCGGATTGTGCAAACGAGGAGACCAGTCCCTTAAGATCCAAGGGATGCAAGGACAATCTCGATGATAGTGATCTCCTTTGCAAATGACACATGGCGATTTAGGCCTAGATGGTGTAGTGTGTGGATTTTCGCTAGACGATGCCTGGTCGCCCATTTTCGCCTTTGGCTCCTTCTTCTTCTTCTCTTTCTTCTTCTTCTCCTTCTTCTCAGTTACTTGATTTTTGGCTTTACCAGCTTCATCAAGCGGAGAGGAAGGAGGAGAGGAAGAATTGGACGAAGTAGAAGGTTGGGGGGTAACTCTGGTATCGTTTAGTTGTTGACTTGATTGTTCAGGAATCTTGGTGTTCTGAATGACATAAGTTGAGAAGATCCATACGGGCAAGCCAATTGTCAATCCTGGAAGCGACAATGTGGCCATATGGGGTGCACCAACATCTCCCCAAGAGGAGAAAGGACTAGGATTTCCCCCAAGGGGAACTCCTTGGTTGGTGGACTCCATTTTTCTCAACCTAACACCAATGTAGGAAAGGTGATATTTATTCTGATTGAAATAAATTTTAGACGCTTTGACACAACTTGTTTTTTCAATTTTTAAGAGTCGAGAAAAAAAAAAAGATGACTCTAGTCGCCTTCAATTTTTAATGAGCCTAAAGTGACAAGTGCTCAGATGGACCTTTTCCTTTAAGGAGTTTGAAAAGGAACGAAAGAGACTGCTTTGGAAATCTAGATAGAGGTATTACCAAACCAATCGCAAAACTGCAGAATACTTTTTACGGTACGGCAGTTAATCTTCCCGAATGCTGTGTTCAGTGCATTGCGATCGATAGGGTGGCAGACACGGCTTCCTATGGATAAAGGATAAAGCCTAATGTGGTCTCCCAATATATACTCGATGGTACGTGGGAGCACAAGTCCCTACTGGCACTTATCGTCTCAAAGTGGAGGAATCACCCAACCATCAATGAAAACAACAGTTACCAGGCTTTACGATGCCGGAATATGTCTCTAGCCTAGACTTGTAAATGTTGTGCGTTAGGTTCTAAAGTGTTTTTAGATTCATTAAATTTATTTTACAGTTGATCTTGCTTAAGAAATTTGCCTTTCAAGTTCACCGCGTGATGTAGATTTACAATTCCTAAAATGCAATCTAAGATTATAAACAGTCGTTTAATCTTCTTTTTGCAATGAAAATCCTAGCTACTAAGGAAAGAGAGATGACGTTCTTTCAACATAGAGCAGAGAGCACACACTATATGCACTGTCCTAAATCAAACCAACAAACAGTCTAAATGCAAATGCACATGCATGTATTTGTTTTCAGCCTTCTTAATGTGTGAATGATAAAAAGAAAGCTAAGTGAAAATCTGAATTATTTTTCAAAGCAACATTACTAGCAAGTTTCTTTTCAAGACAAAACGAGGACAATGACGACACTTTGCGATTTGGAATTGAAAACTTGCTTTCGACACTTGAAAAACTACTAATTCAAATCAAATACAAGAGTAACAGTGTAATCGACTATCAAGAACAATCGGATTCTCTTTTATGACTGAAAACGACACTTGCGACACTTTCAAATCAAGAAACGACAGTACAATTACGCTACTTCTTTGTAAAAGAGAACTGAAAATGACTCAAAATACATAAAAACATTTACAGTCCTTTGCACAATGGAGGTGGAATAATGGAAAGGAAGGGGGTTTCAACAGAGGTGTACTGACTACAGGCAGCAAAACTCCTGAATAGAGTTGAAAAGAGTGAACACAGAAACCAAAATCTAGGAGCAGGAAAGGCCTTGTCTGATCAGCGCACCTGTAACACAGTGAAAAAGAGATGCAGTGCACCTACTACACTCGGGAAGTGCGATGCATCCAGAATTCACAGAAGAGACAGTGCGTTGGACCAGGGACGAGACTTTAACTGGGTTCCGGGTCACAGTTTGCAGCTCAGTTCAGGGATTTAGGCCGAGCAAGTGGTAATCAGTAAATCAATCACAGGGGTAGATCTAAAGAGGTTACTAGAGCCACCACAAGGGCAATTAGAGAGCTTGTAAATCAATTGTTCAGTTTATAAACAAAACCCGGAGATAGACTGAAGCAGCATTGATCTACTTTGCACTTGCATAGCAAATGCAGTTCGAAGGCTAGCTGGCTTAACTTCAGGCTCTGTCTGTAAGTTTATAAAGCAAAAAAATGTAGATAAACAAACAATCTATTCGTTCCCCAGTGGAGTCACCATTTTGTTATCGGGAAATCTAGTGTCTATGCAGAACTGCTAGTCCCACTAAGGGTGATAGCTACCTTAGAAACAAACAAACTAAAACTACTTTCGTTTTCCTTTATGAGAAGTAGATAAGAGGGGAAAGAAGGAGACCAACCTCTGTCTTGCGCTTGGTTCCTTGCTCGATTCCTCTCTCTTCTTCTGATAGATCCTTGCCACTCCTCTCTCGTCACCAAAGCTTCAAAGAGCACATGTGGAATCAAAGCAGCATAATACTATCCAAGAATAGAGATCTACTATCATAAACAATATAGGACCAGATATACATTGACCACATAAAACCATATATCATCAAACATACAAGAATGTGGAGGAAAACTTGAATAGCTTTATTAATAATCAAGAAAGAGCAAAGAGGATTACAACCAATTGTTCTGACCCAGCGTCATCCTCTCAGCAAGAAGCCCTTCTTCACCTCATGAAAAGCTTAGATCACCCAACACTATGATGTTGCACCAAGAAACCAGCAGCACTTCCTTACAAGATAGAAAATTCCCGCCTCTGGATCTCTGGGATGAGGGATCCATATGTAGATGTTTGCAAGGGGGGTGAGTCATCTTTTGAGATTTGATTAGTGTCCTCTCTCTGATAGTTCTTGATTCCACTTGGAGAATACTGATCTCTTACTCATCCCTGGTCGAATTCAGAGAGGCAAGTGTCACAGGAGAAGTTTCTGGAAGATTCCATGATCCTCCACCTCGCAGATTGACCCTGCCATTTGTCCACTCTCGCCCATCGCACCCCATAGAAGGGCTTTTCAAGATGCATCGCACCTCCCGAGTGTATTTATGTGGGATGCAACGCACTTTGACCATGGAGCAGGTGAGATGGTCCAGTTCTGAGCAGTTTTTCATGGAGAACTTTTGGGAGAAGATGTAATCAGTTGACCTTGTTCTTTTAGAGGTTGGAACAACACTTTTAGGGACTTAAGAGCCCTTGTTTTATGGACATTTATGATTGGGGTTGCAATGCCCAAAAATGTCTATAACACTCTTGATGCCTTGACTTCCATGTTAAGCTAATATTCTTGTCATACTAAAAATTTTCTAACTCCATAAGCCCAATAGATGTTTATTGACTGTGTTTCAACCATTCACACTCCTTCATTTGTTTTATAGAGTTAGCCATCTAATATTTTACTAAAATCTTTAACCTAGTGAGAGAGCCCTTTCAGGTTGAGGAGGCTAAGCCTCAGCCAAAAGTTGGTTTGAAACAGTTACTCAAGGTCTTCCTGATCAGCAGCCTATCAGGATTAGGTTTTGTGATAACAGGGGGCAGCGCCCCCGAAGCTAAAAATAGATGTAAAATTGCCTTCTAAAAGTATAGTAATTTCTAGTCAATCTGAGCCGTTCATTAGGCGAATGATCTGACGGTAGAAGTTATGTTTAATTTAGGTTTTTTTGCCCTAGAAGGAAACCCGTCACTATATATGAGGGAATTGTATTGCATCTATGTAGATCTGTATTCTGAGTGAGGAAGAGAGAGGAGATTGAGAGTGAAGAGGGTGTTACAGCGGATCTGCTGTAGGTTGTATCTCTTTAGTTTGCTAGATAATATAAAAGGAAGGACTGGTTGTTTCTCCGTGGACATAGCCCAAACTGGGTGAACCACATATATCTGTGTCTCTCTTGTTTTATGTGTTTTCTGTGTTTATATTTCTGCAATATTCTATGTGTTCCATTGCTTTGTAATATATAATTTTTTCTAACACCCGCTAGGATGTTTTTCCCACCATTCAGCTTAAAATACATGTCCCGTGACCATGGTTATTATTTTTCCTTTATTAACTTTATTACATGGAATTTTGACCAGTGTTGTTACATAACCCTCCCCTTGTGGGAACACTATCCTCGATGTTCAATGACACCTATAATCCACAAGACTGTTGAAAGAAAAACATATTGCCCATGAAGCTTTATAACTTAGCTTGTTGCAGTATTTACAATGACCAACCTGTTGATAAGCAAACTAATATGACAACATAACAACATGACAAACATAATGACATGACACCCATACTATTTATTGGATCTTTATAACACAACTCATGGTGGTATTTACATCCATATACATATGTACATATACCAAAATATCACAATAAAACATATACCAAAAGCATTCCCTCGACCAGCGAATAGAGAAGGATACATAGCCCACATATGATCCACCATTTCCCATGTAGCTTCATCGGGCCCAAATTTCTTCCACTACACTTTAACATGCTCGATTCTGGAGCATGAGCATCTTTCTCTATAAAATACATTGTGGTTTTGGTTGGAATTCTCCTTCTGGATCCACCTGCAATATAGACCAGTCAATCACATGATCAACATCTTTAACATACTTCTTAAGTAATGACACATGGAAAACATCACGGACTTTCACTGTCGGAGGCAGTACAAGTCTATAGGCTACTGGCCCAATCCTTTCAATAATATTGAAAGGTCGACAAAACCGAGATGCCAGCTTCACACATGAACCAATCCTCAAGAATCACTTCTTGGGATTGATGCGCAAGTACACCTATTCCCCAACCTAAAACTCCTTAAACATCATCTTCCAATCTACATAAATTTTATGTCTATCCTATTCTTCCTTTAGATTCTTCTTGATTATCTACATTTCCTATTCCATCTCTTCCAACATGTCCATTCCTATCAACACCCTATTCACTAGATCACTCCAACTGATGAGAGTATTACAACTTCGCCCATAGAGTGCCTCAAATATAATCATCCTCAATGACTCCTGGTCACCATTGTTATAAGTGAACTCAACCAAAGGTAGATACTCTTCCCACTTTCGTTGTTGATACATCACATACATCCTCAACATGTCCTCCAAAATCCTATTGACCCTCTTTGTATGTCCATCTGTCTGCGGATGATAAGTTGTGTTGAAGGCCATCTCTATACCCAAACCTATAAATAACTCATTCCAAAACTTATAAGTGAACGTAGCATACCTGTCTAAAACAATCTTCTTCGACACACCATGCAACCTCACCACATCTATGATGAATTCTTATGCCACACCACTAGCTAAATATGTAGACTTCACTGGAATGAAGTGCACTACCTTTGTCAACCTATCTACCACAACCAAGATAGAATCTTGTTGCCTAGACATCCTTAAAAAACCTGTAATGAAATCCATGGAAATGACCTCCTAGTTCCACTCTAAAATCGAAATTGGTTGTAGTAGTCCACCTGTGTGCTTACATTTTCCTTTCACCTGCTAACAGTCAAAACATCTAGCCACAAATTCTACTACATCCTTTTTCAAATTCAAGCAACGATAAAACTTCTTCACTATTGTCAATGTCTTATGGTATCCTAGGTGACTTAAATATGTTTTTGCATGAAACTCTTGCAAAATAGTATTCTTGAGATCACTGTCATTCGACACATATATTTTGTCCCTAAATCTAACCGAACCATATTTTGTAAGATGATAGTTCACATCCTGACCACATGTGCCATATTGTAACCTATGCATAAGCTCCATGTACCTTCGATCCTTTTGTCCTTCCTGTATTATCCGATCCTATAAGTCTATCCCATAAGAACTCATAGGTGTTATGTAATTCACCTGTACTCTCCTACTAAATACTGCAACGAGATTATAAGTTATAAAGCTTCATGGAAATTTTCTAGTATCAACCTACTCATGAGCATTTAGATTCGGTTGGTCATGAGCTAATTTACACTTGTTTGATCAACATTTGCTAATCTTGGAATACAACCAATGCTCTCTCAGTAGTCTCAACACTACTGCTAAGTTCTCGACATGCTCTTCCTCATTTTTAGAATATATCAAGATGTCATCAATGAATACAATAACAAACTTGTCTAGATAAGGATGCAATACACCATTCATCAAGCACATAAAAGTAGCTGGAACATTAGTCAAACCAAATGGAACTACAACAAACTCATAATTCCCATACTTGGTTCAAAAAGTTGTCTTGTAAATTTCCTCTTCCTTGATGCATACCTAATGGTATCTTGATCACAAATCAATCTTCGAGAACACTATTGCTCCCTTCAACTGATCAAAAAAGTCATAAATCCTTAGGAACATATACATGTTCTTAATGGTTACCTTATTAAACTACGTGTAATCAATGCATATCCTAAGAGTACCATCCTTCTTCTTCATAAACAATACTGGTGCACCCCAAGGTGATACACTTGGCCTAATGTATCCCTTGTCAAGCATTTCCTTCAACTGTAACTTCAGCTCTACTAACTCTAGTGTGCTCATCATGTACAGTGCCTTTGATTTTGGTGCTACCCCTGGTACCAACTCAATGGAAAATTCCACTTCTCTGTGAGGTAGAAACTCAAAAATGTCTGCTCAAAACACATTCTGAAACTGCTGCAAGATCAGGTACCTACTCAATACCTCTGCATCCTCAATACCCTTACCTTATCACTAGAAATATGCACTACAAATAACACACACCCTTTTATGTGACTGCACTTTGCTTGTATAGTTGTCACCATTCTAACTGATGTTGCCTTCTTCTTACCCTCCAAGATCCTATGTTCTCCATTGTCATCCAAGCACTCAATGTCCTTGTCATAACAATCCACCTTGGTCCTATGAAGATACAACTAGTCCATACCCAAAATCATACTATATGATCCCAACAACAATACATTCAAATGCACTAAGGTAGGCATACCATTCAACTCGAATGCACAAGCTCTTACACAGTGATATATCTCTTCTTTTTACCTATAGCCAACTGCACTAACCAGGATTTTGCATGCACTTCTTTATTCAAACCACAATTATCCACCAAGTCAAGACCAACATAACTATAATTAGATCTAGGGTCAATCAAAATAGAAACAACTTGATCACAAAGTTTACCATCCATCTCAATAATAGATGCTTAATGATCTGCTTGCATATTAGCCAATGCTACATATATACAAGGAATTCTCTGCCTAACATCCCCAATTGTACGTTCTTCCTATGCACTGTAAATATGAGGCCTACCACCCTAATTCTGTGGACAATCCATCTTAAGATTCTCCTTACCACACATCCAACAGTGCAACCATCCTGTACCATCACCTTTATTATGTTGCCCTCCATGTTGTGACCCATTAAACTTCTTGTAAGGTACAACATTTTCCTTCTCACCTACATTGTGAGGCCTTTTCCTTTTTGGATGTCATTTACATTTAGATTTGTCTTTCCCTTTCCAACCTTGCTAAGAATTGATCTTTCACTTAGACTACTCATAATAATGTTTCAATTTCCCATTAACTTCCTCAAGCGACCAAGGCTCATCATACTCAATCCAATCTCTAAATTCTAATGGAAATCCACTGACAAATCTTTGGACTTTGGCTTTCTCATCCTTATGATACGGTACATACCTCAATAAATCCAGGAACTTATTCTAGTACTTCTCATTTTTCATCGATCCCATCTTTAGCTCATAGAATTCCTTGGCTTTGTTGTTGTAGTACCTCTCTGACAAGTACTTCTTCCTAAAAGGTCTCTTGAATTCATGCCAACTCAATTCTTTTGTCCTGATGTCTCTAACCCGCTTCACATCTTCCCACCAGATGTTTGCTTTCCCTTTGAGGTTGAAGATAGTTATTCTAGCCTTCATATTATCTGTGTATTCATGCAATTAAAAGAATTTTTTCATCCCAAGTAGCCATGCTTCTACATCCTATGGTTTCTTCAAATCTCCATCGAAGGTAGGTGGCTTTTATTTTTTGAACTCATCTGAAAAATATCCTTTGCCACTCCTCCTATAAGGATGATAATGATGATGATCATAGTGTTTTTCAAAACTAGAACTAGAATAGAACTTGTGTCGATCACTTCTCCTATCTGGAGTATCCAAGAGTCTGTCATCTCGGATCATGTCATCCCTATCCGACCTGTGCCCAGCATGAGGCCTACTTCCATATGCCCCATTAGTTCTTTATTCCTGCCCATGGCTGATCCTAAGTGGTCCCTGTCTCTACAATTCTGACAAATTCTGAAGAATGACAACATTAACTTATGCTTGCTTCTCATGTGCCTGCATGATTATGTCATTATCTTGCTTGTAACGTCTTATTTATGCCTTCAAGCTTCTCAATGTGTCTTCTATATCAGAAGAGTACCCAACACCATGTTGCTCATTTGATTCATAGGGAGTGTCTTATGAACTAGACTCTACTATCTTGTTATTCATCTTTGATCTTCTTCCTATAACGATACCATGTCAGCTTAAACCAAAACATAACATAATAAACATACCTCAGTATAGTTTAGGGGAGGATATATCGTCTACAATATCAACCATATTATCCCAATACATGTATAATCATAATCATAGCAATACATAAACATCATTTCAACCATCATCGAGTTACCATGCATGACCATACCAACCACATACCATGATCTCATGCACGAAAAACTATAACCATGTCAATGTAAGCATAACAACATATAAGCACTAACATGTTGATATAGGTGGATATCAGTGGCCACCCACCTATTCCACTTAAACCCCCACCATTGTTTCTTTCAGTTTTTCAGTTTCCTTATTTGTAGCACAATTTACTATTTTTGGCAGTTTTTCGAGTCCTGAACTTCCTAAGCCATTTTTAGGTCAAACATGGGTTATTAACTAATTTTGGTCATTAAAAAGTTGTATTCCTTGAATATATCTTTCTAAAAAGTTATTGTGTGCGTCAAATGGAAATCGTATGCCAAAGTTATGACCCCGGGAAGTTGATGTACCAATTTACCCAAACGGGGCCCATAATTTGGCGCTTCATCTCCTAGGGTTGGGTTTTTGGATGTTTAGGGTTTTTCATTGTTTCTCAAAAATAAATAGGCCTTTGAGCCTCATTGTAACACAGTTCATAGGCATGTAGCCACCACATATCTTCTCAGCGATAAGCTACCATTGCCTGAGCTAGTCTTATTTCCATTATGTCTCTGAGCATATTTCAGTATTTGATATTAATGAAATGAAGGGATATTTCTACTTTAAATCTGGATCAGTGGTATCAGAGAAGTCTGCTCTTTCTCTGTTTTTCTTTGCATGTCCCCAATGAGGTCAGGATATAAGGAGTTAGGGCTCGATTTGGTTGAACCTTTGCAAGATCAACCTTGCAAACCCTAGCGACTGCCCATGGGGGGAAGAAAATAAAGACAAGGGGCAAGAGATCCTATCAAAATATTGCTCGAGGAGGCCCTCGAGAAACAAAGGAACACAATAACTTTGCCCAAATCCTTCAAATGTTGCCCACCGGTGGTGCATCCACATCCAGCAGGCACTCTGGAGGCTCCACGCATTTTAAGGTACAAGTAAACTTTGACATTCCCATATTTGAGAGAAAAATAGATGCAAATGTCATAGATAAATGTTTAAATCCGCTAGAAGGATATTTTTATGTTCATGATTTTTCCAGTAGATAAAATATTACGTTTTCTCTCCTCAAAGCCGCCCTACACGTCAAGGACTAGTGGGAAACCTACTGTGAGCAAAAAGGATGAAAGTATGACCTCACTTTTTTCAGCACACCCACTTGGAATTCATTCCAGGATGACATCAAGGAGTAGTACTACCCTGTCGAGAGCTATGAGGATAAATAACTAAAGTGGACAACTCTACAACACAGAAAGGACCAAGATGTGCCAGAGTTTACCAATGTTTTTCATACCCTTCGCATGAAGTTAGGTATCAAGGATTCTAAGAAACATTTGGTACTCAAGTATCATGGATGCCTACATAGGTACATCTAGGACGATATGGAGTTCCTGGACATCTCCTCTCTTTGCACGGTGTACCAATACGCCGTCAAGATCGAGAATAAGTTTAAATAGAAGAAGTGAGATTTTGGATCTTTGAATCCGAAGCAGGAGAAAGGTTCCCCCTAAACACAGAACAAAGGACAAAGCCAAGGCGAGGTGGCCCAAGACAACCCGCCAAATCTACAAGCAACGAACAACATCGGGAAGCTAAAGAAGGACATGGGAAAGTGGTGTGAGCTCCATAAGAGCTCCACTCTGTTATAGACATTTTTGTGCCTTACAGCATTGATCATAAAATTTCCATAATCTAAGGGATCCAAAGTCCCTAAACATGTTGTTCCTACCCCTAGAGGAACAAGGCTAACTAACCACAGCAATTCACAGAAGTTCTCCACCTGAAAACACTCAAAAACAAGCCAATTCTGGATCATGTCAACTGCTCCACTGAGCATCTGCGCTGAATGTCAACTGCTCCACTGTCTACCTGCATTGAATGTCAACTCCAACAAAGGCTACCTGCGCTGAGCGTAATTGGACAAGTGGCAGGCTCATTCCTCAATGTGTCAATGCCCAGGAAGCTTCCAAAATGACACTTGCATCAAGGAATTCGACTGGTGATGACTAAGAGGTTCCAAATCTCCAAGTGGAAGCAAGAACCTCCAAGTGGACTCAAGAACTGACAGAGGGAGAGGACACTAGTCACATCTCAAGCTGACTCATCCTCTCTCCAAATATCTATATATGGATCTCACCTCCATGGGATCTAGAGGCGGGAATTTTGTGAATGCAAAGAATTGTTGTTGATTTGAGACTGGAACTATTGGGTGCTTAATGCTTTTAAGGGAGCTGAAGAAGGAATTCCATTCTGCTGGGAAGGAGATGCTGGATTGGAGCCCTATGGGTTGTATCTCTTCCTGAACCCTGTTACTTATCAATAAATCTATCTTGGTTTGCTCCTATATGTTGGTGTATTTGTATGATTACATTAGTGTATTTGATTTACTTCTAATCCTGAATCATTTATGAATATGTATATTTGCCTTTGTGTTGTGTTCTTCTCTTGTCGCAAGTAGCTGTTCTCTTGTCACAGGTAGCTGTTCTCTTGTGATCTCGTGGGAATCAAGTAGTTGTTCTCTTGAGCCAGCGAGGAGGCAAGTAGCTGTGAACACACAAAGAGAAGAGGATCTAGATCGAGGGACAAACGGAAGACAACGGTAAGTCTATCGATCTCCTCTCTTTCATATTTCATAAAGGAAGAAACCAGTGTAGCTGTATTCGTTTGTTGCTAAGGTACTGTCACACCTTAGGTGGATAGGATCATCCTGCATAGGCATTTTTCCCCACAACAAGTTGGCGACTCCACTGGGGAAGAACTTGTTTATTCATTTCATTTGTGTTTCCGTCATTTTTGTTTACTTCATAGACTTGACAGCAACAGCATCGAACTGCTTCTGCAAAGTAGACTGTTGTTGCCTTGATCCTTCACTGGATTTTGGCTATGATCTAAACAATAGATCCACAAATGTTGTGATGATCCTTTGTGATAGTCTTTAGTACCCTCTCAAAGCATCCCTCTATTTATACCTTGCTTGTGTTTCTGATTCGGCCTGAAACAGTTGATTTTTGAGCATTTTATGACCCAGAACCCAGGGGAAACGAGAGTTTCTCCTTCAGCGCAATTGCTATGAAGGCAGTCTGCATTTCAACGCAGGTCCTGTGAGGGCTACCTGCACTGAATGTCAAGTCCTCAGTGTTGGACTTGCGCTGAACCAGTTTAGCCTTGCGCAGCTGGGGTTCTCTGTCCTCTGTTGCCCTGTTTTGATCTCTGTTTTTTGCAGCCTTTAACCAGCATAGGTACCAGTCTGATAACTCCTTTTCTTTGCTTATATTCCGCCTCCTTTTGTACAAAAAGACTGTAAGTGTTTTTATGTGTTTGTGGCGTCATTTACAGTTTTCCTTTGCATGAGTAAAGTAGTCATCCTGTAGCCTTTGATTCAGATCTGATTGACTGTGATCTTAGAAGAGAGTTCATTGGCTGTTTGCAGATTGATTATAGATTTACTTTTTCTTATTGGTTTGAATTTGTCTCTTTTAAATGTGAAAACAAGTCTTTATTTCGAAAATCGCAAAGTGATTGTAATCTCTTATACCCTTGTTGATTTCGAAAAAGTGAACTTGTTTGTATTGATCATTTAAAAGCAAATTCAAAGTTGTGCAAAAAGCTTTCTTTGTAGGCATATATACTAAGAAAGTGGAAAACAAACACCTGCATTGTGCATTTGCATTTGATAAGTTTGCATGTTGGATTTAGGAAGAGTGCATTAGAGTGTGCTGATTGCTCTTTGAGAAAAGATAGTCTCTTTTCCCTTAGTAGCTAGGATTTTCAAAGTTGAAAAGATTATAAAGCTTGCTTATCATCTTTAGACTGCATTTAGGAATTTGTATCATACATCTCGTGGTGAACCTTGAAAGGCAAACTTTAAAAAGATCAACCTAAAATAAACTGAATGAACCTAACAACGCTTTGTAACATAACGCACAACATAGAGGTCTAGGCTAGAGACGTGTTCCGGCGTCGTTAAGCCTAGTGACTGTCGATCTCGTGGAAGGTGGGTGATTCCTCCTGAGGGACGATAGCGCTAGTACGGATTGTGCTCCCACGTACCGTCGCGTATATATTGGGAGACCCCTATAGGCATATATCTTTTATCCTTAGGAAGCCGTGTCGGCCGCCCTACTGATCGCAATGCAGTGAACACAGCATTCACGAAGATTGACTGCCCGTACCCTAAAAAGTATTCTGCGGTTTTGCGAAAAGTTTGGCACACCCTCTGCCTAGATCTCTAGAGCAGTTTCTTTTGGCCTTTTTCAGACTCTATAACAGAAAAAGTCCATCCGAGCATTTGTCACTTCGGGCTCGTTAAAACATCGAAGGAGACTAGAGTCATCTTTAGCTTTTTCTCGACTCTTTAAAAGTGAAAAAGCAAGTTGTGTCTAAAGCGTCGTTAACAATTTATTTTAAACGGAACAATCACCCTTTAATCCTGCGTTGATCTTTAGGTTGAAAAGATGGAGCACACCAACCAAGGAGTTCCCCTTGGTGGAAATCCTAGTCCCTTCTCCTCTTGGGGAGATGTTGGTGCGCCCCACATGGCCACATTGTCGCTTCCAGGACTGACAATTGGCCTACCAGTATGGCTCTTTTCAACCAATGTCGTTCAGAATACCACCATTCCTGAACAGTCGAGTCAACAGTTAGATCAGACAAGAGCTGCATCCCAGCCTTCCACTTCATCTTCCTCCCCTCCTTCCTCTTCGCTTGACGGAACTGGTAAATCAAAAAACTGTGTTCCTAAGGAGAAGAAGGAGAAGAATAAGAAAGAAAAGAAGAAGAAGGAGCCTAAGGCGACTGGGGGCAAACAAGTGTCATCTAACAAAAATCCACACCGCATTCGTAAGGCCTAAATCGCCATGCGTCATATGCAAGGGAGACCATTTCCATAGAGATTGTCCCTGTATCCCCCGGATACTAAGAGACTGTTCCCCCCGTTTGCAAAATTCGGTAGCATCGACCTCTGATAGCCATGTCGACTGCTCACCGTCAACTAGTGGGAGTGAAGCTCCAGGACAGAGCGGGAAAGCTAAATTTCCCTGCAGACTGTGTGAAGGCGATCACGCCATCCACCGTTGTCCCTTCTTAGACGAGGCGAAAAGAGTTCTGGAAGATCGCCCGATTTTACGAGCACAACTTCCTCCTGGATATCAAAAACTCTTGCCAAGTCCCTCGCTAGTTGAAAATCCGGTTGACCCGCCCAGGTGGTCAGCCGAAGCACCTGTCATTGAAGATGAACCGTCTGGATCCATGCCTGACGAAAGTCAAAAGGTTGATACGGCAGTTGACCCGGTTTTGCCTTCAGAGACTCTATCCTCGAATGACACCGTCACAGAGGAGAATCAAGACGACACTGTCCAGATTCTCTTCATCAGCACTGACTCTGATGATCAAGGGGGAAATGCCACCATTCCTTTATCGCAGGAAGGAAGTTCATCAGAGCACTATCCGGCCGTATATTCGGTCCCACCACCAAGCAACCTAGTTGTGTCCTTTGACTGGAACCAACTAGGCAGACCCCGGTTGCCAGCCAGCATACCATTCAGAATTATTTGTCAAATATACAGAATGGTAATGGCTGGCACTATCATTGATGAGGGGGCATCTGTGAGTATCCTTTCCTCTATTGCTTGGAAAGCGCTTGGTTCGCCAGCGCTTTTGCCTGAGATGAGAAATCTATCGGGCTTTGATAAAGGAACCAGTCGACCTTTAGGGATCCTCCCCAATGTGCCTATAACATTGAAAGGGAAGACCGTTCAAATGAACGTGATGGTCGTTCAAGGACCCTTGGATTATAACCTATTCCTTGGACGAGACTATATATATTGCATGGGAGCTGTAGTCTCCTCACTCTTTAGAGTAATGTGTTTTCCGCATGAAGGAAGAATGGTCAAGCTCGTGGACCAACTTTCGTTTCCCGGATCACGCATCGCAAATAGTCATGAACCATCCCTAAATGGTCTATTCATGCAAGAAGTGTCTCAACCCACGGTCCGTCCTCCTGATGAGAGCGAGTAATCCAGGAGGATATGACTGGAACCGAGGGGGCATGCGTCCTGGCCTGCTTCGGTAGGAAAACTTTGGGTATAGGGTAGGTTTCCGCGGGAGAATATGACTAGTCCGTACCCCGTCCGTGGATGGAAGAGGGGTTGTTCTAGAATAAGATTCTTTTGTCAAAGTTACGTGTTTGGCGCCAGAGTCATTCACCCTTGACTATTTCGGTAGACATTGCCGAGGAAGTGTTTTGTTTGAAAGAGTAACAAGACAATCTTTGGGTAACCTGAAAGAGGTAAGCCTCTCTCGATTAAAACAAATGTTTTGGCGGAGGGTAAGTAGAGGTAACCTTGAAACTCTGTTTTATACCTGGGGGCATGCAAACCTTTTGGAGTGCAAGCAAGGGGCAACTATTTATTTTTTAAATTTTTAGGACCTCTAACCCTTTAAACTCGTAGGATTAGTCGTTTCCGAACTTGCATAAAGAAAGGATAGGGAGCAAAGCTTAGTGAGATGAAGCTCCATAAAAAATAGAATCTTCATGAGACACTCTTATCTTATGGCTGGGTAATCGAGCAGTTTTAGCATAAAGTTCATGCTCGTTAAAAAATAAACGCAAGATCCGAGCAGTTTTAACGCGGAATTCATGCTCGTTAAAAAATAAAACATAAGCTTGAGCAGTGTTTGGCGCATTCAAGCTCTTTAAAAAATGAACCCATTACCGGTAAATAACCATTGTGTATGTAACCTTATCAGCCATAAAAGCCTTGGTCATGTTTGCACCTGCCACCTCCGCTTTTCATTTGGTCGACCGTTCACCTCCATATGATTGTTTACCCATTTTGAGGAACAGCTGCGAAGAGTGATTTCACCTAGCCATCCTTGTGACACTGCCGTGATTGGAAAATTCCAACCTGTACCTGGAATCTGCTGCTATCCCTGTTTATCACTCGTTCCTCAAAAGACGAGTCTTCTTTAAGCTCTTTTCAACTGACTCGTAAAATATGAAAAGATTGCCGAGTCTTGGCCTTTCAACTCGTTAAAGGACCGGAAGTGCTATCCCTCCTCTAGATTTTAATCTTTTTGGACCTGAGGGATTATTGCACAAAAAGATCGAGCGCTTGTTTTGTTCGGCTCGTTAAAACTATCAAAAACTCATCCCTTCTGTATTGCTTTATACTTTTTCAGACTTAAGGGATTAGATGACGAAAAAGGAATTTTGGAGTTGACTTTATGTATCTTTTCAGACTCTCTAAAAATGAAAAGAACCGAGTTATCCTTGTCGTTAGACTCGTTAAAATTATTAAATAGCGACAAACTTGTCTTTAGACGAGAACGAGTTTCCCTATCGCTAGGCTCGATAAAACATAGCGATGGGCTTGCCCGAAGGGCAGGTTATAGAACAAGCATATGTTATCCTCCTCAAGCTTGACAAAAATAAAGAGGTACTGGTCAGCAATGACTGGGGAAAAATTGGGAGAAAACTAAAGAGAACTTTGATGGTAGCAGGTCGCTCTTGAACATGACACTTTTCCTCCGTACCACAATCGGGTTGGGTTGTCTCATTCACCGGTCACATCACCATGGTCTCGCCATACCATCCATATTTGGGGTAATGCTACCAATCCATCGCATCAGTGTCGCCATATGTTCAAGAGAATTCGTTCAGAAAGAGTCAGCAGGGTACCATCCACTGCCATACATTATCCTTCATCCATTCATGACTGCCACCCTGAATCATATGTCACAGATCGTTTTCACCTCCATTAAAATCATTAGCTCCGTTCCATGTCACTGATGTGGGATTCATCAAGGCCCTCCTTTGACGGATCACTTCTTGTCGACATCAGCTCATTATCCAAGAAGTTGATCTAGGAACACCCCCCTCAGTACTTTGAAGCTTGCATGCCTCAATGGCAAGTTTCTCACTTCCGGCGACAGGTATACATCAATGACCTTCGACCAGAAGATTTTGCGTGGTGTTCGATGCCAAGTCCTTTATTCACACCACGTGAATTGTACTACAGTACCTTGAGGGTCATTATCATTATCGGTGATTCCTCTCGCGCTTGTTAACGGTTTACATCATTGACCGGTAATCAAGCGATGTCTTTCCATGTTCGACTTCAGCGCAATTCTCACATGGATCGACTTGTACTTAGAGTGAAGATCGAATGAGTTTGAAGACCCCGGATCTAGTTTCATCCATCCGGGCTGCGATATATATTCAGGAAAAATAAAGACATTTAAAA
The DNA here is from genome assembly GCA_031772625.1 of Pinus tabuliformis. Lineage (NCBI taxonomy): Eukaryota > Viridiplantae > Streptophyta > Pinopsida > Pinales > Pinaceae > Pinus > Pinus tabuliformis. The sequence continues at coordinate 843,329,479 of CM062815.1, forward strand.
TGTACATCATTGCAGCAGATGATCATCCTACTCAAAGGATGATAATTTCGCCAAAATTATCAGTCTACCATCAGACGATCGTCTGTTCTATGTACAAAAATGAATTTATAAAGATGAGCATGGGAATGCCCGCCTCAGCTAGATCATGAAAGCAGTATGAATCATAATGTATTGTATTGTATCTTATTACAGGTCTCCTCCCAGCAAATGGATGAACTTCAGACCCTCCTGGATAAAGCATTTCACCCGATAAACGGCCTCATACTTTAGGGGGCAACTGTTATAGACATTTTTGTGCCTTACAGCATTGAGCATAAAATTTCCATAATCTAAGGGATCCAAAGTCCCTAAACATGTTGTTCCTACCCCTAGAGGAACAAGGCTAACTAACCACAGCAATTCACAGAAGTTCTCCACCTGAAAACACTCAAAAACAAGCCAATTCTGGATCATGTCAACTGCTCCACTGAGCATCTGCGCTGAATGTCAACTGCTCCACTGTCTACCTGCGTTGAATTTCAACTCCAACAAAGGCTACCTGCGCTGAGCGTAATTGGACAAGTGGCAGGCTCATTCCTCAATGTGTCAATGCCCAGGAAGCTTCCAAAATGACACTTGCATCAAGGAATTCGACTGGTGATGAGTAAGAGGTTCCAAATCTCCAAGTGGAAGCAAGAACCTCCAAGTGGACTCAAGAACTAACAGAGGGAGAGGAAACTAGTCACATCTCAAGCTGACTCATCCTCTCTCCAAATATCTATATATGGATCTCACCTCCATGGGATCTAGAGGCGGGAATTTTGTGAATGCAAAGAATTGCTGTTGGTTTGAGACTGGAACTATTGGGTGCTTAATGCTTTGAAGGGAGTTGAAGAAGGAATTCCATTCTGCTGGGAAGGAGATGCTGGATTGGAGCCCTATGGGTTGTATCTCTTCCTGAACCCTGTTACTTATCAATAAAGCTATCTTGGTTTGCTCCTATATGCTGGTGTATTTGTATGATTGCATTAGTGTATTTGATTTACTTCTAATCCTGAATCATTTATGAATATGTATATTTGCCTTTGTGTTGTGTTCTTCTCTTGTCGCAAGTAGTTGTTCTCTTGTCACAGGTAGCTGTTCTCTTGTGTTCTCGTGGGAATCAAGTAGCTGTTCTCTTGAGCCAGCGAGGAGGCAAGTAGCTGTGAACACACAAAGAGAAGAGGATCTAGATCGAGGGACAAATGGAAGACAATGGTAAGTTTATCAATCTCCTCTCTTTCATATTTCATAAAGGAAGAAACCAGTGTAGCTGTATTCGTTTGTTGCTAAGGTACTGTCACACCTTAGGTGGATAAGATCGTCCTGCATAGGCATTTTTCCCCACAACACACTCACAACACAAGTGAGTGTCAGGCCAAGAAGTCACTGGTGGCCAGGTTGAAGGCTTCGAAATCAGATGCATGTTTCAACTCTAAGTTAGAACCTAACAAGGGGAATGACAAAGGGAAGGAAATTATCGATGCAAATCCCAATGCCACCATTGCCACCACGAACATCTAGAAGGAGGAACCTGAAGATCCAGAGGAGGAGGAGTGCCTCTTCCACTCCCAGATGTGGGTAAAGGGCTCCTCACTACAGTTCATTGTCGATAGTGGGAGCCAAAAGAACCTCATTTTGGTAGAGGTCGTGAAGTGGCTGGGCTTACCAACCACAACACACCCACAACCGTACATCATGGGGTGGCTTCACCAAGGACGGGATATTCATGTGAGCCAGCAATGTCACCTCCCATACAGCATCAAGCCCTTCACGAATGAGGTATTGTGTGATGTTGCTACCCTTGATGTTTGTGATGTATTATTAGGCCAACCATACTTGTGGAAGCAACATGTTGTGTATGAGTCAAGGCCTCGCGCTGTTATTATTACTTTGGGAAATAATTTGTATAGGATACATGAGGTAGCACTGCCTACCGCCGTCTCTTTGGTTACTGCAAAACAATGCAGTAAGCTCATTTCTAAAACTAGGAAATTTGTTTTCCTGATAATACACCCACAACGAAAGAATAATACAGTGGCCAGGACCTCTAGACAGGGCCCCTCCGCACAACAATAATAGATGGACAAGGTCATGGAGGAGTATGAGGACATCTTCACTTCCCCTGCAAGGGTGCCTCTGCACTATCAAGTCAAGCACTCCATCGATCTGACCCCAGGTGCATCATTGCCCAATGTGCCAATCTATCAATGCTCTGTTCTCGAGAACATTGAAATCAAGAGGCAGATTCAGGAGCTACTGTAGAAAGGTCACATCCAGCCGAGTTCATTGCGCTGTGGGAGCCCGATCATGTTAGTACAGAAGAAGGATGGGACTTGGAGACTATGTATTGTCTATCAGATGCTGAACATGATCACTATCTGGAATAGGCACCTGATCCCACGAATTGATGACCTTTTGGACCAACTCAAGTGGGCGGAATATTTCAGCAAGATCGACTTGAATTCCGAATATCACCAGGTATCAATCAAACACTCCGATGTGTGGAAGATTGCCTTCAAAGCCAAGGAGGGCCTTTTCAAATGGTTGGTTATGCCTTTCGAGTTGAAGAATGCTCCTGCAACCTTCATGAGGCTGATGGATGACATCTTGCAGCCATTCACCAACTCATTTGTAGTGGTATACTTGGATGACATCCTAATCTTCATCCAGAGTTAGGAAGAGCACCTCCACCACATCCGATAGGTTATCCAAACACTGTGGCAACACAAGCTGTGTGCCAATTTGGAGAAATGCACTTTTGGCATGACCTAGGTTTAGTATCTGGGATACATTCTTAATGAACGGGGGGTGCATGTGGATCCAGCCAAGATCCAAGTCATTCGGGATTGGTCAGCCCCAACCACTCTAACAGAGCTCCGTAGCTTTCTGGGTCTTGCCAATTTCTACCATAGGTTCGTGTTGGGTTCTCTCATATCACTTGGCCCTTGAGTCATGTCACTAAGGGAGGAGCAAAAGAAAAAATATTTTTGGTCTAAATCTCAATAGAAGGCATTTGGAGAGTTGAAACATCACCTATGCTCTGCACCAGTGCTCACTTTACCAGACTTGCAACAACCATTTGAGATTGAGATCGATGCCTCTTACTATGCTACTGGGGCAATCCTTACTCAACAGGGGCATCCAATGGCATATCATAGTGATACACTTTCAGACATAGTTCGGAAGTACTCCACTTATGACAAAGAGATGTACTACATTGTGTAGGCCTACCGACAATGGAAGCATTACATTTTGGGGAATGAAACGGTCATCCACACAAACCACTGACCCCTGCAGTTGATATAGACACAAGGGAAGTTGCAGAATGATCGCCATCAGAAGTGGTCCACATACCTACAACAGTTCCATTTGAATATCAAGTATAAGAAGGGCAACACCAATAATGTTGCAGACTGCCTCAGTCGATCACCGATCATGGCGTTAACCACCGTGCTCAACTCTTGTGGGCATGAGACCTCTGATTGGCCACTTCTCTACAAAAGCGACCCAGAATTCAGCCACACATACCAAACGCTCTTAGAGGGTCAATAAGTTCCAAATTTTCACCTCCAAGATGCCCTGTTATGCCACCTAGAATACCTTTGTGTTCCTTCAAGAGAGCATGCCAAGACGATTTGGGAAGTGCACTACAGTTGGGCCGTTGGGCATTTTGGGGTCGAGAAAACGGTGGTAGTACTGCAAAAGTATTTCTATTCACTGAATCGTCGACACGATGTCGGGAAGTACATCAAATCCTGCACTACCTGTGCCATTTCCAAACCGTCCATCAAAAAGCAAGGCCTCTATACTCCATTTCCTACCCTTAGTCGACCTTGGGAATCCATCTCCATGGATTACATGTTGGGCCTTCCTTCTACTAATCATGGAAACAATTATGTTTTTGTGGTCGTTGATAGACTCTCAAAGATGGCCATTATAGTGGCCTGCAAGAAGAATATCATAGTAGAAGCCACTGCTAAACTCTTCTTTGAACGAGTGTGGGTACATTTTGGGATCCCACAGTCTATTGTCTCAGATCGGGATAGAAGGTTCCTCAGTACATTTTGGTCTAGTCTTTGGTCGATGCTGGACACCAAGCTCACTAAGTCCATGACTTTCCATCCCCAAACTGATGACCAGACAGAGGTCATCAACAGGATGATCATACACATTCTGCGCATGTACAAATCAAAGCATCCACACACATGGGATGAGAGCCTCCCATATATCCAACACAACTATAACCGGGCTCTCCACAGCTCAACTAGCCACAACCCTTTCAGGTGGGCTTGGGATTCCCTCCACTATGTTCCATTGATGTGGCCATGTCGTTTGTAGCAACTCAGGCAGATTCAGCTCATGTCTAGTCCAAAGCCAATAAGGCAAACAAATTCATTGAGCACATCCAACATATCTACCAGCAGGTCCGTGACATTCTGGAGAAATCAAATGCCAAGTACAAGCAACGATATGATCAACATAGGGCGCCACACAAGTTTCAGGTGGGCGACAAAGTCTGGTTGCATTTGCAGAAGGAATGCCTTATTGAAGTCTATCAAAAACTCAAACCACTCTAATATGGTCCTTACACCATTACCAAGGTTGTGGGAGACAATGAATTTGAGCTCAGCATTCCCCCATTCCTTGGCCTACACCCAATGTTCAATGTGGACTACCTTCGACCATACTTCCCACCATTGTTGGACACATCAGACATTGCAGAACAACTCACACCTACAGAGTTAAATCAGAATTGCATGGAACAAGCCAAAACTGATCAGATCATGGACATGCAAATCAAGAACACCCAACAGTAAAGGATCCAACGATATCGAGTTGTCAAAGTAGGCCAACACCTTCACCAGGGGAAGTGGCTCACCAAGGACCAAGTTTAGCAGAAGTTTCCTCATCTCATGGAGGAACTCAACGCAATAGGGACCATTGCTTCCTAAGGGGGGAGGAATGATCTAGGTGGATATTGGTGGCCACCCACCTATTCCACTTGGACCCCCACCATTGTTTCTTTCAGTTTTTCAGTTTCCTTATTTGTAGCACAATTTACTATTTTTGGCAGTTTTTCGGGTCTTGAACTTCCAGAGCCATTTTGAGGCCCTAAACGACGTTTTTTGGGAAATATGTAACCAACTTTGGTTGTTGACTAGTGTTGGTCATTCAAAATTTGTATTCCTCGGATAGATCTTTCTAACGAGGTATTGTGTGCATCAAACAGAGATCGTATGCCAAAGTTACGACCTCAGGAAGTTGATGTACCAATTTACCCAAATGGGGCCCATAGTTTGGTGCTTCATCTCCTAGGGTTATTTTTTTTTATTTTTATGGTTTTCCATTGTTTCTCAATAATAAATAGGCCTTTGAGCCTCATTGTAACATAGTTCAGAGGCATGTAGCTGCCACATCTCTTCCCAGAGATAAGCTACCATCACCCGAGCTAGTCATATTTCCATTCTGTTTGTAAGCATATTTCAGTATTTGATATTAATGAAATGAAGTGTTGCTTCTATTGCATCTTTGTATTTATGGTTATTTTTGTAATTTGTTGCACTCCTGTTTAAATCTAGATCACACGCATAACCGACATACACTCATGATGACCACATCCAACAACAACACCATCAACTTTCACATGGTGACACAACTGCAACCATGACCAACACCATACAAACACAACAAACACATAAATCACAAGCATAAGAACACATATGCAATTGATATGTATGCATGTCCAATGCACACCACCCATCTTGTCCAAGGGGTGAACCATGCTCTGATACAACTATGTAACACCCTCCTCCCACATTTACCCAAGTTAACCTAGGTTAAACATGTGACGAGAGGCTAGTATGATTTAATTCAACTCCCCACGTACAGTTAAGGAAGTGGAACTGATAAAACAAAACCATTATGACCTTCCTGGCTCCTTTTCGGTGACCAATCCCTGAGACAACTTGACATTTCACAGATCTGGACCCTCAGTCGCTCCCATGAAAATCCATGCATGTGACTGAGACCTTTTAGTCACTCCCACAACAAGGCATGCCAACAACTATGGACTTTTTCAGCTAGTTCTGAGCCAGTGACCCCATATTTTGTGCCACTTTTTCAAGTCTAGGACTCAGGCCACTACCCAGAACTTCATGAAACTTTCAGAAATGATAAATAACAATGGAATAAGGCTACTAATGCAATCATTGGTACAAGTACTTGATCTAGCCCCTACTATCCATGATAGACATTTCGTCAAACATGTCACAAATATGTAATCTACAATTCATAACAACATATATGAACATAAGGGTCTCATACTTATTTGATATTCGTAAAGAGACATTTTTCCTCTATCACAATAGCTACATTATAATCTATTAGGTCATATATTCATTGTACATTCATTTTAAAATCAAAACATGATGAGGTCCATACATCAAGTCTACCATAAAACATACGGATAACCAACATATAAACAACAGAAATAATAAGGATATAACATCAATAAGAATCACATATGAAATGGTATATTTACAAATGAAATACCAAGGAGAAAGAGCTGTTATTAATGAATGCATAAGCCAACTAGGTCTAGGACTTCCACGAACCACCCAACCATAGATTGGCTTAACCAAATCTTTATTTCATCCAGTCACCCCTGTGCCATATTACAAGCATGAATGTGGGACTCACAACAAAACCAATCCAATTTTCGTTAGGTGTTACTGCAATCCCCACTGGATCACTAGGCCTTAAACAAGCATGGATGTGACCAGATTTCTTCACCTACACCGTGAGGAATTTGTTTTCCTCCTAGTATATAGGCTTTACCGTATATTCCACCATTCATCGGTTGAGGATTCCTAGGCCTAATCGAGACTCCACCCTCCAAGATTTCCCTTATATCCCTCCATTCACTGGTCGAGGATTCCTAGGCCTAATCGAGACTCCACCCTCCAAGATTTCCCTTATATCCCTCCATTCATTGGTCGAGGATTCCTAGGTCTAATCAAGGGCACACACCTCTAGGCTCTGTCATATATCCCTCCATTCACCGGTCATGGATTCCTAGGCCCACCGAGGTACACAAAATCCAGCTTTAACACAATCCCACCTTCTCTGGTCTAGGGATTCCTAGGCCTTATGTTTTTCTTTAGAGACCACCTCACTAAGTTTCGAAACAATCTAACAATCCAACCTAACCAAATAAAAGAGATCCCATCACACCATGGCTACCCAGAAATGGAAAGGCAAGGTTGAAAAACATTGTCACACCTAGCAAAACCCATGCCAATGACAACAAGAGAACCACATACTCACATGCAAATTAATACCTACAAGTAATCCCATTGTAGTTGCTTGATCCTGCTCTTCCTTACTTGATCTTTGCTTCCCTTTGCCTTCTTTTTCCTTAACAAAAGGTAAACTGAAAAAAGGTACCAACTGATCCTCAAAAGCCTTTTTATTGATGAGGCCTCTATTTTCTTCAATTTTCCATTATTTTCCTCCTCACATGCAACATGTGACATTTCACCTTCCTTTTCTCCCCATTTCCATTATTTTCATAAATAAAATACCAATTAATGCCTCATGCCTTTCCAAAGCCTTTGCCAATTTCCTTTAGCCGTAATAAATGAAATGAACACCCACTAGGATATTTTTCTCACCATTCAACTTGGAATATGTGTCCCATTACCTTGGCTATTATTTTGCCTTTATTAACTTTATTACATGGAATTTTGACCAAGGTTGTTACATTATCATTTAGGTCTCTACTTTCTTTATTTTCGTCTATTTTATCTTCAATTTCTTCCTCATGCAAATTTGTGACCCTTCAACTCCATTTTCTCCTATTTTCCTTTATTTTGGCAAATAAATGTCAATTAATGTATCTTTTCCTTTGCCAATGCCTTTTCCAATAGCCACTGATTAATCACAAGTGACACCCATCACTATGTTTTTCCCAACATTTAGCTTGGAATATGTGTCCCATGACCTTGGTTTTATTTTATTTACATGGAGAATCAACCAAGGGCTATCACACAATATTTTGGGTAGGTTGATTCTAGTGGTGGTTATTTCCTCTTCTTCTTTTCACTTATTTCCATTTCTCATTATGATCTCCTTGTTGCTCTTGGCCTACTTGCAATTTGGGGCATCCTTTTGCAAAATCCCCGAATTCATGACAAATTTTGCATCTAAAAGGAAGCTGGTCATATTCAAATTCTTGAACTTGAGACCAGTTATCTATGCAAAGATTTATTGCATTCGGTAGTCCTTTGTATATATCTACCTCCACACAGATATGTGCACAGGAGAATTGTCCGTCTTTAGGCTTGGCACAATCAATATAGCTACCCAAGGAATTTTTATTCAATGTGAAGGTTGCATCATTCTAGCAATGCAAGGGAAAATAGGGAAGCTTTACCAAGACTGGGATAGTCGTGGGGATATTGTAGTCTAGGTTGAAGTTAGGGTTCCAACAATCTAGATAAAGACCCTAGGCTCCCATGAAATAAGGACCGCAAATAAAGATTAGATCTCGATCTAATTTGTTCTCAAAGTAAAAGATGTAGAAACCCTTATCACAAAAGGAGGACGCCACTTATCCCTTGATGAGGGGTTTCCTGTTCTTCTCAATCCATATCTTAATTGAGCGAGGGGAGGGCCAAAGACCCATAATTGACCAATAAGACCTTGATCTGCCAACTGCAAGGCTCGAATCCATGCTTCAGGAGTCTTGATCTTGATCTTTGAGATTTCATCAAGCTTTTTCACAAAGCGAGATGATTTAGATTTTGAAACTTAGCGCCAAAGGCCACATTGGAGTTGAAGGCAGCAATCTCCCTCGAGAGGCCCAATTCATGCGTCGACTCAGTCATGATTGGTTGTTTGAACAACAAAGAGCCGAGCGCAGCACTCAGTGAATCAATAGAAACCACAAGACGAAGGGAAGGAGAAAATGGAAAAACACAGGAGCCGACAACCCGATCTAGCATCGATTGGACTTGTAGGCCCAGGAAGCAGGCGAGTCGCAGGCACTCATTGTTCTACCTGCCTTGTTTTGATAACGATAGATCATTTTTAAAGAATATTGTAAATTTAGTTAATTCTTATAATTTTTTTTATTTTAGCAACTTAATATGTAAGTTGAAGTAAGTGTTTCAATGTTTATTATGGATTTATGCCTATCAACATTTACTAAACATTTAATTTAGGCATAGCCTAACTAATAGATGAAATAACTTTCTTGATCACAATCTAGCAATACAATTTGTTGCGAGATTATGATTTCTTGTTATGTAAAATATACTTTTGAATGCATACATCGATTTAACACCCTCAATAACCCCTACGGAACTTGATCTTTGTAGATTAAACAAGTTAAACTTATGTTTTTTTAAATATGTAATTTTGGACGAAATTGACCAGGAAAAATGATCGAGAAATGGTCATTCCATCTATTAGTTAGACTAATCGTTTAATTTATATGGTTGGACTATTTAATAACAAGCCTACTTTTCGATCATTTTTAGATAAATATAGATACTTTAATGTAAAAAATAAATAAATAAAAATATAATGCAAAACATGAAATGAAATGTAAACATTGAGAAACATTGAACTTGTTAGCTAGGTTTGGAGAAAATAGAAGAACAAACAAAATATTAGATCTTGATCTATTTTGTTCTCAAAGTAAAAGGTGTAGAAACCCTTATCACATAAGGAGGACGCCACTTATCCCTTGATGAGGGGTTTTTAGTTCTTCTCAATCCATGTCTTAATTGAGCGAGGGAAGGGCCAAAGACCCATAACTGATTAATGAGACCCTGATCTGCTAACTGTAGGGCTTAAATCCATGCTTGAGGAGTCTTGATCTTGATCTTCGGGATTTCCTCAAGCTTTTTCACAAAGAGAGATGATCCAGATCTCTGAAACTTAGGGCCAAAGGCCACAAGGGAGTTGAAGGCAACAATCTCCCTCGAGAGGCCCGAGTCATGCATTGGCTCAGCCATGATTGGTTGTCCGACCAACAAAGAGTTGAGCATATCACTCAGTGAATTAGCAAAAACCACAAGGATGAAAGGAAAAAGAAAATCGCAAAACACAGGAGCCGACAACCTGATCTAGCAATGATCGGCTTCCAGGGCCAAGGAGCAGGCCAGTCATAGGCACTCATTTTTCTACTTGCCTTGTTTTGATGATGACAAATCACTTTTAAAGAACATTGTAAATTTAGTTAATTCGTATATTTTTTTATTTTAGCAACTTAATATGTACATTGAAGTAAGTGTTTCAATGTTTATTATGGATTGATGCCTATCAGCATTTACCAACCATTTAATTTAGGCATACTCTAACTAATAGATGAAATGACTTTCTGGATCAGAATCTGACAATACAATTTGTTCCGAGATTATGATTTCTTGTTATGTAAAATATACTTTTGAATGCATAAATAGATTTAACAACCTGAAAATCCCCTAAAGAATTTGATCTTTGTAAATTAAACAACTTAAACTTATATTTTAAAAAAAATTAAACTTATATATTTAAAAATTTCATATATTTATATATATATATAACTTATGCATTTTAAAAATTTCATATATATATATATATATATATTTGTTTTTATAATTAATTGTATGATTGTTAAATTTCTTTTTTTAAAATAAATAATTCATGTAAAATATAAAATAATAATATTATTGAATTTTTTATATTATTATTTTTAAAATTATTATATCAAAGTGAAATAAATATGAAAAATAAATTTAACATCTGCAACATAAATCTTTAATATATATATATATATATATAAAAAGGGATAAAATGTGAAATTAGTTTAAAAAGTTATCCCTAATAAAATAATAAAACAAATTCTATATCTTATTTGGTTGCTGGTTAATTTTAAGAATATCTTTAATATAATGTTGATAACCCTTGGAATATATTTGAAAAGTTACGCGTGATTATTATCATTTTGTTCCTCGAAGGCTGGCCTTTGAGACCGCGTGACACGTGGACTCAAGTTGCCCACTACCTGTCAAGCACCGATGATTCTCAATTGGATTCGCTGCTGAAACAAAGTCAATCAAAAGAAGAAAAGAAAATTGGTGAGCACGACTTGACCCCGCCTCCACTCCACTTGCTTCCCAACAGTTTAATAGAAAAGACATTCTTGATGTTGAGTCAACATCTTGCCAGCTGTCCACTATGAATGGTCCTCACTTGACATTGTTGAGTGGAGCAAAACAAGAAAAGAAAATTGGTGAGCACGACTTGACCCCGCCTCCACTCCACTTGCTTCCCAACAGTTTAATAGAAAAGACATTCTTGGTGTGGAGTCAACATCATGCCAGCTGTCCACTATGAATGGTCCTCACTTGACATTGTTGAGTGGAGCAAAACAAGAAAAGAAAATTGGTGAGCACGACTTGACCCCGCCTCCACTCCACTTGCTTCCCAACAGTTTAATAGAAAAGACATTCTTGGTGTGGAGTCAACATCATGCCAGCTGTCCACTATGAATGGTCCTCACTTGACATTGTTGAGTGGAGCAAAACAAGAAAAGAAAATTGGTGAGCACGACTTGACCCCGCCTCCACTCCACTTGCTTCCCAACAGTTTAATAGAAAAGACATTCTTGGTGTGGAGTCAACATCATGCCAGCTGTCCACTATGAACGGCCCTCTCTTATTTACGACTTCATTGTTGAAGCAGTGTGAAAGCAGAGCAAGAATTTAGAAAATAAAAGTCACCATTTTGAACGACAAATACATGAAGTGCACTTATTTAGTATTAAAATTAAAATTTGTTTTATAGGTTATTTTTAACCGCGTAAACTTTAAAAATAATTTCTTTCTTCATTTACTTTTCAATGGTTAAATACGACGTGGAATCAACATCTTTTTAGTTTTCAATGATTCGCTCTCCATGTGACATAAAGTTGCTGAGAGGCCGTTGAGTAGGAAACGATTGGCGACGTCACTGTTGAAGCAACGTGAGGGAGAGCAAAGATGGTTGTTTCCAATGCAAAGTAATGTCCCAAAAAATTGAAAAAGTAATTTTTGAAATGACAGCGAAGTAGTTTATACTTTTCTCTTTAGAAGATATTAATTTTTTAAATATACATTTTAAGGAGAAATCTAAAATTATTGAAATGATTTTAACTGCTGTGACATTTTCATATTTATAATTTTTTAAATATACATAATGAGAAATAAAAAATTATTGAAATGATTTTAACTTGCTTTGACATTTTCACATTTTATTTTAAATTTATGTTGTACATATTAATAAACTGTTTTCTATAACCAGTTGAAAGGGTTTTAATTCACAATATTATTTTCATATTTGTTCTTTATTTAGGGTATGTATTTGAGCCATGAGTTTTAAATATCTAGTAGGGTAGAGAGGGGATTTTCATTTTCTAGTGGAATTATGTATTGTCAATTTCTTTATGTTGTAAATTATGTTAGCTTTTATATGATGTCTATTTTTTTTTTGCTAATGTGCTTTCATGATTTTCAGGTATATCTAAGAGGTCAATAGAGCCATAGGAGTGGAAAAATCTATTTAGTCACCATGGTTTTGAAGTAAGTTTCTCATTATCATTATGGTGGGACAACATTATGTCTAGGGTTTTATTGTCAGAAATGTTTTTTAATGAAGGTTTTATTAGGGTTTTGCTGATGATTTTCATTGTTATTTCTAAAGAACTTATATGTGCTTCATCTCAAACTCTCTTTCAAGGTCCTCCTCACAGATCTTATCATTTTTTCATCACCAATAAGGATCAATTCATTAACATACAAAACAATAATCAATAAGTTACCTTCTACCAAAATATGATAGAGGTTTGCATCTGCTTCACTTTTCGTGAAGCCCAAACCGGTGATATAGCTATCGATCCTAGTGTGCCATGCATGAGATGCTTACTTGAGTCCATATAATTCTCGCTTGAGTCTGCACAGATGCAAATCTCTATTAAAGGTCTCAAACCCCTCCGAATGCTCAATATGCACCTCCTCGTCAATAACTCCATTGAGGAATTTTGTATTCACATCCATCTGGAGGATCTTCCACCCCATTTACGATGACAGTGCTAGAATTGACCTTATGGATGAGTACCTTGCTACTAGAGCAAAGGTCTCCTCATATTTAATTCCCTCAACCTGAGAGAACCCTTTGGCTAAGAATCTGGCCCTGTGTTTCTCTGTGCTTCCATCTTCGACGTGATTTTCTTTGTAAATCCATCTCAAACCAACTAATGATTTGTCTGTTGGTCTTGGGACCACTTCCCAAACACTGTTTATTACGATGGAATCATATTCCTCTACCATAGCATCAACACATACTGGTTTCTCTACCGCTTCCTCAAATGAGGATGACTCGGTCTCTATAAACTCACTCATCAGAGCCATATAGCCAATGTACTGATCTAGTGAGCTCCTCTTCCTGCGTTGTGATGTGGGTGCTCCCACATTCTCTTTAGCATAATTTAATAATCTATCAACTTCCTCGGTTTGCTTCCTTCCTTCTCCAGATGTCTCTTCTTGAGTGGATGTATCCACTCTCTACTCGTCTTCTTGTCGCTGCTCCACAAATTCCTTAGGTTCTTCCTTTGGAGCCAAAATCTCTTGATTAGGATACAACTAAAGCTCCCTTTCAAGAGAACACCTCATTTCTTTCTGCTCATCAAATTTCACATCCCTTATGACCATTGTCATCCTAAGGGATGACAAGTACACACGATAGTTTTGAGGTGTTTCTGTGGACCCCACAAATATGCCTAACTATGTTTTTGGCTCTAGCTTTTTCCTTGCTTCCTTGGAAACATGACAGTAAACTGATGATCCAAAGATTCTGAAGTGTGACACATCTAGTTTCTTCCTTGGAAAAGGTTCCTCTGGTGTACTCATGCCAACAATCCTATGAGGAAACTTGTTCTGCAAATAGACAGTTGTGTCGCATGCTTCAGCCAAAAAGTGTAGTGGTAGGCCTTGTTCATGCAAAATCGCCCTAGCTACTGCCACAATACTTCTATTCTTCCTCTCATCCACCACATTTTGTTGTGGGTTATGGGGTGTTTTCAACTCCTGTTGAATGCCTTCCTTTGCATATAAATTTTTAAACTCATTTGACACGTACTCACCTTCATTATCGCTCCTAAGATCCTTCACCTTCTTGCCAGTTTATTTCTCAACAAGTGTTTTAAATTCAACAAATTTGGAGAATGTATGGTATTTCTTCTGCATGAAGTAGATCCAACACTTTCATGAGAAATCATCTACACATATAACATAATACCTATGATTGGTAGAGGAGGTTGTCGAGAAAGGTCCACAGACATCAAAACGGATCCTTTCAAGGACTGCATGTGCCTTGCTGTCCTGATCATTGAAGGTGGATTTTTTGTAGTTCCTCAATGCACACCCTTTGCATGTATCCCACTTCTTTAGTGCTCCTTTGGGGAGGCATGTAGAAGTCTGTTGCATGATCTTCAAAGCGCCATGACGCAAATGGCCAAGTCTTATATTCCATAATTAGCCAACATCACAACTTTGCACCTTCTCTACTTTTGTGCTCAATCCTACACAGTCTTTCACATCTAATTTTTAGAGGTTATTCACTCAAACCTTGATCTGCTTCACTTTTCCCATGGAAATTTGTCTCAAGAAAGCCTTCCCCTTTCTAAATATCACATCATAGCCACGGTCTTCTAACACAACTACGAAGACTAGATTCTTCTACAAGCCCGATACAAATATCACATCCTTAAGCGTGAGAGGAGAGTCATACTCCCTCTGAAAAGTAACTATACCAATGTCGGTTGTGCTATAACTTCCATCATCTCCCATCTTGATGTGCATTTAGAGATCCTTCTCCTCTAAGTCACTAAAAATTCTTTGTTTCCCGTCATGTGGAATGAGGCACCACTATCAAAATACCACACACTACACATCATTGTGCTTGCCATGAATGCAATAAGAGTAAAATTAAGCTCAAAGTATGAAGCCAAGGCTTCCCAATGCTCCTCTTGCAATCTTCTTTATTTCCTTCTTGTGTGGACACTTTGTTGCATAGTGCCTGAATTCATGACATTGGAAGCACTTCATTTTGGACAAGTCTTCTTTCTTTCCCCCTTGACTATATTCTACTTTTGATTGGGATTTATTCCCTTTACCTTTCTTTGAATTTCCATCCAAGTCACAATTATCCTCATCCTCACCCTTGGATGATGTCTTGTCTAAGGTATTCCACCTTATCTCCTTTTGTACCAAATCGAACCAAAGGCGTTCCCAATTTGGTAGCTTCTCCCTCTCATTCACAAACTATTGGTAGTTGTGTCAGCTCTTGGGAAGGCCTAAAAGGGCTAGGCTTACCAAATCATTCGTTGCTACAGTAAAACCAACTTGACCGAGTTCATCACGACATGGTGTAAACCTACTCACGTACAGTGGAATGGTCTCATTCCTCTGCATCTTGATATTTCGAAGCTTGTCCTTAAGTGCCAATTTCCTATGGTCACTACTATTCTGGAACAAATTTGTCAGCACTTGCCACATTACATACAAAGTCTCTTTCCCATGGATATTGGAGACAATATGGTCTCGTACTCCCTCCAATATGATCCTTCTCGCCTTGGCAACACACTTCTTCCAATCTGCTAGATTTTGAGCATCCACTGTTGCTGGTTTCAAAATATCATTATCAATGAATTCCTTCAACCCATTATCCCCTAGTACTTCCTCCATGAGGTCCTTCCATGAAACATAATTTTAGCTTCTGTCAAGGGCATACTCGAGCCTTAGTCCATTGAAATCCATCTTCTCAGTCCCCAAGAAATCCTGCAACCTCGAACCTCCTACATTGAAAGCTTCAAAATATTTGCTCTACAGTGATTCCATCTCTGATACCATGTAGAAATTGATATGTATATTTAATTCTACTCATGAAATTTACTAAACCACAAGACTTGAAGCTACTCTACTGATATGTGGAAGTTAATTCACCATATAAAACAAGAATCATAGACATGCAAGAGGAAACATCACACATGCACAAATATTTATCTAAGGGAAAGCAACTATTTAAAAACCCCTTTACTATATATATTGCATTAATCATAGAATAGATAAGAAATACAATGCTCGCTCAATCCTAAGCACACCCTACAAGTATATAGTTTATCCGTCCACCTGACTGACTAAATTTGGCCCAACACTTAGCCAATTTCAAGCCTTCCCAAGCTCCTATTTACTTGCATTATTTCCTTGGGATGCCCATGCTTTTTAGGAATTTCATACCAAGGAATTGCGCAATAGACTTAGGTAAATCTCTAACTGCATGCACCACTTGTATACATGGAAATATGCTACAACTGATAGTACATTGTCTTGGAATTTCCATCGCAACTAGGTAAATCAAATTCTCTACATGGAACAATTATTTTAGGCCGATTTATCAATTAACTGGTTGATCACTGAATGGTGGTTGAAGTTCCACTTCCACAACTTGACCTCCACTAGTTCTTCTAACAGTTAGAACTAGTTAAACTGGCAATAACTCAAATTAATTGAAACAGATTGCTACAAATTAGTAATTGATCATGTAGAACTGAACTCAAGCTTCCCCAACTTGAATTTACTAAGTTAATTAAGTGACAAAAGCCATGTCTCCCCAGTTAACTACCTTCAAGTATTTTGTTGAAATAGAAATTCAAATTTTAATCTAGTTTGACCAAGCGAAAGTCGAAACTAGTTTTTCTTATTACATTTTTAATAGGAAACTCAACCATAAGATCACCAACATAAGCACTACAAGTATACATGAATCATAATATAAGAATAACTCTTATTAATATGTGAAAATACCAACCAGGCCAAGGACTTCCACGCACCACCTGACCATAGATTGGGCTAAATCAAATACTTCTTTCAGTCAATCACCACTGCGCCATATTCCAAGCATGAATATGGGATATCATGGAATAAACTAAGACAAAACTAACCAGATCTTCCAGATGCCGAGCCACCTCAACCCTCAACCATAGTGATTCCACCTCCACGGTCCGACATTACTAACATCAACCAAATCGGTCTCTATCCAAGTTGTCCAAGGCTCCAAGAACTAGTAACTCAACCCATAGCCTTGCAGGGCTCTAGAGCGTTTGTCCAACTCGGCTCTAGGGAATAGTAACTCAACCCATTAAGGTCTCCAGATCATTTGTCTGAACCTAGGCTCGAGGATGAGTAACTCAACCCAAGTTGTTCCAGGGCTTCCAGAGCATTTGTTCCAACCCAAAGCCATAAGGAACATGAGCACCAATAAAAAAATAATCAAGTGGAAACACACACAACACCACGGATATCGAGGAAATGGTAAGGCAAGGCTCAAAACACTGTCAATCCAAGGAATCCTCCATGCTAATGACATCACATTAACAGATAATGACATACATATATCATGCATCTAAAAATCAACAAGGAGATCATACATGCAACCTATTACCTACAAAGAAATTCAGTTGTAGCTATGGATCCATCTGTTCCCTTGCGTTATCCTGCTTTCTCCTACATTATTTCTCCAATCCAAGTGAATACTAGAGTGCTCCAAGCATGATACAAGAATTCTCTAAGTGTGCAAGAGTATGAGAGAATGAGAGAATGAACAAGAGCTCCCATCCAAAACGATCAAAAACTAAAAAATGATCCTTAAAAGCTTTTTTATCTATAACATCCTCCTCCCACATTTACCCAAGTTAACTGGTCCGCTGGGGTAAACATGTGACGAGAGGCTACTGTGATGTAATTCAACTCCCCGTGTACAATCAAGGAAGTATAACCGAAAAAACAAAACCATTATGAACTTCCACACTGTAAGAGCCCTATCCTAGGGTCTGCTAACAGATCTATTTCTGATGAATTTAAATGCAATAAGAGGCAATAGTTTACTTACTTGCAATACTTCTAAACAAATAAAATTTTTCCATTTACATTCTAATCCTCATAACTTAAGGTGAATATTTCATTCTAATAAAACTTACATGAGTAATCTATGGAGGAATACCTGTACCGATGGCTGGTGGAGATGCCTTTGATCTATTGCTCCTGTTGAACACTCCTCTTGGCAAACCTAACTGGATTTACCTCCCAACCAACTAGGAAATAATCCCTAGCCCAGGAAACCTCCACAAGGTCCCTAGCCCTCCGAGCCCAAGTCCAACTAGATGTAGTGTGTGCGTCCAAGATGAATGATCCAGACCAAGATGAACAATATTTCCCTCCTCTCAACAACCCTAGAAACCTCTACAAGTTCCTAAGGTCTCCAAAAATCACAACAAATCCTAAAATCACAACCAACCCCACAATCATAAGCAAGACCCAACATCCCCTTTTCTCCCTTCCCCCTTCCCTTTTTATACCCTCCCTCTCTTCTCCATCTCAACCACCTCTCATTAATGTCATTAACTTCTCATCCATCCTTACAGTTCACTTCTCTTCTCCCAAGTAAAGTTGGGAGTACATTTTGAAATGTGACATGAATATAGAATTAGGAAATTAATGGGAGAGGACCATGTCTTCTCCCAAGTAAATCTGAAAGTACATTTGGGAATGTGAGATGAATATATATATTGATAATTAAATGGAGAGGACTATGTCTTCTCCCAAGTAAATGTGAGGGTACATTGGGGAATGTGAGATGTAATTAAATGGAGAGGACCATGTCTTCTCCCTAGTAAATGTGAGGGTACATTGGGGAATGTGAGATGAATATATATATTGATAATGAGTTGGAGAGGACCATGTCTTCTCCCAAGTAATTGTGAGGGTACATTGGGGAATGTGAGATGTAATTAAATGGAGAGGACCATGTCTTCTCCCTAGTAAATGTGAGGGTACATTGGGGAATGTGAGATGAATACATATATTATTTGAAATAATGGAAGGAGACCATATCCTACTTAAGATTCAATTTGAGAAGGTAAGTTGTGAATTTGAATAATATAAATCAAGAATTTTGTATTAGACCAATATTTCTTATTATTTTCATATAATGTAAACATTAATAAAATTTGCAGGATAAGATTTAAGTGGGGCATTACATACACCCCTCCTTCAGAGAACTTTGTCCCGAAGTTAGAATAAAACGACACAAGGAGTTCGAAAGCATAGCAAACCAAAGAGAGTTACAGCAGTAAAATTTGATAAGTCAGACAATGGCATTACTCCACATCAAGAGTCTTCAACTGATCTATATCCTCCTATCCATCCTGACCTACTTCCGTTCCCACCCTATCCGTCCTCTGCTTCTTTATCAATGGCAATGGCCATACTAACCACTGATAAAACCGACATGGTGGAAGTGTCGAATACATCGACCTAACTTCCCCAGCTGGCAACTCGCAATCGTCATCACACGTCTAAGGGAGCATGTCCACCACTACCCTCCCACGATTCCAGGTTTCAGAGGATACACGGTGGGAAATGCCTCCACCCCTCCTTCAAAACTAGGGTCAACACCCTAATACGAACCACACTACAGAGCTGGTTGGACTTGTCATCGAATAATCCAGTCAAGTAGTCTTTGCCACCTGTCATTTGCATTTTACTCATGTCATAAGAGTGCATATCAAGTAGATACCAAATGTAATAGAACAATGTGCATTATACCTTCCCCATGAGATGTCTCGACCTTCCCTCAATGGAAGAGTAGCTCTTAGCTATCATATAGTTCTTTCCCCCTGCAGGTTAGCTCTCACTCATGCATTTATATAAGAAAAAGATGTATAATCATCACATTATTAGGTCTAGTATCCACGTGTCAATTTCGTAGTTCATACTAGAAACAATCATAATTTTACTACGTCATTCATTAGATAAATCATATCCACTTAAGCCATACATGAAACAACAATAGCTCTGATAAGTCATGTACTAGATAAATCATCACCAAGGAAGTCATACATCAAATAATTCCATCATCAAAATCAAACCTAAGTAGTTTCACATGTTCAACCAAATGCATCAATATTACACAATGTTCATAATTAAATAACATGGAACTGCAAATTAAAACCTTAACATAGGTAGTTGTCCACGTCGAAATGGGCATCATAATTCTCATGTGACATCCTTGTGGAACTCCTAGAATCAATTAGAGTGAAACAGATTCAACTGTCTGTCATGGAAAATAGCATTTGAACATAGATATGCCATAAGGTGGTACCAAAACCAAAATAATGGCAGGCAACGAATTAGTGCACTATCAATTCCACTAGAAGGTGCTAGTATAAGTTTCATGCATGTAGTTTCTTTAAAACCTTAGTGAATATAAAAGTCCCACTATAAACACAAAATTAGAGATTCCACTATAAAGGCAACAAAGAAAATCATGAAGCTCAAGGAAAATATTAGATTTTGCAAGAGAAACAAGTAAATGAAATTCCACTTTTGATTCACAACATTTCTGCAGTCAAATTAACCAAGAATCCTAAATTCCATGATCGAACCAAGCACATCAACAAATACCATTTGTTCCAACATCATGTCAAAGCTAAAACCATTCCACTAATATATCATTCTACAAATGGGCAAATTGCAAACATCTTTTCCAAAGCACTTGAAAGAGAAAAGTTCAGTTCAAAAAAGAGATAGTTGACTTACAAAAATCCCTTCAAATTAAAGGGGTAATGGTCCAATACCTAATTGTTGGCATTATGACATTATGACAATTTCCTACAACAATATTGTGTTGTAGGGGTGGCTATCCATTTATTAATTTATCTACAATGAAATTCAACCCACTCACCATAGAATCCTAGATCTAGTGATAGGAAATTTTTCCCTACGACAAAATTAGTGATAAGAAATAGATTCCACTATAAGGAATTGCTTCCTATGATCAAGGAGTCCCGAGTGACTACATTGCTATTTCTAGCAGAAAGAGGTCTCCCCATGGAAATAGATACTTCCTACACTAGAAGTCCCCAAGTCCCCAATCACTGCATTGTTATCTCTAGCGGAAGGAGGTCTCTACATGGAAATAGATGCTTCCAACAAGAGGGAAGGAAGCATTTGGGAAACTCCATTGGTATTAGCATCCCTAGTAGCAGTCGACTAAGCTTGGGGAGATGGTCAGCTCCACAGGAAAAAACCGTCGCAACTATTCCAATGTGGAATTATTTAAATTTGGCTACCTGAATATCCTTTTGACCTCATTAACTAATAGCATTAGAGTTTTAACAAGGGACATAATTCTGTCTATATGAACATGAAATTTGAATGCAGAATACTTTCGATCATGCTTCCCAATTCAAGAAAGAAAGAGATGTTTTTCCCAGTTTGACCTAATGTTGTGCCTTCTGTTGCTATCACAACAAATCTTCTATTCTCCGACATCCTCTACAATTCATGGATCTCCACTGTATTTTTCCAGAGTGATAGTTGAATCTGATACTAAATATGAAATTGCAGCTTATCGAAAACACAATTTAAGAGAATTTACTAAAGATAACAAACCAACAGCATAAGAGAAACATATATAATACACATTTGATTTTATATTTTGAATAATAATCCACACACCAAGGTCAAATTAATTCACAAAAGAATACGGATTAATGTTCAGAACAGTTACGATCCATACAAAAATCTTTGTGATTGTCACTGTCAAAAACGCAACTCCAACAAAACTTTTCTTACATAAAAGGAATCTCAATCATAAGAAACCTGTGGCCAAATAAATGTAATCGGTGTTAACACCAAACCACTTAAGAAAGACAATTTATAAATGCAATTTTCCAGTAGGTTTGGCATTCCTTGTAAATGTAACCTTGATCTATTTTCTAGTGCAGCTTGACAATCTATGATAGCAAACATTCTAAATACCAATAGAATGGTTTCTCTAATGGATAGAAGGTTTTATGAGGTGCAAACTATAAAATTTTATCTAGCATATGAACAGGTATTCAAACACCAGGCCGTTTAGGCACATTAATATTTAATATTGAGAGTATGTGTGTGCATGGATAGACTGGTTCAGGTATTCAAGCACATTGGCTTATAAAGTGAGACCATATACAGGCGTTTATGCATGGTTATCATTAAGGACAAATGTACTAGCACATAAGTCACATTGGTTCAGGTATTCAAGCACCTTTGGTTTCAAAAGCATCCACATACACATGTTTATGAAAGGTTTTCATGAAGGACAAATGTGGTACCATTCATTGGTCACCATCAAGTCACATCAAAACAACATAGCAAGATATATTATATTAGGAGACTCAATGCTGTTCTACATAGAGAAGGGGCTCGATATAGACTGTTGCTTAGAAGGCCATTACCAGCTTGCTGGGACTCAAAAAGTGATGAAAGGGAAAAATTGCTTCAGCTGTAACATATTTGTGCAGAACAAAATCTAATTTTGTCTAAGCATTTACTAAAGGAAAGTTGTTTACTAAACTCAGAGGCCAAAATCCTCTAACTTTGTCTCAGCATTTACTAAAAGGAAGTTGATTACTAAACTCCAGGGGCCAAAATCCTCGAGGAATCTTTTAACACAATGATTACTCTAAAAGTAATCCAAGCATAAAATGCACCATGGAATAAAGATTCCAAAATCCCCATTTCTAGCCAATTGATTGCAAGTCACTAGGGCCTATACCACAAGCACATCTGAAACAACTCAAACACCAAAGGGCTGGCTATGTTAGCTAACCCCGCACACCAGCTTACTTAATAGCCAATTGATAATCTGAGAGTGTGTACAGTTTCATAATCTTGTACTCAGTTTATCAACAGAAACTCAAGCAGCTAATTAATAATGTGTACTGCACACAAACAACAAATAGTTGAAACTCAAAAAAGTAACCATTATAAACTCTATCTAAACAGCAAATGCCCGAATGCATTGCACTCAAACACCAAATACTTCGAACTCCAAATGGCAAACAAATAGCTAACCCCGACATCACATAGCATTTCCTAGACACATCAAACAGCTCACATCCCAAAAGCCTATCCACTCATGTTAGCCCGAAATGTTCACATGCAATTGGCACACATACCAAATATTAAATAACTCCAACCCCAAGAGTCTACCGACTTCAGCAAAAACCCAAATGGTAAAATGCCCGAAATCTCAAGGCCACACACTGCAAACAGATAAAACCAACAAAATACTAGAAACATGTACATTACACACTTGATTTTATATTTTGAATAATATTGCATATCCAATTCAAAAGATAAAACCAACAACAAATTAGAAACATCTATAATACACATTTTATCTTAAATTTTGAATAATCCTGTATATCCACACAAATCAACAGAGTCAAATTAATCTGCAAAAGAAATTGGATTAATATACAGAGCAGTTACTGAACATAGAAAATGTTTGTGTACACTAACAAAAATGTAGTTACAACAGTTGTTAAAATCTCAACTACGATAAAACCAAGGCCTAATAAAAGCAGTTGTTATTAACGCCAACCCACTTTTGGAACAGATGCAGGTTTGGGGTTCCTTGTAACATACCTAACCTCCTTTGAATGGTAGCTTGACATATATAAAATCATGGACATCTAAAATACGTATGGCACTAACCAGTCAAACTATAAACCAAAATAATTCTCCAAATGGCACATTTTTTTAAGAAGAAACATCTATTGCCACTTTACTTTGAATGACAAACTACTTGCCACTTCACTTGAATGACAAACTACCCGAAGTGTTCCTAGGATGTATAAAATGATTTTATGGATCGCACTATAATATTTAATCTAACACGTGAACAAGGGTATTCAAGTACTCTGTTTTACACACAGCAATATTATGATAGGTGTTGCACAAGTGATCAGTTTGGTTCAGGTAATCAAGCCCCTTTGGCTTATAAAGCTTCCATATACAGATGTATATGCATGGTTTTCATGAAGGGCATATGTAACAATATCTCATGGTTACCATCAAGCCACTTCAAACCACTACAGAAAAAGCTTTAAGCATTAGGAAACTCGATACATTGCTATGTAGAGAGCAGGGGCTAGATACAGATATGGCTCCTTTGTGTATATCCCTACACTAAACTCAGATAACACATTTCAAGACTAGCCTTTCTTTTCCTCATTCAGGAGAGGCATGACTAGGAGGCACTAATTGATATAGAGTGCCCAAAGTAATCCATACTTGGTCATTTTCCATCTATCCCTGATATTCATTTCCTATTTTAAGGCATCGAAGGGATTCTTCAATTTATTGAATAGAATTGAGCCTAATCATCTATCATACAATTCACATATAGAGTTAGTCACATATGTACATCATTACAATGTGGCTCTCCCATTAGTGGGGAAAATATTAAGGATGTTGCCATGCAAAGTGTTTATGCTCCTCCAATTGGTCAATTTTATTATGCATTCTCTATGTTTAAGATTTTCTCAATATCACCAACCAAACACACCTCCCTAATCTATTCAAATTTGTTGTGTTCTCGTATTCTTTCCTCTGACTCACACACTGGTGTTCCAAAATTAGACACTTCCAATAAACAAATAAAATCAGTATGATTGAAGGATTACTGCGGCAGTTTGCTTGCTTCCTTTGAGTGTTGTAGCTATTGATAACTAACTTCCATATAGCTTTTTCCTTTTGGAAATGGAACACTCTCAGATAATGAGTTCCCTTCAAAGCAGTCTTCCCCAGTTGGAGCCATAAAAAAAAAGATTGTGAATTGTGTCAGGTTGATTTATCTGAATTGGAAAATGATTAATGTACCCATGTGATCAGTAATAGTGGCCAACTCAGAGAAGGCAACATGAATATTACAGGTTTGAAGATAGATTTCTTAAGACCAGGGGACACCCTGACAGAATCTACTGTGGTAGCTAATACTGTGCTTGATAATTCTTCCTATTGTGATGGGCATCGAAGAAAAAAGGGGCAAGGTTGGTTGGAATATGGTCAAGAAGATAAAAGTTTATTTTTTTTGGACTTAAACAAGCATTGCATTGATCCCAATTGCCAGATATCCACGTAAGGACCTATAGCCTAACTAAATATCACTAATTATTAAATAGAAGCATATTAGATCCTCTGTAGGATGCAATGGGATTATTGTATTACTTATTCATAATAAGATCACTTCTTGAAGGGATGTTTTCATATCAATAAGTTATCTCTACAGGTGGTTATATGAGCAATTAACAGATATATAACTAGTGAATTGCAGGCTTCCTTAGACCTAGAAAATCATAACTAGCTACTAGATCCTTAAGAGATAATATATGACTGGCAATGTTGGAAAGTCTTCTTCCCTAAACATCATATCCAAGTTGTTTAATGGCTGCAAACTCCTGAACCCTTCCTAATATACCAACTCTGCCAACTTGCCCATTGACTTCCTTTTTTAATATAAAAAATGTATTTTAGGACTGAATTTATTCTTATCTAAAGATGTTTGAGAGGTCTTTGGTTTTTCAAATCGTTTTTTTTTTTAATTTCTAGGAGGGAATGCCCATGTCTTCTCTAGAGTTCCATTAGTGCCTTCTAATGTTTGACTGTTAATAATCGCGATTCTTTATTAGTGGAATCTTCATCTTTACTAGATAAAACATTTACTGATGATAGTCATCTGAGCCTGAAACATAGGTTTTCGGATAGACCTAAGATAGTGACAATTATTAATAGGGTTAAACCCTTCAGATATTCCATGGCTCCAACATTCTCCAAATTTATCTACATATCCTATCCTTTCTAGAGGATTTTCAGGTTTTCATGGAAATACATCCTCTGTGTTATCAGTGCTTCAGGATATTAGACGTGATCAAGAATATTTCAAATTGTTATCCCATGAACCATGTGAAATTAAAGATCCGGATGAAAATTAGATCCTCTCCATTGACCCAATCATGATGAAGAACATCTAATGATTTGATTGAAATTGTACAAGATTTCTCTTCCACATATGAAGAAAAATCTGTTTACGTCAACTTCCAATGTCACTCCTTCAAAGCAATCATGCATGGCTACACATTCAACTCAAGTAAAAGGCACTATTTCTGACTTCTTGTCAACATAGTTATGAGACCTTGGGTTTTCCATCAAAGAACCCTAAGAAGAGATACTAAAGAGGTGATCGCTATAATTCCACCTGCAAGTTTCAAGTTTCACTTGTTTTGTAAGTGGAATTATTATGCCCATAGAAAGAATGGTCATCATCTATTGCTACCCTTGCTTTCCAATCAATTACCAAATCAAGGATTTCTTTATCAATGTAATTTGTAATCTTTGTAACGTATTAATCAACAAGGTCAAGTTCAACAACAATTTTGTAAGCAAAACTCATGGTTGTATCCTCTTCCACATCAAAAAGAAATAGATATATATATGTAGATGCATCTTGCAAGATGTATTGAATATTGTAACATTAACAGGGGTGAAAAAAATAGACTAGGGGCTAGTTGATAGAAGTAGAAAAGATAAATAGTCTTACAATGCAATGTGCTAGTTGGGTTAGGATTTAGGATCTGATGGCAGGTTCATGGTTTACTAGTGCAATATAAAATTCATTACCTTCTGTGTCCATAATTCATATTTTAAAAACATTGTGTTATGCTCTCCCTTCTTCTCAGAATTCTAGGATATGCAAATTGACACCTTAGATGGTGCTTGATTTGAACCTACCCTATGGTCAACCAATAAACATGGAGATCAATTATGTCTCAGATATAAGCAGTCAGGTCTCACAAGCATCAAAGTCTGAAGAAACTTTTTATTCTAAGGCAAATTCTGGACATTCTCAGAAAGTGTTTAATAATCCAGGAGTTGCATAGTCCTCAAGTCCTGATCTAGATGAAAGCCATTCTATCAAGCCACAAGAAAACAATGAAAGAACTCTATAGGGAAATGTACGAAGGCAAAGCACAAGGGTCCGCCCCTTGACTAAAAAAGCATTGGAGGCTTTTGCTTGTGGTTTTTCCTTTCCTAAACGGCAGAGAAAGGGTAGTGAGAAAACTTTGAATCTAGATGGTTGCTGCATGAAATCTAAATCGTTCCCCGAATACTCATAATTCAGAAAGTAGTGACATTCTTCTAGGTCACCAGAATACAAGTGTGAAGTTTGTCGAGGATGATGACACAATAAAAGTCAATTAGGTGTTAAGTCAGAGGTTATGTACAAATGGGTAAACCTACTCTTTGAGGAAAGCCCCATAGACATATTTCTACTCAGAAAATTAAAAAAAAAATGCAAAAGGAATTTCAAAGTGCAGAGTGGCCACACCAAAGGTCAGGCGAGTGAGGGAATGCCACGTAGTCTCGTTCCCTGGTCACTGAAGGACAGGTTCCCTACATCGGCACTTGAAATTCTGAAGCAGAGAAGCCTCTGGAAGAACAGCAGCAGAACGATGATGGCTGGGAATTCACTGTTCCCAAGCCCGACCTACCATTTTTTTTTGCAAGGCAGGATAACCCAGTTGATTTTTTTTAGCAGAAGCATGTTATTGGGAATATGAACCGTTTCATTGTTTACGAGAAAAATGGGGTTCAGATCGAATGAAATGCATGCATATGCTCGGAGTGTAAACCATACTGATCGATTTCCAAGCATCGTAAGGAGTCTCTTTGCAGCATTGGAGTTGAAAATAACTGAATCGTGAATGGAATTCCATTTGAACATACCTCTGAGGCTGTAAGTATGTCTGTGGGTCTTCTTCTCGACACTGGTATCAATATAAATAGCACACCAGCGTGCAAACAATGCGGGTTTTAACAAAGGTCAAAGTGAAGTTGAACTAATGAGCAAAATCAGGCATCCAAACCTCGTGTCTTTGCTGGGTTTCTGTGTCCATGGGAAGACAACGCTGCTAGTATACGAGCTTATGCAAAACGGTTCTTTGGAAGCACACTTACGCGGTCCATCTCATGGATCTGCACTTACATGGCATCTGTAAGAAGATTTAAGATTTGAAAATAGTTGCAAGGTGGGCTTTGGATGGCAAATTTGAAGAATCTATACATTAGGATTATGAGTCCTTACAAGGGTTACAAGCTCTTTATAACGAAATTTGGGGTTTAGTGGGCTTTGGGTCCAGATTTTGAACCAAAGCTCTGATACCATGCGTAAGAACCCTATTCTAGGGTCTGCTAACATATCTATTTCTGGTGAATTTAAATGCAATAAGAGGCAATAGTTTACTTACTTACAAGACTTCTAAACAAATAAAATTTTGCCATTTACATTCTAATCCTTATAACTTAAGGTGAATATTTCATTCTAATAAAACTTACATGAGTAATCTATGGAGGAATACCTGTACCGGTGGTTGGTGGAGATGCCTTTGACCTGCTTTTCCTACTGAAAGCTCCTCTTGACTAACCCAACTAGATTTACCTCCCAGCCAACTAGGAAATAATCCCTAGCCTAGGAAACCTCCACAGGTTCCCTAGCCCTCCGAGCCCAAGTCCAACCAGATGTAGTGTGTGCATCCAAGATGAATGATCCAGACCAAGATGAACAATATTTCTCTCCTCTCAACAACCCAAGAAACCTCCACAGGTTCCTAAGGTCTCCAAAAATCACAACCAACCCCACAATCATAAGCAAGACCCAACATCCCCTTTTCTCCCTTCCCCCTTCCTTTTTTATACCCTCCCTCTCTTCTCCATCTCAACCACCTCTCATTAATGTCATTAACTTCTTATCCATCCTTACATTTCACTTCTCTTCTCCCAAGTAAAGCTAGGAGTACGTTTGGAAATGTGACATGAATATAAAATTGGGAAATTAATGGGAGAGGACCATGTCTTCTCCCAAGTAAATCTGAAAGTACATTTGGGAATGTGAGATATATATATATATATATATATATATATATATATATATATATATATATGGAGAGGACTATGTCTTCTCCCAAGTAAATGTGAGGGTACATTGGGGAATGTGAGATGTAATTAAATGGAGAGGACCATGTCTTCTCCCTAGTAAATGTGAGGGTACATTGGGGAATGTGAGATGAATATATATATTGATAATGAGTTGGAGAGGACCATGTCTTCTCCCAAGTAAATGTGAGGGTACATTGGGGAATGTGAGATGTAATTAAATGGAGAGGACCATGTCTTCTCCCTAGTAAATGTGAGGGTACATTGGGGAATGTGAGATGAATACATATATTATTTGAAATAATGGAAGGAGACCATATCCTACCTAAGATTCAATTTGAGAAGGTAAGTTGTGAATTTGAATAATAGAAATCATGAATTTTGTATTAGACCAATATTTCTCAATATTTTCAGATAATGTAAACATTAATAAAATTTGCAAGATAAGATTTAAGTGGGGCATTACACACACATGCTACAAAACCTTCAAGAGCCAACCAACCTTTCCAGGTGGCCAACCCCTGAGAAAACTTGACATTTCATTGATTTTGACCCTTAGCTGCTCCCATGACAAGCCATGTTGCCTAGAACTTCATGAAACTTTCAAAAATGATAAATAACAATAGAATAAGGCTACTAATGCAATCATTGATAAAAGTAATTTATCTAACCCTACTATCCATGCTAAGCATTTCGTGAAATATGTCACAAATATGTAATCTATAGGTCATAACAATAGATCTGATCATAGGGGTCTCATACTTAACTGATATTCGTAAAGAGGCATTGTTTCTCTATCACAATATCTACATTATCATATATTAGTTCATATATTCATTTTACATTCATTTGTAAATCAAAGCATGATGAGAGACATACATCAAGTATGTCATAAAATATACTCATAACTAACATATAACCAACAGAAATATCAAGGATATAACAACCATAAGAATCACATATGAACCAATATATTTACACTTGAAATACTAAGGATAAAGAACTCTTATTAATGAATGTATAAGTCAATCAGGTACAGGACTTCTACGAACCACCCAACCATATATTGGTTGAACCAAATCTTTATTTCAGCCAATTACCCCCATGCCATATTCCAAGCATGAATGTGGGACTCACAACAAAACCAATCCAAGTTTCCTCAGGATTTACCACAATCACCATTGGACCACTAGGCCCTAAACAAGCATGGTTGCCTCTGGATTTCTCCACCTACACCATGAGGAATTTGTCTTCCTCCTAGTCTCTAGGCTTTAACATATATCCCGCCATTCACCAGTCAAGGATTCCTAGGCCTAATCGAGACTCCACCCTCTAGGCTATATCGTATATGTCACCATTCATTGGTCGAGGATTCATAGGATTAATCGAGGGCACACATCTCTAGGCTTTACCATATATCTCGCCATTCACTAGTCAAGGATTCCTAGGTCCACCGAGGTACACAAAATTTTGGCTTTACTGCAATGCCACCTTATCTGGTCCAGGGATTCCTAGGCTTTGTGTTCTTCTTCAGAGATCACCTCACTTAGTTTCGAAACCATTCGACAATCCATCTTAACCAAATAAAAGAGAGCCTGTCATACCATGGCTATGTAGAAATGGAAAGGAAAGGTTGAAACCCACTGTCACACCTGGCAAAGCCCCTTGCCAATGACAACAAGAGAACCAAATACTCACATGCATGTACCATGTATGCCAAATTTATCCAGGAAATCACACATGAAAATCTATAACTACAAGTAATCCCATTGTAGCTACTTGATCCTGATCTTCCTTGCTTAATCTTTTCTTCGCTTTGCATTCTTTGTCCTTCCTTTGCTTTCCTTGATCCAGTGCTAAAGTGTTCCAAGAATGCTCTAAGTGTCCAAGAGTGAGAGAGAGAGAGAATAGAGAGAGAGCTCCAAAACTAAAGTGACAAAATGTAAACTGTAAAAAGGTACCATCTGATCCTCAAAAACCTTTTTATTGATGAGGCCTCTATTTTATTCAATTTTCCATTATTTTCCTTCATTTCCTCCTCACATGCAATCTATGACATTTCACCTTCCTTTTCCCCTAAATTCCATTATTTTCATAAATAAAATACCAATTAATGCCTCATTTCTTTCCAAAGCCTTTGTCAATTTTCTTTAGCCATAATAAACCAACCATTGGGATGTTTTTTCCACCATCCAGTTTGGAATACATGGCCCATGAATTTGGTTATTATTTTGCATTTATTAATTTTATTACATGGAATTTTGACCAGGGTTGTTACAGAACCCTCCCCCTTGGTGGAGCACTATCATCGGTGTTCAATGACACCTACAATCAGCAAGACTGCTGAAAGAAAAACATACTACCCATGAAGCTTTATAACTTAGCTTGCTCCGGTGTTTAAAATGATCAACCTACTAAGAAGCAAAATAACATGAGAACATAACAACATGACAACCATAATGACATGACACCCATAATTCTTATTAGAGCTTTATAACATATCTCATGGTGGTCTTTACATCCATATACATATGTACATATACCAAAACAACACACCAAAACATATACCAAAAACATTCGCTCAAACAGTGAATAGATAATGATACATAGTCCACATCCGATCTGTCATCTCCCATGTATCTTCATTGGGCACAAAGTGCTTCCACTACACTTTGACTTGCTTGATTGCTTGTTTTTGGCGCATGGGCATCTTTTTCTGCAAAATACACTAAGGTTCCGGCTAGGATTCTCCTTCTAGATCCACCTGCAATACAGACCAGTCAATCACATAATGAACATATTTAACATACTTCTTAAGTAATGACACATGCAAAACATCATGGCCTTTCACTGTAGGAGGCAATGAAATTCAATAGGCTATTGGCCCAATCCTTTCAATAATATTGAAAGGTCCACAAAACCGAGGTGCCAGCTTTCCACATGACCCAATCCTTAAGGAACTCTTCTTGGGATTGATGCACGAGTACACCTGTTCCCCAACCTAAAACTCCTTAAACACCTTGTTTCGATCTGCATAAATTTTATGTTTGTCCTATGCTTCCTTTAGATTCTTCTTGATTATCTACATTTCATGTTCCATCTCTGTCAACATGTCTGATCCTGTCAACACCCTATTCACTGGATCACTCCAACTGATGGGAGTATTTCAACTCTGCCCATAGAGTGCCTTAAATAGATTCATCCTCAGTGACTCTTGGTAACCATTGTTGTAAGTGAACTCATCCAAAGGTAAATACTCTTTCCACTTCCATTGTTGATGCATCACATACATCCTCAATATGTCCTCCAAAATCCCCTCGACCCTCTCCGTCTGTCCATATGTCTACGAATGATAAGTTGTGTTTAAGGCCAGCTATATAGCCAAACCTGCAAATAACTCTTTCCAGAACATAGAAGTGAATGTAGCATCCCTGTTAGACACAATCTTCTTCGGCACACCATGCAACCTCACCACATCTCTAATGAATACCTATGCCACATCACTAACTAAATGTGTAGACTTCACTAGAATGAAGTGCGCTACATTTGTCAACCTGTCTACCACAACCATGATAGAATCATGATGTCTAGATGTCCTCAACAAACTTGTAATGAAATACATGGAAATTACCTCCCACTTCCACTCTAAAATGAGAATCCGTTGTAGTAGTCCACATGGATGCTTACATTTTTCTTTCACCTTCTAACATTCCAAACATCTAGCCACAAACTCTACTACGTCCTTTTTCATATTTGGGAAATGATCAAACATATTCACTGTTGTCAATGTCTTCTAGTAGCTTGGGTGACCTGAATATGGTTTTGCATGAAACTCTCGCAAAATAGTCTTCTAGAGCTCATTGTCATTCGATACATATATTTTGTCCCTAAATCTGACCAAACCATATTATGTAAGATGATAGTTCACAACCTGACTACATGTACCCTACTGTAACCTATACATAAGATCCATGTACTTGTCATCATGTTTTCTTACTTGTAAGATCTGATCCTATAAGTCTATCCCATAAGAACTCATAGTTGTTAAGTGATTCACCTGTACTCTCCTACTAAGAGCATCTCCAACCCTGCTATCCATACCCATTATGTACCTAATCTCAGAGTAAAACTCACTAATCGTGGCCAACCATATAGCTTTCCCGAAGTTTAGATTCGGTAGGTCAAACAAGTATCTCAATCCACTGTGATTGCTCATCAATACAAACAACCGGCAAGAGAATAGTGCCTCCACATCTTCAATGCATGGATGGTTGTTGCCAACTCAAGATCATGTGCTAGATAATTTTTCTCATGCTTATTCAGTTTTCGTGACTCATATCATATTACCCATCCTTCCTGCATCAGGACTCCACCAAGTCCTCTCTTGCAAATGTATGTAAACACCACAAACTCTTTGTCTCAATTTATAATATTTAACATAGGATCATTTGTCAACAACTTCTTTAATTGCTCAAAACTAGCTGCACATTCCTCTGTCCATTCAAAGTTCTTATCTTGCCTCTGTAGTGACATAATAGGATATGAAATGCGAGTGAAGTTCTTGATGAACCTCCTATAGTAACTTGCTAGCCCCATGAATCATCTCACCTCATCCACATTTCTAGGATTTTCCCACTCCATGATAGCTCTTATCTTATTTGGATCCATAACTATACCTTCCTTAGAAAAAACATGTCCCAAGTAATGTACCTATGTCTCATAGAAAATGGATTTGCTAAGATTGGCATACAATCGATGCGATCTTAGTAATATCAAAATTGTTGCTAAGTGCTCGACATGATATTCCTCATTTTTAGAATATATCAAGATTTCATCAATGAATACAATAACAAACTTGTCTAGATAAGGATGCAATACACTATTCATCAAGCACATAAAATTAGTTGGAGAATTATTGAAACCAAATGGAACTACAACAAACTCATACTGCCCATACTTGGCTTGAAAATTTGTCTTGTAAATTTCATCCTCCTTGATGCGTACCTGATGGTTTCCCGATCACAGATTAATCTTTGGGAACATTGCTTCTCCCTTCAACTGATCAAACTGTAGGTTTTAACCCCATACAGAAATTACCTGCATACGAATTCTAAAACATAGAAAATAAACAATGCGAGAGCATAAATCATAAAACACATATACACAAAGATTTTCCCCTGGATCCCAAAACCGTGACTACCAGCTTGATTTTTCATTATGTTCCTTTCAATTTTATAATACATATTTATACATGCCGAAGCATCCAATACCATGGACCAAAAACCATCACATCAAATACCATGGACCAAAAACCATCGCGTCCAAAAACATGTGCGAAAATCATGCACAAAACCATAGGTGGGTCCGCCCAACCTAACATAGGGTCCAAAACCAAATTTTTTTGGGGCGCTGCCCTGGACCCCATAAAGTGGGGTTACGGGTACGCCTCAAACCCCCTGTGACCCCCCCTCTAACCCCCGATTAACTACATGGGCTAGTCGTGGAAAGAATTTAACACAACCCAACACAAACAAGTGATCAACCATTAGGAACGGATACCTGTTCTTGATGATTACCTTGTTAAACTGCCTGTAATCAATCCATAGCCTGAGAGTACCATCCTTCTTCTTCACAAACAATATCGATGCACCTCAAGGTGATACACTTGGCCAGATGTATCCATTTTCAAGCATTTCCTTCAGTTGTAGCTTTAGCTCTACTAACTCTGGTGTGCTCATCTTTTATGGTGCCTTCGATGTTGGTGCTACCCTTAGTACCAATTGAAGGGAAATTTCCACTTCTCTATAAGGGGGAAATTATAAAATCTCTTTTGGAAACACATTTTGAAACTACTGTAAGATCGGGTACCTTCTCAATACATCTACATCCTCAATATCCTTACCTTATCACTAGAAATATGCACTACAAATAACACACACCCTTTTCTGCGACTGCAATTTTACTGCATAGTCATCACCATTCTAACTTATGTTACCTTCTTCTTATCCTGCAAGATCCTTTGTTCTCCATTTTCATCCATGCACTCAATGGCCTTGTCATAACAATCCACCTTGGTCCTAGTAAGATACAACTAGTCCATACCCAAAAGAATACAATATGATCCTAACAACAATACATTCAAATGTGTTGATGTAGGCATACCATTCAACTCAAATGCACAAGCTCTTACCTAGTGATACACTCTCTTTTGTACCTGTAGCCAACTGCACTAACCAGGAGTCTGCATCCACTTCTTTATTCAAACCACACTTATCCACCTGGTCAGTGAGATAACTATAATTAGATCTAGGGTCAATCAAAATAGAAACAACTTGATCACCAATCTTACCGTCCATCTCGATAAGACACGTCTGGTGATCTACCTACTTATTATTCAACGTTGCATAGATACGAGGAATGATCTGCCCAATATCCCCAAGTATATGTGCTTCCTATGCACTATAAATCTGAGGCCTACCATCATGATTCTGTGGACAATTCCTCTTAAGATGATCCTTACCACATGTCCAACACTGCAATCGTCCTATACCATCACCTTTATTATGTTTCCCTCCATGCTGTGACCCATTAAAATTCTTGTAAGGTACACCATTTTCCTTCTCACCTGCATCATGAGGCATTGTTATTTTTGGCTACCAATTACCTTTAACTATGTCCTTCAATTTTCAACCTTGCTAAGATTTTGTCTTGCGTTTAAACTACTCATAACAATGCTTCAATTTCCCAATAACTTACTCAAGCGACTGAGGCTCATCATGCTCAATCTCATGTCTAAATGCTAATGGAAATCCACTGACAAATCTCTGGACTTTGGCTTTCTCATCCTTAAGATATGGTACATACCTCAATAGCTCTAGGAACTTAGTCGTGTACTCCTCATTTGTCATCGATCCCATCTTTAGCTCATAGAATTCCTTGGCTTTGTTGTCATAGTACCTCTATGACAAGTACATATTCCAAAAAGTCTATTAAATTCATGCCAACTCAAGTTTTTGTACTGATGTCTCTAACCCACTTTGTATCTTCCCACCAAATGTTTGCTTTCCCTTCGAGGTTGAAGATAGCTATTCTAGCCTTCATATTCTCTGTGTATTCATGCAATTCAAAGAATTTCTTCATCCCAAGTAAACATGCTTCTACATCCTATGGCTTCTTCAAATATCCATCAAAGGTAGGTGGCTTCACTTTCTTGAACTCATCTAGAAAATATCCCCTGTCACTCCTCCTGTAAGGATGATAACGATGACGATCATAGTGCCTGTCAGAACCATAACTAGAATAGAACTTGTGTCCATCACCTCTCCTATCTGGAGAATCCAAGAGCCTTCCATCTCGGATCATGTCATCCCTATCCGACCTGTGCCCACCATGATACCAACTTCCATATGCCCCATTAGTTATTTCCTCCTTCCCATGCCTAATCCTAAGGGAAAGTGGCCCCTATCTCTGCAATTCTGACAAACTCTGAAGAATGACCAATGATTAACTGTAGTATACCTAAGGGGGATAATATGGGGTACAAAGGGAGGTACCCAAGGGAATAATGTAATAATGGTATGGGCAATAGTAATAAATAAGGTGGTTAAACCATATCATGTAAGGGACCACAAGTAGTTAACACTTATTTATTACTATTGCCCATCCCATTATTACATTATTCCCTTGCGTACCTCCCTTTGTACCCCATATTATCCCCCTTAGGTATACTACATTATTACATTATTGCTAACTACTTGTGGTCCTTTACATGATACGGGTTAACCACCTTATTTATTATTATTGCCCATCCCATTATTACATTATTCCCTTGGGTACCTCCCTTTGTACCCCATATTATCCCCCCTAGGTATACTACATTCCACCCCCCTTAACATGTTTCATCCCCGAAACATGGGAAGAACACAAATAATAAGATCTACTCAAAAGAGTAGTCCACTGGTACCATGCATGTGCATCTAGCCATCCAAGAGAAAGGTGAACTCTCGATCTAGCTGGTGCCTCGCTCACTTGAGATGGAAGTTGATCCTCGTAGCTCTTCTGTGTTGATGTATAGTAGGTGGATCGTCGCCGCTCTCTATATGCCATGCGGGGGTTGTTGTCCTTGTAGCTAATTTGTTGCCATCTTGTTGTTTGTTTTCTTGCTGGGTGATGTGGGTGGTGATATGCTGAAGTTTTAACCAATAGCGTATCTTTCTTTAATTTACCACCTAATGGAGCCTAATCGGTATCTGGTACATGTTGTGGTGCCTGCTGTTGTTTCTTATCTTCCAATATTACTTCCACCACTAAATCCTCATCTGATGTAACATTTTCTGCTTCAGCCTCCTTGGACTTTACCTGTTTTTCTAGTACTTGGTTTGACGTTTGTGTTTGGTTGTCGACCATCAATGGCTCATCATCTGATATGTTAGTCCCTGGAACATTTTCTTCTTTTTATACCAAAGCGTCAGGAATTTCTTTTGCACATTAATATTTATAGTACCCACCGATTCCATCTAAGGGTATCCCAAAACAACATCCTCATTATCCATATCTGAAGCATAAAAATCAGAATGCAATACATATTTGTCCATAGAAATCTTCAAATATTTATAAACTTGTACCTACTCATTATTAACCTGTGTGTGCTGCATGTGTTTTGCTGGCACTTGTAATTTTTTTGCCAAATTGACATTTATGAGATTTTTCTTGTAACTAGGATTTAGAGACACAATGATCCTCTCCTTCTTAATCAATCCATGAACCTGCTATAAGGAGATACCAGTAGAAAATAACCCCTTACATGTCTCATTCTCCTATTTTTTAGCATGAGACCATTTGTCTAAAATGAGTCTTTCAAATTCTTCATCTGAAAGTTTGGACAACTGCTTGTTAGCATGTGAGTCCCACCTTATGGCAGCCTCTTCTCTCATACTAAGCCCTAGGAATTTTTTCCCATTTTTTGGCCATAGTGACTTTTCTCTTTCTATGAATTCTTCAATAGTAGGGCCATTATCTTTCCCTGTAAAAATAAGAACCGCCATAAAGAGTGTTTTGAAAAAATTTCACTT
This sequence comes from Pinus tabuliformis, assembly GCA_031772625.1. Classification (NCBI taxonomy): domain Eukaryota; kingdom Viridiplantae; phylum Streptophyta; class Pinopsida; order Pinales; family Pinaceae; genus Pinus; species Pinus tabuliformis. The sequence continues at coordinate 843,367,475 of CM062815.1, forward strand.
ACTTGGCGAAAAATTGAAATGGCCACAATTCCGTCAATATTGCTCAGAATCCCTATTATGACCTATTTTTGGAAATGGAACAACCATTCTACATCTTCCCATGTGGTAGAAATCTCGATCTAGGCACTGGAATTCCCGATTCGCACTGCAACTGTCCCGTTGTCACCAAATATTTCTGAAAAAAGAGCTGATTTTAAATCAGTGATATCTCCCTCATCTGGACTCCAATTCAATTGATTCTTTTTTAAACTTGGGTATTTTTTCACAAAAAATCCAGATCTACAATTAGATTTTGCAGATTTTCACCAAAACGTCCAGATCTACGCCACAAACTCGCCGCCCAGAAAAATGTCCGCAACCTAACTGATTTTTAAATTAGCGATATCTCCCTCATCCAGACTCCGATTTAGCTGATTTTTTTTTCAAATTGGGTATTTTTTCGCCAAAAAATTAGATCTGCAATTAGATCCTGCAGAGTTTGCACCAAAACATATAGATCTGATCTGCAAACTCGCCGCCCAAAAAGTTCCTACAAAAAAAAAATCACCACTTTGCCCAAGAAAGTGCTCTGATACCACTTGTTATAGATCTCATCCAAAAATATATGATAATAGAAATAAACCCAAGAAGTAACAAGATTTGAATAGATATAAATGTTTCTTTATTGATCAAACCCTTAAGGTAAGGCAACACCATACATTCACTCTTTAAGGAAGGAGAACACTCTACAAGCCATATGCCTGTTCATACAATAATCCTTGACGTCTCTCAATGGGGAGTCTCTAGCCTATATATAGGCCTCATACATACAATACTATAGGTCATTACCATGGTTCTCTCAATACCATCCATCTAATACCATGGGCTTATTACATTATTGCTAACTACTTGTGGCCCCTTACATGATACGGGTTAACCACCTTATTTATTAATATTGCCCATCCCATTATTACATTATTCCCTTGGGTACCTCCCTTTGTACCCCATATTATCCCCCTTAGGTATACTACATTAACTTTTGCTTGTTTCTCTTGTGGCTGCATGATTATGTCATTATCAACATTGCAACTTCTTATTTTTTCCTTCAAATTTCTTAATGTGTCTTCTATATCAGAAGAGTGCCCAACAACACGCTTATCTGATCCATTAGGAGAGTCTCGTGAACTATAACCTACCATGTTGCTAGTCATCTTTGATCTTCTTCCTGCAACCATACCATGTTAACTTAAACCAAAACATAACATAATCAACATACCTCGGTATAGTTCAGGGGAGGATATATCGTCTGGAGGATCAACCAAATTAGCATAATACATGTATAATGATAATCATATCAATACATAAACAACATTTCAACCATCAGCCAGTTACCATGCATGAGCATACCAACCACATGCCATGATCTCATGCATGACAACTATAACCATGTCAATGTATGCATATTAATCGATTTGTTGGGTTAAACATGTGATGAGAGGCTACTATGATGTAATTCAACTCCCCATGTACACTTAAGGAAGTGGAACTGATAAAATAAAACCATTATGACCTTCTACACATGCTACAAAACCTTCAGGAACCAACCAACCTTTCCAGGTGACCAACCCCTAAGATAACTTGACATTTCACTGATATAGACCCTCACTCACTCCCATGATTAGCCATGTTTGTGCCTGATGTCTTCTAGTCACTCCCAGAGCAAGGCATGGCAACAATTGTGGACTTTTTCAGCTAGTTTTGAGCCCACGACCGTGAATTTTGTGCCACTTTTTAAGGTACAGGACTTTGGTCACCGAGAAATTCATGAAACTTTCAGAAATGATAAATAACAATGGAATAAGCCTACTAATGAAATCATTGGTACAAGTGTTTGATCTAACCCCTACTAGCCATGATAGACATTTCGTTAAACATGTCACAAATATGTAATCTACAGGTCATAACAACATATGTGAGCATAGGGTTCTCACACTTATATAGTATTTATAAAGAGGCATTGTTGCTCTATCACAATAGCCGCATTAGCATCTATTAGGTCATATATTCATTGTACATTCATTTTCAAATCAAAACATTATGAGATCCATACATCAAGTCTGTCACAAAACATATGCATAACCAACATATAACCAACAAAAATAATAAGGATATGATAGGCATAAGAATCACATATACACCAGTATATTTACGCATGAAATACCAAGGAGAAAGAGCTCGTATTAATGAATGCATAAGCCAACCAGGTCTAGGACTTCCATGAACCACCTGACCATAGATTGGCTTAACCAAATATTTCTTTCATCCAATCACCTTGGTGCCATATTCCAAGTATGAATGTGGGACTCACAACAAAACCAATCCAAGTTTCCTCAGGTGTTACTGCAATCCCCACTAGATCACTAGGCCCTAAACAAGCATGGATGCCACCCGATTTCTCCACCTACACTATGAGGAATTTGTCTTCGTCCTAGTATCTATGATTTACCATATATCCCGCCATTCATCGGTCAAGGATTCCAAGGCCTAATCGATACTCCACCCTCCAATATTTACCGTATATCCTTGCATTCATTAGTCGAGGACTCCTAGGCATGATCAAGGGCACAAACATCTAGGATTCACCATATATCACGCCATTCACTTGTCGAGGATTCCTAGGCCCACCGAAATACAAAAAATATGGTTTTAGCGCAATCTCATCTTCTCTGGTCTAGGGATTCCTATGCCTTTTGTTTTTCTTCAGACACCACCTCACTTAGTTTTGAAACCATCTAACAATCCAACTTAACCAAACAAAAGACATCCCATCACACCATGACTATTTGGAAATGGCAAGACAAGGCTAAAAAACAATGTCACAACTGGAAAAACCCATGCCAATGACAATAAGAGAACCAAATACTCACATGCATGTACCATTCATGCAAAAAATATAGCAAGGAAATAACACATTCAAATCGATACCTGCAAGTAATCCTGTTGTAGTTGCTTGATCCTACTCTTCCTTACTTGAGCTTTACTTCCCTTTACCTTCTTTGTCCTTCCTTTTCTTTCCTTGAGGCAATGCTAGAGTGCTCCAAGAATTCTCTAAGCATCCAAGAGTGAGAGAGAGAGAGAGAATAGAGAGAGAGCTCCAAAACTGAACTAACAAAAGGTAAACTGAAAAAAGGTACCAACTGATCCTCAAAATCCTTTTTATTGATGAGGCCTCTATTTTATTCAATTTTCCTCCTCACATGCAATGTGTGACTTTTCACCTTCTTTTTCTCCTAATTTCCATTATTTTCATAAATAAAATACCAATTAATGCCTCATGCCTTTCCAAAGCCTTTGCCAATTTCTGTTAGCCATAATAAACCAAATGAACACCCACTAGGATGTTTTGTCCACCATTTAGCTTGGAATACGTGTCTTATGACCTTGGTTATTATTTTGCCTTCATTAACTTTATTACATGGAATTTTGACTAGGGTTGTTAAATAATCATTGAGGCCTCTACTTTATTTATTTTCGTCTATTTTCTCTTCAATTTCTTCCTCATGCAAATTTGTGACCCTTCAACTCCCTTTTCTCCTATTTTTCTTTGTTTTCATAAATAAACGTCAATAAATGTCTATTTTCCTTTGCCAATGCCTTTTCCAATAGCCACTAATTAATCACAAGTGATACCTATCACTATATTTTGCCCAACATTTAGCTTGGAATATGTGTCCCATGACCTTGGTTTTATTTTATTTACATGGAAAATCAACCAAGGGCTATCACACAATATTTTGGGTAGGTTGGCAATTATTTCCTCTTCTTCTTTTCACTTATTGCCATTTTTCATTTTGATCTCCTTGTAGCTCTTGGCCTACTTGCGATTTGGGGCATCCTTTTGCAAAATGCCCGTATTCATGACAAATTTTGCATCTAAAAGGAAGTTGGTCATATTCAAATTATTGAACATGAGATCAGTTATCCATGCAAAGATTTATCGCTTTCGGTAGTCCTTTGTATATGTCTACCTCCACACAGATATGTGCATAGGAGAATCATCTGTCTTTAGGCTCGGAACAATCGATATAACTACCCAAGGAATTTTCAATCAATTTGAAGGTTGCATCATTCTAGCAATGCAAGGGAAAATAGGGAAGCTTTACCCAAAATGGGATAGTCGAGGGGATATTGCAGTCTGGGTTGAAGTTAGGGTTCCAACAATCTAGATAAAGACCCAGGGCTCGCATGAAATAAGGACTACTCCTAAAGATTAGATCTCGATCTAATTTGTTCTCAAAGTAAAAGGTGTAGAAACCGTTATCACAGAAGGAGGATGCCAGTTATCCATTGATGAGGGATTTCCTCTTCTTCTCAATCCATGTCTTAATTGAGCGAGGGGAGGGCCAAAGACCCATAACTGGCCAATAAGACCTTGATTTGCCAAAGGCACAGTTTAATAACAAGTCTATTTTTCCATCATTTTTGGATAAATATAGATACTTTAACTTAAAAAATAAATGAATAGAAATATTAATGCAAAATATGAAATGAAATGTAAACATTGAAAAACATCCAACTTGCTAATTAGGTTTGGAGAAAATATAAGAACAAACAAAGTATGCATGTTCATTTTGGAGTTGTGTTTTCATGATTTTATTTAATTATCAACAATTTTTATCTGGATGATGGTAGGGATTTAAGCAAATATTCTTAGTAGTATACATAAATCAAAGGTTGAGAGTTAACTCGAAGTAGTTATGCCTTCTTTTCTCTTTTAATAAAATTGATTAACTAAAAAAATATCATATGAAGTGAGTGGTTTTTTGGACATGTGGTATTGATAAGCCATGGTATTGGCTCATGGTATTGTAACAAAGTCTATTTACAAATTAAGAATCCCCAAAATAAAATAGAGGTAAATATATATAGATAAGAATCTTGTTCCATATTTTAATTTTGTATAATAATAATAATAATAATTAAAGTGATAATTTAGTTCTATAATTTTTTTAATTTTAACCATATCAAATATATTATGAAATGTTTTGATGCTTATTATGAATTAGTATTTACATAAATTTAATTTATATAATTGTATAAGTAGTAATTGTTTTTTAATATAATTTTTTTTTTTAATTTATAATTTAATGTTTTTGTTTAATTTCAATTTGTAAAAAAATAAAAATAAAATTATGTAAAAGTTGAAATAATAATATTATTGAATTTTTTATATTATTACTGTGAAAATTATTATATCAAAGTGAAATAAATATGAAAACTACTTTTTTACATTTTTAATGTAAATATTTATGATTAATATAATATATATGGGGGACAAAAAGTCAAATTAGTTTTAAAAGTTATAATTTACTTGATTATTTTTAAGATTATAGTAAAGAAATGTTAAGATAATAAAATAAATTTTATATCTTACTGGGTTGCTGGTTGATTTTAAGAATATCTTTAATATAATGTTGATAACCCTTGGAATATATTAGAAAAGTTAGGCATGGTTTACCCAGGCAAATTTGCCTGGATGAGGAAAAAATGGCGGCCATTTTTTCCTTAAAAATCTGACAGTAAAGTGCTTGATTTGTTTGTTTGGTTAATCTGACAGTAAAGTGTTTGATTGATTAAGTAGTTGTTTGAGATAAATTTCAACGATGGTATAAATTTTTATTGTAATTTTCTCTTTGATAGAAAAAGTAATTTGAATTAGGATGTTGTCATTAATTGCATTGTTTAAACGATAAATATGGAAAAGTAGAAAATGAGATGGACACACAAAAGATGAGGCAAAACCAACTACATATTCTCAGATTGTAGTACTAACGTGATAATTTAGTATCTTTTTGTTCTTTGAAGTATGGCTCTTTGAGACTGCGTGACACGTGGACTCAAGTTGCCTACCACATGTCAAGCATCGATCATTCTCTCACGACATGATCAGATCAAGATATGGCTGCCAGCTGTTCGAGTACGAAATAGATTCTCAATTCGATTCGCTGCTGCGACGAAGTGAAGCAAAACCAGAAAATAAAATGCCTACTCTAATGGGCGGAGGAGTTCTCTGGGAAGTTATGGAAATTCTGGTCATATTTAGAGAAAATCAGGGGACGATTTTTGTAAATCTAAGTTATAGTTGTTAAACTTCAAAATTTTAGGTGTCCTATACGTTTTTGATGGTGCTGAATCCATTTCCACCATCAAAAACACGATTCAAACACTGCCTCTACAATATTTTTTGAATTTTTTTTGCCAGATTCAGCCACTTTTGGCCGTCCGCGCAATTCCTCCACCTCGTTAGAAGCCTCCAAAATAAAAACACATGTTATAAATGTTGACTAAGGCCAACCTAATTTTAAATATTAAATTAGTTTGTTTATAGGTAGGGCCCTCATAACCTGAAAGTGTTTATAAATAATGTTACAATATCAAATAAGAGATATTAAATAACTTAAGGCGAATTTTAGTAAATTAACCATTAGTTACACATGGTTTAGGGTAATATGTACTTTGGCTGATTTGTACATAAACACAATAATATCATTAGATAGTGATAATATTATAATATTATTATTTCCATAGGCTATTATATGCATTTAAGTATGGAATCGTTTGTCAATTTTTAGTACGCCTTATCCTTCATGATGTATACTAGTTTGTGAATTTTTTAATACATTATTACCATGCTGCTATAAGGAATAATAAGTTAAATTCTCCTTCAAATTCATCTATAAAATATTTGTTATTTAAATGTTAATTTCAAAATGGAACTTAAATGTTAATTTCAAAATGCATATTCCAGAACCACCAATATTTTAATATCATACTTTTTAAAATAATTTTTTTACTCAGATAAAAAATTCCCACAATGTAAATGCCTGATTTTGAAACTCTCTAATAACTGTGAGTTCCCATATCAAAACTGGAATATTTTTTTTACCACGATATTTACTCAAATCAAAAGCTTTTGCAAATTTAACTCTGACATTGAAGCGTAATACCTCGAGGGTGATCACGAGTCCAAACTAGGATTAGAAGTCAAGCACAACACCGGAACTAGGGTTTACGAGTCAAGCGCCAAACTAGAACTAGGGTTTAGAAGTCTAAGGGTTTATAGGCCAATGAAAGTTAGATCCGCTAGGGCTTTGTTTATTAATATTTACCTACAAACCCTTAAGATAACCGAGGAGAGTGATAACCGAAACCAAAAGTGTGGGTGACCTGTCTTAAACGATTTACCCAACATTAACCATAAGGGCCCCGGGTATCAATCAACATGAAAGCAGTAAATGCACTGTCAAATCTACAACATCTGGTTTCCATAGTTTACATGACAGGATATAAAGCGTTTAGTGTTTTGCCGCCCATTATTCACATCACCCAAGTTTAAACGTACACGCAAACGATGGTTCAAAAACTGTTAAATGTAGATTGATAAATTGATGAAGTGGACGTCACATTCATTTAAATCAAAGCTCTTCACGCAATGTACCTCAATTAAGTGACGTTCATGTCGCAATGTACCTTAATTAATGGACATTAACGTGACTATACGATTCAGTTAATAATGGTTCTAATCTTTCTCTCCAATCCAAACGATGATTCAAAAAATGTTAAATGTAGAAGATAAATTGATGAAGTGGACGTGACATTCATAGTGAGAGGGGGGAGCTGATTCCGAGCGGGCTAGCCGTTGCAATTGCAATGTGTTTATGAAGTAAGTAATATTAGTTTGGTTTATAGTGGAAGTTGTACATTAAATTGTATAATATTAATTAATAGTGAAGTATATCTATCATTGTATAATAGTGAAGTATATCTACCATTGTTACATAATAAGAAGTGAAAAAATTGAATCAATAGTATTTTAGATGAATGAATTTAAATATGGTTTAAAAGTAATAAATTATAATTTATAATGTTAAACTTTGGAAAATTTTCATAAATTTTTAAACAACTTAGATTTAATTTCAACATCAATTTTTTTTTTAATAATAAGATAAATAAAAATTAATTAGTAATGTGTATAAGATTAGATTAGTTTAGGATAATTATTTAATATTATGTTTTAATTATCAATTAGTTTTTAAAAATAAAAAATTAATTAATTAATTATGGAGAAAACAATTAGTTAATCATTAATAATATCAAATCAATATTTAGTTTTAATTATTCAATAAAAACTAAAAATATAATTGTCAAAATAGTTTAAATATTATAAAAATCATTAGTAAACCTGTCGGCTCCTTTCACTCACTTCCCAACCCTCTCCTCTATTTATCGATCCCTTGAGGTTTTGACTTATTCACTTATATGCTAATGGTTGGTTTGAAATGTCGATTCCTAGAAAACATGAATGTTGTGGCTCCGGAAGATATCACCATACAAATTGTAGATCGCAAGCCTCAAATCTATGATTTTAACTTCTTGTGACATTTTCACATTTTATTTTAAATTTCTTTTGTATATACTGATAAACCTGTTATCTATAACTGGTTGAAAGGGTTTTAATTCACAATGTCATTTTCATATTTCTTCTTTATTTAGGGTATTTTAACTTGGTTATTTTAACTTAGATTTGTGATATGATTTAAGGATTTTAAATTTTAAAATAATATAGTAAATAATTATTTTTTGTATTTTTTTTCTTCTTATGAAAGAAAAAAATGTTGATATTCATATTAATGAAAACCAATACATAGTCATATTTAATCCTAAATGTCTATCATCAACTATGAAAATTACAATTCAAAGAACTACCACAACTAAGTTATAACATAACTATATCTTAATATCCAATAATAGATTACTTGTTCTCCTGTAGAAGTGCATGAGCCCTAAAAAATGATGCTACTCTTCCATCATCTTATAATAGATAGAGTCCACAAAACCAAAATCAAAGAACAACTGAAAGATTAAAGATAAAAAATCTAAGTGTGCCAACAAAGATCAGTTGAAACTTAACTAAATGGAATGGAACCATCCTCCATCCTCTCACCACCCTAGAGGAACTAGAAATGTATGTGACCATGTGTGGCTGACCTCTCTTTGATAAAGAGTTTATAGTAAAATTTTGTTCATGGTAGATATGAGTGAAGGAGATGCAAATAAATAAGTTTTTTAGGTTCCAGATGTAATCCATCTAGGATGACAACATCGAAGCATCGGGTCCAAGATGACAACATCGAAGCATCGGGTTTGGCTCTATCATTTATCCATTTAATTACTATCTTGGCATCACCACATATGTTAATATGCTCCAAATTGATCCACGTGGCAAAGAACAACACACCAAAAAAGGTGGATCTAGGATGACAACATCGAAGCATCGGGTCTGGCTCTACCATTTATCCATTTGATTACTATCTTTGCATCACCACATATGTTCATATGCTCCAAGTTGATCTACGTGACAAAGAACAACACACCAAAAAAGGTGGAATTGTTCATCTGAATTTTTAATGATCACCACACCACACCCATAACAACCCAATTTTGCAGCTCCATAAAAAAATCTTCTATAGTACTCGAACATTGGAGGGCCTCTAGGTGGCTTTTGTGGTTTCCACTTTGTTTCCCTCAGTGCAATTTCTCCTTACTATGCACATATTTTTGAAGAAATCCACCCCACATCAAACTACTTATTTTCAAATATCAACACATTTCTAGCTCGTCAAATGCCCCAAATAGTCAACTAGGGTAAGCTTATGTGATTCCTAGGCCTACTCAACCACCATATGAAACAAAATTCCAAAGTAGGGAAGCACCACCATAATGAAAAATTGTGTGATTGCAAAACCTGTAGGCAAATAACAATAACAAAAGGACATTGTAAAAATAAATGCAACACAGTTTCATTTGTCTCCCTACACATAAGACAAACTCTATAACCACATACTCCCCTCCTACACAAATTGTCCTAGGTTAAAATGCAATTTTTCCATACCAACCATCAGAATAGTACAATCTTTGTGGGAAAATAACATCTCCAAAGTGGCATGAACCAACAACTTCTTAAACTATGACCAAGCCTTTCCCATAGGAAATCATATAAATGCTAATGACTAAGCCATATCAACAAGTATAGAACTCAATTTTTAGTCAAAATTCTTTGATTTTTATTTCTAACAAAAAAAATTGTCTCATGTTTTCAAATGTTTTGTAATATTGTTTTTTTTTTTATAAAAAATTAAAATTTTGAAATGTTTAATTTTTTTTGTTTGAAAATTAGTAAACTATTATTAGTAAATTATTAAATTAGTTACAAAGGTTGATTGGACTAATTACTTGTGAGTAGATATGACATTTGTTTAAAAAACTTAAAAATAAAATGAAATATTAGTAAACTATTTTATGATTCGCTCACATTTCTTAAAAAAATTAAAAATAAAATGAAATAAAATTTTAACACATAATACATAATCTCTCGTCTAAAAATAACACATAATCCCTACATTGGTTGATGGCATTGAATCGTGCACCCACCAAATCATTAATACAAATTAGAGTTTGGGAAAGAGGTTATGATTCAAAGGTATGGCCTCTTGAAGAACATTTATTTTTTAATCTATATTTTCCCTTGTAATATGTTAATGGCGATTTTTCTATAACAATAGTCATTTCATTGTATTCTTTCAACTCTGCATCCAGTGTTTCGTGCTTTTGTTCTGGGACTTCAACATTTTTAAGTTTTCTTTCATAATTTGTGAGTAGCTATATCAAATTTGTTTTCACTAAGAGTTTTTGGGATCTTTAACAATGTCTCTATTTCTAGGTTATTATTAACATTCATATATGTTTTCTATAAGACAAATTGCATTATATTTGAGTTCTTAGGGTTTCTGGGCTAACTTTTATCATATCTTGTAAATCTTTGTTCGATGCATGTTTTTCTATTAAAAATACATAACTTACCTTTTTGAAGGTTTTATGTTCCTAGAAGTTGTTGGTCGTTGTCTGTATTTGAGCCATGAATTTTAAATATCATGTAGGGTAGAGAGGGGATTTTCATTTTCTAGTGGAATTATGTACTATCGATTTGTTTATGTTGTAAATTATGTTAGATTTTATATGATGTCTATATTTTTCCTGCTAATGTGCTTTGATGATTTTCAGGTATATCTAAGAGGTCAATAGAGTTGTAGGAGCAGAAAAATGTATTTAGTCGCTATGGTTTTGAAGTAAGTTTCTCGTTATCATTATGGTGGGAGAACATTATGTCTAGGGTTTTATTGTCATAAATGTTTTTTTATGAAGGTTTTATTAGGGTTTCGCTGATGATTTTTGTTGTTGTTTCTGAAGAACTTATATGTGCTTTTTGGTCTTATTTTCATGCAATTTGAGATACTATATTTAGAACATTGTTCTATATTTTTTCTTGTGCTTTCCAAGAGATTCCTTTAGCATTCTGGCATTGTCATTGTTATCTAATGTACCTTTTTTTAGTTATATTGGTTGATTTTATCATTTGTGATTTTGAGTTATATTGTTTGATTTTGTCATTTCTGAAAATTCTACTTTCTTTTCTTCCATTCTTTTATATGATTTTTTTCTCTATCTTGCTTGTTTCCAGTATTTGTACTGCATAAATTTTCCATTTCAACGGTGCAAAGATCTATCCTGGCAAGGGTATCAGGTTTGTGAGATTTGATTCTCATGTTGAAAGGTATTCTAAACGTATGCATGGGGTTTTGTTAAGAATCAAGAGTGCATCACCTAGAAATGTTGGATGTCTATATTAAGTGATTTGAGGTTGTTTGCAAAATGTGTATAGTGGATTAGGTATGCTTTGGAAATTGTGTTAGTTTACATATTCTCATAAGCTGGTGATCAATATTGGCCATGTTCTCTCTTCAGAGAGGGTGATGTCTGAGTCCTTTGTGTTTAGAAGTTTTTATTCCTATGTCTATTCTCAAATGTGAGGGAACATGTAATAATTTCAATGTTGAGTTATTATTTCTTGGAAATTCACTGGTATACTTGTTTTCCAATTCCAGATATAAGTGATATTTCCATAATCGTCTGAAGGCATCCAAACTTCGATGGAATACTATGTACCAAAAACATTACAATAGGGTGGTTGTAGTACCTTTCAAATTTAAATGAAGAGATTAACATTGTTTGTAAAGAGGAGAACAATATCATGAAGTATAGTTCCTAGGTAATTTGAAGGAAAACATTTATTCCAAATTTTGCAAATGTCATTATGTTCCATGAAGTTGATCAGTCAGGCTTACTATGTTAAGTCATGTCTTAGATTTGAAAATGAAATGCACATTCTAATACGGGGTTATGGAAAGAGTTGAATAGAGATATTTATTATGCTTAAGGCTCACATTCAAATAAACATATTGATTGTTAATTTTTTATTTTTCTGTTAGCGGGATAACATATTTTTCATTGTTTCACCTATAGAAAGTTGAAACATTGTCATTAATTAAATATATAGTATATCAATTGTGGAAAAATATATACAAATGCTTGGATGTTTTAATCTGTGACTGTGTAACTTAAACATATGTTAGTAATATACTTAAGTCATGCATATGTAATGGTAAAAATATGTAATAATTCTATTTATATGCATATCAAAGAGGAATCAATGTTCAAGTTTACTCATTTGAATTTAAAAAATAATGTACAAGCAAGACTGTCGAATTTAGATATTAGAATAGGGCTCTGGTGTTGTTATTTAATATAGATCTAGTCAATTTGTATAAAATCTAAGTTGCTTATTCTAATTCTTGATATTCATGTGAATGTCGACGAAGTTTGCAGATGGAAATTATCATTGTTCTATTGTTTTGGAAATGTTTTAGATTGTTATGCTCTTCTAGTTTTTTGTAATGTTTCAATAGTCATAACTTGGAATTCTTGGATTTTAGGTGATTGTCTAATTGTTTTACTTTTTGACCTATTTTTGGTTAGTTTACGAATTTTAGAATTTATTGTTCTTGGTTTATTGTCTCAAATCGCCAAGTTCATTGCAAGTCAATAGTAGGGGTTCTGGATAGGATGAGGCTTTATATGTATAACGATTTTAATAAATTTGAGGTTTATCTATAGATCATTTCAACCCAAATTTTGAGCTATTTATGTGATGACTTTGTCTTTGATAAAGTGGCATAGCTCTTACATAAAGATGATGGCGATTTACTGTAATTGTAAAATGGAAATTCTCTTTCTGTTGTGTTAGTAGAAAGGAAGAGAAATTTGAATATATGAGTTTGTGGTTAGAATCAAAGAACAGACAGGATAGGTTGTGGATATTAATATTTATAATGCACATGAATTATTAATGCATGCTGATGTTGACATTATGGGGTGCATGGTGCAACTAGTTGACAATGGCATTTATTCATTATGGTAGTTAGCTCATGTTGGCATTGATGTCAACCTCTTGTAGCCTAGCTTATGTGTAGATTCCATTCATTGTAACATGGTTGCAGCCAATTGTGTTGGGATTTATGTCAACCTTATAGGGACATGTTCTTATGTCAACCTCATGATGATGTAGATTGATGGAGCAGTTGGTGTGTGTCAGTATGCGCTGGCATTGATGATTGGTCCTATGATGATGGCACACTTGGTGGCACACGCATGATGGTCAGATGATGGCATTGGTTGGTTGATGATGCTGCTACAGGTTGATGATGCAAATCTACATGTGATGGAGATGGTTGATGGCATACTAGTTGAATTGTCAACTAGATATTCATTAGGTCTTAATGTCTATGCTTATGAGGATGACTTGTTGTAGTGATGTGATGGCTTGATGATGGTGCTATAGAGTATTGCAAGTATGTCAGAGTTGTTGCAACTTGTGGAGATGATTATTGGAGAGTGGAGGAATTGTTGGCACTCTTGCCAACCTTATTTGTTGGAATTTTAGGTCCGCTTGGAAAATGACAATTGGGAGACATGTTTGATCCACTTGCAGATATGTTAAAAATGATGTCAGAGGTCTGGAGGCTTGTACAGGTGCTTAGAGAAGAAGAGGATTAGTTTGAGGAAGTTTGGAGCCAAGAAGAGTGGAAAAATTGAAGTTTTCTAGGCATACGCTAGTTTCCTTCATAGAAACAACATACATAAATTGGTTTAATTCACAAGAGCATATACATTCTGGAAGTGATTTTTCCCCACATTCATTGCGATGTTCAGGTAAAAATTGACTTGGTAAATCCCAGAAGCTTCGAAATTAATTGGATAAGGTCAAAACATGTTTGAGAATGTCCTCCAATGATGTGAACACCATAAGTACACACGTAGTGATGTGAGTGGATTGATTTGGTCCAATTTGTTCACCCTTGATCCTGTCACCAAGCTCAATTTCTCCCTACATGTTTTATATTCTTATCTTTATAGCTTAGTGGATGTTGATGGTTGATCCGGATTTAAACAGGAATGCAACAAATTACAGATATAACCATAAATATAGAGATGTAGTAGAAATAACACTTCATTTCATTAATATTAAATACTGAAATATGCTTAAAAACATAATGGAAATAAGACTAGCTCGGGAAATGGTAGCTTATCTCTAAGAAGAGATGTGGCGGCTACATGCCTATGAACTGAGTTACAATGAGAATCAAGGGACTTTTTATTATTGAACAATAAGAGAAAACCTTAAACAACCAAAACCTTAACCCGAGGAGATGTAACACCAAGAGCTTATGGGCCTCGTTGGGGTTAGTTGGGCAACCAACTTCCCAGGGTCGTAACTTGGTTATATTATCTCCATTTGACTTGTATGATACCTCACTGGAAAGTTATCTACAAGGACTACGACAGTTGATGCGATTTCCTTAGGAGTCGCTGAAACAATTTTGCCAAAAAAATATCGTTTAGGGCCTCAAAATAGCTCTAGAAGTTCAGGACACGAAAAACTACCAAAAATAGTAAATTGTGCTACAATTAAGGAAATTGAAAAACTAAAAGAGACAATGGTGGGGGTCCAAGTGGGATAGGTAGGTGGCCATAGACATCCACCTAGAACATTCCTCCCCCTAGGAAGCAATGGTCCCCATTGTGTTGAGTGCCTCCATGAGATGGGGAAACTTTTATTGAACTTGGTCCCTGGTGAGATGTTCTGCAATCTCTGATGTGTCCAATAATGTTGGGAAGCATGGTCGAGGGTGGTCCACATTGAACACTCTTTGCAAGCCAAGGAATGGGGGAATGTTGTGCTCCAAATAATTGTTTCCCACAACCTTGGTAATGGTGTAAGGGCCATATCGAAGTGGTCTGAGCTTCTGATGTGCTCTTTTAAGGCGTTCTTTTTGTAAATGCATCCAGACTTTGTCAACCACCTAAAACTTGTGTGGCACCCAATGTTAATCATGTCGCTACTTGTACTTGGCATTTTCCACAATAGAGAGACGATATATTGGCTCGTTGGGTAGAGCTGCTCCAGGAGTCAGATCGAACAAATGCTTGACTTGACAATGCAATGGTACTCCTATGGGTGAGGATAAGATGTCCTTGTATTCTTTTATAACCATATCCACCTTCTTCTACAACGTGGAGGAACCCTTCCCAGGGGTCATGGATGTGGCTACAATCTTCCCCTTACTTTGAGAGTGAACCAGAAAGAAAATAAATTTCCTAGTCTGGGAGATGATCTTACTGCATTTCTTAGCAGAGATCAAAGAGGTGGCAATAGGTGGGGTTACCTCTAGTATCTTGTATAACATATTACCCAAATAAATAATCGCAGAGCGAGGTCTAGACTCATATACAACATGTCTCTTCCATAAGTATGGTTTTCCTAATAATACCTCACAAATGTCGAGAGGAGCAACATCACACAACACCTCATCTGTGAAGGGCTTGATGCTGTAGGGAAGTCGGCACTGTTGGCTGACTCAAAGATCTCGTCCTTGGTGAAGCCACCCGATGTTGTACGACTGCAGGTATGATATGGTCAATAGGCCTAGCCACTTCATGACCTATGCTGAAATGAGGTTCTTTTGGCTGCCACTGTCGACAGTGAATTGCAGCAGCGAACCCTTCACCCACATTTGTGAGTGGAAAAGACACTCCCCCTCCTCTAGATCTTCGGGATCATTCTTCTGAATCTTGGCGGTGACAATAATAGTGCTGGGCTCCGCATCAATAATCTGCTTCCCTTTGTCATTCCTCTTTTCGGGTTCTGACTCAGGGTCGGAACATGCTTCTGATTCTGAAGCCTTCAACTCAGCCACCAACAACTGCTTGCCCTGACACTGACTTGTGTTGCGAGGGGGCTCTTATGGAACTCATGCCACTTTCCTGTGTCCTTCTTTGACTTCATGGTGGTGTTCTTTTCTTGTAACTTTTGACGGGTTGTCTTGGGTCACCATGCCTTGGCTTTCTCCTTTTTTCTTCGAATTCACAGATCTAAAGTCTCACTTCTTTTGTTTAAACTTCTACTTGATCTTGACAGTGTATCAGTACATTGTGCCAAGCGAGGAGATGTCCATGAACTCCATCTTGTATTGGATGTACCTGTGTAGTTAGCCATGGTATTTGAGTACCAAATGCTGCTTAGAATCCTTGATACCCAACTTTGTGCAAAGGGTATGAAAAATATTGGTAAACTCTAGCATGTCTTGGTCCCTTCACTGCTGCAACATGGTCCACTTTATGTATTTATCATCATAGCTTCTGACTATTGCTCCTTAATGGCATCCCGGAATGAATTCCAAGTGGGTGCAACTGAAAATAGTGAGGTCATAATTTCATCCTTCTGCTCACAATAGGTTTCCCACCAATCCTTGACGTGGGGGGCGGCTTTGAGAAGTGCAAAAGTGATATGTTCCCGGTTCGAAAAATCATGAACAAAAAAATATCCTTCTAGCAGATTTAACCATTTATCTATGACATCTGCATCTATTTGACCCTCAAATATGGGAATGTCAAAGTTAACTTGTACCTTAAAGGGTGTGGCGCTTCCAGAGTAGCTACTCGAAGTAGATGCGTTGTCCTTGGGTAGTCATAGAAGGATCTGGGAAAAATTGTCCATCATCGGGTTCCTTTGTCGCTCGAGGGATTCTTCGAACAAGATTTTGATAGGATCTCCTTCCCCCTCATCTTTATTTTCATCTGCCATGGGAGGCCATCAGGATTTGCGAGGCTGGTATTTCATTTGTTCTACCAGTTCAAGCCCTAATTCCTTATATCCTGACCTCGTTGGGGACATGAAAAGAAGAATAGAGAAAGAGCAGACCGCTTTGATACCACTGATCCGAATTTAAAAAGGAACACAAAAAATTACAAATATAACCATAAATATAGAGATGAAGCAGAAATAACACTTCATTTCATTAATATCAAATACTGAAATATGCTTACAAACAGAATGGAAATAAGACTAGCTTGGGTGATGGTAGCTTATCTATAAGAAGAGATGTGGCAGCCACATGCCTCTGAACTGAGTTACAATGAGGCTCAAGGACCTTTTTATTATTGAACAATTAGAGAAATCCCTAAACAACCAAAACCCTAACTCGAGGAGACGTAACACCAAGATTTTATGGGCCCCGTTGGGGTTAGTTGGGCAACCAACTTCTTGAGATCGTAACTTGGTCATATTATCTTTGTTTGATGCGTATGATACCTCGTTGGAAAGATCTCCCCAAGGGATACAACCACTGACATGATTTACATAGAAGTCAATAAATCAATTTTTCCAAAAAAACGTCGTTTAGGGACTCAAAACTGTTCCGGAAGTTCAGGACCCGAAAAACTGCCAAAAATAGTAAATTGCGCTACAATTAAGGAAACTAGAAAACTGAAAGAGACAGTGGTGGGGGTGTAAGTGGGATAGATGGGTGGCCACCAACATCCACTTGGATCAATGGTGTTAGATATTGAGAGTATGAGTGGAGAGAAGGATGAATAGAGTGATTATGCTTCAGACTTTTGGTAGAGAATAGATGCTTCAGTGAATGAGTGTTCATGACTCAACAGTGAGCAGACATGAAGCATGTTGTAGAATAGATCAGAATTGAAGTTGATGGAGTAGATAATTTTTGGAGAAGTTTTTGAATGATGTTGGAGTATATGTTGGTGATCCTCTCGCACTTCTTTTTGCAGGATTTGTTGATGCATTTGGCACACAACCATAGTGTCTTATGATGTTATTTGTATTATGAAACAATCTATTATTGTGAGGGTATGATTGTATTTAGATTCGATGTGGCCGCATTTTTTCTAGTTTGGAGAGCATTTGTTTGTAGGTTTTATTATTTTGATTTGATGATGAGATCTTGTTGCTAAGAGAATGTATGCAGAGTTGAATTCTTGTTAAGCAGAGAGTCTTGGATCCAGTTTGAAAATAGATGAAAGGAGGTATGCATAGTGGAGAGGAGAAGTGACTTCATGAGAGAGGAGCAGTGATATTGAAGCTTCAACAAAAGGAACAATTTCTCAATCCAATGGTAGTTGGATAGTCCAATCGGAGTAGGGCGAGGATCTTTGATCGTGGTGGCCTTCAGCAGATGGTAGTCTGTAGATCTGTGTGAGAATATAGTCTTCCAAGCTAATCAGTAGAATTGAGTCTCCTAGCCGATCGATATTGGAATATTGTATATGAGGTCGAGTCTCCATGCTTATGGGAGTCAGCAAGCTATGTAAAAGAAAGATTGCTTGACATAATGGAAATTCAAAGTAGAACAACATCGACAAGGGTGTTTTTTCTCCTAGAAGGGTTTCCACCAAAAATCTTATGTCTTATGTGTGATGATGTGATTATGTGCATTGTTTATTATCTATATTGTTGCTCATGGTTTTCAATTATGCTTATGTGATGCACATGTTTAATGAGTTGCTGCTAATATGCATGTGATTTAGTAAGTTAATTTAATAAAAGGTGAAAATCGTATATAAATCACACTATTGATTCAACCCCCCCTCTCAGTAGTGCTCAAAGGTTTCCTACAATTGGTATCAAAGCAAGGCTCTTGGTTGCATCTTGATCGCTCGAGAGTATATCTGGGGTTTGTTAGCGAAAATTGATTTTTTTTAGAATGGTTGTCCTCACTACTGCAAATTACAAGGTATGACACAAAAATGTAAAATATCAATTATTATCTTGTGGATCTAACATTTGGAGAGTAGTATGTGAAGCTTGTGGTAAGGATCCAATTGCAGATGAAGTTTTGCAGCAAGATGCATAATCTACAAGAATCTTCATGATTATGATATGAAGAGACTAGTGGCTTTGAAACGTGCCAAAGAAATGTGGGACAAGCTAGAATCCATATTTGGATGTGGTACCAACAAATTAGGGAAAATGAGAAGAAGAGCAACAAGAAGAAGAAAAAAAAGAAGAACAAGAAAAAGGGTCTTCAAAAACAAGAAGCTCGTCCACAAGAGTCTCATTCTTCCAGTGCACATGATTCAACAGATGATGAGAAGAGATCATAAAATAATGGATCCAAAGGTATAACAGTTAATGCTTTTATTTTGAGTTACAACTTTGAGGATTCAAATTGAAATCATGATGATGCACATAATGAAGATGAGAATGTTATTAAGGGTCTTAGAGCTGATATTTCTAGACTAATAGTTGCATTCAAGGATCAAGGAAAACTATTGCAGATCTATGATGATAAGGAGGCCAAGCTCAAGGAAGAGATTGTGGGCTTAAAAATTAAATTGGCAGAATCAGAAAAATTCAAGCAACGTATGAGGAAGAAATATCAAGTGAAGGTAGAAGAGGTTGATAAATTAGAAGCTGAAGTTCTTTCCTTGAGAAAGGAGTGAAAGATAGAGAAGAGCACAATAGTCTTGGATAATTTGCTTGAGATCCAAAGATCACCATTGGATAAATCTGATTTCAAAAGAGTGAGTCTATTTTGCATACTTTAAAAACACCAAATACGAACCCAAGAAACATGTAGTAAACAATACCAGCATCAATAGTGAGATCTAAGGAAACAAGAAGCTAACCACAATGGCAAGAAAAGCTCCAAAATCTCACTCTGACCCCACAACTCAAAATCTCAAATGAATGATATTTGGGCCCCTTAGCCCTATATATCACCATTTTCTCCATGTCTTGGGGTCCATTACAAAAGCTTGGGATATCCATTGACAAAAATGGAAGAGACGCAAGGATCAATACCACACCATCTTCATCGTGGAACCATCCATTGCGGTAAGTGCAAAAAATCATTTTTTTTCCTGTTGCACACTCAAAAACTCATGTCAGGTACTCCTCTAGTTCTTTAATTCATAGAATTCATTATATGTATGTTTTGAACAATTATTTCACTTGGGGTATTGGTTGTGTCAATTGCAGGAACATCGCACATGATCCATGTCAACCAACATCTCGATAAGCAAACGACTGAGTAGGTATCATTCTCCACTTAGCACCTCCTAAAGATTTGCATATCCTGACATCATATTTCCAAAATACACCATAAGGTTCATCATATCGACCATGTTTATCACCATATCACCTTTGCAAGTGATAAACATCTACTTTGCTCGATAGAACAACCCCCTCATGGCTCACTTTATCTTTGTAGAACCTTATTCACTAATAGGAGCCATGACCACTCACTCCGGCCCGGGAACCATCTCACTTACATACCTTGAATTTTAGCCTCATTATGCTACACTCATTACACATGCATCCATTTTCTGGGCCATCTCAAGTACTTTACGGCGGATTTAGACAGATGCATCTCCGCATCCTACATTTGACCTATCACTCACCCATATTGCATAACCCATTTGTGTTACTTCATCTACCTCACCAAACCAACATAGAGACCAACCAATGGAGCCCCCACCCTCAGCAGATACACCACATCTCCATACATGTTACCATCATTATGGGGCACCCATCTCCATGGTTGTACATCCAAACCACCCTCATATTCTTTTGCCAAGTGTACAAATATTTTTTACAAAAAAAATCTCCCATCCACATTTTTTGTTGTTGATATCTTTTACCTAGTGATAACCTCCAGTCACCCTTGGTCGAGGCTTACACCTCACCAACAATTACTTTCCATTTTTACGCCTTTCAAAACATGCTTACACCCATCCTAGAAATCCTACTGATTCCAGGACCATCACCACTAGTAAACATGTTTTGTTCGCCGCCATTTGCACATCAAGCTCTGACCTCGAGCCAGTTGTCCATTTCCTCTTATATCAACATCTCTCGCTATCATTATAATTTGTTCACATCTCATATTAATTCCCTAACTCAACATGTCAGGCAGTTAACGCTCCTCTCCTGTCGACTTCAACACTTACATTCTAGGATGGGGATAATACCTTGGATACTCCCCCCCTTAAAGGGATATCTTCGGGTGGTATAATGGAAACCATAATTTCCCAATGATGTTATTGATCCCCTTGGAATTAAACATCAACAAAATCTTTCATGTCAAGGTGGTGTCGTACTTAGTTACTGTTCAGTTATTTAATTTAGTCAAAGACCCCCTCATCACTAAGCACCTCATTCAACAATGCTTACATTGTGATATGGGGGAAGTATTTGAAGTCGAAGACCTATGCATAATGAAACACGCCAGTCAATAATGCTTCACTTATGTTATGCACAAGGGAACCATATTACGTCTATTTGACCAAGAAGCGCCCTTGAGGGCATCAACAATTATCATCATCAACTATCAACACGTCAACTACCACAATTTTGATGGGACAAAAAACCAGTCTTTGTTTGATTGTAATAAGTTTCGTTTAGCCATCATAACGAGCATGGGACATGCTTGCCTCATATAGACAGATTTTATTGCAGGTTTTTACTAGAGCATGGTTACCGTTTATACTCAGTCAAGGGGTTTTTCTCTACTTGTCTCCACAACAAGCTATCCTCTCTCTTGAAAAGTTGATCAGACTCTCGATCATAAAAGAAAACGCGATGTATTTCAGTTATACAGTTCCTCCTAACCTCATACATTAGGGGGAAACTGTTAACATCGAAAAATTGTACACTTGTTAGTATGATCCAGAGGACACTAAAAAGTGTTTAGCAAAATGCACAAGTGAACATTTTCCATCTAATTACATCATGAATTTAAAAAAATAAAATTTCTCATAAGGACCAAAGTTTATAAAGAAAAAACAATTGACATTGCATGTCTATTTCTTCGATAAATACATGCATGCAGAATATCCCTCAAAAGTTGTGCAGTTGTAGAAAATGATGACTCAACGATCCAAGACCACTCTACACACTTGGGGTCGATTTTCTTACATGAGCTCAGTCCAATACAGTCAAATTCGAGCCACCTTGAAGATATTCAGTCCTCAATGGAATCATCTTGTCCTACTCATGTGTCATTATCATGCATGAACCAAGAGGGGGAAGGAGGATTCAAAAAAATTCCATATAAATAGGACATGGGAGAACCAAAACATGAGACATTTTTATGTTGGCCAAATTGTTGTTTGAGCAAACCACCATTGCATTGTTGAAGCCAGAGAAGGGAAGAACACTAGCATGTTGGCCATATTTCTTCTAAGCAATCCATCATCTTAGTGAGAGAATAGGAATCCACCAATGGGGAGTCTTCATACTTCTTTGAGAAAGAGTAGAAACTTACAAAGATATTGAGGAACAGAAACCCCCTTGCTGAGGATTTTTGGGCTCCATAGCTTAAATAATTCTCTTCAATTGTTTAAGATTCATCTATTGTATTCAACCTCTATTACCAACAGTGATGAAAGGGAGAGTTTTACATTAACTTATTTATTTGTTTTCTCCATTTGAACATTTTTTATGTATTTACCTCTTTGTTTAGTTTATGTTTATGTATGCATTGTTTCCACTATTTACAATGTCGTGTTTATTTAAGTATGTCCACTAACAACACCAATTTTGACTGTGATCATTTGCAGGGAAAAATCAACTACTAAGGGGGTGTCTTTTGGTACACTTGTGCTCCAAAAGCACTACAAAACCCGGAAAAAGAAAAGAAAAAAACATCCCTAACAAATAGGGATCTATTTTTTGCATCTCGAAGGAGGCACTTGCACTATTTTTAGAAACTTCTGACAAGTGTCACTTTTTGCTTGATTTTAGGCATGCACTGTTGGCTTGTTGGGGCCTAACCCAGGTTCGGAGTTAATTAGCCAAACAAATCCCTGTACTACTGGCCCTTTCAGCAACAGTTCGCGGAGCGCGGATTGAGGTCTCACCCGAAGTAGTATTGGAGGGTTCTAGAACTAGGTTTTCGCACCCTTTAGATGTCTAAGAGGTACGATTAGTTCTCTGTTTGTTCTTGTGCATAGTTCTCTTCGTGCACTTTATGTTCCTCGCATCCTAATACACTACCTTCGTGCAGCCCTAACCAAGGGTTATGTCGTGCTCTGTGCTGTTACCCGAGATCTTACTTATCTTCTAGTGTTAATTAATTACCTTCACCTACTTGAATGTTTTAAGTTATAATTAGCAATACAAAACATTCATACATGATCACGCAGTAGATAAATAATATACTTGCAAATTATATCCAATCATGCATTGAACCAGGAAAATATACATATAATTATAGCAAAACTTCTCTTTATTGATTCTCCTAATGGTTACAGACTCGACTTGCTCTGCGCACTCAGCTGCAGGGGTCTGCGCACTCAATTACAGACTACTAGGCCTCTACGCACTCAGCTGTAGAGCCTTCTCCTACTCTACGACCCACAAACAAACTTTACACTTCCCTTCAATCACTTAGACTTCTCATGCTTTCTTTCTATTTGTTTATTCTATAAGTTCTCTTTTACACTTAGAGCCTCACTCTATTTATACAATCCCATGGTCTACGGACCATGGGTAGGTCTATTCAGCCGACATTACATTACAAAAACTAGGATGGACAACCCTGTGACTCTATTATACTTTCACACCTTGCGCTCGTAATTCGCGGAGCTTTTACAAAAATATTCGGTCAAAACTTGGGCTTTAAGCCCCAAAACATGCCTTAGGGGGGATTCCCTGCCTAACATCCCCCCAACACAAACATCGTGACTCACCCTCGAGTCACTCTGTCGACGCGGAGATCTTTGCACAGAGTCCCTGCAATTGTTCTCGAAATGCAGCAAGGTCAGCATTGCACTGAGCTACTGCCTGCTGGATCTACTGTATGTGTTGTTCCAAGACCGCAGTGTCAAAACTACTTCTCTACATCTGTGCCTGTATCCCCTACATTTGTTTATAGTCCCGCACCTTTGTCGGATCCTTGGAGCACGAAGACTGTGCTTCTGCCAGCTAGTTAGAGAGCCAAGCCACCTATGTATGGCTTCAAACGGCTGCCATTCACTTTTCCTGGGAAATGCTCTCCATTTAGTTTGACTAGCTGTACCACGCCTCCTTCTGTGACCTCCTGAACAACGTATGGTCCCAGCCAATGCATTTTGAACTTTCTCGAGAATTTATCAAACTTACTATCATACAACATAACTAAATAATTTACCTTGAACGTGCACAACTTAAAATGGCGATCGTGCCAGGCCTTCTCACGCTACTTTTGCACCTGCTGATGAAAGCCAGCCAAGAACCATTCCTCCTCAAGTTCTTCCAACTGCGCAAGCCTCTCTTCCAGGGCTTCATGGTCCATCATACCTGTGAGTGCTGCTATGCATAGACTAAGTACATTATACTCCATTGGCATGACAACTTCCATGCCATAAACCAACCGGAAAGGTGTCTGTCCCATCAGTTTCTTGCACGTTGTCCTATAAGCCCATAGTACTGCAGGTACGCGCAGGTCCCAATCGCTCCACTACGCGTTGCATACTTTGGTCAGTGCAATCTCCAGTATTTTGTTGAATTCTTCTACTGTCCCATTGGCTTATGGGAGATACAGTGTGCTTTTCTGATGATACACCTAGAACTCTTGTATTAGTGCATTGATGGTTTCATTCAGGAAATGTGTATTGTGATCACTCATTAAGACTTTTGGACAGCCAAATCGAGTCAACACGTGTTCAAACAAAAACTTCACAGTCATGGCGACCGTGCAGTCTTTGACTAGTTGGGCTTCCGCCCAACGAGTCAGGTACTCTATCGCGGTGATAATGTATTACGCGCCCGTTTTTCCCAGAGGTTTGATAGGTCCTACAAAGTCGATTTCCCACTTTTCGAAGGGATGCAACATCATTTGTGGATTCAAAGGCATCTCATCCCTCCGCGATGGTTTACCTGTCCTTTGACATATATCACAGGCCTTACAATGTGCTTTTGAATCCTGGTGAAGGGTTGGCCACCATAACCCTGCGCAGAGAATCTTTTGCGTGGTTGTTCGTCCTACATAGTGTCCTCCTGCAGCACCCCCATGTGCTTCCGCGAGGATCTGAATTCATTCAAATTCAGGTACGTACCTTCGCAGTATCTCATCATTGCCCATTTTGTATAGGTGCCCCGCGATGACAGAAAAATCAGCCGCGCGCACCACCAGTTACTTCTTCTGCTGGATGTAGTATTCCTTTGGTGCAATCCCTGTTGTCAGAAAGTGGATTATATCTTCAAAGTGTTCATACGCTATGTGGACAACAAAGAGTTGTGTGTCAAGTAATCCTTCCGCCAAACTAATAGATTCCTCTCCCATCTCAATACGTGACAAGTGATCTGGTCCAGCGTTCAGGCATCCAGACCTCAAAGTCATATTCTTGGAAAAATAAGAGCTAGCAACATACGCGCTCCCCTGACATAGGCTTATTGACGAAGTATTTTAGTGCGGAATGGTCTGTATACATCTTGAAATGTCCTCCTAGAAAATAGTGTTGGTATTTTTGGAGCGTGTACACCATAGCCAATCCCTCGCGTTCGATTGTGGAATAGTTCTTTTCTTCTTTGGACAACCTGCAACTTGCGAATGCGATAGGGTGATCCAAGCCCTCTCCACCCTCTTGTGTTAGCACTGCTCCCAATGCTATACATGACGCGTCAACATGGACATGAAACTCCACATCCCATTTTGGGAAGACCAGGATTGGGGCAGAGGCCAATTTCTCTTTTAGTACATCTAGGCTCTTCATGCAATCATCATTCCAGTAGAACGTGACATCCTTTTTCAACAGTTTCTCCATTGGCGTGGTGATCTGGGCATAGATTTTGATGAACTTCCTGTAGTACCCTGTATGTCCCAAGGTAGCGTGCAACTGTTTAACACTTTGCGATGCTTCCAAATTCAGAATTATTGCAATCTTCGCGAGATCTACCATTAGTCCCTGTTTGCAGACCACATGTCCCAATAGGTTCCCAAAGGGAACGAGGAACGTACACTTTTTGAGGTTCAGTGTGATTTGGTGTCATTGAAAAGTATCCAGCATCAAGTGTAAGCTCGCTACAAGGTGCTTAACCAATCCAAATACAGTCCAATCATCCAGATAGACCTCCAAGAATTTGTGGATATATTCTTTGAATGCTGCAACAACTATGTGTGAAAAGATGGCTGACACGTTCTTTAATCCAAACGGCATAATGGTGTATTGAAAGCAACCCCACTCAGTTGTGAAGGTGGTCTTGCTCCTGTCTTCCAGCGTGATTTTGATCTGGTGGTACCCTGAGAACCCATCAGTAAAAGAATATGCTTCTTGCCCGCCGACATTTTCCAATACTTCATCTATGAACGGAGTTGGGAATGGGTCATGCACATAGGCATCATTCAATTTCTTGAGGTCCATGCATATTCTTATCTCTCCCTTCTGCTTCTTCTCCTGCACTACCATAGGGCTTACCCAGTCAGATTCTTCCACTGGCTCAATGATTCCAGTTGCAAGCATTTTTTCTAGTTCTATGCAGACCTTTTCCTTGTACTTCGAATTCAATCGGTAAGGCCTCTGCTTAACTGGCTTCACATCAGGTTTTAGGGTGATTTTCGTCATCCCTAAATCGCCAACGATCCCCTTTAAGTCCATGATCTTGGTTGAGAATAAGTCTTGGTACTCGCGTAGTAACTCAATGACCTTATCCATTGTGGCATCATCCTAGTAGTCGCTGAGTGTTGCATACTTCAGTTCGGCCTTTGTACCAATGTTTACCTACTTTTTCTTTACCAGTGCGGTAATGTTAGTGTCTTCAATCAATGGCCCTTGAACCTTGCGATAGCCTTCAATTTATGAGATGTTAACTTTTCGCCGATCTTCTTCGCCTTCTTCAATTTTTACGTTGTAACACTCTAGTGTGCAGCTCAGCTGGGTTGCCCATTCAGGCTGAAGCACTTCCATTGGCTCTTAGGGTACTTTAAAGATAGCTGATTTTACTACTTGTAGGCATCATCAACAGTATCCCACCAACGATCCTCAAATGTGAGGGTTAATAGGAATCCTATTGAAAATGGCAACAAAAAATGCTAAAAATAGAAGTTTGGGTACCAGTGTTGGACATAGCAACAAGGAATGAAAAGTGGAAGTGCTAAAAGTAGAATTGCCATAAATAGAATTTCGGGATGGATTCCAATTTTAGTCAGTCCGTGGACTAAAATTGAGAAGTAAAATTCGAATTTGATCTTAGCAACTGTTTGTAAAATAATTAATTTATACATCTTGAGTTAATTATTTGTAGAAAATCAAACATGAAGTCTATGTGAATACATGCAACGGTTTCTCCATTGATTGAAGCATTTATCCCTTAGTTAAGGAGATGAGGATGAGTTGTAATTAGTTAGCTTAGTTAACTGAGTTAAGTCCAGTTAGATTAGTTCTAACAGTCTGTAGAATTAATTGTGAGTTCAGTTAGTTAATGCTTGCATGCATGTAACTACTGCTCTCTAGATAACTGAATATTCTCTCATAAATAACTCATGCATGTCAGTTCAGTCAGAGACCCAGTTGAGATCAGAGGAAGGGACAACTTACTATTAGTTGGAGGATTTTTCCTATAAAGGAAACTCATCCATGCAGAAGGAATTATCTCCTTTAGGTTTGTGTAGTTATTTCTGAGCCAA
The DNA here is from genome assembly GCA_031772625.1 of Pinus tabuliformis. Taxonomy (NCBI): domain Eukaryota; kingdom Viridiplantae; phylum Streptophyta; class Pinopsida; order Pinales; family Pinaceae; genus Pinus; species Pinus tabuliformis. The sequence continues at coordinate 843,395,374 of CM062815.1, forward strand.
GTGAGCAGTGTGAGGTGGAAATTCACACATGTGGAAGCACTGGACCCCAGGAAAAACTACGCAAGGAAATAGGAGGCTTGGAGGGCAGAGGAGAAGGTTTGTGAGAATCCTTTGACTGTCTATGAGCAACAGAGGGATTGTACTGAGAGCTAGATAGCTTCCGAGCTAAGGCTTTGTGTAATCCTGACATATTTCCACTTGTATGATATTACAAAGATCGAGGTTTTTAGCTGAGGCTTTCCCCATAATATTCTTCTGTGTTCATGTGTGATTGCTTTCTCATTCTTAGTTATATGTGTTCTAATTGATCTTTCTCATATTTGATTAAGCTTCCGCAAAGTTTGTTGTAGAAGTAGATCTTGTATTTTGCTTTAATATATTGCATAATTTGTTGATCTACAGTGGGAAATTCTACAAATCCTTCGAGCAAGATATCCCATTCGTTCATGCCATGGTAGAGCTCCATTTCTATATACCAATTCATGGATATAATATCCAGGGTGTGACAGAACAAGTGCACCCACTTAGGTTGTGGCTCTTCCCCATAGACCTTTGTCCATTTTGCGAGGTGTGCATGTGGATCATCCCGTCCGTCATACTTGTCTTTCAATCACATCTGAGGCTTCCCAAACCACATGCACATCATCCTTCTACATTCACGCCAGTCGTCAAAACTTCTTTGGTGCATACCCACCATCTTGCGGGTGTAGTGCGTAGTACCCATTTTAGAGCATCAAAACACTGCTGTTCCGGCACTTCTCATTCAAATTTGTTGAGGAAGTCATCCACCTCGCTTAACCCATCATACGTAGGCAGGTCTCTTACCTTTGTTGCTATGTAGCACAGTGATCTCATCATCATGTTACAGTTGAGCATGGTTACCTCATGTAACGGGTTCTACCATTGTTCTATCTCCTCGTCGGAATAGGATGTGTAGGAGATTTCTCACTCCCATGAGATTCGACCATCCATGGTTGGATTTACCCAGTCATGCTCCCACGTGGTTATTTTGTAGATGTAGTCCAGATCGTCGTTGCTGTCATAGTCACACACTGGCTCCGTGTAGCACGATACTTCTATAGGGTATAAAGGTACCACTACGCGCAGTGAATTTTTCTCAAAGATCATCTTGCGCTTCTTTATATTTATCACTCCATTCATTTCAATGGCCCAATCTATTCCCAATAGCGCGAGGTAGGGCTTACTGTCATCAAAAATCTCCATCACTTCAAAATCTGCTAGCGTGCTTGCTCCTTCGATATCTACTGTGATTCCCTGCAATCTCCCCATAGGTAGGATCTTTTGCTGGTTCGCCATCCACAGTTGGATAGGAGACCATTGCAGTGCAGGCTTGCCCATGCGCTCCCATGTCTGCTTTGGCAGGACATTCACGTCCGATCCTCGATCTAGAATCACTTGGTCCATCTCATATTCCCCGATCTGTGTGGTCAATCTCATCTCCCTCCCTGTTCACGTTGTGTGCTTCCCGAGCTTCTGGACTATGCGCGGTTCTCCTGGCATGGTCCCAACGCATCTAGTTATGAGTTCTTGTAGCCGATTTATAGCCTTGCTGTCATGCAGCAACTTCATGCATGTCTCCAAGAATGTAGTGAGCATCGATGGGTCCATTTCTGGCTCCAGTCTGTATTTACTTCCTGAAGTGGAGGCATCAGTAAAGCACTTCTTCGCTTCCATGAAGGTCTCCTTAGCACGCTCCAAATCAAATTTTGGTTCCTTAATTGGAGCCTTGTGAACCTAGGTACTTTCTTCAGGCTGCTTGCCTTTGTCATTCCCTATCGTAACACCACTCCGAAGCACGATATTTACATTAGGGTCTTCCTCGTGTGGCTCAAACCTTATCATTTGCATGTTCTAAGTCGAGGGAGGTTGGAGTGCTCCTTTATTGTGCAACCTCACTATCAGTGTGGGACAATCCTCCATCTCATGGTCAAACAACGTACAACACAAACATGATGGTCGCATTGGATTCGTATAATCGCAGGCATAATGCTCTGGCCCTCCGCAGTTGTAACATATCAGTTGTCTGCGACCTCTTCCTGGCCCCCTCCACCTCGGCCTCATCTGCACCCCTGAAATCTGGTTTGTGCCATCCCTGCGTTCTGATTAAGGGGCTGCGTTTTTGCCTGAACTCTGTAGGTAGGAGTCTGATCCATCATCAGCTCATAACTTCTACATGTGCGCTCATCATGGCCTATTGATCTATAGAAATTACAGAACAACTGTTGTGAATTCTGTGTATACTTCTGCAATAAATGGCAGTTATCTATAGCATGCTTTCCTCCTATCTGACAAATCATGCACCATAATGATGGTGCCACGCTTGGTCTTGCTTGTGCCTTTAGTCTCAATGGCATTAGCCCTCCTCCCACAAGGTAATTCTCGAACACCGGGCAGTGATCCTTGTCATTCCCTTGGCCCTTGCATTTTACGCACCATACCTCATCGCGCACCTCTGGGTGGGTTGTCCTGTCTTGTTTCAAACTCTGCATCTCCAGGCACATGTTTTTCAATTGCACGTGAATCTGTTGAACTCCCAGGTTAGGATCTTGTATTGGATTCTCGTGCAATCTCATCGCGACCTCCAAAGCCTCAGGCTGAGTTGTTAGCCTCTGTTATGACAGCACGTTCCTTAGATGCGATGTTAACAATGTTACAAACCATTCATGGTGTTGTCCATCTGTCAATGTCATGTTAGCTTCACGAATTGTGCACTTCAGTCTCTGATCCAGCTCCCAAGGGGTCTTGCCTGGAAGCATGGTGATTTCCTTAAACCCAACGAACCGATTGTGCCTCTGACTTTGGCCTGCTAAATTATTTGTTTAGCGGAGCTTGGATATCTGCGATCCCTGCATCCGGATTGTCATTGGAGTGCTTAATGCACCAGGTTAGTGCACGATCCTGTAGAGTGCTAACCAATGTTTTCTTCTTTATATTGTCATCCGTGACTCCCTGCACTTCCCATACGGCTTTTATCACGAATAAAAACTGGTCTAGATCTTCATTCCCTACTCCCTTGGACACTGGCAACTTTATCGCGCTCGCTATAATGCTTCGTGGTGGTGGTAGAGGTGGTATGGGTGAAGATGAGGGCAAAGACAATGAAACTTGTAGTCGTGCGGGTGGGGGTGGTATGCACGAAATTCTCTATCTTATAAAGTTGATCGCACTTCTTGGTGATACCTTCGCGAGCTCTTCTTCGCCCCCTCGCCGAGGTGAAATCAAGGGGCTAGTCTCTAGTTCTGTGCTATCTTCATTGATGTAGATTCTCCCACTTCGCGTAGCCCCAAACATCAATTTATTCACATAACCCACTTTTCACACAGTAGTATTTTAATCCAAGTGTTCAAATATTTAACGTACTTACCTCGTGGTCCCTTGACGAAGCATCGTTCTGCCTCGCTATAGCTGACTGAAGTATCTACCATGAATTTGGTGATGGATCGTCTTATGATTCGATCGAGCCAATGATCGACAACGTGCACAATCTTATCTTCCGATGCTTCCAGCCTGCGCACCAATTCTAGAGTCCACACAATAAGTTTGTCGAGTTTACACCTTCATTGGCTATCAACTAGCTTTGCGATTCACTTCTACAACTCAGTGGGGAAGGATGCTAAGAAAATTTCGTGGATCTCCGTATACAAGTAGCAGTCTAACCACTCTTCCTTTGATAGTCGCGGATTCCTGTTTTCCTGCGCCGTGAACTTGTGAATTTTTCTGTCCAACCAATCTTCAATTCCTTTCTTTGTCGGATTCCAGTGATACGACATCAGACATCTCTATGCAGATCCCGGTCCCGACAATGGAACCATTTGCTGGTTTGTTGGGGCCTAACCCATGTTGAGAGTTAATTAGTCAAACAAATCCCTATACTACTGGCCCTTTTGGCAATAGTCCGCGGAGCGCGGACTGAGGTCTCACCTGAAGTAGTATGGGAGGGTGCTAGAACCAGGTTTCTGCACCCTTGAGATGTCTGAGAGGTACGACTGGTTCTCTATTTGTTCCTGCGCGCAGGTCACTTCGTGCACTTTCCATTCCTCGCGGCCTAATACACTACCTTCGCGCAACCCTAACCAGGGGCTGTGCCGCACTCTGTGATATTATCCGATATCCTACTTATCTTCCAGTGTTAATTAATTACCTTCGCCTACTTGAATGTCTTAAGTTATAATTAGCAATACAAAACATTCATACACAATTGTGCGACAAATAAATAGTATACTTCCAAATTATATCCAATCATGCATTAAACCAGGAAAATATACACAAAATTATCGCAAAACTTCTCTTTATTGATTCTCCCAATGGTTACAGACTCAACATGCCCTGCGCACTCAGCTGCAGGGGTCTGTGCACTCAACTGCGGACTATTAGGCCTCTGCACACTCAGCTGCAAAGCCTTATCCTACTCTATGACCCACAAACACACTTTACACTTCCCTTCAATCACTCAGACTTCTCATGATTTTTTCTATTTGTTTCTTCTATTAGTTCTCTTTTACACTTAGAGCCTCGCTCTACTTATAAAATCCCATGGTTTTTGGACCATGGGTAGGTCTATCCAGCTGACATTACATTACAAAAACTAGGGTGGACAAACCTGTGACTCTATTATACTTTTGTGCCTCATGCCCATAATTCGCGGAGCTTTTACAAAAAGATTCAGTCAAAACTTGGGCTTTAAGCCCCAAAACATGCCTCGGGGGGATTCCATGCCCAACATGCACATCATGTTGGCTTGTTGCGGCCTGACCCAGGTTCAGAGTTAATTAGCCAAACAAATCCCTTTACTGCTGGCCCTTTCAGCAATAGTCCGTAGAGCACAGACTGAGGTCTCACCCGAAGCAATATGGGGGGATGTTGGAACCAGATTTCCACACCCTTGAGATGTCTAAGGGGTTGATTTAGTCCAACTATGAATAATTTCGCGCAGGTTACTTCGCGCACTTCCCTTGCCTGCGAGGCCTTCACGGCCTTGTTGTATTCATCTTCACGTAGCCATAACCAGGTGCTGTGGGGCTTTCATGTTGCTAGGGCAGCGATCTGTGCTATCTCCCGAAGTCACACCACAAATCTTACGTATCTTCTTCTAACAGTTAGTTATATTTGCATAACCAGATACCTTATATTATATTTATTCAACACATTCATATAAGTTTGCACAACAAATAAACAGTAAACTTGCTATTCATACCCAATATACTTCAATGCATAAAACAGGAAAAGATACATGGAAATATTGTAAAACTTCTTCTTCATTAGTGCTTCAATCGGTTAAAGACTCAACCTACCCTGTGCACTCATTTTCAGGGGTCCGCGCACTCAGCTGCGGACTACTAGGCCTCTGTGCACTCAGCTACAGAGCCTTCTCCTACTCTATGACCCAAAGACATGACTCTACACTTCGACTCAATGCTTCCTTATTAGATCTTCCATTAATTCATTCCTCTATTATTTACACTTAGAGCCTCACTCTATTTATACAATCCCATGGTCCACAGACCATTGGTAGATTTCTCAAACCGAGATTACATTAAAAAAATGAGGGTGGACAACCCTCTGGCTCATTTACCATCTTCATGCTCTGCGCCCACAAATCGTGGAGTCTTTATATCGAATTTAGTCAAAACATGGGCTTTAAGCCCCAAAACTTGCCTTGGGGGGGATCCCACGCCCAACACACCATAAACCCTAATTTTTCCAAATATATTTAATCGACACTGTTAGATCTCGTTTTCACATTCAATCTTGGAGCTCTAACATTTCCGAGGAGATCAAGGAGCATTCGGTCTGATCGTCATTTCTTTTCTGGGTGAGTTTTCCTTTTGTCGTCCTTTTTCACTTTTTCTGTTGCTTTTTCTATTTGGCTTGTGTGAGTGTTGTTTCACTTGTTTCTCTATATGGGTGTTGGTGCTTTAACTTGTTTTAAATTATATAAGTGTTGTTTCAAGTTATAGATTGACATTCCCAAGTGTCGCATTATTTTTCCTGTTTTTGCACCAACAATTGTCGTTGCGGTGACTCTCCTCACATGATTTGTTTTCCTTCCATTTAATCAATTGTTGCACTTGATTCACATGCATATAGATACACTTAGTCAGATCTACACTTTGCCTCACACTATCTTTCAGATCTGTTTGTTTTTCACACTCCATTGGGCAGATCTGGGTTTCTATTTCCCAGATCTCACTGTGCACATCTTGCACGGCGTAATATGGAGGCTCAAGCTCCCAGCTTGGTCTTTGGAATTGCATAGAGCATAGCCTAAGCTAGCTCCAATTGTGCATTGCACATTTCCAAGAGCCAGTCTCCCAGCTTGGCCATTGAGACTACGCAATGCACAGTCTCTCCTAGGCCTTGGCCCAAGCTGAACTGCACATTGCATAGTTCCAGTCATTAGGCTTCCACCTTGGCTGTTGGGAATGCACAGTGCACAGTTCCCACATTCAGTCAATCTCCCCTATCAAGAAAAAGTGTGCAATCTCCCATCAAGTGCCCGACTTGCTGCTTGAACTTGCCTTGAAGTTGTTTTGATTTTACACTGACATTTTCTTGCCATGAGTGCCCTCTCTATCACACAGTTACAACAGTTGTTGAGCATCTCTCTAGTAGTCACAGTTAACATGGCATCCAAGAGAGTTGCATCAAAGGAAACCACCAAGAGTATTACTGGGGAAGAAGTTGAGCATATATCATTTGATTTACCAGTATATGCAGATACTCAGTTGTTTATAGAGAAGCGAAAAACACTAACATGGCAATAGATCAAAGACGCTTTTGCAAAAGACTTTGAGGCAGATATGGAGGACTGACAAATTTTTTTAGTATCTAACAGTAAAGGTTATACAAGGTTGCATGTAGGTACCCCGCCTTCCCATGTGTGGACATCATCAACTGGATTGTATCACATATAGATGAACAAACTATGGCATTGAACAGTGCCAATGAGAGGAAGCTTTCCGCCTTCAGGGCAAAAGAATTTCAATAGACGTATCATTTTCCCAAGCCGGTGAAGCACATGGACTCACTCTTCTATGCCACACATAGCTATGTGAACAAAAGAGACATTTTCAAGCATTAGGTGAAAGATCCATCGAATTTTAGATAGACACCCACCCATGTTTACAAGACAAAGTACCTCAGGAATGCTTACTAGTTATTTATCATATTTTCCTATAGAATATATGGTCAAGAGAGAACATAAACCTTCCCTGAAGGGTGGATAGTCTTACTGGACTGATTGGTGAGTGATGGGAGGGCATTCAACTAGTCAGATCTGTTGGCTCAATAGTTGAAGTCCCATGTATTTAAGGCTAGGAAATCACCCAAGAATGAGGAAGAAATTTTTTATATGTCTTCACACTTATTGGATATAGTCTGTGCATGACAGCAGTTCCCTGGCATGAACTGGACATGGACAGCACAAGAGACTGTCATGAAGATCTATTGCAAGTTTCTTTCCAACTGTAGTTATCAAGGAGTGATGGAAGGGCTAACTGACCACTTTATCATCCTGTTATACAAGCTTATATTCGAGTAAGATCCACCTTGCATGTCTTAAGAAAAAATGGAGGTGATAGTAGACATTGCAGATTCGTATGCCTCACTAGGTGACACCTTCATGAGAGTGTTTGGAGGAGAGAAGCCTCAACATGTGTTACCAAGGTATGCCATTATACGAGATTAATAGCTTGAAATATGTAGATTTCGAGGCTAAGGACATAGTGAAATTTGAGTTTGGAACCAACGATTTTAATCTATATGATCCCCACAATATTTGTAAGGACCACTGTACATGAGTTTACTTTCCATGGATCAATGGGACATTCCATTGGCCAAAGGAGGACCTTTGGAGGTACTACTAAAATGCCTCCAGACTCAATGAGCCAGTTAGTAATGCAAGAACTTGGAAGGCTTCTCTATGGAAAACAGCAACTCCAGAAGCAACAACAACAACAGTAGAAGGCAACAATCCTGTGCAGGATAAAGGAAGGAGGAAGATTACTGATAATCAAGAGGGAGAGAAAAGCTAAAAAATGAAGGCAAATCCTATCCTCCAGAAGGCAGATTTGGCAGCGGAAGCAAAGAGGGAGAAACAGATCAAGAGAGAAGAGCGGAGGAAGAGAGAAAATAAAAGGTTGCAGGAAGCACAACTGAAGCTATAGGAGATGAAGAAGAAGCTGATGGAAGAAAAAGAGTTGAGAAGGAGAGAACGAGAAGAGAAGCAGAAGTAGGAAGAAGAACAAAGTCAAAATGCGAGGACAAAGAAAACAACGTCGATACAGTCTGAAGATATGGAACAACCAACAACAGAGGAGGAAGGCGAGCAGTTGCAGGATTGGAAGCTTGCTCAACAGATTGAGTGATTAATTTAAGTGACATACATGGAGTTGTAATAGGAGCCAAAGAATGAATATGTTAACCTGATGCTGAGAGCACCAGAGGCCATCCATTAGTCTCCTCCACCTCCAGCAGTAGAGCCAATCCCGAGCAAGCAAGGAGATGTTGTTCTCCTTGATGATGATTCGGTCGTGGATGTGTAAAATCTATCATTCAATGAGTTTCATAAGAGGATTGTACAAGCATGAAGGAAGCACTTTCTGGATGATCACGCATCACCTATATTGTTGACACCTAATCATTAGGATTGGGTGAATAAGTGTAACTGATGTAAATAAATAATGGAAAATATGAAGAGTCACCGAGAGATGAAATGAATAGTCTCTCCCTCATGTATATAATAAAGACCAACCTGAATGAATATAATGAGTTGTTTATGAGGAGTTACTGCCTAGTCTGACATGGTATTAGAGCCAATGCCATTTTTGGATTCCCTTTGCTATGTAGCTCCCTATTATGCCTATGTATTATGAATCCTATGCAAACTGGCTAGCTTGGCAGCTCCGACGCTTCCACTGGCCTAAACGCATTATTCATTATTACTCCTGTCGTTGTTCCACCTGTTATTCACTATTATTACTCCTATCACTACTCCACCTGTTATTCACTATTATTATTCTCTGCTATGCAGTTAGCGCCATGTCGTGCTTGTTCTGGTTCATGAGGGAGGCCACACTACCATTGTATTTGATCTCGCAGCCTCGGGTCTCAATCCCACGCACCACAAACACAATCATTGTTTGAATACTTCTTGACAGTCATTGTTTGAATACCCACTGCATGTCCATTCTTACACAGTCATTGTTTGAATACCACTCGACAGTCATTGTTTGAGTTACCCACTGCGTTTGAATACCACTAGTCCTCTGCCTCAATCTCTCCTTGGCGCACATGAACAGACACTGAAATACGACAAGAAAAGAACGTGTTGAAATTCTACAAGCCTGAGTTTGAGACTGGTCGGTGACTTCGGTCATTTTTCCCGAGTTCAAGGCAACTATTATCAGTGTGGTGACTTGGTATCCAAGATTTCCTGAGATTGCTCGAGAGTGCGGTATCACTATTGTAACCCTCGGTATCACTGGAAAAAAAGGCGTTGAGCATGATAATATATTAGAAAGAAACAATTATTCTCAAGATTTTTTCCTTGTTTTATTAGTCATTTTGGGTTTATTTCATTCCCGGGAATCATAAGGTTGTGTTATCTAACCTGGTAAAACATTTGTTCATCTCATGTTTGAGAACGCTGTAAAGCTTCGACTAGGCACTCCCTATCTTGAAGTTTTTTTAAGAAGCTTCTATTCAGTTTTATAAGATTCATTAGAAAAAAAACAGAGTAATGGTTTGGAGCTCAATGCTTGGCACTTAGTCAATGAATTGGATTGTGACTTGTAGCTAAATGAATCTTGGTGCATTGGGCCTAGTTTGAATACTCTACGTTTTTCATTATAGTACTATGTTTCAATATAGTACTATCATATCAATGCCCTTTTGAATTGTAATTTTTTTTGCAAAATTACCACTAGAAGTGCATTTCTTCCCAGTAGAAGTATTTTTTTACAGCACTCAGATTTTACAATGCATTCAATCATACCTATTGTGGGAGTAGTTCTCACTGGCAAGGAGAACTATCCTGAGTGGTCCCAGAAGATACAACACACCCTCATTTTCAATGAGTTGTGGAAAGGAGTATGTGTTGGAGACAGAGACAAAGAGCCAGAACAGCCTACCTCAGACAAAGAGTTCGCCATTTGGGAAAATAAGAACAGTAAAGCCTATGCATTAATTGCAGCATCTGTAAATGAAGAGGTGAGTCACCATATTTCGCCATTTTCAACTACTTTCGAAGCCTTATAAAAGTTGAAAGAACTCTATGACTCACACTCTGCACTTGAAGTTGTTAAACTCATGATTAAACTCTTCACTCTTGAACTACAAAATAATGATCCTCTTACTCTTGCATCCGAAGTAAAATCTATAATGAATGATATCAAAGCCACTAAGGTTGAATTGGATATTACTCTTATCGCTTTTCTCAAGGCAATTTATCCTACTTACTCCAATTATCTTGGGTCAAAGCAAGCAAATGGAAATCTCAAAGATATTACCTTTGACTCTCTTGTGAAAAAATTCGCTGAAAGAGAGAAAGCTTTTGGAAAAAACACAGCCCCTGAATCTTCTGAAGAGGCTGTGTGCCTTGCTCATAAAGAAAAGAATCTTGCCCAAGATTCTTTCAGAGGAAGAGGTGGTCGAAGAGGAAGAGGAAGATATTTCAGAGGCAGGGGGGCAGACACTCTCAAGAAGAAAAGTCATATTTGCACTGCATATGCTGCAAAAGAAATGGATCACATGATGCCTCTACATGCAGGTTACCTTGGGACAAAATTGAGCAGCAAAGAAACCAACAAAAAGGTAAAACTAATCACACAAACAAAGGTAAAGTACCCGAATCCGATCATTATGTTGTGGCACAATGTAATATCGGAGTAAATGAAGATTTATTTAATGCTTCACTTGCTTCTTGGAAAAATGATTGGTTCCTTGAATCGGGAGCAACTTGCCACATGACTCATAGAAAATATTTTTTGGAAGAATTTATTGACAATTTTGATGGAGCAGTATACTTTGCAGACCAATCAAAACTCAAGCCATCAGGGCTTGGCACAATCAGGCTCAAATTGCCTGGTCTTCCATACTTTCTTCTGCATCATGTTCTATATCTCCCACAGCTAAAGAGAAACTTTCTGTCCTTGGTCCACTTCCGCCAGCAAGGTCACTCCATTCATATGTTTGATGGCAAGCTTGAGGTGAGAAAAGAATCTCACCACTCACTTGTCATGAGGGGAATAGAAGAAGAAAGGCTTCTCAAGTTGCAGGGTACCTCTGCTTGTGCACAACATTTCTCATGAAATTCGCATTATGAAGAAGGTACACTCCCATCAAGTTTATTATGGCATGCTAGATTTGGACATTTGAACTATGATAGCCTCTGCTTGTTGAAGAAAAATGGTGTTGCTGGTTCGCCTACAATTCCTAGGAAACTTAAGCAATGTGATGCTTGTATTCTAGGAAAGCATAGCAAACAGTGTTTTCATGATTCACATTCAAAAGCACATAGAAAACTTGAACTCATTCATTCAGATTTATGTGGTCCAATGCCTATTCCTTCTGCAAATGGAAATAAATATATGATGACTACACCAGAATGTGTTGGGTTTATTTATTGAAGAACAAATCTGATGTTTTTCAAACATTCAAGAACTTTCATACATGGACTGAAAATGATGCACAATCTCATATTGGCTCTATTCACACTGATAATGGAAAAGAATATACTTCAAATGAATTTGAAAACTATCTTTGCCAACATGGGATCAAACATCAAACAACTGTGCCTTATAATCCCCAACAAAACAGTGTAGCTGAAAGAATGAATAGGACAATCTTAAATATGGTGCGCTCCATGATGTTTTTCAAAAATGTAAAATTGATGTTTTGGGCTGATGCAGTTCTATGTGTTGTATATATAAATAATAGATGTCCATCTAATTCTATCAGAAACAAGACTCCCTACGAAATGTGGTATGGGAACATTCCTTCGGTAAAGCATCTCAGGGTATTTGGTTCCACTTGTTATGCCTTGATACCAAAGGTACATAGAAACAAACTTGGTCCAAGAAGTCGTAAGTGTATCTTCCTGGGGTATTCAAACACCTCCAAAGCATACCATCTCTACGATGAAGCCAATAAAAAGTTTGTTGTATCTAGAGATGTATCTTTCTTGAATCATCAAAAACTGACAATGTTGTTGAGCGGCAACTTGATCACTTGGATAGATTCACAAATGCAAAATCATTTCAAGAATTTGATAACCAGATTCCACATCTTGAAGGGGGGATTCCTATATTAGATCAACTTGTGGAATCTTCTTATGAAGAACTCTTTCCCCCACATGAAACTCCAACAACGGATGATACTTTAAGTGATGTTATTGATAGAATTTGGAGACTCAATCTTGATTCAGCCCCAACTCAATCAACGGAGTAGCCTAGACCATTTGAGAAAGGTCCCCCAAGGTGGCTAACAAAGACACTTGAAAGTGTTCATCCTGATGAGGTTGGAAAAAGGAACTATAAATTCAAACTGGCAAAATGGAGGTGATGTAGATGAGTCTGATTCACCTGTTGATATGGATGTTTCTTATGATTGTGAATTGAATTTGTCTATACATTTCAAACCAATTTCCTTCAAAGAAGTTGCTTCTCATGATGAATGGAAAGAATTGATGCAAAAGGAATATGATGCCCTGATAAAGAATGGCACTTGGAAGCTAGTTGATCCTCGATTAGGAACCAAACCAATTAGCTACAAGTGGGTCTACAAGAACAAGTATAAAGTAGATGGCTCACTTGACAAGCACAAAGCCAGGCTTGTGGAAAAAGGTTTTGCACAGAAGGAAGGGGTCGATTGTGAGGAGACAGTTGCCCCCATAGCAAAATGGGCTACCATTTGTACACTCTTTTCCCTAGCAGCTCAGAACGGTTGGAAAGTCCATCAAATGGATGTAAAAACTGCTTTCTTGAATGGAGATCTAAAAGAAAATGTTTTTATGTCCCAACTTGAAGGATTTGTTGTGAAAGGACATGAACATAAAGTATGCAAACTTGTGAAATCATTGTATGGTCTCAAACAAGCACCGCGAGCCTGGTATGAAAAACTAACTGAGCATCTTCTGAAACTCAATTTCAAACATTATGATCTTGATGATGCAACTTTATTTGACATGAAAGTTGGCAAAACAATTGTATATCTTGTGGTATATGTAGATGATCTTTTGATGATAGGGAACAATGAAAGCTACATTGCATCCATAAAGAAGGAATTGAGGAAAGGTTTTGAAATGACTGATTTGGGCTATGTTCATTACTATCTTGGTATTGAAGTAACTCAACATCCGAAGTCCATATTTCTTTCTCAAAAGAATTACATTGGAGATCTGTTGAACAAGTTTGGCATGACAGAATGAAATCCTCTTACTACTATAATGGAACAAAACTTAAGGCTCACATCCATTGAAGGAAAAGAATTTTAGGATGCAACAAAGTATAGACAACTTGTAGGAAGTCTCAACTACCTAACTACTACCAGACGAGACATTTCGTTTGTTGTTGGAATCCTCTCCAGGTTTATGCAAAAGCCTTGTGAGGGACATTGGTCTGCTGCAAAAGGAGTTCTAAGGTACTTGAAGGGAACTCAAGACTTTGGAATCAAGTATACATAGGTGGACGACTTCAGCTTGACTGGATACCCTGATTCAGATTTCGATGGAGACAAAGAAACTGGGGTATCTACTTCAGGTTATGCTATGAGTCTTGGATCAGGAGTTGTCTCCTGGAGATCACACAAATAATCAGTTCTAGCAGGTTCCACAATAGAAGCAGAATATGTGGCAGCAGCTGAGGCAACAAAAGAAATTGTGTGGCTCAGGAAAATTCTTGAAGATTTGCAGGTAAAACAAGTACAATCGACTCCACTCATGATTGACAATACCTCGGCAATAAAGTTGGCCAAGAACCCAAAGTTCCATGATCGAACGAAGAACATCAATATTAAATATCATCTGATTCGACATCATGTTGAGGCCAAAACAATCCATCTCCGCCATTGTTCCAATAATGAGCAAATTGAAGACATCTTCACCAAAGCACCTGGAAGAGAAAAGCTTGAATGATTCAGAACTATGCTTGGAATCACCAACATCCCTTCAGATTAAGGGGGGGAATGTTGACACCTAATCATCAGGATTCGGTGAATAAGTGTAACTGATGTAAATAAATAATGGAAAATATGAAGAGTCACCAGGAGATGAAATGAATAGTCTCTCCCTCATGTATATAATAAAGACCAACCTGAATGAATATAACGAATTGTTTTTGAGGAGTTACTGTCTGGTCTAACATACATTCATCAAGGAAAGTGTTATATTGTCAGATACTAGGAGGCATCCAACTTCCATTACCGAAGCTAGCTTGGCCTATGTAGGAGGAACAAGCTCAAATGTTCAGTATTTGACGGCTAAGAATGAACAATTGGCAAAGAATTTGCAAGCTACGAGGCAAGAGGTAGAACGACTCCGAGAAACAACGCATAATGCATTTTTCAAATTGGGGGAGATGAGGTCAACGATACTTGCTGAAGTATCATAACTTGGAGAAACCATGTGGAAGCTCTATGAAGGATTTTTCACCATGCATAAAACAGTTGTATGTTTGCATGGCCTATAGTAGTGAAACAAAGAGCTTATTAAAAATCTCAAAAACATACATGCTTCCATCGCCCCTGTACAAGTGTGGACAATGTGGTACAAAGGGGCCCCACTTGACGTAGTGAAGAAGATGAAGCCACACGAAAAGCTGGAGAAAGAAAAGGTCCGAATGTTGATTCAGAACAATTAGAAACTTGCCTCATTCATCAATAGCACACAGGCTTCATATGTGCAATTGTACAATAGTTTGGATGTCTTGGTGAGAAATCACCAAATCCCATCAATCATATTCCTCACCGATGTTAAACACAAGAACCAAGTTCGGATGGAGATCGATGAGTACTTGGAGCAGCTAAGACGAGAAGCCACCAAGGAATACTTAGAGTTTAATGCACAAAACATGCATAAGTTCATCGGCAGCCCTGTCATAGTCAAGATAATGCTGCTCATGCTTTAGAAAGAATTGGGCATAGGTTCCAAGATAGTGGACCCAAATTTTGTGGAGGTTAGAGTCCACTTCTAGAAAGACACCATTAAGCAGTTTGGGGACACCATCTCACAATACTAAGCCTGGCACCAATATGTGACCGGTAAACAACAAGTGGAGGTTGTCTAGTTGGACTTTCCCCAAGCTTCAGAATCATAGTGTTGTGTCTTATTAGGCTGTCTCTAGCCTATATTCTTTTATATGGGTACATGTGGAAAATGTAATATTATTTGTAATTATGTTGTAAGTGAAATTCCAAGTGTCAATATTGGAATATGAAAAGTTACCATGTAATGTAATTTGTCATTTAGTGAAGAAGTTGAAGAGTCGTGAGGGTAGTCCAAAGGTCACAAAGGGGAGTTGAAGAGTCACCCCTTCTTGTGATAAATAGAACCTCATAACTCATGTAACAGGCTTTTGGGAGCTAAGCTTTTGGCTAGGCTTAGGCTTAGAAAATGCTTGGGAGTATTATGAAGTGTTTTAGGGTTCAACCCTAACCCCTTTATTTATGTAATAATACCAATGGGATGAGTCAGAGTCATAGTTAGTTAGAGATTCAATAAAGCCCACATTTATAATTGTAAGTTGTTGACCCGCATTAGAGAAAAGGGACCACAATTAGTTGTAAATGGGCCATAGTTAATAAATAAAGTGGTTAACCTGTGTTATGCAAGAGACCATTAGTAGTTAGGGTTTTGGATGTCAATTATCTATAAATAGTCTTAGTTAGTACGGAAAAGATCATCGAGTCTTATTAAAATTGATCTCTTCTCTGTCGGAGGTTTTCCCCTCAAAGAGGCAAGTGAACATTGACTCTATTTTTGAATAATAAAATACTTTACAGTTTTTCTCACTTCATGTTATAATTCCATGTTCTAGGCTATATTTCTTTGTATTTATGGTATTATGGATTTCTCGCAAGTGAAGAGCATAACAAGTGGTATCATAGCACTTTCCATGGCCAGTTGTACCTCCAATTTTCACAGAATTATTTTTAGGTTAGAGATGTGTTCCAACATCTTTAAACCATAGAATCTATCATTGAGGGCATAAAGCTACGGATTTCAGGAGGCATGCATGCAGGAACTACAAGACATGGTCAGGCTTATTGGACTCCCTTGTAACCCCTATGGGTACCCCTTCATGTAGTAACGCATTAGAAAAAACCACACATGGAATGAAATTCCATGTACTCTTGGGTATATTAGAAGCCCTGTATGATCACCAAAAACCTAACCTAGATAAGTCGTTGACCGTCTTACTGCTATAGGACACTGAGAACAACCCTCAGGGAGATTGCTCGCACGTACAATAGGGTGGTCGAGTAGTACGGCTAAGGGTACAATCAATCCTCCTTAGTTAGTGCCTTGAAAGATTTATAACACTTGACACTCCTTTGTGACCATATTTCCCTTTGTTATATGAAGATCACCCTCTACCTTATCTTCCAAATTAGATCCAACAGTTGGGGTTCTGCCCTCGCCGTACAACTTAGATTCAGCAGTTAGGGTTTTCACAGTGCAGATCAGATTGTTCGTGCAGTGAGGGTTTTGGCTGCCATAGTCTAGATTAGATTGTCGCAGTACATTCCCAAGACCAAGACCTTGGGGTTTTTTAAACTATAGTCCAGACCTGATTTTCATAGGTCATTGGGTAGTATCAAGCTTTCTGGATTTTAGCCACTGCAGTATTGATCAAATGGGAGTAAAATTCCTTTCAGAGTAAAAAAAAGAGCTAGGGACCATCCCGGGACACTTGCAAGAGACTTAACCCATAAGATTTAGGATGACGAACTGGTCGCAGTGGTACGATTCACTTGTAAGCCGCCAATTTTTTGGCGGTCCCAATTATTTTTATTTTTATTTTTTATTTTTTATTTATTATTATTATTAATATTTATTTTATTTTATTTTATTTTATTTTATTTATTTGTTTTATTTTATTTTATTTTTATTTGTTTTTTTATTTTATTTTTAATTTATTTTTTTAAACACGACTTCAAGTGACCCACGTCATTAGACTCCCGAGCTTTCCCTATTTCCAAGAAGACTAATCTTAAGTAAGCTCAAAATAATTGAGCGGAATTGGTGTATGCTGGGTACTAGATCTCAAGTTATGGCTATGGAAAAGGCAGTCGAGAGGGTCAACAACCTTGAAGACAAAATCGAGGCATTCGAGACCAAGATTACCCAACAAATATCAACAATAAAAACCCTTATAAGACCACCTCATATGGAGGAGCCTAGTGTTGATGCACACATAGAAGGAGAATCTAGCCATCACATTCACTTCCATGGAAATCACCACTCTTCCAACCACCAGACACCCAAGCTGGACATGTACAAATTTGATGGCTCTAACCCTGCAGTATGGGTAGCACAAATGGAACAATATTTCTCCCTTAATGATATCCGCGAAGATGAAAATAAACTACATGTGGGAGCCCTTTACTTGGAACAAGAGAGATGGTAGTGGTGGAAGTGGCATAAAAAATGTTATCCAGGGAGAGCAACTTGGATTATCATGTTCTCAAAAGCCATATTTGATCGCTTTGACTGAGAATCTGATTTTTTGGGCCATCTCACAAAGTTCTCACAAATAGGTACAGTAAAGGACTACATTGCAGCCTTTGAGCAATTGGCCATCAGAACTGACAGTCTAGGAGATGAATTCTACTTGGAATGTTTCATCAGTGGCCTAAAAGAAGTCATCCAAGCCCATGTCCAGATGCACCACCCAGTTACTTGGTTGGATGCCTGCCACAAGGCCTTAGATGTGGAAATCACCTTGAATGCCCAGTTCAATCATCCAAATTTTTCCACCAAGGCACATCCCACCAAGGCCCAGGCCCCCACCCAAACACTTAAGGTTCAAAAGGTGTCACTAGTAGAAATGGTCGAAAGACGAAAACAAGGACTATGCTACTACTGTGACGATAAGTACTCCTCTCGACTTAAATGCAAGGAACCATAATTATTTTAAATTGATGCTACTGATAACAATTGAGCATATGAAACTCCATCCCTTGAGGTGCCTGAGGAAGAAGCAGGGGAAACCCAAACTGACAATGATATCACAACTACGCCAGATGAGCGGGTTATATCACTACATTCCTTGACTGGCATTTGTTCGTCTCAGACTCTCAAAATCCGAGGCTTTATTATACATCGACCAGTAGTGGTATTGATTGATAGTGCCAACACTCATAAATTTATCCATAAGAGAGTTGCAGAAATTGTTCATTGCTTTGTGCGAGCGGTATCTAATTTCCAAATCCTTATCGCTGATGGGGGGACCATGAAATGTGAAGCCCGCTATGAAAATATTAAGCTTCAGATGGGAGACTACCACCTAAAGGCCCACATGTTTTCTATTGAAATGGGTGGTCGCGACATTGTCCTCGGTGCTGAATGGCTTCGCACACTAGATCCTATGAAAATGGATTTCCAGGATTTATACATGAGATTTAAGCAGAATGATCACATTCATACATTAAGGGGACTCTAGGTAGGTGCTCCTATTTTCATCAGCTCGCATAGAATGGAGAAGCTTTTAAAAAAGGGCCATCATGGAGTAGTCACCCAGTTTAATGTCATTTAGGCCATTGAATCCACTACTCCTCATATTCATCCTGATATGCAATAGGTATTGGATTGCCACCAACGTGTATTTGACAAAACTAAAGAGCTTCCACCCTCTAGGGGTGAACATGATCATAGAATTCCTTTGGTCTCGGGTGCCCAACCACCTAACATTCATCCATGTTGATATCCTTTTGCCCAAAAAACGGAAATTGAAAAAATCATTAAGGAACTCCTCAAAGCTGGTGTTATCCATCCCAACTTCCCTTATTCATCTCCAGTGGTCATGGTTTTAAAGAAATATGGAGAATGGTGCATGTGTTTGGACTTTCAGGCCCTCAACAAGCTCACTATCAAGGACAAATTTCCTATTCCAGTTGTTGATGATCTTCTTGATGAACTACATGGTGCTCAATTCTTTGCCAAGCTAGACCTCTACTCGGGCTATCACCAAATATGCATGAAGGAAGTAGACATTCCCAAGATTGCCTTCCGAACTCATGAAGGCCATTATGAATTCTTGGTCATGCCATTTGGTCTCTGTAATGCTCCATCTACTTTTCAAAGCCTCATGAACCACCTGCTGAAATCATATCTTCACAAATTTGTCTTGGTCTTCTTCGATGACATCCTCATCTATAGCATAACCTAAGACAAACATCTTTAACATGTAGACCAGATATTGCAATTGCTCCTAGATCACAAATTATTTGTCAAATTATTCAAGTGATCTTTTGGCATGAAAGAAGTCGAGTATTTGGGACACATTGTGGGCCGTGAAGGAGTGAGGGTCGATTCGAAATTTTTTTAGGCAATGCGAGATTAGCCTCAACCAAAAACTTTGAAAAGTTTGAGGGGATTCTTGGTCCTCACTCACTACTATCGAAAATTTATCTACAATTATGGTTGTATTACTAGACCCCTCAGTGATCTTCTCAAGAAAAATTCATTTCTTTGGACTGGTGTAGCTCAACAGGCCTTTTTGGCTCTCACACATGCCATGTGTTCCACTCTCGTATTGGGCCTACTAGACGTCACCAAATCTTTTGTGATTGAATGTGATGCTTCTGTATCGATATTAGTGTTGTATTAATGCAGGGAGGTAGATCATTGGCTTTCACCAGTCAACAAATCAGTTAAAAACATCTGGGTCAGTCTACTTATGAGAAAGAAATGATGACCATCTTACATGCAGTAGACACTTGGTAGCCATACTTGTTGGGATGACGTTTCCAAATCCACACAGACCATCAAAGCCTAAAATATTTTCTGGAGAAAACTTTATCTTCACCACAACTAAATAAATGGCTTGTCAAAATGTTGGGATATGATTATGAGATAATTTACAAGAAAGGGTGTTATAGACATTTTTGTGCCTTACAGCATTGAGCATGAAATGTCTATAATCTAAGGGATCCAAAGTCCCTAAACATGTTGTTCCTACCCCTAGAGGAACAAGGCCAAGAAACCACAGCAATTCAGAGAAGTTCTCCACCAAAAACTGATCAAAACCAAGTCAATTCAGGATCATTTCAGTGGCTACACTAGCTGTCTGCGCTGAATGTCAAATCCAACACTAGCTACCTGCGCTAAATGTCAACTGCTACACTGGCTACCTGCGCTGAGCGAGAAGAGACAAGTGGCAAGCTCATTTCTCAAGGTGTCAGAGTCCAGGAAGCTTCCAAAATGACACTTGCCTCAGGGAATTCGACTGGTGATGAGTAAGAGGTTCCAAATCTCCAAGTGGAAGCAAGAACCTCCAAGTGGAATCAAGAACTGAAAGAGGGAGAGGACACTAGTCACATCTCAGGCTGACTCATCCTCTCTCCAAACATCTATATATGGATCTCTCCCCCATGAGATCTGGAGGCTGGAATTTTGTGAATGCAAAGAATTGCTGTTGGTTTGAGGTTAGAGCTGTTGGGTGATTTGCTTTGAAGGAGGTGAAGAGGAGATTCCTTTCTGCTGGGAAGGTGATGCTGGATTGGGCCTTTTGTGGTTGTATCACTTCCTGAACTTTACTTCTTCATCAATAAAGCCATTTGAGTTTCTTCTATATGCATGTATCTCAATGATGTTTTGTTGTATTTGCATATTTAGTTTATTCTAATCCTTAAACTAGTTATGAATGTATGCTTCTTGTAGTTTCCCTCTCTTGCCATTTTGCAGGAACTCGGTGTAGCTGGGCCAGTGAAAGAGCAAGGAGCTGGGGGCAAGCGGCAAGGAGTGAGATTGGATCAACAAGCTAGTGGAAGACATCGGTTAGTTAACTCCTTCTCCTCTCTTTACATTTCATAAAGAAGAAAACTTAGATAGTTTTGTCTTGTTTGTTGCTGAGGTACTATCACTCCTTAGAGTGGGATAGGGTCATTCCGTATTGGATACTTTTCCCAACAACAAATTGGCGACTCCGCTGGGGACGTATCTTGTTAGTTTGTTTGTGTTTTTGCTATTCATTTCATAAACTCAGGGAGTACCGAATCGAACTGCATTTGGATCTTTCAAATGCAAAGTAGAGGGCAGCTACTCTAGTCCAGTTACTGGACCTGTTTATGATCTGAAAAGCTGATCCACAAGTGCTCTAACAGCTCTTAGTGATAGATCTTCATCCTCCTTTGAATCATCCCTTAGTTTGTGCTTGATTGATAGCTTTGATTTGGCCAAAAACTGTGATTTTAACTGCAAACCGTAGCTCAAAACCCAGGAACAATTCTCGTTCTGGCTTCAGCGCAGACCCAGTGAAGAGGTTCTGCATTTCAACGCAGGTCCCGTGAAGGCTACCTACGCTGAATGTCAAAACCTCTGTGTTAGACCTGCGTTGAAACAGTCCTTGCCTTGTGCAGCTGTGGTTCCCTGTGTCTTTTGCTCAGTTTTCATCCCTGTTTTTGCAGCCTGTTATCAGTCAATGTACCTATCTGAAACCACCTTTCTTTGCCTCTATTCCGCCTCGGTTGTATAAAGAAATTGTATTTGTTCTTTGTGTATTTCTTACATCATTTGCAGTTTCCCATTACGAAAGTAAACTAGTCTTACTGTGGCCTCTTAGATCTAGACCTGTCATAAGTGTCGTTTTGGTCTTAGGAGTAAGTTTGTTTGTTGTTCACAGTTGATTGAGCTTTTACTTTCGTCATATGGTTTGAATTTATGCATTTCTAGTGTCGAAACAAGTAAATCATAAGGTGTCTTTTGATTTTGGACTAAAAACTTGTTTGCATGTTCACTTGAAATCGAATTCAAAGTTATACAACAACTTTCTTTATATAAACATCAATATTAAGAAAGAGAAAAGAAATACCTGCATTGTGCATTTGCATTTTGACAGCTTGCATGTTGATTTAGGAAAAAGTGCATTAGTGTGTGCTCTATGCTCTGTGTGAAAAGATGATGTCTTTCTTTTCCCTCAGTAGTTAGGATTTTCATATGTTGAAAAGATAGAAAAAGCTGCTTATCATCTTTAGACTGCATTTAGGAGTTGTACTATACATCTCGCGGTGATCCATAAAGGCAAACTTCTAAACAAGATCAACCTAAAATAAATTGAATGAACATAACAACGCTTTGAAACATAACGCACACATAGAGGTCTAGGCTAGAGACGTGTTCCGGCGTCGTTAAGCCTGATATCTTACCGTTGAGTGGTTGGGTGATTCCTCCATGGTGAAGCGATAAGTATCAGTACAGACTGTGCTCCCACGTACCGTCGCGTATATATTGGGAGACCCCTATAGGAATAAAGCCTTTATCCATAGGAAGCCGTGTCGGTCGCCCTACTGATCGCAATGCAGTGAACACAGCATTCACGAAGATCGACCGCCCGTATCTTAAAAAGTATTTTGCGGTTTTGCGAAAAGTTTGGCACACCCTCTACCTAGAACTCCAGAGCAGTTCCTTTTGGCCTTTTTCAAACTCTATAACGGAAAAAGTCCATCCAAGCATTTGTCACTTCGGGCTCGTTAAAACATCGAAGGCGACTAGAGTCATCTTTAGCTTTTTCTCGACTCTTTAAAACTGAAAAAGCAAGTTGTGTCTAAAGCGTCGTAAAATTTATTTTAAACGGAATAATCATCACCTTTCCCTCGTTGATCTTCGAAGTTAAGTCTCCCTTCATCACAAGTTCTTGTAGAATCGCTAGGAAATCTTTTGGATAGACTAAATATGTTTGAACAACCATTGACATCCAGGACTGTGTCATCCGACACAGCAGCGGCAGAGCCTCCTGCCGCTACTCCAACGATGTTCGCTGGTATACCATCTGTCCCAGCAAATTGTCAACAACAAGTCAGAGTCCAACCAAGGACGACGGCATGGTTAGTTCCTATTTCTTCATCCGGATTATCATCTGGTATTTCTTATGTTGAAACTCAACAAATTGATCCAATCTGTCTTCAAAGGCCAATCTACCCTTTAAGTACTGGATTTCCACCATATGGAGGGCAGTATGCTCTTTCATTGTTCCCTCCCAGAGAACAACCATATGGGAGTTTACAACAAAGTTCAGGTCAAACTGGAATTACATCCAGCGGTTGGGTACCGATACTGCCTCAACAACCAGGGGTTGTATATTCAATGCAACCAGTACACCCTGTGTCGAATATTCCCACCATACCTGCTATAGTGAATGCGTCGCAAGTACAAGCTCCACCTGTTGTATGTCAACCCCAAGTTTCTCAGGTTGCAATACAACAGCCTCTTGTCTCAACGACTCAATCACAATCTCAGGGTAGTGCCTCCTTATCTGGAGCGACTCAGGCTCAAACAAGTACTGTGACTCCTCATCTTGGTCAATCATCCAGTATTGGTCAACAGCAAATGGTCCAACAACCAGAGCTGGTTCAATCTCAACAACCACCATTCCAGCAATCATATCAAGGACCTGAGCAACAAGTCTTTGTAAGTAATGGGCAACCATACTATAATGGTTATGCCCACCAACCTTGTCAAAGTTGCCAGCATTATGCTGGTTTGCAAAGACCCACTGCTCAGGCGATTCCATCTTATCCTGGGTATGCTTCACCTAACCTGAATCAACAGTTGCCCTTTGTAGCAACTCTAGAATTACCAGATCTAAACCAGCTGACGAATGATCCAATTGCTTATGCCCCTTGGTGGCCAGCGATTCCGCATAAACTTCCGTCAGATATTCCTAAATTTAATGGAAATCCGGGTGAAGATCCGTCGAATCATGTGATGACATTCCATCTGTGGTGTTCATCAAACACCCTGAATGATGATTCGATAAGACTTCGCCTTTTTCAGAGGACGTTAACGGGTCCAGCGGAAAAATGGTATATTGAATTACCTAGAGCTTCGTTCGACAATTTCAGCACCTTAGCCACTACCTTTTTAACCCATTTTCAATTACCCATAAGGTATGAAACGGGAACGGAACTCCTAACCAACTTCAAACAGACAAAGGCCACTCACATATCTGATCATATACATGAGTGGCGACGTCGTCGTAAGAGGGTAAAAACGTACGTTCCCGATCAGCTATTAGCTGAATGGTTTATCAAATCCTTACTTCCTACAATCACGGAAGATGTGGCAAAAGGGGGAGTCGTAACAGAAGAGCAAGTCATCGCTCGTGCGCAATATCTGGACTTGGTCTATACTCAGTCTGGCACGCTCTACGACAAAATACCTGACGCCCCTAGACCAGAATTCTCAATTCCTCCTCCTCCTAAATCAAACAATGACTCTCACGCCGGCGATGGCGTGATTGGCAAAACAGATACAAAATCGACAAAGGCTACATCTAAAAAGGCCTGTAAGATTTCTAGTCAAAATGCAAATGAGGAACTTCTTGCCTCGGAAGTAAATGTCATGTCGACCGACAAGGGCAAACAACTGAAGCAACCAGGGGGCAAGAAGAAAAAGAAAGGGAGAAAAAGGAAACCCCCTGCGGGGTGTCATATATGCGATGAGGATCATTGGACGAGAGATTGTCCACATATAGCTGAAGTTAAGAAACTCTTTAAGGGTTCAAAAACCCCAGCAGTATTGACTGATCCGTTTCCAAGCCCGGGAACCAAACTGGTTGCTAATCAAAATGCTTCCCAATCCCAAGTGCTTATGTTGTCTACCTCAAAGCAGCAGAATGATGCTTTGACAAGGAATAAAGATTACGGGAATCCACAGCTGTCGAATAACAAGGCTAATGAACAACCTAGCAGTTCGACGACGACTTTGACCGAAGTTGTGCCACCCATCATTCCTGAACCAATGATAAAGTCGCCAAAGAGAGTAGTACACAAATCGACATTTAATCCTTGTGCCAAAGTAGCACAGAATTATATAGTAGAGGACCTGGCCCAATCGCCGTCCGCTATGTCGACACTTGAGGTACCGCAAAATTGCCCCTCCCAAGAGCAAGCTTTATTATCAGCAATAGGTGGGATTGGCCCAATGGATTCCAATCTTGTGGCCTTTGATCATAAAGGATATGACCCTCAGTTACCAGCTCAACTAGCTTTTCTTATTCAAGTGAAAGCCCTCAAAAAAACTGTTCATCGAACAATTATTGATGAGGGGGCATCTACATGTCTTATGTCGATGAGTTGCTGGAAAAATTTAGGCTCTCCACCCTTTTCGAAATCGTCAACGATGTTAAAAGCGTTTGATGGACGATCATACACTCCATACGGGATTTTAAGTAACTTGCAAGTTGAACTGGGGGGAAAAACAGTAGAAGTTGATGTTGAAGTGATCGACGGAAACCTCGATTACAACATCCTACTGGGGAGGCCCTGGATATATGCCATGGCCGCAGTTGTGTCGACCTACTTCAGAAAGATTGCATTTCCCTTTCAAGGAGGAATTACAGTCGTCGACCAACAAACTTTCTTCCCCGACAGTTCACAAGTTACGGGAAGCATTCCAATAATCCATGGAAGCAATCATTTGCTTCAAAATATTGGAGTAGGTCTCCTAAAAGACCCTACCTTAATGGGTACTTTTGCCCTACCACCTGCAAGTAATCTGGCAGAAGTGGCCACAGTGGAAACCTACAATATGAAATCTTCTATATCTAATGGATTCGGAAGATTCCTAAACATTTTGTCAGCATGGATCATCGCCCTAATAGAAATACTGTAAATACAGTGGGCTCCGAGGACGATTCATATCTCGTGTCAACCTCGTTAAAAAATGAAACAAGGAGTCATGAGGACAGTTCTTTTACTGTGTCAACCTCATTAAAAAAAATGAAACAATCCCCTTTCCAAATCTCAAAGGTAAACCTTCATTCCAACCACCAAGTCGAATGCAATGAAGCTTGGGGGGGCATGCACCTCGATTTGCATTATTATGCTGGGGGCATGCACCTCGATTTGCATTATTATGCTGGGGGCATGCAAACTTATCATCGAGCATTTTTAGCACAAGTTCATGCTCGTTAAAAAATAAACGCAAGAATCGAGCAGTTTTACCGCGGAATTTATGCTCGTTAAAAAATAGAAAAGCGATTGTGAGCAAGCTTTCCCCTAGAGTTCAAGCTCATCTAGAAAAAATGAACCGGTAAATAACCATTGTGATCATAAATTCATCAGCCATAAAAGCCTTGGTCGTGTTTGCACCGTCACCTCCACTTTTCATTTGGCCGATCGTTCACCTCCATTTGATTGTTTACCCATTTTGAGGAACAGCTGCGAAGAGTGATTTCACCTAGCCATCCTTGTGACACTGCCGTGATTGGAAAATTCCAACCTGTACTTGGAATCTGCTGCTATCCCTGTTTATCACTCGTTCCTCAAAAGACGAGTCTTCTTTGAGCTCTTTTCAACCGACTCGTAAAATATGAAAAGTTTGCCGAGTTTTGGCCTTCCAGCTCGTTAAAGCGACCAGAAGAGCTATCCCTCCTCTAGATTTTAATCTTTTTGGACCTGAGGGATTATTGCACAAAAAGATTGAGCGCTTGTTTAGTTCGGCTCGTTAAAACTATCGAAAATTCATCCCTTCTGTATTGTTTTATACTTTTTCAGACTTAAGGGATTAGATGACGAAAAAGGACCTTTGGAGTTAACTTTACGTACCTTTTCAGACTCTCTAAAAATGAAAAGGACCGAGTTGTCTTTGTCGCTAGACTCATTAAATGCATTAAATAGCGACAAACTTGTCTTTAAACGAGAACGAGTTTCCCTATCGCTAGGCTCGTTAAAACATAGCGATGGGCTTGCCCGAAGGGCAGGTTATAGAAGAAGCATATGTTATCCTCCTTAAGCTTGACAAAAATAAAGAGGTACTGGTTAGCAATGACTCGGGAAAAATTGGGAGAAACTCAAAACTTTGATGGTAGCAAGTCGCTCTTGAACATGACACTTTTCCTCCGTACCACATCGGGTTGGGTTGTTTCATTCACCGGTCACATCACCATGGTCTCGCCATACCATCCATATTTGGGGTAATGCTACCGATCCATCGCATCAGTGTCGTTATATGTTCAAGAGATGTTGTTCAAAAAGAGTCAACCGTGTCCCATCCACTGCCATACATTATCCTCCATCCTTTCATGACCGCCACCCTGAATCATATGTCACAGATCGTTTTCACCTTCATCACAATCATTAGCTCCGTTCCGTGTCACTGATGTGGGATTCATTAAGGCCCTCCTTTGACGGATCGCTTCTTGTCGACATCAGCTCATTATCCAAGAAGTTGATCTAGGAACACCCCCCTCAGTACTTTGAAGCTTGCATGCCACAATGGCAAGTTTCTCACTTCCGGCGACAAGTATACATCAATGACCTTCGACCGAAAGATTTTGCATGGTGTTCGACGCCAAGTCCCTTATTCACACCACGTGAATTGTACTGCAGTACCTTGAGGGTCATCATCATTATCGGTGATTCCTCTCGCGCTTGTTAACAGTTTACATCATTGACTGGTAATCAAGCGATGTCTTTCCACGTTCGACTTCAAAAAATTCTCACATGGATAGACTTGTACTTAGAGTGAAGATCGGACAAGATTGAAGACCCCGGATCTAGTTTCATCCATCCGGGCTGCGATATATATTCAGGAAGTAAAAACATTGACATGTGCAGCAGATGATCATCCTACTCAAAGGATGATAATTTCATCAAAGTTATCAGTCTACCATCAGACGATTGTCTGGTCTATGTACAGAAAAATGTATTTATAAATCTGAGCATGGGAATGCCCGCCTCAGCTAGATCGTGAAAGCAGTATGAAAAATAATGTATTGTATTGTATCTTATTACAGGTCACCTCTCGGCATTGGATGAACTTCGGATCCTCCTAATAAAGCATTTCACCCGATAAACGGCCTCATACTTTAGGGGGAAACTGTTATAGACATTTTTGTGCCTTACAGCATTGAGCATGAAATGTCTATAATCTAAGGGATCCAAAGTCCCTAAACATGTTGTTCCTACCCCTAGAGGAACAAGGCCAAGAAACCACAGCAATTCAGAGAAGTTCTCCACCAAAAACTGATCAAAACCAAGTCAATTCAGGATCATTTCAGTGGCTACACTAGCTGTCTGCGCTGAATGTCAAAGCCAACACTGGCTACCTGCGCTGAATGTCAACTGCTACACTGGCTACCTGCGCTGAGCGAGAAGAGACAAGTGGCAAGCTCATTTCTCAAGGTGTCAGAGTCCAGGAAGCTTCCAAAATGACACTTGCCTCAGGGAATTCGACTGGTGATGAGTAAGAGGTTCCAAATCTCCAAGTGGAAGCAAGAACCTCCAAGTGGAATCAAGAACTGAAAGAGGGAGAGGACACTAGTCACATCTTAGGCTGACTCATCCTCTCTCCAAACATCTATATATGGATCTCTCCCCCATGAGATCTGGAGGCTGGAATGTTGTGAATGCAAAGAATTGCTGTTGGTTTGAGGTTAGAGCTATTGGGTGATTTGCTTTGAAGGAGGTGAAGAGGAGATTCCTTTCTGCTGGGAAGGTGATGCTGGATTGGGCCTTTTGTGGTTGTATCACTTCCTGAACTTTACTTCTTCATCAATAAAGCCATTTGAGTTTCTTCTATATGCATGTATCTCAATGATGTTTTGTTGTATTTGCATATTTAGTTTATTCTAATCCTTAAACTAGTTATGAATGTATGCTTCTTGTAGTTTCCCTCTCTTGCCATTTTGCAGGAACTCGGTGTAGCTGGGCCAGTGAAAGAGCAAGGATCTGGGGGCAAGCGGCAAGGAGTGAGATTGGATCAACAAGCTAGCGGAAGACATCGGTTAGTTAACTCCTTCTCCTCTCTTTACATTTCATAAAGAAGAAAACTTAGATAGTTTTGTCTTGTTTGTTGCTGAGGTACTATCACTCCTTAGAGTGGGATAGGGTCATTCCGTATTGGATACTTTTCCCAACAACAAAGGGCGTGACAATGTAGTGGCTGATGCTTTATCGCACCAATTTGAGGATGAGAGAACCCTGCTATCAATATCTATACTCATACCAGATTAGATTGAAGAGGCTCGCAAGGAATGGTTCTCCCACCCCTCTCTTTCCCAACTCATTAATAACTTAAGAGAAGATCCTAATTTCTCAATAGATTACTCTTGGAAGGATGAGATTCTTCACTGCAAGGATCGAGTAGCTATATCACCGGCCTCCACCCACAAAACCCGCATCTTAGATGAGTTGCACTCTTCTCCAATTGCAGGATGTTCAAGCTTTCAAAAGACTTATGCTTGCACACGTCATTCTTTCTTTTGGACTGGCATGAAAAATGACAACCTTAATTTTGTAGTTGAATGTGATGTGCGGGAATGCAACAAAGGGGAAATAGTCAAGTTACCGGGAACCTTACAACCATTGCCACTCCCTGCCTCTTTCTGGATGGATGTTGCCATGGATTTTATCACTTTTCTCCCAAAGTCAGGAAAGAAATAAATTGTCATGGTGGTTGTGGACAAATTTTCTAAATATGCTCATTTTTGCGCTCTACTACACCCATTTACCCCCACTTTGGTGGCGCAAGTTTTCTTGGACCAGATCTTCAAACTGCATGGCATGCTGACTTCCATTATGTCTCATCATGACCCCAATTTCACCAGTAAATTTTTCCAGGAACTTTTCAAGCTACAAGGTACACAACTGCAACTAAGTACCGCCTATCATCCCCAAACTAATGGTCAAACAGAAGCAATAAACAAATGTTTGGAGTGTTGAAAATAGCACCAAGAAATGCTAAAAATAGAAATGCTACAAATAGCATTGTTAAGGATAGCATTTCAAGATATTCCAATTTTAATTTGTCCTTGAATTAAAATTGAGAATTAAAATTCGAATTTAGTCTCACCAGCTGTTTGAAAAAAAATTATTAATTCATCTTGAGTTAATTAGTTGGAGAAATTCAAACATGAAGTCTTTGTGAAGTCATGCAACAATTATCCCTTTGATTGAGGAATTTATCCCTTAATTAAGGAGATAAGGATGAGTTGTATTTGAGTTGCAATTAGGTAGCTCAGTTAACTAAGTTAAGTCCAGTTAGATTAGTTCCAAACAGTTTGTGGAACTGATTGTGAGTTCAGTCAGTTAATGCATGCATGCATGAAACTAGTGTACTCCATATAACTGAATATTCTCTCATAAACAAATCATGCATGTCAGTTCAGACAAATGCCCAATTGAGTTTAAAGATAGGGACATTGTATTATCAGTTGGAGGAATTTTACTATAAATGAAACTCATCCATGCAGAAGGAATAAGGTTCCTTGAGGATTACACAGTTTTATAGGGTGTGAGATCAGTGTGAGTGATTAGTGTTACACTTGGTAACGATAGGATCACCCAGGAGAAAAAACGCAAGGAAATAGGAGGCTTGGAGGGCAGAGGAGAAGGTTTGTGAGAAGCCTTGTTTGCCTGTGAGCATCTAGGAGGATTGTACTAAGAGCTGGTTAGCTGTGAGAGCTAAAGCTTTGTGTAATCTTGATGTATTTCCACCTTATATGAGAATACAAATAGCGGGGTTTTTATCTGAGGTTTTCCCCAAAGTATTCTTTTGTGTTTCATGTGTGATTGATTCTTCTTCTCTGTTATATGTGTTCTATTTGATCTTTCTCAAAATCGATTAAGCTTATGCAAGTTTGATAGTAGAAGTAGATCAAGTATTTTTCTTTAGTTACATTGCATTATTAGGTGATCTACAGTGAGAATTTCTACATGGTATCGAAGCAAAGGTGATTAGAGCTATGAAAGACACACTGAGAAGGGAACAATTCGAAGTTTGAAGTTCTTGATTGTAGGTACAAAATTGAATTCTTATCACACCTCAAAGTTCACCAATGGCGTTAAATGGCTTGAGACTCGAGTATGCACTGGATGGTAGCTCGAATTATATAGCATGGAAGGATCGCATGAAAGTGGTATTAGACGACAATGGTTTGAAGGATTTCATTTATCAAGAAATCCCCAAGCCAGCAACAACTAATGCCCAAGAATTGGCAGAATGGAAGAAGTGTGTGGTGAAGACGAGGAGGATTCTTTTGGAGGGAGTTTGAGACCATATTGTCTCAAGTCTCCATGGGAAGGAGACTCCGTTTTCAATGTGGAAGAAATTGAAGGACCTATATCAGAACAGTAGCAACCAGAGGAAGCTGGCGCTGAAGGACAAGCTTCGAAAAATCAAGTGTGAAAAGGGTGACACTATTTCTACATATCTGAACAAGATCACCACCTGTAGAGATGAGCTTGGAAGTATAGGAATAATGATAGCTGATGACAATATGGTGAGACTTTCTCTCCTCGGTCTTCCTAAAAGCTGGCATAGCTACCAGGACTCAGTGAATGAAAGAAAGAAACTGTTGGATTGGGAACGACTGTGGTCAGATCTCATGCAGGAGGAAATTAGGAGGAACACATGAGATGGTTCTTCATCCAAGGAGGATGATGAAAATCTAGCCTTAGTGAGTAAGGCAAGGAAAGGGAAGGAGAAGGATTCTCATCCCAAATTGAGTTCCTCTCATGGAGGGAAGAAGGGTGACAAATCTAAAGTGATATGATTTAATTGTCATGAGATGGTTCATTATGCGACTAATTACCCATTGAAGAAGTCCAAGAAGGGATCCTCAGAAGGATCTAAAGGTGAGGCATTGGCCTCTTAGTTCGAAATGGACTTCACCCTCATTGCATGCATGGTGTCTTCGATGACGGGTTGTGGTTGGTTTCTTGACAGTGGAACCTCATTCCACATGACCAGCGATAAAAGTTTATTCAGTACCTTGGAGGAGAAAGACCTCAAGATATTCATAGAGATGGGTGACGATGAAAGGTATAGTGTTTCAGGAGGGGGCACGGTTTCTTTTCAAAGGGAGCATGGAGGTTCTATCACCTTGACAATGTTGGCATTATGACACAGGTTTGATGCTATGACACAGGTGTTGTCCTTGATGGCAACTCAATCAGATGACAGATCACAGTTTAGGAGCACAAAATGAAAGAAAAAAAGGTATATGCAGGTTCCCCTTGACCAAGTTGCGTATACACGCGGGTTCGTAGACCAAAATTCGCATGTGCGTATACACGCATTTTCATGCAAGGAAAATCACGTACATATTGGAAAACTTGGTTTTGGTCCGTGGTATTTGGTCCCTTGTATTTTGACCCATGGTATTGGTCCAAGGTATCTTGTCCGAAGGGTTGGCCCCAGGTATTTGGTCCAAGGTTTTGATTCTAAGTGGTTTTGGACCATGGTATTGAGTAAGGCCTAAGACTATAAAAGGAGAAGGAGATCATTAGGCGAAGGCACGCAAGTATTGAATATCTAATGAAGAGCAAGATCTAGAATACTAGTCATTGGGTTATGGGGCATAGCTGGATCTGAATCAAGGAAGAACCTAAGCGCTTGATGAAGGATAAGATCTATTGATGGGTCAAGATCTTAAGGCTTGAAGAGAAGTATCTTTATGCGGTTTTGATTTTTTATCTGAATAATTGGTGCATGTCGTAATCTGTAAATCTGATGATCTGGGTATAACTGATGTCTGAATGGTTGTAAAGGTTAAATCATCTTTTAGATATCTGTACGCAGGTTCAATATAGCAAAGGTGTGTATACACGCTGATTCAACATTTCAAAACAGCGTATACGTAGGTCTGCATTGAGAAAAGTGTGTATGCACGTAGGTTAGACACATTGAAGTAGTGTACTCCTCATAAAATATATTCTTGCTACTTTTGTTTTCTGTTGCAATATTCTGGGTTCTGGATTAGGTTCTGGTTACTGTTACTGTATTCTAGTTACATCATTCAGAAAATTGATTGTTTGATTTAGTTTTGGTTGGTACAAAGGAGATTGGTTGATGTAGATATATTTGATGTTTGATTGATGATATTGATGGATCCAGTCTGAAAATTTATGAAACGTGGTCCCTGGAAGAAAAGAGAAGGTTGTAGCGTTCTGTAGGTCAGCACCTACGTACTAGTAAACAGATCAGCTAGTACAAGAGCTAGGGGGTTGTAGCTCCCTTACAAGAGAAGCTGGAGAACGAGAGAAGGTTGTAGCCTTCTGCAGGTAGAAGCCTACATACTGGTATAAGGCTGCACTAGTACAAAATTTGTAAAAAGAAGTTTCTTATTAAAGAAAGATAGAGACGACTACAGCAGGTGGTTTTCACCCACATTGGGTTTCCACCTTATATCTTGTGTTCATGAGTGTGATTGCCTATTCCATTTACTGGAACTGGTTACTGTTTATATGGTTCTGATACACAGATTAAAGATCAACTAACTAAATAATAAGTTTGCATGGTATACACTGGTTGCTCTATACATAGTTGCATATACACGCAAGTTTCATTAACATAAGTAGCGTATATAAATCTGTTTATGGAAAAGAAAGATTGTTAAATTGTTAATACTGGTTCACCCCCCCTCTCAGTATTATTTACAACAATTGGTATCAGAGCAGGTCCTTCAGAAGAAGCTTGATCGCTTGAAGGAAGATCTATCATCATGGGCAGCTACGAAAGAGAGGGATCCATTAGACCACCAATCTTTGATGGGAGCAACTTCGTCTATTGGAAGGTAAGAACCACAACCTATCTTCAATCTCTAGGAATAGTTGTTTGGGAAATCGTGGAAGGAGGATACACATTTCCATCAGCAATTCCTATAGATACGGCAAGTAAAAAGCAGTATGAAACAAATTCCAAGGCTGTCAATACATTGTTGGGGAGCCTGTTCACAATCAGAATTTGTCAAGGTTATGCAGCTCAAAACCGCCAAAGAAATATGGGAGAAGATTGTTCTAAGCTATGAAGGAGACGATCAAGTAAAACGTGCAAAACTTCAATCTCTCAGAATTCAATATGAAACTCTCAAAATGCACAATGATGAAAGTATAGCTAATTACTTCTTACTTATAGATGAGATTGTCAATCACATGAAAAACTTGGGTGAAAAGATAAAAGAAGTCATTGTAGTTGAAAAGGTTTTAAGATCCTTGTCTTCTAAGTTTGAATCAAAAGTTTCTGCCATAGACGAAAAGCAAAATCTTCAGAATATTACTATGACACAGCTGCACGAAATCCTAACTTCTTTTGAAATGAGAAAAGGGGGTCCATCAGATATGAGAGAAGCCGCATTCAAAGCCTTAGGAAGAGAAGGGCTCAATATTTCAAAAGGAGAGGAAGAAGAAAACTTTGTCAAGAACCTTCAACGAGGTTTTGGAAGATTCAGAGGTAAACTACCTTTTAAATGCTTTGCTTATGGAAGAGTCGGTCATTATGCAGCCAAATGTCCTCATAAAGATAAACTTGATAAAGGTAAGGAACCGACAAAATGGAATAGAAAACAGAATGTAAGTAAGAAGAGCTATTATACGCATGAAGATAGCGATGGTTTATCAAATAGTGATGAAGATGAACATGGTAATGATTATAGACTTTTCATGGCTTTTGAAGATGATGATTTCTTCAATGCTTTAGATGAAGATGGTCTCTATGAAGAAATTTCTAAACTTAAAATCTATTTAGAAGAAAAGAGTATGATTATAGATACTCTGACATTCCAACTTGTTGAAAGGGAAAAACACAATGAAAAGTTAGAATGTGAAATTGTGGGTCTAAGAAAAGATATTGAGAAAACAAAATCTCTCAATCTTAGATTTGCTAAAGGATCAGAAACTTTAGATGAAATTATCAAAGTGCAGTGTTCTCCTCTGATAAAGACAGGTCTTGGATATACTGAAGAAGCATCTCAAGCACAGAAGCCATCAACCTCCAAAAGCTATCTTGATGCAGCAAGGAGAAGTGAACAGGTTGACAATCGTCAGCAAAGGCATAAAGCAGATCACCAGGTAAATCGGGTTCAATCTACTTCAAGGATGAACAGAAGCTATAACCAACCACATGTAAATCAGTCTCAATTTGCTTCAAGAATCAATGTCAATGGAAACTACAATCATTAGGTCAATAGATTCAATAATCGTAGGAATTTCCTTAATGGCCAATGTTTTTCATGTCATAACTTTGGACAGAAAGCTGCTCAATGTGTTGCCTACAAGACCATCATGACTAGAAAAGCACGAAGTCAATGGAATGTGACTGGGATCATGAAAAGGACCTACAATAACTTTTCTACTCTTGAAAATGAAATAGAATTCCCTATCTGTAATAACTTCGGTCATGAAGATTCCAAATGCAGGAGTAAATTTTGGCAAACATCTCAGAAGGAGCAAGCTTCATTGGGTCCCAAAACATGGAGAAAGAAAGAATCACAAACAGAAAGATGTGGTATAGCCTTGTATGCAGAAGGACAAGAAAATCAATGGTACATCGATAGTGGATGCTCGAAACACATGACAGGTGATAAAGAAAAACTTCAGCCATATAATGCCTTAGAAAAGGAAAATAAGTTCTCATTTGGTAATGACACTCCTACAGTCATAAAAGGTAAAGGCTTCGTTCTCTTAAAAAAAAAAAGTTAAAGCTGGGAATGTTATGTATGTAGATGGTCTGAAGCATAATCTATTGAGTGTCAGTCAAATGTGTGATCAAGGAAATGAGGTAGTATTTCGATCAAATGGATGTGTTGTTCGTGAGCTTGATACAGGAGAAATAGTGATCAAAGCTGTAAGAAATCCAAACAACCTGTAGATACTCAAGGGGGGACAACAACAATGCTACCTAAGAAAAAACGATGAACACTGGTTATGGCATAGACGATTGGGGCATCTAAGTTTCTCTAAAATAAGAAAAGCATGCAGATACCAGGTTGTTCATGATCTTCCAGATATCAACATTCCATAGAATACAATATGCAAATCATGTCAATTTGGTAAGCAAACTAGAGCACATTTCCCTGAGAAGGAAGGATCAGCTAGTAAGCCTTTTGAACTTGTTCACACTGATTTATGTGGTCCATCTAGGAAAAAGTCACCTTGTGGAGAAGAATACTTTATATTGTTCATTGACGACTTTTCCAGAATGTGTTGGATAGGACTTCTAAAGCATAAAGATGAAGCTTTCGAAAAGTTCAAAGCCTTCAAAGCCTTGGTTGAAAATGAATCAGATCGTAAAATCAAATGCCTTAGGTCTGATCGAGGAGGGGAATTTACCTCGGATGAATTCTTTGACTTCTATGAAGAACATGGAATAAGAAGGGAATTCTCTACCGCAAGAACTCCTCAGCAAAATGGAGTGGTAGAAAGGATGAACAAAACTGTTCAACAAATGGCTCGTGCTATGCTAGATGAGTTTGGAACTCCTGCAACCTTCTAGGGTGAAGTTGCATTTGCTGTCGTCACTATTCTCAATAAAACAAACGTCCAGGTAAACAACACTCAAACTCCACATGAACTTTGGTATGGTAACACTCCTACTGTAAAATACTTCAAAGTTTTTGGAAGTAAATGTTACATCAAGAGGATTGATGAAAAACTTAGCAAGTTTGAACCTAGAGCAGATGAAGGCATTCTCCTTGGTTACTCTTCCCGAAGTAAAGGATATATGTGTTATAATAAAAGACTTGGGAAATTTGTTGAAAGTATTGATGTCATGATTGATGAAGCAAGCAAAACTCCAAGGTAGGTAAAAATCAAAGATTATGAAGAAGATGAGGACTATCCTTCCACATCAAATCAGACTAATTCTAAAGAAGAAACCAATGAGGCACCAGAAGAATAGATAAGGGTAGAAGAAAAGACTCCATCCAAGTATGTTTAGAAGAATAATCTAGAGACTCAAATTTTGGGGCAGAAAGAGGCAGGTGTGCAGACAAGAAGAACTATTACAGAAGCTTCAAGCTATCTAGCATTGCTTTCCTGCATCGAACCACAAAATGTAAATGAAGAATGCAAAGA
Source organism: Pinus tabuliformis (assembly GCA_031772625.1). Classification (NCBI taxonomy): domain Eukaryota; kingdom Viridiplantae; phylum Streptophyta; class Pinopsida; order Pinales; family Pinaceae; genus Pinus; species Pinus tabuliformis. Next base: position 843,432,406 of record CM062815.1, read on the forward strand.
TGAATGTTGGGTCAAGGCCATGAATGAAGAACTTGAGCAGATTGAAAAGAATAATACTTGGGAATTGGTTCCTAGATCTAATGATAAGAATGTTGTAGGAACCAAATGGATATTCAAGAACAAGCTGAATAAAATGGAGAAGTTATTAGAAACAAGGCTAGACTTGTTTGTAAAGGGTATGCTCAACAAGAAGGTATAGAACTTGAAGAAACTTTTGCACCTATTGCTAGACTTGAAGCCATAAGATTGTTCCTTACTCTTTCTAGCTTTCAGAAGTTCAAAGTATATCAAATGGATGTGAAATCAGCCTTTCTTAATGGAGACCTAGAAGAAGAAGTATATATTGAGCAACCTGATGGATTCATCCTTGGAAATGATCCAAAACTTGTATGCAGACTTAGAAAGGCTCTCTATGGTCTCAAATAAGGGCCTGGTATTATCGTCTTGACAAATACCTTCATCAACAGGGTTTTTCGAAAGGATCAGCTCATAGCAATCTATATATAAAACTCAACAATGATAAAATGCTAATACTTGTTGTGTATGTTGATGATATCATTTTTGGTAGCAATGAAGAAACCATGAGTCAAAACTTTGCTTTGGTAATGCAAAAAGAATTTGAAATGTCTCTGCTTGGTGAGCTCACATATTTTCTTGGCTTACAAGTTCAACAAAATAAATATGGTATTTTTATATCACAAACCAAGTACCTCAAACAAATCCTGAAGAAATATGGCATGGAAGATTCTAAGCTAGTATGTACCCCTATGGTAATAGGATGCAACCTCAACGCAAATGATGAATCAGCAGCAGTACATCAACCAACCTACAGATCCATGATTGGTAGTCTGCTTTATCTAACAGGTACCCGACCAGACATCATGCATTTAGTGGGAATAGTTGGAATATTCCAAGCAAATCCAAAGGAATCACACCTTTAGGCAGTCAAACGAATTGTCAAATATCTTCAAGTAACACAAAATTTTGGTCTATGGTATCCTAGAGATACAGATCTAATACTTCATGCATATACAAATGCAGATTGGGTAGGAAGCGTGGATGACAGAAAAAGAACTAGTGGTGGTGCATTCTTTATGGGTTCCAGATTATTATCTTGGTTCAGCAAGAAACAAAGTTCAATTGCATTATCTATAGCTGAAGCAGAATATGTGGCTGCTACATCTTGCTGCACACAGCTCCTTTGGATGATGCAAACATTGCAAGACATTCAGATCACATGTACTCTGTTAGGCCCCTATACCAATAGGTGTCATATGTCATGATTGACTTGATGAGCTATGTAATATGTTCATACCCTTTATTGTTGCAAAGGTTTTCCATATTTTCAAAAAATCAAAAAATTTAAAAAATGTAAAGAGGGTATACCCTAAAAGAAAAATCAAAGGGTAAAAAGAATAAAGATGGTCGAAAAAATGAAAGAAAATGAACCCCAAACAAAAAAGACCAGGAAAGTGTGCAAGTCTAAATGCCACTACTTTTTCATTTTCTGTAATAAATAATTGTGTGCAGCTTGTCACTTATGCCACAATTCATGAATAGTCAAACTGTTTAAACTTGGCTCATTCATTTTTCAATTTCATGTTGTAGAAATAGAGAATAAATATCTGACCAAATAGTGTAATCTTGGCAGATAAGTAAATATGTAGAGTAAATAAAAATGAGCTCAACAGTTTAATTTGAGCCCTTGGATGTAATAAGTGTAGATTTAGATAGAAATCATTATGTAAAAGAAAAGGAAGTTGAAGAGGGTTTTCTAGTTTAAGTGCACCCTAATAAAGAAGAAAAAATGCTAGGTTAAAGTAGGTAGGGTAGGTAGTTGATGTTGCAGAATTATGTGTGATGAATAATGTCTTTAAATGTGTCAATCTTTCATTTTTCATCACAAGGCCAAGGCATACACTACATTGAAGACATCACAAGCAAAGCAAAGTCACAATGATTAACTCCCCTTCTCATTTTCCCTAATTATTCACTAATTTCCCCTAAGGACTAAGGTATTTGCTAAATTGGAGGGGCTCAGAGCATTTCTCTGACTTCTGGAGGGACTGGACCCTCAGCCCAATAATTTAAAAAGCCTAAGTACTTAGAATCATTCATAAACCATTCATTTAATTTCATAAAGTCCCTTTCTAAGTAAAATCCCATTTTACTTAGGAAAAATTCACAATATTACACAAAAACCCTTTTTTCCACTTTAAGCCTAAGTTAAATACACAATCGTAATGTTTTACTTGGCGCTTTTCATTACATCGTCATATTAACTATTAACCTATTTAATCTATAACTCCTGCACAATTTCACCCTTTCCCGTAATATGTAAATATATATAAAAACCCTGAAATATTAATATCCCGCCCCATTGGTTAATTATAACCATAAGTATGTTTTAACTGGGATTAACTAGTTAACCCGTAACTAGTTAATAGCCTAATCCCCCGCTGCATTAATCGGGATTAATTAACCCTCATGGTTAATTAAGAACCCCCCACCAATCATATAACCCCCGATCCGATTAATTAAATCCTTAATTGTGTTGGGCCCGCTCGCATTAAACCTCGTCCGATCGCGCCTCCCGTCAGCCGTTCGATCGTGCTTCCCCCATCCAACGGTCATTATCCATATCGCGCCCCCTTGGTGACCGCGTGTTAACGCGCGATCACTGAGCAGTTTTAACCTCATACCTTCGCCACGCGTCATGCAACCAATGGGATCGCTGGCCCCCCGCTAAAAACCACCCGTCCCCAAAAGTGGTGCGACACCATTCCGCTTACCGCCCTCCGCATACGACAAAACGTCTTTTCCCATGCACATCATCCGCCCGAATAATATAAAACCCCCGCCAACATTGACTTTGTGAATAAAACCGACGAAATGTCGTTTTCATTGTTTCATATCACAAACTGTGTTCCCATGAAAATAACGTCGAGGTCAGCTGTACAAGCTTCCCAACCGCCACCTGGTTAAGAAACTTGCAACGACGCAGCCCAGAACCTGTTATCCATCCTGTCGTTGCACTATTCACTTCCCTAATACAGGTATTTATCCAATTTGCACCGAAACCCTGCAAGTTTTGGTTTTACATTATAAATTCCACAGAAAAAGGCCAAATTCAGTACAAGTTCAGACTTTGTTTCACTATATAAGTTCCCAAACCTAATGTTTTGCCCATTGTTCACAGAAAACCCAAATTCCTTTTCTGAATCCACAAGAACCAAAAATGGAAACCCCGATAGCTCTGATTGTCACACCCATGAATTCTCCTCACAAAGATTTAGACTATCTACCTCTAGCCAATAAAGATTTCCAGATAAAAGACTTATCCGGTGATAAGTGAACAATTCAAAAATCATGAGAAATTAGTCAGTTACGACTACCTCTCATGGAAATGGTCATACGTTAATGACTTAACGCAGTTGAATCCCAAAAAATCTAAGATAAAAACCACCTTAAGGTCTTTTGCCAAGCCAGAGCCAATTATCTGAATGGCTCTGACATTTTAGGACTATGGGAATCTAACCTTCCCATGTATTTCCTCCCCTCGGTCCATGTTTTCCGAGATATAATTCAACAATGCTGTGCCAATTATGACCCTAATCGCAGAGCAGTTTTGTCCCCAAGCCAAACAATCCTCTTCCCCATAACTGCTCAATCCATCAATGAAATGTTGCAATTCCACTCTAGTCAAGCTCTCACTCCCATTTCCATGGGGTATTTACTTGAGAAATAATCTCAATTGTCCCAATCAGAACTGAATCGCATCTGTCAGACCTTCATGTTACAGAAACATTAGCCCAAGGGCCCACCTCCTTATCTGCAAACTTTCATCACAGAAATTAGAAGACTCATAGTTGATATGATATCTCTAATTATGGGATTTAACACTAGTGAGTTTGTTGATGAGGTAACCCTAGTGTTGTTGTCAATTTTTACTCCAGAATAGCTTCCTACTGTTAAGTATGATTATGCCTCCTATATTGCCAATAAAATTCATGACCAATTCCTAAGACTGGACAATGAAGGAGTCTTCGAATACACCACTTTCATCTATCATATTATGTTGTATTATCAGTCAGATAACTTCCCTTTCCATGTCAAGAAACTTGACACCAAAGGAAATCCAAGGTCTGTTATCTTTTGGAGTCCCATTTTCCATAAATCCCTTGAGACCCCTTACACCTACAATGAGTTCATTGATCTATTTGTGCATCCAGCAACCACCTTATTGACAGGAGTTTCCCCTTGTAGGATCAGTGGTGATATAAATAAGATCCTCCAACTCTCCAAGCAGTACAGAATAGGTGATTGGCACCTATACAGGAAACATACAGAAATCAGGATTTATGGATGTGAGCTCTGCCCTTTTAAACTACCAAAGTATGTTCCAATGAGACTGTTTGCATTGGAATACTTTAGGAAAATGATAAATTCAGACTTGGTTCATTTAGAATCATGAATCAGTTAGGCCCTTTTGTCTGCAACACTAGGGAAGCATGGAGAGAAGCAGAAATAATTTTAGAAGATCATCTTAAGTTACAAAAGAGTTTTGGGTGGATACCATATGACCCTAATAGCTTTATATGTGATAGAAGAATGAAGAACATATTGTCACCATACATTCACCATAGGATTCTAGAGATTGAATAATTTGCAAATATGGATGAATGGAGGGAAGGGACCCTAGTAGAAAATGATAGTGAACAGGGCAATTTTGAGAATGTTATGAGAGATCTTGAGAAAACACTTGACCTGGATTCTTTTGGGCAAGTACAAAGATCAGGAATTGGTGCATCTACTGTTGTAACATCTCAACAACCTTCACATGGAACTAGCACACCAACCATAGGGTCATCCAAAGGCAAAGAATTAGAAACTAGCATTCAAGTCACAGAACAGTCTACAATGTCTAAGCAGCCTGAAACTTCCAAAGAACAGGCCAAAATACCAACTCCTCCAACTCAAAGCAATGTAGGAGAACCTCTAATCCTGCAGACTCCTCTAAATGAGGAAAGGAATAAAAAGAGAGACAGGGAAGTAGCTACCCCTGCCAATGGACCCTTAGAGCAGCCTGGTACAAAATGGCAAAGGTTAGATCCCCTTTCAGAGGAGGAATTTTTTGAAGAGACTACTGATAGTCAGAGGAAAGGAGTAGATAGCCAACGAACTTTTCCATTGGGAGGAACATCCACTAGCTCACAGAGACAGGAACTAGAAAGATAGCAAAGTGCAGATGTATCATCTTTCAGGCCACCAAGGAAAGATGCCTCAGATATCAAGAAAACATTTACAGAAATAAAAGCCAGGAATGATCCATTGAGGCTTCAAATTTACAATCAATATTTAAAATGGCCCCCACAAATCAACAGAGATTAATGTTAGCCTATGACATTAAAGAGGGCAAAATGATAATGAGCTACTTCAAGCCTAAAGTGCAACGACCTCAATTAGCAGCAGATTATTTTAGAACAACTTTGTAAGTTATGGCAAAGGATATTCATCCTATGGATCAGATTGAATTGCATAAACAAACTGGAGAAATGATTTATTCAACCTTGACTGGTAAGGCAATGATGGCCCATAGGTTGCAAAATTCTTTGGATAGCACAACTGCCCAACTACACTTAGAGGAGGCCTCCTCTCAAGCTAAAGATAACAGAATAAAGTCTTTAGAAGAAATCATTACTGGATTGAGACATGATCCCAAAGATGTGAAGGGTGTAGAAGCATTAATAAAAAAGAAAGATGAAGATATTGTTTCCTTGAGGAAGCAGCTAAAGCTGCCTCCTTCAAGGCATCCACAGACTAATGAGATCATGAAACAAGAATCTGAAGAAGAGCTGATGGATTTACTTTTCAAACTTAATGAATGATTAAATGAGACAGAGCAAGCATTAGAAAAATCATTAAAGGACAAGCAGGGAGAGTCGACCTCTCAGCCTCCCAATGTGATACCAGTAGTCTCAACAGCAGTCCCTTCTACACTTGGGACAGCATTAGCACCAAACATTCCAGCAGCCACAGCAGAGGTGGTCACAAGTACAAGAATAGCAGGAACAATAGGACTAGCACAGGGCAGCAGTGCCAATTTGAGCACAGAGGAACTAATAAAGTCAATAGAGGACATGAAACTGCAAGTTTCAGAGTTAAAAAAGGTAAAAGAACAGTATGCCAACTTAGAGCAGAGGTATGATCGCTCAAAGATAAATGTTGCAGAAAAAACAAGAGAGATTAAAGGATTGGAAAACAAATTGAAATCATTAGAAAATGATCTTACTTTTGATATACCTTTGGCAGAAATTAGGAAAATTATTTGGGCCAACATCACTCAATCAATAAATGATGTTTGGCCATTCATCCAAATAATTTTTGAGCAGATTGATCTAATAAAGGTAGCCCAAGAAGAAGTCCAAAGGACAAGAGCAGAATTAGGAAGAATGCCCGAGGAAGCCAACAGGCTCATAAATTTTTTGAATATTAAGAATAAGTACTAGCTTGAAGAACTTGGCATTAAAGACAGAATAGAGACCATTTTAGAAATCAAAAGGGTATTAACCAAAAGAACTTTGATGAAAAATTTAGAAAGAAGATGCCATGACATGCAGGCAGAGGTTAATTCTTTTATGGAAAAATTGGCCATTTTGCAGAGTAAAGGGGTACCTAGTCCTTTAGTGATTAATGACAAATTAATGAGACATAAAGATTATGTGGATAAATTGAATCAATATGTAGGCAGTCAAGCAAGTTCATCAACAAATGTATCAGGAATAAAAGCACTCCCTACAGGCAGAGTTCTCTATGATAGCCTAGAGAACCTGTTCTATGTCGAGCATGAACTAAAGCACTTGTTCCCAATTCAGCCTACATTCTTCAGGTATACATAAACAAATGAAACCCTCCGAAAGCTCTAGAAAACCAGAATACCACAGCCACAATGGTGGGAAGAAATGCTTGAAATTTTGTAATTTATCCTTGGTAAAAGGTGATTTCTGATTTTTACCACAGTCAAGAAGGGTAAAGAGGATGAACCGAGAGCATACAGGTAAAGAGTATCAGATGCAGATAAAGTGTATCAGTAGGAAGATAAAAATAGAGCAGCCAACACAGAATTACACTAAGGACAGCAAGAGGCCAAATCATAGCGCCTAACTCCAGCACACTCTCAAGAATAGGGACAGCAAACCATTCGGTTGCCTTATCTGTCATCTACGAAGTCATTTGGCCCTATTTTTTTGTAAAATGTGATTAGTCATCTCAGATTATATCTCACTTTGTTATGAGATATTTCATTGTAAAGTTTTTGTACAAGTACACCCCCATTCGGAGTATTGAGTGTGGATTCTTTGAAATTGCTGTAAAATTGATTATTTTGGACTAAAATGTGTTGTTGGACAAATTTTTCATGGCTGGTGGTGAGCTCCAGTATTGTAGCAATAATGCTACAACTCCTGGGGCTTCCTGTCTCTTAATTTTATCAACCCGGTAGTTCGTACAAACTTGGAAGCGACGGTGCTATATGCACAAGTACTAGCTCTTGTCGCAGCTGTCACTTGGTCAGCTGGCACAAGTCCGCTAGGGCTCAAGCCAACTTCTATAGGCTCTTAGAAGAAGCTTGCTAATTGATGGACGAAAGCTATTCTCAAAGGAAAGCTACTTTACTTGACAAAAATGAACTGAAAGCAAATCAAAGCATGTAAACCTAGGAAAACCTAATTTAACTAGTCTATCCTCTACAGTGCAAAGAGTGTGAATGAAACTTCAACCAAGGCTGCTGTTACCTCTAATATGTGCAAATGCATGGATCTAAACTACTTGCATCATGAAAGACATGTTTTTGTATTTTTCCTTTAAGTGTGTGGAATGATTGTGAGCTTGTCCTAATTAGGGTTTGGTTGTGCAGGTGGGATGGAGAAGGAAGGAAAGCGTGGGATAGGTTGGGGAGGCTGTGAGAGGTCCCTAGGGATCCTTAGCATCCATCCACAGAGGTTCCTCACATTCAGAAGCTCGGCAACCGAGTGAGTGGCCTCCTACAGGAAGTCTGTAGGGGATCCTACAGGATACTCTGCTTTCTACAGGGTGGTTGTGCAATTCTACAGGATGATTGGCCGTGGAGGTTTTGGGAGATGATGGAGTGTTGGAGTGGTGTGGGAGGCTAAGTGAGATGGAGATGGACTTGATGATGGCTCAGGAGCTGGAAGATCAGATGAAGGAAGGGTGTATGCAATGGTTTGATGATTGGAAGGGTGGAACCAACGAAAGTTGAAGGAGATGGAGCTATGTGGGAAATGAGAGAGTTGGAGGGTAAATGAGTGAGACAGAGGTTAAATAGAACTTGAGGAGATGATGAAGGTGCCCTGCATATTGTTTACAACTGAACCAACAAGGACATGCAAGAAAACAAAGATCTAGTTATGAAACCTATGACCTAGTTACTTTACTCTAGTCTGACCTAACAGCAAAGGAAATGAACAGAAGTTTATTTGCAGTGAAACCATGTGAAACAATTATGAAACTAAGTGATTATAAAGCTAAACATGCATCCAAACTGATATCAAGTTCTGTAAATGAGATTCAAACACTAATGATTGCATGGTGAAGCAAAGAAAGTGTTTTTGTGGGCAGCAAGGTTACATTGGTCCCAGCTCATGATTCCACTGAAGGGGAGGTGAGATCCAAAGTACTTCGTAGCCTTTTTCTGAATATATTCCCTGTGATTAACCTATCAAGCAAATCTGAACATTAAAAACCTTTTCTAATCATCAAAAGCAACCTAAACAACAACGCAACATTTAAATCCAAATAGCAGATTTTATTATGAGAATGCAGCAAAGACACATAAATATAAACAAGGGAGGTACTGGGCGCTTGAGATGGGCCCAACCCCAAGAACTACAGCCTCCTAAGAGAGATTTAGAGCTGGTGCAAAGCTGGATCCATCTTTATTAATCAAGAAATGAAAAGTACATCAAAACTGTCCATAAGGAGAGCTTGAGAATGAGCTGAAAGCAAAGCTAATCCATGGCCTAAAAATCGAACTACAAGCTAGCTAACTAATGGCTAAAACAAAATGACTAACTAGCTACAAAAATGACTACCCACTCGCTAACCAAAATGAGGCCCCAAGCCTTCTTATTTATACAATTTGAGGACCCAACAGTCCTCCTAAAAGTTAGGGACTTGGCTGCCCAAGACTTGTAGTTAACAGCAGTCCAACTTGACTTGCTTGGCTGCCCTTGAGCTGATTGATTCGGTGGCCCTTGAACTCCAAGCTGATGGTGGAGAATTCGAGGTAAGGGCCCATAAATGAGGGGGACACCTTCCTACAAATCCTCTAGCTTGTTCTCCCACGAATTTGGCTGCCAAGTGCACATTAAGACCTTCCATTTTGTCTCCAAGTTGACCAACAAGGCTACACAAAGCACCCATTAGACTTGTTGGCATAATGACTAACCAAATTCACTCTATTAACATAAAAATAATCAAAAAAATGCAATAAACAAATGAGAATCGTGGACTAAGCCAAATGAGGAGGTTGAATGAGCCCAAATAATTGTGCATTTTTGGGGCTCATCAGCTGGCTGGATGAAGGATTGATGTAAAGGAATTTCCATAGGATTCATGTGTTGGACATCAAACAAATAAGTATCTTATATCTCATGTGTTAATTTTTTCTGGTTTAGTATATTCATTATGTTCCATATCTGAATATTAAAAAGAAAAAGAATAATTCAGAAAGTGCTTAAGTGCAATTTGTCTTCAATCATTTTTGTTCTCAATGTTTTCTTCTAAACTAGCATAAACAGTGAATTCTTAATTGCTCATGTTTCCTAGTTTATTCATTTTAATCATTTAGTAAAGAATTCTTAATTTCTCTTTATTGATGGTTATTCATATTCTACTCTCATAAAGCCTGTTGAAGGATTCTTAATTGCACTTTAACCCTTTAAGTCCATTCCATCTTTTTAAGTCTCTATTTTCTCCCTGTTCAGCTATCTTGCCCTGTGAAGCCATCCTTTATTGAGAAACCAAATCCAGTTGAGCCATATTCCCTGACTCCATTAGCCCAATGGACTAACTATTCAGTTCTACCCCTTTGCTATTGAACTTCACTAACAAATTCGAACAAAACCCCAAGCTCTAATAACTAGCCTAAAACCTTATAAAACAAAGCTAAAACTTAAAAAGAGAGCCCTTTCTAGATACAGATTGGCTAGATTTTGTATCTAAAAGATTGGTTTGTGGTTACCTCGGACCCCTTTCCCCTTCTTACAACTTTTGGGAAAATCTGAGTGATAACACAGTGGCGACTCTGCCGGGGAACATAAATTTGTTGTTATTATTGTTTACTTTATAAACTACAGACGGAGCCTGAAGTTAGCCAGGTAGCCTTCGAACTGCTCTTGCTTTGCAAGATCATAAGTAGATGAATGCTACTTCAGTCTATCTCCGGTCTAGTTTATGAACTGAACATAAACCAGTTCCTCAATTAAACAAATCTTTAGGACTGTTTTAAATTCAATCTCAAAAATCCTAAAGAAAACACAGAAGTTGTTGATATTAATTTAGAAAATCATAACCAAGAAATCTGGCTTCAGAAAGGACTCATTATACTAGGTCAAATCCTAACCCAAATCCACCACCTGTGTTTGAGAACCCTAATCTGATTCCCAGAATTCTTAGGAGACAGGAAAGTCAAGAAAGTACTGCTAGTTCTCGGCCTATCTACAGATCAAGATCCTGCCCTGTTATTTGGATTTATCTTGAGGACGAACCCTTTGATGAGAAATTTGAGACTTCTTTGTTTGTAACATTCTCTGAGACTGAATTAGCCCGCTTGGTTCCAGACCCAGCATTTATTGAACAATTACAATTTGAAGTTGTCAGTGTTTCAATTGACAGACATTTACAAAATTCAATACAATCTAAACTCACTTCTGAAAGAACACCTGATCCCTCTACAATCACTACTGCTTCTGCAAGTTCCACATCCTTCCCTCATACATCTCAACCCCAAACTACTCCACCACAAACCCCTCCTTCTACCCCTCCATCCACAACTCACATTCCCATTGTTACCCCTACCCCATCGGTTGCTACATCCATACTTGCAGCCATGGCAAACAGGTATACCCCTCTGGTTTTACCAGCCAATTTAGGTGCCATGCCTCAAGACTACCAAAGTAAAATCACTCCTTTTGATGGTTCTGGTACTTACACAGCTCAGCAACATACCAAAAAAATGATTGAATACTTTGAAATATATGAAATTGATGTTGATGATGTTAGAATGAGGATATTTGTTCAGATTCTAACTGGTGAAGTCTGAACCTGGTTTAGGGCTCTAAGAGCAAACAGCATAAATAACCTAGAAACCCTTTATAAACAATTCTTATATCGTTGGGAGAAGAAGAAAGATCCTTTGTAGATCTTATCAGAATATGAAAACCTTAAGAGAGGAACTCAGGAAACTGTGCAAGATTACTACACTAGGTTTAATTCCGTTTACAATGCAATTCCTCAAAACCTCAGACCCCCACCTGATTTGGCCTTGATCAAGTTCCCAGATGGATTTGATTCAGATATGGCTTTTCAGCTAAGGGAAAGAGCCCCCAAAACTTTAGAAGAAATGCAAAGTATAGTTGTCAGTGTTGAGGCTAATTTGATGTCAAAACGTGCCAAGGCTAGAATTGAAAGAAGGATACTACTGAAAGAAGAATCTTCACCTGTGGAATAGAAACTAGATGATATAATCAAAGGAATGGAAAGATTAGGGGATAGAGTAGAAACCATAGAAAGAAAATCACCTTGGGAGGGTCAGCAGGCCAATACAGGGAGGAATCCCAATTTCCGAAAAAACCAAAATCAAAACACTAGGAAAACTGGCCCTGATCAGAACATTAGACCCCCTTTCCAAGAGAATTACAGAGAAGCTTCCAGCTCTGTTATAGACATTTTTGGGCACTACAACCCCAATCATACATGTCCATAAACCAAGGGCTCCTGAGTCCCTAAAAGTGTTGTTCCATACCTTAAAAGATCAAGGTCAGCTGATTACATCATCTCCCAGAAGTTCTCCACTGAAAAACTACTCAGAAATGGTCAAAACTGGACCATACTGATTGCTCAGTGCTAAGGGTGAGATGCATCGCACCTATTACACACGGGGGGTGCGATGCATACTGAAAAGTCCTTCTATAGGGTGCGATGGACGAGAGTAGACAAATGGCGGAGGCAGTTTGCTAAGTGGATGATCTTGGAATCTTCCAGAAACTTCCCTAGGACACTTGTCTCTCTGAATTCGCCCAGGGATGAGTAAGAGATCATCAATCTCCAAGTGGAATCAAGAACTATCAGAGAGAAGACACTAATCAAAATCCCAGAAGCTGACTCACCTCCCTGCAATCATCTATATATGGATCCCTCATCCTAGAGATCTAGAGGCTGGAATTTTGTATCTTGTAAGGAAGCGTTGTTGGTTTCTTGTTGGAATATCATAGTGTTGGGTGATCTAAGCTTTTCATGAGGTGAAAGAAGGGCTTTCATTCTAGAGGATGACGCTAGGTCAGAACAATTGGTTGTAATCCTCTTTTCTATTCTTGATATTAATAAAGCTATTCAAGTTTTCTTCCACATTCTTGTATGTTTGAATATATATGCATTTGTGTGGTCAATATACATCTGGTCCTATATTGTTTATGATTGTATATCTCTGTTCTTCAATAGTATTATGCTGCTTTGATTCCTCAGGTGCTCTTTGAAGCCAGGTAGACGAAGGAGAAGCAGCAAGGATCTTTCAGAAGGGAGAGGAATCGAGCAAGGAACCAAGTGCAAGACTGAGGTTGGTGTCCTTCATTCCACTCTTATCTACTTCTCATAAAGGAAAACAAAAGTAGTTTTAGTTTGTTTGTTTCTAAGATAGATACCAGTCTTAGTGGGATTAGCAGCTCCGATTGGACACTAGATTTCCCGATAACAAAATGGCGACTCCACTGGGGAGCGAATAGATTGTTTGTTTGTTTATAAACTTACAGACGGAGCCTGAAGTCAAGCCAACTAGCCTTCGAACTGCATTTTCTATGCAACTGCAAAGTTGATCAATGCTGCTTAAGTCTATCTCCGGGTTTTGTTTATAAACTGAACAATCGATTTGCAAACTTTCTAATTGCCCTAGTGGTGGCTCTAGTAACCTCATTAGATTAGCCCCTATGATTTCTATTTACTGTACATCACTTGCCCGGCCTAAATCCCTGAATTGAGCTGCAAACTGTGACCTGAAACCCAGTTGAAGTCTCATCCCTGGACCATCGCACCTTTTACTCTTGGGAATCTGGATGCATCACACTTCCCGTGTGCAGTAGGTGTGCTGCATCGCACTTTCCCTGTGTTACAGGTGCGCTGATCAGACAAGACCTCTTCTGCTCTCAGATTTTGGTTTCTGTGTTCACTCTCTTCAGCTCTATTCAGGAGTTTTGCTATCTGTGATCAGTATACCACTATCGAAACCCCCTTCCTTTCCATCTTTCCGCCTCCATTGTGCAAAGAATTGTGAATTTTTTTATGTATTTTCCGCCATTTTCAGTTCTCTTTTACAAAGTAGTAGCATAGTCGAACTGTCGTATTTTGATTTGAAAGTGTCGCAAGTGTCGTTTTAGTTAAAGAAAAGAATTCTATTGTTATTGATGGTCAATTATATAGTTACTCTTGTATTTTATTTGAATTAGTAGTTTTTCAAGTGTCGAAAGTAGTTTTCAATTCAAAATAGTAAAGTGTCGTCATTATCTTCCTTTCGTTTTTGAAGAGAAATTTGTTAGTACTGTCGCTTTGAAAAGATAATTCAGATTTGTACTTAGCATTCTTCTTGTCATTCACACATTAAGAAAGCTGAAAACAAATACATGCTTGTACATTTTCATTTAGACTGCTTGTTGGTTTGATTTAGGATAGTGCATCTAGTGTGTGCTCTCTGCTCTATGTTGGAAGAATATCATCTCTCTTTCTTTAGTAGCTAGGATTTTCATTGCAAAAAGAAGATTAAACGATTGTTTATCATATTAGATTGAATTTTAGGAATTGTACATCTACATCACACGGTGAACCTGAAAGGAAAATTTCTTAAGAAAGATCAACTGTAAAATAAATTTAATGAACCTAAAAACGCTTTGGAACCTAACGCACTACATCTAGAAGTCTAGGCTAGAGACGTATTCTGGCGTCGTAAAGCCTGGTAACTGCCGTTTTCACTATTGGTTGGGTGATTCCTCCTCTTTGAGACGACAAGTGCCAGTACGGACATGTGCTCCCACGTACCGTCGAGTATATATTGGGAGACCACAATAGGCTATATCCTTTATCCATAGGAAGCCGTGTCTGCCGCCTTATTGATCGCAATGCACTGAACACAGCATTGGGGAAGATTGACTGTCGTACCATAAAAAGTATTCTGCATTTTTGCGATTGGTTTGGTAATCCCTCTGTCTAGATTTCTAGAGTAGTCTCTTTCATTCCTTTTTAGACTCCTTAAAGGAAATGGTCCATCTGAGCACTTGTCACTTCAGGCTCATTAAAAATCGAAGGCGACTAGAGTCATCTTTTGTTTTTTCTCGACTCTTAAAAATTGAAAAAACAAGTTGTGTCAAAGCGTCTAAAATTTATTTTAATCGAAATAATATCACCATTCCCGCATTGGTCTTAGGTTGAGAAAAATGGAGTCCACCAACCAAGGATTCCCCTTGGGGGAAATCCTAGTCCTTTCTCCTCTTGGGGAGATGTTGGTGCACCTCATATGGCCACATTGTCACTTCCAGGATTGACGATTGGCTTGCCAATATGGCTCTTCTCGACCTCCATTGTTCAGAACACCGTGATTCCTGAGCAATCAAGTCAGCAACTGGATGATACTAAAGTTACCCCCAAACCTTCTACTTCATCCGATTCTCCCTCTCCTCCTTCCTCTTCGCTTGATAAAGCTGGTAAGGCCAAAAATCAAGTAACTAAGAAGGAGAAGAAGGGGAAGGAGAAGAAAGAGAAGAAGAAGAAGGAGCCAAAGGCGAAAAGGGGTAACCAGGCATCGTCTAGTGAAAATCCACACACTGCACCATCCAAGCCTAAATCTCCATGTGTCATTTGCAAAGGAGACCACTATCATCGAGATTGTCCTTGCATCCCTTGGATCTTAAGGGACTGGTCTCCTCGTTTGCACAACCCGGTGTCATCAACCTCTGAAGACCATGTTGAAAGTACACCATCAACTAGTGAGAACGAAGCATTTGGACAAAAAAGGAAATGTAAATTTCCTTGTAAATTATGTGAAGGCGATCACGTCGTCCACCGTTGTCCCTTCCTAGACGAAGCTAAAAGAGTTTTGGATAACCGTCCGGCTTCGCCGCTACGGCTTCCTCCTGGATACAAGAAACTCTTGCCGAGTCCATCGCTAGTTGAAAATCCGACCGACACGCCATTGTGGTTGGTCGAAGCATCTGTCATTGAAGATAAACCCGCTGAATCCATACCAGACGAAATTCAAAAGGTTGAGGCGGCAGTCGACCCAGTCTTGTCTTCGGAAGGTCTATCTTCAGATGACACAATCACCGAAGAGAATGAGAACGACACCGTCCAAATTCTTTTCATAAACACAGACTCTGATGAACATGGGGGAAGTCTACCCGTTCCTTTACCGCAGGAAGGAAGTTCGTCAGAGTCATATCCGGCCATCTATTCGGTCCCACCTCCAAGCAACCTAGTCGTTTCTTTTGATTGGAATCTACTAGGTAGACCCCGGGTACCAGCCAATGTACCATTCTGAATCATTGTACAAGCTTACAAAATGATCATGGTTGGTACCATCATAGATGAAGGGGCTTCTGTGAGTATCCTTTCCTCAATTGCTTGGGAAGCGCTTGGTTCGCCATCGCTTCTGCCTGAGATGAGAAATCTGACAGGCTTCGACAAAGGAACCAGTCAACCGTTAGGGATCCTTCCCAATGTGCCCATAACATTGAGAAGGAAAACCGTTCATCTAAACGTAATGGTAGTCCAAGGGCCTTTAGATTACAATCTACTCCTTGGGCGTGACTATATTTATTACATGGGAGCCATCGTCTCCTCACTCTTTCGAGTAATGTGTTTTCCGCATGAAGGCAGAGTGGTCCAGCTTGTAGACCAGCTTTCATTCCCCGGCTCACACATAGCAAATAGTCAAATTCCATCCCTAAATGGTCTTTTCATGCAAGGAATGTCTCATCAGTCTCCAGTCCATCCACCTGAAGAGCGTGAGTGATTTGGGAGGACATGACTGAAACCCAAGGGGCATGCACCCTGGTCTGCTTCGGCAGGAAAACTCTGGGTATAGGGTAGGTTTCCGCGAAGGATATATGACTGGTCTGATCCCCGTCCATATAGGAAGAGGGGATTAGACTGGATAAGATACCTCCGTTAAAAGGTAGGCCTTTCTCGATAGAACAAAAGTTTTGTCTGCAAATTGAGGGGTAACCTAGAAACTCTACTTCAACCGCCTAGGTCGGGTGAGTGGTCAAATCGACCATTCATCT
The DNA here is from genome assembly GCA_031772625.1 of Pinus tabuliformis. NCBI lineage: Eukaryota > Viridiplantae > Streptophyta > Pinopsida > Pinales > Pinaceae > Pinus > Pinus tabuliformis. Next base: position 843,448,968 of record CM062815.1, read on the forward strand.
TCGCAGGGGCCACCATGGCACCGGAAAAGTAAAGGAAAAAGTTTCCTACCTAACCTTGGTAGTGATCTTGGTAGTTAAGTAGAGGGGCGTAGTTGGTCATTCCTAGCTTGCATGCGAGAGGTGTCGGAGCATAGTTTCGAATGGTGCAAGCTCCCTAAAAATTGAACCTATCGATGAGACATCCTTATTATACGACTGGCACGAGCAGTTTTTATGTGGAGTTCAAGCTCGTTAAAAATTAAACATAAGCAATGAGCAAACATTCCCCCAGAGTTTAAGCTCATTAAAAAATGAACCAATTTCCGGTAAATAACCATTGTGAATGCATTATCATCAGCTTTTGAGCCCTGGTCGTGTTCTCATCATCACCTCCACTCTGTTTTAGCCGATCATTCACCTCCATTTGATTGTTTACCCCTTTTGAGGAACAACTGCGAAGAGTGATCCTGTTAGCCATCCTTGTGACACTGCCGTGACTGGAAAATTCCAAACCTTACCTGGAATCAGCTGCTACCCGAAATTATCACTCGTTCCTCAAAAGCGAGTCTCCTTTAAGCTCTTTTCACCTGACTCGTAAAATATGAAAAGATTGCCGAGCGATTGGCCTCTCCAGCTCGTTAAAGCGACCAGAAGTGCTATCCCTCCTCTAGATTTTAATCTTTTTGGACCTGAGGGATTATTACACAAAAAGATCGAGCGCTTGTCTTGTTCAACTCGTTAAAATTACCGAAAATTCATCCCTTTCATATTATTTTATACTTTTTTGGACTTAAGGGATTATATGACGAAAAAGGATTATTGGAGTTTCCTTTACATCCCTTTCAGACTCTCTAAAATTGAAAAGGACCGAGTTATCTTTGTCGTTAAACTCGTTAAAAACGAATAGCGACAAACTTGTCCATACAGACAAGAACGAGTTTCACTGTCGCTAGGCTCATTAAAATATAGCGACGGGTTTGCCCGAAGGGCAAATTATAGAACAAGCATATGTTATCCTCCTCAAGCTTGACAAAAATAAAGAGGTACTGGTCAGCAATGACTGGGGAGAAATTGGGAAGAAAACTTGAAGAAACTTTATGGATAGCAAGTCGCTCTTGAACATGACACTTTCACTCTGCATCCGAGTCGGGTTGGGTTGTTCCGTTCAGCGCTCATATTACCATTGGTCCATCACACCATCCATATTTGGGGTTAACGCTACCAATCCATGTCAGTGTCGCTGGTATGTTCAAGAGAAGTCGCTCAGAGAATTCACATGTGTCTCATCCGCTGCAATACATTCACACTCCATTCTTTCATGACCGCCACCCTGAACCCTGTATCATCAGATTGTTTTCACCTCCAAAATTTTTACTTCGTTCCGTGTCGTAGATGTGGGATTCATTAAGGCCTTCCTACGATGGGTCGCTTCTTGTTGACATCAGCTCATTATCTGAGAAGTCGACTTAGGAACAACCCTTTCAGTACTTTGAAGCTTGCATGCCTCAATGGCAAGTTTCTCACTTCCGGCGACAGGTTTACATCAATGGCCTTCGACCGAAAGATTTTGCGTGGTGTTCAACGCCAAATCCCTTTTTCACACCACGCGAATTGTACTATAGTACCTTGAGGGTCATCATCATTATCGGTGATTCCTCTCGCGCCTGTTAACAGCTTACATCATTGGTTGGTAATCAGGCGATGTCTTTCCATGTTCGACTCCAGAACATCTTTCACATGGATCGACTTGTACTCCGAGTGAATATTGGATGAGTTTGAAGATCCCGGATCTAGTTTCATCCATCCGGGTTGTGATATATTCAGGAAAATAAAGACATCAAATGTACATCATTGGCTGCACAGATGATCATCTGAACCAAAGGATGATGGCTCTACCAGAATCATCAGCCTGCCACACAGACGATTGTCTGTCTCATGTACATGACAATGAATTTATAAAGTTGAGCATGGGAATGCCCGCCTCAGCTAGGTCATGAAAAATATTATGAAGATAATGTATTGTATTGTATCTTATTACAGGTCACCTTCCAGCTCGAAAAAACTTCGAATCCTCATGATAAAGCATTTCACCCGACATCAAAAGATTAACGACCTCCTGCTTTAGGGGGCAACTATTATAAACATTTTTGGGCACTGCAACCCCAATCATACATGTCCATAAACCAAGGTCTCTTGAGTCCCTAAAAGTGTTGTTCCATACCCTAAAAGAACAAGGTCAGCTGATTAAATCATCTCCCAGAAGTTCTCCACTGAAAAACTACTAAGAAATGGTAAAAACTGGACCATACGGATTGCTTAGTGCTGAGGGTGAGATGCATCGCACCTATTACACATGGGGGGTGCGATGCATACTGAAAAGTCCTTCTATAGGGTGTGATGGACAAGAGTAGACAAATGGCGGAGGCAGTTTGCTAAGTGGATGATCTTGGAATCTTCCAGAAACTTCCCTAGGACACTTGTCTCTCTGAATTCGCCCAGGGATGAGTAAGAGATCATCAATCTCCAAGTGGAATCAAGAACTATCAGAGAGAAGACACTAATCAAAATCCCAGAAGCTGACTCACCTCCCTGCAATCATCTATATATGGATCCCTCATCCCAGAGATCCAGAGGCTGGAATTTTGTATCTTGTAAGGAAGTGCTGTTGGTTTCTTGTTGGAATATCATAGTGTTGGGTGATCTAATCTTTTCATGAGGTGAAAGAAGGGCTTTCATGCTGGAGGATGACACTGGGTTAGAACAATTGGTTGTAATCCTCTTTGCTATTCTTGATATTAATAAAGCTTTTCAAGTTTTCCTCCACATTCTTGTATGTTTGAAGATATATGCATTTGTGTGGTCAATATACATCTGGTCCTATATTGTTTATGATTGTAGATCTCTGTTCTTCGATAGTATTATGCTACTTTGATTCCACAGGTGCTCTTTGAAGCCAGGTAGACGAAGGAGAAGCAGCAAGGATCTGTCAGAAGGGAGAGGAATCGAGCAAGGAACCAAGTGCAAGACTGAGGTTGGTGTCCCTCATTCCACTCTTATCTACTTCTTATAAAGGAAAACGAAAGTAGTTTTAGTTTGTTTGTTTCTAAGATAGCTACCAGTCTTAGTGGGACTAGCAGCTCCGAGTGGACACTAGATTTCCCGATAACAAGCTCCCAGGATCCCCCTGAAGATACTCAGATAAATCTAATGGGACTTAACAATGAAGGAGAAGTCTTTTTAACTCAGGAAGATCAAGAGGCTCATGTTCTCAAACAATTTCAAACTCAATCAGGAGAATCGTTTGACTTCAGGGAGGGATATGACACAACTATCTACGAAGTACACAAACAATATAATTTGAGAAGTAGAAGAATTGATGTTCTTGATAACAACAAACAGAAAGGTCCAAAACAACCAACCAAAGGTAACGCAGTACCTCCACATGTACAAATTTTGTCTAGACCTAACAATAACCCCTCTAATCCAATAATAGAAGATATATCTGACAATCAACAGAATAACAGAGACTCTTCCATTCCCCTTACCTCTAAGGCAACTGTGGAAGAACCTCCAGAAGTTAATTTAGGAGAAAATTTAAATTCTAACCCTCCGCCTGAAAAAGACAAAAACATTGAAAACCCAGAAAATAGAGAGAATCCAACTGTTCTAAACACTAAAGCCCAAACTGAAAACCCTTTCAACCTGGAAGCCAAAGTAGGCAAACTAAAGGTAGTCGTTCCACTGTCTGAATTAGCTAAACATGATGCCTACCAAGAACAAATCAACAGATCACTTAAAATCACTGGAACCGAAGACTCTGTAAATGTTTTTGATGACCAACCAGAACTAATATTTGGACATGAAGTAAATGGAAAACACCTGGAAGGAAGTGTTCCTCCCTTCTATTTGAGTTTAAATATTCATGACAAAATCCTCCATAATTCCATGTTTGATTCTAGGGCATCTCACAACTTAATGCCCAAGTCTTTAATGGAGAAATTAGATCTTGACATCACTAGACCTTATAAAGATCTCTTTTCTTTTGATTCAAGCCAAGTGAGATGTTTAGGGTTAATAAAAGACGTGTGTTTCTTTAGTTCAGTGCCCTGCTAAAACAATCTTGATGGATATAGTAGTAGCAGATATTCCTTCAAAATATGGAATGTTGTTATCCAGGTCCTGGGGTGCTAAAATTCAAGGATCACTACAGTTGGACATGTCTTATGCTACTATCTCTGTTTTCGGCCAGCCTAAGAAGCTATATCGAGAGACATTAATGAAATATGTAGTAAGTAGCCAGGAGAAACCACAAAATTTCCCTATCTACTCAGTACACTTAGATATGGATTCATTCATTCTATATAATGCCGAAATCAATCCTGCCAACAACAAGCAAGTTTTAACAGTAGAACCAAAAGAAATTGAAACAGGAAAAACAAGTGTTCAGATCCATGAAATCTTAGATACAAATGACAAATCAAATGACAAAGATAAACTTGATGAGAATGAAAAACTGAAACCCCCAGTTAAACAAATTCCCACTACCCCTGACACTGATTATGTCCATGAAATTCTCTGGCACTTAGAGTTTGATGGTTCAGTAAATAAATTAGGGGTAGGGGCAGGAATTTGGGTGCATAACTTAGAAAATGACCATGCTGAAGGCCATGCCTACAGGCTGAATTTTAAATGCACCAACAATATGGCAGAGTATGAAGCTCTTTTGCTAGGACTTAAAATTGTAAAAAGGTTAGGAGCAATTAGAGTTTCTGTTATAGGTGATTCAGAATTAATTATTAATCAGATTAAAGGAAAGTACCTTACTAGAGATTCTAGATTAGGATACTATAGGGGAACAGTTATAGAGATTCTTAATACTTTTCTGGAAACTCAGCTTGCTGTAGTATCTAGGAAGCACAACTTACATGCTCACAGTCTGGCCATGTTTGCCAGTACTTGTAAATTACCTTTCGAGCCTAACCACCAGTTCACTGCTGAAATTAGGCATAGGCCAGCCATCCCTGACAATGTAAAGAACTGGCAAGTTTTCGAAAATGATGAGCAAATTAATAACTTTCTGACTTTAGATAGTGAATTTTCTCATAGTCACATAGATATTGATGCTACTAAATAGATAGATGAAGTAGATGCCAACATTGTAGAAGACAGTTCAATTCAAATGCTTCATCCCACAACTTTCACCAAACAGGAAGTTCAAGACTTAAAACAGATGGACCTTGATGAGATAAATGAAGAAGAAACAGAGGTCATTGATCTAAAAGACAATCATCTGCCTAAGGGATTAACCCCTCTAGAGGACCTCTTTGATTCCAATGACATTCCTAAGAAACCAAAGATGGAACCATTGAAGGCAGACATTGAAGAATATAACTTAGGGACAGAAGAAAATCCAAAAATGATAAAACTATCAAAGTCCTTACCTCCTGACCAAAAGTTAAAATATGTTGAACTCATGAGAGAATTCCAGGATGTTTTCGCCTGGAGTTATGAGGATTTGAAATCATATGATACCTCAATAATTCAGCATACCATACCTTTGAAGGAAGACCAGAAACCATTCAAACAGAAACTCAGAAGAATCAACCCTGTATTACTACCACTGATTGAGAAAGAGATTAAACGTATGTATGAGGCAGGGATAATTGCACCTATAAGATTTTCAGAGTGGGTATCTAATTTAGTACCTACTAGGAAGAAAATTGGTGAAATTAGACTATGTGTAGACCTGAGAAATGTAAACAAAGTTTCTTTAAAGGATAATTACCCTTTACCTAAGATGGATCACATTTTGCAAAGGGTAGTGAGAGCCTCTAGGATTTCACTTTTGGATGGATTTTTAGGGTATAACTAGATCCTAGTTCACCCTGATGATCAAGAAAAAACTTCCTTTACCACACCATGGGGCACATTTATGTATATTAAAATGCCTTTTGGGCTTAAAAACGCAGGAGCTACTTTCCAAAGAGCAATGGACATTGCATTTGCTAAAGAGATTCATGATTTTCTTGTCATATATCTAGATGACTTAACTGTTTTTTCTAAGTCAGATAAGCAGCATTTAGATCATCTCAGACAGGTGTTTCTCAAATGCAGGAAATATGGTATCTCTTTAAATCTTAAGAAGTCTTTGTCTGGTCTGGAAGAAGGTAAGCTCTTAGGTCACATTATCTCAAATGATGGCATTCAGATTGATCCTGCCATAATAGAAGCAATTTTGCAGATACCTCACCCCAGAAGTATCAAATAACTTCAAGCTTTCTTAGGAAAGATAAAATTTTTGAGAAGATTCATATCTAATTTAGCAGAATTAATTAGGTTACTCAATAATATGTTAAGAAAGGATTCAAGTATAAAATGGACAGTAGAAGCCAAACAAGCATTTGAAGAAATTAAAATGGCTTTGACCAGAACACCAGTCCTTACAAGTCCCCAATTTGATAGAGATTTCATAATTTTTTCTTTTGCCTCAGAGCACACTATAGCAGCTGTTTTACTACAAAAGGATGACCAAGGATGTGAGAAACCCATAGCCTTTTTTAGTAAAGCACTTAGAGATGCATCACTAAAATACAAAATCATGGAAAAACAGGCATTTGCACTTGTTAAAGCAATTAAGGACTTTAGAGTTTACATATTGTATTCTCATGTGGTAGCCTATGTACCAAACGCTATTGTCAAGAACATCCTGACTCATGATGGAATTGATGGCGAAAGAGGTAAATGGATTGCTATCATTTTAGAGTATGATATTGAAATAAAATCTACCAAATTAATAAAAGGACAGGGATTGGCTAAACTCTTGGTAGAAACAAACTGCCAAGCCCTGGACATAAATGAATTGGACGACGAACAGGAGATGGCGACTCCACAAATCAGCTAGGCCTTCTCAGATTCCCCTTGGTATGCTGATATAATCTATGTGTTACAAAACCTGCAGGCTCCTCCAGGGTTGTCCAGAACAAAAAGTAGATTTTTAAAGATGAAAGCTTTAAAGTTTTGCATTTTAGATAGTGCTCTTTTTTGGAAAAATCATGAAGGAATCTTATTGAGTTGTTTACTAAAGAATGAAGCTGACAAGACACTTCAAGATTTTCATGCAGGAGACTGTGGTGGACACCTCTACTGGAAATTGACTGCAGATAAGATCTTAAGGGCTAATTTCTATTGGCCAACCTTGTTTGTTGATGTGAAATTTTTTTTTACCTCTTGCCATAAATGCCAAATTTTTGAGGGCAAGAGAAAACTATTACCTTTACCCCTGAAACCCATCTCTATTGAAAAACCATTCCAACAATCAGGTCTTGACTTCATTGGAAAAATCCACCCTCCCTCCTCTGGCCAACATAAATGGATCCTTACTGCCACTGATTACTTTACCAAATGGATTGAGGCGATACCTTCCAGACAGGCCAAAGATACAGTGATCATAGGTTTCTTAGAAACCAACATATTATCCAAATTTGGCTACCCCACAAAAATCATAACAGACAATGCTGCAGCTTTTAAATCAAGAAAGATGATCAGTTTTTGTAATAAATACCACACTACCTTAGGCCATTCCATAGCCTATTACCCACAAGGGAATGGACTAGCTGAATCCTCCGACAAAAGCCTTACCAGTATTATCAAAAAAAAATTGGAAGAAAATAAAAAGACTTGGCATAAGAAACTGATAAATGCACTATGGGCAAATAGATTAACAACTAAAAAATCCATTGGCACCAGTCCTTATGAATTATTCTATGGCATGGAGGCAGTATTCCCTTCATCATTGGGAGTTCCTGTTATGAAACTACTTCAAGAAGCTCAAGTGGAACCCAATGATATCCAAAGGAGGATTAATCAGACTATAAATTTACAGCAGACCAGAGAGGAAGTGTATCAAAGATCCCAAATATGGTAGGAAAAGCTCAAGAAGATATTTGATAGAAGAACTAAAGCAAAAGATTTCCACCCTGGAGATAAAGTGCTGAGATGGGATTCCAGAAGAGAGGACAAGGGGAAACATGGGAAGTTTGACTTCCTATGGAAAGGTCCATACATTATCCAAGCTCTACAAGGAAACAATACATATTATTTGAAGAACTTGGATGGTACAACATCAGAAGAAGGACCAGTCAATGGTCGAATGATAAAACATTACTTTGATCCTACCTATTAAGTTTACCATGATGATTAACCTGTACATACTATATCCTTGGTAATGTCACAGTTTTGATTGGACAGTGACTTTTGGAGTTGAAGCCCGAAGAGAAGGCCCTAAGCTTCAGAAGTATCATTGTCATACATATAATAAAGCAGCAGGAAAAAGAAGATTGCAGAATACAGTCAAAGTCATTCAGAGGCCATCTGATCTATTGTTCTTGACTTTCCACCAGGAAAAGCCATCCCCAAGTGGAGCCAGTGTTAGGCCCCTATACCAATAGGTGTCATATGTCATGATTGACTTGATGAGCTATGTAATATGTTCATACCTTTTCTTGTTGCAAAGGTTTTCCATATTTTCAAAAAATCAAAAAATTTAAAAAATGTAAAGAGGGTATACCCTAAAAGAAAAATCAAAGGGTAAAAAGAATAAAGATGGTCGAAAAAATGAAAGAAAATGAACCCCAAACAAAAAAGACCAAGAAAGTGTGCAAGTCTAAATGCCACTACTTTTTCATTTTCTGTAATAAACAATTGTGTGCAGCTTGTCACTTATGCCACAATTCATGAATAGTCAAACTGTTTAAACTTGGCTCATTCATTTTTCAATTTCATGTTGTAGAAATAGAGAATAAATATCTGACCAAACAGTGTAATCTTGGCAGATAAGTAGATAGGTAGAGTGAATAAAAAGGAGCTCAACAGTTTAATCTGAGCCCTTGGATGTAATAAGTGTAGATTTAGATAGAAATCATTATGTAAAAGAAAAGGAAGTTGAAGAGGGTTTGCCAGTTTAAGTGCACCCTAATAAAGAAGAAAAAATGCTAGGTTAAAGTAGGTAGGGTAGGTAAATGATGTTGCATAATTATGTGTGATGAATAATGTCTCTACATGTGCTAATCTTTCATTTTTCATTGCAAGGCCAAGGCATACACTACATTGAAGACACCACAAGCAAAGCAAAGTCACAATGATTAACTCCCCTTTTCATTTTTCCTAATTATTCACTAATTTCCCCTAAGGACTATGGTATTTGCTAAATTGGAGGGGCTCAGAGCATTTCTTTGACTTCTGGAGGGACCGAACCCTCGACCCAATAATTTAAAAAGCCTAAGGACTTAGAATCATTCATAAACCATTAATTTAATTTCATAAAGTCCCTTTCTAAGTAAAATCCCATTTTACTTAGGAAAAATTCACAATATTACACAAAAACCCTTTTTTCCACTTTAAGCCTAAGTTAAATACACAATCGTAATGTTTTACTTGGCGCTTTTCATTACATCATCATATTAACTATTAACCTATTTAATCTATAACTCTCGCACAATTTCACCCTTTCTCGTAATATGTAAATATATATAAAAACCCTGAAATATTAATATCCCGCCCCATTGGTTAATTATAACCATAAGTATGTTTTAACTGAGATTAACTAGTTAACCCGTAGCTAGTTAACAGCCCAGTCCCCCGCTGCATTAATCGGGATTAATTAACCCTCATGGTTAATTAAGAACTCCCCACCAATCATATAACCCCTGATCCGATCAATTAAATCCTTAATTGTGTCGGGCCCGCTCGCATTAAACCCCGTCCGATCGCCCCTCCCGTCAGCCGTTCGATCGCGCTTCCCCCATCCAATGGTCATTATCCATATTGCGCCCCCCTTGGTGACCGTGCGTTAATGCGCGATCACTGAGCGGTTTTCACCCCGTACCTCCGCCACGCATCATGCAATCAATGGGATCGCTGGCTCCCCGCTAAAAACCACCTATCCCCAAAAGCGATGCGACACCATACCACTTACTGCCCTCCGTATACGACGAAACGTCTTTTCCCACGCATGTCATCCACCCGAATAATAAAAAACCCCTGCCAACTTTGACTTTGTGAATAAAACTGACGAAATATCGTTTTCATTGTTTCATACGGCAAACTGTGTTCCCATGAAAAGAACGTCGAGGTCAACTGTACAAGCTTTCCAACCGCCACCTCGTTAAGAAGCTTGCAGTGACGCAGCCCAGAACCTATTATCCATCCTGTCATTGCACTGTTCACTTCCCCAATATAGGTATTTATCCAATTTCCGCTGAAACCCTGCAAGTTTTGGTTTTACATTATAAATTCCATAGAAAAAGGTCAAATTTAGTACAAGTTTAGACTTTGTTTCACTATATAAGTTCCCAGACCTGTTGTTTTGCCCATTTTTCACAAAAAACCCAAATTCCTTTTCTGAATCCACAAGAACCAGAAATGGAAACCCCTATAGCTCTGAATGTCGCACCCATGAATGCTCCTCACAAAGATTTAGACTATCTGCCTCTGGCCGATAAATATTTCTAGATAAAAGACTTATCCGGTGATAAAAACCACCTTAAGGTCTTTTTCCAAGCCAGAGACAATTATCTGAATGGCTCTGACATCTTAGGACTATGGGAATCTAACCTTCCCATGTATTTCCTCCCCTTAGTCCATGTTTTCCCAGATATAATTCATCAATGTTGTGCCAATTATGACCCTAATCGTAGAGCAGTTATGTCCCCATGCCAAATAGTCCTCTTCCCCATAACTGCTCAATCCATCAATGAAATGTTGCAATTCCACTCCAGTCAAGCTCTCACTCCTATTTCCATGGGGTATTTACTTGAGAAATCATCTCAATTGTCCCAATCAGAACTGAATCGCATCTGTCAGACCTTCATGTTACAGAAACATCAGCCCAAGGGCCCACCTCCTTATCTGCAAACTTTCTTCACAGAAATTGGAAGACTCATTGTTGATATGATATCTCTAATTATGGGATTTAACACTAGTGAGTTTGTTGATGAGGTAACCCTAGTGTTGTTTTCAATTTTTACTCCTGGACAGCCTCCTGCTGTTAAGTATGATTATGCCTCCTATATTGCCAATAAAATTCATGACCAACTCCTGAGACTGGACAATGAAGGAGTCTTCAAATACACCACTTTCATCTATCATCGTATGTTGTATTATCAGTTAGATAACTTCCCTTTCCATGTCAAGAAACTTGACACCAAAGGAAATATAAGGTCTGTTATCTTTTGGAGTCCCATTTTCCATAAATTCCTTGAAACCCCTTACACCTACAATGAGTTCATTGATTTATTTGTGCATCCAACAACCACCTTATTGACAGGAGTTTCCCCTCCTAGGATCCGTGGTGATATAAAGAAGATCCTCCAACTCTCCAAGTAGTACAGAATAGGTGATTGGTACCTATATAGGAAACATACAGAAATCAGGATTTATGGATGTGAGCTCTGTCCTTTTAAACTACCAAAGTATGTTCCAATGAGACTGTTTGCATTGGAATACTTCAGGGAAATGATAAATTCAGACTTGGTTCATTTAGAATCAAGAATCAATTAGCCCCTTTTGTCTGCAACACTAGGGAAGCATGGAGAGAAGCAGAAATAATTTTAGAAGATCATCTTAAGTTACAAAAGAGTTTTGGGTGGATACCATATGACCCTAACAACTTTATATGTGATAGAAGAATGAAGAACAGATTGTCACCATACATTCACCATAGGATTCTAGAGATTGAACAATTTGCAAATATGGATGAATGGAGGGAAGGGACCCTAGTAGAAAATGATAGTGAACATGTCAATTTTGAGAATGTTATGAGAGATCTTGAGAAAACACTTGACCTGGATTCTTTTGGGCAGGTACAAAGATCAGGAATTGGTGCATCTACTACTGGAACCTCTCAGCAACCTTCATAGGAAACCAGCACACCAGCCATAGGGTCATCCAAAGGCAAAGAATTAGAAACCAACATTCAAGTCACAGAACAGTCTACAATGTCTAAGCAGCCTTAAACTTCCAAAGAACAGGCCCAAATACCAACTCCTCCAACTCAAAGCAATGTAGGAGAACCTCCAATCTTGCAGACTCCTCTGAATGAGGAAAGGAATAAAAAGAGAGACAAGGAAGTAGCTACCCCTGCCAGTGGACCCTCAGAGCAACCTGGTACAAAAAGGAAAAGGTTAAATCCCATTTCAGAGGAGGAATTTTTTGAAGAGACTACTGATATTCAGAGGAAAGGAGTAGATAGCCAACGAACTTTTCCATTGGGAGGAACATCCACTAGCTCACAGAGACAGGAGCTAGAAAGATAGAAAAGTGCAGAGGTATCATCTTTCAGGCCACCAAGGAAAGATGCCTCAGATATCAAGAAAACATTTACAGAAATAAAAGCCAGGAATGATCCATTGAGGCTTCAAATTTACAATCAATATTTGAAAATGGCCCCCACAAATCAACAGAGATTAATGTCAGCCTATGACATTAAAGAGGGAAAAATGATAATGAGCTACTTCAAGCCTAAAGTGCAACAACCTCAATCAGCAGTAGATTATCTTAGAAAAAATTTGGAAGTCATGGTAAAGGATATTCATCCTATGGATCAGATTGAATTGCATAAACAAATTGGAGAAATGATTTAATCAACCTTGACTGGTAAGGCAATGATGGCCCATAGGTTGCAAAATTCTTTGGATAACACAACTGTCCAACTACACTTAGAGAAATCCTCCTCTCTAGCTAAAGATAAGAGAATAAAGTCTTTAGAAGAAATCATTATTGGATTGGGACATGATCCCAAAGATGTGAAGGGTGTAGAAGCATTAATCAAAAAGAAAGATGAAGATATTGCTGCCTTGAGGAAGCAACTAAAGCTGCCTCCTTCAAGGCATCCACAGACTAATGAGATCATGAAACAAAAATCTGAAGAAGAGCTGATGGATTTACTTTTAAAACTTAATGAACGATTAAATGAGACAGAGCAGGCATTAGAAAAAGCATTAAAGGACAAGCAAGGAGAGTCGACCTCTCAGCCTCCCGATGTGATACCAGTAGTCTCAACAGCAGTCCCTTCTACACTTGGGACAGCATTAGCACCAAACATTCCAGTAGCCACAGCAGAGGTGGTCATAGGTACAGGAATAGCAGGAACAACAGGACTAGCACAGGGCAGCAGTGCCAATTTGAGCACAGAGGAACTAATAAAGTCAATGGAGGACATGAAACTGCAAGTTTCAGAGTTAAAAAAGGTAAAAGAATAGTATGCCAACTTAGAGCAGAGGTATGATCACTCAAAGATAAATGTTGCAAAAAAAACAAGAGAGATTAAAGGATTGGAAAACAAAGTGAAATCATTAGAAAAGGATCTTACTTTTGATAAACCTTTGGTAGAAATTAGGAAAATTCTTTGGGCCAACATCACTCAATCAATAAATGATGTTTGGCCATCCATCCAAATAATTTTTGAGCAGATTGATCTAATAAAGGCAGCCCAAGAAGAAATCCAAAGGACAAGAGCAGAATTAGGAAGAATGCCTGAGGAAGCCAACAGGCTCATAAATTTTTTGAATATTAAGAATAAGTACCAGCTTGAAGAACTTGGCATTAAAGACAGAACAGGGACCATTTTAGAAATCAAAAGGGTATTAACCAAAAGAACTTTGATGCAAAATTTAGAAAGAAGATGCCATGACATGCAGGCAGAGGTTAATGCTTTTATGGAGAAATTTGCCATTTTGCAGAGTAAAGGGCTACCTAGTCCTTTAGTGATTAATGACAAATTAATGAGGCATAAAGACTATGTGGATAAATTGAATCAATATGCAGGCAATCAAGCAAGTTCATCAACAAGTGTATCAGGAATAAAAGCACTCCCTACAGGCAGAGTTCTCTATGACAGCCTAGAGAACCTATTCTATGTCGAGCATGAACTAAAGCACTTGTTCCCAATTCAGCCTACATTCTTTAGGTATACAGAAATAGATGAAACCCTCTGAAATCTCCAGAAAACCAAAATACCACAGCCATAATGGTGGGAAGAAATGCTTGAAATTTTGTAAAATATCCTTGGTAAAAGGTGAATTTTGATTTTACCACAGTCAATAAGGGTAAAGAGGATGAACCGAGAGCATACAGGTAAAGAGTATCAGATGCAGATAAAGTGTATCAGTAGGAAGATAAAAATAGAGCAACCAGCACAGAATTACACCAAGGATAGCAAGAGGCCAAATCATAGGGCCTAACTCCAGCACACTCTAAAGAATAGGGACAACAAACCATTCAGTTGCCTTATCTATCATCTACGAATTCATCTGGCCATGTTTTTTTGTAAAATGTGATTAGTCATCTCAGATTATATCTCACTTTGTTATGAGATATTTCATTGTAAATTTTTTGTACAAATACACCCCCATTCGGAGTATTGAGTGTGGATTCTTTGACATTGTTGTAAAACTGATTATTTTGGAATAAAAGGTGCTGTTGGACAAATTTTTCATGGTTGGCTGGATGAAGGATTGATGTAAAGGACTTTCCACAGGATTCATGTGTTGGACATCAAACAAATAAGTATCTTATATCTCATGTGTTAATGTTTTCTGGTTTAGTATATTCATTATGTTCCATATCTGAATATTAAAACGAAAAAGAATAATTCAGAAAGTGCTTAAGTGCAATCCGTCTTTAATCGTTTTTGTTCTCAATGTTTTCTTCTAAATTAGCATAAATAGCGAATTCTTAATTGCTCTTTATTGATGGTTATTCATATTCTACTCTCATAAAGCCTATTGAATGATTCTTAATTGCCCTTTAACCCTTTAAGTCCATTCCATCTTTTTAAGTCTCTATTTGTTCCCTGTTCAGCTATCTTTCCCTGTGAAGCCATCCTTTATTGAGAAACCAAATCCAGTTGAGCCATTTTCCCTGACTCCATTAGCCCAATGGACTAACTATTCAATTCTACCCTTTTGCTATTGAACTTCACCAACAAATTCAAACAAAACCCCAAGCTCTAATAACTAGCCTAAAACCTTATAAAACAAAGCTAAAACTTAAAGAGAGAGCCCTCTCTGGATACAGATTGGCTAGATTCTGTATCTAAAAGATTGGTTTGTGGTTACCTCGGACCCCTTTCCCCTTCTTACAACTTCTGGGAAAATATGAGTGATAACATACTCCACCCATTTCCATTCTATGTGATAATACAAGTGTAATCAGTACTTCAAAGAATCCAGTCATGCATTCTAAGACCAAGCACATACCTATCAAATATCATTTTCTCCGGGAACAAGTGCTTGAACAAAAGGTCAAATTGGAGTATGTTCCCTCCAAGGAACAAGTTGCTGATATATTCACCAAACCACTGCCCAGAGAAACATTTGAATACCTCAGATATAAGTTGGGAGTAGTTGATGCATCATCTTGCTATTGACATTTATCTGTTTCAGAGAAAAGTGGTTGTACGTGAGCTTCATGAATCATATCCGCTTACATATGCCAGTTGCTGTGGATACAATCACGTATATGTTGGTTTGAAGAATATCAGTAGGCCAGACTCAGGATGAAAAGAGTCTGATATGGGTCTAACAGTGATCATCAGGCATAGGTTCAGGGGGAGCATATACTTCTAATAATGCATTGTTGGCATTATCTTAGAAGATCTTAGTACAATTTTAACAGTTGTTTTGATTCAAGTGGAACAGGTGTAGAGGGACATCATGGTTGCTGGTCTGGATGGTGATTGACAGATACTGCTGATGAAAGTTGCTGATGACTATCATAGTCTTGTCTTAGATAGTTTGTCTCTATGTCATGTATATCTTTTATTAACAAGGTCATGTAACGACCTATTTTTCCCCACTATTCCTGGATGGATGATGTAATCTTTTTTTTTTTTTCATGTATAAACATTTTGTATATCCCAACTTGGTATGGTGGATGAGTCAATCTTGGTATACCCCCACTTGGTTGGGAGATGGATGTATGTATGAGTCGTTGGTGATAGGAAGGTCATTTATGATGTATAGAGTCATGTTCTTCTTGTAGAACATCTTTTTGCAAACCTTGCTTACAGTTAGTGGGAGCATGAACAACACACTTCAACAGATCAAAGAATTCAACATGTACTCAGGGGGAGCATAACCCTCTGCCCTTGATGACAAAGGGGGAGAGTGACTTGGGGTTGCCATCAAGTCCAAAAGGGGAGATTGTTGGCATTATGACATAGGTTTGACACTATGACACAGGTGTTATCCTTGATGGAAACTCACTCAGATGACAGATCATAGTTCAAGCTCACAGAATGAAAGAAAAAAAGGTATATGCAGGTTTCCCTTGACCAAGTCGCGTATACACGCAGGTTCGCAGACCAAAAGGCGCGTGTGTGTATACACACACTTTCACACAAGGAAAAGCGCGTACATATTGGAAAACTTGGTTTTGGTCCGTGGTATTTGGTCCTTGGTATTTTGACCCATGGTATTGGTCCAAGGTATCTTGTTCGAAGGGTTGACCCCAGGTATTTGGTCCAAGGTTTTGATTCTAAGTGGTTTTGGACCATGGTATTAAGTAAGGCCTAAGACTATAAAAGGAGAAGGAGATCATTAGGCAAAGGCACGCAAGTATTGAATATCTAATGAAGAGCAAGATCTAGAATACTGGTCATTGGGTTATGGGGCATAACTGGATCTGAATCAAGGAAGAACCTGAGCGCTTGAAGAAGGATAAGATCTATTGATGGGTCAAGATCTTAAGGCTTGAAGAGAAGTATCTTTATGTGGTTTTGATCTTTTATCTGAATAATTGGCGCATGTCGTAATCTATAAATTTGATGATCTAGGTATAATTGATGTCTGAATGGTTGTAAAGGTTAAATCATCTTTTATAGATATGTACATAGGTTTAATATAGCAAAGGTGCGTATACACGTTGGTTCGGCATTTCAAAACAACATATACGCAGGTCTGCCTTGAGAAAAGTGCATATGCATGCAGGTTAGACACATTGAAGTAGCATACTCCTCATAAGATATATTCTAGCTACTTCTATTTGTTGTTGCAGTATTCTGGGTTCTGGATTGGGTTTTGGTTACTGTTACTGTATTCTCGTTTCAACATTCAGAAAAGTGATTGTTTGATTCAGTTTTAGTTGGTAAAAATGAGATTGGTTGATGCAGATATATTTGATGTTTGATTGATGTTATTGATGGATCCAGTCTGAAAATTTATGAAACGTGGTTCCTTGAAGAAAAGAGAAGGTTGTAGCCTTCTGTAGGTCAGCACCTATGTACTAGTAAATAGATCAGCTAGTACAAGAGCTAGGGGGTTGCAGCTCCCTTCCAAGAGAAGCTGGAGAACGAGAGAAGGTTGTAACCTTTTGCAGGTAGAAGCCTGCGTACTGGTATAAGGCTGCACCAATACAAAATTTGTAAAAAGAAGTTTCTTATTAAAGAAAGATAGAGATGATTGCAGTAAGTTGTTTTCACCCACATTGGGTTTCCACTTTATATCTTGTGTTCATGTGTGTGATTTCCTATTCTATTTACTGCACCTGGTTACTGTTTATATGGTTATGATACACAAATTAAAGATCAACTAACTAAATAATAAGTTTGCATGGTATACGCTGGTTCCTCTATACACAGTTGCGTATACACACAATTTTCTTTAACATAAGTAGTGTATATAAATCTGTTTATGGAAAAGAAAGATTGTTAAATTGCTAATACTGATTCAACCCCCCTCTCAGTATTATTTACAACAATTGGTATCAGAGCAGGTCCTTCAGAAGAAGCATGATCACCTTAAGGAATATCTATCATCATGGGTAGCTACGAAAGAGAGGGATCCCTTAGACCAACAATGTTTAATGGGAGCAACTCTGTCTATTGGAAGGTAAGAACCACAAGCTATCTTCAATCTATTGGAACAAATGTTTGGGAAATCATGGAAGGAGGATACACATTTCCATCAACAATTCCTACAGATACGGCATGTAAAAAGCAGTATGAAACAAATGGCAAGGCTGTCAATACATTATTGGGGAGCCTGTCACAATCAAAATTTGTCAAGGTTATGCAGCTCAAAACCGCCAAAGAAATATGGGAGAAGATCGTTGTAAGCTATGAAGGAGACGATCAGGTAAAACGTGCAAAACTTCAATCTCTCAAAATTCAATATGAAACTCTCAAAATGCACAATGATGAAAGTATAGCTAATTAATTCTTACGTATAGATGAGATTGTCAATTACATGAAAAACTTGGGTGAAGAGATAAAAGAAGTTACTGTAGTTGAAAAGATTTTAAGATCCTTGTCTTCTAAGTTTGAATCAAAAGTTTCTACCATAGAAGAAAAGCAAAATCTTCAGAATATTACTATGACACAGCTACACGAAATCCTAACTTCTTTTGAAATGAGAAAAGGGGGTCCATCAGATATGAGAGAAGCCACAGTCAAAGCCTCAGGAAGAGAAGAGCTCAATATTTTAGAAGGAGAGGAAGAAGCAAACTTTGTCAAGAACCTTCAACGAGGTTCTGGAAGATTCAGAGGTAAACTACCTTTCAAATGCTTTGCTTGTGGAAGAGTCGGTCATTATGCAGCCAAATGTCCTTATAAAGATAATATTGATAAAGGTAAGGAACCGACAAAATGGAATAGAAAACAGAATGTAAGTAAGAAGAACTATTATACGCATGAAGATAGCAATGGTTTATCAAATAGTGATGAAGATGAACATGGTAATTATTATTGACTTTTGATGGCTTTTGAAGATGATGATTTCTTGGATGCTTTAGATGAAGATGTTCTCTATGAAGAAATTTCTAAACTTAAAATCTGTTTAGAAGAAAAGAGTATGATTATAGATACTTTGACATTCCAACTTGCTGAAAGGGAAAAACACAATGAAAAGTTAGAATGTGAAATTGTGGGTCTAAGAAAAGATATTAAGAAAACAAAAGCTCTCAATCTTAGATTTGCTAAACGATCACAAACTTTAGATGAAATTATCGAAGTATAGCGTTCTCCTCTGGTAAATACAGGTCTTGGCTATACTGAAGAAGCTTCTGAAGCACAAAAGCCATCAACCTCCAAAAGCTATCTTGATGCAGCAAGGAGAAATGAACAGGTTGACAATTGTCAGCAAAGGCATAAAGTAGATCACTAGGTAAATCATATTCAATCTACTTCAAGGATGAACAAAAGCTATAACCAACCACAGGTAAATCAGTCTCAATTTGCTTCAAGAATGAATGTCAATGGAAACTACAATCATCAGGTCAATAGATTCAATAGTCGTAGGAATTTCTTTAATGACCAATGTTTTTCATGTCATAACTTTGGACACAAAGTTGCTCAATGTGTTGCCTACAAGACCATCATTACTAGAGAAGCACGAAGTTAATGGAATGTGACTGGTATCATGAAAAGGACCTACAATAACTTTTATGCTCTTGAAAATGAAATAGAATGCTCTATTTGTAATAACTTCGGTCATGAAGATTCCAAATGCAGGAGTAAATTTCGGCAAACATCTCAGAAGGAGCAAGCTTCATTGGGTCCCAAAACATGGAGAAAGAAAGAATCACAAACATAAAGATGTGGTATAGCCTTGTATGCAGAAGGACAAGAAAATTAATGGTACATCGACAGTGGATGCTCGAAACACATGACAGGTGATAAAGAAAAACTTCAGTCATATAATGCCTTAGAAAAGGAAAAGAAGGTCTCATTTGGTAATGACACTCTGTAGAGCCTCTAACTTGCACCTAATCATCCATTATTACCTACAGCTTTTCCTCACTTATCTCTCTCTTTTGCCTTATTTTCCTCATAAACCTACCCAGATCATTACATTTGATGTCTTTAAGCATGATTAGTGAACTTTGCTAATGTTTGACTGTTTGTCTAGATTTTTGACATATGCACAGAGATTCCGCAGCTGTCTGGCAATTCCGCAGCCATTCAGCGATTCCGCAGCTATCTAGTCATTCCGCAGCCTTTTCATTGATCTCTATGTTCCACGTGTCATTTTGCAAAACGAATCACATGGGCACGTGGGAATGAAGGTGTTCAAGGTTCCTGTGCTATTGGTTCGGTCAGCAACGTCACCCACACCTCCGGTCAACGAGGATCAAACCACGGTCAACAAAGACAGCTCAAACGGTGCTGCGTGAGCTGATAGGTCACGTCACTCCAGATGGTGATTCCTCCACGCTATGCAGGTTATGGGAGACAGGATCCAACCTTGGATTCAACCTCCATGACGACCGTACCCTCCAGATCATACACGGGCCTGTTTACGTGTTGCTGTACCTTTAATAAGCATGACAGTTAGTTAATTTTCAGTTTCTTGTTTTACGCATTAGGCAGTTGTTCAGACGCCTATAAAATCCAGCGTCTGCGTACGCTTAAGGATTAATCTTTAGTTGCTGTGTTTATGTTATTGCTACAATTTTAGTGCATTCAGAAACTCTGTTTTGAAGGTGCTGTTTTAGCACTTTTTACTGTAATTTTCTGCATATGAATTAATAGAAGACAGTGCTGTTCTGACTTTTTCAAGTAGCTGAGATTTCTTTGGGTTTTGTGGATGGAGGGCCCCCATTCATAACAGCCCTTGTACAGTAAATTTACGTTCATGCTCTTGCCATTTCCTTCTTTTGAATTCAGCAACTTTCCTTTTATTTGAAACATGTACAGTTTGATTTACTTTCACTGTCATTTCATTTCCAGCATTTACTTTGACTGATCAAGATTGTTTTCTGCAGGTGTTAGCCCGGGATTGTGTGTCTTTGTGTATTTGCTTTATCTCTAGTGGTATTTTCAGTTGTCATATTCATAGTTGCTGCCTTTACTCTGTTTTCTAGCTTAATTTCTAGTTTAATTTCTCAAGTTGTATGCTAACAGATTGATGATCTCCTTATCATAAGCTGTTTATCTTTAAGAGATCAGAATACTAATGAATTACAGCTTGCTTTGAGTAGTTTTGACTTATATCCCTAACTCTTTCTTCACTTGTTACACATTACAATGTATGTTGGAAGCAGAATGTTGAAGAGAGGCAAAGTGGTGTTATAATTTGTCATCTTAGCTTGATTACTTTTTAGACTTACATCTAGCTACTTCTTAATCGTGTTTCACATAGTACTATATGTTGGAAGCAGAGTGTTAGGAAGAGATGAACATTATCATTGGTCTTTAAAGTGGTTTTCTTACCTTTTTATTGCAGCAGCATGAGTAGTGACTAGTGCCATTAGAAAGTGGTTTTTATGCTTTGCTTTCAGTTTCATTTCAAGTTATTTCTTTCAAGTTTTTTCTTTGCAAGTTAGAAGGTAGTTAGAAACCACCAGTAACACACACTCACTCATTTAGAATTCACCTTACACACACTATCACTCATCTGTTTATAAAACTCCATTCCATCTTAGGAAGATAAATTAACCACAAACAACACCCCAAACGACAAAAAGCTCTAAGAGGTTGCTTAAGTACATATAGTACACCTTCACTTCATCAGCTTACGAGCCCCGGGTTGACAATTAATGACATCAATTTAGGAACACTAAATTGACTAAACATTTTGGCGCCGTTGCCGGGGAAGTGAAATTAAGTAGCCAAATTCTTAAAAAAAAAAACATAAAATTTCAAGAAAAGAAGTTGATAACCTATCAAAGTATGCTCTCCTCTTGCACTGCAAAGTGATCTGGAGGATCAGAAAAGAGAAAGTTATTGATTTAGTAGTTTCTTGAGTATGCTCTCTTCTTGCACTTATAGTGACCTGGAAGATCAGAAAAAGAACTATTAACTTGACTTGAAGAAAAAATAAAAAAATGACATTCATAGAGCTAGAGATTCTAGGGAAGGTTTTTAGCTAGAGCTCGAAGTTCAATTTTCACAAGTCCATCTGCTTCAAGGAATAGACAAGAGACACCTCCCTCATCTCCAACCGACACTCCTAGCCCTAGAATTCCTGGAATTCAAGAGCCAAGAATTGACTCTCCCACACCTTCTATTGAATTTGAACCAGAAGGAGACCCTTCTCTTTCTCCTACAGAAAGGCCAATTGTAATTGAGGAATTAGAATCATCTGAAGAAGAAGGAGAAATCTCTTCTCATTCACCCTTTGTAGAAGAACCAGAGGATCTTGAAATCCCTAGGGGAACCATCATGGCAGAGGAAGAAGGAGGTGGTAGAGGTAGGGGTAGAGGAGGAGGAGGAGACAACAATGGAGGAGGTAGAGGTCCCTTTGGAGGAGGAAATAGAGATGGGGATAACTCATTTGGGTTTCCTATTGTTAATGAGGATTCCCGAGCTACTATGAAAAACATATCGCCATCTGTCCTCCCAAACTTCCATGGGTTAAGAACTGAGGACCCTGAAACATTTTTATTTGAATTTGAAGTTGTGTGTCGAACTTATGACTATCTGGATGATACTCAGAAACTCAAATTGTTCCCCTCAACATTAAAAGATCAAGCTTTGAAATGGTTCATGGGGTTACTCACTCAATCCATTAGGTCTTGGGATGAAATGAAACAAACCTTTTTGGATAGGTATCAGGACTATTGTACGCCTACTAATCACAAGGACGAGGTATTTAAAATGATACAAAGAGAAGATGAGAGTTTAGAAGATTTACTTGAAAGATTTCAATATAATTTGAAAAGAGCAAAAATGAGTAACTTGGATGAAGAGACCTTAAAAGCCCTCTTATTAAAAGCCATTAGAGATGAATGGATAGATATCTTAAACATGATGGGGAAAGGGGATATATCTCAACTTTCACTCAGTGATATAGCAGAACTATGTATCCATCTCTCAAGGGGCAAATCAAAAACTCAAAAAGGGCCTAGAGATCCTTCTCTCCTTAGAGCAAATAAATCTGCAACAGGATCAGTAAGTAGGGCTGAAATCGGCAGTATGCTTGATGAATTCAAAACTGACATCTTAGGGAGTCTTAGTGAACAATTAGATACCCTTAAGATCCACAACAAACAAAAAGCAGAAGCTGAGGCTTTGGCCATTTTTTGCCCGAAATGTAGAAAGAAACATGCTTTAAGGGAATGTCCCTTGGATGCACACGTTGTAGAAACATGCGTAATTTGCTCAGAAACTCATGAGACCAAGGATTGTCCTTCAATTCCTGGCCTCAAAGCAGTCTTTCAAGAGGATCCAAACACACTTGAATCTCTCTGTTTTGTTGCAAGGAGACCTTGGCAAGGGCAACAAAATCAAGGGTTTAACAACTCTATGAATTTTCAACCCCAACCAAATTGGAATCCTTGGCAACAACCCTGGTCTCAACCTCAAAATCCTTTTCAGTCATGGATGCAAAGCATGCAAAATCCTTATGGGAGACTTGCTCAGTTCTATCAATATCCTCCATCTTTTCAGAACCAGCAAGCTCCACAACTTCCAAATCAAGGTCAACAACTATCATTGCCATACCCTCAACAACAACAACCTCCTCCACAAAACCAAAATTCTCAACTCTTGCTTCAATCCCAACAGAAGTCAAATCAACTTCCCTCTCAGCCATTACCAAATCCCAACAATAGGAACCCTCAAAATGCTTACATGATGGAAGGTCAACCATTCCCTACCTATATGATTGTTCCTCTCAATGAAGTACAACTCAGATCAGGTAGAATCCTAGATCAACTTTCTATAAATGTGCCAAGCATTTCTGAGGAAGAATCTCTTAAAGTCAATAAGGGTTCTGAAGTTTCACTTCAAAACCAAAATATCCAAAAAGAAAAAGAATCAACCTCCACAACTCCCATAGTTGAGCAACCTACATCTTTAGCTACACCTCCTTTTCCTGAAAGATTACAAATTGACAAAGGAGTGGAAAAGCAAATTTGGTTGCCTGACTATAACTTTCTAGATGAATTGAAAAATGTCTGTATCAAGATCCCCTTGTTACAAGACATTAAGGAAATTCCCATTCTAGCAAAGACAATAAAGGAGTTGAGCTTGAAGAAAACAGGAAAGAGAACCAGAGATACCAAAAGGATACATCTGGTTGGAAAAATTGCAGACATTATGATGGGTAAGATTACCATGCAAAAGTATGTGGATCCCAGTAGTCCTATTGTCAAAACTCATATTAATGGGGTTGAAATCCCAAATACTTTGATTGACTTAGGAGCCGCTATCAACATCATGAGTAGACAGACCATGGATCAGTTAAAGCTTCCTAACCTTCTCTTTACACCTACTTTACTGCAACTTGCAAATCGATCAATCGTTAAACCTGATGGTGTATTGGAAGACATTCCAGTCTCTCTAGACTCTTGGGAATATCCAGTTGATTTTATGATTTTAACTCCCAAGAACAATCTAGGAGGACATCCTCTTATCTTAGGAAGACCTTGGCTAGCAACAGCTGATGCTTTCATCAGTTGTAGGTCTGGAGACATGTATATATCAGATGGTAATTCCACCAAGAAATTCAACTTGTATCCCCCAGCAAGAGCAATAACAGAAATAGGAGAAGATGAGTGGGTCGATGATGAGGATACTATACAACCTGTTCTAACCATCTCTGAGATTAGTGAAGACAGTCAAATCCTAAATACATTAGAAAATTTTGAAATATCTTTAGAATATGACTCTACACAATTTCAGTTAGATGCAGACATTGAATATCTTTCCTCTAGACAGATGTCTCTCTTCTCAATGGAAGAGTTTGGTAGTTCTACAGTTGAAATCCTTCCAGGAAAA
This sequence comes from Pinus tabuliformis, assembly GCA_031772625.1. Classification (NCBI taxonomy): domain Eukaryota; kingdom Viridiplantae; phylum Streptophyta; class Pinopsida; order Pinales; family Pinaceae; genus Pinus; species Pinus tabuliformis. Next base: position 843,473,662 of record CM062815.1, read on the forward strand.
ACATTGAACATTAATAAAAACTTGGAAAGACTACAACAAGAAGAATTAACCAAACTTTTGCAAAAACATTCTACAACATTTGCATGGGAATACACTGACATGAAAGGAATCGATCCTAAGACTTGTATTCATCACATCTATATTGAAGAAAACAGCAGACCTATTAGGCAACCACAGAGACGGATGAATCCAAACCTTAGGGAAATCGTGAAAGAAGAACTTCAGAAATTGCTCAAGGTAAACTTCATTTACCCCATTTCAGATAGCCAATGGGTTTCTCCCTTGGTTATAGTGCCCAAAAAGAATGGTAAATGGAGAGTTTGCATTGACTATCGCGAATTGAACAAGGCAACCTTAAAGGATCATTTTCCTCTACCTTTTATTGATCAGGTACTAGACACTTTAGCAAGTAAAAAGTATTTCTCATTCTTGGATGGTTTTAGTGGGTATAACCAAATTCAGGTAGCACCTGAAGATCAAGATAAGACCACATTCACCTGTCCTTGGGGAACTTTTGCCTACCGAGTACTCCCTTTTGGATTATGCAATGCACCTGCTACTTTTCAAAGGGCTGTATTAGGTATCTTTTCAGATCTAATCCATGATTGTGTAGAGGTCTATATGGATGATTTTACAGTATATGGTAATACATTTGAAGAAGCTTTGGAAAATTTGGAAAAAGTACTAAGGAAACAAATCTTTCTTTAAGTCATGAAAAGTGTTTTATGATGTTTACTGAAGGGATTGTTTTAGGACATCATATTTCAGGAGATGGAATTAAGGTTGATAGATCCAAAGTTGAGGTCATCTCCAAGTTACCTATTCCAAACTGCCAAAAGGATGTTAGAAGTTTTCTTGGGTTTACTGGGTATTATAGAAGATTTATTGAAAACTTCACCAAGATAGCATCTCCTCTCTTCAAATTACTTACAAAGGACTGTGAATTCAAATGGGATCCTGAATGCCAATCTGCATTTGAAGCTTTAAAAACAAGGATATCTGAAGCACCCATTCTAAGAGGGCCAAATTGGAAACTTCCTTTCCATATTTCCACAGATGCTTCAGATACAGCTCTAGGAGCTGTTTTGGGACAAAAAGACTTGATCCCTTATGCCATTTATTACACCAGTAAAAATTTGACTCCCACTGAGTTAAATTATACTGTGACAGAAAAAGAGTTCTTAGCTGTGGTACATGCGATCAATAAGTTTAGACACTACATAACCGGCTATGAAACTTTCATTCATACTGATCATTCTGCCATAAGATATTTAATGAAAAAACCTGTTACTAATGGCAGAGTCACCAGATGGCTCTTACTTTTGCAAGAATTCAATATTACTGTGTTAGATAGACCAGGAAAACAAAATACAGTAGCTGATTTCTTGTCTAGAATCCAAAATGCTAACGAAGATTCTCCTGTAGAGGATAAGTTTCCTGATGAGTATTTGTTTGCAATAACTACTAAAACCCCTTGGTATGCAGATATTGCTAATTATTTGGTTACAGGGAAGCTACCTCCACATCTTTTTCCTAATGAAAAGAGAAAGATTATTCAGCAGAGTTCAAGTTATTCATGGATTTCTAATGAATTGTTCAAAACAGGGCTAGACTGTGTGATTAGAAGATGTGTTCGGGAAGATGAGATGCCTGACATCCTTAAGGCATGCCATGATGAGCCATACGGTGGACACTTTGCTGACAAGAGAACAGCCTATAAAATCCTTTCTTTGGGATATTATTGGCCTACTCTTTTCAAATATGCAAAGCAATATGTCAGAAGGTGTGACAGCTGCCAAAGAATTGGGAGACCAACTCTTTCAAGTGAGATGCCATTACAGCCACAGGTACTCATCGAACCTTTTGAAAAATGGGCTTTAGATTTTGTTGGACCCATTAATCCGCCATCTAAACAAAAGAGGTATATATTGGTTTGTACTGACTATGTTACTAAGTGGGTAGAAGCAAAAGCTTTGCCTTCTGCCACTGAAAATTCAGTTGTTCAATTTCTTTTTGAGGATATTTTCACTCGTTTTGGTGTCCCAAGAGAAATTGTAACAGATCAAGGAAGCCAATTTACATCTAATCTGATGGAGAAGCTGATGGAGGAGTACAAGATCAAGCATAGAACATCTACTCCTTACCATCCGCAAGCAAATGGTCAAGTGGAATCCACAAATAAAGTCCTTGAGAATATCATCACCAAGACTGTTCATCTACATAGAAGAGATTGGGCTGAAAGGCTACTTGAAGCTTTATGGGCCTATAGAACTACATGGAGGAGTACCACAGGATATTCTCCCTATGAACTTGTTTATGGGAAAGAAGTCCTGCTCCCCATTGAGTTCCAAGTCAAAACTTTCAAGATGGCAGTCCAGTTGGGGATGAATCTTTCAGAAGCCCAGAAGCACAGAATGGAGCAGTTAAATGAACTAGATGAGATAAGACAAGATGCCATTTTAAGAACCGATCTAGTTCAGCATCAAAGAACAAAATGGCATGATAGATACATCAAGGAGAAGAAGTTTTAGAAAGGAGATTGGGCTCTATTGTTTGATTCAAAGTTCAAAGACTTCAAAGGAAAATTTCAAACTCATTGGCTTGGGCCATATGAGATTGATGAAGTCTTTAGCAATGGAGCAGTTCGAGTGAAAACTATTGATGAATTTCATACTCCTCTTATTGTGAATGGCCATCGCTTGAAGATCTACCAAAAGCCACTCTCAAAAGAGGAATTTGTCAAGTTGTTTAAAGAAGATTCTGCAATCAGGTTGGTGGAGAAGAATTCTTCTCCTCCATCAGCCTAATCTTTGGTTTTTGAAAAAAAAAATAAAAATAAATAAATAAATGTATAGGCCTGAAAACCAGTCTCTGATTGGCAGTCCTATGCAGAAAATCTGAGGTGAAAATCAGGGTCACCTGACACCTCACATTTTCTAAAAAAAAAAATCTCTTTCTCCTCCTTATTCCATTTCATTTCGCCATTTCATCCACTTCATTCACCATCTCATTCATCCAATCACTCTCACTCCACCTCATTTCTTTTCATCCATCCATTCATTACATTCCATCCCACCAATAAAGTCATTTTTCAGATTTATTTCACACAGCTAAAGTTGTTTTGTGCAGCCAGAGGGTATCACTGCAGTTTCCGCAGCTGAGGAGCAATTCCGCAGCCAACATCCCAATTCTGCAGCCGATACACTTTCTGCACCTGCATAAAAAAAACACAGTCTGTTTTAAGAAGGAATTTGCAGTCCAGAAGTCATCAACAATAATTGAAAAAAGGGTCATATAGCAGTAACAAACAATGAAAGGTTAGTGGCAGATGAGCAAAAGGAATCGAAGCACGGATATGAGGTATGATCTAATTTCTAAACCTACGATTATAACATTTTGCATAGTTTCTGGATTGTGTTTTTAGCCATTTAATGTAATGATTACCAATCTTTCTCATTATTTGACCAAAAATCCACGTATTCCTCAGACTTAACGGTCCCTATTCATCACGATTTTGAAACTCAATCACGGCTGCTCTTCCATTAAAGTTTTTGTACCTGAGTGACGTAGACAATTGTACTACGGCTCTCTGCGTTATGATTCCGCAGCCAAGTGTATACTCATGACCGATGCCTAAGGGACTTAACCGTTTCTTCCCATCATTCATAACCCTCCTACGCCTGTATAATCTCATTCACGCTGATTCACTTCCGCATTCCCTTGTTTTTCCTTATTCACTACGCTGCCACCGTAACCATACCCTGTTTCACTCTTTTCTCTCTGCTAAACTTTGATCACTGTTGAGAGTGTATTACGGCTGTCACGTTGAAGCCGTAAATCTACTGTGTTGAGACCACTGTTGAAGCCGTGTAACCCTTTCTCCAAAGTATTAACACAGAGCTGTAAAACAAGCCAGAGAGCTGATGGGTAAACTTTTAAGGGCAGAGCCAGAGGGCTCCAAATTTCTGGAAGGATATCCCCAAGTCAAAGACGCTTTGCAGAAGGCAAATTGGCTCCAGTGCATCCAAAAATTCAAGGGTTACCACAGAGAGGTTACAAAGGCTTTTGCACGTTCTTTCAGAGACAAAGACAACCAAGTGGAGATAGGAGATCTGAAGTTTACAGTCACTGAAAGCAGTCTAGCACAGGCCACTTCACTACCACAAACTGGAGAAAGATGGTTCAAAAACCGATCAGTACAAGACCAGCAATGGAAGCAAATTCTGAAGAATCCAGGTATGGACACTAGCATTTTTACAAAAGGAATCCCTGTTAATCTTGTCAAAGAAGAATGGACAGCTTTACTTCTACTAGTACAAAAATTCTTTACTTGTGAGGGAAGGTTTGGAATTCTATATGTTTACCATGCCAAAGTCATGATGCATTTCTTAGGAGAGCATGACATTAACCTTCCATATTTTTTACTCTCAAGCCTTAGAAAAATGTGCTCAATAGTCCAAAGGAACCCAAGAAACATTGAGCCACATCTGTATCATCATGGGCTTGTCAAGATACTAGTTGAAGAACAGTTGAAAGCAAAAGGAGATACATGGGAAAGATTTCTTGTAAGAAATCATTTCCAAGAGATAGGGGAAGCCTCTGGTGGTTCACCTCAAGTGCCTAAAAAGAGTAGAAGGAAAAAAGGAGAGGAAATTACCCCAGAAATTGTTGCCCAAGTAGAAACTACTGTCCCTAAAACTGCTGTCCTTGAAACTGTCCAAGAAGAAACTGTCCAAGACCTGATTGAAGAAGAAATTGCTGCACATCATTCTGAAGAAGAAATTGACCCTGGGCTTGCTGAAGATACTGACCAAACAGCCCAAGAAATCATTACAGAAACCCTTTCAGAACTTGTCCAAGAAGCTGCTCAAAAGAGAAAGGAGAATAGGAAGAGACAAAAGAAAGACAAAGGCAAAGCTATAGCTCAAGAAACCTACCTTACTCCTAAAAATTCTAGTGAAGAGGACACTCAGCCATTAGCACATAGATTGGCCCAACTCCATGAGGCTGCCCTTTCCAAGAAGATGCAAAAACAAAAGCAAAAGCCACAAAAGGAAAAACAGAGCATCACCACCGTGAGAAGGAGCAGAAGGCTACAAGACAAAGTGGGGGCCACAAAGGGTAAAGAGTCACTTATTATTGACTTGAGCACACCTGAAAAGGTTGCTACAAGACTGGAATTTGAGAAAATCCCTCCACATGTTGAGTATGTTGAGACTAGTCCTCCACGTGAGGAAAGTCCTTTTGAGCATGAATCTGAATTTGAGCATGAATCCGAATTTGAGCATGAGCCTAGTCCAAAGAAGTCACCAGAGATTGACCCAGAACAACAAAAAGTTTATAACTACCTGGAGACATTAGAACAAGCTGCTGCTGGTCCAAGCACTGTTCTACCTTTGGAACAGCAAGTTCACTCACTCAAACAGGAAATTTTTGAGCTTGAAGTTTTAAATCGCCATATCATACAAGAAAATGAAAAATGGAAGGAGCAAGCTAAAGTGGACAAGATGGTCCATGACAATACCATGCTTCATCTAGGCCTTTGGCAAAGGAAAAACAAAAAGCTAAAGAAGAAATGCAGGAAGCTAAGTAGAGCCTTGGTCAATCTAAAGTTCAGATGCTTGGTGAGGAAACCAAGAGTCAATGTGGCCACACAGAGGAAGAGGAGAAGACTAGATGTCTTAGCAGAGGCATCTCAGCAGGTGGATTAAACAGTGTTTTTGATTGCATGAGGACATGCAATACCCTCGTAGTGGGGGTATGTAGAGCCTCTAACTTGCACCTAATCATCCATTATTACCTACAGCTTTTCCTCACTTATCTCTCTCTTTTGCCTTATTTTCCTCATAAACCTACCCAGATCATTACATTTGATGTCTTTAAGCATGATTAGTGAACTTTGCTAATGTTTGACTGTTTGTCTAGATTTTTGACATATGCACCTAGATTCCGCAGCTGTCTGGCAATTCCGTAGCCATTCAACAATTCCGCAGCTATCTAGTCATTCCGCAGCCTTTTCATTGATCTCTATGTTCCACGTGTCATTTTGCAAAACGAATCACATGGGCACGTGGGAATGAAGGTGTTAAAGGTTCCTATGCTATTGGTTCGGTCAGCAACGTCACCCACACCTCCGGTCAACGAGGATCAAACCACGGTCAACAAAGACAGCTCAAACTGTGTTGCGTGAGCTGATAGGTCACGTCACTCCAGATGGTGATTCCTCCACGCTATGCAGGTTATGGGAGACTGGATCCAACCTTGGATTCAACCTCCATGACGACCGTACCCTCCAGATCATACACGGGCCTGTTTACGTGTTGTTGTACCTTTAATAAGCATGACAGTTAGTTAATTTGCAGTTTCTTGTTTTACGCATTAGGCAGTTGTTCAGACGCCTATAAAATCCAACGTCTGCGTACGCTTAAGGATTAGTCTTTAGTTGCTGTGTTTATGCTATTGCTACAATTTTAGTGCATTCAGAAACTCTGTTTTGAAGGTGCTGTTTTAGCACTTTTTACTGTAATTTTCTGCATATGAATTAATAGAAGACAGTGCTGTTCTGACTTTTTCAAGTAGCTGAGCTTTCTTTGGGTTTTGTGGATGGAGGGCCCCCGTTCATAACAGCCCTTGTACAGTAAATTTACGTTCATGCTCTTGCCATTTCCTTCTTTTGAATTCAGCAACTTTCCTTTTATTTGAAACATGTACAGTTTGATTTAATTTCACTGTCATTTCATTTCCAGCGTTTACTTTGACTGATCAGGATTGTTTTCTGCAGGTGTTAGCCCGAGATTGTGGGTCTTTGTGTATTTGCTTTATCTCTAGTGGTATTTTCAGTTGTCATATTCATAGTTGCTGCCTTTACTCTGTTTTCTAGCTTAATTTCTAGTTTAATTTCTCAAGTTGTATGATAACAGATTGATGATCTCCTTATCATAAGCTGTTTATCTTTAAGAGATCAGAATACTAATGAATTACAGCTTGCTTTGAGTAGTTTTGACTTATATCACTAACTCTTTCTTCACTTGTTACACATTACAATGTATGTTGGAAGCAGAATGTTGAAGAGAGGCAAAGTGGTGTTATAATTCATCATCTTAGCTTGATTACTTTTTAGACTTACATCTAGCTACTTCTTAATCGTGTTTCACATAGTACTATATGTTGGAAGCAGAGTGTTAGGAAGAGATGAACATTATCATTGGTCTTTAAAGTGGTTTTCTTACCTTTTTATTTCAGCAGCATGATTAGTGACTAGTGCCATTAGAAAGTGGTTTTTATGCTTTGCTTTTAGTTTCATTTCAAGTTATTTCTTTCAAGTTTTTTTCTTTGCAAGTTAGAAGGTAGTTAGAAACCACCAGTAACACACACTCACTCATTTAGAATTCACCTTACACACACTATCACTCATCTGTTTATAAAACTCCATTCCATCTTAGGAAGATAAATTAACCACAAACAACACCCCAAACGACAAAAAGCTCTAAGAGGTTACTTAAATACATATAGTACACCTTCACTTCATCAGCTTACGAGCCCCGGGTTGACAATTAATGACATCAATTTAGGAACACTAAATTGACTAAACACACTCCTACAGTCATAAAAGGTAAAGGCTTCATTCTCTTAAAAGAAAAAGTTAAAACTGGGAATGTTATGTATGTAGATGGTCTGAAGCATAATCTATTGAGTGTCAGTCAAATGTGTGACCAAGGAAATGAGGTAGTATTTCGATCAAATGGATGTGTTGTTCATGAGCTTGATACAGGAGAAACATTGTAAGAACTCCAAACAACCTGTACAAACTCAAGGGGGACAACAACAGTGATACCTAAGAAAAAACGATGAACATTGGTTATGGCACAGAAGATTGGGGCATCTAAGTTTCTCTCAAATAAGAAAAGCATGCAGATACCAGGCTGTTCGTGATCTTCCAGATATCAGCATTCCAGAGAATACAATATGCAAATCATGTCAATTTGGTAAGCAAACCAGAGCACATTTCCTTGAGAAGGAAGGATCAGCTAGTAAGCCTCTTGAACTTATTCACACTAATTTATGTGGTCCATCTAGGGAAAAGTCACCTTGTGGAGAAGAATACTTTATATTGTTCATTGACAACTTTTCTAGAATGTGTTGGATAGGAATTCTAAAGCATAAAGAGGAAACTTTTGAAAAGTTCAAAGCCTTCAAAGCCTTGGTTGAAAATGAATCAGATCATAAAATCAAATGCCTTAGGTCTAATCGAGGAGGGGAATTTACCTCGGATGAATTCTTCGATTTCTGTGAAGAACATGGAATAAGAAGGGAATTCTCTACCGCAAGAACTCCTCAGCAAAATGGAGTGGTAGAAAGGATGAACAAAACTGTTCAACAAATGGCTCGTGCTATGCTAGATGAGTCTGGAACTCCTACAACCTTCTGGGGTGAAGCTGCATTTGCTGCCGTCACTATTCTCAACAAAACAAACGTCCAGGTAAACAACACTCAAACTCCACATGAAATTTGGTATGGTAAGACTCCTACTGTAAAATACTTCAATTTTTTTGGAAGCAAATGTTACATCAAGAGGACTGATGAAAAACTTGGCAAGTTTGAACCTAGAGCAGATGAAGGCATTCTCCTTGGTTACTCTTCCCGAAGTAAAGGATATAAGTGTTATAATAAAATATTTGGGAATATTGTTGAAAGTATTGATGTCATGATTGATGAAGCAGGCAAAACTCCAAGGTAGGTAAAAATCGAAGATTATGAACCAGATGAGGACTATCCTTCCACATCAAATCAGACTAATTCTGAAGAAGAAACCAATGAGGCACCAGAAGAACAGATAAGGGTAGAAGAAAAGACTCCATCCAAGTATGTTCAGAAGAATCATCTAGAAACTCAAATTTTGGGGCAAAAAGAGGCAGGTGTGCAGACAAGAAGAACTATTACAAAAGCTTCAAGCTATCTAGCATTGCTTTCCTCCATCGAACCAAAAAATGTAAATGAAGCATGCAAAGATGAATGTTGGGTCAAGGCCATGAATGAAGAACTTGAGCAGATTGAAAATAATAATACTTGGGAATTGGTTCCTAGACCTAATGATAAGAATGTCATAGGAACCAAATGGATATTCAAAAACAAGCTGAATGAAAATGGAGAAGTTATTAGAAACAAGGCCAGACTTGTTTGTAAAGGGTATGCTCAATAAGAAGGTATAGACTTTGAAGAAACTTTTGCACCTGTTGCTAGACTTGAAGCCATAAGAATGTTCCTTGCTCTTTCTAGCTTTTAGAAGTTCAAAGTATATCAAATGGATGTGAAATCTGCCTTTCTTAATGGAGACCTAGAAGAAGAAGTATATATTGAGCAACCAGACGGATTTATCCTTAGAAATGATCCAAAACTTGTATGCAGACTTAGAAAGGCTCTCTATGGTCTCAAACAAGCTCCAAGGGCCTGGTATTATCGTCTTGACAAATACCTTCATCAACAGGGTTTTTCAAAAGGATCAGCTGATAGCAATCTATATATAAAAATCGACAACAATGATAAATTGCTAATACTTGTTGTGTATGTTGATGATATCATTTTTGGTAGCAGTGAAGAAGCCATGAGTCAAAACTTTGCTTTGGTAATGCAAAAGGAATTTGAAATGTCTCTGCTTGGTGAGCTCACATATTTTCTTGGCTTACAAGTTCAACAAAATAAAGATGGTATTTTTCTATCACAAACCAAGTACCTCAAATAGATCTTGAAGAAATATGGCATGGAAGATTCTAAGCTAGTATGTACCCCTATGGTAACAGGATGCAGCCTTAACGCAAATGATGAATCAGCAGCAGTACATCAACCAACCTACAGATCCATGATTGGTAGTCTGCTTTATCTAACTGGTACCCGACTAAACATCATGCATGCGGTGGGAATAGTTGGAAGATTCCAAGCAAATACAAAGGAATCACACCTTCAGGCAGTGAAACGAATTTTCAAATATCTTCAAGGAACACAAAATTTTGGTCTATGGTATCCTAGAGATACAGATCTAACACTTCATGCATATACAGATGCACATTGGGTAGGAAGCGTGGATGACAGAAAAAGCACTAGTGGCGGTGCATTCTTTATGGGTTCCAGATTAGTGTCTTGGTTCAAAAAGAAACAAAGTTCAATTGCATTATCTATAGCTGAAGCAGAATATGTGAATGTTGCATCTTGCTGCACACAACTCCTTTGGATGATGCAAACATTGCTAGACATTCAGATCACATGTACTCCACCCATTTCCATTCTATGTGATAATACAAGTGCAATCAGTATTTCAAAGAGTCTAGTCATGCATTCCAAGACTAAGCACATACCTATCAAATATGATTTTCTCCGGGAATAAGTGCTTGAACAAAAGGTCAAATTGGTGTTGGAAATAATACTGAGGGGGGGGGTGAATCAGTATTATTACATTAATAAAAAAATTTCATTTCCATATTCAGATTCATATATGCTACTTCCACAACTTCTTATGATTCAGTTAGTTGATCCTTAATGAGTGCATTAGAACATTATCAACCATATTAACAGTAAATTGGTGCAGTAAAATAGAACAGATCATCACACATAAGTCACACACATGAACACCATGATATAAGGTGGAAACCCAATGTGGGAGAAAACCACCTGCTGCAAGTCATCTCAATCTTCTTCTTAATAAGAAAATCCTTTTACAATATTAGTACTGGTGCAGTCTTATACCAGTACGGGAGCTACAACCCCCTTTGCTCTTGTACTAGCTTAGATACTAGTACGTAGGCGCCAGCCTACAATCTTCTCTCCTCCAGGTACCACGTTTCATGCATTTTCAGACTGGATATTCCTGAAGCACAACACATAATCTGAAAGGCCACGTTTCATCCAATTTTCATACTGGACCCATTAATATCATTGAAGCACATAATCAATCTTCTGAATCATCCAAACACCAGACCAATACATATACAAGGATAATATATGTGTTAGCACCCAGATCTAGTCCATCAGATCACACAAATATGAGTCATTATGATCCTGATCCAATATTAGTTCTCATCCATCAATACTGAAGCTAAACCTTTAAGCTGTCATCAGAACCCATCAACAACCAGAACCACCTGCGACTTCAAATATCATAGCTCAAATTGTATAAGCTACTACAATGAACCAAACCTGCATATATACGCGCTTACACCAAAGCCAACCCACGTACAGATCTATAAATATTCAAACAGGACTTGCAACGATTTCAAACTTAAGTTATACCCAGTTCAGATCATTCAATATACAGATCTAGAATAAGCATAATCAAATATATAGAGATAGTTCATTTCAAACCATTTGATCCCAATCTATCCTTAGATCTTGTTCTCCTTCAACCGGTGAGATCCCTCTTTAGTTTAGATCCAGATCTGCACCATAACCCAATCACAGTATTCCAGATCTAGCACTTTATCAGATATTCAGATAATTCAAATAATACTTTGCCAAATGATCTCCTTCCTCTTTTATAACCTTAGTCCTTTCTCAATACCACGGTCCAAAACCATAGGATCAAAAAACTGTTGGACTAATACCATGAACCAACCATGAAAGTGCGTGAGATCAACTCTTTTGGATGCAATACCACGGGCCAAAACCATAGGATCAAAAACTGTCGAATTAATACCATGAACCAACCATGAAAGTGCGTGAGATCAACACTTTTGACGAGGTACCATGGTCCAATACCATAGGTTCAAATACCAAGGACTAACTACCATGGACCAAAGGTAAGTTCTCCAACATATACGCGCTTTTCCTTGCATGAAAGTGCGTGAACTTTTTCTCTACATGCAATACCACGGACCAAAACCATAATAAACCAATACCACGAACCCAATACTTGGGATCAACACTTCTGACGAGGTACCATGGTCCAAAACCATAGGTTCAAATACCAAGGACTAACTACCATGGACCAAAGGTAAGTTCTCCAACATATACGCGCTTTTCCTTGCATGAAAGTGCGTGAACTTTTTCTCTACATGAAATAAACTTTTCTCTACATAAAAGTGCGTGAACTTTTCTCTCCATGAAATAAACTTTTCTCTGCATAAAAGTGCGTGAACTTTTCTCTACATGAAATAAACTTTTCTCTGCATAAAAGTGCGTGAACTTTTCTCTACATGAAATAAACTTTTCTCTGCATAAAAGTGCGTGAACTTTTCTCTACATGAAATAAACTTTTCTCTGCATAAAAGTGCGTGAACTTTTCTCTACATGAAATAAACTTTTCTCTTCATAAAAGTGCGTGAACTTTTCTCTACATGAAAGAAACTTTTATCTTCATGAAAGTGAGTGAACTTTGCTGCACTATAATTTATCATCTGAGATGAGTGGGTTGCCATCAAGTACAACATATGTATCATAATGCCAACAATCTCCCCCTTTGGACTTGATGGCAACAATACCAAATCACTCTCCCCCTTTGACATCAAGGGCAAAGGGCGAACCAAGATATTATCTTCCTTTGCTGTCCATACTCCCCCTGAGTACCTGCTGAAATCTCTGAATGAGCTCCCCCTTAGTATATGCCATGGTGCACCAATCTGTCCATGCTTTTTATGAGAACATGCTGAAATCTCTGCTCTATTGAAATATGCTTGTTCATGCTCCCCCTGACTGTTAAGCAAGGTCTGCAAAAAGATGTTCTACAAGAAGTACATGACTCTATACATCATAAATGACCTTCCTATCACCAAATACTCATACATACATCCATCTCCCAACCAAGTGGGGATATACCAGAAAATGACAACCAAGTACATTACATCATTCATCCGAGGCATAGTGGGGAAACCAACATAGGCCGTTACATGACCTTGATATGACTGAAATATTTCATCAAATGACTACAATAGGTAGAGACACACTATTACATCATGAGTCTTGATATGACCTTTACATCGAATGATATACATGAAATTTATAACAGAGACCAAACACCTAAATAAGATCATGATAATGATCTGTTCCATAGCATCTGTCACCAGCAACTTGTATTAGTGCATGAATCATCAAGGTATGTCCGTATCAACTCATCCTTTTGAACAGAATTCTGTATATACAGAATCATTCTATCATATGTGAGAAACACCATAGCCATCCAGATCTGCATGGACCAAGTATCATCAATTGGGAATATCAATCAACCTATCATCATATAGGTAAGAACTCATCATCATCATGTATCCAACAATGCAACATTGAATAATCATCCATGTATCCAGCCAACAATCCTCATCCATATATGTGCCAAGAACAATAGGAATCCTGCATCATAACTGTAATATATGATCTTTATGCATATGATGACAACAACATATGAGTGACTCATCATCAAGTAAAGAAGATGTGAATTCAAGCTATGTACTTCTCCTTATCCTTATGAAGATCACCATGTAAGAACCATTAGAGAATCAACCACAAATCTGATCTAAATATCAACTATGTAACCCCAAGAATCATCTGAACAACTCATAACCATATCATAGAAAGATGAATCATTTATCCATATAAGCATCATCACCAAGGACTATTAACCATAATGCCAACAATGCATTAAGAGCATATGCTCCCCCTAAACCTATGCCATCTGTCAGATCTGATCATGCATATTAATCAGCAATATCAAGTTAGAACCAAAATACTTCTAACCATCATATTCACACATCATTAGCAAAATGCAACCATTATCAATTAGAGCAAAACTGATCCTTTTCTTGAATCTGTCCTACTGCCTTTCTTCAAACAATCATATACACGACTGTGCAGTAACAAATTCGCGTATATATGCAACTTCCCTTTATCAAGCTTCCGTAGGAGATTGAAGTTTTACACTTCCGGCTCCCTCTGTTATGTCTGTATAATGTGTTGTGCCGCCACTTTCTGACTGAACTTCCTTTTTCTTCCATATCTTCAAGTGTGATGATGTTTTCTCCTTTTGGTGTGATGTCCGTGCTTTGTTCCTGCATTCATTTGCTATATGTCCAAGCTTGTTACATGCATAACATCTTACATGTTTCATATTCCTTTTGTAGCAATCAGCAGCTTTGTGACCAAACATATTGCAAGCAAAGCAATATCCATTAAAGTACCTTGACTGAGATGATTTGTTTGTTTGATGATCTTGAACCCTTCTTCTTCTACATCTGGCTGCAACATGTCCAAGGTTATGACATACATAACATTCAACATTATTCATAGGAGGAGTAAAAGATTTTCTTTGAAGAATTTCTTTCCTTGGTTGATGATGAGATTGACCTTTCATCTCTCTTATCTCCTTGTTGATCATTTTAGATTTCTCTTTAGAGTTCCTTGCCTCACCTTGTGAACTCGATTCACCTTCAACAGATTCATGAAAGCCAAGACCAGTTTTGATAGCAGGAGATCTTTGACTATTAAGAATATCATCCAAGACTTTAGTACTATCTTGAAAACGTAAGAGCTTATCCTTTTCTTCTAATTTACTTTTCAAGATATTTACCTCAACCTGAAGTTGTTCTTCTTTTTCTAGATATTGCTTCTTCATGTCTTCTTCAGCTTTCCTTTCTTCTTCCAACTGATGCTTTAGCTTGAGAATCTCCTTTTCTTGTTCTTCATTCAGATCCTGTTGCATTTGACGAATTCTGAAGGCACATTCTAGCTGAGATTTTAAGCTGATAACTTCGTTTCCCTGTTTTTCAATATCTTGGACTAGATCTTTATTCTGCTTCTTTGATTCTTCAAGATCTTCCTTTAGAGAGCGGATCGTGGCTTCAAGACTTTCATAGTAACTGGATCTATCTCTGAGTTTCTTGATGGTTGTGTTCTTTTCATTGACTTCATTTCTTAGAGATGTTGCTTCAACCTGCAACTTTTGATATTTCTCCTTGAATAACTCTCGTTGAGCCTTTTGTCTAGTAACAGCTTCTTTGAGGGCACCACTCTTTATGTTCAGAAGTCTTTCTTGTTCACTAATTTTGTTTGTCAGCCTGTTAAATTTTGCTTCTATTTGATATCCTTCTTCCTCACCCATAAGAGCACATTCAGTTGTTTCGTTATCACTTCCATCTTTTCCAAATGGATAGACAGCTGGAACATCAGAGGATAGCAAATTCATACCTGATAGTTCATCTTCATTCTAAAATGATTCTGAATCTAAATCTGAATCTGAAGAGCTTCTTATACCTAATCCCCAATCGATTCTCCCACTGTCATAGTTCTTCTGAGATGTCTTCTTCTTCTTATGAGCTTTCTTCTTAAGCTTCTTTCCCATTGTTCCACGGATCTCCTTCAAGCGATCAAGCTTCTACCAAAGGACCTGCTCTGATACCAATTGTTGGAAATAATACTGAGAGGGGGGGGTGAATCAGTATTATTACATTAATAAAACTTTTTCATTTCCATATTCAGATTCATATATGCTACTTCCACAACTTCTTATGATTCAGTTAGTTGATCCTTAATGAGTGCATTAGAACATTATCAACCATATTAACAGTAAATTGGTGTAGTAAAATAGAACAGATCATCACACATAATCCCACACATGAACACCATGATATAAGGTGGAAACCCAATGTGGGAGAAAACCACCTGCTGCAAGTCATCTCAATCTTCTTCTTAATAATAAAATCCTTTTACAATATTAGTACTGGTGCAGTCTTATACCAGTACGGGAGCTACAACCCCCTTTGCTCTTGTACTAGCTTAGATACTAGTACGTAGGCGCCAGCATACAATCTTCTCTCCTCCAGGTACCACGTTTCATGCATTTTCAGACTGGATATTCCTGAAGCACAACACATAATCTGAAAGGCCACGTTTCATCCAATTTTCATACTGGACCCATTAATATCATTGAAGCACATAATCAATCTTCTGAATCATCCAAACACTAGATCAATACATATACAAGGATAAAATATGTGTTAGCACCCAGATCTAGTCCATCAGATCACACAAATATGAGTCATTATGATCCTGATCCAATATTAGTTCTCATCCATCAATACTGAAGCTAAACCTTTAAGCTGTCATCAGAACCCATCAACAACCAGAACCACCTGTGACTTCAAATATCATAGCTCAAATTGTATAAGCTACTACAATGAACCAAACCTGCATATATACGCGCTTACACCAAAGCCAACCCACGTACAGATCTATAAATATTCAAACATGACTTGTAGCGATTTCAAACTTAAGTTATACCCAGTTCAGATCATTCAATATACAGATCTAGAATAAGCATAATCAAATATATAGAGATAGTTCATTTCAAACCATTTGATCCCAATCTATCCTTAGATCTTGTTCTCCTTCAACCGGTGAGATCCCTCTTTAGTTCAGATCCAGATTTGCACCATAACCCAATCACAGTATTCTAGATCTAGCACTTTATCAGATATTCAGATAATTCAGATAATACTTTGCCAAATGATCTCCTTCCTCTTTTATAGCCTTAGTCCTTTCTCAATACCATGGTCCAAAACCATAGGATCAAAAAACTGTTGGACTAATACCATGAACCAACCATGAAAGTGCGTGAGATCAACCCTTTTGGATGCAATACCACGGGCCAAAACCATAGGATCAAAAACTGTCGAACTAATACCATGAACCAACCATGAAAGTGCGTGAGATCAACACTTTTGACGAGGTACCATGGTCCAAAACCATAGGTTCAATTACCAAGGACTAACTACCATGGACCAAAGGTAAGTTCTCCAACATATATGCGCTTTTCCTTGCATGAAAGTGCGTGAACTTTTTCTCTACATGCAATACCATGGACCAAAACCATAATAAACCAATACCACGAACCCAATACTTGGGATCAACACTTCTGACGAGGTACCATGGTCCAAAACCATAGGTTCAAATACCAAGGACTAACTACCATGGACCAAAGGTAAGTTCTCCAACATATACGCGCTTTTCCTTGCATGAAAGTGCGTGAACTTTTTCTCTACATGAAATAAACTTTTTTCTACATAAAAGTGCGTGAACTTTTCTCTCCATGAAATAAACTTTTCTCTGCATAAAAGTGCGTGAACTTTTCTCTACATGAAATAAACTTTTCTCTGCATAAAAGTGCGTGAACGTTTCTCTACATGAAATAAACTTTTATCTGCATAAAAGTGCGTGAACTTTTCTCTACATGAAATAAACTTTTCTCTTCATAAAAGTGCGTGAACTTTTCTCTACATGAAAGAAACTTTTATCTTCATGAAAGTGCGTGAACTTTGCTGCACTATAATTTATCATCTGAGATGAGTGGGTTGCCATCAAGTACAACATATGTATCATAATGCCAACAATTGGAGTATGTTCCCTCCAAGGAACAGGTTGCTGATATATTCACTAAACCACTGCCCAGAGAAAAATTTGAATACCTCAGATAGAAGCTAGGAGTAGTTGATGCATCATCTTGCTATTGACATTTATCTGTTTCAGAGAAAAGTGGTTGTACGCGAGTTTCCTGAATCATATCCATGTACATACGCCGGTTGCTGTGGATACAGTCGCGTATATGTTGGTTTGAAGAATATTAGTAGGCCAGACTCAGGATGAAAAGAGTCTGATATGGGTCTGACAGTGATCATCGGGCACAGGTTCAGGGGGATCATATACTTCTAATAATGCATTGTTGGCATTATCTTAGAAGATCTTGGTACAATTTTCACATTTGTTTTGATTCAAGTGGAACAGGTGCAGAGGGAGATCATGGTTGTTGGTCTAGATGGTGATTAACAAATACTACTGATGATAGTTGTTGATGACTATCATAGTCTTGTCTTAGATAGTTTGTCTCTATGTCATGTATATATTTTATTATCAAGGTCATATAACGACCTATTTTTCCCCACTATGCCTGGGATGGATGATGTAATGTTATTTTTTCTTTTTTCTTTTTTTATGTATAAACATTTGGTATATCCCAACTTGGTTGGATGGATGAGTCAATCTTGGTATATCCCCACTTGGTTGGGAGATGGATGTATGTATGAGTCGTTGGTGATAGGAAGGTCATTTATGATGTATAGAGTCATGTTCTTCTTGTAGAACATCTTTTTGCAAACCTTGCTTACAGTCAGGGGGAGCATGAACAACACACTTCAACAGATCAGAGAATTCAACATGTACTCAGGGGGAGCATAACCCTTTGCCCTCGATGAGAAAGGGGGAGAGTGACTTGGGGTTGCCATCAAGTCTGTTAGTGTCAGTCTTTCCAGCCTTCCTACAGTGATCAAATATGCTCTTACAAAGTGATTTCAGAGTGTCAAAGTCAAATTTTGTCATTTCAAAGAGTTTTCAAGCAAAATTTGGTCACTAGGCATTAGGTCTAGGGTTTGCCCAAATGTCAGTCCATGTCATCATTCAGCTGAGCCTATCATCATTCAGAGGGTTGTCATTATCATGTAAGTGTCTAATGAATCATTTCACACCTTGTTTATGCTTCAGTTGTGCCTAGGCAAGGTCATTTCCCTCTCCTAGGGTTTTGAAGGCAATTTCTCTTGGACGGTCAAATCACCGGCAAAACTTGTTTCCTGATGTTCATACACCTTCCCCTATCCTTAAAGTACCTTATCAAACACTCCCCATCCCTTAGATCCGCCAAATTCCTCATTTTTGTACAAACCCTAGTTTCTAGCTACAACCTGGCAATTTTCTAGGTTGGGCCTGTGTTTTGCTCTTTTCGACCCCTTCCCCTCACTCAATCACTGAGATTCCACTTTCTCCTGCTTCCTAACATCCCTCCCCACTCCCACAAATTTCCCCAAGAATTTAGAAGCCCCCTATCCCCTTCATCTCGCTCCATTTCGACAAAATTCCTTGCTTCACACATCGGGACAAGTCGCACTCAAATGATGTTTCAGAGCAATCAAAGATGAATTTTGCAAAACTGAGAGAGGTTTTTGTCCAAAACATGCCAAGGAAGAAAAACCTCTTTCACGTTTTACACAGGTGTCATGGTTTGAGAGAAATGTCAAAAATACCGGCGAGAATGAAGGTGCTCCAAGGACGGTTGGCCAAAGCACAAAAACGAAGGAAAACGCCCGATCCACTCCAAACTTTGGCCAAAGCCTCTTTGACTGAACATGGTACTTGATTGGGGACTCCCAGCCCAAATTTCAAGAAATTTGGAGAAAATTTTGTCATTTGTGAATTTTTTGTGCAATTTACAGGTTTTTGCCCATGAAATGGTCGCGCCCCGCACGCGACCATTTTGGAGGACTGCTCGGAATTCTGAAAACTTAGCATTTTTGGAAAGGGCATGCAAAGAGAAAAATTACCAACACTTGGGAGAAGCCTGATTTTGAGATTTGAGCCTCCAAAAGCTCAAAATACATCAAAAAAATGACTTTCTGCCCACTTTTTGAGTTGCAGAAAGTGACCTTGGGAGAAATGGTTTTTGAGGGGGCAAAACAACTCCAAATTCAGAAATTCCAATTGGGATAGAAAGTAGACAGACCAAGCTTTCCAATGAGCCATCTTGCACCTGATTTGGACCAGTGGAACCCACTCAAAAACAGCTGTGAAGGGGCGCGACCAGAACTTCCAGGGGCGCGACTAGAACTTCCAGATTTGCCAAAATTCACATTTTCGGTCAAAAAACATTTTTTTGACTATGGTTGACTATTAGTACTTGTAGATGATGGATAAATGTAATATTTTCATGGCACTTTGGTAGATTTTATCTTTCTTTACCCTTCTAGAAGCTTCCATGATGTAAAAAGTGAAAAATTAATGCATGGATGAGTTAGCTAAGTAATAGAGGCAAGTTGTTTGGCTGCCTATTTTCTAGTTCTTAGTTTAGAATTTGTTCAAACTGCTCCTAGAAAGCTGAGCTCGACCCCTAGAGGTGGGGAAAGGAGTTAGATGGTCTAGATGGTCTATATTATGCTCTCTCCTTCTCATTTTGGTGGTTGGACTCTTGTGTAAGGAAGCTTTATTGTATATTGTGCATCTATTTCTGCAATTGAAGGCAAGGAAAGCCAGGGTTTTACAGACATCTTTGAGGATTCTTGTGGATCTGATTGTTGATGGTGTGTTCTCTACATGTTCTTGTAAGTTTGTTTATGTGTTTCACATCTCTCTTATGCTTCTAAATTGGACAGATGAAGTGGTAAAGTTTGAACTCATGTTTTGACATGCTCAGCTTTTTAGTTTGTTCAATTTTAATGTTTTCTACTGTCTAGAGAGGATTCGAATTGTGTGCTTGCCCTCTTTAGCTTCTCCTCTATCATCTCTGATCATCCATCTCAGATTAAGGCATCAGCACTCATTCCTACCTTGCCCCTTAGATCCCCCTGTGAAAACTGTGCTCAATCCCCGCACCCTGAATTGCACTCCCTCCAATTGCCACCAAAAAACCAAAAATCTTTAAATCAACCCCCCTTTATCAATTTACTAGCCTTAATTTCTTTGATCCTAATTGGTCAGCCTAATTATATTATAAGATCTATCAAATCTGACCCGAGAGAGCCTTCTCATACCTCGTAGGGCTAGCTACGAGGTGAAATGGTTTGATGTAGCCTTGAGAGTTTGTCTATCTCAGCCTAGGTGAATTCCAAGCGCTAACATAATGTTAGACTCCATCTCATATCAGAGATTGATTCTTTTTCAAAACCCTGTTTTGAAGAAGAAATCATTAATGTGTTGTTTTAAATTATGTAATTTATGCTCCAGCTCTGGATTATGTAATTTATTCTCCAGCTCTTCAACTGGCAACGACTTCAAGCGCCTATCCCTGCACAAGCACAATTCAGAAATATCATTAGCAATCAGAGGCATTACAGTAGTATCTCATTCTGCACTGAAATAAGATTTGGGAAAAGGTCCAAGATGAAAACTGCAGAGGATTCAAGACTTTGCCTTGTATTACATCTTTCAAACAGTTTAGATGCTGGAACCCTTTTATTTCTCACACAAGAAGGCAGTCTCACAAGCAACAAATCGAACTATTCTCTTCATGCTCCTAGACAAAAGTTACAAGACAGCAGGATCAAAGTGTAACAACTTTAAAATTCAGGGTTCTGCAAGCCTTCTGCAGGTGGTGATCATGGCTATAATGGCGATGCTTCCTTTTTCTCCTTGGGGTCTCTCGGATCGGGCTTACCGTTTTACATTAGTGGGCACTGGATTCTCCTGTTCTTATTCCATATATTCAATATATGGGAGGCCAAGGGCATGGAATCTTCAAGCTATTCAATTATGGCTCCAGTCACTTATTGCTACCAAGGATTTCATCTATCTTCTATACTGCTTTGTCTTTGTTTCTTCACCGATGGCCATTAAGTTTGCTTTGGTACCAGTGTTATGTCGGTCTCTTGAGTTAGTGGCGAAATTTTTAAGACGCAACTTCAGCAGTGCCAATCTTTACAGAAAATACGTGGAGGACCCCTGTCTGTGGATAGATACGAACACAGCAACACTGAACATTTTGAGTTCAAACTCTGAGATTATGCTATGATTTTAGTGATAATTTTGCTTTTCACAAGGCAGAGAAAATGGACAAAATATGGGGTTTAGTTGAACTGGTCAAGCTAGATCATTCAAGTGCTAGCAGTATAACAACAAAATGTGAGAAATGCAAGAACAATAGCAAGAACAGAGGTCAGTAAAAACATTTGCACAAGAAACCTTCAGTAACATCTTGCGATTAGTCAATGGGATTTCTGCTCTTGTTCTTGCTATATTACCAGGGAAGGCTGGCGTCTTGGAAGGCATTCAGGTAATGTGTTACTGCCTTTCCCTAATTCTTCCAGAAATTCTACGGGGTGGACTAGATCGTTGCTTGTTTCTCCAAGTAGCAGAGGAAGTTGGAGCCACATGTATGGATTGGCAAGCAAAAGAATGAATAGCTTCAAAGATCATGTAGTTCATCGTACTACGGATCGGAGACGTGGTGTAGTTGAGGATCTTCAGCTTGTTATAGAGATTGTTATAGAAGTTGCATTTGATATTGTGCGTAAAGCACTTTACTTTCTCCTGTCTCCTTTCGAAACATGTAGGTTGGCGTTCAAAAGGCTCATCACAAGTATACAGGCTTGCAAAAGTCATGGCATGTCTGCTAGTGATAATGATGTTCATGTGCAAACATCTACTCTTAATGATTGGGATCCGAATTCCACTTTTCGACAAACAAAATTTCAGCAATCCTTGAATACAGATGCACGCACATGTGGAGATGTTATAACAGAATTGGGATATCCATATGAGGCTATTCGCGTCATTACTGCTGATGGTTATGTCTTCCTCCTGGAAAGAATACCGAGACGTGATTCAAAGAAGGTTGTTTACTTACAGCATGGATTGTTGGATTCTTCTTTGGGTTGGGTGTCAAATGGAGTAGTTGGCTCTCAAGCATTTGCAGCTTATGATCAAGGTTATGATGTTTTTCTGGGGAATTTTCGAGGTTTGGTTTCCAGAGAACACATAGACAATCACATATCTTCTCAACGGTACTGGAGGTATTCAATCAATGAACATGGAACACATGCATTAATTTCTAACTGTTGCTTGCATTATGGAATGGAATTGTCGCCACAGTTTGAAATTTAAGTCAGCTAACAAGGCGGGATGAAGAGCGTTACAAATTGGAGAGTGATCGACGTCAATTTTCCAGTGCTATGTTAATGCATTGTCAGCCTTGATATAGCCCAACACTGAAGGGATATCTAGATTGGCAGCATCTCCAAACTATTCGTTGGGTTAATTATCTACATTTGAAGAAACATTACTGCATTTTCCTTGACTGGAGGAGTGTTGATATAATTGGAGCAGCGTAATACACATGAATTGACATATGGCTTTCACAATGCCAAGATCCAGATCACGGTGCGATCTTTGGAGATTTTGTGGGATCGAGGGCGATGTGGCGCTTAGAAGGTGGAGCTTTTGAATGCAGCCATGTAAACTGCTCTCGGTTTAGTTGTCACCATAAGCCGAATCGGTGGAATATTAGTTTGAAGGTCGTTGTATTGGCAAATGCAACGTGGCAGTGGTTGCAATATTTAAGGCAGAAAATCTGGACCGAGACCATTAATAGCATTGCAGTGACATGGTAGTGCTCATCATCCGGATTCTCTTGAGGAAGAAGACGCTGAAGAGGCATTCAACATCATGATTTGGCTAAATAAATACTTAACTCAAAACAGAATTTTCCCATTTATTTTTAGATCGTATTTTTAATACGTGAATTGTTTTTGCCCCCAAGCTCAACTGTATCATCCCGTTTTAAAGACATCTGTCACAGCAGAAGACGGGTCAATGCCCCTACTTCTATCCTCAGTCCCGATTCAAAAGGGCCAGCGCTCCATATGTCAAGCCATCAGCAGATTTAGAGGAAGAGGGACGCTGCATTATTTTAGGATGATGTAACTCTCCTTTCTAATTTTAATAATTGTAGTGGAAATAGCGCAGAGGTCTTGGGGTTGATTGGTTTTCCCCCAGCTGTATTTTGTTTCATATTTTTGTGATGTTAGTTAAAACAGCGCCCCTGTTTTGGGCAGCAGTTTTATTTATTGTATTAAAAATGTCATTTGTAGAAGAGAGTCGGGGAGAGATTTTTCTGAGTGCTGAGTGCTGGAACAGAGCTTTTCATTGTACAGTTTTTAGCAGAGAATTTAATGGAATTTCACAGCTCTGTTTGCTGAGATTCATGTGGTATGTCAATTTAACATTAGTTTTTCCTCTGTTACATATGTAAACCGTTATGTTTCAATTCATTTCATGATCATTTCTGGTCGAGCAAATGAAGTGTTTAGGAAGGAATTCATAGTATTGTATGCTCCTCCTATAAATTTGCTCACGTTCAATGTTTTCTTCTGTTTAAGGAGGATTCAAAGTATTATTTGCCCTCCTTAGCTCCTCACCAGTCTTGCCATCCCTTTTAAAAATCTAGATTTGGTGTTAAATTGCTTGCCTACCTTGCCTCAGTTAATAATCTATGTAGTCATTATATTTCTCTATTCGAACTGTGATTTTGCCCATGCAGCCCAGAAAAAAACCCCGTCATTAAAAACCCCAAAATCTTTAAATCAACCCCCCTATCAATTTACTAGCCTAAAATCTTTATTCTTAATTGGTCAGCCTAATCATATTGAAAGATCTATCAAATCTGACCCGAGAGAGCCTTCCTCGTAGGGCTAGCTACGAGGTGAAATGGTTTGATGTAGCCTTGAGAGTTTGTCTATCTCAGCCTAGGTGAATTCCAAGCGCTAACAAAGTCCAAAGGGGGAGATTGTTGGCATTATGACACAGGTTTAACGCTATGACACAGGTGTTGTCCTTGATGACAACTCACTTAGATGACAGATCACAGTTCAGGCTCACAGAATTAAAGAAAAAAAAGGTATATGTAGATTCCTCTTGACCAATTCGCATATACACCTTCAGGTTCGCAGACCAAAAGGCATGTGTGCATATACACGCACTTTCACACAAGGAAAAGAGCGTACATATTGGAAAACTTGGTTTTGGTCCGTGGCATTTGGTCCTTGGTATTTTGACCCATGGTATTGGTCCAAGGTATCTTGTCTGAAGGGTTGACCCCAGGTATTTG
Source organism: Pinus tabuliformis (assembly GCA_031772625.1). Taxonomy (NCBI): domain Eukaryota; kingdom Viridiplantae; phylum Streptophyta; class Pinopsida; order Pinales; family Pinaceae; genus Pinus; species Pinus tabuliformis. Next base: position 843,498,272 of record CM062815.1, read on the forward strand.
GTCCAAGGTTTTGATTCTAAGTGGTTTTGGACCATGGAATTGAGTAAGGCCTAAGACTATAAAAGGAGAAGTAGATCATTAGGCAAAGGCACACAAGTACTGAATATCTAATGAAGAGAAAGATCTAGAATACTGGTCATTGGGTTATGGGGCATAGCTGGATCTGAGTCAAGGAAGAACCTGAGCACTTGAAGAAGGATAATATCTATTGATGGGTCAAGATCTTAAGGCTTGAAGAGAAGTATATTATGTGGTTTTGATCTTTTATCTGAATAATTGGCGCATGTCGTAATCTGTAAATCTGATGATCTGGGTACAACTAATGTCTTAATATTTGTAAAGGTTAAACTATATTTTACAGATCTGTGCGCAGGTTCAGTATAGCAAAGGTGCGTATACACGCTGGTTTGGCATTTCAAAATAGCGTATACGTAGGTCTGCCTTGAGAAAAGTGCGTATGCACGCAGGTTAGACACATTGAAGTAGCGTACTCCTCATAAAATATATTTTAGCTACTTTTGTTTGCTGTTGCAGTATTCTGGGTTCTGGATTGGGTTCTGGTTACTGTTACTGTATTCTGGTTACAGCATTCAGAAAAGTGATTGTTTGATTCAGTTTTGGTTGGTACAAAGGAGATTGGTTGATGCAGATATATTTGATGTTTGATTGATGTTATTGATGGATCCAGTTTGAAAATTTATGAAACATGGTCCCTGGAAGAAAAGAGAAGGTTGTAGCCTTTTGTAGGTCAGCACCTACGTACTAGTAAACAGATCAACTAGTACAAGAGCTAGGGGGTTGTAGCTCCCTTCCAGGAGAAGCTGGAGAACGAGAGAAGGTTTTAACCTTCTGCAGGTAGAAGCCTGCGTACTGGTATAAGGCTGCACCAATACAAAATTTGTAAAAAAATAGTTTCTTATTAAAGAAAGATAGAGACGATTGCAGCAGGTAGCTTTCACCCACATTAGGTTTCCACCTTATATCTTGTGTTCATGTGTGTGATTGCCTGTTCTGTTTACTGCACCTGGTTACTGTTTATATGGTTCTGATACAGAGATTAAATATCAACTAACTAAATAATAAGTTTGCATGGTATACGTTGGTTGCTCTATACATAGTTGCGTATACACGCGAGTTTCATTAACATACGTAGCGTATATAAATCTGTTTATGGAAAAGAAAGATTGTTAAATTGCTAATATTGATTCACCCCCCTCTCAGTATTATTTACAACAATTGGTATCAGAGCAGGTCCTTCAGAAGAAGCTTGATCGCTTGAAGGAAGATCTATCATCATGGGCAGCTAAAGAGAGGGATCCATTAGACCACCAATATTTGATGGGAGCAACTTCGTCTATTGGAAGGTAAGAACCACAACCTATCTTCAATCTCTTGGAACAGATGTTTGGGAAATCGTGGAAGGAGGATACACATTTCCATCAGCAATTCCTACAGATATGGCAGGTAAAAAGCAGTATGAAACAAATGCCAAGGCTGTCAATACATTATTGGGGAGCCTGTCACAATCAGAATTTGTCAAGGCTATGCAGCTCAAAATCGCCAAAGAAATATGGGAGAAGATCGTTCTAAGCTATGAAGGAGACGATCAGGTAAAACGTGAATAACTTCAATCTCTCATAATTCAATATGAAACTCTCAAAATGCACAATGATGAAAGTATAGCTAATTACTTCTTACGTATAGATGAGATTGTCAATCACATGAAAAACTTGGGTGAAGAGATAAAAGAAGTTACTGTAGTTGAAAAGGTTTTAAGATCCTTGTCTTCTAAGTTTGAATCAAAAGTTTCTGCCATAGAAGAAAAGCAAAATCTTCAGAATATTACTCTGACACAACTGCACGGAATCCTAACTTCTTTCGAAATGAGAAAAGGGGGTCCATCAGATATGAGAGAAGTCACATTCAAAACCTCAAGAAGAGAAGAGCTCAATATTTCAGAAGGAGAGGAAGAAGCAAACTTTGGCAAGAACCTTCAACGAAGTTCTGGAAGATTAAGAGGTAAACTACCTTTCAAATGCTTTTCTTGTGGAAGAGTCGGTCATTATGCAGCCAAATGTCCTCATAAAGATAAACTTGATAAAGGTAAGGAATTGGCAAAATGGAATAGAAAACAGAATGTAAGTAAGAAGATCTATTATACGCATGAAGATAGTGATGGTTTATCAAAGAGTGATGAAGATGAACATGGTAATGATTATAGACTTTTGATGGCTTTTGAAGATGATGATTTCTTGGATGCTTTAGATGAAGATGTTCTCTATGAAGAAATTTCTAAACTTAAAATATGTTTAGAAGAAAAGAGTATGATTATAGATACTTTGACACTCCAACTTGTTGAAAGGGAAAAACGCAATGAAAATTTTAGAATGTGAAATTGTGGGTCTAAGAAAAGATATTGAGAAAACAAAAGCTAGTACACAGATCAACTGGTAAACATATCAGTTAGTACAAGAGATAGGGGGTTGTAGCTCCCTTCCTTGGAGAAGCTGGAGAACGAGAGAAGGTTGTAGCCTTCTGCAGGTCCTGCGTATTGGTATAAGGCTGCACCAGTACAAAATTTGTAAAAAGAAGTTTCTTATTAAAGAAATATAGAGACAATTGCAGCAGGTGGTTTTCAACCACATTGGGTTTCCACCTTATATCTTGTGTTCATGTGTGTGATTGTTTGTTTTGTTTACTGCACCTGGTTACTGTTTATATGGTTCTGATACATAGATTAAAGATCAAATAACTAAATAATAAGTTTGCATGGTATACGCTAGTTTCTCTATACATAGTTGCGTATACACGCGAGTTTCATTAACATAAGTTATGTATATAAATCTGTTTATGGGAAAGAAAGATTGTTAAATTGCTAATACTGATTCACCCCGCCTCTTAGTATTATTTACAACAGACAGATGTGAAGTATGTGCCTGGAATGAAGAAGAACTTGGTATCGATTCCGATGTTGGAGGACAAAAGCTATGATGTTGCCTTCAGTAAGGGAAAGTTTTTCCTTAGACACATCACCACGGGACAGGTGAAACAGATCGGTTCACGGGTACAGAACCTGTATTCTCTTGAGGTTCAAGATGCATGCAAAGCCTTGAGGAGCAAGGCCAATATTAGAGACTTGGTGGTTGAGAGGGAGAGTAAATTACCTCTCAACATGCAGTCCTAGAAGAAGTCTCAGACAATTATGGAGGAGCCACAATTGGAGAAGCTGAGAGGAGACTGAGTGGAGGCATCCACTCATGTAGAGACCTCTAGTAGGGGGATGTTTCGAGCCAAGTCAGCAAAGGGATCACATGCAGCCATACCTCTAGGTGTGAGGTGGGCCGATGTGAAGTGATAGTCCCATGAAGGCTGAAATAGGGGTAGGATCCTTGAGGTACCCAGCCTCTTTGATTAGACCTTGCTACGAGAGCCCCGATGAGGAGTAGCAGGATTGGCTGAGTGGGTAGACATAGATGCGGATGGAGTGGCATAGGGAGCTTCAACATCAGAGGGTGTTTCTAGCCCAATAGGGAGGTTAGTTGGGAGATCAGTTACTTACTTCTCAGTAATTGAGTTGCAGTACAGCAGTGGGCAGCACGATGCAACATGATGAGAGGAGGTGTAGTGCGGATGTAGTGCTGGGAGATAGGACCAATAGTAGCACATATGCAGCAGGAGGAATCAGTGTGATTGATGCAGTCAGAGACTTTGATGACAGAGGCATCATTCTGATTCAGGCTGGATATTTTTTTGTTTCTGGAGTTGCTGGAGCAACAACACTAGGGAGAAGTGTTGCATGCAAAACATTCCAAAGGTTCAAGATTAGGATCAAGTTGAATTCCTTTCTTGTTGAGAGGGAGTGTTGAAAATAGCAACAAGAAATGCTAAAAATAACATTTCTAAGGATATCATTTTAGTATATTCTAATTTTAATTTGTCCTTAAATTAAAATTGAGAATTAAAATTTGAATTTAGTCTCACCAGCTATTTGAAAAATAATTAATTAATTCATCCTGAGTTAATGAGTAGGAGAAATTCAAACATGAAGTCTTTGTGAAGTCATGCAACAGTTATCCCTTTGATTGAGAAGTTATCCCTTAATTAAGGAGATAAGGATGAGTTGTATTTGAGTTGTAATTAGTTAGCTCAGTTAACTAAGTTAAGTCTAGTTAGATTAGTTCCAAATAGTTTGTGGAACTGATTATGAGTTCAGTCAGTTAATGCATGCATGCATGAAACTAGTGTACTCCAGATAACTGAATATTCTCTCATAAATAAATCATGCATGTCAGTTCAGACAAAGGCCCAGTTGAGATTAAAGACAGGGACATTGTACTATCAGTTGGAGGAATTTTCCTATAAAGGAAACCCATCCATGCAGAAGGAATAAGGTTCCTTGAGGATTGCGTAGTTTTACAAGGTGTGAGTGATTAGTGTTACACCTGGTAACAGTAAGATCACCCAGGAGAAACAACACAAGGAAATAGGAGGCTTGGAGGGCAGAGGAGAAGGTTTATGAGAAGCCTTGTTTGCCTGTGAGCATAGAGGAGGATTGTAATGAGAGCTGGTTAGCTGTGAGAGCTAAAGCTTTGTGTAATCTTGATGTATTTCCACCTTGTATGATAATACAAATAGTGGGTTTTTTAGCTAAGGCTTTCCCCAAAGTATTCTTCTGTGTTTCATGTGTGATTGATTCTTCTTCTTTGTTATATGTTTTCTGTTTGATCTTGCTCAAAATCAATTAAGCTTCCACAAGTTTGATAGTAGAAGTAGATCAAGTATTTTGCTTTAGTTACATTGCATTATCAGGTGATCTACAGTGAGAATTTCTACATGGAGACATATCTGAGGTGCTTCACTTCAGAAAAGCAGCATCAATGGTTACAATGGCTACATTTAGCTGAATGGTGGTATAATACTAACTATCATGAAGCCACCAAGATGACTCCATATGAGGCAATGTATGGCCAACTCCCACCTTCACCTATTTCTTATAACCCTCGATGTTCTAAAGTACATGCAATTGATCAACTCCTACAAAACTATGCCGCCATGATAGCTCATCTCAAAGATAATCTACATCAATCTCAGAACCGAATGAAGCAACATGCAGACCAACATCATTCGCATTTCAAGAAGGGGATCAGGTATTCCTACGAATCCAACCATATAAGCAAACATCTCTCAAAGAAAAGGGTTGTCAAAAACTAGCACCAAAATTCTATGGGCCTTATCAAATACTTCAGCACATAGGAGTAGTCACCTACAAACTGGCCTTGCCACCTACTTCAAAAATCCATCTAGTCTTCCATGTATCATGCCACAAGAAAGTGGTGGGGAACAATTGCAGAGTTCAAACAAGTCTACCCAAATTGGATGAGGAAGGATCACTTTGGCTCTGACCAGAACAAGCCCTCGATACTTGTGAAAGACTTCTCCACAGCCACACGATCAAGGAAGTCCTTATCAAGTGGAAAGACACCTCTCCAAAAGATGCGACCTGGGCACCAACTGTTATTCTTCAGCAGTTTCCACAGCTTCAGCCTTGAGGACAAGGATGCTTTTGATGGGGGAGGGAATTTTAGGGTCCAACCCTAACCACTTTATTTATGTAATAAGCTCAATGGGCTGAGTCAGAGTCATAGTTAGTTAACGAGTCAATAAGGCTTGCATTAATAATTGTAAGTGGTTGACCCGCATTAGAGAAAAGGGACCACTGTTAGTTGTAAATGGGCCATAGTTAATAAATAAAGTGGTTAACTCGTGTTATGCGAGGGACCACTAGTAGTTAAGGTTTTGGATGTCATATAGATATAAATAGTCTTAGTTAGTAAGGGAAAGATCATCAAGTCTTATTGTAATTGAGCTCTGCTCTATTGGAGGTTGCCCCCTTGAAGAGGCAAGTGAGCATTGAATCTGTTTATGAATAATAAAATACTTTGCAGTTTTTCTCATTTCATGTGATAATTTTGTGTTATGGGCTATATTTCTTTGTATTTCAGGTATTCTGGATTTCTCGCAGGTCAAGAGCATAACAAAGAGCCTTGACTTCTCCATAGCCTAGAGTGAGTATACTTCTTTGGAGGAGTAGGTGTTCTTGACTGTAATGTTCCAGTACTGGGGCCACTAGTTGTCATTGGTGTATGTATGGATGGAACTTTCACTTATAATAATAAAATTAGAGCCAACACACTTTCATGCATATGTTCTTAATATAGTAGGATTATTCTTGTTGTATTGGAAATGTATGTTATTTAACTTATGCATATGATTATGAACTACTTTGTATGCATTTGTACGAATCTTTTTGAATGCGTGTTGTTGGATTAGCTCATCACTTTAATTTTTGGATTGTTCTGCATCTTAGCTTGCGATGTCATTTCACTCATGTGTTCCTTTCACGATGCGTACTATTACAAGCTTCCAATGGGCATACTTCCTTTTCCCTTCATGTGTTGGAACCTCCATGCCTCACACTTGACTCTTTGCAGGGTCACAAACTTGTTCTCACATGCTATTATCATACTTTTCTTTGCGTGTTTCTGCGGTCCAGGCATTACACTATCACCCACTGCTAGGAATCCTACTCCAAATGGTGTGAGTTCTAGTTGGGACTTCATATCAGGGAGATCCTCTAAATGTTGGTGGGTCCAACATCGTCAACGCCTTCTAGAGCCATTTTGAGGTATCAAACAAAATTTTTTAATGTAAAAACTTTAAAATCTTAGAGTTTGTCCCCTCAATGTTATTCTACAGACTGAGAAATTTCCAACATGCAAAAATCACTTCAATCAGAGGTTATATAAAAAATTTATGCCTCCCAAAAGTTGAACTACCTTGTTGACCATCATGGTATAATTGGACGCTCCATTAACCCACTCTATTCGCACATGTGGGGCTATCCACATGTGGAATTTCAAGAAGATTTAAAAAAATCCAAAACTTTATCACTAATTGATGGTTGAGGATGCAAAAAACCTAACCCTGGATGGCCCTTAGGCTATGTTAAATTCCAAGTTGTTAGGAGGAGAAAGGATTCTATTCTTTAGCATGGTACTTGCCATAGTTTAGCAACGCATAATACTCACCTTGTAGTTGGGTTATCCATTGTTTTGTGTTTCCCATGATACACCATCTATTCATTTATGTGGATGGGTGTGTTTATTTGCTTGTTCTTTCATTTTCAAATTTCAATTATTTCATAAATTCAAGCACTATGTTAATAATAATTAATGAGGGATTTACAGAATAATCGTATAATTTAATATTTCAAAATATGTCAATATTTGCTGTGATGAACCATTCTTGTTGAAGATCCAGACATATTTGTTGTGATGAACCATTCTTGTGGAAGATCCATGACAATCTATAGATAAGCTAGATGATTGTAGTTTTCTTACGAAGGATGTCTAATGTAAGAGCATCCTTGCCTTTGAACAATCAACATTAACCAAAAATGTTGAACTCCCCTTTCACTTAATTTTTGAGTTAGATGTCTCGTGGGTTGGTATTGGTGGGGTAAATATTTGAAATTCATGTGGAACAGTTAAATGTTGAAATCGATAGGTTTTGTTGTTCCTTGGCTACGAAAGACCCAACATAAGTAGAGAGAAATAGACTGCATTTGTTCCTTGGCTATAGAGGAACCATGTGTTTCTACTAAAGTGGATATGAGGAAAATCATAATAGCTAAAAGGAATTTGAAAACACACTTCTAAAATTGATCCAAAGAGGGATTGTCAGTGAAGTTGAATTTCTATATAAATGAATTGACTTCTAGCATAAACAAATAACTACAAGAGTATTTTGAAATGGGATCAATAGGCTTTTGACTCCATCAATTTGCGAAAAGGAAATAGTAGGGCAAGTATCAAATTTGTGATTATTGGCATAGGTTAATTTGTGGCTAGATATTCATTGATTGCAATTATAAGAGTTTGAAGGAGGCTTATTCCTTCACACTATAAACCCACACATCCTGTTTGGCTCTATCATCCAATAAGGATTTTGGTTCCCCTCTTTCCTTCTCTATTGAATTTTTTTTGCATTATTCATTGTCATTTTATACTATCTTTCACATGGTATCCGGAATTTATAATGTGTTTCTATGTTGGCTAAATTTTATAATGTGTTTCTATGTTGGCTAAATTTTGACCTTGTCAATTAGATTTTATTTTATACTTGTGTTTAAGACTTTTGCAACATGACACAATCATAGTATTCTAACTATTTGAAAATAAATGCATTTTTTAAAAATTGCATACTTGTCTAAAAAACATAAAAAAGCTATTCCATTACTTTGAATTGTTATAATGATTTCATTATTTTAAATCACAACATTAATTAATTTTCCATAATGATCTATCCTTCCATGTCCAAAGTCGAGAATGACCATTCGTTCATAATGGGAACCATGAATAGGGAAGGAAATGATTGGATTCTTTTGTGAGGTCCCTCCGTTGCACCCTGCCTAAGTCCGAGTTGCTTCACAGCTGTTGAGTACTAATGGTTGTCAAATCAAGTTGCTTTCCTGCTGTTCCAGTGCGAGTTTCTCTCCCAATTACTGTGGAAACCAGGTGAACGAGAACCACAAGATAAATTATTAATAATGGTTGGCTACACCTTAAAGAGTTCATCTGCATAGCCTTAGCCCAATTTGAGCGACGAGAAATCATAATTCAGCAGGTGGAGAGCAATCTCAATTTTGCCTTGCGCGTGTGATTTGGGGTTTGCCTGTTTCTTTTGGTTTGCTAGACCTCACGCTTTGTGATTCTCGTGAATCCAATGGCCGGAAGTATTGAAAACACTGCAATTGGATGTGCAGGCAATGCCTTGGCCACATGTTTCTTTACCCTCTGTAACAAAGTTCTTGAAAATGTGAAAATGGTCTATTTGTTGCCTAGGGCTGTCACCCAGATGGAAAAAGATGTCCAGGATATAAAATGCATGATATAAAAACTGAGCTCCATCAAGCGCAACAGAGCCCTAAAAGAACAGTTAAGGCTTGGCTGGACGAGGCGGAAGCGTTAAAAGAACGTTCTGACTCTATTGGCGCTGAGTACGAGACTTACCAGCAACACAAAAACTGCATCGGTTGCTGTCCCAGGTGCCCCCCCGCTATAGGATCAGCAAAGATGTAACAGAGTGCAATCGGAATTTTTCTGAACTCCTCTCAAAGACGGCGCGATTTTGCGAGCAGCGGGCAATACGGGGACCCTACTCCGCGCACCCAGATACCGATTCCGACCACCGAAACATGTATTGTTGCAGACGCAAAGCGATCGGAACAGAGGGAGGTTGCTGAAAGATTGTTAACCGATGAAAATAGCAACATTCAAAGAATTGGTATCATCGGCATGGGGGACGTTGGTAAAACGCGGCTGCTTGACACCATCAACAACAGCGAGAAGGTAAAGATTTCATTTGACCTTATTATTAAGTTAACTGTTTCCAGAAACGATATCTCATCTCTGCAAAAGTGTGTCGCCGAAAGATTAAGCTTGGGACAATTTCCAGATTATCTGGAAGGGCGAAGAGATACGCTGTGCAACGGTTTAAAGAATAGGAGAAATCTTCTACTCTTGGACGATATGTGGGCGGCCGACGCGTGGACGAGTGATGAGCTTCCCTCATCAGGGAGAAATACTATGTTGGTGGGTCTAATATTGCCAATACTTTTTTTTTTTTAAGCCATTTTGAGGTATCAAATAAATTTTTTTAATGTCAAAACCTTACAATCTTAGAGTTTGTCCTCTCAATGTTATTCTACACACGAGACATTTTCAACATGCAAAAATCACTTCAATTGGAGGTTATATAAAAAATTTATGCCTCCCAAAAATTGAACTACTTTGTTGACCATCATGGTATAATTGGATGCTCCATTAACCCATATTATTCACACATGTGGGGCTATCCACATGTGGAATTTCAAGAAGATTTTAAAAAATCCAAAACCTTATCTCTAATTGATGGTTGAGGATGCAGAAAACCTAACTCTAGATGGCCCTTGGGCTATGTTAAATTCCAAGTTGTTAGGAGGAGAAAAGGTTTTATTCTTTAGCACGGTACTTGCCATAGTTTAGCAGTGCATAATGCTCACCTTGTAGTTGGGTTTTCCCTTGTTTTGAGTTTCCCATGATACACCATCTATTCATTTATGTGGATGGGCGTGTTTATTTGCTTGTTCTTCCATTTTCAAATTTCAATTATTTCATAAATTCAAGCATTATGTTAATAATAATTAATGAGGGATTTACAAAAATAATCATATAATTTAAGATTTCAAAATATGTCAATATTTGTTGTTATGTACCATTCTTGTGGCAGATCGAGACATATTGGTTGTGATGAACCATTCTTATGGAAGATCCATATATATTTGTTGTGATGAACCATTCTTGTGGAAGATCCATGACAATCTATAGATAAGCTAGATGATTGTAGTTTTCTTACGAAGGATGTCTAATGTAAGAGCATCCTTTCCTTTGAACAATCAACATTAACCAAAAATGTTGAACTCCCATTTCACTTAATTTTTGAGTTAGATGTATTAGTGGGGTAAATATTTGAAATTCATGTGGAATGATTAAATGTTCAAATCTATAGGTTTTGTTGTTCCCTGACTATGAAATACCCAACATAACTAGAGAGAAATAGACTTTATTTGTTCTTTGGCTATAGAGGAACCATGTGTTTCTACTAAAGTGGATATGAGGAAAAGTCATAATAGCTAAAGGGAATTTGAAAACACACTTCTAAAATTGATTCAAAGAGGGCTTGTCAGTGAAGTTGAATTTCTATATAAATGAATTGGCTTCTAGCATAAACAAATAACTACAAGAGTATTTTGAAATGGGATCAATAGGCTTTTGACTCCATCAATTTGCGAAAAAGTATTTTGAAATGGGATCAATAGGCTTTTGACTCCATCAATTTGCGAAAAGGAAATAGTAGGGCAAGTATCAAATTTGTGATTCTTGGCGTAGGTTGATTTGTAGCTAGATATTCATTGATTGCAATTATAAGAGTTTGAAGGAGGCTTATTCCTTCACACTATAAACCCACACGTCTTGTTTGGCCCTATCATCCAATAAGGATTTTGGTTCCCCTCTTTCCTTCCCTATTGATTTTTTTTTTGCATTATTCATTGTCATTTGTACTATCTATTGAATTTTTTTTGCATTATTCATTGTCATTTTGTACTCTCTTTTATATGGTATCTGGAATTTATAATGTGTTTGTATGTTGCCCAGATTTTGACCTTGTCAATTAGATTCTATATTTGTGTTTAAGGCTTTTTCACCATAACACAATCATAATATTCCAACTATTTAAAGAAATACATTTTTTGAAAATTACATAAATGTGTAAAAAATAAAAAAGCTATTCCATCCCTTAGAATTGTTATAATGATTTTATTATTTAAAATTACAACATTAATTAATTAATAAATATATCATTTATACCAATCAAATTGTATATTTATTATAATTATTTTAAAATATAAATATTATAATAAATAATTAGTGTAAAACATAAATTTTATTCTTTTAAGTTTTATATTAGACTTACATTTTATTTAATAAAGCATAATAATATAATGTAAAGCACCAGCTAATAAATTAAAATTAATAAACTTTACTATTTATATCTTAATATATTTTTACTCACCTCTACTTTCATAGCCAACCATTAGATACATATATTTCAATCTCGATTTATGTTTCAATCCATTTCAGTCATATCCATTGTATCTCCAGCACGGGAAAAATGGAATCTTGTTATGGAGACCTGGTCCGTAGATACATACTAACGCAGGTTAACAACGATAAAACACTAGATAATCATATATATATATATTTTATTTTTTTTCGAGATGGACACAAAATTCAATATTCATAAACAGTAGGTTTCTACAGGGAATTAAGAAGGAACACACACATTCAATAATGCTCTGTCTTTCTATGTCCAGAGTCAAGAGATGGACACAAAATTCAATATTCATAAACAGTAGGTTTCTACCAGGAATTAAGAAGGAACACACATTCAATAATGCTCTGTCCTTCTATGTCGGAAGTCAAGAGATGGACACAAAATTCAATATTCATAAACAGTAGGTTTCTACAGGGAATTAAGAAGGAACACACATTCAATAATGCTCTGTCCTTCTATGTCGAAAGTCAAGAGATGGACACAAAATTCAATATTCATAAACAGTAGGTTTCTACCGGGAATTAAGAAGGAACACACACATTCAATAATCCTCTGTCCTTCCATGTCCAAAGTCAAGAATGGCCATTCGTTCATAATCATTCGATGCTTTTGTGAGGTCCCTCCGTTGCACGCTAAGTCCAAGTTGCTTCACAGCTGTTGAGTACTAATGGCTGTCATATCAAGTTGCTTTCCCGCAGTTCCAATGCGAATTTCTCTCGAAATTACTGTGGACCCCAGGTGAACAAGAACCACAAGGCAAATTATTAATAATGGTTGCCTACTCCGGGACGCATTCACCTCGACAGTCGGTCTGCATAGCCTTGGCCCAATTTGAGCTAGAGGAGAAATCCTAATTTTGCTGGTGGTTTAGCGGTTGGAGCAGCGATCTGAATCTTGCATTGCCAGTGTGATTTGGGGCTTGTTTGTTTATTTTGGTTTGCCAGACCGCGCGCTTTTTTATTCTTGTGAAGCAATGGCCGAAATTGGTACTGGATTTGCAGCCAATGTCTTGAGTGCAGGTTTCATCAGCCTCTTCAAAAAAGTCGTTGCACCAGTGAAGGTGCTCATTTGTTTGCCTCGCGCTGTCACCCAGATGGGAAAAGATGTCGAAAACGTGAAGAATGCTAAAAATGAGATAGAAGATGAGCTCCGTCGAGAGCAACACAGAGCTAAACCAACAGTGAGGATTTGGTTGGAGAAGGCGGAGACGCTAAGAGTAAGTTCTGAATCTATTGGCCAACTGTACGAGGCTCACCAGCAACACAAAAGCTACCTTGGTTGCTGTCCCAAGTGCCTCTGCCGCTATAAAATCAGCAAAGATATCAGAAATTGGAACCGAATTCTTGCTCAATTCCACTCGCATCGGGCGCAAACCGACTTTCCTAGCAGCGGGCAATATGGGGACCCTACTCCGCGCACCCAGATACCGATTCCGATCACCGAAACATGTATTGTTGCAGACGCAAAGCGATCTGAACAGAGGGAGGTTGCTGAAAGATTGTTAACCGATGAAAATAGCAACATTCAAAGAATTGGTATCATCGGCATGGGGGGCGTTGGTAAAACGCGGCTGCTTGACACCATCAACAACAGCGAGAAGGTAAAGTCTTCATTTGACCTTATTATTAAGTTAACAGTTTCCAGAAACGATATCTCATCTCTGCAAAAGTGTGTCGCCGAAAGATTAAGCTTGGGACAACTTCCAGATTATCCGGAAGGGCGAAGAGATATGCTGCGCAACCGGTTAAAGGATAGAAGATATCTTCTACTCTTAGATGATATGTGGGCGGACGAGGCGTGGACGAGTGATGAGCTTCAAGAGCTAGGAGTGTCCTTGCATGACACAGGTTCTAAAATTCTTCTAACGACCCGGGAAAAAGAAGTGTGTACAAACATGAATGTGCAAGAGATTATAAAAGTGGAACCGCTATTGGAAGAGGAGGGTTGGCAGCTGTTTCGTAGCCGAGCATTTCAAAATGGAAATGTTCCACATGAAATAGAGGAAGTTGCCAGGGAAATCGCAAAGGAGTGCAAGGGGTTGCCGCTGGCCATAAATGTAGTCGCTGCTGCAATGAAACAACATACTAGTGCTCATAATGAGTGGGTGATTGCTTTAGATCACATAAAAAACGTCAGTGACACGTTTTATGACCTGCACTCAGGAGTGGAGAAAAAGCTATTTAAACGTCTCAGATGGAGCTACGATGTTCTACCACATCGTTTAAAGACTTGTTTTCTATATTTTGCAGCTTACCCAGAAGATCAAGAAATCGAGGTCTCAGAAGTCATAGAAACGTGGATCTGTGAAGGTCTGGTGGAAGAAAGTGGAGACAGCTACTTGCATGACATTGGGGACTTGCATATCAAACAGCTAGCAGGTCGTTGTCTGATTGAGGTGGTAAGTCATGGTTATGGCGGAAGGATCAAGGAGGTGAAAATACATGATATCCTTAGGGATTTGGCAATCCGCATTGCTGCGGAGAAAGAGCAGAGGTGTTGTTTTAAAGCCGGACAGAGCCTGAAAAGTTTTAACTTCGAGGAAGTCGTCAGCAAGGACTGTGTAAAACTGTCATTGATGAGAAATGATCTACGGTGCCTGCCCACAACTTTCCCATGCCGGTCCCTCTCGGTTCTCCTATTAAATCAGAATTATGGTGTTAAAGAAGTTCCGGAAAGGTTCCTGTGCGACTTGTCCTCACTGAAGGTCCTCGATCTTAGTGAGACTAGGATAACGTCTCTGCCATCTTCTATCGGGAACCTGAAACACCTGGCCTCTCTCCAACTATATTATTGCATCAACATTCGTGAATTCCCTGAAGCTATTGGCGACCTGAAGGAGCTACAATTCTTGAATATTAGTTGCTGTCGTAAATTACGGTGCCTTCCTGAGAGGATAACTGAACTCAAACGTCTGAGGGTCCTCCAAATAGACAGGTGCCACAGTTTGAGGCATCTTCCGCGTGGGATCAAGGAATTGACTTCACTGGAAATATTGACGATGTGGAGGACCAGGATTGAATTGGATTTCGACAAGGACGCCAATGCGGAAGGAGCGTCTGCTTGTTTAAAGGATCTGCAAATTCTGAGGCGTCTCAGGGTTTTGAGTGCAAATATAAAATCACGAGTTAAGGAGGGGGTTATGGCAAATTGGTCAAACATGAGAGAGCTGAGATTGGAATTTGTGGGTGGAAATGGTCATAATTACCTTCCTCAAGACATGCAGGTGATGAAAGATCTGAAAAGATTCACTCTCAGGAATTGCGATGTGGAGCGAGTGCCTCACTTCCCAAAGCTCGAATACCTTTGGGTAGATGCATGTAAGCAGTTGAAAGAGCTCCCGACTGAGTTGCCATGTTTGAGAATGCTGACCATTTCCGAATGCGATAAATCGGAGGAGTTGGAATTGGGGAAGCGTTTTCCAAAGCTGGAGAGTTTAAGTCTTCGGTACTTAAAGTCGTTGGAGTGTGTGGGGACAGTGGGAGCAGCAAGTGGAGGGCTAGGAGAGGGGGCGTCACTGTTACCCGCCATGCTCAAGTTTCTCACAGTGCGGGAATGTCCGAAATTGAAGATATTGCGTGGGGAATGGGATAAGTTAAATCATTTGGAGTCCATAGAATGTGAGAGAGAATGGTGGGATGAAATCCTCCAATGGGAGGATCCCAACATGAAAACATTACTTGAAAATAAATGTAACTGGCTGTGATGAAGTGGAGTGTGTAATTGGAGTAATTATTATATGAAATGTAATGTGAGTCGTGTCACTCACTGCTTTTTACTGTGTGTAAACACAAGTATAAGGCATAATGTAGTTATAGTTTGGGATGGTGAGGAATTGACGAGATTGCGTGGGGATGATAAGTGGGTGATGCAGCCAAATGGGAGGGTTCATCACTTGCAAATAAATTAATGGAAATTTAAGAAGAATGAAACTAGAATATGTGGCAGCGTCCATTTTATATATGGTATTTGTGGTGTTATTCTGTGATTATTACTAATGGTTTTACTTCTGTAAATATAAATAAAAAGCATAATGTAAATTTGTAATTCTAAATTACGTAATTATATTATTTAACTTTCTTTACTTTCATGTGAACACATGTCAACAAAAAATAAAGATAGATGTGAACAAATGTCAACAAAGAATAAAGATAGAAGTCATGTATTTCGTAAAGAGAGAAGTCATGTATTTCGTAACGAGATTTTATTTTGTATCATTTTTTCAGAATTTTTCTTGAAATTTGTAAATTACAAATATTGTGGTTAATACTTTCATGTGAAAACATGTCAACAAATATTTTGGTTAAGGAGTTGTCTATAATGCGATTTTTTGGAGTTTTTGGTGCCGGTGGAAAAAATTGAGGTGAAATCTTGATTTGTATTATATAACATATTTTTTTAGCTATATATATGGATTCAACAACATTAAAAACCCCTAGGGCCCTTCAATTGTGCAGGATTTACCCATCAATCTTGTGATTTCAATGAATTCCGACCAGATTTTAGAGAAATTACACCGGAAAAATATATTGAAAATCCACCAGAAAAGCTTCCAAAAAGTCCCACTAAAGACAACTCCTTTTGGTTAATATCAAATGCGACTCTGCGAGGAAAATACACATCCTTTGCCCGCATATGCGTAGAAATGGACCTATCGAGAACACTGCTGGATGAAATCATTTTTGAAGTCTATGATGAAGAATGGGTGCAGGCAGTCGACTATGAACATGTCCCATTCAGATGTCGTAAGTGTCATGAACACGGACACCTCTTCAGAGACTGCCCACTAAACAAACTGACGAATAATACCAAAACCAACACAGGCAAAGACCCTGCAGGATTCACCAAGGTAGGAGGCAAAGGGAAAGGAGGAAAAAAGCACCAAAAGAAAACTAATGAGGAAAAGCAACCAAGTCATAACAGTTTCAAGATTTTAGAAGAAGAAGGAGTGAACAATGGAACGAACCAGGCCTCGGAGGATAATCCTGCAAAGAAGGAAAAAGATACTAGCATGGAAGATATACCTGAAAACAACATACCAAGGGAGGTTTTGCCAAGCACTATGGAACTTGGCAGGGACCATGAGATGACCCCAAGTGAAGTTGGAACAGAGGACCACGAACTACAGGAAATCCTTGAGAGGGAGAATCTTGATCTAGAAAATTTCCTGGAGCAAGGAACTACCAAAGGAGTTGACTCTCTACCACAAGAGGAGTTTGACAGAGTGCAACAACTCTTCCTCTGGAGATCTCAAGCAAAGGGTTCTGGGGTCAAAAGGAACCATGACAGCCAGGAAAACAGAGGGATAAAATCGATGGAAGTTACATCAGGTCACTCCTCCAAGATCCCAGGCAGGAAAAGAGGAAGGAAGAGACAGAATGAACTATTGACAGAGTGCGAGAAACTCATGATTAACTCAAGTAAGATGAAAGATCTCACCAGTTACTCATTCACAAACCTTTCATAATGAAGCTCACAACTTGGAACATTAGGGGTCTAGGAAGTAAAAGAAAACAATGAAATCTCAGTAATAGAATAAAAGAAGAAAAACCAGATATGGTATTTATACAGGAAACTAAATGTTCAATAGAAAAAATCAGAGAGATACATAGTAAATGGCTCATTAAGTATGAGTATCTAGAAGTTAAAGCAAACAACACTACATGAGGGATTCTTACTCTTTGGAATCTTGGATGCTGAGGCATCTAGGAACTACCTTTCGATGGTGATCCAAACTTTGGGTGATAAGGAACTATATATGATCACAAATGTCTATGGTCCCCAAAACTTGAGGACAAAATCAAGCTTCTCACCTCACTAGAGGAGCTGAGAGAAAGACATCCTAGTATGCCCTAGATTCTAGGAGGAGATTTTAACATAATAAGATCTCTCTCAGAAAAAAAAGGAGGGACCAGGATACTAGGTAGGGACTCCATTGCCTTCTAGAACTTTGTAAATGACATGAGACTAGTAGATACGGAGACAATAAATGGCACTTTCACCTAGAACAATAAGAGAAGAGGGGCTTCTCAGGTTACCTCTAAACTAGATAGATTCATAATCTCAAAGGACCTCATTCTCATGGGCCTTGACCTAACTTCTTCAATCCTTCCTTTTGGAGGCTCGCATCACTAGCTAATCCAGCTTGAAGCTTCTTTTATAGGCACTCCAAGGAACAAACCCTTCAGGTTTGAAAATGTCTGGCTCACTCACCCTGACTTCATCAAGAACATGAGAAAATGGTGGGTGGAAGACATGCCCGTTCTAGGCACAAAAATGTTCCTACTACAACAGAGATTGAAACACGTCAAACGTGGGCTTAAAGAATGGAACAAGAATGAATTTGGCAATATTTTCAAAGCCAAAAAGGAAATTGAACATAAACTCCAGGGAATTAATCAGATCCTCATCACAGATGGCTTTACCAAGGAAAGGAAAATGCAGGCTGACTCTCTTCAACAAGAATGGGAAAACAGATGTCAGCAAGAGGAGACATTTTGGAGACAGAATCTAGAGTGCAATGGATAAAAGAAGGGGAACCACAAGTCTACAATTGCCCACAGGGAAAACAACAGAATTTCAAAACTTAAAGGCACTCAAGGGAAATAGCTCAACACCCACAAAGAAATGGAATCGGCTCTGGTTCAACATTTCCAAAACATAGCTGAGGAGCCTCTCTTAGACAGATCATGCTATATCAATAATTTCACTAAGTATATTCCAAAGCTGGTAACCAGGGAAGACAAATACAATCTTAATAGGCCAGTGATTAAAAATGAGGTTAATGAAGTTATCAAAGAGATGCAAAATGGGAAGGCTCCAGACTCGGATGGGTTCGCTGTAGACTTCTTCAAAGCATGCTGGGAAATTGTCAAACAAGACATCCTTGATGTTGTGGAGGACTCGAGAGGTTCCAAAACAGTTTTGAGGGCACTCAATGCTTTTTTCATAGCTTTGATCCCAAAGCAGGAAAAATCTATGACACCAGACATAGTTAGACCCATATCTTTATGCAATGTGGTGTACAAAATTATCTCCAAAGTAATTGCAAACAGACTCAAGCCCCTTCTTCCTACTCTTGTATCGGAGGAGCAAACTGGATATGTGGAAGGAAGACAAATTCTAAATAACATCATTCAAGCTCATGAGGTGGTTCATTCTCTTAAAAGCAATAAGCAAGCGGGGATGATCATACAGCTTGACCTAGCCAAAGCTTATGACAAGCTAAGCTGGTCGTACATCAGGGAAGTACTAAAAGCGTATGGCTTCGACCATAATTGGATAAGATGGGTAATGGCCCTTGTTACTACAGCTAGTTTTTCTATCCTACTTAATGGCTCCCCAACCAGAGTCTTTAGGCCCTCGAGAGGTCTCAGACAAGGAGATCCGCTCTCCCCCTTCCTCTTTATTCTCATGATGGAAGGATTAGGCAAAGCGATCAAATCAGCTAAAGCAGAAGGAAGAATCCAGGGTCTCAAACTAAACCTGAATGGGGATACCTTGACTCATCAGCAATTTGTGGATGACACCATGTTGCAGGGCACTCCCACGGTCAAGGAAGCAAAAGCTTTCAAACACATCCTGAACGAGTTTGCTATGGCCATTGGTACAGAGGTGAGTCTTACCAAATCAAAAATTTTCTTTTTTAATACTGATATTGCTATTCAGAGAAACCTCTCTAGAATCCTCGGCTTTCAAAGAGATCAACTTCCCTCCAAATATCTGGGAATACCTCTCACTGACAAACCCCTGAGCAAGGATGTGTGGGAGCCAGTGACTAATAAACTGCAGGACAAGATCAGGAAATGGACAAGCAGATCTTTGAATTTAGCAGGAAGGCTAGTGCTTACAAAGGCTGTCCTGCAAACCATTCCCATCTTTATGTTTTCAGCTCTTCCTGCTCCTAAAGGTGTTATACAACATATCAGGAACATCCAGAGAGATTTTCTTTGGGGCAAAGGGGAAGAGAAAAAGAAATGGGCTTTGGTAGCTTGGGACAAGATTTGCAAACCCAAGACCCATGGAGGTTTGGGTCTTCACGACCCAGAAACCCTAAGCAAAGTCTTGGGGGCTAAACTTTGGTGGAGATGGCTAAAGGAAACGAGAACCCCTTGGGCTAAGCTCTAGAAACAAAAGTATGCAAATAACTGGCAAGATAGAGATCTTATTCGGATGACGGGGCTCATCAAGGGCTCCCACATTTGGAACAATGCTTGGGAGAATAAAGCCATAGTACAGAAGCACAGTTTCTAGGAGATCAGAGATGGAAACATAGCTTGGTTCTGGGAGGACAACTGGCAATAGGAACCTAACCTGTGTAGAGAAGAACTAGCATTTCTCAAGAATGACACTGACAATAAAGGTCTTTTCAGGGTAAGTGACTTCTGGGATTAGACAAGGAACAACGGCAAATGGAGAACATGGAAGGACCTAATATACAGGGAAGAAACCCCTTTGAAGGCCCAGGCTGCAGCTCTTGCAATGATCTTGGAACAGAGAAAGATTTTGACCTCAACTTTGTCTGACCAACTTAGGTGGGGGAGAAACAACGAAGGCAATTTCAACCTCAAAGAAGCCAAAAGAATTGCCATGGGGTTTGACTTTCCAAACCCTGACAAGACATGGAAGGACATATGGCAGAACCCGCACTGGATGAAAATCAAACTGTTCATATGGCTGGTACAACACAAAAAAATTCTGACTTGGGAAAACCTTAGGAAAAGAGGTTTAGCTGGTCCATCTAGATGTCAGTTATGTGGTCTGCAAGAAGAAACGATGGATCACCTACTTAACCTCTACCCATTCACCTCTACCTTGTGGAATTGGGTAGCCTCAATATTCAGCCAAACCGACAGGGATGATTATAGTATCACTAGCACTTTGAAGAAATGGAGAAAAAACTTCTCAGAAAATGAAATAATCAACAAAGCCTGGACTCTGATTCCAGGTTTTTTAATCTGGGATGTCTGGAAAGAGCGCAACAACAGGATTTTCAAGAACAGAAGTGGCTCAACCCAGAGCATCATAGCTCAGATTTTAAGACAACTCAAAGAAACTGTAAGTACCCTTCTAAAAAAACCACCTGAGAACCCTCCTCTGAGGCAGGAGGCTCAGATTCTCTTTCAGTTGGGTCTCCAGTTACCTGCCCCTCAGGGCATAAGCAGGATAGTAAGACACATAACTACTGGAAAGGACATCTGGCAACCGCCTCCTCAAGGCTTTTTGAAATTTAACATAGATGGGGCCTCTAAAGGAAACCCTGGGGCAACTGGCTATGGAGGAGTCATAAGAGATGAGCAGGGTTACATAAAAATCATCTTTCATAGTCATTTGGGGAAGGCCACCAACAATATGGCAGAACTCATGGCCTTAGAGCAAAGCCTAGAAATCTTGATTGACTCTAATCTACACAATGCCATCATAGAAGCAGACTCTGAATTGGTAATCAATTCAGTCAAGAAGATAGGCAATGGCACAACACCAGAAAAAGTTTCAAAACACTGGCGGTTACTGCAGGTTTACCAACGAATACAATCCCACTTGGGGACCCTGAGAACACTCAGTTTTGTTCATGTGCGTAGAACAACCAACAGGTTAGCAGATCGTTTGGAAAATGAAGGTGTGCTCTGCACTGGAAGCAACAGAAGATATGCTTGGGAGTTGACACCCTCAGGAAATTTGAGGGAGGACTGTAACAGACAAGCGAGCAAAGACAGGGAGCATTATCAATCTATGAAGGAAAAGCAGTAATCAGGCCTATGGAAATAGAGGAAATGGAACCAATCGCAGTAAAGAAGCAGGGGGTAAATAGTGGGCAGTTTGATTTGCAGTCGACCCTCGATTGCAACAATCTCTGGCTTCAACGGATTTCGGGCAGTTAAATGCTCAGAAGATAACGCTCCAAATGGACCCGAAATTTCTCAAAGCGACAGTTAATGCCTCTCATTAGGTCCGAATGGTTTGGTATCGAGAGGGCATGTTACCGGCCCAATATGGGCTAAGGACTGTCGGATCTACAATGGATGGATCGAACGGGTTTCAGGCCATCAAGTTGACTGACGGTTAACCCTTTTCCAGACCGAAATTGTTTAGACTTATGGTTTAGAGTTTTCATCGGGTCCGTTTATTCATTTAAGGCACAGGCTAGTTGATCACCCGAAATCCGTTATGAACCGTTAGATCTGCACTGATCGTATCGTTCGGTTTTCGGGGTGCTTTGTAATCCCAAGTTTAAGGCTTGTCTTAAGTCATTTATTGTGGTACTTTGGGCTTTGGGTTTGGTGGGTCCTCGTCTTTAAAAGCTGTTAGGTGCACCATAACCTGAAAATTTTGTTTTTTAGCGGTCCCGGAAAAAGCTTTAAAACCCCTTTTGTTCTTATCTTTCGAGTTAAGAAGGTTGGTTTTAAAGAGTTGCTTTGCGGGCTAGTTAAGTGAATCATTCCTTGGGTATATTTTATTGAGGTTGGTAAGGGGTTGTGTTGCTATTCATAACCCCGTTTTTTTGTACATTATGTAATTTTCACGATTAATGGAAGGAACCACTCTTACTGGATCAAAAAAAAGAATGCCAACAAAGCATAAATATAAAAGTCATGTATTTGGTAAGGAGATTTTATTCTATCTAATTATTTTAGAATTAATTTCTCGAGAAATTTATATATTACAAATATTTTGTTAATATAATATATGGTTTATATTACTCGCATGATTTTATTTCTTGGTATGGGTTTATATATTATTTTGTATGATTCTATTGCTGGGTAGGTAGGTTATAATTACAATATGAATAATAAAAAATAAGAAAATCAAAATTTTATTTAAATTTAATATTAAATTAATCATTATTAAAATTATATTAGTTTTTTTTTCCTTAAGTTTGAGTGGGATTACATTATTATCATGTCCAATATATTACCTTGGTAGGAAATTTCACATCACAGAGTGTCTTAAAAGAGCACTTCATCCAAAACCCTTTGGACTTTTTAAAATTGATTTTGATAAAAAAATAATTAAACTCATTAAAACTTAATTTTAATAAAATAAATTATTTTTATTATAATAGTGTATTTCAATAAAAATAGAATTCAAATTCAATGTTTTATATTTATATTATTAAATTTATTTGAATTAAATTAGGAAAAACAATAAATTTAGTGTTTTTTATAAAAAAATTTAGGTTAAAAACCAATATAGAAATGGAGTGGTTTTAAGTGCGACTTTTTGGAGTTTACTGCATATTTCTAACCCAAATTGGGCGGAAGAAATTGTTGTCAAATCTTGATTTGTGTTGTTTAAATTGGTTTTTTCAGTGCATATATGGATTTAGCACCCTCAAAAACTTCTGGGGCACTTCGATTGTGAAGATTTCACCTCTCAAACTTGTGATTTCAATGAATCCATGTAGGATTCTAAACAAATTGATCAAAGAATAAACTAGAAAAATTTCTAAAAAATCACACTTAAAAGACTACTCATATAAAAAGATATTAATTTACACAAGTTTAAATGGAATTATGCACTGTTAGAGTAACTAGTGTTTAACTTAATCATAAACAATATAAGATTTAATATTTTGATCAACCATTGTTTTCAGGAATTAAATTTACTTTACAGAATCTAAACAAAAATATTTAATACTAGTTTAATTAATAAAATTAGTTTTCTAATAATAATTTTGGATTTCCATATTATTTAAAGATTAACTTTATATTTAGTATTAAAAAAAAGTCTGATTTTTCAAATTGATCAAGCATTTATAAAATAAAAATTTCATAAAAAATTAGGTTTTTTTTTGTTTTTTCGAACTTTGCTCTTAAAAATCTCTTCCCCTTACACCACTTACACTTTTTTTATTATTTTTTCTTGATATGGAATTCTCTGCATTCAAAGGAATGGATAGAATACACCTTGAAATTTAAGAAATTGTTTATACACACTTAATATTTGAAGTTTCAATTTCTCCTTCATATATATATATATATATATATATATGCTCTTTCTCATTCACTTATGACTTTCCCCTCACAAGGAAACTCATGTATTACATAAAAATCTAGGTCATTAGGAGGAAACCATAAAAGAAAATTCCTTTGAAGTGCTTACGTATTAACAAATGAACTTTGTGAACCCTCTTGTCTCTCAATTCAATAGAGGGAACAATTTTCTTAAATCTTGATTAGATCCACCTTACCAACTCATTTCTCAAGGTAAATAAATTTCTCCCTTGGTGGGGCCAATTTCTAGTTGATTTCTCAACATAATTTTCCCTCTCCCATAGTGGGATCAATTCCTTCAATTTCTAATTGATCCAAGGAATGAGTTCTTGGCCCAACAAAATGTAGAAGCAACTCAAAGAGAGAACATATGGCTTAAAGGAAAGAGAAAATTTAGGGAGGTAGGCCAACATATTGAGCAAAGAGAGAAATCTAAGAGTGGAAACTAGCTAAAAGTTTGTAGTAAGTAATTTGATTTCTTTTGCGAACTCTAATGCGATCCACCTTGGATAACCTCCTACCCATCTCATTTTCTATAATCTAGATATCCATCTCAATAACAATGAGTACCCTTGTTGAGGCCAAGATATGTTTCCACCTAGATATCCTTTGTGCACTAATCTTGAGGTCTGGTTATACCTTGCTATGGGCCAACTCTGGATGATTTAAAGTTTATTTGTGGTTCAATCCAGATTCTAGTAAAATTTAAGCTTATAACTCTTGTACAACTTGGATACTCCTCAAACTAGATAAATCCACTAATATAAACGTGTGATGGACTTTGGTTACGTCATCGTTAATTTATGGATCTCATGAAGTTAAATGATCAACCTCGAAAAGCTGAATTGTGCTGAGATGAAATTACAAATCTGAACTAATCATACAAAATTGATTGCTCGTGATTGAACAATTTGAGAATTTAATCCAACTCTATTTCTATATCACACACATAGATATTAAACACACACAACATAAAGAAATATATAGACAATATTTTATTTGAAAAAAAAGAGATATTATAAATTGGCGTTTGTGCGTTGTCTCCCTCTGGTAAGAGTCAAATTTTTCAATCTCTTTTCTAATTTCTCTCCACCACACTCATTCTCATAAACTCTCATACATAATTATATTAAAAAATATTACATAAAGCTCTCATATTCAATCTCAACAAACCCAACCCATTTTACTAAAATACCTAACAACTTCTTAATTAGCCACATCTATCCTTTTACACATCAAATAAATGACATCGTAACTTATTAACAATAAAGTTTCTTATAGATATGTTATAGGAAAATATTATGAAAAAATAAAATTTAAGAAAACCAACTTCCTTTAGTAAATGGGGTTGACCTAAGAAGGTCAAAATTATTTAACTAGGATATACTCCCGCATCAAAACCACAAGGAAGAAAATAATTGCTCATGAGATCCTCAACACGTATGCCAAACTTGGAAATCTCTGTTGTTGTCATCCAATTGGCATCTTCTACTAGTCGATTCTTCCATTTAACCAAATAATAAAATATTCCTTACCTCTCGTTCTCTTAGTTACTATTTTCTCCAACATTCCTTCAATCACTTTTTGAAACGCACTTGGAAATTATTTCTTCCATTTGTTGGTATGATATTCATCACCTATAGAACATCTATTGTCACATTCTATGTCTCGTTGAATGGATATAGATCTTCAACATTGAAAATTGGAGAAATCCCAATATCACTTGGGAGTTCTAATTTGTAAGAATTAGAAGATTTTTTTCTTATAATCGTACATGGACCATATTTATTAAGTTTTAGTTTATTGTATGTCCTTGTAGGAAAATTTTCCTGCCAGAGATATGCCATCACCAAGTCACATACTTCAAAGTCCAACTATCTTCCTTTTATGTCTACTCTTTTTTTATACTAAATGTTGTTCTTATATCACTGATGCTTGACCTTTTACTGCAACTCTTTCATGATTTCTACAAAGTCTTCACCATCAGCACTTCTTAACTCATGCTTTCCCAAATTCCTCAACTCATAAATCCCTCTCGGATGCATTCCATATACTATCTGAAATGTACTCATTATTTTTCTTTAATTGGGCGAATTGTTGTAAGCAAACTTAGCTTGAGCAAGTACTTGATCCCATTGCTTTCGATTCTCACTTACCAAACTCCTCAAAATATTTTCCAAACTCCTATTTACCAATTATGACTTCCCATTTGTCTATGGGTTGTAAGCTGGTTTAAAATTCAAGCTAGTTCCTAGTTTCTTCCACAATGTTCTCTAAAATTGGCTTACAAATATTATATATCTATTTGACACAGATGCTCCTAAGTAAGCCATGCAATGGCACAATTTCTTTAAAGAATAAATTTGCAACACTTGTTGCATCAATAATTTTTGTACAAGCTATAAAGTATTCCAACTTTTAAATGTTGCCCACAACAACATAAATATAATCGTTGCCCCTTTGGGTTTAAGGCAATCCCAAACGAAAATCCATACTCATGAATTCCCAAGGCCTGCTTGGAATTAGAAATGGTTAATATAACCATGTATTGTGACTTTTTCCTTTAGCCTATTGACAAATTCTACATCTCTTAACAAATCTCTTTACACCACCTTACATAACTAGTCAAAAATAAAATAATTTAATAAAGAAAATGTATTTTCCTAACCAAAATGTCTTGAAAGTCCACTATGTTTCTCCTTTATCAAATTGCCCCTGATTGAGCATTTTGGTATGAAAATCTTATCATCCTTAAATACCAACCCTTCCCAAACCATATAAATTAACCACAAAGTTTCCTTCATGCTAATTGGATCTTCACATGTTGCATATGCTTCCTTGAAATCTATATCATATTTGTACATTTCTTTTAGCTCATCAAAACCCAAAACATTAATTTAAAATTATTGTATATTTAAATTAATTCTACTCAATGCACTAGCTACTTTATTTGATGAACAACTTGTGTGTTTAATAACAAAAGTAAAATTTTGCAAAAATTCTACTCATTTAGCATGTCTTCGATTCAATTTTCGATAGCTTTTGATACAATATAGAACATGGTTGTCAGTGTATAGAACAAATTATTTGGGCATAAGATAGTGTCTCCATTTCTTCAAAACTTGAATTATAGCATAAAATTCCTTATCATAAGAGGAACATTTATGTTTTTACTCACTTAATTTTTCATTAAAATAAGTAATTGTTTTTCCCTCTTGACTCAAAATAGCTTCAGTACTGCTTCAATAATAGTCCCACTTGCATCTGTCTCAACTTGAAAGTATTTATTGAAGTTTAGTAAAGCTAAAACAAGCTCTTCTATGATCTTTTATTTCAACAATTTAAAATTACTGCTAGCTACTACATTCAATTTAAATGGTTTATTTTCTTACTTGATAGGTGCACAAATGCTAGTAAAATTCTTGATAATTTTTTATAAAAATAAGCTATACCATGAAAGCTTCTCACTTCAAGGAAACTCTTTGGAACAAGCTAATTAATAATGGCTTTAAATTTTTCATGATCCATCTTTAAACCCCCTTCAGAAATAACAAATCCTAAATATACCAATTTCATTTCATAAAACTACATTTCTTTAACTTAATTAGCAATTTCTTTGCCTCCAAGATATTCAATAGTAATTTAAGATGTTTCAAATTCTCCTCCTTTGTTTGTTTTCATATCAAGATATCA
This sequence comes from Pinus tabuliformis, assembly GCA_031772625.1. Lineage (NCBI taxonomy): Eukaryota > Viridiplantae > Streptophyta > Pinopsida > Pinales > Pinaceae > Pinus > Pinus tabuliformis. The sequence continues at coordinate 843,525,670 of CM062815.1, forward strand.
TCTAAATAAACAATGACACGTTTTGAAAGTTTTTTTCCACTCATCCCCTTATCTAATCCTAATCTGATGGTATCTTATATTTATACCAATCTTAGAAAAATAGTTGGCACCACTTAAAAAGTCAATTAGGTCATTAGTGTATTGAAGTAGAAATCTACACTTGATTGTTAATTTTTTTATGGCTTTGGAATCTGTTGATGTTGCGATCGACACCCTCCAATTTTTTTTTGCCCTTGAATTTTGGAGCCTACTGAGAATATTATCATCTATTCTTTTATGGTCACTTCATGGTAGATTGATGTCTTGCTAAGCATTCAAGTCTTCTTCTCAGTTACTAAGTGTTAAAGTCACTTACTTACACATGCTTAGTTCTCGATCAACCCTTACGTGCACTTTTTCTATGAAAGCGTAGATAGGCACTATAGAGTCCATAAGGACAATACACTGTGAAACCTATGTCAACAGTTAGTACGTACTCTCTATTGATAGTCTCCCTCTCACTTTGGGTTGCAACTATCTCATCATTCTAGTGAGTTTTCTCAATTGTCACTTTGGCGCACCTTTGTTTCCTCAAGTGTTACTTTCTCTTTTGTGACTATCTTTTGTTCTTGATTTTAATTTAATAAGTGGTTTTTTCATGTTACCTTCATTTTGGCATGTTTTTCTTTCAATTAATATAGCTTTTGCAAGTGTCATTTTCACATTTTCTTACTATCGCAAGTTTCGCTTCTAACTATGTTCACTCTTGTATGCATCGTACCTTTTCACATCACTATAGGAATCTCTTGTGTGATATTCTACATTAGATAGTCATATATATCATAAGAATATGTGCTAGAAACACTCCTACAACTTAGTGAAATTTCTGATCACAGTCGACCCTTGTATAGCAACATGTGTTCTAAGTGTCGCAATGTGGTGTTTCAACTATCACACTTAGAAATAAGTGTCACTTTGTTGTCGTTTCATGGTACGATTGTTGTTTATGAGTCCTATGCATTTCCCTAGCTTGTATAGATGGAATTTTGTGTGTGTGTGATCCATGTTTGAGTCTCATTCGTATGTTTTTCCCTCTCTTACTTGCGTACTAAGCCTCTCATGAGGTCATCTCCTTTGGTTGCAAGTTGAGAACCTTCAAATCAGAGTCACCTAATCCTTGTTTCATGTACTAACTCACTACACTAAGATCTGAGCAATTCTACCTTGTATAGAAGAGATGGTATTTCTAGTGATTCTCTGTAAAAGGAAATTATGCCACAAGGCCTTCTCCCCCTTACAATGCAATGAACACCTTCAATGCAAAGAGTCCTATCCTTCTCCTGCTTACCTTAGCCAACCATACAATCTCCTCTCTTAGTGAGCCTTCCTCAGTGTAGGGTGCATTTCTAGTGGAAATTCAGCCACTAAATAAACACATTGTGCTAGCATAAGGTGCAAGGCAGATTTCTAGTGGATATTTAGCCACTGCAGAAGCAAGTTATGCTAGCCCGAAATCCTCCCTCTTAAGTATAGTGCATGGCACAGTTGTAGTGTCTAGTCCTGATCCCACTATTGACTACAACCCCTCACTATACCCAATACTTTCTTTACCTGCCTTCCTTGGTGCAGGTTGCATTTCTAGTAGAAAGTTAGCCACTACTGAAGAAAAATTCACTTTTCCGAGAGCCTTCCTCTCAGTCATAATGCATGTCACATTTTTAGTAAGGAAGTCGTCAACCCTTGTCCATTAATCTCTCTCACTGTGCCAAGACTGAGTCCTGCTCTGCCTCCTGAGCACATGTTGGAATTTTAGTCCATAGTCAGGGCCTCCCTTAGTCAATGTGAATCTTAATGGTGCTATCATGGTCTCCTACTCCCTTGAGCCTAGCGCATGATGTAGTTTTAGTTAATAAGTACATGTTGGAGTTTTAGTCCATAGTCAGGGTCTCCCTTAGTCAATGTGAAGCTCAATGGTGCTATCATGGTTTCCTACTCCCTTGAGCCTAGCGCATGACGTAGTTTTAGTCAAAAAGCTCATCACATTTTCTCTTGCACTTTCCCAATGCCCTGGACACTGAAGAGCCCCTCCTCATAGCACATGGTGCAATTTTAGTGAGTAGTGGTGCCTTCCCTCAACCACTGTTGATATTAACTGTGTCATCCTCAAAAAGCCTTCATCTTTTAGTCCTTTCACAGGCCCATCATAAGTGATTTCTTTCATGAGAAAGGTAGGGGTAGAATAGATGATTTTAAGATTGATCTTGCCTTGTATTGAGTGAAATTCATTGGTAAGTGTACCATCTTAGCGTAATAAGGTGGTGCTCAAGAAAAATACTAAGGAGTAGCATGACGTGTGGATGGGAGATAGTGTGGAGAAGTTTGGGAAGGAAACATGGAGCCACGAAGTTGGACAATAAATGGGGGGGGAGGAGGCCCTCGAACCTGCAAAATCCATTCTCACTTGCTGACATTGTTTTCATGTTGGCGCGTTGGTAGTAGGTGTGGTCCCCCTACTCCAGCGGGGTGAATGGAAAATGTTTGGAGTGAGACCTGACCCCCCTAGAATCAATCTTGGCCATTGATCGATTATTTCCAGTTTCTGACTTTGACTTTATGGGGACTAACGTTGGCTTATCCATCGTGCTAGTTAATCCCCTGAAGTGTCTTCCGGGACCTAGGTCTTAGAGATGATGGTGATCTTCCCACCATTTTCTTGTATGTTAGCTGTTTCCATTCATTGCAGAGGTGGACCCCTTTTACTTAGCCTTTATCTATTTTCTTCTAAAGAACTAGTCTTTGCAACCACAACCTAAGCTATTTGGAACTTATCCATTTTGAGCCTTATGCAGACCCTTTTCTTATGTTAACAGTTCCATGTCGTTGGTAACACCTCTCTGCGAGGTGACCAAAATCCAACTCCAAAGGGTTGAGTTTCCCGATTTTGGCTTTTCTATTTAATTGCAATTCTTTAAAGGTTATGGGATTCCAAGATTTGGGCTCTTATTGCTGTCGCACTCTTGGTTTTAACTGCTCCACTAGAACCCATGCCTAGTGCTAAGGATGGATCCCCCTTTAACCTAACACACCCCCCTTGCATTGTATTTCTAATATTTCGGTCTCCACCCACTGGGATTAGCTAATCGATAGGGTTTTCTCGATCCTTTATTTATTGGTTGTCATTCTGTCCACTACCACTATGTCTTGAAACTATACAAGCCAACATCATCGCCAATTGAATTCTCCAAGATGATTCTTCTGGGATAACGTCACCATGGTGTCACTCTGCCACATGTCGACCTCTGAGTGGTGACACTTGGCATTTTTAAAAGGGCCACTTGGGTGCCAAAAAATTCCATATTTTCATGCCACATGTCCACCTCCTATTGGCTAGTGTTGATGTGATAGTCCTTTATTGTTTGGGCCAATCACGAGCCACCACCTGTCTTTTGTTGGAGGAGAGAGAAAGGGTCCTCTGAGGCTTGTTTTGCAACCTTTTCCTTTGTTAATTCACTTTTGGCCTAACTATCCTTTTTCTTTGTTATTTCTCCAAAATCCTCTGGGCCATATCCCCTCTCTTACACTGCCCCTTTATTTTTCTTCCAGGCTCGCCCTACGCGGGCTTAGTTTTCAGACTAGGCCTCGTGCTCAATTTTTCCATTGGATGGATTACAACTACTATATGTCGATGCCAATAGCTCAATGATTTTCTTTTGGTGCTAACTTTAATCTTCCAGGGTATACATTCAAGCTATCACAGTTGGGTGGGATCCACCCTCTCTGTTCCATCCCGATGCTACAAATCTTGCATCATTATTGAAATTTCCGGGGTGAACCCTCTAGGGTATGTTCCTCAAGATGGCATCATCTTAGTCCTTCTCTCCTGGTTGTGTAGACTTCGGTTTTTAAATTCTTCCACCAAGGTACTGGCTCCAGGTGGGTTCCACCTATGGCCAATAGAACTACTTCCCATTGCTAACATGTCGGCCACGTCTACCCAGAGCTTCGCGTATGGGTTCCACCAACCTTGCCATTGATTTTGTTTCTAAATCCAACTTTGGTACCATGCCAAAGGCTCACCCAAACACCTTACAACCCTGCAATGCTTTTACTTGTGGTGACCAACTTTGACTAGCTATAGCTCACTATATAGGAGGCCATTTTCAAACTTTTGCATTCCATTGGAAAGCTTTTCTAGAGCTCTTTCTGATTGAGTGAGTCTGATGTGGTCTTTAAGCTCATATTCTTCTAGAAAAATGTCTTCAAACTCTATTATTATTTGCACCAATCCTCCTGATCTCTTCTTTAAATTTCCCCTTGAATATGCCTTGACCTTGCTTTGCATTTTTTAATCCCATTGTTTTTCTGGAGTTTTCAGTCCCTCCCTGAATACAAAAACAAATCTCCTTTGTTTTATGAAATAATAAAAGGGAGGATGATGAAGGTACAACATCGACTCCAATAGGGGACAATGCCTTACTGGAAAGGCACTGAGAACTTGCATACTAGTATCCTTATTGGGCGTGGAGTCAAAAATATATTGAATCTGTAAAACTAGAAAATGGCCTCAAAACTTTATTTTCTAGAAGTCTTCTAGCTTATAAAAACTGAAACATAGAACTATAACTTCTAAAAACTAGAAATTAAATTCTCACATAGTGAGATTATTTGTGTACAACTTCTACTGCTCCTACTCATGTACGAGGCTTAATTCACTCCAGTGAAGTCAACCTTCCAATTACACCAGCACAACATCTGACTATTGGACGTTATGTCACTGTTCTCTTAGAAGTCAATAACTAAAACAAGCATGCGCCACGTGGGAACCTCTGACAAAAAATTTGGCACATACCTCAAAAATGATGTACATTGTTCACCAAATAAAGATGCCATGTAGTCAACATAACATGAGATGTATTTCATTCTTGAATATTAATGGATACATTTCTGGTGATTCCAAGCATTTCGATATGTAGTATGCATTCTATGTCTGTGTGTCATTTCATGTATATTTTTGTTCTTCATAAATTGTGTAATTGTAGTTGCTGGATTCACTCTTAAGTCACATTTTTACTTGTGTTATGTGATAGTAGATGGTACTTGTCAGATTTGAGATTTACCTATGTTATGATATACCAGATAGTACCTATGAGATATTGAGTTGAAATCCTTACAATGTGCTCCATAATTTCTACACCTCATTTCCTTTATCTTTTCATGATTCTACTTGGATTTAGTGCATAGGATTTTGTGCTTATCCAACCCTCTGCACTGGGTTTCTTTCTTATATTTCTTCTTTCCACCTTTACTGCAACAACCAATCAAGCTACATTCTCTATGTGTATGCCACCAGATCTAAATATTTACTCTTGGGAATGATATACTCTTTATATGTATATTGAATCTGCCTCTGAGTAGGGTAATTGAACCAAACTTAACTCATTTTACATTTATCTCTTGAGCAACATTGATCTATATTCAAGAGACACTAAGATGTCATAGGCACTGACCCTTCTCCTCAAGCAGGGGGTTGTCTCTAGGAGTGACAACAAAAAGATGCCTAATGCAATTTTTTTTTTCTTTTGCAGAAAATAGAAACGTAAAAGAGAAAGAAGGAATCATTCTAAGAATAATATAGTGCTTTATTTGACACCCTCCCAAAAACAACACCAAAACATGATGAGCCCTAGTATTGCAACAATAATATTAGAACTCCCAAGGCTACTAACTTAAATTATCGACCTGGGGTTCGTACAAACTCAAGAGGGGAAGTAACTGTATGTGAAGTAAACATGTCCCTCTTCCTAGTATGACTCTCTTTGATACAAATGCTAGAAGGCAATGAAACAAATTCAAATGAGTGAAGATCTAGGTAAGCTGACAAACCTAAGTTGCAAAAGATAAATAACAATAAGCAAATCTATTCTACTTTTGCTGGAAAGTAAATGGTAGAAAGGAAATATATTATATTTTCAAAAATGTAAAGCACAATGAAAACTAAGGAAATCTATTGTATTTTTCATGAAATGAAAGTCCTATATTACTCTTGCAGGAAGGAAATCACACTTTACTCAAAAGAAATTGTGGAAAGGAAATATATACTAATTGCAAATCAACATTCAAGAAGCAAGCAATGCAAGAGATAAATGGAAACCTAACCAAGTCTCATCTCAACGAAAGTGGTCTCAAAGCATTCATAGGCTATAAATATACTTCTACCATGAATTCATAGTGAATGGGAAGTAAATATCTCGAAAATAAACTGTTAGAGGATTGCTACATGATTGCTACAAGATTGTGGTTTCTCGAGTTAACTTGTCAAATTCCCAAGAAAATCAAATGAAAATGAGACAGTGTAAATTTTTTTATTAAGTGGGATTTCCTAGGACTCTAATCCAAGTGGAATCACTCAAAAATATCCTTGTTAGCATGTGCTAAAAATTAGCAGAAAATTACTACTCTAAAAGCCAAAAATTCTAGAATCAATGAGCTAATCAACCTACCAAATTCCTAAACTAATCAAGTGAAAATTCTATGGGGTAATTTTTTTTATTAATAAGAATGTTATTGGAACTCAGTCCAAATGAAATCAAAATTAAAGAGCTCCATTAACACATGCTAAAATTCAACAGAAAATTACTACTAAGAACCAGAATTTTGAGAGCAATAAACTAGTAAGCTGATCTAAGTACCCAAATGCCTAAGCTAATGAAGTGCAAATGCTGTGGAGTTAATTTTTTTATTAATAATAATGTTATTAGGACTCAATACAAGTGGAATTAACTCTAAATAGATTTTTAACATGTTCTAAAATTTATTAGAAAATTGATATTATTTTGTTATAAGATACTTCTATAAATTCAAGAATTATGAGCCAGTAAATCAATCCACGTAGCTCAATGATGAATATGACTTTGAAAATTTGTTCTAAGGATGGATCATACTTGTAAAAGCATAAATTACCTTAAAACCCACTTATTTCAATCATTTATCCAATCTAACCAACAACAAATGGAACATGAATATTAAGTGCAGAAATAGGAAGTGCAAGAATATGAAATACAAGTGAACAAAACATTCAAAGAAGTTAAAGAACATGGCCAACACAATGCCTTCTCCAAAATTAACATGCTCCACCTAAACATGTAATAGGCTACAACGAATCAAGGAATCTTCTAAACATCATGAACAAATGATAAATAATGGATTACATGTATGAAATAATGAACACATGTGAATGATGCCAACACTCCTCTCTGGAAGATAAGCATGCAAATAATGAAGTCTACTACTAACATGTCTCTAGCCAATACCGTGTATCCCCTTCTATTGAGCATGATCCCCCTAAGCATGTAATCCAGCTACAAACACCCTCTCTTTGTTGTCGTAGCAACACTTCCACTTCTCTCGAATAAGCCTCCTTGCCAAGTGCAAGAGACTACTCATAATGGACTAAGACTCCAACTAACTTTGATCAATGATATACAATAAAGTACCATACAAATACAAGGCTTCATGGAGAAAATACATGGTTGTGGTAAGTACATAAGATTGAATCCTCAACCAACATACCTATTGTTGAGTCATGAAATGGGTATGTATTTACTATTAATCTCATCTTTTTCCTTGATTCTTATCTTTTCCATATTTTAATGTGCTAATATATTGAGGAATTATGGTAAGAAATGAAGGAATTATTTGCAGTTACGATTTAGCTAACTTTTACCCTTCTTATGCAGGAAAGAGACAAAAGGAACAATTGTTGTTCCTTGACGTTGGAACAACAAAATCCGACAAGCAAAGGAAGGAACGAGTCGGTTGCGGACAAGGCTGAAAGCGAATCAGAGGGATTGGTGTGGAATAGAAAGATGTCTGAAGATAGAAATCGCATTTACCATTTATCTTTTACCCTTTATAATTATAAAAGACGACGATTGTAAGAAGAAAGGGAGGGGGCAAATCTCTGTTATTTTTTGAATTGTAATTTTAATTACAGACTCTCGCTATTAAGAGAACATGACTATATTGTAATGCTCCTTAAGTTCGATGATTAATATATAATTGAAGTTGTTGTTCCCTCGCATTATCTGAAGTAACTTAGCAGTGTTTTTTGGTGGCTAAGGGCCCGACCACTGGTGGATTTAACTACTTTCTTTGTGCCATACATTTCCGATTCTCGCAAGTGTGATTGGTTTGATAGTTTTCCTGCTTTCTGTGATTTTATCTCCTTCGCTATTTATTGTTTTCCAGCATTAACGGAATATCTATGCTTTATATGATTCACAACACTATCGTTTGATTCAGTTTACCTATATTGCAGATTAAGTTACTTAGATAAGTATTCAGATTGATTTAATCAACTGTAAAGAGTTTGATTATCGCTATTGGACTCTCAGATTGATATCATCGTTATTTAGATTGTTTGTACTAGAGATTGAGTTTGATTTAGATTAAATTAGTTAAGAAGAGATGAGTTATTGCTACTGTACTCTCAGCTGATGCTGTTGTTACTTGAATTGCTGTAAGATTTGATTTCGATAGAGGATTGAGTTTTGATATTTCCTTTAATAATTGCAATTGGAGTTTATTAGATGCATCCATTTACTCTTATATTAAAATATCTATACTACAATTTACGAAACATTAATCTATGAATTAATAGTAGCCACATACTGTGTACACTCTTGAAATAAGAGGACTTGCCCAGGTTGATGATTAATGTGGGATAATTAGGAGTTTTAAAAGGCACCTTTTATCAACCAACATTTTGGTGTCGTTGCCGGGGAGAGTGTAGCCATTTACAAAGAGTGATGTATATCTAATAATTGTTGTTGAGGAAGAATTGGGTATTGAAAACAGAAGGTAAGAACCTACGTAACGAGCAAGTAAAGTGCTTGCTCCTCCGCTCACTTTTCAGCACAATTACAGAAAAGTGAAGTAGGTGTTCAATGCTTATCTGTTGAGAGAGAACTGGGTATTAAAAATGGAAGGTAAGAACCTGCGTACGGAGCAAGTAAAATGCCTGCTCCCTCGCCCGCTTTCCAACAGAGTTAGGAACTTAAGGTAGAGAGAAACATTTGATTTTTTTTGCATGAATGACTAAGAATAAGAGACCCGAAAACAATCCAATTCCACTTCCCAAACCTGAAAAATCTAAGGGACCAGTGACCCTTGGACAATCAACTTTCATCGAAGATATCTTAAAGAAAGCTGAATCTCAACCATCAGTAGGTCCCCGAACAGTTGCTTCCAGACAACCTACTATCTCCCTTCGAGCCATAGGCTCACCATCTATAGGCTACGCTGAGGTCCACAGTAAAATGGAAGGAACTGAGCAAAGTTTTCAAGAAATTAAAAATTCGCACCCAATTCCCTCACAAGAAGGGAATTCTTGTAATATTCATGAAGGAGGAGGAGAAACAGGGGAAACAGAGGAACCAAGATCCCCTCAGGTAGTAATCAAGAAAAGGACACCCAGTATCCTAGACCAAGGGAATGTTGTTAAGATCATTCCCACCCCTTCTAGACATCCTAGGGATAACTCTCTAGCCCTAGAGATCCTAGAAGGGTACTGGCATATATTTGATCAAATGGACAACAATCCACAAGCACCCCAGATCTCTACATTATAGTATCCCATCGTTGACACAGCTGTCAATGCACCCATGAAAGCTATCCCTCTACAAAATATTCCCACCTTTCATGGACTCACATCAGAGGATCCAGATGCATTTCTGTTTGAATTTGATGTATTATGTCGGGGTTATGATTACACCACCAACCCCCAAAAACTAAAGCTGTTTCCTTCTACGTTAAAAGGAGCAGCCTTGCGTTGGTTTATGGGACTAGGTGGGGGCACCATAAATGATTGGGATCAAATGAAAACCACTTTCCTTAAAAAATATCAGGACTATTGCAGATCTAGGGAACTGAAAGATGAAATATTCCAAATGGTAGCAAGACCTAGTGAAATGTTGGAAGAGTATGTGGAGCATTTTCAATATAACCTCCAAAGGTCTCCCTATGCAACTCTGCCTTTGCCTGATAATGTGCTAAAAACTACACTGATTAAAGGGATGAAATACCAATGGATAGAGACATTAAATATTATGGGTAAAGGTGATATATATCAAGAAGACTATGCTAACATTATTAATTTGTGTATTAGATGCTCAAGAAGCAGTATGAGATTGAAACTAGCAGAATGCAATATGACCACCAGAGACAACAAAATCTCTGGAAAAAGCATTACTCATGCAGAAATCAACAACCTGCTGGAGGATTTCAAAACAGATATCTTGGGAACTTTGACCACGCAATTAGACATCATGCAAGCCAAGAAGAAGCAGGCTGAAGCAGAACAGAACCTAGTGATCTTTTGCCCTCAATGCAGGAAGAAGCATAGTTATAAAGAATGCCCACTGGATATGGTACAGACCTGTGCCATATGCACTAAAGATCATGCCACATAAAACTTCCTATTGCTCCCAAGGTTAAAAGCAATCTTCAAGGAGGTAGAGGAAGAAACAGAACCAGTCTACCTGCTAAATCAACGTCGCCAATGGCAAGCACGACAAACAAGTACGCCTACTGACCCATCTTCTTTCTTTCAGCCCTCACAATATAATTCTCAACAATACACAGGAGCTACGTGGCAGAACCAGCCAACTTTTCCTAATTGGTCACAACAACCATTCTCTATGCCACCTTGGTCTAATCAATCAAATCAAAACAATAGTTAGCCAAATTCCTCTTACTTCCCACCATTCTGACAGAACAATACATATCCATCCCAATGGCCACCCTCCACTTCACAGTACCAGAATTGGCAGTCAAGTTGGCAAAGACCTACAAACTAGCCAGTAGGAACAATCCCCCTGCCTCAAACTACACTACTAGCACCTTACACATTACATCAGAACCCTCAACCCAATCTATGACCACAGCTTCCAGCCTAGTCCAACCCAAATCCCAACAATAGACCCGTCCAATCTGTACAAATTATTGAAGGATCAGAGCCAGAAACTGAGTTGAGGGAGTGTAATGAACTCAAATTATGGTCTAGATATATAATTGAGTCAGAGGGGGATAGAAACATACAAATAGAAGATCCGTTACCTGTAGAACAAACACCTCAAATGGAGAATATGATTAAACAGAAAAGCCACGATCAAACTATTACCTCTTCTCCACCATTCCCAGAGCGATTGATTATACCTTGCCCAATAGAATATCCTGATTTCGATCTTCTGGGAGAATTAAAAAACCTTTGTGTAAAAATACCCCTCCTCCAGGCTATTCAGGACATTCCAATTTATGCAAAAACTATTAAGGAATTGTGTACTAAAAAGCCTAAGAGGAAAATAAAAACAACCCCAACTGTCCATGTAGTCGGAACTTTGTCTGATTTATTATCAGGCAAAGAAACACTGGTGAAATATGAGGACCCAAGAAACCCTATAGTCACAGTACAAATAAATGGATGTTCCTTCCCCAATGCATTAGTTGATTTAGGAGTAGCCATTAATATTCTCACAACAACAACCTGTCAAAAACTTGGCATTACAACCTTGGATCCAACTATGACCTTGCTGGAACTTGCTGACCGATCGGTTGTCAAACCAGAAGGGACATTACAGGATGTAATGGTGTCTATAGATTCTTGGGAATACCCAGCAGATTTCTTGATTATTAATCCTAGAAACCGGCTAGATGGACATCCCCTAATTCTAGGAAGACCTTGGCTAGCAACCGCAGATGCTTACATAAGCTATCGAATAGGCAGTATGACTATAGCAAGAGGAAGTAATGTGAAGAATCTAGCTTTATATCCTCCAGCTCAGCCAAGCCTAACAATAATAAAAACTAGAAAACAACCTATATCATATTTAACTGAAAACATTCGATCATCGCTAACTGTAGAAGATGCTCTCGAATTTAAGAATCAAATAGAAGATGACATTATTAACACTTACATTAACCAACCAGATGTCGTATCCAATCTAAAATGTCACATGATCAAAGCAGCCTTGGATAACGAAATTGAAGAAGATCCCTTAAAAGATATTAATGACCAGACAATACCAACAACAACTGTTTATAACAAAAAACCCATTGAAATTGAGCTAGGGAAAGTCCTAAACATTAACAAAAACCTGACTGATGACCAGGAGCATAGGCTTGTTCAACTCCTAAGAAAATATAAAGAGGATTTCTCTTGGGATTACCTAGATATGAAAGGGATTGATCCCCAACTATGCATGCACCACATCTATACAAAGAAAGACGCGAGGCCCATTAGACAACCTCAATGGAGGTTAAACCCTCACCTTGAAATATGAACTACAATAACTGTTAGATGTAAATTTCATCTATCCTATATTTGATATCAAATGGATTTCTCCATTAGTTGTGGTGCCTAAAAAGAATGGGAAGTGGCGTATATGTGTCGATTATAGAGAGCTTAATAAAGCAACCCAAAAAGATAATTTTCCCCTCCCGTTGATCAACCAGGTCTTGAACACATTGGCAAGTAAAAAATTCTTCTCTTTCCCAGACGACTTCAGTGGTGACAATCAAATCCAAATTTCCCCTGAAGACCAAGATAATATTACCTTCACCTACCCCTGGGGAACATTTCCTTACAGGGTCTCACCTTTTGGATTGTGAAACGCACTTGCCACATTCCAGAGAGCCATGCTCAACATTTTTTCAGACTTGATAAATGAGGGACTCGAGGTGTACATGGATGACTTTACACCCTATGGAGATGACTTTGAGTCGGCATTACAAATGCTAGAGAAATTTCTGCAAAGATGCATTGCTACCAGGCTCTGCTTAAGCCATGAGAAATGCCACAAGATGATGACCGAGGGCCTCATCCTGGGTCACTACATCTCAATAGCTAGAATTCAGGTAGATCTAACAAAAATTCAGATAATCCTCTTAATACCTACCCCCTGCACACAAACTAAGGTATGCAGTTTTTTGGGATTTTCTAGATATTATATAATATTTATAAAGAATTTCTCCCAAATTTCTGCACCATTATATGCACTAACAGGAAAAATTGATTTCATATGGATTGACAAATGTGACATTTCTTTTGAAGATTTAAAATGGCTAGTATCAACAACCCCATTATTATGGGGCCCGAACTAGGATTTGCCATTTTAGATCTCATTCGATGCATCAGATACGACCATTGGAGCAATTCTCGGCCAGGAGGAAGACAAGAAACCTTATGCGATATACTACATCAGCAAAAATTTAACTCCTACTGAGTTGAATTACATTGTGACCAAGAAAGAATTTCTGGCTGTAATCTATGCTATTAACAAATTTAGACACTATATAACAAGATACCCTATGGTTTTGTATACTGATCACTCTGCTATTAAATATTTAGCTAATAAACTTGTTACGAATGGAAGAGTGACACGATGGTTGATCCTTTTGCAGGAATTCAATATAACAATCAAGGATTGACCAAGAAAGGAAAATCTGGTGGTAGACTTCCTCTCACATGTGCCAAAGACAGAAGACTTGGCAGTAGTAGAAGACTAGTTCCTTGATGAGCACTTATTTGTTGTAACTGTGAAAACACCATGGTACGCGAATGTTGCGGACTACCTAGCAGTGGGAAAACTAGCCAAGCACCTAACGCCCAGTGAAAGAAAACTAATAGTACAATGCAGCACTCAGTTCTCCTAGATCGGAGGATACCTTTTCCACACAAGAGTCGATATGCATATCTGAAGGTGTGTCAAGGAAGACGAAATCTTTGACATCCTAAAATCTTGCCACGATGGACCTTGCGGTGGACATTTTGCAGACCGCAAGACTGGTCACAAAGTCTTACAGATGGGCTATTATTGGCCCACCATTTTTAAGGACACCAAGAAGTTTGTCCAGGCATGTGATAACTGCCAAAGAATGGGCCTCCCTGGACAGTCTGACGAGATGCCCCTGCATCCACAGTTAGTCATTGAACCTTTTGAACGTTGGGCGTTAGATTTTATTGGCCCAATAAACCCATCATCTAATCAAAAGACATATATATTGGTTGCAACAGAATATGTGACTAAATGGGTGGAGGTAGAAGCATTACCAAGGGCAACGGAGGACTCAGTAATCCACTTTCTTTTCCAAATTTTCGTGCGGTATGGCTTGCCTAGAGAAATAATCACGGATGGAGGGCCACAATTTATAGGCCATAAGATTGCTGCTACATTAAAAAATCATCATATCATGCACAAAATCACATCTCCATACCACCTGTAGGCAAACAACCAGGTAGAAAGTACCAATAAAGTAATCGAGGCTATACTAACAAATACAATCGCATCACATAGACGTGACTGGGCTACCCGATTGCTAGAAGCCCTGTGGGCATATCGCACGACATGGAGAAATACCACAAGATATTCCCCATATCAGCTAGTGTTTGGAAAAGAACCTATCTTCCCAATAGAATTTGAAATTCAGACATTGAGGATAGCTCAAGAAGTAGGCTTGGACCTGAATGAAGCACAGATTAACAGTCTACATCAAATCAATGAATTGGATGAAATCTGGCTATTAGCTCTTCAACATACTACATTGATCTAACAACAAAGAGTGAAATGGAATGATGCCCTCATCAAGAAGAATATCTTCCATTAAGGTGATTGGGCACTTCTATATGATTCTAGGTTCCGGGATTTCTCGGGAAAACTCCAAACCAGATGGCTAGGCCCCTATGAGATACAAGAGGTGCATGATAATGGCACCCTTACGTTAGCCACCATTGATGGGTTTGGCTACTCTTTTAAAGTGAATGGACATCGAGTATGCCTCTATCACAAACTGTTTACAAGGGAATCCTTTTGCTAGTAGTTACGGGAAGATTCCACAATAAAAATTCTTGTTGAGGAGGACAACCCTTCCATAGCACTAGTCCAGTGAAGAATTTACTTTTTTTTTAAACCTATACATAAAGTTTCCTTTTTGTTTTATTGGATTTTCTTGGGTAATAGATGGGAACAACAATTTTTGTGTGTATTTCGCTTTGCTGTTCCCTACAGGGAACATCAATTTTCTTGTGAATTTTGCTTTGCTGTTCCCTACAGGGAATAGTTGCTGTTCCCTCTAAGGAACAACAATTTCAGCGTGCATTTTTTCTTGCTATACAGGGAACAGCTACTGTTCCCTACAAGGAACAACAATTTTTGTGTGTATTTTGCTTTGTTATTCCCTACAGGGAACAACTGCTATTCCCTTTAATGAATAACAACATTTTTGCGTGTAGTTTTCTTTGTTGTTCCCTATAGGGAACAACTGCTATTCCTTATAGGGAACAATTGTTGTTCCTTACAGGGAACAACAATTTTTAGCGTGTATTTCCCTTGTTGTTCCCTACAGGGAACATCAATTTTCGTATGTATTCCTCTGTTGTTCCCTACAGGGAACAACACCATTTTTTTACTGTTTTATTTGATGTTCCCTACAGGGAACAACTGTTGTTCCCTCTAAGGAACAATTTTTTTTTTTTGCGTATTTTTCTTTTTTGTTCCTTACAGGGAACAATTGTTGTTCCCTATAAGGAACAACAATTTTTGTGTGGGTTTTTCTTTTGCTATTCCCTTCAAGGAACAACACTTTGTGAATATTTTTGAGAAAATCCTCTTTCTCTTCCTTTCATAATCATCCCTAGACCATCCTAGTTTCACTCTTTATGATCCACTTAATGGAATGAAAGGTACAATACATATTTAAGGACAACAAATATGGAGTCTATTGGAACAGGCAAACACATTGAATACTATTATCTTTAACAAGATTGCCTTGTGATGATCAAAAAAGGAAAGGAAACAATTGTCTATATCACTTCACTATCCACATTTCCACTATAAACCAAACTGATTGATTATCTGTAACATGCTAACTTCTCCTTTCCTGTATAACTCTCTCTCTGTATTATCAATAAGATTATGGGTATATTTTTTATATTGATATATCAAACTTCTTCTGCCATCCCTACTCTTAAGGAGTGATGAGCCACCCTCTATGTATAAAATGGGGACTGTAATATATATATATATATATATATATATATATATATATATATATATATATATATATATATATATATATATATATATATATATATATATATATATATATATATATATATATATATATATAGATATATAGATATATAGATATATTCACTAACAGTTTTATGATTTTTTTTCCACAGATGGAGGATAAGGGTTCTTATCACAAGCCAACCTACCATGATCGTAAGGAAGGAGTGACGTGGCATTCCCACTATGGCCACCACACCAAGGAGATGATCCAATGGATGCATAAACAAACAAAGTACTTGGAAACAGGAGGTCTCATCACGAGCCGGCCTGACCACTTTCGCTACTTGCCAGTGAATGGTAATGTGTTCACCTGGTTACCAAGCCAGCACATTGGTCTCTACTATGGACATCATAAGACACTTCCTCAATTATACATAGAGGACCATGGTTCCCAAGGGTTAGAAAGAAACTCTGTTGAGGCTATGGACACCTACGGGCAAGAGAAGCTTTGCTGATGGTATTGAAGCTTTATTTTACATCAATAACTATTATAATACCCTCTTCTTATGTTTTTATATTTTCTATGGAGAGATTATGTTCCTAACGTACCTTGAACCTTTATGCATGAGTAATTTTTTTATCAATCACAATAGTTTTAAGTGGAATAACGGCAGTAAAGTATTATTTCTTGCACATGCTGTCCCTTTTTCCTTATCATATCACATCATGGCAGCTTATCACTTATTGATAGTTCTCATTACACGCCTTGTTTTCATCACTCCAATATTCTTTATGATCCTTTCATTAATATGCGTACCTTGCCAATCCATCACCCCTGTACTTCGCCACCAGCGCGTTATCCTTCCACTCATTCGGTCATAGGTGACCTATTATTTCGAAGGGGGGCGGGGACCTCCAATGTACTTATGAATGTGTTGTCATTTTTTTCATTGGATTTTGCAGAATGATACGACATTCCATGATCACAGAGCATGTGGTATTATAACAACCCTCAATAACGGTATTGATGTTTATAAAGTATCACCCGATAAAGCTATCACAACCATTTGCTATTCCATCACTCAGCTCTATTCGTCGCTGCGTTTTCTCTGTTACACTTATTCTTTGTAGAATTCAAGCAATATGGGAGAGAGAATAGTGCGCAGAGAACTACTAATACTGGCTGTTTCTAATGCAGATAGGGAAATTTTAGCTCGAGCCAGGTGGATAGCATACTTTACAAGATTTCAGCCACCCAACAAGGAAATTTCCATTGAATTCTTACGAAACCTATAGAATGGACAATCCATGGTAAGGAGCAGGCAAATCACAGTATTAGACACTGTGATAGTAGAAGTATCCGGGTTACTGGCAGAAGGACCAGTGTGGGCTGGTAAGAGGTTGAAGCTACAGGACGCTATTGAGGCTTTCAGGGATGAAGGACATGAGCTGATAAAAAATGGCAAAGGCGTTCAACCATCTTCGCTTGGAGAACCATCGGGAGAACTAGCAAGAATCGTCCAGAACTATATTACATGCGATGAGTGTAAAGACATGGTAAGGCCGTGTCAACTCAAACTCTTAGTAGTTCTAAACGAAAGTGCTCTGTAAATTTACCTACATTATTGAATTCTTTACTGCATGACACTTCTGAGAGGCTAAGACAGTCCCAACACATAGAAACCGTAGTAAGCCACCACTGTTTGATCAGGCTAATAGTTAGCTATAACCTTGCCCAACAACAATCAAGTTGAGATGAAATAATATTAGCTCTCGAAGGAGGTTTAGCCTTGTCTGAACCTAACCCTGTTCCAAAAAGGAAGAGGACTACCCTTGCAAGAAACATACCTCAAAAGTGCAGACGATCCACAAGGTTGAGGTCAAAATTAGGAGTGGCCAAAAATCCTCAAGGCAGTATCAGTCAACCTATAGAATTATCTAGCCCAGTAAGTGAACAATACTTGCAGCTAGAGTTAGAAGGCCAGGATAACCCTGAATCAGACCATGAGGAAGAAACAGGGCATTCTAGAGATGAACAAAGAAATGAATTAGGACTTCCCTCAACACCAAGCATGAGTCCCCAAGGTGACTTGTTGCACGATTTTGAATTGGCCCAGGTCCTGGCCAACATGAATGATTACATGCAGCCTGAAAGCCCGCTCAATCTTAATTTGGGAGCAACCCAATCTCTTGAGAATTTTGGCAATGCCAGAATTCTATCTCCCTCAAAAGATGCAAGCCATGAAGTAGAAACAGATGCAGAGGCCATTCAAGAAGAAGAGAACCAATTTGGTGACACACCTCCAGTAGAAACCAGCCAGGTAGGCCTAAGCACAGAAAACATAGGCCAAGAAGAAGAAGCCAAAATAATTCGGGAAACTGATAACCAATCTGGAGACACAGTCCTTTTAGAACAGAGCCAGGATGAGCAACTAGGCTCTTTAGAAGCATAAACTATTAACGAGTTTGTTAGCAAAATAGTTACTCCTCCGAAAAAGTATAGAGCCAAATTGAAAAAGCTTAGGAAAGAATAGCAAAAGCTTCGCAAAACAGTAAAAAGGCTCAGAAGAAAAATAAAGGAAATCACAGTGGGAAAGGTCCCAGACAAAACCCCAGAGATAGAAAACACGGTTGTACAGACAGAATCATATGAAGGGAGGGCTACAGGGACTCAAACTGAGCCCATACCCACTCAACCTATTATCACTCAAAAGGAACAACATGCAATTCTAGTAGAAGTAGCTACCCAGACAGAGGATGTACCCTCTTACAACATAACTACCCAGATGGAGGATGTACCCTCCTACAACATGGCTACTCAGACGGAGGTTTGGACCTCCCATAATAAAGAAATATAGACAGAAGGCATCCCTTCTCATAGCAGAAGTACTCAGACAAGAATTCAAGCCAAAGATGTCATGACACACAATGACTCCATTATATTGAATCTTCAAGAAGAATTAGCATAGGCTCAGCTTGCATTAGAATGGATTGAACAAGAAACTGTTTCCCAACAAAAATATTAAGAGTTGCAGTGATCTGAATTGGATCCTAAAACACTCTCTAAGTTTTCATGAACTCTATAAAATTCATGCCAAATTTTCAAAGTCTTACAAAGATTAAGCTTATCAGAGATATCCTCGAAATAGTTGCAATTTGTGAATAGTGCGGAGCAACGAGGACCCTCGGTCAAGCGCGCAGACCGTTAGCCCATGGTAATGCATGTTGTCACGAATTAGCAAAATGAGAGGCCTTTTCGAGAAATGAGGATGGTTTCTGATATGCGATTAGCGACATATCGTCGGGAAAACCCCTCAAAGAAGGAAAAGTCTCGAGCGCCCGGACCCGAAAGTTTATAAAATGTAACGGATATCACGTTGATTCCATCAGCGGTGGGGTCCCACAAAAGCCGACAAAATATCGGAAGGGCTTCAAGCGGTAAGCAGTTTCAATCGAGTACCACCCGATGCCACACAATGGGTGCCACGTGTCCGGTGGAAGAGAGAGAAAACCACTCACATCGGACGGGTAAATGTCACGTTACTTAACTGCCTGATATGGATGAAGATCGTAGGATTTGGGGGCTCTAGATCGACAGCGGAAATGCATTCTGATGGATGATTGGAACTGATGAGGTAAACAGACAGAGTTATATAAGATTTGAAGTCCGACATGGACAATGCGTTGGCAGAAGGTTATATTTGCAGGCATTCTTGGAGTTAATGGTGAACATGGTCGTTTCAAAGACATCCAAGAGAACTAACACTCAGTTCGTTACGAAGTAGGTGGCCACCTCCCTGTGAGGCGTTATACAGTGGTGATGACGTAGAACAGAGGAATTCAAATGGACAGAGGCAGGGAAACCGGAAAGCTGGGAAGTGAAAACAAACAGTTAGAAAGCAGATTAGCTTTAAAGCCACGAACTAACAGAGAAAGAAGAGAGTTAGTTAGACGCAGAAAGCTAAGAGTAGAAAGAAGGAGCCGAGCTAACCTGCAGAAGTAAAAGGCAATATTGAGCTAGACAGAGCCAAATAGAGTCAGAGAGAGTCTGTGTACTCCAGAGAAGGCTTGAGAGGTTCAAGCAAACTCCTCTGTATATGCCTGTCATGTATGAGTACCAGATTAGGCTCATACTACTGTGACCAGTATATATATATATATATATCTACATACTCCATAGACTTGGGGGATCCAAGTACAGTCTCACTGATTTATATCTGCTATGTGAGACTCAAATCGAGCTCACTATTGTAAAAACCCTGCTTTGAAAACATAATAGAGAGGCCACCACTGAAGGCTGGACCAGGAGACGTAGCCTAGGAGTATTGGGTGAACTCCTTATTAAACTTGTTGTGTTTACATGTTTGCCTGTTATGTTTTCAATAACTGCTTCAGTGCCTGTGTATTTCACAATCTTATCGATCCGTTGCATAAAATAACATAGGCACATCCATGCACATGAGTTTGTAATACCTTAATTAATTGTCTTGGATCAATTCCAGATCATGCAGAGGGAGCTTCGGGAAATGAATACAACAGAGAGTGAGACCTTTGACAGATACAGAAAAGCAGAAGAGAAAATTGAGAGAATCAAGCTTAGATAGACACCATCTTCTCGTTATATACAAATGTCTTGGCATGCAAGGTTCCCACCACTAATAATGTCTTGTTTTTGTTAGAACGATACTTGCTGTTGAAAATTAAAGCCGTGAGAGCTAGAAAACCAATCGAATTAAAAACAGTTGAAGATTTTATAAATTGTTGCAAACAGCATGGGGTAAAGGTTCAAAGGCTGCTTTGTGAATTTTACCTACACAATTTTGTATTAGAGGATGAGGTGGAAAAGAACCCCAACCCTTTTGTGGGAGATGTTCAATTCCAAGCCTTTATCTCGTTTGCAGTCAATCAACTTAAATGGTTCAAAGCTCATAATGCATTCCAAAGACAAGAGCATGGATTGGATCTTTGGGTAAGAAGTGAACCCAAGCACCCTTTGCAAATGCTTGCCAACCATAAGAGTCTGATGACAAGGGAAGGGGTGATTAAAATTTTAGGGCCTATTCAGAAGGAGATTGTACAGACGGGAGTAGCATACTTCCTCTCCATTCAAGAAAGTTCTTTGGCTGCATCCAAGCTCAGGTGGGCAGTCTCCACTAGTAGTGTACAGGATAGAGAGCCATTTAATTACAGAAATTTTAAAACAGTTGTAGACCGTTTTGTCACTTATAGCAATCTCATTTTGAGAGAAGGACCTTATTGGTTAGGATGTCAGTTTCGTAGCCCCATCATTTGGTATCCTCCTGAAGGTTATCAGGCTATATACGAATTTCCTGAAGGGAAGGAAGGGCCCGCCTTTGAGCTCTTGGCCCAGAATCATGGTTGTAGACCACTTTTCGACGTTCCTTCTCCAGCCTACTCTTTAACTGCACTGCATACAAATTACTTGCTTTTCATGAGGCCATGAAACAGGGTAAGCAGGGGAGTATGTTGAGTCATGAAATGGGTATGTATTTACTATTAATCTCATCATCTTTTTCCTTGATTCTTATCTTTTCCATATCTTAATGTGCTAAAATATTGAGGAATTATGGTAAGAAATGAAGGATTTATTTACATTTACAATTTAGCTAACTTTTACCCTTCTTATGCAGGAAAGTGAAAAAAGGAATGACTGTTATTCCCTGATGTTGGAATAGCAAAATCCGACAAGCAAAGGAAGGAACGAGTCGGTTGCGGACAAGGCTGAGAGTGAATCAGAGGGATCAACACGGAATAGGAAAGATGTCTGAAGTTAGAAATCAAGTGCAAATCCCATTTTGATCCTGAGGGATCGCATTTACCATTTATCTTTTGCCCTTTCTGATTATAAAAGACAACGATTGTAAGAAGAAAGGGAGGGTAGGAATCTCTGTTATTTTTTGAATTGTAATTTTAATTACGGACTCTTGCTATTGAGAGAACATGACTATATTGTAATGATCCTTAAGTTAAATGATTAATATATAATTGAAGTTGTTTTTACCTTGCATTATCTGAAGTAACTTAGCAGTGTTCGTTGGTGGCTAAGGGCCCAATCTCTGGTGGATTTAACTGCTTTCTTTGTGCCATACATTTCCGATTCTCACAAGTGTGATTGGTTTGATAGTTTTCCTGCTTTCTGTGATTTTATCTCCTTTGCTATTTATTGTTTTCCTGCATTGATGGAATATCTCTGCTTTATATGATTCACAACACTATTGTTTGATTCAGTTTACCTTCATTGCAGATTAAGTTACTTAGATAAGTATTCAGATTGATTTAATCAACTGTAAAGAGTTTGATTATTGCTATTGGACTCTCAGATTGATATCATTGCTATTTGGATTGTTTACTGAGATTGAGTTTGATTTAGATTAAATCAGTTAAGAAGAGATGAGTTATTGCTACTGTACTCTCAGCTGATGCTGTTGTTACTTGAATTGCTGTAAGATTTGATTTTGGTAGAGGATTGAGTTTTGATATTTCCTTTAATAATTGCAATTGGAGTTTATTAGATGCATCCATTTACTCTTGTATTAAAATATCTATACTACAATTTAGGAAACATTACTCTCTGAATTAATAGCAGCCACATACTGTGTACACTCTTGAAATAAGAGGACTTGCCCGGGTTGATGATTAATGTGGGATAATTAGAAGTTTTAAAAGGCACCTTTTATCAGCCAACACCTATCACCAACCTATGAACCTATCAAACCAAGTTTACATCTTTCACCTAATGTGATAGGGATACATCAAAGATATACAAAATAAGACATGACTTGGACACCTTTTAGCCCACACGTAGCTTATTTGAAAACTTTTACAATACATGCTAGATGACAAGGATTTCTCCATGAGAAATACAACAAAAATATGAAACCATAATGATCAATGGCTTTTAGAACTGCACACAAGTGTGCTCTCCCCCATGAAAGGCCAATAGGTGAGCTATTAATAGATCCTTCCAGTAAAGGAGATCTTAAAATATGGATTTCCTTTTCATTCCTTCTAGGATATTAACCACAACTTGTCTTGGTTCTTCAATTCAATCACCCCTATCAAAAAACTACTCCCAATCTTTCAACTTAACATCTTCATACTTCTTAAGCCAATCACCTAGACCCATAATCTTTGGAGGACCTCTATTTCAACGTTTCCATCAAATTGATTCTTTTGGTAATTTCTAAATTTATAATCTAGTGGTGTAAAAACCTTGTTGTTTTCATAAATAAAGTTATGTATCTTTAGAATAACCACGAGAGATTCACTCAATGAACCTCTAACATATCATATGAATTCGTGGCATACTAAACAATACCCTTAATTTGACTACATATTGGAAAATACCTCTAAAAATCACATTGTTTAATTCCCTACCAATACTAACCCAATACATATTCCAAATTTAAAAAACCCATACTTTCACTAGACTTTTTTCATTAACATTTTTAATAGCCCTTCATATTTTTTCATTAACATTGAGCTCCATTTTTTATACTTGCCAATATAAAAATCCTTAACCCCTATTATATGGTCAATATATTTTGTCATTTTTTTCTGAATATATACCCCCCAATATTAATTAACGTGGCATGGTATTTCTCCCCCAATGAATCCCCCATGAGAATAACACCCTTGGTATTATTCTTCACATCTTGGACATGCAAATTTCCCCTTTGTTTGAAGCCCTACAATTCAATTAGTAATGTTGTTAACATTAAAATGATAATATAAATGAAAGTATGAAAGTTGGAATGAAAATAAATTAGGAGTGTAGATATGTAAATATTATATCTAACTAGAACAAACACCAAGTCTTGGGAAATCATGAATAGTCGAAAATAGCACACCATACAACATGAAGGACCTATTTTATGGAGGACGTGATATGCCATACATTATTATGAATTTCCACAGTAGTTGCATCTTATCAATAAAAGGCATAACATAAATTTCCATTTTTTTTACTTGATTTTTTCTTGGAACAACGAGAGTTAGCATAAGGTTATCCTTTCTAACACTCATCCATGGGGAAATATTGTATACTATAAATTCGACTAGTCAAACACTATAATATGAGCTTAGGAAAGAGAATGGGTACACTTCATCAATTACAAGACCAAACCTAATAATATGGGGTTCATCTTTGAATTTTCTAGGCCATTTTCCCTCTATGTGTTTGATTGCTTTGGAGTCAACCAAAATTCACATGAATCCATCTTTACTCACTTTCTTTGCATGCAATCCATTAATTGTGTATCTGACTTACAATGAAACATTCATTGAAATCTAGGTATAATTGGCATGTGACGTAAAACATTCTTTCAAACTTTAGGACCTTGTACATCTATATGCTATCTCTTCTCTTTGCATATAGGGAATTCTACCTTGTATTGATATTCATATCTATATAAAATGCAATCATTTTTACATAAATTGATTTTCTTATATTTAATCCCCAACTCAACCAACAACTAAAGTGCTTCTCTACAAGTTGATGGAAACACATTCTCTTTAGGGAATATTTTAGTTTTTAGTGACTTGTAAGATTGCCTGAGATTAAATCAATTGAATGTTTGACTTATGATGAACATGTTTGATATGTCAATCTATACTAGGACTATTGAAGTTGATGAATGTTTATGAATTGTGTACACCAATTGAAAATGTAAAGTAAGAAATATATTTCAATTCACTTCAGTAGTGTAGTGAATCCTTTGTCTGAAAAACCAAATAGTGACTTTATTTATAATGATATTAACGTCAATGCAAGCTTTTAGGTTATACTTACACCTAATATGAATAGGAATGTCTTAGTTGACTGCTTGATTAATTCTTTTAGGTTGTTATCATCAGGATTATGTTGGTAGTAATTACCCATGCTATCATCATTACTGTTAACCATATGATCGTTATCGTCATCAATGTTTCCATCCCCAAAGAGACATGTAAGCATTTCATTAAATACTTATCCATGTATTGCATTTTCACTATCATCATCATCACTAAGCCTAGATGACATGTCATCAATGTATGTTAATTACATAAGCTCTTCAAATTTCTTAACTGGTAGTGTTATCTTCAATCTTGCTCTTTTCACCCTCGTATGGTGTAAATGATGGTTAGGATCATCCCGTCCAAATCTTAATAACCTAGTTTGATCTTGGGTATTAGTAGGTGTATCATCAATATCTTCTAGCTATCAACAAACACAAACATTATTTAATGTTAGGAAACAATTGGATAGATCATAAATGTATCAATTTCAAAGAAATATAATCAAATATGTCTTAAAAAATAAAAGTAATATATATCTATATATATATATATATATATATATATATATATAATGGAACATTATTTTGTAAACTACCTTTTTGATACAAAAGTTTAAAATAAAACACAGTTTTGACAACATGGTTTATAAAATGTCAGTCTACACTCATTGATTATTCTTTGGTTTTATGTCCTTAAGAACATCATTAATGAGACCTTGTTCTTCTGTTTTCTTTCGCACATGAGTTAATTTTAATAAGGGGTAATTAATTAGTAACTCATCCCTAATGTAAGGTCCATAATAGTGTCAACCATTATCAATCTATCAACCTCTCTTTTTATATATCCATCTTTATTATTTATAATCTCAACAAATTGACAGTTCGGTCTTACAGTAGGGTCTCTTCCCTTACCACTGTTTATAAATCTAGCGATATTTTTTGTGCGTGTATGCACACCGATCTATATACAAAAAATGACCTCTATTCATTTATTTTCCACTTTCCAATTGGAGATGATATGTATACATATTCGAATTTAGACCATATGATGACATGTTAGGCTTATATTCTTCCGTCCTTCTCCATTCACCACTATAATATGACGAACCATAATAGGGCATTAATATCCTAGTGGTTTGTTGTGAATTGTTTCTATGTCTAGATCCCACATGGACATTTTGGATAATAAAGAGGGTTGGATTCGCTCCATGAATATTCGAGGGTCATATCATGTAGTTGTATACCCAAAATTCAAACTCCTTATACACTCTAGGTAGTTGTTGATCATTGGGCCAAGTGCAATATAGTTGACTTTGTAAATTGATATCAAAATAAAGGGCAAGTCATCATCTCCATCACATCAATTCTCATGTGGTATGTAGTCCACCTTCCCTTTTTGTTTAAGCAAATTATGCATTTTTAAACTAGCTCTTGCTATGTTACTTATTTTCATCAATTCCTCATCTTTCGAGCTGGTATATGTGCACATATTTTTGTTAGATGTATCATTATATAAATGATCATCACCCTCTAGGCTGGAAGTCAATGCTCCAGGAAACTTTAAGTCAAGAACTTTATATTGCAAGTAATCATTAAGAAAAAAATTAATTATTTAAATAATATAAAACATTTTTTAAAAGAAGAATACGTATTATTTATATGAAATTGGAAAATTCCTTACCATAATTCCTATTTGATTCAAATCAATTGTTGGAGGCATACTACCCACTGGAAGGGCATAATCTATGTAATGTCTTTGTACAAATGCTCGTTCAAATTGTTTCTTTTCATGACATATAAAATGTCCACAAACAACAATTTTCTCAAAGTATTCATCCCATGTACTATAGTCCTGAATAACCTATTGTTCAGTGAAATCATTTGTTGTGCCTACAAGATCCATTGTCATATTCTTTTCCAACCACTTTCCTCTACATGATTTAGGAATTTTAGGTCCACATCCAGGTACATATATTTTTCTTTTGCTAGTTGAAGGATCGAGCTCTGCATTTGCTCCAACAACCATCTAAAATAATGAACGACATGCATTAATTGATTTCAAGATTAGACAATACACTATAAATTTTAATAATATCATGAAAAAAGATTGACATATTACAAAATGCCATTATATCAATTTTTCGTAATTTAAGTCAAAATTTGAGTACTTAATGTCCTGCATCATCCATTGTGACCTCATTTGATATGATGTGATATGTTTCCATGGCCTCATTTAGCTCCTTCAATACACAACATAGCCAATAATGTTTAATACTCCAATTATATCATTTCTATGAATATTTGATCCAACACAAAACTTCATTTTAGTCATATATTTGACATATTGATATCATGTTAATTTGGAGTTGGAAAAAAAATTAATTTTATGACCCTAGGTAAATAAATTGAGCCAAAATTTTGACAAGAAAATGATCCAAAATACCTATCCCACATGGCCACCCTAATTTTCAAACATTTCCCTTGATCATAGAATCACATTTAATCACCATTTATGTGCATTTCAAACCAATAAGTTTGACATGAAAGGCCTCATGGAATAAATTTGACTTTCTCTCCTCTATGTTGTAGTATTTGTGAATTCATAAAGACATTCCTCCTTAGGTTAAGGTTCCTTTGTATTCTTACTTGTATTAAATCTGCAGATTCCATTTTCATATATTCTTCAACCCACTTTCCTCTTTGCTATTTAGTAGTTCTATGTCATCCACATCCTATGTCCATGGCCTCCTCTCAATCCTGTAATACACAACAATGACAATAATTTTTAGTATATAAATCAAATTAGCCAATAAATGAATCCTTAGCGTGCATTTTAGTAAAGTAAGGAAAATTTGGCCTACTTCACAAAAATGTAAGGCCAAATTTCGTTACAAGACAAATTGTATTATTCAGATTGGAAAATACCTTTTTACTCATAATTAACATTAATTTTGCACATAGAAATTTATGTTGTGCAAGAATATGCCAAATTAGATCAATTTTGTAAGGTTAAAGTCAAGGTTTTTGTGCGTCAAATAAATGCACACCAAGACCTATACCTAATTGACTATAGGATATTTATCATTCCAACCTAAATATAAAACCATTTTATGCAACATATCATAGTCATTTTCATAAAGGAAATGTTATACAATGAAATCCAATCTTGTCTGAATAACAATTGATCATATCTACCAATGAACATAGTCTGAACAAATATGCACTCCTAGGTCAAAACAATTACACTTTTGGTATTGAAATTTGAAATGGGACATGATTGGACAATTCCTAACCTTAGGATATGACCTTGCATCATGTCTGACAAATATCCAACATAACTATGTTTCTCACTTATACACAACTTTACCATAAGGAAATTCGAAGAAAAAAGTAGAATGTTGTATGAAATATGAAGTATAAATATTTAAGTTCAAAGTGAAGATATAATAATGTAAAATTGTGTAAAATAATTAAATAAAAAATCTACAATTTGAAACAACCAATTTTTTTAATAAATGAAGTTTGGGCGTGCATTTTAGTGAAGCAAAGCAATTTTGGCTTGCTTCACAAAAATGCATATAGAACCTTCATTTCAAGACCAAATTTAATCATTCAACTTGGAGAGATTTTTTCCTGATAAGTAACATTAATACAATTAAAACTAATCATAATTAAAATTAATTAAAATTATTTTTCAATCTTAAAATCAATTAATCTATCAAAATTACAATAATAAATTAAAAATTTCTAAGAATTATATAAATTTATAAGAAATTTAATTATATTGTAAAATTAATTATAAATAAAATAAAAAATTTTGGATTAAATATTAATATTAAAATAAAAAAAATTATAATAAAATTCTATATTACAATTAAATAAAATTAAAATTAGAATTAATATTAATTATAATTAAAATCATTTCAATCTTAATTTATAATCCAATTATTCTTATAAAATTACTAACTGTAATAATTATTAATTATTAATTAACCTGACCTAAAATGTGTCGGGTACCATCATTCCCGTTCCATCACTCTCTCACTCTATTTATTCATTCCATTGAGATCTAGCTTATATACTTTTTGTTCTATCTTGATGCTGAGCCATGGTGGATGGCTTGAAACGTCGACTCAAATAATTATGGATGTGATAATCGCGAAAGAAAACTCTACACAATTAATGTTTTCTAATTTATTGATTTGGAGCTTGAATTTAATGTAAGTGAAATTACTGGAGCAATCATACTTCACGATGTCTCCCAAAAGTCTCAACAATTTGTGAATGCCATAAACTTACTTGAAGCAAATTAGTGTGTAAAATTATTAATTAAATAGTATATCAATATATTCTAGCTATCAACAAACGCAAGCATTATTTAATTTTAGGAGACAATTGGATAAATAATAAATGTATCAATTTTGAAAGAAATATAATCAAATATGTCTTAAAAATTAAAAGTAATATTATTTGTATTATGAAACAATATATTATTGTGAGGGTATGATTGTATTTAGATTTGATGTGGCCACATAATTTCTAGTTTGGAGATCTTGCTGATGAGATCCTATTGCCGAAAGAATGTATGCAGAGTTGAATTCTTGTTAAGCAGAGCCTTGGATCCAATTTGAAAATAGATGAAAGGAGGTCCGCATAGTGGAGAGGAGTAGTGACTTCATGACAGAGGAGCAGTGATATTGAAGCTTCAACAAAAGGAACAATTTCTCAATCCAATGGTAGTTGGATAGTCCAACTGGAGTTGGGCGAGGATCATTGATCTTGGTGGCCTTCAATAGATGGTAGTCTGTAGATCTATGTGGGAATATAGTCTTCCAAGCTAATCAATATAATTGAGTCTCCTAGCTGATAGGTGTTGGCATATTGTAGATGAGGTCGAGTCTCCATGCTGATGGGAGTCAACAAGTTATGTAAACGACAAATTACTTGACATAATAGAAATTAAAAGTAGAGCAACAACAACAAGGGTGTTTTTTCTCCCGGAATGGTTTCCACTAGAAGTATTGTGTCTTATGTGTGATGATGTGATTATGTGCATTGTTTATTATTTATATTGCTGCTTATGGTTTTCAATTATTCTTGTGTGATGCACATGTTTAATGAGTTGCTACCAATATGTATGTGATTTAGTAAGTGAATTTAATAAATGGCAAAAATGGTATATAGATCACACTATTGATTCGATCCCCCCTCTCAGTAGTGCTCAAAGGAATCCTACAATTGGTATCAGAGGAAGGCTCTTGGTTGTAGCTTGATCGCTGGAGAGTATATCTGGGGTTTATTAGCGAAAATTGTTTTTTTTAGAATGGTTGTCCTCACTGCTACAAATTACAAGGTATGGCACAAAAATGTAAAATCTCAATTATTATCTTGTGGATCTAACATATGCAGAGTAGTATGTGAAGCTTGTGGTAGGGATCCAATTGCAGATGAAGTTTTTCAGCAAGATGCACAAGCGAGATGCATAATATACAAGAATATTCATGATGATGATACGAAGAGACTAGTGGCTTTGAAATGTGCCAAAGAAATGTGGGACAAGCTAGAATCCATATTTGGAGGTGGTACCAACGACATTAGGGAAAATGAGAATAAGAGCAACAAGAAGAAGAAAAAAAGAAGAATAAGAAAAAGGATCTTCAAAAATAATAAGCTCATCCACAAGAGTCTCATTCTTCTAGTGCACATGATTCAGCGGATGATTAGAAGAGATCATAAAATAATGAATCTAAAGGTATAACTGTTAATGACTTTATTTTGAGCTACAACATTGAGGATTCAGATTTAGATCATGATGATGCACATAATGAAGATGAGAATTTTATTAAGGGTCTTCGAGCTGAGATTTCTAGAATAACAATTGCATTCGAGGATCAAGAAAAACTATTGAAGATCTATGATGATAAGGAGGCCAAGCTCAGGGAAGAGATTGTGAGCTTAAAAATTAAATTGACAGAATCAGAAAAATTCAAGCAAGGTATGAGGAAGCAATATCAAGTGAAGGTAGAATACATTGAGAAATTAGAAGTTGAAGTTGTTTCCTTGAGAAAGGAGCGAAAGATAGAGAAGAACATGGTAGCCTTGGATATTTTTCTTGAGATCCAAAGATCACCATTGGATAAATTTGGTCTTGGATTTCAAAAGAGTGAGTCTAGTTTGCATACTGTAAAAACACCAAAGATGAACCCAAGAAACCTGTATTAAACTATACTAGCAACAAAAGTGAGATCTAAGGAAACAAGAAGTTGACTGCAACAGCAAGAAAAGCTCCAAAAGCTTGCTCTAACCTCCAGAACTCAACAATGAAAATGAGTGGTATTTGGGCCCCTTAGCCCTATCTATTTCCATTTTCTCCATCTCTTGGGGTCCATTATAGAATCTTGGGATATCCATTGATGAAAGTGGAAGAGACATAAGGATTAGTACCACACCATCTTCATCATGGAACCATCCATCGCGGTAAGTGCAAAAAATCATTTTTTGGCCTGTCACACACTCAAAAAATCATGTTAGGTGCTCCTCTAGTTTTGTAATTCATATCATTCATTATATGTATGTTTTGAACAATTATTTCACTTGGGGTATTGGTTGTGTCAATTGCAATAACATCACACATGATCCCCTTCAACCACCTGACAAGCAAACGAATACGAAGGTATCATTCTCCACTTAGCATGATAGGCTTCCTCCTAAAGCTTTGCTTATCCTGACATCATATTTCCAAAATACACCATAAGGTTCATTGTCTCGAACATGTTTATCACCATATCACATTTGCAAATGATAAACATTTGTGTCGGTCAATAGAACACCACCCTCATGGCTCACTTTATCTTTGTAGAACCTTATTCACTAATAGGAGCCATGACCAATCACTTCGGCCTGAGAAAGTGACATACCTTGAAGTTTAGCCTCATTATGCCATACTCATTACACATGCATCCATATTCTGAGGGATCTCATTTACTTTATGACGAATTTAGATGGATGCACCTCCGCATCCTACATTTGGCCTATCACTCACCCATATTAGATAGCCCATTTGTGTTACTTCATCTACCTCACCAACCCAACACAGAGACCAACCAATGGGGCCCCCACCTACAACAGATACACCACATCTCCATACATGTTACTGCCATTATGGGGCACCTAACTCCATGGTTGTACATCCAAACCACCCTCATATTCTTTTGGCAAGTGTACAAATATTTTTTTACAAAAAAAATCTCCCATCCACATTTTTTGTTGTTGATATATTTTACCTAGTGACAATCTCCAGTCACCCTTGGTCGAAGATTACACCTCACCAAAAATTGCTTTCCATTTTTACACTTGTCAAAACCTGCATACACCCATCCTAGAAATCCTACCGATTCCACGACCATCACCACTAGTAAACATGTTTTGTTCGCTGCCATTTTGACATCAAGCTCTAACCTTGAGTCAGTTTCCCATTTCCTCTTATATCAATAGCTCTCATTATCATTACAATTTGTTCACATATCATATTTATTCCCTAACTCAACATGTCAAGTAGTTAATGCTCCTCTTCTGTCGACTTCAACACTTACATTCTAGGATGGGGTTAGTACCTTGGATACTCCCCCCTTAAAGGGATATCCTCGAGTGGCACAGTGGAAACCATTATTTCTTAATGATGTTATTGATCCCCTTGGCATTCAAAATCAACAAAATATTTCATGTCAAGGTGGTGCCATACTTAGTTACCGTTCAGTTATTTCATTTAGTCGAAGACCCCCACATCACTAAGCACCTCATTCAACAATGCTTACATTGTGATACGGGGGAGGTACCAGAATTCGAAATACCTATGCATACCGTAGCACCCTAGTCAACAGTGCTTCACTTATGTTATGCATAGGGTAACCATATTACGCCTATTTGACCAGGAAGCGCCCTTGAGGGCACCAACAGTTATCATCTTCAACTATCAACATGTCAACTACCACAATTTTGACGAGACAAAAAATCAGTCTTTGTTTGATTGTAATAAGTCTCATCTAGCCATCATAATGAGCATGGGACACGCCTACCTCGTATAAACATTTTTATTGCATTTTTTTACTGGAGCATGGTTACCATTTATACTCAATCAAGGGATTTTTCTCTACTTGTCTCCACAACAAGCTATCCTCTCTCTCAAAAAGTTGATCAGACTCTCCAGCAGAAAAGAAAACGTGATGTATTTCAGTTATACCATTCCTCCTAACCTCATACATCAGGGGGAGACTGTTAACACCAGAAAATTGTACACCTGTTAGTACGATTCAGAAGACATAAAAGTGTTCAGAAGAATGCACAAGTGAACATTTTGCATCTAAATACATCATGAATTTAAAAAAGTAAAAGTTCTCCTAAGGTCCAAAGTTTATAAAGAAAAAACAACTGAGGTCGCGTGTCTATTTCTTTGATAAATGCGTGCGCACAAAATATCCCTCGAAAGTTGTACGGTTGTAGAAAAGGATGACTCAATGATCCAGGACCACTCTACACACTTGGGGTCAATTCACTTACATGAGCTCAGTCCAGTACAGTCGAATTCGAGTCACCTTGAAGATATGAAACCCTCAATGGAATCATCTTGTCCTACTCATGTGTCATTATCACGTATGAACCAAGAGGGGGAATAAGGATTCAAAAAGATTCTATATAAACAGGCCATGGGAGAACCAAAACATGAGACATTTTTATGCTGGCCAAATTGTTGTTTGAGCAAACCACCATTGCATTCTTAAAGCCAGAGAAGGGAAGAACAATAGCATGTTAGCCGTATTTCTTCTAAGCAATCCATCATCTTAGTGAGAGAAGAGGAATCCACCATTGGAGAGTCTTCATGCTTCTTTGAGAGAGAGGAGAAACTTGCAAAGAGATTGAGGAAGAGAAACCCCCTTGCTGAGGAGTTTTGGGCTCTATAACTCAAAGAATTCTCTTCAAGTGTCTAAGATTCATCTATTGTATTCAACCTCTACTACCAACAATCAATAAAAGGAGAATTTTCCATTATCTTAGTGATTTGTTTGCTCCATTTGAGCAATGTTTATGTATTTACCTCTTTGTTTAGTTTGTTTATGTATGCATTGTTTCCATTATTTACAATGTTGTGTTTATTTAAGTATGTCCACTAACAACACCAATTTTCACTGTGATCATTGCAGGGAATAATCAACTGCTAAGGGGGTTCCTTTTGGTACACTTGTGCTCCAGAAACACTACAACATCCAGAAAAAGAAAAAAAAGAAAAAAGCAAAAAAACATCCCTAAAAATAGGGATCTATTTTTAGCATCTTGAAGGAGGCACTTGTGCTAATTCTAGAAACTTCCAACAAGTGTCACTTTTTGCTTGATTTTAGGCATGCACATCATAATCCCTAATTTGTCCAAATATATTTAATAGACATTGTTATAGCTCATTTTCACATTCAATCTTAGAGCTCTAACATTTCTGAGGAGATCAAGGAGCCTTCGGTGTGATTGTCATCGCTTTTGTGGGTGAGTTTTTATTTTGTCGTCCTTTGTCGCTTTTTCTATTTTTTTTGTTGTTTGGCTTGTGTGAGTGTTGTTTCACTTGTTTCTCTATATGGTTTCTTGTTCTTTAACTTGTTTTAAATTATAGAAGTGTTGTTTCAAGTTATAGTTTGGCATTCCCAAGTGTCGCATTAGTTTTCGTATTTTTGCGCCAACGATTGTCGTTGCAACGTCTCTCCTCACATGATTTGTTTTCCTTCCAATTAATCAATTGTTTCACTTGATTCACATGCATACATATACACTTAGTCAGATCTAGACTCTGCTTCACGCTATCTTTCATATCTGCTTGTTTTTCACACTCCCTTGGGCAGATTTGGGTTTCCCTTTCCTGGATCTCACTATGCACAACTTCCACTGCATAATATGGAGGCTCAAGCTCCCATCTTGGCCTCTGGAATTGCATAGAGAATAGCTTGAGCTATCTCCACTTGCGCCCTTCAGGGTTCCAGGAGCCAGTCTCCCAACGTGGCCACTGAGACTACGCAATGCTTAGTCTCTCCTAGGCCTTGGCCCAGGTTGAACTGCACATTACGTAATTCCAATCATTAGGCTTCCATGTTGGCTGCTAGGAATGCACAATGCGTAGTTCCCACATTCATTCAATCTCCCCTATTAAGAAAAACTACACAATCTTTCCCATCAAGTGCTCGACTTGCTGGTTGAACTTGCCTTGAAGTTGTTTTTCTTTTACACTGACATTTTCTTGCGATGAGTTCCCTCTCTATCACACAGGTACAAAAATTGTTGAGCATCTCTCTAGTAGTCATAGTTAACATGGAATCCAAGAGATTTACATCAAAGGAAACCACCAAGAGTAGTATTGGGGAAGCAATTGAGCAGATATCACTTGATTTACCAGTATATGTAGATACTCAGTTGTTTATTGAGAAAGGAACAACACTAACATGGAAACAGATCAAAGACACCTTTGGAAAAGACTTTGAAGCAAATATGGAGGACTGACAAGTCTATTTCAGTATCCAGTAGTAAAGGTTATACAAGTATGCAAGTAGGTACCCCACCTTCCAGTGTGTGGACATCATCAACTAGATTGTCTCACATAAAGATGAACAAACTATGACATTGAGCAGTGCCAACAAGAGGAAGCTTGCCACCTTCAGGGAATAAGACTTTTAGCAGATGTATCATTTCCCCAAGCCAGTGAAGCGCATGGACTCAATCTTCTATGCTACCCATAGCTATGTGAACATAAGAGACGTTTTCAAGCATTGGATGAGAGATCCATCAAAGTTTAGACAGACACCCACCCATGTTTACAAGACAAAGTCCCTCAGGAAGGCTTACTAGTTCTTGATCATCTTTGCCTACAAAATATATGGTTAAGAGAGCACATAAACCTTCCCTGAAGGGTGGGCAGTCTTACTAGACTGACTAGTGAGTGATGGGAGAGCATTGAACTGGTCGGATCCATTGGCTCAATAGTTGAATTCCCATATAGTTAAGGCTAGGAATTAGCCCAAGAATGAGCAAGCAAGGTTTTAAATGTCTACATACTTACTGGATGCCATATGTGCACGACAGTAGTTCCTTGGCATGAATTAGACATGGACAGCACAAGAGAATGTCATGAAGATCTATTGCAAGTTTCTTTTCGACTACAATTATCAAGGAGAGATGGCAAGGCTAATTGACCACTTTATCATCTTATTATACAAGCTTATATTCGAGCAAGATCCAACTTGCATGTCTCAAGAAGCAATGGAGGTGATAGTAGACATTGCAGATTGGTATGCATCACTAGGTGACACCTTCATCAAAGTGTTTGGAGGAGAGAAGCCTCAACATGTGTTACCAAGGTATGCCACTGAAAAACTGATCATGCATGAAGTATCACACCACATTGCTACAGGGTTGTCAGCACGACTACGTAGGAAGACGAAAGTGCCATGGCCTGCTCTTCCTTTTTGGATCAGATTATACAAGATTAAGAGCTTGAAAGATGTAGATGTCGAGGCTAAGGACAGTGAAATTTGAGTTTGGAACCAAGGAATTTAATCCATATGATCCCCACAATATTTGTAAGGACCACTATACGTGATTTTACTTTCCATGGATGAACGACACATTCCATTGGCCAGAGGAGGACCCTTGGAGGTACTACTACAATGCGTCCAGACTCAGTGAGCCAACCAGTATAGCAAGAACTTGGAAGGCTTCTCTACAGACAACAGCAACTCCAGAAGCAACAACAACAATAGTAGAAGGCAACAATCCTATGCTGGACAAGGGAAAGAGGAAGATTACTGACAATTAAGAGGGAGAGGAAAGCTACAAAATGAAGGCAAATCCTATCCTCCAGAAGGCAGCTTTGGCAGCAAGAGCAAAGAGGGAGAAACAGTGTTGAAATATGGCAACAAGAATATTCCAATTTAATTTGTCCTTTAATTAAATTGTGAATTAAAATCGAATTTAGTCTTAACAACTACTTGGAAATAATTGATTAATTTATTTTAAATTAATTAGTTGGAGAAATTCAAGTTAGAAGTCTTTCTGAAGTCATGCAAGAGTTGTCCCTTAAATTAAGGAGATAATATTGAGTTATATTTGAGTTGTAATTAGTTAACTTAGTTTACTGAGTTAAGTCCAATTAAATTAGTTCCAAATTGTTTGAGGAACTAATAGTGAGTTAACAGTCAGTTGATGCATTAATGCACTCAACTAGTGCTACTCCAGTTCACTGAAGATTCCCTTATCAGAAACTCATGCATGTCTATTCTGAGAAAGATCCAGTTGAGATTAATGTCAAGGACAATGTATTATTAGTTTCATGTGTTTTCTCTTGGAGAAAACTCATGCATGCAGTCAAGGATTTAATCCTTGAGGATTGCGTAGTTTTGGAAGGAGATCATCCACTTGGTAACAGGGAATCATCCACAAGGAACAACGCAAGGAAATAGGAGCTTGGAGGGAAGAGAGGAAGGATGGAGAGAAGCCAAGATTTCTTGTGAGCATCTGTGAGGATTGTATTAAGAGTTGGCCAGATGTGAGAGCTAAGGATTTGTATAATTCCTATGTATTTCCACCTTGTATGATAATACATATAGTGGGGTTTTTAGCTGAGGCTTTCCCCAAAATATTTTCATGTGTATTGTGCATTGATTCTTCTTCTTTTGGTTATGTTTTTCGGCTCGATCTTTAATATTCCGAAAATTGGTAGTAGAAGTAGGTTATAGTATTCTGCTTTGATTTATATTGCATTATCGGGTTAACCTACCATCAGATTTTCTACATGGTATCGGAGCTGTGAATAGTATACTGAGAAGAGAATTCGAAGTTTGAAGTTTGGGGTTGTAGGTGCAAATCGAATTCATATCATACTTCAAGGTTGGCCAATGGCATTCTATGGCTTGAGACTCGAGTATGCCTTGGAAGGTAGCTCGAATTACATAGCATGGAAAGATAGAATGGAGGCTGTATTAGAAGACAATGGCTTGAAGGAATTAATTAATCAAGAAATCCCAAAGCCAGCTTCAACTAATGCACAAGAGTTGGCTGAGTGGAAGAAGTGTGTGACGAACGCGAGATGGATCATCCTTGAGGGAGTTCGAGACCATATTTTCTCGAGTCTCCATGGGAAGGATACTCAATTTTCAACGTGGAAGACATTGAAGGACTTCTACCAGAACAGTAGCGACCAGAGGAAATTGGTGCTCAAGGATAAACTTCGAAGAATCAAGATGGAGAAGGGCGATACTATTTCCACATAGCTGAACAAGCTCACCACCTACAGAGATGAGCTTGGCAATGTGGGAATAACTACTGCCGATGATGATATGGTGAGCGTTGCTCTCCTTGGCCTTCGAAAGAGTTGGAATAGCTACCATGACTCTGTGAATGGAAGGGATAAACTGCATGATTGGGAACGAATGTGGTCGGATCTTATCCAAGAGGAGATCAGTAGGAGCACACGAGATGGTTCTTCATTCAAGAATGTTGATGAAGAAAATATGGCCTTAGTAAGTAAGGAAAGGAAAGGGAAGGGGAAGGCTTCCCATTTCAAATCGAATTCTTCTCATGGAGGGAAGAAGGGTGACATGTCTAAAGTAAGATGCTTTAATTGTCATAAAACGGGACATTATGTGACTAATTTCCCATCGAAGAAGCCCAAGAAGGGATCCTCAAAAGGATCGGAAGGTGAGGCATTAATCTCTCAGTTTGAAATGGACTTTACCCTCATCGCATGCATGGTGTCATTGATGATGGGTTGTGTTTGGTATCTTGACAGTGGAGCCTCATTCCACATGATTGGTGATAAAAATTTATTCAGTTCCTTGGAGGAGAAATACCTCAAGATGCACATAAAGATGGGTTACGACGGAACGTATAGTGTTTCAGGAGTGGGCACAGTTGCTTTTCAGAGGGAGCATGGAGCTCCTCTCACCTGGACAGTTGTGATGTATGTGCCTAGACTGAAGAAGAACTTGGTATCGGTCGTGATGTTGGAGGACAAAGGCTACAATGTTGTCTTCAATAAAGCAAAGGCATTCCTAAGACACATAGCCATAGGTCAGACCAAGAGGATAGGGATTCGGGTGAAGACTCTCTATAAACTAGAGATAAATGATTGTGCAACATTGAGTATGAAAGAAGAATTGGTGCAAAGCCAAGACATTGGTGAGTTGTGGCACAGGAGGTTGGGCCATTTGCATCATGGGGCTTTGAAGATAATGCAACAAATATCTACAGGACTTCCTAATAGTAAACTTGAGCAAGTTGACACATGCAAAGGTTGTACCTTGGGAAAGTACACCAACTATTCCTTTCATGATCGAGACAGTCAAGCAGAGGCTATCTTACAGCGAGTTCATACTGATTTGTGTGGACCATTCTCGAAAACATCCATAATGAAGCAAATGTATTATGTGATTTTCATTGATGACTATTCTCGAAAAAGCTGGATTTATTTCATGCATAAGAAGGACCAAAATTTCACAAAGTGTTGTGAGTTCAAAGCTTTGGTCGAGAAAGAGTCAGGGAAGAAGATCAAGGCCTTGAGAAGTGACAATGGTGGCTAATATGTCTCTCAAGAGTTTAAGCACTTTTGTGCATCAGAAGGAATTAAAAGAGAGTTGATGGCACCTCATATCATACAGTAGAATGGGGTGGTCGAGAGGAAGAATAAAACTATTGTAGGGGCAGCACGGGCAATGCTACATGACCAAGGCCTACCACTGTACTTGTTGGCTAAGGCATGCAACAACAACGGTCTATTTGCAGAATACAAGCCCACATTGCATACTTGGGATGAAGACACTAGAGGAAGCTTTCTCCGGTAAGAGACCAGATGTGGGTCACTTCAGGATCTTTGGCTCATTGGTATATTGCCATGTGACAAAGGATGCACGGAAGAGGCTTGAGCCGACAACAAAGTTGGGGATATTTGTGGGGTACACTGATACACCTCACAACTATTGGGTGTACTTGCCTACCAGTTGGAGGACAGTGGTTCGCAGAGATCTTAAGTTTGATGAGCAGAAGACCATGTGAGTTTCCCTTGAGAGGGAGCTCCAACTATAAGCTGTGGAGGAATTATTGGTTCCGAAGGAGTAATGTGGAGTAACCACATGCATAGGTTCCAGGAGTGGAGACATCCACTCAAGCAGAGTCTTCCATAGATCGAAAAAAGTGCATAAGAGAAGCTGATAGATTGTTGGAGGATGTGAGAGAGAATGTGGGAGCACCATCTTCTCAATGCACACAAAGGAGGTCACATGAGAGGTACACTGGATACATGGCCCTTGTTGGGGAACGTGTTGAGACCGAGCCATATTCTTTTGAGGAAGTAGTGCAGTAGCCAATCTGGGTTGATGCTATGGTGGAGGAGTATGACTCCATAGTTCGTAATAGTGTTTGGGACAGGGTTCCGAGACTGGAGAACAAGTCAGTTGTGAGTTTCCATTAGCTTTACAAGGTAAAGCAAGCTGCTGATGGTAGTGTGGAGAAGTATAAGGAGATATTTGTTGCCCGTGGCTTTTCACAAGTCGAGAGGATCATGTTGCTGCAGTATATTTTGACAGAGGAGCAAGATGCTAACATTTTGACAAAGGCATTGTCAAAGTGTAAATTCAAGTTCCATAGAGATAGGATCGGGGTGGCAGATAATCCCTTTCTTGTTGAGAGGGAGTGTTGAAATATGGCAATAATAATATTCCAATTCAATTTGTCCTTGAATTAAATTGTGAATTAAAATTGAATTTAGTCTTAACAGCTACTTGGAAATAATTGATTAATTTATTTTAAATTAATTAGTTGGAGAAATTCAAGTTAGAAGTCTTTCTGAAGTCATGCAAGAGTTATCCCTTAAATTAAGGAGATAATATTGAGTTATATTTGAGTTGTAATTAGTTAACTCAGTTTACTGAGTTAAGTCTAGTTAAATTAGTTTCAAATTGTTTGAGGAACTAATAGTGAGTTAAATAGTCAGTTGATGCATTAATGCACTCAAATAGTGCTACTCCAGTTAACTGAAGATTCGCTCATCAGAAACTCATGCATGTCTATTCTGAGAAAGACCCAGTTGAGATTAACATCAAGGACAGTGTACTATCAACTGTATGTGTTTTCTCTTGGAGAAAACTCATGCATGCAATCAAGTATTTAATCCTTGAGGATTGTGTAGTTTTGGAAGGTGATCATCCACTTGGTAACGAGGAATCATCCACAAGGAACAACGCAAGGAAATAAGAGCTTGGAGGGTAGACAGGAAGGCTAGAGAGAAGCCAAGATTTCCTATGAGCATCTGTGAGGATTGTACTGAGAGTTGGCTGGCTGTGAGAGCTAAGGCTTTGTATAATTCCTATGTATTTCCACCTTGTATGATAATACAGATAGTGGGGTTTTTAGCTGAGGCTTTCCCCAAAGTATTTTCATGTGTATTGTGCATTGATTCTTCTTCTTCTGGGTATATTGTTCAACTAGATCTTTAAGCTTCCGCAAATTGATAGTAGAAGTAGGTTATAGTATTCTGCTTTGATTTATATTGCATTATCAGGTTAACCTACCATCATGTTTTCTACAAATGGATCAAGAGAGAAGAGTGGAGGAAGAGAGAAAAGAAAAGGTTGCAGGAAGCACAACTGAAGCTATAGGAGATGAAGAAGAAGCTGAAGGAAGAACATGAGTTGAGGAGGAGAGAATGAGAAGAGAAGAAAAAGTAGGAATAAGAACAAAGGTAAGGCACGATGACAAAGAAAACAACGCCAATACAGTCTGAAGAGCTAGAGAAACCAACAACAGAGGAGGAAGGTGAGCAGTTGTAGGATTGGAAGCTTGCTCAACAGATTGAGTGATTGATTGAGGTGACATACATGGAGTTGTAATAGGAGGCAAAGAATGAAGATGTTGACCTGATGCCAAGAGAACCATAGGCCATCCCATAGTCTCCACCACCTCCAGCAGCAAAGCCAATCCCGAGCAAGCAAGGGGATTTTTTTCTCCTTGATGATGATCTGAACGTGGAAGTGTACAATCTATCATTCAGTGAGTTTCAACGGAGGATTGTACAAGAATGAAGGAAGCACTTATGGATGATCACGTGTCACCTACATTCATCAAGGAAAGTGTTATAGTGTTGGACACTAGGAGGCATTCAACTTCCATTGCCGAAGCCAGCTTGGCCTATGCAAGAGCAACATGCTCAAATGTTTAGTATTTGACGACTGAGAATGAAACAACTACAAAGAATTTTCACATTACCAGGTAAGAGGCATTACAACTCTGAGAAACAATGCAAAATGTAGTTTTCGCATTGGGGGAGATGAGGATAATGTACTTACTGAAGTATCATAACTTGGAGAAACCATGGGGAAGCTCTATGAAGAAATTTTCATCGTGCATAAAGCAATTGTCTATTTGCATGGAAAACAGTAGTGAAAAAAAGAGCTTATTAGTAATCTCAAAAATATACATGCTTCCATCGCCCATGTACAAGAGTAGACAATGCGATACAAAGGGTCCCCACTTGACTTAGCGAAGAAGATGAAGCCACAGGAAAGTTGGAGAAAGCAAAGGTTTGAATGTTGATTCAGGACAACTAGAAACTCATCTCATTTATCGACAACACACATGCTTCATATTTCCAATTGTACAGTAGTTTGGATGTCTTGGTGAGAAAACACCAAATCCCATCAATCAGATCCCTCATCGATGTTAAACCCAAGAATCAAGTTCGAATAGAGATCGATGTGTACTTGGAGCAGCTAACACGAGAAGCCACCAAGGAATACTTAGAGGTGAATGCACAAAACATGCAAAAGTTCATCGGTCACCCTGTCAAGGTCAAGATAATGCTGCTCATGCCTCGGAATGAGTTGGACACAAGTTCCAAGATAATGGACCCAGATGCCATGGAGGTTAGAGTTTGCTTCCAAAAACACACCATTAAGTAGTTTGGGGACACCATCACACAGTACCAAGCCTGGCACCAATATGTGACCGGGAAACAACAAGTGGAGGTTGCCGAGCTCAAAT
The DNA here is from genome assembly GCA_031772625.1 of Pinus tabuliformis. Classification (NCBI taxonomy): domain Eukaryota; kingdom Viridiplantae; phylum Streptophyta; class Pinopsida; order Pinales; family Pinaceae; genus Pinus; species Pinus tabuliformis. The sequence continues at coordinate 843,568,574 of CM062815.1, forward strand.
TTTCCCAAGCTTCAGAATCATAGTGTTGTGTCTTATTAGGTTGTCTCTAGCATATATTGTTTTATATGGGTACATGTGGAAAATGTAATATTATTTGTAATTTTGTTGTAAGTGAAATTCCAAGTGTCAATATTGGAATATGAAAAGTCACCATGTAATGTAATTTTTCATTTAGTGAAGAAGTTGAAGAGTCATGAGGGTAGTCCAAAGGTCACAAAGGGGAGTTGAAGAGTCACCCCTTCTTGTGATAAATAGAACCTCATAACTCATGTAACAATCTTTTGGGAGCTAAGCTTTCGGCTAGGCTTAGGCTTAGAAAAGGCTTGGGAGTATTATGAAGAGTGTTAGGGTTCAACCCTAACCCCTTTATTTATGTAATAAGCCCAGTGGTTCGAGTTAGAGTCATAGTTAGTTAGAGAGTCAATAAAGCCCATATTTATAATTGTAAGTGGTTGACCCACATTAGAGAAAAGGGACCACAGTTAGTTGTAAATGGGCCATAGTTAATAAATAAAGTGGTTAACCTATGTTATGTAAGAGACCATTTGTATTTAGGGTTTTGGATGTCATTTAGCTATAAATAGTCTTAGTTAGTATGGAAAATATCATCAATCCTTATTGTAATTAAGCTCTTCTCTGTTGGAGGTTTCCCCCTTGAAGAGGTAAGTGAACATTGAATCTGTTTCTGAATAATAAAATACTTTGCAGATTTTCTCACTTCATGTGATAATAATGTGTTCCGGGCTATATTTCTTTGTATTTCTGGTATTATGGATTTCTCGCAAGTTAAGAGCCTAAAAAGTGGTACCATAGCACTTTCTAGGGCCAGTTGTACCTCCAATTTTCACGGAATTGTTTTTAGGCTAGAGATGTGTTCAAATGTCTTTAAACCACAGGATCTATCATTGAGTGCATAAATCTACGGATTTGGGGAGGCATGCACATAGGAACTACAAGAGGTAGTCATGCTTATTGGACTCCCTTGTAACCCCTGGGGGTACCCCTTCAAGTAATAGCGCATTAGACAAGACCATGCCTGGAATGCACTTCCATGTACCCTTGGGTATATCGGAATCCCTGTAGGATCACCTGAAACCTAACCTTAGATAAACCTCCGATTGTCTTGCTGCTACAGTACCTGAGAACAACACTCAAGGAGATTACTCGCACGTATAATAGGGTAGTCAGGTAGTACGTCTAAGGGTACGATCGATCCTCCTTAGTTAGCACCCTGAAATATATATAACACTTCACACCCCTCTGTGAACGTAGCTCCCTCTGTTATATGAAGATCATCCTCTACCTTATCTTCCAAATCAGATCCAACAGTTGGGGTTCTGTCGCTGTCGTACAACTTAAATTCAATAGTTGGGGTTTTCACTGTGCATATCAGATTGTTCGTGTAGTGAGGGTTTTGGCTGCCATAGTCCAGATTAATTAGATTGTTGTAGCACATCCCCAAGACCAAGACCTTGGGATTTTTGTTGCTATAGTCCATTCCAAATTTTCATAGGTTACTGGGTAGTATCAAGCTTTTTGGATTTCGGCCACTGTAGTATTGATCAACAGGGGAGTAAAACTCCTTTCAGATTAAACAAAATAAGAGCTAGGGACCATCTCGGGACACTTGCAAGAGACTTAATCCATAAGATTTAGGACAACAAACTAGTTGCAGTGGTACCATTCACTTATAATCCCCCAATTTTTTAGTGGTCCCAATTTTTTTTTCCGACATGGATTCAAGTGACCCATGTCATTAGACTCCTGAGCTTGCCCTCTTTCCAAGAATACTTACTCTTAAGTAAGCTCAATAAAAATTGATCAGGATTGGTGTATGATGGGTACCAAATCTCAAGTTATGGCTATGGAAAAGGCAGTCTAGAGGGTCAAAAACCATGAAGACAAAATCAAGGCATTTGAGACAAAGATTACCTAACAAATTTCAGCAATAAAAACCCTTATAAGACCACCTCATATGGGGGAGCCTAGTGTTTATGCACACATAGAAGGAGAATCTAGCCATCACATTCACTTCCATGGAAATCTCCACTCTTCCAACCTCTGGACACCCAAGCTGGACATGTACAAATTTGATGGCTCTAACCCTGCAATATGGGTAACACAAATGGAACAATATTTCTCCCTTAATGATATCCACGAAGACGAAACTAAACTACATGTGGGATCCCTTCACTTGGAACAAGAGAGATGGCAGTGGTGAAAGTGGCATAAAAAATGTTATCCATGGAGAGAAAATTGGATTTTCATGTTCTCAAAAGCCATATGTGATCGCTTTGACTGAGAATCTGATTTCTTGGGCCATCTCACAAAGCTCCCGCAAACAGGTATAGTAAAGGACTACATTCCAACATTTGGGCAATTGGCCATCAGAATTGATGGTCTAGGAGATGAATTCTACTTGAAATGTTTCATCGGTGGCCTAAAAGAAGTCATCCAAGCACATGTCCGGATGCACCACACAGTTACTCGGTTGGATTGTTGTGGGGAAAAATGCCTATGCAGGACGATCCTATCCACCTAAGGTGTGACAGTGCCTTAGCAACAAACAGATACAGCTATTCTGGTTTCTTCCTTTATGAAATGTGAAAGAGGGGAGATCGATAGACTTACCGTTGTCTTCCGTTTGTCCCTCGATCTAGATCCTCTTCTCTTTGGGTGTTCACAGCTACTTGATTCCCACGAGATCACAAGAGAACAGCTACCTGTGACAAGAGAACAGCTACTTGCGACAAGAGAAGAACACAACACAAAGGCAAATATTCATATTCATAAATGATTTAGGATTAGAAGTAAATCAAATACACTAATGCAATCATACAAATACACCAGTATATAGGAGAAAACCAAGATAGCTTTATTGATTGATAACAAGGTTCAGGAAGAGATACAACCCAAGGGGCTCCAATCCAGCATCTCCTTCCCAGCAGAATGGAATTCCTTCTTCAACTCCCTTCAAAGCATTAAGCACCCAATATTTCCAGTCTCAAACCAACAAAAATTCTTTGCAATAACAAAATTCCAGCCTCTAGATCTCATGGAGGAGAGATCTATATATAGTTATTTTGGAGAGAGGATGAGTCAGCTTGAGATCTGACTAGTGTCCTCTCCCTCTCTCAGTTCTTGAGTCCACTTGGAGGTTCTTGCTTCCACTTGGAGATTTGGAACCTCTTACTCATCACCAGTCGAATTCCCTGAGGCAAGTGTCATTTTGGAAGCTTCCTGGCTTCTGACACCTTGAGGAATGAGTCTGCCACATGTCCAAACTCGCTCAACGCAGGTAGCTAGTGTTGGAGTTGACATTCAACGCAGGTAGCCAGTGTAGTAGTTGACATTCAGCGCAGATGCTCAGTGGAGCAGTTGACATGATCCTGAATTGACTTGTTTTTGAGTGATTTCAGGTGGAGAACTTCTGTGAATTGCTGTGGTTAGTTAGCCTTGTTCCTCTAGGGGTAGGAACAACATGTTTAGGGACTTTGGATCCCTTAGATTATGGACATTTCATGCTCAATGCTGTAAGGCACAAAAATGTCTATAACAGTTGCCCCCTAAAGTATGAGGCCGTTTATCGGGTGAAATGCTTTATCCAGGAGGGTCCGAAGTTCATCCATTTGCTGGGAGGAGACCTGTAATAAGATACAATACAATACATTATGATTCATACTGCTTTCATGATCTAGCTGAGGCGGGCATTCCCATGCTCAGCTTTATAAATTCATTTTTGTACATAGAACAGACGATCGTCTGATGGTAGACTGATAATTTTGGCGAAATTATCATCCTTTGAGTAGGATGATCATCTGTTGCAATGATGTACATGTCAAATGTCTTTATCTTTCCTGAATATATATCGCAGCCCGGATGGATGAAACTAGATCCGGGGTCTTCAAACTCGTTCGATCTCCACTCTAAGTACAAGTCGATCCATGTGAGAATTGCGCTGAAGTCGAACATGGAAAGACATCGCTTGATTACCGGTCAATGATGTAAACCGTTAACAAGCGCGAGAGGAATCACCAATAATGATAATGACCCTCAAGGTACTGCAGTACAATCTACGTGGTGTGAATAAAGGACTTGGCGTAGAACACCACGCAAAATCTTCTGGTCAAAGGTCATTGATGTATACCTGTCGCCGGAAGTGAGAAACTTGCCATTGGGGCATGCAAGCTTCAAAGTACTGAAGGGGTTGTTCCTAGATCAACTTCTTGGATAATGAGCTGATGTCGACAAGAAGCGATCCGTCAAAGGAGGGCCTTGATGAATCCCACATCAGTGACACGGAACGGAGCTAATGATTTTAATGGAGGTGAAAACGATCTGTGACATATGATTCAGGGTGGCGGTCATGAATGGATGAAGGATAATGTATGGCAGTGGACGGGACCTGGTTGACTCTTTCTGAACGACTTCTCTTGAACATATGGCGACACTGATGCGATGGATCGGTAGCATTACCCCAAATATGGATGGTATGGTGAGACCATGGTGATGTGACCGGTGAATGAGACAACCCAACCCGATTGTGGTACGGAGGAAAAGTGTCATGTTCAAGAGCGACCTGCTACCATAAAAGTTTTCTTTAGTTTTCTCCCAATTTTTCCCCAGTCATTGCTGACCAGTACCTCTTTATTTTTGTCAAGCTTGAGGAGGATAACATATGCTTGTTCTATAACTTGCCCTTCGGGCAAGCCCATCGCTATGTTTTAATGAGCCTAGCGATAGTGAAACTCGTTCTCGTCTAAAGACAAGTTTGTCGCTATTTAATGATTTTAACGAGTCTAACGACAAGGATAACTCGGTCCTTTTCATTTTTTGAGAGTCTGAAAAGGTACATAAAGTTAACTCCAAAATTCCTTTTTCGTCATCTAATCCCTTAAGTCCGAAAAAGTATAAAACAATATAGAAGGGATGAGTTTTCGATAGTTTTAACGAGCCGAATAAAACAAGCGCTTGATCTTTTTGTGCAATAATCCCTCAGGTCCAAAAAGATTAAAATCTAGAGGAGGGATAGCTCTTCCGGTCACTTTAACGAGCTGGAAGGCCAAAACTTGGCATTCTTTTTATATTTTACGAGTCAGCTGAAAAGAGCTTAAAGAAGACTCGTCTTTTGAGGAACGAGTGATGAACAGGGTTAGCAGCAGATTCCAGGTACAGGTTGGAATTTTCCAATCACGGCAGTGTCACAAGGATGGCTAGGTGAAATCACTCTTCGCAGCTGTTCCTCAAAATGGGTAAACAATCATATGGAGGTGAACGATCGGCCAAATGAAAAGTGGAGGTGGCAGGTGCAAACACGACCAAGGCTTTTATGGCTGATAAATTTACGATCACAGTGGTTATTTACCGGTTCATTTTTTCTGGATGAGCTTGAACTCTAGGGGAAAGCTTGCTCACAATCGCTTTTCTATTTTTTAACGAGCATAAATTCCGCGTTAAAACTGCTCAATCTTGCGTTTATTTTTTAACGAGCATGAACTTTATGCTAAAACTGCTCGTTTATATAGTCAAATTTTGATTTTTTACCATAACTAGCTTTTCTCTTTTCAAGGATAGTACTGCATCTTCAATTGCTGCATCAAACTTAGTTAGAAATGAATAACATTTGCATGGAAATGAGAATATAACCCTAATATTTCGCTTTGAACTACGTAAAAAGCATTTAAAAAGTATTTTTACCTCTCATTTTACCATTTCATTTGAACTTGGTTTGTTGGAGCTGTGGAGGTGCCTCTTCCCCCTTGATTTTCACCAGCTGATTTCGGGAGATTCTGTGGACGATTCTCGGCGCCGTCTGGACCAGGTAGGAGCTGAACCCTAGCTCTTTCTTTTCATGGTTTCATTTTTCCATTCTGTGCCTGTTTCCCTGTCTTTCTGAGCACCTGGGGTTTTGCCAGGGCGCTCTGCCATCAGCGCAGGCAGTCCATTCGAAACCTGCGTTGAATGTCAAGCTGCCTTAAGGCAGTTTGACCTTCAACGCAGGTAGGACACTTGTCACTTGCGTTGATCACAGAAAAGCAGTTCTGTTGCACAGTTTTTGATGAAATTTTGCCAGTTTCTCATCAAATTCAGGAACTTACTCTTTCTCTTGTTTGTTTTGCAGGGATCTTTGAGCAAAATGTCCCTTACATGGCGAGAACGAGAACATGAAGAAGAAGATATGATTGCTCTCCATGACCCTGTCACGGTGAACGCGCCGCGGAACTGTGGCCTGCTGAAGTTTTTCCGTATCTCTAGCATGAGAGCACAGATCTCTCTACTGCAGTATATGCTTGATGCTTGGGATCCTATCAACCAAGTATTCCAGATTAGGGGAAAATCCATCCCCTTGACCATCGTAGACATTTACTTCTTGACTGGGTTGTCAAGGCGGGGTGCCCCCATTTCTTTGTCAGGTTCGGCCCGGGGGAATGACTCCGTGAGAGATTATGTCTGCCAGTATTGCAGGGAAGGTTCCCAGCCGAGCAGAGACGGCAAGGTTGTCATCCGTGAGATTACTGACAGGCCTCTCAGGTCCATTCTGTATACTATTGGTAGGATGGCCGGTAGCGCATCTCTACATGTTTCCAACAGGTCTTATGTTCAACACGCCTTGGAGTGTCTCCAACCGAAAGTATTCAACTGGTGTGATGCAGTACTTATTCAGATGAAAAGTCAATTGACCAAGGTAAAGGACGGGAAGCTGAAGAACTTTGGATTTGGTTCTATTTTGACTGCCTTCGCCTTGGAGAAAATACCACTGATTCAGCCTCAGTATATTGCACTCGACTTGCCTTCTCCGACCGAGCCACGCATGCAGAGATGGGTTGATCACATGTCTAGGCATGCTGGTCAACCTCAGATTACTTTCACTGATACCTTCTTCAGGTGGTTCGAGCGCCAGGAGATGGTCTATTCCGAGTATCCATATGTGGGTATGGATTTCCGAGGTGATCCGGACTTGGTACTGCCGGATGGCGAACAGTGGGGCGCTATTGGTAAAATCTTCGACCATATTACTGTTTACTGCTCTTATTTATAATGTCCTTGTGCTTTATTCTATCAAGACTTTAATCAAACTCATGTGTGCATGCAGATGTTGGTCCTGTTCGTCCAGCAGTTCGCCTGAGAGCGCCAGTTGCTGCCCCAGCAGGGGAGACTGCTGGGAGAGTTATTCTCTGCGACCTTGATGTAGCCGAGACCCTTACAGCTGTGCAGGAGCAGGTTGAGAGCCTTACTCTCGGCATTCCCGATGTGAGGATTGATGAGTTACCTTTACAGTTGCAGCGGCATGCTACTGGCGTGCCTAGACGATGGACTCGTCTCTTGCGCATGATCGCACAGGCCGTGACGTGCTATCATGAGCATCACTAGGCTAGGGTGCCCCCTAGCATTTTTGAGTTTTTGGGTCATATGACCGATTTTGTCTTGGTTACAGAACATTATGTATGAACGATAAACAGCTTATATATATATATTTTGATTTTCGAGTTTTATTCTGGTTGAGTTATATGATCCATATGTACAATCATTGATGATGTGTCTCTTTTTATAAATGTCGCAAATGTCTATCTAACACATAGTTTGCTAATGAGTCGGTTAATGTGTTCAAGTTTCTGGAAATATGTTGGTATTGAATTGAATCAAATTGTCTTTCCAAAATATTAACCCTTAGGAACATGCGATAAATAGCTGGATTGCGAACGGAATATATACCATTGAGTTGTAGTATTACGAGTTGTGAGTCTAGCCTGATGATTAGTCAGCGTATGCCACGGGTGATGGCATCAGAGAGTAGTTCTATCAACACACTATACTCAGCGATGTTATTCGTTGATTGCCCAATACACACACCTCTGAAACTTACTAACTCTCCGCTTGGATAAAAAATGGCCCAGGCTGCGGAGGATAGGTTCCGCGAACTATGACTTGCTCCATCAGCATATCCAACACATGTCTCCAGAAGGTTTGACATCTGCAATAAATGTAAAAAGGTGGATTACTCGACCAAAACAAACACTTTAGCGAAAACAAAATACAACAAAAGCACACAGGTTACTATTTAAGCATAGTAACGCTTGAGGTACAACCCGTTGCGGGGTTGCGCCAGTGGAATTCCGTCATAATCCATTAACTCGTAGGCTCCTTTTGCTAACACTCGTTTAACAATATAGGGGCCCATCCATAAGGAATTAAATTTACCTGCTCCCAATTTATCGGATTCTTGGTCATAAAGCAAGACCAAGTCACCTTCTGAGAAGACACGGGGTTTGACATTTTTGTCGAACTGCGCCTTGACTTGTTTCTTATGGGCTTCGTTAGCCAAAGCGGCATCACAACGAGTTTCATCCAATTGGATTAATTCCAAGAAACGAGCCTCTTCTTCCGAAGTTCCAGGGAGGAGATCAATTGCGAGTTTAAGCGACGAAATTTCGCACTGGATTGGCAAGACTGCTTCCAGGCCATACACCAGTTGGAAAGGTGTGAACCTGGTCGCGTTCTTTACCGATGTTCGGTAAGGCCACAAGGCTGAGTACAGGATTAGCTGCCACCTTCTTTTGTGAACCCCGATCATCATTTGCAACATACGCTTTAGGACTTTGTTGATTGCTTCAACTTGTCCGTTGGCTTGCGGATAATACGGGGTAGAGCTGTCGTGAGATAGCCCTAGTTTGGCAGCTAATTCGACCATCATGTGATTGCGGAAATGCGACCCATGATCTGTAACTATAGCCTGTGGTACGCCGAACCTGGCGACTACATGATTGAAAAAGAAAAGGGCAGCTGTTTCACCAGTGTTATCCAATGTAGGCATCGCCTCGGCCCATTTGGTAAAATAGTCAACGGCAACTATAATATACCCATGCCCCCCGGTCGAGGTGGGGTTACATTGCATGAAATCGATGCCCCACTTGGCGAAACGCCCAACAGCAACTATTGGCTGTAAAGGTGCGGGTGGTCTTCTGGTTTTGCTATCGAAAATTTGACAAGCATGGCAACTTCTGACTACGGTTATGCAATCTTTGAACATGGTTGGCCAGAAGTATCCTGCTCGTAAGATTTTCTGTGCTGTTGCATATCCAGATTGATGCCCCCCACACGCACCTGAATGACACTCATTCAGTTCTTTTTCGGCCTCCTCATGGGTAAGGCACCTCCTCAGGACTGTATCGATACCACGACGGTAAAGCGTATCACCGATGATCATGTAGTCTTTCGCTTGGTATCGTATACGTTTCTGTTCTGAGTGAGAGGTGTTAGGCCTGAACTTTTGGGTTTGGAGATAAATTATGATATCTCCATACCACTCATTTCTTATAGATATCAGAAACAAACTTTCGTCCACGATTGACTCTTCGGAGGTTTCATCGTTGGACGACGATGGGAGATCGCACAATAATTCTGCGAAAACTAGAGCTTTCTTTGATTTGGATTTTACAAATTCCAGATCAAACTCTTGAAGGATAGCTATCCATTTTGAATATTTGCCCCCCAGCAACTGTCGCGACAGTATATACGTCATGGGGTTGCAATCTGATAAAATGGTAGTTTTCCGAAATAGGACATAATGTCGAAATCTTTGAATCGCTTGAACAGCTGCAAGCGCTAGTTTTTCAACATAAGAATATTTGCTTTCTGTATCATTCAAGTTTTTACTTAAATAATATATAGGATGTTCAATTCCATCGACTTCTTGAACTAAAACCATCGCAATGGTCGTATCCGCTGCAGCCAGATACAGGTTAAAATCTCTTTGATAGTCTGGGGCGTACATTAATGATGCTTTTACTAGACAATCTTTCAGAGCATCAAAGGAAGCTTGCGCCACCTGGTCCCAGACGAAAGGTACATCCTTTTTCAAAAGACGAGTATAACCTTTAGCAAGTTCTGCGTAATTTGGAAAAAAACCTCCTCAGAAAGTTTGCTTTCCCTTGGAGTTTCTGAATCTGAAGCAAATTTGAAGGTGGAGGCAAATTAATGATCGCCTGAACCTTGCAAGGATCGAGACGAATCCCATCCTTAGAGACTACAAAGCCAAGTAAACGACCAGAACCGACGCAAAACACACATTTGTGCGGATTGAGTCTTATCTTGTAGTGTCGGCAACGTAGAAATATCGCTCTTAAATGCTGCGGATGATCAGTCCGCTTTCGCGAATGAGCCGGAAGGTCGTCGAGATATGGTTGAACGATGTTCTTGATGTCATGGAAGGCATAATTCATTGCCCTCTGAAACATCGCCCCTGTGTTCTTTAAACCAAAGGGTAATTTTCGATAAGCGAATGTGCCCCACGGACAAATAAATGCAGTCTTTGATTGGTCCTGTGGGCGGATATTTATTTGATTATACCCGGAAAATCCATCCATAAATGAAAAGATTTCACATCCGACGCATTCATCAATTATCTGGTCGATGAAGGGTGTAGGGTAGTTTTCTTTCGGACAAGCTTGATTTACATCCCTATAATCGACACACACTCTAATTGTCCCTTGTTTTTTCATAACAAGGACAATATTCGATACCCAATCAGTTAGAGGAACCGGGTAGATGAAACCAGCATGGAGGAGCTTTTCAACTTCTGCTTTAATGGCAGCGGCTTTCTTGGGGTGCACCTGCCGAAGCCGTTGTCTTACTGGTTTGACATCAGGATACATTTTAATTTCATGTTCAATGATACTCGAGTCAATGCCTGGCATTTCATCATATGACCAAGCAAAGACATCTCTGAATTCGCGAAAAGGAGCGTTATATATTTCCAGTTCTGAAGGGGAACAACCTTTGTCGACATAAATATTCTCTACAAAATTTGTTTTAGTCGAGATATTTATTGCTATAGTCTCTTCAATATTGGATAAGTTTCGCTCGAAATCCACCGTATTTACAGTATTTGATAGGAATTCAAAAACTGAAGGGTGATAAAGGTCATGTTGAGTATCTTCATATTCCGGAAGAAGGGAACGATGGTGGTGATCATTCCATGGTGCCCCCTCAATCAACATTGATTGTAAGATTCCTTCGTCAGTCCCATGCACTTTCGACCAAGGATCTAATGGGGTACCATATTCTCTAGACCTATCTACCCAAACGCTTGACGAGCGTTGATTTTGGTTCGCCTCCCATGCTCGAAACATTGATTGCTACAATATTTCTATAGGGCTTGGGGGCAAAACCATTGCATGATCCATTTTGACATCGTTTTCTGAGATCTTCGTAGAAGATATCATGTTGCAGGCTCTTACGAATGCTACTTCTCCTATATAGAATGGAGGTGGAAGTGCGAAAGTTCCCATTAATGTGGGGTCTTTCAGTAGGCCTACTCCGATGTCTTGAAGCGAATGGTTGCTTCCATGGATCATGGGAATGCTTCCTGTAACTTGTGAACCATTAGGGAGGAAATTTTGTTGGTCGACGATCGTAATCCCTCATTCAAACGGGAATGCGTTCTTCCTAAAATAAGTCGACACAACAGCTGCCATGGCATAGATCCATGGTCTTCCCAGTAGGATGTTGTAGTCAAGATTTCCATCGATGACTTCAACATCTATTTCTACTGTTTTTCCTCCTAGTTCAACCTTCAAGTTATTAAGGATACCGTACGGGGTATAAGTCCTTCCGTCGAAAGCTTTTAATGTCGTCGAAGATCGCGACAAGGTTGGAGATCCTAAAGTTTTCCAGCAACTCATCGACATAATACATGTAGATGCCCCCTCATCAATAATTGTTCGGTGAACAGTTTTGTTGAGGGCTTTCACTTGAATAAGGAAAGCTAGTTGAGCTGGTAACTGAGGATCGTATCCTTTGTGATCAAAGGATACAAGATTGGAATCCTTAGGATCAACCCCACCAATAGCCGATAACAAGGCCTGCCTTTGGGATGGGCAATTTTGTAGTACTTCAAGAGTCGACATAGCGGATGGCGATTGGGCCAAATCTTCCACTATGTTATAATGCTGCGCGCTCTGGCGCGAGGATTAAATGTTGACTTGTGTACTACTCCCTTTTTGGCAGTTTTATTGTTAATTCAGGAATGATGGGCGGTACAACTTCTGTCGAAGTTGTTGTCGAACTACTTGGTTGATCTTTACCTTTGTCGTTCGACAGCTGCGGATTTCCGTAATCTTTGTTCCTTGTCGAAATCAAAGCATCATTCTACTGTTTTGAAACTGACAACATAAGTACTTGCGACGGGGAAGCATTCCCACTATCAACCAGATTTTGACTTGGGTTGGGAAATGGATCAGTTAACACAGCTGAGGTTTGTGAACTTTTAAAGAACCTTTTAAGCTCAGCTTTGTATGGACAATTTCCTGCCCGGTGATCCTCCTCATCACATATTTGACATGGATAATTTGGTTTCCCTTTCCCAGGAGGGTTTGAAGAAGTTTTTCCTGGAGATGACTCACCCTGTTTCTTCTTCTTCCCTTTGTTTTGTCTCTTCTTGCTTCCTGGTTGATTGGTTTCTTTGCCTTTATCTGCTGATACGACATTTACTTCTGAAGCAAGAATTTCTTCTTTTGCATTTTGATCTGAATTCTTACGGGCTTTCTTAGACGAAGCCTTTATCAATTTCGCGTTTGCCGTGCCAATCACGCCATCACCGGCATGAGAGTCACTATTGGATTTAGGAGGAGGAGGAATTGAAAATTCCGGTCTAGGGGCGTCAGGTATTTTGTCGTAAAGCGTGCCAGACTGAGTATAAACTAAGTCTAGATATTGCGCACGAGCAATAACTTGCTCCTCTGTTACGACTCCCCCCTTTGCCACATCTTCTGTTATAGCAGGAAGTAACGACTTTATAAACCATTCAGCTAACAGCTGATCGGGAACGTATGTTTTAACCATCCTACGACGACGACGCCATTCATGTATATGATTGGATATATGAGTGGCAGTTGTCTGTTTGAAGTTGGTTAATATTTTTGTTCCCGTTTCATACCTTATCGGTAATTGAAAATGGGTTAAGAAAGTCGTGGCTAGGGAGCTAAAATTGTCGAACGAGGCTCTAGGTAATTCAATATACCATTTTTCCGCTGGACCCGTTAACGTCCTCTGGAAAAGGCGAAGCCTTATCGAATCATCATTCAGGGTGTTTGATGAACACCACAGATGAAAAGTCATCACGTGATTCGATGGGTCTTCACCTGGATTTCCATTGAATTTAGGAATGTCAGATGGAAGTTTGTGAGGAATCGCTGGCCACCAAGGGGCGTAAGCAATCAGATCGTTGGTTAACCTGTGTAAATCGGGTAACTCTAAAGTTGCCACGAATGGTAACTGTTGATTCAGGTTAGGTGAAGCATACCCAGGATACGATGGAATTGCTTGAGCAGTGGGTCTTTGCATACCAGCATAATGTAATTGATGTTGGTATGACTGATACGGTTGGTGGACTTGACCACTGTAAAGCGGTTGGTTTTGACCGTTTTGAATATACGGTTGTCCACTGTTCGCAAAGATCTGCTACTCAGAGCCTTGGTACACCTGCTGGAATTGTGGTTGTTGGTATTGCACCAGCCATGGTTGTGAAGCCATGTTTTGTTGCGCTATACTAACTGTTGGACCAATGTGTGGGGTAATTGTACCCGTTTGGACCTGTGTCGACCCACCAGTTGGCGATTGTGGTTGTGACCCAGGGTCAAGGGGCTGTTGCATTACAACCTGAGAAATCTGAGGTTGACATACAACAGGCATCGCTTGAACTTTTGACACTGTTACAATAGCCGGTGTGGTCGGGATGTTCGACATAGGTACACACTGTTGCATAGAATATACAAGCCTTGGTTGTTGAGGTAGCATAGGTACCCAACCACTTGATGTAATTCCAGTATAACCTGAATACTGTTGTGAACTCCCGTATGGGTACCCTCCCGGAGGGGGTAATGAAAGGGCATACTGCCCCCCATACGGTAGCGATCCGGAACTCAAGGGGATCGTTTGTCCTTGTGGACTGGATTGCCCAAATTGACCTCCAAATGGATCAATCTGGCGAGTCTCAACATAAGAGTTACCGGACATTATTCCGGATGAAAAAACTGGAACGGACCACACTATCGAAATAGTCCCTTGGTGGACTCCTTCTAGCTGTTGTGAGCTAGTCGGGACAGCTGGCATGCCGGCAAACATTGTCGGAGTGACGGCAGGGGCTTCTGCTGTCGTTGTGTCATTCGACACAGTCCTAGATGTTGATGGTTGTTCAGACATTTTGAGTCTATCCAATAGATTGCCTAGCGATTCTACAGGAACTTCCACTTGTGGTGGATTAACTTCTGATGAAGGAAATAGAGTGACCCCGACTCCAAAATGGGTTGGAGTACTTGCTTGCGGGTCCTCTGCAATTTCCTCTATCGCAATCAAACCCGGTGGAAGAGGAAGACCGTCAGGTCCGTAAAATATTTCTGGTGCCGAAGAAGGGGTTGAATCGATAGCAACAGTTGTTTGAGGAGCAAGACTCTCTGAACCGGTTATAGATGGAACTGGCTCAGTAGCACAAGTATTTGCCCCCAGACTAGGATCAGTGTTACTGTCCCTCTGTGGCTGTTGAACTTCTTCTATTGAGGAAGGGTTTCCAGAAATGTTTGGAGTAATCGGAATCTCAGATGTTGTCGGAACACTTGTTCTAACTTGGATAGGAGATTTTGAACCAGTTAAACGAGTTCGCTTTGTCCGTACTGTTTTCGATTTTGGAGACAAAGACGGTTGACTCGTAAGCCTCCGCAAACGACGGGGTTTCAATTGACTTTCTTCCACGATTGCGGATTACTCGATCAACCAAAATACAAAAGGGGAAATTGGTGTTTTCGAATTGAATGAATTTTATTAGATGCTTTAGACACAACTTGCTTTTTCACTTTTAAAGAGTCGAGAAAAAGCTAAAGATGACTCTAGTCTCCTTCAATGTTTTAACAAGCCCGAAGTGACAAATGCTCGGATGGACTTTTTCTGTTATAGAGTCTAAAAAAGGCCAAAAGAAACTGCTCTGGAGATCTAGGCAGAGGGTGTGCCAAACTTTTTGCAAAGCCGCAGAATACTTTTTAGGGTACGGGCGGTCGATCTTCGTGAATGCTGTGTTCACTGCATTGCGATCAGTAGGGCGGCCGACACGGCTTCCTAAGGATAAAGGATATATGCCTATAGGGGTCTCCCAATATATACGTGACGGTACGTGGGAGCACAATCCGTACTAGCGCTATCGTCCCTCAGGAGGAATCACCCACCTTCCACGAGATCGACAGTCACTAGGCTTAACGACGCCGGAACACATCTCTAGCCTAGACCTCTATGTTGTGCGTTATGTTACAAAGCGTTGTTAGGTTCATTCAGTTTATTTTAGGTTGATCTTTTTAAAGTTTGCCTTTCAAGGTTCACCACGAGATGTATGATACAAATTCCTAAATGCAGTCTAAAGATGATAAGCAAGCTTTATAATCTTTTCAACTTTGAAAATCCTAGCTACTAAGGGAAAAGAAAGACACTATCTTTTCTCAAAGAGCGATCAGCACACTCTAATGCACTTTTCCTAAATCCAACATGCAAACTATCAAATGCAAAATGCACAATGCAGGTGTTTGTTTTCCACTTTCTTAGTATAGATGCCTACAAAGAAAGCTTTTTGTACAACTTTGAATTTGCTTTTAAATGATCAATACAAACAAGTTCACTTTTTCCAAAATCAGAGAAGATAGAAGAGATTACAACACTTAACGATTTTCGAAATAAAGACTTGTTTTGACACTTAAAAGAGACAAATTAAAACCAATAAGCAAAAGTAAATCTATAATCAATCTGCAAACAGCCAATGAACTCTCTTCTAAGACCACAATCAATCAGATCTGAATCAAAGGCTACAGGATGACCACTTTACTCATGCAAAGGAAAACTGTAAATGACGCCACAAACACATAAAAACATTCACAGTCTTTTTGTACAAAAAGAGGCGGAATCTAAGCAAAGAAAAAGGGTTATCAGACTGGTACCTATGTTGGTTAAAGGCTGCAAAAAACAGAGATCAAAACAGGGCAACAGAGAGCAGAGAACCCCAGCTGCACTAGGCCAAACTGGTTCAGCGCAACCTCAACACTGAGGACTTGACATTCAGCGCAGGTAGCCCTCACGGGACCTGCGTTGAAATGCAGACTGCCTTCACAGCAATTGCGCTGAAGGAGAAACTCTCGTTTCCCCTGGGTTCTGGGTCATAAAATGCTCAAAAATCAACTGTTTCAGGCCAAATCAGAAACACAAGCAAGGTATAAACAGAGGGATGCTTTGAGAGGGTACTAAAGACTATCACAAAGGATCATCAAATCATTTGTAGATCCATTGTTTAGATCATAGACAAAATCCAGTGAAGGATCAAGGCAACAACAATCTACTTTGCAGAAGCAGTTCGATGGTTGCTGTTGAGTCTATGAAGCAAACAATGATGTAAACACAAATAAAATGACTAAAACAATTTTTCCCCAGCGGAGTCGCCAATTTGTTGTGGGGAAAAATGCCTATGCAGGACGATCCTATCCACCTAAGGTGTGACAGTGCCTTAGCAACAATCAGATACAGCTATTCTGGTTTCTTCCTTTATGAAATGTGAAAGAGGGGAGATCGATAGACTTACCGTTGTCTTCCGTTTGTCCCTCGATCTAGATCCTCTTCTCTTTGGGTGTTCACAGCTACTTGATTCCCACGAGATCACAAGAGAACAGCTACCTGTGACAAGAGAACAGCTACTTGCGACAAGAGAAGAACATAACACAAAGGCAAATATTCATATTCATAAATGATTCAGGATTAGAAGTAAATCAAATACACTAATGCAATCATACAAATACACCAGTATATAGGAGAAAACCAAGATAGCTTTATTGATTGATAACAAGGTTCAGGAAGAGATACAACCCAAGGGGCTCCAATCCAGCATCTCCTTCCCAGCAGAATGGAATTCCTTCTTCAGCTCCCTTCAAAGCATTAAGCACCCAATGTTTCCAGTCTCAAACCAACAACAATTCTTTGCAATAAAAAAATTCCAGCCTCTAGATCTCATGGAGGAGAGATCTATATATAGTTATTTTGGAGAGAGGATGAGTCAACTTGAGATCTGACTAGTGTCCTCTCCCTCTCTCAGTTCTTGAGTCCACTTGGAGGTTCTTGCTTCCACTTGGAGATTTGGAACCTCTTACTCATCACCAGTCGAATTCCCTGAGGCAAGTGTCATTTTGGAAGCTTCCTGGCTTCTGACACCTTGAGGAATGAGTCTGCCACATGTCCAAACTCGCTCAGTGCAGGTAGCTAGTGTTGGAGTTGACATTCAACGCAGGTAGCCAGTGTAGCAGTTGACATTCAGCGCAGATGCTCAGTGGAGAAGTTGACATGATCCTGAATTGACTTGTTTTTGAGTGATTTCAGGTGGAGAACTTCTGTGAATTGTTGTGGTTAGTTAGCCTTGTTCCTCTAGGGGTAGGAACAACATGTTTAGGGACTTTGGATCCCTTAGATTATGGACATTTCATGCTCAATGTTGTAAGGCACAAAAATGTCTATAACATGGATGCATGCCACAAGGCCTTAGATGTGGAAATCGCCTTAAATGCCAAGTCCAGTCATCCAAAAATTTTCACCAAGGCATGTACCACCTAGGCTTAGGTCCCCACCCACAAACTTAAGGTTCAAAAGGTGTCACTAGCAGAAATGGTCGAAAGATGAAAACAAGGACCGTGCTACTATTGTGATGACTAGTACTCCCCTTGACATAAATGTAAGGAACCAAAATTATTTTAAATTGATGTTACTGATAACAGCTCAGCAGATGAAACTCCATCCCTTGAGGTGCCCGAGGAAGAAGCAGGGGAAACCAAAACTGACAATGATATCACAGCTATGCCAGATGAGCAGGTTATATCACTACATTCCTTGACTGGCATTTCTTCACCTCAGAATCTCAAAATCCGAGGCTTTATTAAACATCAACTAGTAGTGGTATAGATTGATAGTGCCAACACTCATAACTTTATCCATAAGAGAGTTGTAGAAACTGTTCATTTCTTTGTGCGGGTGGTATCTAATTTCCAAGTCCTTATCCCTAATGGGGAGACCATGAAATGTGAAGCCTGCTATGAAACTATTAAGCTTCAGATGAGGGACTACCACCGAAAGGCCCACATGTTTGGTATTTAAATAGGTGGTCAGGACGTTGTCCTGGGTGTTGAATGGCTTCGCACATTGGATCCTATGAAAATGGATTTCTAGGATTTATATATGAGCTCTAAGCAGAATGACCACATTCATACATTAAGGGGACTCCAGGTAGGTGCTCCTACTATCATTAGCTCACATAGAATGGAGAAGCTTTTAAAAAAGGGCCATCATGTAGTAGTCGCCCAATTTAATGTCATTTAGGCCATTGAATCCACTATTCCTCATATTCATCCTGATATGCAACATGTATTAGATCGCCATCAATGAGTCTTTGAAAAACCTAAAGAGCTTCCACCCTTTAGGTGTGAACATGATCATAGCATCCATTTAGTCTTGGGTGCCCAACCACCTAATGTTCACCCATATTGATATCCTTTTGCCCAAAAAAATGAAATTTAAAAAATCATCAAGGAACTCCTCAAAGTCGGTGTTATCCATCCCAAAATCCCTTATTCATCTCTATTTGTCGTGGTTCTAAAGAAAGATGGATAATGGTGCATGTCTCCGGGCTTTTGAGCCCTCAACAAGCTCACTATCAAGGACAAATTTCCCATTCTGGTTGTTGATGATCTTCTTGATGAATTACATGGTGCTCAATTCTTTACCAAGCTAGACCTTTGCTCGAGCTATCACCAAATAGACATGAAGGAAGTAGACATTCCCAAGACTGCCTTCCAAACTCATAAAGGCCATTATGAATTCCCGGTCATGCCATTTGGTAACTGTAATGCTCCATCTACTTTTCAAACCCTCATGAACCACCCGTTGAAGCAATATCTCTGCAAATTTGTCCTGGTCTTCTTCGATGCCATTCTCATCTACAACATAACCGGGGACAAATAGCTTCAGCATGTAGAACAGATATTGCAACTGTTCCTAGATCACAAATTAATTTTCAAATTATCCAAGTGCACTTTTGGCATGGAAGAAGTAGAGTATTTGGAACACATTGTGGGTCGTGAAGGAGTGAGGGTTGATCTGAAAAAAGATTCAGGCAATGCAAGATTGGCCTCAACCAAAAAATTTGAATAGTTTTAGGGGATTCTTGGGCCTCACTGCTTACTATCAAAAAATTGTTTGCAATTATGGTCGCATTGCTAGATCCCTCACTAATCTTCTCAAGAAAAATTCATTTATCTAGACTGATGCAGCTTAGCAGACCTTCTTGGCCCTCAAATAGGCCATGTGCTCCACTCCTGTATTGGCCCTACCATACTTAACCAAATATTTTTTGATTGAATGTGATGCTTTTGGTACCAATATTGACGATGTATTAATGCAAGAAGGTAGATGTTGGGCATGGAATCCCCCCCCTACAACATGTTTTGGGGCTCAAAGCCCAAGTTTGGTCAAATATTGTTGTAAGGCTCCGTGAATTGCGAGCGCAGAGCGCGAAGTGTATGTTGAGTCATAGGGTTGTTTGCCTTAAGTTTTGTAATGTAATTTAATGTAATGTTAGCCTACCATGGTCCGCGGACCATGGGATTGTATAAATAGAGCGAGGCTGGAAGTTGTAAATAATTGAAGGAATAGAGAGCGAAGCATAAGGAATTGAGTCAGATCTGTAAAGTGTAAAGTCTTGGGTCGTAGCAGTAGGAAGAGGCTCTACAACTGAGTGCGTAGAGGCCTAGTAGAGTCTACAGCTGAGTGCACGAACCCCTGCAGCTGAGTGTGCGGACCCCTGCAGCTGAGTGCGTAGGGCGGAGTCGGGTTTGTAACCAATCAAGAAGAATAATAAAAAGATGTTTGATTCCAATTATTGTGTATATGTTTTTGTCTTAATTTCTATGCCTTTATACTGTTTTGTTTATCGCGCACATTTATATGACTGCTAAACATTGTTAAGTATAACTTGGCTCATACAGATAAGTTAAGTAATTGGTTAATGTTAGATTAATGGTAAGGAATTTGGGTAATAGCACAGATTTTGCCTCGAGTAGGGCCGCGCAAAGGCTACATCGCAGGTTGCAAGGGACTGATAGCTGCGCATAGTGACGTGCACACAGGGTCAAACCATGGACCACCAAAAATCATCAGACATCTCTAGGGTGTAGAAACCTGGCTCTAGCACCCTCCCATACTACTTTGGGTGAGACCTCAGCTTGCTCTCCGCGGACTGTTGCCGAAAGAGCCAATAGTACCGGGATTGTTTTGGCTAAATCATCTCTGAACCTGGGTCAGGCCCATACAAGCCAACAAATGGTTTTGTTGTTGGGACCGGGATCTGCATAAGGGATGTTTGATGTCGTGGCATTGGAATCCAATGAAGAAAGAAATTGAAGAGGGGTTGGAAAAGAAGATTCACGAGTTCGTGATGCAGGAAAACAGGGATTTGCGAGTGTCTAAGGAGCAGTGGTTGGAGCGCTACTTATATGCAGAAATCCATGAAATTTTCTTTGCTTCCTTTCCTTCTGAGCTATATGAGTCGATCAAAAAGCTAACAGACTGTCAAGGAAGGTTCAGGCTTGATAAATTGATCGCGTGGACTCCGAAATTAGTGCACATATTAGAAGCCTCGGAAGATAAGATCGCATGTGTTGTGGACCATTGGCTTGATCGAATTATAGGAGGATTTATCACTAAGTTTGTAGTAGATACGACCATCAACTACAGTGAGGCGGAATGACGCTTCCTCAAAGGACCGCAAGGTAAGCATATTAAATCTTTGAACACTGGGATTAAGATGTTATTGTGTGAAAAGCAGGTTATGATGCTAAATTAATGTTTGGAACTACGCAGAGTGGGAAGATCTATAGAAACGAAGGTAGCGCAGGGATAGAAAATAGCCCCTTGATTTCACCTCGACAAGAAAGCGAGGAAGAGCTCACAGAAGTTTCACCAAGAAGCACGATCAGTCTGATAAGACAGCAAATTCCACATTTACCACCTCCACCTACACCGCCAAAGTCAGAAACACAATCAATTATTGGATTTAAGGATATTGCGATGCTCCCGGGTGAGACCCCCTGGGATCTGGATCAAAGATTGAAGAGTATGATTCACGAAGCCAACATGACAGTGACAGATGCACAGCACCAAGCATGGTTTGTAGCGTCACTATCACCACATTTATGGATGACGTTGTCACAAAAAAAGCATTCCACCCAGGCTGAAGCTTTGGAGATGGAAATGAGATTGCATGAGACCCCTATACAAGATCCTGGTCTGGGAGTCCAGCAAATCCATGCACAATTACAAAATTTGTGTCTCGAAAAATGGATCTTGAAACAGGACAGGACACCTCAGCCAGAGTCACGTGAGGAAGTATGGTGCATAAAATATAAAGGTCATGGGCATGATAAGGAACATTGTCCAGTTTTCGCGAACTACTTAGCAGTAGGAGGGCCAATGCCATTAAGACTAGAGGCACAAGCAGGGCCCAGCACGGTGCTTGCATTATGGTGCACAATCTGTCAGATAGGAGGGAAACAGAAGTATACACAGACGTCCCAACAATTGTTCTGTAATTTTTGCAGGTTGATATTCCATGATGAACGCACTTGCAGAAGCTACGAACTAATGATGGATTGAACTCCTACCTATAGAATGTAGACCGAAACGTGAGCCCTCGATCTGAATGTAGGGATGGCATGCATTTGATTTCAGGGGCACAGATGAGGACGAGGAGGAATGGGACCAAGAAGGGGTCACTGACAACTAATTTGTTACAATTGCGGAGGGCCAAGACACTATGCCTGTGATTGTACAAATCTGACCAGAACATCATGTTTGTATTGTACTCAGTTTGATCATGAGGTAGAAGACTGCCTTACATTGATAGCAAAGCTACGTGAAAAAGGGATATTCCAGCCTCCCCCAACTCAAAATTTACAAATGATGAGGTCTGAACCGCGCGAAGAGGATCCGAATGTAAACATAGTGCTTAGAAGTTGTATCACGAGAGGAGATGACAAGGGTAAGAAACCTGAAGAAATTTCATGGGTTCGGAAGGCTCCTACAAAGGAACCTGGATTTTATTTAGAGCGTGCAAAGGAGACATTCATGGAAGCTAAGAAGAGCTTCACAGAGGCCTCCACTTCAGGTAGTAAGGATCAACCAGAATCAAGGATGGATCCTTCAGTTCTCACTACCTTTCTGGAGACATGCATGAAATTGTTGCGCAACCGAAAGGCGGTAAAAGGACTACGGGAGCTTATCACTAGGTGCACGGGGTCAGGAGAACCGCACGTGGTCCAAAACGTTTGAAAGTGAAGCATGAGGAATTGAGTCAGATCTGTAAAGTGTAAAGTCTTGGGTTGTAGTAGTAGGAAGAGTCTCGGCAGCTGAGTGTGCAAAGGCCTAGTTGATCCAGGTGGATGTTGGTGGCCACGCACCTATCCCACTTGGACCCCCACAACTGTCTCTTTTAGTTTTTTAGTTTCTGTAATTGTAGCACAATTTAAATTTTTCGCAGTTTTTCGGGTCCAGAACTTCCTGAGCTGTTTTGAAGCCCTAAACAACATTTTTTTCGGAAATATGGGAGCAACATGGGTCCATGGATTGATGTTGCTCTTCCCAAAGTTATAGTTCTCGGATAAATATTTCTAATGAGCTATTGTGCACGTCAAACGAAGATCAGGTGCCAAAGTTACGACCCTGGGAAGTTGATGTACCAACTTACCCAAAACGGGGCCCAAAATTTGGCGTTTCATCTTCTAGGGTTAGGTTTTGGGATGTTAAGAGCTTTCCATTGTTTCTCAACAATAAATAGGCCTTCGAGCCTCATTGTAACATAGTTCATAGGCATGTAGCTGCCACATATCTTCTCAAAGATAAGCTACTATCGCCCTAGCTGGTTTATTTCCATTTCTGTTTGTAAGCATATTCCAGTACTTTACAGTAATGAAATGAAGTATTATTTTCGCTACATCTTTGTGTTTATGGTTATCTTTGTAATTTGTTTCTTTCCTATTTAAATCCGGATCAGTGGTATTAGAGCAGTTTACTTTTTCTCTGTTTTTCTTTGCATGTCCCCAACGAGGTCAGGATATAAGGAGTTAGGGCTTGAACTGGTAGAACCTTTGCAAGCCCAGCCTCGCAAACCCCTACGGCCTCCCATGGTGGATGAAAAGAAAGATGAGGGGGCAAGAGATCCTATAAAAATCTTTCTCGAAGAAGCCCTCGAGCAACAAAGGAACGTGATGATGGACAACTTTTCCCAGATCCTTCAGTGGCTACCCAAAGGTGACGCATCGACTTCCAACAGCTACTCTGGAAACGCCACACCCTTTAATATACAAGTTAATTTTGAAATCCCCATATTCGAGGGTCAGATAGATGCAAATGCCATAGATAAATGATTAAATATACTAGAAGGGTATTTTTCTGTTCATGAATTTTTAAATTGGGAAAAGATTGTTTTCACTCTTCTCAAAGCAGTCCCCCACGTCAAGGACTGGTGGGAAACCTATTGTGAGCAGAAGGATGAAAGTACGAGCTCACTATTTTTAGCCGCACGCACTTGGAATTCATTTTGGGATGTCATCAAGGAGCAGTACTACCATGTCAAAAGCTATGAGGACAAATACGTAAAGTGGACCACGCTGCAGCAAGGAAGGGACCAATATGTGCCAGAGTTCATAAAATTTTTTCATACCCTTCACACACAGTTGGGTATCAAGGATTCTGAGCTACATTTGGTACTGAAATACTGTGGCTGCCTACACAGGTACATCCAGGAAGAGCTGGAGTTCCTTAACATCTCCTTGCTCGACACGACGTATCGATACGCTGTCAAAATAAAGACGAAGTTGAAACAAAAGAAGCGAGACTTTGGATCTGTAAATCCGAAGACCAAAGGAAAAAGCCAAGGTGGGGCGACCCAAGACAACCCGTCGAAGCCGCAAGAAAAGAAAAACACCACGAAGTCGAAGAAGGAAACAAGAAAGTGGTGTGAGTTCCACAAGAATTCCACTCATAACACAAGTGAGTGTCAGACCAAGCAGTCGCTGGTGGCCTAGTTGAAGGCTTCAGAATCAGATGCATGTTTCGACCCTGAGTCAGAACACGACAAGGGGTATGGCAAAGGGAAATAGATCATTGATGGAGAGCCCACTGTCATTTTTGCCACTGCCAAGATCTAGAAGAATGAGCCCGAAGACCCAGAGGAGGGGGAGTGTCTTTTCCACTCACAAATGTGGGTGAAGGGTTCACCCCTGCAATTCATTGTTGATAGTGGGATCCAGAAGAACCTAATTTCAGCAGAGGTCATCAAGCGGTTGGGCCTACCAACTACACCACACCCGCAGCCGTACAGTATCGAGTGGCTTCACGAAGGATGAGATCTCTGAGTTTTCCAACAATGCCGCATTCCCTACAACATCAAGCCCTTCACAGATGAGGTATTGTGTGATGTTACACCTCTGGATGTTTATGATGTATTATTAGGCCATCCATACTTGTGGAAGCGACATGTTGTGTATGAGTGAAGGCCTCGCGCTGTTATTATTTCTTTGGTTAATTCCTTATACAGGATACCAGAGGTAGCCCCACCTACCACCACCTCTTTGATCACTGCTAAGAAAGGTAGCAAGCTTATCTCACAGACTAGGAAATTTATTATTTGCTCCCAAAGTAAGGGGAAGATCGTCGCCAAATCCATGACCACCGCGAAGGTTTCCTCCACACAACAATAGAAACAAAGGGATACGTTCATGAAAGAACACAGGAACAACTTCTCCTAACCCACAGGGGTACCACACAAGCTTCAGGTGGGCAACAAAGTCTGGTTGCATCTACAGAAAGAATGCCTTACAAGAGCCCATCAGAAGCTCCGACCACGCTGACATGGTCCTTACACCATTACCAAGGCTGTGGGAAATAATGCTTTGAAGCATAACATTCCTCCATTCCTTTGCATGCGCCAAGTGTTCAATGTGTACCGCCCTCGACCATGCTTCCCACCATTACTGGACACATCCGAGATTACAGAACAACTCACCAGGGACTAAGTTTAGCAGATGGAGGAATTCAACGCAATGGGGACCATTGCTTCCTAAGGGGGGAGGAATGATCCAGGTGGATTTTGGTGGCCACCCACCTATCCCCCTTGGACTCCCACAACTATCTCTTTCAGTTTTTCAGTTTCTGTAATTGTAGCACAATTTACTATTTTTCGTAGTTTTTCAGGTCTTGAACTTTCGGAGCCATTTTGAGGCCCTAAACGACGTTTTTTTGGGAAATCTAGGAGCAACATGGGGCCATGGATTGATGTTTCTCTTCCCAAAGTTGTAGTGCTCGGATAGATATTTCTAATGAGCTATTGTATGTGTCAAACAAGGATCGAGTGCCAAAGTTACGACCCTGGGAAGTTGATGTACCAACTTACCCAGAACGAGGCCCACAATTTGGCATTTCATCTTCTAGGGTTAGATTTTGGGATGTTAAGGGTTTTCCATTGTTTCTCATCAATAAATAGGCCTTCGAGCCTCATTGTAACATAGTTCAGAGGCATGTAGCCGCCACATCTCTTCTAAGAGATAAGCTACCATCGCCCTAGCTGGTTTATTTCCATTTCTATTTGTAAGCATATTTCAGTATTTTATAGTAATGGAATGAGGTATTATTTAAGCTGCATCTTTATGTTTATGGTTATCTCTGTAATTTGTTGCGTTCTTGTTTAAATCCAGATCACTAGTAGAGTCTGCAACTGAGTGGGCAGACCCCTGCAGCTGAGTGTGCAGGGCGGAGTCGGGTCTATAACCAAGAAATAAGAATAATAAAAAGACGTTCGATTCCAATTATTGTGTATTTGTTTCTGTCTTACTTTCTATGCCTTTATATTATTTTGTTTATCGCGTGCACTTATATGAATGCTGAACACTATTAAGTATAATTGGGCTCATACAGATAAGTTAAGTAATTGGTTAATATCAGATTAATGGTAAGGAATTTGGGTAATAGCACGGATTGCGCCTCGAGCAAGGCTGCACGAAGGCAACATCGCAGGCTACGAGGGACTGATAGCTATGCGTAGCGACGTGCGCGCAAGGTCAAACCGTGGACCACCAAAAATCATCAGACATCTCTAGGGTGCGGAAACCTGGTTCTAGCACCCTCCCATACTACTTCAGGTGAGACCTCATTCCATGCTCTGCGGACTGTTGCCGAAAGGGCTAGTAGTACTGGGATTTGTTTGGTTAAATCATCTCTGAACCTGGGTCAGGCCCATACAAGCCAATATTAGACCATTGGCTTTCACTAGCCAACAACTCAGTGGAAAAAATCTGGTCAATCTACTTATGAGAAAGAAATGATGTCCATATTACATGTAGTAGACACCTGGCGATCATACTTGTTGGGACGACGTTTCCAAATCCGCACGGACATTAAAGCCTAAAATATTTTATAGAATAGCATTTATCGTGACCACAGAAAAATAAATGGCTTCCCAAAATGTTGGGATATGATTATGAGATAATTTACAAGAAAGTGTGTGACAATGTAGTGGCTGACACCAATTTGAGGACGAGAGCACTCCGCTATCAATCTCTCTACACATACTAGATTAGATTGAAGAGGCCCGCAAGGAATGGTTCTCCCACCCCTCTCTTTCCCAATTCATTAATAACTTAAGAGAAGATATTATTCCTTAACAGACTACTCTTAGAAGGATGATATTCTTCACTACAAGGATCGAGTAGTTATCACCGGCCTCCACCCTCAAAACCCGCATCTTGGACGAGCTGCTCTCATATGCAATTGTAGGAAATTCAAGCTTTTAGAAGACTTATGCTCGCGCACATCATTCTTTGTTTTGGACTAGCATGACAAATGACATTCTTACTTTTGTAGCTGAATGTGAGTTGTGCCAATTCAACAAAGGGGAAACAATTTAGTTACCAGGGATCTTACAACCATTGCCACTCCCTACCTCTGTCTAGATGGATGTTGCTATGGATTTCATCATTGGTCTCCAAAAGTTAGGAAATAAATCAGTCATCATGGTGATTGTGCATAAAAATTTTAAATATGCTCATTTTTGCGCTCTACCACACCCATTTACCCCCACTTTGGCGGTGCAAGTTTTCTTGGACCAAATATTCAAACTGCATGGCATGCTGACTTCCATTATGTATGATCGCAAACCCACTCTCACCTGAAAATTTTGGCAGGAATTTTTCAAGTTACAAGGCACGTAACTCCAACTAGGTATCAATTATCATCCCTAAACCAACAATCAAATAGAAGTAGTCAACAAACGTTTGGAGACATATCTGAGGTGCGTCACTTCAAAAAATTAGCATCAATGGATATAGTGGCTACCTTTAACTAAATGATGGTATACTACTAATTATCATGAAGTCACCAAGATGACTCCATATGAGGCAGTGTATGGCCAACTCCCACCTTAACCTATTTCTCATATCCCTGGATGTTCTAAAGTACAGGCAGTTGATCAACTCCTACAAAACCATGCGGCCATGATATCTCATCTCAAAGATAATCAACATCAAGCTCAGAACCGAATGAAGCAACAGGCAGAACAACATCATTTTGAGCATGCATTTCAGGAAGGGATAATGTATCCTTGCGACTCTAACCATATAAGCAAGCATCTCTCAAAGAAAAGGGTTGTCAGAAACTAGAACCAAAATTCTATGGGCCTTATTAAATACTTCAGCACATAGGAGTAGTTGCCTACAAACTGGCCTTACCACCGACTTCAAAAATCCATCTAGTCTTCCATGTATCATGCCTCAAGAAAGTGTCGGGGAACAATTGCAGAGTTCAAACAAGTCTACTCGAATTGGATGAGGAAGGCTCACTTTGGCTTCAACCAGAACATGCCCTGAATACTCGTGAAAGAAATCTCCATGACCACACGATCAATTAAGTCTTCATCAAGTAGAAATACACCTCTTTGTTAGGACTCAGAATTGACCAATTTTGACCTTATATTTTTGCCATAATATTATCTTTTTCAGTCATATGTGTAAGCTTTGATTACATAATGGCTTAATCACCCCAAGGTACGAAGTAACTTTCCGCATATCTATATGTTTAATTTTTCATTGCATATTCGTGAGTATCTTTATATTTATCTTTGGAAAAGATGACTAAGTTGCCAAATAATTGTCTTAAGCCCGCAGGAATTATAATTTATAGTTGTTGTAACACCAGAAACAGTAACTGCGCAGTTGCTGCAACACCAAAAGCAGCAACTACGCAGTTGCTACAGTCAGCAACAACAACCATCTAAAGCAGGCTATTTTGCAACAGTTGGGAATAACAAACGACAACTATCTGAAGAACGCTGACGCGGCATGATCAGCAGCTGTCCAAAGCGGGTAAAACACAGTTACCACTGCTTAAATCAGGAACAGCATGGGGAAACGGCAAAGGAATGCGAAGATCCCAAGAAGACGGTCGAAGTTCGGTTACCAGCTGTAACAGCCAGAACCTAAGAAAGAATATATTATTATACTGTTGTAACAGCGTTCTATAATTCTTATTTTTGATAGAATGGGTTAACTGAATGAACTGTAATGATCTATTGTAATAGATGTCTCCTCTATAAAGAGGAGACATCTACATTAGAAGGGGGGAGGATTGTGGTCTGTAAGTGAGATTTTGGGAGACATCAGCAAAGTCTGAACTTTATTGTACTTGAATCTTTTGGCAGATGAATAGAAGATTGTTCTGAGCACTTAATCTAACCTTTGTGTTCTGGGGAATCTTGTGAGAGGGACTGGGCCCACCTTCCTCACAAGATTCACCCATTTACTTTTCTGTCAAGTGTGTAAGTGTGTTGATAGTTTCTTTCTGCTGGTACTCTGTTTGGATTCTGTAGCATTACCTCTGGTATTTCCGTTTTGCTAGTACTCTGTTTCATTAATTGCTTGAAGTTGTGCAAGGATATTTCACCGGTGAATTAGAGTGCAGTGTGCATTAGCAATCTGGTTACAGGGGCAGGTGCTGAACGTCCTCACCTGGAGGATAGGGTCCTGATCCTCTGCCAACAGAGCATCCATCACTTTGCTTTTTAGATTTGTAAATTAATTGCTTTCATCTTATCTGTACTGTGATAACTTAGCGTAAGAATTACGTATACTACATCTTTTTAATGCTTTTAGAATTAAGTACATACAGTACGCGGTAGCCTTTGGAATAAAAAGACTTTCCCGGATTGACAATTAATGTGGTACTTGATTGTTTAATCAATAAACAATTCAACTAGCCAACATTTTGGCGCCGTTGCCGGGGAAGGCAACTAAAGATTTCTAAAAGCGTTAATGATTTCTTTGTGAAAATAACAGGTGCATGAGAGGACGCATGAAACCTAATTTCACAGGCGGCAAGGGAGGAAAAAAGACTTTTATTGACGAAATCATCTCAAAGGCCGAAACATCACAGAGGACGAGTTCCCGAAGACCTCAGATCCAATACTCCTCACAAACGGACCGACAGACGGAGGAAGTACTGGGACCTGAAAGGAAGCTGGAAGTACCAGAATACACTGAGGAACCGGTAGAAGAACCTGAAGAAACAGAAGACACAGAAGATAAAGTAAGTGATTCAGGAAAAAGACCAATGGAGGATAACAGAACAGAAGGAAGGGGGGAGAACTCACTCTCTACCCTGGAGTTCCCTATTGGGGACCTCCCGAGAGGAACAACCCCTATGAAGAACATTCCACTCTCGGCATTACCCAACATCCATGGGTTATCCTCTGAAGACCTAGATGAATTCCTATTTGAATTCGATATACTATGTAGAAGTTATGATTATGTGAATCCTAATCAGAAACTAAAACTGTTTCCAGCAACACTAAAAGGGAATGCGTTGAGGTGGTTCATGAGCTTAGGAGCACAGGCAATCACCACCTGGGACCAGATGAAAGAGGGATTCCTGGCCAAATATCAAGACTACTGCCGAACAAGAGAAAGGAAGGAAGAATTGTTTAAAATGGTTCAGAAGGAGGATGAGAGCTTAGAAGATTTTGTGGAAAGACTGCAGTATAATCTGCAGAGGTCTGACCATCCCAATATGAGTAAAGATATTCTGAAAACCATATTGCTGAAAGGGGTACGAGATGACTGCTTGGACATGTTGAACATGCTGGGAAAAGGAGACATTTCCAAGGAACCATTTGATGAAATTATCAATCTCTGCATGAGATGCTCAAGAGGAGCAGGGAACAGATCAAAGAGCAGGGATAATGTGTACTCAAGAGTTCAGAAGTCAGCCAGTGGAGGAGCAAAAAGAGCTGAAATAGCTAACTTATTGGAAGAATTTAAAACTGAGATGTTAAGCTCTTTTGCTTCACAAATTGATGCTCTGCAGGTTAAGAAGAAACAGGCGGAAGCAGAAGCTGCTCTAGCTATTTTCTGTTCCAAATGCAGAGAAAAACACCCACTCAGGGAATGCCCACTGGATAAAATACCTATTTGCACAATCTGCGAGAAGGACCATGAGACCCAGCAATGCCCCTCTCTGCCTGGAATCAAAGCAGCATTGCAGTCAACTGAAGAGGAGGCTGAAGCAGTGTACCTGATGACACAGAGGAGGCAATGGCCACAAAGACAAGGTATGAGTTCTAACACAACATTCAGTCGTTGGAATAATAATTCTCCTTTTCAAACAAATTACCCACCCATGAACCAAATGCAGTACCCACCCTTTAACCCAATGAATTTTCCACTTATGCAGCAACCAAATCTCCCTTTTCCTGATCCTACTATGTGGAATCCTTGGGCTCCCCAGCAACCGTATTTTAATCAATGGAATCCAAACTGGGCAGCCCAACAGATACCATTTCCTCAACAACAACAGTCTCTTTCCTTACCATCCAATACTCCTCCAAATAACCAGGCAATTAGACCACAGCTGCCTGTGCAACCTAACCCCAATCCAAATAACAATAAAGCCCTGCAAGTAATTGACATTCAAAATCAGCCTGTCTCTCCCCTGAAATGTAACGATATCCATCTTCGCTCAGGGAAAATTGTTGAACCCATTATAGATGATATTACTGACTCTGACAAAGAAGAAGTTAGAAAAGAAAAACCAGCTAACAATAATGCTGAAACAACAGAATCAGCACCTAATAATAATGATCAAACAATAGATCCGCCATTCCCTGAACGGCTGGCTCTCACTAAAACACTTGAGCAACCTACCTTTAACCTTTTAGGAGAGCTACAAAATTTGTATGTTAAAATCCCATTATTGCAAGCATTAAGAGATGTTCCTATTTATGCTAGAACTATTAGAGATATTTGTATAAAAAAACCGGGAAGGAAGGCTAAGGATCCCCTCACAGTTCATGTGATGGGAGAATTAGTTGCTTTAGTGACCGAAAAAGATTATCCTGTGAAGTATGGTGACCCTGGTCACCCTACAGTAACAGTCCAGGTTGGAAAAACCTTTATCTCTAAAGTTCTAGTAGATTTAGGAGCTGCAATAAATATTATGACACTCGAAACAGCACAATTGCTGCAGTTAAAAAACTTTATTAGGGAAACTCCAACTATCTTAGAGTTGGCTGACCGCTCTACAATCAAACCTGAAGGGGTCATTGAAGATCTTATAATTTCTGTAGAATCCTGGAATTACCCGGCTGACTTTGTAGTATTACAAACTAAAACAAAGTTGGGGGGTCATCCGTTGATTCTAGGGAGACCTTGGCTGGCTACAGCAGATGCTTTCATCAGCTGTAGATCAGGATCAATGACCATCTCTAATGGGCAGGAAACCAAACAGCTTACCCTCTATCCTCATGCTACACCCATGATTAATAATGACAATTCTGTATGGGTAGACTATGAGGATGAAGAAACCCAACCTATATTGACTATTGGACAAGCCTTGACTTTTAAGGACTCCACCGAAGATGAATTAATCAGCAGCTTTATTTCTGAACCCTCTTCGGTCAGCCCTGAAACATACAATCACTTCACTACAATTTTAGAATTTGAATCCCAGCAGAACATGAAAGATGAAAACTTATTTCAAACAACAGTAGGCAGCCCTTCCAAAAGTACAACTATTGAAATTGAGCCTGACAAAACATTAAATATAAATCCTAACTTGACTGATAATGAAAAACAACAATTAATAAAGTTACTCCAAGAAAATAAAGAGGCATTTGCATGGGACTACACAGACATGAAAGGGATCTCCCCTGAACTATGCACTCACCGTATTTATATTAAAGAGGGATCTCGGCCAGTCTGTCAACCCCAGCGAAGAATGAACCCCAACCTAAGAGAAATTGTGAAGGAGGAACTTCAAAAACTTTTGAATGCAGGATTTATATACCCTATATCTGATAGTGAGTGGGTTTCCCCACTTGTAATTGTACCCAAGAAAAATGGGAAATGGAGAGTATGTGTGGATTACAGAGCATTGAATAAAGCTACCCAAAAAGACCATTTCCCTTTACCATTTATTGATCAGGTATTGGATAATTTGGCAGGTAAGAAATTCTTTTCATTCTTGGATGGGTTTAGTGGATATAATCAGATTAAAATTGCACCCCAGGACCAGGACAAGACCACATTTACTAGCCCATGGGGGACCTTTGCTTACAAAGTACTTCCATTTGGGCTATGTAACGCTCCAGCGACATTTCAAAGAGCGGTGATAGGGATCTTTTCTGATATGTTAAATGATTCATTAGAAATATTTATGGATGACTTTACTCCTTATGGAGTGACTTTTGAAGATGCACTGCAAAATCTTGAAAAAGTACTTAAGCGGTGTATAGAAGCACACCTTGCCTTAAGCACTGAAAAGTACCATATGATGATGAATCAAGGTATTGTATTGGGTCATTTCATTTCATTTTTAGGAATTCAAGTCGATCCAGCTAAAATACAAGTAATTCAGAATCTCCCTATCCCCAAAACACAAACTGATGTAAGAAGTTTTTTAGGACATGCCGGATACTATAGAAGATTCATTAAGAATTTTTCCAAAATAGCTTCTCCTCTATTTGTGTTGTTAACGAAAAATGCTGAATTTAAGTGGACTGATGATTGTGAAAGTGCATTCAATGAACTTAAACATCAGTTGTCCGCAGCTCCCATTTTGAGAGGACCTGATTGGGCATTACCCTTTCATATCTCCTCTGATGCCTCAGACACGACAATTGGAGCTATCCTGGGTCAGGAAGAAAACAGTCTCCCCTATGCTATCTATTTTATTAACAAGAACATGACACCAGCTGAGCTAAATTACACAGTTACTGAGAAGGAATTTCTAGCAGTTATTTATGCTATTAATAAATTTCGACATTATATTACTGGCTATACTACTTTTGTGCATACTGATCACTCGGCCATTAAGTATTTAATGAATAAATCAGTTACAAATGCCCGAGTCACCAGATGGTTATTACTATTACAGGAATTTGATATCACAATTGTAGATAGGCTAGGAAAAGAAAATGTAGTTGCTGATTTCCTGTCTCGTTTAAAAACTGATGAAAATACTCCAGTAGATGATTCTTTTCCTGATGAGTATTTATTTGCAGTATCTGCTCACTCACCTTGGTATGCAGACATTGCCAATTATCTAGTTGCAGGAAAATTACCATCACACCTATCACACAGGGAAAGAAGAAAGATCATCCAGCAAAGTGCTAGGTACAGCTGGATAAGCGGGTGTCTGTTCCACACAGGAATAGATCAAGAAATCCGGAGATGCATTGGTGAAGACGAAATTTATGATATACTAAAAGCTTGTCACGATGGCCCTTGTGGAGGACACTTTGCAGACAAAAGAACATCACACAAGGTACTTAGAATGGGTTATTATTGGCCATCACTTTTTAAAGATGCCAGAAAATATGTGAAGGCTTGCGACAACTATCAAAGAATGGGCCAGCCTAACCATAGGGATGAAATGCCACTTAATCCCCAGGTAACTCTTGAACCTTTTGAGAAATGGGCATTAGATTTTATAGGTCCCATTAATCCTCCATCTAATCAAAGAGTGTACATATTAGTATGCACGGATTATATGACTAAATGGGTAGAGGCCAAAGCACTCATTAAAGCTAATGAAGAAGCAGTACTAACATTCTTATTTGAAGAAATCTTTGTTAGATTTGGACTGCCCAGAGAATTAGTCACTGATGGGGGACCTCCTTTTAATTCTCATGGCTTCAAAGATACGCTCCAAAAATATCATATCAAGCACAAAATGACCACACCGTACCACCCCCAAGCAAATGGGCAGGTGGAAAGTACCAACAAGGTCATAGAAGCCATCTTAACAAAAACGATAAAGGAGAATAGAAGGGACTGGTTTCAGAGGTTGCCCGAGGCTCTATGGGCCTATAGAACTACTTGGAGGAATACAACAGTCTTTTCACCCTATGAATTAGTTTTTGGAAAGAATGCTATTTTCCCTGTAGAGTTTGAGATTAAAACCTTAAGAACTGCCTTAGCTGTTAACCTTGATTTAACTGATGCACAGACAGCCAGGTTGCAGCAGCTTCAGGAATTGGATGAGAAAAGACTGGATGCCGTCCATCAAACAACTATGATACAGCAACAGAGAAGCAGATGGCATGACAGAACCATCAAGCAAAAGCAGTTCCAGAAAGGTAACTGGGCTCTACTTTATGATTCCCGTTTCGAGAATTTTCAAGGGAAGCTAAGAACAAGGTGGTTAGGGCCGTATGAAGTGGATGCTGTTTTTCCAAATGGAACAGTTAGACTTTTAACAATTGATGGGAGCAGAACACCACTTTTAGTGAATGGATACCGACTTCGATTTTATCAGCGGCCGGTTTCTAAAGAAGACTTTAAAGCCACTTGCATGGCAATAAAACAATATTCTTTTCCAGGGGAACTTGCTGTCCCTCAAAGCACTTGAGTTTCTATTAATTATGTAATTCTTTTTAGGTTAGATATTCTTTTTTTTTTTTTTAAGAAACTAATAAATCTTGCCAAGGATTGCGATATTACCTTTCAGTATTTTGCAGATTTTAGCCTGGGAAGTAGCTGAGAACAAAATCTTTAAAGGAATTACTTTGCGGACTCGGAACTCCTGTTGCTACAACACCATTCCCCCTTGCTGCAACACCATTCCCCGTTGCTGCAACACCACTCCTGTTGCTGCAACACCATTCCCTGTTGCTGCAACACCATTTCCTGTTGCTGCAACACCATTTCCTGTTGTTCCAACACCATTTCCATTGCCCTGACACCGTTTCTGTTGCTGCAACATCATTCCCATGCTCCAGCACATCTCCCGTTTTTACAAACGTCTTTTTCCCAATGATATAACATCATTCCCTGTTGCTACAACAACAATTTTCCGTTGCTGCAACACCAATTCCGGTGCTACAACATCGCTTCCCGATCCCGGAATACCTTTCCCAGCATATTCCCTCATGTACGAAAACACCAGTCTTACCACTTCAGCCCCCAAGGAACAAATTTTGATAAAATATACCACTTCTTGTGATGATTACAACACCCTACTATCACTTCCCGTCATTATCATTACAAATCGCCGGTATTCCCATGCTTTTAGACCCGCGGTAATCATTATGATTCAGCAGAAGACAAGACAAGACTTTTTGACGCAGCAATCAAAAAGGTAAAATACGAAGGTACGCATGAATGATGTATGGACATTAAATAATAGATAATGCGGATAAGTTGATAGGACTATTAAATGATTGTACTTCCATTCACATCACTTACACGTAGGAGGGGGGGGATTACCAAAGCAACTCTCATAATTACATACTACGCCAACTGCCGCCACCCTTAAACTCTCCCGGTAATATGTAAAAGCCACCCTATCACGGCATGTTACCATTTGCGACGTTTTACTCTGAACTGAAATCGGAAGCTCGGCTCTGAACTCTGAAATTCACTGAAACAACAGCTATGGGAGGAACCCTCATTACACATGAACCTGGCACGACAGCAGTCCTTGAACTCTTTCCGGAGATTTATCAAATCTTCTTGCAAGCGGGATGGATAGAGTACTTCAGGAGACTCCCGGACTTTGACGAGCAGCAAGTCCTTGAATTTGCATGCAACTTAACAGAAGGATTCTCTGTCGTCCAGGGAGTTCAAATCCCAGTCACGGAGGAAATCATAGCCCAAGTTACCGGGCTACCAACTAATGGCACATGGTGGTTCAGCAGAAAGCACCTGATTCTTAATGCGCAGCAGGATTTTCTCCGACCAGGCGAGCAGGTAGAGCCCAAGGGCAGAGGCGTAGCACTTCGGTCGTTACCTCAACCGTGGCCGAAAGTCACTGAATTTGTCAAGCAATATCTGACGTGCGAAGGCCGCTACCAGGTAATTTACCAGCACGATTTCGTCCTGTTGAATCATTTGAGAAACGGTCAGTTAATAAACATGCCATATTATCTATTGGGTTGTCTCAAAAACATGTCACGTTATGCTGTTAACGCGAAGCGTCCACTTCTTTCCTTAAAACACCACCGCTTAGCCCAATTGCTGATTAATAGATCCCTCGCTCTAAATAACCCTCCACCCCCCATTAATCCCCATCAGGAGGCAGAAATTCCACAGCCGGAACATGAAATTCCTCATCAAGAGGAGGAAATTCTTCACCAAGCTGAGGACATACCTCAGCAAGATGAAGAACTTCCTCAACAAACAGAGGACATGCCTGAACAAATCCCTCTAGAAAACCCTCAGCAAGCAGAGCACATTCCTGAACAACTCCAGCAAACACCCCCGCAAGTTGCTGAGAATGAACAAGCAGCAGTAGAAATAACCACGAGAACAACCCCATCTCCCAATAGAACCAATCCTTCCATTCCCGTACTTGGTATTTCTACTGATGACTCCGAGGACAATATTCCTATTACCCTGCTTAAACGAAAAATGCAGCAGGGAAAGAAAACCCCATCGAAAAGAAGAAGAACTAGGGTTTCAGCTAAGGCACCTGCTACTCCGGCTACTGTCCCTATCCTAAAGAAAGCTAGCCTCAAGAGAAAAATGCCTGAATTCCCTGCTTCTCTACCAAAGCGAAGAACTCGATCATCGGTAGCAGCTGAATCTCCTAATTCCCCCAGTTCACCGCCCATCACTATAAGGATCCGCACTCCCACCAGTCCTCAAAACTCCTCTCCCTCACCCTCGGAAGCTGAGATGCAGAGTGTT
Source organism: Pinus tabuliformis (assembly GCA_031772625.1). Taxonomy (NCBI): domain Eukaryota; kingdom Viridiplantae; phylum Streptophyta; class Pinopsida; order Pinales; family Pinaceae; genus Pinus; species Pinus tabuliformis. Next base: position 843,605,863 of record CM062815.1, read on the forward strand.
CATAGCTTCGTGACATCATATTTTAAGACAGCTGACACACAAGAACCAGCTGCCGACACCCAAGGTAATAGTGACCAAGTGGTTGCAACACAAGAAACAGCCACTACCCCAGGTGACACACAAGAACCACCTGTGGGGAATACTGATCAAAATGACGAAACATAACCTCTGCCTCCACTAAAATCTGCCGCTCCACAAGACCAGCCTACCATACCTGCCTTGTAGGAAGAAATTGAATTTCTGAAATCTCAGATTCAGGACTATCAGGAGGAAATAATAAGGGTCAAGGAAGCATATCAGAATGAATTTAGCCTGCATGTTTTAGCACGAGTAGCGTCTGCAGCAGAGAAAAGTAAGGACAATGAATATGTGTGTGCCAATTGTGGTGAAATATATACTCAAGCAGGATATAAGGTAGTGGCAGAACCAATGAAGGAAGCCTCCGCTGTTATAGATGAAACAAAAGAGCCTGCTGTTACACAGACGGAAATGCCACAATCCTCTGCTGAAATAAAAGAACCTGTTGTCACACAAGAACCAACAGGCTCTCCAGAAAAGGTGCAGGCAGAAGAACCTGTTGTTACACAAGAACCAACAGGCTCTCCAGAAAAAGTGCAGGCAGAAGAACCTGTTGTTACACAAGAACCAACAGGCTCTCCAGAAAAAGTGCAGACAGAAGAACCTGTTGTCACACAAGAACCAACAGGCTCTCCAGAGAAGATGCAGGACCAAACTGAAGAGCTTACTGACACACAAGAACCAGTAAGTTCTCCAGAAACTGCACAAGATCAAACTGAAGAGCTTACTGACACACAAGAACCAGTAAATTCCCCAGAAACTGCACAGGTCCGAACAGAAGAGCTTGCACCAGTAAATTCTCCAGAAACTGCACAGGTCCGAACAGAAGAGCTTGCACCAGTAAATTCTCCAGAAACTGCACAGGTTCAAACAGAAGAGCTTGCTGACACACAAGAACCAGCAAGTTCCCCAGAAACTATGCAGGAAGAAGCAGAGAATAAGAAAGAGGAGAATATAGATTCACCCCGGCCTACCCAAGTTGCTATGGAGGAAGTAGTTACACAAGAATCAGGAAATGAAGAAGAAAACACAGACTCATCCCGGCCCACTCAAAGTGTCATGGAACGAGAAGAAGAAATAGAAGAAAATAAGGAAAAAGGTATAGACTCACCCCGGCCTACCCAAACTGTTATGGAAAAAGAGGAAATAGTTACAGGAGGAAATGAAGAAAAATTGGACTCACCCAGGCCTATTCAAATTGCCAAGGAACGAGAAGAAGAAGAAGGAAATGAGGAAAAAGGCACAGACTCACCCCGGCCCACCCAAATCACCATGGAACAAAATGAATCAGTACAACAGGAAGAAGAGACACTAGCTGGAAATGAAGAGAAAGATGTTGGATCATCCCGGCCTACTCCAACAGAGCAGATTATCCTTGTTGATGCCTTTACACAAACAGAGCTCCCCTCTGTTAGTAATGCATGCACAGAAACAGATAGTTTTCAAGCATTAAAAGGAAAATGGTGGAGAGAATATGAGCAGTCACAAGGCAAAGCATTCCAACAGCAAAAAGGGACCTGGTTCAATCATGCATATAAGAATTGGGAAGCACTTGAGCAATGTAGAGCTCAATACAAAGAAATTAGGGAATTAAAAGCCAGATTGTCCCAGATGTTTGAATTATTCCAAAGAATACTTGCCACAAGGAAACCCTCTTTCAATTATGCAACATTCTTGAGGGAAAGACTGACATTTTTACAGATAAAGGCTGTAAGAGAAGGAAGACCTCATCAGGTGGTTACATCAGAGCAATTTATGCAAACGTTTGCAGAAGCACCTAAAAATGATCAAAATCTGTTATGCGAGCTTTATCTCCATAATGAAGCCATGTCCGAAGAAAGAAACATGAATATGCTACCTGTGGTTGGCGACATACAGCTGAGAGCTTTCATCTCCTTTTTAGCCAACCAACTTACATGGCAGAACGCCTTTATTTCAGCTCAACATAATGAACAGAACTGCCTTCTGTGGATTAGGGCTGAACCACAGAACGCAGCCACCTTCATGGTACAACATCAAACAATGATAAATGATCCTGATATGAAAGACCACGTCAGGCAACTACAAGCAGTAGTCCTGAAAGACTGCCAGCACTATCTGAAAACCAAGGCACCCTTGGCAGTCAAAGCAAACAATTTGTTTTGGGAGAACTGCCCCAAAGAGAGGCAGGAATATCACCCTTATAATCCATCTAATTTACAGGTAGCACTCTCAAGGGTACCGCACTATGTTAGATGCATGCAGCACTGTGCTGAAAATTGGATCGGCTACAGATTCAAATTTCCACTTTTATGGTTGTCTGGTGAACAATACAAGGGCCAGTTTGGATTATCCAACAAGGAAGAAGCAGCAGCATGGAGACAAATACAGACTGACTGTGGGTTCAGAAAGAAGTTTGATGTCACTGCCTATAGCTATTGTCTCAGTAATCTACACTGTTCATCCCAGTACTCCGACTCAGACTCAGAGTAAACATTGCATGAGGACATGCAATCTCTTCAGTTGGGGGGGATGTTAGGACTCAGAATTGACCAATTTTGACCTTATATTTTTGCCATAATATTATCTTTTTCAGTCATAAGTTGTAAGCTTTGATTACATAATGGCTTAATCACCCCAAGGTACGAAGTAACTTTCCGCATATCTATATGTTTAATTGTTCATTGCATATTCGTGAGTATCTTTATATTTATCTTTGGAAAAGCTGACTAAGTTGCCAAATAATTGTCTTAAGCCCGCAGGAATTATAATTTATAGTTGCTGTAACACCAGAAACAGCAACTGCGCAGTTGCTGCAACACTAGAAGCAGCAACTACGTAGTTGCTACAGTTAGCAACAACAACCATCTAAAGCAGGCTATTTTGCAACAGCTGGGAATAACAAACGACAACTATCTGAAGGATGCTGACGCGACATGATCAGCAGCTGTCCAAAGCGGGTAAAACACAGTTACCACTGCTTAAATCAGGAACAACATGGGGAAACGGCAAGGGAATGCGAAGATCCCAAGAAGACGGTCGAAGTTCGGTTACCAGCTGTAACAACCAGAACCTAAGAAAGAATATATTATTATACTGTTGTAACAACGTTCTGTAATTCTTATTTTTGATAGAATGGGTTAACTGAATGAACTGTAATGATCTATTGTAATGGATGTCTCCTCTATAAAGAGGAGACATCTACATTAGAAGGGGGGATGATTGTGGTCTGTAAGTGAGATTTTGGGAGACATCAGCAAGTCTGAACTTTATTGTACTTGAATCTTTTGGCAGATGAATAGAAGATTGTTCTGAGCACTTAATCTAGCCTTTGTGTTCTGGGGAATCTTGTGAGAGGGATTGGGCCCACCTTCCTCACAAGATTCACCCATTTACTTTTCTGTCAAGTGTGTAAGTGTGTTGATAGTTTCTTTCTGCTGGTACTCTGTTTGGATTCTGTAGCATTACCTCTGGTATTTCTGTTTTGCTAGTACTCTGTTTCATTAATTTCTTGAAGTTGTGCAAGGATATTTCACTGGTGAATTAGAGTGCAGTGTGCATTAGCAATCTGGTTACAGGGGCAGGTGCTGAACGTCCTCACCTGGAGGATAGGGTCCTGATCCTCTGCCAACAGAGCATCCATCACTTTGCTTTTTAGATTTGTAAATTAATTGCTTTCATCTTATCTGTACTGTGATAACTTAGCGTAAGAATTACGTATACTACAACTTTTTAATGCTTTTAGAATTAAGTACATACAGTACGCGGTAGCCTTTGGAATAAAAAGACTTTCCCAGGTTGACAATTAATGTGGTACTTGATTGTTTAATCAATAAACAATTCAACTAGCCAACACTCTTCAGAAGATGCGACTTGGGAACCAACCACTATTCTTTAGCAATTTCTGCAGCTTCAGCTTTGAGGACAAGGTTGCTTTGATTGGGAGGGCATGTTAGGGTCCAACCCTGACCCCTTTATTTATGTAATAAGTGCAATGGGCTGAGTCAAAGTCAAAGTTAGTTAGAGAGTCAATAATTCTCACACTAATAATTGTAACTGGTTGACCCGCATTAGAGAAGAGGGACCAAAGTTAGTTGTAAATGGGCCATAGTTAATAAATAAAGTGGTTAGCCTATGTCAGGCAAGAGACCATTGGTAGTTAGGGTTTTGGATGTCATTTAGCTATAAATAGTCTTAGTTATTAAGGGAAAGATCATCAAGTCTTATTGTAATTTAGCTCTGCTTTGTTGGAGGTTGCACCCTCGAAGAGGCAAGTGAACATTGACTCTATTTATGAATAATAAAATACTTTGTAGTTTTTCTCATTTCATGTGATAGTTTTGTGTTATGGGCTATATTTCTTCATGTTTTTGGTATTCTGGATTTCTCGCAGGTCAAGAGCATAAAAGAGAGCCTTGTCTTCTCCATAGCGTAGAGCGATTATACTTCTTTGGAGGAGAAGGTGTTCTTGACTATAATGTTCCACTATTGGGGCTAGTGGTCGTCAATGGTGTATGTATGGATGAAACTTTCACTTATTATAATAAAATTAGAGCCAACACGCTTTCATGCATATGTTTTTAATATAGTAGGACTACTCTTATTGTATTGGAAATGTATGTTATTTAACTTACACATATGGTTATGAACTACTTTGTATGCATTTGTACGAATCTTTTTGAATGTGTGTTGTTGGATTAACTCATCACTTTAATTTGTGGACTATTCTGCATCTTAGCTTGTGATGTCATTTCACTCGCATGTTCCTTTCAAGATGTGTACTATTACATGCTTCAAAGGGGCGTACTTCTTTTTCCCTTTGTGTGTTGGAACCTCCATGCATTGCACTTGACTCCTTGTAGGGTCATACACTTGCTCTCACCCAATGTTATCATACTTTCCTCTGCGCGTTTCTACGGTCAAGGCATTACATTGTCACTCACTATTGGGACTCCTACTCCAAACTGTGTGAGGTCTAGTTGGGACTTCATGTCAGGGAGATCCCTTGAATGTTGGCGGGTCCAACACCGTTAACACCTTCTAGAGCCATTTTGAGGTATCAAACAACATTTTTTAAGGTAAAAAATTTACAATCTTAGAGTTTATCCCCTAAACTTTATTCTACATACTGAGACATTTCCAACATGCAAAAATCACTTCAATCAGAGGTTATATAAAAAAGTTATGCCTTCCAAAAGTTGACCTACCTTGTTGACCATCATGGTATGAGTGGATGCCACATTTACCCACGATATTCACACATGTGGGGCTATCCACATGTTGAATGTCAAGAAGATTTTAAAAATTCCATAACCTTATCAGTAATTGATGGTTGAGGATGCAAAAAACCTAACCATGGATGGCCCTTGGGCTATGTTAAATTCCAAGTTGTTAGGAGGAGAAAGGGTTCTATTCTTTAGCATGGTACTTGCCATAGCACATAAGACTCACCTTGTAGTTGGGTTTTCCCTTGTTTTGAGTTTCCCATGATACACCCTCTATTCATTTATGTGGATGGGCATGTTTATTTGCTTGTTTATCCATTTTCAAATTTTAATTATTTCATAAATTCAAGCACTATAATAATAATAATAAATCTGAGATTTATAGAAATAAACATATAATTTAAGATTTCAAAATATGTCAATATTTGTTGTGATGAACCATTCTTGTGGAAGATCCAAGACAATTTACAGATAAGTTATATGATTGTAGTTTTCTTACAAAGGATGTCTAATGTAAGAGCATCCTTGTCTTTGAACAATCAACATTAACCAATAATGTTGGACTCCCCTTTCTCTTAATTTTTGAGTTAGATGTCTCATGGGTTGGTATTGGTGAGGTCCATATTTGAAATTCATGTGGAACACTTAAATGTTCAAATCAATAGTTTTTGTTGTTCCATGGCTATGAAAGACCCAACATAACTAGAGACCAATAGACTTCATTTGTTGCTTGGCTATAGAGGAACCATGTGTTGCTACTAAAGTGGTTATGAGGAAAATCATAATAGCTAAAGGGAATTTGACAACACACTTCTAAAATTGATTCAAGGAGGGATTGTTGGTGAAGTTGAATTGCTATATAAATGAATTGACTTCTAGCATAAAGAAATAACTACAAGAGTATTTTGAAATGGGATCAATGGGCTTTTGACTCCATCAATTTGCGAAAAGGAAATAGTAGGGCAACTATCAAGTTTGTGATTCTTGGCGTAGTTGATTTGCAGCTAGATATTCATTGATTGCAATTATGAGAGTTTGAAGGAGGCTTATTCCTTCACACTATAACCCCACATGTCTTGCTTGGCTCTATCATCCAATAAGGATTTTGGTTCCCCTCTTTCTTTCTCAATTAAATTCTTTTTTCATAATTTATTATCATTCTGTACTATCTTTTATATGATATCTGGAATTTATATATGTATTTTTATGTTGACTAAATTTTGACTTTGTCAATTGGATTTTATACTTGTGTTTAAGACTTTTGAACCATAACACTATCATAATATTCTAACTATTTAAAAATAAATGCATTTTTTTGAAAATTACATAATTTGTTTAAAAAATAAAAAAGTTACTCGTTCATGATCATTCGATGCTTTTGTGAGGTCCCTCCGTTGCACGCTGTCTAAGTCCGAGTTGCTTCACAGCTGTTGAGTACTAATGGCTGTCATATCAAGTTGCTTTCCCGTTGTTCCAGTGCAAATTTCTCTCGAAATTACCGTGGACCCCAGGTGAACAAGAACCAGAAGACAAATTATTAATAATGGTTGCCTACTCCCGGATGCATTCACCTCGACAATCAGTCTGCATAGCCTTGGCTCAATTTGAGCGAGAGGAGAAATCCTAATTTTAGAGCAGCGATCTGAATCTTGCATTGCCCGTGTGATTTGGGGCTTGTTTTTTTATTTTGGTTTTCCAGACCACACGCTTTTTTATTCTTGTGAAGCAATGGCCGAAAGTATTGCTACTGGATTTGCAGCCACTGTCTTGAGTGCAGGTTTGATCAGTCTCTTCAAAAAAGTCGTTGCACCAGTGAAGGTGCTCATTTGCTTGCCTCGCGCTGTCACCCAGATGGGAAAAGATGTCGAAAATGTGAAGAATGCTAAAATTGAGATAGAAGAGGAGCTGCATTTGAAAATGTGAAGAATGCTAAACATGAGAGAGGTGCATTTGAGATTTGTGGGTGGAAATGGTCATAATTACCTTCCGCAAGATATGCAGATATGCAGGTGATGAAAGCTCTGGAAAGCTTCACTCTCCGGAATTGCGATGTGGTGCAAGTGCCTCACTTCCCAAAGCTCGAATACCTTGTTGTAAGTGAATGTAAGCAGTGGAAAGAGCTCCCCACTGAGTTGCCATGTTTGACACATCTAACCATAGAGAGATGCGATAAGTTGGAGGAGTTGGAATTGGGGAAGGGTTTTCCAAAGCTGGAGAGTTTGACTCTCGAGTCCTTGAAGTCGTTGGAGTGTGTGTGGGGCAGCAAGTGGAGGGTTGGGAGAGGGGGCGTCACGTTACCCCCATGCTCAAGTGTTTATGGGTAAATGATTGTCCGAAATTGAAGAGATTGCGTGGGGGATGGGATAAGTTAAATCATTTGGAGTCCATAGACTGTTGGAGAGAATGGTGGGATGAAATCCTCCAATGGGAGGATCCCAACATGAAAACATTACTTGAAAATAAATGTAAATTTTGGTGGCTACGTTGAAGTGGAGTGTGCTAGCATGGATGTAATTGGAGTAATTATTATATGAAATGTAGCGTGAGTCGTGTCACTCATTGATTTTTACGTGTTGCTTTACGTGTGTGTAAACACAAGTATAAGGCATAATGTAGTTATGGTTTGGGATTGTGAGGAATTGACGAGATTGCGTGGGGATAAGTGGGTGATGCAGCCAAATGGGAGGGTTCATCACTTGGAAATAAATTAATGGAAATTTAAGAAGAATGAAACTGGAATATGTGGCAACGTCCATTGTATATATGGTATTTGTGGTGTTATTATGTGATTGTTACTAATGGCTTTACTTTTATAAATATAAATAAATAAAAAGCATAATGTAATTTTGTAATTCTAAATTACGTAATTATATTATTTAATTTTCTTTACCGTCACGTATTTTGTAACCAGATTTTTGGTCTTGTGAGATGTATTTCATTCTTGAATATTAATGGGAAGTTTTTGGTGATTCCAAGCATTAGTATGCGTTCTATCTTTGTGTGTCATTTTATGTGTATTTTTTTCTTCATAAATTGTGTAATTATAGCTACTAGATTCACTCTTAAGTCACATATTTACTTATGTTATGTGATAGTAGATGGTACTTGTGAGATTTCCTATTTACCTATGTTATGATATAGCAAATAGTCCCTGTGAGATGTTGAGTTGAAACCCTTAAAATGTGCTCCATAATTTCTACACCTCACATCAGGGGCATTTTGAGGTCTAAAATGGCCGCCCTAAGAAAAATGTACAACAAAAATAATCTTTATAAAACCAATAAGATTCAATATGATGATGTCAACCATGGGGCGATTCACCATTTTTGGAGTAAAAAAATTAATAAAAAAACAAAACTATTTTTTCAACTTGTATTTTAAAATTATCTCCCTAAGATTTTACTCAAATTTCGAGCGGGAGTAATCGTTCGATGCAAAATTTAATTCTTCATCCAAGGAGTACCCATGTTGTATACTTACGATGGACCTTGCTACACGAAAAATGAGAAATACATAAAAACACATTATTGCAATCATGTTTTTGATGTATTTCTCATTTTTCGTGTAGCAGGGTCCATCAAAATCATGCAACATGGGTAGTCCTTGGATGAGGAATCAACTTCTGCATCCAACGAATGTTGCAGCTCGAAATTTGAGTAAACCCATAAAAAGATAAATTGATAATGCAAATTTAAAAAATAGTTATTTTCTTTTTTCCCTCTAAAACTTATGATGTAATCTAATCTTGTTTTATTATTTCCATTACTATTTTATAATTTCCTTATGAAGCCCATTTTAGACCTCAAAATTCCCCCCATGTTTTCTTTATCTTTTCATGATTCTACTGAGATTTAGTGCATAGGATTTTGTGCCTATCCAACACTCTATGCTGAGTTTCTTTCTTATATTTCTTCTTTCCACATTTACCGCAATAACCAATCAAGCTACATTATCTATGTGTATGCCTATTCAACGTCTCAAATGGAGCTACAATGTTTCACCAAATTGTTTAAAGACTTGTTTTCTATATTTTGCAGCTTATCCTAAAGATAAAGTAATCAATATCTTAGAAGTCATAGACATGTGGATCTCTGAAGGTCTAGTGGAAGAAAGTGGAGACAACTACTCGCATGAAATTGGGAACAATTATATCAAACACCTAGTGGGTCGTTGTCTGATTGAGGTGGTAAGTCATGGTAATGGCGGAAGGTTTGAGTGTGTTAAAATACATGATATCCTTCGTGATCTAGCAATATGCATTGCTGTGGAGAAAGAGAAAAGGTGTTTTTTTAAAGCTAGACAGAGCCTGGAAATTTTTAATTTTGAGGAAGTCATCAACAAGGACAGTGTAAAACTGTCATTGATGATAAATAATCTACGGTCCCTGCCCATGACGTTTCCATGCTTGTCCCTCTTAGTTCTCCTATTAAACGAGAATGGTGATATTAACGAAGTTCCAGAAAGGTTCTTATGTGACTTTTCCTCACTGAAGGTCCTCGATCTTATTTGTATTGGCATAACGTCTTTGCAGTCTTGTATCAGGAATATGAAACAACTGGCCTCCCTCCAACTACACCATTGGGCATCTGTGAATTGCCAAAAACTGTTAGCGACTTGAAGGATCTACACTTATTGAATGTTAGTTGTTTTCATCAATTACGGTTCCTTCCTGAGAGGATAACTAAACTCAAACGTCTGAGGGTCCTTCGTATAGACTGGTGCGACAAGTTGGGACATCTTCTGCATGGGATCAAGTAATTGATTTCACTGGAAATATTGACGATGCGGTGGACCAACATTCAATTGGATATCGAGAAGGACGCAAATGCTGAAGGAGTGTCTGCGTGTTTAAAGGACCTGCAAAGTTTGAGGCATCTCAGGGTTTTTAGTGCATATAAAATCGCCAGTTAAAGAGGGGGTTATGGGAAATTGGTCAAACATGAGAGAGATGACTTTGGTATTTGTGGCTGCAAATGGTCATAATTACGTTCCGTAAGACATGCAGGTGATGGAAGATCTGGAAAGTTTCACTCTCTTGAATTGCGATGTGGAGTGAGTGCCTCACTTCTGAAAGATTGAATACCTTCATGTACAAATATGCTGGCAGTTGAAAGAGTTCCCCACGAAGTTGTCATGTTTGAGAATGTTGCCGGAGTTGGAGTTGGAGTTGGGGATGGATTTTCCAAAGCTAGAGCAGTTGTATCTTAAGAAGTTGCAGTCTTTAGAGTGTGTGGGGTTGGAGGTAGTGGGAGAAGCAAGTGGAAGTGGAGGGTTGGGAGAGGGGGTGTCACCGTTACCCCCATGCTCAAGTCTCTCCTCATAAGCTTTTGTCCCAAATTGAAGAAATTGTGTGGGGATGGGATAAGCTAAATCATCTAGAGGGAATAAGAGGTTTGAGAGAATGGTGGGATGTAATCCAATGGGACAATCCCAATATGAAAACATTACTTGAAAATAAATGTAAATTTGAGTGGTGGTGATGAAGTGGAGTGTGTTAGCGTTGATGTAATTAGAGTAATTATTATATGAAATGTAGTGTCGATCATGTCACTCATTGATGCTTACATGTTGCTTTACGTGTGTAAACACAAGTATAAGGCACATTGTTGATTTGTAATGTAGTTATATTATGTCATCGTTTGGGATTGTGACGAACTGATGAGATTGCATGGGGATGGGATAAGTTAATGGATAAGTGTGCAATGCAACCAAATGGGAGGGTTCATCACTTGCATATAAATTTATGGGAATTCAAGAAGAAAAAAACTGGAATATGCGACAACGTCCATTATATATATGGTATTTTTGGTTTTATTCTGTGAATGTTACTAATGGATTTCCCTGTGTAAATATACATAAAAAGCATAATGTAATTTTGTAGTTCTAAATTACATAATTATATTTTTTAACTTTATTTACCTTCATGTGAACACATGCTAACAAAGAATAAAGATAAAAGTCATGTATTTCTGATCCAAGTGGCTCTAGACATAGGCAAAAGTCCAAGAGGACTCAAAAAGGGTCAAAATTCAAAGTGGCCAGATTGCTCCCAAACTAGCACCAGATCGAAGTGCTCGTCGCCTTGATTCCACCAGTGTGAACAACACTCAAATCCGAGCTTGTATGAGGGAGAAAGAGCCAGTCAAAATTTTGGTCAAAGTTGGGTTGTGGGCCAGGTTTAAGTGTCCTACAATTTGACTGACCCTGGGGCATGAAACCTAGCTCTTGAAAGTGGGAAAATTTGTTGGGTCTTTAATTTGTCTAATATCCCTTATATTAGACAAAATCGAAAATAACTATTATTATATGAATTTTTTTTATTAATATAGGTGGCGGGCCATGACCCCTGCCACCTCCACCGGACCCAACATTATATTATAAAACAAATTGTAAATATGGCCGATGGGCCATGACCCTCGTTGGCCCCAAACCACCCCAACCAAATGCAATATTATGTTACAAGTATGGGGTGGGTGAGCCACCTTCGATGGACCAGCCCACACCCCAACCACCCAACCACCCAACCACCATGTTATATGTTTAATGCATCATATTTAATGTGAAGCCGACGGGGATTGAACCCACCCAGCCCACGTGGGCCGGCCCCCACCAGGTGGCCCCATATGGCAACACCAAAACAACCAACAACACTATTTAAAAGCCAAATATGCACACGGTTATCAATACATGTTAACCACGTGCCCAAGTAATGTAACAGTTAACCAAAATTGCATTTAATGTGCCCAACAATGAAACTTAACACGTTATTTTGGAGATGTGGGGGTTTGAAACCACAACCTCCACCCTCCTAAACAAATCTACCACCAATAAGCCATGGGCTCAATCCTTGATAGCTCCGCCCACCTTTTAATATTTAAACCTTTGTTTCATTTGCATGGGAGAGAATGATCCAAGAGGATTCTGTTGATTCAATTGTACAGGTGTTCGAGTGTCATCATCAGTATTCAATGTCGTCGTTGCTTCAGTTCAGCTTTGACAGATCGACAGTGTTGGTCAGGGATCAGGTTGTTCAGGTAATGTTTATGGTTTTCATGGCATTCAGTTGATATGGGTTTGTGCCTGGCTGTCGACTTGTGTTCATTGACAGTTCCGCCAAGATTGGTCGACAACATGTGTGTATTGTCATTCGTCTTTGCAGGAATAATGTCGACATGGGTGTTGTCATGGCAAAGGATCAATATCGTCATTTGTCGATGATAGGCATGTGGTTTATTGTTGTCATGTGACAAATGTCTCAAAATTTCACCTTGTGACATTTTTGTAAAAGGGTTTTTAGGACAAAATGTTGTTAAAGTCATAGACCTAAAACCCTAATCAAATTCAGGTATTACACATATCCTAACCATAACCTAAAACATTAATACACATCCCAAAAACCTATCCTAAAAGACCTCAACCATAACTTCTAAACCTATGCTAAACCTAGCCCACATTAAAATACCTTTTCCCTAAGGCTAAACCCTCTCGGCCTTTGCAAATATGTTAAAACAATGTAAAAACAATTAATACCACAGTCCTTAGACCGCGCAGAAAACTAACCATGTCGGAGAGACATGTGATAGGGCTATTGGTTGACCGTCGGAGTTAACATTGTTAGCCAAACATAGTTCTGTTCTGAATCGTATTGGAGGTTAACCGTAACATTTAGCATGTGAACAGATATTGTAAATCGTCGGGTTTCATAAGTTGCTACCTCTTGACTATAGCGGAATTGGGAATCGTCAGCAAGATAATTAGCATGTGAACGGGAAGCAGTGGAGTTGACTGTCAGCTTGGAGAACCATCGGAGTAAACTGTAGCATAAACTGCCATGGATTACATGTGAACAGTTAGAAGTTTAGCCACATCGAGTTTGGTGGGAAGTTATGGCTAGGTGGCTACCAAGGGTTAGACCACTTGGTCACATGCTAGCGGTCCACTCAATTCGTGCCACCATAACTGCTAACGGTTCGGAGATAAAACCAAAGTCCTATTTTGGGTTTTTATTGAATTTTGGTTATATTTTAATTAAACCACCATGTAACCAATACCTAAGGTGTCATTTCATGACAAGACCTTAGCTCAACAAACCCTATTTTCAGTGTATACATCCATAAACTCAGCCTAAGGAGTTAGAGTGCATCTGCAGACCTATAAAAGGAAATTTTAGTTCTTTGAAGAAAGAGAGAGTGGTTTTCAACTTTTTTATGCGGATTCCAGAGGACATAGGCGATTTTGTTTTCAGTGTTTCAGGAGCATCCGAGGTCGGTTTTGGAAATCGTAAGAAACATTGGAAAGATGGTTTAGAGGGCTATCTAATGATAGAGGTCAGAATTTCCTGTGTGCAAGTTCATTCTGACTAAATCATTGTGTAATCGAATCCTTTCTTCTCATTCCTAATAAAAACGGTTGCCCATCTTAGAAGCGGACCTAGAGATGTAGCCCATCAAGGACGAACTCCGTCATCAATTTGTTGTCTGGTATTGCTATGTTTTTCTTGTTACCACTTTTGTTATGCATCAATTTTATGTTTAATCAGTTGTCGTAAAGTGTTCTTTTCAAGCAGTTTACCTCGATTTCCATGCTTTCAGTTATCGTTCAAATCATTAATGGTTAATCAATTATACATCATTATTTAGTTTATGATAATTTCAGATCATATAATTTGGTATCAGAGCAGGTTGTGTTTGTAGAATGTGCCATTGAATGTTAACTAGGTCAAAGTCGCAACGAGGAGAAGGAATCCTTGAGCAGATCGATCCAGAGATTGGAAAGCGACGAGTCATTCAGAAATCGACCATGTCAGGACCTGATGCAGGTGAAAACACTCAAACTAAGATGAGTGAAGAACAATTTCAACATGCATTCTCAACCATGTAGCAGATGTTGGGAGAATTGTATAAAGACAAGAAGGTGAGAGATGCAGCTTCTTCTTCAAAGCCATCGAAGCAGGACAAAGGTAAAGAGAAGGTTGATAAACCTCCTTCATCTCGACCATCTCCATCATCCTCTTCTTCATCTTCTTCTTCTTCTTCTTCCAGTGCAGAATCTGAAACGGAAAAGAAACCTAAGAAAACATCTCTTTTGAAACTTGATGTTAAATTTGAGTTACCTGTTTATGATGGTGAAATGAATCCTGAAAAGCTAGATAACTAGATAAAGCAGTTGGAAGTGTATTGTTGCATTTAGAACATTTCTAACGATAAAACTAAAATTCAGTTAGCTGCACTTAGAATGGGAGGAAAAACTTTAATCTGGTGGGAAAGTAAAACTCAGATAGATGTAAAGCATAAAGGAAAAGTCATCTCTTGATTGTCTAAGTTTTTAAAAGCTCTTAGGAAAAAATTCTATCCTTTAGGATACATGCAACAAGATGTTATTGATTGGCAGCATTTGAGGCAAGGTAAAGGGCAGAGTGTTCAGGAGTTTACTCGGGACTGTTCAGAAAGAAAGCATTGGAGCTTGGTATTTCATTGGATACACGTGAAACTTTGTTAAAATACATCGACAGTTTACATTCACATTTGCAACATACTTTATTGATTTTTAATCCTGATGATATGAGGTGTGTGTCGAGGCCATACATATTGAATCAGGTGGCAGACCATTCAATTTTTCAGCGCAGTCATCCAAAGAGTTGGAAACCAAAGATTCTAGTGATAGTAAGGGGAAGAACAATTTGAAGAGAAAGAAATCAGTGATCGTTCAGAAGGAAAGACCTACTTGTTCTCATTGCCAGAGAATCGGTCATGATGAATCAAAGTGTTGGAAACTTCATCCAGAACTTAAGCCCAAAAAGTTCCTTAAGGAGAAGGATGAAAAGAAGGCCATTGCAGCAGTCTAGCAGGACCTAGGTTTATATTCAGGTGATGAAAGAAGGATAACCACCATGGTTACGATAGGTAAAACTTTTGACACTGGTTCAAGTTCGAAAACTATTGTATCTTCTTCAAACATAAATCCTTCAGATGAGGATAAAAGAGTTGAAATATTCCACATATGGATAACTTCTAAGCATACAAAGATAGACACAATGTTTGACAGTGGATCACAAGCGAATTTAATCTCTGAATATTTGGTTAAAAGTTTTGGTTTGGAAACACAGAATCATCCAAGACCTTACCCATTAGGATGGCTAAATAAATCAACTCAAATGAAAGTCACCAAACAGTGTCAGTTAAAATTTGCAATTACATCTAAGTACATTGATGAAGTGGAGTTAGATGTGGTCCCAGTAGACACATGTGGAGTTGTCTTAGGAAGTCCTTATCTTTATGATAGAAATGCAATGTTGTACGGAAGAGAACATAAATATCACCTAAAGAAAGTAGGGGTTGAATTTATTGTTAGGGCACATAAAGTCAAATCAAACTTGGATTTAATTGTTACAAATCAAGTTAAGAAGTTAATAAGTTCAAGTAAATATGTACTCATGTTTATTAAGGAACAACATAAGGATGATTGTTCGGAATGCGAGATTCAGTTTATAGATCAATTGGTCAAGGTGGTTAATTCTTTTCCAAGAAATCTTATTCATAAACATGATAAGCAACATGAGATACATTTAATTTCCTATGAACATATTCTTAAAGACATAATGAATCTCAACTCATTCATTCAACTAAATTCTAGAAACTATCATTATTAGCAGTGTATTGCAAGGAAGCGTACATGTGAGTCTAATCAGAGACTTGTTTCAGATAGTATGTTTATTTTCAGTTTCAGGAGTGCAGGTCAATTTTGGGGAAAGTCAGTGTTCAATTTCTCTTGTGTTGTGTCGCTATGTCATGTCCTGAACAGTTTGGAAACCTCTTTTCAAGTGGAGAGGAAACCTATTTGTTTTCATATCAAAGCCTTTTCTAAAGCAGTGTCAAAGTGTCTAATGGGAACTTTTGCATCAGAGGAATGTGCTAATCAATGGAAACATCATGTAATAAAAGAAGGAAAAGTGATTCAAACAAATCAACAACTAATCCAATACTTTCAGAATCAAACTAATTTGTAGCAAATTTCACCTTACAGTTGGATAGGTTTAGTGTAGCAAGATCACTTAGTAAACAAGAATCAGGAAAGTATGTCAATTCAAGTAGCTGGTTTGATGTCAAAAGCATATTTGATTGTCTCTGTTATTCCATAGAATAGATTGTTTATATAGGTTGATGGTATTAAAGAACATCCAGTAGAGACTTTTTTCAAAGATTGTGAATCACTAACTCATGATTCTTTGTGGAAAGAATTCAATTGTCATGTTGATAATGGGTTGTCTGCCCATCGTCGCAAGTTTTTCATACTGTGGATGGATGAAACGAGTCACCGAATCGAAAAGTACCATGGTCAGCATCATCAGGGTCATCAATCGCAACTAATTGATCAAATGTATTGGTACATCGTCAGGTCAAGGTGGAAAAAGAGGGAGTTCTACCCTCATTGACTAATTGTTTAGTCAAAATTTTGTGGTCCAAAAGCTTTCAAGTGGAGAGGAATGATCCAGGAGGATTCCATTGATTCAATTGTATAGGTGTTCAAGTGCTGAAATCAATATTCAGTGTCGTCATCGCTTCAGTTCAGTTTCGACAGATTGACAGTCTTGGTCAGGGATCAGGTTGTGAAGGTAATGTTTATGGTTTTCATGGTGTTCAGTTGTGCAGGTAATGTTTATGGTTTTCATGGCTGTCGACTTGTGTTCATTGAAAATTCTGCCAGGATTGGTCGACGACATGTGTGTATTGTTGTTCATCTTTGCAGGATTAATGTCGACATGGGTGTCGTTGTGGCAACGGATGGATATGGTCATTTGTCGATGATAGGCATGTGGTTTATTGTCGTCATGTGACAAACATCTCAAAATGTCACCTTGTGACAATTTTTGTAAAAGGGTTTTGGTGGGCTCCAGTGTTGTAGCAATGATGCTACAACTCCTGGGACTCCCTTCTTTACTTTTATTAACCCGGTAGTTCGTAACAAACTTGGAAGCGACGGTGCTATATGCACAAGTACTAGCTCTTGCCGCAGGTTGTCACTTGATCAGCTGGCACAAGTCCGCTAGGAGCTTAAGCCAACTTCTATGAGCTCTTAGAAGAATATTTTAACTGTGATGGACGAAAGCTAACTCAAAAGAGGCTAGTCTACTTGCAGAAAGAAGCTGAAAGCTGAAAGGAAATGCAAACCCTAGCAAACCCTAGTTTTACCGACTAACCCTACTGGTGCAAGAAAAGGGATGAAAGCTGTAGAAATGGATGCCATTGACTCTTGGAAAGGTAAAGTGCATGTGAATAAGCTACTTCTGAAGTGAAATCTGAAAATGAACATCTTTTTGTATTTTTGAGTAATCTTGTAGAATTATTATGCATGTGCTTTAACTGTTTTTGACTGTGCAGAGGTTGACTGGTGAAAGGAAATAGGGTAGGCGCTTGCAGGAGGTTGGGAAGGTGAGAAGAGGGCCTAAGGGGTCCCTAACACCCTTACAGAGAGTTTCACAGTGTTCGGGCCTCGAAAAACCGCTCTCGTGAACTTCTACAGGAAGTCTGCAGGGGTTCTACAGGATGTTCCGAAAGGGGATTTTGGAGGGTTGATGGTGGAAGGAAGGTGGAGAAGTGGAGATGGAGGTTGGATGAGGATGTGAAGAGGTCTAGGACCTAGTGAATGGAGCTGGGGAGTGATTAAGGATGGTTGGATTTGTTCAAGGATGGATAGAGCAAGGTTGCACAAAGAGATGGAAATTAGGTCAAGTCGGAAAAGGGTGGCAAATGAAGGGGAGGAATCTGAGTTAGGGGGTTGAAGCAGTTTTTCTGATGGAGGAAGGGTAGGCAGGGAGGTATCACAGGTGTTCTGCACACTATTTTCCAAAACTGACCAAACAAAGACTATGCAAACCAAAGATCTAGCTATTTTGACTTATTTTGACCTAGAAACCAGCAACCGTGATGAACAGAAATTTATTGGTAGAAAATCACATAAGACAGCTATGAAAACTAAGCAAGAATAGATCTAAGCATGTAATCACAACTGGTATCAACTTTTGCAACTAAGAATCTAACACTAGCAATTGCATGAAGAAGCAAGAACAATGTTTTTGTGGCAGCAAGGACGCCCTGGTCTCAGCTCATGGTCCCAAAGAGGGAGAGGTGAGATCAAGGGTTGCTTGATGGCCTTTTTCGAAGATATTTTCTATTACCAACCTATCAAATCAACCTAAAACATGAAAAGCTATTTCAACCATCAAAAATGACCTAAGTAACCAAGCAAGATTTTAATCTACTAGCAGAAATTATTCTATGAATGCAGCAAAAACATATAAAAGTACACCAAGGAGGTACTGGCACTTGGGTTGGGCCCAACCCCAAGAGCTACAGCCTCCTAAGAAGAAGCTCAGAGCTGATGCAAAATGAAACTGATCTCCATTACTCAAAAAATAACCATGTCACAAAAATGTTTACAGCAAAAGCTCCAAAATGGGCTAAAAGGCAGAGCAGCACTAAAGTGCAAAAATACAAATGTTCAAGAAGTAAACTATGAAGGCTGGAAGCCTTCCTACTTATGCACTACGAGGACCTCCAACAACCCTCCTTAACTCAAGGGGCTTGGCTGCTCAAACTGCAAGTAATCAGCCACTTTACAAAAGCTGCTCGGCTGTCCTTGGGAATCATCTTTGGTGGGCTGCTGAACTCCGAGCTGATGGTGGAGAACTCAATGAAGGGGCCATTTAGTGCAGGAGACACCCTTCCTACAAATCCTCAGCCTTGTTCCCTCGTATTTGGCTGTCAACTGGCTCATAAATTCTTGACCTTGGTCCAAAAGTTGTCCAAAAAACTGCAATAAACACGTATTAGCCTTCATGGTCAAGTGACTATTCTCATTCATTCAATTAACATAAATATACTCAAAAGAATGCATAAACTACGAAGAATGGTGGATTAATCAAGAATAATAGGCAAAATGAGCCCAATAAGTTACCCATTGTTGGGGCTCATCATCACCCCCCTGCTAAAAGGGTTGCTCATTCTCTGAGAAACTAATCCAGCTCATCATCTTTGATTGCCTTGACTGCCTCTCTAACATCCCAGGCTTCCGAGGTGATGTCCTCTTCTTGGTCATGAAACCCTAATTTTCTCTCTACTTCCTCCCACTGCCTATGCTCCTCTTCTTCTTTGACCCCTTCCAGCAGTCCTAAAAGCAAGGGAGGACTGAACTTTAGGCCGATCCAGTTGGCCTGCAGATTTTGCATTGACTATTTGTAGAGTGGTACTCTTGCCAAGGCCTTCCTCATCTTTGTTGGGGAGTGGTATCATCTTATCTTCAGACTGTGGGACAGTGTGTTCCACCTCCTTGTGCAAGCATGAATGCGGATATCCCCTAACAGTCTTACCATGTCCTCAAAGTGAGCAATGGCCTGGGCTTGTTTTTCAATGTAATCTGGTAGAACCTGAGGGTTGTTAGCTAGGTGTTGATGGGCATATATTAAGGTTGAGGGATCATCTGGTTCTGCTCTGATCAGGAGTGGCTCACTTAGCTCCCTGTTCATAATATTCTGAATCTCTACTTCTCTCTTTTCCTCATGATTTAACCAAGAAGCCATGGCCATAAGTTGCACATCGCCCAATGCAGCATTGGGGTCCCACAAATTCATGTTTGGGAGGGCCAAGTTGTGTAAATAGAATTCTGATAACTTGGTCTTATCTTCTGTTGAGCTACTGTCACACAAAGCCATGAATTGATGTAATTTTGAAATGGAATGGTGCCCCTTTGGGCCAAGGTGTTAATTTGAAATTGAAACCATTGATCTTTAAGATATAGGGCATATGACTTGGCAGGTTTCCTACATTGTAAGGCTTCTACTGCCCAGCTGGCCATGCAGGTCAGTTGGGCTTCTTTCTCTTGTACCTGTTGCTTTAGAAACTGTATTTCCTCTACTGATTGCGACTCCTTTTCTTGTAGTTGTTTTGTTAGCGCCTCAACCTCAGCCTTTAGCTTGTTCTCTTTCTGATGTTCATCAGATGCTTCCTTGCCTGCTGGAGGCCTTTCTTGCTGCTGCTGTTCTCCCAAAATGGAGGGCCTATCTTCCCAATGACTTCCCTGTAGCTGTAGCTGCTATTTCAGCAGCTCATTCTCCTCCTGTAGTTTGGCCCTTTGACTTCTTTCCACATGCCTTACCATGGCCAATTCTTTCCTTGATTCCTTGTGTTGTTCTTCTAGGTGGCCTATGTTTGCCACACCCTTGGACTTAGCAATCCTCATCCAAGTGTGGGTACTAACCCTTTCTTGTTCTAGTGCAAAGAAGAGTGGCACTACAAATTTCTGGGGAATTATCTTCCCGGCTTCTAACAGGTTATAGTATGAGCCCAAACTAGGCTGAGGGCTCGGTTCCAGTATCTCCTCGGTCTTTTCTTCTCCTTGTGCTTGTTTGGCTACCTTTTCCTCCAATTTCTCGGTCTCTTTTATCTTAGCTAGAGTTTCCTGTAGAGCCGTCTTAGCTTCCTGTAGAGCTGTCTTTGAGTCCATAATCCTAATTCTCTCTCTCCAGGTGGAGGCTTTTGGGCTTCCTCATTCATAGGTGATGGATATATTTGAAGGAGACTCCTCTTTTGGTTTCGTTGTTGTGTCCTCAATGACAATTGGCTCCTTTGATTGTGGCTGGGGTTTGCCCACTTTGATCTGTGTGCTCCTCCTTGCTTTAAAGTACATGGAGGTTTGCCTCTTTCAATTCCTTTTTTGTTTTGGAGGCGTGCTTAAGGAAACAAGCACAATTGCTGCCTCCCTTGCCAATATCTCGGGCGATTTCTCCTCTTGCTGTTCCTTTTCCCTGCTTCCTGTAGAAATCCCTATGTCAACTGTTTCTACCTGTGTTGCTACTATTTCAGGATGTGTCTTTCCATTTTGTTTCTGTGTGCCTGCTTTGGCTGTGACTATCTTCATTTGGGCTTTTTCAGCCCTCTCTTCTCTACTCTGTATTCTCTTTTCCCTTGGTGTTTGTGCTATTGTTTCCTCCTCTGTTTTAGGCTCAACAATCTGGCCCACTTCCTCTTTTTCTTTTTGTTCTTGCTGTGTTTGAATGTCCTGTGTTCCTTCACCATTGGTTTTCTCACCTTCTTTAGTGTGTTCTCCCTCCTCACTCCTGGATGGGGTGATGTTTTCGGCCAAAATTCTGATATTGTCATCCCTCGACATGTTTCGGAAGATTTCCCACGATATGGGGACAATGTAGGTGTGCAAGGCATCTTGCACTAATAGCTTGATGAGCCCATGATGGGCCAATTGATCTGGGATCCCTTCATTTAATTTTGTACCACA
The DNA here is from genome assembly GCA_031772625.1 of Pinus tabuliformis. NCBI lineage: Eukaryota > Viridiplantae > Streptophyta > Pinopsida > Pinales > Pinaceae > Pinus > Pinus tabuliformis. Next base: position 843,627,432 of record CM062815.1, read on the forward strand.
TTCAATTAGTGACTGAAGAAGAAAATAGGGAATGCTCAATTTCTTGGCTGGAGGTAAATCAATCCCATGCCTTAGTTCACACAGCAACCTGAAATGATAACCATAGATGATGCTAAATCTCCCTTCACATGTAATGTACTTCATAATTTGGAAATTGACTTCACTCCAGAGAGGAGGCAAGCTGGTTCTCCTAACCCCGTTTTTGTCTTCTACAGGATGTTCCTCGGGAAGAAAGAATGTTTTCTTGTCAACTTGGCCCAATGACCTCTCTTTTTTGCTCCAAGGGAGCCCCAATGGTAGACCAGTAACTCGACTGATGAGCTCAGGGGTGAGTTCTAGGGTCAAACCCCTAAAACTAACTGTGGCTTGTGTCTTTGATTGAGGTCTCAGGGACATTAAAAATTCCTCAGTTATTTCCTCGTCATGACCCTAAATTTTGTTGAAGAAGGATATCCAATTGGCTCAGGTGAAAAGGTCCACCACCTCAGGATGCTCATGCAGTTTGCTAGAGTCCGAGGGTTCTTTCCTTATGAATCCCCCTGGCATGGTGAGAGTGCTCTTTTTATGCTTTAATCAGAAAAGGAAATGCTATTTATGGTTTCCCCTGACCCAAGAAGGAATTTCTCAAGTGTCCAATTTCAACTAGCAACAATTCCCTGGTTTTAAGACTGCTGTCATCCAGAACTCAGCTGTCTATTTATGAAAGGAAGAATTTTGTTACTACAGACAGAGTTCAGAGGTCAAGTTTTCTTCTCAGCACACAGACAGATATGCAAATTCAAATTTTTTACACATATAGGGTGGCCTCCATAGCTGCATATATCTTCTCTACAGGAGAATTTTAAAAAGGAAACGTGGAGGAGAATTTTGATGTAGACAAACTAGGACACTCAGTGCAGTACACAGGCAAACATTTTACTTCCAATGCACAGACAGAATTTTCCTATGATTTTCCAACCTGATGCCGTTCAATTCACCACCTTTGCAAAACATACCATGCATAGAGGAGTTTTTCGAGCCTACCTCGTTGGGAGCTCCAATTTCGACGAAAAAATCCCAGGCTTTCCTTCTCCGGAAAGCTGTGCAGTCTTTCCTGTAGAACCCTTCCTATAGAAGGCCTCCCGATTCTTGTAGAATGTCACTGTGTCTCTGAGCGAGCCCGATACGCGGGAGATTTTCGAAACAGGCAGAAAAACCGGTGGAGGACGACTGTTTAACAGTTTTTGGAAGCGGAGGACGCGTACTCCAGTCGAGGACGTTGCAAGTGCAAAATGAATAGGAGGTGGTGTAAGTTTCAGCTGAGCATATTTTAACTGCAGCGTGATTCGTGGTGAGGGAATGAGGTGGCCGGACCGGACCGTTGATCCGATGTGACGTCCATAATGCTTCTGTGTGTTTCTGACCGCCATCATCTCCCCTCTGTTGTTATCCGCCGCCACCACTATCAGTCTCGACGATTTCTCCCTGAATGGACACTGCACACATGCTGGCTGCACATCTCGTCGGCAATTTTGAATGTAACTGGGCTCGTTTGGATCCCACGAGGCTATGTAACTGGACGAGGGTGGCCAGTTGACTGGCCACCGATTCCTTCAATCCGAACCATTCCCCATAGGCATGCAACTTTTAAAATATGATTTATGAAATCGACGAATGAGTTTAGGCACTTACCTGCATGGCCATGACCGCGTTATGCAGACTTCTGGTCTTGGAACCACTCCTTCATTTGCTGCTGCCTCATGCACCGGTTTTGGAACCCATTCCTTCATTCATTGATGCTACATGCACGTGTTTTGGAATCCATTCCATTGTTTGTTGTCGCTGCATGCACAGGTTTTGCTTTGGCTTCGGCTGCTGATGCTATTCTCACGTTCAAGATGAGCCCTTTGCATGTCTCCTTTGTCGTTTTCGGCTGTCCCTGTCTCTAGAGTATGTCTTCCAGAGGGATCAGCTGCTACAGGATTCCTGTAGGATGTCCTATAGCTACTTCTCCTCTTGGGATGCAAGCTAGATTGAGTAGGGCTATACTATTGACGAGGGGTTCGGCTAATGAAGAGTCTAGATGGAGATTGACAGGTATGGTAAGTGAGAAATTGCTCTTGATTTGTCAATAAAAGGTTTTGCTGGCAGTATGAAGAAAACAAGGTTTTTCTGTGTGTGACTGTGCAAGAACAAATAAAAGGGTGAGTGCAACGGAGGTTTAAAGAGATGAAAGTGGGTGACATATGGTGATGGACGGAAATAGGGGTGTTTGCAGGCCTAGCAGGCAGATTCCCCACCTTCAGATTCTCTCCCGAGATCAATTCTGGCCTGTCTGTAGGTTCTACAAGATCTTCCTGTAGAAGACACAGACTTTCTTGTAGAAGACACAGAACTTCTTGTAGAAGGTGAAATCTTACCCCGAATGAGATCAAATCGGAGGAAAGGGGAGTGGTCATGGAGGAATGGATTGTGAGGGATGCTTGCAGCCTGGTGCTGACCTCTGTCTTTGTCTTGTGCGATCCTCCTAACCTACAATGTCCTTCCTGCAACCTGCAATTATTCAACATAAATTAGGTTTATTTTTCTTTTTCTCTTTGTTTTTTCTTTTGCAAACAACTAGGGCACCTCAAGGAGGTTTTCACCCTAATTGCCTGCCCTGGGCGCCTCCAAGGGAGGTTTTCGCCCAGGGATGTTATTCCCTTTTTCTTTTCTCTTCTTTCCAACCCATTGACTGCCTCATGGAGGTTTTCAATCAATGAGCCAATCTGAGGCACCTCCGAGGAGGTTTTCACCTTAGATTTTTATTTTTTCTTCTTATTTTTCATTTTTTCTTTTTCTTTTTTTTCTACCTTACCCTACTTGAAAAACAAAATCATTTTCAAGTATAAGAATACTTCTAATGGAGCCATGTGCACATCGAGATTAGAGACAAAATGATGTGGAGGCTTGAAATGCATGCTTTGACAGGTATCTGGATTTTAGAGACCAAATGATTTGACTTTGAAGCGATCAAACATAGCTGAGGAAGAGAGTACTGCTGCAACTTAGTGACCGTCTGGAACCATATCTCAATATAGCTCTGATATCCTTGGTCCTTTTGCTGATCTGGATCATTCTACATATCTTCTTCTATCATGACCTTCACATCTTCCTCTTTTTGCTGATTTTTCTCTTGAAAACATGGAGGATTTGATGGTAACCATGAGGGAATTCTCTCGATCTCTGATTCTGTTGTCTTCTCTTTATCAAGTGTGGCCCATGGTTCTTTGATCTTCTCTTTTTCATTTTTGTCTGCTGGATGAGGTCCTTCAATGATATAAATATAATCTCTATTTTGCAATACTCTTCCTGACCTATGGTGAATATCATTGAGCTCAAGAGGAGTTGTTTGGACATGTTGTGCCTCAGCATTGTAATTGGGTTGAGCTACTCCAATGTGCGGATTTGGAAATGGTGGTACGGGCAGTTGAGTGGGGGTGTATATTTGAGATAGATGTGGATGGGGTTATGGTTGGCTAGGTGGTTTCCCACTATGTACTTGCTGAGCCTGCCTATTATTTAGGTTCGAGTTCGGTTGAGCAAGCATTTGGGGCTGCCTTGGTGGAGCAGGAGGTGATGGTTGCGGTTGAGCAGGTGGTGGAGGCAAAGGAGCAAGAGGAGAGTTGTATTGGGGCCTCCACCCCTGATGAGGTGCATTCCACTGAGGTTGTGGCTGAGCGTAGGGGTGAAATGGATGAGCAGCTGGTTGGGCATAATATGGAGATGTGAAGGACCAAGGAGGAGGTGTGAACCAGGAAGGATGAGCAGGGGGACACCAAGATGGCATGGAAAGGTTGTAATAGGTCTGGGATGTCCCTTGCATTCCCTGCTGGTAAGGTCTGGGTCCATGTGGCCTCCTTTGGTTCATATGGTAGAGTGGTTCAGTGGCTCCTTTGGCCCTCTGATACATAGCTTTAAGTCCGGGTAAGGAAGGGCACTGGTTCGTAGGATGGTCTTTTTCACAGACAAAACACACTTCTATGGAGTGCAATGGACATTCGTTCCTAGGATGCTTTCTAGTGCACCTAGGACAAAAGATGGCCAAAGCCCTCTCGGCTTCCTCTTGCTTCCTTTGGATCCGCAAGGTATCCATTTGCATGGCAATAGTCTATCTGATCTCGCTCTTGACATCTTCCCACATGTTTCCAATTTCACCTTCAATGGATGAGTTGGAAGAAAAGGTACTACTCCCAACATTTCTGTTTCCAGCCATTTGCTCCAGAGGAATGTTTTCTTCTTCTTCTCCCCTAGAGGTTCTTCAAATATGTCTTGCTGTCCACCTAAGGGTTCTTCTTAATCACAGCCATCGAAGAAGAGAGAAGGTTGGCTGTGTGAAGCAGTGGGGGTGTTGTGCAAACATTTTTTTGAATTATCTCTACTCCTACAAGGCATGACATGAAATCTTTTTGGTTGATTTTTATTTTCTTTTTCTGCTTGTACCTGCGAAACTGAAATAGATTGAACTGCAACTAACTAAAATCTATCTTGCTGAAATGAAAATGTGGAATTGAAATGAAAGAAGGAAAGGACTAATCTATTTTGCTGAAATGAAATTGCAGGAATGAAATGCTAAGCTACTCTTGCAGAATTGAAATTGCAGAATTGAAATGCTAATCTATGCTTGCAGAATTGAAATTGCGGAATTGAAATGCTAATCTATGCTTGCAGAATTGAAATTGCGGAATTGAAATGCTAATCTACACTTGCAGAATTGAAATGCTAGTCTAGGAAAGCAGGAAATGTCTAATCTACTTTTGCAGAAATGAAATTGCAGAATGGAAATGAAACAACTACTCTACTCTTGCTGAAATAAACTACTTAGTAGAAGGTTGCAGTAGAAAATAGAAGAAAAGCAGCAATCACAAATACTCTGACACTTCCCCGGCAACGGCACCAAAAAGATGGTGGGCTCCAGTATTGCAGCAATGATGCTGCAACTCCTGGGACTCCCTTCTTTACTTTTATCAACCCGGTAGTTCGTAACAAACTTGGAAGCGACGGTGCTATATGCACAAGTACTAGCTCTTGCCGCAAGCTATCACTTGATCATTTGGCACAAGTCCACTAGGAGCTTAAGCCAACTTCTATGAGCTCTTAGAAGAAGCTTTTAACTGTGATGGATGAAAGCTAACTCAAAAGAGGCTAGTCTACTTGCAGAAAGAAGCTGAAAGCTGAAAGGAAATGCAAACCCTAGCAAACCCTAGTTTCACCGACTAACCCTACTGGTGCAAGAAAAGGGAAGAAAGTTGTAGAAATGGATGCCATTGACTCTTGGAAAGGTAAAGTGCATGTGACTAAGCTACTTCTGAAGCGAAATCTGAAAAGGAACATCTTTTTGTATTTTTGAGTAATCTTGTAGAGTTATTATGCATGTGCTTTAATTGTTTTTGACTGTGCAGAGGTTGATTGGCGAAAGGAAATGGGGTAGGTGCTTGTAGGAGGTTGGAAAGGTGAGAAGAGTGCCTAAGGGGTCCCTAACACCCTTCCAGAGAGTTTCACAGTGTTCGGGCCTCGAAAAACCATTGTCGTGAACTTCTATAGGAAGTCTGCAGGGGTTCTACAGGATGTTCTGAAAGGGGATTTTGGAGGGTTGATGGTGGAAGGAAGGTGGAGAAGTGGAGATGGAGGTTGGATGAGGATGTGAAGAGGTCTAGGACCTGGTGAATGGAGCTGGGGAGTTATTAAGGATGGTTGGATTTGTTTAAGGATGGATAGAGAAAGGTTGCACAAAGAGATGGAAATTAGGTCAAGCCGGAAAAGCGTGGCAAACAAAGGGGAGGAATCTGAGTTAGGGGGTTGGAGCAGTTTGTCTGATGGAGGAAGGGTAGGCAGGGAGGTATCACAGGTGTTCTGCACACTATTTTCGAAAATTGACCAAACAAAGACTATGCAAACCAAAGATCTAGCCATTTTGACTTATTTTGACCTAGAAACCAGCAACCATGATGAACAAAAATTTATTGGTAGAAAATCACATAAGACAACTATGAAAACTAAGAAAGAACAGATCTAAGCATGTAATCACAACTAGTATCAACTTTTGCAACTAAGAATCTAACACTAGAAGTTGCATGAAGAAGCAAGAATAGTGTTTTTGTGGCAGCAAGGACGCCCTGGTCTCAGATCATGGTCCCAAAGAGGGAGAGGTGAGATCAAGGGTTGCTTGATGGCCTTTTTCGAAGATTTTTTCTGTTACCAACTTATCAAATCAACCTGAAATATGAAAAGCTATTTCAACCATAAAAAATGACCTAAGTAACAAAGCAAGATTTTAATCTACTAGCAGAAATTATTCTATGAATGCAGCAAAAACATATAAAAGTACACCAAAGAGGTACTGGCACTTGGGTTGGGCCCAACCCAAAGAGCTACAGCCTCCTATGAAGAAGCTCAGAGCTGATGCAAAATGAAACTTATCTCCATTACTCAAAAAATAACCATGTCACAAAAATGTTTACAGCAAAAGCTCCAAAATGGGCTAAAAGGCAGAGCATTACTAAAGTGAAAAAATACAAATGTTCAAGAATCAAACTACGAAGGATGGAAGCCTTCCTACTTATGCACCATGAGGACCTCCAACAACCCTCCTTAACTCAAGGGGCTTGGCTGCTCAAACTGCAAGTAATCAGCCACTTTACAAAAGTTGCTCGACTGTCCTTGGGAATCATCTTTGGTGGGTTGTTGAACTCCGAGCTGATGGTGGAGAACTCAAGGAAGGGGCCATTTAGTGCAGGAGACACCCTTCCTACAAATCCTCAACCTTGTTCCGTCATATTTGGCTGTCAACTAGCTCATAAATGCTTGACCTTGGTCCAAAAGTTGTCCAAAAATCTGCAATAAACACGTATTATCCTTCATGGTCAAGTGACTATTCTCATTCATTCAATTAAAATAAATATACTCAAAAGCATGAATAAAATATGAAGAACGATGGATTAATCGAGAGTAATAGGCAAAATTAGCCCAATAAGTTACCCATTGTTGGGGCTCATCAGGGTTTTAGGACAAAATTTTGTTCAAGTCCTAGACCTAAAACCCTAATCAAATTTAGGTATTACACATATCCTAACCATAACCTAAAACATTAATACACATCCTAAAAACCTATGCTAAAAGACCTCAACCCTAAGTTCTAAACCTATGCTAAACCTAACCCACATTAAAATACCTTTTCCCTAAGGCTAAACCCTCTCGGCCTTTGCAAATATGTTAAAACATTGTAAAAACAATTAAAACCACAGTCCTTAGACCGTGTAGAAAACTAACCATGTCGGAGAGACATGTGATAGGGCTATTGGTTGACTGTCAGAGTTAACATTGTTAACCCAACATAGTTCTGTTCTAAACCGTATAAGAGGTTAACCGTAACATTTAGCATGTGAACATGTATCGTAAACCATCAAGCTTCATAAGTGCTATCTCTTGATCGCAATGGAATTGGGAACCGTTAGCAAGACAGTTAGCATGTGATGAGAAGCAGTGGAGTTAACTGTCAGCTTGGAGGACCGTCAGAGTAAACCGTAACATAAATTGCTGAGGATTACGTGTGAACAGTCAGGAGTTTAGCCGCAACGGGTTTGGTGGGTAGTTATGGCTAGGTGGTCGCCAACGGTTAGATCGCTTGGTCATATGCCAACAGTCCACCCAATTCGCGCCACCATAACTGCTAACGGTTCGGAGATAAAACTAAAGTCCTATTTTGGGTTTTTATTGAATTTTGGTTATATTTTAATTAAACCACCATGTAACCAATAACTAAGGTGTCATTTCATGACAAGGCCTTAGCTCAACAAACCCTATTTTTAGCTTAACCATCCCTAAACTCAGCCTAAGGAGTTAGAGTGCATCTACAGACCTATAAAAGGAAATTTTAGTTCTTCGAAGAAAGAGAGAGTGGTTTTCAAATTTTGTATGCAGATTCTGGAGGACATAGACAATTTTGTTTTCAGTGTTTCGGGAGCATCCGGGGTCGGTTTTGGAAACGGTAAGCAGTGTTGGAAAGATGGTTCGGAGGGATTTCTGATGAAAAAGGTCAAAATTGCTTGTGTGCAAGTTCATTTTGACTAATTCACTATGTAATCGACTCCTTTCTTCTCATTCCTAATAAAAACGGTCGCCCATCTTGAAAGCGGACCCAGAGACGTAGTCCATCAAGGACGAACTCTGTCATCAATTTGTTGTCTTGTATCGCTGTGTTTTTCCTGTTAGTGCTTCTGTTATGCATCAATTTTATGTTTAATCAACTGTCATGAAGTATTCTTTTCAAGCAGTTTACCTCGATTTTTGTGCTTTCAGTTATCATTCAAATCATTAATGGTTAATCAATTCTATATTAGTATTTAGTTTATGATCATTTCAGATCAGAGAAGGGAGCACCGAATGGCAGGGTGACAGAACGGAGGTGTGGCAGCACAGAGGGGGTTCGCCTTGGGCATATAAATCAAGGCAGATTTCTAGAATATTCCAGGGAATATTCTCATGCAAATTCTTTGAGGAATCTTTAAGATTCCATGAGGAGGTAAAAATTCATTTGATCAAAATGTAACCAACTTTACAGTCAATTTTCTCAGATTTTCGCAGGGAATGCCATAGTGAGGTCAGATTCGCCTTTTTGTGCAGCATATTTTCATATTCATAGTGAAGGAGAATCTTCAAGAATCTTGAGGGAATCTTTCAGATTCCTTGGAGGCTGAAATTCGCTAGAGTTAGAATGCAACCAACTTCATACTCATTTTTCTCAGAATTTCACAAGGAATCTGATGGCGTAGATAGAATTTTGATATGAGTAGCAGATCTTCAGAGGACCCTAAGGAGGGAATCTTTGAGGAATCTAAAAGATTCATGTAGCCCCAGATTTTCTCTTTGTCAGAATTCAAAAATTTGACAGTCGATTTTACATTATTTGACACCACAAATCTAATGGTGTAATCAAATTTTCCATTTAATCATTCAATTTCTTGACCACTTTTCAAAGTGGAGTGCAGGTGTCAGCATTCAATGTGCGAGCTGTCATTTCCATGAGATTCGACGCCATAAGATTGATGGTGCAGCCAGATCCAACAGTTTATCATCCTCTTCTTCGATAACTCCTTGTTGTGAGGTATATGAAGTGTGATCATGTAGTTCTTTGTCTCTTTCCTTGAGATGCACTGCACTGTATAGATCCCTGTTTGATGAGGGATCTTGTTTTGTTCTTGATGTGAGATGTACTTATTTTCATGTTTTGATTGAGATCCATTTGTCGTCATGTTGAAGGGATACTCATGTGTCACCATGTATGTTTGAGTTGAGATCCCTTTGATGCCATGTTGGCAGGATGCTCATTATTGACATACAAGAAATTATGTCATGCTGATAGGAGTCCTTTTTGAATGAGAGTTCCTGCAGCAAAACATCTCTTGGAGCCACTCCTGCGTGAGGGCATATTCCTTGCATGATAGAGAAAACATATGCATGTACATCATCACTCTTTCCAGCACTTAATGCAATGGCCAACACCATATTGACATCGGGCTTAGAGACGTAGTCCCTCCTGGACGAACTCCATTATCAACGTCTTGTGTTTTATGTTGCTGATTCACGTCATGTTCCTTCTTCTTTACAACATGCATATATGTTCCTTTATGCTATTTTAAATGCAATTCTAATCACATCACAAAGAAAAAGATCTTGGTTTAATCCAGGAGTTGATTCAACTCGGATAAATTTTGTAGGGAGATTTTATTCTATATAATTGTTTTAGAATTTCTCGAGAAATTTGCAGGTTACAAATATTTTGGTTAATACCTTCATGTGAACACATGCCAACAAAGAATAAAGATAAAATTCATGTATTTTGTAGGGAGATATTTATATATATATATATATATATATATATATAGAGAGAGAGAGAGAGAGAGAGAGAGAGAGAGAGAGAGATATTACAAATTTTTTGGTTAATATAATATATGGTTTATATTACTTAGTATGTATGATTTTTTTTTTGCTTAAGCAAGAGACTTTCCTTCTATTTCAAAAACCCAAAAGTAAAGTTACAATAAATACAAAAGGTCTGAATATCTCAAGGCCTACGGAAACCTAAAGGCCGTACTGCCAAAGATGTGACCCTCAAACAAACTAAAGGACAAGCTAACTTAAAAAATGGTCCCCACGGTTACAAGCTGACCCAAAGTCAAACGACGTGAACCCTTCCCGCATTAACTTGCAAAGATTGAAAATAGTGTTGGAAATAATACTGAGAGGGGGGTGAATCAGTATTATCAAATTCTTTTCAATATATCTTCCTTATTTATACTTTGAATTATTCTTCAGATATTGATCATTACTTTGTATGTCAGTACCATAAAATAATGAGCATGAACAAGAAAAATAGATAGTCACACCAAGGAACACCAGATATAAGGTGGAAACCCAATGCGGGTGAAATCCACCTGCTGCAATATGTCTCTATCTTCTTTCAATTAGAAACTCCTTTTACAATGATTTTGTACTGGTGCAGTCCTTTACCAGTACGCAGGCTACAACCTGTAGAGAGCTACTACTCTCTCTCGTTTTCCAGTCTCTCCTGGAAGGGAGCTACAACCCCCTACTTCTTTAACTTCTTTAAGGACCACGTTTCATCAATTTTCAAACTGGATCCAAGAAAATCAAATAAACATCAAGTACATGTGAATCAACCAATCTCCTTATACAATCAATCCAATGAGCCACCCAAACTTCTCAGAATGCTGTAAACAGAAAACCAATACCAGCAACCTAAACCCAGAACACAACAGCAAATAGAAAACAGGCAGCCAACTAATATTTCAAAACAGGTTCGCAACTTCACCAATATAAACCTGCGGATACCCGCACTTCTCCTTCATCTGCGCTGCGTATACCCGCACTTCGCCTTCTTCTGTACTGCATACCCCGCACTGTGCCTTCAGCTGCGCTGCGTATACCCGCACTGTGCCTTCTTCTGTACTGTGTACCCCGCACTGCGCCTTCAGCTGCGCTGCGTATACCCGCATTGTGCCTTCTTCTGTACTACATACCCCGCACTGGGCCTTCAGAAGCGCTACATATATCTGCACTGCGTCGTCTTCTGTACTGCGTACCCCCGCACTCACGCTGTAGATCGCCTGCGAACCTCTGATTAGGGCCAAATTAACAGTCCTCCAATGTACCACAGACAGTCAGATCCAATAGATCTGATCATGCGCCCGAGAGATCACGACTTAGCAATAGATTCACCTTTAAGTTTTACCTTGATTTAGATCTAGCTTTTAAACCGATAACCCAAAATTCAGATCTTAAGATATTCAAATTTCAAAAGATAATTCAGCCAAGAGATCTCCTTCCCTATTTATAGTCAAGTCCTTATTCACACCATGGGACAAAACCATCAATAACCAATACAAGGGATCCAAACCGGGGCTAAAATAGATCCTATACCACGGGCCAAAACCATAGGATCATGAACGACGGGCTAAATACCACGGGCCAAACATAAGAAACCCCACGTGAGCGCATTTCTCTGCCTTGAAGTGAGTGAACTGGGGGACCGCACTTTCTGAACGGGTAACCTGCGAGAATGATCGCACTTCATGAATGACGAACCTGCGGGTCCGCACCTTTTGAACCATTCACCTGCAAACCTCGTAATTTTCATCATTTTGAGAGCTTGAATAGAGTTTTTCCACTTGAGTGAGTTGCCATCAAGTACAACACCTATACCATAGAGCCAAAGCAGAATCATAATGCCAACAATCTCCCCCTTTGGACTTGATGGCAACCTCAAGATTCTCAACATCATTCTCCCCCTTTGACATCAAGGGCAAAGGGTTATGCTCCCCCTAAGAACATGCTCCCCTTAACTGTAAACCAGATCTGCAAAGGAAAGAAATTTCTTCAAGAAGAACCATAATCCACCAAACACCATGACCATGAGAGAGATAGAGACATATTGCAGCAATATTCAGACATATTGCAGCAATATTCAGATCAGCATCCATGACCTCCTTCTGTACTTCCTCCATAATGCCAACAATGCATTATATGCTCCCCCTGAACCTGTGCCATTCCATCTTCGACCAATCCGCAATCCATATGAACCTAGCGTATAACCAACATTCTCTTGAAACAGAAGAGATTCAACAACAAGATGATGCATCAACAACCCCCAGCTTTTGCCTGAGATATTCAAAGGTTTGCCTGGGCAATGGTTTGGTGAGTATATCAGCAACTTGTTCCTTATAAGGAACATACTCCAACTTGACCTTTTGTTCAAGCACTTGTTCCCGGAGAAAGTGATACCTGATTGGTATGTGCTTGGTCTTTGAATGCATGACTGGGTTCTTTGAAATGCTCATTGCACTTGTATTATCACATAAGATGGAGATAGGTGGTGTACAAGTGATTTGAAAATCCTGCAAGGTCTGCATCATCCAGAGGAGTTGAGTGCAGCAAGATGCAGCAGCCACATATTCCGCTTTAGCTGTAGACAAAGAAATCGAACTCTGTTTCTTGCTGAACCAAGATACTAATCTGGAACCCATAAAGAATGCACCGCCACTTGTGCTCTTCCTGTCATCCACGCTTCCGGCCCAATCTGCATCTGTATAAGCATGAAGTGTGAGATCTGTATCTCTAGGATACCATAAGCCATAGTTTTGAGTCCCTTGAAGGTATTTGAAAATTCTCTTCACTGCCTGAAGATGAGTTTCCTTTGGATTTGCTTGAAATCTTCCAACTATTCCCACTGCATGCATGATGTCTGGTCGGGTACCTGTCAAATAAAGTAGACTCCCAATCATAGATCTGTAGGTTGGTTGATGCACTGCTGCTGATTCATCATTTGCACTGAGGCTACATCCTGTGACCATGGGTGTACATACTAGTTTTGCATCTTCCATGCCATATTTCTTCAAAATCTGCTTGAGATACTTGGTTTGAGACAAGAAGATCCCACCTTCATTTTGTTGGATTTGCAATCCAAGAAAATATGTCAGTTCTCCAAGCAAAGACATTTCAAATTCTTTCTGCATCACCAAGGCAAAGCTTTGACTCATAGCTTCTTCATTGCTGCCAAAGATAATATCATCTACATACACAACAAGTATTAGCAATTTGTCATTTTCAACTTTTATATAAAGATTGCTATCTGCTGATCCTTTTGAAAAACCTTGTTGATGAAGATATTTGTCCAAACGATAGTACCAAGCCCTTGCAGCTTGTTTGAGACCATAGAGGGCCTTTTTCAGTGTGCATACAAGATTTGGATCATTTCCAAGAATGAACCCATCTGGCTGCTCAATGTAAACTTCTTCTTCTAAGTCTCCATTCAGAAAGGCTGATTTCACGTCCATTTGAAATACTTTGAACTTTTGAAAGCTTGAGAGAGCAAGGAACATTCGGATGGCCTCAAGTCTTGCAACAGGAGCAAAATTTTCTTCAAAATCTATTCCTTCTTGCTGGGCATACCCTTTACAAACAAGTCTGGCCTTGTTTCTAATTACTTCCCCATTTTCATTCAACTTATTCTTGAAGATCCATTTTGTCCCTATAACATTCTTATCCTTTGGTCTAGGAACCAACTCCCAAGTGTTATTCTTTTCGATCTGCTCAAGTTCTTCATCCATTGCTTTGACCCAACATTCATCTTTGCATGCCTCTCTTACATTTTTTGGTTCAATGGAGGAGAGTAATGCCAAATAGCTTGAAGCTTCTGCAATTGTTCTTCTTGTTTGTACACCTGCTTCTTTCTGCCCTAAAATCTGAGATTCTGGATGATTCTTCTGAACGTACCTGGATGGAGTCTTCTCTTCTATCCTTATATGTTCCTCTGATGCTTCTTGAGGTTCTTCTTCTTCATCATTCTGTCTTTGAGGGCAGTCTTCATCTTCTTCGATATTTTCATGATTTGCTTGCCTAGGAATGTATCCTTTTTCATCAACCACTACATCAATGCTGTCAACAATTCTTCCAAGTCTTTTATTGTAGCACTTATATGCTTTGTTGTGTGGAGAATAACCAAGAAGAATGCCTTCATCTGCTCTAGGTTCAAGTTTGCCAAGTTGCTCATCAGTATTCTTAATATAGCATTTGCTCCCAAAATTTTTGAAATGATTTACCGAAGGAGTCTCACCATACCAAAGCTCATGAGGAGTTTGAGTGCTGTTTACTCGGACATTTGTTTTGTTGAGAATAACAACCGCAGCATATGCAGCTTCACCCCAGAAAGTTGTGGGAGTTCCAGACTCATCAAGCATAGCACGAGCCATTTGTTGGACTATTCTGTTCATCCTTTCCACCACTCCATTTTGCTGAGGAGTTCTAGCTGTAGAGAATTCTCTTCTTATCCCATGTTATTCACAGAAATCGAAAAATTCATTTGAGATAAACTCCCCACCTCTGTCAGACCTGAGGCACTTAATTTTGTAACCTGATTCATTTTCAACCAAGGCTTTGAAGGATTTGAATTTTTCGAATGCTTCGTCTTTGTGCTTCAAAAGTCCTAACCAAACAAACCTGGAGAAATCGTCAATGAATAATATCAAGTATTCTTCTCCTCGAGGTGACCTTGTCCTGAAAGGACCACATACATCTGTATGGACTAGTTCAAGAGGCCTGTTGGCTGATCCTTCCTTCTCAGGGAAGTTGGTTCTGGTTTGCTTACCAAACTGACATGATTTGCATATGGTGTTGTCTGGAATTTTGATATCTGGAAGAACACGAACTTCTTGATATTTGCATGCCTTCCTTATTTGTGAAAAGCTTAGATGCCCCAACCTCCGGTGCCATAACCAATGTTCATCATCCTTGCTCAAATAGCATTGTTGTTGTCCTTCTTCAAATATGTATATATTATTTGGAGTTCTTCTGCCTTTGATCACTGTTTTCCCTGTATCAAGATCACGAACACTACACCCATTTGATCGAAATATTACTTCGGTTCCTTGATCGCACATCTGACTGACACTTAGTAGATTATGCTTCAAGCCATCAACATACAAAACATTTCCAGCTTTGACCTTTTCTTTCAACTGAGCAGTGCCTTTTCCTTTTATAGCTGCAGGAGTATCATTTCCAAAAGAAACTTTCTTTCCCTTTTCTAAAGCAGAATATGACTCAAGTTTTTCTTTATCACCTGTCATATGCTTTGAACATCCACTGTCGATGTACCATAGATTTTCCTGTCCCTCTGCATAAAAGGCTATCCCACATCTTTCTGTTTGTGGTTCCTTTATTCTCCATGTTCTGGTGCTTGAGGCTTGTTCCTTTGTCTGCTGAAACCTGCTCCTGCATTCAGAATCTTCATGACCGAAGTTATTGCAAATAGAACATTCAATTTCATTTTCAAGAGCCGAAAAGTTGTTATAGGTCCTTTTTGTAATCCCAGTCATACTTCTTTGTTTTTGAGCTTCTCTAGTCATGATTGTTTTATATGCAACACATTGAGCTACTTTGTGACCAAAGTTATGGCAAGAGAAACATTGTCCATTGAAAAAACTTCTGCGGTTATCAAATCTACTGGCCAAATGATTGTAATTTCTATTGTCATCCATTCTTGAAGAAAATTGAGAAGATTTTACCTGTGGCTGGTTATAGCTTTTGTTCACCCTTATGATGTATTGCCCCTGGTTTACCTGATAGTCTTTGTTTGTTCTTGATGTAATTCGTCCTTGCTTTACCTGGTGATCTCCATTGTGCTTTTGCTCATTCCTTCTTGCAGCATCAAGATAACTCTTTGAGGTGGATGCTTGAGATGTTTCTCCATTATACCCCAGACCTGTCTTGTTTAGCGAAGAACGCTGTACATTGATGATCTCATCTAGAGTTTCAGATCCTTTGACAAACTTAAGATTAATAGCCTTTGTTTTCTCAATTTCTTTTCTAAGGCCAACAATTTCACATTCTAACTTTTCAAGAAATTTTTCTTTTTCATCAATTTGAAATTGTAGAGTATCAATAATCACATTCTTTTCTTCTATACATGTCTTGAGTCTAGAAATCTCTTCATAAAAGCTATCCAAATCTATAGCATCCATGTAATCATCATCTGCAACGGCCATTAAAATTTTATAGTCATTACCTCGTTCATCTTCATCACTATTTGATAGACCATCACTGTCTTCATGAGTGTAGTAGATTTTCTTATTTGCATTCTGTTTCCTGTTCCATCTAACAGGTTCCTTTCCCTTGTCGATCTTATCCTTATGAGGACATTTGGCAGCATAGTGACCTACTCTTCCACAAGCAAAGCATTTGAAGGGTAACTTACCTCTGAACTGTCCAGCACCCCGTTGAAGATTTCTGACAAAATTTGATTCTTCTTCCTCTTCTGACCCATGTCCTGATTCATAGTACTCTCCTTTGCTTGAAGCCTTGAAGGCAGCTTCTCTCCTGTCAGATGGACCTCCTTTCCTCATTTCATAGGCAATTACAATTCCATGCAGTTGTGACATTTTAAGATGTTGTAGATTCTCCTTTTCTTCTATAGCAGAAACTTTAGATTCAAATCTAGGTGACAAAGATATTAGAACTTTTTCAACCACAACAACCTCTTTTATTTCTTCACCCAAATTTTTCATACAATTAACAATCTCATCCACACGAAGAAAATAGTTAGCCACACTTTCATCATTATACATCTTGAGATTTTCATACTGAATCCTGAGGGTTTGAAGTTTTGCACGTTTTACCTGATCATCTCCTTCATAGCTCAGAACAATCTTGTCCCATATTTCTTTTGCGGATTTATACTACATAACTTTCACAAATTCTAATTGAGATAGACATCCTAGAAGAGTATTGACCGCCTTTTCATTTGTTTCATATTTCTTCTTCTCAGCTAGATCTGTAGGAGTAGCTGATGGAAAAGTATACCCTGTTTCTATGATGTCCCTGACTTCTGTACCCAAAGATTGAAGATAGGCAGTAACTCTTACCTTCCAATATACGAAGTTTGTCCCATCAAAAATTGGTGGCCTGATTGATGCTTCCCTCTCGTGGTTGCTCATGATGATAGATCTTCCTTCAAGCGATCAAGCTCCTTCAGAAGGACCTGCTCTGATACCAATTGTTGGAAATAATACTGAGAGGGGGGGTGAATCAGTATTATCAAATTATTTTCAATATATCTTCCTTATTTATACTTTGAATTATTCTTCAGATATTGATCGTTACTTTGTATGTCAGTACCATAAAATAATGAGCATGAACAAGAAAAACAGATAGTCACACCAAGGAACACCAGATATAAGGTGGAAACCCAATGTGGGTGAAAACCACCTGCTGCAATATGTCTCTATCTTCTTTCAATTAGAAACTCCTTTTACAATGATTTTGTACTGGTGCAGTCCTTTACCAGTACGCAGGCTAAAACCTGCAGAGAGCTACAACTCTCTCTCGTTTTCCAGTCTCTCCTGGAAGGGAGCTACAACCCCCTACTTCTTTAATTTCTTTAAGGACCACGTTTCATTAATTTTCAGACTGGATCCAAGAACATCAAATAAACATCAAGTACATGTGAATCAACCAATATCCTTATACAATCAATCCAATGAGCCACCCAAACTTCTCAGAATGCTGTAAACAGAAAACCAATACCAGCAACCTAAACCCAGAACACAGCAGCAAATAGAAAACAGGCAGCCAACAAATATTTCAAAACAGGTTCGCAACTTCACCAATATAAACCTGCGGATACCCGCACTTCTCCTTCATCTGCGCTGCGTATACCCGCACTTCACCTTCTTCTGTACTGCGTACCCCGCACTATGCCTTCAGCTGCGCTGCGTATACCCGCACTGTGCCTTCTTCTGTATTGCGTACCCCGCACTGCGCCTTCAGCTGCGCTGCGTATACCCGCACTGTGCCTTCTTCTGTACTGCGTACCCCGCACTACGCCTTCAGCAGCGCTGCGTATATCCACACTGCGTCGTCTTCTGTACTACGTACCCCCGTACTCACACTGTAGATCACCTGCGAACCTCTGATTAGGGCCAAATTAACAGTCCTCCAATGTACCACAGACAGTTAGATCCACAGATCTGATCATGCGCCCGAGAGATCACGACTTAGAAATAGATTCGCCTTTAAGTTTTACCTTGATTTAGATCTAGCTTTTAAAACCGATAACCCAAAATTCAGATCTTAAGATATTCAAATTTCAAAAAATAATTCAGACAAGAGATCTCCTTCCCTATTTATAGTCAAGTCCTTATTCACACCATGGGACAAAACCATCAATAACCAATACAAGGGATCCAAACTGGGGCTAAAATAGATCCTATACCACGGGCCAAAACCATAGGATCATGAACGACGGGCTAAATACCACGGGCCAAACATAAGAAACCCCACGTGAGCGCATTTCTCTGCCTTGAAGTGAGTGCACTGGGGGACCGCACTTTCTGAATGGGTAACCTGCGAGCATGATCGCACTTCATGAACGACGAACCTGCGGGTCCGCACCTTTTGAACCATTCACCTACGAACCTCGTAATTTTCATCATTTTGAGAGCCTGAACAGAGTTTTTCCACTTGAGTGAGTTGCCATCAAGTACAACACCTATACCATAGAGCCAAACCAGAATCATAATGCCAACAAATAGAAGCAGCCCCACTAAAATGCCCATCCAAATATGACCGTTGAAAGTCACTGCCAGAAAGGACGGCTCGGAGAGAAATCAGAAAGCCAAGAAGCAAGAACTTTAAGGCACGATGAAGGGTGGTTTAATAGACCCAACCCATGCCACATGTTGAGAGCCTAGTGGAATCACTCTCAACAATCCAATACCATTTACCATTTGAATGCCTCACGATCATTGGGAAACCACTCGAAGCCTGGTTTTCCGAACCGAAAGAGGGGTGCCATGGAAATTCCTTTGTTGGAAAGATCCAGCCTTCCATTTCGCTAAAACTGACCATGGAGCTCGCAGTCGAAGCATTCAGAAACTATAAATAAAACCCTGTGTTTTAATTTGAGAAAAAAAGGAGACCAGTTCCCTTACACCAAAGTAAGTTGTCACCGTTCAGAATTTGCCCTTTTTCAAGGAGCTAACCACAGTTCTGTGTATGAACTTGCATAAAAATCTTTATTCTATGCCTGACCCTCGTGCCCAGTGTTCGAAAATTTATTTGTCCTCTACGGCTTGTTCATTATAGAGAGCTTTTAACCTGCTAGGAGGCATCTCCTGCCATTTCATCTCAATCCTGCATTCTGAATTTAACACTCCTTGGTTGGCCAGTAAATCTGCAAGTTTATTGGCTTTCCTCCGAACATGATTGAAGCTAACAGTTCGTAGACTAAGGAGATGTTTCTGGATTCTCTGGTACACTTGTATTAGTCTCCAATGTTTTGAGACTCTTTCTGGTGTTGTGCCATAACTTATTTTCTTAACTACATTTATAGAAATCTCTAAGTCTGCTTCGATAATGACGTTCGAGATGTGATTAAGATTAAGAAGCTCTAGACATTGTTCCAAAGCCATTAATTCAACCATATTGTTGGTGGCTTTGCCTAGATGATAGTGGAAAGTAAAGATTATTTTTCCTTCTTCATCTCTTAACACCCCTCCATAACCTGCTGTACCCGGGTTGCTTTTTGAAGCCCCATCAATATTGCATTTCAGAAAACCTTTCGGTGGAGGATGCTATAACTCCTTTTCCATTTCCAACACTCTTTATTTTCTGCTAAGACCATGGTAAATGATCTCTTGCATTCCAAGATGCTTGAGAATTTTCAATTCAAGTGCAGTGGGAGGATTCTTAGGATAATTGTGCATAGTGGTGGAAACTATCTCCTTAATCTGCTTTAAGATCAGATCCATTATGCGCAGAGGAGTAGTTTTTTCATCCTTGAAAATTCTTTTGTTCCTTTCCTTCCAAACATTCCAGATAATGAAGCTTGGCATTAAGGTCCAGGCCAAATTAAGGATATCATACTCTGAAAAGTTATTTCTCCACCTGTTCAGGGTGTTAATGATACTACCTTTGTCTCTATCAGTCTGTTGAAAAATGGTGTTAAAAGAATCCCACAACCAGGTGGTATAGGTGCAGCTGTTGAGAATATGCTCCATTGTCTCCTCTTGAGCTTCACATAATTGACATCTAGAAGGCCCCATCACCCCCCTCTTCTGAATGTTTTCCCAAGTTAAAATTTTCTTGTGATGAACTAACCACATAAACAGCTTGATCTTCATCCACCCTTGGTGGCTCCAAAGTTTTTGCCAGGATTTTGCCAAAATGCATGGATCTATGTTTAGGATTATTCCTTTTGCTTCCTTGATATTAAAGATACCTTCTTTGTTATGGCCCCATCTTAACTGATCCTGCCCATCTGTTAACAAGATCTTCCTTTGATTTAATATGCTCATGAGTTCTTCTGCTTTTTCTTTTATGTGGTTGTCCCCTCTATAGTCTAATTTCCTCCAGCTTCTCCACTTATCCATGTCATGAGGAAGATTCCAGAAATCTCTAAATTTTATTAATCCTTGGGGATTGGTTTCCTGCTTGAGACTCATAAATTCCTCTCTTAACAACATTGGTTCTTGTTGCCATTTATCTTCCCAGAAGAGAGCTTGGTCTCCTGCTCTGATTTCCCAGAAGTTGTTGTTTTGCACAAGGCTTCTGTTATCCCAGGCTTTATTCCAGATGTGAGAGCCTTTAATGTTTCCTGACATTCTTATAAGATCACTTGTTTTCCAGGAGCTTGCATACTTTTCTTTCCAAGTTTTATCCCATTGCGCCCCTAGTTCTTTAACCCATCTCCACTAGAGCTTGGCTCCTAAGACATTGCCTAGAATCTCCTGATCATCTAAGCCTAGTCCTCCATGACTTTTGGGCTTACAGATTTTATCCCAAGAAACTAGGGCCCATTTCTTCCTAGTTTCCTCCTTTCCCCAAAGAAATTCTCTCTAAATATTCCTGAATTGCTGTAAGACCCTTTTGGGAGCTGGCGGGGCTGATAAAAAGAAAATAGGGATAGATTACAGAACTGCCTTTGTTAGAATCAACCTGCCAGCCAGGTTCAGCGATCTGAAAGTCCATTTTTTGATCTTGTCTTGCATCTTGTTGAGAACCAGTTCCCAGATACTTTTGTGCAATGGTTTAGCTATGAGGGGAATTCCCAGATACTTTGAAGGGAGGACATCCCTTTGGAATCCTAGAATTCTGGAGATGTTCCTTTGAATAGCAATGTTAGTGTTTAAAAAAAAAAATTTGATTTGGAGAGATTGACTTCCATACTTGACGCCAATACAAAGTCATTTAGGATTTGCTCGTACGCTAAAGCTTCTTTGACTGTGAGGATACCCTGCAACATAGTGTCATCCACAAATTGTTGATGGGTCAATGCTTGACCGTTCTCCGTTAATTGGAGGCCATTGATCTTTCCTAAGACTTTAGCATTTTTAATGGTTCAGCCCAATCCTGCCATCATGAGGATAAAGAGAAAGGGAGAGAGTGGGTCTCCCTGCCTGAGGCCTCTGGAAGGAGTAAAGATCTTTGAGGGTGAGCCATTCACCAGAATTGAAAAGCTGGGTGAAGTGACCATAGCCATAACCCATCTGATCCAGTCATGATCAAATCCAAAAGCATAAAGGACCTTTTGATGTAAATCCAGTTCACCTTATCATACGCTTTTGTAATGTCTAATTGCATGATCATACGGCCTGCCTTTTGCTAGTGAGTGAATGAACAAGCTCGTGAGCCTGAATAATGTTGTCCAGGATTTGCCTTCCTTCAACATAACCAGACTGTTCCCCTGAAATCAAAGAAGGTAGAAGAGGTTTGAGTCTGCTGGCCAAAATCTTGGAAATAATATTGTAAACCACATTGCATAAAGCAATGGGTCTGAACTTATCAGGAGACATGGATGAGTCCTGTTTGGGGATCAGGGAGATGAAGGAGGTGTTGAGGGCTTTCGGAATGGATCTGCTTCTTCTAGAATCCTTTACAACATCCAAAATATCTCGTTTGACCACATTCTAGCAGGCTTTGAAAAAATGTACATTAAAACCATTAGGACGTGGAGCTTTGCCATTCTGCATATCTTTGATAACCGCACTGACTTCTGCTTCGATTGTTGGTTTATTTAGGTTGAAATTATCTTCTCTGGACACCATCCTGGGGATATTCTTTATAATTTCCTTGATGTGTTGATCTCTGTCTAGATTATTTTCTTTTGTGATGCCTTTGAAATGCTGAACCAACACACCTTCAATATTCCTTTGAGAGGTTTGAAGCTCCCCATCTTCATTCAATATCGAAGAGATACTATTGTGCGTTCTATTGGCTATGGTGGATTTGTGGAAAAATCTAGTGTTTCGTTCACCCTCTTTGAGCCATTGAACTCTAGACTTTTGTTTCCAAAATATTTCCTCTTGTTTGCATAAATTTTCCCATTCTTGGTTGTGTTTTTCAGCTTGCTCACTTTTGATTTTATCAAAACCATCTGTGATCATTGCTTGATTTAGTTCCCGCATTTTGATTTCCACTGATTTTTTGTTTACAAAAATGTTGCCAAAATCCTTCTTGTTCCATTCTTTGAGTTTGAGTTTTATGTGCTTTAGTCTTTTATGAAGGAGAAACATTTTGGTGCCCTGAAACTGGAGATCTTTGGACCACTATTTTTCAATGTTGCTGATGAAATCTGGGTGGGGGAGCCAGATATTCTCAAATCTGAAGGGTCTATTCCTGGGAGAATCAATCCCCTTGATTTCTAATTGAATCGGCCAGTGATCTGACCCTCCAAAAGGGAGAACACTTGCAGATATTTCTTTATTTGTGAGCATTAGCTTCTCGGAGATCAAAAATCTGTCTAACTTGGAGGCAACCTAGGCATTACCTCCTATTTTGTTATTCCAAGTGAAAAGGCCATTATGAAATTCATAGTCAACCATTTTCATGTCTTCTATGAAAGAATGGAATGCTACTGAATCTTTACTAAGGATTCTGGTACCTCCTTTTTTTTCCGAAAGAGATTTAATCATGTTAAAGTCTCCTCCAATGACCCAAGGGATTTCTTTATGTTTGCTTCTGAGATCTACCAGGGAGTCAATAAATCTAAGCTTCTCATCTATTCTTTGAGGACCATAAACATTCGTAACCAGGAAGGTATCAGACATCCCCACTGGTTGAATGATAGCTGATAAATAGTTTCTTGATGCCTTCGCATCTACTATGCTGACTTTTAGGGGGTTCCAAAGAGTGAGAATGCCTCCAACTGTGTTCTCTGCTTTGACTTCTAGAATATCAAATTTACTAAGCCATTTACTGTGGATTTGTTTTATTTTCTAAATGGAGCATTTTGTTTCTTGAATGAAGATTATGTCTGACATTGCTAGTTTCATTCTGTTACTTAACATTCTTTGTTTTCTTTTACTACCTAGACCTCTGATATTCCAAGAGATGAACTTCATAATTACATATTTGTAAAGGAGTAACTGGTTAGATATTTCATCTTACCTGAATCTATCATTAGCTTTCCACACTCCATCAAGAGCTCATTTTTCTTTTTTCTGCCTCTTTTTTTCCTAGATTTCTAGTAGCTAGTCCTGGAGCTAATTTCATTGTTTTCACCCCTCTGTGCTCTTATTTGTGGATGTTTTTACCTTTTTCAAGCCCTCGTTCCTGAGTTTTCCATAAAAACAACTGATGTATTCTGTTGCATTCTTCTTGAGGCAGAGAATCTATTCCTCCTTTGGTTCCCTGCATCAGGAATCCTTCTAGATCCAAGTTTTCCTTGTCTAGAATTTCTTGTAGTTCATGATCTTCCAAATCTGTTTCACTTTGGGTAATATCCTGGTCCATCTCCATTTCTGTATCACTTTTCATAGTCTCTTTTTGAGAATCAATATCTGGAGATTGATTTTTGTTCTCTTTTTTTTCCTTTTCTTTAGCTTCTTCCTCCTAATCTTGGTTCTATTTTATGATTTCTTTAGTCTCTTCTAGCACTTGAAACTTATTCTGACTACCCTTCTGCCCCTCGGTATGTTGTTGCTTTGTTCCCTTTTTTCCTCCCCTTCCTCTACTAGCCACTTTCTGAAAGCTTTCAGCGTTCTTTGTTGAATTGAGTTTTTCTTTGTTATCTTCTTTGCTGAGAGGGCAGTCCCTTAACAGATGCCCATGTTCATGGAATATTTGGAATCTAAAAGGGATATGCTCATAGTCTACTGTCTGCATCCACTCCTCATAAAACACTTCCATGATAACTTCATCCGGAAGCGCTCCTGATAGATCCATCTCCACACATATCCTAACAAAGGAGGTATATTTTCCCCTTCTTGTGGCTTCAGAAATTTTGATAAATCGTCCTAGTTTATTGCCAATGGCAGCCAACAATTCAGTTTGCCAATAATCAAGAGGTAGAGAGTAGAGCCTTACCCACACAGGAACCGAGGAGAAAGTCTCCCTCTCTGGGGCAAAGTTCATTCTCCAAGGTCTCATATAGAGACCCGCTGCGGCAGAAAAATAGGGTCCTCCTTCGAATATTCTGTCTTTATCTTTGATGTTTGAGAACACCATTGTGAAGAATCCTTTTGACCCAAGATGTAGGTCAATTCTTCCTTTGGGTTTCCAGTGAAACTTGATCCACGTCTGTAAAGCCTTTTCAGTGGGCCATAGTCCCATGAATTTACAGATAATGGCGTAGGTCCCCATGTGTTCTTTGTACTCCTGCAGAGCAGGATCATTTAAAATTACTCGAGGAGTGATTTCTGCTTTTGGTTTGCAAGGTCCTTTTTGTTTTTTGTCTCTTGAACCCAGACTTTTGTCTTCTTCCTCTTTGTCGTTTGTGATGCTTTTTTCTTTTGTTTTGGTCCCATTTGTTTCTTTTTCCTTATCCGTGTTACTGTCATTCATACAGACTCTACTGTTCCCAATCGGTGATTTGCTTCTACTGGCCACAGCGTCTCTATAGGAGGGAGCCAATCTCCCTCCCCTGCCACTCTCCATTAGAGTCGAACTCTGTTAGCTTCGGTAACCCTAGTCGCTTCGGCTCTCCCGCGTCTCTCTCCCCTAGAATCTCTTTGCATTGAGCCATAGTATGTATGATTTTATTTCTCGGTATGTAGGTTTATATATTATTTTGTATGAATCTCTTGTGTGGTATGTAGGGTATAATTACAATAAGACAAGGCCGCATAGTTAGCGTTCCCTATCGCCTAGTAAAAAATATAGTGAAACTATAAGGTCATTATTGTTAGTTAATATGTTTTTTAAAATTAGTTGTAAAATTAATCTTTTGGCTCATGCTTAGCAATGAAATACATACTTATATTGTATTGGCAGAAAGGAAATCCATGGTGGTAGAAATTACACAACACCCTAATTGTTCTGAATATTAATAAATAAGAATGTTATCATGCTCGTGGACGAGGATTTGCCATCCAACCAAATTTTTGTTTGTGTGCTACTCATATACCATCTAGAAATAACTTAAAACCATGCACTGAAATGTCTATCATTTAAATGCATTCCCTGTTTGCTATAATTGTTTTTTAATTAAAATGTACCAATATTCCCAAAAATTATTGAAAAATATATAAATATTCAACATACAACATATCATACACCTTTTATATACAACATCTCTATTTAGTTATTTAATTTAATAATATTGTTTAATAATTGTCTAATTTAATTTACTTTATATCATTAAGGAAAAAGAAAAAATATTTCTCGTTACCAACAACCTCCTTTCTTGTAAAAGGAGATAGAAAGCATAAAATGATTATATAAATAGAAGACGTTTGATCTAAGATAACTACATAGTTTTCTATTTATTAAATTTGGATAAATAAAAAATCTTTGGAATCAAAATTTGTATTACTTAAATTGTTATTTAAAATATTAATTGTCATCTACCAATGTTAAGATTCCATATTGACATTTAATTTAAAGCAAATTCTTGTTTTAAAAATTGTAGAAATGGGAGATTCAAAATATTTTTTAAGGCCCTAATTTACGCATTACATAACTCACCAGAACTATGTTGCCTTGAGATAAATGTTGAAAAGTGTTAATGACTTGTGACTTTGTTGTATCAAAGTGATATTTTGAAAGAACTTTTCAAAATAATTTGAAAAACATTGTGGACCCCAAACAAACTTTTATCCAACATTTCTAGTACTATGCTTATTTAAAGCCTTGGTGAACTAGCTCTTTTAATAGAGTTCAACAAATCTATAGAATTGTATTGAAAGCCCAAAATCAATGATCTTTATCAGCAACGAGATTATTATAAATGATTCTAATCCAATTTATTTTCGGCTGATGTTGTGACAGGTACTGGTATGACAAGTACAAATATGACAATAATGACCGAAATAATGATAGCTTAATAGGATCCAATCACTCTGCACCAATCATAAGGTGAATAAATAAAATTAAAAAAAAAATTATATTGTTAAATAATGAATCCATACAGGTGAGGAAAATTTTAGATAGAGGAGGAATGACCTGTTATAGAGTTTTATATTGGTTTTCTAATATTTATGTTTACATATTGGTGGTTTTAGTCAAAGCCGATTAATTTAGTTTTCAACACATTATGAAATGCGTAATACTTTTAAGGTTGTTGGAGGCAGCTGGTTGGTAAAGTCGGACTCGTAAAGACGGTCAGGTCTTGTGCTCAAGCCTGAGCGAGGGCATTGACTAGTCGCGGGTGTTACTTATTTCCTAGGCCAAGCCTGCTCACCTTTCCAAAGGGTTGCTTTGGACGATGGGGAGGAATGGAGCAGGAGCCTGGAGAAACCTTCACGAGAGGAACTAGTTAGCGGGAGCCTGGTGTTACCCCCGATTGATAGAAGGAAGCCGGGGGAGTGCGCAAAGACACAGCCAACCTTGAGACTGATCGAAGCTTTAGAGTCATGGCCCCAGGAGGGGGCTGAGAAAAGGAAACTTCCTTGCCACCAGAGAGAGCCACATTCCTGGATCTGGTTGCAACTTGCAATAAAAGGCCAGCATATGAAAACCAACAGAAGTTCATAAAAAAATGGCAACTTTCCCCACATTTGCTTTGCCCACTGAAGAGCCCTGCTTAGCAGAAAGAGGACTTATCGGTCATTTCACAGATTTATGGCCCTCGCCAAAAGTGGTAGAAGCCTGGGTTCAAAGGAATGGCATTCACTGGTCAAAGAAGGAATAAAAATCCATTTCATCGGCAAAGGCTTCTTTGTTTTTGTATTCAAAGCAGCAGAATACATAAACCTAATATTTAGAAACAACTCGTATTTCATGGGGCCTCAGGGACTATATTTGAATCAATGGACTACAAACTTCGACTCGACCCAAGATGTGCCCTCGGTTGTTCCGGTCTGGGTGAGATTGCCCCACTTTCCTCTTCACTACTGGAACCCTAAATATTTGGAAACCATAGGCGACAAGCTAGGAAAATACATCGACCGAGCATAAATAAGAGACCAATATTCCTGTGCTAGAATTTGTGTAGAAGTAGACCTAGAGGAAGGTCTCCCTGAAGCCATTAAACTCACAGTGGCTGATTGGTCACACATACAAGTGCTAGATTACGAGCAACTTCCATTTAAATGCAGACACTGCCATGGCTATGGGCACTTTGCCAAGCATTGTAAAAAGAAATCAGAGGATGTAGTTGAGAAAGAGAAGGGAGATCAATGGACTCAGGTTCAAAAATCAGGACCAACTAAGCAGAGCAATAGGAATAAAGGGAAATCCATCTCCATTGGGAGGGTTTCTCCTTCAGAACCCCAAACAGAAGGAACTTCTGTCCCTCCAATAGTAGACAAATCAACCAAACCCTTTGATATACTCAACACACCAGAAGAACTCCAAGATCTAGCAGATAAAGAGATTGAACAGCATGCAAACAACATGGAAGAAAGCAATAGGCAAGAGGAACCAGTCCAAACCCCAAAAGGTGCCTCTAGCTCCCCTACCTATGCAGATATGACAAGAAAGAAGTCCCTTGAGATATCGAGATCCTCGGAAGATGAAACATCTAAGAGGCCCTTGAAAAGAATGGGGAGGAAATCTCATAGAGAGGCTAGAGAAGAAGAAGCAGAGAGACAAAAAATGCAAGGTAGTCAGGCCATTATAGAGATGTCTATCAGCATAAATACTAGAACCAGGCCTCTCAAGGGAGGAATTTCCCCGATCCCTACCAGTAAATAATGTGATTAGTCTCTTGGAATTGCAAAGGACCAGGGAACCCATCAAAAGCTGAAGCATTCAAGAGCCTATTAAAGTTAGAACTTCCCAAGATCCTCATGCTCCAAGAGACTAAAATAGAAGCAAAATGGAAAACAAAAGCTGGAAAAGCGGTAAGTGCTAGAGGTACATGCAGCAGGTTAGCCACCCTCTGGGAGGTTAACAAATTCCAGCTCGAGAGCTCCTTTTAGACGCAGCACTAGATTTACACCAACTCTGACACCTACCAAGTAAGATAAAGATTACTCTCTTTAATCTCTATGTTCCTGTACTCTATGTAGAAAAGGAAATATGCTGGAAAACCCTGACTGATTTTTTCGAAGCTTACTCCCTCAATAATATAATCATTATAGGAGACTACAATCTAATCCTAGACCCAAAGGAAAAAAGAGGAGGAACCAACAGCAGGGATTGCTTCCTCCCCTTAGTGGAAAACCTGATTCAACATTGGGATTTAATGGACTTCAAGCCAAGAAAAGGGCTATACACCTGGACAAATAACAAAATAGGGGAGGAGAATATCTCAGCCAGGCTGGACAGATTCCTTCTTCAGAGTTCCATCCTCTCCGAGAAGATGATAATTTCCTCAAAATTTTTGCCAAAGTGGAACTCAAACCATAAACCCATCCTCCTTTTGATGGAATAAGAAGAAAACCTGGGACCAATCCCCTTCTGGTTCAACCCACTATGGGCAAACAGGGAAGGGTTTTTGGATACAGTGAATAAGGCATGGTCCATTCATGTTCAACGATCACTCAGCTATGTTTGGAAGAAAAAGACAAAAGGCACCAAAAAATCCCTGAAGCAATGGATAGAAAAGTCCACAGTCTCTCCCACTACTCAAAGAAAACAAAGCACAAAGCAGTTGCTGGATCTCCAAATGGGCCTAGAGACTCAAGACATAACTAGAGCAGAAATTCATAGGGAGCAAGAACACCAAATCAACACCCTTCGAACATTTAGAGAAGAGGAAGAACATTTGAGGCTCAAAATCTCTGGCTTGTGTCTGGAGACAAGAATACAACCTTCTTCCACAAGAAAATTCGTACCCCCCTCTCTAGAAACCACATTGCTGAAGTCACCTCGCCAGATGGGATTGTTCTTAAAGGCACAACTCTGATAAAAGAGGTGATAACCTCTCATTTTCAGCTGTTGTTCAAAGAAGAAGGAGTGGAGGATAATGAGGAAGCTCAATACTTCCTTAAGAACGTTCCAATGATGGTTAACGAGAAGGACAATGCAACTCTCTTGAAGCCATTCACTGAAGAAGAAATGAACAATGTTATATGGAAGATGGAACCAGACAAAGCCCCAGGACCTGGTGGATTCTCAATACACTTCTATAGACTCTGCTGGGATATCATTAGAGTTGAATTGTACTGAATGATCAAAGGATTCCTTCAAAAAGCCAAAGTGGGAGGAAGCACAAAATCCACCCTCCTAGCCCTAATTCCCAAAGAAGACAACCCGGAGACTTACGACAAATTCAAACCAATCTCGCTTTGCAACGCGTCCTACAAAATTATCACCAAGCTACTTGCTAATAGAATAAAACCTCTGCTAGACAAATTCATCTCTCCCAATCGAGGAGGGTTTGTCAAAGGAAGACATATCTTGGACAATGTGACTAGTGCAGGAAATCATCCATTCCAGCCACCAATGCAAAGAAAAAGGTATGCTCATCAAACTGGATATGGCGAATGCCTTTGATAGAGTAAGACATTCCTTCCTTCTCCAAGTTCTTTATGCATTTGGATTCAGTTCTGAATTTGTAAATTTTATTAAAGCATGCATTGGAGAACCCTGGATAGCCCCTCTAGTAAATGGTAGACCTGCAAACTACTTCAAAGCTACTAGGGGAATAAGGCAAGGCTTCCCTCTGTCCCCCTTCATGTACATTTTGATGGCAGACTATCTAAGCCGAAAGCTCTCTGATGAGAAGCTCAAAGGGACTCTTCTTGGCATTAGGGTGATTCCCAAAACAACCCTTATCAACCATGCCTTGTTCATAGATGACTCTATCCTTTTGGGTGGATCCTCTATTAAAATAGCAAGAGCCTTCAGCATAGTAATCCAAAGGTTCTGCAGAGTCTCTAAAGCTATGGTAAATAATAGGAAAAGTGCAATGTATGGCTGGGCTATAGACCAACAATCTATTCTCAGGATTGCCCAAACCCTAGGCTTCATCAGATATGTATCTTGGGGAAAATTCAAGTATCTTGGCCAGCCTTTAACCTTGGGCACTATCAAGGCCCCTCATTGGATGGAAATTATCAGCAAAATCAAGGCAAAAGTGACTGCTCAGGGCAGGCAATGGCTTACCACAACTGGGAAGCTCACTCTGGTCAAGTTAGTCCTCTCATCCCTTCCTATCTACCAATCCTCTATCCTTTTAGCACCAAAAATGATCATCGATCAGTTAGCAAAGCTAATTCGAAATTTTTTATGGCAAGGAGGAAAGGGGAACCAAAACAAATTCCATATAGTAAGCTTGGACATAGTGAAAAGGCCAATACCTGAGGGTGGACTTTAGGTAAGAGACCTTGTGTTGGCCAATCTAGAAATGGGAGGGAAGATCCTTTGGAAAATATTCTCAAACCAAAGACACCCTATAAGTCAAGTTCTAATAAAAAAATATATGCATAGAATCTCAATAAAAAATATGGAAGAAGGATCTTCATACAAAGGAACTACGTTGTGGAAGTTGTGCAGCCAAGACTGGAATTTATTCAAAGAATAGCTCTACAAAGTTCCAGGAAATGGGAAAAGAATTATAACGTGGGAGGACAATGTCATGGGTCTCCAAACCCTAAGCCTTGCACCAGAAATAACAGACTTGCGTAGTTGGCTCATCCAAAAAGGTATTCACAAACTTGCTGACATTTGCACATGGGATTCAACAGGGAACTGGAATAACTGGGACCTACATCACCCCCCTGATTGGATGCTCCCTCAGCTCCACCAATTATTAAAAAAACTCATTGGCCTGGCTCTTGTGCACCTGCATTCGAGGGACAAATGGGGCTAGGGGAAGACCAGATCTTACTCAACTCGTTTGCATCTCTTCAAGAACAACAACATTAGGTCCATAGTACAAAGCTTTGACAGCATATGGACCCATTTGGACTCCCAAAGATCAACTTCTTCTACTGGACTCTCATGCACAGAAGGACCCTCACTGGGAAAACCTTAGAGAAAAGAGGTATAGTAGGTCCTTGCAGATGCCCTTTATGCTGCAAGGATCTGGAAACGATCGATCACCTATTCATTTACTGCCCCTTTTCTCAAGAGGTATGGTTGTAAGAAATCGTGGGGCTCAATGCCCAAATCCCTCATTGGTCTTTAGTGGTTAGTCTTTTCACATCCTGGAAAGATCGATATCCACACTCTTTGAACAACACCTCAACTCGGACTAAAATATGGAATGCAATCCCAAAATATATTTGCTGGGGAATCTGGTTGGCTAGGAATTAAACCATCTTTAAAAACAGACTTCAATCCACCAACACAGTAATTTCCAAGGCCAAAGCCTTGCTGTTGTAAACTTTTGAAAATAGACCTCATAAGTCAAACAACTCCATACTCCCTGAAGATCTCAGCTGGCTAGGTGATTTCGTGAGACGACCAAGCATCAAGAAGAATATATACTTGCCTAGTCATAATCCAGAGTGGTGTCTCCGGATCTCTGAGGCGGACTTTAAAAAATGGTGGAAAAATAGGGAAAAGTCACGATCTTCTTCGACGGAGCCTCCAAAGGAAACCTGGGGATTTCAGGGGTAAGAGGAATAATCTACTCCATAGATGGACAAAAACAAGTTAACTACGGTTGGGGTCTAGGACAAAGCACCAACAACCAGGCTGAGATCCTAGGTCTACTCAAAGCATGTTAGCTGGCTCAAAGGAACATAGGGAAAACTTTAAATCTTCAGGGACTCAGAAATCCTGATCAAAACCCTTAATAAGGGTGACCAACTCAATAACTCTGCTCTAAACAAGACCCTAGAAAGAATAAGAAAGATGACTCAAAACTTCGCATCCTGCTCATTCTACCATGTCCTGCGAGCTCAGAACAAGGAAGCTGATATAATGGCTAACAAAGGATGCCTTCTAGCTCAAGGTATTCTGGTGAACAATGAGGATGAAGCTGAAAGGCACCCAATTCCTTAACAGGCAAGTAGAGTCATTCAAGGACAGATTCCCACAGTACAAAGGCTAGCACAGATAGACTTTCACTGTCGAGAAAGAGTAATAACAGGGCGCAAATTGGATTTCATACAGAAGAAGGCCTTGATGGACGAGATGCATAGGCTCAGGGCAGGGGATGATCCGACGGCCATCACAAGCTAGAAAAGGTGGGGGGTTAAAGAGACGGGGAGTGGTAAGTAGTTTTTTCGCACCGCTTTTGGATGTTGGGCAGTATTCCACGAATTAGACGCAATGTAGCTCTTGGCCTGACGCATGGCAAGACAAAACCGCCCATTTCACGTGCTCTTGTGGAAATAAAGGCCAGACAACTATTAGACGCGATCAACATTGGATCTGAGCAGGGGAAGATCTGATGGTCATCACACACTTTTCATGGCAGGGTCTTATCCCAGTCGGCAGGCCAGGTATGGATATTGTTCAGGTTAAAGCTCGGACAGTGAGGGACACGATAAGCGTCAGATCTGGGCAGGGTCAATCTAACGGTCATTGTGCATTGCAAATGGAGGGGAGTTATTTCCTAGGGAGCGGTAAGCGGGTTTCATCGCACCGCTCTCGGCTGCTTGGCAGTTTTTTATGAAACTGATGCCACTTAAGGGCTGATGCGTGACAATACAAAACCACCCATATCGTGTGCTCCTGAGGAGATAAGGATCAGAAAGTGTTGGATGCAATATGCATCAGATTTGGGTGGGGGAATATCTGACGGCTATTTCATTTTGATCATGGCGGGGGTTAACCCTGAAGTGGGGCTGGGTATGGTGGAAAAGTCAGGCTTTAAATAAATTCATTTTAATATTTGCAGGTTTGTAATTTGGCCATGGAACATAGTTTTTGTGGGTTTTAACTAATCCAAGAAAGTACCAAAGTAGCAAGGAAAAGAGGAAAGAAAGACAGGACACTAAGTCGAAAACAACAAAGCAAGCATCACTCAGCCTGCCAAGTGCGTCAAATTCAACAGTTAATCTCAGAAACAAAAGTCAGATTAGGAGGACTCTATTGAGCCAGAAGTATCGCATTTGTCTGTATTCGAGGTGTTTGGCACGCCCAACTTCCTTTTTATAAATAAAATTCAACCATTTTTGTTAAAAAAAATTGCGTAATACTTTTGTCGTGGTAGGGATACATTCCCTCAGCGTCACCTCTACACTTCTTTTTTTCACTTTGGCAATTATCTTTATCATCAGGAAAAAAATAGTAGATCTTCTTGTTCACACCAGATAAAAGGCATAAACAATATTGCTATGCAACCTTCTACGAAGGTTTGTGGAAGCTGCATGGAAGCAAATTTTGTTGTAAAGGTGAGGAAGATGCATTTTGCGAGGCGCTGCCATGATTTAATTATGCACGCCGGTTTCACTAAGCTTGAATGTGAACTGATAATTGAAAAATATATTTATTCTTATAAACTGGTACATGGAAAATATTTGACCAACATCCATTTAAAGAATGACTTCGATATTTTATTGTTTGTACAAGTTTGATGATAGGAAGTACAAGATTCGATTATTGATTTGATCTTTACCCTTGATATTTCTCATGTGAGTCAAAATTATAATAATTTGTTTGTTAGGATATTCCGACACATAGGAATTAGTTAAGTATAACTTGGTCTAGTATAGAGTTAGGTAAAGTGTGTTTCTTTACTATGTACTTTTTGTAACTTACAACCCGACGGTCACAATATGTAGTGATCCGACGGTTCATTCTCTCCTCGGTATTACTGACACTTGATTTGTGGCTTAACACCTGATTGGTCCATGATCTCTATTTAAAGAGCATGGAGGGTCATTTGTAGGGTAACCGTTCATGAGAGAAGCTTATGTAAATTTTCATTCTTTTATTAATAAATTGCTTGAAGTGGTCGCGTTGGCTCAGGCCGTGGATTGTTTCCCTCTTTGAGGGTTTTAACCACGTCAAAAATACTGGTGTATTGATCTGTGATCTGTTTGTGAGCAGTGTCCTTTGGTGTTCTGTCTGAGGAAGTTACCTTGTAAATTCCTACAATTTGTTTTGTTTTATCTTTAGCTTTTTGTTGTTGTTGTTGTTTGTGATAGGCACTAGTATGACAAGTACAGGTATGACAGTTGCAACGAAAATAATCATAGCTTAATAATACCCAATCGCTCTGCACCAATAAGAAGGTGAATAAATAAAATTAAAAAATTAAAAAAATAAATTATATTGGTTTTCTAAAGTTTACCTTTACATATTGGTGGCTTAATTTTTAGTCAAAACTGTTTAATTCATTTTTCAACGCATTATCGAATGCATAATACCTTTGCCGCAACAAGGATAATTTGATTTATTTTTAAAGTTTGGGAAGGACTACATTACCATCATGTCCAATATATCACCTGGGGTAGGAAACTTCACATCAAAGAGTGCCTTAAGAGAGAACCTCATATAAAACCCCTTGAACTTTTTAAAATTGGTTTTGATAAAAAATAATTAAACTCATTAAAACTTAATTTTAATAAAATATTATATTTTTATTATTTTTAATATAATAGTATATTTCGATAAAAATAGAATTCAAATTCAAATTCAAATTCAATGTTTTATATTCATATTATTAAATTTATTTGAATTAAATTAAGAAAAAACAAAAATTTACTATATTTTATAAAAAAAAATTAAGTTAAAAACCAATATAGAAATGGAGTAGTTTTAAGTGCGAAATTTTGGAGTTTCCTGCATATTTCTACTCCAAATCCGGTGGAAACAATTGTTGTCAAATCTTGATTTGTGTTTTTTAAATTTGTTTTTTCACTGCATACATGGATTTAGCACCCTAAAAACTTTCGGGGCACTTCAATTGTGAAGAATTCCCCCATGAAACTTGTGATTTCAATGAATCTATGACGAATTCCAAATAAATTAGATAGGAAAATAAACTGGAAAATTTTCTAAATAATCCCACTTAAAAACTATTCATATAGAAAAATATTAATTTAGACAAGTTTAAATGGAATTATACACAATTATTAGAGTAACTAATGTTTAACTTAATAATAAACGATATAAGATTTAATATTTTGATCAACCATGTTTTTTTTCATAAATTAAATTCACTTTACATAATCTATACACAAAAAAGATAATGCTAGTTTGATTAATAGCTTTAGTTTTCTAGTAAATTTAGATTTCCATATTATTTAAAGATTAACTTTATATTTAGAATTTAATAAAAAACTCTGATTTTTCAAATTAATGAAGCATTTATAAAATAAAAAATTCATAATTTTTTTATTTTTTATTTTTATTTGAAGTTTTCTCTTAAAAAGCTCTTCCCCATTACATCAATTACACTTTTTTTTTTTTTTGTCATGTGGAATTCTCTGCATTCCAAGGAATTGATAAAATATACCATGAAATTTAAGCAATTCTTTATACACACAATGCTTGGAACACTAATATTTGAATTTTCAACTTCTTCTTCTCAAATGTTTTTTCAATATATATATTAATGAGCTTTCTCATTTACTTATGACTTTCCCATCCCAAGGAAAATCTTGTATTACATAAAACTCTAGGTCACTAGGAGGAAACCATAAAAGAAAATTCTTTTAAAGTGCTTATGTACCAACAAATGAACTTTGTGAACCCTCTCGTCTCTCAATTCAATATAGAGAACATTTTTCTTAAATCTAGATTAGATCCACGTTATAGATTGATTTCTCAAGGTAAATAAAATTCTTCCTTGGTGGGATCAATTTTTAGTTGATAACTCAACATAATTTTCCTTCTCTCTTAGTGGGAATAATTCCTTAAATTTCTAGTCGATCCAAGGACTGAGTTTTTGGCCCAACAAAATGTAGAAGTAACTGAGAGAGGGAACATAGGGCTTTAAGGAAAGAGAAAATTTAGGGAGGTAGGAAAACATATTGAGCAAAGCGAGAAATCTAATGGTGGAAACTAGCTAAAAGTTTGTAGTAAGTAATGAATGGTGATTATAGATATTAAATCTCAAGGTATAATTGATGCTAAGTACCTATGAGCTATTGGAATTTACTAATTGATAATCAAAAAATAGTTTTCTAAACCAAACTAACATAAATGCAATTATCCATTCTTAATTACCATTATTACTATACATGGGTCGTCACATTGAATAAAATAATAACACATTGCACATATATAATAATAACACATTGCACATATATAATAATAACATAGTTTTATTACCAATTACTCAAGCACAACTAAATCCTTCAGTATTATATTTGAATTCCCCTCTTTGAATGGTTGATTGGTTTTCTTTTGATGTCCTTCTATGAGATTTCAATATCTCCTTTTTATTATTTTCACTTGGTTTGAAAGTGGTAGAAATATGTAACTAAAATTTAGAACTCATTCTAGCTCTATTGGAAACCTAAAACTTGACTAAAATCCCCATATCGTGAGTTCAAAGTCCAGTATATATGGGATCCAAACAATTTGTTGGCCTACACTTGTTAATTCTAGGATATTTTTAGGCCCGAATGTATTTAATCTGAATGCAAATCCAAATACTTTTCTCCTTTTTGGGCCCGTATATCTCTACACCTAGATACCTTTCAAGCTTGGAAATTTTTGTTTTAGATATAACTTCTTGATTTCTATAATTTGGGAATTTAAATCATCACAATGTAGAAATTTTTAGTGAGGCCCATATACCTTTTGGGCACAAATTTCGAAATCTGATCTCTTTTGTGAACTCTAGTGTGATCCACCTTGGATAACCTCCTACCCATCTCATTTTCTTTTATCTAGATATCCAGCTCAACCACAATGAATACCCTTGTTGAGGCCAAGATATGTTTCCATCCAGATATCCTTTGTACACTAATCTCGAGGTCTAGTTATACCTTGCTATGGGACAACTTTGGATGATTTAAAGTTTGATTGTGGTTCAATCTAGATTCTAGTAGAATTTAAGCTTAAAACTCTTGTACAACTTGGATACTCCTCAACCTAGATACATCCACTAATATAAACTTGTGACAGACTTTGGTTACATCCTTGTTAATTGATGGATCTCTTGAAATCAAATGATGAAATTACAAACTATAACTAATCATAAAAAATTAGTTTCATGTGACTGAACAATTTGAGAATTTAATCCAACTCTATTTCAATATCACAAACATAGATATTAAACACACACAAAACAGAAATATATAGGCAATATTTTATTTGAAAAAGAAATAAATTGGCATTTGTGTGTAGTCTCCCTCTGGTAAGAGTCAACTTCTTCACTCTCTTTTCTAATTTCTCTCCACCATACTCATTGTCATATACTCTCATACACAATTATGTTAAAAAATATTACATAAAGCTCTCATATTCAATCTCAACAAATTCAACCCATTTTACTGAAATATCTAACAAATTCCTAATTAGCCACATCTATCCTTTTACATATCAGCTAAATGACATCCTAACTTCTTAACAATAAAGTTTCTTATAGATATGTTATAGGAAAATATTATGAAAAAATAAAATTTAAGAAGACCAACTTCCTTTAGTAAATGGGGTTGACCTAAGAAGGTCAAAATGATTTAACTAGGATATGTTCCCGCATCAAAATCACAAGGAAGAAAATAATTTCTCATGAGATCCTTAAAACTTATGCCAAACCTGGAAATCTATGTTGTTTTCATCCAATTGGCATCTTCTACTGGTTGATTCTTCAATTTAACCAAATACTAAAATATTCTTTACCTCTCCTTCTCTTGGTTACTCTTTTCTCCAACATTCCTTCAATCTCTTTTTGAAATTCACTTGGAAATTGTTTCTTCCATTTGTTGGTATGATATTTATCATCTATAGGAGCATCTATTGTAACATTTTATGTCTCGTTGAATGGATATAAATATACAACATTGAAAATTGGAGAAATCCCAATATCACTTGGGAGTTCTAATTTGTAAGCATTAGAAGATCTTTTTCTTAAAATAATACATAGACCAGATTTATTAAGTTTCAATTTTTGTATGTCCCTGTAGGAAACTTTTCCTTCCTAAGACATTCCATCACTAAGTCACATACTTCAAAGTCAAACGATCTTCTTTTTATGTCTACTCTTTTTTTATACTTATTGTTGTTCTTTTATCACTGATGCTTGACCCTTTACTGCAACTATTTCATGCTTGCTAAAAAGTCTTCACCATCAACACTTCTTAACTCATGCTTTCCCAAATTCCTCAACTCATAAATTCCTCTTGGATGCATTCCATATAATATCTAAAATATACTTATTCTTGTTCTTTTATTGGGTGAATCGTTGTAAGCAAACTTAGCTTGAGAAAGTACTTGATCCCACTTCTTTCAGTGCTCACTTACCAAACTCCTAAAAATATTTTGCAAACTCCTATTTACCAATTATTACTTTCCATTTGTCTATGGGTTGTAAGCTAGTTTAAAATTCAAGTTAGTTCCTAGTTTCTTCCACAAAAACATAAATATAATCGATGCTCCTTTGGGTTTGAGGCAATCCCTAAATAAAATCCATACTCATGAAGTCTTGAGGCCTGCTTGGAATTAGAAATGGTTAATATAACCATGTATTGTGACTTCTTCCTTTAGCCTATTGACAAATTCTGCATCTCTCAACAAATTTCTTTACAGCACCTTACATAACCAGTCAAAAATAAAATCATTTAATAAATAAAATGTATTTTCCTAACCAAAATGTCTTGAAAGTCCTCCACTATGTTTCTCCTTTATTGAATTGCCCCTGAATGAGCATTTTGGTATGGAAATCTTATCATCCTTAAATAACAATCCTTCCCAAACCATATAAATTAACCACGGAGTTTCTTTCATGCTAATTGGATCTTCACACGTTGCATATGCTTCCTTGAAATCTATATTATCTTTGTACATTTCTTTTAGCTCATCAAAACCTAAAACATTAATTTAAAATTATTTTATATTTAAATTAATTCTACTCAATGCACTAACTACTTTATTTGATGAACAACTTGTGTGTTTAATAACAAATGTAAAATTTTGCAGAAATTCTACCCATTTAGCATGTCTTTGATTCAATTTTCGATAGCGTTTGATATAATATAGAACATGGTTTTCAGTGTATAGAACAAATTATTTGGGCATAAGATAGTGTCTCCATTTCTTCAAAGCTTGAATTATAGCATAAAATTCCTTATTATAAGAGGAATATTTCTATTTTTCTTCACTTAATTTTTCACTAAAATAAATAATTGTTTCTCCCTCTTGACTCAAAATAGCTCTAGTAGTGCTTCAATAACAATCACACTTGCATCTGTCTCAACTTGAAAATATTCATTGAATTTTGGTAATGCTAAAACAAGCTCTTCTACGATCTTTTATTTCAACAATTTAAAATTATTGCTAGACTTGATTCAATTTTTTTTCCTTGATAGGAGCACAAATACTAGTAAAATTCTTGATAAATTTTTATAAAACCAGGCTATACCATGAAAGCTTCTCACTTCAAGAAAACTCTTTGGAACAAGACAATTAATAATGGCTTTAAATTTTTCATGATCCATCTTTAAACCCTCTTCAGAAATTACGAATCCTAAATATACCAATTTCATTTCATAAAACTACATTTCTTTAACTTAGTTAACAATTTCTCTCCCTACGGGATATTCAATACTAATTTAAGACATTTCAAATGCTCCTCATTTGTTATATTTCATATCAAGATAACATCTAAATAAACAACGACAAGTTTACTAGTGAAGTCCTTCAAAATCCCATTCATTAGCCTCATAAAAATACTAGGGGCATTAGTAAGACCCAAAGGCATAACTAACCACTCATATAAACCATGATTTCTTTTGAAAGTTGTTTTCCACTCATCCCCTTATCTAATCCTAATCTGATGGTATCTTCTCTTTATATCAATCTTAGAAAAATAGTTGGCACCACTTAAAAAGTCAAATAGGACATTAGTGTATGGAAGTAGAAATCTACACTTGATTGTTAGTTTTTTTATGGCTTTGGAATCTGTTGACATTGCGATCGACACCCTTCGAATTTTTCCTGCCCTTGAATTTTGGAGCCTACTGAGGATATTATCATCTTTTTTTTTTATGGTCACTTCATGGTAGAATTATGTGTTGCTAAGCATTCAAGTATTCTTCTTAGTTCATAAGTGCTAAAGTCTCTTACTTACACGTGCTCAGTTCTCGATGAACCCGTACGTGCACTTTTTCTATGACAGTGTAGATAGGCACTACACAGTCCATAAGGACAATACACTGTGCAACCTATGTCAACAGTTAGTACGTACTGTCTATTGATAGTCTCGCTCTCACTTTGGGTTGCAATCGTCATCATTCTAGTGATTTTTCTCAATTGTCACTTTGGAACACCTTTGTTTTTTCAAGTGTTACTTTCTCTTTCGTGACTATCGTTTTTTCTTGATTTTACTTTAATAAGTGGTTTTTTCATGTTACCTTCATTTTGACATTCTTTTCTTTCAATTTATTTAGCTTTTGCATGTGTCATTTCCACATTTTCTTACTATCACAAGTGTCTCTTCTAACTATGCTCACTCCTGTATGTGTCGCACCTTTCCACATCAATATAGGAAGCTCTTACATGATCTTATACATTAGATAGTCCTATATATCATAAGAATATTTTCTAGACACATTACTAAAACTTAGCAAATTTTTTTGTCTCATTCGACCCTTGTATCACAACGTGTGTCCAAAATGTCACAGTGTGGTGTTTCAATTATCACACTTAGAATAAGTGTAACTTTGTTGTCGTTTCATGGTGTGATTGTTGTTCATGAGTCTTATGCATTGCCCTAGCTTGTATATATGGGATTTTTGTGTTCGATCCATGTTTGAGTCTCGTTCAGATGCTCTTCCCTCTCTTACTCCATTGGTCCCACACTTAGCCATTTTGGAGCTCATCTTAGTCCTACTGCCCAGCAATCCTTCGCAAGGTAATGAGAATAAGCTATCTATGAACCTCATTGATGAAATATCACCTTCCCATACGTGTGCACTAAGCCTCTCCTGAGGTCAACTCCTTTGATTGCAAATTGAGGACCTTCAAATAAGAGTCACCTAACCCTTGTTGCATGCACTGACTCACTAAACTGAGATATGAGGAATTATACCTTGTATCGATCACATTTCATTTCTAGTGATCCTATGTGAAAGGAAATTATGCCATAAGGCCTTCTCCCCCTTACAATACAGTGAACACCTTCAATGCAAAGAGACCTATCCTTCTCCTTCTTACCTTAGCCAACCTTGTAATCTCCTCTTCCAGTGAGTCTTCCTCAGTGCAGGGTGCATTTCTAGTGGAAATTTATCCACTAAAGAAACAAATTGTGCTAGCATAGGGTGCAAGGAAGATTTCTAGTGGATAGTCAGCCACTGCATAAGCAAGTTGTGCTAGGCCAGAATCATCCCTCTTAGGTATAGCTGTTACACAACATTTTGTCACTGTCCCTATACTCTCTGTTTCTTGATCCTAGAGGACCTCTACAGTGAACACCTCATGCTTTTCCTTCATGGAGAAACTCCCATTATGTCTCTCTTCATGAGTAGATCATTTCCCTTTTGCATCATTTCCCCTGAAACTTCTATTTTTCCCAATTTACAAGACCGACGTTGATGGCCTTTGTCTCCCCTGCACCGATGTGTAGAGATTAGCACTATACCCCACGCTGATCGGTGCGACTGAGCTGTGTTCCAGTCGTGCCGGTCCTGTTATGGAAAGTTTTTTAAATTAGAGCTGTGTTGAGCCATGGAAAAGGTATGAATTTTCCATTTATTTCTTTATCTTTTTCTTTAATCATAAACTCCTTTATAGTCTAAGATGGTAATATATCAACGAATCATGGTAGAATTAAGGAGATTTGTGATTATTACAAATTAACGAATTATTGTCTTTTCTTCTATATAGAAAATAGGAGAAATGGGAAACCACCATTTGGGAGGAAAAGACAAAGCAAAAGTAACTATTGTCCCTTCGCCAGGAAGCCATATCCAGACAAGAAGATTGAGATCAGAGTGCATAGTCAAGGAAAAGAAAGGGAAAACGCGGCATCAGCATAAGAAGACAAAAAGATAACTGAAGATAAAAGATAGAGTGAATCCCTCAGGATCCCTTAGAGTGAATCCCTCAGGATCCCTTGATCCTGAAGGATTGCTGCCTCAAAACTCATCTGTATTCTTGTATTGTCCGCCTAGATGTTATAAAAGGACAATGCTTGTAGAAATTAGGAGGATGAATTATCATTTTGCAGAATTTATTGTTGTATTGCTACTTTGATCATCGACTCTCGTTAATCAAAATAGAGTACGATTGCTTGTAAACATTTTCATATGATCAATATATAAGTCGGTTGCTGTTCCATTCCTTCCTACTGAATTAGCCCGGCGGTGCTTCACTAGTGGCTAAGGGCCCGACCCTGGTGGATCCACTTGCTATTTGTACCATTACTTTACAATTCCAGTCGTGTGATGGTTTGATTTACTTTTCATTTCCTTGAATCACATTGCTTTACAGTTTCCTATCTTTACAAGTTCTAATACTTTATGGAATCATTTTATTGCATAAGTTGTGATTGAATCGCGTTGTTGTTCCCTTTCTATCATAACAAGATTATTATCCTTTACCACTTATATCGTTATTCATTTCAGTTATAAAGCCTCGCAGTTCATTACAGATTGTTGTTCATTTCCATTAACATAGCTTTGCTGTTCATTTGGATTAAGATAGCTTTGTTGTTCATTTCGACTGAGATAGCTTTGCTATTCATTTCGATTAAGAGATAACTTTGTTGTCCATTTCTATTCAAATAGCTTTGTTGTTCATTTCTTTCCTGCAAGTATTTGGTTATGCTTTTTAGTGTTATTGAAGTGAGCATATTCATTCTATTTTCATTAGCAGCATTATTGAGTTAATTCAGTTCTCATTTCTAATCAGTTACCTTAGTGTGGAGTGTAAGATCAACAACAGTAAAGGACATTGGCAATTGCTACCTAAGTTCTTAGATTGAGGATCTTGTTTATGGTTGATTTCATTTCCATCAGTTGACAGAGGAAAGAGTTACTATTACTGCATCCTTTACTGATGATTGTTGTAGTTTTCTGAGTGAATGATTTAAGTTTCAGAGAATTTAGTTTCTTGTAATTGCAATTAGGTTTATTTCAAGCATCTGTTTACTTTTGCATTTGAAACACTGTACTACAAAACATTACTTTTAGAATAAATAGCCTGCCTCAGACTGAGTACACTCTTGAAATAAAAAATCGTACTTGGATTGATAATTAATGTAGGATAAATAGGAGTTAAAAAGACACCTCTTTATCGCTCAACATTTTGGCATTGTTGCTAGGGAGAGTGTAGCCATTTATTTTCTTTCAAAGAGTAGTGTGAGGAGTGTCTGCTAGGAGAGAATTGGGTATTAAAAACGGAAGGTAAGAACCTACGTACGGAGCATGTAACAGCCCTGCTCCCCTGCCTGCTTTCTGGCAGATTTGTTAATTCTTTTTTTGGGTAGAAATAAACATTTGCGTTGTGTGCATGACTAAGCAGAAAAAACCTGAAAAGAATCCAAAACCATTACCCAAGCCTGACAAAGCTAAGGGGCCAGTGACCCTTGGTCGATCTACCTTTATAGATGATATCATTAAGAAAGTTGAATCTTAGCCATCAGTAGGTCCTAGGAAAATCGCTTCTAGACAACCTACTAGCTCCCTTCGGGCCACAGAATCACCATCTGTAGCCTTTGCTGAGGTCCATAGCCAGACAAAAGAGACTGAGCAAGATTTTCAAGAAA
This sequence comes from Pinus tabuliformis, assembly GCA_031772625.1. NCBI lineage: Eukaryota > Viridiplantae > Streptophyta > Pinopsida > Pinales > Pinaceae > Pinus > Pinus tabuliformis. The sequence goes on from CM062815.1 coordinate 843,671,620, forward strand.
TTGAGAATTCTCGCCCAATTTCTTTACAAGAAGGGAACTCTAGTAACCTCTGTGAAGGAGGAGGAGAAACAAGGGAAATAGAAGAACCAAGATCCCCTCTTGGAGTAGTTCAAACACTAAGCAGCCCAGATAAGGGAAGTGCTATCAAGATCATCCAAAACAAACCTGAAGAACCAAAATCCCCCCAGATAATAGTTCAACAAGGAACATTCATCATCCCAGACCAAGGAAGTGTTGTCAAGGGCATCCCTACTCCTTCTAGTCAGCCTAGGAATAACTCCCTAGAAATCCCAGAAGGATATTGGCACATATTTGATCAAATGGCCCAGAACCAGCAAACTCCTCAAACTTCCACACTGCAATATCCCATTGTGGACACTGCAGTTAATGCACCTATGAAGGCCATTCCTCTCCAGCATATTCCTACATTCCATGGCTTAACATCAGAAGACCCAGATGCATTTCTGTTTGAATTCGATGTATTATGTCGAGGGTATGACTATACCACTGATCCCCAAAAGCTAAAACTATTTCCCTCCGCATTAAAAGGAGTAGCTTTATGATGGTTTATGGGGTTAGGTGGAGGTGTTATAAATGACTGGGATCAGTTAAAATGTGCTTTTTTAAAGAAATATAAGGATTATTGCAGGTCTAGAGAATTAAAGGATGAAATATTTCAAATGATAGCCAGACCTAATGAAACATTGGAGGAATATGTAGAACGCTTTCAATACAATCTTCAGAGATCACCTTATGCATCTTTACCCTTACCTGATAATGTGTTAAAAACTACATTAATTAAAGGAATGAAGGAACAATGGGTTGAAACATTAAACATTATGGGCAAAGGTGACATATATCAAGAAAATTTTGCTGACATTATTGATTTATGTATCAGGAGTTCGAGAGGCAGCACAAGACTAAAACCAGCAGAGCGTGACATAATCACAAGGGATAGCAAGATCTTCGGTGGAGGATAACCCGCGTAGAAATCGGCAATCTATTAGAAGATTTCAAAACCGATATTCTAGGGACTCTAACAACGCAGCTCGACATTATGCAAGCTAAACAAAAGCAAGCAGAAGTAGAGCAAAATCTGGCAATATTCTACCCAAGATGTAGAAAGAAGCACAGCCATAAAGAGTGCCCGCTGGATACAGTCCAAGTCTGCGCCATCTGCACGAAAGATCACTCCACAGAAAGCTGCCCCTCACTCCCGGGATTGAAAGCAGTCTACAAGGAAGCGGAAGAAGAAACAGAACCAGTGTACCTACTCAATCAGCGTCGTCAATGGCAGCCACGACAAACAGGTATGCCTATTGATCCATCCTCTTCTTTTCAGTCTCCTCAGTATAATGCTCAACAATATAATGGAATGTGGCAAAATCAGCCACCTTTCCCTAGTTGGTCACAACAACCATTTTCCACATCACCATGGCCAAACCAAACAAATCAAACCAATTGGCCGAACTTTCCTTACTGTCCACCATTTTGGCAAAACAATGCATATCCAACACAATGGTCACCCTCCACCTCACAGAGTCAAACCTAGCAGTCGAACTGGCAAAGACCGATAAATCAGCTAGCTGGAATGATTCCTCTCCCTCAACCTACATTGCCAGCACCATATACATTGCAAAAAAATCCCTAGACCAACTTAAGACCGCAACTCCCAGCCCAACCCAACCCGAACCCTAATAATAGACCAGTTCAATCTGTTCAAATAATCGAAGCACCAGAACCAGAAACCGAGTTAAGGGAGTGCAACGACCTTCAATTAAGGTCTGGGCACATATTAGAATCAGGGGGAGACAAAAATGTTCAAATTGAAAATTCGTTACCTTTAGAACAAATGCCACAAGAAGAGAATTTGGTTAGACAACAAACTCATGAACAAGCAACCACCTCTTCTCCACCATTCCGAAAACGACTAATCATACCTCGCCCAATAGAACATCTTGATTTTGATCTTCTGGGAGAACTAAAAAATTTGTGTATAAAAATTCCACTCGTCCAAGCTATCTAAGATATCCCAATTTACGCAAAAACCATCAAAGAGTTATGAATAAAAAATCCAAAGAGGAAAATAACAACTAACCCAATTGTCCAAGTAGTCGGCACCCTATCTGACTTACTATTAGGAAGATAAGCATCTGCCAAATATGAGGACCCAGGGAACCCTATAGTTACGGTGCAAATCAATGGATGCTCCTTACCAAATGCTTTAGTTGACTTAGGAGCTGCAATTAATATTTTAACAACCACCACTTGTCAAAAAATTGGCATTACATCATTAGATCCAACCACAACCTTATTGGAGTTGGATGACCGGTTGGTAGTCAGACCATAAGGTACACTACATGATGCAATGGTATTTGTAGACTCCTGGGAATACCTTGCAGAATTTCTGATTATAAATCCCAAAAACCGACTAGATGGACACCCTTTAATCTTAGGTAGACCGTGGCTGGAAATTGCTGACGCTTACATTGGCTGTCGACAAGGCAGCATGACTATAGCAAGAGGGAGTAATGTCAAGAATTTAGCCTTATACCCCCCAGCCCAGCCAAGCCTCACAATAATTAAAACAAAGAAACAACCTGTATCATACCTGATAGAAAACATTAGATCACCATTAACCATAGAAGATGCCCTCGAATTTAAAGACCAAATAGAGGATGACATCATTAACAGCTTCATTAACCAACCAGAAACTAGATCCCATTTGCAATGTCACATGATTGAGGCAGCATTTGATAATGAAGAAGAAGATCCCCTGAAAGACACTCATGATCAATCAATACCTACCACCTCTGTTTACAATAGCAAAACTATAGAAATTGAACCAGGAAAAACTTTGAACATTAACAAAAATCTGACTGCTGAACAAGAAGAAAAGCTGGTCCAACTACTGAGAAAATATAAGGAAGCTTTTGCATGGGATTACCCAGACATGAAAGGAATTGATCCCCAACTATGTACACACCACATTTATACAGAAAAGGATGCTAGACCCATTCACCAACCCCAAAGGAGACTAAACCCTCATCTTAAGGATATTGTGAAAGCTGAATTACAAAAACTTTTAGATGTAAACTTTATTTATCCAATATCTGATAGCAAGTGGGTCTCTCCACTAGTAGTGGTGCCAAAGAAGAATGGAAAGTGGAGGATATGTGTAGATTACAGGGAATTGAACAAAGCAACCCAGAAAGACCACTTTCCCCTTCCATTCATTGACCAGGTATTAGACACATTAGCAGGAAAGAAATTATTTTCTTTCCTAGATGGCTTCAGTGGATATAATCAGATTCAGAATGCCCATGCAAAACTATTTTTACCTTTCCTTGGGGAACATTTGCTTACAGAGTCTTACCCTTTGGCCTATGAAATGTCCCTGCCACATTTCAGAGGGCCATCCTCAATATCTTTTCAGATTTAATAAATGAAGGGCTCGAAGTATATATGGATGATTTCACACCTTATGGAGATGATTTTGAGCCAGCATTAGAAACACTGGAAAAGGTGCTGCAAAGATGTATTTCCACCAGGCTCTGCTTGAGCCATGAAAAGTGTCATATGATGATGATCGAGGGACTCATCCTAGGTAATTATATCTCAACAGCTAGAATATAGATAGATCCGGCTAAGATTCAGATAATTTTGTTAATACCTACTCCTACCACACAAATAGAGGTACGCAGTTTTCCGAGTTTTTCTGGTTATTATAGGAGATTCATAGAGAATTTTTCTCAAATAGCTGCACCTCTATACGCACTAACTAGGAATGTTGATTTTATTTGGACAGATAAATGTGACCGTGCTTTTGAGGATATGAAAAAGCTTGTATAGATAGCCCCTGTCCTAAGGGGCCCAAATTGGATTTTCCATTCCAAATTTCATCAGATGCTTTAGACACAGCTATTGGAGCAGTTCTTGGGCAGGAAGAAGATAAAAAGCCATATGAAATTTATTACATTAGCAAGAATCTATCTCCTGTTGAATTAAATTATACTGTGACAAAATTAATTTTTTAGCTATAATATATGTTGTAAATAAGTTTAGACATTATATAACTAGGTATACTGTAGTTTTATATACAGATCACTCTGCCATAAGATACTTAGCAGATAAACCTGTTACAAATGGTAGAGTAACAAGATGGTTGATTTTATTGTAGGAATTTGACATCACAATAAAGGATCGACCTAGAAAAGAGAATCCTGTAGCTGATTTTCTTTCACGAATGCCAAAGCCAGCAGACACAGCAACAATCAAAGATCAATTCCCAGATGAACATTTATTTGTTGTTACTATCAGGACACCATGGTATGTTGATGTTGCAAATTATTTATCGATAGGTAAATTACCCAAATATTTAATGCCCAATGAACGGAAACAAATAGTACAGCGCAGTACCTAATTATCTTGGATTAGGGGCTACTTATTTCATACAGGGGTAGATATGCACATCAGATGATGTGTCTGAGAAGATGAAATATTTGAAATTCTGAAAGCATGCCACAACGGGTCATGTGGCGAACATTTCACAGACCACAGGACTGGTCACAAAGTGTTACAAACAGGCTATTACTGGCCTACAATTTTTAAAGATGCTAAAAAGTTCGTTCAAGCCTGTGATAGTTGCCAAAGGGTGGGACGCCCTGGACAGTCCGATGAAATGCCTTTGAATCCACAGTTAGTAATCGAGCCATTTGAGCACTGGGCGCTCGATTTTATTGGCCCTATTAACCCATCATCAAATCAGAAAACATACATACTAGTTGCAACAGAGTATGTTACCAAATGGGTTGAAGCAAAGGCACTTCCAAGAGCTACAGAGGACTCTGTAATACATTTCCTTTTCCAGATATTTGTGTGATATGGCCTCCCGAGGGACATAATTACAGATGGAGGGCTGCAATTTGTAGGTAATAAAATCGCTGCAACATTAAAGAATTACCACATTCAGCACAAAATTACAACCCCATACCACCCACAAGCAAATGGCCAAGTAGAGAGCACGAATAAGGTGATAGAGGCAATACTTACAAAAACAGTCACATCACACAGACACGACTGGGCTTCAAGATTACCGTAAGCCTTGTGGGCATACCAAACAATGTGGAGAAATACCACTGGATATTCACCATATCAATTAGTATTTGGAAAAGAACCCATCTTTCCAATAGAATTTGAAATTCAAACATTAAGAACAACGCAGGAGGTGGGTTTGAATTTAAATGAGGCCCAGATTAACAGATTACAGCAAATCAACGAGTTAGATGAAATTAGGCTCTCAGCTCTTCAACATACTGCATTAATTCAACAACAGAGAGAAAAATGGCACAACGCCCTTATTAAAAAGAAAATCTTCCACGAAGGAGATTGGGCACTCCTATACGATTCCAGGTTTCAGGATTTCCCCAGAAAACTCCAGACACGATGGCTTGGACCTTATGAGATACAGAAAGTACATGACAATGGCACCATTACATTGACTACCATTGATGGATCTGGACATTCCTTTAAAGCAAACGGACATCGAGTGCGACTTTACCATAAACCACTTACTCGGGAATCCTTTTACCAGCAATTACGGGAAGATTCCACTATGCAGATTCTTGTTGAGGAAGATCACCCCCCCTTAGCATTAATTCACTAAACAATTCCTTCGTTTTTGAATTTTGTACATAAGTTTTTTTCCCTTAATTTCATTTGTATAAACTGGTTTTTGAACAGGTTTTCACTGCTGTTCCATTTAAGGAACAACTGTTGTTCCTCTCAAAGGAACAACAGTCGTTCCATTTAAGAAACAACAGAAGGTTTTTATTTTTTTCTGCTGTTCCTCTTAAGGGACAACAATTTTGTGTGCTTTTATTTTCTGTGCTGTTCCTCTTAAGGAACAACTACTGTTCCTCTTAAGGAACAATAGTCGTCCCTCTTAAGGAACAACAATTTTGCGTGCCTTTATTTTTCGTGCTATTCCTCTTAAGGAACAGCTGTTGTTCCTCTTAAGGAACAACAGCCATGTTTTTTAAAGGAACAAAATTTTCGCATGTTTATCTTTTTGTTGTTCCTCTTAAGGAACAACTGCTGTTCCTCTTAAGGAATAACAGCCGTTCCTCTTAAGGAACAACATTTTCTGCGTGTTTATCTTTTTGTTGTTCCTCTTAAGGAACAACTGCTGTTCCTCCTAAGGGACAGCAGCTGTTCCTCTTAAGGAACAATGCTTTTGCGTGTTTACCTTTTTGTTGTTCCTCTTAAGGAACAGCAACCATCCCCCTTAAAGAAACAACACTTCTGCTGATTGTTTTTGCTGTTCCTCTTAAGGAATTGCAGTTGTCCCCCTTAAAGAACCAACACTTCCGTTGATTGTTTTTTCCGTTCCTCTTAAGGAACAGCTACTGTTCCTCTTAAAGGACAACAGTCGTCCCTCTTAAAGGAACAACACTTCCACCCATTATTTTTTCCATTCCTCTTAAGGAACTGCTGCTGTTCCTCTTAAGGAACAACAGCCATCCCTCTTAAAGGAATAACACTCCCACCGATTGTTTTTGTTGTTCCTCTTAAGGAACAGTTGTTGTCCCGCTTAAGGAACAACAACCGTTCCTCTTAAGGAACAACGCTTCCGCCTGATTTCTTTTTACTGTTCCTTTCAAAAGGAACACCCTTTCTGCCATTTTTCTTTACTTTCTACTGTTCCTTCTAAGGAACAACAGTTTAAATTTGGATTGTTTTCAGTGTTCCACGAGGACTCGCCCCCCCTCCCCCTAGGGGTCTAGTTTCCTCGCTCTCCCGTGCTTCGGGGACTTGGGGACTAGTAGGGGACGTTTCCCCACACTCCCAAAATGGAGGAAACTCAGGGGGACATACCAGGGAAACGTTTCCCTTCCCTGAGGGGACGTTTCCCCACACTCCCAAAAAAATGGCCTTGCTTATAGTTTATGATTTAATAGACCTAAAGTGGTACAAAGCTACTCATGTTCTGTATGGGGATAACGTCTTGTGCTGTCTTTTGGTTTCAACAAGCGTTATTTTAGAGGGTCAGTATCATGGAAATTTGCTGGACCATAAAGCACGTACATGAATTTTCCCTTTTAAAACTTCTCCTTTTTTTCTCAAGTGATGGCTTGATTACAGTGGGGAGATAACTGGAGTGACAGGCAAAGAATATGAGACATTCAGTTTTTGTTTTTAATTTGCATGACATTTGACATACAAACTATGGAAGCAGCACCTATGTCATGTGGGAAATAATTGGGTGGACTATAGACTAACATGTGTTTACTGCAAGCATGACAACATACTATGGGCAACAAGAAATCTCAGGAACTGTCGTTATATATGAATTTATACAGTTAACAAAATTTACACAGAGCACAGTTGCTTAGCTTGAATTCTCAGGTTTGAAAATTATTTTCACCCCTGAAATACACTGCTAGTTTGAAGTTTGAACTGCATGGCATTGCTCTAATAAGGTAGACAAATTATCCATGCCATCGTTGGTCACCCAAGTTGGTTCGCAGATGGTCATCCTGCAATCAATTTCATTTGATAGTAAACTGTCAGAAACTCTTTCATGTGATCTTCTCATCTCTCCTGGAACTAAAACTCTTCTTTCAGCATATGGTGTACTGTCTATATTATATATAATATAACAAACTTTCTAGCTGTTGGATCCAATACAGCTGGACAACCCATTGTAGTTGCCCCTTCTACTGCCAATGCAGTGTTCCTGATCTGTTCATTTATCTTTTCACAGAATTCAGTGGCTACCTTATCAAGCTGAAGTTCTCTCTCTGTCTGACCAAAATCTAAATTAGAATTTGACCAAGCTGAATTAGAATTTTAAATTTATTATTTTATATGATATTATAAATTTGGATAATGTCAAATGATATTCATATCAATGATCATGCTTTGCAGCTTTTCAATTCAAACCAAATTGTCATAGTGGACTAATTAATAAATTATATTTTTATATTTATAAATTTTTAAGACCCTGACGCTCCCCCACGTTTCCTAAAAAATGGTAGGGAGCTTTTGCATAGGCCGCTCCCGCGCCCCCTCGTCCCGGAACCTTGGTGGAACATTGATTGTTTTTAGGTTGTTTTGCCAAAAGATTAGCATTTTATTTTTCGCTTGCTTTATTTGTTGTTTTGCTTAAGGAACAGCTGTTGTTCCTTTTAAGGAACAACAGTTTTGCGTGTATCTTTTTCTTTAGTTTGCTGTTCCTCTTAAAGGAACCACAGTTTTGCGTGTAGATGTTTTTTGTTGTTCCTCTTAAGGAACAACAACTGTTCCATCTAAGGAACAACACTTCTTTTAGTACATTTTTCGTTGTTTCTTTTAAAGAACAACACTTTTTTTAAGATTTTCTTGTGAATAATGTTTCACTTTTCATGATCTTTTCAAGGCAAAGATACAAATTTATGCAAGGATACAAAAATTAGAGGTTACTGAAATCAGCAAATCAAAGAAAAATTGTAATCTTTAAAGAAAATTGCTTTGTATTTGATAAGAAAAAAGGAAAGGACACAACTATCTATATTACTTTGCTGTCTTTATTTTCACTAAAACTAATTTGATTGATTATTTTTATCATGTTGGTTCTTCCCCAAATCTTCATAATTCTCTTTGATTATTATTATCGAATAAGAATAAGGGCATATTTTCCTCTATTGAGATGTTCAAACTTCTTCCACCATCCCTACTGTTGAGGAGTGTTTAGCCATCCTATATATATAAATAGGAAGTGCTATATAAAAGAAAAAGAAAAGAAAAAATATATCTATATGATTACTAACAATTCTATGATCTGTCAGATGAAGGATAGGGGGTCTCATCAAGAGCCAGCCTACCATGATCATAAGGAAGCAGTGAAGTGGCATTCCCACTATGGCCACCACACTAGGGATATGATCCAAGAGGCACATCAGAAAAATAAAAAAGTCCTTGGAACAGGAGGTCTCATCACGAGCCGGCCTGCCCACCTTTCACTCCTTCCTGGTGAATGGCATTGTGATTCATCTGGTTACCAAGCCAGCACAATGACCTCCATCCTGACAGCACAAAGCACTTTCCTAGGCATACATAAAGGATTATGGTTCCAAGGGTAAAAAGCAACTTTGTCAAGGTTATAAACACCTGTGGGCAACAGAGCTCTGCTGATGGTATTGGAGTCATATTTTTCACACATCAATAGCAACTATAAACCCTTTTCTTATATCGTTATCTTGATTTCAAATGAGATTATGCTTCTAAACCCTTTTCGAACCTCTTACACATGAAATATTGTTTAAAAATCAATCATAATGGTTAAAGTGAATAATGACCGCATAAGCATTTTTACTTACCTCAGCTGTCCTCTTCCCTATTTTTCGCATCATTTCATAGCTTTTCCATATCTATTCATGATTTTCATCATAAGCTTTGATTTCAGCAATTCGCTACTTTTTGCAATCATGCCATGGATACGTACGCCTTTCTTTTTATATACTGTACGATTGACGTCCAGTACGCTGCTCCTCCATTCGCCGGTCGAGGACGACCTATCATATTTCAGGGGGGCGTGGGTGACTTCCAAAATACACTGGCAGACATGTCAATTCCTTATTTGGAGGTACTATGACTTCATCAGATCTCGGAAATAGCAAGTTTAATGGTATTGATATTTTCCGATATGCACAGTTTGTTGTTCCATTGTCATTTCTGTGTATTGTTGTGTAGAATTAATAGTGTGCAGAGCTTAAACGAAATGGGAGGTTGATCAGTACGTAGTGAACCACAAGTACTAATAGTTTTTGATACTGCACGAGAAATTTTGGTGAGAGCAGGATGGATTGCCTACCTTACACGATTACAGCAGCCCCATGAAACTGTGGCCATCGAATTTTTGCAGAATTTGCAGGAGGACCATTCCATAGTAAGAGGAAAGCAAATAACAGTAATGGATGCAGTAATTGCAGAGGTATCTGGACTACCAGTAGTTGGACCCATATGGACACATAAGAAACTGAGACTTCAAGAAGCCATGGCCATCTTTCGGGATGAGGGACAACACCTAACTATCAAAGGGAAAGGAGTCCAGCCCGCAACTCTGGGAGAACCATGGACAGAACTAGCTAGGGTAGTGCAGAGCTACATCACCTGCGATGGGAGAAAGGATGTGGTAAGACCATGCCACCTCAAATTGTTAGCAGTACTAAAATAGAAATGTGTTGTAAATTTACCTGCATATTTAAATTTTTTACTGCATGACGTTGCTCGGAGCATAAGGAAATCCCGTCATATAGGAACGGTAGTAAGCCACCATTGTTTAATACAATTAATAGTTAGTTATAGTTTTACTCAGCAACAGACTAGTTGGGAAGAATTGGTATTTTCAATAGATGGGGGAATGGCCTTACCTGCCCCGAAACGAAAAAGAACCACCAGCACAACATCGAGACTGCAAAAACGCAGACAGTCCTCTAGAATAAGAAGAGGCAGGGGAATGTTTGAGAGCCTCCAGGGTAGCAGCAACCAACCCTTAGAATTACATAGTTCTGGAGATGAGCGACCCTCGCAACTCGAAGGAGGAGAAAACTAGGAAGAGGAAGAAACTGAGCACACCAGTGAAGAAGAAGGGGAGGAAGTAGAACTTCCCGTAACCTCCAGCGCAAGTCCACCACAAAATCCATTGAAGGAGGACGAATTGGCCCAAATTTTGGCCAATATGGGAGAGTATATTCAACCTCAGAGCCCACTCAACCTCAATATTGAGGTAGAGTAATCACAGGAACACTCTACCCATAGCAAGGATACATCCGAGGAAATGCATGAGGAGGAAGAAGCAGAAGTGGAAGCCTCCCAAGAATTGGCAGAGAAAACTAGGGTTACCTCCCCTAAGGAACCTAGTCAGGATAACATGAACACTGAAGATGTGTTCCAAACAGAGAATATGGAGGCAACCAAGGGCAAGGGCATAGTCCCGGAAGAATAAAACCCAACTGAACAGCCAAGTCCAAAAAAGGAAATAGTTGTTCCTCCCAGGAACAAGAAGAAGAAGACGAATAAAATTGAGAGGTTGTGGAAGGAATAACAAAGGCTGCTGAATATAATAAAACAACTCAGACAAAAGTTAAGGGTCCTGAAAAGGGGGAAAATCTCTAAAAGAACCCTAAAAATAGGGGATGCAACCATCACAACTGAACCCCATAACACAAGGGCCACAGAGACTCAAACCGAGCCCATAGTCATTCAAGACAGCAAGGAACAACATGCAGCTGTTATGGATGCAGCCACCCAAATAGAAAATGCACAAGTTTGCAATAAATATGTTCAGACTGAGGCACTGTCCTCCAGCGGTACAACCAACCAGACATTTCATGATAAGGAGACACAGACTGTAGGGACTAGATATCATAATAAGAAAACCCAGGTAGATCTTCAACCCAAAAGTGTGTTATTTGATAACGACCCTGGTGTAATAAAACTCCAAGAGGAGCTGGCACAGGCTCAGCAGACTATAGAAAAGCTCGAAGAAGAAATTGTTCCTAAGAAGAAATACCAAGAGCTATAGCAGCAATTAAGGGACATCAATGCAACAGAGGGAGAAGCCTTCAATAAATGTTGGAAGGCAGAAGAAAAAGTTGAGGTAAGGAATAAACAAAAAACAGTAAGGAGTCAAATGGATATTCTCTGTTCTCTATATACAGATGTCCTAGCATGTAGGACCCCTTCCAAAAATTATGCTTTGTTTTTATTAGAAAGATATTTGCAGTTAAAAATTAAAGTTGTTAAGGTAGGGAAACCTATAGAATTGAAAGCTGTTAATGATTTTATAAATTGTTGTAAACACTATGGAGTAAAAGTTCAGTGTTTACTCTGTGAATTTTATTTGCATAATTTTATCTTGGAAGAGGAAATGGAGAAGAACTCCAGTCCTTTTGTGGGAGATATCCAGTTTCAAGTATTCATTTCATTTGCTGCCAACCAATTAAAGTGGCTCAAGGCCCATAACACTTTTCAGAGACAAGAAAATGGGTTAGACCTTTGGGTTAGGGGTGAACCGAAAAACCCATTACAATTGTGGACTAAGCATAAAAGCCTAATGAAAAAGGAGGGTGTGATCTAGACATTGGGACCCATCCACAAAGACATTGTCCAGCAAGGGGTAGAATATTTCCTGACTATCAAAGACCATGCCGTAGCAGCAGCTAAACTCCGATGGAAGACCTCTAATCAGAATATTCAGGACAGAGAGCCATTCAATTACAAAAATTTTAAGTTAGCTGCCGACCGCCTGGTCACATATAGTAACCTCATCTTGAGGGAAGGACCGTATTGGCTAGGTTGTAGATTTCGAAGCCCTATTATCTGGTATCCTGCAGTAGAATATAAGGCCATCTATGAATTACCTGAAGGGCAGACAGGACGTATTTTTGAAGTTTTAGCTGCAAATCATGGTTTTAGACCACTGCATGAAAACCCCTCTTCGGCCTATTCTCTAACTGCTTTGCATGTAAATTACATGGTTTTCATGAGGGCATGAAAAAGGGTAAGGAGGCAGTGTGTTGAGCCATGGAAAAGGTATGAATTTTCCATTTATTTCTTTATATTTTTCTTTAATCATAAACTTCTTTATAGTCTAAGATGGTAATATATCAATGAATCCTGGTAGAATTAAGGAGATTTGTGATTATTACAAATTAACGAATTATTGTCTTTTCTTCTATACAGAAAATAGGAGAAATGGGAAGCCACCATTCGGGAGGAAAAGTCAAAGCAAAAGTAACTATTCTCCCTTTGCTAGGAAGCCATATCCAGACAAGAAGATTGAGATCGGAGTGCACAGTTAAGGAAAAGAAAGGGAAAACGTGGCATCAACGCAAGAAGACAAAAAGATAACTGAAGATAAAAGATAGAGTGAATCCCTCAGGATCCCTTGATCCTGAGGGATTGCTGCCTCAAAACTCATCTGTATTCTTGTATTGTCTGCCTAGCTATTATAAAAGGATAGCACTTGTAGAAATTAGGGGGATGAATTATCATTTTGCAGAATTTACTGTTGTATTGCTACTTTGATCATCGAATCTCATTAATCAAAACAGAGTACGATTGCTTGTAAACATTTTCATATGATCAATATATAAATTGGTTGCTGTTCCATTCCTTCCTACTGAATTAGCCTTGCGGTGCTGCACTAGCTGCTAAGGGCCCGACCCTAGTGGATCCACTTGCTATTTGTACCATTACTTTACAATTCCAGTCATGTGATGGTTTGATTTACTTTTCATTTCCTTGAATCGCATTGCTTTACAATTTCCTGTCTTTACAAGTTCTAATAATTTATGGAACCATTTTATTGCATAAGCTGTGATTGAATCGCGTTATTGTTCCCTTTCTATCATAACGAGATTATTATCCTTTACCACTTATATCGTTATTCATTTCAGTTATAAAGTCTCGCAGTTCATTACAAATTGTTGTTCATTTCCATTAACATAGCTTTGCTGTTCATTTCGATTAGAGATAACTTTGTTGTCCATTTCTATTCAAATAGCTTTGCTGTTCATTTCTTTCCTACAAGTATTTGGTTATGCTTTTTAGTGTTATTGAAGTGAGCATATTCATTCTATTTTCATTAGCAGCATTATTGAGTTAATTCAGTTCTCATTTCTAATCAGTTACCTTAGTGTGGAGTGTAAGATCAACAACTGTAAAGGACATTGGCAATTACTGCCTAAGTTCTCAGATTGAGGATCTTGTTTATGGTTGATTTCATTTCCATCAGTTGATAGAGGAAAGAGTTACTATTACTGCATCCTTGACTGATGATTGCTGTAGTTTTCTGAGTGAATGATTTAAGTTTCAGAGCATTTAGTTTCTTGTAATTGCAATTAGATTTATTTCAAGCATTTGTTTACTCTTGTATTTGAAACACTGTACTGCAAAACATTACTCTTAGAATAAATTGCCCACCTAAGACTGAGTACACTCTTGAAATAAAAAATCATACCTAGATTGATAATTAATGTAGGATAAATAGGAGTTAAAAAGACACCTCTTTATCGCTCAACAAGCTGAAGCTTCCATCTCTAGAAGCTCCGTAATGAAAGTATAGTAAATGGTTTGGCTGGATGGGGTTGAGGATGACAGTTTGGGCTCCTTTCCCCTATAATAATGGAACTACTTCAATGGATAAGTCCTTCTCCCATGAGAAAAGGATCCATCTCCGATCCATATTTCCTATATAAACCTCCCTTCTTCCCAAGCACAAACTAGTTACATAGTTAGAGTGTTGGCTCAGTGTGAGTATACTATTTTGATTTGACAAGCAAGCTATTAATAGTTGTAGCCATCTAGTTGTGTGAGGGAGAAGTGTGTTTGGTTTGGAGTGAAGCCTAAAGGGAAGAGCCTTTAAACTATTGTTGTTTGAAGCCATCATGAAGTGTGTGGGAACCTGTTCTTGTCAGAGGAAGATTGCGACGTCAAGACGAATGGTTGTAATCTCTCTTTGATATTAATATATGCAACTATCTATTGATTTCCTACATTTTTTGTAATATTACATATTTGTGTCATGATGCTTCTTGACTCATTAAGTAGGTTGAACTACAATTTGTCTATTATTATGTTTGTGTGTTGTTGTTGTTTACTTGTTTCAAGAACTTGAAGAAGGAAGCGAGAGATTGTTGGAGCGAGCAAGCGAGGACATCATCAAGCAGTATAAGTGACTAAGAGGTAGGACTTCTTGATTGATTGTAATCTAAGGAAATCTTCCATATAATGTATCTATTGTGGCTAGACCCATTATCGGGCTATAGGAATTTGTTCATGTACGCACTTATAATTTTACTTCACCACAAATTGGTGACTCCGCTGGGAAGATCCCATCTTTTTGTTTGTTTTGGATTTCATGATTTCGTGAGAACTTTGCTAGTTTCACGTTTTCCCCTTTGTTTTGTTGCTCTTCTCTTGCCTACTGGCTTAAGTATAAAAATCATAGTAGCAAATATGGTCCCCGTTTTGATTTTTGATTTTTATTTTTTCTTAGTTTCCTTAGACAACACATTTAATCGGTTGTCAATCGCGTTGATCAGTGCGAATTTCAGAGGAACAATCATGCCGACCCGCCTCTGGTGCTTGTTTTCAGTTAGGTAATCACACCAATTCCTGTAAGTGAATATTAGGGCTAGACCCCAATCTTGGCCAATGTGTTTTGCTCTTGTGTTTTTGACCCTGTGATCCTTTTGACTATTTTTCTCATTGATTAGAAAGCTACTTTTCATTTGGTTTTGATTGCTTGGTTTAGCCCCCCCTCTGATGTGTTAAGTCTAGCCCCGTCTAAAGTTATTTTTTATTTTTTCTTTGAATCCCTCGACTAGCGCTAGTTGTCAATTAGGCAGTCGCACCGATCAACCATCAGTGCTAGTTGTAGTATTGGTCAGTCATGCCGATAGGCGTTACTTTTGGCCCAAAAGTCACACTGGTCTCAGGGGTAAGAGAAAAAAATCAGAATTTCTCCCATTCCAGTGCTAGCATGTCTTGATCCTCAGACTCTCTTCTTCTTCCTAGAGGTGACTAGGACACTTTTTTTGCTTCATTTTCAATTAAATGAGTGAAAGAGTCTCGTTTTTTCTCTTATTTCGAGTGTCTCTTTTCTCATTCTGAGCATATATTACATTGCTTGGTTTGTCGATTGAAGCATTTATGTGTTTGGTTTGTTCGATTCAGGGAAGAAGTTGCTTTTAGTTTCATTTATAATGCTTTGGATTTGATTGATGCGTGTTCATTCGGAATTGTGAAAATTTTCATTCAAAGTGCTTTATGTGAAAGATTCATTTTGCATTTTATGAAAAGGAGAACATCATTCTAGTTTACTTAAGTGAAAATATTGCATTAGTAACATTATTAAGAAGCTATAATTGCATCATCATAAGCATTGGAAATGAAATGAAACTTCTTATGTTGTTATAGGAAGATTAAGTGCATTTAGGAGATTTATTAGTGAAAGATTTCATTCTTCGATTGTTGCATTAATTTTGTGTTCTCTATCTCTCAATTAGTGATAAATTTCATCGAAGACAAAGATCTCTTTTCTCATATAGCTGCATATAGGAGTTTTCAGATGATAGCAGTAGGGCCTTGTAATTGAAACCTAATTCAAGATCAACCGTTAAAATTTATTGAATTAACCTAAGGAAGCATTGAAACTTAACACTCACATTTAGTGGTCTAGGCTAGTGACATGTTCCGATGTCTTTAAACCTAGCAGCTGTCATTAGCTTCGGCGTTAGACAGTGCTAGTACAGATTTGTGCTCCATGTACCGTTGAGTATATAATGAGAGACCCCTCTAGTTTTCAATCCTTTTATCCATAGGAAGCCGAGTCGGCCGCCTTGCAAACATGATACACCGAACATAGCATTCAGGGAGATTGCCTACTCATACTTCTTTGTTCGCCGGGAGGTATTTTGCAGTTCACAGTTGCCTGGTAATCCTTTTTACCTAGATCATCCTGAGTAGTCATTTGATCTTTTTGACTCTTTAAACTTAAAATATCATCCGAGCACTTGTCCTTTGAGCTCGTTTCAAATCGGAAGTGATAGAGTCACCTTTTGTCCTTTTCTCGACTCTTAAAATATGAAAAGGCAAAGTTTTGTTTTAGTGTCTTAAAGTTAACTACCCACGAAATATTCCTAGTTAAAGTTATCTTCCTTAGTGATTCTTTAGGGTTGATTCCAATGGCAACATTCCCAGAGTCTACCAGTTAAGGGTTCCCCTTGGATGGGAATTCTAGTCCTTTTCCTTCTTTTGGAAATGCTGGTGCTCCCTATATGGCAACGTTGTCCCTCTCTGGGTTAATTATTGGTTTGCCTATTTGGTTATTTTCAACCTCGGTGGTCTCGAGTGTCCCAAATCCTGTCTTGCCATCTCCTTCATTCGAATCATGTCACGATGATTCTAAGGTTGACCTCTCCCCTTTTTCCCCTGTTTCTTCCTCCTCCTCTTCTACTTTGCTTGGTGAAAGTTTGAAATCTAGTAACCAGGAGGCTAAGAAGAAGAAGAAGATGATGAAGAAGAAGAAGTCAGGTAAGAGAGAGGCCAACCGTGCAGCTGTTACTCCAAATGCACCTCCTGTAGACAAACCTTTTGATCCTCCACGAAAGGTAAAATTTCCTTGCAAGTTGTGTAAGGGTGACCATCTCCTTCGAGACTGTCCTGGCATTCCCAGAGTCTTAGAGGTATGGTCTGAAAATCTGGATCAACCATCCCCATCGACTTCTAGGGATCATGTCGATGCTGCATCCTCAGCTAGCGATGGTAAGAAGAAAGGGAATATTAGATTCTCCTGTAGGTTATGTGAAGGAGAGAATATTCCTCACCTTTGTCCTCTTATGAATAAAGCTTCTGAAGTTTTGGAAAACCTTGCAGCTCCTCAACCCCAACTTCCTGTTGGTTATTAGAGGCTTTCTTCTGACCCTCTCCTGGTTGGTAAAGAGATTGAATTGGATTCATCTCTTACCCGTCCTGCTCTTCCTGAGTGAGGCTCTCTTGTGTCTATTCCCAACCAACCGTTGGTCGAAAAGAGTGTCGACTTGGCTCCGCCTTCAGTTGTTCACTTTGTTCCCGAAGAGAGTGGTGATCATACTGCTCATGTTCTTCTTGTTTCCTCAGTTTCTCATGAATCAAAGAGTGATCCTCCCATTCTGATTGTTCAGGAGAGTCCTTCTCCTATTCCTGTACAACATGGGGGTGATCATATGATACCCCCACCAAGTAGTTTTGTCGTCCCTTTCGATTGGGGTCCATTGACTTATTTCTGCTTCCCATCTTATGTGCCTTTCCAGATCACAGTACAAGCCTATAATATGGCAGTACCTGGCACCATATTAGAAGAGGGTGTGTCTGTTAGCATCATGTCTTCTACTACTTGGCAAGCTTTGGGTTCCTCACAACTTGTGCTTGTCACCCAGAACTTGTTGGCTTTCAATGGAGGAACTAGTTAGCCCTTGGGGATCCTTCCAAAGTTCCCTATTACTTTGGGAGGAAAGACTATCTATATAGATGTGATGGTAGTCCAAGGTCCTTTAGATTTCAATATTCTCCTTGGATGCGACTATGTTTATGTGATGGGAGCTCTTGTTTCTTCACTTTTTAGTGTGGTTTGTTTTCCGCACGAAGGGAGAATTGTGACTATTGATCAATTGTCATTCATTGGTCACCATGCACCTCCTTTGCAACCATCATCCCCTATCGGCTCTTGTTTGCAAGAAGCACCTTCCCCGCCATAGGTTAATTATGTGGCTACCCTTTTCGTCTCCACATCTGCTAATGATCACACAGATGGTATAATACACTATGTACTAGGGGCATTGGAACCCGATCTATATTTGGTACCAAATGACATGTATTCCTCCCAGAGCGTGGTTCTTCCATCTAGTGAGGACCTCTTGGGGGCCATGTTCTCATATGGTTCATGAACAGATGCATAAGGATAGTTCTTTTACTATGTAAACCTCGTTAAAAAATGAAATAGGTCTTCGTGATGATAGTTCATGTTCTTGTGTCAACCTTGTTAAAAAATGAAACAAGGAATCATGGAGCAGAGTACCTTGTCTTGTGTCAAGCTCCTTAAAAAATGAAACAATAGGTGAGGATAGTTCCTGGTATTGTGTCGACCTTGTTAAAAAATGAAATAAGGAGTTATGAGGATAGTTCTTTTACTGTGTCAACCTTGTTAAAAAATGAAACAACTCCTTTTTTCCAAATCGAGTATTTGATTAAGATCTCGTAAAATCCCAGTCGAGTCTTTCCAAGATCTCGAAAGTGAACCTTCATTTCATCCACCTTGTTGATTGAAATGAAGCTTGGGGGGCATGTACCTCGATTGAGTCATTATGCCGGGGGCATACGAACTTATGGCAATCATAGTTTTTCATTTCAAGCTTGTGTAAACATGAAACCGAATCTAAGCAGAATTATTCATGGTTCAAGCTTGTGTAAAAATGAACCCATGCCCCATTTACATCTCGTGGTTGCTCTTTTTATCAACAAATTTCTACTAGATGAGCCTTGGTTGTTTCATTCCATCACCACTATCTCTTTTTCCTATCATATGCTTTCACTTGGTTGTTTTTCCTTTCGTGATGGACCGCAACGATGAGTGGTTTTATTAGCTAGCCTCTTGACCATTACATGTTTTGAGCAGTTACACCATTGACAAAGCCAGTTGCTACCCTTTATACCTCTCGTTCCTCCAGGATGAGTCATGTTTCAGTTTTTTCTTGACTCGTTAAACTCATATGAAAAGATTGCCGATTATTTTTTCCCTTTTTGACTTGTTAAAAAGAATAAAAATGGGGGGTCCACTTTCAGCTCTTTTCTGACCCTTTAAAAATGAAAATATGGCCGAGCCCTTGTTATTTTGAACTCGTTAGTCGATGAGAAACACCATGCGCCCAGTATAAAGTTTACCCCTTTTTTAGGCTGCGAGGCACTATTTACGAAAAGGGTACTCCTTGAATGAAATGGTCAAGCGGTTCTCTCAAGTTGTTTTCTACCTTCTCTGGCTCGAGAGACACAAATGTATGAAAAGGGACCATGTGGAGTTTTCTTTTATGTGTCTTTTTGAAACTCTATAAACATGAAAAAGATACCAAGTTACACCTTTGTCCGACTCGTTAAACTATTAAACGACATCAGATTCATCACCATGACGAACATGAGCTTCTCCTTCTTAGGGCTCATTAAACTTACTAGGTCGGATTCATCCAAAGGATGAACTTACAGTGTAAGCACATGCTATCCCCTTCAAGCTTGTGATAAAAAATAATTGGGGTACTCGCCAGAAATGGTGGGGGAAAATTTTGAAAATATATGGAATCATGTCGACAGCTTACTATTGAACATGACAGTCTTTTCTTCGTGTTGGGTTGGGACATTATCCTTTGTATTGTTGACCTTCCTGGGTTTTGGTCCATTCATTTTGCCTTCCATTTGATCTCTGCTATGTCACCATGACCACCGATCCCATGGATCCAAAAGCTGCCAAACTTCTAGTTGTGTCACCGATATGTTCAAGAGTTGTCCTTCTGCAGTTACACTTACCTCTGTTTCTATGTATCATCCAAAATAATTTTGCATCCTCTCGTCTCGTGTCGACGATGTGGGATTCATTATGGCCCTCCTTCGACATGGTCACTTTCCATCAACATCAACTCATTATCTAGGAAGTTGATCGAGAGACTCCCTTCTAGTACCTTAGAGCTTGCATGCCTTAATAGCAAGTTCTTCGCACTCGACAACAAGTTGACATCATTGGCTTTCGATCGAGTGATTTCATGGGTGTTCGACTTCAAATTATGTATTCACATTCTGTAAATTGTGCTAATAATACCTTGAGAGCCATTGTCATTATTGGTGGTTTCTCTCGCACTTGAACTAATAGTTTACATCATTGACTGGTAATCGAGCGACTTTCTAGCATGTTTGACGTTAACACATCTATTTGCATGCTAGAATCTGTACTTTGATTGGGTCGTGTTGGAGCGCAAGACCCTAGACTCAGATCACAAAAGTCTAGGTTATGAAATGCTATGACATGATTGTCATGATATGCATGTCTCTTTCATATGGCTGGCTGCGACCAGACCATGAATTATCATATGTGATCCTTCTCATTATCGGATGGCTGCGTCCATACCTGGATCCATTTACATGATAATTCTCTGGATGGCTATGTACATACCACGATTCATGTATCATTTGACAAAGATCTCAGTTTATGTATATGTATCTCTACTTTATTGCAGGTTTTCTAACGGTAGACTGGTTCCCCACACTAATTTAAAAAGCATTTCATCCCTCGCTCCGACTCAGCCTTCACGCTTTGGGGGGCATCTGTTATGAAACATTTTGTCACTATCCTTATACTCCCCATTCCTTGATCCTGGAGGACCTCTACAGTGAACATTGCACACTTTTCCTTCATGGAGAAACTCCCATTATGTCCCTCTTCATGAGCATATCATTTCCCTTTTGCATCATTTCCCCTGAAACTTCTTTTTTTCCCAATTTACAAGACTAGCACTGATGGCCTTTGTCTCCCCCACGCCGATGTCAGAGATTAGCACTATTATCCACACCGATCAGTGCAACTGAGCTGTGTTCTAGTCACGCTGGTCCTATTAAGGAAATTTTTTTAAATTAAAGCTGAAGCTTCCATCTCTAGAAGCCCCATAACAAAAGTCTGGTAAATGGTTTAGCTAGATGGGGTCGAGGATGACAGTTTGGTATCCTTTCCCCTATAATGATGCAACTATTTCAATGGATAATTCCTTCTCCCATGAGAAGAGGATCCATCTCCCATCCATCTTTCCTATATAAACTTCGCTTCTTCCCAAGCACAAACTAGTTACATAGTTAGGGTGTTGGCTGAGTGCGAGTATACTATTTTGATTTGACAATAAATATATTACTAGTTGTAGCCATCTAGTTGTGTGAGGGAGAAGTGTGTTTGGTTTGGAGTAAGACTAAAGGGAAGAGCCTTTAAAATATTGTTGTTTGAAGCCATCATGAAGTGCTAGTAGAAGTATGTGGGAACCTGGTCTTGTCAAAGGAAGACTGCGACGTCAAGACGAATGGTTGTAATCTCTCTTTGATATTAATATATGCAACTATTGATTGATTTCCTACATGTTTTGTAATATTATATATTCGTGTCTTGATGCTTCTTGACTCATTAAGTAGGTTGAATTGCAATTTGTCTATTATTATGTTTGTGTGTTGTTGTTGTTTACTTGTTTTAGGAACTTGAAGAAGGAAGTGAGAGATTGCTGGAGCGAGCAAGCGAGGACATCATCAAGCAGGATAAGTGACCAAGAGGTAGGCCTTCTTGATTGATTGTATCTAAGGAAATTTTCCATAGAATGTATCTATTGTGGCTAGACCCATTATCAGGCAAGAGGAATTCGTTCGTGTCCGCACTTATAATTTTACTTCATCATAATAGCGCATGGTGCAGTTGCAACACCTAGTCCTGCTCCTGCTGCTGACTACAACCCCTCACTGTACCCAATAATTTTTTTTCCTACCTTCCTTGGTGCAGGTCACATTTCTAGTGGATAGTTATCCACTGCTGAAGAAAAATTCACTTTTCCTAGAGTCTTCCTCTTAGTCATAACGCATGTCATGAACTTTAGACCTTGAGACTTTTCAGACTCTCTTTCTTTATTATATCATAAGTATTTTAAAATATGCTATAATATTTTTAAGCCCAAGATCCATGTGGCCTATTTTGTTTCTCCGCCTGAATTTCTTAGTCTCGAAATCTCGTAAATTTATATTAAATTATTATTGTATCTGAGTTTCCAATTTTATGGTTTTATCCGATAGTAATATTGGGCTTCCTTTTTATCAAAACTCTTATTTAAAGACTTTACGAGAAATATTTTATGAATCCTCCTCTTATTTAAGAACCTCGGGATATCAGATTATGTATTCTCGTAGGCCTCTGGTTAATTCATACATTGCTATAAAGTCTGACCTATCATTATGCTCACATGAAGTCATCTTTGATTATCTCTATATATTTATGTTGACTTTCATGTTATCATTGTGTTCGAGAGCTTGGATGCATTTTTAATTATTAATTTTGACACAATTCCAAGCATTTAGTCCTCGGGATGCCTAAGTGACTTTAAGGATATCCATTCTTCATTGTGTGTGCACATGAATTTCTATGGTTGGGTATGCATTCCTTTAGTCTGGAACCATGACTATGTTTCAAAACCCTATTTCTACATTTGGGGAACATTTAATTCACGAGGATGAAGGAGCTGACTGATATTAGAGCTATGATTGTACAAAATGGTGGAACACACAACATTAAAAAACAAGAAGATATAACTTCTAACAATGGTTTTGTTAGAACATGTAACCCACTAATTATTTCAAATAGTATTTCATCATTGAGAATGTATGCAATCTAGCCTGGATTAGTGGGATGAAGTTTTCTTATTTGGTTGGAATTATTGAATATATTAGTTGATATTTAATAATAATAAAATGGTCATAAGGGATGTGTGGACAAAAAAATCTCATGTGATTACAACAGTAATAGGCATATGAGTTTTTTTTTCCATGGAGTGTTGCTCAGCTTGGATGGCTTCTAGGAACACCCATTAACCTAGCTTTCTCATGGGTTATGTATTACATTTTTTTTTTCTGCTTACATAATGTTACAAGTCAACTCACCCAATCACTAGATCCAGGAACTACAAATATAGGGATGATGTGAAGGCCATTTCTAGGTAAGCCAACATCTCATGAATAATGTTAGACACATACATTGTAGCAATAAAATATGAATGATAAGCATTGTTAGGGCCTGGATCTACCTCAGGCTGAAGGAAGGGAGGTCTACAGTAACATCAAACCACGCTTAACCTGGTAGCTAGCCCTACCAGGTCGTGAGAGGGCTCTCTCCTTATCAATCTCAATTAGGATATTGGAAATTAGTGCTTGAGATGACTGAATTTAATGTAGATTTTAGGTTAGGTATAGTAGCTCAGGGTTTCTGGTTTGGTTTTTAGGTTTTGTTTGCTGGATCAATTGGAGAAGGCAGATTGGGTCTGGGAAATCAACTCAGGGATACAATCATGTTCTTTGGGTTGAGGTGGATAAGGGTTTATGTACTAGAAATGAATTAAGATGGTAGATTAAGACAACTTAGGAGTTGAGGATGGCATAAAGAAACTATGAATCCTTTTCAAACAGTTGAAAACATTGAAAACCGAATGCATTCCCAAGACAAAGCACAACAATGTATTTTTTCCATTCACCTTGATTCATTTAGTTTTAGAAGAGAAATATGGATTTGGATACATATAAAACATAAAAAAAACTCATTACAAAGAAGAAACAATGCATAAACTCACTGTCACAAGAATCCCACAAAAACAGTTGTGAAACTTGGTTGTATTCCTTGCCAAACTACTGATACAAATGTTCAATGAGTGCTACCACTTCTACCAAAGTCCAACCTTTATAAATGACTAAGAAATTACATAATATAGGCAAGGAAACCACTCATGCTAACTATTAGGGTCGAATCCATGATTCAAGGAGTTGTTTCAACAACATCTAAACTAGGAATAAGAAAATAGGCAGTGGAACAGCTTGCCTATAAAACTAAGGAAACTGATACATTCAGTTCAAAACCACTTTTGATTTGATGTATCTAGCCCATCAAGTGTTTTCCATAAATATTTACATCATATTACATCATTTACCATGAAAAATTTACCAAGAAAAGAAGAAGAAGTCAACCACTAAAGAAACTAGGTGAAATTTGACTTTTAGGCAAAATTGACAAAAATTTGCCTGATGCACAGTGCCCTGAGCCAGATGCGTAGTTCCACTTTAGGGAAGCTTTTGGAGGCCTTCCACTCATCCAAATTAGGACCAAGATAGCTTGTTGGAAAGCTTTGTCTATCTAGTTTCTGGAACATCTTGAATTTCCTAATTTTGAGTTGATTTTCCCCTTCAAAAATCAATTCTCCCAAGATTGCTTCCTGTGGGTCCAAAAAGTGGTAGAGAGGGAATTTTTTGCATGTTCTTTTCCTATTTGGTGGCCAAGATCTTCTCCAAAATTAATGAAAATTTCTAGATTTTCTTATTTTTTGATGCTAAATCCAAATCTATAAGCCATTTGTCAAGAGGATGCACCAATTCAATGCGCAGCACAGATGGCGCTGTGCATCAGCCAGAATTTTTTGTGTTTTTAATTCAAAAATTGGAAAATGACAAAATTGTCTCAAAATTTGCCCAATTTTGGCTCAAAGCTGCATCACAGTTACTTTGTTGGGCTAAATTCACATCAGCCAAATTGTTGAGCTTTTCATCCTTCTTTTTGCCTTTTAAGGCCCTCCTTAATCTTGCCTTAAGGTGCTTGATCCTCTTGTTGCATATTCTATTCTGGGTCAAATAATGGTGGGCCATATGCCTTAGCATCTTGTTGTCTCTATTTGCTTTCTTCAGAAGGCCCTCAAAGTGTATATTTACCCTTTCAAGCCATATCTCTCTCTCATGATCCACTTAGCCCTCTCTAAATTAACTGACAAAGCTTGTATCTTGTCCTTTTGATTCTTGATGATCATGTCTTTGACAATCCTTGGATCTTGAGCATCCAAGTCAATGACATTAACTCTTTGTGTCTTCTCATGGTCAGCAAGGTCAAAGTCTCTCTCCATTTTTATGGCTGTGAACACTTGTGGTTGTATGGACAATGGTGAAGTGAATACAGAGTGGAGGAATGAAGTGGACAGCATGTATGGAGGGGCATGTGAATGTATGATATGTAAATAGAGTTTAGGGAATGTGAACGGGATTTAGGAGAGAGGGTAGGGTTTTTAGGGTAATAAGTAAGGTTTGTAGGGGAGTAGGTAGAATAGGTTTTGGATGTGGAGGGTTAGGGTTTTATGTAGAATAGGGTTTGGGAATAGTGGGATGTAGGGATTCGGGTTTTGGGATTGGAAAAAATAGATAGGGAATAATGTCTAGGGAGTTAGGGAAAGGATTAGGAGATAGGTTTTGGGCAAATGGATTTAGGGCCTAGGGTTTTAGAAGGAGAATGATAAAAAGTTGTGGTATGAAATGTATGATGTAGTTTTAGAGACAAATTAGTGCTTAGTTTTTAGAGAGGTATAAACCACCAAAAATTCATGTAAACCCTAGTTTCAACTGAAAAGAGGCTCTACTTGATAGGAGGTGACATGAGGCAATTGCAGTGATTGAAGATGATTTTTAGAGGTTTGAAAGCTTCATAGCCCAATGTGCAGTGCCACCAGCCCAATGCACAGTGCCTCCCTGATGCGTAGCACCAGTGTATTTTTCTGAAGGAAGTTTGGCTCTGATGCACAGCGCCTCCCTGATGCGCAGCGCCAGCCTCCCAATGCACAACGCCACTGTTCCTATGCGTAGCGCCAACTTCAAGGCGAGTTTTGACTACCTTACCGATGTTGAAATTGGGTGTGTGATATCTCGTTGGAAATCTTGTCGAGTCTAATTTCTAGAACATCTTGAATTTTTCAATTTGGATTTCCTTTGTCCTGTCAAAAGTCAAATCTCTCAAGACTGGTCAAAATGTGCAGAATGAGGTCGCCTAAATGCAGAGTGCTATTGTAGTCAACTTTTGAAGGTCTTCCTCAACTCCAACTTGAGCTCATGATAGCTCATTGGAAATCTCTGTCTGTCTAGATATCATTTAAATCATCAAGAAAGTCGTTTGAACATCCTACATAGGTGAAATATTGCTTGTCCCAAGGTCACTCTAGAAGTGCATCAATCCTCTTGAGGCCAATGATGTTTTCGACATTTCTCCCAAATCATGAAACCTGGGTAAAAACTGAAATACATTTTTCTTCTTGGGTCAATTATGGACAAAAACCTCTCTCAGTTTTGTCAAATTCATCTTTTCTTTCTCATAAACATAGTTTGAAGAAAACCTATCCCGATATGTGGAACAGGGGATTTGTAGAAATGAAGGGGATAAGGGGATTATAAATTATTGAGAAAATTTCGGGAAGTAGGGAGGGATGTTAGGAATCAGGGGAAAGTGTAATTTCAAAGATTGAGTGAGGGGAAGGGGTCCAAAAGGGCAAAACACAGGCCTAGCCTAGAAAATTGTCAAATTGTAGCAATAAACTAGGGTTTGTGGGAAAACGATGAATTTGAGGGATATGAGTGATGGGAAGCATTCAAGAAGGTATATTAAGGATAGGGGAAGGTGTATGAACATCAGGACACAAGTTTTATTGATCATTTGGCCATCCAAGAAAAATTACCTTCAAAACCCTAGGAGAGGGAAATGGGCCTTACCCAAGGACAACTAAAGCACGAACAAGGTATAAAATGACCCATTGGAACCTGAAATGATGATGACAACTCTTTGAATGATGGTACACTAAGCTGAATGGTGACATGGACCAATACTTGGAAGACTTTGGAAGGAGTGAAAACAACTCTAGACCTAATACCTACTAACCAAATTTTACTTGAATACTCACTGAAATGACAAAATTTGACTTTGACACCCTCAGACCACTTTGTAAGAGCATATTTGATCACTGATGGAAGGCTTCAAAGACTAACACTAGCAAGCATGAGATTACATCTATTATTGATATGATATACATTTATAATACATAGGAGTGACCCTTGGTTTTATATTCTAGCTGGTCCCTTGGACTCCCTTTGGCTATTCAGCTTCCACACTAACCCTTAGAGGATTAGGTGTCCAACATTCCCCCCCTTAATCCAAAGGGTAATGTATGAGTCTAAGAAGAGAGATATAATACAAAACATGCAGAAATGCATGGCAACACTAGGCTGAATGTGCTCTCTAAAATGTTGGTATCAAGGAAGGTGGTTTAAGGATGACCACCAACAATGGAATGCTTAGTGCAATTCCTAGAACTCTTCCAGATCTGGCAAGAAGCTGAGGTCTTCTACTAGAGGAAGTGCTCTTGATGTTTCGAAGAGGGAAAACTTCAAACATGAAAGGGAGGTCTCACGCCGCATAAAAGGGAGAACCTCAACCTGAAAAGGGAGGTCTCAACCTGTGATGGTTTAAGGATTACCACCAACTCTGGAATGCTTAATGCAATTCTTGGAACTCTTCTAAAACTGGCAAGAAGATGAAGTCTTCTTCTAGAGGAGGTGTGTCCAATTATTTGAAGAGGCATCACCAACTGAAGGCATGCTCAAGGGCATCTTTGTCTCTGGCTACAACTCTGAATCTGGTATGGCAGGTTATGGCTCAGGCTCGCTTGATGTGGTTTTGAAGGTTGTAGATGACCATCATTTCCCCCCCATCAGATATAAGGTGAGGTGATGGAGAAAAATCGACTACAAGACTGTTAAATACTCTAGAACAAGTTCAGACATATGACTGAAATATCTGCTTAGCTATTGATGCCCATTTCCAAGAAGCGATCCATCCAAGATGAATCTTTATTCTTGCAGGAGGCTTGTTTTTGAAACATTTGTTTGAAGAATTACTAGTTTTATGACAATGTTTACATGGATGAAGATAAAAACAATGATCTTCCGTATGGCCAACTCGGTCATAGTGTTGGCATTTCACAATTTGTTGTTGTTGCTGTGGAAGAGGAGAAGAATTTGGAATAGCTGAAGGTGAACTGTCATGAAGGAATCCAACACTCTGAAACTAGATGGGCTTTGAGTAATCTAGAATATGAAATGACACGTCCTTTTCATATCCAAGACCAATTTTGTGCTTGTTGTGGACAAGCTCTTCCCAAGGTCTAATGACTGACTTGGGAAGTGAAAACTGAATTTCTACATCTGCATGTACAACTGCTGCTTCATTGGGTACTAAATTTGAATGAACTTCAACAATATTGACTTGCTGCAGATGGGAGTTTATCTCAATGTTCTGAACATAATGACGCTTATGATGTTATAGCTCTTCTTGTTGTAGTTGTGAGTCAAGCTGCAAAAATTCAATTTTGTCTTATGTATTTTGCAGACATATCTGAATCTTTGAAAGAGAGGCTTTGCTAATTTTAACTGTGTCATCAGTAGTAGACTGTATCAATATTTTTAGGAAGTCTAATAATTTACCATTTAAATATCATGTATATGGTTCTCTAAATTGATTTGCAAGCCTACTCGATTCTAGAGGAAGCAGCGGGTTTGGACCCTACGGAAACATCTTAGAATGTAAGACCTCCAACTAAGTTTATAAGTCCACATTTAATAATTCACATGTTTGGCATGACTACTTGACTGGTTCTTGTTGATTTTATTGTTCTTCTCTGTTGAGGTTGTCAACCCTTACCTTAGGGAACTTTTCTTACAAACACTTACTATTACGGTGATTCCCACTAAAGAGGAGTTTCCTTCCTCCTTAGTAGAGAGCCGGTAATGCACAAATCACAAACCAAGTCAATGAAATATTATAAATACATGATCCATACGAGTTTGTATTAATATAAAAAAAGGATTACAAATACACAGTCTCTCTAAAAATACAGTAGTCTCACCACACCTTCACGAGGAAAAGGTATTCCTATCTTATAGACTACATCATATATATTCTTGAAATCACAATCAACTATGAGAATCTCTCGATTCTCTTGTTGCCCAATTTGAGAGTCTCGCATAACAAATTATAACCAATATATTGAGAGTAAAATAATTCTATAATAGTATCTCCAAATAGTGGGAGGCCAACAACGGAAAACTTATAATTGTTACCAAGTTACTTCCCTTGTTGACTTCCATTGATATTATAGAGGAAACATAAACTATGACATAGAAAATCAGCACCATAGAAGCAATATCCATAGAATCTTACTTTAGGATATCATCAGCATAAGACATGAAGACACATCATAACATGCAAACATCAACACTCTAGTGAGCTAAATTATCTTGAAATAGCCTCTTTGATAACCTTATTAATAAAATTGTTAAAACAGACAACCTCATATCAAAATACAAGAAAATCCACATAAACTAAGATAACATAAGAGAGTTGAATTCATAAATATAAAAGGAAATAAATGGAGTAATAGAGCGTGATTATGGAGGCAAAGATGGTGGAAAATATGGACAAATCGAGGTAAAAAGGATGCCAATTCCATGTCCCAACAAACTATATCTTACAATAACAAAATAAGTGGTATTATAGGATAGCTAGTAATGACACATAGAAACACACTTGGGTTTCTGAAGAGGAATTTGAGTCCTCACAAGGAATATATTATGATCTTATCCAATGACATTGAAAAGTCATTATTCGTATATTCCATTATGCCTTTCAGTCTTAAAAAGAAATTGGTAAAATACTTTGTTAATGGATTTCTTGATGAGTGACATGTGAACCATTAACTTCCCATATATTCCATGCAAGATGGTTTTGATGTATTCCATTATCAAGGACCATCTAAGTCAGTGAGTTCCAACAATGTGATTGTTTGAAGCATAGGTGTTTTAAGTTTTTGTATGCTTAGTAATCTAGTCATGGGATCACCATTGTTATGGTTTTTTTCTTTCTTCCATTTAATATGGTTGGATTTTTTTTCTCTAACATTGGCTCTATATTGTAATTCCATTGTTATTTGGGTAAATAAAACATGTAGACCCAAAAAGGATAAAAAAATATAGTTCTATATGGGTAAGGTCCCCATAATTCATCACAACCAACGCCAAAGGATGCAATTTCATCTTTCATTAAAATTCCAAAGTTTCCAAAACATGTCCATTGCTTGATGACCTCAATATAAAGAAACCATTATGAAAATATATTTTGTTTTTTTGAAAACAACGATCCAAGAAAAAATTAGAAAGAATGCATAAATAAACCTCAATACTCATATTCCTTGAGTGATAAAACTAAAAAAAAACTTGGACTAGATAACATTAGTTGAAGGAAAAATCTAAAGATTCATAAGAGAGAAAACAATATCTTTCCATTCATAGACAATTTGATGAGGAATACATGGGTGTATTTCCTATCAAGGAAATATGAGGTATTTGGTAAATTTAAAGAGTTTAAGGCTCTTCAAAATGGATAATGGTGGAGATTTATGTGGGAAAGAATTCAAGGAATTATATAAGAGGTGTGGAGTAGCAAGGTTCTTTATCCCTTGATAGGACTTACTGTTTGACAACATCTTTGACTTCTCTAAATACCACATCTCGATTATACACAACCTTCTTAGTTTTGGGGTTCCAAAGCTTATAACCTTTCATATCATCTTTATATCCAATAAAGCTACAATTTTCAACTTTCTTATCTAGCTTACTCCTAATCTCCTTTGGAGCATGTACATAAGAATCATATCCAAACACCTGAAGATGTTTAAGAGAAGGTTTCTTACCTGTCCATACCTCATGTGGAGTCTTTTCATCCAAAACTAATGAGGGTGACCTATTTACCAGATAACATACAATGTCCACTACCTTTTCCCAAAACTCATTTCCTATCCCAACACCATTGAGCATGCTCCTTGATTTCTACATTAGTGTCATGTTTATCCTCTCTACAATTCCATTATGTTGAGGTGTGAATGGAGTAGTCTTCTACCTTTCTTTACTACACTTCTTATAGAATGCTTTAAAATCATTCCCACAAAAGTATTGACCATTATCTATTCTTAGCACCTTATTTCTCTTCTTTGTTTAATTTTCCCATAAGATCCTTAAACTCTTTAAACTTATCAAAGGCTTCATATTTCTCACCGAGGAAATAAACACATGTATTCCTTGATAAATCATCTATAAATGAGACTTAGTACATACATTTACCCAATGATGGAACCAAAAAAGGTTCAAACACATCACTACACACCAATTGTATTATTCCATCTAGCCTCATAGAAACAAAGGAGAATCTTACCTGATTCTATTTCCCATATAAAAAACATTCAAAAAAATAAAAATCTAAATGGAAATTAGAAATACCTTCTACCATATGATTACTTTGTAGTAATCAAAGGCCATTCTCTCTTATATGTCCTAGTCTTTGATGCCACAACATAGTTTTTTCTCTAGAAGATGTAGGAGTTTTTCCTTATTTTGATCCACTCTTAAGAACAATGGAACTATTTCACCCATCATTGATAATACTTCTAAAGACCTTATACACATTTCCATTCTAAATTCCCTTTATCAATACCATTTATCCTTGAATCATCCTATAGGTATCCTTTTTAAACATTTTTCTTACACTTGCATCACTCATATTGATTATAAAAATCAAATTTCTTACTAATCCTAGAATGTGCAGAACAATAAAGAGTGTTCTAATCCTTCCACCCATGAGCTTAAACTTGAATTTTCCTCATCCTATCACTCTAGTTTTTTAGTCATCTCTTAAGAAAACATCACCACCATCAATTCTCTCAAATTTTCAAAACCACTCCATGTGAGGATTCATATGAAAGAATGCACCTAGGTTTACCATCCATGCCTCATGAACCATATGTATACTTGAAGAAGCCAAGTTCCCATCCCCTACTTCATTTGAGGAGGTTTTTTCTTCTGTATAAGGAGCATACTTAGATCCCTTCCCTTTATGAATAATTTTAGTTCTACAACCTTTCTTGTAATTTCATTATTTTCCACATCTCTAACACACATTTAAAAAATTTTCTAAATACTTAGATCTTCATTTTTATTTAGATCTCCCACCAAAGGACTTACCTTTGTTTCTATTATGGGAGAATCCCCTTATAGAAAAGGCATGTTTGTTCTGGATTTTCATGTTTTTCTTTCTTCTCCTCCAATAAAAAGGACGGGAATATTTCATCAAACTTTAAAGTAGTTGCATTACTACCTATAGCAAAAATTGGCATACTATCCCACGGGTCTAGTAGATAACATAACAAATTAGAGTAATTATATTCATTTAAAATATTAATATAAATAGATAATAGTTGACTCACCATAGTATTAAAGGCATTCACATGTTTTTTCATTAAGTCTCCATCCTTCATCCTCATGTTATAGTGCCTTTTTTGCAAGAACAATTTATTCAAGGGGGACTTAGACTGATACAAATTCCCTTAGTGGTCCCACAAAGCCTTTGTTGCAGTTCCCCCAAAACATTTAGTACCAAATCTGAGAGACATAATCATATTGCGTTTTTTGCCTTTCAATACAACTTGGTCCAGTATTCTATTGATATCCTTTTTCTTGTAGTATTCAGATCCACAAAGATCCGCTGAATCTCTGTCTAGAAACAAGTCTTCCACTTTGAGATTCCACACCTCAAAACATTTCCTATTTAATTTCTCAATCACTACCTTCGAACTAGTTATCATTTACTTTCACCACAAGAATCATTTCCAGAGATTACCCATTGTGATAGGGTATGCCATAGACCTAAGCCAAAATCCTTAGTTAGAAAGTCGTCCCATCGAAGTGAAAAATGATCTGATAAAAAATGTAGGTTCTAACCCTATAAAATTAATTTATGCAAATAGATTCTTTAATAAAAACATAAAATATGTAATGGGAAACACAGACAATAATATCGATTTTATCTTGGAACCCAATACTATGAAAACTAGAAAATACAAAACCATGAGAAAAACCACCCTACACCAAAATACCACTTTTAGCCAAGAAATGTATGCTAAAATTGACATCGAAACTACCCAAAAATATCTTCTTAGGGGAGTTGCTCTTGAACCCCCACGCAGGCTGGCTTCCATGCCCCGATGACATGTTGTTGTGCTTGGTGTAACCTGTAGTGTGTGGGGAAGTCATGAAAATAATATAACACATACCACACACTTAATATTGATGTTTAAAAGTTTTGTTTCATAATAATAGATGGCTGGTATATTCCAAAATGGTGGTAATGCGATTAGCGCAACATTCTAAAAAGAATCATAATATATAGTGTAAAAAGCTACAAATATTGTGACATGTCGATGTTCATTATTGTTAAATTTTATGAATCCATCATGTTTCCCTTCTTCTCTATACAAGAAACTTGAAGGTTTATATGCAAATTCTTCAGTTTCTAATTGAATGAGAGATTCATCTTATGGAACACATTCCACTACTATGAGATACTTGTTACAATTGGGGATTTTTATATGATTACTAGGATGATGGTGAATTCAACATTTCTATTCCATATTACAATAACACTTCCTCAATTTCAAATCCCATATATGTTATTTTAAGTTTAATTAATTGGCTTAACAATTTCTCAGTACTAGTGGGATTTAATGATAAATGTGACGATGAGAGATAAATTTGTCAATACTCTTGAATTTGTTTATTTTACTCACATGTTAACAATACGTTTGTTAGTTTTCTAACAAACAAATCATACATCTACGAATCACACATATTATGATTGAAAATCCAACACCTTTTGTGTGATAGATATTAAAATATGTTAAAATCTCATATTACAATCTCCAACAAGATCATGATTTTCTCTACGAATATCATCTAAATTCAAGATAAATCCCTTCAATTTAGAATGGCCATGGTTAGCTTAAAAATACTTGAATTGTCCCTCCAACCTTAGATTTATTTGGTCAATAACACCTTATCACCAATCTTAAAGTTGTCCTTCAGATGTGAAGGAAATCATCTTCTTCAATTTTTTTTAGTAGAAAAGATAATTAGGATATAAGATTTGAAATGGTTTAAACCAACGAGAGGTCATAAGACTTAGTGTCTATAATCCAATTCAACGAATTATGAAGGTTTTAAAAAGTATGGACAATAATGCAACTGTGAAAGTGAAATTACACAAAATAAGAAAAAACAACGAATTATTTTTAACATAAAAATAAAATAAAAGAGAAGGCTAAGTAATGTGAAATGAAGTTTCATTCCTATTGGACTTCCTCTTGCCCCTTGAATCTCTATATTTCCCCCTCCACTTTCATGCTCAAAGGGTATTTTTATAAGAATAAGGGAAGCAAGATGGACGTAAAGAAATAAAAAAAATTTAACCAAAGATTATTGAAACAGACTAACCACAAATTTGAAGGTGGTTTTACCATTTGGGTTTTTAGGGTAAACAATTTGTCTTATGTGATCAAATTTTCTTAATAGTTTTATTATGGTTGTGCTTGAGTAATTGGTAATCCATATATGTTAAATTTCATGTGAAATGCGTATTCATTTTATTCAATGTGATGGTTTCAGTGTGTTAATGGTGGGAATTGAGAATGGTCAATTGTATTTATGTTAGTATAGTTCAAAAAATTGTTTTTCAATTTTAAAATGGTGAATTCCAATATTTCTAAGGCACCTCTAATCCATTCTACCCTAAGATGTGGGATCTACAATTGCCATTAATTGTCTCTCGCAATTTTTCAACTACTTTTAATTGTCATATAATTGTCTACTAAAATTGTTGTTCTACCTCCCTAGGAAATTTCCTCTTTCCCCAACTCTATACATTCTCTCTATCTGAGTCAATTCTAGATTTTCTTGGGCTAATTTTTCATTCCTTCAATTGATTGAAAATTGAAGAAATAAATACCACTAAGGGAGAAGGGGACTTAGATTGAGAAATTGACCAGAAATTAAAGGAATTCATCCCTTGAGTGAGAAGTTGATTTACCTTGAGAAACCAATCCATATGGAGACACTAATTGATATTTAATACAAATTCCACCTCCTCTATTGAATTTATATAAAAGCAAGTTTCACAGAGTTACTATATTTCTACCTGAGTGATTTAAAGAAATTTCCATATTCCCTAATTGTTATGGAGAAATTAATTCACTTACAAATAAGGTTAAATGAGGAAAATAACCACAAATTCACTTTTGACATGTGGTTTAGTTGTTTTTCCGCCTTGTATTGAAAGTAGCATACGAACAAGGTGTGAAGGTGCATTTGATAATTAGATATAAAGAAATAAGCATGGATACAAGAAAGTATTATCATATCAAACATTGGGAAAGCATAGTGTACACTCAGTTTCCATATGTAAATGCAACTAAATTTTTCATAAATGTGAAATTTTGATGATTGTGGGATCTAAGGCCATTGTAACTCCTTCGTTCCTACACTAAATAATTCTTTGATGGCGCACATGGTATACACAAACACATTTGTACATAGTATTTAGGATAAATTAATTGAAAGATATTGAATATACATTCACGAAGTAATTTTAGATCCTTCACACTATGTAGTCTAGTGATATCATGTTTAAATTAATAATTTGGGATTCATCATTCCAGTTAACAATTTCCATACATCTTGGAATAATCATCATGAATATGAGGTACAAGTTAATGGATGCACTACTGGGAATAATTTTACTAACATGTAGATAAATACATGCAACATACTTTAATATTGAAGGTTACTCTATGAACAGAGGCCTTTTGGTTGTTCAAACAATGTAGGCCTCTACATAAGATAACCAAGAATTGGATGCCATACAATTCGAATAAAGCATAAGACTCATAAATCCTTTCATACACCATTATTTCTAAGTAATATTCCATGAAACAATGAATAAAACCAACCTCACAAACCTTCATGAGAATAGTGAGTGAAGCAGTGATTGGAAAGAGGTTTCCCTTAGACTTGGTTATACCCTAGAGATCAATTCTAAAGATGGAGTTCTCAATGACAAAGTATTGGAAATTTTCTTTAGTTTGTTTGGAATACATGATAATGTGTTATTAACATCCTGATCAAATCTCTACATAATTATTAGAGAGGGATTAGAAACAAAATTCCACATAGTACCCATATTGTTGAAGAAAATGAGCCACGAGTCCTTCATTTACAAGTCACAAGTTATCAAAGTAGTTGAAATCTTAGCCATGATGCAGCTATTAGAAAATTACAATCCTTAGCATGGGTAAATCAATTATAGAGAGGTTGGAATATTTAAGGGCCAACAATGCCCAACTTCAAGAAGGAGCCAATACTTGAAGATGCAAGTCTAGATGTCTAGTGAAATGATGGAAAAGATGGATAATAAACTTCAGACCTATGTCAAAATGTTTCTATTGCAAAATAAGTTTTCTAATTGCTAGGAGTGTCGTACCTCAGTCATCGTACACTAAGACAAGCACAAATTTAAACTTGTGAATTTGGAAGAGAATAACATTCAATTGGATATATCAGAAGAAGATAGGATAATATAGATAAAGAATCAATTATAATAAGAGTTGGAAAAGAATGAGAATGCCTTGGAAAATCTCCAAGAAACTATCCAAGATCACCAAGAAGTAAGCCCATCTTTAATTTCCACTACCAAAACCAATACCATGACCAAGCCAAATTTGATAAGCTCACCTCTTGTAGACATTTGTAAGGAGCAACTGGGTGATTTTTAAAAGCCTACCAAAGGATTTTTTTCCAAACTATTAATATTAATGGACTATGATGAAAAACGGCTATGTAAAATAAGACAACACGTCCTAAGTCCTATTATAGCTACACATAGAGACAAGCATGAAGGCCTAGGATCTCATTGTAGAAATGAAAAGGAAACAAACAAAAAGACCACATTTATGAAGGAAAAATATATGATAGAGTTGGCTTACTCATTAGTAGGAAGAGCAACAAAAAATGAAAGTGGAAGCCCACCATGATCTCATCCTTATTATGGAGGATTTCAAAAGGGAATAAATGAGGAAAGTGAAAATAATCAAACTTATTTATCACTTAGTGAAAGTGACAAGGAAAATAGATGAGTAAAAAAGGAGAAAATTACCTAGAGGTCTAAATAAAATAAGATTGATCCCCTAGTTATCACTTCTCGAAGAAGATTTATTAGTACTCAAGAGAATGTTATTTTTTTGGAAAGAAATATCATCAGGTGGCATCATGCTCGAAGAATCAAGCCATGCGATGCAAGAAATATTTATTTCAAAGGATGAATACAAATAAGTATTCTCCAATCCAAAAATAATTTAAGAGCCATGTGGAGAGGAGTATTTCAAGCAATCCATGTAGTATAAATGAAAACGTTTTCCAGTATTTCAAGTTGAGTGAATAATGGGAAGCAAAATGTTGGCAATGTAATCCAAAACTTCATCCTAGAAGCCACATATCTAGGAGAAGAGTGTGCAAGGTGAATCATAATAGAGATAAATGACTCATTGCATCTCCAACTCAAGGAGCATAAGTTTTCCAAGGAGTGATAGTAGCACAAGAAGTATCTATCACCACTGTAGAGGACAACAAGTTAATGCCAACTACAAAGGAAAATCCATTCCATTTTCTACCTACAATATTTTATAAGAACCCATTCTCAAATGTGTGCTCGAGACTAGTGCATGTAGGTCTATAACCTTGTGGGTATTATGGAGAATTCCGTAACTAGAGGGTTGTTTTCATGTCAAGAAGCAACAAATCCTAGAAATATAACATATACCATACTTCCTTGTGGATTAATATGTGGTGCCATTTACTACAAATATAAATCAGGTCCTATTCTATGAAAGATGGTAACAAATGCTAGAAGAAGAGCTTATATCTTGAGATTAACTTGAACTAAGATTCAATTAAAAAACTTAAGTATTTTTGGAAGAAGTGAGTTAGAAACTAAAGCTATATATCTATAGCCAAGACTAGATTTAGTTTCCTAATCCATTAGCTATAACTAGAGCTAGAGTCAAAGCTATAAATAGGAGCTAGAGTCAAACACATGTTCTAGAGAAGCAAGAAAAGATAGATTGATCCATATTGATTTCTTTTATGCTTTTAGAGACCAAAAATCCTCTCAATGGGGAGGTGTGATTGAAAATGGATCCCAACCAATGAACTCTTAGACTCAAATACTTATGAGCCAATTTGATAATTTATGTAGGTTGGAAAAACTATGTAAATCGATGCATATGTAAAATTACGATAAGAAAAAAATGAGAAAAAAATAATGAATTATTTAAAAATATAAAACAATCGAAGATAAGGATAAGGAATGGGAAATAAAGGTTCATTCCTATTTGCCTTCCCATTACCTCTCATCACTCCCTATTTCTTCCTTCACTTTCATCCTCAAAAGTTCTTCTTTGGCCAAGGAGAGGAGGATGGATAGGGATCCATGAAAGAATTATAACCAAATGTTACCAAAATAGATTGAGAATCCATGTAAATTTAGTTTTCCCATTTGAGTTTCCAAGGTAAACACTCTATCCTATGTGATAAAATTTTCTCAGTGGTTATTTTAATAGTTCTGCTTAAGTTATTGGTAATAAAAATAAGTTAAAATTATATATGTGAAATGTCCTCTCATTTTATTCAATGTGATGGACTAAGTTTGGTAATGGTAGAAATTGAGAATGGATAATTATATTTATGTTAGTTTGGTTTAGAAAACCATTTTTTCATTATCAATTGGAGAATTAAAATAGTTTTGAGGTACTTACCATCCATTATACCCTAATATTTAATATTTACAATTTCCATTAATTTTGTATTGCAAATGTTTTGCTAGATTAGACTCTTAGATTTATCCCTCTTCTCAAAATGTTATCCTACCTCCATAATATTTCTCTTTCCTCAAAACCATATTATCTTTCTTTTATTTAGTTATACATTTTCTTGGGCCAACTAATCATTCCTTCGATCAACTAGAAATTGAAGGAATGGATCCCACTGAGGGAGAAGGTAACCTATGTTGAAAAATCAACCAAACATTGGTCACACCAAGGGATAAGTTGATTCACCTAGAAAAATAAATCTATTAGGTGGATCTAATCAAGATTTAAGAAAAAAATTCCCTCCTCTATTGAATTGAAAGATAATTAGGGTTCACAAAGTTCATTTGTTGGTGCCTAAGCACTTGAAAGGAATTTTCATGTTCTCTAAATTTCATGGAGAGATAAACTTGAATATGAAGAAGTTAAAATGGATAAAAAAAACCATAGTCACTTTTGACATATGGTTCAATTTATTTTATGCAATGGTTTCTTAGTAGCATAAGAGAAAGGTGTGAAGGTGCGTGCGGTAATTAGAGACAAAGAAAGGATCATATATACAATAATGTCTCATAATATTAGACATTAGAAAACAAAGTGTACACATAGCTTCCATATCTAAATGCAATTGGAGCTTTCATGAATGTTACATTATGGTTATTATGGGATCTAAGGTCACTATAATTACTCTAAACCTACTCTATATAATTCCTAGAGGGGACATGGGGTATACACAAACACTCTTGTACATAGCCTTCACATATACCTCCTAGAAATGCATTGGCTATAACTTCTTCAGGTCACTTCAAATCCTTCACAACTGGTAGAATGGGGATACCACTTTTAGATCAATTACTTGGGATCCATCATTTTTGTTATAAGTTTCCCTATATCTTGGAATAATCATCCTTAATATGGGGTACAAGTTGATGATTGTACTCATGGAATTTATCATACTATCATGCAACTCAATACATGTATCATATAGTAATACTAGAGGTTACATTAAGAATAGAAGCTTTGTATCCATTACAAAGGCAAAGGTATATATATATATAAGACAGTCATGCACTCAACATCATACAACATGAATAAATAATAAGAATCATAAAGCCTTTCATGCAACATCACCAATTGACATTTATTCTTGACACTAAAAATATAACCAACCTCACATGCCTTTGATAGAATAGTGACCAGAGAGGTTGAAATTAGAATTGCATTCTTCCCTAGAGATCAATTGTGAAAACATAGTTCTTAATGATAGAGTATTAGACAATTATCCATTTTTGTTGTCCTAATTATTGGTATGTTGTTACGAGTTTTATTTATGCAAGTTACATAAGGATAAACTCTTGCGAAGAAGATTAGAAATTTTCACACAGTATCCATGTTTGTGAAGCGAGTGGACTACAAGTCCCATGTTTATGAATCAATGTAGTAATAATTGAAAATAAAAACCCAATCAATAAAGTGAACTATTATGTGAAACATAAGGAAAAAAAAATCTAGAAAAAAGTCTACTCTGAGTCCTAATATAATGGTCAATGTATATAAGTCATATGAAATCATTATCCATTGTAGCCATTGAAGTACATGGTATATGCCATGAATGTATTTTAGTTGAAGTGTGGGAAGTTATACTTGACATGGGAATGAGATACAACTTTAAAATAAATTAGAGTTCATTTTGTTGAAAACTTTATGCATTCATGATACATTGATATGAACCAAGGTATATCTCAACAACTTGTGGAGTATTCCCGATTTCTCAAATTTGCTTGTGGTTTTACACCTTTTCTAGTCGGGTTCTTTATCTTTGAGATTTTGTTTCATGGAAATCAATGCTTAAAATATCCTAGCTTGGATTAGATTAATTGAATTTTGAAAAATTCACTTGTAGTCGCATTTCATTTGGATTCATAAATCCATATTACAATAGTCATGCCATATAAATAGATGATTTACCATTTAAATGGAAGGAGGTCTAATTAGAATATTTTTCCAAGTGAATATATAAAGCTAACAAGAGACATTTTCCCACATCACTCAGAATATGTAGAATGGTCTCCCAATACATATTCAACAAAGGTTCCCAATTGGATATCCGTACTTTTTTCTAGCAATCAACTAAGCTAATCTTTATATCAGCTCTATATTAAAGTATGGAGCCTGATGCATAGGATTGAGGTTTCACTTTCCAATCATTTGGTTCCCTACTGGGAATTACCATACCCTTTTCCATTGGGATGAAATGGAGGAATAGACAAGTTGGAGAGAATTGGAACATTGCCCTGCGTATTATTATTTGGGAGAATTCAACCACCCATCATACTCTTGGAGTGATGTGCATGCAGGACTTCCTGAAGGGGAGAATGAAGATGCATGAGGGCATGAATCAATATCAACAGGGGGGTGAGAAAATCTACAAAAATGGACTTTTTGCTGCAAAACCATCAACCCCATATTGGCCAATTTTCCCTCTTTTCATTTGAAAACACCTTCAAAATCCTAATGTCTAGAATGGGTAGCTAAGTTATAAAGCATGTTTATTAGTCTTATTATTTAAATTTTAGATTAGAACTAAATAATAATCTAAGAATAGTTCTATATCATAGTTTATGTTTTAATAAATGAGGTGCTAATCTAAAGTTGTCCAAGGCATGTTGATAAAACATTTTGATGTAGACACACACAATTTGCAAGAAACAAGTGGCATAGTTTGAAGTTTGTTCGAGTGCTATAAAAGTGGAATCAATGGACAATTCTAGGTTTTGGATTGTTGGGAACCATTATTCATGTGTTATTCCTTGGTAGTTTCTCATAGACAAATGCAACGTTCATCCACCTCCTAGATTATCTTTGAGACCGAAAAGAGCAATCATTGTTTCACAAGCCCATATGTAGTCAATTGTAAACCAACCGAGATGCCTCGACACATACTAGTCATTATGTCGCTGAGGATAAATGTAGAGATCTACAGAACTTGTTATCAGTCTTGCAGACTACTTACCACTTTGTTTGGTTTTATTTAAAATTTATGAATTATGAGGAAAGTTGTTTTGGATAAAGTAGACTCCAAAATTAGAC
This sequence comes from Pinus tabuliformis, assembly GCA_031772625.1. Classification (NCBI taxonomy): domain Eukaryota; kingdom Viridiplantae; phylum Streptophyta; class Pinopsida; order Pinales; family Pinaceae; genus Pinus; species Pinus tabuliformis. Next base: position 843,713,661 of record CM062815.1, read on the forward strand.
AAGTTAACTAGGGCTTAGATTCCTCTATTACTTATAAATATGTATATATAAACTCAGAGTAAAATAATCATGTTGTTGTACACTATTGATTAATATAACTTCCCGTGGATGTGTATGTTGGGTAGCGGAGGTCCCGCGTAACGGTTTTGGGGTTGAGAGCCTAGAAATTAGGATAAAAATATTGTAAACCTCTGAAATATGCGGAGTGCGAAATGTAAGGGTCAAGTAAAAGGGTTGTCTGCCCAAAAAATAATATAAAATAATAGGGAGTAAGTCGGTCCGCAGACCATAGGAAGGTATAAATAGAGCGAGGCTGTATGGGTAGAAGACAATTTTTTTGGGATGTATTCTTGGATGGGTAATGTATTGGGTTTTTGAGAAGAGTTGAAGCGCGTTTGTAAGTCCGAGTCGAGGGTATGGGTAGAGGCTCTGCAGCTGTGTGAACAGAGGCCTAGCAAAGTCTGTAGTTGTGTGCACGGACCCTTGTAGTTGAGTGCGCAGGGCGGATCTAGATGTAATGAGAAGGAACTGTTGAATAAAGATAAGTTGATTCTAAAATGCTCTGTTGATCTTGGGTTCAACTACTGAATGAGAAATACAGATTATTTGCTTAATATGCTTATGTTTATGTTATGAATAACTGTGGATGTAAGTGTATTCTAAAGTGCATAGATAGTAATTTGAGTTAAACGTTTGCTTAAAGACTACGAAAGATAAACCAGAACTATAACTTAATTGAACCCTGAACTAGATCTACGTGAAGCCGGATAGCGCGAAGCCCTTGATTGATGCGCGATTCCTTCAGACCAAATCAAGGCATCCCAAGGGTGCGGAAACCTGGTTCCAACACCCTCCCCTGCTACCTCGGGCGAGACCTCAGTCCGCGCTCTGCAGGTTGTTGCCGAAAGGGCTGGTAGCTGCTAGATTTGTCTGGCTAAATAATTCTTCCAAACCTGGTTCAAGCCCCTGGATTTGGGACACTATGCACGCGACTGCACTAACCCGACTAGGATCTCTTGCCCCTATTGCAAGCAATTTGATCATGAACTGGTGGATTGTCCAACGTTAATTGCCTAGATGCAAGAAAAAGGTGTGCTACAACCTCCACCAACTCAAAATGTCCAGATGTTGCAATCAGAACCACATGAGGAGGACCCTAGTATAAACCTGGTATGCAGGGGCGGTGCAACTACCAAATGGGAGATGATGAAAGAGTGTACAAATGCTGAACGGGAATGCGACACCAAGGCACATGGCTTCGAATCAGAACAAGGGGGAAGGATGCCTACAGAGAACCAGAAGAGCCTTGCAGAAGGCAGAAAGGGCCACGCAGAGGTAGGATTGGACACTCACACGATCACTGTGTTTTTCGAAACATGTAGAAGTTTTCTACGTGATAACAAAGCCATTACGGGGTTACAGGAGTTGATCACAAAGTGCACTGGAGTGGGTGAGCTGCATGGAGTCTGGAAGATAGAGCAACATGCGCTGCGCATTGGACAAGAAATGAGAATAATAGCACAAATTGGCAAATACGAAATGGACCAAGTCATCCTAGACTTAGGTTCGGATGCAAATGTATTGCCTAAGCAAACATGGGAGCGCATGGGCAGGCCCGCACTGCAAGGGTCCCCTATCCAACTAAGGATGGCTAACCAACAAAAGATCTTACCAACGGGTTGCTTGTAGGGGGTAATCGTGGACATTGAAGGGGTAAGCACACAGACCGATTTCGAGGTAATAGAAATCATAGATGACAGTAACCCTTACTCTGCACTTCCTGGAATCGATTGGGCCACGGACATGAACGAGATCATTAATTTAAAGAAATGGAGAATGACGTTCGAAAAAGAGGCACTAAGGGTAGTAGTCCCGTTGGACCTAGGGGACGGTTAGCATTACACTGAACCAGTGCGCGACGAAGGAAGTAATAATGAAGTGCAATGCATGTATCAGATATCAATGCAAAAACCAGACCGGACGCATCTCGCAGGTGATGGATGAGATGCTTGGGAAAGCGATGGCACCTGCACCTTCGATTCAAATGAGGAAACTGAGCAATGGCAAAACTAGTTGCAGGGAGCTATGACACTTAACTGTAATATGATGATTCGCTCATTTCGAAGGATGGCTACTGAAGAAATACAATGGTCAGTGGAGAACGACGTGACGAACGAAGACCAACTCGTGTGGAGGACACTAGGGCTAAGGTGGAGGTGGAGGTTCCAGGTGCGAATCAAAGGGTGTACGCAGCAGTTCCATGAATACAGAGCGGCCAACAAGCCACAACACTAAGTACAAATGCACAAGATGCGCACATGGACCAAACCAGACCATCGTGAAAAAAAGGTTGTGAGGTTGAACGGGGAACTCGCCCCATGATCCACATATCTACAGTCTATCCGGCCAACGACAACATCCATGAACACATCCAGCGGCTTTGGGTAGCCGTTGAGCGTGGCAGAATGCAACTCTGTAAGTTATAAGAACCAAACTTCGAGAACGAAGTGAGAGAATGGATGAAGAGATTGATAAGCTGTAAGAGGTTATCCAAACAGGTGGCATAAGGGAACTAAGGAACGAAGCAGACATGACTGGCTCTCCTACACAGGAACACCAGGCCACGATCCCACTAGCGTAGTTGCGATTGCACCATGGAATACACATATGCACAACCTACAACCCACTTGTAGACACACTGGAACATGAAGGGTGCCCACAGCCCAAGCCAGTTGGGCGACGGACACCTACGTGACTAGCCGTAAGAAGCCTAGTCTTAGCACCCCCTGTAGTTGAAAGAGGGCGCAGGACTATAAACCAAGCTGCCAAGAAGGTACGCGGCAGGACCACAACACCTATATGGAAACCACACCAGTGTACCTGGGGATCCGCTGCCGCAGTGACAAGATGGAAAGCGACCGTTGCCCATATTGTTCATGATGAGATGGCCCATTTAAGGCACTTTGGAGCGAGTGGCAGACGGTTAAGTTGGAAGAATAACCACTAAAATTGTATTTATGAGCCACAACAAGGATGGACGACTGGTGTTATATTTGAAATCATATATATGTCATATCCAGGTCACACCACCTTGGGTTATTATTCCACAGTGAATATGCCCAGAGTTCAGGCCGAGCACAGGATGAGTGACAAAGAACTAGAAGACAGTTCGTGGTTTCAGCTCTTGCCAAAGCACTGTCAGGAAGCACTCCTCCGAACAACAATCCCTGTCGCTAACAGTCCACAGCAAGCCTCACCGTAGGCAGCTGAGGTCCCTAAATCACCCTGGACTCTGCGACCCAGGAAGGATCCTCAGGTTCCAGAACCAGTAAGGAAGTCACCATGCCATCTGCAACCCAGTAAGCTCGCCACGGAGGAAAAAGGTATGATTATCACAATTGACAATGATGAGGAAGAAGATGGTTCCCCAATACTTATCGAGGAAGTAAACCCTGAAGAAGACCCCATTCAGCCAGTGCGACGACCCAAGAATGTGCCTCCACACAAGGGGAAGGTGAAGGTACCTGCCAATGTGGATGAGGTCGACACTGTACTCATCACCCCGGCTCTCCCAAAAGAAATCCCAGTGGAAAGCTCGGTGGTTGGTTGTATTGCGACCATGAAATTTGAAGATTGGGATTTGGCCGATACGACCAAATTTCCCCATTTGGCGATGGGCGCATTGATGGAACAAGGTGCTGACGGGACGGTTTCGATGCTACAACCAAAGGAGTGGCTGCGTAAGGTGGAAGAAGCTGGTTTGCTCTACCTCCTATCCATTCCCCACTTTCTCTGACCCCCTATCACAATATTCGTCATAATAAAGTTGCTCTGTTTGGTCCATGATGACGTCCTGTGGCTCGGAAAGCCTGTCCACATAATAGCCGAACTGGTCCATCGGATTTCATAGCTCCCCTATGGAGGAAGAAACCCTCAGGAAATTGTTGACAAAAGTGGCGATGCAACAATGGTGGATACCCTAAAAAAGAAGTAAAATCTGGAGAAAGGGCAGCGAGGATACATTACTGATAGCATCTATGATCACGCCATCCGCATCGCCAACTAGCTTCTGGCAGGGAAAGTGATGCGGAAGTGCCACGGCACCGAGGTTCTAGTAGTTGTCATCGCACTAGCTGCAGAGTGTGCAGCCAGTACCTGGTTCAATTGGCCCCAATTCCTTTACGAAGAATTCTTGACCAACTGCCGCGAGGTCTAGGAGGAAGGCAAGACCTTCCATTATGCATGACTATTGCTGTCTGTTATGTTCATTACCAATGATTTACCCGAAGGAAGCCAGTTCCCAGTGTTGGACCATGACTGGCCAAAAGTTACCAAATATGCCTCCTTGTGGCCAACACGGGACGTTGAACGCATCGTGGGCATCAAGATTTTTCGGGTCCTAATGGATACGCAGGTGCGACAGTGGATTAGCGCACAACCCCACCTGACTAAGGAGATCTATGAGGGTGTGAAGCATATCACTGAATTCAAAGACGACATGCACCATGTGTACATACGAGCACGCAAGGACCCAGAACACAGGTGGACCTCAATCCCATTTATTGCTGTTGATGGAGCTATCGAAGCAGTGCTGGATACTTGGCCACCAGAATGGCACAGACTTGAGGTAGTAGGGCGCGAAGCGGTCACTATCCGAAAATAGAAGGAGGATGCTAAGCACACCACTCAACAAAGGCAAAATGCACAACATGCGGTAGAGGTTTAGGCGGCCAAGGAAGCAGCGCAGGCGGCATCACAGAACGTACCACCAGGAGGGGCCGCATCGAAAAAGGACAAAGACATTCCCAAGGCACCCACTGAAACGACCGCGACACAACCACCGTCAACCACCATGGGTACGCCCTTGAAGCATTTAGCGCTAGCAAGACGAACGCAGCCAGGAAAGAAGACAAAGGTGTCTAAATCGATTGGTGACCAAATCACATTAACAGGGGACGACCTCAACGACATTAGGGACACCATTCGTGACGTTGCTCGGGATGCTATCGACGGGGCCATGACGGCGCACCAGATTGTGTTGGGGGAGCTTCGTACGCAGCTGCAAGAATTTGGGTTACATATCACGCCCGTAGGTGTTAGCGCTGCTCCAAGAGTTCTCGGTACGGCCGCTACTGAGCCCTTGCTAAAGGCCCAAATGGCTCACACCATTGAGCTTCCAACAGGGGCATTGACCGCCGCGAATCTAGACGATCGTAGTGTGCTAAGCCGACTTACAGGGTTGGGCTTAAATGTGGTTGCTCTTCCACACGAAAGTCTGCAACAACTCCAAGACAATGCCACCATGGAGCTCTGCGCTAGGGAAGGCCGTGCGGAACAAGTATTCAAAGAACACAAAATTAATATCGAACAGTCACGCTTACAGCGGGATGAAGCACTTACCCAGAAACCAGGTGGAGAAGCTAGTTACAGAAGCCTGCACGAGTATCGCATAACTAGAAATTGACATGGAATTCCCTATTGAGGCTCAAATTCACAAGTTAACTACGGGGTTCTGTCACGCAAAGGAGGAGGCCGCACGAATCTCGTTGGAACTCAGATTGCAGATCACGGAATTGAAACTGCAAGTTCAGCCATTGACGCCACCTGAAACCATAGAACAACGTAGGAATATTATTACTTTTTCACGCGATATGCTCACACGGTCAATAATGGAATGTACTGAGCTACTCACCCAATCGCTTGTTACGCTCACCACTCTTCAAGAGGATCTAATGCTCTAGCGATTAGAAATTGAGGCCAATGAGCTCCAGCAGGCCTATGATACACTTAAGGGAATCGTTCACACCGTTGCTATTACACAATGCTTGACAAAGATCAGGGAAGCCTAGGATCTGAAGGTATGAGCTGATGCCACCAAACAGAAGGAAGCTGTGATTAAAGCTCGTCTCCAGCCATGGCTGGACGAGGCATTTGCAGTTTCAACTACCATCAAGTGAAAAGTAGCACACGTGCAGGCAAAATATGCCAACATAGCGATAGGAGAGATCGCGATGACTATGTCGATGACACAAGTGGAACAGTTTCAGTGCTTGATGGAAGAATTCGTTGCCAGCACAAGAAAAGGTCAGAGGCTGCTGACCACCCTCTGCACAAAGGTTAACACACCAGCCGAGTGACTCAGGATGAGTCACGATGATTGCGTTGGGGGACTGTTGGGTAGCGGAGGTCTCGTGTAACGATTTTAGGGTTGCGAGCCTAGAAATTAGGATAAAAATATTGTAAACCTTCGAAATATGTGGAGTGCGAAATGTAAAGGGTCAAGTAAAAGGGTTGTCTACCCAAGAAATAATATAAAATAATAGGGAGTAAGTCAGTGCGCGGAACATAGGAAGGTATAAATAGAGCGAGCCTCTATGGGTAGAAGACAGTTTTTTTGGAGATGTATTCTTGGATGGGTAATGTATTGGGTTTTTGAGAAGAGTTGAAGCACGTCTGTAAGTCCAAGTCGAGGGTACGAGTAGAGGCTTTGCAGCTTTGTGTGCTGAGGCCTAGTAGAGTCCGTAGCTGTGTGCGCGAACCCCTGTAGCTGAGTGCATAGGGCTAATCTAGATGTAATGAGAAAGAATTGTTGAATAAAGACAAGTTGATTCTAAAATGTTGTGTTGATCTTGGGTTCGACTACTAAATGATAAATACACATTATTTGCTTAATATTCTTATGTTTATATTATGAATAACTGTGGATGTAAGTGTGTTCTAAAGTGCATAGACGATAATCTGAGTTAAATGTTTGCTTAAAGATTGCGGAAGATAAACCAGAACTATAACTTAACTGAACCCTAAACTAGATCTACACGAAGCCGGATAGCGCGAAGCCCCTGATTGATGTGTGATTCCTTTAGACCACATCAAAGCATCCCAAGGGTGTAGAAACCTAGTTCTAGCACCCTCCCTTGCTACCTCGAGTGAGACCTCAGTCCGCGCTCCGCAGGCTGTTGCTGAAAGGGCCGGTAGCTACAAGATTTGTCTGGCTAAATAATTCTTCCAAACCTGGCTCAAGCCCCTATAAGCCAATAGTGTACTTAATCTACTAAACCTCCTTTCATGAGTTTAGTTATTGGGCCTAAGCTAAGCCCCGATTTGGGCATGCTCGAGGTAAGGCCCCCCATCACATTTTCCTTTCAATAATTTATATCTTTCTTTCTTGCAGTACATGTTTCTTTAATTGTTCATTAGATTAGAATCAACTAGTGTGATTTACATTGTGTGTTTATCTAGTAGTGTGTTCATGTTATTTCTATTCCTATACTTTCCTAGGCCATGTTCTTTGATTTTGGGTGAGTGTAGAGGTGATTGCACATTTGCTGCATAATCAACAATTGTTGTTGTGAAATCAAAAGAATTTCTACAAAATTGTAGATAGTGCTGTGAAATCAGGACCTGATAGGAATCATGCTTACAATTGGGTATTATCCTTAATATTAAGTGTTCATTTGAATTCCAACCCATAGAAAAACTTGTGGTTGAACCAATTTAGTGGTTAAACCTGTCCTGGTCATGATGTCCATCACCGGTAGGTTTTTTCATGAGCATATAAAAATGGTAGGAAATTTGGTACTTGTGCATACAAAACGGAGTCCTCACAAGTCTAATAGAACATGGATGGATAATTATATGGTTATGTGAATTCTTGTCACCATTCCAAATAAAGATAAAAGTATTCACACTGTCAATTATGAATGTAATTTTACTACAAGCCTAATTATCAATTGCTTAGTGAAAAGGCCACTAAATTTTATAATAAGTGAATCAATGTAAATTTAGAAAGAATATTTGATTTGAATGTTTATTACTTTTCATTTCTTCTATTATTTGTCATCTTTCTATTTTCTTCTTTTATTTATGTTAGACTTCACCCATTAAAAGATAACCATACAAGTAGAGATAATAGTTGAGTTGCATCTATGTCTAGAATTAGATGAAAACCAATACAAAGTTAATTGCTTGACCCTCTTTATGATTGCTATGTGGAGCTTCCTAAATGAGATACAAAAAATTAGGGCCAAAGTTAGTATCCAAGCCATGTGCAAAATAGGCATTGCATGAGAAATAAATGGGTTATCAAGTGCTCTATGTCCCAATGGTTTATTCTGTATGTAGAAATATCTATAAGTAGGCTTGTGACTAATCTTTTTGTAATGTTTAAATCTTAAAACAATTCATTGTGCCCTCCTTTATTGGAAGGAAGGTGGTATATCAACTTTCATCCTAGTTTGTTAGAGACAAATCCAAGGCAAGGACTAAATTTGACGTTGGTTCAAAACCCCCCAAGGGAAATTTTTTTGTTTTTTGTGGCATGGGTCAAGAGAACACCTAAAAAAGGCAATATATACCAGTATATCATCCAAATATACAATGACAAATGGATCTATAAAAGGGCACAATATATCATTCATCAATCTCATAAATGTAGCTAGTGCATTGCATAGCCCAAATGACATGAATAACCAATAATACAAATCTTTGTTACTTTTGAAGGTAGTCTTCTAGGCATCTTCTTCGCTAACCTGAACTTGATATCCTCAATTTAAGTCTGGATTGGTGAGTATTTGGCTTCTTGCAACTAATCTAGTAGATCATCTATCCTAGGTAGGGGATACCTATTCCTAATTGTAATTTTGTTTAATACCTTGTAATCAATATACATCTTCTAAGTCCCATCCTTCTCTAGCATAACGATGATGGGTGACACACATGGTGAGGTACTTTTTTAAATTATACATTATTCCAGTAGTTGTTGCAAACACTTCTTCACCTTGCTTTTATAGAAAAGTTCTTGTACAACTCAATGTTTGGAAACAAAAAGTCTGAAAATAGTTGGATCTCATGTCACACTTCCCTCTTGGGTGGTATCCCTTTATGATATTGGAACACATCCCTCTATGCTTGTAGCAATTGTTCTAGTTTTTGTTTTCATTTCTTAGTACACCCCTCTAAGGACGGATTTCCTCTAACTGACTCCTCTACAAACTTATTTTCTCTTAAAAATAGTAAACATACTTCTTGTTAGAATGTTTCGTAGCTTGGTTGGCAATTACCAATGAAAATTTGGAATTTCCTTTCTGTGCGTTGCTAATGAAGGATTTTCCATCTTTGATGAGGTGGTATTTATTGGCTTTCCGCATGAAGATTTCATCCCACATGTACATACAGGGACTTCCAAACACCACTCCACATACAACAAGGGGAACTACATATAGCTTTACATTTTTATTTTTTTTCTAAAAGAAACAGAGCTCTATTTTATTATAGGTCATGAATAAAAGAGAAACCCTTTTGATGTTGTCCCTTGAATATAGTTTTTGGATAGGAAACTAGGCAAAATCATTTAAGTGTGAACCAAATGTGCAACCAATGGTATGATGTTACTTTTTTATACAAATTATGTGATATAAAATTAGAAAACATAGGGGAAGTAATAGAAAATGTCGTGAGGACCTAGACCCTCCTTAGACTTGAAATAAATTTTCCATACATTAGTCTATTCTATTATTAATTGGTGGTATTTGGACTTCAAATAAATATTGAAGTACTATCCCCCTTGAGCTAGTCAGGAAGGTTGTTGATCTAGGGAATTAGGTATTTGTTCCTAACTATGATTTTTTTTATAGATGGATGATAAATTAAGAGTCATCGGGTGTAATAGACCTAGTTACATTTCCCCTTTATAATAAACATTGAAAAAATAAAAATTAACTAAATAAAATAAGTTGAGTTAGGGACAGACTCCTAGGCTAAAGTGGAAATGCTACCTAAGAGAGATGGAAACTAAAGGGTCAAGGAGCAAATGGCATGAAGATAATTTTCCAACAAGACTTACCAATGATGATTGAGCCAATCACCATGAAAATCAAAGGACAAGGGACAATTGGAGTAGTTTTGGTTGGTCCTAAAATTGTGGACAATGATGGGCTTTAACCACTAGAATGGTGAGCTAAAACATCACAAAAGGAACCAAGGAGTGAACATTGGAGGCATGTGCTAGTAATGGAGAGTCCACGCACTGTTAAGAATATCATGTTGTCGAGAAAAACATAGAAGGAAGAGAACACAAGCCCTGAATCTAAGTCAGAAGTGAAGACTCAATACATATTGAGAAGGAAGTTGAGCAACATTTTTGAGGTTCCTGGTCCTGTAAGAAATCTCCTCACATATAGGAACCTAGCTTAAGAGTGACTGGGCCACAAGAAGAATCACATTGCAACCCAGTCTATGGTAGGGTGGGGAAACCTAGTCCCTGACTCAGTTTCCCTGCTTGGTTTAGAGATAAGTACTTCCACCATTCTTGATTCTATGTTATATCTCCTAAAAACTTCACTGTGCCATCAACCTGTGTAAGACATATCCTTGATGTTATGAGAACAATCACACTTTGACAATACTTAAGTGTTAGTAAAATCTTATGGGTTTGTATGAAACAATTTTTTTGTTTTCATATTTAAATGACGCAACATTGATGAGAATTCATCTTCTTTCGTGGTCCTACCTATCTCTTCATATAGGTATAGGTGACAAGTTTTGTTTTTTATGTATATTGGCAGCAAGGATATTGATTTTTGTAACATGATGTGTATTTAGTCTTGTGCAGAAACATTATGTTTACATAGACTATGCATGAGTTATGCTTTGTCGTATGGTATAGTAATTTGTGTGTTGCCTATACATAGATTAATTTGACATGTTGACACGATGAAGGCTTAGAAGGGGAAAGAGTATGAGGATATTGTCATAATGCCTTAATGAACACACCTCTGTAAAGATGAAATCCTTGCTTGAGTGAATTTGGCCAGGAAAATTTCATTTTCCATTTATATGTTGATTTGTGATGCCTTGTAGTGTTGTATGTGTACAATTGAATGATTAGTTTTCCATGTTGATTGTTCTAAGGTAATTAGTAGTATCATAGATCACATCTTTAGTGGCTAGGAAGCTTAAACTAACCATCCTCAAATAATTGAAGTCCATGGTATACATCCTCAATGGTTTGTGCATTGGTTAAATTGGATGTCTTGAATCCTCTGGGATAGATTCATGAACTTCTACATTCATTTCATGCCATATTTATTACTTTGAATTATATCATACATGAAAGAAATATGTGGTCAATGTGTGCGGTGATGCCTTGTGAAAGGATCACCTATGCTTGAAGATAATGGTTGTATAGAGAGTCAACTAGGAAAACATTTGTAAGACCGAATTGCTGTGGTATGGAAAATATTTCAAACCACATAGAGGATTTAATATACACTATGGTAGTCTTCCTTGTCCTTTTAAGAGAAAAAGAGAACAAAGAAAAAGGAACGTTTTGATTGTTATAAATATGTGAAGAAATTTTCAAACGCTCAATGTCGTGATATACTATAAAACATGCATGGAGACGAGAAGAAAAATTTACAAAGAAAGAATTTAATATGCCCACAAAACCACCATGGTATATTCTTCTTATAGCCTCAGAAGTTGTTGACAACCTTAACCTAATGTGAGTAAATTGAATTTTGGTCAAGAAAGAGGTAGGCATTGGTGCCATATATATTGGGTCTTCTTTTTTATGGATGAAAAACAACCAAGGAAGTGTTCATAATCTCAATCCCTTATGCATTCTCATTCCCATGTTAGCAAATTCAAGCATGTTTAGGGATCTCAATAATATGCATAGTTTAACCAGACCCCCCAAAAAAAAAACTTGCATTATCATGTTGATAAAGCAGTGGACGTTCTAAGTTAGAAATGTGGGAAATATTGCAAGTTCTTTGTTGTAGTATTGAAATATTTTATTGAAGTTTTTGTGGAGTCAGAATGGTTTTGCAGGTTATTAATATATCTGATAAGATACTTGAGAAAAATTCAAGGTTAGTATAAGGTCAAGCAACAGTCTTTTGAAAGCATTATTGGAAAAATAACTGGAGAAACAAAAGGTGGATAATGCATTATAGCATGGCAATGAGTGAAATTGTTTTTTATGTTTATAGTTATAGGGTGATGATTATATTATGTTGCAACGAAGGGAAGCTGAAGTAGGGAAATAATATTTTATCTGAGATGTAGGAATGATGTTGTATTCCTAGGGTTGTTTATTATGATAAATTGATTCATGGGTGGTCTGGGAAAAAGGAGATCTTGGGGAAGATTTCAATATCAAAGATAGTGCTTTATCACATATGGTTTGATTGTCAATTCCTGTGTAGGGAGGGTGAGATAAACGACGAAAAATGGATTTTGCAAAAAGTTTGAGGTGGGATAGATACTTGAAAATTTTATTTACATTAATCATATTCATGGCTAGATGAAGGAAAGAAAGATTGGAGAGGCTTTCAAGTTAAGGTCTCAATCTAGATGTATAGACTTTTAGTTCAATCGTACAATGGAATCTACAAGCGGGTAGATTTTGGAGATAGGGGAAGTCCAATAGGAAAATGAGGAAAAGGGCCAATCGAGTAGCTTGTGCTTTTGATATTGATGGATATTTCAAGGAAGGAAACATGGTTGAAATTATTAGAGTTAGTAAGGTCTATTTATATTCGTGGAGGTCTGAAAAAGACAAGCCTATTGACTCTCATAGAATTGTTTTTTATATCAAATCTTGAGTGTATACAATATAGGATTGATTGTCATCATCATATTGTCTCATTAATAACTGAAAATGGAGTTTATTTAATAACACCTAAAATTGCAATGTGGGGCCTTTTGTGAAAAAGGGTACAAATGTAGTAGTATGACTTAAAAACAAAGAAAATATGACTATAGTGGTGATATGACATGTATGACCTTTTGTTACCTTGTTGGTCCCTTTAGTAGTCTACTCTATGTTTCTCATACACAATTTACTTTTCCTATATTGCCTTATTTATCCTTAAAAAAGAAGAATCGCTGTCAATACAAAGAGGATTCTGATTGTATGGTAAGGGACGTGTATTATACCAGGTTTGGTATTTGTTTTGCATAAGTACAATTGGGATTTCACAGTGTGAGGAACTTCATGATATTTTCATATAAAATAGGGTAATTTGATACAGGTAATAGAGAGGACAATGGGTGGTATGAAGAATAATTTTAGAAGAGGAAGAGTATGAAAACACTAGGGAATATTGGGGCGTACTATAGTGCAGACTAAATTAGTGGATGTGGAAGCAATTAGAGATAATGAGGGTATATCGAATGTTTTTTTTTTTGGCCAGAATGGATTTTGTGCTTGGAAAAATTATAGGGGTATGACACTCAAATTGCTTTGGAATTTTCTAGAACATTCAATAGAGGTAGGGCCCTAACCCAAAAGATCATTATCCCTATAAATGAAGAAACATTGGAAAATATCACAAGGATTCCTCTAATCAGCAAGAAATGGTAAAAAAATGTCATTATTTTAAATGAAATCTAGTGTCCTTTCCTAGAAGAGCCATCATCACTACCTGACTTGACGAAGGGAATCAAAAGAGTTGCATCTCTTATGGTGTGACTGTTTACTTTGTTCATAAGTTTGTTACATGTGAGGGGCATTTTAGTAAAGTGTATCATTATGACATTTTCATCCTAATTCACTTAGACAAAATGAAACCTATGAATAGGCCCTTGTTCTTGCTGAAAATTATGACCAAGATGGATATAGTTGTTCGAAAGAGGAAAAATCCTAAGTCTACACTTTTCCATCAAGGTCTCGTCAAAATCATTATCAAGGATTAGCTAAGTTAAATTAGGGTTTCATGGGGGCATTTTCATAAGGGGGAAAGCTAAACCAAGAGAATCATTCGTACCTCTTACGAATAAATTAGCATCTAGAAGTAGGGAGTCCACCCCACAAGAAAAACCTTAGTGATTCTATTCTACCAGGGAATTGTAGAAAGAAAAGAGTAAATAAATTGATGATGAGCCAAGGTTGGAGATGGTGGAAATGTATATATATCCAACACCTATGAATATACTTCTCCATTTCAAAGTGAAGATAACTACCCACTACAAGGAGAGGCTATGAAATTTCACATGGCGACTGCTGACGAAAGCGTGAAGAAATCAAATTCAAAAGGTAAGGCCATAATGACCCAACTTTTTAGATTTCATAGCCCTACATATCAACATGATTAAAACAAAATAAAATACTACTATAAAATTAGAATTTGAGGGCTCGATTGCACAAACTTAGGGAAAAACTTTAAAACATGGACACAAATTTTAAAACTATTAACCAGGAAGAAGGGCCTAAAATTAGGGCTAAACAATATTCTCAAGAGTGTAAAACAAAATCACAACATCTTATTAACAATATCCTTGATGATATTGTTATCAATACTTCTACATTTTTATAGCTCGAGCCTAACCTTCCACAATGGAAGAATAAGGATGATCAAGTGTTACATCCCTCCTCCTTATGACTCCCATCCACCCTTTGTTTAATTCCCTTCTTATGCCTCCTACTATGGTCCATTACATGGCACCAATAGCCACTATTACCTTGGAATGTTTTATCATAATTTATTTTTTTAATATTTTAAATCAATTTATTTTAATTTTACTTAATTTATATTTTTAATTATTTTAATTTAGATAATTTGTAATTATAATAGAATTTAATTAATTTGTATGTATTTAATTAATTTTATAATTGTAATTAAATTGCATATATTTAATTAATAAATAATTTTAATTCATTAATTTTAATTATTTAGTTAATTACTAATTTAGTTTAGATTAGAATTTCTAATTAAAATTGGCTAATTCTGGCTCAATGTTTTTTTCCATAATTATGATATTATAACATTTCAACTTTCGAAAGGCATATCTCAAGATTTACTTGACCAAATGAAACTCACAATAGCTCGTTGGAAAGCTAAGACTGTGGAGAATAATCCATAAATGATAAGTTTAATACATTTAATTATTTGATGACGCAAAAAATTGACCAGAAGACAAAGTCATGAATTTGCTACAACAATTAGTTTTTCCTAATTTTATTTGGGAAAATTTCATTGGCTTGAGAAATTTTATCTAATCAGATCTAATAAAAAAATTTAGCTAATCAGATCTGTTTGAAGCAATCAAATCTTGGAAATTTTAGATTTTATTTATTTTAATTTAGCAATTTCATGAGAGTTTTTTTTTTCTTATTTCTAATTTGCAATTTAATTTATTTTTGTTTTGGTTTTGATTGGTTTGTAGTAGGAGATCAATTGGAGAAGTCCATATCTGAGACATTTTGGAGCAATGGAAAGAGATCAGTAAAGAGAAAATTGGGTAATTTGCAGCTCTAATTTAGGATCTGGAAAACTACTCTCAACAACTCTCTATTTTGGATATTTCTTGTAATTATTAAATATCAGTTTTGAGAATAAGGAAGGGGTTCCTCTTATCTGCAACTAGAGGCTCTGAAATCACTATTGTTTAAGGGATTATAGTTGTAGGTGAGGGGAATACTTTAGATCTGACGTATTTGTGGCAATTTATGTGATTAGTCTTGCTGGACTTCTACACTTTTGTAATAGACAAAAAGTTAAGTTGCAGAGAGATATAGTTTTTTTTGGCTTTGGGACGAAGAATTGTTTTACACTACGGTAGACAATTTTTCTCAAGGAGCCGAAGCTTCTCATGGGCTGCAAAATTTATAATGAATTTCGGGTATGATTTTAATAATTTTTCATTTTAATACACTATTGTTTGGATTGTAAGTTAATCTACTATTGCCAAAATTTCTCTAATTGATTTTAATTCTTATTCTAAACTGTGTATTGCATTCTCATATTGAGCACTATTTTCGTATCAATTGTTTTATGCTATTGAAGTTTTGTAAGAGCTATCTATCAGGAGCAGAATAGAATTAGAATTATTACAAATTCATTGAAATATGAATGAATTGGGCAATAACTATTTAGTGTTTAAATACATTCTCACATTGTTTTGTCTTTCATTAATTGAATAAACTAGTTATTCAATTGATGAAAATTATATAAGAATTCAACCATACAAATAGTCATTTCCCCCTGGTTAGTTAGCTCATCTGCTCTCAAATTGAGAGAAGGCTATCATTTTTCAATTCGATATATGATTATCTTTTTTACTTACATCTTAGAGTAAAACTACATTTATATTTAATCACTACATTGTATAAGTCCCCTCATACAGGGGAAGAACATAGTTGTGGTTTAGATGAGCCATAGAGTTAGCTTAAGGATCGCTTTCTTGCAAAGAGCTCTGCAAGAGGGAAGATCTGATTTCTCTCTTTCTATTGGCAAGTAATAGACATACTATAAGCTAACAAAGAGAGAGAGACAGAAGGTAATTGGACCCAATTGAACTAGTCATAACCACTACACCAAATGGATAAAAGCTTAGTTGGGGATCTGACCAGGTGGTCTCCCTTACATGTTGATAAGTTCATTTTTGACCATCAAAATTTTTTGCGCTAGAATGAGGGCAACAGTAAATTGTGTTTTTGAAGATTTTGTGCTTTAAATATTTTATTTTATAACTATGGATCCACTTAAAAGACCTCCTTGGAGTTGCTTGATTGGACCTCACCCAAATACTACTATGATAAAGGAAGTCCAGACCCTATCTAAGATAAAGTATAATGGTACGTCATATGTTTTTTATCGTCGTCTTCAATGTATTTTAAGTTGCAAAAAAATCAATATTGATGAAGACATTCTTTGCAGAATTTTTACACTTACTTTGATAGGTAAAGCCAAGGATTGGTGCTTATATCATCCATTTTCCTCCATACATATCTGGGACGAGTTTTCAAAGATTTTCCTTCACGCTTTTCAGGAATATGATTACAAAAATGTGTGTGATCAATTATAAGAATTGTGTATGTTGAAAGGTGAGACTTTGGATATTTTTTACATTAGATTTCAATTAACTTTAATGCAATTTCATTCAAAAGATTTACCTCCTCAATTTCAATTAATTGGATGGTTCATACATTTAGTGTCTTTGTCCTATGATAATTATGAAGAACCAGAAAGCATATCCATTGTTGATAAAGAATCAATTGCTCAAAATGACAACATTGATCCTTCACAAAATGAAATTGCAAATACTGCTAATCAACAAACAAAAATTGTTGTTGCTCAAATAAATGATGCTTATGCCAGAATTGCTCCAAATTTACATAATGTTGATGAAGTAGAAATTCGACAAGATGCACAGTTCATTAGCAACAATCAACATCAAATAAATCATCAACAATTAAATCATCCGAGAATGTCAGCAACGTACAAACTACTATAATTAATTTAGAATCCTCTTCTGCTGATAATAAATTGCAAGTCATGGAGCAACTTAGCAACAATTTGCAGATCGATCAAATGCACAAAGAATATGATTTTTATGAAGAAATTGATCAATGTTCTGAAGTTTGCAATGATTCAAATGTAGAAGAATATGAATTAAACATTTTAGAAAATCAACAATCCTCTGCAAAGAGAGAAACTTTCAGGTATTTATATTCAAACTCTCATTTCTATCTCTATCCCAATCCTTTCAGTAATGATGATTTAATTTTTAATCAATTAATAGTCTCCCTGGACACAAATTTAATTTTAGAAAACAAAGGAGTTGTTACTAGTTTATTTAATGTTGAATCATCGTTTAATTCTGATTTTGATAGAGAAAATTTAATTAATAATATTTACAATGATCCTGGAGATTCCTCTTATCTTGTATGTGAAATTCTATTTGGTTCTCATTTATTCCATTCTAAGTAAAATAACACTAATGAAATTATTCATTATGATGAATTGAAAACTGAAAATTTTGAGCCTCGTTTCCCTTTCTCTTCAAAAATAATTCTAACTAAATCCCATATTCCTCATTTCGTAAGTGAATCTATTTTCGAAGATGAAAAGAATGTTAGTTTAAATATTTCAGTTAAATCTCAATCATTCAAACATCATAGTGATTTCAATAGTCATGAACCATTTCCAATTTATGATTCATACAATGAGGAAATAACCTTTTTAAATCATAATCTTGAAATTTTCTTATGTCTACAAGAAAATGCAAACAATGATTTTAATTTCATAATGTTTGTGGACACTTGCAGGAAGGAATTTTTTGCAAATGAATCTCGGTGGTGTTCTAACATTATTTGTAACATTAATGTAAATTTGATTCTAATTCGTTTTCGTTTTTCTTGGTTTGAATTTATGTCTCTTTCAAATTTCATTTTTAAATTTTTGAGCACAATGTACTGACATTTTGAGCATTCAAACTCTCAACACTCATCAAGTGCATTCATAAGAATATATGAGAATCAATTCCATAATTTCAAGCATGAACATCGACTACTTCTTATTTTGAAATTTTATTTGATGATCATGATTTCTTCACAGAATCAAGCACTTGACAGTGCATCATTACATTTTGTCTAGCAATATAATTCTTTTAAGAAAAGTCTTTCGATAGAAATCGTATAAGATAAATTTTTGGCCGACGCATTTTGAACCAACAACTGTGGTTCATCATCGACGAACTACACTACTTGGTTCGAAATGCATCGACCAAAAATTTCTCTTATGTGATTTCTCTTAATTCATTATGGATCACAAAACCCTGAATACAGAAAATATAATTATTTAATAAATCTTCTAAATTTCTACCAATTCTTAATTCATTCATTTGAAGAGAAGGTTTTTTTCTTGCCCTTTCTTTTGCACATAATACAAAATCATCAATGTTTGGAGATCCATTATTTGAAGATGCTATATTTTACACTTTTAGTTCCTTTCAATCATTAGTAGAAATACATGTTGATTTTATGATCCTGTAGGCATATGGTTGGAAGAATTTCAAGGTAACAATTTTGTAAATAAATTTATTTTGTCATATTTTAATGTACATAGTAGGTTGAATCCTTCTTTTAATAATCTAGTTGCAGGTTCATTCATGTTGTTGATTTGTGACATTGTCATATGCGTAGGAAATAAAATGAGAGAATGGTTACATTGGAAGTATGATTTCACCTAATTTCAGTTTGTTGTTTAGATTATGATTAAGGAGAGTTTAATTTAAATTTAGATTCCTTTCATATTTGTATTTATTTCATTATTGCATATTTTTAATAATCATGTAATGAACCTATGATGTTTCCTTGTTATTTACTCCATTCTCTAACAAAGAGTGTTTGAAAAGTATGATTGCTTGAATTACGATTATGATGTGCTTGCTTATTCTTCCTGGTGAAGCTTCATCACGTTGTTGAAATTTGCAAAGAAAATTAGGAATGGTGAAGTTCTAAATAATATTTACAACCAAGCACTCTTGAAAAAATATTTTTCAATTCACAAGAATTTCTATATGATCACTTTTCCCACTCATGTCCCTCAATGTTATTATGAAGTAAATGTGAATCAATAGCTCATTACTTAATGGTTAATTTAGATTAAATAGGTAGATGATTTTGAACATATGAAAAATCAAAGATAATACACAAGATAATTTCGAGATCTATAAGGTAAATTTACAATCAGATTCTTCCACGTATGCATATACATGTTCATTCTCATCCATTGTTAGTTTCCTTTTACCACTTGTTTTCTCGTTTAGTCGTACTTTTATTTATCATTTGCGCTTATTTTGTAGGTCTTCATTGGCTTGGTATAAAGACTTGATTTTTACTAGAAAAATTTAATTAGCTTTAGAAATAAGCAAGCAACTAACATATTTAAAGCCACAAACATGCTCAGTGGAGTATCTTCTTTTTCATCAGAAATACTTATGATTTTTGGGCTCTGTATTAATGCTTCTCTTTCTTTACAGATGCATGTGGTGATTCAATAATCATTGTTCATTTTCTCCTTTATGCAGCTGAAATGGAATCTTGGCTTCTTCTAATTTAAATTTTCTATGGGTCTGTAGCTTCCTACATTTCAAATAATTAATTAAAAAGGTAAACAAGCAAAGGAAAATCTCAAAATCTTGCAGCAAGTACTCCTGTCCATGATTCTACCTTTTCTCATTCTGAGTATTACATTTTCCCAGTTGAGTTGCATCTTTTCACTGCACTCATTTATCTTATATCCACTTTAGTCACATTTCATTCTTCCGAGATGACTCAAAGCCTCTAACTGGTAAATCCTGGAATCCCGATCCTCTACTTTTCATTTTTCAAATTTTTTTTCTCGAAATATGGACCTTCAAACTTGTCAGACTCACTTGTCTTTATTATATCATAAGTATTTTAAAATATGTAATGAGGTTTTTAAGCCCAAGATCCACGTGGCTTATTTTGTTTCTTCATCTGAATTCCTCGGTCTTGAAATCTCATAAATTTATATTAAATTATTATTGTATGCGAGTTTCCAATTTTATGCTTCTATCCAATAGTAATATAGGGCTTCCTTTTTTATCGAAACTCTTATTTAAATACTTTACGAGAAATCTTTTCCTTCCTATTATTTGAAAACCTCGAGATATCAAATTATGTATTGTCACATATCTTTGATCAATTCATTAATTTCTAGACAGTCTGACCTATCATTATGCTCACATGGAGTCCTCTTTGATTATCTCTGTATATTTATGCTGACTTTCAAGTTATCATTATGTTCAAGAACTTGGATGCATTTTTAATTATAATTTCGACAAACTTCCAAGCATTCAGTCCTAGAGATGGCTAAGTGACTTTAAGGATATCCATTCTTCCTTGTGTGTGCACATGAATCATTATGGTTGGGTATGAATTCCTTTAGCGTGGAGCCATGGCTATGTTTCATAACCCTATTTCTATATCTATGGAACATTTAATTTGTGAGGATGAAGGATTTGAACGATATTAGAGATATGAATGTACAGAATGTTGGAACACATGACATTAAAAAACAAGAATATATAACTTCTAACGATGGGTAGTAACCCACTCATTGTTTTGAATATTATTTCATCGTTGAGAATGTGCACAATCTAGCTTGGACTAGCGGGATGAATTTTTCTTCTTTGGTTGGAATTCTTGAATATATTAGTTAATATTTAATAAAAATAAATTGGTCATAGGGTATGTGTGGACAACAACATCTCATGTGATTACTACAGTAATGGGCATAGGGGTTTTTTTGTTTACAATGGAGTGTTTCTCAGCTTGGATGGCTTCTAGGAGCACCCATTAACCTAGTTTTCTCATGGGTTATGTATTACATTTTTATTCTACTTAAATCATGTTACAAGTAACATCACCCAGTCACTGGATACAGGAACTACAAATACATGGATGATGTGAAGGTCATTTTTAGTTAAGCCAACAACTCATGAATAACATGCTTTGCTCTGGTCCTTTTTGAAGTTTTTTGCTTTACATTCATACTATGGTATTTTTTTCACAAGACAAATTATGGTATTGTGGTTTTTGCACTAGGTGGCTATAAGGTCTCCCTATGTATTTGGGCTCAATATTCAAATCTTTATGGGTGTCTAATTGGTTACACAATTACAACAACTATCAGCATGATGTAAGCATCAACTGTAACCTAACAACACCTTGCATTTTCTGAAATAGTTTGAGGGTTGTTTTGGTTAGGCTGGTGATATGTAAAATTCTAACTATTATCCTTGTAATAGGGAAATAAAAAAGGCACTATGATTTCATGAACAAGGGAAGAATGCCCATTTTCATATATTAGGAAATCTATATATGATTATCCTTGGTGTGTTAGAGCTTATATTGTCTCATATACCAAGCTTGGAAGAAATTTCATGGCTTTCAATCATTGCAGCACCATGTCTTTTGCATATTCTTTTTTGGGCTCAGTCTTAGCATAACAAAAGTTGCAAGTTTTCCTTCTTTTTCATATCTCTCTTTGTATTTTATCATCTAATTTAACTACAACTATAGGGGTAGTATTTTTTTATTCAAATATGAATGAGAAGTACATACACTAACATGAAGTCAATCTAAGTATTCTTGCAGGTAGAAAACATCTGTATGGAACCCTAACTAGAGTACCTATTACTAAACTTTCACCAGCAAAGAAGACATGGTATATCTTCCAAGAATTTGCAAACATTGCAATTTCCTACTCATTTTCCACAATTCTGATTGAAATATAGGAAAGTGATAGTGGTGATATTTCTTTTCATGTACCTGGTCAATGTTCATAAATTCGCTCTTGCTGATTTTGCAATTACGCAATGTGTAGGATACCCTGAAATATCCCCCACTGGAGAAAAAAACAATGGAAAATTTGGTCGTTATGAATCTATGGCAATCTTAGTTGTACTCTTCTCTGTTCAGAGATTCAGAACCCAAAAAATGGTTACTCATTTTCTTCTACTATTTTGGTATGGTCCTGTCGATGCCTCTAAAATCCTAGCACCAACATTGGGGATAACCAACCGGTCCGGACCTTAGTGCAGCTCCTTTTCTATTTGGTATGGTGGCTTCGACTGGATATAATGGGACCAGTTTCCCAGTAATCTATGATTTTATGGGTGATTGTTTTATAATGTATAATGAAGATGATAAGTGTTTTAACCTACAACTTAAAAATATACAAATATACTTATATAACCCGGGTATTCTATAAACAATGCGATTTTCTGATAATTCCTAACAGATAAATAATCATATAGATGGCTTACTTATCAATAGAAAGATGCATTCATATATAATCATTACTTTGTTTAAGAAATTAAATAAAATGATTATAAAAACATATCGCATTCATAACAATGTATATCGCTGACATATATCTTTGAAGTATAACAATTCTAAATCTTCAGAAATGACATAATAAAGAATTATTTGAAGAGCATACATATATCAACAATAGAAACTTTTAAAAGGAATGCTTCATCACATAAGGAAACAAGACAAAAGAATAGTGATAAAAATAATGCATGCATTTGAGTCTTTCCAGTGCAAATAACACTCCAATTCCACTTTCTTATTTGAGAAAACTTCCAGGAGATACAAAAAATGCAGGTCTTGAAAGGGTTTCTTCACAAAATGTAGAACCTTGATCCACTACTGATAAAAAAAAATATATTTGGAAGTACAAAAGTGTAACTTCTCAAGTCAAGTTTTTATGCCAATTGAGGACCCTTTCTTAAAAGACATGAAAGGGTTTAAAGAATAAAATAAAAACCAACTGTCAATAAAATCGCTTTGAGATGTTAAAACTGCAAACATGAAAATCTAGGATTTGATTTATGAAAATAACAGTGCGATAGTGTTTGAACTGATTCATTGCATCTACTTCTTCTCTTGCCCTTGCAGCTGACAAATTGAGAGCATTTCCTGAATTTTCGGAGGGTGACTTAGCCTTGAATGTAGTTGACCTGTATACGTAGCATCTGAAAGTTCGGGAATCATATGATTGATAGCGTTGGCAAAGCATTTGGTGGCCATCTGCTAGCTATGCGACTTGAATAGGAAAAACCAAAATGCATCCCACATCAAGTTTTGCACTTTGCCGATTTGTTCTTCTCTGCTAGCCAGATCTTGTCTCCATTGATTTTCTACCACTTTTGCCTTAGGGAGCTTTCCTAGGGAGCAATCGGAGATCAAGTTAGCTTCATATAAGCTGTCATTTACCAACTCGATCACACTGTTCATTGTAGCCCTAGCTCTGGAAGTAGCTCTTTTGGCCTTTATTAACTATGATTCCCACTCTGAAAACAAGATTTCTTTGTGCGATTCTTGGATTTTTGGTAGATTTTTCCAAGGGAGAAATCTTGTGATCTTTTCATCTTTGTTTTCAAACTCTAACCTGGTGTCAACTTCCTGTTCAATGAGTGATGCAGTGATGGTGGACAATGGGTCAACCAATGATATTTTATGACAAAGGATATCCAGTTGCCGAGATAAGGTTTTAGTCACTTCCAGGGCTTCTTTCTTGAATTCATCAATCTTCAGATAAACTTTGAATTTCTCTACCTGTAATTGCAACTGTGTGATTTGTTCTTTTTTGGCCTTCTGTTCCTGCCGAAGTGCCACTTGAATTTTGCTGAGTTCTTGAGACAACTTTTGTTGTTCCTGGAGAGCCTGTTGATCGATATTTTGTTTCTCCAGATTTAATTTCTCTTTTAGTTGCTCATTTTGTTGTTTTTGCTCTGCTAGTTGTTGCTCATGCTAGCTGATCTTCTGTTGTTCCACTGCCATTTGCTCTTCAAGTTGGGTGATCCTTAGATCCTTTTCTTTGATCAATTAGCTAACTTCGGAGGCTTTGTCCCTTGTAGCAGCTGTATAGGCACCTGCATATTGAGATAACTTAGTTAAATACTCAGAAGGATTGACTTCTGAGTCTTTCCATACCACATTCATAAGTTCATCTTGAGGAGTTGAGAATGGTACCTAGTCAATTTTTCTCTTTTTCCTCTATCTTTTGACCACAGCCCTATGCTTTGGACTGTAAAATACATCTAGGGGTGGTATTTCTTCGATCTTCAATACAATCTCTTCGGAAGGATTCTCTTGGAATTATTTCAATATCATGTTGAATGTTAACTGTGCCGATTGTCCCTTCAATTGGAAAATTAGTAACAATAGGCTCCTTTGTTGCGGGCGATTTTGGCATAATGATGTTTTGGGAGTCATTCTAGTTCTTCATTTGATAGAATTGCTCTCGTTCCTTGATTAAGCTGGAATCAATAAGCACATTGGTATCTAGGAGTTCACTGGTCTTTTCATTTGTCTGATCCTTTTCAAGACTCTTCTCAGTAGTTTGTTCTTCACTACGGTCTTCTTGCTGCACCATAGGGGTAGTGTTCAATAAATCTAGAGGTACTGTTTGCAACCTCTGTGTCCTGAATTGCATGAACTTATATATCTCCCCTGCTCCCAATTTGGTTTTTTCTATATGTCTTACTTGTGAAAATGACTCAGCTGAAGTGAACAAGTCATCATAGTCATTTTTCTCATGTTCAAATTTGGAAAGTTTCACTTGAGAGGTAAAGTTGTAAGCCACTTCTTTTGGGTCATACTGTCTCTTAGGGATGACTACTAATTTCAGAATTTGTATCTTCTTTGCTTCTTTCTTTGCATGTTTGAAATCATGCAGTGAGTAAGTACCACAGCAGAGTGGAAATGTAGGCCACATTTGTTTCTTTGACTCTTTGAGGTTCTTGGACATTCCTTTTTCTGTTATCTAGTAAGCTACTTCTCTAGCCAATTGCTTATCAGGAATGTACAATGGGAGAACATGTGGATCTATGATGCTGCCAAAAATTTTGATATATGTGAACTTTTCTTCACTGAACCAATTGCCGATTGATGTTAGGTCAATGTTAGCCTCATTGGATAACCGAGGAGCAGTTCTGTTGAATATGGCCTGATGGATGGGCAAAATAAAGCCATGGCAAATTCTATATATATGATCTTTATAATGTGCCTTCCACAAATACTTATGATAAATGTGAATAGGAGTTGGGTCTTGAGGAGTCCATTTCCAACCTAAAATGGGGAAGTCAGAATTGAAACAGATGGTATCCATGATGTAGGCGCTCATATAGAATGGGGGTATTATCCAGGTAGTTACATACCTATTTCTTCTATAATCAAGGATTTGGTTGGCCATTTTATCTGATAAAATGGTCACCCAATCCATGATATAGAGTTAACTGTTGCTTCCATTAAAGGAACCATTTCTATGGAAAATCTCGCTGAATCAGAGACTCCAAAGAGTCTACATATCATAGCACCAGAATAGCAATAGGGAGATGCTAAGGAGTCTATAGAGTACATACCAGAGGATTCATGCTTATGCTTGTTTGGGAAATGTCTCCATTGCTTGATAGGGTCCGACTCTACCTCGTTCTCCTTGGCAAAAGCTTCTAAAAATGCCTTGTTGTAATGTTTCTGGGGGTCCGACAAATGATACATCTTCTTGACATCGTCTACCTCGAATGACCCGAACATCCTTCCATCGGCAATAAAGAATGCTATGTTGGTTATGTTGATACTCTTTATTACCCATCTCACCATGTTATTGTAGGCTAACACTTTCGCACAGGCTGCTATTCTGTGGAGGTCGGAGCTGGCCAAATCCTTAAGAGTATCTTCTGATTTGTCACTTGAATCAGCCATTCCTCCTTCTTCCTCAATTTTTCTTAGATCCTCGGCTTCGAATAGATTATATATGCCATCCCATGAAGTCTTGCATAGCCCCATACAAGTAGTATCAGCTATCAACACCAATTTTGCTGGTTCATCTTTCGCAATAACGGGGTCCTTTACTTTCTAAGCTTTCTTAGAATTTTTTGCTGGACTGATGATTTCAAATTATCTTTGCAAAATGAAACAGAAGGATGTAACATTGGAAAAAACTTGTTCAAAGCTAATACACAACGCACAGTACTAACATCAATTAAGTGTAATAGATGATATGGATCTTATGATATATTAAATCACTATGGATGAAATCCTTGAAGGATTCAACCCTAACTGCTTCTTAATGATTTCCCTGTAACTTCCAACATGAAAATTTAATGTCGTGATGGTATGTCGCATCGCAAATTTATAATGGTCCTTTTTAGAATGGGTAGTGTGACTTCCCGATCGGTGATTAGTGATAATCGCATATTGCAGATCGAGAGTTACAAGTGCCATGCTTAATTGGTTCCTTTGCATGGTTGTGATTGTGATCAGTGCTGAGTTGGCATGGGGAGGCGTCATGCTTTAAAATTGATAACTCATTTAAATTTTCTTTATAATTGACTTATAACTTAAAACTGCACATGTTCGTAATACTTCATGTTTTGCCTTTATCGAAAGTGCGCTACACGATAATAAAATCACATCGACAGATTTCAACGAAACGTTTTGGGATGTGTTTTATGATTTTAGCGATGCGCGATTGCGATCGACTTATCGCATTGGAGGTTTTCCATGGAAAACTTGGGATGGCTTCTTGATGAGTAGGAATATGCGATTTCCGATAGAGTTATCGCATCGGCGGATCTCAATGGAACACTTTAAGTCCACTATTGAAATAAAGGATGTGCGTGATGCGACATATTCCCTTTATAATTGTTTTCCTTCGATAAAGCTTTATGATAAGGTTTTATTATAATTCAAATCGGATCGGACCTTATCAAGAGGACTTTCATGGGTTTGATAGATTTGCAAATTGTGATTGTGATTTAACCTACCCTAAAAGAAAATTTTTATATGACCTATTATAAAAATTTATTTTCAAATGTTTTATTGATTTTATTTATATTCTAAAAGGGGACCCATTTCTTATTAAAGTTTTATATGAAAAATTTTGAAATGGGGAGGGTTGTTGTATAGCACAACAGGTTCTTATTTATTTCCTTCATTGGAATCTAGAACATCGCCAAGCATGATACAAACATCTTTAAAGCTTGCTATCCCAAATACATCTTTGATTACTTCAGAAGAAATTCAAAACAGGGTTGGACTTCACTTGGAGGAATAGTTCTATGCATAATAAGTATGTAGTACGATTCCAGATGCCTAAAGAATTTATTTAGAGATTATCAAACCTAGTCTTCATTGCTAACGTTAAGTATGTAGCATGCAAAAAATTATTTAGAAATTACCAGACCCAGTCATTATTACTAACTTCAAGTAGGTAGCAGGCAAAATATTATTTAGAAATTAGCAAACCCAGTGTTTATTGCTAACATTAAGTAGGTAGCATGTAGAAATGGAAGCTATCATTGTAGATCTGGGTCATTTTTCATTCTCATGTGTACTTAAGACATTAACAGAAAGTAATCAAGCACAAGAGGGATATAATGAAACTACATTAGTGCTAGTGTTGTTGTTGCTTCAAAATCAAAATACAATCCTCATTGGAAGGGTTTATTTGGATTTCTTTTTATAATTAAAATTTAATTAATTCTATTTAGAGGGAGAACTTAGTTAAGATCTATTTATATTTTTTTGGATTTCTAAGTATCTAATTAGCTCTAGTATGTTATTTTGACCAAATTTTGAAAGATGAAAAACTCAAATTTTGTATCTTGCAGATGTTGTGTATTTGCCGATGATTTTGGTTGCTATTATTGTTGTGCTTACTGCAAGATAGGCTATTATTTATGCCACTTTCTATCATAAAGTAATCCATGGCCCTGGATCGATTCCCAAGTTTTATAGTTATCCAAACTTCATCTAAATATGAATGTTAGGTCTACATACCATAAATCAACTTCATCTTCATCATTGCATGTGTTGTGGTCACCACTTATTTCAAAAATAAAACCAAAATAAACAATGCATATGGTATGTATTAAATTAATTTTAACACCTAAAGGATCAAAGGCTTAGCTTAAAGGTTGTAGTCAATGTTACTTAGTATTTGATTCAGTAAAAATTTTGTAAATAGGATATCTCATGTTATGGAATTTGTGATATGAAACATTTAATTTAGAAATTCATGAAATAATGTAACATATACTCCTCTCACATCTACCCACTTTCACCGGTTTACCTGAGATAAACACGAGATTATGGGTTACTATGATATGAATACACCTCGTAGATGACCTTAAGGAAATGGAGTCGAAACAACAAGGCTTTATTGACTTCCCTTAGGTGCCATAGGACCTCCAGGAGTAGCCCAACCCTTGAGACAACTCACATTTTCCCTAACCTAGAGCTCCAGTAGCTTCCTTTCCAAGGCCTCCATGTGACTATGGGTTCCCAGTTTCTCCCATAGGGCTATATTAGTGCGACTATAGCCTTTTTTTGCTAGTGTTGTGCCAGCAACTATGAGAATTAGGGCTACTTTCCAGGGTTAGGGCTAAGCCTCTGCACAAAAATCCGTGAAACTTCCAGAATTCATAAAATACATGAAGAAAACGCTTATAAGCCAAAATTAGAACCAAGACTTGACCTGACCATCCCCAACCAGGACTGACATTTTATCAACCACTTGGTAGATGTGCCACCTACATGTAATGAATGCAAGTCTAAACATAAGGGACTGAAATCTTAACTGAGGTTTAACAAGAAGGGTCTCCACCTTCTCACATCATTTGTCATAACATCAGTTAGGTCTTGCATTCATTATTTATTCAATTACAAGTAAAAACATGAATAGAACCATGACCAAGAACTATCATAAAATCATTCTTATAACCAACATAGGACCAGATAAATAACCATAAGAGAACAATCATTAAATCTACATAATAACTAGTACATTTCCTTACCAAAAGCAAGATAAACTTAGCTTTTATTAAACATAGGCAATTACCAACTAGTTTTGGGACTTCCATGTTCCACCCAACCTTAGATTGGCTAAACCAGATATTTATTTCAGCCAAGCACCCTCGTGCCATATTCCAAGCATGAATGTGGGATCTCATGGGATAAACTAATCCAAAGACAACCAAGGGAATCCAGAGGTTAAACCACCTCCACCCTCTTCATATCGTGATCACACCTAAACCGGTGCTGATATCATAAAACCAAACCAAGCTTGGATGCCTCAGAATTTCTTCACCATCCTTGAATAATTTTCCTGTCTCCACCCACAATCTTTACTGTGTATCCCACCATTATTAGTCAAGGGATTCCTATGCCTTTGGGAGTTTTACTGAGACCACCTAACCCTAGATTCTAAAACCATCTGAAAATCCAAAGCTCAAATCAAGAACAATCCCATTACACCATGGCTATCTAGAAATGGCAAGTGGAGGATAAAATTGTCTAAACCCAACAGAATCCATGCCAATGACAAAAAAATAACCATATACCAACATGCATGCCAAAACCAACTAGGAATTCACACATGCAATATGTTCCCTACAAGTATTCCTACTGAAGTTGCTTGATCCTTACCTTCCTTTTCTTTCCTTATCCTTCTTTTCTTTTCCTTTCCTTTCCTTGCTTGCTTACTTTCTTTCTCCCCTTGGTACTTTTTCTCTATGAGACAAATTCTAACACTAAAATGACAAAAGGCTGACATAAAGCTATCAACTAATGCTCTGAGGTATTTTTATTGATGATACCTCTAATTTATTCAATTTTCCATTGTTTTCCTCCATTTTCCTCCTCACATGAAACCTTTGAGTTTTCACCTTCCTTTTCTCCTAATTTCCGTTATTTTCATAAATAATGTGCCAAAAATTCCTTTTTTCCTTTCCAAATCCTTAATCATTTCCTTTGCCAATTTCCCCTTAGACATAAAACACAACAAGTGATTCCCAATAGGATAATTTTCCCACCATTCAGCTCGGAATAAGTGTCCCTTTCTCGTGGTCTTATTTTACCCTTATTAACTTTTATTACATGAAATTTTAACCCGAGGTTGTTATAGACCCCTCCCCTTTAGGAAAATACCATCCTCAGCGTTAAAACGCACCTATACCCAACAAAACCACTGAAGAGAAAACACATACTGCCTATGGAGCTTTATAACCTAACTCGTTGCAATATTTACAATAACATCCTGCTCAAAAGCAAAACCATCATGTAAAGTATGAAAACATGAAAACCATACCGCTTATTGGAGCTTTATAACTTAGCTCATTGCGGTATTTATAATAGAAAACATACACAAATATGTACAAATACCAAGAATCTTTTTCCTTCACTGGAAAACAATGAAGGATACATAGCCCACATATGACCAACTATCTCCCATGTAGCTTCATTGGGCCCAAAGTGCTTCCACTGCACTTTAACCTGCTTGAGTGCTCTATTCCAAATCACTAGATATTTCCATTGCAATATGCATTGGGGTTCCACCTAGAGTTCTCCTTCTTGATCCACCTACAATAAAAGCTAATCAATAACATTATCAACATTGTTTACATATATTTTAAGCAATGAAACATGAAAAACATCATGGACTTTCATTTTCATAGGTAGTGCAAGTCTATAAGCCACTAGTACAATCCTCTCAAAGATCTCAAAAGGATCTCAAACTCAACCAATCGAAGGTACTCCTGACATCTCCTATGTTGATGCATGACATACATCCTCAACATGTTCTCCAATATCCTGTTGACCCTCTCTATCTGTCCATCTGTCTGTGGGTGATAAGTTGTGTTGAATTCTAACTCTATCCCCAATCCTACTAACAACTCCTTCCAAAACTTGAAAGTGAACTTGGCATCCCTGTATGACACAATTTTCTTCGGAACACCATGCAATCTCACAATCTCCCTAACGAATACCTATGTTAGCTCACTAGCTGATTAAGTAGTCTTCACTAGAATTAAGCGAGATACCTTGCTCAACATGTCTACCATAACCATGATAGAATCATGTTGTCTCAATGTCCTCAGAAGACCTGTAATGAAATCCATGGAAATGAACTCCCATTTCTACTTTGGAATAGAAATAAGTTGAAGCAACCCACCTGGATGCTTACACTCTTCTTTGACCTATTGACAGTCCAAACATATCATCATGAACTCTGCCACTTGATTCTTCAGATTCAACCAGTCGTATAACTTCTTAACTTCTGTCAATGTCTTCTGATATCCTGGGTGACCTAAATATGGTTTTACATGAAACTCACTCAACATAATCTGCTTGAGTTCACTGTGATCCAACACATAGATCTTGTTCCTATATATCACCAAGCCATCTTATGTAAGATGATAATCCACATCCTGATTACCTATACCTTGTTGTAACCTGAGCATAAACTCTTTGTACATGTCATCTTGTTGTCCTGCCTGTAAGATATGATCTTGCAAATATGTCCCATATGATCTCACTGCTGCAACATGGTTCAACTACACTTTCCTACTGAGAGCATCAACAACCCTATTCTTATTTCCCTTAATGTACCTAACCTCAAAATCAAACTAACTAAGAGTAACCAACCATCAATATTTCCTGACATTCAGATTCGATTCGTCAAACTGATATCTCAACCCACTATGACCACTCATCAACAAAACCTCCTGCCAAGAAGATAATGTCTCCACATCTTCAAGGCATGAAAAATAGCTGCCAACTCAAGGCCATGAGTCACGTAGTTCTACTCGTTCTCATTCAATTTCTTGGACTCATATCATATCATTTGTCCCTCCTATATAAGGACTCCACCAAGCCCTCTCTTACAAGAATTTTTACATACCAAAAACTCTTTATCCAGATCTGCAATCTTCAACACTGGATCATTTATCAACAACTGCTTCAACTACTCAAAACTGGTTGCACACTCCTCTATCCATTCAAAATTATTACCCTTCCTCTGTAATGACGTAATAGGATGTGCAATGTGTGAGAAGTTCCTACTAAACCTCCTATAGTGTTGGCTTGAGGGGGTATGACCTAGGTTCAACGTTAGTTAGCCAAACAAAAACCTACACTATTGGCCCTTTCGGCATCAACCCACAGAGCGCGGACTGAAGTCTCACCCGAAGCAGAATGGGGGGATGCTAGGACCAAGTTTCTGCACCCTTGAGATAGTTGTGATGTTGGTTTATTCCAAATGTACCTACCTTCGTGGAGGTTTATTAGCCCTCTATTCCACCCTTTATTACCTTCATGAAATGGCGCAATCGGCTTTCACGCAACCCTAACCTGCGGCTTAGGAACTTTTGCGCTACTAGGGCAGTGAACTGCAATATCTACCAAACTAAGCTAAGTATCTTACTTATCTTATTGACATATATTAGTTGGCTTCGTGTAAATAGGTGTTCTCACTTGCGTTCACTTAACCAATACATTTACATACATTCGTGCATCATAAAAGAATTATAAGTGAAATTCATACCCAATATAATAGATGCATAAACAGGAAATAAAGACGCA
The DNA here is from genome assembly GCA_031772625.1 of Pinus tabuliformis. Classification (NCBI taxonomy): domain Eukaryota; kingdom Viridiplantae; phylum Streptophyta; class Pinopsida; order Pinales; family Pinaceae; genus Pinus; species Pinus tabuliformis. The sequence continues at coordinate 843,746,347 of CM062815.1, forward strand.
GAAATTATAGAATACTACTCTTTATTGATAATTCCAGATGATTACAGACTCGACTTGCCCTGCGCACTCAGCTGCAGAAGTTCGCACACTCAGCTGCGGACTACTAGGCCTCTGCGCAATCAGCTGCAGAGACTCTACCTACGTTACGACCCAACCTAGACTTCTGCTCCAAAGATATGACTCAATTCTTCATCATTGATTAGTGATTCCTACTACTTAGAGCTTAGCTCTATTTATATAATCCCATGGTCCACAGACCATGGGTAGATCTTTTACAATTGACATTACATTACCAAAATAAGGGCAGACAACCCTATGAATCTTTAACATCTATGCACTTTGCGACCACAAAATGCGGAGTCTTTGTACTTAGATTACAAAATTGGACCAATTTATGGGCTTTTAGCCTTAAAACTTCCTTTGGGGGATCCCGAGCCCAACGAGCCCCCAACACAAATATCGTGACTCGCCCTCGAGTCACTCTGCAGGTGTGAAGATCCTAGCGCGAAGACCTCCCAGCTTCATTTGGATCACCGCAACTACGGCGACGCACTAAGCGGCCACCTGCTGGACTTCTTCCACGCATTGTTCAGTGACTGCCACTAAACTGCTACCCTAAATTTTCTGTTGAGTTTCTTGCAGTTGCGTGAGCTTCCCTCAATGGAGTTTGTAATTGTATAAGCCTCATATATCCATGGATGTAGGCATGCTTTTAAGACCTCTTCTTTGTGCCGAGCGACCTCCACCTATTTCTTGAGTGCCTTTTCCTCCTGCATTCGTGCAAGCCTCTGCATAAGGGAAATCATCTGCACGGTCCCTTTGACCTCATTGTATCTATATTGCAGCGCGCGTACCTCTGTCTCCAGGCGTTCTACATTCAGGTCCTCCTACAGGGTGGTTAGGACCTTGAATGACTCTTCAAAAAGCTGCATACAGTCTGCCACTACACTATCAACCACCGCTATTACTGTTGTAATAGCAGTGGTACGTTGTTCTCTAACCTTTGGTGGAGTTGAAGGCTGAGCCCTCAACTACAATTCGAAAATCTATAGGTTCAGCTTCAGCTGAACCCTGGCCATATCTGCTCGAGTATCGTGCACCCCTGTGGCTAATTTGTGGATGCGTGCCCCGACCAGTTCCTCTGCCTGAATGGCCAACTCTGGGACCATCCTACAGGCTTCTTCCACAACCTGCATGATCTGCTTATTTTTCTCTAGTGCTTCATTGCGTTGTAGGCCCAACTGCTCGATGTTGTTGCGTTGCTCGCTCATCGCCTATAGAGCATGACTCTTCCAGGCCCGAAGTTTTGTGGTGAATCCATTTTGCAAGAGGTAGAGCATCTATCGAGGGAGCGTGACCATATTTAATCCTACCCCTTTCAAATTATTGACCGTGGGCCTATTGTTGGGCCACTAATTTTCATTATTATTATCACTTTTTGACGCCTATTTCACCCATTTCTACCATTCTTTATCATGTCATTTATCATAATTTATCATATAATTCCATTTTATAATTATTTATGCTCTTATGGATAAATACTATTTTTCTCCTTTATTTTTAATAAATTGATGATTATTTTGCATGATTTTACCAATGATGGTTTATTAATGGATTTGTTTTAACATCGCTCATGATTTTAGCTTCCATCATCTTTTCCAGATTGCAAATTTAATCTCCAACTCACAATTAAATATTCCAACCCAGAAATTCGTTGGAGTAAGAAGTGATGGTTTTGCATTGGATGTTTCAGATAAATGAAGGAGAATCTAGAAAATCCTAAACATGGGTTTTGTCCAAAACGGACCGAATTAGTTTTGTAATGATCAGTTTTCCAAAATTCAATCTGTATTAAGAGAAATGGAAGGTTCTTCGAAGACGATTTTCTTAGATTTGCTATTGCGACCATTTTCCAAATTCTTTCAGTTGCAATACCAAATTCGACTTGTTCCTGTTGAATGTTGATGGAAAGATATTTCAGATATGATCTTGCTGATCAATTTGTTTTGTATAATCCAAATTTGTAATGGAAATCATTTTGTAATCGTATTTGTTGTAACTCCTCTTTGCTCTCTGTGTATTTAAATGAAAACATAGATCAAAGAGAGGAGGATAATATGGGGAGAATTAGAGAATAAGGGAGAATAGTGAGGAGGAAACTTCTCGCCTTTTTACTTCAATTGTAATTTTAATATACAAAGCGTGATTTGAAAGACACATCATGCTGTAATGACATTTGGATCTGATGAATAATACATAATTTGAGTTGTTTCTCACTTGTGATATTCTGAAGTAGTTAAGCATTATTCACTGGCGGCTTGGGCCTGGTCACTGGTGGATTTCACTGCTATTTCTTGTTTTATACTTTTACTTTTCCTTTATTGCAAGTTTAATTATTCTGCTTTACAATTTTACAGTTGATTTACTTTCATCGGTGTGGATTTCATGTATTCATTTCATTACTTCTTAATTTTGTCAATTGATTTCATTTATTTATGTTGTGGAGTGAATTAATCATTAGATGAGAATTATTTCTTGTTCATTAAAAAGACAGAGTGTTATTGATTAGATTAGATGCTTTATTTCTATGCAGTAGTTTCGATTCAGCTGAAAGAGCTCTGTTATTTCTACGGTGCACTCGATTGATGTAATTTCAATTAGAATCTCTTGATTAAGATTGAGTCTTGGTTTTGATTAAGATTGAGTTTTGATGCTTAGATAGATTACTTTCCTTGAAGTTACAAGATTGGTATTTATGGTTTGATCCATTTACTCTTGTATTGAAATTTATAAGTTATCTTAAAGCATTACTCTCTATAGATATAACGATTTCCATCACTTGCACATATTGTGTACACTCTTGAAACAAAAAGACTTACCCAGGTTGATAATTAATGTGAGGCAATTAGGAGTTCTAAAAGACACCTTATATGCACCCAACATTTTGGCGTCATTGCCAGGGAGAGTGTTACTATTTCGCAGGAGTGATGTATTTTTGATATTTGTTGTTCGGAAATAATTGGGTATTAAAAGTGGAAGGTAAGAACCTGCATACGAGTAAGTAAATTTCTTGCTCCCTCACCCGCTTTTCAACGCAATTGTGTAGGAATTGAAGTAGAAATAAAAGTTTGATGTTTGTTTGCTGTGAAAGAATTGGGTATTAAAAATGGAAGGTAAGAACCTGCGTACGAGTAAGTAAAGTGCTTGCTCTTGTGCCTGCTTTTCAGCAAAATTGCGTAGGAATTAAAGTAGAAATAAATGTTTGAATTTCTGTGTGAATGACTAAGAAAAAAAGGTAGAAATTTTGAAAAACAAATTTCATGACTTCACTTAAGTGGTGATGTAAGCACCACCCATTTCACTAACCAATTGACAGGAACATTTGAAGGAGGAGCCTCAAAGAAACACATGAAGAACATCTTCTATTATGGTAAGAAATGGCTCACATTTCTACTTTTGAATTCCCTATCAAAGATCTAGGAGTGACACAAATGCACATAATTCCCCCATCTTCTCTACCAAATTTTCATGGTTTGGCAAACGAAGACCCAGATACATTTTTATTTGAGTTTGAAGTACTTTGTAGAGGATATGATTATTGTACTAATGATCAAAGGTTGAAAGTGTTTCCTCTTACTCTAAAAGGAGAAGCTCTCTGATGGTTCATGAGCCTTGGTGGGAACTACATCCAAACATGGGAGGACATGAAGAACATATTCTTGAAGAAGTACCAAGACTATTGCAAGGCCAGTGAAGATATTTTCAATATGATACCAGGGGAAGATGAAAGCTTGGAGGACTATGTAGAGCGATTTCATTACAACCTTCAAAAATCAAAGCATAATCATTTGAAAAAGAGATCTTAAAAACACTCATTCTTAAAGGAATCAAAGATAAATTTTTAGAATAGGAAAAGGTGATGTATTTTAGTTATCATATGATGACGTTTTTGAATTATGCATAAGGTATTCAAGAGGAATCTTTAAGGCTGGTAAGAATTCTAGAGAAGTTTCTTCTTTCTTTTCCAAATCTACTACAGGAACGAGAGCAATAAGAAATGAAATCAATGTTTTATTCAAAAATTTTAAATATGATTTTATTAGCTCTCTAAATTCACAATTGCATGTTTTTCAGGTTGAGAAAAATCAGGCAGAATTTGATGAAGTGTTTTTCCCTCATTACCGAAAGGAGCATCCCATAGATAGTCACTCTTCCTTATCTAGGATGGAAGTAGCATATCAAAGAGATGGGGAAGCTGCAACAAGGTCAAAACCATGGAAATCATGGCCTGCATGTATGGTTCAAAACACTTCCTCTCCATTTTCTTATTTGCATAATCCGTTATGGAATACTCATGTGTTAGGGCAGCCATGTCAATCTCAATATAACCCCCTCCAATCTTGTCTACAAGTTTGGCATGGTTCACCTTATGATTGCATGACTACTCTCCCTCATCTTGTAGCACAAACACAACATCCATATTATTCACCAATTGTTCCACAAAATCTTGCTTGCACATCAAAATCATCCACACAACCCAATCAACCACATCATCAAAATGCTCCATGCCCTACCAATTTTCTGCTCAACTCATCCCACACCCTCATCATAATAAACAAGTACAACATGCTTACAGTGTTGAACTGCAAAATTTACCTACCATTCCCACCCATTCTATCTCACATGCACCATTGCAGAAAACTTATATTGAGATTGGGAATGTTTCAAATCCAAAAATTGTAGAAGTTATGAAAGAGAATGAGGTTTCTTCTAGTCTGCATCAACAATCCATTTTAAAAACTCAAGAACTTCATGATATGACGGTTATGGGAAATAAGGAAAGTAAGGGATATATTGAAGATTTATTTCACTCCATCATTTGTTTGTAGCATCACTCCATATTTCAACAATTTTTGGCACCATCTATTAGAGCCTAGATTTACCTCAGGCTGAAAAGGTAAGCTTCTAGGTCCACATCAAACCATGCTCAGCCTCGTAGCTAGCTCTACGAGGACAGGAGAGGGCTCTCTTCGGGTCAATATCAGCAAAAGATAATCAGATGGGGCTTGAGATGACTGATTTAACAACTAATCTTAGGCTAGGTATGAAGTGCAAGGATTTAATTTCAGTTTTTGGGAGTTTTGTTGGAATCAAGGGAAAGGCAAATTTGGGTCTGAGGATGATGCCAAATTTTTGCAGAGTTCCAGTTGGGGCAAGGTAGGCAGTAGTTTTGATGCTTAAGATTAAATGAATGGATGGAAAATACCGTCGAGGAGCTGAAGAGGGTGTGAGGGTATCAAGAATCCTCCTCAAACTAAAGAAAACATTGAGAATTAAACAAAACTACAGGCAGAGCACAACAAACTCATGGATTCTACCTTTGTCACTTAACTTGTTTAATTCAGAAGCAAAGAGAAGGGAAATGGAATACACAAAACATCAATGAACTTACAATTACATGAAGAAACACACCATCAAAACATAGAGCCACAAGGATCCCAACAAGTGCTGCAAAACCCTGGTCTTTCCTTTGCCAAAATTGCAGAAATGAAATGTACAATAGAGTGCCAAGCAATCCCAAGTGTCCAACCATGAAAATGACTGAGAAATTACCTGATATAGACAAGCCTAACTCCTTCCCATGCCTCTAGGGGTCGAGCTCATCATTCTAGGAGCTGTTTCAACCATATCTAAACAAGGAACTGAAAAATAGGCAATGAAACAACTTGCCCCTATATGAAAGGAAACTGATTCATTCAGTTGTTTTTCTCTTTTTAGTGAATGAATCTACCAAAACAACTAAAAATGTGCCCAAAATTACATCATGGTCATCAAATTACATCATGGTAGTTCAATAGTTACATCAAAAAGTAAAACTAGTCAAAACTGGGCAAATTTCTGAGCTGAAGAGTGAAAATGAGGCCAAATTTCTCTATGCGTCGCGCCCAAATTCTCTATGCGTCGTGCCACTTTGGAGCTGATTTGGAGGCACTTCCCGAAGTCCAAATTGAGACCAAGATAGCTCGTTGGAAATCCCTGTCTGTCTACTTTCCAACCTAAGTGGAATTTCTGGATTTGGTGTCCATATGCCCCTCCAAATATCAAATCTCCCAAGACTGCTTCCTGTGTGTTAAAATAGGGGCAGTGAGGTCATTTTTGAGTGTTTTTTGACCTTTTGAGGGCTCAAAACCTGCCCAAATTTCTTGGCCATAGGTAGGAAAACATAATTTATCATGAAAAATCCAGAAATACAAATTTTTTTGGATTTGGAGCCCTCTAGCGAAAGCGAGCGCCACGTGGCGCAACGCATAGGGAGGAAAACCCTGTTTTTTAGTGCAAAAAATTTTCAAAATGCAAAAATTGCTCCAAATTTCTTGAAATTTGGGCTGGACCTTCTTCATCAAGAGATATGATGGGCCAAGGATGCCTTGTCCAATATCCGGAGTCGATCATGCTCTTTTTGCCTCTTTTTCCTTTTCGATGCCTTCCTTAGTTTTGCCTTTAAATTTCTTATTCGTGCCTTGCAAACCTTGTTCCGCGCCATGTAGTGGAAAGCCATGTGTCTCAGCAATGCTTTGTCCCTATCGGCCTTGTCCAGCAATCTCTCCAAGTGGATGTTGAATCTCTTGAGCCAAGACTCCCGATTAGCGTTGATCTCTTGCTCAAGTGAAGTGAACTCCACCCTCCTCCTTTAGGCAGCTTGGCGATTTTTCTTTATGTTTTTTCCACCTCTATGAGGCCTCTTGGGTGCATGTACTTCGGTTGGCGAATCACTATGGGTCTCCTCCTCATGATAATATGAAGAATCAGATTCCATCATTGCTAGTGAATGAACTGTTTTGGAGCTATAGATGTTGATGTGTTGAAGTGTCTTAAACTGTCTTTGATGATGTGTTTGACTTTGCCACCAAGGGAAAACAGTGATATAGGGCACTGTAGGAGGGAGAAAACAGTGAGGGATTTGCGGGATTGTTGGGATAGGGTTTATTTAGGGAGATAGGGAATTAGGGAATGATTTAGGTGTTTTGTATATGGACTAGGGTTTGGGATTTTGGGAAATAGGAATTGGGGGTATGGGATTAGTGAATTTAGGGGGTATGATTTTGGAGAATAGGGAAAAGAAGGGAAATATGGAATGAGGAAGTGATGAGGTGAGGAGATGTTTGGAGGAAAACATTCAATATAAAACCCTAGCAGCAATATCCTTTGCAAAAGATGAAACAATGATAGTACATGGATTTTACATGTGCACATAAATGTGCTCTTATCAATACATGCCCAAAACATGAAATTTCATGAGTACATGGCAACGATGAGCACCAACATACGCTCCATGTGGAAACAACAATAAAAATGTAATACATGGCATATCCATCAAGTGCAAGGCCTCCCCGATCTATGACATAAGTTCTCAAAATGTAGCAGCAACAAATAGAGGTACTAACATCATCTTATGCTAGTACATGGCCACTCAACACCTTGGCCATCTGCATCCCATCAATGAACATCTTACAGTAAAGTCATAATAACCTAGCATCCATCATGATCCATATGTGCATCATCATCAAAATCAATTGGTAGTAGCAATATGTCATAATAGGGTCTACTTCCCTTTGAACACTCACCATGCCACAAGCACCATCAAACAAACACCAACATGAGATAAAAAACAATGATGGAGGCTCTACCTACTTGTCACATGACTGACACATGCGTTTTTGGGCGATTTGAGCGAATCCTAAAAGTTTTTGGGCTCTCTGGCTGTATGCGCCGTGCATCCAACCCAATGCACCGTGCCTCACCAATGCGCCGCACCCTTGTTATTTCACACTGGAAATCAGAGCCCAATGCGCCGCGCCAGTTATGTGCGCCGCACCACCTGCCCAGTGTGTAATGCTTTTTCCAGAAGACTTTTGGAGGCCTTCCTAGTGTCCAAATTGGGCACAAGATGGCTAGTTGGAAAGGTATTTGAGTCTAATTTCCAACCCAACTAGAATTTTTCAATTTGGAGTTCATTTTAGCTATCAAAAATCAGATCTCCCAAGACTGGTCAAAATGTGCCAAATGAGGTTGCCTAAAGGCAGTGCTATTGTAGTCAACTTTTGAATGCCTTCCTCAACTCCAAATTGAGCTCATGATAGCTCATTGGAAAGATAGTTGTGTCTAGTTATCATGTGACTCATCAAGTAAGCCATTTGGCCAACCAGGCTAGGAGAAAACTTGTTTTTCCCAAGGTCACTTTAGAGGTGCATCAATTCTCCCAAGGCAACTGTATTTTTGACATTTCTCTAAAACCATGACACTTGTGTAAAAAATGAAGGAGGTTTTTCTTCCTAGGCCTATTGTGGACAAAAACGTCTCTCAGTTTTCCCAAATTCATCTTTTATTGCTCAAAAAATTCATTTTAGTAAAACCTACCCCGATGTGTGGAACAGGGGATTTGTCAAAATGAAGGGAAATGAAGGGGATAAGGGGCTTCTAAATTCTTGAGAAAATTTTGAGAAGTAGGGAGGGATGTTAGGAAGCAGGGGAAAGTAGAATTTCAAAGATTGAGTGAGGGGAAGGGGTCCAAAAGGGAAAAACATAGGCCTAGTCTAGAAAATTGTCAAGTTGTAGCAAGAAACTAGGGTTTGTGCGAAAATGAGGAATTTGGGGGATCTCAATGATGGGAAGTGTTTAATAAGGTACATTAAGGATAGGGGAAGGTGTATGAACATCAGGATACAAGTTTTGCTGATGATTTGACCATCCAAGAGAAATTAGCTTTAAAACCCTAGGAGAGGGAAATGAACCTTACCTAGGCAAAACTGAAGCATGAACAAGGTGCAAAATGACCCTTTGGAACTTGACATGATGATGACAACCCTCTGAGTGATGGTACACCCAGGTGAATGGTGACATGGACCGACATTTGGACAACTTGGGAAGGAGTAAGGCAAACCCTGGACCTAATACCTAGTGACCAAATTTTGTTTGAAGACTCACTGAAATGACAAATTTGACCTTGACACCTTAAAATCACTTTGTAAGAGCATGTTTCATCACTGGAGGAAGCCTGTAAAGACTGACACTAACATTGGCTCCAATGGGGATGGTAGCTCCTTGGAGGTGCCAAGAACTACAAATCTTTGGGAGAGCAGACCAATGCCTTCATCCATTGGGCAATGGAGTCAAAAACTCAAGCTAAAATGCATGATTGAAAACTAACGACTTAAAAACACAAATTGACTCTTACTCAACTAAAATCTGACTCGATACTTAAACACAACCAACAAACTGAAAAATATGCTCATAATGGAGCTTATTCAATACAACCTACTCTAACAGTTCTATTTCACTGCCAGATCAAGTGAAATGGAACAGCCAACGCAACCATGTTAGCATCTTGGTCATTATTTGATTTCTTCCCAAATGCTTTTTGATGTGCAGGAAAAGGGAATAATCGAAAGGCGACTCCCATGGAAACTTGGAATCAAGTTGACTGCTGATAAACTTGCAAAGCATGAATTGACTGGATGACTTCAAGAATACTGCAAAAGGATCTTCATAATTGATTTCCATTAACACATTACTGCTCTAGTCCAAGTAATCTTCATACCTGGATTTTAAAATTTTCCTCACATCTGCACTATCTTTCTTTGGTGATTGCAGCAAGCTGCCAAAAGGATCCTGAATTTCGTGAATAACCAAACTCTGTTGCTGATTCCAAACAGAACAAAAGTCTCCTTTATCAATCTCCTCATATGACTGCAAACCTTGATATGGACTTTGTAATGAAAAATCTGTTAAACAAGACAATGAAGGCAACTTTTGAAACAGATTATTATCAGCATTCTCTTCTGTCACATGGCTAGCCAATGGGGAAGAAATTTTACAGAAAACATCATCCAACACACGAGCAATAGGATCATCAAAAACTTGAGAAGACTGCTGCAATGTATCTATTGAAACTGTATGACATCCTACTAGTTGTTCATCTGTTTCTTTAGAGATATTACGAAGATTCTGCCTTATAAACTGAAATGCTTCGAAAAAAAAGGGTACAGAATCCTCTTGCATCATTAGATCATGTATTTTAGATTCCACGCCTTCATCTATAATCTGACTTTCAATTGCCTTTGGTGGCTGCAAATCTAGTGCTAGGGAGGGTTTTGTATCCAAAATGATTTCATCAATCATTTCAGGGGAAGATTTCTCATTAGCAACTTTCTCAAGAATTTCACCATCTGTCTCATCCTCAACATTAAAACTGAGAAATTGTTGACTTCCTACAAGCTGTTCATTTGAAGATTTACTATGCAATTTACCCTTCAAAAACTGAAATGATTCAAAACAAAATGGTATGGAATCATCTTGTATCATTTGATCACATGTGCCAGCTTCCATGTCTTCATCTGCAACTTGACAATCAATGGCATTTGGGAGCTGTAAATCTGAATATGAGAAGTCTGGAACAAAGTTTTCATCGCCCTCAAGAGGGTCCAAATCAAGACTTGTTGACAGCTGATTTCTGATTGCATGGAAATTGTCTCTGATGAACTGAAACGAAGAAAAACAAAAAGGCAAAGATCCTTCACTTACTTTGAAATTTGCTGCACTTTCCTCGTCATTTCCATAGCTGATATGCATCGGTTTATCACAGTACTCAAGCTGCTAAAAGTGAACTTCTTCCTTCCACAAACTAGCTGCTTGTTTGTTTGCAAGATTAGCTTCTGATTGGAGAACATATTCATCATCATACTAATCAAACTGAGGCAAATCATCAGTATAAAACACATCATCGAGCATACATGTCATATCAAAAGATCTCTCTTCTCCAAGATGATCTACAAAATAATCATTATCAGATCTATGACAACTGGGATAAGAAAGAAAGTGTTTTGGATCAGCCACTTGTTCATGAACGTCATTTTCATTTTTTGCAGTCATTTTCCGCATCATCTCTTTGTTGGAAATAATACTGAGAGGGGGGGTGAATCAGTATTATCTAATACTTTTTAATAAATCTTCCTTATTTGTTCTTTGAATTATTTTTGCATGTCAGTACCATAAAATAATGAGCATGAACAATGAAAACAGATAGTCACACCAAAGAACACAAGATGTAAGGTGGAAACCCAATGTGGGTGAAAACCACCTGCTGCAATATCTCTCTATCTTCTTTCAAATTAGAAACTCCTTTTACAATGGTTTTGTACTGGTGCAGTCCTTTACCAGTACGCAGGCTGCAACCTGCAGAGAGCTACAACTCTCTCTCTCGTTTTCTAGTCTCTCCTGGAAGGGAGCTACAACCCCCTACTTCTTTTCTTACAAGGACCACTTTTCATAAATTTTCAAACTAGATCCATAAGCATCAAATGATCATCAAGTATAAGAAAATCACCCAGTCAACTATAGTAACCAGATCAACAATAATAGAACCAACCCAGAACACAGCAATGATAAACAGAGATTTCAAGAGAAGTAAGCAGCTTCACCCATGTACAGCCTGCTTACGGTACGCAGGTAACTGAACTGCTCACCTGCTTACGGTACGCAGGTAACTGAACTGCTCACCTGCTTACCTACGCAGGTAACTGAACTGCTCACCTACTTACCTACGCACTGTGTCCTTTGATCTGCCTGCGTACCTGCGCACCTGCAACCCTTCTGTGCCTGCGTACCGGCGCACCTGAAACGCTTCGTCCCAGCGTATGTACGCACCCAGAGATACTATTACGTCGCGAACTGTTGCTGTAGGTACGCGCCCAGAGACACTATCGCGCCGCGTACAGTTACTGTGCGTACGCACCGGAACCTTCGTCGCTCTGCGTACCCACGCAGGTCTTCTGTTTTTCTTCTGCGTACCCACGCAGATCTTCTGTTTCTCCTCTGTGTACCCACGCAGATCTTCTGTTTCTGCTCTGCGTACTTCTGATTAGGGCCGAATATGCATTCCACCAGAGTTGCATAGATGCTTAGATGCCCAGATGCGCTCGAGAGATCACCCTTCACATATTCACTTTCAACTTCATATAGATCAAGCTTTTAAGACCATAACCCAATATTTCAGATCTTAAGATATTCAATTGAAAAAGATACTTAGCCAAGTGATCTTCTTTGCTTTATATAGGCAAGCTCCTCCTAAAAACATGGATCAATACCACAAGCCAAAACCATAGAAACACAAATACCGTCGGCTAGTTAAACATAAGAAACCCCACGTGTGCTTTTCTTTGCCTTGAAATGTGTGCAATGGGGTACGCACCTCCTGGATGGCTTATCTGCGTATTAGGCCGCGGTCCCTTCACGGTGTACCTGCGGGTACGCACTTTCTGAACTGATCTCCTGCGTACTTCTTAATTTTCAACATATTAAGAGCCTTGCCACGGGAGTTGCCATCAAGTACAACATCTGTAACATATAGCCATACCAGAACATAATGCCAACAATCTCCCCCTTTGGACTTGATGGAAACCTCACAAACTTCATCTTCATTCTCCCCCTTTGACATCAACGGAAAAGGGTTATGCTCCCCCTAAGAACATGTTCCCCCTGAATATGAACCAGATCTGCAGCGAAACCATAATCCACCATGAAAGAGATAGAGACATATTGCAGCTACTTCCATGATCTCCTTTTGCACATCCTCCATAATGCCAACAATGCATTATATGCTCCCCCTGAACCTGTACCATCAATCTTCAACCAATCAGCCACCCAGCTCATGTATGCATATACAACCATCAATCAGAAGAGATTCAGCAATAAGATGATGCATCAACAACCCCTAGCTTTTGCCTGAGGTATTCAAAAGTGTCCCTGGGCAATGGTTTGGTGAGTATATCAGCAACTTGTTCCTTAGAAGGAACATACTCCAACTTGACCTTCTGTTCAAGCACTTGTTCCCGGAGAAAATGATACTTGATTGGTATGTGCTTGGTTTTTGAATGCATAACAGGATTCTTTGAGATGCTGATTGCACTTGTGTTATCACATAAGATGGGGATAGGTGGTGTACAAGTGATTTGAAAATCCTGCAAAGTCTGCATCATCCAAACGAGTTGGGTGCAACAAGATGCAGCAGCAACATATTCCGCTTCAGCTGTAGACAAGGCAATCGAACTCTGTTTCTTGCTGAACCAAGATACCAGTCTGGAACCCATAAAGAACGCACCACCACTTGTTCTTTTCCTGTCATCCACACTTCTGGACCAATCTGCATCTGTATAAGCATGAAGTGTAAGATCTGTATCTCTAGGATACCATAACCCATAATTTTGGGTCCCTTGAAGATATTTGAAAATTCTCTTCACTGCCTGAAGATGAGTCTCCTTCGGATTTGCCTGAAATCTTCCAACCATTCCAACTGCATGCATGATGTCCGGTCGAGTACCTGTCAAATAAAGTAAACTGCCAATCATAGATCTGTAGGTTGGTTGATGTACTGTTGCAGATTCATCATTTGTACTGAGGCTACATCCTGTGACCATGGGTGTACATACTGGTTTTGCATCTTCCATGCCATATTTGAATATTTCTTCAAAATCTGTTTGAGATACTTGGTTTGAGATAAGAAGAATCCTCCTTCTTTTTGTTGGATTTGCAAACCAAGGAAATATGTCAGTTCTCCTAGCAAGGACATTTCAAATTCTTTCTGCATGACCAAGGCAAAGCTTTGACTCATAGCTTCTTCATTGCTGCCAAAAATAATGTCATCTACATACACAACAAGTATTAGCAATTTGTCATTTTCAACTTTTATATAAAGATTGCTATCTGCTGATCCTTTTGAAAAACCTTGTTGATGAAGATATTTGTCCAAACGGTAGTACCAAGCCCTTGGAGCTTGCTTGAGACCATAGAGAGCCTTTTTCAATCTACATACAAGATTTGGATCATTTCCAAGAATGAACCCATCTGGTTGTTCAATGTATACTTCTTCTTCCAAGTCTCCATTCAGAAAGGCTGATTTTACGTCCATTTGAAATACTTTGAAGTTTTGAAAACTTGAGAGAGCAAGGAACATTCGGATGGCTTCAAGTCTTGCAACAGGAGCAAAGGTTTCTTCAAAGTCTATTCCTTCTTGCTGCGCATACCCTTTACAAACAAGTCTGGCTTTGTTTCTAATTACTTCTCCATTTTCATTCAATTTATTTTTGAAGACCCATTTTGTTCCGATAACATTCTTATCCTTTGGTCTAGGAACCAACTCCAAGTGTTGTTCTTCTCGATCTGCTCAAGTTCTACATCTATTGCTTTCACCCAACATTCATCTTTGCATGCTTCTTTCACATTTTGTGGTTCAGTAGAAGAGAGTAATGCCAAATAGCTTGAAGCTTCTGCAAGTGTTCTTCTTGTTTGTACACCTGCTTCTTTTTGCCCCATAATCTGAGATTCTGGATGATTCTTCTGAACATATCTGGATGGAGTCTTTTCTTCTATTCTTGTTTGCTCCTCTGGTTCTTCTTGAGGTTCTTCTTGAGGTTCTTCTTCTTCATCATTCTATCGTTGAGGGTATCCTTCATCTTCTTCGATGTCTTCATGATGTACTTGTCTAGGAATGTATCCCTTCTCATCAACCACTACATCAATGCTGTCAACAATTCTGCCAAGTCTTTTATTGTAGCATTTGTATGCTTTGCTATGTGGAGAGTAACCAAGAAGAATGCCTTCATCTGCTCTAGGTTCAAGTTTGCCAAGCTTCTCATCAGTATTCTTGATATAGCATTTGCTCCCAAAGATTTTGAAGTGCTTTACCGAAGGAGTCCTACCACTCCAGAGCTCATGAGGAGTTTGAGTGCTGTTCACCCGGACATTTGTTTTGTTGAGAATAACAACCGCAGCATGTGCAGCTTCACTCCAGAAAGTTGCGGGAGTTCCTGACTCATCAAGCATAGCACGAGCCATTTGTTGGACTGTTCTGTTCATTCTTTCCACAACTCCATTTTGCTGAGGAGTTCTTGCTGTAGAGAATTCTCTTCTTATCCCATGTTCTTCACAGAAATCGAAAAATTCATTTGAAGTAAATTCCCCACCTCTGTCAGATCTGAGGCACTTAATTTTGTGACCTGATTCATTTTCAACCAAGGCTTTGAAGGATTTGAATTTTTCGAATGCTTCATCTTTGTGCTTCATAAGTCCTAACCAGACAAACCTGGAGAAATCGTCAATGAACAATATCAAGTATTCTTCTCCTCTAGGTGTTCTTTTCCTGAACGGACCGCATGTATCTGTATGTACTAGCTCAAGAGGCATGCTAGCTGATCCTTCTTTCTCTGGAAAGTTAGTTCTGGTTTGTTTTCCAAACTGACATGATTTGCATATGGTGTTGTCAGGAATTTTGATATCTGGAAGATCGCGAACTGCCTGATATTTGCATGCTTTCCTTATTTGTGAAAATCTTAGATGTCCCAACCTCCGATGCCATAACCAGTGCTCATCATCCTTGCTTAGATAGCATTGTTGTTGTCCTTCTTCAAATATGTACAGATTATTTGGAGTTCTTTTGCCTCTGATCACTGTTTTACCTGTATCAAGATCACGAACAAGACATCCATTTGATCTGAATATCACCTCGGTTATTTGATCACACATCTGGCTGACACTTAGAAGATTATGCTTCAATCCATCAACATACAAAACATTTCCAGCCTTGACCTTTTCTTTTAACTGAGCAATACCTTTTCCTTTTATAGTTGCAGGAGTATCATTTCCAAAAGAGACTTTCTTTCCTTTTTCTAGAGCAGAATATGACTCAAGTTTTTCTTTATCACCTGTCATATGCTTCGAACATCCACTGTCAATGTACCATAGATTTTCCTGTCCCTCTGCATAAAATGCTATCCCACATCTTTCTGTTTGTGGTTCCTTTATTCTCCATGTTTTCGTGCTTGAGGCTTGTTCCTTTTTCTGCTGAAACCTGCTCCTGCATTCAGAGTCTTCATGACCAAATTTATTGCAAATAGAACATTCAACTTCATTTTCAAGAACCGAAAAGTTGTTATAGGTCCTTTTTGTAATCCCGGTCATACTTCTTTGTTTTTGAGCTTCCCTAGTCATGATCGTTTTATATGCAACACATTGAGCTGCTTTGTGACCAAAGTTATGGCAAGAAAAGCATTGTCCATTGAAGAAACTTCTGCGGTCATTGAATCTACCAGCCAATTGATTGTAATTTCTATTGTCATCTATTCTTGAACCAAATTGAGAAGATTTTACCTGTGGCTGGTTGTAGCTTTTGTTCACCCTTAAGATGGATTGCCCCTGATAGTTTCTGTTTGCAATTCGTCCCTGCTTTACCTGATGGTCTTCATTGTGTTTTTGCTCATTTCTTCTTGCTGCATCAAGATAACTTTTTGAGGTGGATGCTTGAGAAGTTTCTCCATTATAGCCCAGACCTGTCTTGTTTAGTGGAGACCGCTGCACATTGATAATCTCATCCAAAGTTTCAGATCCTTTGACAAACTTAAGATTAATAGCTTTTGTTTTCTCAATCTCTTTTCTAAGACCAACAATTTCACCTTCTAATTTTTCAAGATGTCTTTCCTTTTCATCAATTTGAAATTGTAGAGTATCAATGATCATATTCTTCTCTTCTATACTTCTCTTAAGTCTAGTAATTTCTTCATGAAGGTAATCCACATCTATAGCATCCATATAATCATCATCTTCAAATGCCATTAACAATTTATATTCATTACCTCGTTCATCTTCATCATTGTTTGATAGACCATCACTATCTTCATGGGTGTAGTAGCTTTTCTTATTTGCACTCTGTTTCTTGTTCCATCTAGCAGGTTCCTTTCCTTTATCCTTATAAGGACATTTTGCAGCATAATGACCTACTCTTCCACAAGCAAAGCATTTAAAAGGTAACTTACCTTTGAACCTTCCAGAACCCCTTTGAAGATTTCTGACAAAGTTTGATTCTTCTTCCTCTTCTTCTGGGACGTGGCTTGCTTCATAATAATCTCCTTTGCCTGATGCCTTGAAAGCAGCTTCTCTTCTGTCTGATGGACCTCCCTTTCTCATTTCATAAGCAGTTAGAATTCCATGTAGCTGAGACATAGTAAGAATTCGTAGATTTTCCTTTTCTTCTATTGCAGATACTTTAGATTCAAACTTGGGGGACAATGATCTTAGAACCTTTTCAACCACAATAGCCTCTTTTATTTCTTCACCCAAATTTTTCATACAATTAACAACTTCATCTACCCGAAGAAAATAGTTAGCCACACTTTCATCATTATACATCTTGAGAGTCTCATACTGAATCCTGAGAGTTTGAAGTTTAGCACGCTTTACCTGTTCATCTCCTTCATAGCTCGTGACAATTTTGTCCCATATCTCTTTTGCGGATTTATAGTGCATTACCTTCATGAATTCCGATTGGGATATACATCCTAATAGGGTACTGATTGCTTTTGCATTTGTTTCATACTTCTTTTTCTCGTCTGCATCTGTAGGAGTAGCTGAAGGAAAAGCATAGCCTGTCTCTACGATGTCCCAAACTTCTGTACCAAGAGATTGAAGATAGGCAGTAACTCTTACCTTCCAATAATTGAAGTTTCTCCCATTCAAAACTGGTGGCCTGATTGATGCTTCTCTCTCGTAGTTGCTCATGATGAACGATCTACCTTCAAGCGATCAAGCTTCTTTGAAGGACCTGCTCTGATACCAATTGTTGGAAATAATACTGAGAGGGGGGGTGAATCAGTATTATCTAATACTTTTTAATAAATCTTCCTTATTTGTTCTTTGAATTATTTTTGCATGTCAGTACCATAAAATAATGAGCATGAACAATGAAAACAGATAGTCACACCAAAGAACACAAGATGTAAGGTGGAAACCCAATGTGGGTGAAAACCACCTGCTGCAATATGTCTCTATCTTCTTTCAAATTAAAAACTCCTTTTACAATGGTTTTGTACTGGTGCAGTCCTTTACCAGTACGCAGGCTGCAACCTGCAGAGAGCTACAACTCTCTCTCTCGTTTTCCAGTCTCTCCTGGAAGGGAGCTACAACCCCCTACTTCTTTTCTTACAAGGACCACTTTTCATAAATTTTCAAACTGGATCCATAAGCATCAAATGATCATCAAGTATAAGAAAATCACCCAGTCAACTATAGTAACCAGATCAACAATAATAGAACCAACCCAGAACACAGCAATGATAAACAGAGATTTCAAGAGAAGTAAGCAGCTTCACCCATGTACAGCCTGCTTACGGTACGCAGGTAACTGAACTGCTCACCTGCTTACGGTACACAGGTAACTGAACTGCTCACCTGCTTACCTACGCAGGTAACTGAACTGCTCA
This sequence comes from Pinus tabuliformis, assembly GCA_031772625.1. NCBI lineage: Eukaryota > Viridiplantae > Streptophyta > Pinopsida > Pinales > Pinaceae > Pinus > Pinus tabuliformis. The sequence goes on from CM062815.1 coordinate 843,764,652, forward strand.
CCTGCTTACCTACGCATTGTGTCCTTTGATCTGCCTGCGTACCTGCGCACCTGCAACCCTTCTGTGCCTGCGTACCAGCGCACCTGAAACGCTTCGTCCCAGCGTATGTACGCACCCAGAGATACTATTACGCCGCGAACTGTTGCTGTAGGTACGCGCCCATAGACACTATCGCGCCGCGTACAGTTACTGGGCGTACGCACCGGAACCTTCGTCGCTCTGCGTACCCACGCAGGGCTTCTGTTTTTCTTCTGCGTACCCACGCAGATCTTCTGTTTCTGCTCTGCGTACTTCTGATTAGGGCCGAATAGGCAGTCCACCAGAGTGGCACAGATGCTCAGATGCCCAGATGCGCTCGAGAGATCACCCTTCATAGATTCACTTTCAACTTCATATAGATCAAGCTTTTAAGACCATAACCCAATATTTCAGATCTTAAGATATTCAATTGCAAAAGATACTTAGCCAAGTGATCTCCTTTGCTTTATATAGGCAAGCTCCTCCTAAAAACATGGATCAATACCACGAGCCAAAACCATAGAAACACAAATACCGTCGGCTAGTTAAACATAAGAAACCCCACGTGTGCTTTTCTTTGCCTTGAAACGTGTGCAATGGGGTACGCACCTCCTGGACGGCTTATCTGCGTATTAGTCCGCGGTCCCTTCACGGTGTACCTGTGGGTACGCACTTTCTGAACTGATCTCCTGCGTACTTCTTAATTTTCAACATATTAAGAGCCTTGCCACGGGAGTTGCCATCAAGTACAACATCTGTAACATATAGCCATACCAGAAACATAATGCCAACACTCTTCTACTGCACTTACCAAAATGTCAAGCTTTACCTCTAGAGATGTCAATTTCTCCAGATCTACAATTTTTATTTCTTCTTCCTTCAACTTTGCCCTTCGAATTAGCAAATGAGCCTCTACATCTACTGCACTGTTCTGCATCTCCTTAAGTTTTGCAATATTCCTTTCTCTCAGCTGAAACTCCATTTCCATATCAAAGGCGCCCGGGTAGCGCAAGAGAGCAGATCTAGGAGGAGGTGTTATATCAATTGGGATCGAATAATAAACTTGGTTAAATCTGGCAGAAAATTGTTGTATTGTCTCCCCTGGCAGTCTTTTCAGCTGGTTATACTCTTCTAAAATAAGGAAAAGGTTTTGTCTGATCATCCACCTGTCGAGAAAAACTTTGACGAACTGCTGGAAATCTAAGATGCTCGCATCAGGCAGGGTTTTGAACCAACTCTTGACTTTTCCTTGCAAAGAAAGAGCAAAAAGCCTAATACTAACATCTTCTTCATCAACCTCAAAAAGGTCTAGAAAAGACTCAAAATTCTGCACATGTTGCTCAGCGTTGACATTCTTACTTTCACCATCAAACCTCGGCAAGTATAGATCATAGTTTTTGGGGAAAGCATGAAGAACAGAAGGTAAAACAAGAGGTTTATACCTATCTAGGATTATAAAAGGTGTAGGAGTATATACAAGAGCTATGGGATCAATTTTGTTTTCTTTAGGCTCATCACGCTGAAGAAAGTGATCATAAGATGTGGGAAAAGTAAGGAGGCCAGGATCAAAGGGAAACTTAGTATTTACACTTTTTGAATAGGTCGATTGAAGATTTTGATCACCTTTATCATACAACAAATTCTGAAAAACTTTCAGGACAACTTCAAGAATAGCAAAGAAGTAATTTACAAGAAAGCAAACTAAATCTTGAATACCATTCCACTTTGGATACTTGAACTTTGTGTAAGATCCTTCCATTTTCTCAGAGAAAGAGTTAGTCCTCCAGTGGAGTCTTTACAGGAGTCACCAGGTGAATGATTTTAGCCTTCTTATGTCTGATCGTTTTCCACCATAAAACATCAGATCTAAACTTGATACATGTACTGGGGTGATTGTTTAGATCAGATGTTCAGTTTATAAACTAGACCTGAGATTGACTGAAGCAACTTTCATCTACTTTCGCTAATGCAAAGCAAAAGCGTTTCGAAGGCTACCTGGCTAACTTCAGGCTCCGTCTGTAGTCTACAAATCCAAACAATGAAAATAAACTTTCTTCCCCAGTATGGTCACCACTATGTTAGAGCCTAGATTTACCTCAGGCTGAAAAGGTAAGCTTCTAGGTCCACATCAAACCACGCTCAGCCTCATAGCTAGCTCTACGAGGACAAGAGAGGGCTCTCTCCGGGTCAATCTCAGCAAAAGATAATCAGATGGGGCTTGAGATGACTGATTTAACAACTAATCTTAGGCTAGGTATGAAGTGCAAGGATTTAATTTCAGTTTTTGGGAGTTTTGTTGGAATCAAGGGAAAGGCTAATTTGGGTCCGGGGATGAGGCCAAATTTTTGCAGAGTTCCGGTTGGGGCAAGGTAGGTAGTAGTTTTGATGCTTAAGATTAAATGAATGGATGGAAAAGACCACTGAGGAGCTGAAGAGGGCGTGAGGGTATCAAGGATCCTCCTCAAACTGAAGAAAACATTGAGAATTAAACAAAACTACAGGCAGAGCACAACAAACTCATGGATTCTACCTTTGTCACTTAACTTGTTTAATTCAGAAGCAAAGAGAAGGGAAATGGCATACATAAAACATCAATGAACTTACAATTACATGAAGAAACACACCATCAAAACATAGAGCCACAAGGATCCCAACAAGTGCTGCAAAACCCTGGTCTTTCCTTTGCCAAAATTGCAGAAATGAAATGTACAATAGAGTGCCAAGCAATCCCAAGTGTCAAACCATAAAAATGACTGAGAAATTACATGATATAGACAAGCCTAACTCCTTCCCATGCCTCTAGGGGTCGAGCTCATCATTCTAGGAGCTGTTTCAACCATATCTAAACAAGGAACTGAAAAATAGGCAATGAAACAACGTGCCCCTATATGAAAGGAAACTGATTCATTCAGTTGTTTTTCACTTTTTAGTGAATGAATCTACCAAAACAAGTAAAAATGTGCCCAAAATTACATCATGGTCATCAAATTACATTATGGTAGATCAATATTTACATCAAAAAGTAAAACTAGTCAAGACTGGGCGAATTTCTCAGCTGAAGAGTGAAAATGAGGCCAAATTTCTCTATGCGCCGCACCCAAATTCTCTATGCGTAGCACCACTTTGGAGCTTATTTTTAGGCACTTATCGAAGTCCAAATTGAGCCCAAGATAGCTCATTGGACATCCCTGGCTATCTACTTTCCAAACCAAGTGGAATTTCTGGATTTGGTGTCCATTTGCCCCTCCAAATATCAAATCTCCCAAGACTTCTTCTTGTGTGTCAAAATAGGGGCAGTGAGGTCATTTTTGAGTGTTTTTTGACCTTTTTAGGGCTCAAAACCTGCCCAAATTTCTTGGCCATAGGTAGGAAAACATAATTTATCATGAAAAATCCAGAAATACAATTTTTTTTGGATTTGGAGCCCTCTATCGAAAGCAAGCACCACGTGGCGCGGCGCATAGGGAGGAAAACCCTGTTTTTTAGTGCAAAAAATTTTCAAAATGCAAAAATCGCTCCAAATTTCTTCAAATTTGGGCTAGACCTTCTTCATCAAGAGCTATGATGGGCCAAGGATGCCTTAGCCAATATCTGGAGTCGATCATGCTCTTTTTGCCTCTTTTTCCTTTTTGATGCCTTCCTTAGTTTTGCCTTTAAATTTCTTATTCGTGCCTTGCAAACCTTGTTCCGCGCCATGTAGTGGAAAGCCATGTGTCTCAACAATGCTTTGTCCCTATCGGCCTTGTCCAGCAGTCTCTCCAAGTGGATGTTGACTCTCTCGAGCCAAGACTCCCGATCAGCGTTGATCTCTTGCTCAAGTGAAGTGAACTCCACCCTCCTCCTTTGGGCAGCTTGGCGATATTTCTTTATGTTTTTTCCACCTCTATGAGGCCTCCTGGGTGCATGTACTTCGGTTGGGGAATCATTGTGGGTCTCCTCCTCATGATCATATGAAGAATCAGATGCCATCATTACTAGTGAATGAACTGTTTTGGAGTTGTAGATGTTGATGTGTTGAAGTGTCTTAAACTGTCTTTGATGATGTGTTTGACTTTGCCACCAAGGGAAAACAGTGATATAGGGGACTGTAGGAGGGAGAAAACAGTGAGGGATTTGAGGGATTGTTGGGATAGGGTTTAGTTAGGGAGATAGGGAATTAGGGAATGACTTAGGTGTTTTGTATATGGACTAGGGTTTGGGATTTTGGGAAATAGGAATTGGGGGTATGGGATTAGTGAATTTAGGGGGTATGATTTTGGAGAATAGGGAAAACAAGGGAAATATGGAATGAGGAAGTGATGAGGTGAGGAGATGTTTGGAGGCAAACAGTCAATATAAAACCCTAGCAGCAATATCCTTTGCAAAAGATGAAACAATGATAGTACATGGATTTTACATGTGCACATAAATGTGCTCTCATCAATACATGCCCAAAACATGAAATTTCATGAGTACATGGCAACAATGAGCATCAACATATGCTCCATGTGGCAACAGAAATAAAAATGTAATACATGGCATATCCATCAAGTGCAAGGCCTCCACGAGCTATGACATAAGTTCTCAAAATGTAGCAGCAACAAATAGAGGTACTAACATCATCTTATGCTAGTACATGGCCACTCAACACCTTGGCCATCTGCATCCCATCAATGAACATCTTACAGTAAAGTCATAATAACCTAGCATCCATCATGCTCCATATGTGCATCATCATCACAATCAATTGGTAGTAGCAATATGTCATAATAGGGTTTGCTTCCCTTTGAACACTCACCATGCCACAAGCACCATCAAACAAACACCAACATGAGATAAAAAACAATGATGGAGGCTCTACCTACTTGTCACATGACCGATCCATGCGTTTTTGGGTGATTTGAGCGAATCCTGGAAGTTTTTGGGCTCTCTGGCTGTATGCACCATGCATCCAGCCCAATGCACCGCGCCTCACCAATGCGTCGCGCCCTTGTTATTTTACACTGGAAATCAGAGCCCAATGTGCCGCGCCATCTGCCCAGTGCGTAGTTCTTTTTCCAGAAGACTTTTGGAGGCCTTTCCTGTGTCCAAATCAGGCACAGGATAGCGCTTTGGAAAGGTATTTGAGTCTACTTTCGAACCCAATTGGAATTTTTCAATTTGGAGTTCATTTTCCCTATCAAAAACCAAATCTCCCAAGACTGGTCAAAATGTGCCAAATGAGGCTGCCTAAAGGCAGAGTGTTGTTGTAGTCAACGTTTGAATGCCTTCCTCAATTCCAAATTGAGCTCATGATAGTTCATTGGAAACATATTTTTGTCTAGTTATCATTTGACTCATCAAACAAGTCATTTGGCCAACCAAGCTAGGAGAAAACTTGATTTTCCCAAGGTCACTTCAAAGGTGCATCAATTCTCCCGAGGCAACTGTATTTTTGACATTTCTCTAAAACCATGACACCTATGTAAACAATAAAGGAGTTTTTTCTTCCTGGGCCTATTTTGGACAAAAACCTCTCTCAATTTTCCCAAATTCATCTTTTATTGCTCAAAAAAATCATTTTAGTAAAACCTACCCCGATGTGTGGAACAGGGGATTTGTCGAAATGAAGGGAAATGAAGGGGATAAGGGGCTTCTAAATTCTTAAGAAAATTTTGAGAAGTAGGCAGGGATGTTAGGAAGTAGAGGAAAGTGTAATTTCAAAGATTGAGTGAGGGGAAGGGGTCCAAAAGGGCAAAACATAGGCCTAGTCTAGAAAATTGTCAAGTTGTGGCAAGAAACTAGGGTTTGTGCGAAAATGAGGAATTTGGGGATCTCAGTGATGGGAAGTGTTTAATAAGGTACATTAAGGATAGGGGAAGGTGTATGAGCATCAGGATACAAGTTTTGATGGTGATTTGAACATCCAAGAGAAATTAGCTTCAAATCCCTAGGAGAGATGAACCTTACCTAGGCACAACTGAAGCATGAACAAGGTGCAAAATGACCCTTTGGAACTTGACATGATGATGACAACCCTTTGAATGATGGTACACCCAGCTGAATGGTGACATGGACCGACATTTGGACAACTTGGGAAGGAGTAAGGCAAACCCTAGACCAATACCTAGTGACCAAATTTTGCTTGAAGACTCACTGAAATGACAAATTTGACCTTGACACCTTAAAATCACTTTGTAAGAGCATGTTTGATCACTGGAGGAAGGCTGCAAAGACTGACACTAACACCATCTTTTCAAGGGAAGTTGACTTCTCATACCCTACTATTTATTAACATCCATTTTTCAAATTTGGGTATGTACATACTAGAGGCCTTATTTCGAAAATGGCTCGACTGAAAGTACTCTTATACGTAAGCATATTCAATTTTCAAAGAAGAGTAGGTTAGCGTAGAAAATAAATAAATAAGGACATAAATAAATACATTTTTTTAAAATAGTTGTTTTTGTTGCAACATGCTGTGGAAATCAACATGGGTGATAAATATTTTAATTTATTTGTGTATGTAGATGTATTATATTGAAAATAACAGTTCTACAAACACTCATATTCATTTTTATCACCAATTTGGAAAAATTGCTTGAATATCATATTTTTTTTTGGTTTGTGAGCTTGATGATATTTTTGAAAGGTGAAGAAGATGAATAATATTATACAATAGGTGATAGTCAAAGCGGGGGAAAAACTCTTAGAGCTAGGGTTTGCGGCAAGAGATCAGAGCTGGGTACCATGGAGAGGCGAGAGGGGGGAGTTCCACTCCCTCCTACAATCAGGCAATCTCTAATCAATTCAAGAAACCACTAGGGGCTGAAACCGGGGGGTTAGGGAAAGAGAAACAGGAAAACAGAAGCTCACAGGAGCATGAAGATATGTAGGAAGGAGTAAGACGAGAGAAGTGAATAGAAGGAGATAATCAGAATGTCGATACCAAAAATCGGACTAGACCATTTAAGCCTAAGAGTGGTGTTAAGTGATCCAGCGCTACAGGCACATAGGGAACATATGGTGACTTATGCAGTTATTTGTAAATTCATGGGGTTATGGCCAATGAAGAAGGTCTTAAATGCATGGATAAAGAATCATTGGAAACCTAAGGGGGATATAGATCTGCACCTTGGATCCAAGGGTTTATTTACTATAGTTTTTACAAACATAGAGGATAAAGACAGGGTGTTTGAAGGAGGGCCTTACTTCTATGTTGTTGTAGGCCTCTATATGTGGCCTTGGGTGATTAATTTTGTACCGAAGCGTGAGACATTCACTTCGGTCCTGGTATGGGTAAGGCTTTATTCCCTACCTCTCGATTATTGGTAGCCAAAATCATTAAAAGCCATAGGAAATAAATTAGGGCATTTTTAAAAAATATCAGAGGCCACAATGCAAGGAAAATACACCTCCTTTGCCTGTATATGCGTACAGATGGACCTTTCAAGAGCTCTACCGGATGAAATAATTCTAGAGGTTTTTTAATGAAGACTGGGTACAAGCGGTAGATTATGAGCATGTTCCTTTCAGATGCGGCAAATGCCATGAACACAGGCATCTATTCAAAGACTGTCCCTTAAACAAAATGGAATGCATAACTAAATCAACCTTAGGGAAAGAAACTGAAAGCTTTAACAAAGTAGGGAGCAGAGGTAAAGGAGGGAGAAGGAACCAGAAGAAAGTTAGTGAGGAAAAGAAGTTTAGTCAAAATAGGTTCAAGATATTAGAAGAAGAAGAGAAGCACGATAAAACGAACCAGATACTGGAGGACAACACTACAGAGAAGGAGAAGGAAGATAACATGGAGGATTTACCCGAAAACAACCAACAAATGGAGGATCTACTGAAGACTATGGAACTTGATAAGGACCAAGAAAAGACCCCGAGCGAGGTGGGAACAGAGGATCATCAACTGCAAGATATTCTGGATAGGGAGCATCTAGATCTGGAAAACTTCCTGGAGCAAGGAACTACTAAAGGAATGGATTCGCTACCTCAGGAGGAGTTTAATAGGGTGAAATAGTTATTCCTATGGAGAACTCAGGCAAAAGGTATGGGGGTCAAAATAAACCATGACATTCAGGACAATGAAGAGGTTAAAACAATGAAGGCAACATCGGGACTAGCTCCTAGGGACCTAGGTAGGAAAAGGGGTAGGAAAAAATAGAATGAGCTGCTGATAGAGCGTGGAAAACTCGTGATCATTTTAGGTAAGATGAAAGACCTAACTAGTTACTCATTTACAAATCTTTCTTAATGAAGCTGACAACATAGAATATTAGGGGTCTAGGAAGTAAAAGGAAACAAAGAAGTCTTAGCAATAGAATGAAAGAAGAAAAATCATACATGATTTTCATCCAGGAAACAAAATGTTTAGTAGGCAAAATCAGAGAGATACATAGCAAATGGCTTATCAAATATGAAAATCTAAAAGTTAAAGTAGAAAAAGCAGCTGGAGGAATTCTCACACTCTGGAACCCTCAGAAACTTGGTATCCTAGATGTTAAAGCATCCAGGAACTATTTATCAGTGGTCATCCAAACTTTGGGGGACGAGGAAGTTTATTTGCTCATAAATGTGTATGGTCCACAAAAGTCGGAAGAAAAGCTCAGAATTATAACCTCATTGGAGGAGTTAAGAGGAAGACATCCAGTTATCCCATAGATTCTGGGAGGAGACTTCAATATGATCAGGTCTCTATCAGAAAAAAAAGGGGGGGACCAGATCACTAGGCAGAGATTCTATAGCATTTCAGAATTTCATAAACAACATGAAGATTGTAGATACAGAGACAAGTAATGGCATCTTTACCTAGAATAATAAGACAGGAGGAGAGTCTCAATTGGCCTCTAAACTTGATAGATTCATTATCTCGGAGGACCTTATCCTCACAGACCATAACTTGGTAGCAATGATACTTCCTTTTGGAGGCTCGAACCACTGGCCTATTCAACTTGAAGTGTCCTCTATAGGAACTCCAAGAAATAGATTTTTCATGTTTGAAAACGTTTGGCTTAGCCATCCTTACTTCATCAGCAACATTGAAAGATGGTGGACAGAAGATACGCAAGCTCAGGGTACTAAAATGTTCCTTTTGCATCAGAGATTGAAACATATCAAACAAAGGCTTAAAGTTTGAAACAAGAATGAATTTGGCAATATATTCGAAGCCAAAAAAAAAGCAGAACAGATACTACAAGAAATTAACCAAACCCTCATTTCAGAGGGCTTCACTGAGGAGAGTAAGGAATAAGCGAATTATGTTCAACAAGAATGGGAAGACTTATGCAAGTAAGAGGAGATTTTCTTGAAACAGAAATCGAGGGTTCAATGGCTAAAAGAAGGAGAAAGGAATACAAGGTCTTTTCACAAATCGACCATGGATCATAGGTCGCATAACAGGATTACAAAAATCAAATATACTCAAGGAAAATAGTTCACTACACATCAAGAAATAGAAACTGTTCTGGTTCAGCATTTCCAAGGCATAGCTGAGGAGCCTCTCATAGACAGATCTCAATTCATCATGGAATTCACAAAACACATTCCTAAGCTAGTGACAAGAGAAGACAACTATAATCTTAACAGGCCAGTGAGTGAAGAGGAAATCAGCAAAGTCATCAAAGAAATGCAAAATGGGAAAGCTCCAGGGTTGGATGGTTTCAACGTTGACTTCTTCAAAGCATGCTAGGAAATAGTCAAGCAAGATATCATTGATGTGATGGAGGACTCAAGGAGAAACAAAATTGTTCTAAATGCACTCAACACCTCTTTCATAGCCCTGATTCCAAAGCAGGAGAATGCTATCACACCAGATAGATTTAGACCCATAGCATTATGCAATGTGGTGTATAAAATTATTTCAAAAGTAATTGCGAACAGACTTAAGCCCCTGATCCCAACTCTAGTGTCTGAGGAGAAAACTGGATATGTGGAAGGCAGGAAAATTCTTAATAACATCATTCAAGCTCACGAGGTGGTTCACTCTCTTAAGAGCAATAAGCAGGTAGGTATGATCATTTAGCTTGACCTAGAAAAGGCTTATGATAAGCTGAGCTGGGCTTACATCAAGAAAGTACTGATAGCATATGGATTTGACCATAACTGGATTAGATGGGTAATGGCCCTTGTAACCACCCCAAGTTTTTCAATCCTGCTAAATGGCTCACCATCCAAGACATTTAAGCCCTCGAGAGGACTCAGGAAAGGATATCTACTCTCACCCTTTCTCTTTATTCTCATGATGGAAGGGCTAGGCAATGCGATTAAATATGCTAAAGAAGAAGGAAAAATCCAGGGTCTCAAACTCACTTTAAATGGGGATGCCTTGTCCCATCAACAATTTGTGGACGACACCATGCTGCAGGGTACACCCACAGTCAAGGAAGCGCAAGCCTTCAAGAAAATCCTGAACGACTTTGCTCTGGCTGTAGGGACAGAGGTAAGCCTAAGCAAATCAAAAATTTTCTTTTTTAATACTGATATTGCTATTCAGAGAAACCTCACTAGAATTCTAGGCTTCCAAAGGGATATGCTACCCTCCAAATATTTGGGAGTACCTCTGACAGACAAACCTCTAAGCAAGGCAGTTTGGGAGCCGGTTATTAATAAACTTCAAGACAAAATCTGGAAATGGACAAGCAGGTCTTTGAATTTAGCAGGAAGGCTAGTGCTTACAAAAGCTATCCTTCAAACTATCCCCATCTTCATGCTTTCAGCCCTTCCAGCTCCTAAAGAAGTAATGCAACGAACCAGAAATATCCTAAGGGACTTTCTTTTGGGCAAGGTGGAAGAGAAAAAGAAATGGGCTCTGCTAGCTTAGGATAAGATATGTAAACCAAAGATACACGGAGGTTTGGGACTTGATGACCTCGAAACACTAAACAAAGTCTTGGGGGAAAAACTATGGTGGAGATGGCTAAAAGAATCAGTTTCCCCTTGGGCCAAAGTATGGAAACAGAAATATGCAAACAACTGGCAAGAAAGGGACTACATCAGGATGTCTGGACTCATCAAAGGCTCCCACATTTGGAACAAAGCTTGGGAGAATAGGGCCTTAGTTCAGGAACATAGTTTCTAGGAGATCAGAGATGGAGACCTTGCTTGGTTCTGGGAAGATAATTGGCAACAAGAACCTAAACTGTTAAAAGAATAATTCACCAATCTCAAGTATGATACTGATGACAAAGGGTTACTCAAAGTAAAGGACTTTTGGGATCAGGACAGAAGTGATGGAAAATGGAGAATATGGAAGAGCCTTGTATACAATGATGATTCTCCGTTGAAAGCCTAAGTAGAAGCTCTTACAGTCATCTTGGAACAGAGAAAGATTCTGAAATCAACATCTTCAGACCAACTAAGATGGGGTAAAAATAATGAAGGCAACTTTAACCTCAAAGAGGCCAAACAAATAGCACTGGGGCTCGACTTCCCAAACCCAGATAAGGTATGGAAGGACCTATGGCAGAACCAAAATTAGATGAAAATCAAACTGTTTATGTGGTTAGTGTAGCATAAAAATATTCTGACTTGGGAAAACCTTAGGAAAAGAGGGGTAGCCAGTCCATCTAGATGCCAGCTATGTGAATCACAAGAAGAAACTATGGAACACCTTCTCAACCTCTGCCCATTCACCTCCATCTTGTGGAATTGGATGGCATCAATCTTTAGACAAACAGACAGGGACATGGGAAGCATCACCAGTACTTTGAGGAATTGGAGGAAAAATTTCTCTGCAAATGAAATAATCAACAAAGCATGGGCTTTGGTTCCAGGCTTTATAATCTGGGATGTATGGAAAGAACTTAACAACAAAATCTTCAAGAACAAGTTCATATCACCCTAGAGCACCATGGCTCAAATTTTAAGTCAGATCAAAGAGACTGTAGGAGCCCTCATAAAAACCCCCCCTGAAAACCAGCCTCAAGTTCAGGATGAGCAGATTCTTCTTAATTTGGGACTGCAAGGGCTTTTCCCCCAGGGCATAAACAAGATTGTTAGTCATATCACAGCTGATATGGAATTCTAGCAACCTCCACAACAAGGTTTTATGAAATGTAATATAAATGGAGCCTCAAAAGGAAAGCCTGGTATGGCTGGTTATGGAGGAGTCATAAGAGATGAAAAGGGTTTCATACAAACAATATTTCACAGTCACTTGGGGAGGGCCACCAATAATATGGCAGAGCTCATGGCCATGGAACATTTCCTAAAAATCTTGAGGGACTCAAATTTACACAACACCATAATTGAAGCTGATTCCGAATTGATAATTAATTCGGTTAAGAGAATTGGAAATGGCTCAGTACCAGAGAAAGTGTCGAGGCACTGGAGGTTACTACAAGTTTATCAACGTATTCAATCACACTTGCAAACCATGAGAACCCTTAGTTTTATCCATGTGCATAGAACAGCCAACAGATTGGCGGATATTCTGGCAAATAAAGGTGTGCTCTGTTCCAAAAGCAACATAAGATATGACTAGATAAGGACTCTCCAAGGACGTCTGCGAGAAGAATTTTCCAAACAGGTGGCCTTAGATAGAGAGATCTATCAAAGCAAGGAAAATAGGCAGGATGAAGACTGATGGGTATGAGGATTTTTGGTCCATAGGGGAAGACAATATATGGCAAAGCGGGAGCAGAAGGTCAGATACCCCTCGACAGTCTGCATATGGTTTTCAGGCGAGATAATGCTCCTGGAACTATACACAATCATGGTTCTTCGGTAGGAAATTATAAACAGGCCTAGTCTTCACATTGACCGTCATAACATTAAGAAGGCCCTTTTAAGTTTTTGGGACGTGGACTCTTTTAAAATGTTGGCAAGTTGGCACAATTGCAGCAATCCCATGGATTTTGCGAGGAAAACAGAAAGAATTTTAACAATTAAATCAGACCCGAAATTTCTTAAGCCAGATTTTTATTAAGTTTAGGGTCTGATAATAAGGTTAAGTTCCGTGGTTGTTGCTCTATCATCCTGGAATCGTGCACTTATGGTGGATCTCGGGCAGGTAAGGTGCTCAGGAGTTAACTCCCCAAACAGACCCGAAATTAATTTTAAATGTGGTTTAATGGTCTTATCGGGTCTGATTTATTGGTTAAAGGGTCTGCATGTTGGCCACCCGAAATGCTTTATAATTGTTTGATCTATGGAGCAAGATCGCTCAGTCTTCGGAAAAGATATAGTATTTTTTTGTGGGCCCTTAGCCTAGGATATGTAATGTTAGCTCGGTAGCAAAGGTTGGTGTTGGTTTTTCTGTTTGGTGGGCCACACCACCTTTTTTCTTTATGTACAAATATGTAACTTTTAATTAATTGAATAGAAGGTATCACTCTCCTTAAGCAAAAAAAGATATTTCTGAAAACACAGTCGGGACAGTCATGTTTGAGGGACCAAAAGGGAATATTTTTAAAACCCATTTCTATCTTAAGTAGCACTTGATGTCTACTTTCCAACCCAATTTGAATCACTCCATTTTGACTTGAAACGAAGAAGTTGTAACCAAAACATTGACAGGGTGTCTAGTAGGCAGCTTAGGAACAGAGTTAGGACAGTCCATTTTTGGAGGCCTAAATGACTATATTTTTAAACCCTGTTTCTATGGTATATTCCACTATGAATATAGTTTACAAGGCAATTTGAATCACTCGATTTCGATATCTTATGAGAAAGTTATGACCCAAATACTCACTGTCTATCCTAAATCAGCACTCTTAAAACTTTGTTTTTCCAGCTGTTCATTAAAGTATTTGACCCATCAATTCTTCTTGTCTTAAAAACTTATTTCTATTGGAGATAAATAAATTAATCTAATTTGATTTCTAATTTTAATAAGCTCAATCTGTCATCAAATGAAAAAATTATGCTTAATATATCAACTGCTGGTCTAAGCTGGGTAATCGAAAATGACTATGTCATGCAGGTCATTCTAAGTAAAATTGACATATCATATCATGGAATTTTTAAAACCTGTTTCTATTAGAGATATCCCTCTGAATTCACTTTCATTTGACTTTGGAATCACTCAAATCGGACAAAAAACAAAGAAGTGTGATTAAAACATAACAGGTTAGCATGATTGGTCACTGCTCTCCCGCAGGTAATAAATTAGTTTTACTTTGTTACTTTCCTCGTGATTTTTTTTATGGAGTAACTACTTGTTATTTTTTTTGGATAATTCTTGGATTAGGGGAGCCTGATCACCTCTCTTTCTCCATGATTTAATGTTTTATTGCAGGTAGACACTCGTTTTTTGCAGGTCATAGGAGAATAAAGAAGGTTAATTTATGAACGAGTGATTCTTGAAAGAAATTTTAAACAAGGGAATTTCATCCATTTCATTACTTAATGAATTCATAACAATAGAAATGGAGAATTGATTTCCATTTGAAGATTCATGTCACTACCGCCAAACCATTTTTCCAAGAGATCATTTTTTTTTCCATTAACAAATTGATATTCCCTTAGGAAATAACATCATAGCTGTTGTAACTTAATTAATTTATTTATTTACTATTTTTAAACAAAGTGTTGTTTCTTTTCTGATTTCTCTTATGTTTTTGTGTTTCAGGTGTTTCTTCCTTCAAAGTTGTAGTTTCTGCTCCGTTGGCGATGGAACAACACTTTTCTCTGTTTGTCTGTTGTTCCACAACACTTTTCTGCGTCTTTGCTGTTCCAACTTTAGAACAACACTTTTCTGCGTTTTTGCTATTCCAACTTTGAAACAACACTTTTCTGCGTTTTTTCTGTTCCAAATTTGGAACAACACTTTTCTCTATTTGTCTGTTGTTCCAACTTTGGAACAACACTTTTCTGTGTTTTTGTTGTTTAAACTTTGGAACAACACTTTTCTGCGTTTTTTCTATTCTAACTTTGGAACAACACTTTTCTGCATTTTTGTTGTTCCAACTTTGGAACAACACTTTTCTCTATTTGTTTGATGTTCCAACTTTGGAACAACACTTTTTGCATTTTTGTTGTTCCAACTTTGGAATAGCACATTTTTGCATTTTTGTTGTTCCAAAGTTGGAACAAAACTTTTCTGCGTTTTTTTTGTTCCAACTTTGGAACATCGCATTGTTGCGTCTTTGCTGTTCCAAATTTGGAACAACGCTTTTCTGCATTTTTGCTATTCTAACTTTGGAACAACACTTTTTGGCTTTTTTGCTATTCCAACTTTGGAACAACACCTTTTTGCATTTTTTCTATTCCAACTTTGGAACAACACTTTTTGCATGTTTGTTGTTCCAAATTTGGAACAACACTTTTTGCGTTTTTGCTGTGCCAACTTTGGAACAACACTTTTGCATGTTTGTTGTTCCAACTTTGGAACAACACTTTTTGTGTTTTTCTGTTCCAACTTTGGAAAAACACTTTTTGCGTGTTTGTTGTTCCAACTTTGGAACAACACTTTTTGTTGTTTGATGTTCAAACTTTTGAACACCACTTTTTCTTTTAGCGTGCTTTGCTGTACCCACTTTTGAATAGATGGTGTTTCATCTTTGGAACAACATTTTTGATTCATGTGAAGTTTGTGTTTTCTGAACAACACCCTTTTCCTTGCATTATTTTGTTGTTGAACAGCACCTCCTTCCTTTTGCGGGATTATTCCTAGCTCATCTCAGCCCCATTTTTTTGATTCCCTTTCATGGCATGAAGTATAATTCAATCAATTGAACAACACTTTTGTTGTTTAATCAATTGAACAACACTTTTGAGTGTTTTATTTTTGTTGTTCAAATGATTGAACAGTGTTTTTGCGTGTTTTATTTTTGTTTTTCAAACGATTGAACAATTGTTCGATTAATTGAACAACATTTTTTGCATTTTTGTAGGAATAACTGTGATTTCTCTTTATTGTTTCATTGCCAGTCATTTTTTCATTTTTCTTTCTCTTTTTTGTTTTGAATAAAAAACCATCTGGTTGGATTTGTGCCTAAGATAAAGAAAAACAGTGATATTAATACCATTATGACTTATAAAACTTTTTGATGGTCATCTATATTCTGAAGCTGACATGGTGCACCTATATAATGACTGATTGAATATCTTCTCTTTGGACACATCATAAAATGATTTATTATTCTAATACCATGCTAGTTTATCTTTTACACTTTCAAAAGGATAAATCCCTTTGATATGATGATATGGGGGAAAAGCATAACTTTCATTGGCATTTTTTTACTTCTTAGGTCATCCTTGACTCTTAAGGAGTAAATGAGCCTCCCTCTCTTTACAATACAAGCATTAAAATATAAAAATATGAAAATGTGACAAGCACTGTCTTAAAGAGAATAGGGGGTCTCATCACGAGCCAGCCTGCCATGATCATAAGGGTGTAACAGATGACATTCCATTATGGCCACCACACCAAGGTAATGACTTTATTGATGGTTAAAACCGTCAGAAGGACAGGGGGTCTCATCACGAGGCAACCTGATCACTTTGTTATATCCTAGTGAATGGCACTATGATTATCTGGTTACCATGCCAACATAATGGTCTCTTTATAAAAAAACAGAAAACCATCTACATACTAAATGGAGGACTCTGGCTCATTTTTGGGTTAAAAAGCAAACCTGTCGAGGCTATGAACACCTGTTGGCAACAGTGGGTTTGCTTGTAGTATTGAAGTACTATGTTACACTGTCAAATGCTCTCTATCCTATTACCCCATATGGATTCATTTCTAAAGGAAAATTTACCATTTGAATAGCATTTCTAATTTAATTAGCTAACATGCATGGTAAACTTTATATTTATACGCATTATATCATTATTGTCCAATCACTCTACCACCAGTCATTAACATTTATCGCCGGTCATGCTTTCATCATATTTTTCCACCTAAGGTAAATATATATTTACATAATGATCTAAATCCCTGTTTTATTTTATGGGCATTTCACATCTTTTGACTTGTACTGCTCTAATTGCTTTTGTTATATTTACACCGCTTTGATTGATTTTCATGCTAAATTTATGAATCCTCAATGTCCTTTCGCTTTTTCCTATGCTTTATAGTCATGGGCGCCCTTTTTGTATTTGAGGAGGGAAGATATGCATTATGGAATAACGTGTGTAATAATTACCGAACTCCGCCATATCTTGCTGATTTGACAAAATATTATTATTGCAACTCTACAAAGGTTTTTTTTTATTGAAATTTTTGCATGCAGGTTATTTGTTGTTGTTCAAAACTAAAACTATGGATTCAAGAAAATTGCATACAGATTAGTGAATTATTTATAGGAGAACAACAAGTATGCGGGGGAAACTCTATTTGCAACAAGTCCACGCTATTGCAACTAACAGAAGAGGCTCGAGCAACTCACAGACAGGATGTGTTTGCATGGCTTCCACCTTTTGCATCACTTTCAGAATCATCTCAGCCTACATCAGCTTCAACAAATACCAGTCCATACATGTCAGTCCACATTTTTCCGGAGGTAAAACTTGAAGTAAAATAGCATAAGTTTCTGATTTATTAAAAGTTTAGGAGAATTACATGAAAATCCATTGAGCGTTATTTATCATCATTCATTCCACATCTTTCCCACTTCCCATTTTTCAGAGACATGGAATCTTTCAATTTTGGGGAGTGTTACTTTCATTCATTTCTTTATTATGATCATGCCATCATCCATCGATCTCCTTATTCATTCTTAAAACCTCTCTTATTCCATGTTGCTTTACACCAAGCATAGATTTCAACCATAATTGTAGCAACCACCTCAATTTGTTTTCTAGTATTGCATGAGGACATGTTAATTCTCCAGTTTGACGGAGAAATTGCTACACATGATAGACATTTTCTACTTCCTTTCTCATTTAAGGCATACAATTTCATTTTTATACAATGCAGAAATTGATTTGTGTATATCTTAAAAACTATGAACTGAATTTTTGTGATTTTTGGACAGCAAAGAGGTATCATTAAAATACAAAAACCTAGAAAATTTCAAGTTAAACTAGTTTGTCAAATTTTAGAAATCATGCACTGTCACCTACAACCATTTTGTTTATATCTCATGATCCGTGCATCAAAACGATTTGATTTTTGGATTAGAGAAGCATCAATATAGTAGACATATGCTTACAAAATTTCAGCACAATCTGGTTTGTAGCTTTTGAGAAATTGGTTAATGAAGTTTTTCGCTACTCATATCATATTTTGCTGCAACTTCATATACATACAGTTGAATGTCAATTTGAAAATTGTTACGCCTTCATTAACATTGCTAAAATTGAATTTTATTTGAGGAAGAACTCATTTGTTCCATCACTTTCATGACTTGGGATGAACATTACTTATAGCTTGGTTAATATAGAGGCTTTAGGGTTGCATGAGGACATGCAACATATTCAGTTTGGGGGTATGTTGGGCCACTAATTTAACATTATTATTATCACTTTTTGATGCCTTTTTCACCCATTTCTACCATTCTTTATCACGTCATTTATCATAATTTATCATATAATTCCATTTTATAATTATTTGTGCTCTCATGGATAAATACTATTTTTCTCCTTTATTTTTAATAAATTAATGATTATTATGCATGATTTTACCAATGATGGTTTATTAATGGATTTGTTTTAACATCGCTCGTGATTTTAGCCTCAAAGATCTTTTTCAGATTGCAAATTTTATTTCCAACTCAAAATTAAATATTCCAACTCAAAAATTCGCTGGAATAAGAAGTGATGGTTTTGCATTGGACGTTTCAGACAAATGAAGGAGAATCTGGAAAATCCAAAACATGGGTTTTGTCCAGAACGGACCGAATTAGTATTATTATGAACAATTTTCCAAAATTTAGTCTGTATTAAGAGAAATGGAAGGTTCTTCGAAGACGATTTTCTCAGATTTGTTGTTGCGGCCGTTTTCCAAATTCTTCTAGTTGCAATACCAAATTCGACTTGTTCCTATTGAATGTTGATGGAAAGATATTTCAGATATGATCTTGTTAATCAATTTGTTTTGTATAATCCAAATTTGTAATGGAAATTATTTTGTAATCATATTTGTTGTAACTTCTCTTTGCTCTCTGTGTATTTAAATGAAAACAGAGATCAAAGAGAGGAGGATAATATGGGGAGAATTGGAGAGTAAGGGAGAATAGTGAGGAGGAAACTTCTTGCCTTTTTACTTCAACTGTAATTTTAATATACAGAGCATTATTTTGAAAGACACATCGTGCTGTAATGACATTTGGATCTGATGAATAATACATAATTTGAGTTGGTGTTCACTCGTGATATTCTAAAGTAGTTAAGCAGTATTTGCTGGCGGCTTGGGCCTGGTCACTGGTGCATTTTACTGCTATTTCCTATTTTATACTTTTACTTTTCCTTTACTACAAGTTTAGTTATTCTGCTTTACAGTTATACAGTTGATTTACTTTCATCGGTGTGGATTTCATGTATTCATTTCATTACTTCTTAATTTTGTCAATTGATTTCATTTACTTATGTTGTGGGGTGAATTAATCATTAGATGAGAATTATTTCTTGTTCATTAAAAAGACAGAGTGTTATTGATTAGATTAGATGCTTTATTTCTATGCAGTAGTTTCAATTCAGCGGAAGGAGCTCTGTTATTGCTACGGTGCACTCGGATGATGTAATTGCAATTAGAATCTCTTGATTAAGATTGAGTCTTGGTTTTGATTAAGATTGAGTTTTGATGCTTAGATAGATTATTTTCCTTGAATTTATAGGCTTGATATTTATGGTTTGATCCGTTTACTCTTGTATTGAAATTGATAAGTTATCTTAAAGCATTACTCTCTATAGATATAATGATTTCCATCACTTGCACATATTGTGTACACTCTTGAAAAAAAAATACTTACCGAGGTTGATAATTAATGTGAGTCAATTAGGAGTTCTAAAAGACACCTTATACGCACCCAACACCTGTCGGCATTATTCTCTGTAGTGAGTGCTCCATCTGGTAGCACTATCATGTTGGTCACCCTTGTGCGCAACATCTCCTCGACAGGTGAAGTGTCAATCGCACACTGGTGGACACTGTGCCAGCTGGTGGATTTCGAACCTACAACTCCTGCAGTTTTATTCGGAGAGCCCCCAATACCAACTACTGCTTCTCTTCGAACTGTTGGAGGGCCTCCGCAGTGACATCCCTCACCGTTTCTCCGATATCATGAAAATCTCCCTCAGTGAGGGTGATTGGGTCGAAGTATGTCTTGGATGCCTTGGTTTTCTTTCGTGGCACTACCTTCTCTCGCAGTTGCGGACGCTTGAGTTGGGTGGACGTCATCTGCAGGTCTACGCCACCTTGTTCTGTCTCTATTTCTACTTCATTCCCGGTCGAAGGTGACTTCTGTCCTTTGCGTTGTTCTTCTCCTATTTTCTGTTGTTCCACCAAGTTCGCAGCATTGTGCACTGCTTGGGCCTTAGCCTCTGCTTCCTACTTTCTGTGCTTCTCAGCCAGTTGCACCATTTAGAGCTTTGTTTCCTCCTTCTTACGCTGCGCGACAGACTTGTTTGTTTCCACTGTGGCGCCTGCTAGAGTGCGCCACTCCGGCAGCCAAGACTCGAGGATTGTAAATATCACATCGTCAATTGCCAGATATGGTAAGTTGTGCCATGTTTTTTTTGGGTCCTTCCGTGCCCTGATAAAGACATGGTGGAAATCCGCTTTGAACTCTGCAAAGCTCTGTAAACTGGCATATATTATGGGTGACAACCGTGGCTTGCGATTGATCCCCATTCGGATACTCATCTCCATTAAGACCCTAAATATCTTACTTTCTCTGATACGCTGTGTGTCCTTGGTTTCCCACAACAAAGCATACTTCACTGCCTCTGGAAGGTCCAGTGTGACCGAAGGGAATTTGCTGTCTTCGGGCAGCTCCCATGCCACTAGTACGATCTAAAGCAGGAGCCATGCATAGTGAAATGTTTTTCCCTGCTCCTCTTCCTCATGAGAGTTCGCAGGGAACTTGCTGCAAATATAATTTTCCTAGTTTAACTGGACTCCTTCAGCGCATTGGGCCACTAGTGCAATCACAGGTGTGGGCAACTCATCTGCACGGCACTTCCGCATCACCTTTCCTGGGAAGGGTTGTCCATTTAACTTGACTAGTTGTACTGCGCCTCTGTCGATAATATCCTTAATAACATATGGCCTCAAGCAGTTTATTATGACTTTCCCTGGAAACTTATCAAACTTACTATCATACAACAGCACCAAGTCATTCACCTTAAAGGTGCATAGCTTAATATGTTGGTCATGCCATGCTTTTTCGCGCTACTTTTAGACCTGCTGGTGAAATCCAGCCAGAAATATTTATTCTTCAAGCTCGTCAACTACGCGAACCTCTCTTCCAAGGCTCCATGATCTGTCATACCTGTGAGCATTGCTATGCGTAGACTAGGCATGATGTATTCCATAGGCATCACCGCTTCAAACCCATATACCAACCTAAAGGGTGTCTGCCCCATCAGCTTCTTGCATGTTGTTCGATAAGCCCATAACACTACAGGTATGCATAGGTCCCAATCACTTCGTTGAGCATTGCCTACCTTGGTCAGCACGTTTCAAGCACTTTGTTGAATGCCTCCACTGTCTTGTTAGCATATGGGTGATAATGTGTAATATTTTGGTGATACATCTGAAATTCCTCTGTTAGTGCGTTGATCATTTCATTCAGGAAGTGCGTACCACGATCGCTCATCAAGATCTTTGGACATCCAAATCGCGTCAGTACATGTTCAAATGGAAACTCTGCGACAGTCATGCTCGTGCAATCCTTCATCGGTTGCACTTCTACCCAACGAGTCAAATACTCCATCGCAGTGATAATATACCTCGCGCCTATCTTCCCTTGAGTTTGAATGGGTCCTACAAAATCTATTACCCACTTTTCGAAAGGTTGCAACATCATTTGTGGATTCAAAGGCATTTCATCCCTTCGCAATGGCCTACCTGTTCTTTGACATACATCACATGCCTTGCAATATGCTTTTGAATCCTGATGAAGGTTGGCCACCACAACCCGACGCGTAGAATCTTCTGTGCGGTTGCTCTTCCTACATAATTTCCTCCCGTGGCACCCCGATAAGCGTCCGCGAGGAGGCTACTTCGTTCAAACTCAGGTACATACCTTTGCAGTATTTCATCATTCCCCATCTTGTATAGATGCCCAGCAATGATAAAGAATTTTGTAGTGCGCACCACTAATTCTTTCCTTTGCTGGATAGATTATCCTTCCAGTGAAGTTCCAGTTGTTAGAAAGTGTATGATATCCTTGAAATGTCCATCCGCGACGCGCACAGCAAAGAGTTGTGCGTCAGGTAATTCTTCCTCCAAATTAGTGGGTTCCTCCCCTGTCTCGATGTGCAACAGGTGATCTATCCCCGCGTTCAATCGTCCAGGCTTCACAACAAATTCAAAATCGTACTCTTGGAATAATAATATCCATCAATAGATTCGCCCCCCCAACACAGGCTTATTGACCATGTACTTTAGCGTGGAGTGATCTGTATACATCTTGAAGTGGCCTCCTAGCAAGTAGTTTCGATACTTCTAGAGCGCATACACCATAGCTAGCCCCTCATGTTCAGTGGTGGAATAGTACTTCTCTGCTTTGGATAATTTGTAGCTTGCGAACGCGATAGTGTGGTCCAAGCCTTCTCCGCCATCCTATGTTAGTACAGCCCCCAGCGCTATACACGACACTTTGACATGTACATGAAACTCTTCCTTCCAATTCAGGAAGACTAGAATCAGCACAGTAACCATTTTTTCTTTCAATATATCCAAGTTTTTCTTACAGTCATCATTCCAACAAAACATGACATCCTTTTTCAACAATTTTTCCATTGGCGCGGTGATCTGGGCATAGCCTTTGATAAACTTTCCGTAATATCTTGTGTGTCCTAAAGTAGCGCACAATTGTTTCACACTCTTCGGCGCTTCAAAGTTCAAAATCACCGCGATCTTCACAGGGTCTACCATCAACTCTTGTCTGCAAACCACATGCCCCAATAGGTTCCCAAAAGGAACGCAAAACATACACTTCTTGAGTTTGAGCACGATCTGGTATCTTTGACAAGTATCGAGCATCAAGCGCAAGCTCGCTACATGGCACTTAACCAGCGAAAATATAGTCCAGTCATCAAAATAGACCTCCAGGAACTTATGAATATATTCCTTGAATGCCACAACAACCACACGCGAAAAGATAGTAGGTGCATTCTTCAATCCAAACAACATTACATTATATTGAAATCAACCCCATTCAGTCACGAAGGTTGTCTTGCTCCTATCCTCCGGCGCGATTTTGATTTGGTGGTACCCAAAGAACCCATCAGTGAAAGAATATGCTTCATGACCACCTACATTTTCCAACACTTCATCCGTGAATGGAGTTGGGAAGGGATCATGCACACAAGCATCATTCAGTTTTCTCAGATCCAAGAATATCCTTATCTCATCCTTCTACTTCTTCTCTTGCACCACCATTGGACTTACCTAATTGGATTCTTCCACAGGCTCAATGATGCCTATTGCGAGCATTTTGTCTAGCTCTAAACGGACCTTCTCCTTGTATTCCGGATTTAAGTGGTAAGGCCTCTGCTTAACTGGCTTCATGTTGGGCTTTAACGTGATCTTCGTCACTCCTAGATCTCTGATTATTCCTTTCAAGTCTGTAAACTTGGTCGGGAATAAGTCCTGATATTCGCAGAGTAATTCAATGACCTTATTCACCGTGGCGTCATCCCAGTAGTCTTCAATCTTTGCGAATTTGGGTTCTGCCTCCGTACCAATGTTCACCTATTTAATTTTCACCGACGCGGTTATGTCAGGGTTTTCAATCCGTGGTCCTTGAACCTCGCAGTGGCCTTCTGTTTTAGGAATTTTAGTATTCCACAGATCCTCATCCTCCTATTCAGCAGTTACATTATAACTTTCCAGCGCGCAACTCAAATGTGTAGCCCATTTAGGCTGAATCAAGTCTAAAGGATCCTATGGTATCCTAAAGATGGCTGCTTTCACCTCTTGTAGCTCTTCATCAATACTGTCAAACCCATCCTCAAAATTGAATGTCATCATGAATCCCTCGCGCAGGATATCCCATGGTGGAGCTCTGTTTCTATATACCAATTCATTGGGATAACATCCAGGGTGTGACAGAATAGGTGCACCCAATCAGGTTGTGGATTTTCTCCATAGGCCTACGTCCATTTCGCCAGATGCGCGCGCTGATCATCTTGCCCATCATACTTGTCTTTCATTCACATATTAGGTTTCCCAAATTGTGTTCTCATCATCCTCCTACATTCACGCCAATCATCAAAGCTTCCTTTGTGCATACCCCACCATCTTGTGGGCGTAGCATGCAATACCCAGTCCAAGGCCTAGAAGCATTGCTTTTCTGGCACCTCCCTTTCAAATGCATCCAAAAAGGTACCTACCTCATTTAGACCATCATAAGTAGGCTGATTTCTTACTTCTGACAATACGCAGCACAACGACCGGGTCATCATGTTGCAATTCAGCATAGTTACTTCGTGTAACCCATTCTGTCAACGTTCTATTTCTTCATTGGAGTCTGAAGTGCAGGAACTCTCGCACTCCCATGTAATCCGCCCATTCGCGGTGGTATTCACCCAATCTTGGTCTCACGCTATTGCCTTATAGATGCAATCCAGATCATCATCACTCTCATAGTCGCAGACTAGTTCCATATAGCGCGATCCTTCAGCAGGATCCAGGGGTATTATTACGCGCAATGATTTCTTCTCAAAGATCATCTTTTGCTTCTTCAGATTAATTACCTCGTTCATATTAGTAGCCATCTCGATTCCCAGGAGTGCAGGGTAGGGATTTCTATCATCCACAATCTCTATTACTTCAAAATATGCCAGCACGCTTGCTCCCTCAATATCCATGGTTACTCCCTGCAGCCGCCCCATGGGTATAATTTTCTCTAATTCGCCATCTTCAGTTGAATCGGAGACCATTGAACATAGGTCTCCCCATTTTCTCCCATGTCTATTTCGATAGAACATTCACATCTGATCCCAAATCCAAATTGACTTGATCCATCTCGTATTCCCTGATCTGCGTGGTCAGTCTCATTTCACGCCCCATCCTTGTTTTATCTTTTCCGATCTTCCGAACGACGCACAGTTCACCTGGAACGGTCCCATCACATCTATTGATGATTTCCTGTAACCCTTTCACAGCCTTACTGTCGCACAGTAACTTCATATAGGTTTCTAGGAAAGTTGTGAGCATAGAGGGGTCCATCTCTAGCTCAGGCTTATATTTTCTTCTTGAAGTAGAGGCCTCAGTGAAGCTCTTCTTAGCTTCCATGAAGGTTTCTAGAGCACGCTCCAAATCAAACTCAGCCTCTTTCATCGAGGCTTTGCAAACCCAGATATTGTCTTCTAGTTGTTTCCACTTGTCATCTCTCGTCACAATCCCACTTCAGAACACTATATTTACGTTCAGATCTTCCTCGCGCGGCTCAAACCTCATCATCTACAGGTTCTAAGTCAGGGGAGGTGGTAGTGCCCCTTTGTCTCATATCTTAGTTATCAGCGTAGGACAATCTTCTGTTTCGTGATCAAACAACGTGCAATACTTGTATGATAGGCGCGTTGGATTAGTGCAATCGCGGGCGTAGTGTCCCGACCCTCCACAATTGTAGCAAATTAACTGTCCTCGACCTCTAATAGGTCCTCCTCCACCTCAGCCTCATCCACGCCCCTGAAATCCTATCGGCGCCATCCCTACATTTTGGTCAAGGGGTTGTGTTTCGGCCTGAACCTTGTAGGTAGGAGTTCTGTCCATCATCAAGTCATAGCTCCTACAAGTACGCTTTTCATTTCCCACCGACCTACAAAAGTTGCAGAACAATTGTTGTGGTGTTTGCACATACTTTTGTAGCAAGTGATAGTTGTCTGTGGCATGTTTTCTAGCTACCTGACAAATAATGCACCATAAAGCAGGCACCACGCTAGGTCCTACTTGAGCTTCCAGCCTTAAAGGCATTAGTCTTCCTCCTGCAAGGTAATTTGTAAATACCGGGCAATGGTCTTTGTCATGACCCTGACTCTTGCATTTCAAACACCATACCTCTTCGCGGACCTCTGGCCGAACTGTCCTGTCCTGCTTCAGACTTTTCAACTCAAGGCACAAATTCTTCAGCTGCATGGATCTGTTGGACTCCTAGATTAGGATCTTGCATCAGAGTCTCGTGCAGTCTCATGGAAATCTCCAAGGCTACTGCCTGAGTGGTTATCTTCTGCTGTGACAACACAGTCCTTAAGTGTGGTAGTAGTGAAGTCACAAACCACTTGCGATGTTGTCCATCTATCAAATTCATGTTGGCTTCGCGAATTGTACATTTTAGCCTCTAATCTAGTTCCCAAGGTGTCTCACCTTGTTTCATCATGATCTCTTTGAATCCCACAATAGACTGCGCTTCAGATTTAGGCCTGCTAAATTCCCTTTTTAGTGCTGCTTGGATGTTCGCTACTCTAACATTCAGGTTATTGTTGGAGTACTTAATATACCAGGTCAGCGCGTGATCCTGCAGGACGCTAACCAGTGTCGCTTTCTTTATATGGTCATCTGTAACACCTTGAACTTCCCATACAGCCCTCACAACGAACCAAAATTGGTTTGGGCCCTCATTTCCCGAGCCTTTGAATAAAGGAAATTTCACTGTGTTTTCCATACTGAATCGTGACGGAGGTGGATGTGGTACCGGTAAAGTTGGAGGTGATGGCGATGAAGCCGGCAGTGGTGTGGGCAGAGGTGGTATTCGTAGGAATCCTTATCTCATCAACTGAATAGAACTTCGCAGAGAGACCTTCGAGATCCCTTCCCCGTCCCCTCGCAGAGGTGAAATCAATGGGGCTAGGCTCTGGACCCTTATTTCCTTTGTTTCTGTAAAATTTTCCTCTTTGCGTAGCCTCAAACATCAAGATAGCTACATAACCCGCTTTTCGCACAACAACGTTTTAATCCAAGTATTCAAACATTTCACATACTTACCTCGCGGTCCTTTGAAAAAGCGTCGCTTTGCCTCGATATAGCTGGCTGAGGTGTCGACCGCGAATTCAGTCACAAATCCTCCTATGACGCAATCGAGCCAATGATTGACAGCGTGGGTGATCTTATCCTTTGATGCTTCCAATCTTCGCACTAGCTTTGGGGTCCACACAATAGGACCGTCAAGTTTCCACCTTCCTTGGCTATCTGCTAGCTTCACGATCCACTCATATAGCTCAGTAGGAAAGGAGGCGAAAAATATTTCATGAATCTCCGTATACAAGTACCTGTTTAGCCACTATTCTTTTGACAGTTGCAGGTTTCTGTTTTCCTGTTCTCCAAACTCATGAATTCTTCTATCCAACCAGCCTTCGATTTCTTTCTTAGTTGCATTCCAGTGATATGACATCACACATCTCTTATGCAGATTCCGGTCCTGGAAATGTAACCATTTGTTGGCTTGAGGGGGCTTGACCCAGGTTCAGCGTTAGTTAGCCAAACAAATCCCTACCCTACTGGCCTTTTCGGTATCAGCCTGCAGAGTGCGAACTAAAGTCTCACCTGAAGCAGTATGGGGGGATGCTGGAACCAAGTTTCCGCACCCTTGAGATGGTTGTGATGTTGGTTTATTCCAACTCTACCTACCTTCGCGCAGGTTTCTTAGCCTTCTGTTCCACCCTTCAGTACCTTCGTGAAATGGCACAATCAGCTTTCGCGTAACCCTAACCTACGGCTTAGGGACTTTCGCACTACTAGAACAACGAACTACGATATCTCCCAAACTAGGCTAAGTATCTTACTTATCTTATTAATAGATCTTAGTTAGCTTCACGTAAACAGATGTTCTTACTTGCATTCACTTAACCAATAAATTTACATACATTCACGCATCATATAAGCATTATAAGTGAAATTCATACCCAATATAACAGATGCATAAACAGGAAATAAAGACGTAGAAATTATAAAATACTTCTCTTTATTGATAATTCTAGATGATTACAGACTCGACTCACCCTGCACACTCAGTTGCAGGGGTCCACACGCTCAGCTGTGGAATACAAGGCCCCTGCGCACTCAGCTACAGAGCCTCTACCTACGCTACGACCCAACCTAGACTTCTGCTCCAAATATATGACTCAATTCTTCATCATTGATTAGTGATTCCTACTACTTAGAGCTTAGCTCTATTTATACAATCCCATGGTCCATGGACCATGGGTAGATCTTTTACAACTGACATTACATTACCAAAATAAGGGCGGACAACTTTATGAATCTTTAACATCTACGCACTCCGTGACCACAAAATGCGGAGTCTTTACACTTAGATTACAAAATTGGACCAAAATATGGGCTTTTAGCCCCAAAACTTCCCTTGGGGGATCTTGCTCCCAACATGTAGTAACCTTCTAAGTCCATGAATGATGTGACCTCCTCCAAATTTCTAATATTTGTGCACTCCATGATAGCTTTTATCTTCTTTGGATCTACTGCTATACCATTCTTGGAAACAATAAGTCCCAAGTAGTGTACTTATGTTTCAAAAAAAATGCACTTGCTAAGCTTAGCATACAATTGGTGCTCTCTTAGCAATCTCAACACTGCTGCTAAATGTTCGACATGCTCTTCCTCATTCTTAGAATATATCAATATGTCATCAATGAATACAATAACCAACTTGTCTAGATAAGAATGCAACACACTATTCATCAAACACCTAAAAGTAGCTGGAGTATTAGTCAAACCAAATGGAACTACAACAAAATCATAATGGCCATACTTGGTCCTGAAGGCAGTCTTGTAGATAACCTCTTCTTTGATGTGTACCTGATGGTATCCTAATCACAAATCTATCTTTGAGAACACTATTGCTCCCTTCAACTGATCAAAAAAGTCATCAATCCTCGACAATGAATACATGTTCTTGATCGTCACCTTGTTCAACTGTCTGTGATCAATTCATAATCTAAGAGTACCAACCTTCTTCTTCAGGAACAATATATGTGCACCCAAAGGCGATACACTTGGTCTAATGTATCCCTTGTCAAGAATTTCCTTCAGCTGCAACTTTAACTCTACTAATTTTGGAGTGCTCATCCCATAAGTTGCCTTTGATGTTGGCGTTGCCCCTGGTACTAACTCAATATAAAATTCTAATTCCATATGCAGAGGAAAATATGGAATCTCTGTTGGAAACACATCCTAAAATTGTTGTAATACAGGGTACCTCTTGAATATTTCTGCATTCTCCACATCCTTACCCTTGTCATTGGAAATATGAACTACAAACATCACACACCTTTTTCTGCAACTCCACTTAGCCTGCATAGTTTTGACTATCCTCACTGATTTAGGCTCCTTTTTCTCCTGTAAGCTTCTCTTCTCTCCATTATCATTTAGGCACTCAATATCCTTGTCATAGCGACCTACTTTGGTCTTGTAAATATACAACCAATCCATACCCAAAATCATACTATATGATCCCAATGGTAGTACATTCAAATGTGTTGTTGTAGGTATACCATTCAAATCAAATGCACAAGATCTTACCCAATGATGAAATCTCTTCTTCATACCTATAGCCAACTGCACCAACCAAGACTGGGTTAGGATTAGCATAACTATAATTAGATTTAGGATTAATCAAAATAGAAATAACTTGATCACAGAGCTTACCGTCCATCTCAATGATAGATGCTTGGAGATCCTCCTACTTCTTTTCCACAACTGCATAAATCTGAGGAATACTATGACCAACATCCCTAATTGTCTACACCTCCTGAGCACTATAGATCCAAGGCCTACCTCCCTAGTATAATGGACAATCCTTCTTACGATGATCTTTGCCGCATAGCCAAAACTGTAACAGTTCTCTAGTATCACCTCTAATCTTATGCTCTCTAGGATGCGACACATGTCCCTTCTCAATTGTATTGAACTTCTTGTAAGGAGCAACATTTTCTTTCTCACCTTCATCTTGAGGTCTTCCCCACTTCAATGGCCACTTTCATTTTACTTTCTCATTTCCCTTCAGGTCTCGTTTAGGATCAACTTTTCATTTTGACCACTCATAAAAATGCTTTAATTTATAGATGGCTTCCTATAATGATCTAGGCTCATCAAACTCAATACGGTCTCTACATGTTGTTGGCAATCCCCTAATGAATCTTTGAATCTTGGCCTTCTCCTCCTTGAGATATGGCACATACCTCAACAGCTCCAAGAATCTTCTAGTATACACATCATCTTTCATAGAACCCATATGTAGCTCATAAAACCCCTTAGCTCTATCATCATAGTACCTCTCTGATAAGCACTTCTTCTTGAAAAGCCTCCCGAACTCATCCCAAATCAATTCTTCTTCCCGAATACCTTTGAAATTATTTACATCCTCCAACCAGATATTGTCCTTCCCTTTAAGATTGAAAGTGGCTATCTTAGCTTTCATGTTCTCTGAATAGTTATGTAATTTGAATAATTTATTCATTCCAATTAACCATGCATTTGAATATTTTGGCTTCTTCACCTCTCCATCAAATGTAGGAGGGTTGTCTTTCCTAAACTCCTCAGGAAAATACTCACCCCTCCTATAAGGATGATGATGGTGATGACTATAATAATGTCTTCTAGATGAGGAACTAGAATGATGCCCATACATATTGGTCCTCTTATCAGTTATATCCAAGGATATGACACCTATAAATGTGTCTACTCTATCCAAATTTTATCCGAACCGAGACCTGCTACCATAGGCTCCATTTGTTCTCTCTTCCCACTCTTGACTGATCCTCATTTATCCCTATCTATGTAACTCTAACAAGCTATAAAGGATTATTGCATTAACATCTACCTGCTTCTCTTGATCCATTGCAAGTATTTCTTGAGCCTCAACCAACATGTCATTGTCTGCTTTGTAACTTCTAATCTTTGCCCTCAAGCTCCTCAATGTATTTGTTATGCCAGCAGAATAATATTCTCTTTGCTGTCCAACTAATCTATAAGGAGAGTCATAGGAACTATAGTCTACCATTTTGCTTGTCATCTTGAATTCTCTTCTTCCTACAAGTGTACCATGTTAGATAAACCAAATAGATACCAAAAAACATCCATACCTGAGTGATGTTCAAGGGAGGCTTGTATCCTCTACAAGATCAATCCACATTAGCATGTACATGTATGATCATAAACATATCCATGTAATAACATAACATCACAATAACATCATGCATGATCATACCAACTATGTACCATGATCCCATGGATGACAACCATAACCTTGACAACATTAGACTTACCCAAAGAGAGTGAAACCATCCTCTGATACCACCTTGTGGTATTAGATATCACCCAAAGAGAGAGAAACCACCCTCTGATACCACCTTATTGTATTAGATATTGCCCAAAGAGAGCAGAACCCGCTTTGATACCACCCTGTAATGTTGCCTCCTCTCACATCTACCCACTTTCACAGGCTTACCCGAGGTAAACATGAGATGACTGTTACATCAAAAAATGTCACCATGACTATCTACAGTTAGTATGGCTCCATCCACTGTCATACTATCCTCCTTGGCAAGTCTCATGCCTCTGCTCTTCATGTCAAACTCCAAGAAAGAGAGAAAAGTCATTTAAAGTCAATTATCTCTGGTACGCAGTTTCTCTTAGCCTTACCTGCGTGTACGCAACCCAAGTTCACAATACCTGCGTACTTGTACGCTCTGTGTGTAAAGGGGTGGGTGCGTACCCCTGTAAAGGTCAAAAGGCGCGAGTTTCATCTTTAAAAAGTTACTTGTGGTCAAATCTAGAGCATTCTAGAAGATGGTTTGACGTGTATGAAGCGCCTCCAGATGGTTCATGCACCCAAAGAAAGAGGAATTTATCCCATGAAGAGGGGAGCTATCCCATTGAAAGAGGGGCTTATCCCATTCATGGTGGAACTAATTAACTTCCTCTAAAGCACTATAAATACAGGCATTGGGCCAGAGGGAGGGGAGGTTGAAAGCTGAACATTCCTAAGGGTAGATGCTGCTGGAATTAGGACTTCCTTGTAGAAGCTTGTGAGGAGAGATTCCCATCCTTTCTTGTTTCATTTGGAAGTGGGTGAGCTGATCAGAGTAAAGGAGAACTCTTGTTGGACCCTGGGAGGGACCTGCACAACACCAAGGCTCAGGTTGTAATGGTTTCTTTTGTTTCCTATTAATACAAATAAGTCCATTCTTCTCAACAATTTGTTATTTATGAGTTGTTTCATATACTCCTTGGTCTATATGTTAAATATTTTTTATTTTATGAGATTTTCAGGTGTTATTTAATCGTTTGATTGTTATTGAATGCAGGTTTCGAAGAGAAGGAAGAGCTCATCCGGATCAACGAGGCTGGACTACTACAACAGCGTTGGGTTACAGGTAGGATCTAAACACTTGATTTCTCATATTGTAAATGCATATTTAGAGAAGGATTGCTCTTAATTGTCTTGTTTGTCACTAGAAAGCCTTAAGCTTCTAGGGAGGTTGGCTTTGTCCACAAAGTTGAATCTTTCCGCATGACAATGACAGGTTACTATGATATCACTCAATGTCCTAGATGATCTTAAGGAAATGGATTTGACACAACAAGACTTTACTGACTTCCCTCGGGTGCCACAGGACCTCCAAGAGTAACCCAACCCCTCTAGGTGTCCAACCCCTGAGACAAATCACCTTTTCCCTTACCTATAGCCCTAGTTGCTCCCTTTCCAAGGCATCCATGTGATTATGGGTTCCCAGTGGCTCCCATAGGACTGCATCAGTGCAACTGTATCCTTTTTCTACAAGTGTTGCGTCAGCGACTTCGAGAATTAAGACAACTTTCCAGGGCTGGGGCTAAGCCTCTACTCATAAATCCATGAAACTTTCAGAACTCGTAAAAGACATAAAGACAATGCTTACAAACCAAAACTAGAACTATGACTTAACCTAACCATCCCCAACCAAGACTGAAATTTTGTCAAAGACTTGGAAGATATGCCACCAACAAATCATGAATGCAATTTTGAACATAACGGTCTGAAAGCTTAACTGAATTTTAACAAGAAGGGTCTCTACCTTCTCACATTATTTATTCAGTTACAAGTAAAAACATGAATAGAGCCATGACTGAGAACTTTCATAAAACCATGCTTATAAAAAGCATACAACCAAATAAATCACCATAAGATAACAACCATTAAAGCTGCATAATAACCAATACATTTCCTTAACAAAAGAAAGAGATACATTTCCTTAACAAAAGAAAGCGAAACTTAGCTTTTATTAAACATAAGCAATTACTGTTAAGGGATAAATTCCCCTAGGGTCTTGGGTTGATACCCTAGCAAATCGGGGGTTATCTACAAAGAAAAACACACATTCCACATAGCCATGATGCTAATATAAGCAAACTACGTGAAGAGAGATGCACCTAGGGGTCCTTCGTTTGGGAAGATCCAGCCAGGGTCCAAACCCTCTTGGAGTTCCTTTTAGTCCTTCAACTTGCAAAACAATCAATTCCAGAAAGTACAGCAGTATATTGACCAAGCATCATAAAGAAATCATCTTCATAGCATATTGAAAGGTAGTTAGTTATGCAATTAAAACAACCATTCATATGTGAATCATATCATTGATATCATAAACATGAAGAAGATTTGTATCAAGAACAAGACAAGTGTTTCTTTTATTATAGATAACTAAAGTACAAAAAAGAATAATTTCACCTGAGTCTTCCCTTCGCAGGCTCCAAGCAGAACCGTCCTCCGGATTTGTCCAGTCTCAAGCCTTCAGCAAACTCCTTCCATGACTCACTCCAAGATATCTCAAGTAGTAGAAAGACATCATAACACAAGGAAACAAGGGTTTCCTGTAATGGGGGAAGTGCTGGAAGCACAAGGATCTTCAGACCTGGTCAGGGATAATCTCAGCAGAGTGATCTTTCTCTCTCTTCTCCTCCCTTAGGCCTTCCTATTGAAGCCTTTTTATACTTCTCCCAAATTAGTTTTTTGGTTGGGAATTCATTGGGAACAGTTGGGCCACGAGCACTAATAGGTAATCAACAGGTAAAACCCGTGATCTCCGCCCGAAATTAAGGATTTAATTTTTTTTAAGTGTTTTAAGACATATACGCGGGTTGGGTATACATAGACTCATGTACACACGCGTTTAGCTCAAGGCAATGTCGCGTATAGGGAGTAAAACACTGTTTTTTAAATATTGGGACCAGGTCTAGAAGGAGAGGTTGCCCTAGGCCATGAGTGCAGCATCACAAACATCAAGAGTGAGATTTGGAGCTATAATAGATGCCCCCTAATATATGAGATCAGAAGGGGTACATGATGGCCGAAATGTATTAAGCAAGTGCATGGAAAGGAAATCTGTCAAAAACTGAGAAGGACTTCACCAGAGTTCAGCCTGCCAAGCCACAAAAGGAGATCAGAAAGAAACATTGTCTGAGGCGGGCATACCCATGCTCAGAGAAAGTAAAGCATGTCCGCATATCAAGTACAATCGGATCCACTAAGTATACAAGTATAAACACTGGAAAATACATAATGGATCATCTGATCATGGTCGAACAAGTACATGTCTGAATATCACATATAAGAATGTCAATGATGCTGAAGGATGAAGCGGATCACTGATATCAAAGACTGATCCCAAAAAGTACCAAATGAACATGATGGAGTAAGATGGTACTACACTGCAAACTTAGGTGCCAGCATATAGAATGTCGCCATGAATGACTGCAACATATAAGGTAGAGTGGTTTCAACTAGCAGCAACTGTCAAGTGAACCAATGAATGTTGATACAACCTGAGGTCTTCACCGACCACCGTGGTACATTTCTACACCATGGGAATAAATGATCTGAAGTCGACCATGTGAGAAATCGTTTGATTACCGGTCATTGATGTATACCGTTAATAAACACGAGACTACTCACCGATAATGATAATGAGCATCAAGGTACCCAGTACAATCTAACAAGTTTGAATAGATGAGCTAAAGTCGAACACCTGTAAGAATCTATCAATCAAGAGACAATGATGGTTTCCAACTGTCGATAGCGAAGGATCTGCCACTAATGACTGCAAACCCCAAGGTACTGCCAAATGGACTCTAGATCTTTGCCCCAAAGTAATGAGTTGTAGTCGATAGGGAAATATCCGCTAGAAGGAAGGCATTAAGGCATCCTTCATCAATCTAGTGCGAGTGTAACCCATAGGCCAATAATGTGGAAGGAATCGGGCAAAAAAAGATGTAGTAACCCAACCGAAGCACGTTTCCAGCGTACACAAGATGTGGCTAGCACACGACAGAAACCCTCTGAACCAACCAATAATGAAAGCTAACATAGAGGTGAGGTATCCACCAATAGGGTCAAATGGAAACCAAGGTACTGCATGAATCCCAATGTGTGATAATGTAAGTTTATGTCGAACACAAGGGAAACCACTCAGTCAAAGACCCATGATACTGATCGATGTTGAGCGCAAGGTAACCTATCAATAATGAAAACAAGGCTAGGGTGCATCTCTAGGCCTGCCCTCAAAGCAAGATGTCGTCGTCGATAAGGACAAGACCCGCCAGCAAGAAGTCAATGAGGACCTTCTCAAACTGGCACAAGTAAAGAACCAATATAGCTGATGTGATGAAAGACAAGATATTGACAACCAGGGATGGCCGATTGAAAAATGAGTCAAAAGACACTGCTGATAGGTCGACTTAGGCTAACTTCCCTTGAATAAAAGCACGACTTAATGTGACTATGTGGCAACATATGATGACTTTGTATAAGTTCGTCATACAGGAGGCACGAACGAACCCTCCATATGATTGGAAGAGATAACCAATCCGGGGGAGAACTGACTCAATAACAAGGTTAAGGCATACCTAAGTCAAACTAAATCCCACCCAAATGGAGGAGACTTTGTTTTGAGTGCTTTATTAAAGGGCGACATGACTGACTCTAGCTGCCAAAAATAAGTGGAAATATTGTCCCGTTCCCGCTCTTTTTTGGAATATATAATTTTTTTGTCTTTTTCTTTAAGCTGGAAAAAGAATAAAAGAATTCTATAGTATAGTGGAAAGAACAAGTGTCAGTGAAACAGATGATCTAGTTCCTGGGATTGGAACAATCCTACGCTCAATGCAGGGAGGTGAAAACTGGTCAAAGACACTCAAATGTGTGTTCCTTCCATGGATCAAGGTGTGTCAAGTTGCAAAATTCAAGGGCATGCAAGTTTAATTTTGCAGTCTTCATGGTCAAAATTTTGCTTAAACACGAGTCCAAGTGAAGCTGGCTCAAGGCCAAAAGGTGCAAATGGTCAAAATGCAATGCAGTAGTACAACTCAACACAAAGGAGCCTATAGGGTATAAGACCAGAACGAAGTAAAGAAGCAAAGAGGAATGAGTCTTCATCACTTAAGTCATGGCGGGACTACAGAGGACTCCCGAGCCTACTCAGATCGAAGCAGCATGGGCAACAAATGTCAATGAGGTGCTAACTACGATGCCCATGAAAAGGATGGCTCTACCATCGTGTCATGATTTTAAAAAATCGGCGAGTGAAGGTGGTTTACGAACCATAACACGATGGGATCGACCCTATGGCAAGTGTATCGACAAATGGAGGCTAGTATGCATAATGCAATGGAAAAATGGCTTCCCTAACCTATATGCCAGTGAGAAAATGATACCTGCCATGACGGGTCAGCAGTCATGGAACCGTCTCGAAACTGTCGAAAAAGCGTCCAAAATGTCCTGAAAATCAAACCATTCTCGACATTCCAAGCTCCCAAGTTAAAAGTTACATGAGACCAAACAAAATCAAGTTTTGAAAAAAATTTGCATTTTCAAAGCCTATAAAATAGTTTTTGGACTCACCATTTTCACCATTTGATTTTGAGAGCAAAGGAGTGGAGCAAAAGGAGCAAACTTTTCCATACGCCAAATTCAACCGTTCAAATCCTTCCAAAATCACCAGGTAACCCTTAAACTTGTCTTGCATTCAATTGTGACTAGTTTTAGAATTTTTAATTTAAGTTTTACTGTTGAATTTTTGTCAAAAATTTCATCGCGGCGTATACGCGGGTTGGATATATGAAACCCGCGTATACGCAGGCCCTACACGCGACTGTGTGTAAAACGGACCCGCGTATATGCCACGAAAACTTCAAACAAAGAAACTAACGGTCTAAATTCATTTTTTCTTCAGGATGCTAGTCACTTGGAGAGAAAGAGAGCATACCACAGTAGATGATGAGGTTATGAACGATCCTAATGCTTTGGATGCCTTACGAGGATGTGGTTTGCTAAAATTCTTTAAAATGCCAAATATGAAAGCAAACACTCGCCTGCTCAAAATGCTCATTCACTATTGGAGCATTGAGGATGACGCGTTTATGATTGATCAGATGCCGCTCAAGATAGAGGTTGAAGATATTTATTTCATCACTGGCCTTTCCTAGAGGGGAGAGGTAGTACATTCTACAGGCAGATCACGAGGCAGTGTCTCAATTGAGGACTACGTACATATATATTGCCCGGGACATCTAGAAAAGGTTGGAAGTCAAATTCCAATCAAACATGTGGAGAGTTTATCGCTGAGGATAATCCTGTTCACCATAGCTAGAGTGAACGGATCAGCTTCTTTGCACCAGGCATCATGGCTAGCCATGAGCTTGGCGGTAGACTGTCTCACCACCGTATTTGACTGGTGTACTCCTCTTCTGGCCAACCTGAAAAGCTAGCTTACTTCTATCAAGAAAGGGCAGACCAAAAACTTTGGATATGGAACCATTTTGTGCTCTTTCTTCTTTGAGAGGGTCCCTGCACTTCGTCCTAGAGTACCGGTTTCAATCAGCACCCAACGAGATCCACGAATGGGCAGGTGGGCTGACTTGATGAAACATCTAGGAGGTGGAGACGTCTCACGGACTGCATTCGACGATGACTTCTTCTCCTGGTGGGAGGAGCAAATCATAGATGACTACCCTTATGCTGGGTTGGACTTTCGAGGAGATCCTGATCTAGTATTACCACCAACCGCAACATGGGGTGACATAGGTAAGTGTTTTTGATTTTATGATTTTTTTGGTGATTTTTCAAATATAATAATGAATTTTGAAAAATATTTTTGATAGGATTCAAATGACTAATATGATGACCATGTTCCAGATATTGGGCCGGTGCGACCAGATGGGTTCCCACGGCATAGACGTCGCGGCCGAGGGGCCGAAGAGGTGACTGCAGACATAGAGCGACTTCTACACACAATTCAGCGTCACTTAGTGAGACTAACTCACCTAGTACCGATGGAGGCCGTAGAGGATCTCCCTATAGAGATGTAACGTCATGTGGTTGGCATACCACAAGACTGGGTTCGCACTCTTAGGTGTGTGGCTAATGCAGTAGTTGCCTACTTAGCCGCTCATGTTGAGCCGGGGCATTAGATGTACTGGACATGATTATGGGCATTTGAGTCCCAATTTTGTATATTATTTTGGACACACTTATGTAGACTCAAGATGTTTTATGATATATATATATATATATATACAGTTCGACTTTTTGATGTTTAATTTTATTGTGATGAATGATTGATGTGTAAATCTAATGCTTGATTAGCGATAGAATCAGCTAACCAATTATGAGATCTTGGAATGTGTAAATAATTAATATAAGTAAATGATCTTTGCAACAACCTCACCCTTAAATATTGGCAATATAAACATGGATCCCTTACCCGATAAATGTTATTCAATTGTGACACTATCAATTGTGAATCAAGATAAACTACCAACGAATCGATTTCATAAGAAATTGCTTTGGATAGTAAATTAATGACAGCAGTATACTCAGCCATATTATTTGAAGCGGGACCAATGCATACTCCCCTTGACACCATCAATTGACCAGTTGGATATTAGAGTACCCAAGTTGCGGAAGCAAGGTTCCGAGTGTGCTGACTAGCACCATCGGCGAATCCAAAATAGACCAAGTCATCCAACAACACCTTCCACAGCAGATCAAAAGTGTTGATATCAAAAAACTCTCGATGAGATATGTACAAATATACAAAATGTACAAAGAAGCCATTTCCTAGCTGCTACTTAAGAAAAGTACTTCTTGAGGTAGAGCCCGTTTCGGGGCTCCGCCAACTTGTTTCCTTCAAAATCGATTAACTCATACACCCCTTTTTCTAAAACTCGTTTAATTATGAAGGAACCATACCACATAGGCTTGAACTTGCCTACCCCCAAGGCGTCCTTATCTTGGTCATAGACCAATACAAGGTTGCCTTCAGAAAAGACTCGAGGATGGACAGCTTTATCGTACTGAGTTTTAACCCTTTTCTTATGAGCCTCATTGATTGTGGCGGCATCTCGACGCTACTCATCGAGATGTTCCAAATGAAGGAGGCACTCTTCGAGACTAGAAGTCTCTAAAAGGAGCTCAACAGCTAACTTAAGAGATGGAATTTCTCATTCAATAGGAAAGATAGATTCCATCCCATAAACTAACTGAAAAGGTGTACAACCTGTAGCAGTCTTTACGGAGGTTCGGCATGCCCAAAGAGCCGGATACAACATAAGATGCCAATTGGACTGATTTTTTTCGATCGTCCATTACAGGATCGTCTTAAGAGTTTTGTTCACTACCTCGACCTGCCCATTGGCTGAGGATAATAAGGAGATGAATGTTCCTTCCGGAAACCCAATTTGAGAGCCAATTCAAACAGTAGTTGATTCTGGAAATGACTGCCATGGTCAGTGACAATCTCTCTCGGGATACCGAACCTTGAGATAATCTGACTAGAAAGGAACAATGCCACTATTTCACTATCGTTTTTATAAGTGGGCATGGCCTCAACCCACTTCGTGAAGTAGTCTACGGCCATGATAATGTACTTGTGATTCACTGCTGAAGGTGGATTACAAGTTGTAAAATCAATACCCCACTTAGTAAAAGGACCAACAGTGACAACGAAAAAAAGAGGAGCTGGATGTGCACACATCTTCTGAGTATAGATTTGATAGGGGTGACAGCGTTTGACCGCTTCAACACAATCTTTGAAGAGCGAAGGCCAAAAATAGCTGGCACGCAAGATACGCTGAGCTGTAGCAAGCCCTAAAAGATGACCACCACAAGCTCCACTGTGGCAGTGATTGAGTATTGTCTCTGCTTCCTCTAGGGTTAAACAGCGCTGAAGGATTGAATCAACCCCTCGATGATATAATGTATCACCAATGATAACATAATTTTTAGCTAGGTGACGTAATTTTCGGCGTTCATCCTTACAGAAAGTAGAGGGAAACTTCGAAATCTGGAGATAGACAATGATATCTCCATACCAAGGGTCGAGTGAAGAGATGAGGAATAAATGTTCGTCGGGAAAACTTTCCTTATAAATAGTATGCTCTCCACAAGGCAGCTCGAAAATTAGCTCGACAAAAACCATAGATTTCTTAGACTTGGCAGACAAGAACTCAAGATCGAATTCTTGTAAAATGACTATCCATCAATTATATTTGCCCCAAATTACTCGCCTACTAAGGACAAATTGAAATGGATTGACCACCGCTAAGAAAAAAGTTTTGCGTAGCAAGATATAATGGCGAAGCCTCTGGACAGCATGGACAACTGCCAAGGCCAACTTCTCAACAGGAGAATAGCGAAGTTCAGGAACTATCAAGCCTTGGCTCAAATAATAAATCACATGCTCTGTGAGAGCATCGTCTTTCTGAACAAGAACCATACCTATGGTTGATTCTGCTGCAGCGAGATATAAAATGAAGTCCCTACCATAATCTGGTGGACTCAAAAGTAGGGCAAAGACTAATGCCCTTTTCAAGGCATCGAACGACCGCTGCGCAAAGTCGTCCCATACAAATGGAACTCCTTTCCATAGCAAACGTATAAACCCTTTAGTGACCTCAACATAATTCGCTATAAACCATCTTAAGAAATTAGCCTTCCCTTGAAGACTTTGAAGTTGCCGAATTGAGGACGAGGGAGGCAACTGAATTATTGCCTCAACAAACTCTTTCCATGACTCACTCCAAGATATCTCAAGTAGTAGAAAGACATCATAACACAAGGAAACAAGGGTTTCCTGTAATGGGGGAAGTGTTGGAAGCACAAGGATCTTCAGACCTGGTCAGGGATAATCTCAGCAGAGTGATCTTTCTCTCTCTTCTCCTCCCTTAGGCCTTCCCATTGAAGCCTTTTTATACTTCTCCCAAAGTAGTTTTTTAGTTTGGAATTCGTTGGGAACAGTTGGGCCACGAGCACTAATAGGTAATCAATAGGTAAAACCCGTGATCTCCGCTTGAAATTAAGGAGATTTAATTTTTTTCAAGTGTTTTAAGACATATACACGGGTTGGGTATACATAGACCCGCGTACACACGCGTTTAGCTCAGGGCAATGTCGCGTATAGGGAGTAAAACACTGTTTTTTAAATATTG
Source organism: Pinus tabuliformis (assembly GCA_031772625.1). NCBI lineage: Eukaryota > Viridiplantae > Streptophyta > Pinopsida > Pinales > Pinaceae > Pinus > Pinus tabuliformis. The sequence continues at coordinate 843,806,164 of CM062815.1, forward strand.
GGACCAGGTCTGGAAGGAGCGGTTGCCCTAGGCCATGAGTGCAGCATCACAAACATCAAGAGTGAGATTTGGAGCTATAACAATTACCCACTGAGTTCGGGACTTTGATGTTCCACTCGGCAATATATTGGCTTAACAAAATCTTTCTTTCAGCCATTCACCCCCATGCTATATTCCAAGCATGAATGTGGGATCTCATGGGATAAACCAATCCAAAGACAACCAAGGGAATTCAAAGGTTAAACCACCTCCACCCTCTTCATACCGTGATCACACCCAAACCGGTGCCAAGATCACAAAACCAAACTGAGCTTAGATGCCTCAGAATTTCTTCAGCATCCTTGAGGAATTTTCCTATCTCCACCCTTAGGATTTACCGTGTATCCCACCTAATCAGGTGCTCAGTATTTGGCTCAAAAATAAAAGTTCTTAGATTGGCTTGAAAACTATAGGACTCTGTTCATCTCATCAATACAATTGTAACGCAATTTGTTTCATCGAAAACGAAGTCCGAATGAAGGAGAAAAGGCCTGTTATTCGTTTTCTTAAATAGCTAAAATTGCAGAATGGCACAAAATAATGACATGGCAGTCCAGTCAACAGTTTAGTTAGCAAGGGGAATCTTCTTTAGGTTTCACCCAATGGGGTTGTGACAAGTGTCACCTCTAGATTTGCTAGTGTGGTTGTGTGAAAGGGAAATTGCCTAGTTGGCTCGAAGGTGGAATTCGATATATATATATATATATATATGGCTCGAAGGTGGAATTCGAATTTATATATATATATAGTTATTATTTATATTATATAGATTTTTTTAACTATATATATATATTAATTATTAAAATCACATACATAAACCTTACAAATTTCCAACGTATATACAAATGCACATTTTTATGTGAAGAACTATACAAAGGTATTGAAATAATATGGAATTATGTGATGGGGGGAGGGCGGGTCTGAACCCGTGATCTCCCCCTCCTAATCCCAGTGTGTTACCATTAAACCACAGCGCGCGTGTTTCAAAGGAGGCTACAACATAGTAATTAATGCAATAGTGTTGACCAACAACGGAAAGGAGGGAGCTAGCCCTGCCGGGCCAACTCCCTCTCCATACAACCACCCAATGGAAACCAAGGGCCAGTGCCAACACTAAGCACAGTTAGCGCCATAATTAAGTTTAACAATTAATTAAACCATTGATTAAGTTGGCGGTAGATTTGGTGGCACGCCAAATTAGGCAGAAACTGCCAGTTTTGGTGGACTTAACTAGAGTCTCTCCAGATTTAGCGGAGGTAGAGACACCAATGCAATGAAAAAGTTTGTTGAACAATGGGCGCATTCAATCATCCCTTACGCCATGTTTTTCACCGAAGGTTATGGTGCCAAAGAGGAATGGAAGTATTTCAAGAAAGAGGACAAAATGAGTAGTTTTCACCAAAGCAAAGTTGTAAAAAGAGGTCAGTGCAAGAATATATATAACACCAAACAAGAATGGTTTGTATGGATTTTAATGTTGTATGTTCTTTGTAACACTTCTACTACATACATGTATTTTAATTATGGAAAAAAAGAGTCCTATCTTGAAGATATTGTCCACTTGGGTGACATAAACATGCTTAGAAAGTTTTCTTATGCACATGTCATCTATGAGGGAAAATTGTTTGATGTTTTTAAGATATCAAAGTACAAGTTGGGTTTCACTTCTTTGATGCATTTGGGTCATGATACTGGAGAAGAAAGTTGAAGGAAGCCTCTCCAAGTTGGATGCCATTGTTGATTGGTCAACACCCAAGATCATCATTTTGATAAGAGGTTTGTTGAGAGCAGCCCAATGTTGGAGCAAAGTTGTTGTTAACATTTCTTCTTTCGAAGTTCCTTGGCGTGCATTGTCATGTGTGTGCAAAGTATTCCAATGGGGAGGCAAACAACAAGAGGCATGTGTTGCTTCAAACCAAAAGATCAGTTCAATTATTTTTTATTCTCTTTCAAACTTGAAAGGTTCATTTGAGTTTTAGATTTATGCAAGCAACTTCACCATCTTATTTCATTCAGAAGATTTCCATGGTGTAAAGATTAAGTTGCAGTGATCCATGCACTTTCATTGGATGGATACTTGTCAAAAATTTCACTTAGTTCGAAGGTACAAAAGAGGTATAAGAAACAAGTTCATTGTTATGCCTTTCAGGCCTATTGGTTATGTAACTGTTGTATTCAAACGTCATTATGTTTTACATGAAAGTTATGTTCAAAAAATTTCATACTTTCAAGATGTACAATCGGGCTTGAGTCATGTAAACCAAGTAGTGAAATTTGTCATCCATTTGCATTATATTTTGTTATGTCATCTTGGTAAGAAGGATGTTTCTTTTGATGGCGACATGGACAAAACCATGAGTTTCTATGAATGACTGAAAATGGTGCAAAAAACAATGTAAGATCAACTTGAAAGGGGCAAAGACAAGTACAGGTATAAAATGGGGTCCTCAAGGCAAGTGAATGTTGATTTCCTTAGAGTGGAGCTCGAGGAAACAAATTCGTCAAAAGATAATTGGATCGAGCTTGGAAAGGTGAGGGATTTGTACCGTCATATACTTGTCAAATAATAGTATCTTTTAGGGTCCAAAAGGCTTCTAGTAGGGAGGAATGATCAGGTGCTCAGTATTTAGATCAAAAATCAAAGTTCTTGTATTGTCTTGAACACTATACGAATGTGTCTTTCTCATCAAGACAATATTAATGCAATTTGTTTCATCAAAAACAAAGTCCAGATGAAGGAGAAAAGACATGTTCATTTTCCTAAACGGTTAAAAAAATTGCAGAATGGGACAGAATGATGACATAGTAGTCCAGCTAGTAAGGGGAACCTTCTTCAGTTTTCGCCCAATGGGGTTGTGTCAAGTGTCACCTTCGGATTCGCCAGTGTGGTTGTGTGAAAGGGAAATTTCCTAGTTGGCTCCAAAGTGGAATTTAAATTTATTTAAATATTATTATATATTATATATAGTTATTATTTATATTATATAGTTATTTTAACTATATATATATATATATATATATATATATATATATATATATAGATACTAAATATTAATTATTAAATTCACATACATAAACCTTACAAATTTCCAATCTATATACAAATGCACATTTTTATGTGAATAACTATACAAAGGTATTGAAATAATATGGAAAATTATAAATGTAATGGGGGGAGGGCGGGTTTGAACTCGTGACTTCCCCCTCCTAATCCCAGTGTGTTACCATTTGACCACAGCACGCACATTTTAAAGGAGGCAACAGCATAGTAATTAATGCAATAGTGTTGACCGATGACAGAGAGGAGGGAGCCAGCCCCGCGAGTCCAGCCCCCTCTCCATATGACCACCCAATGGAAACCAAGGGCCAACGCCAACACTAAGAATGATTAGTGCCATAAGAAAGCTTAGAAGTTAATTAAACCATTGATTAAGTTGCCGGCAGATTTGGCGGCGCACCAAATTAGGTAGAAACTGCCAGTTTTGGCAGGCTTAAGTGGAGTCTCTCTAGATTTAGCAGAGGTTTCCTAGGAAAAATTGAATGAAGCATAACTTGCTCAATGTTCGACCAAATTGAGATCATAAACAAGTGCTTTTCACTAATTTGGACCTTCTGAACACATTGGTGTAGGTATCAAGAGCCATAGAGCTTTGTAAACAACATTTTTTCCACATTGAGTTAATACATAGGCCCAAGCCATGGAAGCTGGACTAAGGAGATAGAGCCCAGGAGGGGTGAACTCCTTTATCAAAAAACTGTGTTAATGTGTCTCTTTGATGGTTTGCTGCATTGTACATGTTTGTTGTTCATTATTCATTTTTGAAGCTATTTTGCTCATGAACGTCTTGTTTAACTTAAGGAAATTTACCTATTTGTAAGCACCAACAAACAAGGAAACCTCAGCACAAAAAGCAAGAAGCAAGCACATTTTTATAAATCTCTAATTGTTATTAGCACATCAAAAATAATAATAGGAGTTCACATTTGTAGAACTCCTATGGTTCTCTTCTCTTGAGGACGTCCTTTGTCCCCTTCACTCTCCAACAGCAATTGGGTTTTCTTCTTTCATAACATCTCATGCGCTTAGCTTTCAATGCTATTATTCTTCTACCAAATTGAAAGTTGAGCGCATCATCAATTTTCGACGCTCTCCCTAAAACTCGAAGTGACTGTTGGAGGGTGGTCTTCCCCTTATAACTCTTTCCTCTCTATCATGGTCTTTATCCTAATGAACTCTATGGTGGTAATTTTTTTTTCATGCATTAATTTTCTATACAGCTTCACATCCACCTTGGAAACCTCATTGTCATGTTGGCCCACCAACCACAACTTCTTCTGCTGCGAATTTGATGGGTCGAGGTCAAAACCGTGCTGAGGTACAAGACCTTGTTGTTATCTACTTGAGTCGTGTCACCTAACTTCTATGTTTTTCGAACAAATTGAGTGGTCAGACCCGACTAAACGTCAGGGTTGCCTCTGTCTATTCGATTGGGACTTACACTGACTACAATGACTAACCAATGGCCCATAATGCGAGGTTGGGGTCGACCTCTATTCATCCATTACAATTTCTTATGCACCTCTGACTTGTGCAAATGTCGACTAAATAATTGGTCCCACCAAGGTCGGCATCTTGTTTCCTTTTGAGAGAGTTAGTTGAGTTCCAAGTCTCGAATCTTTTTGCCTTTTTATTCTCTCAATTCCATGATCACTTCTTCAATGGTTCTCTATTTAGGAAAACACATACAATGTCAAAATGACTTACTTTTATGCTCTCGTCAATGTAGGGGATGATCATACTTTTACCCAAACCATTTGAGTCCCCTTTCTCGCTACAATGATGTACTTGATTATATGGTAGAGGGTCAATCACTCGACTAGGCAGGTGTAAATGCGCTTCCCCCAAACAAGAAGACTTAAGTGTACTAAATAAAATAATGAGACACGATAAATCCAAACAAGTTTTCTTTCTGATCTCTCATGAAGTATATCTCCACAGGCATTGAAGGGATACACTTTGAATCTGCATTCCTCCTTGAGGCGATGTCCTCTGAATGCCCTCAAGGAAATACTGTTGATTTCGATGATTGAGAGAGAGTTATGTTCTATCTTTTCCAGAGATCAAACATGTAATTAGACAAGGGATAATACACAGTAATAGAATTCTATTTATTTGAAAGTGTAATTACAGATGAATCATATTTACAAAGGAACAATACAAAGGCTCACCGTTCGAGCTTCTTGGACTTGTGTTCTAGTCTCTCATCTACCAAAACCTCTTTTTAAGCTATCCAGCTATACATTTCCCGCATATACAATTCCTAATGATGGGAAAATATCTCTCCAAGACAAGAAATTGGACACCTGTCTAAAACTACCCACACCTAAGCTAAACATTTGTCAAAATTTACAGAAACATCTCAAAATTTCTTAACAAGCTTACAGTCTAGATTTCTCTAGAATCACAACAACTTGTCTTATTACAATCTTTAAATAAAATGAGAAAATAAAACTCTATTTTGAATTTACATATCCCTGGGCCTTAAAAAAATGATACAGTTGTCGTTGATGCTCCTGCATTTGCATTTATTATTATGAATATAGATTCAGTTTTTATTGATATTATCATAAAATTTGGATATTATTGTGTAAAAATAAAGTTACTTGTCAAATATTTATTATAGTTATTTAAAAATTTATTGAGTGGAGAGGCTCATTCTACAACCCAATATGATGTGTAACCATGTTCAACCATCATCAAAGTAAAATTTTGCTCATGTCGCCCAAAATAAAAAAAATCTAAAAATTAAATAACTATACAAAACATTTAAATAATATCTGCTAATAAAAAGAATTGGAAGCCAAAAAATTGAATCCCTCTCGGCTTATGTTAGATCCATATTTAAGATGGATCTATGCTAGTTCACTTTTCATCCATAAAAAAATTAATATAGATAACAAATATTTTTATTATTCAAGATATGCATTTTACATAGATCAAATGAAATAGATTTAAATTTATCATGTTAACTTAGAATTAATAAAATTATATTTATAAAATATAATGTTTTGAATATTTGAAAATTTTGAATGAAAAGTATATATATATATATATATATATATATATATATATATATATACTTTAAATATTGAAAAGTCGCAATTTAATTTTAAAGAGTAATATTTAATTAAATTAAATTGCAACTTTTCAATATTTAAAGTGTATTTTTGAATATATATATATATAACTTAAAATTTATTAATTAAATAATTCAAATTTAATATTATAAAAAATAATTTACATTATTTAAAAAAAAAAACCGAACCACTCCCTATTACTAGCGTCTAACTTTTTATTGGTCAACACAACCTAAATTTATTGGTCGACACAACGTGAATGAACATTACAATGGAAACAAAAGTGTTTAACTTTAAAATTCCAGCGAAATTAAATCAATGACCATTTTTTTGTAGGTTTAAGCTCGATTAAACACATTGTAAAAAAAAAAAAAGCCTACCGAAGGACTTTCAGGCTATGAACCGTTAGAGCATAAAAACTTGCAAACATTAAGCCAAACGCAACAAAATTGGCTCCACGAGGTGAACCGCCATTGATTTTCAAACTCTAACCGAAAAGGAGTCGTCTCCGTACACAAAGCTAAACAACCGCTGACCTTTACAAATCCTTTAAGTATATTTATTTCAATCTTATTTTTATTTATTTATTTTTTTTATAAAAATATTTGTTTAAATTAAGTATGAATTATTTTCAAAGATTTTAATTATAAAATTTTAACAATGAAAAATTATTATACTAATATTTAAAAATCATGACATAAATATTACAATTACATCCAAAAATTATGACAAAAAAAATTGAAGTGATGATCACATGGCCCAAAAATTATATCTTCAAAGTTATGGTCCCATCAAATATTTGAAAAATAAATTTTTAAATTCATAAAGGTTACAATAATAATTATCAATAAACAAATCAATTACTATAATTCTACCATAGCAGCACTAATAACTTAAATGTTATATTAAATTCATAAATTAATATCAATAATTTAAATATTCTAATATTTATGTAACTTCATAATATATAAAATAGTGTGATAACTTTTTAAATATTATAATATCTTAATAAACAGTCAACAAAATCGGCACACGAAATCATGCGCTCAGCTTTCAATGCGCCCAAGTCGCCTAGGTACATGTTCTGTTTTTGAGATAACATGTGCCTCTTTTTCTATTAGCATTAGTATTACATGCTAAGCAAAGTATGCACTGGACATGCTTGCCCAACACGCTAGCGGTGATATAAGTTGATATCACCCTTCTCCCACATTCCACCTGCTTCTCTGCAAAAATTGTGAGAGTTTCGACAATTCATTGTTACATGCATCATATTGTTAGGGTCAAAACTTTCTTGATTTTTCTTTTTCAAATTTATTAAAATATAAAGGGTTTTAATAATTAAAAAGTGCTCATCTAATAAATATTTCTTATATGCAGTCAATTTTATATTTCAATATTAAGTGAGGTTTTTTTCCAGTATAAAAAAGCTTGATATATATTATATTAAGAAAAGATATACATGTGGCATAATTTATCAGATGTTATTTTGAGCAAAATACAAAGCCCGTGATTTTTAAGAATCTACTGTGACCATGAAAAAGAGTCGAAGTCCATATACATCAAGACAAATCTCATTTAATAATTAATAGCATATTAAGTGAGGTTTGTATTACAATTTTTTTTTTAAGTTCTTTTTGTTTTGTGTGCACCAATTACTATCATATAGTCATCCATTAGAGAACGCATGCCTTGAGATATGGGTTTGCGAGGTAAAAATATCGATGCAATCCAAAAAAAATTGATGGTCAGAATACATGTGAACTCCTCAGCCTAACGATAAATTGCAAAAATCTTAAGAAAAACTAAAATTGTATGAAAGCATCTAAATGCAGGAAATACACAAAAAGATGTATTCTATAATTATTGATTAACAATACTTCTGCATATTAGAAGTGCTCATATACAAGTGTTCATACATTGTTTGGATACTAAATCATTGTTGTGAAGGAAATTGACCTGTGCTTTATAAAAGAAATGCCTGGAGGATCCAAAGATTTTTTATGGTGATGGTGAGGGTATATGTAAATTCTTGAACATTAAAAAAAAATTTCAAGTAAAATTTTTAAGAAGACACTTCATTGTAGCACACATACAATAAGAAATATTTTGCAATCATTGATGTAGACAATACTTTTATATAGCAAAGGTATGCAAATACAAATTTGATGTTAAACCATTGTTGTGAAACAAATTGACTCACCTGTATTCAAATTAGACCAATAATTCAATAGAGAAATGTTTTCACCCTGACTAATATTTTGAGTTGAGCATAATATTTTTGGTATAAATAAAAAAGTTATAAGTTGTTTTTGCAAGGGTTCTTTCGAGACATGATACAAAAGGAAAAAGGACATTCTTGTATGTAGTGTTAGCTGATATTTTGTTTATCAAAATTTGTTAACATAGTAAACATTACTATGAGTGTGTATGGAAAAGACAAAAATACTCCTTCCTCCTCTTTTGCTAAACAACATCATTCATCCAATTGCAATATATATGTTTAGGAATTCATCCTACACACTCATTTTCTTAATTGGCACGAACAAATGTTTTGCATTACTAACTACCTCACTAACAAACCATTTGCTAAACAACATCATTCATCCAATTGCATTATATATGTTTAGGAATTCATCCTACACACTCATTTTCTTAATTGGCATGAACAAATGTTTTGCACTACTAACTACCTCACTAACAAACCATGATTGTGTTAGTTTGGAGGAACATTGACTGCAATGACCTTATTAAGGAAACTGCCCATTAGTTCCTTGTCATAGGGCAAGTAAAAAAGAGATCTAAAGTATTTCCTTTTCTATGGAATTAAAATGAGAACCAAAGGATTTTCCACTGGCTAAGAGGTCTAAATTTATTTATTTATTTATTTTTCTATAAAAAAACGTAGATATGAATTAACAAGATGGTTTTCTTATGATTTTATGTAAAGGATTATTCTTTATTCTCCATTAAAAAAATACTTTTGAAAATTACTACATACTAAACTCCAAGCAATTTTTGTTCCCCAAACCTTATTCATAATTTATGGATCCCTTTCTATTTTCAGCATTAGTATACTTATGATGAATTATAATATAATGCATGGGGTTTGACATGACTCAATACATAAATGAGGTAAATATGTTTGTATAGATTCCTACTAAGGAGTTTAAGGCCGAGATCTGGCTAGTGAATTGTGAGGCATTTTAATGTTGTGAATAAATTTATATATAGAACGTATAGTCGGCTTGCTTCAATGATCTGAAATATATGTAAACACTAGTGTAAATCCATATTAAACTAGGATTTATCAAGCACCAAGAGGGATTAAATCTCTTAGGGTGTAGAATTTTATCTCATTTAAATCCATATCACGTATTAATTCCTTCAAATTTAAATGATACAAAACATTAGATCTCAATAAATGTGATCCTTCTTCGTGCTTGATAAATCTAGGTATAAGATGTATTTACATTGGTTTTTTTTTTTTTTTTTTTTCTTGCATACCTATGTATGTGACAACAACGATGTCATACAAGGTTGTACATTACCTCACTACTATCAATGCAATGATTCCATATATCTAACATGGTCTATCATTCCACCAAATAGGGAAGAGGAAAGAGGGCCTATATAAAATTAATCCTCTATTGCGAAGCTTTATATCTCATCTCTTATTCATTCTAGGCTCCACTAAATTTATCCACCTCAATTAAACTAAAAATACAATCATTTATATAAAGATTAGTTAAAAAGAAAATCTCATGATATATTATACCTTTGTTTTTATCTCATCCCCAAAACCTAACATCATCGCCCTTGATCTAAAATGACCATATACTAAAAACTGATGTAGAATTGATTAGCCATTAATGAGTTGTATGTTAACTGAAAGTACAAAAATCGAGGAAAACTGCTTGAATTGATCACTTTAGGACAGCTGATAAACCATAATTAAGATGCAAAACAGAAGTGAAATCAGTGTAAACACAGTGATACCAGGCAACAAGATTTGTTACGGAGTCCATCCCTAATGGAATACGTCTCCAGGTCCGCTTTCAAGATGGGCAATCGTTTTATTAAGAAGGAGAAGAAGGTGTCTATTACACAGTGATTTAGTTAGACTAAACTTGCACATAGGAAATTATGACATCTGTCACCAGATATCCCTCTGAACCAGCTTTCCAACGCTGCTTACGGTTTCCAATTCCGACTCCGGACACTCCTGAAACACTGAAAACAAAACAACCTATGTCCTCCAGAACCTGCATACAAAAACCAAAACCACTCTCCTTTCCTCCATGGGAAAAACTGCCTCTTAAAAGACTGTAAATACATTGAAACCTCGTGTTGTCCATATTTAGAATGAATGAGCTGACTTGAAGGTACATCTTAGGGTTTATGGTTGAGTATGTTTAGTGTCACATAGTGACATTCACCCTTTTGGAATTAAATTAATCCAAAAATACACATTAAAACCCAAAAATGACATTGTTATGGCCCGAAACTGTTAGTAGTTAGGAAACCGGGTGGAGGAGGGTGACACCTCATGTGATCACTGACTTAATCCGTGGTTTGTGTGGCGATGGTTCCACTAACTGACGGTGACGGTGACGGTGGTGGTGGCAGTCAACTAGCTACGTTCACATGAGCCCGACACGGTTTATCACCTGACTGTCCGTTAACCTTCGCACAGTGAACTCTTGTTCACATACCCGTGGTTCCGATGCAGTTAGCCACACGGTTAGGACCTTTATGAACCCTAATGGTTTATCATGTCTGGTCACATGACTTTCGATCCTACCGCGGTCTGTGGACGCAGTTAGGGCTGTGTTTTATATTTTACAATGTTTTATATTATTTTGAACATGGCCGAGAGTTAGGTTTTAGCATAGGAAATAGGTTTAGACTTAGGCTTTAGGATTTTTAACAATGCTTTGAATGCAATGATTGGTATTTGAAATAGGTAATGGTGTTTAGCATAGGTATAGGACTAGGGTTTTAGTTTTAGTTTTAGTCACTAGGACTTAGATGTAGGATTAGGGTTTAGGTCTAGAATTTTAAAAACCCTTTTACAATATTTCATCACAATGTGACGTAAAACCACATGCGACAACACAACCCACGCACATCGTCGATAACAATTGTCTTTGTAACGACAACTCGGACGATGAATCTATGCCACGAACGACTTTCATGTCGACAAATCAAACTTGCGAAGTTGAACGACAAACACATGTCGTCCACTGATCCGAATTGGATCCATAAAGAATAATTAACAGAGCCATGGCTATACCAGGTCGGGACAGACTTCAAAGAATTTAAAACAACGATTAAAAACACCTCTAAACCAATGGCAATGGCAGCGAGCGTGGAACGACGAGGACCTCGGTCAAAGCGCGCTAACCGAGGCCCATGGAGACTGTGCGGGAGGCGAATTTAGCCCCTAGGAGGCCCAGATCGGGAAACAGAGGAGGTTTTTGATGCGCGATTAGTGCTAATCGCGCATCGTTGGGCGATTAGTGCTAATCGCGCATCGTTGGGCGAAAACCCTCAAGATGGGGAAGCCCTGAGCACTCAATTGCGTGGGAGCTGGAAAACCGTGGGACAAAAAGCTAAAGCGCTAAAGGCGGGACCCACTCCGAAAACCGACGGTATTGATCGGCGGCACCCTCAAACGGTAAGCGGAATTGGCAAAAATAGAGTGATCCCACTCAGCAGTCGACGCGTGGCAAGCGAAGGAGAGAGAAAACCGTCACTGATCGCGCGCTAACGGTCGAGCAAGTCAACTGTGCGAAACGTGCGTCTGGCGTCGGATCTGGGGGCTCCAGATCTAACGGTTGAGATTGCGCCCGATGGAGAATACAGAATTGATGGAGAATTAAGCCGCGATGTGATAGATTTTGAAGTCCGCTTTGACCGCCACAATGGCAAAAGGCTCATTCCACGACGTAACGGAAAAACCGAACCGACGAAGCGAATTGGCACAGCTGCAGGAGGACATGTGGCCACTCCCTGTGAGCCTGATGATGACACCGAATAGGGAACTCCAAGCGAAGCTGTAGTAGGCGTTCCGACGGGAAGTGGAAGAGGAATCAAACAGCCATGGGTACGAATGGCCTCAAAGCCATGCACAGGAAAAGAGGAAAGACAACCAGAACCCTGAGAGGAGGACGAATATACAGAAAGAAAGAACAGAGAGAAGAAAGATAGTGAAGCAACAACAGAACAGAAGACAGAGGGCCGAGCTGACTGAAGGCAACATCGAGCACCAGAGAGCTTGAGGGATTCAAGCCATCCCAAAGAGGATTTGTTTGGACTGAGCACCACATTGGGTTCTCTCCATTGTAGACCAGAAGGTCACAAAGCTGGTAAGGAAAAGAGTCTATGTACTCTAGTGGCTTGGGGCATCCAAGAACCACCCTGCCAAGCAAATTCCGTTTCAGGAGACTCACATTGATCTCTTGCATTGTAATTCTCTGCTTCAAGACACGATAAAAGAATGCCACCACTGAGAGATAGACCGAGATGTAGCCTTGGAGGATAGGGTGAACTCCTTATTAAATTTCTTGTGTTCTTGTCTTTGCTTACTGTATTTCTCTGTTGTTTTCCATTTTTAAGTGTCTATGTATTGGCAATCTGATCGATCCGTTGCTTAAATAACTTAGACACACCAACATATGAGTCTGTAATACCTTTAACTAATAAATCTTTAACTGAGATCACTCATAGGGTGATTATCAGATCATCGACCAAACCCTGGGGAATTGTCAATGAACTCAAGTCGGCAACCAGGTGCTAAACCATATTTGCTGAATGCCATGAAAACCTATGAAGATTACTTGAACAACCTGATCATAACCAACACTCTCGAAACTGAACTGAAGCGATGACGACATTGAACGACACTTGAACACCTGTACAATTTGAGTCAACGGATCCTCTTGGATCATTCCTCTCCACTTGAAAGCTTTTGGACCACAAAAGTTTGACTAAACAAATAGTCGATGAGGGTAGAACTCCCTCTCTTTCTACCTTGACCTGATGACGTACCAATATATTCGATCAATCACCTGCATGTGATGACCCTGATGATGTTGACCATGATACCTTTCAATTCGGTGACCTGTTTCTTCCATCTGCAGTATGAACAACTTGCGACGATGGGCAAACAACCTATTATCAACATGGCAATTGAATTCTTTCCACGAAGAATCATGAGTTAGTGATTCAAAAACATCTTTGAAAACAATATTTGTAGAACTTTGTTCAATACATTTGATGGGTATTAACAATCTACTTTCCAGAATAACTGAAATATTCAAAGACTCCTTTGATTTTGACTTCATATCAATTACTTGACTTGATTTACTTTCCTGTTGACTGATTACTAAGTGAACTTGTTGCATAGAACTCATCTAGTTGTGATGTAAAGACTGTTGCAACTTAGTTTGACTTTGAAAGTATCTAAGTAATTGTTGATTTACATGAATCACTATTTCTTCGTCTATTAACTGATATCTCCATTGACTAATACTTTCACTTAATGCATTAGTTTTCAAATCATGATAAGGAAACTTTAGATCTTCTTTCGAAAATTCTTTGTCATGAAAACTTATAGACTTCCTCTCCACTTGAAAAGAGGCTTCATTACTTTTTAAAGCATGAAATGATGATGCATTACCAAAGAAATGTAACACTGACTTTCCCTAATACTAACCTGCACCCCTGAAACTGAAAATAAACATACCATCTGAAACAAGTCTCTGATTAGACTCACATGTACCATTCCCTACAATACATTGTTGATGATGATAGTTTCTAGAATTCAGTTGAATGAATGAATTGAGATTCATTCTGTCTTTAAGAAGATGTTCATAGGACATTAAATGTATCTCATGTTGCTTATCCTGTTTATGAATAAGATTTCTTGGAAAAGAATTAACCACCTTGACCAATTGATCTATAAACTGAATCTCACATGCCGAACAATCATCCTTATGTTGTTCCTTAATAAACATGAGTACATATTTACCTAAACTTATTAACTGCTTAACTTGATTTGTAACAATTAAATCCAAGTTTGATTTGACTTTATGTGCCCTAACAATAAATTCAACCCCTTCTTTCTTTAAGTGATATTTATGTTCTCTTCTGTAAAACACTGCATCTCTATCATAACGATAAGGACATCCTAAGACAACTCCACATACATCTACTGGGACCACATCTAACTCCACTTCATCAATGTACTTAGATGTTATTGCAAATTTTAACCAACACTGCTTTGTGACATGTATCTGAGTTGATTTATTAATCCAACCTAATGGGTATGATCTTGGATGATTCTGTGTTTCCAATCCCAATTGATTAACTATATGTTTAGATATTAATTTTCTTGCAGTCCACTGTCAAACATTGTGTCAATCATTGTATTCTTAGAAGTTATCCTTATGTGGAAGAGTTCAACTCTTTTATCCTCATGTGGAGGATTTATGTTTGAAGAAGATACATTAGTTTTCAAACTTGAACTAGTATCAAAAGTTTTACCTGTCGTAACCATGGCGGTTATTCTCCTTTCCTCACCTGAATCTGAACCTAGATCTTACTGGACTGTTGCAATGGCCTGCTTTTCATCCTTTGCCTTAAGGAAATTTTTGGGCTTAAGTTCTGGATGAAGTTTCCAGCACTTCGATTCATCATGACCGATTCTCTGGCAATGAGAACAAGTAGGTCTTTCCTTCTGAATGATTGCTGATTTCTTTCTCTTCGAAATGTTCTTCCCCTTACTGTCACTGGAATCTCTGGTTTCCAACTCTTTGGATGACTGCGATGACAACTTGAATGGTCTGCCACTTGATTCAATATGTATGTCCTGAACACACAACTCATCAAAATTATCAGGATTAAACATCAATAAAGTATGCCGCAAATATGAATGTAAACTACCGATGTATTTTAACAGAGTTTCACTTGTATCCAATGAAATACCAAGCGCCAATTCTTTCTTTCTGAACTCCTGAGTAAACTCCTAAACATTATGCCCTTTACATTGCCTCAGATGTTTCCAATCAATAACAGCTTCCTGCATGTATCCTAAAGGATAGAACTATTTCCTAAGAGCTTTAAAAAACTTAGACCATGAAGAGATGACTTTTCCTTTACGCTTTACATCTAGCTGAGTTTTTCTTTCCCGCCAGATTAAAGTTGTTCCACCCATTCTAAGTGTAGCTAACTGAATTTAGTTTTATCTCTAGAAATGTTCTGAATGTGACAATACACTTCTAATTGCTTTATCCAGTTATCTAGATTTTCAGGATTCATTTCGCCATCATAAACACGTAACTCAAATTTAACATCAAGTTTCAAAAGAGATGATTTCTTAGGTTTCTTTTCCATTTCATATTTTGCACTGGAAGAACAAGAAGAATAAGAGGATGATGGAGATGATGGAGGTGAAGGAGGTTTATCATTCTTCCCTTTACCTTTGTCCTTCTTCGATTACTTTGAAGAAGAAGCTGCATCTCTCACCTTCTTGTCTTCGTACAATTCTCCCAACATCTGCTGCATAGTTAAGAATTCCTGCTGAAACTGCTCTTCACTCATCTTAGTCTCAGTGTTTTCACCTACATCAAGTCTTGACATGGTCGATTTCTGAATGACTTGTCGCTTTCCAATCTCTGGATCGATCTTCTCAAGGATTCCTTCTCCTCGTTGCGACTTAGACCTGGTCAACATTCACTGCCACATTCTACAAATGAAACCTGCTCTGATACCAAATTATATGATCTAAAATGACCATATACTAAAAACTGATGTAGAATTGATTAGCCATTAATGAGTTGAATGTTAACTGAAAGTACGAAAATCGAGGAAAACTGCTTGAATTGATCACTTTACAACAGCTAATAAACCATAATTAAGATGCAAAATAGAAGTGAAATTAGTGAAAACACAGCGATACCAAACAACAAGATTTGTTACGGAGTTCGTCCCTGATGGACTATGTATTCGGATCTGCTTTCAAGAAGGGCAACTGTTTTATTAAGAAGAAGAAGAAGATGTCGATTACACAGTGATTTAGTCAGAGTGAACTTGCACACAGGATATTCTGATCTCTTTCATCAGATAGCCCTCTGAACCATCTTTCACACTGCTTACAGTTTCCAATTCCGACTCTGGATGCTCCCGAAACACTGAAAGCACAACAATCTTTGTCCTCCAAAACCTACATACAAAAACCAAAACCACTCTCCTTTCCTCCATGGGAAAAACTGCCTCTTAAAGGACTATAAGTACCTTGAAACCTCTTGTTGTCCATCTTTAGAATGAATGAGTTGACTTGAAGGTACAACTTAGGGTTTATGGTTGAGTTTGTTTAGTATCACATAGTGACATTCACCCTTTTGGAATTAAATTAATCAAAAAATACACATTAAAACCCAAAAATGACATTGTTATAGCCCGAAACCATTAGCAGTTAGCTAACTGGGTGGAGGAGGGTGACACCTCATGTGATCGTTGACTTAATCCGCGGTTTATATGGCGGTGGTTCTGTTGACTGATGGTTACGGTGATGGTGGTGGTGGCGGTCAACTAGCTACGTTCACATGAGCCCGACACGGTTTATCGCCTGATTGTCCGTTAACCTCCGTGCGGTGAACTCTTGTTCACATACCCGCGGTTCCGATGCAGTTAGCCACGCGGTTAGGACCTTTATGAACCCCTATGGTTTATCATGTCTGGTCACATGACTTCTGATCCCGCCGCGCTCTGTGGACGCGGTTAGGGCTGTGTTTTATATTTTACAATGTTTTATATTGTTTTGAACATGGCTGAGAGTTAGGTTTTAGCATAGGAAATAGGTTTAGACTTAGGCTTTAGGATTCTTAACAATGCTTTAAATGCAATGATTGGTATTTGAAATAGGTAATGGCGTTTAGCATAGGTATAGGACTAGGGTTTTAGTTTTAGTTTTATTCATTAGGACTTAGATGTAGGATTAGGGTTTAGGTCTAGAATTTTAAAAACCCTTTTACAATCTTTCGTCATAATGTGACGTAAAACCACATGCGACAACAAAACCCACGCACATCGTCGATTCCATATGTCTTTGCAATGACAACCTGGACGATGAATCTATGCCACGGACGACTTTCATATCGACACATCAAACCTGCGAAGTCGAACGACAGACACGTCGTCGAACAAACCCTGGGGAACTGTCGATGAACTCAAGTCGACAACCAGGCGCTAAACCATCTCTGTTGAATGCCATGAAAACCTATGAACATTACCTAAACAACCTGACCATAACCAACACTATCGAAACTGAACTGAAGCGACGATGACACTGAATGACACTTGAACACCTATACAATTTGAATCAACGGATCCTCCTGGATCAGCTCCCAACAAACCCTTAATTGGTAAGGACCTAAGCACAATTGATCTTATATGGCATTTTCTTTTTTCTTATTTAAATTTTGAAATGCTCTCATTGTATAGCCCAAGCAAAGGACATACAAAAAATAAAAGGAGGTCATCCTCAACCTATTGTAGAAAGAGAGAAAGAATTGTAAGCTTAATTAATGCCATGGTTCGTAGATTTTATGTTTTTTTACCTTAATACTATAAAAAATGTAAAACTAGTAGCAAGCTTATATATTCATGTAAGTCATGGAAGAAACCCCCTCGTAAAAAACAAACAACAAAATCAAGCACATATTTTTGAAGGAAAATTTATGCAATAAAAAAGGTAAACTAATCCCCAATGTTTCACTATTAATGATTTCACCTCCACGAGAGGACGAGGAAGAGCTCGCGAAGGTCTCTTCGCGAAGTGTGATCCATTTGATAAGGAAGAGAATTCCACGCATACCACCCCCACCCACACCACCACCTGCCTCACCACCATCACCTCCATCTTCACCCGTACCACCTCCGCCATCACCGTGATTCAATATGGCAAGCACGATAAAGTTCCCTGTGTTGAAGGGATTGGGAAATGACCATCCGAAGAAATTTTGGTTCATCGTATAAGTCATATGGGAAGCGCAGGGAGTTACAGAGGATAATATCAAGAAAGAAACGTTGGTTAGCACTCTACAGGATCGCGCCCTAACCTGGTACGTTAATCACTCAAATGATAATCCAAACGCAGGGATCGTTGATATCCAAACTGCGCTAAATAAGGAATTTAGCAGTCCGAATTAAAAAGCACAGTCGATCATCAGATTCAAGGAGATCATGATGCTACGAAGAAAGACTCCTTTGGAGCTAGATCAGAGGCTGAAGTGTATGATTCGCGAAGCTAATATGAATTTCATGGATGGACAGCGCCGTGAATGGTTTGTAGCGTCGTTAATGCCACATTTGAGGAGAGCGCTATCACAGCAGAAGTTAACAACTCAGGCAGAGGCCTTAGAGATCGCGATGAGATTGCATGAGACCCCAATGTAGGATCCTAACATGGGAGTTCAGCAAAGCCACGCGCAGTTGACAAACTTATGCCTTGAGATGCACAGTCTGAAACAGGACAGGATAGCTCAACCAAAAGTGCGCGAAGAGGTGTGGTGCATAAAATGCAAGGGTTAGGGTCATGACAAGGACCATTGCCCGGTGTTCGCAAATTACCTCACAGGAGGAGGACCGATGCTGCCAAGACCAGAAGCGCAAGCAGGACCTAGTGCGACACCTACTTTGTGCTGTGTGATTTTCCAAATAGGAGGAAAGCATGCTGATCTGAAATGGAGCACTAAAGGCTTCTTGACAAGCTTACAAGAAGCTCTCCCACTCCAAAGCTTAAATATTTCCAAGATCTTATGATTAACCAATTGCAGAATTAATAATGCTTGAAATAGGTGTATGCTTTTGTTTGTCTTTAACTGTTTAGGTGCTTTGAGTTCATTTGTTTATGCTAAAATAAAATACATATAACAGTAAATCAAGCAAAAAGTAAAAAAACCATACGATAGCAAGTTTAATATGGAGTTCACCCAAACCTCTTGGGCTACATCTCCTTGAGCTCTAGTCAACTCGACTAAGCTCTTTGGGATTATGGTTGAATTCTTTTACAAGCTCCACGCTCAACTACATTGGTTTACAAATGAACCTATGGGTTCAGAATACCATCTTATCCCTCTGGTTGTTTGGCTCTCTAGCTCTCGGCTCTAGCTCTCACTCCGGCTCCGGCTCCGGCTCTCTCTCTGGCTCTTGGCTCTTGGCTCTCGCTCTAGCTCTGGATCTTGATCTGACTGTCAATTGTGCTCTCAGTGTTATCCCTCGGCCCCTTCAGTGAACTCTGGTTAATTGTGCTCTTTGTGTATTTGTAACACATTGGTTATAGTCCTCCATCATGGAAAACCTAACTGTTTCACCACAAGAATCTGTTTACCATGGAAAGGAATCGGCGGGCACGGGCAACCCAGTCCTTTTACCTTCCTCTGGCCGAAATAGCCAAATAATGGAAATACATAGGAAACAAATGCAAAACACATCATGGGCATTTAACCAGACTTCAAATATTATGCAATTTCATCTATAAACCCATCGGTTTTCCTTTCTACCGCAAATCGCAGTCGCAACAGGTATATGGCCAAAAACCCAAATACAAAGGAATACATAGAAAATCTGAAATTCCGGACTTCAAATAATAGAGAATCGCATCTATAATCTTTATCGGGTCCGCCTTTGTCGCAATATCACAATTGCATTGTCGTAGGGTGAAAACCCCAAATACATGGAAATACACTATCGGGCGCAAATCTAGACTTCAAATATTATAGAATCAGCGCTGTAAACTTATCGGGTCCGGCCTTTTACCGCTAGTCACAATCGCATGTCGCATAGTGCATTGGCCCTTTGTATCGGGGATCTCTGATCGCCGATCGTCGATCAAATCTGGACCGTTGATCTTACTCCTCGATCCGATGGTCAAGATCGCATATCGCTATCAGAATATCGCTCTTGTAACAGCCCCGGGGTTCTTCCCTTTGACTAAACCGATCCCAATCACCGATGCCGATCATCGCAATTGCATATCGGCTCTGCCCGAGGTCCCAATATCGCGTTAAGGCCTTTCTTCGATGCGATATGTCGGAGATCGTTGATTGGGGTTCCTTCCGCCTCCGTTTAAGTCTGCCCTGTGCACTTCTTCCGATGCGATTTCCTTAAGGAACGCATGTAAAGCCTTAAGCCCATTTTTATAATAATTTGTCTCATTTTCAAAGGACAATGGCAAACTTCTTTTTGCGATAACTTCTTCATCTGAAGTCCATTTTAGCCCCTTCAAATTGCATTAGATTCAGATTGAAAAGATCTATGCAATGGGACTATTTCCAAGAGTATTCTTTGACTTTCATTTTCCTCTATGAGGAACATTTTAGACTTAGAAGTCCATTCTATATCCATTTTGGATTACGCATTCCCACTAAAAAGAAATTTTGGTCCCCAAAAGACTGATATATTGATTTGAACAGTAAATGAGAGTAACAACACCCTCTTCTTTCAGACTCCATACACTTGCCTTGCATAGTGCCTTTGAACCAAAGCCTTTGACCACTTCCTTTCTGGATGTGTCGGTCCTCTTGGAAAGAACTGTCTTCCTCCTTGACTTCATGCAAAACTCCTGCTGATAAGGTCACAAAAGGTAGTTTGAACTTCTCTGCCTTGATCATTGGTCCAAGGTGGCTCAAACCAATGTGAAGTTACATCTGCTTCACAAAATTTTCATTTGTACCTGTTTGACATACTGTCAATAACAACTGTTAACAACAACAGGATTATAGAAGACAACTGGATGGAGTTTAGGCATTCAAAGAAACAGATTTTCACATCTTGTGAATACCTCCATGTCTTACATCTGCATAAAAATGATGGACTAAATACCAAGCCCACAGAACATGCCTTTAAAACAATTGACCCTTCAAGTCAAGCATGTTAGAAAAAGAGTGCCAAAGTTCTTTTTCAAAGATGAAACACTTCATCATTATCTCCATCTTGGAGACCCAATCAACTTTTCCCAAGTCAATATTGCATCACATGCATGCCAAAGCAATCAACCCTGCAAGTTAATTACACATACGTGTTCAAATACAAGGAAATCATCAACATCACTGTGTTCATGCATATCAAGCTTATGCATGCATTTCATCCTTCAACTTTCGCTTAAGCACACTATACTTTCAAAGCTGAAATGAAATATAATGTTGCAGCAACAAAGTGAGTCTCCTACTCAACTTTTCCATTCGCCTTCTTGGTAAAATCCTGCAACTTGCATTCCATTAACAAGAAATGCAAATAGATGATTTAAAAGACATGCAATCTTAATTGGATAAGAATTCTAACCATTTCTTACCAATCCATTTCAAAAGTAGGACCCTTGTCTGCACATCAACATCAACATGTGAATCATCCCGAAACACATCATTCATAGAATATTCCTTTCCATTCCTGCCATTTTCTCTTTCCACCTTCTTCAAGTTTCGTGGAAACATTGTTGGATTCAGAGTCCAACACCTTTCAGCAAGATGTCCTTGCTTATGGCAGTAAGTGCAACACATGTGCATCCTCTTGACAGCATGATTTGCCTTGTCCAATGGACCTTTGGCTTCTTGCTTCTTTTCCTTCAAAAGTTTCCTGCATGTGGCTATCCTCTTCCAACATCTAGAAACATGATGGTTATCCAAACCACAAAAGGAACAAGCAATTATTTTCCAATGCTTACATGGAAATTTATCATGCTTAACACAATCAAAAGGAATGTGTTTAGTACTAGATTTATACCTTTCTCTTTCACCTTTATTGCCTTCATGAGGAGGTGAATTGAATGAAGAAGTGGCTCCCTTTAGAACACCATCAATCTCTTCAATGCTGGCAGAGTTTCCACAACTCTCTAGTTCAAGTGCATGCTTCTGAACACCTGCATCCTACAAATGATGTTTCAAGCTATTGCATTCTCCATGAATACAATCTTTTCACTCTTGAGGTAGAAGATCTGAAATGAAACTCCTTCTTGGCACTGTTTCAATGGCCTTCATGGCAACTTTGGGACTTTATCCATAAGATTGTCCATAGCCAAGACCCAAATTCTTACGCCTTTCCTCCACCATTATTGGCTCAACAATACCTTGTGCATGTTTACCCAAGCCTTTTCCTTCATAGCCCATCTTGGACATTAGCTTGGAACCTATGCCTCTGGTATGTTTTTCAAAAGAACCAATACAATCATTCTTAGAAGAATTCAAAGACAAACAAGAACTATTTACCTCTTCTTCAAGCTGATACTTGACCAAGGCTTCTTTGGCAATAAAGAGTTTTGTCTCCAACTCATGCATCCTTTTCAGGTTCATATGAAGTTGCCTCTCCATTCCCTACAATTTGTCAGAAAGCAACTACTTCTCTTCCTTCATGGAATTCAACTTCTCTCTAAGAATGATGCTCTTCCTTCCATCCTCATACATTTCTCTCACCATGTCCATCATGATGAACAAGTCTTGCTGCATGTCTCCATCAAAGAAGCTTGTGAAGAAAGAATAATTTGAGGACTCACTTGTAGAAGCTGTCATTATGCCAATGAACAAAAGAAATTCAAACAGGATTAACTAAGAGCTTATTCAAGCAACCTTTTGCAACAAACCTCTTGTGCTTCAAGGATTTCCTTGAGGTCCTTTGGGATAAGAAGAATGCCTCAGCCCTTCTTCCTTTTTTTCCTCTCCTGGGCTTAGCTAACAATAGCTTTCACTTCTGCAAACTCACACAATAGTCAGTCTACAAACGAGCACACAATCAATTCCTGACTATTTAAACACCTTTCAGACAAGCAATCTGTCAATCAAGCATTCTGATTTGATATCACTTGCTCTGATATAACTTAAGCTTTGATATCACCTTCTTTGAAGGTGGGGTTAATCAACTTGATGGTCTGATACCAACTGATCTAAAATGGGGCACTAAAGGCTTCTTGTCAAGCTTACAAGAACCTCTCCCACTCCAAAGCTTAAATATTTCCAGGATCTTATGATTAACCACTTAAGGAATTAATAATGCTTGAAATAGGTGTATGCTTTTATTTGTTTTTAACTGTTTAGGTGCTTTAAGTTCATTTGCTTATGCTAAAATAAAATACATATAACAGTACACAAAGCAACAAGTAAGCAAACCATACGACAACAAGTTTAATATGGAGTTCACCCAAACCTCTTGGGCTACATCTCCTTGAGCTCTAGTTAACTTGACTAAGCTCTTTGGAATTATGGTTGAATTCTTTTACAAGCTCCACGCTCAACTCCATTGGTTTACAAAAGAACCTATGGGTTCAGAATACCATCTTATCCCTTTGGCTGTTTGACTCTCCAGCTCTCGACTCTCCGCTCTCGGCTCTGGCTCTTGCTCTGGCTTTGGCTCTGGCTCTGGATCTGTCTCTTGGCTTTAGCTCTGGCTTTGGCTCTTTCTCTAGCTCTGGCTCTGGATTTGACTCTGGCTCTGGCTTTCAGCTTTGGCTCTGGCTCTGGCTCTAGCTCTCAGCTCTGGCTCTGGCTCTGGCTCTAGCTCTTGCTCTTGGCTGTGGCTGTGGCTGTGGCTCTAGCTCTGGCTTTGGCTTTGGCTCTTGGCTCTCGCTTTGGCTCTGGCTCTTGGCTCTCACTCTCGTTCTGGCTTTGGGCTCTGGCTCTGGCTCTCGCTCTCGCTCTTGGCTCTCGCTCTGACTCTAGCTCTCAGCTCTGGCTCTGGCTTTGGCTCTGACTGTCAATTGTGCTCTCTGTGATATCCCTCAGCCCCTTCAGCAACCTCTGGTCAATTGTGCTCTCTGTGTATTTGTAACACATCAATCACAGTTCTCCATCATGGAAAACCCCACTGTTTCACCACAAGAATCTATTTACCATGGAAAGGAATTGGAGGGTATAGGAAACTCGGTCATTTTGCCTTCCTCTGGCCGAAATAGCCAAATAACAGAAATACACAGGAAACGCACGCAAAGCACATCATGGGCATTTAACTGGACTTCAAATATTATGCAATTGCATCTATAAACCCACCGGGTCTGCCTTTCTACCGCAAATCGCAATCGCAATAGGCATATGGCCAAAAACCCAAATACAAAGGAATACATAGAAAATCTGAAAATTTAGACTTCAAATAATATAAAATCATGTCTATAATCCTTATTGGGTCTCCCTTTGTCACAATATCGCAATTGCATTGTCGCAGGGTCAAAACCCCAAATACATGGAAATACACCATCAGGCGCAAAATCTGGACTTCAAATATTATAGAATCGACCCTATAAACTTATTGGGTCCGGCCTTTTATCACTAGTCGCAATCGCATGTCGCATAGTACATTGGCCCTTTGTATTGGGGATCGCTGATCGCCGATCGCAAGTCAAATCTGGATCGTTGATCTTGCTCCTCGATCCGACGGTCGAGATCACATATCGCTATCGACATATCACTCTTATAACGGCCCAGGGGTTCTTCCCTTTGACTAAACCGATCCCAATCACCGACACCGATCATCGTAATTGCATATCGGCTCCGCCCGAGGTCCTGATATCGTGCTAAAGCCTTTCTCCGATGCGATATGTTATAGATCACTGATCGGGGTTCCTTCTGCCTCCATTTAAGTCTACCCTGTGCACTTCATCTGATGCAATTTCCTTAAGGAATGCATGTAAAGCCTTAAGCCCATTTTTATAAGAATTTGCCTCATTTTCAAAGGACAATGGCAAAATTATTTTTGCGATAACTTCCTCATCCGAAGTCCATTTTAGCCCCTTCAAATTGCATTAGATTCAGATTGAAAAGATCTATGCAATGAGACTATTTCCAAGAGCATTCTTTGACTTTCATTTTCCTCTATGAGGAACATTTTAGACTTAGAAGTCTATTCTAGATCCATTTTGGATCACATGCTACGAATAACTGCCATTTGTTACAAAAGTACTCACAAAATTCGCAACAGTTGTTTTTTAATTTTTGTAGATCGGTGGGACACGACAAGTGCACTTGTAGAAGCTACGAGCTGATGATGGATAGAACTCCTACCTACAAGGTCCAGGCCGAAACGCGCCCCTTAGACCAGAGTGCAAGGATGGCGCGAACCGGGTTTCAGGGGCGTGGACGAGGCCGAGGAGGAGGAGGACCGAGAAGAGGTCGCAGACAGTTGATATGCTACAATTGCGGAGGGCTAGGACATTATGCCTATGATTGTACGAATCCAACACGTCCATCATGTCTGTATTGTACCTTATTTGATCATGAGATGGAAGATTGTCCTACGTTGATAGCTAGGATACGCGACAAGGGAGTGCTACCACCTCCCCCGACTCGGACCTGCAGATGATGAGGTCTGAGCCGTGCAAGGAAGATCCAAATGTGAATATTGTGCTCCGAAGTGGAAATGTGGCAGGATATGACAAAGAAAAACAACCCGAAGATAGTACTTGGGTTCGCAAAGCTCCATCATAAGAAGCGGAGTTTGATTTGGAGTGCGCTCGAGAAACCTTTATAGAAGCTAAGAAGAGCTTCGCTGATGCCTCCACTTCAGGAAGAAAAGATAGACCAGAGCTGGAAATGGACCCAACCATGCTTATGAAGTTCCTGGAAACATGTATGAAGTTGTTGCACGATAGTAAGGCTGTAAAGGGATTACAGGAACTCATTAACAAATGCGTTGGGATCACGCTAGGAGAACCACGTGTAGTCCAAAAGATTGGAATCATAATACTAGGACAAGGAGAGAACTGAGGTTAACCACACAGATTGGGGAATATGAGATGGACCAAGTAATTATGGACTTAGGATCGGATGTGAACGTTCTGCCAAAGTAGACATGGGTGTGCATGGGAAGACCTACGTTGCAATGGTCTCCTATTCAGCTGCGAATGGAAAACCAACAAAAGATAATACCCCTGGGGCGATTGCAGGGAATCACTGTGGATATTGAGGGAGCGAGCGCGCTAGCAAACTTTGAGGTGATAGAAATTGCTGATGATAGCAATCCCTACCCCGCGCTCTTAGGAATTGATTGGGCCATTGACATGAACGGGGTAATTAATCTGAAGAAGCACAAGATAATTTTTGAGAAGAAGTCTCTGTGCGTAGTCATACCCTTGGACCATGCTGAAGGATCGCGCTATACAGAGCCGGTCCGCAACTATGAAAGTGACGACGATTTGGACTGCATCTACAAGATAACTGTGCGAGAGCAAGACTGGGTAAATCGCACTGCCGATGGACGAATTTCATGGGGGCACGAATGCTCCTGCACTTCAGATTCGGATGAGGAGATAGAACGATGGCAGAACCGATTACACAAGGTAAGCACGCTTAATTGTAATATGATGACAAGTTCACTGCACTGCGTATCGACAGAAGTGAGAGATCTATATACTTATGATGGATTAGGTGAGGTAGATGCCTTCTTGGACAAATTTAAAAGGGAGGTGTCGGAAAATCAACATTTCCAGGCCTTGAATTGGGTATTGCGCACTATGTGCGCGAGGTGGTGGGGTACGCACAAAGGGAGCTTTGATGACTGACGCTCATGTAGGAGGATGATGCACACATTGTTTTGGAAGCCTAGAGTGCGATTGATAAACAAATACAATGGATGGGGTGGTCCGTACGTGCATCTGGCCCAGTGGGTACAGGCATATGGAAAACAACCTCCACGGATGCACATGAACTTCACAATGGGAGATATGGTAAATAAGCATGTGTTGGGGGGGGGGGGGTAATGTGCAAACAACTCCTCAAGTTGGAACAATAGAGTGTGGAGTGAACGATCGCGCAGATGGTTATCCACATGGAAGCATTTAATGAAGTGTGCAAAGCATTGAACAAGGTATGTAGTGCGCAGCGAAGTGATTTGTACCTGCGCGTACTCGCAGTACTATGGGCTTATAGGACAATGTTCAAGACACTGACGGGATAGAGGACTTCTAGGTTGGCATATGGAGCGAACGCTATAATGCCGAGAGAGTATATCATGCCTAGTCCACGCATAGCATCACCCACGGATATGATGGATTGCAGAGCCTTAGAAGAAGGGATCGCGTAGTTGGAAGAGCTCGAAGAAGAATGCTTGGGACTTGATGAAGAGATCGAGCAGGGTGATCTTAGGCTCTAGGAACTCACGAATGAAAGAGTTCGGTTGAGGGAGAAAAGCGCCATGGTGGAAGCAGAAGCCCAGAAGCTTGAGGAAGGAATAAAGAGGGACTTCCTTGATAAAAAGATCGTGGTGATAACACACGATGAGCGCGATTATGTTGAAAAATTTGGGGACTACCGCCATGAGCTTATTAGTTTAATGCATTGGACGGGGCCGTATGTTATCAAGGAGACCTCAGATGGTGGCATGATGCAGTTGGTGAAGTTAAATGGCGAACTCTTCCCAGGAAAAGTAAACGGTAGTCGGTTGAAGCCATATACAAGTGGCTCGACCACCTGACTAGCCGCAAGAAGCACAGTCTTAGTGCTCCAAGTAGTTGAAAGGAGGCACGGGACTATAAACTACTCTGCCCTGGAGCTGCGCAATGTCAGGACTGCGTGCAGAAGTGAAGTGTCACAGGGTCTGCGACAGCGCGAAGGTAGCTACGCTGCCACACGGGTTGGTTGGAAAGTGACCATTACAGTCACTATTCATGATGTGATGCTTGGTTTGAGACCAAATGGAGTGGGTGTCAGGCATTTAAGGAAAACTTTATGGGCAAGATTTGGGAAAATTTGTTGCCAAGGGAGCATTAATGGATCGGATTTTCGAGGAATGGTCGAATTCAAATTCAAAAGGCGCTATAAATTGCAAAGGGCTACTCAACAAACAACACTTGGCCATTTGAGAATTGAGTTGTCGTGCGCCCAGATATTTCTAAACCTAGATCTGTTTGACCTGCTGAAGTCGAAAGCATTGTTTGAGCACTTACCTGAGCAGTTGAGAGATTTATGGAACAGCAGTATGGCAGCTTCTGAAGAATCCAGGGATATCGAAGAAATGACCGCTGAAGAAGCTGTGCAGGCCATGACGATAGGAGATGCCCCAGAAAGCGTTGGGATAGTCGCGGAAATCCCTAAGTCACCACGCACGCTGAGGCCCAAGAAATACAAGCAGCTTATGGTTCGGGTGCGCATGTCCCCTAGAAACCTGCTGAGAACCAAACTTACTATGGAAGAAAAGAGGAAGGCAGTTAATTTGGAAACTGATGAGGAGGAGGAAGACCTTGAGGACATCCTAGTAGAAGAGGAGGAGGACGAAGATATGGAGGTGGAAACCCAGGGTGCAGACCCTCTAACCAGTCTACCCACATATGTTCCACCGTGGAAAGGGAAAGCCAGGGTGCCCAAGGACCTAGATAAGAGCAAAAACTCTCTATAGACTCCGCTACTACCCGATGATATCATTTTTGAAGGAGCGCACTTGGGACGGGTGCCAGTTCTAAAGTTTGAAGATTAGGATATCGTGGACCATGAGAAATTCCCACACTTGGCAACCGTGCAGCTAATGCGGCCAAAGAAAAACATAACGACAGGAGTCATAGAGTTGGAGCCACACCAGTGGTTGCGCGGAGTAGAGAAAGCAGGGTTGTTAAACCTGCTCTAGGTAACACATTACCATCGGGCCCCAGTGACTATCTTTGTCATTAGACAGTTGCTCTGCCTGGTGCATGATGGGTGTTTGTGGCTGGAGGAGCCCATCCCCATTAAGGACCACCTCATTCATAGAATTACCTGACTCCCTTGTAAAGGGGAGGACCCAGCGGATATTTCGGAGGGTAAGAGTAACGATTTGGCCATTGTAGATGCCATGAAAAGGAAATTCAAGCTAGAGAAGAAGAAGAGAGGGTACACAATCTCCAGTATCAAAAATAATGCAATCAAAGTCGCGACCCAAATACTGGCTGGAAAGGTTATGTGGAAATGCCGCGCAGATGAGGTGCCTACGCCGGTGGTAGAACTTGCCACGAAGTGATCAGAGAGGGTCCAGTTTAACTGGGCAGAGTACTTGTGCGGAGAGTTCCTGAGGAATTGTCGCGTGGCACAAGAACAGGGGAAGAATTTCCACTATGCATGGCTTCTGTTGTCCATAGTGCAGGTGGGTTGGGAATTGCCTCAGGACAGCCAGTTCCCCACAATTGCACAGGATCTTCCAGAGGCAGCGAAGTACGCTTCGTTGTGGGCAACCAAAGACGTGCAGAGGATCCGAGACAGCAAGATATTTTGGGTATTCATGGAGATGAACATCAGAATGGGGATTAACCGCAAGCCGCGGTTATCACCCACTATCTACAATAGTCTGTAGAGCTTCGCAGAGTTCAAGGCAGACTTCCATCATGTATATATCACGGCGCGCAAGGACCCCATGAAGAAATAAAATGATCTCCCTTACTTGGCCACGGACGATGTCATATTCACCATGCTTGATTCATGGCCACTAGAGTGGCGCGCTCCAACCAGCTCTAGGTTGGAAGTAGAGAAGTTTGCTACCCAAAGGAAGAAGGAAGAGGCCAAACTATGAATGGTGCAGTTGGCAGAAAAGAGAAGGAACGAAGCAGCAGTGGCAAAGGCCTAGGCGGTGTGGGATGTTGCGAAGGCAACAGAAGAACAACAACAGGTAGCAGAGAAGGAGCGTGAGGGCCATAAGTCACCTTCACCTGAGGAAGATCCTGAAACGGAGAAAGGTGGTGCGGACCCACAGACAATGTCTACACATTTGAAGCCCCAGCGCCTAAGGGAGCAGGTGGGGCCGCAGAAGAAGTCAAAGGCCTCCAAGACTTTGTTCAACCCGATCACCCTCACTAAGGGGGATATCCATGACATAAGGGAGATGATGCGGTACGTCACCACGGAGGCCCTCCAGTAGTTCATGGAGGAAAATCAAATGGTGTTGGGGGCCCTCCGGGTACAAATACAGGAGTTGTAGGTGTGCACTCCCCAGGCTGGTACTCTGTCGACCAACCTCGCAGTAGGAACGGTCATGGCTAAAGAAATGTTGCACGCTTGCATGACCAACACTATAGTGCTGCTAGAGGGGGCACTGATTATAGAAAATGAGGCCGACAGACCTATGGTCAGTGCGCTAAAGGGAGTGGGGATCAACATGGCTGCGCTCCCTCGGGAGACGTGCTATGTTCTGCAGGACAGAGTGACTGTAGAACTGCGGGCTAGGGAGGGCCGCATGTTCCAGGTGATGATTGAACAATGAATTAACATGGAACAACTAAGCCTACAACGTGACGAGGTCATGACACAAAACAGACAACTCGTGCAGGTAGTCGAGGAGGCCTACCAAATGGTCCCTGAGTTGGCCATCCCAACAGAGGCACCAACCGAGGTGCGCATCCAAAGACTTGCAACAAGGGTGAACAACGCAAAAGAAGAGATGGATAAGGTTCAGCTGGAGCTGAACCTTCAGATAGTTGAGCTACAATTGAAGGTGTAGCCTTCAACTCCACCAGAGGTGTGGAAACAACACGCGAGCGCCATCACAACGGGAATAGAGGAGATCAGCAGTGCAGTGACAGACTGCACCAAACTACTAGAAGAGTCGTTCGAGGTCCTCACCACTCTGCAGGAGGACCCGAACATACAACGCTTAGAAACAGAGGCGTGTGAGCTGCAACAAAAGTATGATGATATAAAAGGGACCGCGTAGACAGTGGCCCTTACACAAAGGCTCGCACGGATGCAACAGGGAAAAGCACTAAAGAAGCAGGTAGACACTGCATGACATAAGGAAGTTGTCTTGAAGGCACGCGTACAACTTTGGATCGATGAGGCATTCGTCATTGCAACCTCGATTGAAGGCAAGATTGTGCTAATGCAAGGAATGCAGGAGCAAATGCAAGGAAGCAGTTTACGTACCGCGGTCTCTAAACAATGCGTCTAGGAGGTAGAGCAGGAAGCTGCTCAGTGTGTTGCTGATCTTGTAGCAGTTTGGACAGAGTTGGGAGGTCTCTGCATGAAGATCTCCGCACCGACAGAATGACTCGAGGGTGAGTCACGATGTTTGTGTTGGGGGCTCGTTGGGCGCAGGATCCCCCAAGGGAAGTTTTGGGGCTTAAAGCCCAGAATTTGACCAAATCTGATTTAAGGACTCCACAGTTTGTGGGTGCAGAGCGTGAAGTTTGTAAATGAGTCATAGGGTTGTCCGCCCTCATTTTTGTAATTTAATGCCGACTTTAGATATCTACTTATGATTCGCGGACCATGGGATTGTATAAATAGAGCGAGGCTCTAAGTTGTAAATCGTTGAATGAATGATGATAAACTAGAAGCATATCAGAAGATCTAAGTGTAGAGTCAAGTCTTTGGGTCGTAGAGTAGGAGAAGGCTTTGCAGCTGAGTGCACAAAGACCTAGTAGTTCGCAGCTGAGTGTGCGGACCCCTACAGTTGAGTGTGCAGGGTGAGTCGAGTTTGTAACCATTGAAGCATTAATAAAAAGTTTTCATATAAATTCTGTGTATTTATTTCCTATTTTATGCATTAAGTATATTCGGTATAAACTGCAAGTTTACTGTTTATATGGTGCACGAACATATATGAGTGTGTTGCTTAAGTGAATGTAAGATAAAGTATCCGATTACGCGAAGATAACTAACATTTGTAAGAAGATAAGTAAGACACGTGGTGTAACTTGAGGAAATAGCGCAAATCGCTGCCACATCAATGTGAAATCACCTTAGCCCCTGGTTAGGGCTGCACGAAGATGATTGTGACAGATCGCGAAGGTATCACAGGTCAGGATAGTGTGCGAAGTGACCTGTGTGAAGCTATTCACAGTTGGACTAAATCGACCCCTCAGACATCTCCAAGGTGCGGAAACTTGGTTCCAACATCCCCCCATACTTCTTCGGGTGAGACGTCAGTCTGTGCTCCATGGGTTGTTGCTGAAAGGGCCAATAGTGTAGGGATTTGTTTGGCTAATTAACTTCGAACCTGGGTCAGCCCCCCCAACAAGCCAACACCAACATTACTGATAATTCTCTTCTAGGCGCAAAAGGCATGAACCACATTAAGGAAAGAAGGTAAAGGAACAAATAAGACATAAATGATAAGAAATGTTTGCATGTGAAAAACACACACACACGTGACATGTGTTTGTGTGTATCTGAGTCTATGTGTGTGAGGGAGAAAGAGAGAAAAAACTAGTGTAGATCTTAAAAAAAATATAAATAAAAAATACCCCAATTTAGTTGATCATAGAAAACTATGAGAATCCACCCTAAATTAACAATGGAATAGTTTAACTATATAACCAAGCGGAATGGAAGATGTGAACAGGCCACACACTTATCGTACCAACTAGTTCAGGGGAAAAGTTCCCTTCTATCTGGAAAGCCTTTGCAAATAACTGCATGTTCCTCTTTACAAGGTAAGCATAAATGTATACATCCAGCCTACAATCACAACAAAAAGTCAGCCAATGAGAAGATCAATTGCAATGGCCCCAATAAATCTCAGTGATGATCCTCATACCACATGGCACAAAGATAGATTGAAAAGCATTCTACTTACATTTTAAGAGCTTCCCAGTTCTGTGACATGATTATGGAATTTAAGATGTTTAACTTGCAGCCTTAATAAGTGTTAGGCTATAGCTCACACAAAAGATCTTAGAAGTCCTACAAAATCATATGTCAATACATGATAAAAGCACATAACTGCACACCATAAAAGTGAATGCTCTCCATAGTTAAGGTGGAATAAACACCAGAAAGATTAACCATTGTTGATTTTCTTATTTGAACTCTGTGATGGATTTTTGAGCAATTGCAGATTCTTAACTATATTGTTGAAAGACAACAATAGATATTACAAATGTACACTCAAACAAAATGCCATGTTACACTGGCCCGTGAACTGAAACAAGTTCAATGATTAAAATTGTATGTTTTTCTCCATACTAAAAGTAGTGAGACTACAGATATGAGTTTATGTATATTGTTCTTTGTGGGTACTGTCAATTCCCTTTTATTTTTCTAACATATAAGTGAGGGTCAAGAAAAACGATGCATAGGGTGGCTACCACTAGCACTAAAACCTATCTTAATTAATCTAGCGATTGAAATTAACTTAATTAATCTAGCGATTGAAATTAACTCTCCAATTATATAACCACCCACCCTTGGTGCCTCTCCTTCTGCTGATTTCTCCTCTAATAATTCATTTTAGCTCTCTTCTTGGGCTCTCATATACACGATCAAGGGGGGTAATGTTGGATACCCGATCCGTTAGAGTTATGTTGCATTATGAAATCAGTTACTAAAGTCCAATAAACCCTAGAAATTAAATCCAGCTATTTCAACATTATATTTATATGTACAATATTCTTAATACGAATTGAATTCATTTTCCAATAGTGGTATAAATGAATTCAATTTGTATTAAGAATATTGTACATATAAATACAATCTTGAAATAGTTAGATTTTGTTTCCAAAGTTTATTGGACTTTAGTAACTCATTACATAATGCACCATAACCCTAATGAATTAAGTGTCCAACATATTTTGTTTTATATAACTATTTTCTCTAGTATAGTAATTTTGAAAGTTAATAAAAAAGATTAGTTCCTATTATGACATTATTGTCTCTATCAATATATATATGTCAAGTTTTAATAGTGCTAAGTAGAGTAGGGAATGAGTACAATGTCCTTCAAAACATACTTGTGGTTTTACAATACCTTTTGTGTCTTTCAAAACATACTTGTGCTTTTACAATAACTTTCTCACCAATGCTCCTTTTTTCCCTTTGCGCTCTTGTTTTTGGAAAAAAAAATATTTTTAATAATTTATATGTCATATATACTTGTCTTCTCTGAATCAATTCGATTCTTTATATTCACAAATTTTTAAATTGATAACCTTCATATAAAAAATGGCTTAACAACATTTCAACTATTCCACATGTCACACATAAATCTTATAATTTAAATAATTTAAATAAATTTATAATTATTTAATATAAAAATAATCAGTAAACAAATAAATTCAAATGCCAAACAATTTTGATGATTAATTCAAATGGGAAATTGATCTCGAGAAATAATTTAGAATTCCCAAATATTTTTAATGTTTTTTTCATATACATGCAACAGCTTTATTTATTTGTTTTATTTAAAATATATATATATATATATATAACACAATATTTTATCTTTTAATTTATTAAAAAATAAATCTAATTTCGGCTTACCTAGAAAAACCGAAAACATGAAACAAATTGAATCATTGTGGATTAGTAATATAGTACAACAACATCAGCCAATGTCATTTTATAAGCCATAAACACCTGTGTACTTATACGTAATTGGTAAATGAAATTTAATGACACTGTTTTTGGCAGCATAGGTGATACGGTAGAAAAAAAATTAAAGGAGATCCAAAAATTAAAGGAGATACTGAGAAATATGTTCACGGACAGTGAATCATCAAAATACATCATGAATTTTTTTTTTTCATTTTAAAATAACCATAATTAAAATGTAATCTAAAGCTAGGTTAAAATGTAAACTAAACATTTCGAATAAAAGAATTACAAGACATACCTTTTTGGAGGTTAATTTTTTTATTATTTTCAATCTTGGGCGGAAGTTGGATCACTCAAATGGCCTTGCAAGATTATTACTCTTAAACGATCTAGCGACATGATTAAATTAAGGTTTGTGGGTCTACACAACTTGCTCGATCACCCGCACACAAGTAAGAACACATCGCAGGAAAGAGGGTTTCCACACTGGGGCAAGTCCAACCTGATTAAGGGTGCCATTTTGCGGTATGGGCCACACTAGAACCGATGAGTAGTTATCAATTCAGAGAGGAACCGCCTTATGGTTTTCAAAAGTTGAGCAACCGTAAAAGAAAGAATAGCAATAGCTAGTTGAAATAAAATGCGTTATACCTGTGTAAACATGGGGGCCGACCAGAGAAAACATTGAATCGATTTGCAGTCGTTCCATATAAACTTGGAACCTGTGGCGAGGCAAAAATAGAATTTGTAAGGATTCATCTGTGGAAAAAACACCGATCATGCAATCGAATAAGGGTTCTTGAGGCTCTTACCAAGGAAAACCAGATACAATCTTGAACCAAACCCTGGGGCCCCTTCGAAGGCGGTTGCAGAGCGTGGATGTAGGTAAGGAAAATGACGGTTATGGCGAGGAGATTGGGTGTATTTTGAGCCATCCAATTGGGAGCCAGATCGATCAAGAGCGTTCGTGAATCCCAAGTGTCTGTATACGTATTTCAGTAGAATCAATGCGGAGTGTGCCAAGTGGGTTTGATGTTCAAGTGGGTTTGATGTTAAAGGAGTTGTCTACAGAGGCGCGGAATTGTTTGGACGATTAAAAGTAGTTGGGATTCCGGTAAAAAAAAATTTCAAAAAATCTTATAGATGCAGTGTTTGAATCATGTTTTTGATGGTGGAAATGGATTCAACACCATCAAAAACGTATAGGACACCTAAAATTAAAATTTTTGATAACTTTTATTTGGATTTACAAAAATCCCTGCCGGAATTTTTTTCAAAATATAGCCTAATTTCCATAAATTTCAGGGCAAAAAAGCATAATTTTTAGGCTATGTCAAATTATGCAAAAGGTGTCAAGGTGAGAGGAGAAGAGTGGACATAAAAATGTGTGCCAATGTAAAATGGAGAGGAGAAATATAGACAAAAATGAGAAGTGAATTGATTCAAAAGTTTATAGGCCTAAGCATAACATAATTATATAAATTGAATAATTAGTAAATATTTTCAATACCGGCCTAAAAATAACATAATTATATAAATTGAACAATTAGTAAATATTTACAATACCAATTTATAATAGATATCAAAACACTTATTTCATGATAAGTTTTCAAGATTAAAATAATCATTAAGTTAATTAAATTATAATTTTTTTAGATTAACTGAATTAATTAAAATGAAGATAGTAGATGAAACGGTTTGTGAACATGGTAGATGTTAAATACTTATTATCCATCTAATAATTGTTTTAGTAAAATTCTAATTATGAAAACATGTTTCAAAATAGATAAATTTGTTCACATAATTACATAATAATCAAATTACAACATACATATATATTTATATTTTAACTAATTAATGAATGATTTTTTTAGGAGTGGATTTTGTTCTAATTTTAAGAGGATGTTTTAAAATTATAAGCTTTAAAGTGTTATTTATAGAACTTGAATACTCCCAAAAAAAAATTAAAAAAAAAAAATGTTTAATATCAAATTATAACATAAAAAGCCATTAAAATTACTAATTTAATTACATCAAAATAAATCAACTACCTTCCTTTTATTTTTTCATACATATATTTCATTCTTTAATTATTAGATACATATATCAATATTGTAAATTCAACATTATAATTTACTTAATAGGAAAACATCTCTATATACTTCACCTCTCCTTTAAATTAGATAATTAATTATTATTAGTTTATTGTATTTTTCTTCATTCCTTTATCACAAATACAATTCACAGTTAGGATACATTTCTAATTACTATCAGTATGCTAAAACTACTTACACATGGTATTTTCATTTACCTATTTGAACAAGGAGGGTTGCACGACGGCTAGTCCGTGCCTTAATGGGGAGGAGTGGAAGGAGCAGAGAGCGGCAGGGTGGGTTGTTGAGTAGGTTGACTTCAAAGTTAAGGCAAAGGGCTATGAACAGGATTTTGTGCAGTTGGTAGAGAGGGCTCCCATCCATGGCCCAACAAGTACAATGATCAGGATTTTGTACCGCTGGTAGAGAGGGCGGCTCCCATTCATGGGTTAGGCAATGATCGTATTAGAAGAAGCTTATCAACTCTTGCATTCAGATAGCAAGCTGACTCTCGTAGAGCTGGCTCCCATTCAAATAGCAAGCTGACTCTAGTAGAGCTGGCTCCCATCCATGGTTCAGCAAGTACAATGATCGTATTAGAAGCTTATCAGCGCTTGCATTCAATGATCATATTAGAAGAAGCTTATCAACTCTTTGCATTTTAGAATCAGCCACATGACACATGAACTTAAATTTTGGAAACAAACACCATAAGCCAAACCTCCATAATTAGTGAAAATCACGAACGGATTCAGAGCAGAGCCGATTGAAACACACGTTTAAGAAGCAGCACCACCAAAGCAAGCAATAACAGTAGGATAAAAGCTACGAGCAACCCAGATAATTTCATTCACTGCACCCACTGATGCTAAACGTGTGTTGTTCCTTTTCTTTTCCCATCGGTCAAGTGGTTGTGGCTGTTGATTAGCCTCAAAGATTTTATGAGTGGTGTGGCTATCATGGCCATACCCACCCTTTACAGGTAACAAACCTGTTATAGGAACTCAAAGTTCGGTTTGTCTGTAACATAAAGGGTCACACACAAATATTTGTACGCAGGCATATTTCCTGACTCCAGAGCCCACCTGCTACTCTAAATCATATAGCCGTTTCCGTAGAGCAGTGGTTATTGTATCACTATCACTGTTCTTTTATGTTCTATTTTACAGTGCTTAAAACAAAGATGGTTGAAGGTCTGGTTGATTGCCCTCATTGAGTTGCGCACACGAGATCTCCAAGCTGATTTGCTTGGCAGACAACGTGACATCTGAAATATGGCAGCAGTCAGTCTCACGAGATTCAGTTGGCAGTAATCAGAAGACATCCAATGTAAGCATTGCTTTAAGATTGAGATAAACCCAACTGTCTGGTTTTTTAGTAGATGAAATTAGTTATAAAGTAATCGAGTGGATGTAAAATAGCTGTGGGATTTCGGATAAGAAAATCTCCATATTTTGAATAAGAATATAGATTGGTTCGGCGGATTCATAATTTTCCTACAATGTGTCTAGAGCAGCAATGTTAGGAACTGAATCAATAGAGGATGGCTACATGAGATGAAACGGTTTCATCTTCATCCTAGTTTCTAAAAAAGTCCTAAATTTGATTGGAAGAACGAATTGGGTGCGGAACCTGTCATGGGAGAATGAAGGTTCTGCTGCTGCTACTGCCGTTGAGTGATGCAATCACCAGAATCGGAACTCGCCTCCCCAGCAGAACACTCACGCCTACACCAAAGATTACCCAAGTAGTCACTGTCATGCACTAGGGCTCTCATAGGATCAGCCACTCAAAGAGAGACTCACTCACGTAAGACCAGTCAGATATAAACAATAGAGAAGAAGTTTCCATCTTGCCTGAGTTAGCGAAGACCAGGAAACAGGCAGTGGCTTAAGAGAGTTAGTCGAACCAGTTAGTGAGTGTTGGTCCTACCCAGTCAAGTGCCTAGTCATTCAGTTCTCGCTATTGCGAACGACTGGTTGTTCCCATTCCATCTTCAAAAAGGAAAGCTCAGCTGAAATCCCTTCATTGATTTAGAAATTCAAATTGATAAGGGTCACTCGGCGGCCGGGGAAGACTCCTAACAATATACCAACCTTTAGATCAGGGGTGCAGACTGTATGCTTACAGCTTAACCTGGAATGGGAAAATAGAGATCCTAGGCAGCGCTGTTCTGACTAACACTAGAAGGCTCTAGCGATAGCACTAACACTAGAGGGCTTAAACCACACTGAACCTGCTTCTATACTTGCTGATGATCATGTTGATTCTGCTTGAACCTAGCATATAAAGTCCCTATTTCTCGCCATGATAGCCCTTGATTGTGGTTTCTAGTTAGAAAAACCTATATGTCTCTTTCTTAATTAGGAGCAGACAACAAAAAGAAGACCTGGTCATATATATATTCTTAACCGCCAATACCAACACCACCTCTCCTATCCTAGCTAATATACCTGATTCTATCTGTTGTATATTCTAACTTGGTTCTGGGTACTTGGTAATCAAGAGGAATCTAATTTGCAGTCTGGAACTTGTAATCAGATCTCACCATAAATTCTATTTCTTAGATTTTGAGCCCCAATTCAATTGGATATTATGTAATATTTAGATGCCACTAAGAAGTCATATATCAATATCTGAATTTTGATGGCCTTGTCTGCAGAATTATTCCTACATCACCAAATCTCTAGGTAAGGCTCCGTTGATGGTTCACATCTTCCAAGCATGAAGCAATCAACCAGATAAAATAGTCTCGTGTCAAGGTGAAAGTGGGTCCCTACCTGCCTATTTGAACATACGTGGGTTCCTCCAAATACATCGATGATTACGAAGTTCCTTATGTGCGGTAACTGCATGAATCGCAAGTGTCTTCTGCATTGCAGGTGTCAAGTAGCACAAAATCCAGTTGTTAATGCTCTCCTCCTTCGGTTAGTTAAAAGCTAGTCATTATCCTGAAAGAAAGCAATAAGGAGAAGCCTAAATAGAAAAAAATTTGAATGACAGCGCAACGTATAACCATTATTCTCCTATACGACTTCAAATAAGAGGAGGAGTAGCAGGCAAAGAATACCTTCCAGACCTAGCACCGGGAGCTCTAAGTGAAGAAAGAAACCATAATAACTCTGTCCCTTAGCAAGCGAGCGAGCTAGTACACTTGGAGCAAGCGATTCGAGCTAGTACACTTGGAGCAAGCGATTCGAGCTAGTACACTTGGAGCAAGCGATTCCTGTAGAGTGGGCCGCAGGGCCGATATAGAGCAGGTTATTGTGGCGTTCGTTGTTCTGCCCATGGCAAAGTCTCTTGAAATTCTGCACCCGTAAGGGTTTGGGGTTTTTTAAGCGTGTTTGATTTTATGTTAGGCTCTCACATAAACTGGCTGAGCGTTCCTTGATCATCTCCTTTGTACCTTGTGCAACGATCTATCAGTAGTCATGCCGAGTTGTCTCAGAACCAAATTATTGAACAGATTGTAATGAATTTCTTTACCAATTGCTTGCATATAATATTGGAGTCGAGGATATTGGCCATCTCTTCTTCGTCGTCGATGGGAAAACCCTCATGTTTCAATTACAACCCTTTCGAGAGTCGAGCGAAAAAGATGGATTCTCAATGCCAGTGGCCAGCAATTTGAATTTGCAATTCCCTGCATTCAGAACAGATACCGGATTGGGAACAGATACCGGATTGGGAACAGATACCAGATTGGGAAACAGATTTGAAGATTGGGTAGCTCAGGTGGTTCTTGTTAAAAAACCCAACAAGAAATTATGGTTGTGTCCTGCAACGCAACCAGGTGTACGGAAGGTAGGAAGAGGAAGAATAAGATCGCTGGTAGGAAGAGGAAGAAGACCGACGGGTAGGAAGAGGAAGAAGACCGATTCGACGATAATTCCCCTACAACACGAGTTAAAGCCTTCCAAATCGAGACAGAGAGGTACTGTGTCATATATCTATAATTTATCTAGCTGCCTGTGTGAGTTTAATAAGCAGCTAATCGAGTTGAATCAACAGTTATGGAAGCAAAGTAAGCCGTGGAAGTAGCGGTGGCATTTGAACCGAAACCAGCAGCATCTGTAGCGAAGGAGCCAGTTCCAGCAATAGCAAAAGCCGATAAGCCAGCGAAAGAAGTAAAGCCAGCGAATGTCCCACATCATAGCCAGCGAAATCCAACAACAACAAAAGCTAGCAATCCAGCAAAAGAAATATGAGGTACCTTTCAATTTCTCAGCAAAAGAAATATGAGGTACCTTTCAATTTCTCACCCATTTTCAGCTCTCAATTCTCGCCCATCTTCCGCCGCTGATCTTTGCGAATATCCCACATCATAGCGAGCAAAACCCAGCAACATCTCGCCCATCTTCATCCGCCGATCTTTGCGAATATCCCACATCATAGCGAGCAAAACCCAGCAACATCTTTTAATTTCTTGCCCATCTTCCGTTGCGGGTCTCTGCTAATATCCCCCATCCCCCCATCATAGCCAGTCTCTGTGAAGTTGGTCTCTGTGAATATCCCCCACATCATAGCCCGTCTCTATGAATATCCCACATACAGCAAAAGCCAACAAAAGAAGTAGGAGGTGCCAATGACGGACAAGGACCAGACATGAGGGCAGAACTCCTATTACAGAAACGAGGGCTACATGCAGTGACCATGTGGTATCTGGTCTACATGCAGTGGCCATGTGGTATCTGGTCTGGTTGCATGTAGTGTGTGTCCCTAACATATATATCACTAACATATCTAAATAACCCAAATATTTAATCGAAACCCAAACAAACATTTAATCGAAAGGACTTAATGCCAACATTAGTTTCACAATTGAATCACAATTGAAAATGCCAAAGAAATTCGAAAGGACTTAATGTTAGTTTCACAATTGAAAATTCCAAGGAAACATATCAATTCAAAGAAATTCGAAAGGACTTAATTTTAGTTTCACAATTGAAAATCCCAAGGAAACATATCAAATCCCAAGGAAACATATCAAAGAAACATGATATTATATCAAAAAACATGAAAATAACATGTGGTTCTAGCCTTCAAAGAAACATGAAAATAACATGTGGTTCTAGCCTTCAAAGAAACATGAAAATAACATAAACATGAAAATAACATGTGGTTCTAGCCTTCCTGCCTTAGGACGAGGCCAAAGAGGCCAAATAAGATGGCAAAAAAAAATTCGCAATAACATAAACATGAAAATAACATGTGGTTCTAGCCTTCAAAGAAACATGAAAATAATATAAACATGAAAATAACATGTGGTTCTAGCCTTCCTGCCTTAGGACGAGGCCAAAGAGGCCAAATAAGATGGCAAAAAAAAATTCGCAATAACATAAACATGAAAATAACATGTGGTTCTAGCCTTCCTGCCTTAGGACGAGGCCAAAGAGGCCAAATAAGATGGCAAAAAAAAATTCGCTATGAAAAAAATATGTTGCAGATGTGCTTCTAGCGTTCCTGGCAAAAAAAATTCGTTATGAAAAAAATATGTTAAAAATTCGCTATGAAAAAAATATGTTGAAAAAAATATGTTGCAGATGTGCTTCTAGCCTTCCTACCTTAAGAAAAGGCCAAAGAGGCCAAATAAGATGGCAAAAAAAAATTCGCTATGAAAAAAATATGTTGCAGATGTGCTTCTAGCCTTCTGCCTTAGAAAAAGGCCGAAAAGGAAATCGCTATGAAAAAAATATGTTGCAGATGTGCTTCTAGCCTTCTGCCTTAGAAAAAGGCCGAAAAGGAAATCGCTATGAAAAAAATATGTTGCAGAGTCTTAAAACTTTGGTTGCTGAAAATCTTAAACAAATCAATTAATGTTAGTGAGCATCATATTGATTACTATAGTCCATTACTATAATCCCCGCATTACTATAGTGCATTACTATAATCCCCGCATTACTATAGTCCATTAGTATAGTCCCCGCATAGCCTGGGGCAGGGCCTAATAACGGTTAGTCAAAGACAACATATCAAACATATAACTAAAATGCTTAAACATTTGGTATCAAACATATATCTAAAATGGATATTATGATAATATATAACCACTTAAGAATTAACATCCATGATATATGAAGTCAATAGCATCAACGATGTTAGTAGGGTATAATTTGATTAACTATTTTATTTTACGCCTTGGAAGAAAAAAAAAACACAATGTGATAACTAAGTCTACGATAGACGTGACGTGTTTATTTTAAAATAGAATTTTGAATTTTTTTTAATTTAATTATTAATAATTAAATTAAATTAAATTAAAGAAATATGGTTTTATGATGAGCACTATGTAAAAACATGTTTGCAAAAGAACCAAAAATATTCGTGAACAAGAACTATCAACTCACTAATTGTGGTATGTTGTTGTTCGAAAATAGAAAATATGTACCTCATGTCGCTAATATGAGAAGATTCACAATAGATGAGTTTCTAAAGAACCTTATTCAAGTCATCATAGTTATTAGAAGATAGATAATAGTCATAAAGAAAAATGTATTATAGGCAAGGATTGAAGAAGGAAGTTGTTGAGTATATTGCCAAGTGTTGGTAATGCGAACAAGTAAAGGTAGAATGCAAGCATCTAGCAAGATTATTGTAACCAATCCTAATCTATGAGTGGAAGTGGGCAGTCATGTTTATGGACTTCATTTTGGTATTAACAAAGACAACTAAATAACATGATTCCATTATGGTGGTAGTGGACAAGCTCATTAAGGTAGCTCACTTCATCGCTATCAAGTCCACTCACAAAGCTATTGATATAGCCCATATATTCATGAAGGAAATATTAAAATGAGATGCTAGTTTTGGAACCCAGTTGGCTTTTAGTTCTGCTTCTAATCCTCAGAAAAATGCCTAGATAGAAAGAGTGAACATAATTTTGGATGTCATGCTGAGGAAGTATCTCATGCATCAACCAAAGAATTGGGAAGATTCCTTACCATTAGTGGATTTTGCATACAAAAATGGATACCAAAAGCCGCTAGGGATGAGTCCTTTTGAGGCATTATGACACTCCTATTAGCTAGGATGACCCAATAAATAGAGTAGTTCTTATACTTGACATGTTAAAGGAAATTGATTAGGAAGTGATCAAGATCAAGAAGAAATTAAAGGAAGCCCATGATAGTAAAAAGATTATATAGACTAGTAGAGGATGCACAAGGAATTCTAAGTGGGAGAGAATATATTTGGATCAAACCAAGGAAGAGCTCACTGAAAGTGAGGTATTGTGCCAAGTTGGCATCTAGATTTTGTGGACAATTTCAAATCTTGGAAAGGGCCAGTGGCTTATATATTGAGCTTGCTACCCACAATTAATGCACATAATGTTTTTCACATTTCATTTCTTAATTATAAGTGTGCATGATCCTAATCATATCATTCATTGGTTTGTCATGTTAGTGTCAGTCTTATTAGCCTGCCATCTGGATCAAATATGCTTTTACTATGTTTTTCCAGGCTTTCAAAATCAATTTGTTATGATACTAGGTTTACACCACAAATTTGGTCATTGATTGGTTAGTCTAAAGATGAAGTCATTGTTTGGAAATTCACTCATGTTGGTTGCCTATCACACTTTATGAAGGTATCACAATAAAAATGGGTCAGTCATCATCATCATTCCATTTAGGTCTCAGGTCATCCATTAGGTTCCTAGGGTTTCCAATGTCCATCTTTTTCATGAATAAAACCAATAGTGAGTAAAACATGACAAAGCAACTTTTGGAGAATGGATCTTTATTTTTTACACACTCCTCATTCTCTCATGTCATCAAAGGTTCTAGAAAAAGAAGCTTCAGTATTCAAGAAAGCAAAAGACATCACAGGTTTGCAATGGTAAAGGTAAATTCTGTTTTCATAAAGTGAAAAT
Source organism: Pinus tabuliformis (assembly GCA_031772625.1). NCBI lineage: Eukaryota > Viridiplantae > Streptophyta > Pinopsida > Pinales > Pinaceae > Pinus > Pinus tabuliformis. Next base: position 843,850,557 of record CM062815.1, read on the forward strand.
CAGTTTCTAAAGGAGGGTGGGTCCCATTTCTTTTTGAAAAAGTGAGGAAACTTTCCCTATATAAACTCAAAAGCCCCATAACTCCTTCATTCATATCCTATTCACTCTTTATCATCAAACTCTCTCGCCTAAAAAAAGAAAAAAAGTTGTTTTCCTAGGAGAAATCAACAAAAATTTGTAGGCGCTGTGTGTAGAAGCATTGTGCTGCACTTAGGATATAGGCGCTACGCGTAGAAGAACTGCGCTGCACTTTGGTGTTGCGCATAGGAACACTGCGTTGCGCTCAGGATAGAGTGCCCCGAAATTAATCAAAACTCTCCCAAACTTCAATTTTTCACTTTCAAGCTTGTTTTTACTAAGTTCTAAGCGAAGGAACAAGTAAGTGCACCATCATCCTCCATCTTTTACTTTCCCAATTTCATCTCATATCAAAGATTCTTCAAGATAGGGTTTGTAGCAAATTTTGCATGGGAAATGTTAGGGTAAAAATGGCCATCATTATTTTTGATTTCCAAAACATGTAAAATGATATCCTACACTTGCATACATGTTTAATGAGCCATTTTGACCATTTTACCCACCTCAAAACAAAGTTTAAATACTCAAAAAGCAAAACCATAGCTCATTCTTAGAGGTTTTTGGGCAAGTCTCATCATAAACCTTATTGTTCCCATTTGCAAGCAAACCATATTTCCATTGTTTCTCTACTCATTTTCATCAGCTTTCAAAGTCATCTCACCTTTCATAAGACCCCTCCCATCATTTTGCCAAAAATCACCTACATATCACTTCATTTCCATTCACACCTCAGATCTTATTTTCACTTCCTGCTACTAGGGCTTTGTGTCATCATGGAGGCATAATATTCGCCAGAAAGAAGGAGACAACATAAAGGAGGAAGGATCCTCAGATATGAACCATCAGACTGCAACACAATCAACTCCTATCCTTTCATCAAACAATGCTTTGAGGATGTCAACTGCTTGGAATTTTGCAAAAGGGTGAGCGAAGCAGGATTGCATGAGCAACTAACAGATTGGGTAGCAATACAACTAAAAGGAGAAATTGTTGTCATTTCCAGTATTGAGTTCAGTTTCTCAGTGGCCTCCATCTCAATAGAAACTGGGTTACTGGACAATGGCGAATATTGGTTTAAAGGAATGAACCTAGAATTTGAAAACTAAAAGCCTTTCTTGAAGACGTCATACAAAGATACACATACTCACCTCTTGCCTTTCAGATATTTATTGGAGAAATATGCCCCTTTAATGAAAACTGTCATGAGGTTCTTCACTTTTGAAGGTAGATTCTCTAGGTTGTATGCCTATCATATTCACCTCCTGATGCATTTCACCTCTCAAAAGCCACTCAACATGTGTAATTATCTATTCATAATCATTTCCAAAATGTATGAAAAAATACAATTAAAGGACAAAGAGAACTCCCAAAGCTTGTTCCATCACAGTCTCATCAAAACCATTCTCCTTCACCCGCTGACAGAGAGAGGTATGGCTTGGGAAGCCTTTTTGGAAGAAGCCTTGAAATGGCATGAGGAAAATGCAGCATCTCAGTCTCCTAGTGCACCAAAACAACAAACAAAGGTGGGGTCATCTAGCAAAACAATGGAGAAGACTCAACTATCCAAACCTGAGGTGACTAAAGTGTATAAGAAAGGGCAGAGGCTTGTGTTTTCTTCTCATAGAGAGAAAGGGGCCAAGCCTTCTTCATCGACAAAGCAGGAATCAACAGCAAAAGATAAAGACACAGTTGAGCATGATTTTGAACTAATTGATCCAGAGACTGAGGATCAGACCACCAACATGAGACAAACTATCAGGGATAAGGACTACCAAATCAAGGAGCTAGCAATCAATTTGGAAAGGGTGAAGTATGTTATATCATTCCTTGAACAGGAAAACAATCAACTCAAAGCAAAGGAGTTGATCCTAGAAAAGGAAAAAGCCAAGTTAATGCAACAAGTTGGAAAAGGTAAGGACGTCATGACATCAAGTGAGCTTGAAGCATCAGAGGTGAGAGGAAAAAGGAAAAGACCAAGAATAAGAGGCCTCAAGAAAGCTTTGCAAGAGGAACAAGAACAAATTCTGCTAAATGAGGATCTTGACCTAGAAGATAGGATCACCTTAGAGGTTCATCAAGATCAGGAATATTGGCTAAATAGGGTGAATGAACCCTTGGAGAAGCTCCTTGACAAGGAAAACAGAGAGAATAAGTTGCTCAGACACATGGCGCACTCAAAACATGATCGCCAATGTCAAGGTAAAACAACTTGAAAACAAGCTCAAGGAGGCCAAAAAAGCCCAAAAGGAAGAGTGAAACTTGGAGATGCTTGCCAAAGCATCCATGAAGCTATAAAAAACATATTTTTACACCTTCCCTCAACTTTTGAGCAAATTCTAAGCATTTTGAGTATTTTGAGAAATTTTGGTCTAGGTTCAAAAATTCAGCTGCTGCAGAGCTTTTTCCTCAAGCCTCCATTTGAGGAAAGGTCTAGATTTTGGAAAGGTCTTGCCATCCTCTAAAAACCCATTTTCCTAGATTTTGTAGAGGTGGCTTAGTTTTGGAGAAAAATGCAAAGAAGTGGCAAAAACTAGCATTCTCGACCATTTTTTGACAGGTGTTGCGCTTTTGGAGCGACCTTGGGAGAATGGCTTTTTGAAGGTCTTCCCATGCTCCAAATTCCGAAATTCAAACTGCTATGGAAACTAGACTTGAAGGGATAGTTGACCGTTCTATCAGATTTTCATTTTGACCCCTGGACATCACCTGAAAATTAGCTAAAAGTTGGCGCTGCGCTTCTGCAATTTTATGTGTTTCGAATTGTAAAATTCACTGTGTAAATTTCTAGTTGCTAGTTTGACTTAGTTAAAGTCAAGATTCTCTATGTAATGACACTAGTTACGAGGATAGGTGATGTAGGCATGAATAACTTTACATCATAGTGTTATAGACAATTTTGTGCCTTACAGCAACAAGCATGAATTGTCAATAATCCAAGGGATCCAAAGTTCCCTAAACATGATGTTCCTACCCCTAGAGGAACAAGGTCAGCAAACCAACAGCTCTCAGATCAGTTCTCCACCTGAAAACACTCAAAAACAAGCAATCCTGAAATCAAAGCAGGTGCTCCACTAGGTTTCTGCGCTGAAACTCAGTTGCTCCATGGTGTACCTGCGTTGCAAAGCAAGTGGGACAAAGGCCACCTGCGCTGAGCGAGATGGGACAAGTGGCACAATGAGTCATTGCTTTGGAATCTTCCAAAAATGACACTTGGATCAGGTATTTCGCCTTGTGATGAGTCAGAGGCTCTGTTTCTCCAAGTGGAAGCAAAGTTCTCCAAGTGGACTCAAGAACTGAAGATCAACTAAAGATTAACTGAAGAGAGAGAGGACACAAGGCAGCTACACATCAGTTGCAAGCTGACTCATCCTTTCTCAATTCATCTATATATTGAGCTCTCTCCTATGAGCTCAGGAGGCTGGAATTTTGTGCAAAGTAATGATATGCTATTGGTTTCACTATTGAGTTATTGGGTGATTGTTTGAGAGAGGTGAAGAGGAGCAATTCTTTCTGCTGGGAGGTGTTGCTGGGTTGGAGCCTTCAATGGTTGTAATACTCTCAGAACCTTTACTTCTTCATTAATAAAAGCTATTGAGGTTCTTCTATGTGCTCTTGTTTCAATAATATATTGTGATGATTGCATGTTTGGTTTACACTAATCCATGAACCAGTTATGATTGCATGCCTCTTGTAGTTTCCTTCTTTGTCATTTTGCAGGATCTCATTGTAGCTGGGCAAGCAAAAGAACAAAGAGCTAGGAGTAAGCGGCCAAAGAGAAGAGTTTGGATTCGACATTAAGCGCAAGGCAACGGTTAGTGCATTTCTCCATTCTCTTTTGCTTTCATAAAGAAGTAAACCTTAAGTAGTTTGTTTTACAGTTGTTGCTAAGGAACTATCACCCTTAGAGTGGGATAGGGTCATCCGAGTCGGATACTTTTCCCTACAACAAACTGGCGACTCCGCTGGGGATCGTATCCGTTTGATTGTGTTTGTAGTATTTTTCTATTCATTTCCTGAACAAAAGAGTACCAAATCGAAAAGCTTTTGACTATATCAAAAGCGAAGTAGAGGGCAGCTACTCTTGCTCATTTTCTGAGCAAATTCATGATTTGAAGAGCTGATCTACAAGGATCCTTGTAAGCTCTTAGTGATAGCTTTGCACCTTCCTAATCATCCCTTTGAGTGTGCTTGACTGATTGCTTCTGATTTGAGCAAAAACCGTGCATTTTTGAGAAAATTATGACCCGGAAACTGTGAAAACGCAATTCTCGTTTTCCAAAGCAGGTAGTACACAGGCTACCTGCTTTGCAACGCAGGTCCTGAAGGGGCTACCTGCGCTGAGAGCCAGTTTGGCTGTGCAGAGCCTGCGTTGGCCCAAATTTTCCTAGTGCATTTGGGGTTTCCTCCTTTCTCTTGCCTGTTTTCACTTAGTTTTGCTGCTAGGTGTCAGTCTTGTGCCTGTTTTGAAACCAATATTACTTGCCATCATTCTGCCTCTGTTATATAACGAAATTGTACTTGTTCTTTGTATTTCTTACTCATTTACAATTTCCCATAACGAAGAGTAAACTAGTCTTGCTTTTGGCCTCTTAGATCTGAACCTGTGTTAGGCATTTTGCTGGTCTAAAGAGTTAGCTTGTTTGCTGTCCATAGCTGATTAGTCATTTTACTTTCGTCAGTATGGTTTGATTTCATGTGTTTCCAGTGATTAAGCAAGTGAATCTTAAGGTGTCTTTTGATTTTGGACAAACTTGTTTGTTTTCGCTCTAAATCGAAATCAAAGTTATATAACCACTTTCTTTTTGTAATCCATCCACATTAAGAAAGGGAAAAGAAAATACATGCATTGTGCATTTTGCATTTGACTGTTTGCTGGACGATTTAGGAAAAATTGCATTTTAGTGTGTGCTCTATGATCTGTGTGAAAAGATTTGCCTTTCTTTTCCCTCAGTAGTTAAGGTTTTCAAAGTTGAAAGATTGAAAAGTTTACTTCTCATCTTAGACTTCATTCAGGAATTTGTTATATACATCTCGTGGTGATCCTTAAAGGCAAACTGCTAAGCAAGATCAACATTAAAATAAATCCAATTTAAATAACAACGCTTTGTAACATAACGCAAACACATAGAGGTCTAGGTAGAGACGTGTTCCGGCGTCGTTAAACATAGTGACTGTCGATCTCTACGAAGGTGGGTGATTCCTCCTGAGAGTCGGTGGCACTAATACGGACTTGTGCTCCCACGTACCGTCGCGTATATATTGGGAGACCCCTATAGGCAATTATCCTTTATCCATAGGAAGCCGTGTCGACCGCCCTACTGATCGCGATGCATTGAACACAACATTCACGAAGATCAACCACCCGTACTGTAAAACGTATTCTGTGGTTTCGCGAAAAGTTTGGCACACCCTCTGCCTAGAACTCCAGAGAAGTTTCTTTTGGCCTTTTTCAAACTCTATAACTGAAAAAGTCCATCCGAGCATTTGTCACTTCGGGCTCGTTAAAACATCGAAGGCGACTAGAGTCATCTTTAGCTTTTTCTCGACTCTTAAAACATGAAAAAGCAAGTTTGTGTCTAAAAGCGTCGTTAATAAAATTTATTTTAAACGGAACAAAATCACCTGTTATTCCCACGTTGATCTTTCAGTTGAAAAAGTATGGAGCCCACCAACCAAGGAAGTAACCTTGGCGGAAGTCCAAATCCCTTCTCCTCTTGGGGAGATGTTGGTGCGCCTCATATGGACACATTGTCACTTCCAGGATTGACAATTGGCCTACCTGTATGGCTCTTTTCAACTAATGTAGTCCAGATCGCCACTAATCCCGAGCAGTCGAATCAACAGTCAGACCAATCTAGAACTACCCACCAGCCTTCCACTTCTTATAATTCTTCCTCTGATCCTTCATCTTCACAAGGTAGAGCCGGCAAAAGTCAGCCTCCCATGGAGAAGAAGGAAAAGAAGAAGAGAGAAAAGAAGCAGAAGGGGCCTATGGCGAAGGCAACTGGGGGCAAGCAAAAGACAGCTGACAAAAACCCACACACTGCACCGACCGGGCCTAAATCGCCATGTGTCATTTGCAAAGGGGCCCACTTCCATCGTGATTGTCCTTGTATTCCCCGGATACTAAGGGACTGGTCCCCAAGGTTGCACAATCCGGTAGCATCAACCTCTGGTAGTCATGTTGATTGCAGTCCGTCAACTAGCGAGAGTGAAGGACGAAGAGGGAGACCAAGATCACCCTGTATGTTGTGTGAAGGCGAGCATGCCATCCACCGATGTCCATTCTTAGAAGAGGCAAAGAGAGTTTTGGAAGATCGCCCGGTTTCACCGTTACGACTTCCTCCTGGATACCAAAAACTCGCGCCTAATCCCTCGATAGTTGAAAATCCAGCTGACCCGCCCAAGTGGTCGGCTGAAGTGTCGGTCATTGAAAATGAACCTACTGAATCCAGACCAGACGAAAGTCTAAAGGTCGAAACGGCAGTTGACCCGGTTCTTCCTTCAGAGGTTTCATCGTCCAATGACTCTGTCATTGAAGACCCATCTTCAAATGACACCCTCACTGAAGAGGATAAAGATGACACCGTCCATATCCTTTTCATCAACACAGACTCTGATGAGCATCAGGGCAATGCGCCCATTCCTTTATCACAGGAAGGAACATCGTCAGGGTCGTATCCGGCCGTATATTCGGTCCCACCACCAAGCAACCTAGTTGTATCATTTGATTGGAATCAACTAGGCAGACCCCGGTTACCAGCCAGTATCCCATTCAGAATCATAGTCCAAATCTACAGAATGGTGATGGCTGGAACTATCATTGATGAAGGGGCATCTGTGAGTATCCTTTCCTCTGTTGCTTGGAAAGCACTGGGTTTCCCGGCGCTTTTACCTGAGATGAGAAATCTATCAGGATTTGATAAAGGAACCAGTCACCCGTTAGGGATTCTCCCCAATGTTCCAATTACATTGAAAGGGAAGACAGTTCATATGAACATCATGGTCGTCCAAGGACCCTTGGTTTATAACTTACTCCTTGGACGAGACTATATATATTGCATGGAGGCAATAGTGTCCTCACTCTTTAGAGTCATGTGTTTTCCGCACGAAGGAAGAATGGTCCAGCTCGTAGACCAACTTTCATTTCCAGGATCACGCATTGCAAATAGTCAAATACCATCCCTTAACGGTCTATTCACTCAAGGAATGCCATCGCCCCCGGTTCTACTTCCCGATGAATGCGAGTAATTCGAGAAGAAAAGAATGGGGACCCAGGGGGCATGCACCCTGGCCTGCCTCGGGCAGAGAAAACCTTGGGTATAAAGTTAATTTCCGCAGAAGAATGGACTAGTCCGTACCCCATCCGAAAAAGGAAGAGAGGGTTGTTCTAGGATAAAATTCTTTTGTCAAAGTTATGTTGAAGCGGAAGAATCGCTCCCTTTGTCTAAAGAAGTAGGGGCAGTCTTCAAAGAAAGAGAGGAAATTGCTGCAACAAGTAGTCACCATCCTTAGCAACCTAATGATAGACATCGCCGAAAAGAGAGTTTAGTTTGCGGCAGCAAACAAAACCATTTTTCGGATAATAAGTAAGAGGACAGAATCTCGAAATTATACTTTATACCTGGGGGCATGCAAACCTTTTGGAGTGCAAGCACGGGACGACTATTTATTTTTTAAATTTTTAGGTCCTCCCTTTAAACCTGTAGGTCTAACCCGTTAAACTCGTAGGATTAGCCGTTTCCAGCTTGCATAAAGAAAGGATGAAGGGAAAAAGTTAAAACCTGCCAAATTGGAGTAATTAGTGAGGTATCGCTCCTTAAATAAGATTACCTCACCTAAAGCATTCCTTGTATTAAGACTGGTATAAATCGAGCAGTTTTAGCAATGTTCATGCTCGTTAAAAAATAAACGCAAGAATCGAGCAGTTTTGTACAGAGTTCATGCTCGTTAAAAAATAAACACAAGTTGTGAGCAATCTTTCCCTATAGTTCAAGCTCATCCAGAAAAAATGAACCGGTAAATAGCCTGGAGAAATGAAACCTTTGAAAGCCATATTAAAAGCCCTTGGTCGTGTTTTCACCTCCATCCGTTCATTTGGCCAATCGTTCACCTCCATATGTTTGTTTACCCATTTTGAGGAACAGCTGCGAAGAGTGATTTCACTTAGCCATCCTTGTGACACTGCCGTGATTGGAGAATTCCAACCTGTACCTGGAATCCGCTGCTATCCCTGTTCATCACTCGTTCCTCAAAAGACGAGTCTTCTTTGAGCTCTTTTCACTGACTCGTAAAATATGAAAAGTTTGCCGAGTTTTGGCCTTCCAGCTCGTTAAAGGACAAGAAGAGCTATCCCTCCTCTAGATTTTAATCTTTTTGGACCTGAGGGATTATTACACAAAAAGATCGAGCGCTTGTTTTGTTCGGATCGTTAAAGAAATCGAAAATTCATCCCTTATGTATTGTTTTATACTTTTTCGGACTTAAGGGATTAGAAGACGAAAAAGGAATTGTGGAGTTAACTTTTCGTACCTTTTCAGACTCTCTAAAAATGAAAAGGACCGAGTTTTCTTTGTCGTTAGACTCGTTAAAATGATTAAATAGCGACAAACTTGTCTTTAGACGAGAACGAGTTTCCCTATCGCTAGGCTCGTTAAAACATAGCGATGGGCTTGCCCGAAGGGCAGGTTATAGAACAAGCATATGTTATCCTCCTCAAGCTTGACAAAAATAAAGAGGTACTGGTCAGCAATGACTGGGGAAAAATTGGGAGAACCTCACAGCATTAATGGTAGCAAGTCGCTCTTGAACATGACACTTTGTCCTCCGTATCACATCGGGTTGGGTTGTTTCATTCACCGGTCTCATAACCATGGTCCTCGCCACACCATCCACAATTGGGGTAATGCTACCAATCCATCACATCAGTGTCGTTATATGTTCAAGAGATGTGGTCCTGTAAAGAGTCAACCGTGTTCCACCCACTACCATACATTATCCTTCATCCACTTCATGACCGCCACCCTGAATCATACATCACAGTTTGTTTTCACCTCATCACAATCACTAGCTCCGTTCCGTGTCACTGATGTGGGATTCATTAAGGCCCTCCTTTGACGGATCGCTCCTTGTCGACATCAGCTCATTATCCAAGGAGTTGATCTAGGAACACCCCCCTCAGTACTTTGAAGCTTGCATGCCTCAATGGCAAGTTTCTCACTTCCGGCGACAGGTATACATCAATGACCTTCGACCAGAAGATTTTGCATGGTGGTCGACACCAAGTCCTTTTTTCCCACCATGTGGATTGTACTGCCGTACCTTGAGGGTCATCATCCTTATCGGTGATTCCTCTCGCGCTTGTTAACGGTTTACATCATTGACCGGTAATCAAGCGATGTCTTTCCATGTTCGACTTCAATAAATTCTCACATGGATCGACTTGTACATCGAGTGAAGATCGGAAGAGATTGAAGACCCCGGATCTAGTTTCATCCATCCGGGCTGCGATATATATTCAGGACATAAAGACATTTGACATGTACATCATTACAGCAGATGATCATCCTTCTCAAAGGATGGTAATTTCAGCAGAGAATTATCAGTCTACAATTAGACGATCGTCTGTTCTATGTACCAAAATGTATTTATAAAGCTGAGCATGGGAATGCCCGCCTCAGCTAGATCATGAAAAATGTATGAAAAATAATGTATTGTATTGTATCTTATTACAGGACACTTCTCAGCAGATTGAATGAACTTCGGATCCTCTCAATAAAGCATTTCACCCGATAAACGACCTCATACTTTAGGGGGCATCTGTTATAGACAATTTTGTGCCTTACAGCAACAAGCATGAATTGTCAATAATCCAAAGTTCCCTAAACATGATGTTCCTACCCCTAGAGGAATAAGGTCAGCAAACCAACAACTCTCAGATCAGTTCTCCACCTGAAAACACTCAAAAACAAGCAATCCTGAAATCAAAGCAGGTGCTCCACTAGGTTTCTGCGCTGAAACTCAGTTGCTCCATGGTGTACCTACGTTGCAAAGCAAGTGGGACAAAGGCCACCTGCACTGAGCGAGATGGGACAAGTGGCACAATGAGTCATTGCTTTGGAATCTTCCAAAAATGACACTTGGATCAGGTATTTCGCCTTGTGATGAGTCAGAGGCTCTGTTTCTCCAAGTGGAAGCAAAGTTCTCCAAGTGGACTCAAGAACTGAAGATCAACTAAAGATTAACTGAAGAGAGAGAGGACACAAGGCAGCTACACATCAGTTGCAAGCTGACTCATCATTTCTCAATTCATCTATATATTGAGCTCTCTCCTATGAGCTCAGGAGGCTGGAATTTTGTGCAAAGTAATGATATGCTGTTGGTTTCACTATTGAGTTATTGGGTGATTGTTTGAGAGAGGTGAAGAGGAGCAATTCTTTCTGCTGGGAGGTGTTGCTGGGTTGGAGCCTTCAATGGTTGTAATACTCTCAGAACCTTTACTTCTTCATTAATAAAAGCTATTGAGGTTCTTCTATGTGCTCTTGTTTCAATAATATATTGTGATGATTGCATGTTTGGTTTACACTAATCCATGCACCAGTTATGATTGCATGCCTCTTGTAGTTTCCTTCTTTGTCATTTTGCAGGATCTCATTGTAGCTGGGCAAGCAAAAGAACAAAGAGCTAGGAGTAAGCGGCCAAAGAGAAGAGTTTGGATTCGACATTAAGCGCAAGGCAACGGTTAGTGCATTTCTCCATTCTCTTTTGCTTTCATAAAGAAGTAAACCTTAAGTAGTTTGTTTTACAGTTGTTGCTAAGGAACTATCACCCTTAGAGTGGGATAGGGTCATCTGAGTCGGATACTTTTCCCTACAACACATAGGTAGATATCTATGTTTATTAGGCCTCATAAAAGAAGCAAACTCCTAAACAAACTCTTCATGAAGTGTTTGAGTTTCACCTTCTCACTCTCACCTGTTGGTTGAGAGAATATTGGAGTCAGTTCCTCCACCAAGGAATTCGACTCATGAAGGTGGGCAAGTGGTCTTAGAGAGTCTAATGTATCATTTCACTTTAGGAGAAGAGGGCTGAACTTTTTGTGAAGGAGGCTTGCATGTAATCATCTTTCAGGTAATACAAAGACAGGTTGCAGCTATTTTCAAGGAACTCTAGCCCAATGAGTTCATGGTGCTTGTACTTCATTATTTTTGTTTCCTCATGGTATAAACATCTTTATACACATTATATCTCTTCTTTCTCTGAATGCCTTGTGATAAAATATTCAGAATTCTTGTTTTTCAAGCTCTTTTATTTGGTTTTCATAGTTATTTGTTTTGTCTTCCTAAGCTAATGAAATCATGTTTATTTATGCTCATTAGTTTATTCCACACTATATCCTCTATACTACACTGACAAATACTCAAATTACACCATGGCTTCTGATATCTAGCTCCTTCTTATGTTTGCTCCTGCATTCCCACAACCTAGACCTACTTGTGGCTCCAAACCCTAAGTTCAACAAATCCTTAAAAACCAAATTTTCACAAACAAACAAACAAATACTCATATCTAGTCTAAAATCCATTTGATTTAAAGTCATATCACTGATAAGAGACTTAGAGAGATCCCTCTCATGCTCAGTAGGGCTAGCTACTGAGCTGAAGTGGTTTGAGGTTACCCTTCTTGATTTCCTTTTCAGCCTAGGAGATTGTAAGGACTAACATTTTTGGCATTGTTGCCAAGGAATGACTGTTAAATTATTCCTGGGAAATATCTAAGAGCTTTCAAAGAGCTGGTTATGTATCTCTCAGTTTCCAGTATTCAAAGTTAGGTTGAATTCATAAATCTCGTCAGTTTAGGGTGTATACATTCTGGCTTCCAAAAGGCATACCAGGTCAAACCATAACCAAAATCCACCCTTTATTGTTGAAGATCCGGAAAGACTGCTTAGAAAACTTAGACTACCCATCACTAAAAGTTTAGTTCATAAAATTAAAAGAACAACTTCTCTTCCTAAACACCTGTTCGCCTTTGAGCAAATTCCTTTTGAAGAGCAGATATAATTATCACTTGCAAGGTCCAAGTCTGACTCTTGTATCTCTAATATAACATTAGAACCTTTAAAGGTTGAAACTCACTCTATCTCTTCAAAATCTTTGTCTTCTAAGACTGATCATGAACTCTGGTTAAATTTTGATAAGCTTCAAAGCCTTGCTGACCAACTCCAGATCACTACTGAAAAATATTTTGTTCAATATCAACTTGAATACCTAGCCACAACTTCATCCTCTATTTCACTTCCAACCACATCTTCTACATCTCCCAAAGCTTCAATTTCATCATCTTTCCTACCTCCCCCATTCGTTCCATCTTTGCCTCCACAACCCATTTTAGTAGTTCCATCATCCTCATTAGCATCACCACCCTTACTTACACAATCCATTGTAGCACCTTCTATATCTCCAGCAATCATGGAAATATTTACGCCTCTTTTACTACCTGCTCAACTTGTTGCTTTGCCTCAGAACCATGGTCAAAGACTCCCTTTGTTTGATGGAAGTGTAGAAATTACAGCTCAACAACATGTTGACAAGTTAATAGATTTCATTGATTTAGAAGAAATTGATGAGGAGAATGCCAAGATGAGGATTATAGCTCAGAGTTTCTCAAGAGATGTTAAGAAATGGTTTCAAAGTATGGCTGCTAATTCTATTAACAGTTCTCAAAGATTGATTGAATTATTCTTAGTTCGTTGGTAAGAGAAGAAGAATCCATTACAAATATTGGCTGAGTATAATTCAATGAAAGTAACCCAACTGAAATAGTTCAATTCACATCAGGATTTAATACAATGTACAATTCTATACCTGATGATATGAAGCCTCCTTCTAGTTTGGCTCTTCTTCATTATCTTGATGCTTTTGATTTGGACATGGACTACCAGCTCAAAGAAAGAGACCCCACTACTCTTGAAGAGATGCAACAGAATGAAATTAGTGTTGAAGCCAATTTTCTCATTAAGAAATCAAAATCAAAGCCAGAGAAGGCGGAGAATAAAGTTGTCTTCAAAGAAGGGCCTGTGTCCTGATGCAAAGCTTGACAATTTGATAAAAACTATGGAGAGCATGATGGATAGAATATCCATAACTGATCGACAAGCTGAACCTTCAGTGAGGAATCCTAACTTTCACAGACAATAACAACAACAGTTCAGAAATTGACAGAAAGAGCAACAAAACCAAGATCCTCAAGGTCAAGTAAGAGCTCCATTCCAACAAAATTACAATGAAGGTTAGGAAGAAGATGAAGAAGAAATTGTAGAAGAAAATCACTTCTTTCAAGAAGATGAACTGCCTACTTTCCTAACAGAGGAAGATCAGTTTTTTGAAGACTCTCTCATACCAAATGATCAACAATTTGTGTCCGTAAGCAAAGATCTGTGGTCTGTTCAGACTGAAGAGTACCAAAGAGGATATCAGAATGCCCTCAGTCATCTCCAAAAAAAGTACAATTTTAGGAATAGAAATGTACCTATCACTCTAACTCAAAAAAGACAAAATCTACAAAAGGATGCACCAAGCAAAGAAACCACTCCTGTAGGCCAGAATAAAGACAAGGACATTTTCATACTGAATCGGGATAGAACAAATGAAGCCTCCACTAGCAATGTGAGGAAAGATAAAGAATTGCAAACTGAAAGTCAAAGGAAGGAACCTCAAGCTAAAGGCCAAACAGAAAGGAAGGACATCACTTCAAAAGAGGTAGAAAAGCAATCTAATCTTTTTAGTTTGGAGAATGAAATTTCTAAATTAAAAATCTCCATTCCCCTCACCGAATTGGTAAGGAACGACAAATATAAATTTTAGATCGCAAAGATGCTTAAGGTTGATCAAATGTCTGATACAATTAATGTAGCTAATGATGAGCCATCAATCCTTTTTGGTCCAGCCTTAGAAGGAGTTCGTGAAGATAGTGAAATTCCTCCTTTTCATCTGAGTCTTAAACTTCATGATTTTATCCTTCATAATGCTATGCTAGATTTTGGGGCCTCCCATAATTTGATGCCTAAAGCCATCATGGATAAACTGGGACTGAGCATCACCTGACCTTACCACAATATTTATTCTTTTGATTCTGGAAGAGTGAAATGCCTTGGCCTTATTAAAGACTTGGTAGTGTACTTGGACCAAATATCTGCTAAAAATGTACTTATGGATGTCGAAGTTGCCGATATTCCTCCTAGTTTTGGCATGTTGCTTTCAAGGTCTTGGGGAGCAAAATTAAAGGGCACTCTGCAACTTGACTTTTCGTACGCCACTATCCCTATTTTTGGATAGCTCCGAAAACTTTATAGAGAAAAGAAGATGAAATTTATGATTAGCACTAAGGAGAAGCCAGTCAATCATCCTATACATGTTGTTCATACTGATCTTGACTCTTTCATTCTGTTTAGTGATATGAATTCTATTGATGATGAAATTCAGTTAGTGGAAATTTCAGAAGTTCCCAACATAATGGGCAGCATACATGAAACTATTACAGCAGAAGGTAAAGAGGTTGGTGAAGAATATAAGTAGCCTGAAAATCCTATTGAGGAAATTCAAAGAATAGTGCAAAAAACAGATAGTTTCGAGATAACTATTCAAAACCCTAAAAATAAAAAAATTTAGTCTTTAGAAGTCCTTTTTCTAGATGAAGAAAATGGTCTTCGGACCATGGAGTTCGATGGTGCATCGGGAAGAGAAGGAGTAGGAATTGGTGTCTGGATATATGGTTCATCACATCAGTCAAATAAAATCCCTCGAAATCTGAGAATGAGATCTTACAAGTTGGCTTATGAATGTTCAAACAATGAGGCGAAGTTTGAGGCATTGATTGCTGGCCTCAAAATTTTGAAAATGTTGGGAGCAAAAAAGATTTTTGTTTATGGCGACTCTAAATTAGTGATCAAGCATGTCAAATGGGAATACCAGGTCAAACACCCAAGAATGAGAGCTTATCGCAATGTTGTACTTGATATTCTCAAAACTTTTTCAGAATATACTTTATCTCTTATTCCTAGAACTCAGAATGTCATAGCTGATTCACTCTCCACTGCAGCAAGTATGGTGAAGATCCCTATTCATCCTAATCATAGGTACTCAATCCATGTTAAACATCACCCAGATGTCCTAGATAATATGAGGTTTTGGCAAGTGTTTGGCGATGATAAGAAAATAGACAGTTTTCTGCAACTAGAGGTAGAATTTCAAAATTCTCACATTGATGATGCTTACAACTTTGATGATCCAAACATCCATTCAACTGACACTGAAGTATTACAGCTCAAAGACAACAAAATTCCAAGAGGTTTTGTGCCTTTGGAAGAGTTATTTCATAGAGATGATGTCACCAAGAAGCCCACCATGGTTCGTACAGAAAAGGGAGTTGAAGATGTAAACATTGGCACAACTAAAAATCCTAAATTGGTCAAGTTATCAAATTGTTTATCTCCTGAAACAAAGGGCAAGTATATGTCTTTAATGAAGGAATTTGCTAATGCATTTTCTTGGGACTACTCAAATCTGAAAGTTTATGACAAAAGTATCATTCAACACACCATTCCTATTCAGCCTGATTAGAAGCCATTCCAGAAATTGAGGAGAATCAATCCCAAGTTGCTGCCATCAATTCAAAAAGAGGTAAATAGACTTTATAAGTCTGGAATAATAGTCCCCATTCAGTTTTCTGAATGGATGTCTAATCTAGTACCTGTGAGAAAGAGGACTGGGGAAATTTGTCCATGTATTGATTTCAGAAATCTCAATAAGGTGTCCTTGAAAGACAACTATCCCCTGCCTAAGATGGATCACATGCTACAGAGGGTGGTTGGATCCTCTAGGATGTCATTGTTAGATGGATACTCTGGATACAATCAAATCCTTATACACAAGGATGATCAGCTCAAGACAACCTTCACAACGCCATGGGGTACATTCATGTATGCCAAGATGCCTTTTGGGTTGAAGAATGCAGGAGCTACTTTTCAATGGGCTATGGACATAACATTTGCAAATGAAAAAGATGTATTTATGGTTATCTATCTAGATGATCTAACAATATTTTTAAAATATGATAAAGACCACTTGCATCACTTAAAGATTGTTTTTCAGAAATGCAGAAAATTTGGCATCTCACTTAACCCAAAGAAGAGCTTGTTTGCCATGGAAGAAGGTAAGCTACTAGGACACATCATCTCTAAAGGTGGCATCCACATTGAGCCTGCCAAAGTGGAGGCCATTCAACAACTAGACTTCCCTAGGAATAAGAAAGAGATTCATTCGTTCAATGGTAAAATTAAATTTCTGAGGAGATGTATTCCTAATCTAGTTGAGCACTTGAAAGAAATGACAAATATGTTGAAGAAGGACAGTGAGATAAAGTGGTTTTTGGAGGCTAAGAAATCATTTCATGCGGTAAAGTTTTCATTATCTACTACTCCTATTTTGATTAGCCCAGATTATACTTTAGATTTCATCATCTTTTCTTTTGCTTATAAGCATATGTTAGCAGTAGTCCTAATGCAGAAAAAAGATCAGAAAAATGAGCAACCTATAGCATTCTTTAGTCACACTATAAGAGATGCAGCATTGATATACAATATCATTGAGAAGCAGGCATTGGCATTGGTAAAAGCCCTCAAGGATTTCCAAGTTTATATTCTACATTCTCATACCATTTCTTATGTCCCTACTGTAGCAGTAAAAGAAATTCTTGTGCAAACAGATCCTGAAGGCAGAAGAGGAAAGTGGATTGTAGCCATGCTGGAGTATGACTTGGAGATAAAACCTACAAATCTCATAAAAGGACAAGGGTTAGCCAAACTCGTGGCGGAATCAAATCTACATGCACTAGATATCAATTTGATTGCTGCACTCTCAGAAGAACAAGAAGAAGGTGACCCTTTTCTGCAGGTATCTGACATGTTCATGTCTTCACCTTGGTATTCCGACATTTTCTATGTCTTGCAACACTTGACTCCCCCTCCAGAAGTCCCCAAAGGTAAAGCTAGATCATTGAAACTAAAAGCTTCAAAATATTGTATTTTGGATGGTGTTTTATTTTGGAAAGATCCTGGAGGTGTGCTGCTGAATTTTTTGGTAGAAAATGAAGCTAAAGATATAATGAAGGATTTTCATAAAGGAGATTGTGGCGGTCATCACTTTTGGAAAACTACAACAAACAAGATCTTAAGATCTGGTTTCTATTGGCCCACCCTCTTTTCCGATGCATAAAAAACAGTCATGAGCTGCCATGAATGTCAAATTTTTCAAGGAAAGAGGAAACTTCTTCCATTACCACTACAACCAATTTTGATTTCAGCTCCTTTCTTGATCTGATAATCACCCTGTGAGTGACATTAGTTGAAAATTTATTAAACAAAGGTATTACAGACTCATGTGCTGGTGTGTGTTTTGTGTTATTTAAGCAACGGATCGATCAGATTGCCAACACACAGACATTTAAGTGGAAAGACAACAGAGAAATACAGTAAAAAAACACAAAGACACACGAATTTTAAAAAGGAGTTCACCCTATTCTCCAGGGCTACGTCTCCTATTCAGCTTTCAGTGGTGGCCTTCTTTTATTGTGTCTTTAAGCAGAGAATTACAATGCAGGGACCCAATGTGAGTTCTCCTGAAGCAGGTTTGCTTGGTAGGGTGGTTCTTGGATTTCCCAAGCCACTTGAGTACACAGACTTCTTCTTCCTACCAGCTCTGTGACCTTCTGGTCTACAGTGGAGAGCCCATTGTGGTGCTCAGCCCGGACAGATCCTCTATGAGATGGCTTGGATCTCTCAAGCCTCTGGTGCTCAATGCTACCTCTGGTCAGCTTGACCCTCTGTCCACTTTTTGCTCTTGCTTCACTGTGTATTTTGTCTTCCTCTCAGGATTCTGGTCTCTTTGTCTTCTTTCTTCGTCTCTCCGACTTTTCTCCAACTTGACTGTCTATTTTTTTCATTGTTCATGGCTTTGAAGCCATTCGAACCCATGCTTGTTCGGTTCCCCTTCCGCCTTTGTCGATTTGCCTTCTGTAGCTGTGCTTGGAGTTCCTTGTTCGGCGTCATCATCAATGCTCACGGAGTAGCCACATGTCCTCCTCTAAACAGTGCCAACCTGCTTCGTCTGTTCGTTTCTTCAGTTACGTCGTGGATGAAGTCTTTCCTCCACCGTGGTGGTCAAACGGATTCCAAATCTTTACAAATCGCGGCGTATTCCCTCGTCGATTCCGCTTCCTCCATTGGGTGTGATCTTGGTCGTCCGATCTGGGGCCTCCAGATCCGACGCCATACGCACGTTTCACGCGGTTGACTTGCTCGACCATTAGCACGCGATCAACGGTGGTTTTCTCTCACCCCCGCTTGCCATGCGTCGATCGATGAATGGATTCGCTCCGCTCTCGTCCAAAACCACTTACCGTTTGAGGGCGCCCGATCAATACCGCCGATTTTTCCAGAGCGCGGGTCCCGCCTTTGTACTTTTAGTGCTTTTCACTTTTTCGCTCGCGGTTCTCCGGCTCCCGACACGACCGAGTGCTCGAGGCTCCTCCATTTTGGCCCTGTTCGCCCAACGATGTGCAATTAATCAAAATCCACCTCCTTTTCCCGATCCGGGGCTCCCAGGGGCTACTTTGACCTCATGCGCAATCTCCATGGGCCTCGGTTAGCGCGCTTTGACCGAGGTCCTCGTCATTCCACGCTGGTTTCCATTTCCACTAGTTCAGGCGTGTTTTTGATCGTGGTTCTGAATTCTTTAGAGATTTGTCCTGACCTGACACAATCATGGTTCTTTGATAGTCTTTTATGGATCCAATTCAGATCACGGCCTTCCCACTGAAAAAAAAAAGCTTTTGGACCACCAAAAGTTGGTTTTCAAGCATCGACTAGTGAGGGTATTGCTTTCTCACTTGTCCAATCTCAATCCACTTCGCACTGCTCGACTTTGAACCTCTGAGCCCAATCCTGAGGTATTCCACATCTCCCTTGCGCATCGTCCTTACCTTCCTGTCCAGCACCGTGTCTTCCTGCAATTCATTAAGATATTTAGGTAGCAGGTCATCAATAGAAGGCAATTGACTCTGTTCTTCAGGGTCCTCAATCATTGAAGGTTCAAATAATCTCAAGCAATTTGCATTTACGACTGAGTAGATGTGCATGTAAGCTGGTAGATCAAGGTGAAAAGCATTTTCACCAATCTTCTCAAGTATCCTAAAGGGTCTAGACCTGATAGGTTTTAGCTTTTTACCTTCACCTTGCATCCTGTCCTTGCTGATATACAGCCAGACTTGGTCTCCAACTTGAAAACTATGCTCCATCCGATGCTTATCATGCCTAGCCTTGTACTTGGACTGGCTATTTTCCAGCTATTCCTATACTGCTTGGTGGATCTCCTGGATCTGTTCAATGAACCTAGTTGCCTTGTCCACATCACTGTGTCCATCAACCATGGTATCTTTACCAAAGACAAAATCCAAAGGAGACCTTGGTGTGAAACCGAAACAGGTCTCAAAAGGATATCTCTGTGTAGAAGAGTGTTTGGCTCTATGGTAAGCATGCTACACATAACAAGTGTTCATCCCAAAGCTTAGGATGTTTGCTGCAATATCCTCTCAGTAATTGGATCACTGTCCTGTTAACTACTTATGTCTGGCCATATGTTTGTGGATGAAAAGCTATGCTTTTCTTTAATTTGGTGTCCATCAGTTCCCACAGAATCAACTAAAAATTCCCCACAAATCGGGTGTCTCGATTAGATATAATGGAAGTGGGTAATCCAAAATGAACCCATACATGTTCAAAGAACAATTTTGCAGTTTGTTCAGCTATAATCTGTTTACTACAAGGTATCAAAATACACATTTTGCTGAACCTATCCACAATAACGTATAGGTAATCATGACCTTTCCTAGATTTAGGCAGTCCTCCAAAAAAATCCATGGAAACACTTTCCCAAGGGTGAGAAGGAACTGGCAATGGAGTGTACAAGCCTAGTTTTCTATTGCTGGGCTTGCTTTTGGCACACATGACACATCCTCTTACATATCTAGAAACTGTCTCATTCATTTTCGGCCAATAGCAGAACCTTTGTAGTTGTGAAACTGTTTTACTTACCCCAAAGTGACCTGATATCAGAGAAGTGTGTGCTTCCCTAATTATCTTTATCCTCTCAGTTTGTGGAATGCAGAGTTTCCCACAATGGTATAAGAGTTGATCCTTCACATGATAGTCCAATTCTTCTACTCTTTTGTCTTGACTCAAAGTTGCATATACATCTTTAAAGTCCATATCCTGAGCATATTGTTCTATGTAGCTTTCATGTAGCACAGAATTATGCTTAAGTATGGTAGATGCATTTATAATGGGTCTAGATAACATGTTTGCAACCTTGTTATGTATGCCCTTTTTATATCTGATGACTAAATGAAACTGTTGTAGAAAACCCATCCATCTGTAATGTCTTGATTGCTGCAACTTAGTTTGGGAGTGTAGATATTGAAGTGGTTGATGATCAGTATGTATTACTATCTCTTTGCCCATTAAGTAATGTTTCCACTTTTTCACACTTTGAACTAATGCATACAATTTTTTTATCATATGTAGGATAGTTAACTACTGCAGAATTAAAAGTCTCAGAATGATAACATATGGGTTTACCGTGCTGTGTCAACACTGCTCCCATGGCATAGTCACTGGCATCACTTTCTATCTCAAATGGTCTTTGTAGATCTGGCAATGCTAATACAGGTGTTGTATTAATCTTTTCTTTCAAGGTGTCAAAGGCTTTCTGATGTTTGCCTCCCCACTGAAACACCTTATTCAATCCTGTTAAAGCATGTAAGGGAGCTGCAATTGAGGAAAAGTTAGAAATGAACTTCCTCCAATATTGTGCTGCTCCTAAGAAGCTTCTCACTTCTGTAGCAAACTTGGGTTTAGGCCAGTTTACAATGACTGCCACTTTAGAGGGATCTATTTTCAATTCACCACGCCCTACTATATGACCCAAATAATTTAGAGATGTTTTGCCAAATTCACATTTTGAGAGTTTAACATAAAGTTTTTCTCTTTTCAAAACATCTAATGTCTGCTTAACATGCTCTAAATGTTATTCCCACGTTTTACTAAAAATTAGAATGTCATCCAGATACACAATAACAAAATCATCAAGAAAAGGTCTGAGTACATCATTCATTAATATCATGAAAGTAGCAGGAGCATTAGTTAAGCCAAAAGGCATAACTAGCCATTCATACAATCCCTGCTTTGTTTTGAAAGCAGTCTTCCATTCATCTTGCTTTGCAACTCTGACCTGATGGTATCCACTGTGCAAATCCAGCTTGGTGAAATAAACAGCTTCTTTTAATTGATCTAAAAGATCATCTATGCGAGGAAGGGGATAACGATTTTTGATTGTTATCTTATTCAGTGCTCAGTAATCAATACACATTCTCCATGAGCCATCTTTCTTTCTCACCAAAACGATTGGTGACCCACATGGTGATGTGCTAGGCCTGATGAACCCTTTCTCGAGCAACTCCTGCACCTGCTTCTTGATTTCAACATTCTCTAAAGTAGACAACCTGTACATTACAATGTTAGGCAATGGAACATCTTGTTGCAAAATAATATCATGTACCATTTCCTTTTTGGGTTGCATACCTTTAGGTTCTTGAAACAAGACATCATACTCTGAAACAACCTTTTCTATATCAGCTTGCCGATTAGCATTACAGCCCTCAAATACATTGGTTTTATCAGGTTTCTTTTCCTTTACAACCATCAGTAAGAACTTTTTGTATGAATTTATCATTCTTTTCATCTGTCCTGAGTTTATGAGAGTATAATTATTCTTGAGCTTATGAGTTCTTACAAAGTATTCGATTCCATCTTTAACAAGTAGATACTTGTTCTCAGCTCTATAGAAAATAGCCTTTCTATCATACAAGTAAGGGCTTCATAAAACAATTCCACATATATCCAAAGGAATTATGTCTAACTCAACCTCATCTACAAATGCTGACCCAAAAGAAAACTTGAGTTTGAATTGTTTAGTCACTTGTAGTTGTGCTTTATCATTCAACCATCCTAATGGGTATGGTTTCCTATGAGGTGTAGTTGCTAATCCCAATTTCTTTACAATTGCTTCAGAAATTAGATTTACTTGTGAGCCACTATCAAACAAAGTATCAATCTTTTGATTTTTGGAAATAACTTGAATATGGAAAAGCTCATGTCTTTTTCTCTCATGTTCTTCATCAATAACAGATTGAGTAGAATTACTAGTAGATGCTTCATAATTCTTACCTTTTATACCTGTGGCTGCAATGATTGTTTCATCTCCCTAGTCTGACCCCAAATCTTTTTGAATAGCTACAGCGGTATTCTTCTTCTTGCCCTCGGACTTCTTAGGTCTCATCTCTAGATGCAGAATCCAACAGTGCTCATCATCATGCCCATCCTTTTTACAGTGAGTGCATGAAGCTTTGCCTTTTTGTGCAGTGTTAGCCTTCCTTGCTTTCCACTTCTGCTTTGTTTTCTCCTTGCTCTTGCTTACAGTGGGTTGGGATGGTCCCCCAACTTCTGGATTTCCAGTCTTTCCTCTAGCCTCTAGATGAGTAGCTTGTACAGATACCTCATCTATACTAGTGGGATTAAACATGAGGATGGTATGCCTCATGTAGCTGTGTAGACCACCAATGTACTTCAAAAGAGTCTCTGGTGAGTCTAATGAGATACCCAACATCAATGCTCTCTTTCTGAACTCTTGAGTATACCCTTGCACAATTTGCCCTTTTAGCTGTCGAAGAGTTTGCCAACTCATCATGGCTTGTTGCATGTAGGCCAATGGATAGAACTGCTTTTGATTGCAACAACAAATTCACTCCAGACAGAGATGGTCTTACCATGTCTTTTCATATCATCCTGGGTTCTGCCTTCCCACCAAACCAAGGCAGTGCCTCCTAGGCGTAGGCTTGCCAGCTGAATCTTACTCTTGTCTGAGTCTATGTTCTGTACCCTGCAATACACATAAATTTGTCTAATCCAATTGTCCAACTTTTCAGCATTTAGCTCTCCATCATATATAGGCAAATCAAATTTAACATCTAGCTTAATCAAATATGCTTTCTTATTATGCATAGGGCTATTAGGAGGTGTGAGAAAGCTTTCCTCTTTCCCTTTTCCTTTTGAGTGGTCATGGAAGTGAGACTCATCTTCTTCTTTATCTTGTTTAGAACCCGATGAATCTTCAACCTTATGCTTTCTAAAGTCCCTATACATTTCTTCTACCATAGACTTTATAGCTAGGAAACTCTATATGAATTGAGGGTCTGGCCCCACAGAACCTTCCTCTGACATTGTCTTCCGAGAAATAGACTCTCCCAATTTCAGGATTAGTTTCCGCCAACTCTCCTTCTCCTAGTTTGAGCTTTGATCTAGTGAGCATTCATAGCTAAACCAACACAAGCTTGTTTAACCTTACAACCTTGAGCTCTGATGCCACTTGATCTGATAATCACCCTGTGAGTGACATCAATTGAAAATTTATGAAACAAAGGTATTACAAACTCATGTGCTGGTGTGTGTTTTGTGTTATTTAAGCAACGGATCGATCATATTGCCAACACACAGACATTTAAGTGGAAAGACAACAGAGAAATACAGTAAGCAAACACAGAGACACAAGAATTTTAATAAGGAGTTCACCCTATTCTCCAGGGCTACGTCTCCGGTCCGGCTTTCAGTGGTGGCCTTGTTTTATTATGTCTTTAAGCAGAGAATTACAATGCAGGGACCCAATGTGAGTTCTCCTGAAGCAGGTTTGCTTGGCAGGGTGGTTCTTGGATTTCCCAAGCCACTTGAGTACATAGACTTCTTCTTCCTACCAGCTCTATGACCTTCTGGTCTACAGTGGAGAGCCCAATGTGGTGCTCAGCCCGGACAGATCCTCTATGGGATGGCTCGGATCTCTCAAGCCTCTGGTGCTTGACGCTGCCTCTGGTCAGCTCAGCCCTCTGTCCACTTTCTACTCTTGCTTCATTGTGTATTTCGTCCTCCTCTCGGGATTCTGGGCTCTCTGTCTTCTTTCTTCGTCTCTCGGACTGTTCTCCGACTTGACTGTGTATTTTTTCGCTGTTCATGGCTTTGAAGCCATTCGAACCCATGCTTGTTCGGTTCCCCTTCCGCCTCTGTCGATTCGCCTTCTGCAGCTGTGCTTGGAGTTCCCTGTTTGGCGTCATCATCAGTGCTCAGGGAGTGGCCACATGTCCTCCTCTAAACAGTGCCAGCCTACTTCGTCGGTTCATTTCTTTAGTTACGTCGTGGATGAAGTCTTTCCTCCACCATGGCGATCAAATGGATTCAAAATCTTTACAAATAACGGCGTATTCCGTCGTTGATTTCGCTTCCTCCATCGGGCGTGATCTCGATCGTCCGATCTAGGGCCTCTAGATCTGATGCCATACACACGTCTCGCGCGGTTGACTTGCTCGACCGTTAGCGTGCAATCAACGATGGTTTTCTCTCACCTCTGCTTGCCACGCGTCGATCGATGAATGGATTCGCTCCGCTCTTGTCCAAAACCACTTACCGTTTGAGGGTACCCCGATCAATACCACCGTTTTTTCTAGAGCGCAGGTCCTGCCTTTGTACTTTTAGTGCTTTTCGCTTTTTCGCCCGTAGTTCTCCGGCTCCCGACACAACCGAGTGCTTTAGGCTCCTCCATTTTGGCCCTGTTCGCGCAACGATGCACTAATTATGCATCAAAATCCACCTCCTTTTCCCGATCCAGAGCTCCCAGGGGCTACTTTGACCTCCTGCGCAGTCTCCATGGGCCTCGGTCAGCGCGCTTTGACCGAGGTCCTCGTCATTCCATGCTGGCTTCCATTGCCACTGGTTCAGGGGTGTTTTTGATCGCGGTTCTGAATTCTTTAGAGATTTGTCTCGACCTGATACAATCATGGTTCTTTGACAGTCTTTTATGGATCCAATTTAGATCATTTCCAGCGATGGGGTCTTGATTTCATTGGAAAAATCCATCCTTCATCTTCAGCACAACATAAATGGATATTAACAATTACTAACTACTTTACAAAGTGGATTGAAGCTATCCCAACTAGACAAGCTACTGATTCTGTCATCATTCAATTCCTGGAGTCTAATATTTTGTCTAGATTTGGCTGCCCACAGAAAATAATAACAGACAATGTTGCTGCTTTCAAATAAAAAAGAATGGTGGACTTTTGTGCCAAATATCATATTGTGCTAGGACATTCTACTGCTTATCATCCACAAGGGAATGGTCTTGCCGAATCTTCCAATAAATCTTTGGTTAACATCATCAGAAAATTCTTGGAGGTAAAAAAGAAGAATTGGCATAAAAAACTCATCAATGCCTTGTGGGCGGACAGGGTTAGCACCAAAAAATCAATAGGTATGTCTCCTTTTCAGCTGGTATATGGAGTTGATACAATATTTCCTTCATCTCTTGTTGTCCCAGTAATGAAAATCCTATAGGAATTGGATAGTGAAACTAATGACATACAAAGGAGAATAAGCCATATGATTCCTTTATACTAGACAAGAGAAGAAGTTTTTCAGAACACGTCCAAACTCCAGGAAAATATAAAAAAAAATTATGACCGCAAAACTAAGGAAGAAAATTTCAATTTGGGAGATGTGGTCCTTCGGTGGGATGCTAGAAATGAAGATAAAGGAAAACATGGTCAGTTTGAAAACTTATGGAAGGGACCCTACAAAATTTCTGCCTTTCGAGGAAGGAATGCTTTCTTGGAAGAAATGGATGGAAGAGATTATTCAGGAGGGGTGACCAATGGTAGGCTTCTTAAGCACTACTTTGTCTAAAAAATACTGAAAAGTCATCATCATTGTACATATCAGTGTGTATTTTACTTCTAGCATTTTAGATAGATGTCATAAGAGTTTGAAGCCTGAGGTGAAGGCCCTAAGGCTCTTTAAGTCAGTACTGTTTTCATTTTTTATTCAGTTTTTCTGTCATGTCAAAAGATCAGTCAGTCTTAAATCAAAAGTTAGTTTTTGTGCATGTTGACTCCATCGCCCAATGAATAAGGCTACTTGGTCTATGGTGTTCTTGACACCTCCAAGGAGCTGCCATCCCCAGTTGGAGCCAATGTTAGTTCCAATCTTTTTAGCCTATCACCTGGATCAAATATGCTTTTACTATGTTTTTCCAGGCTTTCAAAATCAAATTTTTTTGATACTAGGTTTACACAGCAAATTTGGTCATTAATTGGTTAGTCTAAAGATGAAGTCATTGTTTGGAAATTCACTCATGTTGGTTTCCTATCACACTTTATGAAGGCATAACAAGTAAGTACACCATCATCCTCCATTTTTTGCTTTCCCAATTTCATCTCATATCAAAGATTCTTCAAGTTAGGGTTTGTAGCAAATTTTGCATGGGAAATGTAGGGTAAAAATGGTCATCATTATTTTTTATTTCCAAAACATGTAGAATGATATCCTACACCTGCATACATGTTTAATGAGCCATTTTGACCATTTTATCAGCCTCAAAACAAAGTTTAAATACTCAAAAAGCAAAACCCTAGCTCATTCCTAGAGGTTTTTGAGTAAGTCTCATCATAAACCCTGTTGTTCCCACCTACAAGAAAACCATATTTCCACTATTTCTCTACTAATTTTCATCAGCTTTCAAAGTCATCTCACCTTTCCTAAGACCCCTCCCATCATTTTGTCAAAAATCACCTACATATCACTTCATTTCCATTCACACCTCAAATCTTATTTTCACTTCCTACTGCTAGGGCTTTGTGTCATCATGGAGGCAAAATCTTTGCTAGAAAGAAAGAGACAGCATAAAGGAGGAAGGATACTCAGATATGAACCATAAGACTACAACACAATAAACTCCTATCCTTTCATCAAACAATGCTTTGAGGATGTCCACTGCTTGGAATTTTGCAAAAGGGTGAGCGAAGCAGGATTTCATGAGCAACTAACAGATTGGGTAGCAACACAATTGAAAGGAGAAACTGTTTTCATTGCTAGCATTGAGTTCAATTTCTTAGTGGCCTCCATCTCAATAGCAACTGGGTTACCGGACAATGGAAAATATTGGTTCAAAGGAATGAACCTAGATCTTGAAAACTACAAGCCTTTCTTGAAGACGCCATACAAAGATTCACATACTCACCTCTTGCCTTTCAGATATTTATTGGAGAAATATGACCCTTCAATGAAAACTGTTATGAGGTTCTTCACTTGTGAAGGTAGATTCTCCAGGTTGTATGCCTATCATATCCGCCTCCTGATGCATTTCACCTCTCAAAAGCCACTCAACATGTGTAATTATCTATTCAGGAGCATTTCCAAAATGTCTAAAAAAATACAATTAAAGGACAAAGAGCACTCCCCAAGATTTTTCCATCACAGTCTCATCAAAACCATTGTCATTCACCAGCTGACAGAGAGAGGTATGGCTTGGGAAGCCTTTTTGGAAGCAACCTTGAAATGGCATGAGGAAAATGCAACATCTCAGTCTCCTAGTGCGCCAAAAGAACAAACAGAGGTGGGGTAAACTAGAAAAACAATGGAGAAGACTCAGCTATCCAAACCTAAGGTGACTAAAGTGTATAAGAAAGGGAAAAGGCTTGTATTTTCTTCTCACAGAGAGAAAGGGGCCAAGCCTTCTTCATCCACAAAGCGGGAATCGACAACAAAAGATAAAGACATAGTTGAGCATGATTTTGAATTAGTTGATCCAGAGACTGAGGATTAGAACAACAACATGAGACAAACTATCAGGGATAAGGAATACCAAATCAAGGAGCTAGCAATCAATTTGGAAAGGGAAAAGTATGTTATATCATTCCTTGAATAGGAAAATAGTCAACTCAAAGCAAAGGAGTTGATCCTAGAAAAGGAAAAAGCCAAGTTAATGTAGCAAGTTGGCAAAGGTAAGGAGATCATGACATCAAGCGAGCCTGAAGCATCAGAGGTGAGAGGAAAAAGGAAAAGACCAAGAACAAGAGGCCTCACGAAAGCTTTGCACGAGGAACAAGAACACATTCTGTTGAATGAGGATCTTGACCTAGAAGATAGGATCGCCCTAGAGGTTCATCAAGATAAAAAATATTAGATAAATAAGGTGAATGAACACTTGGAGAAGCTCCTTGAGAAGGAAAACAGAGACAATCAGTTGCTCAGACACATGGCGCACCACTACCAAGCTCAAAACATGATCGCCAATGTCAAGGTAAAACAACTTGAAAACAAGCTCAAGGAGGCAAAAAAAGACCAAAAGGATGAGGGAAACTTGGAGATGCTTGCTGAAGCATCCATGAAGCTATAAAAAACCTATTTTTACACCTTCCCTCCAATTTTGAGCAAATTTTGAGCATTTTCATTTTTTTGAGAAATTTTGGTTTAAGTTCAGAAATTGAGCTGCTCTAGAAGCGCAACACCTTGGTGCTGCACTTTTTCCTCATGCCTCCATTTGAGGAAAGGTATACATTTTTGGAAAGGTCTTTCCATCCTCTAAAAACCAATTTCCCTAGATTTCACAGAGGTGGCTTAGTTTTGGAGAAAAATGCAAAAAAGTGGCAAGAAACTAGCATTCTTGACCATTTTTTGACAGGCGCTGCGCTTCTGGAGCGACCTTGGGAGAATGGATTTTGGAAGGTCTTCCCATGCTCAAAATTCAGAAATTCAATCTGTTTCAAAAACTACACTTGAAGGGCTAGTTGACCGTTCTCTCAGATTTGTAGTTTGACCCATGGAAGGCACCTGAAAATCAGCTCAAAGTTGGCGCTGCGCTTCTACAATTTTTTGTGTTTCAAATTGTAAAATTCACTGTGTAAATTTCTAGTTTCTAGTTTGACTTAGTCAAAGTCAATATTGTCTATGTAATGGAACTAGTTATGAGGCTAGGTCATGTATCCATGAATAAATGTACATCATAGGTAGTGTTTTATGTTTATTAGGCCTCAGAAATGAAGCAAACTCCAAAACAAACTCTTCATGAAGTGTTTGAGTTTCACCTTCTCACTCTCACCTGTTGGTTGAGAGAATCTTGGTGTTAGTTCCTCCACCAAGGAATTTGACTCTTGAAGGTGGGAAAGTGGTATAGGAGAGTCTATATGTATCATTTCACGTCAGGAGAAGAGCGTTGAACTTTTTGTGAAGGAGGCTTGCATGTAATCATCTTTTAGCTAATACAGAGACAAGTTGCAGCTATTTTCAAGGAACTCTAGCCCAGCGAGTTCATGATGCTTGTACTTCATTCTTTTTGTTTCCTCATGGTATAAACATATTTATACACATTATATCTCTTCTTTATATGAATTCCTTGTGATAAAATATTCAGAATTCTTGTTTTTCAAGCTCTATTATTTGGTTTTCATAGTTATGTGTTTTGTCTTCCTAAGCTAACGAAATCATGTTTATTTATTCTCATTAGTTTCTTCCACACTATATCCTCTGTAATACACTGAAAAATACTCAAATTACACCATGGATTCTGATATCTAGCTCCTTGTTATGTTTTCTCCTGCATTCCCACAACCTAGACCTACTTGTGGCTCCAAACCCTAAGCTCAAAAAATCCTTAAAAACCAACATTTCACAAAAAAACAAACAAATAATCATATCTAGTCTAAAATCAATTTGATTTAAAGTCATATTATTGATAAGAGACTTAAAGAGATCCCTGTCATGTTCAGTAGGGCTAGCTACTGAGCTGAAGTGGTTTGAGGTTACCCTTCTTGATTTCCTTTTCATCCTAGGAGATTGTATGGACTAACATGTCATATGAGTGGAACCCGAGGGATATTTCCAACTATAACCACTATGCATCCTAGACCAGAGGTAGACCATGCTCCAGAATCTTGTAATAGAGCAGGTCAAGGTGAAATGGAAGCACTTTGGACCTGATGAATCCACCTGAGAGATGGAAGAACAAATTAGGGTACTATACCCATTTTTGTTTAATGACTCAATTGATATAAGAATTGTTATATAAATATTAGTCTTGTTCTTTTCTTTCTAGTTGTAGAGAATACCAAGGATGTTGTTCCTTTAAGGGGGTGGGGTTTGTAACACCCATTGTATAAACCCTTGTTTTTATTGTAATGCCTTTAATCTAAATAAAATTAATGTTTGTTGGAACTGATGAATGGGATGATAGGTCCACAATCTAAGGGAAAGGTTGCAAGTGATGCTTGGCTAGAATAATTGAAGGCACCATTGCCTACGATTGGAAAGAATGATAGGAAAAAGAAAAAAACCCACGTTTTTTTTATTTTCCCATTATGTTGGAAAATGGAAACAAATAGTTGTCTGTAAGATGAGGAGCATGAAGCAAAAAGGAAGAATGACAAGTAAAACTAAGATTCATATAGTAGGAGAATGAAAGATAGACACAACATGAGAGAAATGGAGAGAATGAGCTTAGAGCACATGAACAACAGTTATGCACACTGGAGAAATTATGTTGAGGCTTGTGGAATGTGATCCCTTATGTTGATGGATTGGAGTTATGGACTATGTGTTTCCAAGATTGAATGAATTTAGTGTAAGTCTTAGTGGATAAATCAAGTGATGTGTGCTTGTTGAATGGTTGATAAACCGATAAGCATGGTAGCCATTCACTAGGGTGCTTGCTAAAAGGGTTGACAAACCACTAAGCGCTTGACAAGGGGGTTGATAGACCACTTAGAGCTTGCCAAGTAAGCTGATAAAGCACCCATATTGTGTTGAAATTTGGTACCGGAGGACAGGTGGTTCCCTTAGGATTTGATCTTTGGCCTAGGGAAAAGTGTCCAAAAGAATTTAATTTTTCTCCTAAAGTGACTTTATAATTTTATAAAGTTAAATCTAATTTAAAAGTGACTTTAAGTGATAAAGTTACTAAGTCTAATTTTAAAGTGACTTTTATAAAGTCAATGAAAAATTAGAAAGGAAAAGTGACTTTGGAAATAAATGACTAAGTGGGTTTTTATTAAAGTGGGGTGAATTAAAAAATAAAAAGTGAGATTTAAATGAGCATTTAATCTCAGCCATTGATCTAAATCTATTTCAGCCATTGGATTTAGAGATCACCCAAAAGTCACTTGGGTCACCCAAAAGTCATTTGGAGTTATATTAAGGGAGGAAAAGGAGGAAAAGATCACATTCGATTCAATTCTTTCATGAGCAGATTGGGAGAAGGAGAGCAAGAGAGCAAGAGAGATTTCTGAGCAGGGAGGAGAAGGAGACAACAGCTTGGCACACATTCCAAGGCAGCAATTGAGCAGATTTGTACAGCTGATTCAACACACAGTGAAAGGCAGATTTTGGCACGATTTTCGAGGAGAGGTTTGCACAAAAATCGAGGAGCAGTTTGCTGGTTTTTCTGCATGCAAAACGAGGGCCATACAGCAGCATTTAATGCTGAAAGTGGGCACAAAAATCGAGGAGACCGTACAACATTTATTGCTGTCCTGTTTGCTGTAATTTCCAGTTTGCTGTGAAGCATGGGAAAAGAGATAAGTTGTAAATTTGCTTGCTGATTTTTTGCTGAAAATTTCTCACTGTAAAAGGCAATTTTCAGAAATAAAGAAGAGCTCTCAAACTGGTTTTCCCCAAGAGTTGTAGGGGGTTTTTCCAGGGTCACATTGACAAAAAATCTCAGTGTTTAAATGTGTTTTAATGGCTGTTTATTACTGCTGATTTTTATTTCTGCAATTTCCAACATTCTGTAAAATTTCCAGAATTTGTGTTTTCAGCAAATTTATTTTTTTCATCTTGTTAAATGTATGGTTATGGGAAAGGGCATTTAACTATATGGGAGAAATAAGGAGAAACTGAAAATCGGGGTGGGAAAACATAAATTTCTACATGGTATCAGAGCTTGAGTGCTAAAGGGCAGTTTGGGACAGCAAAAGGAAAAATTACAGTTGCTGATTTTCACTCAGAAAATTCCAGCAAGCTGATTTTTTCATAAACAACAGTTTTATCTTTACTACAGCAATGCTATTTTTCAGTTTTAGGACAGCAGGATGTCATTGGGATTGAGGGTGGAGGATAGGCTGGATGGGCATATAAATTACAGCGTTTGGAAGGAGAGAATGCAGAGTATCTTTGAGGAGGCAGAAGTCTGGGATATCATGGTGCATACCACACAGAACCCTGTTGTTGTGCCTACTGATGCTACTCAGTTGACAACTTATAATAAAAAGAACAACAAGGGTAAGAGGCTGATTCTAGACGGAATCAAAGACCATTGCATTCCTCATGTGAGAGGAAAGAGCAATGCCCATGAGATGTGGACAGCATTGTCCAATCTCTACCAGAGTACCAATGAGAATCGGAAGATGGTCCTGAAGGAGAAGCTGAAGAACATTAAGATGGGTAATGATAGTGCAGCTGGATATCTCACAAAGATTACTAATGTGAGAGATGAGTTGGC
Organism: Pinus tabuliformis; assembly: GCA_031772625.1. Lineage (NCBI taxonomy): Eukaryota > Viridiplantae > Streptophyta > Pinopsida > Pinales > Pinaceae > Pinus > Pinus tabuliformis. The sequence goes on from CM062815.1 coordinate 843,883,118, forward strand.
AGCGATTGGAGAGGCCATTCCACCCACTGAGTTGGTGCGGATTGCAGTGAATGGCCTCCCCCGTTCATGGTTGAACTTTTCTGATGGGGTTTGTGCACGTGAGACCCTTCCCACATGGGAGAGGTTTTGGGATGATTGCATTCAGACAGAGATCAGGAAAGGTCAGCTTGGGGCAGCCAAGCCAGTTGAGCAGGATGAGGATGTAGCACTGGTGGCAGGAGGCAAGAAAGGCAAAGGGAAGAAGCAGGCTTCCACAAGCAGTGGTGGGGGCAAAGGCAAAGGTAAAGGTAAACAGGGGAACACACAGAAGGACTATTCCAAGGTGAAGTGTTGGAATTGTCAAAAGATGGGACACTATGCAGTTGTGTGTCCGGAGAAGAAGAAGAAGAAGGGGAAGAACCAGGACGTGGCAGCTTCAGCAGAGATTGAGGACTTTGCTAGTCATTTTGACCGAGAGTTTGCGTTCACTACGTGTGAGTCCTCTAGTGCAGGATCACCTGCCACACAGGTTCAGAGGGAGCATGCTTTTCCCTCGATTAGCGGAGCATCTTCAGGTATCTGGTATGTGGATAGTGGGGCTTCACGTCATATGATAGGAGTCCGTGAGTACTTCTCAGAGCTTTCATAGAGTGGCACTGATATTGAGGTAGTACTTGGTGATGACAGAGTTGTTAGAGCAGTCGGGGTGGGGACAGTGACATTTCAGAGGGAGTCCAAACCTCCCTTGAAGGTGTCAGAGGTTCTTTATGTGCCAGGGATGAGGAAGAACCTCATATCCGTCTCAGCTTTGGAGGACAGAGGATATGAGGTACTATTTAGGGGAGGAAAGGTGTTGATGTATCCCAGGGGCACTCCAGCTGATTCAGCTAGAGTGATAGGTGTACGCCATGCAAAGGTGTATAAGTTTGCATTCCAGCCCATTTTGGCATTGAGCAGTAGTACCGACAGCAGAGCTAGCAGTTCTGGGCTGTGTGAGATTTGGCACCGCAGGATGGGACATATGTATCATGGAGCCTTGAGGACATTGCGGGAGATCACTATAGGTGTGCCAGATTTCAGTACTGATCACTTTGATACTTGCAGAGGTTGTGCAATGGGCAAATTTGCCAAATCCCATTTTCCTAGCAGTGACAGCAGAGCGACGGGGATACTTGATTTGATTCATTCCGATGTGAGCGGTCGGATGTCTCATGTTTCCTTGAGTGGATATGAGTACTATGTTTTATTCATTGATGATCACTCCAGGAGGACCTGGATTTATTTTTTGAAGACCAAGAGTGAGAGGTCTTCAAGCGGTTTCAGGAGTTCAGAGCTCTTGTGGAGACTCAGACAGGTCGAAAGATCAAGTCCTTGAGGTCGGACAATGGAGGAGAGTACACCCTTGGAGAGTTTGTTGACTATTGTGCGGAGGCAGGCATTAGGAGGGAGTTCACTGTTCCTTACAACCCCCAGCAGAACGGGGTTGTGGAGAGGAAGAACAAATCCATCATAGGGGCTGCCAAAGCCATATTACATGATCAGGGGTTGCCATTGTTCTTGTGGGCAGAGGCCTGCAACACAGTTGTTTACTTACAGAATAGGAGTCCGCATCGTGCCTTGGGGCACATGACTCCGGAGGAGGTTTTCTCTCGGAAGAAGCCTGATATTGGTCATCTTCATATCTTTGGATGCATTACATACTCCTATATACCCAAGGAGAAGAGGACCAAACTAGAGCCCACCGCAGAGAAGGGTATCTTTGTGGGCTACAGCGAGACCTCAAAGGCCTTTCGGATTTACATTCCTGCACAGAGGAGAGTTGTTGTCAGACGGGATGTGAAGTTCGAGGAGGACAAGGCCTTTAGGAGGTCACGGGAGTTAGAGTATCTGGATCAGCCAGACCCTCAGCAGCAGTTGAGTCAGTGGCAGGGATCTAGTGGGCAGGGATCAGGAGGATCCGGAGGTACATCTATGAGAATGTCAGGTCCGTCAGTGAGCAGTGGCTCGCCGAGCCAGAGGGGTGGTGCTCCGGGCAGCATGCAGAGCAGTTCACAGAGCAGTTCACTAGGGAGTCCATTGATGGACAGTTCACACGGTGCCTCAACTTCTACAGGTTCAGGTGCAGGCAGGAGGACAACAGACAGACAGTCAGGAGTTCAGGCTACTGATGGTGATGAGGAGGAGGAGTTTCATTCTCCTATGGGAGAAGCATGCTCAGGGAAGAGAAAGCCCAAGTGGCTTCAGGACACCTTGAGAGATGCCACATCTGTTGCTGAGCCGAACAGGCCGGTCAGAGAGAGTAGACCACCTGAGAGGTTTTGTAGCTATATGGCGATGGTTACCAGCATCCTTGACTCTGAGCCTTCTAGCTATGAGGAGGCAGCTAGCCAGCGGGTCTGGAGAGAGGCCATGCAGGAGGAGTATTCTTCTATCATGAAGAATGATGTTTGGGAGGTGGTGCCGAGGCCTGAGGGCAAATCCGTGGTTACTTCTAGATGGCTTTACAAGGTAAAGCATGCTGCAGATGGCAACATTGAGAAATTCAAAGCGAGGTTTGTGGCTAGAGGGTTCTCCCAGGTAGAGGGAGTTGATTATGAGGAGACCTTCGCTCCCGTGGCTCGATATACTTCGATCCGCTCCATTATATCGATAGCAGCAGAGATGGGTTGGAAGATCCACCAGATGGATGTGAAGACCGCATTTCTCAATGGCTTCATACAGGAGGAGGTGTACATTGAGCAGCCATAGGGCTTTGAGGTGCATGGGAAGGAGTCCCATGTGTGCAGACTGAAGAAGGCCCTTTATGGCCTGAAGCAAGCTCCCAGAGCTTGGTACTCCAGGATAGATACATATTTGCAGGGGATGGGTTTCACAAAGAGTGAGGCAGATCCAAACCTTTACTTTATTGTGATTGGTGAGGAGCCTCTCATTCAGGTGCTGTATGTGGATGACTTGATCATTACAGGTGCAGAGAGACTCATAGAGCACTGCAAGAGAGATCTTGCGACGGAGTTTGAGATGAAGGACATCGGCTTGATGCATCACTTTTTGGGTTTGGAGGTGTGGCAGGAGGAGGGGCATTTCTTCCTGGGGCAGGGGAAGTATATTGTGGACATCCTTAGCAGATTCCACATGGAGGATTGTAGACCCATGTCGACACTAATGATCACCAACTGGAAGAAGCTTCATGCTTCAGATTCCGAGTTGGTGGATCCCACATTGTACAGGCAGCTGATTGGTTCCTTGATGTATTTGGTCAACACTAGACCAGATATCTATTTTGCAGTCAACACAATAAGTCAGTTTATGTGTGAGCCTAGGAAGGTTCACTGGGTGGCTGCAAAACACATTTTGCGATACTTGCAGGGGACAGTGGATTATGGTTTGGACTACAGGCAAGGAGATGGAGTGAAATTGGCAGGATACACTGATTCTGATTGGGTAGGTTGTGCTTCTGATAAGAAGAGCACTTCAGGGTGCTATTTTGGGTTGGGTTCAGCAGTAGTGTCATGGTTCAGCCGGAAGCAGCAGTCAGTAGCACTGAGTTCAGCGGAAGCAGAGTATATGGCAGCTAGTCTAGCTAGTTGTGAGGCTATCTGGCTTCGCAAGATGTTGTTTGGCTTATTTGGTCAGCCGTTGAGACCTTCAGTGATTTACTGTGATAATCAGAGTTGCATTAAACTCACGGAGTGTTATAGACATTTTGGTGCCTTACAGCATTGAGCATGAAATGTCCATAATATAAGGGATCCAAAGTCCCTAAACATGTTGTTCCTACCCCTAGAGGAACAAGGCTAGCAAACTATAGCAATTCACAGAAGTTCTCCACTGAAAAACACTCAAAAAAAAGTCAAATCAGGATCATGTCAACTGCTCCACTGAGCATCTGCGCTGAATGTCAACTGCTACACTGGCTACCTGCGTTGAATGTCAAATGGAACACTGGCTACCTACGCTGAGCGAGATTGGACATGTGGCAGGCTCGTTCCTCAAGGTGTCAAAACCCAGGAAGCTTCCAAAATGACACTTGCCTCAGGGAATTCGACTAGTGATGAGTAAGAGGTTCCAAATCTACAAGTGGAAGCAAGAACCTCCAAGTGGAATCAAGAACTAACAGAGGGAGAGGACACTAGTCAGATCTCAAGCTGACTCATCCTCTCTCCAAATATCTATATATGGATCTCTCCTCCATGAGATCTAGAGGCTGGAATGTTGTGAATGCAAAGAATTGCTGCTAGTTTGAGATTTGAATCATTGGGTGTTTAATGCTTTGAAGGGGGTGAAGATAGGAATTTCATTTGCTGGGAAGAGGCGCTGGATTGGAGCCCTTTGGGTTGTATCTCTTCTCAAACCCTTGTTATTCATCAATAAAGCTATCTTGTTTTCTCCTATATGTTGATGTTTTCTTGATGTATGATTGCATTAGTGTATTTGATTTAGCTAATCCTGAATCATTTGTGAATATGAATATCTATCTTTGAGTTGTGTTCTTTTCTTGTCGCAAGTAGCTGTTCTCTTGTGATCTCGCAGGTATCAAGTAGCTGTTCTCTTGAAGCTGGGCAAGCAAGGAGGCAAGTAGCTGTGAACACCCAAAGAGAAGAGGATCTAGATCGAGGGACAAACGGAAGACATCGGTAAGTCCATTGATCTCTCCTCTCTTTCAATTCATAAAGGAAGAAATACTTAGATAGTTGTCTCTGTTTGTTGCTAAGGCACTATCGCACCTTAGGTGGATAGGATCGTCCTGCATAGGCATTTTTCCCCACAACAAATTGGCGACTCCACTGGGGAGATTTGTTTTAGTCATTTTATTTGTGTCTCTATCATTTGTTTATTTCATAGACTCAACAGCAACAATCGAACTGCATCTGTTTCTCAGATTGCAAAGTAGATAGTGCTGCCTTGATCCAGTCTTTGGATGTGTCTATGATCTGAACAATAGGCTCACAAATGATTTGATGATCCTTGTGATAGATCTTAGTACCCCCCTCAAAGCATCCCTTTGATATTACCTTGCTTGTGTTTTTGATTTGGCCTGAAACAGTGAATTTTTGAGCAATCTGTGACCCAGAACCTGAGGGAAACGAGAGTTTCTCCTCTCAGCGCAGACCCAGTGAAGGCAGTTTGCATTTCAACGCAGTTCCCAAAGGGGCTACCTGCGCTGAATGTCAAACTCACTGTGTTAAGGGTGTGTTGATCCAGTTTGGCCTTGTGCTACTGGGGTTCTCTGCCTTCTGTTGCCCTGTTTTGATCTCTGTTTTTGCAGCCTTTAACCAGCATTGGTACTGATCTGAAAAACTCCTTTTCTCTTCTTGCATTCCACCTCATTTTTGTACAAAAAGATTATGAATGTTTTTATGTGTTTGTGACTTCGTTCATAGTTTTCCTTTACAAGAGTGAAGTAATCATCCTATAGCCCTTGATTCAGATCTGATTGTGATCTTAGGAGAGAGTTCATTGGCTGTTTGCAGATTGATTATACATTTGCTTTTGTTTATGGTTTGAGTTTGTCTCTTTTGAGTGTTAAAACAAGTATTCATTTCGAGAATCGTTATGTGTTGTAATCTCTTCTACCCTCTCTGATTTCGAAAAAGTAAACTTGTTTGTATTGATCATTTAAAAGCAAATTCAAAGTTGTACAAAAAGCTTTCTTTGTAGGCATCAATACTAAGAAAGCGGAAAACAAACACCTGCATTGTGCATTTTGCATCTTGATAAGTTTGCATGACTGATTTAGGAAAAGTGCATTAGAGTGTGCTAATTGCTCATTGTGAAAAGATGATGTCTTTCTTTTCCCTTTGTAGTTAGGATTTTCATCTGTTGAAAAGATTATAAATCTTGCTTATCATCTTTAGACTGCATTTAGGAAGTTGTATCATACATCTCGTGGTGATCCATAAAGGCAAACTGCTAAACAAGATCAACCTTAAAATAAACTGAATGAACTTAACAACGCTTTGTAACATAACGCACAACATAGAGGTCTAGGCTAGAGACGTGTTCCGGCGTCGTAAAACCTGGTATCTTACCGTTGAGTGGTTGGGTGATTCCTCCACGGTGAAGCGATAAGTATCAGTACAGATTGTGCTCCCACGTACCGTCGCGTATATATTGGGAGACCCTTATAGGAATAAAGCCTTTATCCATAGGAAGCCGTGTCGGCCGCCCTACGATTCGCAATGCAGTGAACACAGCATTCACGAAGATCGACCGCCCGTACCCTAAAAAGTATTCTGCGGTTTTGCGAAAAGTTTGGCACACCCTCTACCTAGAACTCCAGAGCAGTTCCTTTTGGCCTTTTTCAGACTCTATAACGGAAAAAGTCCATCCAAGCATTTGTCACTTCGGGTTCGTTAAAACATCGAAGGAGACTAGAGTCATCTTTAGCTTTTTCTTGACTCTTTAAAACTGAAAAAGCAAGTTGTGTCTAAAAGCGTCGTTAATAAAATTTATTTTAAACGGAACATAATCACCTCCTATTCCTGCGTTGATCTTTCGATCGAGAAAATGGAGCACACCAACCAAGGAGTTCCCCTTGGTGGAAATCCTAGTCCCTTCTCCTCTTGGGGAGATGTTGGTGCGCCCCACATGGCCACATTGTCGCTTCCAGGATTGACAATTGGCCTGCCGGTCTGGCTCTTCTCGACCAATGTAGTTCAGAACACCACCATTCCTGAACAGTCGAATCGACAGCTAGATGAGTCTAAGGTTAACCACCAACCTTCTACCTCTTCCAACTCTTCCTCTCCTCCTTCCTCTTCGCTTGAAGGAACTGGTAAAGATAAAAACCAAGTTCCTAAGGAGAAGAAGGAGAAGAAGAATAAAGAGAAGAAGAAGAAGGAGCCAAAAGCGACTGGGGGCAAACATGAATCATCTAGAAAAAATCCACACACAGCACTGACCAGGCCTAAATCGCCATGTGTCATATGCAAAGGAGACCACTTCCATCGAGATTGTCCCTGTATTCCCCGGATACTAAGGGACTGGTCCCCAAGATTGCACAATCCGGTAGCATCAACCTCTGATAGCCATGTTGAATGCATTCCGTCAACTAGCGAGAGTGAAGGACAGAGAGGGAGAGCAAGATCTCCCTGCAGACTGTGTGAAGGCGATCACGCCATCCACCGTTGTCCATTCTTAGACGAGGCGAAGAGAGTTTTGGAAGATCGTCCGGTGTCACCGTTACGACTTCCTCCTGGATACAAAAAACTCGTGCCAAGTCCCTCATTAGTTGAGAATCCAGCTGGCCCGCTCAAGTGGTCAGCTGAAGTGTCAATCATTGAAAATGAACTTACTGAATCCATACCTGACGAAAGTCAAAAGGTTGAAACGGCAGTTGACCCGGTATTGCCTTCAGAAGATTCATCTTCGAATGATTCCATCACTGAAGAGAAAAAGGATGACACCATCCAGATTCTTTTCATCAACACAGACTCAGATGAACAAGGGGGCAACCCTCCCATTCCTTTATCGCAGGAAGGAAGTTCATCAGAGCGGTATCCGGCCGTCTATTCGGTCCCGCCACCAAGCAACCTGGTTGTGTCCTTTGACTGGAACCAACTAGGCAGACCCCGGTTGCCAGCAAACATACCATTCAGAATTATAGTCCAAATATATAGAATGGTTATGGCTGGCACCATCATTGATGAAGGGGCATCTGTGAGTATCCTTTCCTCTATTGCTTGGAAAGCGCTTGGTTCGCCAGCGCTTTTGCCTAAGATGAGGAATCTATCAGGCTTTGATAAAGGAACCAGTCGACCATTAGGGATCCTCCCCAATGTACCTATTAAATTGAGAGGGAAGACCGTTCAAATGAACGTCATGGTCGTTCGAGGACCCTTGGATTATAACCTACTCCTTGGATGAGACTATATATATTGCATGGGAGCCATTGTCTCCTCACTCTTTAGAGTAATGTGTTTTCCACACGAAGGAAGAGTGGTCAAGCTCGTAGACCAAATTTCATTTCCGGGATCACGCATCGCAAATAGTCATATACCGACCCTAAATGGTCTATTCACTCAAGAAATGCCTCCACCCCCAGTTCTTCTTCCCGATGAGTGCGAGTGATTCGGAAAGATGTAACTGGAACCCAGGGGGCATGCATCCTGGTCTGCTTTGGGCAGAAAAAACTTTGGGTATAGAGTAGGTTTCCGCGGGAGAATATGACTAGTCCGTACCCCGTCCGGCTTGGAAGAGGGGTTGTTCTAGAATAAGATTCTTTTGTCAAAGTTATGTGAGTTGGCGTGTCGCCGCCACTTACCTTTGTTTATCTCGGTAGACATTGCCAAAGAAGTGTTCCGTTTGCAATGGAACAATCTTTGGGTAACCTGAAAGAGGTAAGCCTCATCCGTTAAAACAAATGTTTTGACGGAAAAGTATGGGCAACCTTGAAATTGTACTTTATACCTGGGGGCATGCAAACCTTTTGGAGTGCAAGCAAAGAGCGGTTATTTATCTGTTTTTTGGATTAGTCGTTTCCTAACTTGCATAAAGAAAGGATGCGGAGCATAGCTTCGTGAGATAAAGCTCCATAAAAAATAGCTATCTCACAGGAAGCATTTCTTATCATATGACTGGTATAATCAAGCAGTTTTTAGCGAAATAGTTCATGCTCGTTAAAAAATAAACATATGGTCGAGCAGTTTTAGCATACAGTTCATGCTCATTAAAAAATAAACGCAAGATTCGAGCAGTTTTAGCAGCATAGTTCATGCTCGTTAAAAAATAAACATAAGCTTTGAGCAAGTTTAAGCTCGTTAAAAAATGAATTATCCTCCGGTAAATAACCATTGTGAATGTAACCTTATCAGCCATAAAAGCCTTGGTCGTGTTTGCACCGTCACCTCCACTTTTCATTTGGCTGATCGTCCACCTCCATTTGATTGTTTACCCATTTTGAGGAACAGCTGCGAAGAGTGATTTCACTAAGCCATCCTTGTGACACTGCCGTGATTGGAATATTCCAAGCCGTACTTGGAATCTGCTGCTGCCCTGTTCATCACTCGTTCCTCAAAAGACGAGTCTTCTTTAAGCTCTTTTCAACTGACTCGTAAAATATGAAAAGATTGCCGAGTTTTGGCCTACCAGCTCGTTAAACGACCGAAAGAGCTATCCCTCCTCTAGATTTTAATCTTTTTGGACCTGAGGGATTATTGCACAAAAAGATCGAGCGCTTGTTTAGTTTGGCTCGTTAAAACTATCGAAAATTCATCCCTTCTGTATTGTTTTATACTTTTTCGGACTTAAGGGATTAGATGACGAAAAAGGAACCTTGGAGTTAACTTTATGTACCTTTTTAGACTCTCTAAAATTGAAAAGGACCGAGTTATCTTTGTCGTTAGACTCGTTAAATGCATTAAATAACGACAAACTTGTCTTTAGACGAGAACGAGTTTCCCTATCGCTAGGCTCGTTAAAACATAGCGATGGGCTTGCCCGAAGGGCAGGTTATAGAACAAGCATATGTTATCCTCCTCAAGCTTGACAAAAATAAAGAGGTACTGGTCAGAAATGACTGGGGAAAAATTGGGAGAAACAAGAAAACTTTGATGGTAGCAAGTCGCTCTTGAACATGACACTTTTCCTCCGTACCACAATCGGGTTGGGTTGTTTCATTCACCGGTCACATCACCATGGTCTCGCCAAACCATCCACATTTGGGGTAATGCTACCGATCCATCGCATCAGTGTCGCCATATGTTCAAGAGAAGTCGTTTCAGAAGAGTCAACCGTGTCCCATCCACTGCCATACATTATCCTTCATCCTTTCATGACCGCCACCCTGAATCATATTTCACAGATCGTTTTCACCTCATCAAAATCATTAGCTCCGTTCCGTGTCACTTAAGGCCCTCCTTTGACGGATCGCTTCTTGTCGACATCAGCTCATTATCCAAGAAGTGGATCTAGGAACAACCCCTTCAGTACTTTGAAGCTTGCATGCCTCAATGGCAAGTTTCTCACTTCCGGCGACAGGTATACATCAATGACCTTCGACCGAAAGATTTTACGTGGTGTTCGACGCCAAGTCCTTTATTCACACCACGTGAATTGTACTGCAGTACCTTGAGGGTCATCATCCTTATCGGTGATTCCTCTCGCGCTTGTTAACAGTTTACATCATTGACTGGTAATCAAGTGATGTCTTTCCATGTTCGACTTCAGAAAATTCTCACATGGATCGACTTGTACATCGAGTGAAGATCGGACGAGATTGAAGACCCCGGATCTAGTTTCATCCATCTGGGCTGCGATATATATTCAGGAAATAAAGACATTGACATGTACAACATTGCAGCAGATGATCATCCTACAGAAAAGGATGATGATTTCATCAAAATCATCAGTCTACCATCAGACGATTGTCTGTTCTATGTACAGAAAAATGAATTTATAAAGCTGAGCATGGGAAATGCCCGACTCAGCTAGATCATGAAATCAGAATGAAAAATAATGTATTGTATTACAGGTCTCCTCTCGGCAATGAATGAACTTCGGATCCCCCTGATAAAGCATTTCGCCCGATAAACAACCTCATACTTTAGGGGGCAACTGTTATAGACATTTTTGTGCCTTACAGCATTGAGCATGAAATGTCCATAATATAAGGGATCCAAAGTCCCTAAACATGTTGTTCCTACCCCTAGAGGAACAAGGCTAGCAAACTACAGCAATTCACAGAAGTTCTCCACTGAAAAACACTCAAAAACAAGTCAAATCAGGATCATGTCAACTGCTCCACTGAGCATCTGCGCTGAATGTCAACTGCTACACTGGCTACCTGCGTTGAATGTCAAATGGAACACTGGCTACCTGCGCTGAGCGAGATTGGACATGTGGCAGGCTCGTTCCTCAAGGTGTCAAAACCCAGGAAGCTTCCAAAATGACACTTGCCTCAGGGAATTCGACTAGTGATGAGTAAGAGGTTCCAAATCTCCAAGTGGAATCAAGAACTAATAGAGGGAGAGGACATTAGTCAGATCTCAAGCTGACTCATCCTCTCTCCAAATATCTATATATGGATCTCTCCTCCATGAGATCTAGAGGCTGGAATGTTGTGAATGCAAAGAATTGCTGCTACTTTGAGATTTGAATCATTGGGTGTTTAATGCTTTGAAGGGGGTGAAGATAGGAATTTCATTTGTTGGGAAGAGGCGCTGGATTGGAGCCCTTTGGGTTGTATCTCTTCTCAAACCCTTGTTATTCATCAATAAAGCTATCTTGTTTTCTCCTATATGCTGATGTTTTCTTGATGTATGATTGCATTAGTGTATTTGATTTATCTAATCCTGAATCATTTGTGAATATGAATATCTATCTTTGAGTTGTGTTCTTTTCTTGTCGCAAGTAGCTGTTCTCTTGTGATCTCGCAGGTATCAAGTAGCTGTTCTCTTGAAGCTGGGCAAGCGAGGAGGCAAGTAGCAGTGAACACCCAAAGAGAAGAGGATCTAGATCGAGGGACAAACGGAAGACATCGGTAAGTCCATTGATCTCTCCTCTCTTTCAATTCATAAAGGAAGAAATACTTAGATAGCTGTCTCTGTTTGTTGCTAAGGCACTATCACACTTTAGGTGGATAGGATCGTCCTGCATAGGCATTTTTCCCCACAACACGGAGAATCCAGTATTTCATGACAGGTCAAAGCATATCGGGATCAGATATCATTTCATCAGAGACTATGTTCAGAAGGGAGTTGTGAAGCTTGAGCATATTTCCACTGATGAGCAGGTTGCAGATATCCTCACCAAAGCCTTACCATGGGGCAAGCATGTCTACTTCAGAGACAAGATGGGTGTGGTGAGGAACACCTTCCTCGGTAAGAGGGAGTGTTGAAATTTGGTACTGGAGGATAGGTGGTTCCCTTAGGCTTTGATCTTTGGCCTAGGGAAAAGTGTCCAAAAGAATTTAATTTTTCTCCTAAAGTGACTTTATAATTTTATAAAGTTAAATCTAATTTAAAAGTGACTTTAAGTGATAAAGTTACTAAGTCTAATTTTAAAGTGAATTTTATAAAGTCAATGAAAAATTAGAAAGGAAAAGTGACTTTGGAAATAAATGACTAAGTGGGTCTTTATTAAAGTGGGGTGAATTAAAAAATAAAAATGAGATTTAAATGAGCATTTAATCTCAGCCATTGATCTAAATCTATTTCAGCAATTGGATTTAGAGATCACCCAGAAGTCACTTGGGTCACCCAAAAGCCATTTGGAGTTATATTAAGGGAGGAAAAGGAGGAAAAGATCACATTCGATTCAATTCTTTCATGAGCAGATTGGGAGAAGGAGAGCAAGAGAGCAAGAGAGATTTCTGAGCAGGGAGGAGAAGGAGACAACAGCTTGGCACACATTCCAAGGCAACAGTTGAGCAGATTTGTACAACTGATTCAACACACAGTGAAAGGCAGATTTTGGCACGATTTTCGAGGAGAGGTTTGCACAAAAATCGAGGAGCAGTTTGCTGGTTTTTCTGCACGCAAAACGAGGGCCATACAACAACATTTAATGCTGAAAGTGGGCACGAAAATCGAGGAGACTGTAAAACATTTATTGCTGTCCTGTTTGCTGTAATTTCCAGTTTGCTGTGAAGCATGGGAAAAGAGATAAGTTGTAAATTTGCTTGCTGATTTTTTGCTGAAAAATTTCTCACTGTAAAAGGCAATTTTCAGAAATAAAGAAGAGCTCTCAAACTGGTTTTCCCCAAGAGTTGTAGGGGGTTTTTCTAGGGTCACATTGACCAAAAATCTCAGTGTTTAAATGTGTTTTAATGGCTGTTTATTACTGCTGATTTTTATTTCTGCAATTTCCAGCATTCTGTAAAATTTCCAGAATTTGTGTTTTCAGCAAATTTATTTTTTTTCAGCTTGTTAAATGTATGGTTATGGGAAAGAGAATTTAACTATATGGGAGAAATAAGGAGAAACTGAAAACCGGGGTGGGAAAACAGAAATTTATACATATTGTGAGATATGGCTTCTTGTAGTGCTTACCTTGAGGATATAGTTGATAAACAACCTAAAAAGTGATCCCATACTCTTGGAGTTTAGAATTATTATAACCGAATTTGGTTGAAAACCCTCAAATCATAGATCTGGCTTGGAGGTGAGTAGCTGCAAGAAAGGTTATGGCATATTTTTCCTATGGTTGGGTGGAGAGATGAAGCCTCGCCTTTAGTTTCTAGCTATATCTATCCATTCAAATAAGTGACATGGTTTGAGTATAATGGACTTATATTTTTACCTGAATTGGTGTGTTCATGAATAGTGAATGGTATGTTTTATCTTGAATGGTCATTGGAAATTGTTGCATGTCCTTGATAGAAAATAAGCGATGTTCTTTTTGCTAGTATTTCCAACTTATCCAAAATAACATCAAGGCATATTGTCTATTAAGGACATGCAACAATTTCCAATGACCATTCAAGATAACACACACACACACACACACACATATGGAAATGTGGTTAGTTGCATGAGGACATGTAAACAACTATTGATAATAGTACTTTGATGGTTGACATGCTTATAAATTATAATGGTTCATTGTTCTTGCTTAATAGTGATATATAATCTATTTATGCAAAGGATGGATATGCATTATATACAAGAATCTTGCTAGAGTTATAGAACTCCATGGTAAATGGATGCAAATAGTTATATCCTTAACTCTGTAAACATTTATCATTATAATGCATGATCTCTCATTAAATTTGATGTCCCTGCCTAGGGCTTGTATTTTGTTCTTGAATATGGTGTTGTTGTATTGAACTTATAGATCATGGCTAACTATGGATTAGTTGTGTGTCAATGCCATATGGTATGCAAGGTATTGAATACTTTGAAGCATATCAAGTTTGAGTCAACATTTGAAATGTTGGAATTAGAATGGAGGTTTCATTCCTGTGGGAACATTGTTATGAGAAAAAATTCACATAGATGAAAGCTTGGGCTAAGCCCCTGAAAACCTTAAAGGTTTCTAAGTCTGTGGAACATTAGTAAATATGGTTGTATTAGGGTTGGATGCAATTCAAGCTCGGCGAATGTATCTGGGAATCCGAATATCTAGGCCCATCGTCATTATGCAATTCCACAAAAGCACTAGATTTAAGGTTGATCCAGATTTTGGTGATAAGGTGATGTATCTGAGGTGGGCTCCCTTTTTGGGAAGGCTTGGTGCAAGGTCAGATTCTCATAGAGGCATATTTATCAAAGAATCTGGGACATCGGGGATTATGGACAAGGCTCAAGACTCAGGAGCCCAAATGAGCGTGTAAGTGGGACGATATCCAAGAGTTCATAAGTTTATAGCATGATTTGTCATGAAACCTAGAAAGTCCCCCGAAACCGATTATAACATGGAAATTACGAATTGTGTGAAGGGGACCAGATGTTATGGGACCTTCTAAATGAGTTGAGGTGGTGTTACACTAAAAAATGTCACCTTGACTACTTACAGTTAGTATGGCTCAAATCAACAGTCATGCTACCCTCTTAGGCAAGTCTTATGCCTCTGTTATCCATCTCAAACTCAAAGAAGAGAGAAAGTCTTGTAAAAACTATGTTTATCTCTGGGGTCGCAGGTTCTCTCTAGCCTTACCTGCAGGGACGCTGACCATGTTCACAAAAGCTGCGTCCATGGACGCTCTGTATGTTAAGAGACAGGTGCGTCCTTCTGTAAAAGGCAAAATGCGCGAGTTTTATCTTGAAAAAGTTACTTGTGGAACCTTCTAGAGGTCGGTTTGATGAAATGGATGCGCCTCCAGTTGGTTCATGTATCTCTATTAAGGGGGAACTCATCCCATCAATAAGGGAGCTATCCCACCCATAGAGGGGGATGATCCCATTGATAGTGGACCTGAATAACCTCTTTACAGCACTATAAATAAAGACATTGAGCCAGAGGGAGGAGAGGTTGGAGCTATACATTTTCTTTGGGTAAATGCTGCAGGATTTAGGTCTCCCATTTAGAGCCTTGTAAGGAGAGATTGTCTTTACTTGATTCTACTTGGAAGTGGGTGAGCTTTGTCAAAGTAGAGGAAAACCCTTGATGGACCCTGGGAGGAACTTGCACAACACCAAGGCCAGGTTGTAAGAGTTTCTTTGTTTCGTTATTAATACAAACTGGTTTATTTTTCTCAATAGCTTGTGTTAATGAGTTATTTCATGTGTTCCTTGGTCTGCATGTTGAATATATGTTTTATTATATGAAATGCAAGTGCTTGGTAATGGTTTGATTGTTTGTGGTTGCAGGAATTGATGTGAAGGAGGAGCTCATCCGGATTGGCAAGGACGAACTTCAACAATAGCGTTTTGGAATAAGGTAAGCCTAAACACTTGTAGTTTTCATGTTGTAAAAGGTATATTTAGAGAAAGATGACTCCATTTTGTCTTGTTTGTCATTAGAATGTCTTAGACTTCTAGGAAGGTCAGCTGTGTCCGCACCCTTGACCAATTCCGTGTGACAAATTGGCGACTCCGCTGGGGAATCCATTAATGAGAGAGTCTTTTCCTTTATGTGAACTTTGCTCTGAGAAAATCATTTTTATTTTCTGGTTTTTGACTGTGAGAATTAGTATTTGGGTGGCTTAGCTTTAGATTTAGTTAGATTTGGTTTTTCTTCATTTTTCCAGAAGGACGCACCCTCTGAGTACTGCACAGTGCGTCTTTGGACGCGCTGTTGCCGTTTGCACAGAGCGGGCCCGCACCTGTGATAACGGGTGGCCTGCGTCTTCCTGTAAAATTTAAGAAAATTCCATTTTTGCTTTAAATTGCTTTTAGATTTTGATTTTTCCTAGTGTTTTCTGCCCAGATCCTTTAGTACCCTGTCAAAAATTTTCACCTGAACTTGTTTTGTGAGCTTTGAGTGTTTTAGTGGATTTCAACGAAGTTTAGACCTAGGGTTTGATTTTTGGATAGGTTCTGTAGTGACTTTGATAGTAGAAAGTTGTCCAGCCTTAGATCTCTCTGGTTAGTCAACATTCTTAGAAGTCGGGCCTGTCGTAAAGTCTCCTTGTGTGAGCAGCTTGCCATTTAAGTTGTTTTGGGTCAAATTTCGAATTACTTGTTTATAAAGTATTGATTTCCATTTTACAAAAAGAACAAAAAGATTAGAGTTTTGTTTTGGCTAGTTTTTGGTTCTGCAATAAACTAGTCCTTGATTTGATTGTGATCAAGTAAAACACCTTAGAATAATCATTGTTAGTTTTGGCCTCGTTAAGATTGCTTAGAATAAATTTGCTTTTAGTTTGCTTATGAGTGGATTTTCATAGATTTTAATAGTCGTTAAGATTGATTTTTGGTTACATTAGATTTATTTGCTTTATTAAAAGAAAAATACAAAAACATCTTCTTTAAAAGTCTTGTTTCAAGTAGCTTTTTGTTTTTGAAAAAAGAAAAGAGTTTTTTCGTGCATGTAAAGAGAGGTTATGTTTTTATGCTTGGAAAAGAAAAACGAATTGTTTCTTTGATTGTCTTCAATTAAGAAGTTGCTTTTATAAAGATTGCATTCTCTCAACTTTTTAGTTAAAACAATTCATCGAAAAAGCAAAGTAGTGGGTAAATCATCCTAGGTGCATTTTGTAGTGATTTTGAGTCGAGTCAACACACCACTGGTTTCACTTCCATCACCTTTTGACTTAAGAAACAACCTTAAAAGTAACGCTTAAATTAAAATCAATCTAGTAATTTTTATTTTCTAGGGCTCTAAAGCACCAACATAGCTTAGGCTAGGGTCTTGGAGTAGGTGAGTACTTAACTCTCCAAGACTACAAAACCAAACAGATAGTCTATCTTGAGTAGAACAAATCCAATTGTTTCAATTACATTCTGGGAAAGCTCCTCTTAAAGGAGAAGCACGAGCTCGTGTCCGAACCAGTGAGGGGATCATTCCTCCCTTGTTGGGAACGACGCCAGACAGTACGTATTACAAACGGTAAACCTCGGATTAACCATTGTCGAGGAGCCAGGGGTCACTTATCGGTAAACCTTGGATTACTGTCAAGGAGCCGGTAAGGGGATTGAGCTTGTTACTCTGCCCTTGCGTGCTGTCGGAGTTTAGACTGTTCCCCCAGGTGTAATTGTTGTGATTGGTAACCTTAGTGGCCATAATATCTAGGATTCTACCCAAGGTGACGGTGGAGGGAAGGTCCCACTGTACCTGGAGCAGACGTCGGCTATACTCACTTGGATTTTCTGGGGGGTTCGCTTCACTTCGAGACGGTTAAAGTGGAGGAACTTGGTCCAGTCTATTCATTAAGCAGGGTGTCGGTGTAACTGTTCCACCCGCCATTTCTGTACTGAATCCTGCGAGGTTGGACCTAATCACCAACTAGCGCTTTTGGTCCGGAAGATACTGTTTGTGTGTGGTTTGACGCTCTAGATTCTTTAGGCGTGTGCTTCAAATTTGTTTGGTTCTTTAGAAGACTTTAGGTGGTTTGATTTGAAATTTTTACTTTGTTTTCGTGTGTTGTAGTTAAAAATCATTAATTGTGGCGGAATTACCGAGACGGTCCCGTCGAATTGCGGGCCAGTCTCCTGAAGTTGTTTCTGTGGCCGAATTGTTGAGAAGATCCCGTGAACTTAGGGGTTCACCTCCTCGAGACGACCCCAGTAATTTAGAAGGTTTAAAGGTCCTTGTAACTCCTCCTAGTGGCAGTAGAGTAGGTTCACCTGAAGAAGGAGAATCTTCCTTGGTAGTCCATCCAGATTACCAAAGTTTAGAAACAGGTTACAATCCCGAAGCTGTTACAGTTTCCGAGCTTGCTGGTAGTTTTTCATCTGCCAGTGAAACAGGCGAAGAACCTAAAATTTCCGAACCTGTTACTCCAACTCCTAGTGTTCCTGATTCACCAAGAATAGAAAGAATTATCACCGAAAATCTTCCTGTTGGATTAATTGCTATAGAAGAACTTGTTCCAGAGGAAGAAATAGGCGTTTCTGATTCTGAAGATCTAATTACCCTTGATCTAAGGGAGCGTGAATCCATCTTTTACAGTCCTCCTAGAAGTGAATCTTGGTACCTTGCATTAACCAATTTTTTAGACAACTCAGTAGGTTTTTCTACACCTCGTACTCCTTTTCCACCTAGAGGAATTCATACTCCTGTAAATATGTCTGGTCAGTCATCTGTGTTTACGCAAAGTCCTGAATCATTTTTACATGGCGGTCCTTCTGTTCCTACTGGGTATCAATCACTTTCTGGTACTTTTGCGGGAGCATCTCCTCAACCCATTGATCATGGGTTATTAGTTGGAAACAGTGGTAATGTACCATTGAGTATAGGTGATGTTTATATGATGTCAGGTTCAACTCCCATTAACCAACCTCAAGGTGGCCAATTACCGCCTGGGGGGCAACCTTCGTTAATGCCTGGGGGGCAACCTCAAGGTACTTCATTCGTGTCTGGGGGGCAACCTCAAGGTCAGTACGCTCCTATGGGGCAATACATACCTCAAGGTCAACCCCAGCCTCAATATGTACCCCAAAGTCAACCTCAGTATCAATATCAACCTCAAGGATGGCAACCTCAAGGATGGCAACCCCAAGGGTATCAACCCCAAGGGTATCAACCTCAAGGATACCAACCTCAAGGTCAAGGTCAACCCCAGTACTCGTATTTACCTCAAGGTTATCAACCTACGGGTCAATACCCTGGTCAAAGTTATCAACCACCTCAAGGGCAATCATATGGGACTGCACCTTACAATTATCAACCCTATCCTCAATACGGCTATGGATCTCAGTATCCTCAACCTGTTACGGGTCAATACCCTGGAATGTTAACGTGGGATCCGTCACAGGGTCAACAGATGTCGCAACCAAGTATACAGTCGGTACCTCAAGCAGGACAACCTGTAGTTCCTGGTCCACCCCAGCAACCGCAACCTGTCCAGTCAAGTGTTCAGACCCCTGTAACTTCCGTAGTTACTCAGCCGCCAATTGCACCTGGTACTCCACCTCACACGGCTGCAGCAACTACCGCTACATCTACCATGCTTACTTCTGGAGTATCGGCAGCTCCGGTTTCTACTGTCCCTGTAACCACTCCTCAGACATCTGTACCGTTGTCTGGATCTACGGTTCAAACCACAGTCCAGATGCCTGTAGGCCAACCTGGTACAAGTACGGTTGTTACTACTCAACCTCAATTTGTTCAACCTCCGTACCAGGGACAGTATCAACCTGGGCAAGCTGCCCAACAACCGGTTTACCAGTATCAACCGTATCCTGGGTACACTTATCAACAACCTCAGCAACCCCAGTACGGTCCGGTTAATCCTGGTTTTCCAGGAGGATATAATATCCCAAATGCGACTCCTGTTCCTAGTTATCCTGGATATCCTCCTCCTGGGGCTGGTATTGTGACTCAGAGTTTTAGAGATCCTAACCGGCAGTTACCGTTTATTGCGACTTTAGATTTACCCGACTTGACGCGCCTAACGAACGATCCAATTCAATATCTTCAGTTCTGGCCGCCAATGCCAAATAAGTTGCCCAGCGATATACCCAAGTTCGAAGGTAAGTCTGGAGAGGATCCGTCCAATCACGTGATGACTTACCACCTCTGGTGTGCTTCAAATTCCATCTCAGATGATTCCATCCGCTTACGTCTTTTCCAGCGTACACTCATTGGTCTCGCAGCCAAGTGGTACATTGAGTTACCACGGGCCTCTTTTTACAACTTTAGCCAGTTAGCTACCTCGTTCTTAACTCATTTTCAGTTACCAGTCAGATACGATAATGGTACAGAATTATTAACTTCGCTAAAACAATCGACATCCACGTACATTTCTGATCACATTCATGAGTGGAGACGTCGAAGGAGATTAGTGAAAGTTTTTATCCCGGACCAAATCTTAGCTGAATGGTTTGTCAAATCATTATTACCAAGAATTACTGAAGATGTAGCTAAGGCCGGAGTAGTTACTGAGGAGCAAGTCATTGCTCAGGCACAATACCTTGACTTAGTTTACACTCAGTCGGGTACGTTACACGAGAAAATTCCGGATCTTCCAAAGTCAAACCAAATCGCTGCTGCTCCTTCGGGATCTCATGCCGCTGATGGTATGATTGGTATCGTGACTACGAAGAGTAAGAAGAAGTCTTCCAAGGCTTCAACTACTCCAATTATCACTTTGCCTGATTCTCCGACAGGAGAGTCTTCTCCTGAACTCACCGCCGACATTCACGCTGTAGAGTCATCTACGGCCAAACCAAAAAACGGTGGAAAGAAGAAAGGAAAGAAGAAGGCCAAAGCAGACAAGGCTCCAAAGGAGAAAACGGAAAAGTCGGAAACCAATGACGAAAAGCGCAAACCTCGATATCCTTGTCTCATTTGTGAAGAAGATCATTTTACGAGAGATTGCCCTCATCGGGCCGAGGTAGTGAAAATAGTCAAAGGTTCTCCCACTCCTGCTGTGTTAAAAAATCCATTTCCAGAGCAGGAGAATAAGATGATAGGTTCTTCTTCGAATGCCAGTGAAGAACCCATTTTGATGATGTCTCATGTCAGGATTGCGACTCGATCGCAAGATTATGGTAGTAAGGCTCCTGTTGATGGTAAGGAAGCAGAATCTTCTCACTCTAACCCATCAACCTCAGCTCCTGGTTCCGATCCACTACAGATCGAAAAACCTAACCCAGACTTAGTGATTAAGCCGCCCGCCAAGGGTGTACTTCGAAGGTCTGCTTTCAATCCACATGCGAGAGCAGCCCAGAATTACAACATTGTTGAGGACTTAGCTGTTTCACCTTCAGCAATGTCGGCACTCGAAGTGCTGCAATCATGTCCAGCGCAACGAAAATTGCTTTTGTCGGCTATCGGAGCTGTCGATGTTCAGGACCCGAACCTAATGATCTTTGATCTAGAAAATAGTACACCACGTCTCCCCCATCAAATGGCTTTCCAAATTCCAGTGATAGTAAAAAACAGGCCTATTCATCGGACTGTGATTGATGAGGGAGCTTCTACGTGTATTATGTCGATTCAATGTTGGAGATCGCTTGGTTCTCCTTCGTTGAACCAATCCCCCACCATCCTTAAGGCCTTTGATGGCCGTGGGTTCCGTCCGTTTGGTATTCTACAAGAATTGCCTATAGGGGTCGAAGGTAAAACCGTTAGTCTGGATGTGGAAGTGGTTGATGCCCCTCTAGACTACAACCTTCTTTTGGGTCGAAGTTGGTCATATGCTATGACAGCGGTCGTTTCATCGGTCTTCAGAGTAATTAAGTTTCCACATAACGGTAAGATCGTGACTATTGATCAGCTGACATACTTTTCATCCGACCCAACCTCTTCAGAAACTATCCAGCATGTTGGTAAAACGACAATCCCTTATAGGGACATTGGTGTAGGTTTAGTTAAGGATTCCGGTTTACTGGGAACTTTTCCTCTCCCTCCACTCAACGTAGACCCTTCGTTTGCAACGATTCATATGATCACGTCAGAAAACATTATTTATGATGATCCTTGGTATGTTCCATCTGACTCTGAGCTAGATTCGTTCGGTGATGTTATGCCGTTGAGTCCGTATGAAATTGCTTATGAAGCTCTTATGTCTTTTACCGATTTTCATTCAACCGAAACCGACCAAATGAATGTGGTCAGTGAAGAGTCACTTTTCACCTCACCCTTAGAACGGATAACGTTTCCCGAAGACGTGTCATCTGACGAACGACTTCGCGAAATCCTAAGTGTAGATGATCTACCATGGGAAGATCTCCATCACAGATCTTCGTTTTTACCTAAGGGCGATGCATTTGAAAATGATTTTTCATCTATCTTTACCGCTGAATATGTCAAAGACGCTCAGGATCCAACGAAACATTCTGATTCAGAGTTGAATTTAGGGAATATTTCTCGTACTATTCCCATTGATATATCAGTGAAGCCCGGAATCGAGGAGAACATTCATATAGGTGCCGCATGTACTGAAGAAGAAATCCAAACTTACAAGGCCCTATTCCAAGAATTCCGCGACGTGTTTGCCTGGTCTTACGAGGAAATGCCAGGAATCGATCCTGCCATTGTTGTTCATGAAATCAAAACCTACCCGGATGCTAAACCCATTCGGCAACGGTTGCGTCAGATTCACCCTCGAAAAGCGGCTGCGATTAAAGCAGAAGTCGAAAAGCTGTTGAAAGCAGGTTTCATTTATCCGATCCCGTTAACGGATTGGGTATCGAATATTGTTCCCGTCAATAAAAAACAAGGAACAATAAGAATCTGTATCGACTATAGGGATATCAATCGAGCTTGTCCAAAAGACAACTATCCTACGCCTTATATCGATCAAATTATTGATGATTGTGCCGGAAGTGAGATGTTTTCCTTCATGGATGGTTTCTCAGGCTATAATCAAATCAATATTCTACCTGCCGACCAACCAAAAACGGCATTCATTTGTCCATGGGGGACATTTGCTTATTGCAAATTACCTTTTGGGCTTAAGAATGCCGGCGCTACTTTTCAACGGGCGATGTCTTATGCATTTCATGACATCAAGCACATTGTGCAACCCTATCTCGATGATTTGCCTGCTCATTCTTTACATCGAGCTGATCACCTTGTCCATTTACGAGCAATCTTTATGAGGTGTAGGCATTATCGAATTCGGTTGAATCCCCACAAGTGTGTTTTCTGTATAGAAACAGGTCGATTGCTGGGATTTGTTGTTTCAAAAGCCGGCATTCGCGTCGATCCCTCGAAAGTCGAGGCTATCATCAAATTGCCTCCTCCTTCGAGTTTGCGCCAACTCCAAAGTTTGCAAGGGAAAGCGAACTTTTTACGCCGATTCATCCCAAACTACGCCGAGGTCACTAAAGGTTTTACACGGTTGTTGAAACAGAACGCACAATTCTTTTGGGACGAGATTGCCCAACAATCTTTTGATGCATTAAAACACGCGTTGACCCATGCACCGTTATTGCATCCTCCCAACTACAACCAGGACTACTTCTTATACCTCGCAGCTTCGCATTCCACCATTGGAATGGTGTTAGTTCAAGAAGATGAATTCAAAGCAGAGCATGTGATATATTATCTTAGTAGAACCTTAAATCCCACTGAGTTAAAATATTCGCATGTGGAGAAATTGGCCCTGGCAGCCGTTCAAGCTGTCCAGCGTTTTCGTCACTACATTCTTCTCCGCAAAACTACAGTTATTTCGGATTGCAACCCTATGATTTATATTTTGACAAAACAACTGCTAGGGGGCAAGTACTCTAAATGGATTGTCATCCTGCAAGAGTTCGACTTGGAGTTCGAGAAGTCCAAGTCTAAGAAATCTTTAGTTTTTGCGGAATTGATGTGTGATTTCCCGAGTGCTGACACAGAGACTGTGGCAGAAGAGTCCATTGCGGACGAATCTTTGTTTCTTATTAGCACTTTAGATCCGTGGTATGGGGATATAATCATCTATCTCCAAACCCAAACCTTTCGGCCTGAAGCTTCCAAGGAAGACCGTCGAAAAATTCGGTTTCGATCCCAGCAATACAGAATTATTGGAGATACACTTTATCGCCGGGGGGCAGACTTAGTTTTTCGACGTTGTTTAACTCACGAAGAGGCTGAGAGAGTTTTGAATGATTGTCACTCTGGAGCATGTGGCGGTCATATGTCTGGGTATGCCACAGCTCAGAAGGTGTTGCGCGCTGGCTATTTCTGGCCGTCTATGTTTAAAGATTGTATCCTTGCCGTCAGAAAATGCCACAACTGTCAAGTGTTTGATCGAAAGATGCGCGCTCCACCTGCTCCTCTCCACCCTATAATTGCCGCTGGTCCATTCGCCAAATGGGGTATTGACTTTATTACTTGTAACCCTCACTCGGCCGGGGGGCATGCGTATATCATCCTCGCGGTTGATTATTTTACTAAATGGGCCGAGGCGATGCCTACATTCGACGCAAGCGGCAAGACAGCTGCAGTTTTCGTATTCAATCATATCATAACTAGGTTTGGTGTCCCACAAGCAATCATTACTGACCATGGGAGCCATTTTCGAAACGTCATGATGACTGAGCTTACAAGCCAGCTTGGTTTGCGCCACGATAGCTCTACTCCTTATTATCCGCAAGCCAACGGTTTGGTTGAGTCAATCAACAAAGTTCTAGTCATCATGATTCGACGGATCATTGGTATCCATCGAACGAATTGGCATAACATGTTATTTTCGGCGCTATGGGCATATCGAACTTCAGTGAAAATTCAACAGGTTTCACCCCTTTCCAGCTAGTTTATGGCTTAGAAGCTGTGTTACCTATTGAATGCGAAATCCCATCACTTCAAATGGCTGTCGAATTACTTCCAGCTACTTCCGAAGAGGAGAAACGGTTATTATACTTGGCTAAATTAGATGAGACTCGACGTGACGCTACTTTAGCTATCGAGACTCACGCGAAACGAATGAAAGCTCAGTACGATAAAAATGTAACCCCTCGAAGTTTTTCGGAAGGAGACCTAGTACTATTATATGATCAAGCTAACGATAAGCTAGGTGCCGGAAAATTCGTTCCCATGTGGCATGGGCCCTACATTGTAAAGCGAAAGCTAGCAAAAGGGGCTTATGAGCTAGTTGATTTTGATGGGGACTCTTTGGGTAAACCCAGAAATGGACTTTACCTAAAGAGGTATTATGCTTAAAATGATGGGTATGGAGAAATTTTTAGATAGGTTAGATTTTCTTTCTAGCTAGCAAGTGTGTTAGTTTAGTCAGTGTGCTTAGCTTAGCGAGTGTGGTTTTTCGTCATTATTCTGGCTTATCTTGGTTTTACTCTTGATATTGTAGATGTCGACGCCTCTCCAAACATACATTGGATTTGCTGATGGTGCTTGTCGTAGTACACGGAATATCTCTTCCGCAGCTTGGGTTATCTATTCGCCCTCTGACGAGTTAGTTTCTATGCATGGGGTAAGCCTCGGTCAAACAACGAATAACATTGCAGAATACAGTGCAGTGGTTGAATTATTATCCGAATCTATTTCATTTGGAATTCGACGTTTGATAGTGAGGTTAGATTCTGAACTTGTTGTATTACAGCTTAATAGAGTTTATGCCATTAGAAATCCTGTGTTATTAAGGTTGTTTTTGAGAGTGCGTCTCTTGGAACGTGAATTTGATTACATTGAATATCAACATATTCCAAGGTCCTTGAATACATTAGCAGATGCAATTGCTTCTCGAGTGTTGGACAGACATTTACAATAATCATGCAAGTAAATTTAAAAACATTTCATCATACATGTTAAACAAGATAAGCCGGTAATAGTGATATATATAGATAGAAGTGTGTCAAAAAATATATACATCGTCTTCGATCATAGGTTGAAAACACCTTATGATCGGCAAAATGATAGTACAAAAAGTCAAAAATGTCACATGTGACTACAAAAAGTGACTAGTCAATCACTGGTGGTGCTCTCTGTACGACACCACTGCGCGGGCTACCTTACGCAAAAATCTCCTAAACGGTCCAGGGACCGCGACTACAAAACGCTGAAGCCTGATAGGAATGTCGTCCATAGTAGTCTCAGGTATGTCTGCCGTGAGACGCTCTAGATCATGCTCCAACTCAGCTAGTACGTCTGCAGCCGCGTCCTGTGGGGCCGGTACCGGTGCAGCTGGATGTAGTCTATCATAAGGCCGGAGGTTGGCTGGACGCTGTGGACCAACATCTGCATTTTGAAAAAGTTTTACTATTAGTTTTGAGACGATATATATAAAAAATACAAAAAATACATAATTAGGAAACTTGTGAAAATAAAAGTACCTCTGTCGTCCCATTGTTCTCCCTGTGGAAGAACCATGTCCGGATCACCTCTGAAATCCATTCCGGCATACGGAAAGTCCTGTATCACAAAAAGCTGGCCCTCTAACCAGTCAAAGTAACTATCTGAGAATCGAACCACTACCGCACCCTCGTCAGGATGCCGGGCCATCACCGCAACCCATCGAATCAGCTTTGGCTCCCGAGGACCCAAGATATCAACAGTGAGTTGCTGAGGGATCAGCATTGGAACTCTCTCCAAGGCAAAGCTCACGACTATAGGCCCATATCCAAAAGTCTTTAGTCGTCCGTTCTTTGCCTTGGTCAGTTGGCTCTTCATATGAGCCGACACAGCTTCACACCAGTTGAAAATGGTGCCTTGGTAACAGTCAATTGCCATCCGCATTTGGGATCCGGAAGCAATGTGCAAAGCGGCCGCGCCACAAATCCTGGTGACCGTGAACGCAATGACTTTGAGTTCAGGCAGAGTGATGTGTTTTATCTCTATGCCTTTTGAATGGTGAGCCCCACGTGTGCACCAATCCTCGCGGAGACTATCAAGGGGTTGGCCACCCGGCCTAGTCCCCGCAAGATTGAGTTGCTCACCTCTGTTTGGCAAGCCAGTGAGAAAGTATACATCCGAGGGCTCTATCTCGAGCTGGTGCCCTCCTATGTAAAAGCATTGTTCTTGCACGTTCCATCGCTCAACCAGCCATTCCAAGAATCTTACCTGGCCCCTCATGCCCGGTATGGTCCAATATTTGTATAACCCGCATGCTCTTAGGGCATCCAGAGAAGGTTGATGATTTATTGCAGCTTCATCTTCCTCTACATGCTCTCTCTCTCTCCAGTCTAACATGATTAATGCCCTGCATATCAAAAAGGGCAATTAGAAATTGATTTGAGGATTTTTGGTAGGTTTTTGAGGGAGTTGGGGTTTTGAAATGCGCACTTCTCGGAAGACGCACCCCAGCTTTGTAGCACAGGGCGTCCGGACGCAGCTGGCCTGAAGGCGGGCTGCGTCCCCCGACCGTTTTCCCGTATGAGAAAAAGTCGGGGGACGCAGGTCACCCGAAGGGCACCTGCGTCCGCCGAGAGGCGCATTCCAAAACCAAAACCCCCCCAAAAAATGAAACTAAGACCTAAAAATTAATTCTAAACGGATAGAAATGTAGAGTAGGATGTGTAAAATACCTGGATGAAACGGCGTTCGATTCCGACGGTCAGATTTTCCGCAGCAACCACGGGAAGTTTCTTGTCAAAAGCTCCTTTTTCAACCTCCAAAGTCAAACGGTAAAAATGACATGGTAAAAGGTCTTTTTATAGGTTTTTTGGATGAATTAGTTCATTTTTTACCATGAAAAGATGTTTTTCGATGCATTTTTGCCCATTTTAAACAGGTATGAGTAATGTGTTGCTTTTGTACAGGACAAAAGGACTTCGAGGGAAATTGTCATTTTTCACAAACAAAATATCAGAGTTATCTTTTAAGCCTTTTTCTGACTCCTAAAACATGAAAAGATCGCCGAGTGTTTCTTTTTCACTCGTTAAAACGGAATTAAAAGACGGTCCTCTTTTAGCTCTTTTCTGGCCGTAAAATCAAGAAAAGATTGCCGGGTTTTTGTCGTTTCAAACTCGATAAGGAAATAAAACGACGTGTCCTTGATCGCTTTTTACTTTTCAGGTCGACGACACTATCATGAAAGTACTCCTTGGTCGCAAGATCAAGCGGTTCCCCCAGGTATTATTTTATACTTTTTCGGGCTTGAGGGACACAAATTTACGAAAAAGTTCAACGTGGAGTTTCCTTAAGTTTTTCAGACTCTCTAAAATTGAAAAACGCCGAGTTTCTCCTATACTGGGCTCGTTAAACTTTTACAGTAAAGGACCTGTTCAATTACAAACAGGAACGAACCACTCCTTCCTAGGGTTCGAATTTAAACTAGGTTGGACTCGTCCGAAGGATGAGCTTATAATCAAGCATATGTTATCCTCCTCAAGCTTGTTAAAAATAAAGAGGTACTTGCCAGAAATGGTGGGGGAAAAGAGAGAAGAATGAGCCTATTTGTTACCTTTTGTCTCAAAAAGAAACTTTATTACCGCTCTTGAACACGACACTTTTCATTCACCTGGGTTGGGAAATCTTTTACCTCACAGTTGACCAAACCACTTTGAAAGTCTTTAACCGGGTTCCAGGGATTAACTTTGAGTTATTCGTCACCAAGCCATCTGTCGTGTCGTTATGTGTTCAAGAAGTCTGCAAGCAAAACTTTCATCTGCAAAAATACTTGTCATCCATTTGACCATCCCTGAGTCAGTCCTTACAGCAACATTTCTTCAACTTGAACAATGGTTTCGTGTTGCAGGCTTGCCTGCAACGAGTCGCTTTCTATCGACATCAACACATTATCTAGAAAGATGACTTAGGAATCGACAGTACCTTGAAGTCTGCATGCATCAATGGCAGGTTTCTCGCCTTTGACGCCAGTTTACATCATTGACTTTCGATCAAAGGATTCCGTGAAGTGTTCGACATCAAAACATCTATTCACATTTCACGGGTTGTACTTGGTACTTTGAGAACCATTGACATTACTGGTGGTCTCTCTCACACTTGTTAACAGTTCACATCATCGACTGGTAATCAAGTGGTTTCTAACATGTTCGACATCAAATCATTTAATCACATGGTTAGAATCGTACCAATTCGGGAAGTAGAAGTGAAGACCCTGGATCTAGTTTCTACCATCCAGGCTGCGAGGAGTTTTGTATTCATTGTCTATGTAGACTAATCATAAACAGATGGCTGCGTCCATACTGTGTCTACAAAAGTCTATAAAAAATGATGTACTGCAAGATCATTCCTGTATCAGAATAGTTAGTCCATTAGTTAAAGTTTGAATCTGAGTATGGGAATGCCTACCTCAGTGATGATATAATCTTATACATGTATTTTGTGTTGAAAATTGCAGGTTCCAACCAGGTCATCCACAAGACAATCCTTGAAATGATAAAGCGCTTCACCCTTCCTAGAATTACAAAACCCTAATCTATTCCAGGCTTCGCACTTTAGGGGGCAATCTGTTACACTAAAAAATGTCACCTTGACTACTTACAGTTAGTATGGCTCAAATCAACAGTCATGCTACCCTCTTAGGCAAGTCTTATGCCTCTGTTATCCATCTCAAACTCAAAGAAGAGAGAAAGTCTTGTAAAAACTATGTTTATCTCTGGGGTCGCAGGTTCTCTCTAGCCTTACCTGCGGGGACGCTGACCATGTTCACAAAAGCTGCGTCCATGGACGCTCTGTATGTTAAGAGACAGGTGCGTCCTTCTGTAAAAGGCAAAATGCGCGAGTTTTATCTTGAAAAAGTTACTTGTGGAACCTTCTAGAGGTCGGTTTGATGAAATGGATGCGCCTCCAGTTGGTTCATGTATCTCTATTAAGGGGGAACTCATCCCATCAATAAGGGAGCTATCCCACCCATAGAGGGGGATGATCCCATTGATAGTGGACCTGAATAACCTCTTTACAGCACTATAAATAAAGACATTGAGCCAGAGGGAGGAGAGGTTGGAGCTATACATTTTCTTTGGGTAAATGCTGCAGGATTTAGGTCTCCCATTTAGAGCCTTGTAAGGAGAGATTGTCTTTACTTGATTCTACTTGGAAGTGGGTGAGCTTTGTCAAAGTAGAGGAAAACCCTTGATGGACCCTGGGAGGAACTTGCACAACACCAAGGCCAGGTTGTAAGAGTTTCTTTGTTTCGTTATTAATACAAACTGGTTTATTTTTCTCAATAGCTTGTGTTAATGAGTTATTTCATGTGTTCCTTGGTCTGCATGTTGAATATATGTTTTATTATATGAAATGCAAGTGCTTGGTAATGGTTTGATTGTTTGTGGTTGCAGGAATTGATGTGAAGGAGGAGCTCATCCGGATCGGCAAGGACGAACTTCAACAATAGCGTTTTGGAATAAGGTAAGCCTAAACACTTGTAGTTTTCATGTTGTAAAAGGTATATTTAGAGAAAGATGACTCCATTTTGTCTTGTTTGTCATTAGAATGTCTTAGACTTCTAGGAAGGTCAGCTGTGTCCGCACCCTTGACCAATTCCGTGTGACAGGTGGTAGGTGCAATGTATATAGGACATGTCTACATAGATTCCATGAGGAATGTGATGTGGAAATCATGCTGATGTGGCACCTCTATGCCATGACACGTGGCAAGTTGAATTGGCCCAATTGTGTGGTAAAAGAGCCTATTTTTGGGTGACATGTGGTATCATCATAAGATCCATGTGGTAGGGTTACATCACCCTGACGTCAACAAGGGGCAAAGGAGGCGGGTGATGTGGCACTGGATGACATGGCTACTAGGTGGCACCATGTGGCATGCCATGTCGAATCTGACTGAGGGTGCATTGTGAAGGTTAGGATCCATTGATGAAGAAATTTGCATCTAGGCCTCCTATTTATCATCGTGCTCCTTGGTCGTGTTATGAGGAAGTGGGTGTTGTCTGACAAAGAGAACTAGATGATAAATTTTTAGTGTATCGATAGAAAAATATCCATCTCACTGCACCGGATCGAATGTGTAACACCCTCATTGAAAAGTAAATATTTGATTTTCTTTTATAAAACAATTTGGAAGACTACCTGACATGGGAAGATAATAACCTGAATATTTATCTGTTTTAATTTTATTATATAAATTGGTTATGGTTTACCAAATTACAAAAGGGAAAATATGGTAAGCGAGAGTTTTACTTCCAAAATATCTATTAGGAAATTACTCCTCTTCCTAGAGATAAATTATCTATGTTAGGGAAAAGGGAGCCAAGGGGGTAAGAGGGAAGAAGCGTGAGGCAACCAAGAGACTTGGAACCTAGTCGGAGGAGTCCCAAGAGAGGAAATGAAATTGATTCCTTGGACATGCGGTTGTTGAGGAAGGGCAAGACGCTACCAAAGAAAGAGATTCTTGAGCTGGTTGGCCAGTGGAATCCCCTGTTAGACCTGTTAGGTCTGTAATAAACCTAGATAAACACGGTGTGGTCATAAAGTTCTAGGCGGACCTATTTAGTTCCATGTCTAAATAATCTTCCTGCAAGTAAACTAGCTCGGGGGGAGTACTAGTAAAGGTTACTTGAACTCGTTGGTCAGGAATAGTAGTCTTTTCTTCCTAGTAATTAGTGGTAGCCAAAACCTAATATAGATAAGTATTCTTTATAGTTGATTTTTGGAGCATAAACTATTTTTATAATTGCAGTAGTCTGCATATTTTGCAAAGTTCTTGTTATGATTTAAAGTAATGATTGATTAAAATAAAGTGGCATAAATTCCTCATAAGAGGATATGTAGTTTGGTAGAATTTGTAAGTTGATTTACTTGAAAGAAAGTGTTAACGTGCTGCAAAAATATAATTAATGTGCGCATTTTTGAAAATTCTGGTTTTGTAAGTGGAATGAATAGTTAGTGTGGAAATAGGTTAGTTCCAATAAACAAACGGAGTCCATTTCGTAACAAACCTTGTTTATGAGTATTTATAAACATGACTAAACGCTTCATAAAGGCAAACAATAGGTCCCAGAGAAAGACTGGTCTTGCTTATCTGAAGAGCATTTGAAATAAAATAACAAGAACAATTTTTAGAAAGTATTGAACTAAAATGCTATGATATTAACTATAAATGTTGAGAAAGGAAAATGGAACCAACAAACAAGTAATAATAGCATTCAGTAGAAGGGAAAGAGAAGAATAACGATAATATTTGGTCTAGTGGATTAATGCAAAAACTTTAGGGGCGCGCCCTGCACAGCCTCATCTAAGTCTTTCAGCCATGCAATCGCCTTGGCCTTCGGCCTCCCACCATGGCCCCTCTGGACACTTCACTGGAGGTGGCCGATTCTCAACAAGCTTTTTCTGAACTAGTTAAGTCTCTGCCTCTACAACGCCCTCGTCCAACAGTATCCATGTTCGTTAAAAACTTGGATGTGTTACAAGAAGTGAATTTACCTCCTGCTCTTCCCCGAATGGCTGCCCTTTCACTTGCAGAAAAAGGACTCATTGGACAATTCACGGGCCTCTAGCCATCTCCAAAGACTGTGCAACGATGGGTTGAAAGGAACTGGTCTGACAAGATTCAAGGCAAAACTTCCATTAGATTTTGTGGGAAGGGGTACTTCACCTTCCATTTTGAATCTAAGGAAGATAAGGACTTAATATTTAGAAATGGGCCCTATTTCATGGATTCCAGAGGCCTGTATCTCAATAAATGGACCCCAGATTTTGACCCTGAACTGGATGTTCCCAGCGCAGTTCCAGTTTGGGTCCGACTCCCTCACCTCCCTCTTCATTGCTGGGGAGATGAATTGGTCTGTGCAATCGGGAACACAGTCGGAAAATACATCGATCGCAACGAGCCGAAAGATAATATGCAAGCATGTGTGTGGATGTGTGTGGAAGTGGACCTTGGCAAAGGCCTCCCCAAAGCCATCAAACTCAAAGTGGATGATTGGAGCCATATTCAGCAGCTGGATTACGAGTAGATTCCATTCAAATGTAAGGTATGTCACGAATATGGCCATTTTGCCAATCGTTGTCCTAAACTTGTTGATGTTGAGAATGACCCACAAGAAGAATAGTGAGAAAAAGTCAAAAAAAGAAAGTCGGCTCCCATGTCCAAAGCCCCCCTTGAAACAGGACCTCCAGTCTCTAATGCAGCTCGCCCCTCTTCTTCCTCCCCAACTTTATCTTCCCTTCCCTCCCTTTCTCAACCTCCGCCCCATTCTTCATCCAATCCTTTCTTTGTTTTATCCCCCATGAAATTCCTCCCGAGGATCCCTCTCCCCCTCCTTTCATCCACTTAGCCGCTGAACCCTCTCCTCCTCTGGTTATCTCCTCTCAGACTTCCCTTGACCCTTCCCTTATCAGGATAACCAGAAGTTCCTCCAAAGATCATGGAGCTTCCAATGACTCTCATAAGAAACTTAGGCTGGGTAGGAAATATGCAAAGCAACATAGAGATGAGAATGCTTAGAAAGATATAGTAATGGGTATACAGAACCTAATAGAATCTTACATTCTAGGAAAATATGATAAAGAGACAGTAAACAAGGACCAAGGGGGGCGAGCACCTCTCCATACCCCACATATCCAATGATGAAAGTTCTATCTTGTAACAATAGGGGTCTAGGGCACCCCTCCAAAGTAACAACCCTAAGAGATCTTATTCATTGTGAGAAACCATATATTTTTTTGTTACAGGAAACAAAGCAAGGCCAGCAGGAAATGATTGGAATTATTGAACAGCAGAGGTAATACAAAGGCAGCATCAGTGAATCAAGAGGAGCCTCCGGAGGAATCACTACTCTCTGGAACCACAACACATGGAACTACAGATCGGAAACTGTTAATCAACACTGGATCAAAACAGTTTTAGAAAACAAAGTAGATAAACGAATTATAGTCATCTGTAATATCTACGCTCCAAATCATTACAGAGATAAGGAGCTTTGTTGGGAGGATCTTAACACCAGCATAAATGCAGAAGAAAACTCTAATATCATTTTTGGGGGAGACTTCAATCTTATTCTTCATGCTAATGAGAAACGAGGAGGTAGTTTCTCCCATAATCCCTATAGAATTCACTTGGAAAACGTCATGCAAGACCATGACCTCATTGATGTTGTTCCAAAAAACCGAAGGTATACTTGGAGCAATCACAGGTTGGGCATAGGCAACATTATGGAAAGGCTGGACAGAATCTTAATCAACATCACGCTCCTCTCCTCCTTCTCTATTGGGTATGCCAGCATCCTTCCTTTCTCTGCTTCTGACCATTATCCTATATCTCTTACTCTGGAAACCCACTGTGCTCTCTGACCCATTCCTTTTAATTACAGTTCCCTTTGGAACTGTATTCCAGCAGTCAAAGATATTGTGCAAAACACTTGGAATCAGCATGTAGAAGGGTCCCCTGGTTTGATTTTGGAAACCAAATTAAGAAAAACCAAGCAGTTGATAAAAGATTGGGCAAAAACTAGTTATAAGGAGCCCAAGAAGATAAAAAAGGAGATCAAGACCAATCTTAATTGTATTCAAAGAACAATAGAAGAGCACGGCCTCTTCCAGGAGAATAAAGAGCAAGAAAGCGACCTTTATCTGCAGCTGTGCCGTGTAAACATAGAAGAGGAATCAAAATGGAGGATAAAGTTGAGGTAACTCTGGTTGCAAGGGGGCGATAAGAACACAACATTTTTTTCACAAGCAGACCATAGTTCGAAAAATAAGGAACAATGTAAGCTCCATCTTGGACATTGAGGGCAACCGACAAAATACACAAGATGCCATTCGAAAGGTTGCCACAGACCATTATCGAGATCTCTTAACTGAAACAAAAGAAGAAGAGGACTACACAGATCTACTTCAACATCTTCCCATCGAGATCAGCAAGGAAATAAATGACAATTTGAATAAGGAGATTGATGAGGAGGAGATAATAAGAACAATTTGGACAATCCAGCTGGATAAAGCTTCGGGGCTAGATGGCTTCCCCCATTTGTTTTTATCGAGCCTTTTGGGGAGTTATCAAAAAATACTTGACCAAAATGCTTAAATGGTTCCAACGAAAGGGAAAAATTGGTGGTTACTCCAATGCCACTCATCTTGCTCTCATTCTCAAAGAAAATCGACCTTCTTCATTTGCTCGATTTCGGCCCATCTCCCTATGTAACTCTTCTTACAAGATCCTGACCAAAATCCTCGCTTCTCGCCTTAAATCCTTTCTCCCTTCTCTCATCTCTAAAAACCAAGGGGGGTTCTTGGCCAATAGACAAATTAATGATTCTATCCTCCTCGTTCAAGAAGTTGTTCACTCGAACCAATCTAGAAACGAGTTATCCTTAAACTCAATTTGGTCAATGCCTTTGACAGAGTAAGGCACTCCTTCCTCCTGGATATTCTAAAAAAGATGGGATTTGACGCGGTCTTTTTAAATCTCATCAAAGCTTGTATTTTTGGGCCCTGGATCTCCCCTCTTGTTAATGGTAGACCGGGAAATGCTTTCCAATCATCCTGAGGACTTAGACAAGGTTGACCTCTTTCACCTTATCTTTTTATTCTGATGGCTGAATCCTTTAGCAAAGCATTGGATTTCAATCGGAGAGTTGGCCTCATCACAGGCATTAAATTTGGGAATGGAGTTAAGAATATAAACCACTCACAATTTGCTGATGACACCTTGTTAATTGGAGGAGCTTCCACTATAATAGCCCGGCGCTTCAAGTTTCTTTTAGATAAATATATGAGATACTCTGGTGGATTGGTCAATCAGCTGAAAAGTTGCATTTATGGATGGAATACTACAACACAGGTCCTTCATAATATTGCCAATATCTTTGGAGTCTCTTGCAACTATGATTGGACTCATTTCACTTATTTGGGCATGCCAGTGAGTGTAGGTCCTTTGAAGGCAGAAGTTTGGGATACTGTTATTGACAAGATGAAGAGAAAAGTGCAGCAATGGGGCTCCATTTGGCTCAACCTAGCTAGCCGCCTCATCCTCCTCAAATCAGATATTTCCTCTCTACCTTTATATCAATTCTCTCTTCATCAAGATCCTGCCTCTTTTCATTATAAAATGGAAGTCATCCTCCGCCAATTCCTTTGGCAAGGAGGGAAAAATGACAAAAAGAAATTCAATTTGGTTAACTGGAAGCAAGTCATCCAATCCCAAGACCAAGGAGGTCTTGGAATTAGATCTCCAAAATTCCTTAATCTAGCATTCAGAGGCAAGATTGCTTGGAGACTTATTACTGGCCTCTCTGCTTGGTGGAACAGGGTGTTGGAAGTTAAATATTTAAACTTCCCAAGGCAGCAGCTTCTAGATCAAGATATTCCTAACAGAGTTTCTTCTAAAATTTGGCAATCATACAAAAGAGAAATTCCTTTCATGGCCCAGAATACTTCTAAAGTCCCCAAGGGACGTGCTGATATTAATATTGGAACTGATAAAATAATGGGCAGGCAACCAATAAACAGTCATGATGGAGTCAATCCCATTCTCACCTTTTTTAATAGCATAGGCATCCATCACTTGGATCAGATTTCCCAGTGGGATCCCCAATCCCATTTATGGTTAGGGTGGTCCTTTCCAACCATTCCCAATGACCTCAAGGCAAGTCTCCTTGTTCTTCAATCTCATCTTCATAGTATAGCCCCAATAAAAAAGAATGATTTAGATGGATTTCGCTGGGATCCATCTGGATCTAATTATACTATCCAAGCTGCCCATTAGTACATCTGCAATAGTAACCATCCCACGCCCATATGGAATCACTGGAAAACGGTCTGGAAATCTGAGGCCCTTCCTAAAATTAAATTCTTCCTCTGGACTCTTCTTAAGGGGAAAATCCTTACTGCAGAAAATTTACAAAAGCGAGGCATCAATGGCCCTTCTCGCTGCCCCAATTGTCAAGCTGCCGAAGAATCCATTCAACATCTCTTTATTGCCTGTCCCTTTGCTATCACCTACTGGAGAAATTTATCCTACACTGACCATATTCCTTGGAATAATCAGGACTCCATAGGAGAAGCTCTACATCAATGGAAAAAGAATTATCCATGGCAGCAAAAGAAGAACAACATTGTTAAAAGGGTCTGGGATACCCTTCCTTATACTATGTTGTGGAACATTTGGCTGGCTAGGAATCTACCACGAGAAATCTTTGCAACAAAGCAAGGAGCCTAGCTCTAGAAATCATATCTGTTAGAAACCAAAGAAACATAGATATCACTGAATTCAGTGTTGAAGAGCGGAATTTCATTGGTTACCTTCTGGATAAAAACAACAGTAACCAGAATGGCATCACCGTTAGCAACAGGCATAACAATGTACACCATAAATGGAAAATTAGATTAAAGGAAGAAGAGTTTTCAATATGGCTCAAAAACTGCAACAATTATTATCTCTTTTTTGATGGTGCTTCAAAATCAAATTCTGGAGTTGCAGGAGCAGGAGGAGTTATTTTCAATGCCAACGGGGATCTCTTAGTCTCTTATGGATGGGGGCTTGGACACATATCCAACAATAGGGCAGAGGCTTTGGCCCTATATCAAGGACTCATCCAGCTCAGTAAACTTGGTATAGGCACAACTTTGATTTCCGGAGACTCAGCGGTTGTCATCAGCCTAATGGTCCAGAACAGGAAATCTCCCAACGTTCTCCTCCAACAGACCATTAGCCGATGTCAAATTTTGAGCCAGTCATTGACTGAACTGCGTTTCCTCCATATCCTACGCACCCTCAACAAGGACGCTGATTTTCATGCCAACAGAGCATGTACCAGGCCAATGGGCAACCTCCTTTGCAATGATGAGGAAACACATCACTATTTACCATGACTAAGAATTATTTTTGTATCATTCAAATTTGCAGTAAATATGAGAATCCTGACATTTGGAATGGGTCAAAGATTTTTCAGATCTGCCCAAGCGAAAAATTTGCATTGGGATCCGGCATCTCCTAGGAAAACTCATATTCATGCTCGAAATCATTCGTTTGGCCATTTTGTTTCTTATCACCCATCCCTCCTTGACTCTGCTGTTTCCTTCCTGTGTTTTCCCACGCCTCACCTCTGTTCTCCCCCTCTCTCCCCTGATGGGCCCTCTGCGTTTCTTGTCCTTCTTATTCGCCCTCCCCTCCTTTCATTTCCGCTCTCTGTATTCTCCCTATCCTGTTGATCTGAGTCCCCGGCTTACTCTTCCCTCTCAGCTGCTCGCGTTTCCCTTCTGCGCTAAAGCCAGTCAGCTTATTCCTGTTCCCCTGGTCTTTCCTCAATCTTTTGTATCTACTCTTATCCTCTCAGATCGCCCCCAGGAGCAACGCTTCTGGTCCATTCCTTGGGTTTTACAACACTCTCAGCATCATCCTATATCAGCATCAATGGCGAGGAGCGAGGACTGTCTCCACTGTGCTGACCTCCAAGCCGAGCTGGAGCAAATACGTGCCCACCAGAAGATCTTGGATGCCAAGATTGACAATCAGAATTGCCTTATCAATGAAAAATATGCAGCTGACATTACCTTGTTTCTTCATAGAATCTCTTCGCTGCATGAGCAATTCAATAAGCTTTCCAATAGGTGCAGTCATGTTGAAGAATCTATTGAAATTTTGAAATACATGATAGAAAAGAGAAATGCAGTTCCCACAAGCTCTTCAAGCATCAAGCAAGCTAGTGTTGATGACAAGCCTGAAGAGTCCACTGCTCGGCAAATTAGCCACATTAATATAGATTGAATATGTTTTGTAAATGTTGTTATTTGTTGTTCCAGTTTGTTAGGATTTATTTCTGGTCAGTTTTTTCAAAAGCCCAAAAGGCGGGATCAAGGAGGAATTTTGTCTAACCTGTAACTCCTCTCCTTGCTCTTCATGGCATAACATTATGTACTTCAGGAGCTCAGCCTCCTTACTTTTTTTGGAAATATAATACAACAACCGACTATGTTAAAAAAAAATAGCATTCAGTAGAACATACATTAGTAGGGACATAATGCTATTATGAGAATGAAGGACTAATGTGCAAGACTAGCTAACTTATGATTACATAATCAAAGAACAAAAAAAAGTCATGAGAGGTTGCATTAAATAACCATTTAATTATATGTGTATCGACGAGATAACCTTCAATCTACCATTATCACAAGAAATAAAGTGTATTTCTCTTATATAGAGAAAATATGAGAAACCTTTGACTATCATCTCAAATAAAAGTGTTGTAACCAAACCCTCGACATTAGGGTAATTAAAAAAAAAATCAAGTATAGCAATTCATATAAAATGAATCGCTTTAGGTCTAATTGCTTGGGTACCCAAAAGTAAAATTCATGCATGAATTGTAGCATTGTTGGATATACAAAATTAATATATATAAGAATAACTTGGGGATTTAGGAGATTGTTTTTCTCTCCAATCCCTTCTGGAACCAATACTTTCAGGGCCAAATAAGGTTGGGGTTTTTTGTTGGGAAATATCTAACCTTGTGTGGGGTCTTATTAGAGATATGCCTATTAATTTCAATTCCCACTTGGTGATAAAAACTAAACCAACACACTATCTTTGCTCACCAGAAAAGGAAATGGTTTTAGGAAAAACCCAAGGAAAATTAGCTTTGTTCTTTGATCCCTAGAAACAACGCAAAAAGATGTTGTAGCCCTAGAGACAACCTCTGGCTAAAGGGAGGTTAGTGCCTAGGAAATTTGTACAAAATATGAAAAATTGGCTTTATATCCTGTACATGGCGGCTCAGATTTATGAAGATGTAATGTAGGGGTAGCTCTTGGAGAAAAGGGAACCCTCCCAGGTGGCCACGTTGTCTATGAAAATGATTTTGAAGTTATAGTAGGGTGGCAGAATGAAAGAGTGAAAGATTCAAAATAGAAGGTTGCAATAACATAATCCTCTATACCAAATCCTAAAAGGAACCATGAAATACTGAAGAATTGAAAGTATGAAAATATGGAGTAGAGTTTAAGGTTATTTTAATTAAATATGCAAATGTACTGTAAGCTATTCCAAGTAGAGTAAATTTGTTAAATGAAAATAACCAATGACTTCTTTAAACATTTTCAAAGGAATAAAAATAGATAATGGCTTACAGTAAGGAAAAGAACATGCATATCATGCCCAAAAGACATATGGAATCACCAAGGAATTTTATTAATCCTCCAAGAAAGTTCTAATACATTACAAAAAATTTGCTCTTCTGAGGAAAAACTTCGGAACCCAAAAATTGGTCCCTTCACGTCTTTTTAAAGAATATTTTACATTAGGGAAAGTTACAAAACTGTTAACTATCAATACACCGATTTAAAACTACTTCTAACTTTATTTGGTCCTTATGAGGACTCAAATGCTAAACTCAGAAACTAAACTACTTAACTTTAAAATTACAAAATATAGTATTTCTTTCAAATTAAGAATATTAGGTGCATTATTATCATTCGATCACTTGAGATTCTTGCGCAGGCTCATTTGATGAGGCTCCAGGTTCCACCACCCAAATATTTGTTGGTGATATTAAGTCCCGACATTTCTTCCACAATGTTAATTCAGGAGTTGGACATTTTATTAGTCTAGTAAAATTTCGATTGTTGGAGGGAGTAGAAATCGCTAAGAAAATGTAGTTAAAATGAGTGAATTGGGGAAAATCGAGGACTTTATTGACAAAAGGTGGGAAAGATGGAGTTAATTGAATATGGACAAAAAATATGGAAGGGTGACATGGCAAGTGACATCGAAAATGTCGTTGAAAGGATGAGTGAGCTGGCATGATGAGGAGTGATGTGGGGTTGACGAGGCTCCACTTACTTCATACTCTTGCTTGAAAACCCGCTCGCTTGTCGCAGAAGAAGGAGAAGCGACTTACTGCTCACAGGGTAACTTGTGGCAGTAAGAAATGTTGAGAAGGGGTGTTGTTGGGGTTAATATCGACCGTAGATTACCCCGACAATAGTTTTCCACTGAACCTTCTACGAGGGCACCTCTCTCCATAAAATCTGATTGATTGGTGTTTTTAGGTTTGTTGTGTATGAGATTTCGATGCAACCAGTGAGAATGCTCCACAGAGTTGCACATTATTCAATTTTTTCTCCTTTCAAGCGCCAAAGATCTGGCCCACCCTATATTAAAATATTAAAGGTATTCTTCTATAGCAGGTTTGCACTACCTTTCATCGATTTATTATATTTTCAAAAATATTACATACAAGAATCCCCATGTCCTCTTTTTGTATTTCCTTGCATTTTTCCTTTTTTTCCTTTCTTTCTTTTCATATATATATATATATATATATATATATATATATTTTGCATATATGGTTTTTTTTATTTATTTATATAATGGAACAAATGAAAATTGGCTACAACATTATGGATGAAGATGATATTTACAATGTGTTGTCAGTCGAAGAACTTGAAGAAATCAAACTTAACGTAGGATAAAA
Organism: Pinus tabuliformis; assembly: GCA_031772625.1. Classification (NCBI taxonomy): domain Eukaryota; kingdom Viridiplantae; phylum Streptophyta; class Pinopsida; order Pinales; family Pinaceae; genus Pinus; species Pinus tabuliformis. Next base: position 843,923,859 of record CM062815.1, read on the forward strand.
TGTTCCTCATGATGATATAAACGATGATATGATGGCAAATGACGAAATTGATGATGATGTTGATATGGCCAATATTTTCAACATCGATTATGAACTGGAAGATAAAGATGTTGACTTGTATGAAGAATAAGAATAATTATATCAAAATATTGAAATGTACATGGAGGTATGCGTTTATATGTTTTTAGTTGATTTATCCTCTTTCATTTACCTTAATTTTTTTTTCTTAGTTTATATCTATGTTTGATTCTTACTATATTGCTTTCAAATATATTGAATTGGGTATTGAGTATAGTGTGTAGATAAATTGGGTATTGGGGAACTGAGACTGATGTGAAGATGGGGGGGGGGGTGTGGAGAGTCCATATGAGCTTCAAACTTCATGTGTTTGGACTTATTCAGTAGAGAATATATTCATTAGAGGATTTTTGAGGTCTAAAATGGGCCTCCTAAGAAAAATGTACAACCAAAATAAAATTTATAAGAACCAATATGATTCAAGATGATGATGTCAACCATGGGGGATGATTCACCATTTTTGGAGTAAAAAAGTAAAAAGATCAAAAAATAATAAAACTACTTTTTCAACTCATATTTTCAACTTATCTCCCTAAGGTTTTACTCAAATTTCGAGAAAGAGTGCTCATTGGGTGCAAAATTTAATTCCTCATCCAAGGAGTCCTCATCCAAGGAGTACCCATGTTGCATAGTTTTTTATGGACCCACTACAAAAAAAATGAGAAATACATGAAAAAACATGGTTACAATCACGTTTTTCATGTATTCTCATTTTTCATGTAGTAGGGTCCATAGAAAGTATGTTATATGGGTACTCCTTGGATGATGAATCAAATGTTTCACCCAAAGAGTGTTTCCATTTGAAATTTGAGTAAACCCATAGGGAGATAAGTTGAAAATAAGAGTTGAAAAAAAATAATTTTTTTCTTTTTTCCCTCTAAAATTTGATGATGTAATGTAATCTTATTTTATTATTTCCAATATTATTTTATAATTTCCTTAGGAGACCCATTTTATACCTCAAAATTCCCCTAATGATTCTTGAGGCCAAGAGAAGCTCATTCAGTTTTATACCATGATCTCCAATTGGTCAAGTACTCGTCATAAAGCACCTTAATTTTCTATTGAGAGGTCACAGGTTCAATACTCCCGACACTCTTGGGGTTAGGTAAATGTTCAATTCACTTAACAGTTAATAATAAATGGCAATTATGCTTTCATTAATTAACCCTAGATAGACGGGTTGTGAATGGGGCTAACATTGAATTTTTTTAGTTTGTGTTTGTATGCACTGAAATTTGAGATGGTTATAGTAGATACATGCGTTAACGGTATGGGATGGTTTCGAGATTCAAATATGACTCACACAAATAATTTGACAATCAAATGAAAAATTTATAACATAGATGTCAAGGAGATGAAATTATTTATCATTTTTTATTGTCCATATCAAGGTATGTATTTAGCCCCGAGGGTTAGCTCGATTGGTCGAGTACCCCTCATCAAAGCACCTTAATTTTCTATTGAGAGGTCACAGATTCAATTCTGTCAACATTCTCGAGGTTAGATAAATGTTCAATTCACTTAAAATTTATCAATCAATGGAAATTATGCTTTAACTAATTGACCCTGCATAGAAGGGGGTAGTGAATGAGGCCAATGTAGATTTTTTTTAGTTTTTTCTTGTATGCAATAAAATTTGAAATGGTTATAGTAGATGCATGCGTTGACAGTATGGGAGGATTTCTAGACTCAAATATGACTCACGCATAAAATTTAACAGTAAAAATACAAAATTATAACATAAATGTAAAGTAGATGAAATTATATTATTTGTGAGGGAGCTCTAAAGCATTAGGGTTTTGAACAGGGGGTGACAGGAACGAGTTGGTAACAATGGAGGGGCTTGGAGGAGGGAGCTCCACTCCCTCCTACTATAACGTGGTTTCAAACAAAAGCAAAGAGGTGAGTCTAAACAATTCCCAGAAACTATCGGAGACAGAGACAAAGACAACGGGCGCTCACAAGCCGGGCAGTAACAATTTCCATGAAATGGAAGGGACCCACAAGGAAGCTAGGAAGGAAACAAATCATAGCAACATCAGTTAGAGAACTAAGAAAAGGTCTGTGACAGGACCCTGCAAGCCCAAGGCTAACATCAAACCCTGGGTGGTCTTAAATGATCCTGCACTACAGGTGCACAGTGACCTATGCGATCATCTGTAAGTTCATGGGCATATGGCCCATGGAGAATGCACTAAACACATGGATAAGAAACAACTGGAAACTGAAGGCAACAATAAATCTACATCTGGGCTCCAAGGGTTTCTTCACAGTGGTTTTCACTAACCTAGAGGACAAAGACAAAGTTTTCGAAGGAGGACCCTACTTCTATGCTGCCACAGGCCTTTACATGCGACCTTGGGTGATGAACTTTGTTCCGGAGCAAGAAACATTCACATCGGTCCTAGTATGGATTATATTATACTCCTTACCCTTAGGTTATCGGATGTCAGAATCTTTAAAAACTATAGGTAACAAACTAGGGCATTTTATAAAGATATCAGAGGCGACTCTGCGAGAGAAATACACCTCCTTTGCTCGCATTTGTGTAGACATGGACTTATTGGGAGCACTTCCGAATGAAATCATCCTAGAATTTTATGATGAGGAATGGGTACAGGTAGTTGACTATGAACACATCCCATTCAGATGCTGTAAATGTCATGAACATGGGCATCTCTTTAGAGACTGCCCACTTAACAAAAGGGAGGAATACCCGAAAACCAACAAAGAAAAAGACCCTGAAGGTTTCACCAAAGTGGGAGGAAAAGGGAAAGGAGGGGGGAAAAAGTCCCAAAAGAAACCTAGTGAAAGCAAGTTACCAAGTCACAATAGTTTTGAAATTTTAGAAGAAGAAGGAGAAGAAAATGGAATGCACAAGAAACTAGAGGACTATCAAAAAGAGAAGGAAAAAGAGGACAACATGGAAATCATACAGGAACACAATGAACAAAAGGTGGACCCACCGAGCACTATGGAACTTGGAAGGGACCATGAGATGACCCCAAGCGAAGGAGGTACGGAGGACCAAGACCTACAGGAGATCCTTGAGAGGGAGAACCTTGAACTAGAAAAGTTTCTAGAGTAGGGAAGCAACAAAGGAATTGACTCTCTACCACAAGAGGAGTTTGACAGAGTACAACAGCTATTCCTCAACAGGTCTCACACAAAGGCTGTAGGAGTCAAAAGGAGCCACGAAAGCCAGGAGAACAAAGGGGTTAAATCAATGGGGATAATAACAGGACACTCCACCAAAAACCCAGGCAAGAAAAGAGGAAGGAAGAGACAGACTGAACAACCGACAGAGTGTGGAAAACTCATGATTAATTCAGCTAAGATGAAAGATCTCACCAATTACTCCTTTACAAACCCATCATTATGAAGCTTGCAACTTGGAACATTAGAGGACTAGGGAGTAAAAGAAAACAAAGAAATCTTAGTAATAGAATAAAAGAAGAAAAACCAGATATGGTGTTCATACAGGAAAGAAAATTCTCAGTAGATAAGATTAGAGAGAAGCATAGAAAATGGCTAATTAAGTATGAGTATCTAGAATTCAAAGTAGCTAATTCAGCTGGAGGAATTCTCACTCTATGGAATCCTGGATGTTGAGGCATCTAGAAACCACCTTTCTTTGGTTATCCAACCTATGGGAGACAAGGATTGTTACATGATCACTAATATCTATGGTCCTCAACTACGGGATGATAAACTCAGGCTCCTCACCTCTCTGGAGGAAATGAGAGAAAGACACCTAGCAATGCCCTGGATTCTGGGGGGGGACTTCAATATGATGAAATCTCTCATAGAGAAAAAACGGGGAACCAAAACACTTGGGAGAGACTCAATAGACTTCCAGGCCTTCCTTACCAATATGAGATTGGTGGATATGGATACAATAAATGGAATTTTCACATGGAACAACAAAAGAGGGGGAACTTCCCAAGTAGCCTCAAGATTAGATAGATTCATAATCTTGGAGGATCTCCTTCTCTCTCGTCGTATCATGACAGATTTCATCCTCCCTTTTGGAGGCTCAGATCACTGGCCCATCCAACTGGAAGCTTCCTTTATTGAACCCCGAGGAACAGACCCTTCAGGTTTGAAAATGTCTGGCTCACTCACCTTGATTTCCTCACCAACATTGGAAATTGGTGGATTGAAGAAATACCCACCAAAGGCATAAAAATGTTCCTTTTGCATCATAGACTCAAACACATCAAGAGAAATCTCAAAGAATGGAATAAAAATGAGTTTGGCAAAATCTTCAAAGCCAAAGGAGAATTGGAAAATAAATTACAGGAAATTAACCAAATTCTCATCATAGAAGGCTTCACAGAGGAAACGAAAATGCAAGTAGACTCACTTCAACAGGAATGGGATAATAGATGCTAGCAGGAGGAAATCTTTTGGAGACAGAAATCCAGAGTGCAATGGATCAAGGAAGGGGAGAGAAACACAAGATTCTTTCACAAGTCCACTATGGCACACAGGGCTAACAATAGGATCACAAAACTTATAGATCCTCAAGGAATAGAGCAAGATAATCATAAGGAAATTGTTATAGACATATTTGGGCATTGCAACCCAAATCTTATATGTTGATAAACTAAGGGATCTTTAACCCCTAAAGGTGTTGTTTCATACCCTAAAGGATCATGGTCAACTGATTACATCATTCCCCAAAAGTTCCACCCGAAAAACCATCTGGAACTGGCCAAAACTGGACCATACTGACTGCTCCACTATCAGGGTGCGATGCATACTAACTTCTACACTAGCCAAGTGTGATGCATACTAATGAGGCCTTTTGTAGGGTGCGATGAGCGAGGATGGACAAATGTTCGAGATAGTTTGCTAAGTGGATGCTCATGGAATCTTCTAGAAACTTCTCCTATGACACTTGCCTCTCTGAATTCGCCTAGGGATGAGTAAGAGATCCAAGAAAGCTCCAAGTGGAACCAAAAACAACAAGTGGAATGAAACTAATCAAAACCCCAGAGATGACTCACACCCTTACACACATCTATAAATGGATCCCTCATCTAAGAGATCTAGGAGGCGGGAATTTTGTAATTTGCAAGGAAGTGCTGATAGTTTGTGGTTGAGAAAAAGCATTGTATTGTTGGTGTGATCTTGCTTTTCATGAGGTGAAGAGGGCTTTGATGCTAGATCAGACAGCTGGATTGTAATTCTCCCTTCTATTTAACAAAGTCAGTTGGATTGTAATTCTCCCTTCTATTTAACAAAGTTCTTTGAGTTTTCTTCCATACAACTGTGCAATTGTGAATGTTATTATTTGTGAATGCCATGTATGTTCATTGTTATAGACATATTTGGGCACTGCAACCCCAATATTATATGTCGATAAACTAAGGGCTCTTTAACCCCTAAAAGTGTTGTTTCATACCCTAAAGGATCATGGTCAACTGATTACATCATTCCCCAAAAGTTCCACCTGAAAAACCATCCAGAACTGGCCAAAACTGGACCATACTGACTGCTCCACTGTCAGGGTGCGATGCATACTGACTTCTACACTAGCCAAGTGCGATGCATACTAATGAGGCCTTCTATAGGGTGCGATGAGCGAGGATGGACAAATGTCTGAGACAGTTTGCTAAGTGGATGCTCATGGAATCTTCTAGAAACTTCTCCTATGACACTTGCCTCTCTGAATTCGCCTAGGGATGAGTAAGAGATCCAAGAAATATCCAAGTGGAACCAAAAACAACAAGTGGAATGACACTAATCAAAACCCCAGAGATGACTCACACCCTTACACACATCTATAAATGGATCCCTCATCTAAGAGATCTAGGAGGCAGGAATTTTGTAATTTGCAAGGAAGTGCTGATAGTTTGTGGTTGAGAAAGAGCATTGTATTGTTGGTGTGATCTTGATTTTCATGAGGTGAAGAGGGCTTTGATGCTGGGAGGATGATGCTGGATCAGAAAGCTGGGTTGTAATTCTCCCTTCTATTTAACAAAGTTCTTTGAGTTTTCTTCCATACAACTGTGTAATTGTGAATGTTATTATTTGTGAATGCCATTGTATGTTCATTGCTATAGACATATTTGGGAACTGCAAACCCAATCTTATATGTCGATAAAGTAAGTGATATTTAACCCCTAAAAGTGTTGTTTCATACCCTAAAGGATCATGGTCAACTGATTACATCATTCCCCAAAAGTTCCACCTGAAAAACCATCCAGAATTGGCCAAACCTGGACCATACTGACTGTTCCACTGTCAAGGTGCGATGCATACTGACTTCTACACTAGCTAGGTGTGATGCATACTGATGAGGCCTTCTGTAGGGTGCGATGAGCGAGGATGGACAAATGTCTGAGACAGTTTGCTAAGTGGATGCTCATGGAATCTTCTAGAAACTTCTCCTATGACACTTGCCTCTCTGAATTCGCCTAGGGATGAGTAATAGATCCCAGAAATCTCCCAGTGGAACCAAAAACAACAAGTGGAATGACACTAATCAAAACCCCAGAGATGACTCACACCCTTGCACACATCTATAAATGGATCCCTCATCTGAGAGATCTAGGAGGCTAGAATTTTGTAATTTGCAAGGAAGTGTTGATAGTTTGTGGTTGAGAAAGAGCATTGTATTGTTGGTGTGATCTTGCTTTTCATGAGGTGAAGAGGGCTTTGATGCTGGGAGGATGATGTTGGATCAGACAGCTGGGTTGTAATTCTCCCTTCTATTTAATAAAGTTCTTTGAGTTTTCTTCCATACAACTGTGCAATTGTGAATGTTATTATTTGTGAATGCCATTGTATGTTCATTGTATTTATGATTCGTATGAAAAAATGAATGCAGGGAAGCATCCTAGACTAATGATGCTGGTGATAACATGTCACCACCTGTGCGGTCATGCGCAGGAGCCTAGTCCATCGACTCAGCACGCTAGTAGTATGGCGCTGTAACCTCAAAGGTAACTCATCGATCCTGACATCCTGATTACCGAGAGTGAGGCCCTCGATCTGATCCTGTAGCACTACCAGGGTCTCTGATATGTCCAGATCTCGAAGGACGGCCCTCCCTACAGCCTCTCTTGCTGGAGCGTCATTGCCGCTCGCGGGCGCGCCACTGGTTGCACTGGTCCAATACTTACACACACATATAAGTTTGATTAGTCTTGGTAACATTTAAAAACACAAAAACATTATAAAACTGATAAATAAAGATGTGGTCGAATGATTTTACCTATGGAACTCCAATGCTCGCCAGCTGGTAACGCCAAATCTGGGTCACCTTGGAAATCCATCCCAATGTATGGATACTCCACAAAGACCATCTCCTAACGGTCGAACCACTCGAAAAAGGCATCAAAGAAGGAAATCTGTGATTGACCGGTATGTTTGGCCATAAGATCAACCCATCTCTACATCCGTGGTTCCCTCGGTGTTGGCAATCCTAGTGAAATGTTCTGAGGCTGCATCAGTGGAATCCTCCCCAAGGAAAAAGTAGTCAATATGGAACCATAACCAAAATTCCTGGTCCTTCCATTCTTTACTTTGGAGAGTTGTTCTTTTATGATAGGAAGTACCGCCTCGCACCAATTAAACACATTCAGTTCCAGGCATTCTAGGGCGTACTGCATGTAAGATCTGTTTGCCAAATGCAAAGCCACATTACCCGTCAATATAGAAAAGGTAAATAAAATGGTCCTCAGGGGCTGATTAGTGACATCCCGGATATTAATCTTGCTACCTCTGTAGAACTGACAATTGTAATCTTTCATGGATTCACCCCCACAAGCGAATCCTGAAAGTGAAAGAGGGGCACCATGCCTCGACAACCCCGTCAGAAAGTAAATGTCCTCGACTATCAATGGAATGGATTTACCTCTAATCTAGAATACCTGGTCAATCGGATCCCAAGCATCGAGAAAATACTGCAACAAACTGATTTGTTGCCTCATGCTGGATATGCGAAAGAACTTTAGAAAGTCACAGTTTCTTAATGCAGCAACTGTGCCCGGGTCATGTAAAGCAATCATGTCCTCTTCTTCATGTTCATGTTCATGCCATGTGACAACCATCTTGATCCAACAAAAATCTGAAATGCAAACAAAAGATGAGTTAGGATCCAAATTTGAGCAAAAAAAGGCAAAATTTTGATGAAAAATCACTGTGTAAAGATGCCCTTCTACGCCCATCGCACCCTGCCTTTGAGCAAGGTGGGATGCATACTGACTGGCCAGTTGGTAGCTCAGTATGAATCACACCTTTTGATACTGGCAAGGTGCGATGATTGGGGAACGAGATCTTCAAACCCAAAGGGCCCAGAAATGTGAAAAAACATGCTCAGAATCAAAGAAGGATGGAATGAAAATGAAGAGCTCAGGGTTAGCTCCTACCTGGTCCTGACGGCGCAGAGAATAGTCCACTGGATCTCCCGAAATCAACTGGTGTAATTTGAGGGGGAAAACCACTCCAGAGCTCCAAAATCCCAAATTTGAAATAGAATGATGAAAATGAAAGGTAAAACTACTTTTTATGATTACTATTCACGTACTTCAAGTAAAATGCTAGTTTTAATTCATTGTTCATACGTATATATGTATTCCTAATCAGTTTTATGGAGTGATTGAGCAAGTTGAACAACCGACAAAAGGATATGATGTGCTAAACAGTGAATTAAACATTTTGACCACCACCTGAGCATATGTTATCGCATGGTTCAAGCTCATTAAAAAATAAACCTACCACTGAACATAGTTCCCCATAATTCAAGCTCGTTAAAAAATGAACCCGCCTCTGGTAAATAACCTTTGTGATTGCCATGCTATCAACCTTTTGAGCCTTGGTTGTGTTCCTGCCATCATCTCCATCCTTTTGGTCGACCATACGCTTCCACTTCATTGTTTACCCTTTTGAGGAACAACTACAATGAGTGGTCTTGTTAGCCAACCTCTTCACATCACCATGTTTTGAGAAGTTCCAAGCTTACCCAAAACCAGTTGCTACCCTAAACACCACTCGCTCCTCAAAAATGAATCTCCTTTAAACTCTTTCTAGACTCGTTACATATGAAAAGATTGTCGAGCTATTGGCCTTTCCATCTCGCTAAAGTGATTGGAAGTGCCATCCCTCCTGTGTATTTTAATGTTTTTCAGACCTGAGGGATTATCTCACGAAAAAGTTCGAGAACTTGTCTTTTCGGCTCGCTAAAGTGATCAAAAGGTCATCCCTTCTGTATTATTTTATCCTTTTTCAGACTTAAGGGATTATGCTACGAAAAATAATTGCTAGAGTTTCCTTTTCGTTCCTTTTCAAACTCTCTAAACTTAAAAAGGACTGAGTTGTCTTTGTCTTTAAACTCGTTAAAACAATAGCAACAAACTTGTCCACCTAGACAAGAACGAGTTTCATTGTCACTAGACTCTCTAAAACATAGTGACAGGTTTGCCCGCAGGGCAAATTATAGAACAAGCATATGTTATCCTCCTCAAGCTTGACAAAAATAAAGAGGTACTAGTCAGCAGTGAATGGGGAAAAAGGGAAGAGAACTTGAAGAATTTTATGGTAACAGGTCGCTCTTGAACATGACACTGTCACTCTGTCACCTTGATTGAGTCAGGTTGGGTTATTTCGTTCACCGATCATTTCACCATTGGTATTCCGCACCATCCATATGTTGGGGTTAACACTACCAATCCATCTCAGTGTCACTGATATGTTTAAGAGAAGTCATTCAGTTGAGAAACCCCCATCCAGTTAATGCCTCATCCACTGAAATACCTTCACCCTCCACTTTTCATGACCGCCATTCCTGAACCTTGTGTCGTTAGATCATTTTCACCTCCAGAAAATCATTTGCTTCGTTTCGTGTCGTAGATGTGGGATACATTAAGGCCCTCCTACGACGGGTCACTTCTTGTCAACATCAGCTCATTATCCAAGAAGTTGACTTAGAAACAACCCTTTTAGTGCTTTGAAGCTTGCATGCCTCAATGGCAAGTTTCTCACTCCCGACGACAGGTTGACATCAATAGCATTCGACTAAAAGATTTTGCGTGGTGTTCGACATCGGATCATATATTCACACCACGTGAATTGTACTGTAGTACCTTGAGGGTCATTATCATTATTGGTGATTCCTCTCGTGTCTGTTAACAGCTCACATTATTTGCTGGTAATCAGGCAATGTCTTTCCATGTTCGACTTTAGAACATCTCTTCACATGGATCGACTTGTACATCGGGCGAAGATTGAATGATATTGAAGACCCTGGAACTAGTTTCATCCATCCGGGCTGCGATATATTCAGGGATATAAAGACATCAAATCTACACAGAAGCTGCACAGATGGTCATCTGAGCTAGGGATGATGAATCTACATTTGAAGAATCACCAGTATGCATATGCAGACGACTATCTTTTCTATGTACATGAAATAAATTTATAAATTTGAGCATGGGAATGCCCGCCTCAACTAGATCATGAAAATTATATTATGATGATGTATTGTATTATATCTTATACAGGTCACCTTCCATCCTAGAAAAGCTCGGATCCTCATGATAAAGCATTTCACCCGAAATCAAAGATTTACGGCTTCATGATTTAGGGGGCAACTGTTATAGACATATTTGGGCACTGCAACCCCAATCTTATATGTTGATAAACTAAGGGCTCTTTAACCCCTAAAAGTGTTGTTTCATACCCTAAAGGATCATGGTCAACTGATTACATCATTCCCCAGAAGTTCCACCTGAAAAACCATCCAGAACTGACCAAAACTAGACCATACTGACTGCTCCACTGTCAGGATGCGATGCATACTACCTCCTACACTAGCCAGGTGCGATTCATATTGATGAGGCCTTCTGTAGGGTGTGATGAGCGAGGATGGACAAATGTCAGAGACAATTTTCTAAGTGGATGATCATGGAATCTTCTAGAAACTTCTCCTATGACACTTGCCTCTCTGAATTCGCCCAGGGATGAGTAAGAGATCCAAGAAATCTCCAAGTGGAACCAAAAACAACAAGTGGAATGACACTAATCAAAACCCCAGAGATGACTCACACCCTTGCACACATCTATAAATGGATCCCTCATTTGAGAGATCTAGGGGTTGGAATTTTGTAATTTGCAAGGAAGTGCTAATAGTTTGTGGTTGAGAAAGAGCATTGTATTGTTGGTGTGATCTTTCTTTTCATGAGGTGAAGAGGGCTTTGATGTTGGGAGGATGATGCTGGATCAGACAGCTGGGTTGTAATTCTCCCTTCTATTTAATAAAGTTCTTTGAGTTTTCTTCCATACAACTGTGCAATTGTGAATGTTATTATTTGTGAATGCCATTGTATGTTCATTGTATTTCTGATTCTGCAATGCTTATGATATAATAGATCAAGATGCTTTGACGGTGTTTTGTTACTGTGTTTCTATAGGTATTCTCTAAGCGAGATAAGTAGGAGAGGAGTTGCAAGCTCTGTCAAGGGGGAGAGAGATCAAGTAAGGAGTTAAGCAGAAGATCCAGGTTGGTTCCTTTGCCTCTCTCTTATCTATCATACATAGAAGAAATCCAAAATTGCTTTGATTGTTTGTTTCTAGGATAGCTGCCAATCCTAGAGGCCTACTCGATCGAAAAGACACTAGTTTTCATGGAAGCAAAATGGCGACTCCGTTGGGGAAAACTAGTGTCTTTTCGATCGACTAGCTCTCTAGGATTGGCAGCTATCCTAGAAACAAACAATCAAAGAAATTTGGGATTTCTTCTATGTATGATAGATAAGAGAGAGGCAAAGGAACCAACCTGGATCTTCTGCTTAACTCCTTGCTTGATCTCTCTCCCCCTTTGATAGAGCCTGCAACTTCTCTCCTACCTATCCTGCTTAGAGAGTACCTGTAGAAACATAGTAACAAAACACCGTCAAAGCATCTTGATCTATTATATCATAAGAATTGCAGAATTAGAAATACAATGAACATACAATGGCATTCACAAATAATAACATTCACAATTGCATAGTTGTATGGAAGAAAACTCAAAGAAATTTATTAAATAGAAGGTAGAATTACAACCCAGCTATCTAATCCAACATCATCATCCCAATATCAAAGCCCTCTTCACCTCATGAAAAGCAAGATCACACCAACAATACAATGCTCTTTCCCAACCACAAACTATCAGCACTTCCTTGCAAATTACAAAATTCCCGCCTACTAGATCTCTCAGATGAGGGATCCATTTATAGATGTGTGCAAGGGTGTTAGTCATCTCTGGGGTTTTGATTAGCGTCATTCCACTTGTTGTTTTTGGTTCCACTTTGAGATTTCTTGGATCTCTTACTCATCCTTAGGCGAATTCAGAGAGGCAAGTGTCATAGGAGAAGTTTCTCGAAGATTCCATGAGCATCCACTTAGAAAACTGTCTCGGACATTTGTCCATCCTCGCTCATCACACCCTACAGAAGGCCTCATCAGTATGCATCGCACCTGGCTAGTGTAGAAGTTAGTATGCATCGCACCCTGACAGTGGAGCAGTCAGTATGGTCTAGTTTTGGCCAGTTCTGGATGGTTTTTCAGGTGGAACGTTTGGGGAATGATGTAATCAGTTGACCATGATCCTTTACGGTACGAAACAACACATTTAGGGGTTAAAGAGCCCTTAGTTTATTGACATATAAGATTGGGGTTGCAGTGCCCAACTATGTTTATAATAGTTTCCCCCTAAAGCATGAAGTCGTAATTCTTTGATGTCGGGTGAAATGCTTTATCATGAGGATCTAAGGTTTTCGAAACTGGAAGGTGACCTGTATAAGATACAATACAATACATCATCATAATATAATTTTCATGATCTAGTTGAGGCAGGCATTCCCATGCTCAACTTTATAAATTCATTTCATGTACATAGAAAAGATAGTTGTCTGCATATGCAGATTGGTGATTCTTCAAATGTAGATTCATCATCCCTGGCTTGGATGACCATCTGTGCAGCTTTTGTGTACATTTGATGTCTTTATATCCCTGAATATATCACAGCCCAGATGGATGAAACTAGATCCAAGGTCTTCAATCTCATTCAATCTTCGCCCAATGTACAAGTCGATCCATGTGAAGAGATGTTCTGAAGTCGAACATGGAAAGACATCACCTGATTACCAGCCAATAATGTGAGCTGTTAACAGACGTGATAGGAATCACCGATAATGATAATGATCCTCAAGGTGCTACAGTACAATTCACGTGGTGTGAATATATGATCCGATGTTGAGCACAACGCAAAATCTTTTGGTCGAAGGCTATTGATGTCAATCTGTCGCCGGGAGTGAGAAACTTTCCATTGAGGCATGCAAGCTTCAAAGTACTGAAAGGGTTGTTTCTAAGTCAACTTCTTGGATAATGAACTGATGTCGACAAGAAGTGACTCGTCGTAGGAGGGCCTTAATGTATCCCACATCTACGACATGAAACGAAGCAAATTATTTTCAGGAGGTGAAAAGGATTTGACGACACAAGGTTTAGGTATGGCGGTCATGAAAAATGGAGGGTGAAGGTATTACAGTGGATGAGGCATTAACTGGATGGGGGTTTCTTAACTGAATGACTTCTCTTGAACATATCGGTGACACTGAGATGGATTGGTAGCATTAACCCCAACAGATGGATGGTGCGGAATACCAATGGTGAAATGACAGGTGAACGAAATAACCCAACCTAACTCAATCAAGGTGACAAAGTGAAAGTGTCATGTTCAAGAGTGACCTGCTACCATAAAATTCTTCAAGTTCTCTTCCCTTTTTCCCCAGTCATTGCTGACTGGTACCTCTTTCTTTTTGTCAAGCTTGAGGAGGATAACATATGCTTGTTGTATAATTTTCCCTTCAAGCAAACCTGTCACTATGTTTTAGCGAATCTAGCGACAGTGAAACTCGTTCTTGTCTAGGTGGACAAGTTTGTCACTATTGTTTTAACAAGTTTAACGACAAAGAAAACTCGGTCCTTTTCATGTTTAGAGAGTTTGAAAAGGAACGAAAAGGAAACTCCAACAGTTCTTTTTCGTAGCATAATCCCTTAAGTCCAAAAAAGGATAAAATAACACAGAAGGGATGACTTTTTGATCACTTTAGCGAGACAAAAAGACAAGCGCTCGAACTTTTTCATGAGATAATCCCTCAGGTCCGAAAAAGATTAAAATACACAGGAGGGATGGCACTTCCAATCACTTTAGTGAGCTGGAAAGGCCAATAGCTCGACAATATTTTCATATTTAGCGAGTCTGAAAAGAGTTTAAAGGAGACTCGTTTTTGAGGAACGAGTGGCGTTTAGGGTAGCAACTGGTTCCGGGTAAGCTTGGAACTTCTCAAAACATGGTGATGTGAAGAGGTTGGCTAATAGGACCACTCGTTGCAGTTGTTCCTCAAAATGGTAAACAATCAAGTGGAAGCGTATGATCGGCCAAAAGGATGGAGGTGATGGCAGGAACACAACCAAGGCTCAGAAGGCTGATAGCATGCAATCACAAGGGTTATTTACCGAAGGTGGGTTCATTTTTTAACGAGCTTGAACCGTGGGGAACTATGCTCAGTGGTAGGTTTATTTTTTAACGAGCTTGAACCATGCGATAACATATGTTCAGGTGGTAGGTTTATTTTTTAACGAGCTTGAACCATGCGACAAAATATGCTCAGTTTTTTAGATTTTCTTTTTATGTAAGCTAGAAATGACAAAAGTAAAAAGCCAGAAAAACTAAAAAAAAACTAAGGAACTACTGAGGTTAGGTAGGATGGTTTCATCCGCGGAACAAACAAAACACTTCCTTTGCTTCATCCACAGCGTGGATGAAGGTGAATGGTTTGTCAAACCAATCACCTAACCTAAGAAGCTAAACAACTAAAAATCTAAAAAAACTAAAAAGCTAAAAAAACTAAAAAAGGCTAAAAAAATGAAACTGAAAAAGGTTTGCATGCCCCCAGCATGATGAAAAGGAGAGTCTCCAGTAACCATATGGAAATCACTGTGGTTAAGCAGGATTGTTTCATCCGCAGAGCAGACAAAACAATTCCTTGGCTTTGTCTACCAAATAGACAAAGGTGAATGGTGTGTCAAACCAATCACTTAACTTACAGGGAAACCTATCTTTTCAGCTGGGTTCGTCCACCAAATAGACAAGGGTGCATGCCCCCTAAGCTTTGTTACATTCACCGGACTACTCCAAACAATCAGGTGGATGGAATGAAGGTTGGATAGATACTGCTGATGTACAAGGACCATTTAGAGATGATGATCGACTTGGAGCTATGTTTGAACTGGGGAATGAAAGCTGGTTAATAGTGACAATTTTGCCTTCATGCGGGAAACACATCACTCGAAAGAGTGTTGAAACAATAGCTTCCATGTTGTAAACATAGTCACGTCCAAGGAGTAGATTGTAATCTAATGGTCTTGGGACTACCATCACGTTTAGGTGAATGGTTTTCCTTCCCAAAGTTATCGGTAACTTAGGAAGGATCCCTAACGGTCGACTAGTTCCTTTGTTAAAGCCTGATAGATTCTGTGTGACAGGCATAAGCGATGGCGAACCAAGCGCTTTCCAAGCAATTGAGGAAAGGATACTCATTGATGCCCCTTCATCTATGATAGTGCCATACATGATCGTTTTGTAAACTTGTACTATGATCCGGAATGGTACATTAGAAGGAACGCGAGATCTTGCTAGTTGATTCCAATCAAAGGAAGTGACCAGACTACTTACAGGGGGTACCGAATAAACGGTTGAATTAGCCCCTTGAGTAGCGGGAATTGGGGGACTCTCTTCCTATTGTGAAGGAACGGGTGGATTGCCCCCAAGTTCATTAGACTCTGAAGCGATGAAAAGAATTTGAACGGTATCGTTCTCACTCTCTTCGGGAAGGGTATGATCTTTTGAAGGTAAAACTGGGTCGACTACCATCTCGACCTGTTGACTTTGGTATGGTATGGACTTAGAAGATTCACTTTCAATTAGAGGTGTTTCAACTGACGGTTGAGTTATGTTAGTTAGATTTTCAACTAGTAAAGGACTTGGGGAGAGTTTCCTGTATCCATATGGAAGTCGCTGCGGTGAAGCAGGACGACTATGCAAGACTCTTTTGGCTTCATCCAAAAAAGGACAATGGGGAAGGGTATGGTCCCCTTCACATAACCTACATGGAATTTTGACCTTTCCTTTCTATCCATGAACTTCACTATTACTAGTTGATGGTGTGCTGTCAACATGATCACCAGACGTTGATGACACTTGACGGTGTGAACGGGGAAACCATTCTCTCAAGATTCGAGGAATGCATAGACATTCTCGATGAAAATGGTCTCCTCTACAAATTATGCTTGGAGATTTGGGTTTGGAAAGTTTAGCGTGCGGATTTTCACCAGATGCTGCATGGTTGCCCCCTTGCTAAACTGACTTCTTCTTCTTCTCCTTCCCTTTCTTCTTCTTCTCGGTTACCTAGTTACTAGCATCGCTGATTTCACCAAGCGAAAAGGAAGAAGGGGAGGGAGAAATGAACGAAGAGGAAGGCGAAGGGTCAACTTCAGTATCAACTGGATGCTGGTTCAATTGTGGAGGAATCACACTATTTTGAACGACAGAGGTTGAGAATAGCCATATCGGGAGGCCAATTGTGATTCCCGGAAGGGAAAATGTGGCCATATACAGAGCACCAATATTTCCCCAAGAAGAAAATGGACTAGGATTCCCCTCAAAAGGGATTTCTTGATTGGTGGACTCCATAATCTCAACTTAAGATCAACGAAGGAACAGGGATGTTATTCCAAATTAAATAAATTTTAATGATGCTTTGACACAACTTTGCTTTTTCAATTTTTAAGAGTCGAGAAAAAGATAAATATGACTCTAGTCCCCTTCGATTTTTAATGAGCCTGAAGTGACAAGTGTTTGGATGGACCTTTTCTTTTAAAGAGTCGAAAAGGAACAAAAGTGACTACTCTGGAAATCTAGATAGAGGTATTACCAAACCAATCGCAAAACTGCAATATACACCTTGGTGATAAATTAAAGAGAAATTAACAAGGACTTATGTACGGTAGTCAATCTTCTCGAATGCTGTGTTCACTGCATTGCGATCGATAGGGCAGCAGACACGGCTTCCTATGGTTAAAGGATGTAAGCCTATTGTGGTCTCCCAATATATACTTGATGGTACGGGGAGCACAAGTCCATGCTAGCACTTGTCGTATCAAAGAGGAGGAATCACCCAACCTTCGATGAAAACGATAGTTACTAGATTTTACGACGCCGGAACACGTCTCTAGCCTAGACTTCTAGATGTGTTGCATTAGGTTCCAAAGCGTTGTTAGGTTCATTGAGATTTATTTTAGAGTTGATATTGTTTAAAATTTTTCCTTTCAATGGTTCACCGCATGATGTTGATTTGAAATTCCTAAAAATGCAATCTACAATGATAAACAATCGTTGTTTATTTTGATCAAAGAAAATCATAGCTACTAGGGAAAGAAAATTACGATTCTTTCAAACAAAGAGCAAAGAGTACACTCTAAATGCACTTTCCTAAATCATTTTTCGCACACAAGATAAATGCAAATGCAAATGCATGTATTTGTTTTTCGTTCCCCTTAATGTGAAAATGCCAAAAAGGAAAACTAAGTATAGCAAAGATCTGAAATATTTCCTTCAAAGCGACATTTCGACAATTTATTTTTCAAAATAGAAAGGAAGACTAAACGACACTTTTCAATTTTGAATAGAAAATGCTTTCAACACTTCGAACAACAACAAATCAAATCAAATACATGACAAAAATTTCAATTGACTATTCAGAGAAGGAAGACTCAACGACACTTCTCCTTTTTGACACAATGACAGTTACAACACTTTTTTGTACCAAAACAACAGATCGATTTAAGAAACTTTTCGACAAAGGATTGTAAATTATGGACAAATACATAAAAACATTTACTAATCCTAATCAATGGAGGCTGATCTATGTAATGCAAGCAGGCTTCAGTAATGAGGCATTGTTCATAAGCAGCAAATCAACTAAACAGAGCTGAAAACAAGGACAAAAAACACAAATTTCATGAAGGGAAATAGGCTCAGTTAGTTATCGCACCTAGGCTTCATAGAAACAGGGATGAATCACAATTTTCAGGCTCAGGAGGTGTGATGCATACTGGTTGACAGTGACAGACAGTGCGATGGGCTAGGGAGCGCAAGTGAGGTGGGTTTTGGCTCAAATTTGCAGCTAATTTCAGTGATTTAAGTTGAGCTATGATTGATAGTAAAGAGAAAAGTACAGAGGAATGATATTGGGAGGTTACTGAGCTACCAAAAGGGCATCTAGAATGCTTGTAAGTCAAATGTTCAATTCATAAACTAAACTGGAGATTGACTGAAGCAACATTCATCTACTATGCAATTGCATGGCAAGAGCAGTTCTAAGGCTATCTAGCTAACTTCAGGCTCCGTCTATAGTTTATAAAGCAAACAACAATAATAAACAAGCATCTATCGGTCCCCAGCAGAGTCACCATTTTGTTTCCAGGAAAACTAGTGTCTTTTCGATCGACTAGCCCTCTAGGATTGGCAACTATCCTAGAAAGAAACAATCAAAGAAATTTGGGATTTCTTCTATGTATGATAGATAAGAGAGAGGCAAAGGAACCAACTTGGATCTTTCGCTTAACTCCTTGCTTGATCTCTCTCCCCCTTTGACAGAGCTTGCAACTCCTCTCCTACTTATCCCGCTTAGAGAATACCTGTAGAAACACAGTAACAAAACACTGTCAAAGCATCTTGATCTATTATATCATAAGAATTGCAGAATCAGAAATACAATGAAAATACAATGGCATTCACAAATAATAACATTCACAATTGCACATTTGAATTGATGAAAACTCAAAGAACTTTATTAAATAGAAGGGAAAATTACAACTCAGCTGTTTGATCCAGCATCAAAGCCCTCTTCACCTCATGAAAAGCAAGATCACACCAACAATACAATGATCTTTCTCAATCACAAAATATCAGCACTTCCTTGAAAATTACAAAATTCCCGCCTCCTAGATCTCTCAGATGAGGGATCCATTTGTAGATGTGTGCAAGGGTGTGAGTCATCTCTGGGGTTTTGATTAGTGTCATTCCACTTGTTGTTTTTCGTTCCACTTGGATATTTCTTGGATCTCTTACTCATCCCTAGGCGAATTCAGAGAGGAAAGTGTCATAGGAGAAGTTTCTAGAAGATTCCATGAGCATCCACTTAGCAAACTGTCTTGGACATTTGTCCATCCTCACTCATTGCACTCTACAGAAGGCCTCATCAGTATGCATCACACCTAGCTAGTGTAGAGGTTAGTATGCATTGCACCCTAACAGTGGAGCAGTCAGTATGGTCCAGTTTTGGCCAGTTCTGGATGGTTTTTTAGGTGGAACTTTTGGGGAACCATGATCCTTTAGGGTATGAAACAACACTTTTAGGGGTTAAATAGCCCTTAGTTTACCGACATATAAGATTGGGGTTGTAGTGCCCAAATATGTCTATAACAAAAATGGAAGCTGTACTGGTTCAACATTTTCAAAGTATTTCAGAGGATACCATGGCAAACAGATCTCAATTTACTAAAATATTTAGTTAGCATATTCCAAAACTGGTAACCAGGGAAGACAATCATAATCTCAATAGGCCAGTGATGGAGGAAGAGGTCAATGAAAAAATCAAGGAGATGCACAATGGGAAAGATCCAGGCCCAGATGGTTTCAATAGAGACTTCTTCAAAACATGTTGGGAAATAGTCAAACATGACATTCTGGCTATGGTGGAGGACTCGAGAAACTCTAAAATAGTTCTGAGAGCGCTTAATGAAACCTTCATTGCCTTAATCCCCAAACAGGAGAAAGCCATTACTCCAGAAAGATTCAGACCCATAGCTTTATGCAATGTGGTGTACAAAATCATTTCCAAAGTAATTGCTAACAGACTCAAACCCCTTCTTCCAACACTTGTGTCAGAGAAGAAAACTGGATATGTGGAAGGTAGACAAATTCTCAACAATATCATTCACGATCATGAAGTGGTGCATTCCCTCAAGACCAATAAGCAAGCAGGTATGATAATCTAGCTGGACATAGCGAAAGCTTATGATAAACTATGCTGGTATTACATTAGGGAAGTTCTTAAAGCATATGGCTTTGACCACAACTAGATAAGATGGGTCATGGCTCTTGTTACCACTGCTAGTTGTTCAATTCTTCCTAATGGCTCTCCATCTAGAACCTTCAGGCCATCGAGAGGCCTCAGACAAGGTGATCCTCTCTCCCCGTTCCTCTTCATTCCCATGATGGAAGGATTGGGCAGAGCGATCACTTCTACCAAGGAGGAAGGAAGAATACAAGGACTTAGACTCACTCAGAATGGGAACGCTTTGACCCATCAACAATTTGTGGATGACACTATGTTGCAGGGCACACCCACAGTCAAGGAAGCCAAAGCTTTCAAACAAATCCTATATGAGTTCACAATGGCTGCTGGTACTGAGGTAAGCCTCACAAAATCAAAGGTCTTCTTTTTCAATACTGATATTTCAATTCAAAGAAATCTCTCCAAAATTCTAGGCTTTCAAAAAGATACTCGTCCCTCAAAATATCTGGGAATACCCCTCACTGACAAACCGCTGAGTAAGAACATCTGGGAGTCTGTGACGAATAAATTGAGGGAATAAGTCAGCAAGTGGACAAGCAAATCCTTGAATTTAGCAGGGAGGCTAGTCCTCACTCAGGTAGTACTTCAAACCATCCCAATGTACAGGTTATCATCCCTTCCAACACCAACAGGAGTCTTACGACAAATCAGGAATATTCAAAGAGATTTTCTATGGGGAAAAGGGGAAGAGAAAAAGAAATGGGCTCTGGTAGCTTGGAAAAACTTTGCAAACCCAAATCCCATGGGGGTTTGGGTCTCCATGACCTGGATATTTTAAGCAAAGTTTTGGGGGCAAAACTTTGGTGGAGATGGATAAAGGAAATAAGAAACCCCTGGGCTAAACTCTGGAAACAAAAATATGCAATGGATTGGCAAGAAATGGACCACATAAGAATGACAGGACACATCAGGGGTTCACATATTTGGAACAAGGCCTGGGAGAACAGATATTTAGTTTAGAAACACAGTTTCTGGGAGATCAGAAATGGAAATCTTGCCTAGTTTTGGGAGGACAACTGGCAGTAGGAAAATAACCTTGGTAGGGAGGAACTAGATATCATCCAAACTGACACCATCAAAAAAGGCCTGAAAAAAGTAAGTGACTATTGGGATCAGTCAAGGGACGCTGGTAAATGGAGAATCTGGAAGTTACCAGACTATAGTGAGGAGACCCTGTTAAAGACCCAAGCTAAAGCTCTGGAAGCCATTTTGGAAAAGAGACAAATTTTGACCTCAACTTCGAATGATCTGCTAAGATGGGGTAGAAATAACGAGGGTGTCTTCAACCTCAAAGAAGAAAAAAAAATAGCCATGGGACTTAACTTCCCAAGCCCTAACAAGACATGGAAGGACCTATGGAACAACCCACACTAGACGAAGATCAAATTGTTCAGGTGGCTGATACAGCATGAAAAGATTCTAACTTCGGAAAATCTCAGAAAGAGAGGTTTCACTAGTCAATCAAGATGTCAATTATGTGGCATGTAGGAGGAAACTATGAATCATCTTCTCAACCTCCGCTCCTTCACCTCAACCTTATGGAATTGGGCAGCCGATATCTTCAAGCAGACAGACAGGAATGAAAATGACATCACTGTAATGTTGAAGAACTGGAGAAAGGACTTCTCGGACAATGAGACAGTAAATACAACCTGGGCTCTGATTCCAGGATTCTTGATTTGGAATGTCTGGAAAGAACGTAACAACAGGATCTTCAAAGGCAAATCTAACCCAGCTCAAAGCATCACAACACAAATCCTAAAACAACTCAAAGAAACAGTCAATGCCCTTTGGAAGCAATCTCTTGGAAAGCCCCTGGGTCATACGGATGCTCACATTTTGGAACTATTGGGACTATAGTCTCACGTCCCTCAGGGCTTAAATAAGACAAAAAAACATATTTCAGAAGGAAAGGCTTTCTAGCAACCCCCTCCACATGGATTTTTAAAATTCAACATAGATGGAGCCTCAAAAGGTAACCCTAGGGATGCTAATTATGGAGGAGTCATAAGAGATGAAGAGGGAAACATAAAATTCATCTTTCATAGTCACTTGGGGAAGGCCACCAACAATATGGCTGAACTCATGGCTATGGAGAAATGCTTGGAGAATCTGATAAAGTACAATTTACATAATACTATCATCGAGGCTGACTCGGAAATAAGTATTAATTCGGTCAAGCGGCTAAGCACGGGTACTGCACCAGAAAAAGTCTCAAGACACTAGAGACATTTGCAGGTCTATCACCGAATTCAATCGCACCTAAGAATTATAAGAACTCTCAGTTTTGTACATGTGCGCAGAGATGCCAACAAAGTAGCGGACTGGCTAGCCAATGAAGGGGTGAGATGCACAAGAGACAAAAGGCACTGATTGTGGGAGTCGGTACCCGCAGGTAAACTGCGTGAGGGTTGTTACACTCTGGCCCTCACAGACAAGGAGCAGTATCAACATAGACAAGGAATACAATAGTTAACCCTTCATCAATGGATGACAGGGGTTTGATAGAAAGATAACCTGAGATTGTGCATACTCGGGTCTCGCAGAGGAACACAATAGTTCTCCTTCTTAGTGGGACTACTGGGAGCTCTATTAGTGAGTGGGCAGCTAGGAAAATTGTGACAATCTATCCTAACAGGTGGCTCAGATGAATGGAGGGCAGCAGGTGTAGAGTTTCTGTGGTTTTGGGTTATCGGGTGTCAAAGAGGTTTCCAGGTTATTGGGTGCCCTCAAAACCTAAAATGGTTTCCTAGAAATGTATGCGATGCCACTCAGTGTTCAACATGTGGTTCTTGGAGGAGAGAGAATACTGCCCACATCGGGCAGATATTCCTCCTGCTTTTTCACTGCCCGATATTTCCCTTAGCCGTTGGATCATGGGGCTGCAGATCAACGGCTTAGGTTCAATGAGCAGGTTAGTGGATCTGGGTGAACCCCAACGGACCCGAAATCCTTTGGATAAAGTCTCTATTCCCCTCTTTGGGTTCGATTAATGGTTTTGCTTTATCGGGGGTCAAAGAGGTTTCTGGGTTATCGGGCGCCCTCAAAACCCGAAATGGTTTCCCAAGAATGGATGCGATGCCACTCAGCGTTCAACATGTGGCTCTTGGAGGAGAGAGAATACCGCCCACGTATTCCTCTTGCTTCTTCTCTGCCCGATATTGCCCTCAGCCGTTGGATCATGGAGCTGCAGATTAATGGCTTAGGTATGATGAGCAAGTTAGTGGGTTCGGGTGAACCCCAGTGGACCGTAAATCTTTTTGATAAAGTCTCTATTCCCCTCTTTGGGTCTGCTTATTGTTTTTTCTAGTTCTCATGTTTTCGTTTGGTGTGGTGGAGGCCATAAGTTTGGTTTTTCTTGGGCCCTAGGTCCGTTTCTCGTGTTGGTGTCTTTCTTCCCTATCCTGGAAGATTTGCTTTCTTTTTCAGGCCACTTCCTCTTTGGGTGCGATGTAATTTATGTAATATATTTTTAGTGTCAAGATATTAGAAGGATTGACTCTTGCTTTAGCAAAAAAAGTAAAGTAGATGAAATTATTTATTATTTTTTACTGTCCTTATCATGGTATGTATTTACCCTTGAGGGTTAGATCAATTTATCGAGTAACCCTTGTCAAAGCACCTTAATTTGCTATTGAGAGGTCACATGTTCAATTATATCGGCATTGAGGTCAAGGAAATGTTCAATTCACTTACATTTACCAATCAATTGAAATTATGCTTTAATTAATTGACCTTGAATAGAGGGGGTTGTGAATGGGGTCAATGTTGATTTTGTTTTCATTTTTTTTCTTATATGCATTGAAATTTGAAATGTTTATAGTAGATGCATCCGTTGACAGTATGGAAGGGTTTCAAGACTCAAATATGACTCATACAAAGAATTAGACAATCAAATGACAAAATTATAACATAAATGTCAAGGAGATGAAATTATTTTTTATTTTTTATTGTCCTTACCAAGGTATGTATTTAGCCCTGAGGGTTAGTTCAATTGGTCAAGTACCAATCATCAAAGCACATTAATTTTATATTGAGAAGTCATGAGTTCAATTCTCTCGATGCTCTCAGGGTTAGGTAAATGTTCAATTCACCATAAAATTTAGAAATTAGTGGAAAATATGATTTCACTAATTGACCCCACATAGAGGGGGTTGTGAATGGGGCCAACAATGAGATTTGTTTAGTTTGTGCTTGTATGCACTGGAATTTGACATAGTTATAGTAGATGCATGCGTTGACAGTATGGGAGGGCTTTGAGACTTAAATATGACTCACACAAAGAATTTTACAATCAAATGAAAAAATTATAACATAAATGTCAAGGAGATGAATTATTTTTTATTTTTTATTGTCCTTATCATGGTATGTATTTAGCCTTGATGGTTAGCTAAATTAGTCGAGTGCCCCTAGTCAAGAAACCTTAATTTTCTATTGATAGGTCATGGGATCAATTCTTTTGACACTCTCAGGGTTAGGTAAATATTCAATTCACTTAACATTTACCAATCATGGAAATTAGTGGCTTTAACTTATTAACCCTGCATAGAGGGAGCTATGAATGGAGTCTTATTGAAATTCATTTAGATTGTGCTTGTATGCATTGAAATTCGACATGGTTATAGTAGACGCATGAGTTGATGGTATGGGAGGGTTTCGAGACTCAAATACCACTCGCACAAAGATTCAACAACCAAACGAAAAAATTGTAACATAAACATCAAGGAGATGAAACTATTTATCATATTTTATTATCCTTATCATGGTATGTATTTAGCCCTAAGGATTAGCTCAATTAGTTAAGTACCTTTCATTAAAGCACCTTAATTTGATATTAAGAGGTCACCAGTTCATTTATCTCGACTCTCTCCAGGTCAAGTAAATGTTCACTTCACTTAACATTTAGAAATTAGTGGAAATTATGCTTTCATTAATTGACCATGCATAGATGGGGTTGTGAATGGGGACAATTTTGAAAAATTTTCAGCTTGTGCTTGTATGCAATGAAATTTGACATTTTTATAATAGATGCATGGTTTTTTGGTATGGGATGGTTTCAAGACTCAAATATGACTCACAAAAAGAATGCGACAATCAAGTGACAAAATTATAACATAAATGTTAATGAGATGAAATATTTATTATTTTTAACTTTATTTATCATGGTATGTATTTAGTCCTGATGGTTAGCTCAATTGGTCGAGTAACCCTCTTAAAGGCACCTTAATTTTCTATTGAGACGTTATGGGCTCAATTCTCTTGACACTCTCGGGGTTAGGTAAATGTTCAGTTCATTTAAAATTTAGTAATAAGTGGATTATGCTTTAATTAATTGACCCCACATAGAGGGGATTGTGAATGGTATCAACATTGATTTTTATTTTTTTCAATTTGTGCCATTATGCGTTGAAATTTAACATGGTTATAGTTGATGCATGTATTGACAATATGGGAGGGTTTGAAGACTCAAATATAACTCACATAAAGAATTCGACAATCAAATGATAATATTATAACATATGTCAAGAGATGAAATTATTTATTATTTTTAACTATCCTTATCATGGTATGAATTTATCCTCAAATATTAGTTCAATTGGTCGAGTACCCCTCATCAAAGAACATTGATTTTCTATTGAAAGGTCAAGGGTTCAATTATCCCAATTCTCTTGGGGTCAGGTAAATGTTCAATTCACTTAAAATTTAACAATCAGTGGAAATTATGCTTTAATTAGTTGACCTTGGATAGAAGGGGTTGTGACTAGGGCTAAGGTTGAATTTATTTTAGTTTGTGCTCGTATACATTGAAAGTTGACATGACTATAGTAGATGCATTCGTTGATGGTATGGGAAGGTTTTAGGACTCAAATATGACTCAAACAAAGAGTTCAAAAATTGAATGAAAATATTATAACATAAATGTCAAGGAGGTGAAATTGTTTATTATTTTTTACTCTCATTATCATGGTATGTATTTAGCCCTGATGGTTAGCACAATTGGTTGAGTACACCTCATGAAAGAACCTTAATTTTATATTGAGAGTTCAAGGGTTCAATTATTTCGATGCTTTTTGGGTTAGGTTAATGTTCAATTCACTTAAAATTTAGCAGTCAGTGGAAATTATGCTTTAATTAATTCACCTTGCATAGAGGGGGTTGTGAATAGGTCCAACATTGAAATATTTTCAGTTTTTGCTTGTATGCATTGAAATGTGACATGATTATAGTAGATGTATGTGTTCATTGTATGGGAAGGTTTCAGGACTCAAATATGACTCACAAAAATAATTCAACAATAAAATGAAAAAATTATAACATAAATGTCAAGGAGATGTTTTTTTTAATTTTTTTAATTTTAATTTTAATTTTTATATTTTTATGGTATGTATTTATCCCTGAAGGTAGGCTCAATTGTTCGATTACCCCTCGTCAAAGCACCTTAATTTTATATTGAGAGGTCACATGTTTAATTCTCTCGATGCTCTCTGTAGAAATTCCTTGTAGATTCAAACTACTAATTGTAATTTACTAAAACAATAGACTTGAATCTACTCTACTCATCAGTGGAAACAATTAAATGATCATGAAATCACGAAGCATACAAGAGAGAATTTAATAAATGTTTAGGGACAAAGGTCCCCTAGGGTCTTGGGTCAATACCCTAGCAGAGCGGGGGTTATCTACAAAGAAAGACAATCATTCCATACAACCATGATACTAATATAAACAAACTACACGAAGAGAGGTGCATCTGCGGGTCCTTCGTTTGGGTAGATCCAACCAGGGTCCAAACCTTCTCGGAGTTCCTTTCGATCCTTCAACCTGCAAGGCAATCAATTCAAGGAATCATAGCAGTACATGGACCAAGCATCATAAGAAAATCAACTTCATAGCATATTGAAAGGTAGTTAGTTATACAATTGAAACAACCATTCATATGTAAATCATAACATTGATCTCATAAGCATGAAGAAGATTAATATCAGGAACAAGACAAGTGTTTCTTTTATTATAGATAACTAAAATATAGTAAGGAATGATTTCACATGAGTCTTCCTTTCGCAAGCTTCAAGTGGAACCATCCTCTGGATTCATCCAATCTCAAGCCTTCAACAAACTCCTTCCATAGCTCACTCAAGGATATCTCAACCAATGGAGAGACATCATTACTCAAGGAAACAAGGGTTTCCTATTATGGGGGAAGTGCTGGAAGCACAAGGATCTTCAGACCTGATCAGGGATAATCTCAATAGAGTGGTTTTTCTCTCTATTCTCTCCTCCTTTAGGCCTTCCCATTGAAGCCTTTCTATACTTCTCCCAAAGTAGTTTTTTAGTTGGGAATTCATTGGGAACAGTTGGGCCACGTGCACTATGATCCGGATTTAAACAGGAACGCAACAAATTACAGAGATAACCATATACACAAAGATGCAGCGGAAATAATACTTCATTTCATTAATGGAAAATACTGAAATATGCTTACAAACAGAAATGGCAATAAACTAGCTAGGGCGATGGTAGCTTATCTCTGAGAAGAGATGTGATGGCTACATGCCTCTGAACTGTGTTACAATGAGGCTCGAAGGCCTATTTATTGTTGAGAAACAATGGACAACCCTTAACATTCCAAAACCTAACCCTAGGAGATGAAACGCCAAACTGTGGGCCCCGTTTGGGTAAATTGGTACATCAACTTCCCGGGGTCGTAACTTTGGCATACGATCTCCGTTTGACGCGTACAATAGCTCGTTAGAAAGATCTATCCGAGCACTACCACTTTGGGAAGGCCAACATCGGTCCATGGACCCATGTTGCCCCCAGATTTCCCAAAAAACGTCGTTTAGGGCCTCAAAACGGCTCCGGAAGTTCAGGACCCGAAAAACTGCTAAAAATAGTAAGTTGTGCTACAATAAGGAAACTGAAAATGCTGAGAAAGACAATGGTGGGGGTCCAGGTGGACTTGGCAGGTGGCCACCAATATCCACCTGGATCATTCCTCCCCCCTTAGGAAGCAATGGTCCCCATTGCGTTGAGCTCCTCCATGAGATGAGGAAACTTCTGCTGAACTTGTTCCCTGGTGAGCCACTTGCCCTGCTGAAGGAGTTGGCCCGCTTTGACAACTCGATACAGTTGGATATTCTGTTGGCGAGTGTTCTTGATCTGTGTGTCCATGATCCGATCAGTTGCAGCTTGTTCCATGCAATCTGGATTTAATTCTGTGGGTTTGAGCTGTTCTGCAATGTCGGATGTGTCTAGCAATGGTGGAAAGTATGGCCGAAGGCGGTCCACATTAAATACTGGGTGCAGGCCAAGGAATGGGGGAATGCTGAGCTCAAATGCATTGTCTCCCATAGCCTTAGTAATGGTGTAAGGACCATATCAGAGTGGTCTCAATTTCCGATAGGCTCCAGTAAGGCGTTCCTTTTGCAAATGCAACCAGACTTTGTCGCCCACCTGAAACTTGTGTGGCACCCGATGTTGATCATGTCGCTGCTTGTACTTGGCATTTGATTTCTCAAGAATGTCATGGACCTGCTGGCGAATATGTTGGATGCGCTCAATGAAGCTGGTGGCCTTATCTGTTTCGGACTGGACATGAGCTGAATTCATGTGAGTAGCTGCAAGTGGCATGGCCACATCAATGGGGCATAGTGGCTGGAATCCCAAACCCACCTGAAAAGGGCTATGGCCAGTGGAGCTGTGAAGAGCTCGGTTGTAGCTGTGCTGAACGTAGGGGAGGCTCTCGTCCCATGTGCGTGGATGCTTTGAGTTATACATGCGCAGAATGTGCACAATCATCCTATTGACAACCTCTGTCTGGCCATCAGTTTGAGGATGGAAGGCTGTGGACTTCGTGAGTTTGGTGTCCAGCATTGACCAGAGACTGGACCAAAAGGTGCTGAGAAACCGACTGTCCCGATCTGAGATGATAGACTGTGGGATCCCAAAGTGCACCCACACTCGTTCAAAGAAGAGTTTAGCAGTGGCTTCTGCTGTGATATTCTTCTTGCAGGCCATCATAATGGCCATCTTTGAGAACCTGTCGACGACCACAAAAACACAGTCATTTCCATGCTTAGTGGAAGGAAGGCCTGACATGTAATCCATGGAGATGGATTCCCAAGGTCGACTAGGGGTAGGCAACGGGGTATAGAGGCCTTGCTTCTTAATGGTCGGTTTGGCAATGGCACAGGCAGTACATGATCGGATGTACTTCCCAACATCCTGTCGAAGATTCGGCCAATAGAAATAGTTTTGCAGTACTGCCACTGTTTTCTCGACCCCGAAATGCCCAGCAGCCCGACTGTAGTGTGCTTCCCAAATCATCTTGGCACGCTCGCTTGAAGGAACACAAAGGTGACCGAGGTGGCATAATAGGGCATCCTGGAGGTGAAAATCTGCAACCTGCCGACCCTCCAAGAGTGTCTGGTATGTGTGGCCGAATTCTGGGTCGCTTTTGTAGAGAAGTGGCCAATCAGAAGTCTCGTGCCCGCAAGAGTTGAGCACGGTGGTTAGCGCCATGATCGGTGGTCGACTGAGGCAATCTGCAACATTATTGGTGCTGCCCTTTTTATACTTGATATTCAAGTGAAACTGTTGCAGGTATGTAGACCACTTCTGATGGCGATCATTCTGCAATTTCCCTTGGGTCTGTATGAATTGCAGAGGTCGGTGGTCTGTGTGGATGACCGTTTCCTTCCCCAAAATGTAATGCTTCCATTGTCGGCAGGCCTGTACAATGGAATACATCTCTTTATCATAAGTGGGGTACTTCCGGACTGTGTCTGAAAGTGTTTCACTGTGATATGCCACTGGATGTCCATGTTGAGTAAGGACTGCCCCAATAGCATAGTCAGAGGCATCTGTCTCGACCTCAAATGGTTGTTGTAAATCTGGTAACGCGAGCACTGGTGCCGTGCAGAGGCGATCCTTCAACTCCCTGAATGCCTTCTGTTGAGATTCAGACCAAAAGAATTTTGCTTTCGCCCCGCCCTTGGTGACTTGACTCAAGGGCCAAGAAATATGAGAAAATCCCAACACAAACCTGCGGTAGAAGTTGGCAAGACCTAGAAAGCTGCGGAGCTCTGTTAGAGTGGTTGGAGAGGGCCAATCCCGAATGACTTGGACCTTGGCTGGATCGACATGCACCCCCTGTTCATCAATGATGTATCCCAGATACTGAACCTCGGTCATGCCAAAAGTGCATTTCTCCAAATTGGCACATAGCTTGTGTTGCCGCAGTGTTTGGAGAACCTGTCGGATGTGGTGGAGGTGCTCTTCCCAACTCTGGCTGAAGATCAGAATGTCATCCAAGTATACTACTACAAAGGAGTTGGTGAATGGCCGCAAGATGTCATCCATTAGCCTCATAAAGGTTGCAGGAGCATTCGTCAATCCGAAAGGCATGACCAACCATTCGAAGAGGCCCTCCTTGGATTTGAAGGCAGTCTTCCACACATCTGAGGGTTCAATTGGTACCTGGTGATATCCTGACTTCAGATCGATCTTGCTGAAATATTTCGCCCCCTTTAGTTGGTCTAGGAGGTCATCAATCCGCGGGATCGGGTACCTATTACGGACAGTGATCTTGTTCAGCGCCCGATAGTCAATACAGAGTCTCCACGTCCCATCCTTCTTCTGTACCAACACTATCGGGCTCCCACAGGGCGAAGAACTCGGACGGATGTGACCTTTCTGCAGGAGCTCCTGAATCTGCCTCTTGATTTCATTGTTCTCCAGAACGGAGCGCCGATAAATTGGTCCATTGGGTAGCGGCGCACCTGGGGTCAGATCGATGGAGTGCTTGACTTGACAGTGCAGAGGAACCCCTGCCGGGGAGGTGAAGATGTCTTCGTACTCCTCCACAATCTTGTCCATCTGTAGCTGCCGTGCAGAGGGACCCCGTTTGGAGGCCGCGGCCACTGTCTTCTTCTTCCCTTGAGGGCGTATCATCAGGAAAACAAATTTCCTGGTTTTGGAAATGATCTTACTGCATTGTTTTGCAGTAATCAAAGAGATGGCGGCAGGTGGTGCTACCTCTGGTATCCTGAACAACTTATTTCCCAATGTAATAATAACAGCACGGGGCCTTGATTCATACACAGCATGTCGCTTCCACAAGTATGGTTGTCCTAGTAATACATCACAAACTTCAAGGGGAGCAATGTCACACAATACCTCATCCGTGAAGGGCTTGATGTTGTATGGAAGGCGACACTGCTGGCTCACGCGAAGATCTCGCCCTTGGTGAAGCCACCCAATGGTGTATGGTTGTGGATGTGCTGTGGTCGGTAAGCCCAACCGCTTCACGACCTCTGCCGAAATGAGGTTCTTTTGACTCCCGCTATCAACAATGAACTGTATCGGGGAGCCCTTTACCCACATCTGGGAGTGGAAGAGACGCTCCTCCTCCTCTGGATCTTCGGGTTCATTTTTCTGGATCTTTGCGGTAGCAACAGTGGCGCTGGGATCCGCATCAATGATCTGCTTCCCTTTTTCATACCCCTTATCGGGTTCTGACTCAGAGTCGGAACATGCATCTGATTCTGAAACCTTTAGCTCAGCCACCAGTGACTGCTTGGCCCGACACTCACTTGTGTTGTGAGTGGAGCTCTTATGGAACTCGCACCATTTTCCAGTGTCCTTTCTCGGCTTCGCGGCGTTGCTCTTTGCTTGCAGCTTCGGCTGGTTGTCTTGGGCTGTCCCGCCTTGGCTTTGTCCTTTGTTCTGTGGTTTAGGGGCACCTTTCCCCTGCTTTGGATTCGCAGATCCAAAGTCTCGCTTCTTTTGTTTAAACTTCTGCTCGACCTTGACGGCATACCGGTATGCTGCGCCGAGCGAGGGGATGTTTAAGAACTGTATTTCTTCCTGGATGTACTTGTGCAGGCAGCCACGGTATTTGAGTATCAAATGTTGCTCCGAATCCTTGATACCCAACTTTGTGCGAAGGGTATGGAAAAGATTGGTGAACTCCGGCACGTCTTGGTCCCTTCCCTGCCGCAGCGTGGTCCACTTTATGTATTCATCCTCATAGCTTCCGACAGGGTAGTACTGCTCCTTGATGGCATCCCGGAACGAATCCCAGGTGGGTGCGGCTGAAAATAGTGAGCCAGTACTTTCATCCTTCTGCTCGCAGTAGGTTTCCCACCAGTCCTTGACGTGGGGGGCTGCTTTGAGAAGAGCAAAAACAATCTTTTCCCGACTCGAAAATTCATGAACAGAAAAATAACCCTCTAGCAGATTTAACCATTTATCTACGGCATCGGCGTCTATCTGACCCTCGAATATGGGGATTTCAAAATTAACTTGTACCTTAAAGGGTGTGGCGTTTCCAGAGGAGCTGCTGGAAGCCGATGCGCCGCTTCTGGGTAGCCGCTGAAGGATCTGCGCAAAGCTGTCCATCATCGCGTTCCGTTGTCGCTCGAGCGCTTCTTCGAGCAAGATTTTGATGGGATCTCCTGCCCCCTCGTCTTTCTTCTCATCCGCCATGGGAGGCCGTCGGGATTTGCGAGGCTGGTCTTGCAAAGGTTCAACCAGTTCAAGCCCTAACTCCTTATATCCCGACCTTGTTGGGGACATGCAAAGAAAAACAGAGAAAAAGCAGACCGCTTTGATACCACTGATCCGGATTTAAACAGGAACGCAACAAATTACAGAGATAACCATATACACAAAGATGCAGCGGAAATAATACTTCATTTCATTAATGGAAAATACTGAAATATGCTTACAAACAGAAATGGCAATAAACTAGCTAGGGCGATGGTAGCTTATCTCTGAGAAGAGATGTGATGGCTACATGCCTCTGAACTGTGTTACAATGAGGCTCGAAGGCCTATTTATTGTTGAGAAACAATGGAAAACCCTTAACATTCCAAAACCTAACCCTAGGAGATGAAACGCCAAACTGTGGGCCCCGTTTGGGTAAATTGGTACATCAACTTCCCGGGGTCGTAACTTTGGCATACGATCTCCGTTTGACGCGTACAATAGCTCGTTAGAAAGATCTATCCGAGCACTACCACTTTGGGAAGGGCAACATCGGTCCATGGACCCATGTTGCCCCAAATTTCCCAAAAAACGTCGTTTAGGGCCTCAAAACGGCTCCGGAAGTTCAGGACCCGAAAAACTGCTAAAAATAGTAAGTTGTGCTACAATTAAGGAAACTGAAAATGCTGAGAAAGACAATGGTGGGGGTCCAGGTGGACTTGGCAGGTGGCCACCAATATCCACCTGGATCATTCCTCCCCCCTTAGGAAGCAATGGTCCCCATTGCGTTGAGCTCCTCCATGAGATGAGGAAACTTCTGCTGAACTTGTTCCCTGGTGAGCCACTTGCCCTGCTGAAGGAGTTGGCCGCTTTGACAACTCGATACAGTTGGATATTCTGTTGGCGAGTGTTCTTGATCTGTGTGTCCATGATCCGATCAGTTGCAGCTTGTTCCATGCAATCTGGATTTAATTCTGTGGGTTTGAGCTGTTCTGCAATGTCGGATGTGTCTAGCAATGGTGGAAAGTATGGCCGAAGGCGGTCCACATTAAATACTGGGTGCAGGCCAAGGAATGGGGGAATGCTGAGCTCAAATGCATTGTCTCCCATAGCCTTAGTAATGGTGTAAGGACCATATCGGAGTGGTCTCAATTTCCGATAGGCTCCAGTAAGGCGTTCCTTTTGCAAATGCAACCAGACTTTGTCGCCCACCTGAAACTTGTGTGGCACCCGATGTTGATCATGTCGCTGCTTGTACTTGGCATTTGATTTCTCAAGAATGTCATGGACCTGCTGGCGAATATGTTGGATTCGCTCAATGAAGCTGGTGGCCTTATCTGTTTCGGACTGGACATGAGCTGAATTCATGTGAGTAGCTGCAAGTGGCATGGCCACATCAATGGGGCATAGTGGCTGGAATCCCAAACCCACCTGAAAAGGGCTATGGCCAGTGGAGCTGTGAAGAGCTCGGTTGTAGCTGTGCTGAACGTAGGGGAGGCTCTCGTCCCATGTGCGTGGATGCTTTGAGTTATACATGCGCAGAATGTGCACAATCATCCTATTGACAACCTCCGTCTGGCCATCAGTTTGAGGATGGAAGGCTGTGGACTTCGTGAGTTTGGTGTCCAGCATTGACCAGAGACTGGACCAAAAGGTGCTGAGAAACCGACTGTCCCGATCTGAGATGATAGACTGTGGGATCCCAAAGTGCACCCACACTCGTTCAAAGAAGAGTTTAGCAGTGGCTTCTGCTGTGATATTCTTCTTGCAGGCCATCATAATGGCCATCTTTGAGAACCTGTCGACGACCACAAAAACACAGTCATTTCCATGCTTAGTGGAAGGAAGGCCTGACATGTAATCCATGGAGATGGATTCCCAAGGTCGACTAGGGGTAGGCAACGGGGTATAGAGGCCTTGCTTCTTAATGGTCGGTTTGGCAATGGCACAGGCAGTACATGATCGGATGTACTTCCCAACATCCTGTCGAAGATTCGGCCAATAGAAATAGTTTTGCAGTACTGCCACTGTTTTCTCGACCCCGAAATGCCCAGCAGCCCGACTGTAGTGTGCTTCCCAAATCATCTTGGCACGCTCGCTTGAAGGAACACAGAGGTGACCGAGGTGGCATAATAGGGCATCCTGGAGGTGAAAATCTGCAACCTGCCGACCCTCCAAGAGTGTCTGGTATGTGTGGCCGAATTCTGGGTCGCTTTTGTAGAGAAGTGGCCAATCAGAAGTCTCGTGCCCGCAAGAGTTGAGCACGGTGGTTAGCGCCATGATCGGTGGTCGACTGAGGCAATCTGCAACATTATTGGTGCTGCCCTTTTTATACTTGATATTCAAGTGAAACTGTTGCAGGTATGTAGACCACTTCTGATGGCGATCATTCTGCAATTTCCCTTGGGTCTGTATGAACTGCAGAGGTCGGTGGTCTGTGTGGATGACCGTTTCCTTCCCCAAAATGTAATGCTTCCATTGTCGGCAGGCCTGTACAATGGAATACATCTCTTTATCATAAGTGGGGTACTTCCGGACTGTGTCTGAAAGTGTTTCACTGTGATATGCCACTGGATGTCCATGTTGAGTAAGGACTGCCCCAATAGCATAGTCAGAGGCATCTGTCTCGACCTCAAATGGTTGTTGTAAATCTGGTAACGCGAGCACTGGTGTCGTGCAGAGGCGATCCTTCAACTCCCTGAATGACTTCTGTTGAGATTCAGACCAAAAGAATTTTGCTTTCGCCCCGCCCTTGGTGACTTGACTCAAGGGCCAAGAAATATGAGAAAATCCCAACACAAACCTGCGGTAGAAGTTGGCAAGACCTAGAAAGCTGCGGAGCTCTGTTAGAGTGGTTGGAGAGGGCCAATCCCGAATGACTTGGACCTTGGCTGGATCGACATGCACCCCCTGTTCATCAATGATGTATCCCAGATACTGAACCTCGGTCATGCCAAAAGTGCATTTCTCCAAATTGGCACATAGCTTGTGTTGCCGCAGTGTTTGGAGAACCTGTCGGATGTGGTGGAGGTGCTCTTCCCAACTCTGGCTGAAGATCAGAATGTCATCCAAGTATACTACTACAAAGGAGTTGGTGAATGGCCGCAAGATGTCATCCATTAGCCTCATAAAGGTTGCAGGAGCATTCGTCAATCCGAAAGGCATGACCAACCATTCGAAGAGGCCCTCCTTGGATTTGAAAGCAGTCTTCCACACATCTGAGGGTTCAATTGGTACCTGGTGATATCCTGACTTCAGATCGATCTTGCTGAAATATTTCGCCCCCTTTAGTTGGTCTAGGAGGTCATCAATCCGCGGGATCGGGTACCTATTACGGACAGTGATCTTGTTCAGCGCCCGATAGTCAATACAGAGTCTCCACGTCCCATCCTTCTTCTGTACCAACACTATCGGGCTCCCACAGGGCGAAGAACTCGGACGGATGTGACCTTTCTGCAGGAGCTCCTGAATCTGTCTCTTGATTTCATTGTTCTCCAGAACGGAGCGCCGATAAATTGGTCCATTGGGTAGCGGCGCACCTGGGGTCAGATCGATGGAGTGCTTGACTTGACAGTGCAGAGGAACCCCTGCCGGGGAGGTGAAGATGTCTTCGTACTCCTCCACAATCTTGTCCATCTGTAGCTGCCGTGCAGAGGAACCCCGTTTGGAGGCCGCGGCCACTGTCTTCTTCTTCCCTTGAGGGCGTATCATCAGGAAAACAAATTTCCTGGTTTTGGAAATGATCTTACTGCATTGTTTTGCAGTAATCAAAGAGATGGCGGAAGGTGGTGCTACCTCTGGTATCCTGAACAACTTATTTCCCAATGTAATAATAACAGCACGGGGCCTTGATTCATACACAGCATGTCGCTTCCACAAGTATGGTTGTCCTAGTAATACATCACAAACTTCAAGGGGAGCAATGTCACACAATACCTCATCCATGAAGGGCTTGATGTTGTATGGAAGGCGACACTGCTGGCTCACGCGAAGATCTCGCCCTTGGTGAAGCCACCCAATGGTGTATGGTTGTGGATGTGCTGTGGTCGGTAAGCCCAACCGCTTCACGACCTCTGCCGAAATGAGGTTCTTTTGACTCCCGCTATCAACAATGAACTGTATCGGGGAGCCCTTTACCCACATCTGGGAGTGGAAGAGACGCTCCTCCTCCTCTGGATCTTCGGGTTCATTTTTCTGGATCTTTGCGGTAGCAACAGTGGCGCTGGGATCCGCATCAATGATCTGCTTCCCTTTTTCATACCCCTTATCGGGTTCTGACTCAGAGTCGGAACATGCATCTGATTCTGAAACCTTTAGCTCAGCCACCAGTGACTGCTTGGCCCGACACTCACTTGTGTTGTGAGTGGAGCTCTTATGGAACTCGCACCATTTTCCAGTGTCCTTTCTCGGCTTCGCGACGTTGCTCTTTGCTTGCAGCTTCGGCTGGTTGTCTTGGGCTGTCCCGCCTTGGCTTTGTCCTTTGTTCTGTGGTTTAGGGGCACCTTTCCCCTGCTTTGGATTCGCAGATCCAAAGTCTCGCTTCTTTTGTTTAAACTTCTGCTCGACCTTGACAGCATACCGGTATGCTGCGCCAAGCGAGGGGATGTTTAAGAACTGTATTTCTTCCTGGATGTACTTGTGCAGGCAGCCACGGTATTTGAGTATCAAATGTTGCTCCGAATCCTTGATACCCAACTTTGTGCGAAGGGTATGGAAAATATTGGTGAACTCCGGCACGTCTTGGTCCCTTCCCTGCCGCAGCGTGGTCCACTTTATGTATTCATCCTCATAGCTTCCGACAGGGTAGTACTGCTCCTTGATGGCATCCCGGAATGAATCCCATGTGGGTGCGGCTGAAAATAGTGAGCCAGTACTTTCATCCTTCTGCTCGCAGTAGGTTTCCCACCAATCCTTGACGTGGGGGGCTGCTTTGAGAAGAGCAAAAACAATCTTTTCCCGACTCGAAAATTCATGAACAGAAAAATAACCCTCTAGCAGATTTAACCATTTATCTACGGCATCAGCGTCTATCTGACCCTCGAATATGGGGATTTCAAAATTAACTTGTACCTTAAAGGGTGTGGCGTTTCTAGAGGAGCTACTGGAAGCCGATGCGCCGCTTCTGGGTAGCCGCTGAAGGATCTGCGCAAATCTGTCCATCATCGCGTTCCGTTGTCGCTCGAGCGCTTCTTCGAGCAAGATTTTGATGGGATCTCCTGCCCCCTCGTCTTTCTTCTCGTCCGCCATGGGAGGCCGTCGGGATTTGCGAGGCTGGTCTTGCAAAGGTTCAACCAGTTCAAGCCCTAACTCCTTATATCCCGACCTTGTTGGGGACATGCAAAGAAAAACAGAGAAAGAGCAGACCGCTCTGATACCACTGATCCGGATTTAAACAGGAACGCAACAAATTACAGAGATAACCATATACACAAAGATGCAGCGGAAATAATACTTCATTTCATTAATGGAAAATACTGAAATATGCTTACAAACAGAAATGGCAATAAACTAGCTAGGGCGATGGTAGCTTATCTCTGAGAAGAGATGTGATGGCTACATGCCTCTGAACTGTGTTACAATGAGGCTCGAAGGCCTATTTATTGTTGAGAAACAATGGACAACCCTTAACATTCCAAAACCTAACCCTAGGAGATGAAACGCCAAACTGTGGGCCCCGTTTGGGTAAATTGGTACATCAACTTCCCGGGGTCGTAACTTTGGCATATGATCTCCGTTTGACGCGTACAATAGCTCGTTAGAAAGATCTATCCGAGCACTACCACTTTGGGAAGGGCAACATAGGTCCATGGACCCATGTTGCCCCTAGATTTCCCAAAAAACGTCGTTTAGGGCCTCAAAACGGCTCCGGAAGTTTAGGACCCGAAAAACTGCTAAAAATAGTAAGTTGTGCTACAATAAAGGAAACTGAAAATGCTGAGAAAGACAATGGTGGGGGTCCAGGTGGACTTGGCAGGTGGCCACCAATATCCACCTGGATCACACTAATAGGTAATCAAAAGGTAAAACCCGTGATCTCTGCCCGAAATTAAGGAGATTTAAATTTTTTAAAGTGTTTTAAGACATATATGCGGGTTGGGTATACACAGACCCGCGTACACACCCGTTTAACCCAGGGCAATGTCACGTATAGGGAGTAAAACACTGTTTTTTAAGTATTTGAATCAGGTCTGGAAGGAGGGGTTGCCCTAGGCCATGAGTGTAGCATCACAAACATCAAAAGTGAGATTTGGAGCTATAACAATAAACAAATAACACAATGATTTCCTAGGGAAAGGCACAACTAAACTCCCTTGCTATTTGTATATTACATTAGTCAGAAAATATGAGAAGATTACAATGCTTTTCTCAAGCCCGAGCAACGTTTGAACTATCTCTATTTGTCTCATTGCTTCCTAGGCTGACTCTGGCCAACACTTAGCCAATTTCATAGTCTTCCAATATCCTAATTTATTGTGTTGTTCAATGAGGAATTAGGCCCCTATTTAATACAAATTTTCCTCTATTGGATTGCACAATTCCTTTAGGCTCTTCCTCTTATTGTGTGCATTGTCTGTACAATTCAAATGATCATACAATTGATAGTACATTGTCCTTGAACTCTAATCTCAACTGGGTCTTTCTTAGATCTGACATGCATGAGTTAATTATGAGTGAATCTTCAGTTTAATGGTTGATCACTATAGGCAGCACCACACTGCACTTCAGGCAGCACCACACTCGACTGCAGGTAACACCACACTACTAGACCTCCCACTAGTTCCTCCAACAGTTGGAGCTAGTTTAACTGACTTTAGCTCAGTTAGACTGAATTAATTAATTACAACTCAAAATTATTTCAACCAATGCTCCTAATTGTAGGAGACACTCTACATGACTCTAGTTAGACTCTCAACTCAAATTAATTGAGCCAACTAAGTCAAATTAACTTAGTTAACTAATACAAGTTGTCATGAGATGTGGAATTACAATTTTATTCCCAATTTAATTCAAGGAAAAAATTAAATGAGGACCTTCTTGGTGCTATTTTAAACATTTCTTGTTGATATTTTTAACTCTCCAGGGGTTAGTTAAATGTTCATTTCACTTAAAATTTAGCTATCCGTGGAAATTATGATTTAATTAATTGACCCGACACAAATGGGGTTGTGAATAGGACCAACATTGTAAGGGACATGTGCATGTTACCCTTATCAATCTACCCTAGTAGTACCCGTTCTACCAAAGAGTTGGAACACTTAACTAGGAGATTAATGATGTCACTAAGGTGAAGAAATGTAAAAAGGCATAACTTCCAAGAATCATAATTCATTATCCAATTCAAGTCATGGTCACTATTCTTATGTCAAATACATTGAGTGTTTGCATTTAATATGAGGGAATGGATAAATGTATCTCACGTGACTCAATCTAAGCATGATATGAGAGGCATATGTAGGAAATTGTCTAAGAGAATCATAAATTTCATCATTGGGACCATTGTTTGTGATTAGGAGGGTCCTCAAAGAGAAAATATCCTCTAGTTACCCCTAGATGTGAGGTGGTAACAAGGTATGCATAAGGGTATAACCCCACAATTTATAGCCACATCACAAAGGTTTAACTTGAATAATGTCTTAATGTGGTTATGCAAATATGACATGTTTCATACATTTTTTTGCACATGATATTGTGGTGTGACAAACAAAGGAGACATAATTTCCCTTACTCATCCAAGTTCAAATATCACTAAGGTATGTTCAAAGATGAAAGTAATCAAGACATATTTGTAAATGATCGAAGACACACCTACATATGTATGTTACATTTGTGACAAATTGCATTTTGGAAAAGACACGCGACTCATCAACAATATCGCATTGAAAAAAATTAATAACCTCACACCTGCAATAGAAGTCAAATCCATCAAAATCAATGAACAAATTTGTAGATCTTGTAACAATTAAATACTTAATTAAAAGTTTCATACATTTGCATCACCTCTACATATTCTTTGAAACAATAAATTTCTTATTGTTGCAAAATTAACACCTTTAGAGAAGAGATTAGTGGAACCAAGAATGACCTTTACACAAATAAGGAAACTTGTCTACAAAAGATCACAGATTGGATTAAAAAGCACAATTATTAATGTTCCTTCCAATTTGAATAAAGTTCGAACAAACTTGCCTAAAAATATTGATGAATTCATGATAATTATAATTATGCTAAAGAGAAAAATGGAGTACAATAATTCTTATTTGTCTGGAAATGTTCGGCCAAAGAAAGTGATGATTGTGTTAAATGAATTGTGTAGCACCACTCTCTAAAACAATAAACAAATAGTAATAAAAATGAATGGGGGAGAATTTTTTTTCAAATTAAATAAAATGATGATAAAAATGTTCCAAAAATAGAGCTAGTAGATTCACCAAGACAATGATCTAGAGATAGAATCAAAAGCCCTTATGGAAAGCTACTCAATTTCCCATCTAATCCATGATATCAAGACAAGAATAATACAAATCATGCCTTCTAAAGGATTTCAACCATTGGGAATTTTCTAGGACAATTTCTTTGAAGAACTGAACTTCCTAACAATGTTTTATGGTTCTAGTCAACTTGTTGATGTCATCAACTACTTCTCCTATCAACATATTGCACAATGGGAGCTATTGCATATGTATGGAGACCTATAAACATATATTACATATATATATTTTTAAAGCAATATGTATATTGATAAACCAAGTTTCCAACTCATCCTAAATTTCTACTCACAGGGGAGAGTTAAAAGGGCGAAAACTACTTGCTAAAGACATCAAAAATAAAATCAATCTTCAAAAAATACTGCAATTGTCGATTGCATATCAATGTTTGAAAGGCATTCACACACATCTTGACTACTTTGAAAGCATACAAAAATAAATCTTTTCAATGATACAACAACTTGGTCCACCGACATTTTTTGCCACGTTCACTAGTGTTGAGCATCTTTAGGATCCATTCACATATGCATTGAAAACAAAGATCTAGCTCTACAACAACTTACAATAACATCCCTACTAATGCATGAATTGACACATTGATCAGACATCAT
Source organism: Pinus tabuliformis (assembly GCA_031772625.1). NCBI lineage: Eukaryota > Viridiplantae > Streptophyta > Pinopsida > Pinales > Pinaceae > Pinus > Pinus tabuliformis. Next base: position 843,965,721 of record CM062815.1, read on the forward strand.
TGAGTCATTTTCAATTGATATTATAGGCACATAATTTAATCACTATGTACTTTGATTAAAAAAAAATGAGTTATTTGGAAAGGTGCGAAATTACTTTTCTATCACAAAGTTCGAAAGTAGAGGAACATAATATGACCATGGATTTATTTGGATTCTAAATTCATCAATATATTATAATTCTACTGATACCAATGTTATATCTTTCATCGATCGCTATTTGAATTGTGATTCAACAATGTTTCCAAATGAAATGATTCAAATTGATACTCACCATCACACGAAAACTTGCAAAAGGCATAAACATTTTAGCTATAGATTTGGTTTCCCTTTTGTACTGATTGATGAAACTTGTATATTCCAACCTTTGCACAATAACGACTATGATGATCAGGAAATGAAAAAAAATATAATCTTTTACAAGACAAAGCCTATTCAAAAAACATAACATTTGATATTTTCCTAATTGGTCTTGGGATTACAACAAAAGAATATATATTATTCCTTTTCTCTTGCATTATTTGACATATCGTACTACTGAAAAGAAATCCCTGTGATGTGTGGATAATTCCATTTTCAAAAAAATCATGTCATTGTGGAAAGAAAACACAAATTCTCAATTCATTTTAGATGCCTATGCTTCAACGACATATTGCAACTCCTATGTGACAAAGATGGACCACACAATAACATCTTCTTTCAAAGGAATCTGAAATCTGCTTATGTAATGAAGGCAACAAAATTAAAATATTTGTAGGCTTGGAAGTCGACAACTTGTTCATATTTTTCTTTCATTGGCTTTGTACTCATCCTCTAGAAAGTCAATTTTCATTAACACTGCTCCAGATGAAAAAATAACATATGTACATAAAAGACCTATTCTCCTACAACAAGACTCTGATAACTCTGAAGATATTATGTGCATGTCAACCATTGATAGATATGTTGTACGACCCACCAAACTTGAAAAAGATTCTTAGCAAAATATGATTCCTACTATTTGGCTACAAAAACATCTACAAAAAATGAAAACACATGTGTCATATGATTCATCCATTATAATGAAGAAAAGGACCCTTAAAACCATTATACTTAAAACCATTATAGAGAAAAAAATGATGTTATATACCCCATAGAGAGAATCTAAATACACATTAAAAAAGCTAATGAGACATGGATTGAGGCATCCTTTTCCCAAAAAATACATTATTGGTGCTACTGAAAAACAAAATTTCCATTCAATCTCGACATGGGGAGATATTGACCTTGCTTCTACTACAATTGCATCCAAAAACAAGGAGATGTTTCTACTTAACTTCCCATTATAAAATGACACCAATACTTGTCTTGGTGAGAAATATGATATTCAACATGGCCTAATAGAGAAAATGCAATCTAAAAACATCCAGACTTGGTATACAAAAACCATTTAATTTGTTAAACATCCCTCTATTTTGATCACAATAGCATATCATGACATTAGCAGAAAAATATATAAGGAACAACAATCTATAAAAAAAAAATATTATGGAAAAAAACAATTCATGCAACCCCTTTTATTTGTTTCTTACTAGATATGGGTGAACAAGAAAGACGTTCATTGTGCAAGCACTTCACCACAAACTATTGTGATACTATAACAAAGACCTGCAAAGTGACCCATTAGAAAAAATGGGCCTCATAGTTTCTTTTACTGGAAAGGCTACATATAATGCAAATGGTTTCACAGTACATTCAAATTTACACTTGCCACTTTCACCATGAAGCATGATGTCATTGACTTTTAACACACTTGATATGTTAAGCATAGAATATGAACACTTCAGACTTTTGCTCATAGATAAATCATCATTGATTGTCTTTTGACTACTATATAACATCGAAAAACAACTTCACGAAATCATGCACACTCCAACTATGCCATTTGGAAATCTTGACATAATATTTTGTGGAAACCCGTTCCAACCATAGTCTATACATGATCATTGGATATTCGAGCATCCAAGTCTTAAAGTAACTACTACTTCTTACAGTTTCTGGAAAGACAATGTCAAAACTTAGAAGCTAAAGAAAATGGTGCGACAAGAAAACAAAGGCTTCAAATCCATCTTAAATAGACTTAGAACATGTTTGCATATTGACGATGATCTTGCATAATTGAACAAGAATTGTTATAGATGCCCACCTAATGATCCAACATTTCCATACCTCTTATACTTGAACAAAAATGTGCAAGAACATAATAAAAAAATGTTGTCCCTCATCAATACTGAAACGATCACATTAAATGTGTATGACAATTCAATTGGATCAAAAAATACAAATCACCATAGAAACATGAAATGCAATTGCCATCTACCATTGTGCTCAAACAAAATATGCTTGTGGAATTGATTGAAAACAACTATCATATCCAAGATGGTTTGATCAATGGTGTTGAGAGCATTTTTAGAGCATCTACAACAACTAAAAGTGACACCATTTGGATTGAATTTTTTGATCCAAAAATTGGCACTATTCAACAAAAAGAAATGCTCCATTTTATTCAAATATGGAATGATGTATAATTGGACACCTACTAACAAAGTTTGTAGGCATACTGAATCAAACACTAGTAGTTGTTTGACAAGAGAGAAATTTATTTTTCAATTGGCATGTGCACGAACCATACTTCGGTGACAAGGCTTGACAATGGATAGATTGGATTTCAACCCAAAAAGAGTAAGACAACTTGGACTTTTCTACATTGCATTTTCTTGTGTTAAATATATTAAATCCTTATATCTAATAAGAAAATTTCAACAAACAAATTTCTCTCTCTGTTAAAAATTGTTGTTGAGCTACAAACACTTAGGTAAATTACTTCTTATCAACTTGAATACAGTTTATATTCAACTCAAGAAAAATTCTATTTGACAATATGCTCATTGAACACACTTAACTTCTCATTGCATTTTGTGGATATTGCTGGTGACCATGATCTAATGAATGCTTACGTCCCTTGTTTCTAAAAACTAAAAACAAGTTCACCTCCATCAAATCCAGTGTTTGAAAATAAAACATGACTACATACATCTATTGTACTTATATGGCATTCTTACATACTACATAAAAAACATTACAATTTAAAATCAATTAACTTATACAATAAACCATATTGAATCAACAATTGTCACTTTCCATTTTCAAGAAAATGTTATTATCCTCGTAAATGTCTAGAGTATGCCAAATGCAACAATGGAAGAAATCATTGGTTTCATCAAGGACATTTTAGAACATGCACCTAGAAAATATCCAATTGTAATTATTGGTGACTTCAAGTTGGATATGTTTCAAAATAACTATCAAAAAAAAAAAACTATTGTCATTTACGCAAGATAGCAACTTCAATTTTCATACAATAAAGCCAACAACTGATTATGGCTCCATGTTTGACCACTTTTGGACAAATATCCCAGCTAATAGTGTTTCTCTTCATGTCTTCAATTCCTATTGGACAACCATCACACTATTCGCCTTACCATACCTTCATTGTTGGCTTAAGCCTTTTGGCTAATGTTAATGTGCCTCAATCTAAGTTTTCAATACTCACAATTGTTATCATAGTCATAAATACCAATCCTAGACAATAATGCAGGCACATAAATGTAACACTAGCTCATATTTCCACTCAATTAAAAAAAGTTTGCCAAAATAATAACTACTATCACAACAACTAGAAAAAAACGCATGTTCCATCACTATCAATCTCATTGCTAATGAACATATATAGGCTATATCCCTCATAAAATATACCTATTAACAATAACAACAATGTCTGTTGTATTGGAAATAATAGAAAATTTGGAACTATCAACTCATTGATAATGAACATATATAGGCTATATCCCTCATAAAATATACCTATTAACAATAACAACAATGTCTGTTGTATTGGAAATAATAGAAAATTTTCTTTCATCATGTTCTCGATACACAAGCACTTGTCTTATTTTTTTATTCTAATTTCTATTGCTTCTATTGTGACTAGATTTACAAAATTGTCTTATGGCCTATAAAAATAGCATGCACAAAACCAATATAAAACAACTTCTTTTTACTGAGTCACATTGTTTCTTTTCCAGTTTCTTTGTGAAATACATATTTTCCAATTAACAGACAAAATAGGTGACTAGCTATTTGTTTCAATTTTTTGATATTCATGTTCTTGCATTGTTGCAATAAATAATCCTGAAACAACTTGATACAAAACTACATGGAAACCCTCAATAGCAATATAGTAATGACTATATTTGTTGTAATGCTCCTTCCTCTCATATTCAAGCCACTTCAAAATGGGTCAACATGTCATCTTGAATATATGTTATTGATTACAAAAATAAAAAAACAAAGGAATTTCATGGAACAACCAACAAAAACAATAAGAGTACAAATAACACATCTCTATCATTAGCCCGAGGGGTTAGCTGAACTGGTCAAATAAGTGCTTCGCCATTCGGGAGGTCACAGGGTTACTTCTCCTCGAAGCCCTTGGGGTTGGGCCTAGCTATTGGCCACGGGGCTTGATACCCTTGATCAAGCTTAGATATTTTCATGGACGTAGTGGCCACCCAGTGACCGAGGGTGTCCGTGAACCACACATGAAAAGAAAACACATCTCTATCATTTTTAAGACCATCAACATAAATTTATTTCCTTTTTTATTATTGACTAGATTTTTTGACAACATAGCTAGTATGAAATTTACCCATCTCTCAAATTTTTGTTTTCCACATTTTGTTCTATATACTAGACAACTTTCCTCTCTCTAATTTTTAGTTCATAGTTCAGTGTATCTTGTACAAATTATTAAAAAAATCCAATGTCTTTGCCAACCATAATGGTTTTGGAAAATATATTTCACAGACGAACTTTATGTGTTATGCTCAATAAAAACTATAAACAATATATTTTATTTCCAACAATGCAAAATCTTTGCGGAACAACCAACTATGTTTTATAGAAATAGTAATGTTGTATTTTGACAACAAGAACCACGATTTGCACTTCACTAATAATGATTTATTCTTTGTTTATTCTCCCTTGTTCCATTGACTATTTTTGCTTCATAGAGATGCCTCTTTCATATATTCTAATTTGACCAAACAACATATTTATGACTAACAACAAACTATATCATGTATTACTACATAAAATACATAGTTGGGAAGTTTTTTATATATTCGTTTCAAATTTAACCTCTTACATTTCCTTTTTCTAATAGTAGCTACTTCAACCATTCAAAACGACAATATGGAAAAAAGTACTTATAGCAACTAGGTGCTTCATGGACAAATAGAATAATATCAAAATACAAAACAGTCAAAATTTTATGTACCTTTTGACATATGTGCACTCGATATACACCTTTGCATCAAATCAATTACATCCTTTTTTGAAGTCTATCATTTTAATTTTTCAATTACACAAACTAAAAACAATGCAACCAACTCTTTCCTCAATCATTGAAATTTCTTAGGAGCACACACAAATTTTTTTCAGAGCGATGCCCTGGTTGTCTATGAAATAGAAACCCCAACTCACCTACAAAGGCCCAATTGGTCCAAGTTGATCTGGTTGATAGTGACAATCAACTAACAATCACAATCAACATGAGAAATAGTCTAATCGAATGTTTCCAAGACATATTTTGTGTTAGAAACAATGTTTGTATTACTGACTTTGCAATACGAAATAGAGAAAATTATAAAAGAGGAGATGCAAAATGTTGTATAGAGCCGCAGGAAAAAACTAGAATTCAAATAATAGCACAAATTTTCAAGAAACATAGACTACCTCCAGAAACAACAATACACAACCTCCTTGTATCAAATGGTACATATGCACTTGGATCCATCACAACAATAGTGATAGGTTGTCAACAAAATAACAAACAGGTTGAACTCAATATCAAAGATGGTAGAACACTAGGTGACAATGCAATTGTAAGTTTGCTGCTAAAATAACTAATTTTGCATTTCTTCCAAAAGCTAAATATTTTTTCCCATGTGTCGTGCTCTCTTTGTTTTCCATATTAATGAAATTAACTTTTATTTCAACATTTCTAGTACAAATTGCATTACAAATTTTCATCCTCCAATTTACTACAGCTACAATTGAATGACAATCATAAAAACCATTTTTTAGAATACAACATAGTTGGCATAAAAAGCAACTCCACTCTATTTTTTCAAAAACATTTCCAGAAACAATACAAAAGGCATTGACCAATTGTGTTTTTCATAAACAACTTTTGTTGATGCTCTTAATGATTAGTTTTCAATAGCACATTTATTCTCTTTTGTGAAATCAAGAACAAAAACATCTTTCCCAAGTCTTTTTTTATTTATTTTATTAACAATATTTTTCCTCTAGCATACAATATTTTGCATTTTTTTCTGAACATACTCCAAATTAACAATCAAATATTTTTACAAAGTAGGTGCAAGGAGTGATAAAAGCCAAAAATGTGTTATACTTTCATCGTTTCCAACGAATTTGCAGCAAATGCAACTGACGTATATATCCAAACTCAGCTGAATGTAGACTTTGTAAAGAGAACACAACATTGAGTTACAAGCATAATGTTGAATGCTTGTTAGAAATGGAATGGTTGCAGAATCGATTGCATGATGGAAATGCCAGTGTACTTACAAAAACACTACCCAATTAATCTCGGGACATGTTTTCAACAATACATGCATAACATATTATCCACCATTTTCCATCTAAGGAAACTCTACATCTGAGACCACCTCACTTTAAAATTTGATAACATTATTATTGAAATAAAAAAGTGGTGATCAACATCTACTTCTCTTGTACATCAACTTTACACACTTTCTCATTTAATATATTTGTCTTTCTTCGACTTTTGTCCTAGACATTGTTCTCAAGCATTACTTACAAATTTCTATAAATGCACTATTCTATACTTCTCTCTTTCTTGCAGGCTTCAATATTACAATGTATAAAGGTATTATCTTCACTACATTGTAAATTTTGTTGTTATACCTAGCATTAATAATTGTATTTAGTAACATATTCTTGTTTTCTTTGAAGTTTTTAATTAGAAAAAATACTTTGCGAGTAGAAGCACACAACCCATTACGCAATATGCAGTATCAGAATTCAACTAATAATTATAGACAGAAAAACTTTATAATTCAGAACATTTTCCTATTTATAGAATGCAAACCATATTATTGGAGGAACTTTTATGATTTTGACAAAATTAGTCCTCCAAGTGTTTTTTCATTTCACTTTAATGCAAATATCAACTTTCACTTTTTAACTGTTAACTTGCATTTTGACAAATGCATTTTCACTTTTTCTTGTATTTAAAGTGTGACACCCCCCCTCCCCCCAACCTGTTGATGTGAATATATACTATGGTTTACTTTTACTTTTACTTTATTTACAAGACTTAATGACTCATGTCTTAGTGAAAGGATCATAGAGAAAGTCTACGATTAAAATAAAATATTGATTTGGTAAAAAAATAATGTTATGTTTTGAAAGTCATGGGAAAAGACCAAGAAAATGAATTTCAAACCTCTAGACAATTAGAAACAATTACCCTTCTTTCTCTCTCCCTAGGGATGGGAAAACCTCGTCTCAGTGGGAAAAATCTGAGGATGGTAGACGGAGGCTGTAGGATAGAGAGAAAATAGATTGGGACTGATACCTTACACAGGACACTATGAAGGTTGACAAGACCTTGTTAAGCTAAGGTGTTCTTGACATAGACATAGAGCCATTGGAACCCTTTGAAAGATCCTTGTGTAATGAAATTTTGACTGGACTAGTGTAGTCTTGAGGTTCAAAAAGTAGGATAACTCAAAGATTTGTTTTTTAAATTGTCTAGAAAGGAGGAAGCTTGAGGGGATATTGGACGTCATTTCCGGACTCGTGGTTGGGTGGTGTGGTATTCCTGGTTGACTCTTATTACAGTAGAGACATTATACATATAAGTATCTTTGTAAACATCTTTTTTCTTAATTGTGTCTAGAAGAATTCAAAGTTACAAGTATATATGAGAGAATAGGAATTTCTATAGAACAACTTGAATCTTGTATCGTGTATATAGTACGAATTGGGAACATGGTATTAAATTACAATGTTTTGTAGAATAATGGAATTCTTCTTAGCCAGGGGAAATGATTGTTATATTTGTTCAATTATCAAGGAAAAGATGGTTAGCCTATTTATTAATAGAAGGAAATATGGAGTTATAAGTTTGCATAAAAGAAATTAATAAATTTTGAGAAAAGTAGTTACGAGCAAGAGTATAAATGTATATGTAAGAAATGTATCAATAATAGAACATAATGCTTTAATTCTAAAAGGAAATGTTGTACATAACTAATAACTAGGGGCTCTGGTTAAGCCCTAGGGACGGCAAGCTTAAGGCTTGACAAGGGCAGTCCAGAACTGAAGTGGAAATTGTAAGTAAAAACACCCTAAGGGTGGTGAGTAGGTCCCAAGAGGAAACCCAGATTCTGCTCGAAGTCAAGCATTGACAAGAGTTCAAATAAACTAAATTGAATTCAAATTATGATAACAAGGTATAAAACTTAAGTACAAACGTAGTAGCCAGACGATGCGTTGGGCTCGCATGCAATAACTGAAAAGAAAATAAACCAAACTACTAGAAGTACCTTAATCTTACAGTTCCAACGAAGAATATACATACATAAATATATATATATATATATATATATATATATATATATATATATATATATATATATATATATATATATATATATATATATAGATATAGAATATCAGAATTTTTTTGGAAGGAACTTTTTAAAGTGAATAACCATAATACTTCTAAAAACAAAACAAAAAACAAACATAATTAATCTTGCATGTCAAATAGTTCTTTTCATTAAATCTATGAGATTTCATAACAAGAACAGAAGGACCAAAATCTCAATCAAAATCAGTTCTCAACTTGTAAATCAAATTTAAATAAGACAGGACAATATTGTTCGAGAAGGAGTTCCAAACTTAACCTTGTGAGGGTTACCGTTACAACATAAATATTTCCTTAAAAGGAAAACTACAACCAGATTTAAGTTGAGAAACACTTTGTCCAAAATGCGGGAAAGTGTACACAATAAACTGATAATGACTACATAACCTTAACAATGTCGAAGAGTGGAAACACAAGAACTCAATAACATTGTTAAGCATTACAAACAAGAAATGAATCATTTGATGTATAGGATGACCCAGTCTTCTTATGTGAAAAGTAAATAAAACCCAAAATTATGGAAAAGGGTTTCTGAGAGAGAGAGACCTTGTACGAGATAGGAGAAGGAAGAGAACCTAGAAAGAAAGGGTTGAAACGTGAAAATAACTCGAGGTCGATTCCACCTGTAATCCATTTCTAAGTAACCTAAAAGATATGGTATGGGACCTAACTTGCAATCGAAGAAAACCCCAATAGTTAAAAGGGTTTCAACCTAAAGAAAAAGTATAATAAATAATTGAAGGCATGGCTCAAGGTATGCCTTACTTGTGTGGCATTCCAAGTTCCGGTGCACAACTTTGAACCCTGCAGTAAAAGAATCATTCCTCAAACAAAATATGTATGGGGAAGGAAAAAAATTGAGAATAATCCATAAAATCCTAAATACTCATAGCATTGCCTTTGTTATCTTCCATCCCTCACTCGCTCTGAGAGGGCCACAAATGGTTGGCTTGTTGGGCCCTGACCCAGGTTCAGTGTTAGTTAGCCAAGAAAATCCCTACACTACTGGCCCTTTCGGCATCAATCCACAGAGCGTAGATTGAAGTCTGACCCGAAGCAGTATGGGGGGATTTTCTTGGCTAACTAATGCTAAACCTGGGTCAGGGCCCAACAAGCCAACAAATGGTTCTGTTTCCGAGACCAGGATCTGCATAACGAGATCTGTGATGTTGCATCACTGGAATCCAACTAAGAAGGAGATCAAAGACTGGTTGGATAGAAATATCCACGAATTCGCGGCGCAAGAGAACAAGAATTCCCGATTGATGAAAGAATAGTGGTTGGATAGATACTTGTACAAAGAAATACACAATATCTTCTTCTATTCCTTCCTGGTCAAGTTGTACGAGTGGATCATGAAATTGGCAGACGGATAAGGAAGGTAGAGGCTTGACGGTCTAGTAGTCTGGACCCTAGAGTTAGTGCGAGATTAGAAGCCTCTGAAGATAAGATCGTGTGTTGTCAATCATTGGCTCGATCGTATCATAGGAGGGTTCATGACAGAGTTCACGGTTGATACCTCGGTCAGCTACAGTGAAGCAGAGCACCGCTTCTTCAAAGGGCCACGAGGTAAGTATTAAAATAATTAAATACTTGGATTAAGATTCTCTTGTGTGAAAGGTGGGATATGCAGCTACCTTGATGTTTGAGGCTATACAAAGTGGATGGAGATTCAGAAGCAAGGGGAAAACAGGCCTTGAATATAGCCCGCTAATTGAGCCTCCTCTAAGTGACGACGAAGAAGTAGCACAGGCATCTCCACAGAGCACTATTCAGTTGATAAAGAAAGGGTTCCCGTGAATACCCCATCCACCCACACCTCCTCCATCTTCACCTCTACGACATACATCTTTGTTGCACACACCTTCGCCTACACCAGCGCCACCTCCGCCACTGTTCAATATGGCGAACTCAGTAAAGCTACCTGTGTTCAAGGGCATGGGAAATGAATATCTAGACCAGTTTTGGTTCGTCGTGAAGGCTGTATGGGAAGCTCAGGGTATCACGGATGATCAAATGAAGAAAGAAATGTTGGTTAGTGCTTTCGAGGATCGCGCACTATTGTGGTACATTAACTATTGCACTGATAACCCAATGTCCAGGTTGGCAGATATCCAAATTGTGTTGAATAAGGAATTCAATAGACTTAAGTATGAAGTGTAATCGATTGTGGGATTCAAAGAGATAATGATGAATCCTGGTGAGACACCATGGGATCTGGATCAGAGATTGAAGTGTACAATCCTCGAGGCTAACATGAATCTGACTAATGGGCAACACCTCGAATGGTTTATGGCTTCGCTCTTGCATCATCTAAGGGTTGCACTATCACAACAAAAGATTGGGACCTAGGCAGAAGCCTTCAAAATTGTGATGAGACTGTATGAGACACTAATGCAAGATGCTAATCTAGTGGTTTAATAGATTCATGCGCAGTTGCAGAACCTTTGCCTTGCAATGCAGAGTCTAAAGAAAGATAGAACAACTTGTCTTGAGGTGCTTGAAGAAGTTTGGTAGCTGAAGTGCAAAAGCCAGGGGCATGACAAAGATCATTGTCCAGTTTTCGCAAATTATGTTGCAGCAGGGGGACCAATGCCTCTGAGGTTGGAAGCTCCAGTAGGGCCAAGTACAGGATCTACGCTTTGGTGTGCTATCTGTCAGGTAGCTGGAAAACATGCGACATACAATTTCCACTTGCTGCAAAAATTCATACATACACCACAACAAATATTTTGCAACTTCTGTCAATCGGTGGGTCATGATGAGCATAATTGCCATATTTATGAGTTAATGATGGATATAACGTCTGAATATAGGGTGCAGGCAGAAAATTGGACTTCGAACCAAGGAATTGGGGGAGCATGAGGTGAGTATCAAGGGTGCAGATGAGGCCGAGGTGGAGGAGGACCTGGAAGACGTAGAGGGCAGGTCATTTGTTACAATTGTGCAGGACTAGGACACTATGCACGAGATTGCCTGAATCCGACGCATCTGTCATGCCACTATTTTACTCAGTTTGACCATGTGACAGAGGATTGCCCTATATTGTTAGCTAAGATATGCGAAAAGGGGTCGCCACCTTAGGAGTCGACTCAGAACCTGGATATGATGAGGGTTGAGCCTCACGAGGAATATCCTAAGGTAAATATTGTGCTGCGGAGTAGAGCGACGATTGGTGAAGATAAGGGGAAGCATCCTTAAGAAGGTGAGTGGGTCTGGAAAGCATCAGACAAAGAAATTGGGTTTGATCTAGAACGCGCAAGAGATATTTTTATGGAAGCAAAGAAAAGCTTCACTGAGGCCTGTACCTCAGGAATTCAGGAGAAGCGGGTTGAAGTAATGGACCTATCCATGATTACTACTTTTTTAGAAACCTGTATGAAGTTGCTACATGATAGCAAGGCTGTGAAAGGACTGCAGGAACTGATCAATAGGTGCGTTGGGAAGGAAAATGCTACTGACAGACCGCATGTAGTCAGAAAGATTGGCAGGCATAAGGCGAGGACAGGCCGTGAGATGAGGCTCACTGTGCAGATAGGAGAATATGAGATGGATCAAGTTATCCTAGATTTGGGATCAAACGCGAATTGTTTTTGAAGCAGACATGGGAAAGAATGGGGAGACATGTGCTACAGTGGTCTCTGATTCAGTTAAGGATGGCAAGTCAGCAGAAAATCATCCCCATGGGAAGGTTGTAGGGAGTAACAGTTGATATTGAGGGCGCCAGTGCACTAGCTGATTTTGAAGTAATCGAGATTGTGGATGACAACAATCCCTACCTCGTGCTCCTTGGGATCGATTGGGCCACTGACATGAATGGGGTAATCAATTTGAAAAAGCAGAAGATGATACTTGAGAAGAAATCGCTCTGCGTAGTGGTGCCCCAGGACCCTACAGAAGGACTGTGCTATACTAAACCGATCTGCAATTATGAAAGTGATGATGATTTGGACCAGATTTACAAGATAACAGTGCGAGATCAGGATTGGGCTAATCTAAGAGTAGATGGGCATATTGCATGGGACCGTGAAAGTTCCTGCACATTAGATTCAGATGAAGAGTCGGAGCACTGACAAAATTGACTGCATGAAGTATCTACGCTGTGCTGTAACATGATGACCAAGTCATGGCGTTGTGTATCGTCAGAGGTAAGAAACATGCCTTACTATTGTGGTTTAACTGATGTTGATAACGTTTTGAATGCATTCGAGAGAGCTAGACTGGGCGCTGCGTGCTACACTATGATATGGTGGGGTATGAACAGGGACATTTTTGATGATTGGTGCATGTACAGAAAAATGATGAGAGTGCGGTTTGGTCACCCACTAGTGTGGCTAACAGAAAAATATGACGGGAGGAATGACCTGCGCAACCAATTGGTCAAATGGACTGAAGTGTATGGAGCGGAGCCTCAGCTATAGTGGGTACATCTATTTTGTCATACCTTGGATGTTATACCGATGAATTGGTACTTGGAGATAGAGCTCTGCCATGGCATCGAAGAATGGGATGTTTTGCGCCAATGATTTTTGATGACGTTCAGATTTGAGGATGGGTTTGAATGTATCGATGAAGCATTGTAGGAGGTCAAGGCAACAATCTTCAGGATACCGCAGGATCCTATAGATTTGATTCAACTTGATTGGACTACCCAGCTGAGCCACGCGCTAGAGTGCTACAATGTAACAACGGAAGAAGAAGATGAAGACCTGAGGAAGATTAATATTCCAGAGGCTGAAGGTCACCACGAAGTTGAAGGACCGTAACTAGAGAATCTAGACATCACCAAGCTGCCCAAAACTAGATAGATGAACATTGGCATGGAGGCATAGCAGAAGTTTGCAAAGATTCGGGACTACTGGGATGACGCAAAAATAGATAAGGTTGTTGATTTGCTCCACGAATATCAAGATATGTTCCCCAAAAATTTTTTAGATCTGAAAGGGATAATAGGGGACTTGGGTATCATGAAAATCACTCTAAAACTAGACACGAAGCTAGTTAAGCAAAGACCTTATTGCCCCAACCCAAAGTATAAAGAAAGGGTCCGCTTGGAGTTGGATAAAATGCTTGTAGCATGCATAATTGAACCAGTAGAAGAATCTGATTGGGTAATCCCAATGGTAGTTCAGGACAAGAAAAAAGAGGATGAGATACAGATATGCGTAGATCTCAAGAATTTGAATGATGCTTTTGTTCATGATCCTTTCCCAATTTCGTTCGCCGATGAGGTGCTTGATAATGTTGGTGGCCAAGAAGCATATTCGTTTACTGATGGGTTTTCAGGGTGCCATCAGATCAAGATCGCATTAGAGGATAGGAGTAGGACGACCTTCACGACTAAATGAGGATGCTTCCAGTATATTGTGATTCCTTTTGGGATGAAGAACACGTCGACGATCTTCTCATGCATAGTCATTGCAGCATTCAAAGATTTCATTCACAAATTTATGGAGGTATAATTTGACAATTGGAGAGTGTTTGGACTGGTAAAGTGCCACGTAGCAAGTTTGCAGTTGATGCTAGATACATGTCGGAGGTACCAAATCACACTCAATCTGAAGAAATTTTTGTTCTGTGTCCCTTTTGGGATCTTGCTGGGTCACGTAGTATGTAGATAAGGCTTGATGGTAGACCCTGCGAAGATCATGGTTATAATCAATTTGGAGGCACCAAGAAGTGTGAAACAACTGTACACAATGTTGGGGCATACAGGGTACTATAGAAATTTCATCAAAAGATATGCCGAGATCATTGCACGAATGGAGAAACTGTTAAAGAAGGATGCTACATTCTGTTGGAATGAGGAATGTAAAAAGAGCTTGGATGTGCTCAAAGAGAAAATGGCCACCATGCTGATCCTAGTCTTCCCAGATTGGAAGAAGGAATTTCATGTGCATGTGGACGCGTCATGTATTGCACGGGGAGAAGTACTAACACAGGCCGGTGAGGGATAATTGGATCATCCCATTGCGTTCACAAGTACTAAGCTATCTAAAGTTGAGAAGAATTATTCAACGACAGAGCTCGAAAGTCTGGCTATGGTATACGTGCTCCAGAAGTTCAGGCACTACTTGCTAGGCAGACACTTTAAGATGTATATAGACCATTATGCATTGAAGTACTTGGTGAAAAAGTCTGTGTTGGGGGGGGAAATATGTAGATGGTTGTTGCTGTTTCAAGAGTATGATTTTGAAGTTATTGTGAAACAAGGATGATTAAATGCTGGACCGAATCATCTGTCGCGCATTGAAATAGGAGAGGATGCTACTAATTTGGAGGAAGGACTACCTGACGCGCATATCTTTGTAGTGCGTGTCATAGACAGTCACTTTGAAGATATTATACAATTCCTAATGACAGGAACAACTCTAGAAGGATATACCATCCAATAAAAGAAGGAATTGGTGGTGCGCGCGACAGACTTTTCTGTCATTGCAGGGAACTTGTATAAAATGGGTTTAGATGAAATACAACGACATTATGTGCCAGAATTTGAACGAAATAGCATCCTCATTGAGGCTCATGGAGGAGCTGTGGGAGGAAATTATGCATGTAGAGAAACAACACAGAAGATTATACACGCTGGGTTTGGTGGTTGACACTGCATAAGGATTCAAAAGCGTATTGTAGGGCATGCAATGCATGCCAAAGGACTGGTAGACCATCGTGGAGGGATGAGCTACCACTGAATCTGCAGATATCATTACATCCATTCAAGAAGTGGGTGATTGACTTTGTAAGACCAATTTAGCCTCCAGGAACGAAGACGGGTGCGCGAAACATCATCACCGTGACTAAGTATTTAACCAAATAGGCGGAGGCGCAGCTTGTGAAGGACTCTACAAGAATGACAACAACAAAATTCATCTTTGAGTACATGCTAACAAGGTTTGGTTGTCCGAAAATTTTAATGAGCGATCATGGTATGCATTTTCTTAATGAAACGATCAACGCGTTGACGGAGGAATTTCAGGTTTACCATCAGAAAAGTACGCCATATCACCCGTAGGCTAATGGAACAGTAGAATCGTTTAATAAGATACTGGAGAGTGCGTTGATGAAGGTTTGAAATGCACAAATAAATGATTGGGATGTGCGCGTACTTGCGGTACTATGGGCTTACAGAACAACTTGTAAGAAGCTGACTGGACAAATTCCTTTCAGGCTGGTTTATGGTGTTGAAGCTATGATGCCAATGGAATACCTTGCAACTAGTCTTCGCATAACAAAATTCACAGGAATGATGGATCATGGAGCCATGGAAGAAAGGCTCGCGCAGCTGGAAGAACTGGAAGAAGATAGGTTTTTGGCTAGATTCCATCAGCAAGTTCAAAAGGAACGCGAAAAGGCATGGCACGATCGGCACATCAAACTGTGCACCTTCAAGGTAAATGATTTAGTGTTATTATATGATAGCAAGTTTGATAAATTTCCAGGAAAATTTCGGATGCATTGGCTGGGGCCTTATGTCATTAAGGAGATTACCAATGGTGGAGCAGTTCAGTTGGTGAAGTTGAATGGAGAGCCATTCCGAGGGAAGGTGAATGGTAGCCGATTGAATCCACACACTGGGGATCCAACCAGATGACTATATGGAGGAAGCACAATCTTAGTTCTCTAGGCAGCTGAAAGGAGGCGCAGGACTATAAAATACACTGCCCGGGTTGTAGAACTGTGTGGTTGGGGTACTGCGCGGAATGGAGGATTGTCATAATGTCAGCAGAAGTACGAGGGGAGCTGTATTCAAGGAGAGATCATGTAGGGCAGCGGGAAAGTGACCTTTATGATCACTATTCATGAATTGACAGTGGGAAAATGACTAAATGGGGCATGGGGGGGGGGGGGGGGGGGGTGCAGAAATTAAGTCGGAATTTAAGAGCAAGATCTTTGAAAATATATTGCCACTCTAGCATTTATGAACAGATTTTGGGGGGAACGGTCGGATTCAAATTCAAAATTACTTATAAATTATAGATGGTCGACCAACGAAAAACACTTGGAATTTTGAGAATTGAGGTGTTCAGCTATCGGGCACACATGAACCTTGATTATTTCGAGGCTTTGGTAGCGAGTTCAGTGTTTGCAAAATTGTCGAAGGAAACTCAGGAGCTTTTAACAGGCATTATGTCAGCACTCGTGGAGACTGAAAGTGTTGTAGAAGCGATGGAAGTTGAGGGAGCTACCCTGGAGGTAGCGAGTGTAGAGGTACCTATAGAAGTACCCAAATCGCCGAGGTCGCCCAGGCCGAGGCCTACGCCGCCGAAAGAGGGTCCCAAGACGAAGAAGGATAAGCAGAAAGCAACACAGTTGGTGCGTGAGTCACCAAGGAAACATTAGAAGAAAGAAAAGCCTACTACACATGAGAAGGGCAAGGTAATAGACCTTGAACCTGATGAGGACATAGAAGACATCGATGTGGGAATGGAAGATGTTGATATGGAGGCTGAAGAAATTGACGTTGAGGGGGCATGCCCTATCTCCACGCTACTGCCATATGTCCATCCGTGCCAAGGCAAGGCGAAGGTACCAAAGGACATCGATGAGAACAAAATCACATTTTTCACCCCGTTGCTGCCAGACAAAACCACATTCGAAGGACCATGCTTGGTGCGCGTCCCGCATTTGAAGTTGGAGGATTGGGATTTGGTAGATACAAAGTGCTTTTTCCACTTGGCGACTGATACATTAATGCACCACATCTTCTATAAATACTCTGGTGTGACTGCGTTGGAGCCAAGACAGTGGATAAAAGGGGTGGATAAGGCATAACTGTTGAACCTGTTATGGGTGTCACATTACAACCGCACGCCCATAACTTTGATAGTGATTAAGCAGTTGTTATGTTTGGTGCATGATGGGTGCCTGTGGTTAGGAGATTTGATACCAATCACTGACATGCTGATCCACAGGATCACTTTGCTTCCGCATGTAGGCTTAAATCTGGCCATGGCATTTAGTGGAATTACAAGTGAGTGCAACCTCGCTAAACGAATGAAGGACAAGTTCAAGCTTGCTAAGAAGTCACACAACTACTCCATCTCCAGCATAACCGACCCTGCGGTTAAAGTAGCCACCCGGATCTTAGCCAGGAAAATCATGAGGAAGTGTCGCACAGATGAAGTGTCGGCAGTGGTTGTATCTTTAGCGGCCTAGTGTGCGGAGGGCGTACAATTTAATTGGGTGTGCTACCTTTGCAGCGAGTTCCCCGTGAACTACAGAGAAGCGCAAGACCAAAGAAGGACCTTCCACTATGCATGGCTGCTGCTATTGATTGTACTGGTTGCGTGGGACTTACCAAAGGACAGTGAGTTTCCTCCAATTACACCAGAGCTGCCAGAAGCAGTGAAGTTTGCTTTGCTCTCGGCCAAGAAGGAACCCCAAATGGTCAAGGACAACAATATATTATGGATTCTCATGGAATCAAGCATCCACGCCGCAATCAACCGCAAGTCGCGACTCTCACCCACTGTCTTTGAGCAGTTGTTTGAATATGTGGAGTTCAAGGTGAACTTCCACTACGTTTCCATCAGAGCACGGAAGGACCCCACACAAAAATGGTATGATCTTCCATACCTAGCGATGGATGATGCAATCATCGTAGTTCTGGAGGGTTGGCCCGTAGAGTGGTGCACGACCTCAGACTTATCATCTAGGTCTAGTAAGTCTGCCACGAAGCAGAAGAAGGAAGAGGCCAGATTAAATATGGAGTAGTTGGCTGAAATATGGAGGAAGGAAGCTAAGGACGAAGCCAAAGCAGACCGTGTGACTAAAAAGTAGGTAGAAGGGGAGGAGGAAGAGGAAGAGCATGACTCTGATAGGAGTCAGAAGTCACCTTCCCCACAAACAGAGGAGGAGGAGCAACGCTCAGAATAGGGAGGAGCAGACCCAGAGAATACTCCATTCCAGGTTAAGAGCACAAGGGAGCAGGAGAAAGTAGGGTTGCGGAAGAATTCCAAGGCTAGCGAATAATCCCTTGACCCAATCTCCTTGACAAAGGGTGATTTGAATAATATCGGCAGTAAAGTGCAGGACGCGACTGTGGAACTCCCGCAGTAATTCGAGCAACAATAGAAACAAGTCATGGTCATCATTCAAATGGGTCTGTGTGATCTGCAGATCTAGGCTACTCAGGTGTAGACCAGTGTAGGGCGGGGTAGTGCAACATCGAGCAGTTTTTCACCTGGAACCTCAGCTGCAACAGAGATGGTCCGTTCAATAGATCCCCAGGTTGTTGCGCTGCTTGATGGCGCATTGACTCTTGAAAAAGAGGCTGACAAGGCCACTGTCACCAACCTCAAGAAAGTCAGCTTAAACTTGGCCGTGCTTCCAAGTGAAGCCCTTCACACCCTGTTGGATGGTGTGATCACAGAAATATGGGCTCCTAAACAATGCACCTTGAACGTTATCAGTGAGTAGAAGGTGAAAAATGCCCAGATGTTCGTAGAAAATACATCCGCGATTGATCTTCTTAAGAAGATCACATAGAAGAATGAGTGCACAACAGCTGTAGTGGCTTAGGCATGCCGAACTGTTCTAGAGCTGAACATACCAGAAGACGTGCCAGTTGACGCAAGAATCCAGAAGCTCGTTGCAGGTGTGCGCGAGGCACGAATAAAGCTGACTAAGGTTCAGTTTGAGTGAACCTTAAGATCACTGAACTTGAGTTGATGGCCCAAACTTCGACTCCACGAGAAGTCAGAGAGCAGTGCAAGACCATGACTCCACCAGAAGTTAGATTCATGTTGGGAACGAGTCCCCTAGGGTCAATTTTGGGGTTAATAGCCCAAGTTTTGGGGCTATAGGCCCAAGTTTTGTATAAAGAATGTAAATTCTCCACATTTTGTGGGCGCGAAGCATGAAGATGTATACAGTCAAAAAGGGTTTCTACCCTTAGTTTAGGAAGCTTGTGTTGGCTTGATGAGATCCACCCTTGGTCCCTGGACCATTGGAATGTATAAAAAGGGAGTCTTAGAAGAGTTTAAGGCAATTCAGTTCTTAGTAAGTTTTTGGGCAATTAGTTGATGTAATGGGCCTTTAAGAGCTAAGAGAAAAGAGTATTAGTGTAGGAAGGAGGCTCTGTAGCTGAGTGCACAGAGGCCTAGGGTAGAAGTATGCAACTGAGTGTGCAGACTCATGCAGCTTTGTGCACAGGGAAGTTAGAGTCTGTACTAGAGATCTGAACCATAAAAAAAGGGAATTATTCGGGAAATATCTGTGTGTGTGATCTATTTTACTTCGGTTATGAATGTATGTGATTATATTATGCTGAATACTAAGTTTATGATTTAAGGCTGTATTGATGCGCGAATCTATGTGTTTTACTTTGTCATATGAACACAAGAAATAATATTTGTTTATGCGAAGATAATCATAATGTATGTTGAAGTTAACCACTACTTAAGCTAATATGGGTCACCACATAAGTAAGAGTAATTACAGAGACGAGTAAGTGTCTGAATTTACTCATAGCATAAAAATCACGCAAATTAAAATACCTTGAACAACGCTACTCTACTTATGACTTGGAACTCATTGTAGTAGTTCACGCCCTAAAGGTATAGTGACATTATTTATTGGGAAAGAAATTTGTCTTAAGGTTTGATCACATTAGTTTGAAGAGTTTCTTTAGACAACCTAACTTAAATGCACGCCAAGCTAGGTGGACTATTTTCCTAAGAAAATTCAACTTTGACATAAGACATCTCAAGGTAAAAGAAAATCGTGTGGCCGATGCACTAAGAAAAACATTACATTATGTGTATGAGATTTCCTATAGTAAAATAGAATCAATTTTTTCTGAAGAAATTAAGGAAGCTTCTCATATATATCTCAAATATAAATTCTTATGGAAATAGACCAACCAGGCACCGAACTATGGAAGATAATCTGATTATGGCATAAATGGTGATAATATGTTGAATTTTATAGGTAAGATATATGTTCCTAACCAAGCCTATATTAAGCAATTTATGCTAGATGAAATTCATAGAACCTCGTATGCTACCCACCCTAGATATCAAAAGTTATTTTCTACAATTAAAAAGGATTACTTCTGGTCATGCATGAGAACAAATATTACTAAGTATTTGGCTAAATTCCTGGAGTGCCAACAAGTTAAGGTAGAACACCAACATCCTGCTGGTTTACTCCATCCACTACCTATACCTGAGTGGAAGTGGGATACAATTACTTTGGATTTGGTTACTAGTTTGCCTAGATCTAAGAAGCAGAATGATTCTCTCTTGGTGGTAGTGGACAAATTAAGAAGAAAAACTCATTTTATACTAGTCAAATCTACATATAAAACTGTTGAAATTGCAAATATATTTATGAAGGAAATATTTTGGTTGCGTGGTATACCAAGGGTAGTAATTTCAGATAGGGACGTGAGATTTACCTCTACATGTTGGAAATCCCTTTTTATGGGTTTGGGTATAGAGATTCAGTTCAACACCGCATACCAGACTTAGATTGATGGGCAGAGTGAACAAGTTAATAAGGCGTTGGAGGATATGTTGAGAATGTATGTAATGCAACAACCAAAAAAGTGGGAGGAAAACCTCCACTTAGTTGAATTTTCATATAATAATAGCTACCATGAATCATTGGGATTGAGTCCTTTTGAAGTGTTATATGGGAAAAGATGTTGGATACCCACCAATTCAAACAATTGTGAAGATAAATTGATACTAGGGCCTGATATGCTAGTCGAAATGGAGCAAGTAGTGACGAAAGTGTGACAAAAATTAAAAGTTTCCCAAAATAGGAAAAAGGCTTATGCAGACAGAATAAGGACCTACATGTATTTCCATGTAGGAGATAATGTTGACATACGATTTAAGCATAAAATAAGTACAAAGAAATGGGTAAATTGTGTAAAATTAGCACCCCGTTGCTATGGACCTTTCTAGATCTTGGAAAGGATTAGGCCTGTGGTATACCAACTTGCGTTACCTAGTCATATTCAGGTTCATAATTTGTTTCACGCTCTGTTAATGAAAAAATAAATATACGATCCTAGGCATGTGATTAATTGGCAAGATGTACAGGTAAAGATTGGATTTGAAATTTGAAATGTGTAAATGTACATTATGATTAGTATGAACTAATGACAAGATATGATTGTGGCACAGGTCGAACCGGGCGAAGAGTTCCTGGTAGAGCCTTTGTGTATTCTATAAAAAGTAGTGTGAATCTTTGCAAGGTAATTTGTCAACTAAGTGTTGGCTTTGACATAAAAGCATATGATTTTGCAATTTTGATTACCACATTATTTGTTTTGGCTATTGAAAAAAGATACATTTTTAAAAGAGGAAATTGGTTAATAATCTTTAGTTATAATAATGAAAATGTAATTGATTTGCCAAAAGGTGATATTTTATATATTTCCCTATTTTATATAGTTAATAATCCAAATCTTTGTTTTCATATCATACATAAATATAACTTAAATGGTTTATTGTGAAATTTTTTGAATGAACTCTCATGAAACAAAGTTTAAAATATTTAAAAAGTAAATAAAATTACATGCACAAAATTAATTTATACAAAAAATAACACATGTGACATGTCATTATCTAGCTCTTATTTAAAAGTCTTAGATAAATTTATGATTCAGTTGACTAAATGTTAGATTTAGTTATTTAGGTTATGTTCATGGGTGTTGGGCGCATGGTTTAAGTAAAAAACAAGGTTGGTAACTTGATCAAATTTGTCCAAATGATGCTGGTTGAATTTTTTTGAAATAAATCTTATATATTGCTATTAGTTATATTTATCTTTCTATATGTATGTTTTTATGGTAGGTTAAATTGATCTTTTTGGCATGTTTTAGCAGTTCACCCATTGTGAGTCAAGTGAGTATGCTACTTTAATGGTAATTTTAATTATATTTAGTGATTTCTAATGAATGAATGAACCAAACATAAAGTTTGCATATTCCCAGAAGAGTAGTGAAAACGTGGAAAATATTGGATAGTTCTACTTCCTATATTGGATAGTTCTACTTCCTTTACCTACAGAAAAGAGTAAGCTATACCTGCAAATTTTTTTAGTGGTAGTTGGCCTGATTTTGATTGATGTGACTCCACTACTGGCGGTCATCAACCCTCTGCAGTTCCCCTACTTCCGTTTATCCCGTACCATTCATACTTACCTTAGGTATCTCTCCCTCCGAATAAACTTGACCCACAACAACAACTTAGCTAGGCTCCACAAAAGTCACTCATTCATTGTTAACTATGCCCATCGCCATGTTGGTGACTGATGGGGCTCAGCATCCCATATCTGACGACCCACATACACTAGGAGAGTGAACAGGTCCTAAGTATAATTATTTGATATATGATGATTAGGGAGTTAAGGTAGATTTGATGGTGCACCAAGTTTTTATCCTTTAGATTAATTCCGAATTTACTTTAAAATGGGACAATGTAATTATTTATTGGGCTTATTTTTATTTGATAAGATAAAATTTTACTTTCATTGACTTTCAGTTCACACAAGACTTATTTATTTTGGTAAAATTAGACTGGTAAAGTTTTTGAAGTGGGATTTAAAAATGGTAAATTTAGATTTTGGTTATGACATTTTATTTTGATTTAGTTTCACAGATTTTGAATATAATTATTTATGTTAAAAGGTTTTGATTATAATTAGTATGTATTTAATGATTAGGGAGTAGGTGTAGATTTGGTGGTATATCAAGTTTTTATTTATCTTAATTAAATGGATTTGGTGGTAAAAATTTGATTATTACTTCTAAACTTTTACAAATAAATGGTAGTATTCATTGGGTGGGGTGCATATTGTGTACAACTTTGAACAATGAACATCTGACCACGGAGCATTTAATTGGAGTGCTGGTTAGCATGTGAATATCTTAACATCTTAAATGAGGGCCCACTAGAGACTGAAATCTTGAGAATGAGCAACATTTTGCAGGAAAAATAATTTAGTTGCAAGTAGGACCCCTACCTATATTCAAGGTGCTTCCCAGCTATTGAGTACGAATGAATCTCTTGATATGTCAAATCAATTTTCTTTCCTTGGATGTCACGCACCAATGACTCTCTCTTTTGAATAAGGTAAGATAATAACATTCTTTAACGAGAATTTGAATGATGTGGGGAAGAAGTATTTGGTTTATAATAAGAATTTATATATAAAGAGATGTAGATATTATTGGTCGCCAAAGAGAATTTATGTTTACTCATCATAGACTACAACAGTACATAAACAATTAATACAAACTGAATTACAAACATTCTAAACAAGTGGAGCTGTTATCAAGTTACTTGTTTTGCTAGTTTGGATAACATGAAGGATTTGTACGTAGAAGATATAGATTTTACAGATGCATGGAGAATTTGTAAATAATCATGTATAGGATACCATATTAAATTTCCATATGTAAGAGGGATTTTTGTTTGAGAATCAAAAGGGCACTATATAGAAGAGGTTTAGGTGGACACTTTGGAGTGGATAAGATAACTTAAAACTTTAGTTGATGAAAGATATTTTTGGTTCAACATCAATAAAGAAGTCACTTAGGAGATTGTTCAGTACTACAAGAATTTGTTAATTGTCCAAAAGGAGTTAAAACAAGTGATTTATATATTACTTTACCAGTACCCAAGAATCCATGGGAAGACACAAGTGCCAATTTTATGGTTGGGGTTCCCAAGAGATTGAGTGGTGATGCTTCAATGTTGGCTATAGTGGATATATTTTCTAAAATGTTAAGCTTTATGCCAGGCAAGATGTCTAATGACACTACTCATGTCACCCTGTTGTTTTCTAAAGAGGTTGTGAGGTTACATAGACAACCAAAGAGTATCTCTTCAAATAGAAATGAGATATTCCTCAAACATTTTTGGAGAATTCTTTGGAAGAGGATGGGTTTCATGTGCAATATAACTTAGTGTATCACACATAGATAGATGAAACATGAGGTGCTTAACTATAGTCATAATCTATTGAGAAGTTTGATTTGAGAGAAACAATGTCATTGGTACTAGATGTGGTTAATCATAGTCTTAGAATTTTGTTGAGAAGTTTGATTAGAGACGAACTAGGTTAATATAATTTGGCCTTAGCCCAAGCTAAACTTTCTTACAACAATTCAATGAATAGATCCACTGGTAGAAGTCCATTTTAGGTAGTTTATTAAGGTCTCCAAAGGGCATTGTGGAATTGGGTAAGTTGCTAGAAATATATATTAAAATGAGAAATGATGTAGACAATTTTACTAAGAGTATGTATGAAATTCATGAATAATTTAAGGAAGTTACAACAGAGTAATGACAACTATAATACGAGGGTAGATTTTGTAAGGATATTGAAGGTTTTCAAACAAGGCTAGATGGTATTCACCAGCATATTTGAGGAAATACATATTCAATAGAAAAACATACAACAAACTCAAGTATAAGAAAATTAGTCCATGTAAGATGTCAAGGTAGATTTTTTATAATAGTTAGAAGCTAGATTTGTTGGAACTTTTCACAAAGAAATATGCATACAATATCTACAAGATGAGGACATATTTTGGAAGGATATTGAAGATTTTAAAATAAGGATAGACGGTATTGGCATACTATGAGGAAATATAGATTCAATAGAGGAACATACAACAAACTCAAGTATAAGAAGATTGGTCCATGCAATATTCCAAGGAATATTTTTGATGACATTTACAAGCTAGATTTGTTGGAAAAATTTCACGAAAGAATATTTTTTTAATGCCTACAAGATCAGCTATATAAATTTTATGAAGGAATTGAGGAGGACAAGGTAGGAACCATGGAAAAATACAAGGAATCACAACCAATTAAGCTAGCTAAAGAAGTTGAGGAAATATTAGTTAAGATGGTTCATTAGAAGACCTGAGGTGGAGATTATCTAGATTATTTAGTGTAACATAAGAGAAAAAGTTGAGAGGATGCATTGTTGATTTTCAAAGGGGAGTTGGTTCATCTTTCTTGACCTTTAACTCAAGGAGTTTGTGGCTTCTTCTGCAAGATCTAGTGATCTAGAAAGGATCATTATAGAATTTTTTGTTTATCTTGGCACTTTTTGGATGAAAACAATAGGAGAAATTGACTTATAGGGCACATTTTAGTACACGGGGGCTTCAATAGGTAGAAATACCATATCATGTGCGTTCATCTTGGGAGATATATACAGAGGAAAAAATGACATAATACATTGAACATGTAAAGGGAGGTAAAGGGTTTTTATATTAGCAGGTGTAGAAAATGGAGCTCAAAGTTAATGAAAAAAAATAAAGGGGTATAAAAATGTTTATGAAAATAAAGGATACCTACAATATCTAGTGAAAGTAGGGTTCTTTTAAATGGGGAAGGTGTATTAGGTTTGTATTAGTAAGGGCATACCTCCAATTTCACAAATTTTAGAGAGTTAAATTCTTGAAAATTTTTGTCGTAAATGTTACAAAAAAACATAGAGCTTTTATATTGATTATTAAACAAAATTACCTACAAGATTGCATTTTGAATTTCAATAGAACTTTGACCCCATGGCTATTTAAAAGTATATGATATGGAGTCGGGGTTAGGACGTTTCTCACAGGACTTTTGGAAATGGAAAGATAGGTCGACTTCCGAATTAGTTGTGGTTAAATTCTAGTGGTCTACTTCTACAGGATTGCATTCAAAGCATTGAAACTCGACCCTGCAACATTGCATTGAGATTATTTATGTTTTCCCCCATTTAACTTAATTACATGTACACCTTGATTTAACACTGAAACCTTGACGTTATTTTTATATTTACCCACAAAATCCATAATTTTTTGTTAAGAAACAAAATCATGAATTAAACCAAAGTTTACTCGCAGGGAGATCTAAAAAAATCTCATCAAATGTGAGTTTCAGATCCAAATTAAAAGGTGTATCTTTTAGTATCCACAATTAATAAACCGAACACATAGATCATTCTCATCAAAAAATTAACCTCAGTAATTTTCAACAATTCTCTTAGAATATTGCAAAACCATAACCTAACATTTTTCAAATTTAACATGAATTTTCATGGTCCTGGAGACATCGGAAACTCAACAAATTTCGTTGGTAGATTCTAACAATATGCTTCCCCTGAACTCTATATTAACACCCTCTGAAAACTCTTAGCTGTAGGTATAGACATGGAAATTCCAACTTTAGTGAAGGCCACAATGCCAAGAAAATAACGCAAATCCTTTGAACACAAAAGAGAGCTCGAAACTGTGGAAAACTAGTTCGATTCGAACAATGCCCACATTGCACAAAGATACTCAACTAAAACCTATTGAGGTTTTGACTGATTAGGAATGTTCTTGTTGACAATCCCTTGATAAGTTGTCTACCAACACTCTTAAATCCAAGTTTATGGCACCAGAGCTCTAAGCAAGTGGTATTTAACTCCCAGGAAAACTAGATCCACTAGGATATGTACGCAAAACCCATGTTTATGGTATCTCATTTGTACTGTTTGATTGGCCCCATCTATCGTACATGTTAGGATGAAGTCCACCCTCAAAACCGTAGTCGGGGATGTAGTGGCAGGAAGATGTAACTCGAAAATTTATAGCAAAAGCATGATGTTAACTATATAAAACTGAAAATTTTCTATAATACAGAAAAACAAATACAACTCAACTAATCATCGATATCACTGGAAAGAAGTGACATAAAAATAGGCATGGGAGAATTTTGAATAGTACCCATAGGCTTGAAGAGGGTTTAGAGTTTTGACTCCATCAATCTATAAAAATAAATACATATCTAATGCAGGTTACCAACAAATTATTCTCAAAATAAAAAACATAATGGTCGATATTTCCCAACTGGGAACAAGAAACACACATAAATTCAATATTCATGAATGATCTTTTTCTTCCGTAAAGAGAAGAAGCAACACACAAATTCAATAATACTATGACTTTCCATGTCTATTGTCGCTGATGGATAGTTTGAACCACGATTTGTTCTTGACGGGAACCTTAAATTGGGTAGGAAATCTTTGGATTTTTTTTGTGAGGTCTCTGTTGTACCTTTCCTAAATCCAAGTTGGTTCACAACAGCTAAGTACTAATCATTGTCAAATCAAGTTGCTTTCAAATTATTCTAGTGCGAATTTATCTCTAAATTACGTGAAAACAAGGTAATCAAAAACCACAAGATAGATGAATTATAAATGGTTTCCTACTTTGTGATGCATTCACTTCAAGAGCCCATCTGCATAGCCTTAGCCCAATTTAAGCGAGAGGAAAAATCCTAATTTTGTTGCTGATTTTTAGCAGGTGGAAGAGAAATCTAAATCTTTCCTTGCCTTGCTTGTTTGATTTGGGGCTTGTTTGTTTATTTTGGTTTGCCAAACCTCACCCTTTGTGATTCTCATGTAAAGCCAATGGCCTGTGAAAGTATTGTTGCTTCATGTGTAGCCAATCTCTTGAGCGAAGGTCTGATCAGACTCTTGAAAAAAGTTGTTGCACTGGTGAAGGTACTCATTTTTTTGCCTCAGACTGTTACCCAGATGAAAAAATATGTAGAAGATTTGGGCAATGAAATAGATGACATAAAAACGAAGCTCGATCAAGCACAATAGAACCCTAAAAGAATAGTTAAGGCTTGGTCGGAGATGATGGAGACACTAAGAGTAAGTTCTGATTCTATTGGCCAATAGTATGAGGCTCACCATCAACACAAAAGCTACCTTGGCTACTATCCCAAGTGCCTTTGCCGCTATATAATCAACAAAGATATAAAAAATTGGAACCGAATTCTTGTTCAACTCAACTCATAGAGGGAGCAACCCGACTTTCCTAACAACGAGCAATACAGGGACCCTACTCCACGCACCTAGATATTGATTTTGATCATCGAAATTAGTATTGTTGCAGACACAGAGATTTGAACAGAAGGAGCTTGCCGAAATATTGTTAACCGATCAAAATAGAAACATTCAAAGAATTGGTATCATTGGCATGGGGGGTGTTGGTAAAACGTCACTGCTTGAAACCATCAACAACATCCAGAAGGTAAAGACTTCGTTTGACCTCATTCTGAAGGTAACAGTCTCTAGTAACGACATCTTATATCTGTAAAAGGATGTTGCTGAAAGATTGAAGTTAAGCCTTCCAGACAAATTCTGCAATGTGAACGGATGAGCTGCAAATTTTTTTAAAGAATAAAAAATATCTTCTTATATTAGATGATATCTGGATGGTTGATACGTGGATGAGTGATGAGCTTCAAAATCTAGGAGTGTCCTTGAAGGACAAAGGTTCTAAAATTGTTCTCACCACTCAAGATGACGAATTGTGTACGAGAGTGAATGTGCAAGAGAGAATATTAGTGGAACCACTGGCGGAAGAGGAGGGTCGGGAGTTGTTTTGCACGCAAATAATTTGGAAATCAAAATGCATATATTCCGTAGGAAATAGATCTAGTTTCCAGGATCACAAAGGAGTGCAAGGGTTTGCCCGTGACCATAACTGTAATCGTTTCTGCATTTTCACACCATACTAATCGATATTAGTGGGAGGTTTCTTTAGAAATATGTGAAACATTCCTAAGGCATTTTATGAGTTGCACCCTATGGTGGAAAATGAACTATTTCAATGTCTCAAATGGAGTTACGATGTTTTGAACTTAGATCTAAAGATTTTCTTTCTGTCTTTAGCAGCTTATCCCAAAAACAAAGTAATCAATTGTGAAGATCTCATAGACATATGGATAGTAGAAAGTATGGTTAATAGTGGAGACAATTATTTGCATGATATTAGCCACAATTATCTTGACCACCTAAGGAATCATTGCTTGATTGAGGTGGTTCGAGTGGATCATGTTGGAAGGGCTACTTTTTTTAAAATACACAAAATCCTTCGTGATCTAGCGGGTCGCATTGCTGAGAAAAAAAAGAGGTATTTTTTTAAAGAAGGATAGGGTGTGAGTAGTTTTGCCTTTGTGGAAGAATATAAATGCAGTCAAAGTCAAAATAACTCGGTTGGAGTGACCGAGCAGATCAACAAGTGACCAAGTAGACCAACGAGTAGTGGGGAGAGTTATGAGCAATAAGCAGTGACCAAGCAGGCAGGCTGCAGCCTGCAGCGACCGATCAAACCAGCAGGGAACTCGATAGAGGATGCAGGAGAAGTGAGCATCATGCAACAACCGATTATATCAGTAGCCAGGACAGTGGGGAGAGTTTAATGGGACCATGCGCCTTTTCTTGCGACTAGTGACCAACAGCGACCAAGACCAACTTATTGTGTCAAAAGAGTTCCTGCAGCCACTAAGCACATTGCAACGACTGAGGGAGAACTCAGTGGGAGCCTGCAGTGACCGAGCAATAGAGAACAGGGGTTTTGGTGTCTGTGTCAGAATGCTGAAAGGGACCCAAAGATTGTAGGGGTGGTTTTCTCCTTTATTTTCTGCCTCTTATGATTTGGGTTGCATTTATTTCATTTAAATTGGAAAAAAATAATTGTGACCAATATAAAACCAAAACAAAACAAAATAAAACAAATATGATGGTTAATCTGGAGGAGGAATCAAAGGAAAGGCTTTTGTTGTTGAGAGAGGATTCCAACATAGAGGAGACACAAATACTACTCCTTAACATAGCAGAAAACAAAGTTATTCAATTACTGTGGGGGGTAGGGTACAACGTGGTTTGCAATCTCAAGTGAAGGGTTCATTGCCATTGCTAAACCTTCTACATCAAGTAGGTGGGATATCTTATTGGAAACAAAACCTTAAACTCATTAACGAACCTCCATTTCCTCACCCTGCCATAACAGTGGAGGATTCAGAAGGATCATGGGGTTATTCTATGGAAAAGTTTCTTCAGAAGAGCAGCTACAACACAGACGAGACATTGGTTATTGTAAACACAAAAAATATAAGGGGATTTTAAGGTGTAGGAAGATTCTAAAAATAAGGAAAACCCCTAAGAAAAAATGTGTAATGAACTTGCCGAAAGTAAACAACATATCAAACAAGGCCTCTCAAAGTAGAGTAGGGAAAAGAGAAGCTATTAAGGGGCTCAAATCAAGTTTGGAAAAAAAACACAGGGTTTTGTTGAAAATAAAGAAGATAAACAAGAAAATAAACATGTCAACAAAGGCCTATATAGTCCCACATCAATACCAAAAATGTGGTCACGGGGACTATATGTGGAAGAGCTCATGAGCATGAAAAGGATACTTGAAATTTTAGAAGTGAATACATGGTATGAAGGCAACAAAGTAAATGAAATTGTGAAGTTAAAGGGTAGAATAAAGAGGGAAAATAAAGCTCTTAAGGAACAATTCACAAGCATGCAGGATAAAATTGAAAAAGGGTAGCAAGAAGTGCTTGCCTTGAAACAAGAATTAAAGCAGATAAGGGTAACCAACCTCGAGAAGTTAGAATTGGTAAAAGATGAGGACACAACAAAAATAAAGGAGATTCAGTTAGCCTTGGCCGAATTGGAAATTAAAGAAAATCAGCTAAATGATCGAATAGAAGAGGCTAAATCATGGTCGTAAGATGTAAGTGGGTCATCAAACAATAAAAAAACGAATCATTGAGAAGCAAATCAAAATTCAAACAAAAGAAGAACATCAAAAACACAGAAAAGCTGTGAATATCATTATCAAATGGTTGAAGGACTATGGGGAAAATGAAAGGACCGACATCTTAGCAAGGGACTTCCTTAAATATCAATTGAAGTGGACATGGTGTATTCATCAAGAAAGCAGGATCATAAAGAAGGTAGAGGGAGGAAGAGATAGACATGTAAGAGTTATCTTGAGGAGTATAGAGGATAAGAATATGATCCTTAGAAATAGAGGATTGCTTAGAGGCACACACATCTACCTAGATGAGGACTTGACTCTTTCTCAACAAGATCAACAAAGAAAGGAGTGGGAAAAAGTGAAAGCAACAAGAAATGAGGGAAAATGGGCATGGTTGAAGAACGGGAAAGCTCAAATCAGTGACTGGTTCCCAAATAAGAAATAGGAAATAGGGGCCCCACTAGACTGCTTACAGGTAGTAAGTTGGAATTGCAAAGGTTATCCATGGAGAATAGGTCTAGGGTTCGGGCCCATAGTAGAAGGGAAGGATATTATCATTCTTGTAGAAACACATGAGCACATTGGATGCAAGGTTCTATATTTTGAGGGTTACAAGAAGATTTCAGTTTGGAACAAAGGAAATCAGACAAGCAAAGGACATGAGGGAGTCATAGTGTTAATAACTAAAAAATGGGGTGGAATTGTAAAAGTAGAAAAAGAGGATCCAAATAAACAAAAAAATTTGCTGCAAATAATAGAAAACAAGATTACTTTTAGGTTGGCAGGTTGTTACTTTTCCCCCAAAAGACTCAAATATTTATAAAAAAGGAAATTTAGACAATGAAGACCCATATGCCTCATTGAAGAGAGATATATCTTTATTCAACCTTCTTGGGGAAATATTGTTAATAGGTGACTTTAATGCAGGGACAATGAACAACAAATCCCTCTAGTTGAGAAATGAAGAAAGAGGAGAAAAAAATCCCCTATGGTTGGAAGAGGGGGGTGGTCAACCTTGGGAAAGGGATTCACAAGATGAAAATGGGGGTGCAATGCAGTTTGGGGTAGAATTACTAGGGCTCTATAGTTTGTTTGACATGGTTATTTTCAAAGGAATAAGAAGGTGGCCAACTTCAAGAGGGATCACATGCAAAACTTACAATGGTAAAAGTGTGGTAGATTATGTAATCTGCTCCTAAAATTTCACTTTTGGACTACTGAAGTTCGATATTGGGGACTATTCTATCGAAATGAAATCTAACCATGCCCCTCTATTTTTTAAGCTCAATTTTTCCCATAGTAGTCCACACAATAGGAAAATTATGAGAATAGAAAAAAAAACTCTCTACAAAGGAAAAATCCTCATAAATCAAGAAAAAAGGGAAAGGTTTAGTGCTGCTCTTAAGAAACAATTTCAGACTATAGAGAAGGGCGTGGTAGATAAGACAACCACTGAGGCAGGTTTCCATGTTCATTGCAGTTCTCTAGTCCCAACAATTCATAGGGCCTTAAGTCATGGAAAAGGTCCTGCCCCAAGAAGGGAATTACAAGTACTTTTCTGGAAAATCCATGGTATAATGAAGAATGCAATGAAACTAGGAGATCTCTAAAAGAGAGAAAATGGAGCAAAGAAAACAAGAAGACATATGAAAAAATAGTACAATAAAAAAAATGAGAATATGTAAATGGAATAAGTAAGTTAATTTCTCTTGGAAATAACAACCCCAAGGGATTTTGGAAAGAGCTACAACAAAGGAGAAAGCAGATAGAAAACAATATTACAAGTGGCCAATGGTTGGAGTCTATGAGGCTCCTGTATGAGCAGGTGCACGAGAAAGATACCACCCCCCACAATGAACACTTCAGTGGAACTAAGGATGATCAAGCAAGGAATAAATAATCTAGCAAGCGGTAAAGTAGAGGACATAGACAGACTTAAAGCTGAATTCCTAAAATGGGGAGTTGAGCTCCTTGCTCTTCTTATAAAAGGAATTTTCAATGGGATCATCCAAGACAACTTTCTGGGAGAGTGAACTACTAGTGTGGCCATTTCTCTCTTTAAGAATGGAGATATCAATAACCCCTCTAACTACTGCACTATTATGGTCAACCCCCTCATGGGAAAGATTGTTGGGAGCATGATAGAGTGAAGAATCAACAATTGGGTAGAAAGTAAAGGAAAAAGGGTGAAAGGAAAAGTATAATTTAGACCTGACACTCTACCATTGACCATTGTGTCACCCTTACACATTTGATAGAGAAAGTTTTGGACAAGCAAGGTGAAACAACCTATTTTTTTTTTTTTGTTGACTTCAAGAAAGCCTTTGACACAATGCCTAAAGACAAACTATGGAACAGGATGGAAGCGTCGGGTACCCCAGATGAGTATAGAGTAGCAGTTCATAGACTTTATGAGAAGGTTAGAGCTAAAATCAGAACAAGTGAAGGAATGTCTGAACGTTTTGGTAGAGACATTGGTGTCAAACAGGGATGTTCTCTATCCCCCACTTTGTTCGGTTTATATATCGATAATATGGAAGCTTGGTTAAGCAAAGCGAATGGAGAAGGGATTCATCTAGCAAGCTACATGGTAAAGTTGCTTCTGTACGAAGATGATCTTATCCTAATTTCAAAAACAACACATGGATTAAGATAACATTTAAAGGCCTTAAAACACTTCTGTCAGGAGGTGGGGATGAAAGTGAACATTAAAAAGACCAAATTCATGATTTTCTCTTTAAGTAGAAAAGACAAACCAAGCACTTTTCTTTTTGAAGGTAGTCCTCTAGAGATAGTGAAAGAATACAGATATATTGAGATTTAATTCCACCAAAAGCTCAATTGGGAGACTTATAGGATGAAGAGAATTCGGGGAGGATGGAGAGCCTCATACTTACTCCAAAATAGGTGTAGAAAAGTTGAACGTTGGGATTGGAGAACCAAGAAAACCCTTTTTGGTTTGTTGTTACGCCGACTATTCTCTACGATTGTGAAGTATGGGGAAGTAGCATGTCAATTTGCAGCTGGAGGAAGTTAGAAAGAATATAAAAACATCTAATTACTAGCAATATCAAAGTTAAAGCCATAGTCCCATACAAAATATTTTTGGTTGAAGCAGGCACTTTTCCATTGGAGACAATGAAAATAACCAGGTTAATGACCTATTGAAATAAGACTAAAAACATGGATAACCAGCGTTGGCCCAAGATAGCTATGGAAGAGGGATTAGATTGTAGGAAGAAAAATAAAAAGTGGCCAAGTAAGTGGAATATCAGGTTGCATGAATGCCCTAGCACCAATGAGGAAATTCAAAAAATATGTGATGGAAAAATTTAGGACTGCCATGTGGACCAATCACAATGGGCATAAAAAACATACTACATTAAAGAGTTCAATCCAATTTGTGACCATGGTGAGAAAGCATATTTAGGAGCATATTTAAAGGAAAAGAAAGGGTGCTAGCGGCATAGTTGAGGACAAGGCCACATCACCTTAGATGTGAAATTGGCAGGTGGAAGAACCCCAAGGAAGTTTGGGAAGAGAGAACTTGCATTTTTTGCAATAAGGGTGTGGTGAAGACAGAATGGAATTTTGTCATGGAGTGTGCAACATATAAGTATATTTGCATTTGATATGAAAACAATCTAAAGGTTGACAACATGCACCATATATTTGACAAAGATAACGTCAATCAGATTGCTAGCTTTCTAGTTAAGACTCATAGCCAAAGATCTGACATCGAAAGGAATATGAATATGAGTTAAGATTGTTATGCTCTGGTGATCCAGGTGGATATTGGTGGCCACCCACCAAGTCCACTTGGACCCCCACCATTGTTTCTTTCAGCTTTTTAGTTTCCTTAATTGTAACACAATTTACTATTTTTAGCAGTTTATCGGGCCCTAAACGATGTTTTTTGGGAAAACTGGGAGCAACATAGGTCCATGGACCCATGTTGCTCTTCCCAAAGTTGTAGTTCTCATATAGATATTTCTAACGACATATTGTGCACATCAAACGAAGATCGTATGCCAAAGTTAGGACCCCGGGAAGTTGATGTACCAATTTACCCAAACGGGGCCCACAGTTTGGTGTTTCATCTTATAGGGTTAGGTTTTTGGATGTTTAGGGTTTTCCAGTGTTTCTCAACAATAAATAGGCCTTTGATCCTCATTCTAACGGAGTTTAGAGGAATGTAGCCACCACATCTCTTCTCAGAGATAAGCTACCATTGCCCTAGCTAGTTTATTTCCATTTCTGTTTTTAAGCATATTTCAGTCTTTTACAGTAATGAAATGAAGTATTATTTCCACTGCATATCTATATTTATGGTTATCTCTATAATTTGTTGCGTTCCTATTTAAATCTGAATTAGTGGTATCAGAGCGGTTTGCTTTTTCTCTATTTTTCTTTGCATGTCCCCAACGAGGTTGAGATATAAGGAGTTAGGGCTTGAATTGGTCAAACCTTTGCAAGACTAACCTCACAAATATTGACAACATCCCATGGTAGATGAAAAGAAAGATGAGGGGGAAGGAGATCCTATCAAAATCTTGCTCGAAGAAGCCCTCGAGCGGCAAAGGAACGCGATGATGGAGAGCTTTGCCTAGATCCTTCAGCGACTACCCAGAGGTGACACATCGACTTCCAACAGCTACTCTAGAAATGCCACACCCTTTAAGGTACAAGTTAATTTTGAAATCCTCGTCTTCGAGGGTCAAATAGACACAAATGCTATAGATAAATGGTTAAATCTTCTAGAAGGGTATTTTTGTTTTCATGATTTTTCAAGTCGGGAAAAGATTATTTTCACTCTTCTCAAAGCAGCCCCCCACATCAAGGACTAGTGGGAAACCTACTGCGAGAAGAAGGATGAAAGTACGGGCTCGTTATTTCCAACCATGCCCACTTGGAATTCATTCCAGACTACCATCAAGGAGCAGTACTACCCTGTCGGAAGCTATGAGGATCAATACATAAAGTGGACCATGCTGCGGCAGGGAAGGGACCAAGACGTGCCAGAGTTTACCAATATTTTCCATACCCTTCGCATAAAGTTGGGTATCAAGGATTCAGAGCAGCATTTAGTACTCAAATATCACGCTGCATGTACAAGTACATCTAGGAAGAAATAGAATTCTTGAACATCTCCTCGTTCGGCACGACAAACCGATATGCCGTCAAGGTCGAGCAAAAGTTTAAACAAAAGAGGCGAGACTTTGGATCTGCGAATCTGAAGCAAGGGAAAGGTGCCCCCAAACCGTAGAACAAAGGACAAAGCCAAGGTGGGGTGGCCCAAGACAACCCACCAAAGATGCAAGTAAAGAACAGTGCCACGAAGCCGAAAAAGGACACGGGAAAGTGGTGTGAGTTCCATAAGAGCTCCACTCATAACACAAGTGAGTGTCGGGCCAAGCAGTCACTGGTGGCCGAGTTAAGGGTTTCAGAATCAGATGCATGTTCCAACTCTGAGTCAAAACACAACAAGGGGAATGAAAAAGGGAAGCATATTATTGATGCGGAGCCCAATGCTACCATTGCCACCATGAAGATCCAGAAGGAGGAACTCGAAGACCCAGAGGAGGAGGAGTGTCTCTTCCACTTCTAAATGTGGGTAAAGGGCTCCCTGCTATAGTTCATTATCAACAGTGGGAGCCAAAAGAACCTCATTTCAGTAGAGATCATGAAGCAGCTGGGCTTACCGACCATAGCACATCCACAACCGTACTCCATCGAGTGGCTTCACCAAGGACGGGACCTTCGCGTAAGCTAGCAGTGTTGCCTTCCATACAACATCAAGCCCTTCACAGATGAGGCATTGTGTGAAATTGCTCCCCTTGATGTTTTCGATGTATTATTAGGACAACCATACTTGTGGAAGCGACATGCTATGTATGAGTCAAGGCCCTGTGCTGTTATTGTTACTTTCGGAAATACGTTGTACAGGATACTGGAGGCAGCACCGCCTACTGCCATCTCTTTTGTTACTGCAAAACAATGCAATAAGCTCATTTCCAAAACCAGGAAATTTGTTTTCTTGATGATACGCCCTCAAGGAAAGAAGAAGATGGTGGCCACAACCTCCAGACAGGGCCCCTCCACACGACAATTACAGATGGACAAGGTTGTGGAGGAGTACGAGGACATCTTCACCTCCCCCGCAGGGGCTCCTCTGCACTGTCAAGTCAAGCACTCCATCGATCTGACCCCAGGTGCGTCATTGCCCAATGGACCAATCTATTGGTCCATTCTGGAGAACAATGAAATCAAGAGGTAGATTCAGGATCTGTTTCAGAAAGGTCACATCCGTTCGAGTTCATCGCCTTGTGGGAGCCCGATCGTGTTGGTACAGAAGAAGGGTGGGACTTGGAGACTCTGTATTGACTATCGAGTGTTGAACATGATCACTGTCTGTAATAGGTACTCGATCCCAAATATTGATGACCTCCTATAACAACTGAATGGGGAAAAATATTTCAGTAAGATTGATTCACCAGGTACCAATAGAACCCTTCGATGTGTGGAAAACTGCCTTCAATGCCAAGGAAGGCCTTTTCGAATGATTGGTTATGCCTTTCGGATTAATGAATGCTCCTGCAACCTTCATGAGGCTAATGGATGACATATTGTGGCCATTCACCAGCTCATTTGTAGTGGTATACTTGGATGACATCTTGATCTTCAGCCAAAGTTGGGAAGAGCACCTCCACCACATCCGACAGGTTCTCCAAACACTGCAACAACACAAGTTATGTGCCAATTTGGAGAAATGCACTTTTGGCTTGACCCAAGTTTAGTATCTGGGATACATTATTGATGAATGGGGAGTGCATGTGGATCCAGCGAAGATCCAAGTCATGCGCGATTGGCCATCTTCAGCCACTCTGACAGAGCTCCGCAACTTTCTAGGTCTTGCCAACTTCTACCGTAGGTTCGTGTTGAGATTTTCTCATATCACTTGGCCCCTGAGTCAAGTCACCAAGGGAGGAGTGAAAGAAAAATTCTTTTGGTCTGAGTCTCAACAAAAGGCATTCACAGAGTTGAAATAAAACCTCTTCTCAGCACCAGTGCTCACATTACCAGACTTTCAACAACCATTTTAGGTCGAGACAGATGCCTCTAACTATGTTATTGGGGCAGTCCTTACTCAGCACGGGCATCCAGTGGCATATCATAGTGAGACACTTTCAGACAGTCCGAAAGTATCCCACTTATGACAAAGAGATGTACTCCATTGTGAAAACCTACCGACAATGGAAGCATTACATTTTGGGGAAGGAAACGGTCATCCACATAGACCACCGACCCCTGCAGTTCATACAGACCCAAAGGAAATTGTAGAATGATCGCCATCAGAAGTGGTCGACATACCTGCAACAGTTCCATTTAAATATAAAGTATAAGAAGCACAACACCAATAATGTTGCAGATTGCCTAAGTTGACCACTGATCATGGTGTTAACCACTTTGCTCAACTCTTGTGGGCAAGATACTTTTTATTGGCCACTTCTCTACAAGAGTAACCCGGAATTCAGCGACACATACCAGACACTCTTGGAGGGTCAGCATGTTCCATATTTTCACGTCCAAGACACCCTGTTATTCCACCTGGGTCACCTTTGTGTTCCTTCAAGTGAGAATGCCAAGATGATTTGGGAAGCACTCTATAGTTGGGCTATTGGGCATTTCGGGGTTGAGAAAACGGTGGCAATACTATAGAAGTATTTCTATTGGCCGAATCTTCAACAAGATGTCGGGAAGTACATTAGATCATGCACTACTTGTGCCATTGCCAAACCGACAATCAAGAAGCAAGGCCTCTATACCCCACTACCTACCCCTAGTCAACCTTGAGAATCCATCTCCATGGATTACATGTCGGGCCTTCCTTTTACTAAGCTTGGAAATGACTGTGTTTTCATGGTCGTCAATAGGTTCTCGAAGATGGCCATTATGGCGGCCTACAAGAAGAATATCACAACAGAAGCCACTGCTAAACTCTTCTTTGAACGAGTGTGGGTGCACTTTGGGATCCCATAGTCTATCATCTCAGATTAGGATAGAAAGTTCCTCAATACATTTTGGTCTAGCCTTTGGTCGATGCTCGACACCAAACTCACTAAGTCCATAGCCTTCCATCCTCAAATTGATGGACAGACAGAGGTTGTGAATAGGATGATGATACACATTCTACACATGTACAACTAAAATCATCCACACACATGGGATGAGAGCCTCCCTTATGTTCAACATAGCTAAAACCGGGCTCTCCATAGCTCGACTGGCCACAACCCTTTTCAGGTGGGACTGGGATTCCAGTCACTATGTCCCATTGATGTGGCCATGCCATTTGCAGCTACTCACGCAGATTCGGCTCATGTCCAGTTGGAAATAGCTAAGGCAAACAACTTCATTGAGCACATCCAACATATTCCCCAGTAGGTCCACGACATTCTAAAGATATCAAATGCCAAGTATAAGTAGCGACATGATCAACATCAGGTGCCACACAAGTTTCAGGTGGGCGACAAAGTCTAGTTGCATTTGCAAAAGGAACGCCTTACTGGAGCCTATCAGAAACTTAGACCACTCTTATATGGTCCTTACACCATTACTAAGGCTATGGGAGACAATCCATTCGAGCTCAGTATTCCCCCATTCCTTGGCCTGCACCTAGTGTTCAATGTGGACCGCCTTTGGCCATACTTTCCACCATTACTGGACACATCCGAAATTGCAGAATAACTCACACCCA
Organism: Pinus tabuliformis; assembly: GCA_031772625.1. NCBI lineage: Eukaryota > Viridiplantae > Streptophyta > Pinopsida > Pinales > Pinaceae > Pinus > Pinus tabuliformis. The sequence goes on from CM062815.1 coordinate 844,005,843, forward strand.
TAGAGTTAAATCCATATTGCATGGAACAAGCTACAATTGATTGGATCATGAACACACAGATCAAGCACACTCACCAGCAGAATATCCAACTGTATCGAATTGTCGAAGCAGGCTAACTCCTTCACCAGGGCAAGTGGCTCACCAGGGACCAAGTTCAGCAGAAGTTTCCTCATCTCATGGAGGACCTCAACGCAATGGGGACCATTGCTTCCTAAGGGGGGAGGAATGATCCAGGTGGATATTGGTGGCCACCCACCAAGTCCACTTGGACCCCCACCATTGTTTCTTTCAGCTTTTCAGTTTCCTTAATTGTAGCACAATTTACTATTTTTAACAGTTTTTTGGGTCCTGAACTTCTAGAGCCGTTTTGAGGCCCTAAATGACGTTTTTTAGGAAATCTGAGAGCAACGTTAGTTGTAGTTCTTGGATAGATCTTTCTAACAAGATATTGTGCACGTCAAACAGAGATCATATGCAAAAGTTATGACCCCGGGAAGTTGATGTACCAATTTATCCAAATGGGGCCCACAATTTGGCGTTTCATCCTATTGGGTTAGGGTTTTGGATATTTAGGGTTTTCCATTGTTTCTCAACAATAAATAGGCCTTCAAGCCTCATTGTGATAGAGCTCAGAGGCATGTAGCTGCCACATCTCTTCTCAGAGATAAGCTACCATTGCCCTAGCTGGTTTATTTCCATTTCTGATTGTAGGCATATTTCAGTATTTTATAGTAATGAAATGAAGTATTATTTCTGTTTCATCTCTGTATTTATGGTTATCTCTGTAATTTGTTGCGTTCTTGTTTAAATCTGGATCATCTGGGTCCTTTAAGCAACTCAGCCTAGTGGACGTCATTAAAACCATTCAATTTATTTGATTTTGTCAGCCAAAGCTATATAAAATTGTCATTGGTGAGGAATGCTCTAGACTCTCTGCTGACAACCTTTTCATGCTCCTCCCTCTAAATTTTGTTGTTAGCAGAGAATCATGGTATTAAAGAAGTTCCTGAAGGCTTCATGTGCGAGTTGTCCTCATTGAAGGTCCTCGATCTCAGTTATAACACTGGCATAATGTCTCTATCACCTTCTATCAGAAATATGAAACTATTGGCGACCTGAAGGAGCTTCAATTCTTAAATGTTTGTAGTTGTTGTGATTTGCGGCGCCTTTCAGAGACGATAAGTGAACTCAAACGTTTGAGGGCCTGGAACATAAGCGATTGCCCTAGTTTGGAGCATCTTCCACGTGAAATCTCAGAATTGTTTTCACTTGAAACATTGAAGATGGAGGACAACAACATTACATTAGATTTCGAGGCGAAGGCAAATGCAGAAAGAAAGAATGGTTGTTTAAAGGACCTACAAATTTTGAGGCGTCTTATGGTTTTCAGTGCACATATAAAATCTTCAGTTAAGGAGGGGATTATGGGAAATTGGTCAAACATGAGAGATTTGTCTCTATACTTGGGGGAAGCAGATTACCCTCTATAGGATATGCAGGTGATGAAAGATCTAGAAAGTTTGATTATTTTGCTTTGTCATGTGCACCGAATGCCAAATTGAGTTACACAATTCTGAAAGCTCTCCTACCTTCGTCTATCTTACTGTAGGTAGTTGAAAGAGATCCCCATAGAGTTGCCATGTTTGAGATGTCTATCCATGAATAATTGCAATAAGTGGGAGGTGTTGGAGTTGGGGATGGGTTTTCCAAAGCTAGAGCAGTTGACTCTTTGGTCGTTAATGTCGTTGGAGTGTGGGGGGACCGTGGGGGAAGTGGGAGCAACAAGTGGGAGTGGAGCGTTAGGAGAGGGGTCATCACCGTTATCCCCATGCTCAAGGCATTATTATGGGGGAGTTGTCTTTAGTGCGACTTTTTGGAAGCTTTTATGGTGGGTTTTTCTAGTTAAATTTATCTAAAATCTGGTAGGAATTTGTTGAAATCACAATCTTGATGGGTAATCCTATGCAATCGAAGTTCCCTAGGGGTTTTCCAGGGTTCTGAATCCATATACACAGTAAAAAAAATCGTTTAAATAATACAAATCAAGATTTTACCTCAAATGTTTCCATTGGATTCCGACACCAGAAAGTCCAAAAAGTCACACTAAAGACAACTCCTTATTATGGGTAAAGGGATGTCCGAAATTGAAGAGATTGTATGAGTATGGGATAAGTTGAATCATTTGGAGTCAATAGACGATTCGAGAGAATGGTGGGATGCAATCTAATGGGATGATCCCAACATGAAAACATTACTTGAAAATAAATGTGGGGAAGATGTGTAATTAGTTAGAATATACATTTAAATATAGTGTTTGTTGTGTTACTGTGTGATTTTACTCGTTCATTTAGAAGTGTAAATATAAGTAAAAAAAGGAAAATTTTAATTATATAATTGAACTTTCTATACTTCATTCGAACATATTTTGACACAGGGGTACCTCGCGTATACCCACAGTATGCATGTACAATGCATAATCACATTTGTCCTAGCAATTGTTAACTCACTGCCGAGTTAAATCCTCATTACTTATATGGTTAAGTCCCTTTAATAAATCTCATGCGAAAAAGATTTATTAACTAATCACAATTTACCCATAATCCATCCTTTCATTACTAGCAGGACTTTATTCTCCTCATAAACCTTAGTTTAAAACCTTAAGCCCGCACATTAAACATTCGTAACATTGTTGCTGCATATATAACCTAACCCACTCTTTAAACCTTGGTAATGTTGGACTTACACATGAAAACCTCATATCAACGCTATTTCTATTATAATGTTTATATAATAGAAATCACATAAAATATGCGTATTCATACCTTTCCGCTTTGATACAGCTTCTGCACATTTTCATAGATTTACCTTTATAGCTAATCACAATCACCAAATCTCGTGTGTCACATTAACACATGACTCTTATCACCCCCGATATGCGATTAACATATCCTTCTAGACTTCAAATACCATTAATCACGCTTAATTACTTATTGGGTCCGCTCCATTGCTCGTCACAATCCCTTTCTCCCGATACAACACCATTGATTAATTTAAATGTGATCACTTCGTTGATCGCATCGGTATTGCATGTCGCACTTTCCTAAGGCCAAGGTTATTCATTTCTCTAAAATAAAATTGCGATTAAATCCCCACCGTTGATCCTCTTCCCGATCCAACGGTCCACAATGAAAGTGCATATCGCAATCGCTCAAGGTTTGAGGCCAGGGTTCATTGCTCCTATTGCTTTCCTTTGATGTGATATTTCATAACTCTGCTCCATTCTTTGCGACTTAATCTTGGCTGTTGATCGTAAAGATCCAACGGCTACTGTGCATTAACATTTCACTTCTTCGCTCCTTGCTTACTTGGGTTTTTCTGCTATTTCTTCAGTATTTCACTGTGGTTTCGGGTTTCTTCAATGATTCTGGGTCTTCCACTGTTCCGCTGTGACTCCCTCCTGAGCTTAAACTTTGTGAGTTCTTAAATCACTGTCATTCTAGAGCATTAATTTGATCCTTCGAATGGATCAACGGCCTGTTACGAGCCTCTGTCTCACTCTCTTCCTCTCTGTGCATTCGCTGAACTCCGCCTGCATATATAGATTATGCAAATCTCTGATTCATTGTAATTTATCATTCGATATTCAATCACACATTTATATAGTCATGAATCAAATTCTTGTATACCAACACATATAACAAATGATTACATATTGATGTTTTGTCTTCCTGGCCTGATTCTTCTAATTAGTGGCCTCTATTCCAACCTCTGCTCGTAGGCTTACAGTCACACTCTAACTGGCCAACTTGGCTGACTAACCTCTTTTTTTTTCTTTTCAATAAATTATTAGTAGTTTCTTTATAGTTGAGGAATTGTTCCTTAGTTACTTTTCAGTTGCTCAACAGTTTCTTCAAACTAGTTCCTAAGTAATCCTAATCCTCTCATGTTCTCCTACATTCAAGAACGTTTACAAATATGTCGCAAAATGTTGGGTCCCTATAATACTAGTGATTACCCCATTACTATTGTAGTTATACCGCTTATTTATATTGTTGTGCCCCCATTGCCCCATATTGTTATTAATGTGCCCATAGAATCCCTCTATTGTTATTTTTGTGGCTTTATATTAATATTGTTAGGTCGGCTGGATTATATTGTGACTCCTTAGACTCCTATATATAGAAAGGAGGTTTTGTCATTTGTATCATCCAAGAATTGTTCATTTATGTAATGTAAAGGAGGTTGCCCCTCGAAGAGGCTGAATTCTAAGGCGTTGATCTATCTTTTCTATCTTTTCTTGAGCTGGTTTCATAACATTTGGTATCAGAGCTTTGGATTCTAGGGTTTCGCTGCTCCAAACAGGTCATCGTGGAATTTTCGCTATAACTTTTTTTCTGTGACGTTTCAGAAGTCGCAAAAAAAACCCATTTGAGAAAAAATCGCGCTGAACCTTGGGTCTGAATTTCAAAGCTTTTAGCGCGATATTTTCGGAGATATGATCTGAGGAAGTTTGTCTTTTTGCAGACTCCTGAATTACACTCAAAACAGGTGACCTGGGGAAAATCGTCATAACTTTCTTTCTGAGCATCGGATTGAAATTTCGTAAGAAGGTACAGAAAGAGGACGAACTGTAGTTTTCTGTTATATATTTTTCAAAGTCAAATGTTGAAACAGTGACACGTGGCACTTCATACAAGTTCGCTCTACTGAACTAGTCTATAATTAGGTCACTGCGGGAGATTATGCATAACTCTTTCTTGGAGAATCCAATTTGGATAAGACTAGTGGAATTGGAAAGAGGACATAGAAGGATACTACAGATCACAATTTCAAAACTAGATGATTCGAAATTACAGAGATACATCAGATTCAATATCAGGCTTCTACAAAGTAAAAAAACGGTGTGTAGTTTTAATTTTTTTTAATTTTTGCATAAGCTTGGTTTGAAGGAATTCAAAGGGCATAGTAAAGCATTATTATCGGTAACTGATGCCTCGAGGAAAGAAAATGTAAACACCTAGTAAGGAACCTGAAAGCTCTAGCATGACTCATGAAGAAGAGGAAGAAATGCTACATGATATATCAAAATTACAAGAACAAGTGCAACAAATGTCACGCTCACAAAAGCTAACAGATGCTAAGATAAATGGCATGGAATCTAAGATAAAGGGCATGGAAGCTAAGATGGATGATCTGAAGACAGATTTGAGGACAGATTTGAAGACAGACATGGCAGATTTGAAGACATATTTGACAAATTTTCTACAAGAAATACTTACTAATGGTGAAAAGGTTGTAAAGGAAACTCATGATGTGAACAAAAGAAATGTTAATCATGATTCCATAGACTCTAATGTTGGATCAAAGACCCACCATATTCCAAAAATCGATATGAGGAAGTTTGATGGCAGGGATCCCGCCACATGGATATTACATATGGAGCAGTTCTTCGATCTCAATAATGTGCAAAACACACAAAAGGTACGTATGGAAACTTTATATTTGGAACCAAATCAGTTTGTATGGTATCAATGGCTTTGCTCTCGTAAACAATTTATCACTTGGGCAATTTTTACAGAAGAATTGATAGCACATTATGAGGATACAAAAAGCAACACTTTTTTTAGCCAATTGATAAGTCTCAAACAAAAGGGTTTAATAATGGAGCACATTGAGGAGTTCCAAAAATTGAACATAAGGGTAAAAGATATTCTAGAGCAGCATAGAATTGATGTGTTCATAGGGTCTTTAAAAGATAATATCCAACATGATGTTCGACTTTGGGAACCTGATTCATTAGAGAAGGCATTCAGGTTAGCAAGAAAAATGGAAAGCAAAATTATGGCAACCAGGAAGCATACCACTCACAACTATAAAGACGGAAGTGAAATTGCCCCTAGTCTTCCACAAACTATAAGGTTGACACCACAACAATTGGAAGAAAAAAGAGCAAAAGGGCTTTGTTATAGTTGTGATAGAAAATACACTAAAGGTCATAAGTGTGCTGAGAATAAATTATTCTACATAGATTGTGAAGAGGAAGAAGAAAAGGAGCAAGAAAGGTCAAAAGAATAGGATATGCTCTAGGAACAAAGCCTAGATGAAGAACAAATAAATCTGACCATATATTGTAATGCATTGGCAGGAATTACCACTCCTCAAACCATCAAGATAGAAGGACAAATCAAGAAGAAAAAGGTGATAGTGTTGATTGATTCAGGAAGCACCCACAATTTTATTCATTGTTGTGGAGCACTTGGAAGGTATGCTTTTGACAAGCAATCTAGTGGTTTTTCAATAATAATTCTAACCTTTTCTGCATTTATGAGTTCAAAGAAGATAAAGGGTTTTGATAAAATGTGCGAAAATAGACAAAGGAAGCTCAAGTGCTAATAATTGACGTTTTCTATGCAGGAAGACGTGGAAACAAGGGATTGTCAATCAAAAGCAAGAAGCAAAGGGAAAATAACTGCTGTCCCTCCAGCAGGGAACCGGATGCGGACAAGATCAAGCAAAATTAGAGCCGAATAGTCCAGGGAAAGAATGCGGGATACCGAGTCGGAGAACACAAGAAGGAAAAGAGAAGAATTGAACGATTAGCGAATCCCTCAGGATCTTTGATCCTGAGGGATCGCTGCTTTAACTTATCTTTTGATTATCTAGATACCTCCGTCATTTCTGTTATATAAAGGCACCACGCCATTGAGCGAGGGGACGACTGTTTTTATGATTTTAAGTCTCAGAACAAACTGTAATCATTGAGTCTCGCTGAGACCTGACTTTGTTATACTTTTGTTAATGCGATTAATATAGAAGACTTGGTGTTCATTTCGTCTCTGCATCTGGAGTAACTTAAGGCAGTGTACCATTGGCAGCTAAGGGCCCGGCTCCGAAGGACACTTGCTTTTGTATTATTATACGGTGATTTGTGTGTGGTTTGTTTACTTCTGTTATTTAAGTAATCTGATACATCTTTTATGTGATATACTATGCTCCATTATAATTGATATCTGAATGATTTCTTTATCTTATGTCTCTGCACTGTACAAGTGGATCTATTCGAATTGCATCTTTCGGCTATCTCTGTAGCATAATGTTGGTATGAATGTTATTGTTATTAGATCTATGTGATATAGTATTTGTGAGACTTGAGAGCAATATTACTTCGTTCAGAACGTAGTCATATCATTCATTATTCTCAGATTGCTATAGTAGTATAGAACATGTATATACGGATGAGGTTTGCTGCTCCATGATTCATTGAGGATTGCTGTTCCATTGTAGTATTGTTGTTCCATTCTATTACTGCTGTTCCATTTCGTTACTGCTGTTCCATTTGATTACTGCTGTTCCATTTTCAGACTGCTGTTCCATTTTACTTTCCGCTGTTTGATTTACCTGCCTTTGTTGTTTTTAGTGTGAGAGCAGGCCTAAGGCTGTAGTGAGCCTCAGCAAGACGCTGCTTAGCCCCAGACCTATAAGTCCATGCTCTGATTTCCTTTCTTTATCAGTTTCTAAAGGGATGGGTTATTTCTTCCGTACCCTTGACTGATCAATTGCCTTGTGTGATTCTATCTTTTGGGTTAGTTTAGTTACAGCTTAGCATCTGTTTCCTTTCAAATCATTAGAACACTATACTACCGAGCATTACTCGGACAAATAGCCTCAGATTGAGCTACTCCTTGCAATAACAAAACGTTCCTGGATTGACTTAATAATGTGGGATAATTAGTGGTGTGAGAGACCCTAGTTACAACTCTACATTTTGGCGCCATTGCCGGGGAAGGAGTAATAGCCATTTGCCCTTTACAGAGTAGTGCGCAAATCTGCTAGGGGGGAGTTGGATTTTAAAAACGGAAGGTAAGAACCTGCGTATGGAGCATGTAAAAGCCCTGCTCCACCGTCCGCTCTCTTATCAGAATTGCTGGTTGATAGGATTTAGTAGTTTTTAGAGTGCATGACTAAGCAAAAAAAGCTAGAAAAAAATATCAAACCCCCAGCCAAACCTGAAAAAGCCAAAGGACCAGTGACCCTTGGCCGAACAACCTTTATAGACGAAATCTACAAGAAAACTGAATCTCAGCCGTCAGTAGGCTTCAGAAAGATTAATTCTAAGCAGCCTACTAGCTCCCTTCAGGCTATAGCATCACCATCTGGAGCCTTTGCTGAGGTACATAGCCAGACTGATGAACAGGACTATCAAGAAATTGAAAATTCTGTGTCAGAACGGCTGCAGGAAGGGAACTTAAGCAACCTTTGTGAAGGAGAAGGGGAAACATGGGAAATAGAGGAACCAAGGTCTCCTTCTAGGATAATCCAGCTGTTAAACAGCCCAGATAAGGGGAGCGCAGCCAGAGTTAATACTGAGGACACCCCATTCCTTCAGATAGAAATCCCAGATAAGGGAAGTGTCATTAAAACAGCCCCTGCCAAGGCCGTCCCTTCTCAACCTAGGAACACCCTCCTAGAAATTCCGGAAGGTTATTGGCACATATTCGATCCCATGGCGCAGAATCAGCCAAATACCCAAACTTCTACATTGCAATATCCTATAGTAGATTCTGCTGCAAATGCACCCATGAAGGCGATTCCTCTTCAACACATCCCAACGTTTCATGGACTCACATCAGAAGACCCTGACGCATTCTTATTCGAATTCGATGTGTTATGTAGAGGGTACGATTACACCACTGACCCCTAGAAACTAAAGTTGTTCCCCTCCACTTTGAAGGGAGCAGCTCTGAGATGGTTTATGGGTTTAGGTGGTGGAGTCATAAAAAATTGGGAGCAAATGAAAGAATCCTTTCTCAAGAAATATCAGGATTACTGTAGGTCAAGAGAACTGAAAGATGAAATTTTCCAAATGACGGCCAGACCAAATGAAACTCTAGAGGAATATGTAGAACGCTTCCAGTATAATTTACAGAGGTCCCCCTATGCATCATTATCTCTGCCTGATAATGTGTTGAAAACTGCATTAATTAGAGGTATGAAAGAACAGTGGATTGAAACATTGAATATCATGGGAAAAGGGGATATTTACCAAGAGAATTTTGCTGATATCATTAATTTATGCATCAGGAGTTCAAGAGGTAGCACAAGGATAAAACCAACAGAATACGATCAGTTTTTTAGAGATAACAAAATATCAACAGAAGGAGTAACACGTGTAGAACTTGGGAATTTATTAGAAAATTTTAAAACTGATATTTTAGGGACATTAACTACACAGCTTGATATTGTGCAGGCTAGGCAAAAGCAGATGGAGGCGGAACAGAATCTGGAAATGTTTTGCCCCCGATGCAGAAAAAAACATAGCCACAAGGAATGTCCACTAGATTCAGTTCAAACATGTGCCATCTGTACGAAAGATCATCTCACCGAAAGCTGCCCCTCACTTCCTGGACTGAAGGCAGTATACAAAGAAGCAGAAGAAGAACCAGAGCCAACATACTTTGTTAACCAGCGTCGCCAATGGCAACCTAGGCAATCAGGTATATTTTCGGACCCAACTTCTTCTTTTTAGCCTCCACAGTATAATGCTCAGCAATATGGTATGTGGCAAAACCAATCTACACCCCCATTTCCAAACTGGTCATCACAGCCGTTTCCTTCTTCAAACCCATGGATGAATCAGATAGGCCAATTCGGTTGGCCAAATTTTCCCTATACCCCACCGTATTGGCAGAATAATTCATATCCTCCACAATGGATTCCCCCTACTTCACAAGGTTCACCCTGGCAGACCAATTGGCCAAGATCGACATATCAGTCAACAGGAACTATTCCACTCCCTCAACCAACTCTGCCAGCTTTACAACAAAACCCCCAGTCTAATCTGAGACCGCAACTCCCAGCCCAACCCAATCCCAATCCTAATAATAGACCAGTCCAATCCATCCAAATCATAGACACATCAGAAATTGGACCTGACCTAAGGGAGTGCAATGATCTTCAGTTACGATCTGGACGGATAATAGAAAGAGAGGGAGACAAAACAATTCACATTGAAGATCAGTTACCAATAGAACAACCGCTACAATAAAAGGATGAAAATAAAGAGAAGACCCATCAACAAGCAAGTACATCCTCTCCTCCTTTCCCGGAACGATTAGTCATACCGCGACCAGTACAATTTCTAGACTTTGACATTCTGGGAGAGTTACAAAATCTGTATATAAAAATTCCATTCCTCCAAGCCATACAAGACATTCCTATATACGAACTGTGCATAAAAAAATCAAGGAGGAATACAACTACTAACCTTAGAGTCCAAGTAGTTGGTACTTTATCCGACCTATTATCAGGAAAAGAGACACCTATCAAATACGAAGATCCCGAGAACCCAATTGTAACTGTCCAAATCTATGGTCAAACCCTGACTAACGCTTTAGTCGACCTGGGAGCTGCAATCAACATTTTGACAACTTCCACCTGCCAAAAGCTTGGAATCACATCAGTAGAACCTACTTCTACTTTGTTAGAATTGGCAGATCGATCTGTAGTTCGACCAGAAGGTACTCTATACGATGTCATGGTTTCTGTAGATTCCTGGGAATATCCAACAGACTTCCTGGTAATTAATCCAAAAACCCGACTAGATGGACATCCGCTAATACTAGGAAGGCCTTGGCTTGCTACTGCCGACGCCTACATTGGTTGCCGGCAGGGAAACATGACCATAACTAAAGGACCAGACGTTAAAAATCTAGTTCTATATCCTCCAGCACAGCCAAGCCTGCCGATGATCAAAACTAATCATTATCCTGTGTCATATCTTACTAACAATATCAGATCTCCACTGACTGTACAGAAGGCTTTAGATTTTAAAGATCAAACAGAAGATGACGCCATCAACAACTTCATTAATCAAACTGAATCTAGAACGCATACGCAGTGTCTTATGATAGAAGCAGCGTTTGATAGCGAGCTAGAAGAAGACCCTTTAAAAGATCCACATGACCAAACAATTCCAGTGATGGTTGTTGCCAATAGCAAAGTAGTGGAAATTGAACCTGGTAAGACTCTAAATATTAACACCAACCTTACACCAGATCAAGAAATAAAGCTTGTTAATCTGTTACAAAAATATAAGGGAGCATTTGCGTGGGATTACCCTGACATGAAGGGGATTGATCCTCAATTATGCACCCACCACATCTATATAGAGAAGGATGCAAGACCTGTTCGTCAGCCGCAAAGAAGACTCAACCCCCATCTAAAAGAGATAGTAAAAGCTGAACTTCAGAAACTTTTAGATGTTAATTTTATTTACCCCATCTCTGACAGTAAATGGGTCTCTCCCCTAGTGGTGGTACCCAAGAAAAATGGAAAATGGAGGATTTGCGTGGATTACAAGGAGTTAAATAAGGCCACACAGAAGGATCACTTTCCCCGCCCATTTATAGATCAAGTATTGGACACTTTGGCAGGGAAGAATTTTTTTTCTTTCCTGGACGGCTTCAGCGGATATAACCAAATCCAAATTTCCCCTGAAGACCAGGATAAAACTACCTTTACTTGCCCTTGGGGAACGTTTGCCTATCGAGTACTACCCTTCGGCCTATGTAATGCCCCTGCTACATTCCAAAGGGCTGTTCTCAGCATCTTTGCAGATCTAATAAACGACGGACTTGAGGTGTACATGGATGACTTTACACCATATGGAGATGACTTTGATCCAGCTCTGGATACCCTGGACAAAGTTCTACAACGTTGTATCGCTACCAGACTTTACCTAAGCCACGAAAAATGTTACATGATGATGACGGAAGGGCTCATTCTAGGGCATTATATTTCAGCAGCTGGCATCCAAGTAGACCCTGCTAAAATTCAGATTCTTTTGCTCATCCCTACCCCCACTACTCAAACAGAGGTACGCAGTTTCCTTGGATTTTCTGGATATTACAGACGATTTATAGAACATTATTCACGAATTGCTGCACCTCTATATGCTCTAACTGGTAATGTTGATTTCTTGTGGACAGAGAAATGTGACCAGGCTTTTAAGGAATTGAAGAAGCTGGTATCAACAGCCCCAGTCCTTCGAGGACCAAACTGGAATTTTCCATTCCAAATCTCATCTGATGCCTCGGATACAGCAATTGGTACAGTCCTGGGGCAAGAAGAGGATAAGAAGCCATATGCTATTTACTATATCAGCAAAAATTTATCCTCTTCCGAACTCAATTATACTGTTACTGAAAAGGAATTCCTGGCTGTAATACATGCTGTTAACAAATTTAGACATTATATTACAGGCTATCCTATTGTGTTATATACAGATCATTCTGCTATCAAATATTTGGTAAATAAACCTGTTACGAATGCTAGAATAACTAGATGGTTGATCTTATTGCAGGAGTTCGATATCACAATCTAGGATCGACCTGGCAAGGAAAACCCTGTAGCTGATTTCCTCTCACGAATACCGAAATCAATTGAAACAGCAGCAGTAGAAGATCAATTTCCTGATGAACACCTGTTTGCTGTCGCTGTTCGAACACCCTGGTATGCTGATGTCGCCAATTATCTTGTAGTAGGTAAGCTACCAAAACACTTAACCCCTCAGGAACGAAAGCAGATTATTCAGAAGAGCACTCGATTTTCGTGGATTGGAGGCCATTTGTTCCATACAGGGGCAGATATGCAGATCAGGAGGTGTATTCGAGAGGACGAGATCTTAGACATCTTAAAAGCTTGCCATGACGGACCATGCGGGGGACACTTCGCTGAAAAAAGAACAACACATAAAGTATTACAGACAGGATACTATTGGCCTACAATTTTCAAAGATGCGAAAAAATTTGCACAAACTTGTGACAGCTGCCAGCGAGCAGGAAGACCTGGTCAAGCCGATGAAATGCCTCTGAGACCGCAATTGGTTATTGAGCCATTTGAACGATGGGCTCTCGACTTCGTCGGGCCCATTAATCCACCATCAAATCAGAGGACATACATTCTGGTGGCGACAGACTATGTTACTAAATGGGTTGAGGCTGAATCATTGCCTAAGGCTACAGAGGACTCGGTAATACAATTCTTGTTCCATTTGTTTGTACGTTATGGACTTCCGAGAGAAGTAATCACAGATGGTGGACCACAATTTGTTGGAAATAAATTAGCTGCAACACTTAACAATTATCATGTCCAACATAAGATCACTACTCCATACCATCCGCAGGCAAATGGGCAAGTAGAAAGTAGTAATAAGGTAATAGAGTCAATTTTAACAAAAACTATTGCATCGCATAGGCGTGATTGGGCCGCTCGGTTACCTGAGGCACTGTGGGCCTATAGAACCACATGGAGAAGTACAACAGGCTATTCGCCTTATCAATTAGTGTTTGGAAAACAACCAATCTTCCCCATAGAATTCGAAATCCAAACGCTACGAACTGCACAAGAAGTCGGCCTAGATCTGAGTGAGGCACAAATCAATCGACTACAACAGATTAATGAATTGGACGAAATTAGGCTCTCTGCATTACAAAACACAGCATTAATTCAACAGCAGCGAGCTAAGTGGCATGATGCACTTATTAAGAATAAAGTCTTTCATGAAGGAGACTGGGCTCTGTTATACGACTCTCGGTTCCAGGGCTTCCCGGGGAAACTCCAGACTCGATGGTTAGGACCATACGAAATCCAGAAGGTACATGACAATGGGACCCTTACCCTGATCACAATCGATGGTTCTGGATATGCGTTCAAAGTAAATGGCCACCGAGTTCGTCTCTATCGAAAGCCACTTACTCGGGAATCCTTCTGTCAGCAGCTACGACAGGATACTGATTTGGAAATTTTAGGAGAGGAAGCGAAATCTTCCTCACCTGTAACTTAAACAATTCATTTTTTTCATAACTTGTACATAACATCCTGTATATATGCTCTTTTGATTCTCTATTTGCATTCTCAGTATTTTTGCTACGTTATTTGTGTGATTCTGCTGTTCCTTTTCAAAAGGAACATCATTCGTGTGATTTTGCTGTTCCTTTTCAAAAGGAACAACATTTGTGTGATTTTGCTGTTCCTTTTCAAAAGGAACAACATTCGTGTGATTTTGTTGTTCCTTTTCAAAAGGAACAACATTCGTGTGATTTTGCTGTTCCTTTTCAAAAGGAACAGCATTTGTGTGATTTTGCTGTTCCTTTTCAAAAGGAACAACATTTGTGTGATTTTGCTGTTCCTTTTCAAAAGGAACAACATTCGTGTGATTTTGCTGTTCCTTTTCAAAAGGAACAACATTTGTGCGATTTTGCTGTTCCTTTTCAAAAGGAACAACATTTGTGTGATTTTGCTGTTCCTTTTCAAAAAGGAACAGCACTTGCCTGTTTTTTCTGTTCCTTTGCGAAAAGGAACAGCACTTGCGTGTTTTTGCTGTTCCTTTGCGAAAAGGAACAACACTTGGGTGTTTTTGTTGTTCCTTTGTGAAAAGGAACAACACTTGCATGTTTTTGCTGTTCCTTTGCGAAAAGGAACAGCACGCGCGTGTTTTTGCCGTTCCTTTGCAAAAAGGAACGACACTTGTGTGTTTCTGCTGTTCCTTTCTCAGAAGCAATAGCATTTATGATTTTTCGTTGCTCCTCTCGAAGATACCGTATCTTACGAATGGATTCTTCTCTCCAAGAATGCCATCGGCATCTTTTTGCCCTTATTGGGATGCTATGCGACCATGGTCTCCTCAATCTTTTAGATACAACAATGAATTTATGCAATGAACATAAACCATGATATACCGAAATCAGCATATCATAAATCGCTATTACTATGAAGCCAGTATGTATAAGAGGACAAGGGGGGGACATTAACTTTTTCATCTTCGCTGTCATTGTCTTATTCCCGAACCCTGGTTTGGTGATTTTTATCATGACGATTTCCCTAAAATCTTTCTTGATTATTACTAAGGAATAAGAGAAAAACGATTTATATCTGTCTGTTGGGACTATAAGACTTCTTCCACCATTCCCCGCTCTTAAGGAGTGCGGAACCACCCTTATGTGGAGATAAAAAAAGAGAGAGAGCTGCTCTGTAAAAGAAAAACAAAAAAAAAAATATGAAAATTGTCAAATGCAGGATAGGGGGTCTCACTCAGAGCCAGCCTACCATGATCATAAGGATGGAAACGAAGTGGAATTCCCATTACGGCCACCACACCAGGGATATGGTCCGAAGGTAAATCAATAAGTAAACCTTGGAACAGGGGGTCTCATCACGAGCCGGCCTGACCACGTTTCGTGCCTACCTTGTGAATGGCATTATGGCTATCTGGTTACCAAGCCAGCATAATGGCCTGCATTTTGACAAAGCACTCTTCAGAATATACACAAAGGATTATGGTTCCGGAGGGTGAAATAAACAACTCTGCCAAGGTTATGAACACCTGTTGGAAGCAGAGCTCTGTTAATGGCATCGAAGTCGTAATATTTACACCAACAGGTATGATATTAAATCTTTCTGTCTCTTATATCCTTTGCATATATCATATGTCACACCCCGATATATCTATCGCATGAATATTATCACCGATCATGGCAACGTAACTGACAATGACTACTGGAGACTTCGTACATTTGGCAGACGTCCAATCCCCCGGTTCCTCATTATATCACGCAGGCTCTTATATAAAACGCGATCTACCTTTTTACCTCGGTTTCGGCATTTCGTTGTTTTTTACAACATGGCATAATTCCATATGATGTACTTTATGATTTGACTCCCGACT
Organism: Pinus tabuliformis; assembly: GCA_031772625.1. Taxonomy (NCBI): domain Eukaryota; kingdom Viridiplantae; phylum Streptophyta; class Pinopsida; order Pinales; family Pinaceae; genus Pinus; species Pinus tabuliformis. The sequence continues at coordinate 844,021,567 of CM062815.1, forward strand.
GGCTGCTGCTCCTCTCTTTGACGGCTGGGGGCAGCCTATCAGATCGCGGGGGGGGGGGGGGGGGGAGATAACCTCATTACTCCATGGAGTACGTGGCTGCACACCATTCGGGCAAGATAATGTACGAAGGAATGGCACAGTTTAACGGTATGATGATTCCATCCTACGGAGATTGCCGTCCACGATCCCTTTTTTGTTGCATGCTCTGTGTGATCCTTTCCAAAATTGGCATCGATCATCCTCTCTGCGTCGCAAATACCGCAAACAGTTGCTGTTCCATTTCTGAGCTGAATCATGGGCGGAAAGACGGTCCGAAGCGAACCTCACAAGCTGACAGTTTCCGCTGCTGCTCGCAAAATCCTGGAAAACACAGAATGGTTGAATTACTTCAACCGCCTGCAAGAATCAAACGAAGCAGTAGCGTTAGAATTCTTGCAGAATTTGCAGGAAAACTACTCTGTAGTAGGAGGAAAGCGGATAGTGGTTACGGAGGACATCATCGCAGAAGTCTCAGGATTACCAGCTGCTGGACCCATATGGACGCTGAAGAAGGAAAGATTGCAGAAAGCTATGGAAATTTTCCAGGACAAGGGCCAAAGCTTGACAGTCAAAGGGAAAGGAGTTCTGCCGGCAACACTTGGGGAACCCTGGACCGAGCTGGCAAAGACAGTGCAAAGTTACATCACCTGCGAAGGGAGAAAAGACGTGGTAAGGCCTCGTCACTTAAAACTTTTAGCTGTTTTAAAAGGAAAATGCTCTGTAAATCTCCCTGCACTTTTAAATTCGCTACTACATGACGCGGCCCAAATCCTGAAGAAGGCCCAGCACACAGATGCAGTTGTTAGCCACCACGGACTGATTCGGCTGATAGTAAGCCACAGTCTCACCCAACAGCAAAGAACTTGGGAGGAATTGGTTGAAATAGTCAAGGGGGGATTGGCTGTACCACCTCACAAACTTGAACAGTCCTCCAGCACGCCGGAACGTTCAGAAAGACGCAAGAAGCCAGCAGCAGAAAGACATGCTGCTTCAAAACGAAAACAACCCTCCGGTACGCCAGAACGACCAGAAGAACCCAGAGAACCTACTGGCACACCCGACCAACCTGAAAGATCAAGGAAGTCAGCCCGGTTGGCTCGGATACGAGGAAGGCTGGAAAGGATTCAGGGAACCACGGCCCAGCCAATCGAAATTGCGGACGAACCTCCAGAACTGGAAGGAGGACTCTCCGAAGGAAATGATGAACAATCGGAGGCCGGGACTGACCAGCCGGAAGGAGAAATTGAAAAAGGACATGAGCACTCTGAAGAAGAAATGGCCACCGAACAGAGCAACCAAGCACATGAGCACTCTGAGGGAGAAAAGGCCACCGAACAGGGCAATCAGGAGGAAGAAATTGCACAGCCAGGGGGTAGCCCATTGCAGGACCCTCCAGGTGAGGAGGAATTGGCAGCAGTTCTGGCCAATATGGGAGAATATGGCCAGGCCTCCAGCACAGGAGGTGTCCCTGACGGTCCCACAGAGGAAGAATTACCCGAAGAAATGCATGCAGAAGAGGCAGGGGAAGAAAACCTGCCTGGTGATGATAATGAAATGGAAGACAACAATCAGGGACAATCTGTCCCCAGGACGCCGGAAGATATCCCAGATGAAGAAGGAGCAAGCTTGAGGACCAAACCCTCTGCCGAGACAAGGGAAATTGAGAAATTAAGAAAGAAGCAGCAGAGGTTGCTGGGCACCATAGCCAGACTCCGGCAGCAAATTCGAATGTTGAAAGCCAGTCTGAGAATACAAAAGACCGCAGGGAAAAGGAGGAGGACCACGGCAGCAAGAACCCCGAGGACAAGAACCCGTTTTTTTGGTCGAAACCCCATCAGGAGACCTGCTGTTCCAGATAATAATGAGGAACAGGGTGCTGTTCCAAATGACATGGAGGAAAAAACTGCTGTTCCAAATAGCGTGGAGGGACAGACTGCTGTTCCATCTGGCCCTGAAGAACGAATGGACATTCCAATGGAACAGCAAGAGGCTCCAATGGTAGGAGGACCACAACAACCCTTTATTCACGTTAAGAAGGAAACAAAAAGCAAAGAGGTCCAAACAGAAGCACCACCCTCGGGCGTAATTCGGGTCCTAAACTCTAAGCAACGTAATAGAAAGGTCCAGGTTAAACTTCCAGCCTCTGAGGCTTTGTGGAAAAAAGACCCAAAAACCAGAACCTTGCATAAAATGATGAAGGAAGCTCAGCAAGAAGCTGAGCAGTTGCAAGAACAGACGGTCCCCAAGGAAAAATACGAAGAGCTCCAACAGCAACTTCGAGACATCAGTCAGTCCGAGAGCCAGGCCTTTGAAGGATGGCAGAAGGAGCAGGAAAAGGTTGCTAAGGTAACTCGTCGATTAGATAGTGTTGTTAAGCAGATGGACACCATTGTTCCTTATATAATGACGTTTTGACTTGTAGGGCCCCTGCTAAAAATTATGCTTTATTTTTGCTTGAACGATATCTGAGATTAAAAATAAAATCCGTTAGGACAGGAGCACCTATCCACATCAACACTGTTAATGATTTTATAGACTGTTGCAAGCACTATGGAGTTAAAGTTCAAAGGTTATTATGCGAGTTTTACCTGCACAATCTTGTGCTAGACCAGGAAACTGATTTAAATCCTGGTCCTTTTGTTGGCGATATACAATTCCAAGCCTTTATCTCATTTGGGGTTAGTCAGCTGAAGTGGCTCAAAGCTTACAACACTTTCCAGAGGCAGGAGAATAGCTTAGATTTATGGGTACGAGCTGAATCTAGAGACCCAGTGACGCTATGGAGAGAGCATAGGAGTCTGATGAGGATCCCAGGTGTCATTGAGATATTAGGTCCCATGCACGAAGACTTGATCCGAAATAGTCTGGAATATTTCCTGACTATTAAAGATCCTGCCCTCGATGCTGCAAAATTTCGATACCGGACCTCTAACCCAAACATCCAGCTCAGGGAACCCTTCAAATATGAGAATTTTGAGCTGGCTGCCAGCCGATTGAGTCTCTATGGGGAACGGATTCTGCGAGCAGGGCCATTCTGGTTGGGATATCGATTTCGCAGTCCAATTGTTTGGCACCCTGCACCCGGATATCAGGCCTTATATGAGATGCCTGCAGATCAAATAGATCAGTTCTTTGACCATCTAATTACTCATCACGGTTGTCGGCCTCCTCACGAGATCCCTTCTCCGGCCTATTCTCTCACCGCCTTGCATGTCAACTATAACGTTTTCATGAGGCCATGAAACAGGGTAAGCAGGGGGGTGTGTGGAGCACTTGGAAGGTATGCTTTTGACAAGCAATCTAGTGGTTTTTCAATAATAATTCTGACCTTTTCTGCATTTATGAGTTCAAAGAAGATAAAGGGTTTTGATAAAATGTGCGAAAATAGACAACGGAAGCTCAAGTGCTAATAATTGACGTTTTCTATGCAGGAAGACGTGGAAACAAGGGATTGTCGATCAAAAGCAAGAAGCAAAGGGAAAATAACTGCTGTCCCTCTAGCAGGGAACTGGATGCGGACAAGATCAAGCAAAATTAGAGCCGAATAGTCCAGGGAAAGAATGCAGGATATCGAGTCGGAGAACGCAAGAAGGAAAAGAGAAGAATTGAACGATTAGCGAATCCCTCAGGATCTTTGATCCTGAGGGATCACTGCTTTAACTTATCTTTTGATTATCTAGATACCTCCGTCATTTTTGTTATATAAAGGCACCACGCCATTGAGCGAGGGGACGACTGTTTTTATGATTTTAAGTTTCAGAACAAACTGTAATCATTGAGTCTCGTTGAGACCTAACTTTGTTATACTTTTGTTAATGCGATTAATATAGAAGACTTGGTGTTCATTTCGTCTCTGCATCTGGAGTAACTTAAGGCAGTGTACCATTGGCAGCTAAGGGCCCGGCTCCGAAGGACACTTGCTTTTGTATTATTATACGGTGATTTGTGTGTGGTTTGTTTACTTCTGTTATTTAAGTAATCTGATACATCTTTTATGTGATATACTATGCTCCATTATAATTGATATCTGAATGATTTCTTTATCTCATGTCTCTGCACTGTACAAGTGGATCTATTCGAATTGCATCTTTCGGCTATCTCTGTAGCAGAATGTTGGTATGAATGTTATTGTTATTAGATCTATGTGAAATAGTATTTGTGAGACTTGAGAACAATATTACTTCGTTCAGAACGTAGTCATATCATTCATTATTCTCAGATTGCTATAGTAGTATAGAACATGTATATACGGATGAGGTTTGCTGCTCCATGATTCATTGAGGATTGCTGTTCCATTGTAGTATTGTTGTTCCATTCTATTACTGCTGTTCCATTTCGTTACTGCTGTTCCATTTGATTACTGCTGTTCCATTTTCATTACTGCTGTTCCATTTTCAGACTGCTGTTCCATTTTACTTTCCGCTGTTTGATTTACCTGCCTTTGTTGTTTTTAGTGTGAGAGTAGGCCTAAGGCTGTAGTGAGCCTCAGCAAGACGCTGCTTAGCCCCAGACCTATAAGTCCATGCTCTGATTTCCTTTCTTTATCAGTTTCTAAAGGGATGGGTTATTGCTTCCGTACCCTTGACTGATCAATTGCCTTGTGTGATTCTATCTTTTGGGTTAGTTTAGTTACAGCTTAGCATCTGTTTCCTTTCAAATCATTAGAACACTATACTACCGAGCATTACTCGGACAAATAGCCTCGGATTGAGCTACTCCTTGCAATAACAAAATGTTCCCGGATTGACTTAATAATGTGGGATAATTAGTGGTGTGAGAGACCCTAGTTACAGCTCTACAATTGTAGGGTAGCAAAAGAATTGAATTGCTTCCTATATCCAGCACCAAAGTGTCAAGTGATGATTGCAAATGGAGGAACAATAAATTGCTCTGGAAAGTGCCATAATATCAAGCTATCCATGGGAGAATATGTATTGACTAGCCCAATGCTTTCCATTCCAATGGGAGGTGCTGATGTTGTACTAGGAGTCCAATGGCTACAATCCTTGGGTACAATAGCTTTTAATTTTCAAGAACTTTTCATGAAATTTTCTACGGAAGGAAAGGAAGTTGAATTAAGGGGTATTGCAGGGAAACCAGGAAAGATAATCAGCTCTAATGGTATGACAAAGCTTCTAAAAAAGGAGAAAAGGGGTGTAATTGCACAATTATGTTCGCTAGATGTTTCCACATTAGAATCATCCATTTCTCCAGATCTCCAAAAAGTCCTGGACAATCATTCTAAGGTATTTGAGACTCCCAAAGGTCTCCCACCTATGCGTGATCATGATCATGCTATTCATATGATTCCAGGAAGTGTTCCTCCAAACATCAGGCCGTACAGATATCCCTATGTCCAAAAAAGTGAAATTGAACGTATGGTTGCAGAAATGCTAGAGGCTGGTATAATTCAACTGAGTCAAAGTTCTTTCTCTGCTTCAGTAGTATTGGTGCACAAGAAGGATGGATCATGGCGCATGTGTCCGGATTATAGGGAGCTCAACAAGCTCACTATTAAAGATAAGTTCCCCATTCCTGTCATTGATGAATTACTGGATGAATTGCATGGATCAATTTACTTCACCAAGTTGGATCTTCGTTCAGGATATCATCAAATCAGAATGAATATTGAAGACATTCCAAAAACAGCATTTAGAACTCATGAGGGTCATTATGAATTTTTGGTCATTCCTTTTGGCCTTACCAATGCACCTTCAACATTTCAAGGTTTGATGAATTCAATTTTCAAACCATTCCTTAGAAAATTTGTGTTAGTATTTTTTGATGATATACTTATTTACAGAAAGTCTTGGAAGGATCATGTTGAACATGTTGACAGGGTGCTACAACTATTGGAGGAGAAACAATTATATGCCAAAAGATCCAAATGTTTCTTTGGAGTCCAGGAGGTGGAATATTTGGGTCATATCGTATCTCATGAAGGAGTTAAGGTAGACCCTACCAAAATTAAAGCCATTAAGGAATGGAAAATCCCCACATCCATAAAGCATTTGCGCGGATTTCTTGGGTTGACAGGGTATTATCGCAAGTTTGTTAAGAATTATGGGAGAATAGCAGCACCTCTAACGACATTATTGGAGAAAGATGCATTTTCATGGACTCCGGAAGCAACAAAGGCCTTTGAACATCTTAAAGAGGCAATGTGCCAAGCACTGGTCTTAGCTACACCGGACTTCACAAAAACCTTTATTGTGGAATGTGATGCCTCAGGAAATGGAATTGGTGCTGTTCTAATGCAATATGAAAGACCCATTGCTTTTGAAAGTCGTCCAATCAAGGGAAAGTTTCGAAGCAAAGCTATTTATGAGAAGGAAATGTTGGCAATACTCCATGCACTTAAGAAATGGCGACCCTACCTAATGGGAAGACACTTCAAGGTAAAAACGGATCATGATAGCCTTAAATAATTTTTAGAACAAAGATTATCCTCTGAAGAGCAACAAAAGTGGGTCACAAAGATGTTGGGTTATGACTTTGAAATCATCTACAAAAAAGGGAAGCAAAATGTGGTGGCAGATGCACTCTCAAGGAAGGATGAGGATGTGGAAGCATTGTTGTACGCTATTTCTATCATCCAACCAGATTGGATAAATGAAGCAAGGGAGGAATGGAAGAATGACGAAGAAGTGTGGGCACTTATTCGAAAGCTACAACAAGATTCCAGTACGTCTGATACATTTAGCTGGAAAAATGATTCGTTATGGTACAAAAATCGCTTATACCTCTTTAAGAATTCCCAGCTAAAACAAAAGATTCTTATGGAATTGCACACTTCTCCCTTAGGAGGGCACTCAGGATTTTTAAAAATTTACCACAGGGTTAAGAAGGAATTTTTTTGGGATGGCCTTAAATCAGATATTCAAAAGTTTGTGGCAGAATGTTTGGTTTGCCAGCAAAATAAAGTTGAAACAATTAAGACACCGGGTCTATTACAACCTTTATCCATTCCAAGCCAACATTGGGAGGAGGCATCAATGTATTTTATCACAGGTTTACCCAAGTATGAGGGAAAGAGTGTCATCATGGTGGTAGTTGACAGACTTACCAAGTATTCACACTTTTGTGCATTATCACATCCAATTAAAGCCAGTACAGTTTCTACTGCATTTATGGAAACAATTCAAAAGCTACATGGAAACCCAAAGATTATTGTAAGTGACAGAGATCCCATTTTCACTGGAAATTTTTGGGCAGAATTATTTTCTTGTCTTGGTACTCAGTTAGCTCATAGCTCATCTTATCATCCTCAATCTGATGGGCAAACTGAGATAGTAAACAAATGTTTGGAATGATATCTCCGTTGCTTTGTATCTGATAAACAGACACAATGGGTCAAATGCTTGCCTCTCGCTGAATGGTGGTATAACACTTCCTTTCATACAGCAACAAAAATGACCCCATTTATGGCACTTTATGGGTATCAACCACCATCCATCACATAATATTTAAGAGAAAATTCTAAGGTTCAGTGTTATGAAACCAGCTCACAAAAAGATAGAAAAGAGAGATCCACGCCTTAGAATTCAGCCTCTTCGAGGGGGCAACCTCCTTTACATTACATAAATGAACAATTCTTGGATGATACAAATGAAAATACCTCCTTTCTATATATAGGAGTCTAAGTGGTCCCAATACAATCAAAGCCTACATAACAATAATATTGTAGGGCACAACAGTAACAATGGTGGGCTTCTATGTGGCATAATAGTAACAATATGGGCACTACATGGGTACATCAATATAATAAGTGGGTTATACTAATAACAATAAGGGGTTACACTAGTAGTATAGGGGCCTAACATGCCCCTCTCCTTCAAAAAGCGTTGTCCTCAACGCTTGAGTAGTTCTTGATGCTTCTATATAAAATTCTTGTCCTCCCATGTGGAATATTCAGCGGGTAAGTTCTTCCACTTGATGAGATACTCTGAAATTGATCGATTTCGTAGCTGTCGGGTTCTTGTTTCTGTGACTGCTCCAGGTTCCAATATGATTTTTCCTTCCTCTTCAATTTCTGGCAATATTGCTTGAATTGGGATCTTTTGCAACTTTTGAATAGGTGGCCATACTTCTTCATTCTTCTTCCATTCTTCCGTTGCTTCGTTTATCCAATTTGGTTGGATAATATAAATAGCACAAAACAATGCTTCCACATCCTCATCCTTGAAGCGTCTTCCCATTTGGTAAGGTCGCCATTTTTTAAGTGCATGTAGTATTGCCAACATTTCCTTCTCATAAATAGCTTGCTTGAGATGTAGCAGTAAAAATACCCAATCACTCACATCAAAACATTTTTCACTACGATGTTGATCTACCTGTTGTTTCATTTGATTTTGTAACGAAGTGGCATTATCCTTTAAAAGTTGGAGAACTTGCTGTTGATGCTCGATATGATCTTTATCTACTTGAACCTTTTTCTTCTTGATATGTCCTTCTATCTTTTGAGGAGTGGTAATTTCTTCCAGTCCTTTACAAGATATGGTCGGATTCATTTCTTGATGCTCGATGTGATCTTTCACTTCTTGAACATTTTTCTTCTTGATGTGTCCTTCTATCTTGATAGTTTGAGGAGTGGTAATTTCATCCATTGAATTACAAGATATGGTTGGATTCATTTCTTCTTTCTCGATGTGTTCTTTCACTTCTTGCACCTTTTTCTTCTTGATATGTCCTTCTATCTTGAGAGTTTGAGGAGTGGTAATTCTTGCCAATGCTTTACAAGATATGGTCTGATTCATTTCTTCTTTCTCTGGGGTGGTGTCCTGACGTATATCCTCTTCTTTTGATGTTTCTTGATCCTTTTCTTCCTCCTCTTCATATTCTATGTAAAATAATTTCTTCTCAGCACACCTATGACCTTTAGTGCATTTGCTATCACAATTGTAACAAAGCCCTTTTTCTCTTTTTTCTTCCAATTGTTGTGGTGTAACCCTTGTAGGTTGTGGAAGGCTGGGAGAAACAACACTTCCATCTTTATAGTTGTGAGGGGTATGCTTCCTGGTTTCCATAATTTTGCTTTCCATTATGTCACAAAGCCCTTTTACTCTTTCCAATTGTTGTGGTGTTGCTCTAAAGAAGGTGTTGCTCTTTATATCCTCATAATGTGCTATCATTTCCTCCGTGAAAATTGACCACGTAACAAGTTTTTTACGAGAACAAAGCCCTTTGTACCATAAAAATTGATCTGGTTCTAAATATGAAGATGCAATACATACCTTTTGTAACAGTTGTACACCATGTATATCAAAATATTGCTCCATCTGAAGTATCCAATTTACCGGATCCTTGCCATCAAACTTCCTCATCTTGCTTTTTCTTGATTTTAGGGGATCTACCTTGAAATGACTGTAACTCTGTACTTTCGGATCTTTAAGTTCTGAACTTGTGACCTGTAGTAGCTCTCTTTGTCCTATTTCCAATGCCACAAGTCTGATCCAAATTGGATTCTCCAAGAAAAAGTTATGCACAATCTCCCGCAATGACCTGATTATAGACTAATTCAGTAGAGCGAACTTGTATGAAGTGCCACGTGTCACTGTTTCAACCTTTGACTTTGAAAAATATATAAACAGAAACTACATTCCGTCCTCTTTCTGTACCTTCTGACGAAATTTCAATCCGATGCTCAGAAAGAAAGTTATGACGATTTTCCCCAGGTCACCTGTTTTAAGTGTAATTCAGGAGTCTGCAAAAAGACCAACTTCCGCAGATCATATCTCCGAAAATATCGCGCGAAAAGATCTGAAATTCGGACCCAAGGTTCAGCGCCAATTCTTCTCAAATGGGTTTTTTTTTTGCGACTTCTGAAACGTTATAGAAAAAAAGTTATAGCGAAAATTCCACGATGACCTGTTTGGAGCAGCGAAACCCTAGAATCCAAAGCTCTGATACCAAATGTTATGAAACCAGCTCACAAAAAGATATAAAAGAGAGATCCACGCCTTAGAATTCAGCCTCTTCGAGGGGGCAACCTCCTTTACATTACATAAATGAACAATTCTTGGATGATACAAATGAAAATACCTCCTTTTGATATATAGGAGTCTAAGTGGTCCCAATACAATCAAAGCCTACATAACAATAATATTGTAGGGCACAACAGTAACAATGGTGGGCTTCTATGTGGCATAATAGTAACAATATGGGCACTACATGGGTACATCAATATAATAAGTGGGTTATACTAATAACAATAAGGTGTTACACTAGTAGTATAGGGGCCTAACATTCAGGCAGTGGAACATCACATCGAACATCAACAACAAGTCCTCCAACTCTTAAAGGATAACCTCGTGTTGGCACAGAATAGAATGAAACAACAGGCAGATCAACATCGCAGTGAAAGAAGTTTTGATGTAGGTGATTGGGTATTCCTATGGCTACAACCATATAAGCAAATGTCCCTCAAGCAAGCTAAGAAGGATAATAAATTATCACCAAAGTATTATGGTCCGTACAAGGTGTTGCAAAAGATTGGTACTATGGCATACAAATTGGAGCTTCCTGCAGCTTCTCGATTGCACCCAGTTTTCCATGTTTCATGCTTAAATAAGGTTATAGGCGACAAGCTCCCAGTTCAATCAATATTGCCAGAACTTGACGAGGAAGGAAAAATTATATTGGAACCGGAAGCAGTTATAGAAACAAGAACTCGACAGCTACGAAATCGATCAATTTCAGAGTACCTTATCAAGTGGAAGAACTTATCCGCTGAAGATTCCACATGGGAGGATGAGAATTTTATGCAGAAGTATCCAGAACTACTCAAGCGTTGAGGACAACACTTTTTTGAAGGAGAGGGGCATGTTGGGTCCCTATAATACTAGTGATTACCCCATTAATATTGTAGTTATACCCCTTGTTTATATTGTTGTGCCCCCATTGCCCCCATATTGTTATTAATGTGCCCATAGAATCCCTCTATTGTTATTTTTGTGGCTTTATATTATTATTGTTAGGTCGGCTGGATTATATTGTGACTCCTTAGACTCCTATATATAGAAAGGAGGTTTTGTCATTTGTATCATCCAAGAATTGTTCATTTATGTAATGTAAGAGGCTGAATTCTAAGGCGTTGATCTATCTTTTCTATCTTTTCTTGAGCTGGTTTCATAACACAAAATATCTAATTAATTCCCATTCTCGTTAAAATCACTCAAAGGCCTAAATATTTACATTAATTCAATACATAGGAAACCAACTTCCTTAAAACACAAGACCCCCTATGTCTACTAAAATACAATGATATTGTTGGGTTGAATGCTCCTGCATCAGACTCCCAAGGTAGAAAATATTCATGATCTCCTGATCATGTGTCTTCATATGTTGTTAGAAAAAATCCACGGTATTAAACTTTAGTTTTCAACTACCCAAACGCTTTGCTCCTTTTCTGATGTTGCATGTATGCTGTCTTTTGCTTTATCTTTCTCTCCTTGTCAATCAGGTTCATACTCTGATTGATCATCCTTCTTGTTGCTGTCAACCTCCTCCATATGGACTGCTTCATCATTAACTGCCACAATTCTTCTATCTCAAAGTCCAACACATATTTTGTCTGGTACACATCTTCTCTTTCTCTGGTCTTCATATTATTATTGCTTTCCTCCATCTTCTGCATCTTCATGCTTTTCTCTTCCATGGATTCTTCTTCTTGCATCAAATCTTCCTCAACATCTGCAACAAAATCTGCATTCACAAATCAATTATTAAAGTACGAAACATAAGACCTTGGTGCTTCTTCTCTCCTTGGCAACAATTCAGCTTGCTGCTTTGTTCTCTCCCCTTCTGTCAGCACATCAGTATGTTGTTTTGAATTCTCAACATAATTCATGAGACTATCAATTAGCCTCTCCTCCACATCATCTGTTTCAATGATGCCTCCCTGCTTTTGTTCACATTAGTGAAATTCTTCTTCCTTAGCTTGCTACTGGTTAACTCTTCTTTGAAATTGTTTGATTCTTACTGCCTCCCTTTCATCCTTACCCTCTTGTTCTTTAAGAACCTCCATATCATCTTCAAACAATCTCTGTCCTTGCCCATCGTGGCAAACTTCTCCATCCTCATTCAATTCTGATTTTACAACCTGAATGCTTGCTCTATAGTTTTCTAGCCTTCTCTCCAAAAGACTTAACTCTTGCCACAACCTTATCATTCCACTTGGAAGCTCTCCCAAAAGTCCTGTACAATCCTCCTCATCTTCATCCTTCGTTGATCCATCATCAAATGGACCTTCTTCTTCTGCTAGATCATCATGATCAGATTTATTGAACACAACAAACTCATCTCCTTCATTATGTCTTCCAAGTGCATCCTTGGTGTAAACTTCACCTCTTCTAACATCCTTTAGTAGATGTTCTTCCTCCTCTATGATAGCTTTAACATTCTGTTACCTACTCCCAGGTGACTCTTCTGTCTCCTTCTGGCTCTAAGATCTTGCCATCTCAGTCTTGATTTGAACAGATTTATGATTATGCTCCTTCTCTCTGACAAACTCTAAAGTTTGTTCATCCTCCTGTGATGTACCTGCAATCATCCACAAATCATTAATTTCAAAATCACAAGACCTGGTGGTCTCACTTGCTCCTTCAGTTATCAAACTTCTTTGTTGCTCTGAATCTTCTACATGATTCAGTTTCTTAGGTTCAACTTCATCTCCTGTCAGCATCTCCTCAGGTTGTCTTGAACTATCACAATAGTCCATGAGATCTTTGCTTGATCTCCACTCTTCATCTGTCTCTTCAGTGCAGACTTCACCTTCTCCCAGAATTTCACCCTCTTCTGGTTCACAAATGGACACTTCCATTTCCAACTCAGCTTCTCTGAGTTTTTCTGATTCCAATTGAACAATTATCTATTCAATCTTTTTCAACTCTTCTACTAGCTCTAAATTGACCTGCTGATCTCTTTTATCTTGTAGCTTCTGCCACTTCACTCTTATTCTCATGGTCCAACCATGCTTCTGGCCTTCATCACTTCTCTGCAACATCTCCATCAATACTTCAATCTGGAAATCTATCTTAGCTTTCTCTCTGTCAAACTCTTCTTGACTCATCCTCATGCCATTTGCTTTGGAATCTTTCCTTTTGTTGTGGCTTCTCTCTGAACCTCTGTTATGACTATGAGTAGTTATCTTCTTCTTCTCTTTCTTCATGAGCTCCTCACTCATCTGCAACAAGCCTCTGCAACATCTAGTCCTCCTCACTGCAATCTTACCTCACTAAGCTCTCCTCACTCAGTCTTTTGGTAAGCACGGGTCCTCTGTCTGGAACATCCTCTTGAGCAACACCTTTGTTCCTTCTAGGCTTCTGAAATCTCTCAATCTCTCCAGAGAACACTTCAACTGTCCTCTCTATCCAATCTCTTGTTGGATTCTTCAGGTTCACTGCCACTTCTCCTTCAGAGTGTTTTCCTTACTCTGCCTTCAAGAACACATCTGGTTCTCCTCTCACAACTTCTCTTGCTGTCCTTTGCTGAGATGCTTCATCTGCAACCACAATCTTCAATTTCAATTTGAAACAAAACACACTATATTACCTCCAAGATCTATGTATGATCTTGTTCTCCCATTCTTCTGCACTTTGAATGGATTGTCCTCTGTTTGGTCTCCAAGTTCTCTTTCCTTCAGAACTTGTACTAAGCAATTTTTCTCTCACTTTTTTAAAAGGAATCCTCTATTCCTGTCTACTCCAAGCCTCTGCTGGAACCACTACAATCTTCCAGGAACTTCAAAAGTTCCCCCTATAATCTTCTGTTGTAGTCTCTATCATTCATTCACTGTTGCAACTCTCATGACTCTGTGCTCCTTCACTTTGCTTCAATCTACAAAATATCATTCATCAATTAACTTATGCACATTACCTTATTTTGTGTGCAAACTCGTTTTCGCAGGAAATCTTTCCCCACTCTGTTACCACTTGACGCAAGGGTACCCCACGTATACCCACCGTATGCATATACAATGCATAATCACATTTGTCCTAGGAATTGTTAACTCACTACCAAGTTAAATCCTCATTACTTATATGGTTAAGGCCCTTTAATAAATCTCATGTGAAAAAGATTTATTAACTAATCACAATTTACCCTTAATCCATCCTTTCATTACTATCGAGACTTTATTCTCCTCATAAACCTTAGTTTAAAACCTTAAGCCCTCACATTAAACCTTTGTAACATTGTTGCTGCATATATAACCTAACCCACTCTTTAAACCTTGGTAATGTTGGACTTACACATGAAAACCTCATACCGGTGCCATTTCTATTATAATGTTTATATAATAGAAATCATATAAAACAAGCGTATTCATACCTTTCTGCTTTAATACGACTTTTGCACATTTTCTGAGATTTACCTTTATAGCTAATCGCATTCGCCAAATCTCGCGGGTCACATTAACACATGACTCTTATCACCCCCAATATGCGATTAACATATCTTTCCGGACATCAAATACCATTAACCGTGCTTAATTACTTATCGGGTCTGCTCCATCGCTCGTCACATTCCCTTTCTCCCGATACAACACCATTGATTAATTACGATGCGATCACTTTGTTGGTCGCATCGGTATTGCATGTCACACTTTCCTAAGGCCAAGGTTATTCATTTCTCCGAAATAACATTGCGATTAAATCCCCACCGTTGATCCTCTTCCCGATCCAACGGTCCACAATGAAAGCGCATATCACAATCGCTCAAGGTTTGAGGTCGGGGTTCATTGCTCTTATTACTTTCCTCCGATGCGATATTTCATAACTCCACTCCATTCTTTGCGACTTAATCTTGGCTGTTGATCGTAAAGATCCAATGGTTACTATGCATTAACGTTTCACTTCTTCGCTCCTCGCTTACTTGGGTTTTTCTACTATTTCTTCAGTATTTCACTGTGGTTTCGAGTTTCTTCAATGATTCTGGGTCTTCCGCTGTTCTGTTGCGATTCCCTCCTGAGCTTAAACTCTGTGAATTCTTAAATCACTGTCATTCTAGAGCATTAATTTGATCCTTCAAATGGATCAATGACCCATTACAAGCCTCTGTCTCACTCTCTTCCTCTATGTGCATTCGCTGAACTCCGCTTGCATATATAGATTATGCAAATCTCTGATTCATTGCAATTTATCATTCGATATTCAATCATATATCAAATTCTTGTATACCAACACATATAACAAATGATTACATATTGAGGTTTTGTCTTCTTGGCCTGATTCTTCTAATTAGTGGCCTCTATTCCAACCTCTGCCCATAGGCTTACAATCACACTCTAACTGGCCAACTTGGTTGACTAACCTCTCTCTTTTTTTCTTTCAATACATTATTAGTAGTTTCTTTATAGTTGAGGAATTGTTCCTCAGTTGCTCAACAGTTTCTTCAAACTAGTTCCTAACTAATCCTAATCCTCTCATCTTCCCCTACATTCAAGAACATTTACAAATATGTCTCACAATATCTAATTAATTCCTATTCTCATTAAAATCACTGAAATGCCTAAATATTTACATTAATTCAATACTTAGGAAACCGATTTCCTTAAAACACAAGACCCCTATGTCTACTAAAATACAATGATATTGATAGGCTGAATGTTCCAGCATCATATTTCAACAAAGAATAAATATTAAAATCATGTATTTAGTAAAGTAAGTTTATTTTATATAGCTGAAATAATTTCGAGAAATTTGTAGATTATATATCTTTTGGTTAATATAATGTATTGTTTATATCACTGTGTCCAAGCTTGTAGCGTGAGTATATATATTATTGTGTATGATTCTATGGTTTCTAGCGTGACTTTATATATTATTGTGTATCTGCTTCGTATGTAAGTTATAATTATAATAAGAACGTATGCAGGTTATAATTATAGTAAGAAATAACAAAAAAAAATAAAAAATAAAAAATTAATTATAATTATTAAAAACATCAATTATTTATTTAAAATATAGATAAAAAATAATTATATTTAATTTTAATTGAATATTGTATTTTTATTATTTTTAATATAAAAATATATTTGAATAAAAATAAAACGCAAATTCAATATTTTATACTTATGGGTTAGTAAAGAATATAAAAGATATTAGTTTGGAGAAGTTTATAATGAAATTATTCACAATTATTAACGTAATATTTAATTTTATAATAAATCATTTTAGGTTTATTATTTTGATAAGTTTGTTTTTTGAGTTTAAATTTACTTTATATAATTTAACACTTAAAAGATATAAATTTTACAAAATTTCAATACTATTTTTATTAATAAATTTATTTTTTTAATAAATTTGGAGTTCAATATTATTTAAAATTTAATTTTTCTTTTTTAAGAAGTAAAAAATATTTTTATTTTTCAAATTAATTAAGCCATTTATAAAATGAAATATTTATAAACTTTTTACCTTTACAAAAATTACACTTTATTTATTTTTTCCTCATATAGCAGCAAAATACATCATGAAATTTAAACAATTCCTTAACACCCAATGCTTTTATTTGAAATTTCAGTTTCTCTTTCTAAAATGTTTTCTCAATAAATTAATATGTATATACTTTAATGCCTTCTCTCTCACTTATGACTTTCTCTTTATAAGGAAATTCTTATATTATATAAAAATCTTATATTATATAAAAATCTAGGTCACTAGGAGGTAACCATAAAACATATATGAAGTTTCAACTTCTCTTTCTAGAATGTTTTGTAATAGATTAATATATATAGTTTAGTTTTTTTTTTCTGAATGTTATGGCATAATTTTCTCCTCATAACATAATTCTTATATTAGTTAAAAAACTAAGTTACAAGGATGAAGCTATAAAATAGGTGTACTTCATCTCATTAATTAAAAACCAGCAACAATCTTGCTTGATATTAATCAAAACTTATTGAGGCAAGTGTTGTACGTTTTTTGTATGGAATATAATAACATATACAACATGAGTGGATCTAGTGATTAAGAAATATGTTTTCCTTAGAGGTCATACATCTAAATTTGAAGCACTTTAGGTTATGCACATTTCTATAGATTAATCAATTTATTTGTTACACGTAGTAGTTTCTTGTCCTACAAACCAGGAACCCTCATACATCAATTTGGAGTCTAGTTAGGTCATGACCATTGATTCAAATCATAAGCATTCATTCTTAACTTTAAATATAGACTTAAATAGGAAACCAAATGAAAAGGATCCTAATATTGGAAATATTCAACCATTTGTTTTATAAAAAAATAATTAACCTTTTATTAAAAGATTCAATAAATAATTTCAGTGTCACTTTTAATAATAAAAATATTGATTAATTGTTACATTGAGTCTTTCGACTAGCATAAACAAACACTTTTTATTATGTATTTCAAAAAGAAAAATGAATTAACATGTCCCTTCATATAATAAAGAAAAACATTAAAGATGTTGAATAGATAAATCCCTAGAAACTATCAAAATAAAATAGCACAAAGCTCTAATTATTAGAAAGAATATTCAATACGGAAACAAAAATAAGGAAAAACTCATAAACCTTTTAAATTTGAAAAAAATACCTTTTGAGAAACATTTAACTCAAAGGTTAGAGATAATTTTAAGATTAATATTGCTTTTCCTAGCACTCCTTGATCTAAGACTCATTTTGATTAGAGGGGAAATATGAAAAAACAGAATAAGTTTAATAGGGTCTTAGAAACACTCTTTGGCATGAGAATAACTCTTTTTAGGGAATTGTGTGTTGATTTATGGCTTAACATTGATGTAAAGAATTTATTAACATTGAAATAACTCTTTTCGTTTCCATTAAAAAAAAAGAGAAAAGGAAATTCAATCACACTCCAAGCAACAATGGTCATTTGGGAAAATAATTTTGCATTATAAATTTTGTAGAGATTGAGGTTAATGAAACTACCATGGGTTTGTTGGATAAATGATTCAACTTTGATGTAGCCTCCATGAGGATTCCCTTCAAAGACATTCTCTTTCTGTCAAAAACACAATCATAATATTTTTTGATAATATCATTGAACACACACATAAAAAATATGCTTCCAACTTCAAGAATGAAAAATTACCAAATATGAAGGTCCCATAACTCTCAAATAATTGGGGAACAATGACAACAATAAATTCTTGAATATGGATGAAGGTAACATGTGAGTGATAATGAAAATTAAAGATTATAATCAATTAATGAATGGGAACTTATCAATAAGTGAAATCTCCAAAAAGGTGGAGAAATATCCACAACAATACTTATGTTGGAAGTTTCTAAAGAAATTGAAAACTCATTCATGGATGACAATATTAAAAAGAGACTCTTGTAGCAACCTGATAATGGCACATGTTTTTAGCTCTACCAAATATCCATAAAATATAAAACTACAAAGTGCCACTATAAACAAAATTGGTCCTCCAACCTATGAGCACACATACTTGGTGGGAAAATGTCGACCTATTACTGGTCGCACCTCATTATTCATAAGAGATTCTACTCATCTTGTAAACATGAAGGAAGATTAAAACATTGAGGAGGATGATATCTTAACTATTTTTATTGTAGCCTCTCTCTTCACAAATATTTTAATCAACAAATAAATGTTGTAGGTCATAATAAATGTCTTAGAGTAGAAACTGAGTCTAATGGAAATATCTATTATCAACAAAAATAAGTTTTCAAGAGGAAATCTATGAGAAAACAAAAAGTGTGGTAATGGGTTATCCTCTTTCACGTTTTGTTTCCAACCTATTTATGGAGTATTTTGTGAACAATCAAATTGATTCTTTCCCACTGAAACCTAAGTAGGGGATTAGATATGTGGATGATGTAAACATATAGTTATTGTTCACATGGGACAAACAAATTGGAATAATTTACAAATCATTTGAATAACCAATCTAAACACAAAAAAGGTACAATGGAAAAAGAGGAGAGAAAATATTTTCCCTTCTTTCTTTTCTTTCCTTCAGAAATCAAGATGGATCCTAATCCAAGTATGCAAGAAAATAAAATAAATATTAAGAGATCCTTGCATGTATTGGATTCACATCACAACCCACATAGAATATTGAGGTAATTAACACACTAGTGACTTGACCAATAAGGATATTAGATAACCTGACCACCTAGAGAAATAAATTAATGATCTTAGAAAGGTCCTTACAAGAAATGGATATAATGCACATTATATTAGAGAGAGAATTGGTAAGGTGCAAGATGGCAAAGAAGGAAGAGAACATAATACAATTGACAATGATCCTTGAGTTACTCTTCTTTGCATTCAAGGCACCATTAATAAGATTTCCAAAATTTTAGGTAAGAGGAACATAAGGGTATCCTTCTCTCATATAAATGAACTAAGAAATATGTTAGAATCAAACTTCATAAAAGGGTATATGCAATCCTTGTTCCTGCAAGAAATTTTGCATTGGAGAAACATGTCATTTTATAAACCAAGTTGAAACAACATAACACTGATATAGTTTATGAAAGGGATAAAAAGTTTGTTGTCGCACAGTACTACCATATTTCTAAGCACCATCTTTTCAAGGATGAATCAATATCATCAACATTGAAGTTTATCATTAGTACAAAACATATATTAAAGAGGCTTTGGAAATTGAGAAATATGAGAGCATGTTAGGTCCCTATAGTACTAGTGTATTCCCCCTATTGTTATTGTTGTGCCCATGTATCCCCCATGTTGTTATTATTGTGCCCCATAGAACCCCACTAATGTTATTGTTGTGTCCTTACGTTATTATTGTTATGTAGGCTCTGATTATATTGTGACCCCTTAGACCCCTATATATACCAAGGAGGTCTTATCATTTGTATCATCCAAGAATTGTTCATTTATGTAATGTAAAGGAGGTTTCATCCTCGAAGAGGATAATTTTAAAGTCACTGATCTATATTGTCTTCTATTTTGTGAGTTGGTTACATAGCATTTGGTATCAGAGCTTTGGATTCTAGGGTTTTTCTTCTTCAAATAGGACATCTTGGAATTTTCGCTATAATTTTGTTTCTAAGAGGATTGTGAAGTTGAAGTTGAAACCATGTGGAGCCACAATATTGGTAAACTTCGTGTACGAATTTCAGATCTTGGCTCACTATATTTTCAGAGATATGATCCAAGGAAGTTAGGGTTTTTGCAGGCTCCAGAATTTCATCTCAAACATGTGACCTAGGTAAAATCATCATAACATTCTCTTTGAGCATCAAATTTGAATTTTGTAAAAAGTGACTATAGGTGCACATAATTTAGTTTTTTTGTATATCATTTTTAGGGATGAAGGTTTAAACAGTGTTGCGGCCTCAGAATTCTACTGCTGAAACATGGGGGATAACCACCCGGTTCAGACCTTAAGACATCTCCTTTTCCGTTTAAAGTGGTGGCTCCGACTGGGGATAATTGGACCAGTTTCCCAGTTTGGGTTTTAAGATGAGAGTGAGTGGTTCATGAGTGTTTGCAATAGAATAATGATAATCTAAGTGACCTATTCTATGATGAAATTTCTCTAACTAACTTATTCTAATATAAACCTGGGTATTCATGTGTGGTATGCAATCTACAAAGATATATGTTTAACATGTGATAATAAAGATTGAACACAACTAAACAAAGATGATAACGTAAAAGATAATTCCTTTGACTAAATAGTTGGTCAAAGAAATTTATAAAATATATCGCATATATGATGAGTTATATATGAAAATCACAATTTTAGTTAGGCATCATACAAAAGTGCAATTAATGCTTAATAGAAACAATAAGTCTCACATATAATTGATGAAAGTAAATTTTTTCCACTAATTAAATGTAAACAGAATCAATCATACAAGATAATAGTACCATATGTGTGAAGTCCTGCTCATTTGACAAATGACATAGACCAACTTCTTTCTTCAAATCAAATTGTCTCCCAAGAATACAAAAGTGCATCAACAAAGGAAAGTAGTCTGATATCTAAAAGAAACAATTGTGTTCCATAATTTCACCAAAGCATTCACAAACTTACCATAGTGCATTCTTTGCAAATGTTTTTGATAAAATTCCAGACCCTTCTCTAAATTCATGAGAAGGGCATAAGTACTATTCTAACTAATGTGGAAAAATATATTATACAAAATTTGAGGAGGTTTCAAACAACCTTCCTCCTAACTGGGTAACCAACTCCAAAAATAAACAGAGGCTAAATAAATAGAACTAAGAGGACGACTTGTTGTCTACCAGCTTGTCCTTTAAATTGCAAATATTAGCCATTGGTTGAATTTGAGGAGGTGCCCCAAAATGTGTCGTGAGTTGTCCTATGAAGATCGCATCAGTGAGCGGTGGTAGCATCTGTTGGGTCGTATGAAGGGAACAATTGTGAGTCATAATCTAGCTATGTGGCTTAATAAGATACTGCCAATACGACTCCCAGTTGATCATGGTCAGTTTTGTAATTGCCTCTCTTTGACTCCTCGCCTTTTCTTGCTAGCCTTTATACAGATCATTTAAATCAGGCATTTCTTTTGTGTTTCCTTCTTTAATGAGATTGGTGGCGAAAAAGATGTGATTCAATGCCTTAATGATATTCTTTGATACCCTGGCTTCCCTTGCGACTGCTAGCTCAGCCTGTTTGATTATCGCATCCCAATCTGTGAAGAGAATGTCTTTATGAGTTTCCTCAATCTCGAGTAGATTGGATTTCCTTCCATCTTTTGTTTCCTGACATCCGATGAACTAAGAGATTCTGGTGTTTAAATCGTTAAACTTTGTTCTATGGTCGATTTCCTTATCTATCAGCTGGTCGCTAGTAGTGAGATAGGGAGTAATGTGTGACATCTTTTGGCAGAAATACTCCCACTGTTTCACCATAAGGGAATTTAATTCCATGGCCTCTTTAATAAACTCTTCAGTGGTGGGAACATCCTTGTATCTTTCCATGGATTGCTGCATTTCTTGGAGTTGAATGTTTTTGGCTGATATATCAGCTTCATGGCTTATTTTCAGGACCTCAGTGTCTTGCTGCAATTGTGTGAGCTGCTCAACCACTTGTCTATTTGTGCTTGCTTTCTCTGTCTCGAGCTCTTGTTCAAGCTGCACAATCCTATCCTCTTTTTCCCTTAGTAAAGTAGAGACCTCAGTAGCCTTGTCCATAGTGGCCAATGCATATGCTCTTGTGAACCGTGATAGTCTAGTCAAGTTCTCAGTTGGATTAAAAGGAATTTCCTTCCAAACAACATCCATCGACTTGTTTCCAGGTGGGAATTCGAGTGTATATACCCTTCTCCTTTTTCTCTGCCTTATAACTACAACCTTTTGGAGAGGGCTATAAAACACATCAAGTGGAGGTATTTCAGTTACTTTCAGAATAATTTCTGATGTGGGAAGGGCAGGGATAATTTCAGTATGCTGGGATGTTATTTCTTGTTCCTCCATAGGCATGGACTGTTCACCAAGAGACTTGGGCTCTGTATCCTTATGAACATGTAGATGAGTTTTACATTCCTCTGTTTCTTAGGTATTTGAGGCTTTGGGATGCCTTGCAATTTATTATTAAACTAATCCCACTCCTACTCCAAACTACTGCCTTTGGCCTCTGAGCTTATCTCTGTAATCGGGGTGCTCACCACTTGTTTCTCAACTGATTTCCTATTGGACTCAGTTGTGTTGTCTGTGTCTTGGGGTTTCCCTGTGTCTAGTGTCTTCTCAGTGTTTACCTGAGAGTCTACTTGAGAGCTAAGACCTCCACTATCAACAGTGACATTTGGTGTAGACTTATCCTCGGGCTTTAATAGATGCATTTGGATCACCTGGAGCCTCTCATTTTTGAATTCCTAAAATCTTTGAAAATCTTCAAGTTTCAGATTCGCCTTTGCCCATTCAAACGCTTGTTCAAAGGATACGACTGACTGTAACAAATCTTCAAAATAATTATCTTCATGGTTGTATGACTTGAGCTTTACTCCAGTAGTGACATTATATGCCACTTTGTTTGGATCAAATTGCCTCTTAGGAAATGAAGCTTGAGGGATTCCATATGCGCTAATTCCTTAGTAGCATGAAAGAAATTCGCTAAAGCAAAAGAACCACATTGGATAGGGAAAGTGGGCCATAATGACTTCTTGCCATCTTTGAGAACTTTAGTTAGGCCCCTTCCCATAGTTTGATAGGCAATCTCTCTTGCTAATAATTTATCATAAACATATAAATGAAGGACATTTGGATCAACTGTGCTACCAAAAACCCTAATGTCGGTGAACTATTCTTTAATGAAATATTTGCCGACAGTAAGCAGGTCTGCTGCGGCTTCTTGGGAAAACTTAGGGGCTTTCTTATTGAAAATTATTTGATATAGGGGCAATACAACAAAATGAAATATGTTATAGAAGTGAGGTATGTAATGCGATTCCCATATTTATTTATGACTGAGATGGATTGGGTGGGGATCCTGTAAGGTCCAATTCCAACCCATGGTTGGAAATGTCGTACAAAAACATATAGAATCCATAATGTAGGCACTAAAATAGAAGGGAGGGAGGCTATCTGAAGAGGAGGATTTCTTCTATCGATATCTGGTAATGGTGGTGGCTAGGTTGTCAGATAGGATGGAAGCCCAATTTCATGACATGGAAATTAACACATACATCAATCTGAGGAATCCATTCTATTGAAAACTTAGTATTATTGGGTAGCCCATACAACCTACATAACATGGTTGTTGCATAGTTGTAGGGGTTTTCCAAAGAGGCTATAGCATACATACCCAATTTGTCATATTTGAATTTGTTGTCCAACACTCTCCAACCCTTGATTAGCTTGAAGGGGTCTAGGCTCTTCTTTGAGAAGTTAGCCACAAATGTGTTATCGTAGATATCCTATGGGTCAGGTATGTGTTACATTTTCTTCAAGTCCTCTGCTTTGGACGACCCTATGAACTCCATTCTTGAATTCTTGAATTGCTTGTCGTCAATGATAAGGTTTTCAATCACCCACCTGATCATATATGTGTATAGGAGGATTTTAGCTCTTGCTCCTATCCTATGAAGGAAAGAACAGGAAGCATCTCTACATTGAAGTACTGGAGGCCTTGTTGAGTTAGTTGTTGCTCTCGTAATAGTGATTTTAGGACGCTCGTCCTCCAGCCGATTGTAAATCACTTCCCAAGCTGTTGTGCCTGTGGCAACGTCACAAACTGTATTAGCAAAGATAGAATCCATATCTGTAAACCCAGATTCAACAATGGTCTGTTTGCTCTGTTTTTGCATCACCTTTCTTAGTGACATGTCTTTTGTCACTTGCTTGAAATAGACAAGATATATCAGTGCAGACAATATCAGGTAATTAAGACTGAAAGCTTCTATGAAATGACTTTGGATCATGGGAAAGGTTTAATGAGATACTCGATTATAACTACCCATAACCTCGAAAATGATTATCCTTCCTCGAGCCACTAAATATTTATTAACCTATCAACTCATTTGTTTTTGTATTTAAAGCGTAATTATTTCAAACGTTTTACCGCTCTTAATCGCGCATTGCAATCTTTAAAGGGATACAATATAGCACTACCAAATGCATCAAGCAAAAAGCGATTGCGAATATCGCAACATCACTTTTCGCAAATCACTCATGGTCATTCTAATGGTATGGTTAAGTTTCTTGCGAAATCTGCGAAGTGTGAAATGCGATTAAAAAATGACAAGGTGTTCTTATCACAGTGGGAGACCTAATCACATATCACAATTTTTTAAAGGTGTTTTAAAGTAGTCATGCAGAAAAGTGTGATTTGCGATTTGCAATGTGGATTTCATCCTTAGATCGTTTTGCAAGGTTTTGCTAGGTATTTTCTTAGAGTTGGGTATTATTATCCTAAGCCTAAAAATTTAAAAGGGTCCCCATTTATAACTCTAACCTAGCTATTATTCTTTCTAAATGGCAGAGTTGTTTCGTAGTACAACAAACAATAACACGTGAAACTCTGTACAAGTTTACTTTACTGAACTAGTCTATAATAAGGTCATCGTGGGAGATTGGGCATAATATGTCGTGAACAACCCAATCTTGGTCTGAATTGTGGCATTGGAAAGAAGACTCAGAGGGATACCACAAGACAAAATTCAAGACCTAGAGATCCAAAATTATTTAGATACAACAAATTAAATATGTAGCTCCTAAAAATAAAGAAAAAGAATCTGTGTATTTTTTTATATTTTGCATAACTTTTGTTTGAAAAAATAGTTTGAAGTGATTCAAAGGGCCTATTGAAGCATAGACATCAATATTTGGTTCTAAAATTCCTCCCAAGAAAAATAATTCTACACCCATTAATCCATTAGAAAGCTTTACTATGACTCGTGAAGAGGAAGAATTACAACATTATTTATTAAAATTACAGGACCAAGTGCACCAAATTTCGCTCTCACAAAGAGAAACCAAAGATGAACTGAAAGGGGACATGGATGGCTTAAAATCAGAAATAAGAGGTAACATGAACGGTTCAAAAGAATACATGGAAGGTTTGACAAAATTACTACAAGAAATGCTTCCTAATAGTGAAAAAGTATTCCATGAAACTCATGAGGAGAAAAAAGGAAAATGAATTATGATTTTAGAGACTCTAATGTTTGGTTTAAGACCCACCCCATTCGAAAGATTGATGTGATGAAGTTTGATGGTAATGATTTAGTAACATGGATACTATAGATGGAGCAATATTTTAATCTTCATGATGTGCAACACACATAAAAGGTACAGATTGCATCTTTATATTTAAAACCAAATTAGTTTGTATGGTATCAATGATTTTGTTCTCGTAAACCACTTTTCACTTGGTCAATTTTCACGGAGGAAATGATAACACATTATGAGGATACAAAGAGAAACACCTTCTTTAGCCAATTGATAAATCTCAAGAAAAAGGTTTCAATGGTAAATCACATTGAGAACTCCCAAAAAATGAATGTCAATGTAACTGATATTCCAGACGAGCATAGGATTGATGTCTTCATAGGGACTTTGAAGGATAACATCCAACATGAGATTCACCTTTGGTAACTTGATTCTTTGGAGAAGGCATTCAAGGTGGCAAGAAAATTTGAAATAAAAATTATGGCACAAGGAAGTCAACCACTCACAATTATAAAGATGGAAGTGTTGCTTCTCCTAGCCTTCCACAACCTACAAGGTTGATGCCAAAATAATTGGAGGAAAAAAGAGAAAAATGGAATTGTTATAGTTGTGATAATTAGGAAACCATGAAAGATAATTAGCTCCAATGGAATGACAAATATTTAGAAGAAAGAAAAATGAGGCATCATTACACAATTATGCTCACTAGAGGTTCAAAAATCGAAATCATATATTTCTCCAGATCTCCAAAAAGTCTTGGATAATCATTCCAAGGTATTTGAGCATCCCAAATGCCTCCCACCTATTTGAGATCATGATCATGTTTTCATTTGATTCCAAGAAGTGTTCTTCTAAACATCAAACCTTACAGATATCCATATGCCCAAAAGAGTGAAATTGAATGTATGGTTGCAAAAATCCTAGAGGATGGTATAATTCAACCTAGTCAAAGTTCTTGCTCCGCTCCACTGGTATTGGTGCACAAGAAGGATGGATCATGGCATATGTGTTTGGATTATAGGGAGCTAAAAAATATCAGTATTAAATATATATATCCCATTCCTATCATTGATGAATTTTCGGATGAATTACATGGAGCAATTCACTTCACCAAGTTGGATCTTCGCTTAGGATATCATCAAATTAGAATGAAGATTTAAGACATTTTAAAAATAGCATTCATAACTCATGAGGGTCATTATGAATTTTTGGTCATGATTTTTGGCCTTACTAATGCACCTTCCACATTTCAAGGTTTGATGAATTCCATTTTCAAACCCTTCCTTATAAAATTTGTGTTAGTATTTTTTGATGATATACTAATCTACAAGAAGTCTTGGAAGGATCATGTTCAATATGTTGACAGGGTGTAAAAACTACTAGAGGAGATACAATTATATGAAAAAACCTCCAAATGTTTCTTTGGAGTACAAGAGGTGGAATATTTGAGTCATATTGTATCTCATGAGGGTGTTAAGGTAGACCCTAACAAAATTAAAGCCATTAAGGAATGAAAAGTCCCCACGACCATAGAGCGTCTTCAAAGATTTCTCGGGTTGACAGGGTATTATCAAAATCTTGATAAGAATTATGGGAGAATAGTAGAACCTATAACAACATCATTGAAGAAAGATGCATTTTATTGGAATCCAGAAGCAACTAAATCCTTTAAACATCTTAAAGAGGCAATGTGCCAAGCATCGGTCTTAGATATGCCAAACTTCACAAAAACCTTTATTGTGGAATGTGATTCCAAGGGAAATGGAATTGGTGTTGTTTTAATGCAAGAAGGAAGACCCATTGCTTTTGAAAGTCGTCCAATTAAAGGAAACTATTTACACAAACCTATTTATGAGAAGGAAATGTTGGCAATACTATAGGCACTAAAGAAATGAAGACCTTACCTAATGGGAATACACTTCAAGGTAAAAACAGATCATGATAGTATTAAATAATTTTTGGAACAAATATTATCTTCAAAAGAGCAACAAAAATGGGTTACAAATATGTTAGGTTATGAATTTGAAATCATCTACACAAAAAGGAATAAAAATGTTGTTGTAGATTCACTCTCAAGAAAGGATGAGGATGTGGAAGCATTTCTTTGTGACATTCCTATTATCCAACATGATTGGATAACCACAACAATGGATGAATGGAAGAATGACGAAGAGGTGTGGACACTCATTCAAAAGTTGCAGCAAGATCCCAGTACATCTGATACATTTAGCTAGAAAAATGATTTGTTATGGTACAAAGATCACTTATATCTTTGTAAGAATTCCCAACTCAAGCAAAAGATTCTTTTGGAATTGCACACCTCCCCATCAGGAAGGCACTTTGGATTTTTAAAAACCTACCACAGGGTCAAGAAGGATTTTTTTTTGGATGGTCTTAAATATGACATTCAAAATTTTGTGGCAGAATGTTTAGTTTGCCAACGAACTAAAGTTTAGACAATTAAGACCCCAAGCCTGTTAAAAATTTTAGCCATTCCAAGCCAGCGTTGGATGAGGTATCAATGGATTTTAACACAAGTTTACCCCATTCTGAAGGAAAGAGTGTCATGATGGTGGTACTTGATAGACTTACCAATTATGTACACTTTTGTTCATCATCTCGTCCTTTTAAATCCAGTTGCTACTGCATTTATGGAAATGGAGATCCCATTTTCACTGGACATTTTTGGATGTAATTATTTTCTTTTCTTGGTACTCAATTGACTCATAGATCATATTATCATCCTCAATCTGATAGGAAAACTGAAATAGTGAGAAAGTGTTTGGAAGGATATATTTGTTTCTTTGTATCTGGTAAACAAACACAATGGATAAAGTGGTTACCTCTAGCTAAATGCTGGTATAACACTTCCTTCCATAATGTAGCAAAAATGACCCCATTTATGGCACTTTATGGATATCATCCACCATCCATCACATCATCTTTAAGAGAAATTTCTAATGTTTAAGCAGTGGAAGATCACATCGAGCATCAACAATAAGTTCTCTAACTCTTAAAGGATAATCTCACTTTGCTGCATAATCAAATAAAACAACAAGAAAATCAACGTCACAATGAAAGAAGCTTTGATGTAGGTGACTGGGCATTTTTATGGCTACAACCATACAAACAAATATCCCTCAAGCAAGCTAAGAAGGATAATAAATTATCACCCAAGTACTATTGTATTTACAAGGTGTTGCAAAAGATTGGTGCTATGGTATACAAATTGGAGTTTCTTGCATCTTCTTGAGTACACCCACTTTTCCATGTTTCATGCTTAAAGAAGGTTATCAGTGACAAGCTCTCAGTTCAAACATTTTTGCCAAAACTTGATGAAGAATAAAAAATCATATTTGAGCCTGAAGAAGTCACAAAAACAAGAACCTGACAACTATGGAATCGATTAATTTTAGAGTATCTTATTAAGTGGAAGAACTTACCCGCTGAAGATTCAACATGGGAGGATGATAATTTTATACAAAAGGATTTAGAACTACTCAAGCGTCGAGGAAAACACTTTTTTGAAGGAGAGGAGCATGTTAGGTCCCTATAGTACTAGTGTATTCCCCTTATTGTTATTATTAGTGTAGCCCTCTATTGTTATTATTGTGCCCATGTATCCCCCATATTGTTATTGTTGTGCCCCATAAAAGCCCACTATTGTTATTGTCATTCTGTTACATTATTATTGTTATGTAGGCTCTGATTATATTGTGACCCCTTAGACCCTTATATATACCAAGGAGGTCTTATCATTTGTATCATCCAAGAATTGTTCATTTATGTAATGTAAAAGAGATCCTCCCATCAAAGAAGATACTTTTGAAGTCGTTGATCTATCTTTTCTTCTATTATATGAGTTGGTTTCATAACATAACAACATTAAATAAGATGATGGTTTAGGTTTAAAAGATGGATCAAAGCCTATGTTCAACACCTCAAATCTTTAAATTAGTAGTTTCGTCCTTAATGAAAATTGTGTTGTTGCATCTAAATTCAATCTTTATCCATTGACACTTGCAATTTCTATGGGAGTTATTAATATATTCATTCATAAGAAAATGGAAAAATTGTGAGAATTTGTTTCTCTAAAGTTGAATTTATTTTAATATTTGAAATACTATGAAAAATTCTCCTCATACAATATAGGTTTCTAGCTTTGAGATATCTTTATGTTATTTCCTAATCATGAAATAAAATAATAGGATAAAGAACAACTTTTAATTACCTTCATAATGAAACTTCATATTGATCCCACCATTAAAAACCGCAGGAAAAAATCTGCAAAATCCATGAAAAAAACAATATAGAGGATGTAAAACACTCTTAGAATGATAGTATACAAAGAATTTTGATTTAATTTTTAAAACATTTGTAATAAACATAAGTACCTACTTTATTAACCCATAGTAATAAAAGTAAACACATAAATTTCACTTTTAAATTATTTAACCACACAACACAACAACATGATAAAACAAAGTAAATAATTTATATTTATAAATGTTATAAACCAAATCAAAGTTTGTCTCAACCTATGGAAATCATCATCACACCATTTTAAAAATATATAAGAAAATTTTAAAAGTGTAAATATTAAAAAATAAACTCCAAAAACTAAATACATATAAAAAAATAGCATATACGTTTGAACATCTCAAGCTCAAGAAAGACCATCACTTCCATCTAAATTCCATCCATATGGGGATTGTCTGCATATAAAAAAATAGCATATACGTTTTAATATCTCAAGCTCAAGAAAGACCATCACTTCCATCTAAATTCCATCCATATGGGGATTGTCTGCATATAAAAAGATAGCATATACGTTTGAATATCTCAAGCTCAAGAAAGACCATCACTTCCATCTAAATTCCATCCATATGGGGATTGTCTGCATATGTTTGTGTAACTATAATTTAAATTATTTTTATGTTCGACTTCAAGATAAAAAAGCATGGCATTTTAGTTTATTTAAAATTAGTATTATATATATATAATTTGTTGAGAGGGTAGTTTTTGAGAGGCAATATAATTAATGTTGGATGTGAAAATGAAGTTTTATATACGAGGAGATTCGAAGTTTAAATCCTTTTGATCACTTGTTTTTGTGGAAAGGGTATAAGTAGGCATCTAGAAGTTATAGTGATAGTAATTGGAATCAATCTCTGTCATACAGGTGTGAGACCGATCTTATTTTCGATTCCTCTAAGTAAACATTTTTTATGAAAATGATTGTGTACTGCCTACTCCATATCTTGTTCCATTCATCCACAACCTTAATTAAGGAAAAATAATATATCATAAATACATATGTACATTTTTACAAATAAAATGCATTGAGTAAATGTTAAACTAAAATATTAATTTAAATTTAAATTTCATACTATGTAAGATAAACATTGTATATCTATTTGTGTTGATTTCTGTTTATGTTATACACGATACTGATAATGGACCATCCTTAAGATGTTTAAAGCAATCCCACTCATGCGCTCTGTCTACATGCCCCTCTATCTTGTCATTTTCATGATGTTATCTTCTCAAAATTGAAATTTATACCTAACAATGCATCTTATCTACTAAAATGAAATCAATGTTTTATTGAAAAATTATTTCAAAACTTTCGGTATATTAATAAAAACATTTCTTTCTGGTTGACGTAGGCAAATGTCTGTTGTTAGCTTTATATATTCAATTGAGTCAATGTCTCTTGTTAGCTTTATATATTCACTTGGAAAAATACCCTAATTAGATGTTGGCTTATTAGGGCTTGACCTGAGTTCAGAAGTGTTTTAGCCAAACAAATCCTGAAACTACCAGCCCTTTCAGCAATAGTCCGCAGAGCACGGACTGAGGTCTCACTTGAGGTAGTATGGGAGGGTGCTGGAACCAGGTTTTCACACCCTAGGGGTGTCTTGACGAGGTCTGGAATGGTCGCGAACCAATCCTGCGCGTTGACGTTGCTACGCGCAGCTGTCTGACCTTTGCGTATCTCTGTACAGAGTGCGACAAGACACGGCCTAGATCCGTTACCCTTTCGGTGATTTTATTATAGATCTGACTTAATTTTGAGGGCCCAATATTCTTATTTACTTAGTTAACATTTATAACCAGTGCACGTAATCATAAATGGTAAAGAGATGCATAAACGTATAGCAGAAGCATAAACATACAGATCGGCAAATAGATGCACAAGATTTCAGAATCAACTTAGCTTTTATTAACCTTATGTTCTAATACAATCCAATTCCACCCTGCGCACTCAGCTGCAGGGGTCTGCGCACACAACTGCGGACTCTACCAGTCCTCTGCACACACAGCTACAGAGCCTCTTCCTACTCCCACACCCCAAGACTAGGACTTATAGACTCAGAGCGAATATTGCTTTCAAAAATCCATAAAAATCCCGATCAAACTCCAAATTGAACTGCCTTCTACCCTTAGAGCCTCGCTCTATTTATAAATTCCCATGGTCCATGGACCATGGGTAGGCCGACA
The DNA here is from genome assembly GCA_031772625.1 of Pinus tabuliformis. Lineage (NCBI taxonomy): Eukaryota > Viridiplantae > Streptophyta > Pinopsida > Pinales > Pinaceae > Pinus > Pinus tabuliformis. The sequence goes on from CM062815.1 coordinate 844,053,729, forward strand.
CATTCTAGATTAAATTACAATATTTTAGGGCAGACAATCCTAGACTCTCGCACTCCGCGCCTGCATTTTGCTAGGTCTTACATTACTTTTGACCAAACTTCAGGCTACAAGCCCCAAAAACCCGCTATGAGGGGATTCACTGCCCAACAGGCCCCCAACACAATCATCATGACTCATCCCAAGTCACTCGGCTGGTGCGGTGATCTTCACGCGAAGTTCATCCAGCAATCTTTGCACTTCGCTTACGTTCGCAACACATTCTTCCATTGTCTGCTGTACCCGTTGTGCACGTACCTTCGATGCTTCGTTGTCAGGTGCAATTCCTTTCCTGAGTGCATATACGCCCTGCATCTGTTCCAACTTCCCCTCTATCGTGGTAGTGACCGTGAATGCTTCCTCTAGCCAAGGCTGGATGCGTTCTTTAAGCACTGCTTCTTTCTAACGCGCGATGTCCAAATGTGCCTTTAGAGCCTGGGCCGTCCTCATCTTGGCCAGCCAGCGTGGGTTCCATGGTGATACCCAGACTGGCCCCATTCGTTTCTTGTTTTTCTGTGGTTGCGGTTTGCATGGGGACTTTGGAACCTCTGGTGCATCTGCTGCCTCTCCAGGCTCCTCCTGCATCACCCGGGGCTCTCGAGTAACTTCTGTGAATTGCACTATGGTTCTCACAACTGTCATCATTTCTATAATGGGTTGGTTCGATCGCGTATTCACATATGGTAGGGTAGCTTGGTGCTCAATGCTCTGTACTGGCTTAAATCTCAAACAACCAAGTGTTGCCTCGAGGCTACCCCAAGGGATTTTATAGTACCAGTTGAATTCAAATTCGACCCTTCCCTCCATTTCTGAGTCATTAATACCTTCTTGGCGGTAGATCGTCTTGAATCTATCTCTTAATTCCTGTCTCAATGGCCCACCACCTGTTACTTTCTGTCTTAAATTGGACCTCTTGTCATGAACAGTGATATCAACGATCACCTCCTAGCTTACCCACGCAGCAACGCAACCCTGCATGTGCAACTGTGCTCCTTGTGACATACTAGCCCTGCATGGAACTGCCTTCCCACGTAGCTCTCCTGCAAACTCGTTTATAGTCCCGCGTCTTCTTTCAACTACTTGGAGCGCTGAGACTATGCTTCCTACAGATATTCAGGTGTTCACACCCCTGGTGTGAAGCTTCAATTTTCCTGCTAGCCTGGGCCGCAGGCACCCTTCAAATGCCCTTGCGTCTGTTAGTGTGTCGTGTTCATCTTTGTATGGTACTTTCCCCTGTTGCGGTCGCGGCTAAGTTAGCAGAGTCACAACCCCTTCTAATGCAGTAGTAGGGCTGGCTAGACTTGGCCACATCAGGCTTAGTTTCTCATGGCCCGCCTTCCCGACTTCAGTGTCTAGTTCGATGATTTCTTCGTCCAATGTCATGCTTTTCTTCCTCAGTTGTGCCCAATCTTCATCGAGTTTGCGAAGTTTCAATCTTCCTTACTGAATAGCTTCCTATAACTACCTAATTCCTTGACCCAGGTCCTTGCGTCCTACCCCAACTGCGGGAGCTGTGGTCTAGGAATTCTTTGCTGCTCTCCTAGTTTCCTCTCGTCTTAGTGTTGGGGTCATTTTTGCACTCCGGCTTTTGCTTATGGTCCTATAGGCCCATCGAACCGCTGGTACGCGTGGGTCCCAGTTAGTTCGTCTTGCCCTATGAGCCCTGTTCATGACTTCGCATAACTTTGTGATGGCTAAGTTATGGAATGTTTTTCGCTCTACCTACTACTGCGTCGGGTTCTGATTTTCGATCCTCAGTCTAGGACATGCTTGCATAGCCCAGTTGGGAGCGTAGACTGTTTCGTCCTGGCTGCCCGGCTTGCGTTTGACACTGGGGACTTCTAAACCGTAAGCATATCTGTCTTCTACATTCGCGTCAGTTCCCCATAGTCTTCTGAAGTGTATCCCACCATCTTGCGGGTGTTGCGCACAATGCCCATTCCATCACCTCGTAACACTGCTGTTCTGGTATTGCCTTTTCAAATTGTCTAATAATTCATCTACTCCTATTATCTGTAGAAATTTCACTTGTAGATTAAACTGGTAATGCAATGTACTAAAGCAAAACACATGATATACTTCTACAAAACATTAAGCGGAAGAAAAATCGATTTCATGAGCAACATCAACCATAAACACATATAACTGATCAAGAGAAATAATCACACATAACACAGATATATCACTGGGGAAAGCACCAGCATAAAACCCCCAACAGTGTATTATCAATCAAGTGGAAATCCTCTTCTGTTTACAAAAAATATTAGCTCAAGAGCTATCCTGTACTTCTTGCAATCAAAAGATGATGATGATAGACACACTATGTCTCAATATGTAGGCAACCATCCATCAATCCCCTATTTCCTTGCACAATTTTGATTGGGGTCCAATTACAAAACATATGTGAATTGGCCCTGAATCATACCTGCTATCAACCATAGGTCCAACTACACAATCCTTGAGGACACTAGTTCCTCATGCATGCAAGGAATATTCCATGGGAAGATCCAAGCATCTGATAGTACACTGTCCCTCATCTGATGTTAATTGGGTCTCTGACAGAACTAACATGCAACAATTATCCATGAATGAATCCTCAGTTATCTAAAATAATAGTTGTCACATGCATGCAAGCATTAACAAACTATATTTTATTATTTTAACAACTTGTTAAAATAATCTAACTGGACTTGACCAGTTAGAACTAAGTCAACTGATTCTCTCACTATAGAACTCATACTTATTCCCTCAATCAGTGGAGGAAATTAAGGATCAAGTCCTCAATCAGTGGGACAATTCATGTGCATGCTCACAAAGACTTCAAATTCTAATTTCCTTAACTAATTAACTCAACTGAATTAATTAATTAATATCTCCAACTGTTGTTAAGACCAAGATTAGTTTTACTTACTATAGATAGACTAGGGACTACTATAAATAGGAAGGGACCCAGAAATGCTATTTTTAGAACTTTCTATTTTTAGCAGTTTCACCTCTCACCCAAGGTGGCCAATGACCTCATTGGCCAAACTACTATTTTTAGACATGCTATGTTTAGACATTCTATTTTTAGCACATTATAAATTTAGCATTTCTTGTTTCCCACTTTTCAACATTATCCCCTCATATGTTGACAGTTCCCTTGCTTCGGTCGTCACGCACTGCAGTGATTTAATCATCATATTGCAACTCAGCGTTGTTACCTTGTACAACCGATTCTGCCAGTGTTCTATCTCCTCATCTGAATCCGAAGTACAAGAACTGTTGCACTCCCAGGATATTCTACCATATGCTGTCAAGTTCATCGATCTTGGTCTTGCACCGTTATCTAGTAAATGCAATCCAGTTCATCGTCACTGTCATCATCACGTACAGGTTCAGTGTAGCACGCACCTTTGGTCGGATCTAACGGAACTACTACGCGAAGGGATTTTTTCTTGGATATCATCTTCCTCTTCTTCAGATTGATGACTCCATTCATATCTGTTGCCCAGTCGATTCCTAATAACGTGGGATAAGGATTGCTGTCATCGACAATTTGTAACACTTCAAAATCCATCTGGGTGCTCGCGCCCTCAATATCAACTGTCAATCCTTGAAATCTTCCCATGGGCACGATCTTTTGTTGGTTTGCCATCCATATTTGAATAGGGGACCATTGCAACACGGGCCTACCCATGCTTCCCAGGTCTGATTAGGTAACACATTTGTGTCCGACCCTAGGTCCAGGATAACCTAATCCATTTCGTATTCACTGATCTGCGCTGTCAATCTCATCTCTCTCCCCGTGCACAATGTATGCTTTCCCAATTTCCAGACTACGTGGGGTTCACTCGATCTCGCTCATCGCGTGATCAGCTCTTGTAATCCTTTAACTGCCTTATTATCACGCAACAATTTCATGCATGTTTCTAGAAAGGTAGTAAGCATAGAAGAATCCATTCCTAGCTCTGGTTGATTCTTACTACCTGAAGTAAAGGTCTTCGTGAAGCTCTTCTTAGCTTCCATAAACGTTTCCTTTGCACGTTCCAAGTTGAACTCAGGTTCCTTTATAGGAGCCTTGCGAACCCATGTATCTTCCTCGGGCTACTTCCCCTTGTCTTCCTTGGTGGTTATGCCGCTTCTGAGCACTATGTTCATGTTGGGGTCTTCTTCGCGTCAGATTTCTTCAGCTAGATGTTCTGAGTCAGATTAGGCTGAAGTGTCCCTTTCTCATGCATCTGTGTGATCAACATAGGACAATCTACCATTTCGTGGTCAAACTGAGAACAATACGAACAAGATATTCTCGTTGGATTGGTAAAGTTGCGAGCGTAGTGCCCCGGTCCACCACAATTGTAACAGATTAACTGTCCTCAGCTCCTTCCTGGCCCCATTCCTCCTCGTCCTCGACCTCGCCCTTGAAATCCACTGCACACCATCCCCGCGGCTGGGTCAAGGCCTCTCGTTTCCTTTTGCATTCTATATGCTGGGGTCCACTCCATCATTAACTCATAGCTGTGACAAGTACGCTCGTCGTGGCCCACCAATTTACAAAAATAGTAAAACAGCTGCTAGGGATTCTGCGTATACTTCTGCAAAAAATGACAATTGTCTATCGTGTGCTTTCCTCCCACCTGACAGATCATGCACTAGAGTGTGAGTGTCACACTTGGCCCTGCTTGTGCCTCTGGTCTCAATGGCATGGGTCCCCCTCCTACCAAATAGTTCACGAATACGGGACAATGATCGTTATCGTGGCCCTGGCCTTTGCATTTAATACACCATATTTCTTCACGTGCCTCTGGTCACAGCACCCTATATTGCTTTAGAATCTGCATCTCCAAGCATAGGTTCTGTAGTTGCACATGGATTTTTTGAACTCCCAACCCAGGATCCTGTATTGGAGTTTCATGTAACCTCATTGCTACCTCCAATGATTCAGCCTGGGTTGAAAGCTTTTTTTGTGACAATGTCGTCCTTAGGTGCGGTGTCAGGGATGCCACAAACCATGCATGGTGCTATTCATCTGAAAGTGTCATATTGGCCCTACCTATTCCTTTGGTCTCAACGGCATGGGTCCCCCTCCTGCCAAGTAGTTCGCGAATACAAGACAATGATCCTTATCATGGCCCTAGCCTTTTCATTTTATGCACCATATTTCTTCGCGTGCCTCTAGTCACGATACCCTATCTTGCTTTAGACTCTGCATCTCCAAGCGTAGGTTCTGTAGTTGCACGAGGATTTGTTGAACTCCAAACCCAAGATCCTGTACTAGAGTTTCATGCAACCTCATCGCTACCTCCAACACTTCAGCTTGAGTTGAAAGCTTCTATTGTGATAGCGCCGTCCTTAGGTGCAGTGTTAGGGATGCCGCAAACCATGCGCAATGTTGTGCATCTAAAAGTGTCATATTAGCCTCATGGGTTGTACTCTTCAGTCACTGATCCAGATCCCAGGGGGTCTCGCCCAAGAGCATCGCGATTTCTTTAAATCCAATGATTGACTACGTTTCAGATTTCGGCCAGCTAAATTCTTTGTTCAATGCATCCTAGATCTCTGTTATTCCTGCAGTTGGGTGATCGCTAGAGTGCTTGATATACCACGTCAACGCGAAATCCTGCAACATGCTCACCAATGTAGCCTTCTTGATGTTATCATCCGTAACCCCTTGTGCTTCCCATACTGCCCTTACCACAAACCAGAACTGATCTGGGTCTCCATTTCCTACTCCTCTGAATATGGGTAACTTGATCGCACTCGCCATGCTGAACTATGGGGGTGGTGGAGGTGGGGTGGGTGAAGATGGGGTTGATGTAGGTGAAGTGGGTGATGGCATGGATGGGAGTGGTAACTACGAGATGCACTGCTTTATCAACCAGACCGCACTTCTCGAGTAGAACTGAGTGAGCTCCACCTCGCTTTCTCACGAAAGTGAAATCAGGGGACTGTTCTCTAATCCTTCAACCCTTTTGTAGATCTTTCAGCTTCGCGTCATTCCACTCATTAATGTATTCGCATAACCCTCTTTTCACATAACAACATCTTAATCCAGGTATTTAGGGATTTGATATACCTACCTCGCGGACCGTTGAGAAATCATCTTTCTGCTTCACTATAGCTTACAGTTGTGTCTATTGCAAATTCAGTGATAAACCCTCCTATTATTCGGTCGAGCAAATGGTCTACGGCTCGTGCGATCTTATCGTTTGATGCCTCTAGCCTACGCACTAACTCCAGAGTCTACACTATCGGCTGATCGAGCTTATACCTTCCCTAGCTGTCAGCTAGCCTCGCGATCCACTCGTACAGTTCAAAAGAGAAGGACACAAAGAAGATCTCATGGATTTCCTTATATACGTAGCGATCCAACCACCTCTTCTCAGATATCTGCGGGGTTCTGTTTTCCTATACCACGAATTCGTGGAGCTTCTGATCTAACCACTCTTCAATTTCCTCCTTCGTAGGGTTCCAATGTTCTGACATCAGACATCCCTTAGGCAGATCCCGGTCCCGGCAACAGAACAATTTGTTGGATTATTGGGGCCTTACCTAGGTTCAGAAGTGTTTTAGCCAAACCAATCCCAAAACTACTGGCCCTTTCGACAACAGTTCGCTGAGCGCGGACTGAGGTCTCACCCGAGGTAGTATGGGGGAGGGTGTTGGAACTAGGTTTCCGCACCCTGGGGGTGTCTTGACGAGGTTTGAAATGGTCGCGAACCAATCCTACGCAATGGTATTGCTCTGCGCAACTCTCTGATCTTCACGTAGCTCTATACAGAGCGTGACAATGCGCGGCCTAGATCCGTTACCCTTTCGGTGATTTTATTATAGATATGACTTAATTTTGAGGGCCCAATATTCTTATTTACTCGGTTAACATTTATAACCAGTGCGCGTAATCATAAACGGTAAAGAGATGCATAAACGTATAGCAGAAGCATAAACATACAGATTGGCGAATAGATGCACAAAATTTTAGAATCAACTTATCTTTTATTAACCTTCTGTTCCAATACAATCCAATTCCACCCTGCGCACTCAACTGCAAGGGTCCACACACATCGCTGCGGACTCTACCAGGCCTCTACACACACAGCTGCAGAGCCTCTTCCTACCCCCACACCCCAAGATTCAGAATTACATACTCAAAGCGAATATCACTTTCAAAAATCCATAAAAATCCCGATCAAACTCCAAACTGAACTGCCTTCTACCCTTAGAGCCTCACTCTATTTATACATTCTAGATTAAATTACAATATTTTAGGGTGGACAACCCTAGACTCTCGCATTCCGCGCCCGCATTTTGTGGGGTCATACATCACTTTTGACCAAAATTCAGGCTACAAGCCCCAAAAACCCGCTATGGGGGGATTCGCTGCCCAACATTAGACCTTCTTCCATTTAAATGGTGAATCATCTATTTAAATGGTGAATCCAAATGAAATGAGACTACAAATGCATTTTTCAAAATTTAATTAATATAATCCAAGCTAGGATATTTTAAGCATTGATTTCCATGAAAGAAAAGGTGTAAAATGCCAAGCAACTTTGAAAAATTGAGAATAATTTACAAGTTGTTGAGATATACCTTGTTTCATATCAATTATCATGAAATAAATAAATTTTTCAACAAAGATGAGTTCTCATTTTTTTAAAGTTGCATACCATTCCCATGCCAAGTATAAATTCCCACACTTCAACTAAAATACATTCATGGCATATACCATGTACTTCAATGGATACAATGGATAATGATTTCATATGATTGGTGTACATTGATAATTATATTAGGACTCAACTCATATTATATTTCTTTCTATTTTTTGTTTTTCCTTATGTTTCACATAATAGTTCACTGTCTTGATTTGGTTTTGATTTTCAATTATTACTACATTAATTCATACATTGATTCATAAGAAAGGGACTTGTAGTTCACTTGTTTCACTAACATGGATACTATGTGAATATTTATTTCTAATCTTCTTCACAATAGTCCATCCTTATGTAACTTGCACAAATCAAACTCAAACTCATAATAACATACTAATAATTAGGACAACAAAAATGGAGAATTTCCCCAATACTCTATCATTGAGAATTATGTTTTTATAATTGATCTCTATGACATAATGCAATTCTAAGTGCAGCCTCTCTGCTCACTATTCTCTCAAAGGCATGTGAGGTTGGTTCTATTTTTATTGTACATAATAAATTCCAATTGGTGATGTTGTATGAAAGGCTTATGATTCTTGTTATTTATTCATGTTGTCTGATGTTCTTGGTTTTCTTGTACATATTCCTCTACCCTCTGAATGTATAAAAAACCTCTATTCCTAGTGTAACCTTTAGTATTAGTGTATGCTACATGTATTGAGTTGTATGATAGTAAAATAAATTCCATGAGTACAACCATCAACTTGTACCCCATATTAAGGATGATTATTCCAAGATGTAGAGAAACTTATAACCAAAATGATGGATCCTACGTAATTGATCTAAAAGTAGTATCCCCATACTACTAGGTGTGAAGGATTTGAAGTGACTTGAAGAAGCTCTAGCCAATGCATTTCCACGAGGTCTATGTGAAGGCTATGTACAAGTGTGTTTTTGTATACCCCATGTCCCCTCTGGGAATTATATAGAGTAGGAATATAGTAATTACAATTACCTCAGATCCCATAATAACCATAATGTAACATTCATGAAAGCTTAAGTTGCATTTAGATATGGAAACTATGTTTACACTTTTATTTATCAATGTCTAATATTATCAGACATACTTGTATATATGCTCCTTTCTTTGCTCTAATTATCATATGCACCTTCACACCTTTCTCTTATGCTACTATAAAAACATCGCATAGAAGCAATTAGACCACATGTCAAAAGTGACTATGGTTGTTTTATCCACTTTAACTTCATCATAAGTGAGTTTATGTCTCCATGAAACTTAGAGAACATGCAAATTCCTTTCAAGTGCTTAGGCACCAACAAATGAACTTTGTGAACCTACTTGTCTTTCAATTTAATATAGGAGGGATTTTTTTTCTTAAATCTTGATTAGACCCACCTAATTGATTGATTTTTCAAGGTGAATCAACTTCTCCCTTGGTGGGACCAATTTTTGGTTGATTTCTCAATATAGGTTGTCTTATCCCTCAGTGGGATCAATTCCTTCAATTTCTAGTTGATCGAAGGAATGAGTAGTTGGCCCAAGAAAATGTAGAACCAACTCAAGGAGAGAACGTATGGCTTTGAGGAAATAAAAAGCTTAGGGAGGTAGGCTAACATTTTGAGAAGAGGGAGAAATCTAAGAGTGTAAGCTAGCCAAAAATTTGCAATAGGAAATTAGTGGAAATTGTAGATCTTAAATCTTAGGGTATAATGGATGGTAGGTACATCAAAGCTATTTGAATTCACCAATTGATAAAGGAAAATTTTATTTTTAAACAAAACTAACATAAATACAGATATCCATTCTCAATTTCCACCATTACCAAACTTAGACCATCACATTGAATAAAATAAGAGGACATTGCACATATATAATTTTAGCATAGCTTTATTACCAATTACTTAAGCACAACTATTAAAATAACCATTGAATTTTTTTTATCACATAGGATAAAGTGTTTACATTGGAAACTAAAATGGGAAAACTAGCTTTAAATGGATTCTCAATCTATTTTGGTAATATTTGGTTATAATGCTTTCATGGATCCCTATCCATCCTCCTCTCCTTAGCCAAAGAAGTACATTTTAGGATGAAAGTGAAGGAAGAAATAGGGAGCGATGGGAGGTAATGGGAAGTCCAATAGGAATGAACCTTGATTTCCATTCCTTATCCTTCTCTCCTAATTTTTTATATTTTTAAATAATTCATTATTTCCTTCTCATTTTTTTTCTTATCATACTTTTACATATGCATTGATTTACATAGTTTTTCCAAACTACATAAATTAACAAATTAGCTCACAAGTATTTGAGTCTTACAAGAATTCAATGGTTGGGATCCATTTCGAATCACACATCCCCATTGAGAGGATTTTTGGTATCTAAAAGCTCAAAAGAAACCAATATGGATAAATCTATCTTTTTCCTGCTTCTGTGGAACATATCTTTGACTCTAGCTCCTAGTTATAGCTTTAGCTCTGGCTCTACTTATAGCTCATGACATAGGAAACTAGATCTAGTCTTGGCTATATATATGGATTTAGTTTCTAACTCACTTCTTCCCACAATATTTAATTTTATTAATTGAATCTTAGTTCAACGTAATCTCAAGAACTAAACTATTATTCTAGCATTTGTTCCCATATTTCTTAGAATAGGACCTTATTTATATTGGCATTCAATGGCATCAATTCAAATGTTGGTCTATTTATTTAGTGTGATACCAACACATGAAGCCACTGTTACACAACATTTTGTCACTGTCCCTATACTGTTCGTTCCTTGATCCTGGAGGACCTCTACAGTGAACCCCGCATGCCTTTCCTTCATTAAGAAACTCCCATTGTGTCCCTCTTCATGAGCAGCTCATTTCCCTTTTGCACCATTTCCCCTGAAACTTCTGTTTTGCCCAGTTTACAAGACCATCGCTAATGGCCTTTGTCTCCCCTATGCTGATGTGCAAAGATTAGCACTACTCCCCGCGTCGATCGGAGTGACTGAGATGTGTTCCAGTCGCACTGGTGCTGTTATGGAATGTTTTTTAAATTAGAGCTGAAGCTTCTAGCTCTAGAAGCTCCGTAACGAAAGTCTGGTAAATGGTTTGGCCGGATGGGGTCAAGGATGATAGTTTGGGCTCCTTTCCCCTATAATGATGGAACTACCTCAAGGGATAAGTCCTTCTCCCATGAGAAGAGGATCCATATCCCATCCATATTTCCTATATAAACCTCCCTTCTTCCCAAGCACAAGCTAGTCATAGTTTTTGGTTGAGTGTTGATGCTATTTTGGTTTGGAGTAGACAAGCAAGCTATTACTAGTTGTAGCTATCTAGTTGTGTGAGGGAGAAGTGTGATTTGGTTTGGAGTGAAGCCTAAAGGGAAGAGCTTTAAAACTATTATTGTTTGAGGCCATCATGGAATGCTGGCAGAAGTGTGTGGGAACCTGGTCTTGTTAGAGGAAGACTGCAATGTCAAGACGAATGGTTGTAATCTATCTTTGATATTAATATATGCAACTATCGATTGATTTCCTACATGTTTTGTAATAGTACATATTCATGGCTTAATGTTTCTTGACTTGTTAAGTAGGTTGAATTGCAATTCATCTATTATTATGTTTGTTGTTTGATGTTGTTTACTTGTTTCAGGAGCTTGAAGAAGGAAGCGAGAGATAGCTGGAGCGAGCAAGCGAGGATATCATCAAACAAGATAAGCGACCAAGAGGTAGGCCCTCTTGATTGATTCTAGCCTAAGAAAATCTTCCATAGAATGTATCTGTTGTGGCTAGACCTATTATCAGGCTAGAAGAATTCGTTCATGTCTGCACTTATAATTTTACTTCACCACAAATTGGCAACTCCACTGGGGATCCCAATCCTTTTGTTTGTCTTGGATTTCATGATTTCGTGAGAACTTTCCTCGTTTTACATTTTCCCTTTGGTTTTATTTCTTTTCCACTATTTACTGGTCTGATTCTAAAATTCATAGTAGCAGATCTGGTCCCTGTTTTCATTTTTTTAAATTTTTCCTTAGCTACCTCGATCAGCACGCTTAATCCACTAATAGTCACGCTGACCAGCATGAGTTATTGAGAAACAGTCGTGCCGACCAGCCTCTGGCACTTGTTTTTAGTTAGGCAGTCACACCAATGCCTGTAAGTGAAGATTAGGGCTTGACCCCAACCTTGGCCAATGTGTTCTGCTCTTGTGGTTTTGACCCCATAAGCTTTTTTGACTGTTTTCTCCATGATTAGAAAGCTACTTTTCATTTGGTTTTGTTTGCTTGTTGGCCTATCATATTTTTACTTGATTGATTGAATCATTGAGTGGCCAATGACAATAGGGCATCTAGTTAGTCGCCCATTCAGCAGTTTTTGAACTCACTAAGTCGGGTTGTAGGTGTGTTTACTCTTTGCATTTTGTTTCTAGTCCTTTTTACGACTTTGACCTCTTTTGCACAAGTTTGAAAAAGTTTCGTTTGCTTGCCTAAACATTTCTTTTCCGGCATAGATTACATTGTTGGTCTTGTGTTTGGTAAAGTTGGTGTTTCATTGATCTGAATGAACTTCTCTTTTCATATTTTCATCTGCTTGAAGAGATTGTTGTCTCGAGAACTTTTTCACTGAAAGATTATGTGCAAAAATCTTGTTTTGTTGTTTCATGAAAAAGTGTGAAATTCTAGCTTGTTGCATCATTATGTTACGATAATTTGCATCTTTAAAAGACTACAATTGCATCAGCATTTGAAAAAGGAAGAGAATTTTTGTTTTTGAAAGGACTAATAGATAAGTGTTTGTCAAGAAATTAGGAATTGGAATGCATTTGTCATTAGTTTATTTTTTAAAAAAGTAAGGTAGTGAAAGATCATTTCATTTTCAATTGCTTGATTGTTTGCATTTGATTGAGTAGTTTCTACCCTCTCTATTGTAGGCATTTCATCGAATTGAAAGGGTTTTTCTCATTTAGTTGCATTTAAGCTTTTTCAAGTAGCATCACTAAGAATTGAAAACTGAAACTTAACTCAAGATCAACTTTAAAAATAAATTCAATTAACGTAAGGCACATTTGACATTAACAATCATATCTAGAAGGTCTAGGCTAGAGACGTGTTTCGATGTGTTTAAACCTAGCAGCTGTTGTTAGCTTTAGCATTAGACAACGCTAGTACAGATTTGTGCTCCCCGTACCATCGAGTATATAATGGGAGAACCCACTAGGCTGCAACCCTTTTATCCTTAGGAAGCCAAGTCGACTGCCTTGCAAATATGATACACCAAACACAACATTAGAGGAGATTACTTGCTGGTACTTCTTGGTTCGTCAGGAGGTATTCTATAGTTCATGGTTGCCTGGTAACCCTATTTACCTAGATTGTCTAGAGCAGTCATTTGATATTTTTGAATCATTAAACTTAAAATATGATTCGAGCACTTTTCCTTTCAAGCTCATTTCCAATCGAAAGTGATAGAGTCATCTTTTTTTATTTCTTGACTCTTAAAAAATGAAAGAGCATCAATGTTTTATGCATCTTAATAGTTGATTGCCCACGATCCAAAACATCTTGTTACTGAGTTTCCTTAAAAGAAAATTTTAAAGCCTTGAAGTTATTTATTCCATCAACTAAGACAAGGTCATTGTGGTTGAACCATTTGGTTCACCCAATTTCGCTTCCTCTCCTCCATTTGAAAGATTGTCCAAGGAGCTATTTCCTAAGTTACCAGAGTCACTCGAGGACCAATATGTTGAACTCACAATCATTTTGAGTGTTCAACCATTGTCATCTTGTCCTACACCTACTTTCGATACTAGGTCATCTCCTGATCTTGGCCTGGAATCTCCATACAACCCCATTCAAACTCCAGAGAACTCGCCGACCACTGACGGTCAGGTTGGACTAGTTATCTACCCTCCGAACCCTTCGTTTGACCCTGTTGTGATATCACCACAGTGGCCTTACATTTCGTACGACTAGACGGGTGTTCCTTTGGAACTATCCCCTTGTACTCATTCGACTATTCGTCGTCGTTTGTTTTCAAACACAGAACCCGAATGATATGCTCTAGTCACATCTCGAGATGAGTCCAAAGTTTCTACTCCACACATTGTTGAGGGGGAAGAATTGCAATTATAGTTTCCTCCCGTGGGTTTCCATTTTTTAGAAGGTATTCTCGCTAGTTTGCCACCCAACTATGTGTCTTCAGTGCACTTGGTTTTAGGTACACCTATTGCCTTATCACTTTACCATAATCCTATATGGGCATCAGGCATCAGGCCTACGTCAGGTCTGTTCATTACGAACACGACTTTCCAACAGGTTGTTACTTCAGTCCTGGTGCAACCCACCATTTTGAATACTCTTGTATCATCGATCCTAGTTACCCGTCAGACACAACCGACAGTTTCAAAGATTGTCTCTGTCAGTTCCTCCATCCCGCTAGTCAGTAACCAGATTGTGCCACTGCCTGGGGGGTAGAACCTGAATGTTTCTATGGTGTCAGGTGCCACTAATGTGAGTAGCTCATAAGCTTGCTTGGTATAAACCAACCTTCTTTTGGTATTATTTATAGCCTTGTTGATCCTACTGGATCAAGCAATGTCCAGTACCAACAAGTTCAGAATCCCATTGGTCCGTCTGGATCGAGAAATATCTAGTATCAACAGCCCTTGTTATACAACAAATTGACCTCCTCATCAACTCAGAGGGGAAAGACATGATAGCTGAAACAAAGACCACAATCATAGGCCTTGATTCCACACTAACGCTGGCTGTGCACTAACAACCTACTTTATAAAGCTTGTTACCAAGCCTAGGGGTGCGTTAGTGACCCTACTAAAGCATGTTGCTGGTATGGGAACAACATTAGTGAAACTTGGTGAAGTTCCAAGGGTCAAAGGAATGAATTGAATCATAAATATCTAGATATTTGTTCCTAAAATTACTCAAGAAAAGCAAGGAAACATCCAAATTCAACCTATTTGGAGGATTTCTAATCCAAAAGAAGGAGGCAAATGGGAAAAAACTGAAAAGCATGGCAAGTTCATTGCTTTTTCCCCAGTGAACTCAATGAGGAACTTCGAAACCCTAACTCAATTTCTATATAAGCAAGGCTAGGGCTATTGTGAAAGGGGTCAGAGCATTTGAAGGATATCATACTTGATTGTTGAGCATTGACTCATATCATAAGAAGTGAGCAAGAAGGGAGAGAGAGAGAGAAAGCTGGAGGGGTAAAGGAAGGCTGATACAATAGACGGTTGTAATCACTCTTCCAATGTTAATATAGAACTGCAGTTGTACTGTCTACTCATGGTGTTGATACTATCATTCATTTAGTTGTTTGTTCAATGCCTATTAGCATGAGTAGCTTAGTTGTATGCAATTAGATTTTCTTTTATATATCCATGTATTAGTTATCAAAGTTGTATGCTGTGATTACGCTTGTCTCTTCTATGTGCAGAACTTGATCTAGAGCCGACTCAAGGGATTTCCACTTGGTTGCATTGCAATCTCCAGCAAATCTACACGGAGGCTTGAGGTAATCTACTTCTAATGCTTTGATAGTTAGTCATTATCTATGAACATGCATGTAACTTTGTGATGGTTGTAGATAATCTTACAGTCTGCCGAAGGTCCCGGGAAGACCTTTGAGGGTATCTACATTCTCCACACACTGTGCATTTTATCCTATATCAGCCCTATGGGGCTCAGGTCCAATACCAAAATCCTTACTTTCCATATGGTTCTCAAGGAATGGTTAATCAACCTTACACCCTCCAATCTGGGAAATACATCCAACCTAGCTACGACCAAATTCAGTTTGGTAATTTCCCAGGCACTGTTCAAGTACACTTGCAATAGCAAGGAAAACCTCTACAACAACGAGGGCAGCCTTTGTTACTGCAAGGGCAACCTTTGTTGCAGCAAGGGCTCTCTGCGCAATATCAAGGGAAAATTATCCTGCAGTAAGGTCACCTACAACAACCACAAGGTCAATCCTTACAACAATTGCAGCAAGCCACGCAGCAGCAGATGCAATATTCTCCACACACCTCTCAACCTATGTCCTTGCAGGGCAAACCTCTGCAGACCCAGGGAAAATTTTTGAAACCGCAAGGTCAACCCTTGCAACAAAAAAACCAACCATGGTAGCAACAACCCTTGTATACATATCAACAAGGTCAACCCTTGCAAGGGCAAAGTAAAGGTTAAGTCTTGCAGCAATAGGCCCAAAATCCTCATGTCCTATGTCAACAGGTTCAAAATCCTGCTAGCTAAGGGCATCAGGTACAAAGTCCCTACATCCAAGGGCAACAACTGTATCAACCTTATGCCCAAAGACTGCAGGTCCAAAATCCTCTTGTTCATGGACAACAAGTTCATCAACCATATGTTCAAGGACAATAGGTTCCATATCCATATGTCTAAGGTCAACAGGCTCAACAGCCTTTTAACTCGTATGTTGCTTATCAGCAACCTATGCCTAGACAGTTCCAAGGTATTCAAGGTCAAAATCCTCCCTATGGTTAAGATAATCCACAATATGGGTAGCCTTAGATGCCATATGGCCAAAATCCCCCACTCTGGGGCCAAAATCCTTACTAGCAGGGTGGGCTCCTCCATATGGGCCCGCTTATCGACCCCCCATGCCTTTTAACACCCAGTTACCTTTCTTGGCTACACTCAAGTTGTTGGATGTATCGCTCCTTATGAATGATCCGATCCTTCATTCACCATATTGGCCTCCGGTGCTGTCCAAGATACCAAGTGATTGCCCAAAGTTAGATGGAAAATCTAAAGAAGATCCTCAAGCCCATGTGATGACATATCACCTCTGGTGCTCGTCGAACTCGTACATGGATGATTCCATTCGTCTTTGTCTTTTCCAACGAACCCTCACGGGTGCTATAGCAAAATGGTACATCGAGTTACCTTGAATCACTTACCAAAACTTTAACTCATTAGCCATGGCTTTCCTCACACATTTTCAGTTGCCGGTTCGCTATGAAACTGGCACCTATTTTCTCACATCACTTAAGCAAGATACTCAATGCACATCTCTGATCACATCCATGAATGCAGACGTAGACATCACCTGATCAAATTCGAGATTATTGATCAATTTCTCACTGAATGGTTTACTAAATCATTCGTAGCCCCAATTGCTCGTGATATAGCTATGGGTGGATGCGTCACTAAAGATCAAGCCATCGCTCGTGCCCAGCACTTGGATCTGGTTTACTCTCAGTTTGACGCTTTATACGAGTTATTACCCAATGCTCCGCGGCCATCATCCGATCCTGCAGCATCAAAGTCACTAGCTATTCCTACCGTTGATGGAGTTATTGGTTTAGTATCCCAAACCCCTTCTAAAACTTCTTCCAAACTGAAGTCAATCTCGAATGCTTCTCCTAATAGTTCATCTTAAAATCCACTTGGCCTTGGTAAAACCTCAGTGGTCCATGCTTTCCAGTCTACCACAGTGGACAAATCCTCGAAAGGAAAAAAGAAAGGAAAAGGTAAAGCTAAAGTCGATGCCTTGAAATAGGGCCCTCCTAAATCGTCTGTAGGCGAATCTTCGCAATGGAAACCTAAGTATCCCTGCCTCAATTGCGAGGAAGATTACTACACTAAGGATTTTCCTCGAAAATCTGAAGTTAGTCGCTTGCTCAAAGGGACCCCTGCTTCCCTCAAAGAGCCATTTTCGTCTCAACAGACCCAAATGGTAAACCAACCCAGATCTGCTTCCTCTAGATCTCAAATGTTCATGAGGAGCATGCCTATTAATGTGGCTACCTTATCGAAAGACTATCAAACTCCAGCTCCAGTAGCTAGGAAAGAGAAAGAAGCTGCACCTTCTTCTTCTACCCTGAGTTCTGGCCCTCTGCAAATTGAGCACCCTAACCCCGATTCTGCTATACGGCCACCCTCTCGAGGTGTGTTGCGGAAATCCTCGTATAATCCCAATGCCCGAGTTGCTTAGCACTACAATATTGTTGAGGATTTGGCTTAGGCACCGTCAGCCATGTTGGCGCTCGAGGTATCCCAAAGCTGCTCATTCCAGCAGAAATCTTTGTTGTCAGCTATTAGGGGCATCGATCCCATCGATTCCAATTTGATATGTTTTGAACTGGAGAACCATGTTCCACGGCTCCCTCATTAGATTTCCTTTCTTATTCAGGTAATAATCAATGAAAAGACCATCCACCACACTATCATCAATGAAGGTGCTTCTACCTGCATCATGTCAACTGCATGTTGGAAGGCTATTGGTTCTACTGCACTGAACCAGTCTCCGAACACTTTGGAAGCTTTCGATGGGCACGATTTGTGACCCTTTGGTGTCTTACCTAACCTTGCCATCACCCTGGAAGGCAAGACAATGCAAGTCTAAGTAAATATTGTTGATTCCAATCTCAATTATAATATTCTACTCAACCTAAGTTGGACTCATGCCATGCATGTCGTGGCCTCCTCCTTGTTTCACGTGATTCATTTTCCCCATCAAGGGAAAATTGTCACTGTTGATCAGCTGTCTTTATTTGCCTCTTCCTCCTCGGATGGAAATGTTCTGTACGTCAAGAACTCTATTGCTCCCTGTGAGAGTGTGGGGGAAGGTCTCGTCAAAGATTATATCTTAATGGGAATTTTTCCACTTCCACCTCCTCATGTTGCCTCTATCAACATGATCTTGGTCAAATCTGATCCCTGGGTCATACCTGCACCAGATCTTGTTGATACTTGGGACGAGATCATGCCGCTTAGCCCACCAAAGTCAATTACATGGAAATTGTTTCGGCTTCGAACTCTGCATCCTCTGATTCTCATACGTCGAAGACTCTCTTGATATGTACTCTCAATCCCCTTGGCTTGGCACTTTGGAATCGTTTGATCCCTTAGTCGAGACCTTCCTTGCTGATGAAGGTATCATGGAAATCATGTCTCTCGAGGAACCACCATGGATTGATACTCATCATCACTCCTCATTCCTGTCTCGCCTGACGGTCCTGTCTACCACTTTCAAAGAGTCCTCTTCTCCATTTATACCATCGACTATTACTCATGAAGTATGGTCGGAAGGAAATTTGGATAATATTACCCAAACAATGCCGATTGACATTTCAATCAAACCCAGTATTGTTGAACATGTTCATATTGTGGTATCTTATTCTCCGAATGATATCAAGACATATACTCGTCTATTTCAGGAATTTCGTGATGTGTTTGCATGGTCTTATGTAGAAATGCCTGGCATTGATCCTAGCATTGTGGTGTCGAAATACCAATGTATCCACACACAAAGCCTGTTTGCCAACGGCTTCGACTGGTGCACCCTAGGAAGGCCGCTACTATTAAGGGTGAAGTTGAAAATTTTCTCAAGGCTGGGTTCATTTATCCCATCCCCCTTACAGACTGGGTGTCCAATATTGTTCTGGTGACTAAAAAACAAGGTACGATCCATGTTTGCATGGATTATCGAGATCTTAATCGTGTCTGTCTTAAAGACAACTATCCTACTCCCTTCATTGATCAAATCATTGATGAATGTGCTAGGAGCGAGATATTTTCATTTATGGAGGGTTTTTTTGGTTATAACTAGATTAATATCGCACTGGACGATCAAGAAAAGACAACCTTTATCTACCAATGGGGCACATTCATGTACACTAAGCTCCCTTTCGGCCTCAAAAATTCTAGAGCCACATTTCAACGGGAAATGTCCTACACGTTTCATGATATTCATAAAATTGTCCAACCTTACTTGGATGACCTTCCCGCTCATTCTTGTAAGTGCCAAGGTCTCCCAAACCATCTTTGTTGAAATGTGGCAACAAGAATATTCCAATTTAATTTGTCCTTGAATTAAATTCTGAATTGAAATTGAATTTAGTCTTAACAACTACTTGGAAATAATTAATTAATTCATTTGAATTAATTAGTTGGAGAAATTCAAGTTAGACATCTTTCTAAAGTCATGCAAGAGTTATCCCTTAAATTAAGGAGACAAGACTGAGTTATATTTGAGTTGTAATTAGTTAACTCAGTTTACTGAGTTAATTCTAGTTAAATTAGTTCCAAACTGCTTGAGGAACTAATAAAGAGTTAACACTCAGTTGATGCATGCATGCACTCAACTAGTGTGCTCCAGTTAACTGAAGATTCCCTCATCGGAAACTCATGCATCTCTATTCTGAGAAAGACCCAGTTGAGATTAAAGTCAAGGACAATGTACTATCAGTTGCATGTGTGTTCTTATAAATAAAACTCATGCATGCGGTCAAGGAATCATTCCTTGAGGATTGCGCAATTTTGACAGTGTGTGAGAGAGTGTTACACTTGGTAACAGGAGAATCATCCCAGAGTTACAACGCAAGGAAATAGGAGCTTGGAGGGTAGAGGAAGGCTAGAGAGAACCCTTGATTGCTTGTGAGCATCTATGAGGATTGTACTGAGAGCTGGCTAGCTATGAGAGCTAAGGCTTTGTATAATTCCTATGTATTTCCAACTTGTATGATAATATAGATAGTGGGGTTTTTAGCTGAGGCTTTCCCCAAAGTATTTTCATGTGTATTGTGCATTGATTCTTCTTCTTATAGTTATATTGTTCAGTTCGATCTTTAAGCTTCCACAAATTGATAGTAGAAGTAGGTTATAGTATTCTACTTTGATTTATATTGCATTATCGGGTTAACCTACACATATTTTATACATGGTATCAGAGCTGTGAATTGTAGAATTCCTGCAGAAACTCTGATAGATCTAGAATTCTAGTTAAATTAAACACAAGTAAATTGTTGATATTCAAGAGAATAGAGAAAGAATTTGCTCCATAAAATCAATGTATTAAATTAATTAACAATAGTAATACATGAGAAACCAAACCTCTAATCCCAAAGGGAGGTGGTTATATAGAAATTGTCAAATCTAGAAAACTAGGAAAAAACTAGTAAAAAACTAGAAAAGGCTAAGAAAAGCTAAAGGGAGGCCTAAAATAGCAACAATGACTCAAGAAAACCTATGCCAACTATCAGCCACGAGGAAATCATGAGGAGGGGCACATTTCACAAGGAAGGCAACTCTAAAACATGCTAAAATGGTCGGGGGGACCAAATCCCTTGATTTAACAAGTAATCTTCATGTGGGGTGCCAATCCTCAAATAACTCAAGTGGATGAGGTGTGGTTAGGTGTGAACATGAACTTATATGTCTAAATGGTTTAGGAAAGTGGTTGGACCAATATTTCCATAATATTAAGCCTTTAAAGACTAAAAACAAGGGAAAGTTGGTCCACTGAGCTAGTTTACCAAAAACCAAGTGTGAACATGATTTTTAGTGCATGTGGCTAAGTCAAGGATACTTAGGCTAAAAAATAAATGCAGATGTTAGGATTATATTACAACACCCCCCCTTCATCCTAAATCACTTATCTAAACTGAGTCTCAGCCAACAAGCCATGTTAGGTACTTAGGTACAATAAATAAAAGATCTTCATAAAATGAAGAAAGAGGGCAAACCTCATGGGAACATGCCCGCCAACCCACCCCCCCCCCCCCCCCCCAACAACCCCCCAAAAGAGGAAAAAAGGGCTAAGTGGCCAGAAGGGCCTACTTAGCTGTCTCCACCACTCCAAGCATAACTCTTAGTTCTGAAAATTTATTTTCATTGAAAGACTTGGTGAAGATGTCTGCAACCTGCTGCTCAGTGGGGCAATACTACAGTGATATGACTCGGTCACGAATTAGCTCGCAGATGTAATGCATGTGAATCTTGATGCGATTGGTCCTTTTCCTCTGAACTAGATCAATAGATATCTGAATGGACCCCTGATTGTCACAAAATATGACAGTCGGAAGTGGATACTGAATACCAAACTCGGAGAGAAACCCCTACAACCAAACAACGTGTGTAGCTACATTCACTGCACCTCTATACTCTGCCTGGGCTGTAGATAAAGAAATTGTGGATTTATTCTTGCTAGACCAGAAAAAAGGCCTTGAACCAAACCTGAAAACATAACCAGAGGTGGACTTGCAGTCTGTATCATCGCCAGCCCAATCAGAATTTGTGTACCCAATCCGTGAAAGTGGGCAATCTGCAGCATAAAGGATACCAAAACTGGAAGTGCCTTTTACATATCTAAGGATTATCTTTGAAGCTTTCCAGTGAAGCTCATGGGGCTCCTGCATATATTTGTAACAAAATCCTAATGCAAAAAATATATCAGGTCGGATGTGAGTAAGATACAACAAGCTCCCAACCAATTGTCAATACAGTGTACTGTCCACCAATGGTGTAGTACCTGCATCCTCAAATCTGATCCCCAAAAGAAAGGGAGATGATGTTGGCTTGCATTATATCATCCGAAAGTGGACAAGTAGATCTGATGTACACTTATATTGTGCCATCTTGATCCCTGAAGTAGACTGAGAAACTTCAAGACCAAGAAAGTAGTGAAACAGTCCCAAATCTATCATGGAAAATCGATCGTGCAATGTTGATTTTGCCGAATCAATAGCTGAGGTAGGGTTCCCTGTCATCAGTAAATCATATACATAAAGTACTATCAAAAAAATAGAATCATCATGTTGCAGCAAATAAACATTTGGATCCAATTTTCATTGAATGAATCCAATGGAATGCAAGAAAGAATCCATCTTTGCATACCAGGCTCTGGGAGCCTGTTTTAGGCCATACAAAATTTTCTTTAATATGCAAACGGGGGAAGAGTTCTGAATGTATCCCTATGGCTGCTCCATATATATCTCCTCCTTTAGATCTGCATGAAGAAATGCGCTCTTCACATCCATGTGATGAACTTCCCATCTGCGAGAAGCAGCAATGGCTAAAACTAGTCGAATGGAGTCCATTTTTGCAACAGGTGCAAATGTCTCTGTGTAGTCTATGCCATGTACCCGTGAATATCCTTTTGAAACAAGTTGAGCTTTGTACTTGCTGATCTCACTATCTGCAGCAATATTTTTTCGATAGATCCATCGACATCCAACAATCTTTCTTACTTTCGGAAGTGGAACCAAGTCCCATGTGTTGTTTTCCATGAGAGCAGAGTACTCTTCATCCATGGCAGCCTCCCAAAGCGGGTTTCCAGCAGCCTCAGAGTGTGACTATGGATATGAACCAAGTTTCATATAGCAATTTATGGGAAGGAATTGTTCGGTGGCAGCCAGGGCTTGAGGAGCCCCAGAAAAACTCTGATCTAGTCCTTCTCGCATCTACAGGATCACCGACTAATTCACCCGCATCTTGTAGGGTTTTCTCTACCCAAGTTGGCAGTTGAGTTGGAGCAGCCATTACCTTCTCCTAATCCTATGAATCATACCCAATAGGCTTCTCTGATGGCTTCTCTAAAGTGCTCAAATAAGTTTCAGACTCCTCCTCATTAGTGGCAACAAGCGGTTCCTTGGCAGAGTTTGCTGAAAAATCATGGAATGATTCTTCTTCAAACTTCACTCTTCGAGCTACTAGGAACTTTTCAGTGTCAGAGTCTAGCAATATATATCCTTTGACATTGTTAGGATATCCAACAAAGATACATTCAACACTTTAAGGCTCCAAATCCTTCCTCTTATCTGTCAGAATGTGAGCCCATGCTCCTGAACCAAAAATGTGAAAGTGTGACACTTTCGGTTTCTTATTGGTCCAACATTCAAATGGAGTGGTGCCTTTGAGTGCTTTGTGTGGAATGTGGTTCTGAATGTATGCTGCACAATTAATAGCTTCAGCCCAAAGCTTAGGAGCTAATGGTTTGGACTGTAGCATACAATGGTCCATCTCTTTTAATGACCGATTTTTCCTCTCCGCGACACCATTCTACTGTGGTGTATATGGCATTGTGTGTTGTAGCTGTATACCTACATAAATACAAAGTTGTTGCACATCTTTGTTGACATAATCCCCCCCATTATTAGTACAGAGTATCTTAATCTTACAGCCAGAATCATTCTCAACAAGTGCTTTAAATTCTATAAGGCATTCAAATACTTCCGATTTTAATTTTAGAAAAAATACCCAAGTAAAGTGAGAGAAATCATCTATGAAGGTGAGTACATATCGAGCCTTACTGATTAAAGGTTGTGGGAATGGGCCCGTGATGTCACTGTGAATCAGCCCAAGAGGTGAAGAAGCTCTTTGTGCCTTCCCTTTGTCAAACTTTTGCTTCGGATGCTTTCCAAGAATGCATCCTTGACATACACCGCTTGTGAATTTAATAGTGGGCAATCCTTCTACCATGTTTCCTTGCTGATTTGATGCAAGTACTTAAAGTTTAGATGGCCAAATATTTCATGCCATAACCTACTGATATGATTAGATTATGATAGAAATACAGTTCTAATAGATTTATGAACAAAGTGGGAGAGTAAATACAAACGAGAACCGTGATTTGCAATTCCATGTGCAAGCTGTGAGCCCATGGAATTGTCGATAATCACCGCGGAGACCGAAATGAACTCCACCTTCCTTCCAGAGCCGAAATGAGTGATCTGATATATCGAGAGAATATTTGTAGATAGTAAGGGAACATAAAGCACATTTGTGAAGAATCCCCCTTCAAGGTCTACAATTTCTTCTCCACACACCTTTGTGGGTGTGGCATCTTCCAAGTAAATTAGGGATCTGCTGCTTTCTTCGATGGAGGAAAATTCACATTTTGATGCAGCCATATGGATTGATGCACCTGAATCAAGGATCCAAGCTGATGGAGTGGATGTGACAGCCATTAAATCATGAACATCTCGTGCTCTCCCTCTCCCATCTCCCATTCTGTTATCATCCTTCTTCTTTGCATTCTCGGGCATGGTGAGATTTTGCTGTTGCAATTGCTTAGCCATCTCATCGATTGTTTTCCTCATGCAATTTTATTCAGTGTGAAAACCTTTCGAACAGTAGCTGAAAAGTGTTATTTCCTTCTTCTTCTTACCCTTAGGCAAATAAGAGCTCTCTGAAGATTGTATAGGTCTCTCCTTCTTCAATTCATTAAATTTACCCTTCCCTTTTTGCTTGTCTCTTCCACTGCTCTTTGGAGCATCAGTAGCCGCAAGTGCTTGGTTCTTTGAATGATTGATGGCACCCATTTGGACTAAATTAGCTTACTCTTGAGTCAATGCTACAATGAAGTCATTCAATGGAGGAATTTTCATTTTTTCCTGAGTCAATTTAGATGCTTGAAAAGACGATACAAATACAAAATATTCAGGGCCTAATTTCGAGAGAATCAAAAGGATCAGTTGATCTTCCTCTTTCTTGACTCCACATGCATCAAGTTCAATGAGGAGGGATTTAAAATTGGTGAAGTATTCTTGAAATTTTCTGAAATGAGTTCGACTGAGGGATATGAGTTCATTCTCTAGTTGATGCACTCTCATTTCATCCTGCTTGCCGAATAGTCCTTCCAATGTGGTCCAGACCGCATCGGGAGTAGTGGCTCCGCTGACATGAAAGAGGAGTTCTCTAGAAATTTATAGGAATATCAGCCCAATTGATTCATATAATTTATTTAAATACTTGATCTTATCCGCTTCAGAAGTCGGTTCAGTCTCCATTCCCATTGTTAGCCTGTAAAGCCCTTTGCTTCAGAGGAGCAGAGTGATCTTTGTCTTCCATTCAAAGTAATTGAAAGGATTTAGAACGAGTTTTGTGGGTTGAGAGAGATGATACATTGCTGCTTGTTGCACCTCTTGATGATCTATGCCTTCAAATAAAACCGTGTACAATCCACTAGATTTGAACTAGCTCTGATACCATGTAGAATTCCTGCAGAAACTCTGATATATCTAGAATTCTAGTTAAATTAAACACAAGTAATTTGCTGATATTCAAGAGAGGAGAGAAAGAATTTTTTCCATAAAATAAATACATTAAATTAATGAAAAATAGTAATAAATGAGCAACCAAACCTCTAATCCCAAAGGGAGGTGGTTATATAGAAATTTCCGAATCTAGAAAACTAGGAAAAAACTAGTAAAAAACTAGAAAAGGCTAAGAAAAGCTAAAGGGAGGCCTAAAATAGTAACAATGAATCAAGAAAACCTATGCCAACTATCAACCATGAGGAAAGCATGAGGAGGGGTGCATTTCTCAAGGAAGGCAACTTTAAAACATGCTAAAATGGTCCGGGTGACTAAATCCCTTGATTTAAGGGGGAATCTTCATGTGGGGTGCCAATCCTCAAATAACTCAAGTGGATGAGGTGTGGTTAGGTGTGAACATGTACATAGATGTCTAAATGGTTTAGGAAAGTGGTTGGACCAATATTTCTATAATATTAAGCCTTTAAAGGCAAAAAAC
The DNA here is from genome assembly GCA_031772625.1 of Pinus tabuliformis. NCBI lineage: Eukaryota > Viridiplantae > Streptophyta > Pinopsida > Pinales > Pinaceae > Pinus > Pinus tabuliformis. Next base: position 844,079,719 of record CM062815.1, read on the forward strand.
AAGGAAAATTTGGTCCACCGAGCTAGTTTACCAAAAACCAAGTGTGAACATGATTTTCAGTGCATGTGGCTAAGTCAAGGATACTTAGGCTAAAAAATAAATGTAGATGTTAGGATTATATTCCAACATGAACAATATATTGAGAAGAGAATTTGAAGTTTGAAGTTTAGGGTTGCAGGTGCAAATCGAATTCATATCATACTTCAAAGGTTGGCCAATGGCGTTCTATGGCTTGAGACTCGAGTATGCCTTGGAAGGTAGCTCGAATTACATAGCATGGAAATATAGAATGGAGGCTGTATTAGAAGACAATGGATTGAAGGAATTCATTGATAAATAAATCCCAAAGCCAGCTTCAACTAATGCACAAAAGTTGGCTGAGTGGAAGAAGTGTGTGGCGAAGGTGAGACAAATCATCCTTGAGGGAGTTCGAGACCATATTGTCTCAAGTCTCCATGAGAAGGATACTCCATTTTCAGTGTGGAAGACATTTAAGGACATATACTAGAACAATAGCGACCATAGGAAATTGGCACTCAAGGATAAGATTTGTAGAATCAAGATGGATAAGGGTGATACTATTTCCACATATCTGAACAAGCTCACCACCTGCAGAGATGAGCTTGGCAGTGTGGGAATAAATACTACCGATGATGATATGGTGAGCCTTGCTCTCCTTGGCCTTCCAAAGAGTTGGAAAAGCTACCAGGAATATGTGAATGGAAGGGATAAACTATTGGATTTGGAACGACTGTGGTTGGATTTGATGGAGGAGGAGATCAGGAGGAGCACACAAGATGGTTCTTCATCCAAGAATGATGATGAAGAAAATCTGGCCTTAGCAATTAAGGCAAGGAAAGGGAAGGGGAAGGCTTCCCATTCCAAATTGAATTCTTCTCATGGAGGGAAGAAGGGTGAAATGTCTAAATTGAGATGCTTTAATTGTCACAAGATGGGACATTATGTGAATAATTGCCCATCGAAGAAGTCCAAGAAGGGATCCTCGAAAGGATCGGAAGGTGAGGCATTAGCCTCTTAGTTCGAAATGGACTTTACACTCATCGCATGCATGGTGTCATTGATGATGGGTTGTGTCTGGTATCTTGACAGTGGAGCCTCATTCCACATGACTAGTGATAAAAATTTATTTAGTTCCTTGGAGGAGAAAGACCTCAAGATGCTCATAGAGATGGGTGACGACGAAAGGTATAGTGTTTCAGGAGTGGGCACGGTTTCTTTTCAGAGGGAGCATGGAGATTCTATCACCTTGATAGATGTGAGGTATGTGCCTAGACTAAGGAAGAGCTTGGTATCGGGTGCGATGTTGGAGGAAAAAGGCTATGATGTTGTCTTCAGTAAAGGAAAGGCATTCCTACTGTAGGATAAAATGAACGGTGTATGGAGAATGTAGATACCCTCAAAGGTCTTCCTAGGACCTTCAGCAGAAAGTAGGATTAGCTACAACCATCACAAAGTTACATGCATGTTCATAGACAATAACTAACTATAAAAGTAACAGAAGTAGATTACCTCAAGCCTCCATGTAGATTTGTTGGAGAGCATAATGCAGCTAAGTGGAAATCCCTTGAGTCGGCTCCAGATCAAGTCCTGCACATAGAAGAGACAAGCGTAATCACAACATACAACTCTGATAACTAATACATGAATACATAAAAGAACATCTAATTGCATATGACTAAGCTACTCATGCTAATAGGCATTGAACAAACAACTGAATGAATGATAGTATCAACACCACTGAGTAGATAGTACAACTGCAATTCTATATTAATGTTGGAAGAGTGATTACAACCATCTGTTGTATCAGCTGTCCTTTACCCCTCCATCTTCTCTCTCTCTCCCTTCTTGCTCACTTCTTATGATATGAGTCAATGCTCAATGGTCAAGTATGCTATCCTTTCAAATGCTCTGACCTCTTTCACAATAGCCCTAGCTTTTCTTATATAGAAATTGAATTAGGGTTGCCAAGTTCCTCCTTGAGTTCACTTGGGCAAAAGCAATGAACTTGCCATGCTTTTCAGCTCTTTGCCATTTGCCTCCTTCTTTCGGATAACAAATCCTCCAAATAGGTCAAATAAGGATGTTTCCTTGCTTTTCTTGAGTAATTTTAGGAACAAATATCTAGATATTTATGAGTCAATTCATTCCTTTGACCCTTGGAACTTCACCAAGTTTCACTAACGTTGTTCCCATACTAGCAACTTGAGTTAGTAGGGTCACTAACGCACCCTTAGGCTTGCAGACAAGTTTTATGAAGCAAGTTGTTAGTGCACAACCAACGTTGTAGAAATTCCCACTGTAGATCACCTGATAATGCAATATACAAAGCAAAATACTTGATCCACTTCTACAAACAATTATGCAGAAGCTTAATCGAATTAAGAAAGATCAATGGAACACATATAACTGATAAGAAGAAATAAATCACACATAACACAAAAGAAATAACCCGGGGAAAGCCTCAGCCTAAAACCCCAACTCTGTATTATCATGCAAGTGGAAATATAGTCCAGATTACAAAAATAATCAACTCACAAGCTATCCTGCTCTCTCTGCAATTTCTCTGCTGCTCATAGATGGTCAAAGGCCTCTCTCATACCTTCTCCTCCACCCTCCAAGCCTCCTATTTACTTGCGCAGTTTTTCCTAGGGTCCAGTGCTTCCACAAGTGTGAATTCCCACCTCACACTACTCACTTGGCTCAGAAATAACTACACAATCCTGAAGGAGATAAATCATTCTCCATGGATGAGCTTCCTTTATAGGAAAAATTCATCCAATTGATAGTACATTGTCCCTCCTCCGATCTCAACTAGGTCTATGTCTAAACTGACATTCATGAGTTATTCATGAGAGAATATTTAGTTATCTGAAGTGCAGTAGTTATATGCATGCAAGCATTAACTAACTGAACTCACCTTAATTTAAAAAAATTGTTTAAATCAATCTAACTAGACTTGACTCAGTTAACTGAGCCAATTGATTACTACTCAAATTAGAACTCATCCTTATCTCTTTAACTGATGGATAAATTCCTCAATTAATAGAGAAACTATTGCATGCCCTCACATAGACTTCATGTTTGATTTTTCACAACTAATTAACTCATGATGAAATAATTAATTTATTTTCAAATAGCTATTAAGTTTAAATTTGAATTTTACTTCCTATTTTAGTCCAGGGACTGACTAAAATAGGAATCCATCTTGAAATTCTAAAAATAGAATGTTATTTTTAGCGCTTCCATTTTTCATTCCTTGTTGCTCAATCCAGCACTGGTGCCCAAAATGATATTTATAGCAGTGTTATTTTTAGCACTTCTATTTTTAGAATTTCTTATTGCTATTTTCAGCACTCCCTCTCAACAAGAAATGCATTCAACTTGAACCCAATCCTGTACCTTTGGAATGTTTTGCATGCAACACTTCTACCAAGTGTGGTTTCTCCAGCAACTCTAGAAACGCCCCACTGACTTCTCTGTTGGGCTAGAAACATACTCTGATGCTAAAGCTCTACCTACTGTTGATAGGTGCTCCCTCTCTAACCTCTGAGTGGCTGCAACACTCCATGCATCTCACACCATTGCACACCTCTCTGTGCCATCCTGCACTAGTGCAACACTCCTATGCCTCTCGAATTGTTGTAGCCTACTAGCTCTGCACAGTCTTGGGACTCCTACATTGTAGCTCTCTCTGCTGCTCCATCTTCATCTGTCTCTACCCAATCATTCAGTCCTGCTATTCCTCATCAGGGCTCCTATAGAAAAGTTGAATCAAAGAGGTTGGGTACCTCAAGGATCTTGCCCCTATTCCAGCCTTCTTGGGACGATCACTCCACATTGCCCCACCTGGAGGTATGGATGCATGTGATCCCTCTACCCACTTGGCTCAAAATTTCCCCCTACTGGAGGTCTCTGCATGAGTGGATGCCTCCACTCGGTGTCCTCTCAGCATCTCTAGTTGTGGCTGCTCCACAACCTCCTGAAGTTGCTTCACCAATTGTGAGTCTTCCATAATTGTCTAAGACTTCTTCTAGCGCTGCATGTTGAGAGGTAATTTACTCTCCCTCTCAACCACCAAGTATATAACCTTTGCCTTACTCCTCAAGGCTTTGCATGCATATTGTACCTCAAGTGCATACAGGGCCTTGGCTAGCACACCAATCTGTTTCATCTTTCCCGCCATCACGAAATTTTCTAGAAAAAGAGTTGATTTTAAATCCACGATATCTCCCTCATCCAAACTCCGATTCAGATGATTTGTTTTTTTAATTTGGGTGATTTTCCACAAGGAATCCAGATCTACTATTTTTTTCTGAAAATTTTGCACAAAAATTTTCAAATCTTCTCTGAAAAATTGCGGCCCAATTTTTTTTTTTTTACTTCGAATTCTCTTCTTCGTGTATATTGGTCTCTGTTTGATCACCTTTGCTCTGATACCATGTAGAAATTTTTCTACAAAACCTCGCTCTGGTACCATGTAGAAATTCCCATTGTATATCACCTAACAATGCAATATACTAAAACAAAATACTTGATCCACTTCTACAAACAATTATGCGAAATCTTAATCGAACTGAGTAAGATCAATGGAACACATATCATTGATAAGAAGAAATCAATCACACATAACACAGAAGAAATAACCCGGGGAAAGCCTCAGCCTAAAACCCCAACTATGTATTATCATACAAGTGGAAATGTAGTTCGGATTACAAAAAGAATCAGCTCACAAGCTATCCTGCTCTCCCTGCAATCCCTCTGCTGTTCATAGACAGTCAAAGGCCTCTCTCAAACCTTCTCCTCTGCCCTCCAAGCCTCCTATTTCCTTGCACAGTTTTTCCTGGGGTCCAGAGCTTCCACAAGTGTGAATTCCCACCTCACACTACTCACATGGCTCAGAAATAACTGCACAAACCTGAACGAGATAGATCCTTCTCCATGAATGAGCTTCCTTTATAGGAAAAATTGATCCAATTGATAATACACTATCCCTCCTCTGATCTCAACTAGGTCTCTTTTTGAACTAACATGCATGAGTTATTCATGAGAGAATATTTAGTTATCTGAAGTGCAGTAGTTATATGCATGCAAGCATTAACTAACTAAACTCACATTAATTTAAACAAATTGTTTAAATCAATCTAACTAGACTTGACTCAGTTAACTGATGGATAAATTCTTCAACTAGTAGAGAAATTGTTGCATGTCCTCACATAGACTTCATGTTTGATTTTTCACAACTAATTAACTCATGGTTAAATAATTAATTTATTTTCAAACCACTGTTAAGTTCAAATTTGAATTTTACTTCCTATTTTAGTTTAGGGACTGACTAAAATAGGAATCCATCCTGAACTGCTAAAAATAGAATGCTATTTTTAGCACTTCCATTTTTCATTCCCTGTTGCTCAATCCAACACTGGTGCCCAAACTGCTATTTATAACAGTGCTATTTTTAGCATTTCTTGTTGCTATTTTCAATAAGCGTTAGTGTGGAATCAAGGCCTATGATTGTGGTATTTGTTTCAGCTATCATGTCTTTCCCCTCTAAGTTGATAAGGAGGTCAATTTGCTGTATAACAGATGCCCACTAAGGTATGAGATCAGAGGTTGCGACGATGGCCGAAATACTTTAATTTAATTGTAATTTTCCTTCAAAAAGAGAGAGAGGATCGGAGCTTCGAGCGGTGCTGGAAACTTGATACAACACATATATATAAACTGCTAAAATCATGTCCTGAGTTGGGTATTCCCATGCTCAGTAGCTATGTCAGAGTGATTTTCTCCAAAGAGATGTGACAATGCTGGTCACCGATAAGCACAATGCGGATCTAGTGTCATAATAGAATCATCCTGATAAGCTGTCTCCAAAATACAATATCTGCAGGTTGGGAGAGGAAACAATGCTGAATGATGCAAGCCTCTACCCAAGGTCTTGATTTCTGCTTCACCAAACAACATAGATCGATACATGTGAATATATGCATTGACGTCGAACATGCATGAAATCAACTGATTACCAGTCAATAATGGAGACCATTAACAAACACGAGGAAGGCCACTGATAACGGTGATGGTCTCCAAGATGCACAGTACAATCTAACGAGTGCGAAATATGTCTTTGTCATTGAACACCCATTAGACTCACTTAACTAGGAGCCAATAATGAGAACCCTTGATCAAACACAAGGAAACCTACCACTAATGTCTGCAAGTACCAAGGCACTGAATGTGTTTCTGGGTTGTCTTCCTAGATAGTGTGTTGAATTTGATAGGAAGATACTTGTCGAAAGGTAGGCAATAATATGTCCTACATCAATTGACACAAAACGGGACAAGAATGATTTTGTTTTTTGACAAATATTTTGAGCATTTGGGTCTAAACAATGGAGGGCATGATGGAAGGATATTCTTGATGGTGTGATGGAGGAAACAAAAGGTTAACCCTTGAACAATAGAAGGCACGACAATGGTTTTAACCATGCATCACTAGACTCATGAACACTGCAGAGTGTTAGGATATAGAGATGCAATCACATCAGGGTATTTAGGCTAAACTCATAGGATGGTAGGATTCATATTGAGAGGCCATCACAAGGAAGGTTTATCTGAGGGAGTGTCATGTTCAAGGGAACGACTGCTGCCAAACCACGCTTTCTAATACTGAATGCAGTTGTACTATCAATTTTCCCCGTCTGATTAGTTTAATGAGTCTAGACTGGTAACCTCATCAATCTTTTCATATTTAAAGAGTCTGAAAAGGACCGCAAAAAGAACGACTCTCTGCCCTATCTGATTAGTTTAATGAGTCCAGACAGGAAAACTTGTCGATTTTTTCATGTTAAGAGTCTGAAAAGTATCGTAAAAAGAGTGAATCTATATCTTGTCTGTGTAATTTACTGAGTCCAAACTAGACAACTCGGTGGTATTTTCATATTTATAGAGTTTGAAAAGATCGTAAAGAGCAACTCCATGGTGGTCCCTTTTTCATAGTTTTTAACCAGGTGTGACAAAAGTTTAATAGTATACCCGGATTGGTTACTTTTCCGTAAGTTAATTTATTGAATCCGAATAAAGAGAAACTTATGTTCAATATATGTTGACCTCATTTTGTTATGAGTATGAGGAGACGGACTAAACTCATTTTTCGTCGTGAATTTTTAATGTCACACGACGACAAACTCAATACCTCCATCAAATTTTAACGAGTCAAATGAGGAAAGCTCAAGGTACCTTTTTCAGTTCAGTGAGCGAGAAAAAAGAGGTAAAAGAACTACAAATTCCTCCTTCATAGATTTAATGAGCCCGAAGGAGGAAAAACTCAGGGATTTTTTGATTTAAGAGCGAGAAATGTTCCCAAAAAAGAAAGTGCTTTTGTTGTTGCCGTATGCTTTTAACGAGCCTAGTGACAAAAAATCGGGATTTTTCAGTTTAACGAGCGAGAAAAGTACCTAAAATAATTCTTGGGTCATATTTATAAAGCTTTAATGAGTCTAAAGACAAAACTCAAGATTTTTTTAGTTTAATGAGCGAGGAAAAAATGACTAAAAAGAATGCTCAAATGGTATTTTTCAGTTTAATGAGCTAGAAAAATATCGAAAAAGAGTTGCTCAAAGCATCATCGTATATGTTCAGCAAGCCCAACGATGAGAAACTAAGAGATTTTTCAATATTTTTAGAGCAAGAAAATATCCCATAAAAGAATAGTGCTCTTTCGAGAATTACAATAAGCTTTTACTGCTTTTCATTCCTGAAGGTACTTTCATCAAAAGCAGAAAAAGATATAAAAAAGGAAACAATTCCTACCATATGGGTTCATGCATGATAGAAAATCATGGAGAATGGACTACTTCCTCTTTAATGATTTCAAAAAATCATGTCTCCAAAAATAAATATAAGGAAACGTTTTGAGCTTTCACATTCACCATTTTCACTATTTGAGATTTGTGAAAGCATTTTGGAGCTAAAGAGGAGAAGATTTTCTACGGACCATTGCAGGAGATTCGGGTGACCATTCGACGTGCCGTCAATCCCAAGTAGTGGCTAAAACCTTGCTCTATGCATTGCTTAACCTTTTTTGACAGTTTCAGGGGTGGAATTTTGTACATCTGAGGTGCCCTAAAGCCCTCTTTGCGCACTAACGCCCTCCACATGGCCTTTAGGGAGAGTTAAACGTTATGTACAAGCTACTGGAGGGTGTTAATCCTCCCTGTGTAGCACTGGGGGTAGCGTTAGAGCTGTAGGGCATAGTTAAGAACCTCATGCAAGCATTCCTGAAGTGATTTTGCCCCATTTTGACTGTTTTTAGGGTTATTTTGTGCAGGTTTCAGGCCATAATGACTAGCCTATGGAGAGAATGGGCCCATGATAGCCAGGAATTGCTGATGTGAAATGATCCAACATGCATACTTGCATTGCGCCACTGCAGTTTACTGAAGTATGCAAAGCTGGAGCTGATGAAAGGGCAGGAGGATTTATTGAGATGGATTATCCAGTGTTGGGATGAACACGAGAAAGTGTTTAGGAATGGAGATCAGGAGTTGGTTATTGACCGTGATGACATATACTTTTTAACTGGTTTGTCGTGCCGTGGGGCACAAGAAAACTTCACCGGTGGTAGGCTAGATCTACGATCTACCCTAGAGCTGGTGCAATCCTACTGCATCCCTGAGAGTGGACTAGTCAGCAACAGTGTCCCCATAGAGAGGATAAGGTCCAGATCTATCCAGGCAATTTTATGGTTGATTGTGTGGTTGGAGGGGTCAAAGAGTCCCCACGTTGTGACAAAGGCCCAACTGTTGCTCGTAGTGTACTTTGTCCAGCCACAAATGTTCAACTAGTGTGAAGCAGTGCTTCGCCAATTAAAGGCAGAGTTAATGGCATGCAAGACTCGTACCCAACACAGTTTTGGGTATGGTAATATCATAGTTTCATTCTTTCTTGAGAGGGTTCCCGTTATGCACCCAAGGATGAGCTTGGGTCCCCTTGATCCAAGGGAGCCAAGGAAGGGTAGTTGGTCAGCTCTCAATCCTCGCACAGGAGGAGGACCGATCTGGCATTTTCTTCGAGCAAGATTTCTTCCATTGGATTTGTGGCCAAATTGTGATGATTGATGACTATGCTTATGAGGGCATGGACTTTACCGGCAATCTGAACTTGATGCTGCCGCCCGGGACCAACTGGGGTCCTCAAGGTGAGAATGATTTTTTACAATACTTTAAGTATTTTTTGGCTTTTGAATTTTTATATAATGTTTTTTATAGGTGAAATAAGAACTGACATGAAGTTTTATGCTTAACACAGATGTGGTGCCATTATGACCCGTAGGCGAACCTCGCCATATGCGACGAGGAGGCAAACTACTTGCCGGAGGGGGCAATGCCGACAATCTTCACAAGGTTATGAGGAATATCAAAGGCTTGACCATGGGTGCCCCCCCCTGCCTATGAGGGAGATTCCTGTTCATATGTAGCGGCACAAATTCGGTGTACCTGAGTGGTTTCTTGTTCCTCTTCGGAGGATAGCTAGAGCAATTTTAGCATTTCAAGAGAAATAGGCTCTTTTTTGCAGGTGTTTTAGCGTAGCCAATGAGTGCTTGTAGCTAGGCTTTAATAGCCATTTTGTACTTAAATCATCCAAGTTTTGGAATATTTTGATGTAAAAGACTGGATTTTTATCTATATATATACAGATATTTTGGTATTTTGATGGCGTAAATGTGTTTTTTAAACGTTTTTTGCAAAATTTTTAACTCGGTAAATTTTTACTTTTCATGCATGCTTCTATAAAGAATGAGACAGATGCCAATCTAATACATAGTTAGCTAATGAATCAACAACCACATTAAATTCTCGAGGAATGTGCTCATATGTGATTATTTCAAATTAACGTTCCAGAAGTCGCACCCTTAGATAATGACGTAACAAGGTTGGATTTACGAATGTGATAACGATTTGTCAATTTCATAATGACTAGTTGGGAGTCTAATCTGACCACCAGATTGGAGATGTCTCTTGATGACACTTCTATGAGAAGTGAAATTACTGACATGTACTCGGAAATATTGTTGGTGGTGATACCAAGAAAGAATCCTCTGGAACAAAATAGTTTCGACTCAGGTGTGTAGATGACCCAAGTAGCTGCTGCAATGTGCCGTGTGTGACAACTGGCACCATCCACGTATCCTATGTATGCTAAGGGTAATGAAGACATCTGCATTGTGAGAAGAATGTATGAGACAAGTACTCCACTAAATAACAAAACAATCCAATCACACCAAAAAGGGGGAAGAAAAACTTATGAATACATAAAATTACAAAGCACATGCCTAGTGCAAGACTAGGCATAATACTTTTTCAGATAGAGCCCATTTTTGGGCTCCTTGAGCGGCGCTCCTTCGCAGTCCTTGTTGAAAAATGGCAACAAGAAATTGCTAAAAATAGAAGTGCTAAAAATAACACTGCTAAAAATAGCAGTTTGGGTATCAGTGCTGGATTGGGCAACAGGGAATGAAAAATGGAAGTGCTAGAAATAGAGTGCTAAAAATAGAAGTTCTATTTTTAGCAGTTCAGTGTGGAGTCCTATTTTATTCAGTCATAGGACTAGAAATAGGAAGTAAAATTCGAATTTGATATTAACAACAGTTTGTAAATTAATTAATTAATTCAGTTTGAGTTAATTAGTTGAAGAATTATAAACTTGAAGTCTATGTGAGGACATGCAACCGTTTCTCCTTTGGTTGAGGGATTTATCCATCAGTTAAAGGATGAGGATGAGTTGTAATTAGTTGGCTCAGTTAACTGAGTCAAGTCCAGTTAGATTAATTTAACAGGTTGTTAAATTAATGAGACTCAGTTTGTTAATGCTTCCATGCATGTAACAATTAGTATTTTCAGATAACTGAATATTATAGCTTGGATAACTCATGCATGTCAGTTCAGTCAGAGACCCAGTTGAGATCAGATGGAGGGACAATGTACTATTAGTTGCTAGGATATTCCTCGTGAATATTCCTTACATGCAGAAGGAATATTATTCCTTATGGATTGCGTAGTTGGACCTGAGGTTACAACAGGTATGATATGGCCAATTCACACATGTTATGACATTGGACCCCAATCAAAACTGCGCAAGGAAATATGAGCTTGGATGACTTGTTGAGCCTATATATACAGGCCTAGGTAGTCCATTAGCTTAATCATCAGAGTATAGAGAGACCAGGATAGCTTTTGAGCTGATTCATTTTGTATGTTGTTGAGGATTTCCACTTGATTGATAATACAGAGATGGGGTTTTAGGCCGGTGCTTTCCCCAAGTTATATCTTCTGTGTTATGGTTGATTACTTCTCATTATCAGTTATATCTGTTCATGCTTGATGTTGCTTGACATGTTTGATTAAAGCTTCCACAAATTTTATGGTAGATGTAGATATAGTATTATGCTTTAGTACATTGCATATATCAGTTTGATTTGCAGGTGAAATTTCTACATGATATCAGTGAGCTAGTTGATTTGTAGAGAAAATTCTATAGTCCTGCATTTCATATGCCCCTTTGGAGAATATTTTCTTGATGACATAGGGACCTAGCCATAAGGGTTGAAGCGTGCATGCCCCCAAGAGGTCATGTTTTTTATCATAGAGCAACACAAGGTCGCCCTCTTGGTAAGAACGAAGCTTAACCTGTTTCTCGAATTGGGATTTTACCCGGCGCTTGTGAGCCTCAAGTGCCAATTCAAGATATCACGACGGGTTTTTTCCAGCTTTTTAAGGTATAGTAAGCATTCTTCTTCGGCAGTGGTGCTGGGCAAGAGTTCAACGACTATTTTCAGGGAAGGGATCTGACACTCAATGGGTTTTTCATCGTCGTAAAGCTGGATCTCATGCGCGATAATGGACGGATTAATGTTGGGCGTTTCCTCTTGAGACCCACTGAATACATTGTGGGGTTCCTTAAAAAGGCAGGTGAAGCTCGCAATTTCGTTAGGGTTGTAATCAGATCTAATCTAAATGTTTTCCACAATGTGTGTCTTGACAGAAATATCGATGGGCAATGATTTGGAAGTGTTTCCCATGTTTCCTTCCGCCTCCAAAGTTTGGATGGTTGTATAGGGTGAGGAAACGACTTCTGGTATGTCAGGGGACATGATTTGAAGAGGCATCATGTCCGAATCAGATATCGAAACACGATGGTGCCAATCCTCCCAAGGTCGCTCTCCTAAACTCATGATTTCTTGAATACCTTCGTCCGTAGGTAGGACTTGATCGAGTGGATCGAAAGGAAGAGCGGTTATGGGAGGGGCAGTGGTACCATTGGCAGTAACCAATGTGACTAGAGATGTGGATGCAGATTGAATGGCTTGGTAGGCCAATTCAAATGGTGACATTGGCATTTGTTCTCCAAATGTGTCAAGGTCTGAAGGAGTCAGTAGGATCCATGGATCAGTCTATTCATGAGGAATATATAAAAGCATGTTGACCGTCTATGAAACCTTGGGCGGCTGAAGAGGAAAACAACCCATGAGGGAAGAAGCCTTCAATAGACTGGTACCGAGACTGACATAAGTGTCAGGTACACCTCCTACTATGGGTACGAGCCACTTGGTAATGGGAAAAATCAGGGGTGCAGAAAGACAATTGATCTACCATAACTACCTTTCCATCCAATGGAAATAGGATGATGCGAAAGACAGTAGATACGATGGTCGTCATGGCATATGTCCAACTGTGACCCAACAGGAGATTATAGTCGAGTTTTTTGTCTATGACTTCTAAGCCCACCATTACCGTTTTCCCATACAAAGTGATGGGGAAGCTAGCTAGGTATCCTTTTGGGATAAAAGTGTGGCCGTAAAAAGCTTTAAGGGAGTTCAATGACGGGGATAGGGTTGGAGAACCCAGGGCGAGCCAACATGAAGCCGACATGACACAGGTAGAAGCATCTTCGTCAATGACAGTTCTGTGTATACGTTTACCTTTCGAAAAAATTTGCACTTGGAATGCAAGCTGGTGGGAAAGGGGAGGTTTACACTTGCCCATGTCGAAATAGCAAGCATGGAATCCTATAGGTCCATACCACCAATAGCCGAAAGCAAAGCTTTCCCTTATGCTGGGTATGCTTGTAATACTTTGAGCGTCGACATAGCCGACGGCGCTTGTGCCAAGTCTTCTACAATGTTGTAGTTTTGGGCGGCACATGCAGATGTATTGTGCATTGTGCATCAAAGTGCCCCTTTGTGGGGGTGAATTACAGGGTCACAGCCGGCCTTTCAATATGCAAATCGTTGGGCAGCGGTGGGTTTGGAACTAAGAAAGGTTCCACTGCATGAGTGACAGGAGCTCCATAAGATTTGGCTCTTGTTTGTAGCTCTACCATTTCAAATGTGTAAACGGTAGAAGATCCTTCACCAGTTGAAGAATGTTGTGAACCATCGTTCCCCCTTGTGGGGGTTGCAGTTGGTTTGCAATAAGATTTTGTTGCTGCTGAGCGGTAAAAGGATTTCTAAGGACAATGGGGGTCTTACCAGTATCCTTTTTGGCAATGTATTCGGTGCATTCCTGAAGATGGGGACAGTGCTAGGTCATGTGGTCTTCAGCGCAGATTTTGAATGCAAATCTGGCGGGTTTATCCTTTTCACCTTCAGTAGGCACAGCGGCCTTTTATTTTGGGTTTTGCTACTTTGTTGACTTCTCCTCAGAAGGAGTGGTCTTTTTCTTATTCTTCTTGTTCTTGCCAACGGATTTTTGAGTAGACTACACAGAGTTTATTGTAGTGGCAGGTCGAGCAGTCAATTGGTAGAGGGTTCCACCGACATCTTGATGATGTGACTGCTAAGTTGTTTTACAGCAGCCTCAGAGGTTTCACCGACAATCCCGTTGACATGCACTCCGGGGTGCTGAGTAGCGGAAACATTGGAGTTACGAGGGGCATTGGGGATTATGTCATAAAGAGTGCCAGACTGTGAATATATCAGATCTAAGTGTTTGGCATGACATATGGATTGGTCTTCAATGACCGCACCCCCTAGAGCGACATCTTTAGCGATTTGCGGGAGTAAGGACTTGCAGAACCAGTTCGATAAGAGATAGTCTGGGAGGGGAGATTTTACTAACCTATGCCTATGTCTCCATTCACGTATATGATTAGAGATGTGGGTGGAAATATCCTGACGTAATGAAGTGAGGAGCTCTGTCCCAGTCTCATAGCGAATGGGTAGCTGGAAGTGCTTTAGGAATTCCATCGCTAAAGCGTCAAAGGTGTTTACTGATGCGCGTGGTAACTCAATGTACCATTTAGCTACGTTGCCAGTGAGGGTGCGGGGAATAAGATGTAACCAGACAGTATCATCCACCATAGAGTTTGAAACATCAAAAACTAAATATATCATCCACCACAGCTTTGTTAGTGCCTTGATCTACCTCAGGCTGAAGGAAGGCAAGTCTAGTTTAACATCAAACCACGCTTAACCTGGTAGCTAGCCCTACCAAGTCAGGAGAGGGCTCTCTCCTTGTCAATCTTAGTTAGAATATGGAAATTAGGGCTTGAGACGACTGATAATAATTGCTGATTTTGGGCTAGGTATATTAGGTCAGAGGATTTTGTTTGATTTTGATGGTTGGTTGCTAGATCAAATGAAGAAGGCAGCTTTGGGTCCGGGAAATCAACTCAGATTTGCAGGAGGTTATGTGGGGCGAGATAGGTAGGTGTTTTGGCACTTTGAATTGGGTGTGATGGTATGTCTAAAGACTGGTGAGGATTTGGAGCGCATGCAAAGTTCATGAGTCCTTTTCAAGCAACAAAAAACATTAAAAACTAAATGTATCCTCAAGGCAGAGCACTGAATATCAATGGATTCCACCTAATTCTCTTGATCCATTTAGTTATGAAGAAATAAATAGATGATGGCACATATACACATAAGAGAAACACTAAATAACAAAGGAAGAAACAATGTCAAGACACATTACCACAAGAATCCCATAAAATGCTGCAAAACCCTGGTTCATTTTCTTACCAAATTGCAGAAGTGATTTACAATCAAGCTCAATGCATCCACAAGAGTCCAACCTTTACATATGACTAAGAAAGTAAATAATGTAGGCTTCAAACCACCTATGCTAGCCATCAGGGGTTGAATCCATGAGTTAAGGAGCTGTTTCAACAACATCTAAACTAGGAACTAGAAAATAAGCAGTGGAACAGCGTGCCTCTAAAACTATGGAAACGGATTCATTCAACCTCAAACCAACTCTAACTGATGTATCTACCCCCTCAAGTCATTTTTCATCATATTACATGATTAACCATTACAAATTTACTAAGGAGAAGAGAAAAAGTCAGTTGATAACTAAACTGGGTGAAATTCTGAGTTTTTAGGAAAAATTGGCAAAAATTTCCCTGATGCGCAGCGCCCCGAGCCTGATGTGCAACACCACTTCAAGGCTGCTTTTGGAGGCCTTCTACTTCACCAAATCTGGCCCAAGATAGCTTGTTGGAAAGCTCTATCTGTCTGGTTTCTGGAACACTTTGACTTTTTTGATTTAGAGGTCATTTTCCCCCTCAAAAGTGGATTCTCCCAAGACTGGTTCCTGTGTGTCCAAAAAGTGGCAGAGAGGGCATTTTTTTCCCTTTTGGTGGCCAAAATTTTCTCCAAAATGGATGAAACTTTCTGGGTTTGCTTATTTTTTGATGTTGAATCCAAATATATAAGCCATTTGTCAAGAGGATGCACCAATTCAATGCGCAGTGCGGTGGCGATATGCATCAGCCAGAATTTCCTGTGTTTCTATTTTCAAAATTTGGAAAATGACAAAACTGTCTCAAATTTGCCCAATTTTGGTTCAAAGCTGCATCATGGGTTACTTTGTTGGGCTAAAGTAACATCAACCAAAATGTTGATCTTTTCATCCTTATTTTCGCCTTTTGTTCCATTTTTCCCCTACATCCAGAATTCATGTGGCCTCTGCAATGATAGTGTGTGAAAGAGTGAAGTTTATCCCAGCAGGATGTACCATATTGTTATCCATGTTTATCACAAACTGCCTTGCTAACTCATGGTGAAATTTGATGCTCTAAACCATCTCACAAAACTCAAAACAAGATTGATATTTGAAACATGTGGTGGCTAGAGGGCAGGCAAGAAGTTCACTCATGCTGATAGGTTCCTCCCTGATGATTCTGCCACCTTTATGAGGTTTCCTTGGCTGCAAATTCCTCTCTCTAAAACTATCACTTAGGGTGTCTTCTTCATATTCAAACTCACTGTTTCGCTCCATTTTTGTCTTTTGGGATGATTTAGTGAATGATGGAAAGTTATGTAAAAGATGAGTATGAAGAGATTTTATAAGAAGGAAAACAGTGGTGAGATGAAATGAGAGGGTAGGTGGGTGTACAAGGAGCTAGGGTTTGATGGGAAGGGGTTTAGGGTTTGGTGAAGGGATTAATTTTTATAGGGAAGTAGGGGAAGATGATATGGGTTAAGTGAGATGGGATTTAAAGGTAAATTTAGGGGAAATAATAATGGGAAAATGGAGACAAGTGACAAGAGCTTGCAATGGTGAGAAATCAAGTAGAAGAAACTAGGGTTTTGAATTTTAGGATGCTAAAACCACCATCAAAGCATAAAAAACCCTACGTGAAATCAAAAGAGAGTTTACTTACTTGCTTGGAGGAGAAATACAACAATGAGAGCGATTGGAGGTGAAGTTTGAGGGTTTTGAGGTGTTACTGGCAAATGCGCAGCACCACCAGCCCAATGCGTAGCACCTCCCTGATGCACAGCGCCAGTGTAAATTAACACAAGAGAAAACTGCCTGATGCACAGTGCCCCTCTAATGCACAACGCCAACCTCTTGAATCGCAGCACCTCCTTGATACACAGTGCCTTTTTGCATACAAATGTTGAAGGCCTTCCTGGTGTCAAAATTGAGCGTGTGATAGCGCATTGGAAAGCTTGTCAAGTCTAGTTTCCAAAACATTTTCAATTTTGTAATTTGGAGTTCATTTGCCCTGTCAAAAGTCAAATCTCTCAAGACTGGTCAAAATGTGCAGAAGGCGACTTCCTAAATGCAGAGTGTTGTTGCAGTCAACTTTTGAAGGTCTTTCTCAACTCCAAATTAAGCTCATGATAGCTCTTTGGAAATATCGCTTCGTGTAGTTATCAGTTGACTCATCAAGAAAGTCATTTGAACATCCCAACTAGGTGAAATCTTTATTTTCCCAAGGTCACTCGAGAAGTGCATCAATCCTCCTAAGGCCAATGATGTTTTCGACATTTCTCCCAAACCATGAAACCTGTGTAAAAACTGAAAGAGGTTTTTATTCTTGGGTCAATGGTGGAAAAAACCTCTCTCACGTTTGTCAAATTCATCTTATTTTTCTCAGAAACATCATTTGAATAAAACCTATCCCGATGTGTGGAATAGGGGATTTGTGGAAATGAAGGGAAATGAAGGGGATAAGTGGCTTATAAATTCTTGAGAAAATTTTAGGAAGTAGGGAGGGATGTAATGAATTATGGGAAAGTGGAATTTCAAATATTGAGTAAGGGGAAGGGGTCCAAAAGGTCAAAACACATGCCTAGCCTAGAAAATTGTCAAATTGTAGCAATAAACTAGGGTTTGTGGGAAAATGATGAATTTTAGGGATATGAGTGATGGGAATTGTTTAAGAAGGTATATTAGGGATAGGGGAAGGTGTATGAACATCAGGACACAAGTGTTTTTGATCATTTGGCCATCCAAGAAAAATTACCTTCAAAACCCTAGGAGAGGGAAATGAGGCTTACCCAAGTACAACTGAAGCACGAACAAGGTGTAAAATGACCCATTGGAACCTGAAATGATTATGAAAACTCTTTGAATGATGGTACACTAATCTGAATGGTGACATGGACCAATACTTGGAAGACTTTGGAAGGAGTGAAAACAACCCTAGACCTAATACCTAGTAACCAAATTTTACTTGAAGACTCTCTGAAATGACAAAATTTGACTTTGACACCCTAGGACCACTTTGTAAGAGCATATTTGATCATTGATGGAAGGCTTCAAAGGCTGACACTAACATTGGCTCCATTGGGGATGGTAGCTCCTTGGAGGTGCCATGAACACCGTAGACCAAATAGCCTTATCGATTGGGCAAGGAGTCAAAAACACAAATTGAAATGGCTGACTGAAAATTGACGACTCAAAGACAAAAACTGGCTTGAAACTGACTCAATACTAAAACACAACTAAAAAACTAGAAAATATGCTCAAAATGGATCTTATTCAATAAAACCTACTCTAATTGTTCCATTCATCACCTAATCATGTGAAATGAAACAACCAATTCAACCAAGTAATCATTCTAGCAGTTGTTTGAATTCTCCGCAAGCGCTTTCTTATGAACAACAAGAGAGAAATACTGAAAGGAAACTTCCTTGAAAACTTGTAAACTTGTAAACAGATCCAAATTTTCCCAAATTGCATAATATGGATGCTCTATCCAACTCCAAAAGTACTGCATAAGGATCTTGAAATTCATGTGCACTGGGACTTAGCTCATCCAATGGATTACTTTTCTTCTCCTCGTACCATGAATGCAAACGTTCATCTAAGCACTGTGACGAGACTCCTACTGAAACTGACAAAGAAACCAGCTGCCGAATCAAGTTTGTATCAATACTTGTTTCAATCTCACAGTTAGCTAGTGGAGAATGACTTTTACTGCAGACATCATCCAACACATCAGCTATTGCATCGTGTAAAACTTGAAAAGACTATTGCAACCCATTTTCGATTGGTTCTAATGAGATTGCATGATTTTCTACAAGCTGCCCATTTGAAGATATACTATGCAAATTTCCCTTCAAAAACTGAATTGATTCAAAATATAAAGCTACGGAATCATCTGGCATCATTTGATCATATGGTCTAGCTTCCAATTCTTCATCTACAACTTGACAATCAATGGAATTCGGGGGCTACAGATCTGGATATGAAAAGTCTTGAACAAGGATTTCATTGCCCTCAAGATGGTCCAGATCAAAACTTATCGACAGTTGATTTCTGATTGCATGAATGTTGTCTCTAATGAACTGAAACGAAGCAAAGCAAAAAGGCAAAGATCCTTCACTTACTTCAAAATTTGTTGCACTTTCCTCCTCACTTCCATAGTTGATATGCATCAGCTGATCATTGTATTCGAGCTACTTAAAGTGGACTTCCTCCTTCCACAAACCAGCTGCTGATTTATCTGCAAAACTAGCTTTTGTTTGGAGGACATAATCATCATCATACTGATCAAACTGAGGAAAACCATCAGTATAAAACACATCATCAAGCATATATGTCATATAACAGATCTCTCTTCTCCAAGATGATCTATAAAACAATCATTATCAGGTCTATGACAACTAGGATAATAAATAAAATGTTTTGGATCAACAACTTGTTCCTCTTCAATCAGCGAGCCATGGTCTTGAACATTATATTCATTCCTTGTGGTGATCCTTTGCATCATCTCTTCCACTGCACTTACCAAAATGTCAAGCTTTACCTCTAAAGATGTCGATTCCTATGGATCTATGTTTTTCATCTCTTCCTCCTTCAACTTTGCTCTTCTGATCAACAAATTAGCCTACTGCACTGTTTTTCATCTCTTCAAGTGTTGCAAGGTTCCTTTCTCTCAGTTGAAACTCCATTTCCAGATCAAAGGCATCTGGGTAGTGCAAGAGAGCGTATCCAGGAGGAGGTCTTATATTAACTAGCATCGAAAAATAGACTTGGTTAAACCTGGTAGAAAACTGTTGTACTGTCTCCCTTGGCAGTATTTTTAGCTGGTTATACTCTTCTATAATCAAGAAAGGGTTTTGTCTGACCACCCACTTGTCAAGGAAAACTTTGACAAACTGCTAGAAATCTGAGATGCTCGCATCTGGCAAGGTTTTGAACCAACTCTTGACTTTGCCTTGCAAAGAAAGAGCAAAAATCCTAACATTGGCATCTTCTTCATCAACTTCAAAAAGGTCGAGAAAAGACTCAAAATTCAATACATGACTCTCAGCAGTGATGTTGTCACATTCACCATCAAATCTTGGTAGATATAGGGAATGATTTTTAGGGAAAGCATGGGATATGGGAGGTAAAATCAGAGACTTGTATCTATCTGGAATTTTACAAGGTGTACGAGTATGTACAAAAGGTGTAGAATCAGTCTTGGTCTCTTGAGGCTCATCAGTTTGAAGATGGTCATCACAAGATTCGAAAGAAGGGTCTTCATCAGGATCAAAGGCATGTGAATATTTGGTATTCACAATCTTCAAAGGGAAGGAATCAAATGTAGGCCGAGGATCTTTTCTCAAATACAATATACTTTTCAAAGCCTTCTTGACATTCTCGAGAAAAGAGAAGAAATAATTTATAACAAAGAACATAATGTCTTGGATGAAATTCCAACTTGAATACCTGATCTTTCCATATTGTCCCTTCATGTTTCTGCTGGTCGGGTTCATCCTCCAGTGGAGTCTTTGGATCTGATCTCGAAATTGATTTTGGAGTCGCCAGGTGAATGATTTCAGCCTTTCTGTGCCTGATCGTTGTCCACCATCAACAATCAGATCTGAACTTGATACATTTTGTTGAGGAACATAAAACTACATCCCCAATGGAGTCGACACTATGTTAGTGCCTTGATCTACCTCAGGCTGAAGGAAGGTAGGTCTAGGGTAACATCAAACCACGCTTAACCTGGTAGCTAGCCCCACCAGGTCGGGAGAGGGTTCTCTCCTTGTCAATGTCAGTTAGAATATGGTAATTAGGGCTTGAGACGACTGATAATAACTGCTTATTTTAGGCTAGGTATATTAGGTCAGAGGATTTTGTTTGATTTTGATGGTTGGTTGCTGGATCAAATGAAGAAGGTAGCTTTGGGTCCCGGGAAATCAACTCAAATTTATAGGAGCTTCTGTGGGGTGAGATAGGTAGGTGTTTTGGCACTTTGAATTAGGTGTGATGGTAAGTCTAAATTCTGGTGAGGAGTTGGAGAGGGCATGAAAAGTTCATGAGACCTTTTCAAACAACAAAAAACATTAAAAACTAAATGTATCCTCAAGGCAGAGCACTGAATATCAATGGATTCCACCTAATTCTCTTGATTCATTTAGTTATGAAGAAAGAAATAGATGCTGGCACATATACACATAAGAGAAACACTAAATAACAAAGGAAGAAACAATGCCAAGACACATTACCACAAGAATCCCACAAAATGCTGCAAAACCCTGGTTCATTTCCTTGCCAAACTGCAGAAGTGATTTACAATAAAGCTCAATGCATCCACAAGAGTCCAACCTTTACAAATGACTAAGAAAGTACATAATATAGGCTTCAAACCACCTATGCTAGCCATCAGGGGTTGAATCCATGAGTCAAGGAGCTGCTTCAACAACATCTAAACTAGGAACTAGAAAATAGGCAGTGGAACAGCTGCCTCTAAAACTATGGAAACTGATTCATTCAACCTCAAACCACCACTAACTGATGTATCTACCCCCTCGAGTCATTTTTCATAAAATTTACATCATATTACATCATTAACCATTACAAATTTACTAAGGAAAAGAGAAAAAGTCAGCTGACAGCCAAACTGGGTGAAATTTTGAGTTTTTAGGCAAAATTGGCAAAACTTTGCCTGATGCGCAACACCCTGAGCCTGATGTGCAACGCCACTTCAAGGCTGCTTTTGGAGGACTTCTACTTCACCAAATCTAGGAAAAGATAGCTTTTTGGAAAGCTATGCCTGTCTAGTTTCTAGAACACTTTGAATTTTCAGATTTGGAGGTCATTTTCCCCCTTAAAAGTGGATTCTCCCAAGACTGGTTCCTGTGTGTCCAAAAAGTGGCAGAGAGGGCATTTTTTGGGTGTTTTTTTCCCTTTTGGTGGCCAAGATTTTCTCCAAAATGGATGAAACTTTCTAGGTTTTCTTATTTTTTGATGTTGAATCCAAATCTATAAGCCATTTTTCAAGAGGATTCACCAATTCAATGTGCAGCGCCACCGCCGGAATTTCCTATGTTTCTATTTTCAAAATTTGGAAAATGACAAAATTGTCTCAAAATTTGCCCAATTTTGGTTCAAAGCTGCATCATGGGTTACTTTGTTGGGCTAAAGTAACATCAACCAAAATTTTGAGCTTTTCATACTTATTTTCACCTTTTGTTCCATTTTTCCCCTACATCCGGAATTTCTGCGGCCTCTGCAATGATAGTGGATGAAAGAGTGACGTTTATCCTAGCAAGATGTATCATATTGTTATCCATGTTTATCACAAACTGCCTTGCTAACTCATGGTGAAATTTGACCCTCTAAACCATCTCACAAAACTCAAAATAGGATTGATATCTGAAACATGTGGTGGCTAGAGGGTAGGCAAGAAGTTCACTCATGTTGATAGGTTCCTCCCTGCTGATTCTACCACCTTTATGAGGTTTCCTTGGCTACAAATTCCTCTCTCTAAAACTATCACTTAGGGTGCCTTCTTCATATTCAAACTCATTGTTTCGCTCCCTTTCTGTCTTTTGGGATGATTTAGTGAATGATGGAAAGTTATTTAAAAGATGAGTATGAAGAGGTTTTTTAAGAAGGAAAACAATGGTGAGATGAAATGAGAGGGTAGGTGGGTGTACAAGGAGCTAGGGTTTGATGGGAAGGGGTTTAGGGTTTGGTGAAGGGATTAATTTTTATAGAGAAGTAGGGGAAGATGATATGGGTTAAGTGAGATGGGATTTAAAGGTAAATTTAGGGAAAATAATAATGGGAAAATGGAGACAAGTGACAAGAGCTTGCAATGGTGAGAAATCAAGTAGAAGCAACTAGGGTTTTGAATT
This sequence comes from Pinus tabuliformis, assembly GCA_031772625.1. Taxonomy (NCBI): domain Eukaryota; kingdom Viridiplantae; phylum Streptophyta; class Pinopsida; order Pinales; family Pinaceae; genus Pinus; species Pinus tabuliformis. Next base: position 844,102,607 of record CM062815.1, read on the forward strand.
TTAGGATGCTAAAACCACCATCAAAGCATAAAAAACCCTATGTGAGATCAAAAGAGAGTTTACTTACTTGCTTGGAGGAGAAATGCAACAATGAGAGTGATTGGAGGTGAAGTTTGAGGGTTTTGAGGCGTTACTGGCCAATGTGTAGCGCCACTAGCCCAATGCGCAACACCTCCCTGATGCGTAGCGCCAGTGTAAATTAACACAGGAGAAAATTGCCTGATGCGCAGTGCCTCCCTCGTGCGCAACGCCTTTTTGAGAACGACATTTGAAGGCCTTCCCGATGTCCAAATTGGGAGTGTGATAGCTCATTGGAAAGCTTGTCGCATCAACTTTCCAAAACATTTTTAATTTTGCAATTTGGAGTTCATTTTCCCTATCAAACGTTAAATCTCCCAAGACTGGTCAAAATGTGCAGAATGCGACTTCCTGAATGCAGAGTGTTGTTGCAATCAACTTTTGAAGGTCTTCCTCAACTCCAAATTAAGCTCATGATAGCTCTTTGGAAATCTCTCTTTGTCTATTTATCATTTGACTCATCAAGAAAGTCGTTTGAACATCCCAGCTAGGTAGAATCGTTATTTTCCCAAGGTCACTCCAGAAGTGCATCAATCCTCCTAAGGCCAATGATGTTTTCGACATTTCTCCCAAACCATGAAACCTGTGTAAAAACTGAAAGAGGTTTTTATTCTTGGGTCAATGATGGAAAAAATCTCTCTCACTTTTGTCAAATTCATCTTATCTTTCTCAGAAACATCATTTGAATAAAACCTATCCCGATGTGTGGAAAAGGGAATTTGTGGAAATGAAGGGAAATGAAGGGGATAAGGGGCTTCTAAATTCTTGAGAAAACTTTAGGAAGTAGGGAGGGATGTTAGGAATTAGGGGAAAGTGGAATTTCAAATATTGAGTGAGGGGAAGGGGTCCAAAAAGGCAAAACACAAGCCTAGCCTAGAAAATTGTCAATTTGTAGTAATAAACTAGGGTTTGTGGGAAAATAATGAATTTGAGGGATATGAGTGATGGGAATTGTTTAAGAAGGTATATTAGGGATAAGGGAAGGTGTATGAACATCAGGAAACAATTTTTGTTGATCATTTGGCCATCCAAGAAAAATTACCTTCAAAACCCTAGGAGAGGGAAATGAGGCTTACCCAAGTACAACTGAAGCACGAACAAGGTGTAAAATGACCCATTGGAACCTGAAATGATGATGAAAACTCTTTGAATGATGGTACACTAAGCTGAATGGTGACATGGAACAATACTTGGAAGACTTTGGAAGGAGTGAAAACAACCCTAGACCTAATACCTAGTAACCAAATTTTACTCGAAGACTCACTCAAATGACAAAATTTGACTTTGACACCCTGAGACCACTTTTTAAGAGCATATTTGATCACTGATGGAAGGCTTCAAAAGCTGACACTAATAGTCGTCATGCCATATGTCCAACTGCAACCCAACAGGAGATTATAGTCGAGTTTTTTGTCTATGACTTCTATGTCCACTGATACCGTTTTCCCATACAAAGTGATGGGGAAGCTGGCTAGGTATCCTTTTGGGATAAAAGTGTGGTTGTCGAAAGCTTTAAGGGAGTTCAATGGCAGGGATAGGGTTGGCGAACCCATGGTGAGCCAACATGACACAGGTAGAAGCACCTTTGTAGATGACAGTTCTGTGTATACCTTTACCTTTCGAAAAAAATTGCACTTGGAATGCAATTTGGTGGGAAAGGGGAGGTTTACACTTGCCCATGTCGAAAATAGCAAGCATGGAATCCTATAGGTCGATACCACCAATAGCCGAAAGCAAAGCTTTCCTTTGTGCTGGGCATGCTTGTAATACTTCGAGTGCCAACATAGCCGACGACGCTTGCGCCAAGTCTTCTACAACGTTATAGTTTTGGGAAGCACATTCAGATGTATTGTGTGTTGTGCATCGAAGTGCCCCTTTGTGGGGGCGAATTACAAGGTCAGCATCCGGCCTTTCGATATGCAAATCATTGGGTGGCGGTGGGTTTGGACCTGAGGAAGGTTCCGCTGCATGAGCAACAGGAGCTCCATAAGATTTGGCTCTTGTTTGTAGCTCTACCATTTCAAATGTGTAAATGGTAGAAGATCCTTCACCAGTTGAAGGATGTTGCGAACCATCGTTGCCCCCTTGTAGGGGTTGCAGTTGGTTTGCAATAATATTTTGCTACTGCTGAGCAGTAAAAGGATTTCTAAGGACAACGGGGGTCTTACCAGTATCCTTTTTGGCAATGTATTTGGTGCATTCCTGAAGACGTGGACAGTGCCAGGTCATGTGGTCTTTAGCGCAAATTTTGAATGGAAATCTGGTGGGTTTATCCTTTTCATCATCAGTAGGCACAATGGCCTTTTGTTTTGGGTTTTGCTGCTTTGTTGACTGCTCCTCAGAAGGAGCGGTCTTTTTCTTATTCTTCTTGTTCTTACCAACAGATTTTTGCATAGAATGCACAGAGTTTATCGCGGTGGCAGGAAGAGTAGTCAATTTGGTAGAGGGGTCCACTGACATCTCGACAATGTGACTGCTGAGTTGTTTTATAGCATCCCCAAAGGTTGCACCGACAATCCCGTCGACATGCACTCCGGGGTGCTGAGTAGTGGAAACATTGGATTTATGAGGGGCATTAGGGATTATGTCATAAAGAGTGCCAGACTGTTAATATATCAGATCTAAGTGTTGGGCACAACATATGGATTTGTCTTCTATGACCACACCCCCTAGAGTGACATCCCTAGCAATTGCAGGAGTAAGGACTTGCAGAACCAGTTTGATAAGAGATAGTCTGGGAGGGGAGATTTTACTAACCTCTGCCTACGTCTCCATTCATGTATATGATCAGAGATGTGGGTGGCAGTATCGTGACGTAATGAAGTGAGGAGCTCTGCCCCAGTCTCATAGCGAATGGGTAGCTGGAAGTGCTTTAGGAATTCCATCGCTAAAGCGTCAAAGGTGTTTACTGAAGCGCGTGGTAACTCAATGTACCATTTAGCTACATTTCCAGTGAGGGCGTGGGGAATAAGACGTACCCGGATAGTATCATCCACCATAGAGTTTGAAACACACCAAAGATGGTAGGTGGTGATATGGGTGCCTGGATCCTCCCCTTGATTTCCATCGAACTTAGGGATGTCTGCTGGTATTTTATGCAGGATCAGCGGCCATTTTAAGTTGTGGTAGATGGGGTCATTTGTCAGTTTGTATAAGTCAGGTATATCCAACGTCGCCAAGAAAGGCGGAGAGTTTGGTGCCCACGACTGGGACCATGGTGATGACATATGACTTGAGGAGCCTTATGCTCCTCCCATCGTTCAGCTCCCAATATTATATGTGGGTTGCATGGTGTAGCAGTTGCTTTGAGGTATGGTGTTGTAGAGTGGATTTCCATGAGGATTTTCATACTGGGGTATAGAATCACCCTCAGGATAAGTGGTGCCCCCTTGACTCATTTGAATTTGTGAGTAGGGAGCCCCCATGGATTGGTTGGGAACCCCTTGAGGATTCTCGCCCAACACAGAACTAACCATTTGTCCTTGATTGACATAAGGAATGTTCATGTCAATTAGTGACTGACCATGCATGCCTGAGAATGGAGGGGGAATTGTTATGTTCCCTACTGGCATGTGCATATTGGGGACCCCCCCAGATACAGGAATCTGGGGGTTTGAAATGTACAATGGTGGCTGAACATATTGTTGGTAAATGGGAACCATGCCCATAGTGCCACATTGAGCGTTATAAGGAGCGCTATATGAGGCACTTGTCGAAGTTATGCAGTTTGACACTAAAGGGGTGGAACCCAGCATTGGCTGGGTTCCACTCATAGAAGGTGTCATGTGAGTGGTTGTACCTGGGACAAAGGGGATAGCGAGATTCACCATCGACGGTGTTGTGGTGACTGTCGACTAGGGAAGTGGTGGAGGAACGAAAGCATCCACAAAGTCCCATTACCCGTTAGTCGTCGATGGGATAGATGGAAATGTTCCAACTATAGAAGCAGGAAGTATAGGTACCAAAGGAGCCAAGACAGGTTCCAACGGATTCGTGAGTAGAGGATTAAAGGGAGGAAGGAATCCTTTGGTAAATAAATCCTCTGGCAAACTTGAATCATTGGTTGTCCAAACAGATCCCGTGTGAGAGCTACGAGACTGATCCCCCGAAGATGGGGGAATCTGGTTCAGTGGAACTCGGCGGATCTTCCACAATGAGTGGATGAAGTCCTAGCAATCATCTAGAGTGACGACGAGGGCCATATATAGCCATAGTGACCGTTAATTTTTATCAATAAATTTTATCGTGATATTCCTTAAAGTCTCACATGATAGCACTCAGGTACCTAAAAAATATAAAAAATACACTAAATTGATCAATCAACAAATAAAGGGAAATGACCCTGTCTGATAAGCACTGAGCACTGGAGATGAAACCCATTATCTCAATGAATAACAAAGAAGTCTAGCTAGATGTACAGTTACGGTTACTCTAGAGCTTCGCCCGAACCTCAGATTGAGGGGCCAAGTACTCTCATGAAGACGAGCACCCTCCCAAAAATTGAAGACAGAGTAGGTCCGTCTATGTTAGGTACCAGGAAAACCCGTCCCAGTCACCTTGTGTAAGTCCCTAAAAGTTTGGCCACTAAAGATACCTCAGATCACAGACACCACCGGGGGGGACATAGTCATAGACAACACACTGTGTGGGCAAGATACCTAAGTCCTCGGCTCAGCTTCGAAATCCCTGAAGGGATCCCCAATACACAGAATACCCAAAGGATTTGTAAGAGAAGGAGGGCTACCTTCACTTATAGTATGATTTTGTCTCATATTTTGCCCCACTTTTACTGGAGTGGTCTCGGTAGTATGAGTGCAGAAGGAATTTTTCTCTCATTTAATGACACTAGTTTGGTGTTCGATCTTGGACAGTTTTACTCACTCTGCTTATCTCAAGATCCTAGCCTAGCTAATGTTTGTTTTCTCAATAAAGAGTTACTGATTGATTTTAGGTAAATTTTATGTGTACTTGATTATTGTCTTCGGTAGGGGAGTTGACATATGAAATGTGATGAGACTCTGACTCAAAATATCATGCACAAAACAATGCTTTTAAAAAAAATTCAATTCAATGAAAACAAGTTGTATTCTACAAGTGAGAGTTTTTCACATATTCATATGCTTTCCACGGATCTTAGTCATTTAACACATGCATAACCAAAAGACTTCTTTACAATGTGTCTTAACAACTACTTGAAACCACAATAGAGCAGCTTTTAACCAGCTAAATAGAAGGATGAATAAAAAATGTGGGTCTTTCTTTCGTAAAAAATGCTTTTAAGAAAGAAAAACAAAAATTATTTCCAAAAAAAAACTTTTTAGGACACCTATTGTGCTAGCAAAATGCAGTTATAGATCTTCTTTCAGCCCATGATAAGGCTTCCTATCCCTTTTGTCTTATAGACATAGCTGAAAATCAAGGTATTGGGAGACTAACGCTCTATAACAATGGCTACAGAGAGTTAGTAGGCCCACTAACGCTCCCTATGAACAGACACGGCGCTTTATAAAGCTCTGTGTAGTCTGCTAACCTGTGTTAGTGTAGGAAATCAGTCAAACAGAGGGCTTTCTAGATCATATTCAGAGATGAATACATGTAGGCAAGATGTAGCAAGATTTTTGGTGGGTCAGAAAGGGATTGCTGAAGTATAGGGAGCTCTTAGAAGGAGGAGAAATTGAGAAGAGTTTGGGTAAAACCGAGAACTAGATGTATAGTCCCCAGTGGAGTCGCCAATTCTGCTATAGGATAAAATGCACGGTGTATGGAGAATGTAGATGCCCTCAAAGGTCTTCCTGGGACCTTCGGAAGACAGTAAGATTAGCTGCAACTGTCACAAAGTTACATGCATGTTCATAGAGAATAACTAACTATAAAAGTAACAGAAGTAGATTACCTCAAGCCTCCGTGTAGATTTGTTGGAGAGCACAATGCAGCTAAGTTTACTCATGCTAATAGGCATTGAACAAACAACTGAATGAATGATAGTATCAACACCATAGAGTAGAAAGTACAACTACAATTCTATATTAATGTTGGAAGAGTGATTACAACCATCTGTTGTATCAGCCTTCCTTTACCGCTCCAGCTTCTCTCTTCTTATGATATGAGTCAATGCTCAACAATCAAGTATGCTATCCTTTCAAATGCTTTGACCTCTTTCACAATAGCCCTAGCTTTGCTTATATAAAAATTGAGTTAGGGTTGCCAAGTTCCTCCTTGACTTCATTAGGGGAAAGGCAATGAAATTTCCATGCTTTTCAGCTCTTTCCCATTTGCCTCCTTCTTTCATATTATAAATACTCCAAATAGGTTGAATTTGGATGTTTCCTTGCTTTTCTTGAGTAATTTTAGGAACAAATATCTAGATATTTATGAGTCAATTCGTTCCTTTGACCCTTGGAACTTCACCAAGTGTCACTAACATTGTTCCCATACTAGCAACTTGAGTTAGTAAGGTCACTAATGCACCCTTAGGCTTGCAGACAAGCTTTATAAAGCAGGTTGTTAGTGCACAACCAGCGTTAGTGTGGAATCAAGGCCTGTGATTGTGGTCTTTGTTTCAGCTATCATGTCTTTCCCCTCTGAGTTGATGAGGAGGTCAATTTGTTGTATAACAGTTCCTAAGATACATAGCCATGGGTCAGACCAAGAGGATAGGGATTCAGGTGAAGAATCTCTATAAACTAGAGGTGGATGATTATGCAGAATTGAGAATGAAAGCAGAATTGGTGCAAAGCCAAGACATTTGCGAGTTGTGGCACAGGTGGTTGGGCCATTTGCATCATGGGGATTTGAAGATAATGAAAAAAATATCTACAGGACTTCCCAAAGGTAAAATTGAGGAAGTTGACACATGCAAAGGTTGTACCTTGGGAAAGTACACCAAGTCTTCCTTTCATGATCGAGATAGTCAAGCAGAGGCTATCTTAGAGTGAGTTCATACTGACGTGGGTGGACCATTCTCAATGGCATCCATAGCAAAGCAAAGTTATTTTGTGATTTTCATTGATGACTATTCTCATAAATGATGAATTTATTTCATGCAGAGGAAGGACCAAACCTTCACAAAGTTTTATGAGTTAAAATCTTTGGTCGAGAAAGAGTCAAGGAGGAAGATCAAGGCCTTGAGAAGCGACAATGGTGGAGAATATGTCTCTCAAGAGTTTAAGGAATTCTGTGTAGTGGAAGGAATTAAATGAGAGTTGATGGCACCTCATAACCCACAATAGAATGGGGTGGTCGAGAGGAAGAACATAACTATTGTAGGGGTAGAATGGGAAATGCTGCATGACCAAGGCCTACCACTTCACTTCTGGGCTAAGGCATGCAACACAACGGTCTATTTGCAGAATAGAAGCCCACATCGCATACTTGGGATGAAGACACCAAAGGAAGCTTTCTCTGGTAAGAGACCAAATGTGGGTCACTTCAGGATCTTTGGCTCACTGATATATTGTGATGTGACAAAGGATGCACGGAAGAAGCTTGAGCCGACAGTAGAGTTGGGGATATTTGTGGGGTAAAATGATACACCTCACAACTATCGGGTGTACTTGCCTACCATTCGAAGGGCAGTGGTTTGCAGAGATCTCAAGTTTGGTGAGCAGAAGTCCATGTGAGTTTCCCTTGAGAGGGAGCTCCAACTACAGGTTGTGTAGGAACTATTGGTTCCTAAGGAGGAGGAGCCTCAGACTGATGCAGAGCAGCTGCATGCAAAGGTTCCAGGAGTGGAGACATCCACTCAAGCAGAGTCTTCCAGAGATGGATGGAAGTGCACAAGAGAAGCTGACAAATTGTTGCATGATGCAAAAGAGAATGTGGGAGCACCATATTCTCAGTGCAGAGAGAGTAGGTCACCTGAGAGGTACACTGGATACATGGCCCTTGCTGGGGAATGTGTTGAGATCGAGCCATCTTCCTTTGAGGAAGTAGTGTAACAACCGATTTGGGTTGATGCTATGGTGGAGTTATATGACTCCATAGTTTGTAATAGTGTCTTGGATGTGGTTCGGAGACAGAAGAACAAGTCAATTGTGAGTTCCCGTTGGCTTTACAAGGTAAAGAAAGCTATTGATGGTAGTGTGGAGAAGTATAAGACAATATTTGTTTCTCGTGGATTTTCACAGGTTGAGGGGATTGACTATGATGAGACTTTTGCTCCTGTTGCATGGTACTCATCTATCAGATCTATGTTGGCACTATCAAGAGAGATGGTTTGGAAGAGCCATCAGATGGATGTGAAGAATGCATTCCTCAATGGTCAGACTGAGGAAGAGGTGTACATAGAGCAACCAGAAGGTTTTGAGACCTTCGATCATGAGTCACATGTGTGCTGACTCAAGAGAGTGTTGTACGAGTTGAAGCAAGCACATCGTCCTTGGTACACCAGGATAGACAACTACTTCACCAGGTTGGGCTTCACAAAGAGTGAAGCGGATGCGAACCTGTACCACATCATGGTGAAAGGTAAGTTGTTGATCATTGTACTTTATGTTGATGATATCATATTGACTGGTGATGATCAGTTGATCATGTCTTGCAAGGAGGACCTTGTAAGAGAATTCGAGATGAAATACATGGATCTCATGCATTACTTCCTTGGCAAGGAAGTGTGGCAGAAGGATGGGGAGTTGTTTGTGTCTCAGGGAAAGTATGCCAATGAGATACTTAGGAGATTCCACAAGGAGAAGTGCAAGCCCATGTAGACTCCTCTAGCATGTAACTGGAGGAAGGAGGATGCTACTTCAAGAGAAGTGGTAGAGGCTACTGTGTACAGGCCACTTGTGGGTTCACTGATGTACTTAGTGAACACATGACCAGATTTGTGCTATGCAGTGAACCAGCTGAGTCGAGCGATGGTTCAGCCTACCAAGATGTTTTGGAAGGCGGCAAAGCATGTATTGAGATACCTAAGAGGCACATCTCAATATGGATTATGGTACAGACAGACAGAGGGAGTGAAGCTAAAGGGCTTCACTGATGCAGATTGGGCAGGGATTCCATCAGATTGGAAGTGGACATTAGGAGGGATTTTCAACCTTGGGTCAGCTACAATTTCTTGGTACAACAAGAAACAGAGGTCGGTTCCACTCAGCTCGGCAGAGGAAAAATACATGGATGCAAGTCAGGAAACATGTGAGGCCATCTGGATGCAGAAAATCCTAGTTGGTTTGTTTGATCAGATGATGGATCCAACTGTGATCTATTGTGATAATCAGAGTTGTATCAAAATATTTGAGAATCCAGTATTTCATGGTAGGTCCAAGCACATCGACATCTGGTATCATCATATCAGAGACTGTGTAGTGAGGAGGATCATGTTACTGCAATATATTTCTACAGAGGAGCAAGATGCTGACATTTTGACAAAGGCATTGTCAAAGTATAAATTCGAGTTCCATAGAGACAGGATCGGGGTGGCAGATAATCCCTTTCTTGTTGAGAGGGAGTGTTGAAATGTGGCAACAAGAATATTCCAATTTAATTTGTCCTTGAGTTGAATTGTGAATTAAAATCAAATTTAATCTTAACAACTACTTGGAAATAATTAATTAATTAATTTTGAATTAATTAGTTGGAGAAATTCAAGTTATAAGTCTTTCTGAAGTCATGCAAGAGTTATCCCTTAAATTAAGGAGATAATATTGAGTTATATTTGAGTTGTAATTAGTTAACTCAGTTTACTGAGTTAAGTCCAGTTAAATTAGTTCCAAACTGTTTGAGGAACTAATAGAGAGTTAACAGTCAGTTGATGCATGCATGCAATCAACTAGTGTACTCCAGTTAACTGGATATTCCATCATCATAAACTCATGCATGTCTATTCTGAGAAGGACCTAGTTGATATTAAAGTCAAGGACAATGTACTATCAGTTGCATGTGTTTTCTTATAAAGAAAACTCATGCATGCAGTCAAGGAATCATTCCTTGAGGATTGTATAGTTCTAACAGTGTGTGAGAGAGTGTTACACTTGGTAACAAAAGAATCATCCTAGAGGAACAACGCAAGGAAATAGGAGCTTGGAGGGCAGGGGAATGTTGGAGAGAAGCCTTGATTTCCTGTGAGCATCTGTGAGGATTGTACTGAGAGCTGGCTAACTGTGAGAGCTAAGGCTTTGTATAATTCCTATGTATTTCCACCTTGTATGATAATATAGATAGTGAGGTTTTTAGATGAGGAATTCCCCAAAGTATTTTCATGTGTATTGTGCACAGATTCTTCTTCTTCTGGTTATATTTTCAGCTCGATATTTATGCTTCTGCAAATTGATAGTAGAAGTATGTTATAGCATTATGCTTTGATTTATATTGCATTATCGCTTAACCTACACAGATTTTCTACAATCTTCCATAGAGTTTTCTACACTGTAGACACTATAACATTCGGTTAAATCCACACAAATGTGTTTTTTGCATGGAATCAGGACGAATCCTCGGCTTCATCATTTCCAAGGACAGTATTCACCTGGATCCACTAAAAGTCAAGGCCATTGTAAATTTATCCCCTCCATCTTCACTGCACCAACTCTAAAGCTTGCAAGGAAAGGACAACTTTCTCCATTGTTTTATACCCAACTATGCTGGGCTAGCCATAAGATTTACTCGATTGCTCAAACAAGGAATGCCCTTTGTATGGGACACGACATCCCAAAAATCTTTTGATGATCTTAAGGCCGTCCTCATAAATTCTCCTCTGTTGCATCCACTGGAATATTATCGAGATTACTTCCTTTACCTAGCCACGACCCCTAGCACCACTGTTATGGTCTTTGTCCAAGACAACGATGAAGGCAATGAACATGTAATCTACTACCTTAGTCAGAATCTCCTCGACACTGAAATGCGTTATGCACATGTCGAGATGTTGGCTTTGGTTATCGTTCGAGCTATTTAATGCTTTCGGCACTATATCCTTTTACGTACGACTACAATGATTTATGAATGCCACCCTATGATCTATATCCTGACTCGTCAGTTACTGGGGGGCAAGTATTCTAAATGGATCGTCATCCTGGAAGAATTCGATTGGGTCTTCACTATGACCAAATCTAAGAAGTCACTTGTTTTTGCTGAATTGATTTGTTCCCTCCCCTCCAAGGCTCTCCCTGCTGGTGCAGATGAACAACTTCCAGATGAGACCCTTTTCTTGATTAACATCCTTGATCCATGGTACAGTGATATCATTGTGTATCTCCAAACGTCCATGTTTTGGTCTGCGTTGACCAAGGATGATCGCCGAAGGATTCGATATCACTCCCAACCCTATCAAATTATTGGTGATACTTAATACTGTGTCGGTGTTGATTTAGTTCTTTGTCGATGCCTTACGATCGAGGAAGCTGAAAGAGTTCTCAATGATTGCCACTCTAGGGCATGTAGTGGTCATATGTCTGGTTACGCTACAACTCAAAAAATCCTTCGTGCTGGTTATTTTTGGACTTTTATCTTCAAGGACTGCATTCTTGCTGTTCGTAAGTGCCACAAATGCCAAATTTACCAGTGCAAGATGTGTGCCCCACCTGCTCACCTACACCTTGTCATTACATTGGTCCCTTTGCCAAATGGGGCATCGATTATATGACATGTAACCCTCGTTCATCCAGGGAGCATGGCTATATTGTTGTTGTTGTGGATTATTTCACCAAATGGACTGAAGCGATACCTACATATTTTGCAGATGGTAAGACGATGGCTCAATTCTTTTTTAACCATGTTATTTCCAGGTTTGACGTACCCCAAGCAATTGTCATAGACCATGGCTCCCATTTCAGAGATTACATGATGGCTGAGCTAACATCTGCATTGGGCTTGCACCACGATGGCTCGACCCCATATTACCCTCAGGCCAACGACCAAGTTGAAGCCGTGAACAAGGTCTTGGTCACAATGCTTCAGCGTACTATTGGGATGCACAAGTCAAATTGGCATCTCATGCTCTTTTCAGCTCTGTGGGCCTACCAAACCTCAACCAAAGATGCATCTAGTTTCACACCATTCCAGCTGGTCTACGGTTTGGAAGCAATATTGCCGATCATATGCAAGATTCCTTCACTCAAGTTAGTTGTTGAACTCCTCCCCGAAACATCACCTCAAGAGGAACACCTCTTATATCTAGAACGACTGGACGAGACTCGTCGTCTCGCTACCTTGGTCATCGAAGCACAAAAGAAACGGGTCAAATCCCATTTCGATTAGTCGGTCTCCCCTCACGCATTCTCTGAGGGTGATTTTGGTCTTATTATACGATCAAGCTAATGATAAGCTGGTGGCAGGAAAGTTCAAACCTATGTGGCATGGGCCCTATATCGTGAAATACATTTTGCAGAAAGGAGCCTATGAGCTTATTGATTATGAAGGAAATCCTCTCGATAAGCCCCGAAATGGGCTCTACCTCAAAAATTACTGTGATTAGGTCATCTTGCATGGTTATGTACATTAGTGTGTGATTCATTTTTTTACAGCGTGGTTTTGTGTGATAGTTTTCAAACAAATTTCTTATTTATAATGCTTTTCTTGCTTTATAGATGTCTATGACTCCTCATGTTGGTTTCACCGATGGTGCTTGCCGTAGTACCCGAAACCTATCATTCACGGCATGGGATATCTATGACCCTAATGGTAAGTTGATTGACCTTAAAGGTATCTACCTAGGTCGCACAACCAACAACATTGTTGAATACAGTGTGGTCATCAATGTTGTCAGAAGCCACCACTCTAGGCATCAGAGAATTGGTTGTCAACCTGGATTCACAGCTTGTCGTCCTTCAACTCAATGGGCAATATTCCGTCAGGAACCCTTAAATATTGAGAATGTATCTCCATATCCATCTATTGGAAAGGCATTTTGATTATATTACATATCATCATATTCCTAGATGCATTAATACATTGATAGATGCATTAGCTAATTACATGTTGGATAGACATTTATGAAACATGTAAAAGATAAGACAAACCATTTGTACCATAATAGACAGGAAAATACAACACACACACACACATATCTATCTATATATATATATATGGTGAGAATTTTTGATACATCAGAACCCCAAAAAATAATATGTGTGTCTAAAATAACTTCGAAGGCTCGCAAGCCTCATACATCCATGGCACGCAGGCCTGAAAAGATATGTAAGTGTTGGACCTAGGAAGTAATCAGCATGGTGATCATGGTAGCACGAGACGGCTCATGCAACATGACTCAGCAATCAATGGATCCAATTTGAGACTCCCATAATGTGTCTCTAGTACCGACAGGGAATGTCTCCTATCTGAGCATACTCCAAGATACCATGAGTTAACCCCTCAAGGTTCCTCGTGATCTCCTCCTTGTTGTCACTCCCTTCCCGATAAGGGGTAACAACATTGATAGGGTGGGGGTCTTGCCTGGATATCAGGGATCCCAGCTGGCCACTCTGGTCCAACATTTGCATTAACAAGACAAATGTTATAAGCACATATATACCAGAAACAGCTGAAAAATCTCAAAATTAAAAATTTGAGTTTTACCTTCGTCATCGAAGTCTTCTCCATCTGTTAACGACATGTCTGGATCTCCACGAAAATCAGTGTCGTTGTATGGCCATTCCTCCACGATGATATTCTATCATCGCAACCATTAAAAGAATGTAGGTCGGTATGAAATATGTTGACCCCCAGTGATCTTGGGCATCAAACTGTAGAAATTCCCACCTGTAGATCACCTCATAATGCAATATACTAAAGAAAAATACTTGATCTACTTGTACAACCATTTTAGAGAAAGCTTAATCAAACATGAGCAACATCAATTGGACACATATCATTGATAAGAAGGAATCAATCACACATAACATAGAAGAAATAACTAGGGGAAAGCCTAAGCATAAAACCCCAACTCTGTATTATCATACAAGTGGAAATATAACCATTATTACAAAAAGAATCAGCTCAAAAGCTATCCTACTCTCTCTACAATACCTTTGCTTCTCATACACAGTCAAATGCCTCTATCCAACCTCTGATCTGCCCTCCAAGCCTCCTATTTCTTTGCACAATTTTGATTGGTGTCCAGTGTAGCCACTTGTTTGAATTGGCCTCTTCACACACTCACTAACCTCTGATCCAACTACACAGTCTTGAAGGAGATAAATCCTCATCATGGATGAGCTTCCTTTATAGGAAAAATATTCATCCAACTGATAGTACACTGTCCCTTCTCTGATCTCAACTGGGTCTCTGTCTAAACTGACATGCATGATTTATTCATGAGAGAATCTTCAGTTATCTGAAGTACAACAGTTATATGCTAGCATGCATTAACTAACTGAACTTATTTAATTTAAAAAAATTATCTAAATCAAATATAACTGGACTTGACTCAGTTAACTGAGCCAAATAATTACTACTCAAATTAGAACTCATCCTTATCTCCTTTAATCAAGGGATAACTTCCTTAATTAGTGGAGAAACTATTGCATGTCCTCACATCGACTTCATGTTTGATTTTTCACAACTAATTAACTCATGGAGAATTAATTAATTTATTTTCAAACAGCTGCTAAGACCAAATTCGAATTTTACTTCCTATTTCTAGTCCAGGCACTGACTAAAAATAGGAATCCATCCTGAACTGCTAAAAATAGAAATTATATTTTTAGCAATTCCATTTTTCATTCCGTATCGCCCAATCCAGCATTGGTACTCAAATTGCTACTTTTAGCAATGCTATTTTTAGCACTTCTATTTTTAGCATTTCTTATTGTCATTTTTCAACACTCCCTCTCAACAAGAAAGGCTTCCTCTCAAACCCGATCCTGTACCTTCGGAATGTTCTTCATACAACTCTCCTACCAAGTGTGGTTGCTCTAGCAACTCTCGGAACAAAAAAACTCCCAAATGACCTCTTTGTTGGGCTAGAAACATACTCTTATGTTGAAGCTCTACCTGCTGCTGATAAGTTCTTCCTCTCTAACCTCTGAGCTGCTGCAACACTCCATGCATCTCACACTATTGCACACCTCTCTGTGCCATCCTGCACTGGTGCAACACTCATGTGCCTCTCACATTGCTGCAGCTTGCTAGCTCCACACAGTCCTGGGATTCCTGCACTATAGCTCTCTCTAACTCTCCATCTGCATCTGTCTCTACCCAATTAGTCAGTCCTGCTACTCGTTATCGGGGCTTCTATAGCAAAGTCGAATCAAAGAGGTTGGGTACCTCAAGGATCCTGCCCCTCCTCCTTGGGACGATCACTCCACATCGCCCCACCTCCTACCAGGAGGTATGGCTGCATGTGATCCCTCTGCCCACCTGGCTCAAAGTTTCGCTCTACTTGAGGTCTCTACATGAGTAGATGTCTCTACTCGATCTCCTCTCAGCTTCCCCTGTTGTGGCTGCTCCACAACCTCTTGAAGCTTCCGCACTAATCATGGCTCCTCCACAATCATCTGAGACTTCTTTTGGCACTGCATGTTGAGAGGTAATGTACTCTCCCTCTCAACCACCAAGTCTCCATCAGTTGCCTTGATGCTCAAGGCTTTGCATGCATCTTGAACCTCAAGAGCATATAGGTTCTTGACTCGTGAACCAATCTGCTTCACCTGTCTAGTGATGATGTGTCTAAGGAAAACCTTTCCCTTACTGAAGAGTACATCATAACCTCTGTCTTCCAGCATCGCGATCGACACCAAGTTTCTCTTCAGACCTAGTACATACTTGACATCAGTCAAGGTAAGGTAAGCTCCATTCTCCCTCTGAAAAATAACCGTGCCTACACCTGAGACACTGTACTTTTCATCATTACCCATCACTATGAGCATCTCAAGATATTTCTCCTCCAAAGTACTGAATAAACTGTTGTCACCATCATGTGAAAAGAAGCTCCATTGTCAAGAAACCAACCACTTCCCACCATGGATGAAACCATGCATGCGAACAGTGTGAAATCCAACTCGAACTGTGAGGCCAAAGCTTCACCTTTAGATCCTTCGCCGGATCCTTTCTTAGATTTCCTTTGTGGACAATTTGTAGCAAAATGGCCCACCTCATGACAATGAAGGCATCACACTTTTGATTTATCAAACTTCTTCCCACCATGGGAAGAACTCGAATTGGAAAGAGAATCCTTCTCCTTCCCCTTCTTCGCTTTACTTGCTAAGGCACAATTTTCCTCATCCTCTATGGATGAAGAACCATCTCTGGTGCTTCTTCTTATCTCCTCCTTCATCAGATCTGACCAAAGTCTTTCCCAATCTGGTAGTTTTTCTCTTCCATTAACCGAGTCCTGGTAGCTATGCCAACTCTTAGGAAGATTGAGAAGTGCAAGACTTAACATGTCATCATCAGCTGTCGCAATCTTTACACTTCCAAGCTCATCCCTGCATGAGGTGAGCTTGTTCAGATACATAGAGGTTGTGTCGCCCTTTTCACACTTGATCTTTCGAAGTTTGTCCTTCAGTGCCAGCTTCCTATGATTACTGCTATTCTGATATAGATCTTTCAATGTTTTCCACATTGAAAATGGTGTCTCCTTCCCATGGAGACTCGAGAATATGTGATCTCGAACTCCCTCCAGAAGGATTATCCTAGATCTAGCCACACACTTCTTCCATTCAGCCAATTTAGTAGCACCAGTTGGCTTGAGGCCTTCTTGATCAATGAAGTCCTTTAGACCATTATCCTCTAGTACTGCTTCCATGCGATCCTTCTAGGCTATATAATTTGAACTGCCATCAAGGGCATATTCGAGTCTCAAACCATTGAACGCCATAGGTGAAATAGAGATGTGATAAGAACTCGAATTCTATATTCAAAAATCATAAAATTCAACTTCTTCCTTCTTGTATACTATTCTTCCTTGATCACCTATGCTTTGATACGATGTAGAAATTCCCACCTGTAAATCACCTGATAATGCAATATACTAAAGAAAAATATTTGATCTACTTCTACAACTAATTTAGTAGAAGCTTAATTAGACATGAGCAACATTAATTGAACACATATAACTGATAAGAAGGAATCAATCACACATAACACAGAAGAAATAACCAAGGGAAAGCCTAAGCATAAAACCCCAACTCTGTATTATCATACAAGTGGAAATATAACCAGTATTACAAAAAGAATCATCTCAAAAGCTATCCTACTCTCTCTGCAATACCTCTGCTGCTCATAGACAGTTAAAGGCCTTTACCCAACCTCTGGTATGCCCTCCAAGCCTCCTATTTCTTTGCACAATTTTGATTGGGGTCTAGTGTAGCCACTTGTGTGAATTGGCCTCTTCACACACTCACTAACCTCTGATCCAACTACGCAGTCCTAAAGGAGATAAATCATCATCATGGATGAGCTTCCTTTATAGGAAAAATATTCATCCAACTGATAGTACATTTTCCCTTCTTTGATCTCAACTGGGTCTCTGTCTGAACTGACATGCATGAGTTATTCATAAGAGAATCTTCAGTTAACTGAAGTACAACAGTTATATCTAGCATGCACTAACTAACTGAACTTACTTAATTTAAACAAACTGTCTAAATCAAATATAACTGGACTTGACTCAGTTAAATAAGCCAACTAATTACTTCTAAAATTCGAACTCATCCTTTTCTCCTTTAATCAAGGGATAACTTCCTTAATCAGTGAAGAAACTGTTGCATGTCCTCACATAGACTTCATGTTTGATTTTTCACAACTAATTAACTCATGGAGAATTAATTAATTTATTTTCAAACAACTGCTAAGACCAAATTCGAATTTTACTTCCTATTTCTAGTCCAGGGACTGACTAAAAATAGGAATCCATCTTGAATTGCTAAAAATAGAAATTCTATTTTTAGCACTTCCATTTTTCATTCCCTATTGCCCAATCGAGCACTAGTACTCAAATTGCTATTTTTAGCATTTCTTGTTGCCATTTTTCAACACAAACAACTCCAGCGGGCCATCTGCAAATTGTGTGGCATAGGAGGATCCACCTCAATCAGTTGATACTAGAACAATGGTAATCATTCCAAGAAGAAGGTCACAAGTACAAATCCAAAGCAAAATTTCGTCGAATTCCCCGCCTTGGCTTTAGACAACTGGCGCTTGATGTTCATCTTCATGGCCTCTGCCAAGTTGAAAATTGTAGGAGTTGTGCAGTCAATAGTATAAAGGAACTTCAACTTGTTAGTCTCATGTTTCATCTGGGACCCCCCCACTCTGTTGATAGTCAACAGAAGCACTCTCAATATTAGATCCCGCACACTGGGAATCTCTATCTTCCCACTCTTGGATTTCAGGGCCTCAGGGCAGTGTTCGGCAAGCAAGGAAGATATGCTTGCCCCAATCGGACGTGACCCATACAAGTTCACCAACTCCCATCTGTGAGATAGTCCAGTGATGAAGTATATATCTAAAGTTTCCAACTCCAGCTCCTGCTCGCCAATGACAAAAATATCCCGATTAATGTCCCAAAGGCTAATCAGGTATCGAAGCAACTTGGGTTGGGCCCGCATCCCTGGCGTAAGAAAGAATTTGAGGAGACTGCAAGCCCTCAAAGCCTCCAGGAAATTTGGGTCATTCATGGCCTGGGTGTAAACATCTTCATGTTCCCGTTCTTTCCAATCCACCATTTTCGGCGATTCTCTCTTGCAAAAGCCATTATTTGAGTCAATAATCATCCTTGGCACATAAAATTCAATTTTAAATTATCAGTTTTTGAGAAAATAGGGTTTTTCCCTATCGACGATGTCGGTGCGCCTATTTTCAAAATAGTTGCGCCAATCGGCATGGATGGCTTTTTTTAGTCACCCTCAGTCGACGCAATTCTGTGCCCAGAAATCGCGTCGATCAAGGGTGAAAAAGATTTTCAAGAACCTCATTAAAAATCTAAAAAAATGGCTAAAAGCATAAATAAATAACATGAAAATGGAGCTTAGGGATTCGACTGTTACCTAGAACTAGCGGCTCATCGATTGACCTCCCTGATCTCCCGCAATCTGCTCCAGAACAATTAGGGCAAAAGTCAGTAAAAAGTCTTCACAACAAAGGTAAAATGGTAAATGATAAAAATATATTTAATTTTCCCATTTTTATTAGTTTTTTTCATGAAAATATCAGATTTTGTAAATATTTTGACCTATTTTGCCTCAAGGACTCAATAATACACTTTACCTTACTTATGTAGCGACAGGTGATGGATGTTCGACAATGATGATGAGTCATGTTTCAGCTCTTTTATTGGCTCATTAAACTCATATGAAAAGATTGCCAAGTATTTTTTTCAATTTTTGACTCATTAAAGAGAATAAAAATAGGGGGATCTACTTTCAACTCTTTTCCGACCCTTTAAAAGTTAAAAAATGGTCGAGCTCTTGTCGGTTCGAACTCATTAATGGATGCAAAACAATGTGCGCCCAATATAAGTTTACCCCTTTTTCGGGTTGGGAGGCACTATTTACGAAAAAGGTACTCCTTGATTGAAATGGTCAAGCGGTTATCTCAAGTATTGTTTTCTACCTTTTCGGGCTCGAGAGACACAAATGTACGAAAAGGGACCATGTGGAGTTTTCTTTTACGTGTCTTTTTCAAACTCTCTAAACATGAAAAAGATACTGAGTTACACCTTTGTCGGAATCGTTAAACTATTAAACGACATTAGATTCGTCATCATGATGGACCTGAGCTTCTCCTTCCTAGGGCTCGTTAAACTTACTAGGTTGGATTTGTCCGAAGGATGAACTTACAGTGCAAGAATATGCTATCCCCTTCAAGCTTGCGATTAAAAAATAATTGGGGTACTTGCTAGAAATGGTGGGGGAAAATTTGGAAATCTATCAGTCGTGTCAGCAGCTCACTCTTGAACATGACACTCTTTGCTTCGTGTCAGGTTGGGACATCCTCCTTTATATAGTTGACCTTCTTGGGTTTGGGCGGTTCATTTTTTCCTTCCGTCTGATCTCTGCCATGTCATCATGACCACCGATCCTATGGATCCAAAAGCTGCCAAACTTCTAGTTGTGTTGCTAATATGTTCAAGAGTTGTCCTTCTGCAGTTACACTTACCTTTGATTCTCTGTATCATCCAAAATCATTTTACATCCTCTCATCTCACGTCAATAATGTGGGATTCATTATGGCCCTCCTTCGACACGTTTGCTTTCCTCCTTCGACACGGTCACTTTCCGTCGACTTCAGCTCATTATTTGGGAAGTTGACTAAGAGACTCCCTTCTAGTACCTTAGAGCTTGCATGCCCTAATGGAAAGTTCTTCGCACTTGACGACAAGTTCACATCATTGGCTTTCGATCGAGTGATTTAACGGGTGTTCGACTTCAATTCCTCTATTCACATTCCGAGAATTGTGTTGATAGTACCTTGAGGACCATTGTCATTATTTGTGGTTTCTCTGGCGCTTGTTAATAGCTTATATCATTGATTGGTAATCAAGCAACTTTCTAGCATGTTCGACACCAACACATCAATTCACATCCTAGGATCTGTACTTTGATCGGGTCGTGTTGGAAAGCAAGACCCTGGACTCATATCACAAAAGTCCAGGTTGCGAAGTGGTGTGACATGGTTATGATGATATGCATGTCTCTTTCATATGGCTGGCTGCGACTAGACCATGAGTTATCATATGTGATCCTTCTCATTATTGGATGGCTGCGACTAGACCATGAGTTATCATATGTGATCCTTCTCATTATTGGATGGCTGCGATCAGACCATGAGTTATCATATGTGATCCTTCTCATTATTGGATGGATGCGACCATACCTTGGTTTCATTATGATCCACTTTGACGGATGGTTGTGCCCATACTTGGATCCATTTACATGATCATTCTCTTGATGGCTGCATCCATGCCACGATTCATGTATCATTTGATAGAGATTTTAGTTTATGTATATGTATCTGTACTTGCTTAGAGGTTTTCCAACGGCAAACCAGTTCCCCACACTGATTTATAAAGCATTTTATCCCTCACTCCAGCTCAACCTTCACGCTTTAGGGGGAATCCGTTACACATAATTTTGTCACTATCCCTATACTCCCTGTTCCTTGATCGCGGAGGACCTCTACAGTGAACCCTGCATGCTTTTACTTCATGAAGAAACTCCCATTGTGTCCCTCTTCATGAGCAGATAATTTCCCTTTTGCACCATTTCCCCTGAAACTTATGTTTTGCCTAGTTTACAGACCGGTGCTAATGGCCTTTGTCTCCCCGCACCGATGTGTAGAGATTAGCACTACTCCTTATGCCGACCAGAGCGACTGATATATGTTCCAGTCGTGCTAGTCCCATTATGGAAAGTTTTTTAAATTAGAGCTGAAGCTTCCAGCTCTAGAAGCTCCGTAACGGAAGTCTGGTAAATGGTTTGGCCGGATGGGGTCGAGGATGAGAGTTGGGGATCCTTTCCCCTATAATGATGGAACTACCTAAAGGGATAAGTCCTTCTCCCATGAGAAGAGGATCCATCTCCCATCCATATTTCCTATATAAACCTCCCTTCTTCCCAAGCACAAGCTAGTCATAGTTTTGGTTGAGTGTTGATGCTATTTTGGTTTGGAGTAGACAAGCAAGCTATTACTAGTTGTAGCTATCTAGTTGTGTGAGGGAGAAGTTTGATTTGGTTTGGAGTGAAGCCTAAAGGGAAGATATTTAAAACTATTGTTATTTGAGGCCATC
Organism: Pinus tabuliformis; assembly: GCA_031772625.1. Lineage (NCBI taxonomy): Eukaryota > Viridiplantae > Streptophyta > Pinopsida > Pinales > Pinaceae > Pinus > Pinus tabuliformis. Next base: position 844,124,349 of record CM062815.1, read on the forward strand.
ATGGAATGCTAGCAGAAGTGTGTGGGAACCTGGTCTTGTCAGAGGAAGACTGCAACGTCAAGACGAATGGTTGTAATCTCTCTTTGATATTAATATATGCAACTATCGATTGATTTCCTACATGTTTTGTAATATTACATATTCATGGCTTAATGTTTCTTGACTTGTTAAGTAGGTTGAATTGCAATTTGTCTATTATTATGTTTGTTGTCTGTTGTTGTTTACTTGTTTCAGGAGCTTGAAGAAGGAAGCGAGAGATAGCTGGAGTGAGCAAGCGAGGATATAATCAAATAGGATAAACAACCAAGAGGTAGGCCCTCTTGATTGATTCTAACCAAAGTAAATCTTCCATAGAATGTATGTGTTGTGGCTAGACCCATTATCGGGCTAGAGGAATTCGTTCGTGTCCGCAGTTATAATTTTACTTCACCACATCCACCACATAGTAATCCACAAGGGAAGAATGGTCTATATTATCTGATAGGCTTAGTTGCTTCTTGACATGAAAACAACCCTCCAGTTATGGAATTATCCATAATACCCCCAAGATTATATACCTACATGCACTAGTCTCAGGCACATATTTGAGAATGGGTTCTTAGAAAATATTGTAGGTAGAAAATGGAATGTATTTTTCTTCATGGTCAACATCAACTTGTTGTCCTCTATGGAGGTAATACATACTTCTTGTGATACTATCACTCATTGGACAAATTATGCTCCTTGAGTTGGAGATGCAATGAGTTATTTATCTCTATTAGGATTCACCTTGCACACTCTTCTCCTAGCTATGTAGTTTCTAGGATTAATTTTTGGATTACATTCCCAACATGTTGCTTCCCATTATTCACTTAAGTTGCAATGTTGGAATTTTTTTTCATTTATACTACATGGATTGCTTGAAATATTTCTCCTCCCCACATGGCACTTAATTTATTTTTAGATTGGAGAATAATTCTTTGTATTCCTCCTTTGAAAAAAATATTTCTTGCATAACATGGCTTGATTATTTGAGAATGATGCCACTTGATGAGATTTCCTCCCACATAAAGAGCATGCTCTTGAGTACCAACAACTCTTCTTCTAGAAGTGATAACCAAGGGATCAATATTATTTATTTAGGCTTCTAGGTAATTTTCACCTTCTTTACCCAGCTAATTGGCTTTTCACTTTAACTAAGTGATAAATAAGGCCGATTATTTTCAATTTCCTCATTTATTCCTTTAGCAATGCTCCATAAGAAGGATGAGCTCATGGTGGGCTTCCACTTTAATTTGTTGTTTCTCTTCTTACTAATGAGTAGGCCAATTCTATAATATATTTTTCCTTCATACATGTGGTGTTTTTGTTTATTTCCTTTTCATTTCTACAATGAGATCCTAGGCCTTCGTGCTTGAATCTATGTCTAGCTACAATAGGACTTAGGATGTGTTGTCTTCTTTTACATAGCCCTTGTCCATCATAGTCCACTAATATTAATAGTTTGGAACCAACGCCTTTGGTATGGTTTTCAAAATCACCCAGTTGTTCCTTACAAATGTCTATGAGAGGTGAGTTTACCAAATTTGACTTGGTCATGGTGTTGGTTTTGGTAGTGGAAATGAAATATGGGCTTACTTCTTAGTGATATTGGATAGTTGCATAGATATTTTCCAATGCATTCTCCTTCTTTTCCAACTCTTATTATAGTTGATTCTTTATCCATGTGATCCTATCTTCTTTCAAGATATCCAATTGAATGGTACTCTCTTCAAAATGCACAAGTTTAACTTTGTGCTTGTCTTAGTCTACGATGACTGAGGTAAGGGATTGTTGGGTCAATTTATTGAGTAAATTAACACAAGTATTTCATTATCAATCCAAGTTTGTATAACTTAGAAGCATGTCCAAAATATATGGATATCAACTATGATCAGCTTTAGAAGATAAGTTATGGAAACTGAAGGAAATGCAATTATAAACTAATTATAAGTACATATTACAAATATAAAATTCAACTAAGTAATTTCTAATTTATTATGTAATAAGTAGGAGAAGTGGCTCCTAACTTAGGAGAACCAGATTTGTCCTTCTTCTAGAATACTACTTCATGAATAGAAATCAAAAACCACTAATGGACAATAGCTTAAGATGCATAAAAAAATAATGGAAGAGGCTCCTAACTAAGGATGTCCTTGCTATTCTTCATCACAAATTCATTCATCATTAATTCCATTGTTAGAAAACTGGAAATTCAGAAAATCACTTGAAAGCAAGAAAGATGAATTTTAGTTTCTATTCATTAATCCAATAGAAGGAGGGTTCAACTTGAACACTGGGTTGTCCCTTCATATATAGATGATAAATAAACCAAGATTCATAAGCAAACATAATAAATCATCATACATCTAATCAAATAAACAAATCTGAAGCAAAACTAGTTTATGAAAATCAAACGAGATTAACCATAAAGTGTACTTAGCTTGGTGTGGGGGCCCTCCACCCTTGCCTTGCACACTTGAAGAGATTATCAACTACTGCAAACTCATTCAATCATCCACACCATTAAACAACAAGCTGAAGATAGAACAAGTTCCTTAAATTAACTCAAAATATTTAGAAGTCTCAATATGAAATTATACAAATTCTACATACATAAGCCTTCAATGTTTTGGCATAAATAGAAAAATATGAAACAAACTGATCTAAAATGTCTCTAACAACTATGTATATCCATATCCCATCTATCTAAGTTGAACTCATCAATCCCATCACTCAAAATTTGGAAAAATCCCATGAAATCATATAACTGCCCTATTTCCTAGGAATTTCTTGAATGACTGGTCCTATTTGACCAACATTGACCGGGTCTGTTTAAGCTTGGTTTGACCAAACCAATAAGAGTTCGTTCAATATTAGTTCCCAAGATTTCTATAAATGTGCTCATCTCGTTCCCAGGTGTCCTACAAATATGACATCCATGAAGCCATTACGAGAATTTTTGATTCTGTCCAAAAATGCACTTAAAATTCAATTTTCATAAAAGCATTTAAAAATTGCAAAACTAAATTTATATACCTGAATATGCATAAACATATCAAAATAGGGTGTATATGATGGAAAATTTATGGATAATATAGAAATTAAGTGTGGTTACTTAAGAAAAAATGGATAAAAATCGAGGGCCAACATCTCTCCCTTGTTGATACACAAGCATGTCGTCATGCTTGCTTCCTTCTCTTAGATCTTCTGACCTCTGATGTAAACCCTGTGCCTGATCCTGATGCTTCCTAATGTGCTACTTCTAGTAGACAGTATATCCCCTTGTACTGTTCTTCCTTGTAGATTGTATCCTTGACCTTTTGTTTCTCATACTTGTTTTTCCACAAGTTTTTGTGTTTGAGCCACCTAAAAGCATGTTTGCAAAGAAGATCATTCTTTATTTTCAGTTTTCCTACCTGCTCATTTAGTTTTTCATTTTCCATGAACAACTTTGCATTGTTTTTCTTATATGTTTTGTTCTCTTTCTTTAAGTGCCTCTCCAATATTCTGCTTAGTTCTAATAGATCTGCGAGTTTTTTTATTTTTCTTAGTTGCAACTCTTTTTACAATTCTTGTGTCCTTGGCAAATGATGTGGCCTCAACATTTTCAAATTATGAGTCTTCTTCCAATGCTTATTTTTCCAATCATTCAATGATGTCATCTACTTGTTTCTCTGTAGAAGGTGTCTCTACAATCTGTACCTCAGGGTATTTTCTACTTGTCGTTGCTGGGCTCTTTCTCCTATGCCTCCTAGGAGTGGATATGAAGGATGCATCCCTCTCAACCATGATAGTATTGTGTTGCTTTTTGGACCTAGTCCTTGGATAGAGAGGTGAATTCATTATGCTTCTTGTTTCCTGAACTGGTTTATACTACTCTTCTTAGCCTGTTCTTCATGATGATTTTGGACTAAAAATTCTTTTCAAACTATACCCTTGGCTTTAACTTGATATTATACAAGAATTTTTATAAGTCCTTGGTGATATACTTGGGCTTCTTTTGGTTTAGTTCCATTTTTCACAGTCTCTATCATTATAATCAGATTCCTAGAGAAGAAATATGGCAAGTTAATTTTCACTTCTCCTTTGATGTGTTGGAGTAGTCTGGCATGGTAAAGATTCACCACACTATGGCCTCTATCACATGTGAAAAACTTCTGAATGATTAGAACCAATTCTCCCCAAGGCTCGTTGAACCATTGCCTAGGTATTCCCTTGGTTCTATCAAAGGTTCCCTTCTTGTTCTTCTCCAAAAAGAAAGTCCATGCCTTTTATTTGAAGTGTAAACCCTTATGACAGTGTTCTCCTGACAATGGTAGGTCTAATGCCCGAGAGATGAATTATGGAGTCAATGGAATAGCTAAGTTTCCCACCATGGTTTGGTCTTGGGCATAATTGTTTATAAATTCCCTGGTTATGCTTTCACTCTGCCCATTTTTTTTTCTTTTTTGCGAAGTGTATTCCCCCCTGTCATGTGGGTGACCCGGGTTCGATCCCCAACAACAATGCCAAAATGTTGGGTCAATTTATTGAGTAAATCAATCCAAGTATTTCATTATCAATCTATGTTTGTAGAACTTAGAAGAATGTCCAAAATATATGGATATCAACTATAATCAACTTTAGAAGATAAGTTATGGAAACTGAAGGAAATGAAATTATAAACTAATTAGAAGTGCATATTACAAATATAAAATTCAACTAAGTAATTTCTAATTCATTATGTAATAAGTAGGAGAAGTGGCTCCTAACTTAGGAGAACTAGATTTGTCCTTCTTCTAGAATACTAGTTCATAAACAGAAATAAAAAACCACTAATGGAAAATAGCTTAAGATGCATAAACACATAATGGAAGAGGCTCCTAACTAAAGAGGTCCTTGCTGTTCTTCATCACAAATTCATTCATCATTAATTCCATTTTTAAAAAACCAGAAATTCAAAAAATCACTTGAAAGCAAGAAAGATGAATTTTAGTTTTTATTCATTGATCAAATAGAAGGAGGGTTCAACTTGAACACTGGGTTGTTCCTTCATATACAGATGATAAATAACCCAAGATTCATTAGAAAACATAATACATCGTCATACATCTGATTAAGTAAACAAATATGAAGCAAAACTAATTTATGAAAATCAACCTAGATTAACCATGAAGTGTACTTAGCTTGGAGTGGGGGAACTCCTCCCTTGAATTGCACACTTGAAGAGATTATCAGCTACTGCAAACTCAGTCAATCATCCACACCATTGAACATAAAAATTAAGATAGAAAAGGTTCCTCAAATTAACTCAAAATATTCAAAAGTCTCAATGCGAAATTATACAAATTCTACATACATAATCCTTCAATGTTTTGGCTTGAATAGAAAAATATGAAACAAACTGATCTAAAATGTCTCGAACAACTATATCTATCCATATCCCATCTATCTAAGTTGAGATCATCCATCCCATCACTCAAAATCTAGAAAATCCCATGAAATCATAAAACTGCCCTATTTCCTAGGGATTTCCTGAATGACTGGTCTTGTTTAATCAGCTTTGTCCAGGTATGTTTAAGATTGATTTAACCGAACCAATACGATTTCATTCAATCTTAGTTCCCAAGCTTTCTAGAAATGTGCTCAGCTCATGCCCGGGTGTCCTGCAAATATGACATCCATGAAGCCATTACGGGAATTTTTGATTCTGTCCAAAAATGCACTTAAAATTCAATTTTCATAAAAACATCTAAAAATTGCAAAACTAAATTTATATACCTGAATATGCATAAATATATTCTAATGGGGTGTATATGATGGAAAATGGATGGATAATATAGAAATTAATGGTGTTGACTTAAGCAAATTGGATAAAAAACGAGGGCCAACAGGGACTCTTAGCATTCATAAAAAAAATGTTTTGTAATAGCAACATTTTGACAAAGGCCTCAAGTTTATTATCCATCTTTTTCATCCTTTCATTAAACATCTAGACCTGACTCTTCAATTATTGGATCTCTTCTTTAAGTTGAGCATTGTTGGCCCTTAAATCTTCAAACCTCTCTATACTTGATTTACCCATGCTAAGTTTTGTAATGTTCTAAAAACTACATCATGGCTAAGATTTAAACTTATTTGATAACTTATGACTTGTAAATGAAGGACATGTAGTTCATTTTCTTCAACAACATAGGCACTATGTGGAAATTTGTTTCTAATACCTCTCTTAGACTTATATAGAGATTTCATCTGGCTGGTAAAAACACATTATCATTTATGCTAACCAAAATCAAGAAATTTTCCAATATGTTGTCATTGAGAACTCCATCTTTAGAATTTATATCTAAGGTATAACCAAGTCTAAGGTAAACCTCTTTGCAATCACTTCTTCACTCACTATTCTCATCAATGTTTTTGAGGTTGGTTTTTTTCATAGTTTCAGGGGAAAGTACCAAGAAATGATGGTGTATGAAAGGATTTAGGAGCCTTATGCTCTATTCCAATTGTATGGCATGCAATTTTTTATTATCTTATGTAGAGGCCTACATTGTTTGAACAACCACAAGGCCTCTGTTCATAGAGTAACCTTCAATATTAAATTATGTTGCATGTATTGAGCTACATGATAGTAAAATCAATCGCATGAAGTCATCCATGAAATTTTACCTCATATTCATGATGCTTATTCCATGATTCAGGGAAACTTATAACTAGAATGATGAATCCCAATTTATTAATTTAAACAATCTATCACTAGACTACATAGTGTGAAGGATCTAAAATGATTCCATGAAGGTATATCCAATACCTTTCAATGAAATTGTCCTAAATACTATGTACAAATGTGTTTGTGTATACCTTGTACACCATCAAAGCATTATGTAGACTAGGAATGGAGTTACAATGGCCTTAGATCCCACAATCATCAAAATTTCACATTCATGAAAACTTTAGTTGCATTTACATATGGAAACTGGGTGTACACTATTCTTTCCCAATGTTTGATATTGTAAGACTTACTTGTATCCGGGCTTATTTCTTTATCTCTAATTATCAAATGCACCTTCACACCTTGTTCTTATGTTACTTTAAATATAAGGTGGAAAAAAATCTAAACTACATGTCAAACATGAATTTTTGGATCTTTTCCTCATTTAAACTTCTTTGTAACTGAATTGATGTCTCCCTAACAATAAGGGAATATGGAAATTCCTTTAAAGCACTTAGGTAGAAATATAGTAACTCTATGAAACTTGCTTTTATATCAATTCATTAGAGGGGGTGAAATTTTAATTAAATATCAATTAGTATCTCCTTATGTATTGGTTTCTCAAGGAAAATCAACTTCTCACTCAAGGGATCAATTACTTCAATTTCTATTCAATTTCTCGAGCTAAGTCCCCTTAACCCTTAGTGGTATCTATTCGTTCAATTTTCAATCAATTGAAGGAATGAACAATTAGCCCAAGAAAATATAGAATTGACTTAGATAAAGATAATGTATAGAGTTGAGGAAAGAGAAAATTTCCTAGGGAGGTAGGTCAACAATTTTAGTAGAGATAAATATGACAATTAAAAGTAGTTGAAAATTTGCAAGAGCCAATTAATGGAATTTGTAGATTGTAGATCCCACATCTCATGGTAGAATGGATTAATAGGTTCCTTAGAACTATTGGAATTCACCAATTTAAAATTGAAAAACAATTTTTTGAACCATACTAACATAAATACAATTGACCATTCTCTATTCCCACCATTAACACACTGAAACCGTCACATTGAACAAAATGAATGCACATTTCACATGAACTTTTAACATATATGGATGACCAATTACTCAAGCACAACCATTAACAAAACTATTGAAATTTTTTTTTATCACATAAGACAAAGTGTTTACCCTAAAAACCAAAATGAGAAAACCAACTTCAAATGGGTGGTTAGTCTGTTTCAATAATCTTTGGTCACAAAGTTTTTATTGCTTTACGTCCATCCTCCCCTTCTTGTTATAAAAAGACCCGTTGAGCATGAAAGTGGAGGGAGAAATAGAGAAAGTCAAGGGGAAAAGGGAAGTCCAATAGGAATGAAACTTCATTTAGCATTAATTAGCTTTCTCTTTTATTTTATTTTTCTATTAAAAATAAATTGTGTTTTTTAATTCCACTTTTACACTTGCACTATTGTCCATAACTGGTTTAACCTTAGTAATTTGTTGAATTGTCTTATATTCACTAAGTATTATGAACATTCATTGGTTTAAATCGTTTTCAAAGCTTACATCCTAAATATATTTTGTACTAAAAAATATTGAAGAAGATGCTTTCCTTCATATTGAAGGACAACTTTAATATTGGTGAGAAGGTATTACTGACCAAATCAATCCAAGGGTGGAGCAACAATTCAAGGATTATTTGAAGCTAACCATGGACATCCTCAATTGAAGGGATTTATCTTAAATTTAGATGATATTCGTAGAGAAAACCATGATCTTGTTGGATATTGCAATATGAGATTTTAACATATTTTAATATCTGTCACACAAAAGGCATGGGATTTTCAATGCGAATATGTGTGATTCATACATGTATGCTCTGTTTGTTAAAGAACTAAAAACACATTGTTAACATGGGAATAAAATCAACAAATTCAACAGTACTGACGAGTGTATCTCTCATCCTCACATTTATCATTGAACCACTAGTAGTGAGAAAACGTTAAGAACATTAATTAATCATTTGAAATTCAGGAAGTGTTATTGCAATATGTAATAACAATGTGGAAGGAACCATCATGCTAATAATCATATACAAATCCCCAATTGTAACAAGTATGTCATAGTAGTGGAATGTGTTTCATAAGATGAATCTCTCATTCAGTTTTTAGAAACTGAAGAATTTGCATATAAACCTTCAAGTTTCTTCTACATAGAAGAAGGGATACATGATGGATTCACGAAATTTAATAATAATGAACATCGACATGTCACAATATTTATATTTTCCTACACTATATTTTATCACTCTTTTCAGAATGTTAATCTAATCGTATTACCACCATTTTGGAATATACCAACCATCTATTGTTATGTAACAAAAGTTGTAAACATCAATATTAAGTGTGAGGTATTTTTATATTATTTGCATGAATTCCCCACACACTATAGGTTGCATCAAGCACAATGACGTGTCATCGGGGCGTGGAAGCCCCCCTACATGGGGTCTAGGCGAAACGCCCCTAAAAAAATATTTTTTGGTAGTGTCAGTGTCAGTTTTTTTTTTTTGTTTTTTTTTTTTTTTTTTTTTTGGCTAAAAGTAGTATTTTGGTGTAGGGTGGTTTTCACCATGGTTTTGTAGTTTTTATGAAGGAATTGTGATTTTATTCTAATACGTGGAATATGGATTGGGTTCATGGATGTCATGGGAATTTGCATAAATTAATTATATAGGTTTAGAACCTACATTTTTTATCAGACCAATTTTGGCTAAGGTCTATGGTAGACCTTGTTACAGTGGGTGATCTCTGGAAATGATTCTTGTGGTGAAAGTAAATGATAAGTAGTTCAAAGGTAGTGATTGATAAATTCAATAGGAAAAGTTTTGAGGTGTGGAAGCTCAAAGTGGAAGATTTGTTGCTAGACAAAGATTCAGTGGATTTGAGTACTACAACAAGGATGTCAATAGAAGGCTGGACCAAGTTGGATTGAAAGACAAAGAGTGAAATAAGATTATGACTTCTAGATTCTGTAATAAATGTCTCGGGGGGAGTTACAACAAAGGCTTTGTGGGACAACTGAGGGGATTTGTATAAGTCTAAGTCGTTGGTGAATAAATTGTTCTTGCAAAAAAGGAACTATAACCTAAGGATGAAGGATGGAGACTCAATGAAATAACATTTGAATGCCTTTAATACTATGGTGAGTCAATTATTATCTATTTATATTAAGATTTTAAATGAAAATATCTGAAATAATTTTTTATGTTATCTACTAGACCTGTGAGATAATATGGTTTTTCTATAGGTATTAATGCAACTACTTTAAAGTTCGATGAAATAGCCCCATCATTTTTATTGGAGGAGAAGAAAGAAAAACATCAAAATCCATAACAAACATGCCTTTTCTATAAGAAGATGTCCCCATAATAGAAATACAGGTAAGTCCTTGTTGGGTCCCTAGAATACTAGTGATTACCCCATTACTATTGTAGTTATACCCCTTATTTATATTGTTGTGCCCCCATTGCCCCCATATTGTTATTAATGTGCCCATAGAATCCCTCTATTGTTATTTTTGTGGCTTTATATTATTATTGTTAGGTCGGCTGGATTATATTGTGACTCCTTAGACTCCTATATATAGAAAGGAGGTTTTGTCATTTGTATCATCCAAGAATTGTTCATTTGTGTAATGTAAAGGAGGTTGCCCCCTCGAAGAGGTTAAATTCTAAGGCGTTGATCTATCTTTTCTATCTTTTCTTGAGCTGGTTTCATAACATTTGGTATCAGAGCTTTGGATTCTAGGGTTTCGTTGCTCCAAACAGGTCATCGTGGCATTTTCCCTATAACGTTTTTTCAGTGTCGTTTTAGAAGTCGCAAAAAAAACCCATTTGAGAAGAAATCGCGCTGAACCTTGGGTCCGAATTTCAGAGCTTTTGGCATGATATTTTCGGAGATATGATCTAAGGAAGTTGGTCTTTTTGCAGACTCCTGAATTACACTCAAAACAGGCGACCTGGGTAAAATCGTCATAACTTTCTTTTTGAGCATCGGAATGAAATTTCGTAAGAAGGTACAGAAAGAGGACGGACTGTAGTTGTCTTTTATATATTTTGCAGAGTCAAAGGTTGAAATGGTGACACGTGGCACTTCATACAAGTTCGCTCTACTGAATTAGTCTATAATCAGGTCACTGCGGGAGATTGTGCATAACTCTTTCTTGGAGAATCCAATTTGGATCAGACTAGTGCATTGGAAAGAGGACATAGAAGGCTACTACAGGCCACAATTTCAGAACTAGATGATTCGAAATTACAGAGATACATCAGATTCCATATCAGGCTTCTACAACGTAAAAAAAGGTGTGTAGTTTTTTTTTTTTAATTTTTGCATAAGCTTGGTTTAAAGGAATTCAAAGGGCATAGTAAAGCATTATTATCGGTAACTGATGCTCCGAGGAAAGAAAATGCAAACACCTAGTAAGGAACCTGAAAGCTCTAGCATGACTCATGAAGAAGAGGAAGAAATGCTACATGATATATCAAAATTACAAGAACAAGTGCAAACAAATGTCACGCTCACAAAAGCTAACAGATGCTAAGATAAATGGCGTGGAATCTAAGATAAAGAGCATGGAAGCTAAGATGGAAGATCTGAAGACAGATTTGAGGACAGATTTGAAGACAGACATGGCAGATTTGAAGACAGATTTAACAAATTTTCTACAAGAAATACTTACTAATGGTGAAAAGGTTGTAAAGGAAACTCATGATGTGAACAAAAGAAATGTTAATCATGATTCCATAGACTCTAATGTTGGATCGAAGACCCACCATATTCCAAAAATCGATATGAGGAAGTTTGATGGCAAGGATCCCGCCACATGGATATTACAGATGGAGCAGTTCTTCGATCTCAATAATGTGCAAAACACACAAAAGGTACGTATGACAACTTTATATTTGGAACCAAATCAGTTTGTATGGTATCAATGGCTTTGCTCTCGTAAACAATTTATCACTTGGGCAATTTTTACGGAAGAATTGATAGCACATTATGAGGATACAAAAAGCAACACTTTTTTTAGCCAATTGATAAGTCTCAAACAAAAGGGTTCAATAATGGAGCACATTGAGGAGTTCCAAAAATTGAACATAAGGGTAAAAGATATTCCAGAGGAGCATAGGATTGATGTGTTCATAGGGTCTTTAAAAGATAATATCCAACATGATGTTCGCCTTTGGGAACCTGATTCATTAGAGAAGGCATTCAGGTTAGCAAGAAAAATGGAAAGCAAAATTATGGCAACCAGGAAGCATACCACTCACAACTATAAAGACGGAAGTGTTGTTGCCCCTAGTCTTCCACAACCTATAAGGTTGACACCACAACAATTGGAAGAAAAAAGAGCAAAAGGGCTTTGTTATAGTTGTGATAGCAAATACACTAAAGGTCATAAGTGTGCTGAGAAGAAATTATTCTACATAGATTGTGAAGAGGAAGAAGAAAAGGAGCAAGAAAGGTCAAAAGAAGAGGATATGCTCCAGAACAAAGCCTAGATGAAGAACAAATAAATCCGACCATATCTTGTAATGCATTGGCAGGAATTACCACTCCTCAAACCATCAAGATAGAAGGACAAATCAAGAAGAAAAAGGTAATAGTGTTGATTGATTCAGGAAGCACCCACAATTTTATTCATTGTAGGGTAGCAAAAGAATTGAATTGCTTCCTATATCCAGCACCAGAGTGTCAAGTGATGATTGCAAATGGAGGAACAATAAATTGCTCTGGAAAGTGCCATAATATCAAGCTATCCATGGGAGAATATGTATTGACTAGCCCAATGCTTTCCATTCCAATGGGAGGTGTTGATGTTGTACTAGGAGTCCAATGGCTACAATCCTTGGGTACAATAGCTTTTAATTTTCAAGAACTTTTCATCAAATTTTCTACGGAAGGAAAGGAAGTTGAATTAAGGGGTATTGCAGGGAAACCAGGAAAGATAATCAGCTCTAATGGTATGACAAAGCTTCTAAAAAAGGAGCAAAGGGGTGTAATTGCACAATTATGTTCGCTAGATGTTTCCACATTAGAATCATCTATTTCTCCAGATCTCCAAAAAGTCCTGGACAATCATTCCAAGGTATTTGAGACTCCCAAAGGTCTCCCACCTATGCGTGATCATGATCATGCTATTCATCTGATTCCAGGAAGTGTTCCTCCAAACATCAGGCCGTACAGATATCCCTATGTCCAAAAAAGTGAAATTGAACGTATGGTTGCAGAAATGCTAGAGGCTGGTATAATTCAACCGAGTCAAAGTTCTTTCTCTGCTCCAGTAGTATTGGTGCACAAGAAGGATGGATCATGGCGCATGTGTCCGGATTATAGGGAGCTCAACAAGCTCACTATTAAAGATAAGTTCCCCATTCCTGTCATTGATGAATTACTGGATGAATTGCATGGATCAATTTACTTCACCAAGTTGGATCTTCGTTCAGGATATCATCAAATCAGAATGAAGATTGAAGACATTCCGAAAACGGCATTTAGAACTCATGAGGGTCATTATGAATTTTTGGTCATGCCTTTTGGCCTTACCAATGCACCTTCAACATTTCAAGGTTTGATGAATTCAATTTTCAAACCATTCCTTAGAAAATTTGTGTTAGTATTTTTTGATGATATACTTATCTACAACAAGTCTTTGAAGGATCATGTTGAACATGTTGACAGGGTGCTACAACTATTGGAGGAGAAACAATTATATGCCAAAAGATCCAAATGTTTCTTTGGAGTCCAGGAGGTGGAATATTTGGGTCATATTGTATCTCATGAAGGAGTTAAGGTAGACCCTAGCAAAATTAAAGCCATTAAGGAATGGAAAATCCCCACATCCATAAAGCATTTGCGCGGATTTCTTGGGTTGACAGGGTATTATCGCAAGTTTGTTAAGAATTATGGGAGAATAGCAACACCTCTAACAACATTATTGAAGAAAGATGCATTTTCATGGACTCCGGAAGCAACAAAGGCCTTTGAACATCTTAAAGAGGCAATGTGCCAAGCACCGGTCTTAGCTACACCGGACTTCACAAAAACCTTTATTGTGGAATGTGATGCTTCAGGAAATGGAATTGGTGCTGTTCTAATGCAAGATGAAAGACCCATTGCTTTTGAAAGTTGTCCAATCAAGGGAAAGTTTTTAAGCAAAGCTATTTATGAGAAGGAAATGTTGGCAATACTCCATGCACTTAAGAAATGGCGACCCTACCTAATGGGAAGACACTTCAAGGTAAAAACGGATCATGATAGCCTTAAATACTTTTTAGAACAAAGATTATCCTCTGAAGAGCAACAAAAGTGGGTCACAAAGATGTTGGGTTATGACTTTGAAATCATCTACAAAAAAGGGAAGCAAAATGTGGTGGCAGATGCACTCTCAAGAAAGGATGAGGATGTGGAAGCATTGTTGTGCGCTATTTCTATCATCCAACCAGATTGGATAAATGAAGCAAGGGAGGAATGGAAGAATGACGAAGAAGTGTGGGCACTTATTCGAAAGCTACAACAAGATTCCAGTACGTCTGATACATTTAGCTGGAAAAATGATTCGTTATGGTACAAAGATCGCTTATACCTCTGTAAGAATTCCCAGCTAAAACAAAAGATTCTTATGGAATTGCACACTTCTCCCTTAGGAGGGCACTCAGGATTTTTAAAAACTTACCATAGGGTTAAGAAGGAATTTTTTTGGGATGGCCTTAAATCAGATATTCAAAAGTTTGTGGCAGAATGTTTGGTTTGCCAACAAAATAAAGTTGAAACAATTAAGACACTGGGTCTATTACAACCTTTATCCATTCCAAGCCAACGTTGGGAGGAGGTATCAATGGATTTTATCACAGGTTTACCCAAGTCTGAGGGAAAGAGTGTCATCATGGTGGTAGTTGACAGACTTACCAAGTATGCACACTTTTGTGCATTATCACATCCATTTAAAGCCAGTACAGTTTCTATTGCATTTATGGAAACAATTCAAAAGCTACATGGAAACCCAAAGATTATTGTAAGTGACAGAGATCCCATTTTCACTGGAAATTTTTGGACAGAATTATTTTCTTGTCTTGGTACTCAGTTAGCTCATAACTCATCTTATCATCCTCAATCTGATGGGCAAACTGAGATAGTAAACAAATGTTTGGAAGGATATCTTCGTTTCTTTGTATCTGATAAACAGACACAATGGGTCAAATGCTTGCCTCTAGCTGAATGGTGGTATAACACTTCCTTTCATACAGCAACAAAAATGACCCCATTTATGGCACTTTATGGGTATCAACCACCATCCATCACATCATATTTAAGAGAAAATTATAAGGTTCAAGCAGTGGAACATCACATCAAACATCAACAACAAGTCCTCCAACTCTTAAAGGATAACCTCGTGTTGGCACAGAATAGAATGAAACAACAGGCAGATCAACATCGCAGTGAAAGAAGTTTTGATGTAGGTGATTGGGTATTCCTACGACTACAACCATATAAGAAAATTTCCCTCAAGCAAGCTAAGAAGGATAATAAATTATCACCAAAGTATTATGGTCCGTACAAGGTGTTGCAAAAGATTGGTACTATGGCATACAAATTGGAGCTTCCTGCAGCTTCTCGATTGCACCCAGTTTTCCATGTTTCATGCTTAAAGAAGGTTATAGGCGACAAGCTCCCAGTTCAAACAATATTGCCAGAACTTGACGAGGAAGGAAAAATTATATTGGAACCGGAAGCAGTTATAGAAACAAGAACTCGACAGCTACGAAATCGATCAATTTCAGAGTAACTTATCAAGTGGAAGAACTTATCCGCTGAAGATTTCACATGGGAGGATGAGAATTTTATGCAGAAGTATCCAGAACTACTCAAGTGTTGAGGACAACACTTTTTTGAAGGAGAGGGGCATGTTGGGTCCCTATAATACTAGTGATTACCCCATTACTATTGTAAATATACCCCTTATTTATATTGTTGTGCCCCCATTGCCCCCATATTTTTATTAATGTGCCCATAGAATCCCTCTATTGTTATTTTTGTGGCTTTATATTATTATTGTTAGGTCGGCTGGATTATATTGTGACTCCTTAGACTCCTATATATAGAAAGGAGGTTTTGTCATTTGTATCATCCAAGAATTGTTCATTTGTGTAATGTAAAGGAGGTTGCCCCCTCGAAGAGGCTGAATTCTAAGGCGTTGATCTATCTTTTCTATCTTTTCTTGAGCTGGTTTCATAACAGTCCTTAAGTGGGAGATCTAAATAAAAATGAATATCTAAGTCTTTAGGAAAGTTTGTAAATGTGTGTTAGAGATGTGGAAAAGAAGGACATTATAGGAAAGGTTGTAGAACTAAATTCATGATAAAGGGAAGGGATATAAAGATTCTCCTTCTATAGAAGCAAAAAAACTCCTCAATTGAAGCAAGGGATTTGAACTTAGCTTCTTCAAGTATACATATGGTTCATGAGGTGTGGATGGTAAAATTAGGTGCATGCTTTCATATGAATCCTCACATGGAGTGGTTTTGAAAATATGAAAGACTTGATGGTGATGATGTTTTCTTAGGAGATGACTAGATGTCTATAATGATAGGATGAGGAAAATTAAAGTTCAAGCTCATGGGTGGAAGGATTAGAACACTCTTCGTTGTTTTGTACATTCTAGGATTAGTAAAAAAATTGATTTTTATAATCAAGATGAGTGATGCAAGTGTAAGAAAAATGTTTAAAAAGGATATCTATAGGATGATTCGAGGATAGATGGTATTTATAAAGGGAATTTAGATTGGAACTCTGTACAAGCTGTTCAAAATCATTTTCATTGTTGGGTGCAATAGTTCCATTATTCCTATGAGTGGATCAAAAGGGGGAAAAAAACCTACATCTTCTAGAGAAAAGACTATGTTGTGGCATCAAAGACTAGGACATATAAGAGAGAAGGGCCTTTGATTAATACAAAGTAATGGTATGGTAGAAGGTATTTCTAATTTCTCTTTAACTTTTGACTTTTTTGAATTTTTTTTACTTGGGAAATAGAATCAAGTAAGATTCTCCTATGTTTCTATGAGGCTAGAGGGAATAATACAATTGGAGTGCAATGATGTGTTTGAACCTATGTTGGTCCCATTACTAGGTAAATATATGTACTAAGTCTCATTTATAGATTCTTTATCAAGGAATACATGTATTTATTTCCTCGGGGAGAAATATAAAGTCTTTGACAAGTTTAAAGAGTTCAAGGCTCTTCCGGGAAAATCAAACAAAGAAGAGAAAAAGGTAATATGAATAGATAACGGTCAAGATTTTTGTGGGAATAATTTTAAAGAATTATGTACGAAGTATAGTAAATAAAGGTAGAAGACTACTCCATACACACCTCAACAAAATGGAATCTTAGAGAGGATGAACATGACGCTAATGGAAAAAGAAAGGAGCATTCTCATTGGTGTTGAGATAGGAAATGAATTTTGGGAAAAGGCAGTGGACATTGTATGTTATTTGCTAAATAGGTCACCCTCATTTGTGTTGGATGACAAGACTCCATATGAGGTATGGACCAGTAAGAAACCTTCTCTTAAACATCTTCAGATGTTTGTATATGATTCTTTTGTACATGTTCCAAAGGAGATTAGGAGTAAGCAAGATAATAAAGTTGAAAAGTGTAACTTTATTGGATATAAAGATGATCTGAAAGGTGATAACATTTGGAACCCAAAAAATAAGAATGTTGTGTATAATCGAGATGTGTTATTTAGAGAAGTCAAAGATGTTTTCGAACAGGAAGTCCTATCAAGCGATAAAGAACCTTGCTACTCCACATCTCTTATAGAATTCCATGAATTATTTCCCACATAAATCTCCACCATTATCCATTTTGAAGAGCCTTAAACTCTTTAAATTTACCAAATACCTCATATTCCCTTTATAGGAAATAAACCCATGTATTCCTCATCAAATTGTCTATGAATGAAACATAGTAGACATATTTCTGTAATGATGGAATATGCTACAAAAGAAGATATTGTTTTTGAAATTTATTAATTGAAAATTCAAACTTAATTTCAAGAGACAGAAACACAAGCTACATGGAAGAAAGGGAATTAAGCCTCAATATATTATATTCACAAATAAATATAATGATACAATCTAAATACATCAAGATTATGTCTCAAGATAGTTCATCTATCTTGGAAACAGAATCTCTTTAGTTGAGTGAATATCTCAACCACACACCAATACAAGAGGCTAAATAGCTGGAGAGAACATCTCAACAAACTAGACCTAAAAAAAATCCCAAATATGAGGAAAAAACTCATTCCATAATTTGACGAGTACACCAAAGACAATTAGGAGTTATTATTTTGTGAATATTTAGACTTATTGATCGTTTTATGTGAGGATAAGGCTAACACCCCCCCCCCCCCCACCCCGAAAATCATAAGTCCAAAGTAAGAACCTGGTACCATCTCCAAGTATTCATGCTGAAACTGTTGAGTTGGTCCTCAATGAATAACTTCTTGAAAAACTACCAAAATTGGATGCTGAAAAACTCCAATATGAAGAGAGCACACCAAGAGAAGTTAATCAACTGCAAGTCTAATACATCCCTGAAAATGCTTGAAAACTAAATAAAATTCCAAACTGTAATGAAAAAGGATCCATCTATCCTTTGTTGGGTCCAATGACCATCCAAGTGAACAAAAAATGACCACAAATGCTCTCAATCAACATCCCAATCACTTTCCCACTGGAAAATTGTGTTGTTGTTGAAACTTTCAGTATGACAATCATCAATTCCCCCCTTTGTTAGTTGAAAGGAGAGACCATAACCATATGCAGTTGTTTTGAACTCCCTCTTTCAAGTGCATGAGAGTGCCATCTTTTCACTACTAGTTGAAATATTTGTCTTCATGTGAGATTGAATTCTGTGGTAAAACATATACAATCGTTTGACTATAGATGACCACTCCCAAGGATCAATCCATGCATAATCAATATTTAATCTAGCTGGTTGGTTTCATTTGCAACATCTCTCTGATGAGTAATTCTTCTTGCCATAATGATGTCAAATATGGAGATCAAAACAATGATCTTTCATATGACTTTTTCTTTGGCAATTTTGACATTTTGGATTTCTTCAACATTCCCATTGCTTTATGATGTTACATGATCAAGAAATCCTACACCAATGAACTTGATTGGTTCTGAAAAATCAAGAATATGTCAATTATTCATCTTTCTCATATCCTAAGCCACATTTATTTTTGTTGCAATTGATTTCCTCCCATAGTTTGATGATTGGCTTGGAAAAAGAAGGTTGAAATTGTTCATGTGAAACTTCTACACTTGAAGTTAGATTATTAAGTGGCTTGGAATCACCGTCTTCTGCATTTGAATTTGTATTGTTGAATGAATTTGAAACATGACCCTTATGTTGTAGCTCTTCATGTTGTAGTTGTGATTCAATTTGGAGAAACTCAATCATTTCATGTTCCTGATGTAGATGCATTTTAATATCAAGAATAGTGTCTTTACTGATTTTTAGTGTGTCCTCAGTAGTGGATAGTGTCAAATTGTTCACAAATTTTAACAATTGAATACTTTACTCCATTTTAACTCTCTTTCTTGAGCTCACACTCGCTTTCTTTTCAGACTTGCCTCATTTTTCGAACTTGCTTGCTTGAACTTGTTTGCTTACAATTTCTTTCTTGAATTTCACGCTTGCTTGATCTTAGAGTTGTGCTTTGCTTTTCTTCACTTTCCTCACTTGATTTGACAAGTTTAAGTTGTCGGTTACCACCAAAAATGCACCCAAGTTAATGATTTTATAATGAGTAGATGACAAGTTCAAATGGATTCTCTTAAAAAGATCTCAACCTCCTATCAATTTGACTTAATGATTAGCTTGGGTGTCGGGCTCAACCGAGAAATCACCCAATACAATTCCAATTCAACTTAATAAGTTAACTTGCAAAATATTATGATTTGCAATTTACAATACAATTCAATTTTTATTTGGTTTGACTCTTACAAAGAATGGTTGCAAGTGCATTGTTAAAAAATTTATGCAAATGTTGTTTTTGTTGTTGATTGTTGATGTAGACCTATCTTAGAATGTCGATGATTGATTGAGTTTGTTCTTTCCAGGTTTCTAATTGTGGTTGCTTGAACACGTGTTTTCTTGTTTGTCTTTAGTTGTAGATACTTGATTATGGATGCTTAAACTCCTTGAGTGTATTGTTGTATGATGAAAAATTGCAACTATAGTGTCAAAACTAGACACAAAACACCATAAGCCTCTAAAAATAAAATCATCATCACATGCCAACAAAAGATCCCCTTATTCATATTTCGGTCTAATTTAGGACACTTCAACACCACAAAAAAACATAATTTTTTTTATTAAATATTGGAGTACATAAGTTATCAACCTTCACCTTCACAACATTGCCATTGAAACTTCTCAAGCAATGATAATGCAAAGCTCGCAAACCCTTGAAGCAACTTGTCTTCAAAATTGAATGGACATTGACTCAACTAGTAAAATGACTTTTCAAACCTCCTAGAATTACAACCTTATCACTCCAAAAATTTATCCCATTCTTACAAAATTACCTTATTACTCAAAAAAAAAAAAAAAAAATTCACACTCCAAAATCTTAAAGGGAACTTTTCACTATGTCTCCCACTAAAATATGAAATCCATGTACACCATGAAATGATGTGTGTCTACAAATTCATCATGAATTTACACTAAAGGTCTTCTTAAATGTCATGTCCATCATCCATACTTTTAGCTTTTGTAAGAGACATCACCTTAAAAAATGTTTAAACTTAGCACTTTAAAAAATGCCATTTCCCAAATAAAATAAAAAATAATCATTCTAACTTATTTTCGCTCCATGAAACATTTCACATCCATTTTCATAATTCCTTGATTTCTTAAGGGAAATGTTGGCTTGTTTAAATATACCTTTCTTTTTGCGCATGTGCATGGACTAGAACTTCATGCTCTTCACTCCACACGTGCTTCTTGATTGCAAAATGATTTCATCAACGTTATATTGGAACAAACACATACACTTTCTACACTGATGCTCGGTTCTCTCCGCAATTCACGTAGTCTTGTAGGTAGGCCACTGGACTGCCAACACAACACGCTCTTCATATTTTCACATACACAACACACCATAAGGCCTACACTTAATTGAAGGTATGTGTACAAACCATTCATGCGAGTCAATCTGCTTCATGTAGACAACATTCATACAAAGGTGCTTTACGAATTGTTTGTCAGACTCTTCACTTATGTACCCACAACTTCACCAACTACGAATAGACATGCACCTCTTTGGAGGCTTGGGCTCGCATCTCTGCAACCACACCACCATAGGAAATCTGTTGCATGTTGACTGCTCAAATGTTGACTAGTACACACAAAAAAATATCCTCCATGCAAGGTTGCATACACCTCCACACCCCAACTCCTGCACTATCAACACTTTAATGCTTCTCGCATGCATGGGAAAATTAATGTTGGTTTCTCATCAACATCAATGCATAACTCTGAAACTTCACTTTCAGCTATTTGGCACCTTCAAATCCTTCACGTAGACTCCAAGAACTCGAATATTTGTAACAATTTAAATTTCATTCAACATTTGACCTGAGTTGGGCGCTGCCTTCAATCCAACAATCTACCTTCACTTGGAAAATCATATGGCTGTCATTCGATATGTCAATTTGGGACTTTTTATTTGACTTGGGTGCACTAGAGCCAGATCAAATATTTCATCAATATTTCCAACAATGGATCTCAATCCCAAGAAGAATTTTGATTCCACCTCTATCCAAAGTGATTTCCTCATAATATTCAATGTTAGATATCTCTTCAACCTAGCTAGTTCGAATAATGATCCCTCTTTCTAATCTCAGGGCGCAACCCTCACTCTCCAATAGCTCCACATAGCATACACAGGCCACGCTTCTTCCAACCATAACTAAACAGCTCCAACGTGGCCACTCTCACCAATATAGGTGTTACATGTCATTTTATCGCCATAGGAAAGCAACCATTGGTTTGGATCTTTCGCCATCCTTAAAGGTGTCCCAAATCATTTCCCTACAAAGTTAGAATCCAAAATATCCCAAAGAAATTGGAATTCCTATATCCCATGGTTCAAAACCCTATTTTGTCTTTCTGAACAGTTCCCTAATCAATATCTACGCATACGCTGAAAGGTCCATAAGAAACTGCGCATAAGTATGCACTGTCTTACACTATGACCTGCGCACATGACTTAATGCATGTAAAAATAAAAAGTAAAGTCTATAAGAATTGTTAGTTGTATCTTTACAACTAATAAGCTTCAAATGGTTGCATATTCATCCCTAATCCCTACCATCATGCAACTACTCCCTCTCTTTGTGGAACTCCTATCCCACCATTAGTGGATCTCATCCCTTGGAAAATGGATCCCAAACTTCCCCTCCTTCACCTATAAAGCTAACCCAAGCCTAATGATTGAAAAGGACTATGGGAAGTAGCCTTATGTTGTAGGAATAAGGTTGGAAGACTATTCATTCAAGGAGAGGGTTGGATATTGTGGAAAGGGAGTTGCAACATCAAGTCCTCATGGTTGTAAGACTATTCTCCATTTTATTAATATAAAGGCAACTATTCTTTCTCAATTATATCTTTGTTGATACAATTTGTAGGATTCCTTGATCACCTACATATATTGTGATTTCATATTGATCAATTTATGATACATGGTTGGATTAATTAGTTCATTTACCTCTTATGTTATACACTAGATGATTTTATCTCGTGTATGTTTATGTCTATGTAGATCTCCCTCAGGACAAGATGGAGAAGTTGTCGGAAGCGATGGGAAGATAT
Organism: Pinus tabuliformis; assembly: GCA_031772625.1. NCBI lineage: Eukaryota > Viridiplantae > Streptophyta > Pinopsida > Pinales > Pinaceae > Pinus > Pinus tabuliformis. Next base: position 844,147,021 of record CM062815.1, read on the forward strand.
CTAAAGCATCGAGGAGGAGCGGATGATCAAAATATCTGAAGGGGACTTCATTAATCATTTCGATTAAATGGTAAGTGGCCTCTATCATAGTATTTGTTTCAGTCAATAATAGTCTAGAGAATGGTAGCAGTTCCTAGTAGTTTGTTACTAGATTTCTCCGAGGTATAAGGAGATCACTCTTGTCTGTAAGAGTGATAAGTCCACATAAAAAATTGGTGACTCCACTGGGGATTCTTCTCACTCTCCATTATTTTCCTTGTTTGACCTTTTGAACCTTTTGTAGAAGCCCTCTATAAGTTTTTGGAAATGTTAAAAATTTGGATTTTGGGTTTTATTTGTCTGGTTTTTTATTTTTCCGAAATCCCCATTGTGTGCACTTTAGATTTAGGAATATAACGCACTTCTGTGCACTTTTGTTTCTGCAATAGCGCGTATGAACATTGGTTTGCTCTATGACCTACACACATACCTGGAATTTTTGAAAATTTCAGTTTTATCCTCTTTAAGTCTAGAGATTTTGATGTTCCCTGTTTATTTACACTTGTTTGTGCCTTCTTTTAGTCTCTGTCAATTTTATTGGGTGTTCTAAATTTTCTTTTCTTAGAAAATATTAATTTTATTTCCTTTTCTCATTACTCAAAGGTTTGTCTGAGTTTCTTAACCATTTTTACTTTCATTTTTGAAAAAATGTTTCCCCCTCAATCGTCGGGGGGGCTGAAACTGAATTATGTCTGATTGTTAGTTGCCTTTGAGTGTCATCATTTTTTATCTTTGGAATTTTCACCCAATTTCCTTTACTTACACTCGATTTATTATTTAGTTACATTGGTGAAGGAAAATTGTCTTGTTGTTCTTTTGCTGATTTGGAATCATTTTATGTTTTCTTTGATGAATTCTCTTGCATAGATTACATTTAGATGGTTATAATTCTCATTTTCATAACATGAATGGAAATTTTGCATAAATTACATTTTCATAGTTTTCAAGAAAATTGTGCATAGATTACATTGCATGGTTTGGCACTTAGGGCTTTGAATTTCATTGGAAAATTAGAAGTGATGGTTATTTGAGTTAATATTTTAAAGAAGAACCTCTCTCCTTGGTTTAGCTATAATTCATCGAAATGAAAATATCACAATATCATGTTTGATTGCATTAAATTTTTTATTCAGGTCATAATTCCATCGGTTTCACATCCATTTACCCTGTGAGTAAATAACAACCCTTAAAATCAATGTTAATAAAATCAATCTAGAAATTTTATTATTTTAGGGATTTTTTCCAACTACATCCGATCAGGTTGTAGGGATTTGGAATAGGGAATTGAGTTAACTTTCCAAAGTTGCAAACAAACATTAGCATCTTTTTATAGTGAGAAAAATCCATTTACTGCAATGTTTCTCTGGGAAGCTCCCCTTACAAAGGAGTCAAGCACGAGATCATATCAGACCCAGTGGAGTGATCGATCCCACTTCATTGGTTGCAGTAAAGTGATTTAAATATATTAAAAATGATTTTGAAAGGTACTTAGGAGTCACTTGGAAGTAAACCTCAGATTAACCATTTTGAGGAACTTTCAAGGGGATTGAGATTTGTTACTCTGCCCTTGTGTGTATGTTCGATTTGTGACTATCCCCCTAGGTTAAATTGTTTTATGTGGTAACCTTAGAGACCATAATCTTAGTGCTTTTACTCAAGGTGATGACAGATGGGAAGTCTCTGTTGTACATGGAAAAAACATTGGCTAGACTCACTTGGACCTTTCTGGAGGGTATTCTTCATTCGAGATGGCATAAATGAAGTTTATTTGCACGGGGTCATATACATTAATCAGGTTGTCGGTGTAAGTAGTTCCACCCGCTCTCTCTTTAGCCACTTTTCACTTTGATATCTATGACCTTGGATTTCATCACCAACTAGTGGTTTCACTATGAAAATCTTGTTTACATGGTTTGAATCCTTAGATTTACTAACGCATGTTATTTTCTCGTTTTTACTTTTTTACAAAACTTAGGTGTGGATTGTGATTTTCAATTGTTAACTTTGTTCGTGAATTTATATAAGTTGAATCTAATGGCATCAATTCTGGAATTTATCGATAAAGAATCCCCTTTTAATGGTAACCCTAATCCTCTCCATTCCTTTTCAAATGTTGGTCCTCCTTATATGGATACATTGTCACTTCCTAGATTCATGATAGGTTTACTGGTGTGTTTGTTTTCAATTGCTTTAATCCCAAATCTGTGAACTATCCCACCTCTACCAAGTTTTTCAACTCAATGTAGTTCATCATCTCAACATCAACAACCTCATGTTGACCCTTTACGTTCTTCACCCAACATGTCCTCCTCCTCTTCTTCTTCTTTGCTTGGTAAAAGCCTTAATGCTAATAACCAGGTGACTAAGAAGAAGAAGAAAGGGAAGAAGAAGAAGAAGTAACATAATAAAGAAGCCAACCAACCAACCATTGTTGTAGGTAATTGCAATGCTGAAACAAATTCTAGTATGCATCGCAAGCGCAGATACCCTTGTAATATTTGTAAGTTTGACCACTTCCTTATTGATTGTCTTCGTATTCCTAAGGTCTTGGAAATATGGTCAAAAAATTCCTATCAACCTATTGTTGATCCATTAACTAGTGATTGTGAGGTTCCTCGGAAAAAGGGTAAATTCAGGTTTCCTTGTAGGTTATGCAAATCAATTCATCATTGTATTCGTTTCCCTCATATGGATGAAGCCTCAAAATTGTTGGAAAAACATATTGTTTCACAACAACAACTTCCAACTATTTACCATAAACTTTCTCCCAACCTGCAGTCTGTTGATGAAGCGATTGATCTAATTCCAAGTACAATCAATCCCACTCTTCCATTAGAGAGTGAAACACATATAACTCGAGTTGATGAGCCAATGGTTTATCAGGTGGTCACCTAAATTCCATCTTCGGTCGATCCCACTCTCCCTTTACATAGTGAAATTATGACCGCTTAGGTTCTTCTTATTGCTTCAAATTATTTTACACATGGGGGAATTTCACATGTTTCCATTGATACCCCTCCAAGTTATGAGGCTATTTCCTTTTATTGGAGTAGACTGATAGGACCTCTCCTTCCTTCTACCACCCCTTTCAAAATCATAGAGAAAGCATATGATAAGAATGTGCGGCACACAAATGTAGATCAAGGTGCTTCTTTTAGTATTGTATCCTCATCTACTTAGCAAGCTTTGGGTTCCCCTCAACTTATGCTTGTTACATAGAATATTTTGGCTTTTAACAAAATAATTAGCGAGCCTTTAGGGATCCTTCCTAAGTTATCTATTACTCTGGAAGGTAAAAATTCATGTATTGATCTTATGGTATTCCAATGTCCCTTAGATTTCAATTTTCTCCCTGGGCGAGACTATGTCTATGCCATGGAAGTCATCGTATCGAGACTCTTTCATGTGATGTATTTTCCTCACAATGGACACATAGTAACTATTGACCAACTTTCATTTGTTGATATTGATTCAAATACCAACTATCCAACATCATTCAATGTTCCTTATCTGCAAGTGGCATCTACCCTGCCACGGGTTAATTATGTGGCAACCACTCCCATGTCTTCGATCACCGATGCAAGTGAGCTTCTCACTATTTTCTTGACTTCTTATGACTTATATTTGGTAATTGACATAGGTAACCTTATGGGGGAATTTGAAATGGATTTTCTTACCCCTTTTGATTCTCTTCACATGTATTCCTTTTAGAGATCTATTCTTCCTTCTGATGATGATCTCTTGGAGGCTATGGTTGGGAATTATCCCTTGGCATGTGTTTCTTCCAAAGGGAAGCCATGAAAAATTCATTATGAGGATATTTCTTTTACTATGTCAACCTAAAAAAAGAATGAAACAGATACCCAAGAGGATAGTTCTTTTACTGTGTCAACCTTGTTAAAAAATGAAACGGGGTCTTATGAGCATAGTTATTTTTGTTTCAAGCTCACATAAAAATGAAAAAAGTATCCAAGAGTATGGTTCTTTTACTGTGTCGACCTTGTGAAAAAATGAAACAATTATCTCTAAGGAAAGTTATTTTATTGTGTCAACCTCGTTAAAAAATGAAGCAAATACTTATGAGGATGGTTCTTTTACTGTGTCAACCTCATTTAAAAATGAAACAAGTGTCTATGAGAATAATTCATTTATTATGTCAACCTTATTAAAAAATGAAACAACTACCATGAGCATAGTTCTTTTTTCTGTGTTAAGCTCGTTAAAAAATGAAAAAAGGTTCCATGAGCATAGTTATTTTCTTGTGTGAAGCTCATTAAAAAATGAAACAAATCCTCCCATAATTAAGTTAAGTCTTTCACTTGATCTCATAAATGAACCTTCATTTCATCTACCCATTAGTAAACATTAGTCTACCCAGGAGAATGAAATTAAGTTTGGGGGGCATGTGCCTATGTCGGTATGTTGGGGCATGAAAACTTATCTCAAGCACAATTTCCTCTTTCTTTCAAGATTGCGTAAAAATGAAACCACTCTCAAGCATAATTTTTCTCTGTTTCGAGCTTGTATAAAAATAAAAACTATATCGAGTCCATTTCGGTTATTATTTTCAAGACTCGTTAAACTTATGAAAATCATGAGCTTCTTTTTCTATCTTTTCATGCTCGTAATGCACGCATGAAAATGTCGAGTTCTTTCCGTAATTTCCCACATGTTAATTAAATTGAAATTCGGTGATAAGAGTACATTTTTATCACTATTTCAAACTTGTTAAAAACTTTCAGAAAAGTGAAACCAAGGAGTTCTCTTTATGCCCTTTTTTGACTTCTTAAAGATGAAAAGATCGCCAAGTACTTGATTGTTCGAACTCATAAAAGTAGATGAACAATCATCTATTCAGTATAAGTTTACCCCTTTTACGAACTAAACTAGAATATTTATGAAAAATGTATAAGTTTACTAATCATGGTCAATAGAGTTATCTCCTGTGTTATTTTACCCTTTTTTGGGATTGAGGGACTCAATTTACGAAAAAGGACATTGTGGAGTTTACTTATGTTTTTCTCCTGACTCCCTAAAACTGAAAAACACCGAGCTTTACCTTCTTTGGGCTTGTTAAAATTTTACGTTTAAATAAATGAATGAGTTTTCTTTTTATATCTTTTCAAACTATTTAAACATGAAAACAAAATCGATTTACCCCTTCACTAGGCTCGTAAAACTTAAATAGTGTACGAATCGTTAAGCACGATGAGACCACACCACTCCTTCTTAGGATTTGTTAAAAATACTTCAAAGGACTCATCCGAAGGATGAGATTATAGGAAAAGAATATGTTATCCTCCTCAATCTTGTAAAATATAAATAGGTACATTCCATTAATGGTGGGTGAAAAGTGAGAAATATTTATTTTTTGTTTTATAAAAGGCAATATGTCACTCTTGAACATGACACTTCGTCAATTTTCGTGTCCGAGTTGGGAAATCCATTTTCCTCTTAGTTAACCATACCTCATTGAAAGTCTTCAAATGGTTTTGGTATTATTTTTTAGTCGAATTATTCCAAGTCACCATGTCATGTCTTTGATATGTTCAAAAGAATTCCAACCTCAGTGAAATTAATTTTCCATTCATAGCCTTTAATTGCATCGACCATCCCTAAGTCAATCTTGGATTACTCCAAATTAATGTTCTTCAAAACATGATATGAGTTTCATGTCGTAGGCCCTCTTGCGATGGGTCACTTCCTATCACCTTTGACTCAATATCTAGGAAGTTGATCTAGAAACCTTCAGTACCTTGAAGCCTGCATGCCTTAATGGAAAGCTTATCGCTTTCAATGATAGGTTCTCATCATTGGCCTTTGATTGGAATATTCTATGAGTGCTCGACATTAGCAAATCAATTCACACTTCATAGATTGTACTAGATGTACCTTAAGAGTCATTGTCATTATTGGTGGTTTCTCTCGCACTTGTTAATGGTTCACATCATTGATCAGTAATCAAGTGGTTTCTACCATGTTTTCCTATGAGATATTCACTCACATGGCTAGATTCACACTAAGGATCAAGAGATGGAGATTAAAACCCTAGATTTAGTTATATCCATCCAGGTTGCATGGAGTTATTAAATATTCATGATTATAAACATAGATGCATTGATGATTTCATCCATACTATGTCTTCTATTGACATGGACCTTCATATGTATTTCTGTACTGGTTATTTGGGACATTTATACTCTGAGTATGGGAATGCCTACCTCAAAAATGATTATATATTGCATTATAACATTTGTTTGATTGTTTCAGGTCTCCAACAATAGTCTCTAACCCAAACCTTGGCATGATAGAGCACTTCAGTCATCAAACATCTCTTACGAATTTACACTTTAGGGGCCAATCTATTACACGTCATTTTGTCGCATTAGGAAAATGACCATTGGTTTGGATCTTTCGTTATCCTTAAATGTGTCCCAAAGCATTACATCACAAATTTAGAATCCAAATTATGCCAAATAAAATGAAATTCCTATATCCCATGGTTCAAAACCCTATTTTTGGCTTCCTACGTAGTTCCCCAGTCAATATCCACGAATACACAGAAAGGTCCATAAGAAACTGCGCATAAGTATGCACTGTCTTACACTATGACTTGCGCACATGACTTAATGCATGTAAAAATAAAAAGTAAAGTCTAGAAGCATTGTTAGTCGTATCTATCCCAACTAACAAGCTTCAAATGGTTTCCTATTCAACCTTGATCCCTCCCATCATGGAGCTACTCCCTCTCTTTATGGAACCCCTATCCCACCATTAGTGGATCTCATCCCTTGGAAAATGGATCCCAAACTTCCCCTCCTTGTCCTATAAAGATAACCTAGGCACGAGGATTGAAAATGACTGTTGGAAGTGGGCTTATGCTGCAAGAATAAGGCTAGAATCCTATTCATTCAAGGAGAGGGTTGGAGATTGTGGGAAGGGACTTGCAACATCAAGGCTTCATGGTTGTAAGACTATTCTCCATTTTATTAATATAAAGGCAACTATTCTTTCTCAATTATATCTTTGTTGATACAATTTTTAGGATTCCTTGATCACCTACATAGATTGTGATTGCATATTGACAAATTTATGATACATGGTTGGATTAATTAGTTCATTTCCCTCTTATCTTATATACTAGATGCTTTGATCTTGTGTCTGTTTATTTCTATGCAAATCTCCCTCAGGAAAAGATGGAGAAGTTGTGGGAAGTGATGGGAAGATCTCTAAAGAATCGAGGATTAGGGATGATCAAAAGCTCTCAAGGGGACTTCATCAATCATTTCAATTAAACAGTAAGTGGCCTCTATCATAGTATTGTTTTCAGTCAATCATAGTCTAGAGAAAGGTAGTAGTTCCTAGTTGTTTATTACTAGATTTCTTTGAGGTCTAGGGAGATTTATCTTGTCTGCAAGAGGGATAAGTCCACATAACAACATGCAACACTTATATGCTCAAAAACGATTCAACACAACTCTACGCTCCTTTTACTGACTATTCCACAGGTGGCTTCATGTGGTTTGCATGTCACCAATTCAAAATATATAAGTTGATTTTGATTCCCATAGAACAATTATGTCAAAAAAAATTCACTTTGAGTAAAAACCAGAAACCAAGTTCTTTTTTTTGTTACATGTGATCAATGAGAAATCCACGGGGATATCATCATGGAATGTGGGCATATTAAGATGTTGCGACCTCTCCATTTGTCATAGTAGCTCCATTCATTGTCCAACATCCAAGATTAATCTGAACCCTCAACTACTCTAATTGAAGTGGCTATGTCAGACTCTCCCAATTCTAGGCATCTTGATGTACAACGAGATTGATCGTGTAAATTGAAAAACGCAGAAGATCACAAGAAAAGCTTTCAATATTCATATTTTAATCTCCAAAGATCTGATCTTGAGGAACCTTCTGAAGAAAAAGTTGTACATGCCTCATCTCATTGTATCTGATTCTCCAAATCCAAGGTTGTAGTTCAAAAGAGTATCTCATCTCCCACACGATGCCAATTCCAATGTAGCATGCTCTTATTTTCTAGCAATCAGAGTTTTAAAATATACTCTTGTACACACTGATCCGAAATATCGTATTGATGAAATTGTTGCAATGATCGTAGCATACCACAAATAGTTTTCTCTTTGTGATTTACAATTTTTCTTAGATCTTGCAGTTGGTAGCATCCAGGGAAAATTTTAAGCATGGAATTTTTTCTAAAAGTTTAGAAACCTTCACGAATATTAATAGTCATTAATATGGAAAATATAAAAATTTTGGTGACATTTTTTTAAATATTGAAATTTCTAATGATCTTATATTGTCTCTATAAAATTATGGTGATTTTTTAGGTAAAATAATTTTATACTATAAAAATTGGGCGAATCATTTAGAAAAAAATTGAAATTAGTGAATCTATTTTTTGGAAAAAACATAGATAATTAGCCCACCGACGAATATTAGCCCCTAAATTTTTCATTGGTAGCATCAATCGACATGTAACTAATCCACATGACTTTCAACATCAATTTGTAGTACTTATAAATTCATCCAGTAGTCTAGTTCTTCCAACAATGAACAAAAAACTACAGTCTTGGATCCATAACAAGTGCATTCACTCTAGCACAACTCACAATCACCAAGCTCTAATACCAATTGAATTTTATTAATTGAAAATAAAAACTTATTTTGAAGAGACAAAAACATAAGCTACATGGTGGAAAAGGCATTAAGCCTCAATATATTGTATTCACAAATAATGATATTGATACAATATAAATACATCAAGATTATGTCTCAAGATGGTTCGTCTATCTTAGACATGCAATCTCTTTTATTGAGTGAATATCTCAACCAACACCAATCTAGCAGGCTAACTAGTTGGAGAGAATCTCTCAACCAACTAGACCTCAACTAACTCCCATGTATGAGGAGCAAACAAATTCTAGGATTTGATGAGTATACCAAAGACAAGTAGGAATTATATTTTCCAAGTTTAATAATTTATTATTTTGCGAATATTTAGACTTATTGATTATTTTATGTGAGGATTAGGCTAACATTTTTTTTCTCTTATGAACCTTTACATTTTTCCTTCAACTAATGTTATCTAGTACACGTTTTGTGTTTTAGTTTTATCACTTAAAGCGATAATATGAGGATTGAAGTTTATTTATGCATTATTTCTAACTTCTTCTTGGATCATTTTTTCAAAACTACCAAATATATTTTAGTAATGGATTCTTTGCCTTGAGGTCATCAAGAAGTGGACATGTTTTGGCAACTTTGGAATTTTAATGAAAGATGAAATTTCATACTTTGGTGTTGGTTGCGATGAATTATGGTGGTATTACCCATATAGAACTATAGTTTTTCTTGAGCCTTTTTAGGTCTACCTATTTTATTTACTCAAATAACAATGGAATTATGATATAGATCCAATTTTAGATAAAATCCAACTATATTAAATGGAAGAAAGAAGGAAACCATAACAATGGTGATCCCATGACTAGATTATTAAGCATACAAAAATTAAAACACCTATGATTCAAACAATCACATTGTTGGAACTCATTGAGTTAGAGGATCCTAAAGAAGGGAATACATCAAAAGCATATTGCACAGAATATATGGGAAGTTAATGGTTCACATGTCACTCATCATGAAATCCATTAATAAAGTATTTTACCAATTTTTTTGTAAGGCTGAAAAGCATAATGGAATAGAATAATTGTAAGAGATAATGAATTTACAATGTCATTGGATAGGATAATAGTATATTCCTTGTGAGGACTCAAATCCCTCTTCACGTGTTTTTCCATGTATCATTAGCAGATATCCTATAATACCACTTATTTTGTTATTTTAAGATATAATTTGTTGGGACATGGAATTGGCATTCTTTTTACCTCCATTTGTCCATATTTTCCACCATATTCACCCCTATAGTCATGGTCTATTACTCCATTTATTTCCTTTTATATTGATGCATGCCACTCTCTTATGTCATCTTACTTTATGTGGGTTTTCTTGTATTTTGATAAGATGTTGTCTATTTTAGAAATTTTATTAATAAGATTGTCAAAGAGGCTATTTCAAGGTAATTTGTCTCACTAGAGTGTTGATGTTTGCATGCTATGATGTTTCTCCATGTATTATGCTAATGATATCCTAAAGTAAGACTCTATGGATACTACTGCTATGGTGATGATACTATAGTTTCTGTTTTCTTGACAATATCAATGGAAGTCAACAAGGGAAGTAACTTGGTCATAGCCAACCTAGAACGTTATGCCAATATGATGAACTATTTCTTTATGACACAAAAAAATAGGTTGTAAAAGTTATAAGTTTTCTATTGTTGAACTCCCACTATTTGGAGATACTATTATAGCATTATTTTATTTTCAATATATTGGTTATAATTTGTTATGCAAGACTCTCCAATTGGACAACATGAGAATCGAGAGATTCTCATAGTTGATTGTGATTTCAAGAATAGATATGAGTTAATATATAAGATAGGAAGACATTTTCCTCTCACAGATGTGGCAAGGTGATCCAGGTGGATATTGGTGGCCACCTACCTATTCCACCTAGAAATCCAGTTAGTTTCATCTCTTTCATTGTTTATTGTAGCATTTACTATTTTTAGTAGTTTTTCGGGTCATGAACATTGGGAGCAATTTTGACCCCCTAAACAGATTTTTTTGAGGTTTGCAACAGGCATGAGCATGTTGAAAATAATACACACCAAACGAAAATAATATGACCAAGTTACATCCACGGTAGGTTGGTTGCCCAACTAACCCCAACGGGCCCCACAAACTCGTGGTGTTCCATCTCCTTGGTTAGGGTTTTGGTTGTTTAGGGTTTTACCTTGATTTTAAATAATAAATAGGCCCTTGAGCCTCATTGTAACATAGTTCATAGGCATGTAGTCACCATATCTCTTCTCAGAGATAAGATACCATAACTCGAGCTAGTTTATTTCCATTCTGTTTGTAGGCATATTTTAGTATTTGATGAAGTGTTATTTCTGTTGCATCTCTGTATTTATGGTTATATCTGTAATTTTTTTCACTCATGTTTAATGTTTAGATCATGATACTACTGTATTTTTGGACTGTGTATCTGTAATCCCTTTTTTGATATCAATGCAAACTAGTATAGATAATGTATTTATAATATTTCGCTAACTTCGTTTGTGACTTGTGCATTACCAACTCTCTACTAAGGAGGAAGGGACTTCCTCTTTAGTAGGAATCACTGTGATAGTAAGGTAGTGTACTAGTGTGCTTAATTTCCTCTTAGTTGTATTTTATGTTATTTCACTATTATTGTTGATTCACATATTATAAATTTTAGTGGCATTTTCACTAAGAAATTGATAATTAGCCTTGCAACAAAATTACATTCATAATTGATGGTGCAAATACTTGTATATTTATTTGGAACAATGATGAGCATTCACATTATCATTTAATTATCAACCCAAGGTTTGTTAAACTTGCAAGGAATCTGTGTGTATGCATAAGTACAAAAGTTCCTATCAATTTATATGCTCATGTAGAAAATCTATAGGTGATGGAAATCATGATCAAGACAGGTTTAACTACTAAATTGGCTCAACCACAAGTTTCCAAAGTGTTGGAATTCAAATCAACATATGATATTAAGTATACTACCTAACTGTAAGCAATATTTATATCAGTGCCTATTTTAACATCACTATCTATAGTTTTGCAACAATTCTACTAATTTCATAGCAACAACTACCAATTATGTAGTAGTTGTGCAATAACCTCTGCGCTCACCGAAAATCAAAGAACATGGCCCAAGAGAGTATAGTAACAAAAATAACGTGAAACCTACTTGTGGTTAAACACATAAAGTAAATCAAATTGATTGATGCTAATCTGGTGAACAATTAAAGAAACATGTACTGCAAGAAGGGAGCATATAAATTATTGAAAGGAAAAATATGATACACGGTGTTACATTGAGTGGGCCTAACTTAGGGTTTAGCCTATGCCCAATAACTAAACTCATGAAAGAAGGCTCAGTATATTAAGTACACATCCACAAGCATTTATATTAATCAACAATAATATCACAAAGTACAACAACATGATAGATTTACTATGAGTTTATACATACATATTTATAAGTAACAGGGGAACCTAAGCCCTACCAAACTTGTCTAATTTCAGAGGCTACCTTATCCAAAACAACTTGCTTCATAATTAATAAATCTTAAATAAAACCAAAAACAATGAAAGTAGCCTACAAGACCGATAACAAATTATGAATATCATTATGTTTAAGCTTAACGACACAATTATTGTTGTGTGCTCAAGAATCTTGGCCATCTTACAACTGATTACATTCAGGCTTGTGAATTAATGATCACTCTTTTTGGTCTCAGAGAGAATCTAGGAGGTGCATGAACAATTTATTGGTCCATGAGAAATTTCTTAGGAATAACACCTCAATAACAGTTCCCAACAATCTGAAGCCTTGAATAGTCCACTTGTTCCACTTTTATAGTGCTCAATAAACTTCAAACTATGCCAACGTTTATGAAAAGCTCACATGCCTGCATTAAAATGTTTTATCTATGTGCCTTGGACAATTTTAGATTAGAGCCTCATTTATTAAAACACAACATATGATATGAAACTGCTCTTAGACTACTTATTAATTCTAATCTCAAACTGTTGACGGTGCTAGAAATCCGTCAACTAAGCGGGTCTCCTCGATGTGAAGTCCCAATTAGACCTCACACCATTTGGAGTAGGAGCCCCATCCGGAGTATCAACCTGACTATCATGTATGTTCTAGATTTTCCTTGGGTACAAAGTTCAACACAAGAGAGTAATACACAGGTATCTTTGGATCAACAAGTGTGTATGCCCTATGAAATGTTCAGCTGCACAAAGTATCAAGGTCCTTATACCAAAATGGTAGAGAAAAGCGAGAACTTTAAAGACAGTAATAATACTAATCTAGAAAAATCACACAAGCACATACATAAAAATTAATCATTGATCAACCAACGTAATATTTGACAAGGAAGCAACAATTGTTAATGCAAATAAAACACACTTTTAACAAGGTAAATACCAAAGCCACTAAAATAGTTCAATTTCCTTAGTACAAACGAGAAAAAACATACGTTGCAAACATTCAAATAATAATCTTACAATATTCATGATATATTCATGAAAGTGTATCGACTCAACAAGCTTCTGAATTAAGTAAAAGTTCCAGGATACATTGAAAAAACAAACACCACTAGCCCCAGTAGTGGAGCATTAGAGAGGTCACTTGCTTCTCCATAACAACTATCTTCCTCTCTAATGCTTGGTAGGAGGAGCCAAGGTGGAAATGTACTTTGCATGTACAATGAGGGTGTATATATAACAAATCGGGTGATCATTCACCTCCCATGTAACTCTTGGACTACTCTCATGATTGTTTGACTTCTTTATGACCATTCGACTCCCACATGACTTTTCACATTACAGAGATGACTCTTGCACTTCCACTTTACATTAAATTTTCCAATATAGAATTCACATAATACACAAATGATGTGGCACATGATGACTTGTGACATGACATGACATGACATGATGACATGGATTGCATGATGACACGGAAATGTCAATCCACTCTTTGTTGCTACTTTGTCTTCAATAAGAGATGTGAAATGCTTATTATTCATGAGAGATATGATTTTTTCTTCATATCCACCCTTCAAAGGGTTGTGAATGAGATGGAGCCTTCATGTGGGCCTGTTATTTGATCTTGTGTTGTATTCTGATGTTCCTTGGTCTTCTCACCTAATGATCATCTTTTCTATTTAGCTCAATATGTGCCTTCTAGAATGGTACTCCTCTCCTTTCCTCCATCATCATGTTGTCATGATAAGACAAAGTACCTGCAACTAAAACAATTCATGATAAGCCAACATCAATCTAAAAACCCCTAACATAACATATTTCATGAATTCACCTATTAGGGTTGGAACTGGTGACTGGTTGAGTGACTGGATAATGGGATTTCACAGTTCTAGAGGCCAAGGTTTGGGACTGAGGCTTGAGACTATGTAATGTGTAGTTTAGGATGGCCAAAATCAAGAGATTGCATAACTGAAGGAGTTAAGATCTCAAGGTAGGGGCTTGAGTATTGAATATGCCCACTATGCAGTTCTGGAAGGAAATAGGCCAAGAAATTATGCAGTTGAGGGACTCAAGGACTCAGTCTGGAGACTTGATCCTTGAGACTGGCCAATGAATAGTTGAGGGATGCTTGGGAAGAGGGATTGTGCAGTTGAGGGACTCAAGGGCTTAGGTTGGAGGCTTGAGCCTTGAGTTTGCCCACTACATAGTTCTGGGAGGTAGGGAGAGTAAGTGATTGTGAAATTTCACATTTCAAGAGCTTAAGGCTAAGGCTTGAGAATTAAGATTGCGAAATGCACAATTTAGGCTCCATTGGGGAGAAATATTGCACATCCCTTGAGCTCAGGGGTTGGGCTTGAGCACTGAGATTTCGCAGTGCATAGTTTTGGAAGGAAGATATTGGGCATTGCATAGTATCAAGGGACAAGGGTGTTGCTTGAGGGATGAGACTATGCAATGTGTTGTTCAGGCTAGGAAGAATGAGGCTGAGTAGCCTGGTTAGGGAGTTTTCCTAGTTGGACTAAGTGTTGGATCAGTGAGCTGAAGATGAGTAAAAGAGAGACTCTAAGAATGATCACACACTTAGATCACTTGACGATATGACAAGGAACACTCAGAATATATGAACAATCATACTTTCCTCAATGCAAAAACTTTACAATGACTCCTACCAAGTGTGACACTAAAGATACACTTTGTGACAACAATGACGACACTTGTGCAACACTGCTTAACACTTTAGGAATGAGTGTGATACATGTTTACATGATAAGAACAACTTATTGTCACAAATATCACCCCTTGAGACAAACTGAAGCTCCACTTTACGTGGTGAGAAAAACTTCCCATGCTCAAAGGCAACACATGTGATATGGAAAGAAAAGCGTGAATGACACTTGCAATACGCAAATGATGGTGAGAGTGACACATTCCAGAGTGAAGATAACATGAGAACGACACTAATTAAATTGAAGGAAAGAAAAAGTGACAGTAAAAAACATGAGAATGACACTCGTGAAAATGAAGGTGTGCAAAAGCAACAGTTTGAAAAACTAACCAAAATAACAGTACAAACACAACTGAAAATGATATATTGCAATGAACATGTGGACTAACTATCAACATGGGTTGGTCATGGCGTAGACACTTTCTTGAGGAACTACGCTAGGCCTATTAAAGCTTGCGTGAAAGAATGCACTCATGAATTCATTATGGGCTAAGCATGTGTGAGCAGGTGAATTTGACACTTGCAATCCAATAAGTGAGCCCAAAATATTAACAAAGCATCACTGGAAAAGAAGTGACTACAGAACGTCCGATTGCAAGATCCCTTGTAGCCTCTAAAATTTGAGTGTAGACAAAATTTCGGAAGGTGTTGTCACAATGGAAACACTTGGTGACACATTGGTAGAACTCCAACTTCTCTGCCTTGGTAAATTCTTTATGAAAGGTCTAGTTCTTCAGGAAGTATTGATTCATCATTCATGTTATCACTCAGATTTTCCTTAGAAGTTATGGGAAGAAGGAAAGGGGTCCGAGGTAACCACAAACCAATCTTTTAAGTACAGAATCTAGCCAATCTGTACTCAGAGAGGGCTCTCTCTTTGTAATTTAGCTTTTTTTTGGTGTGATATTAGGCTAGTTATTAATGTTCAGGGTTTTTTTGTTTGAGAGTGGTGGAATTTTGGGAACAGATGGATAGAGCAAGGTCTTCAAACCATTAGGCTATGGAGTCAATAGAGTGATGTCTTAACTGAATCAGATCAATTATTAAAGGGAAAACTCACAGGTTAAGGTAGTAAAACAAAAGGCAAATGTCAGGCTCAGCTGGATGAAATGGTATTAACCAGGGAGAAAGGGCAATGAAGAATCCTTTAACTGGGGTCAAAATGAGGAACAGAAGAGGCCTATCAACAAAGGGCAATTAAGAATTCTTTGTTCAATTGGACCAAAGGGATAAACTACGAAGTAAGGGAGCATTCAAGAATTCCCTAACTATGATAGTCTAGCAGAAAACATTGAGAAGATAAACAGTTTAAAACAGAGTGCAGTAAAGCAATTTCTGAAAAATAATTACTCATTTATCATTCAGGTTTTATGAAAACACATATGATTATTAATAAACATAGGAAAAACAATAATAAACAAGAGATATATAATACTTATTTGATTTTTGTTTGACACAAGTATCCTGTGAAAAATCTTTACTTTATTCCTTGATCCAGCAAGCCATACGAGTCTTGGTACAATAGCACTTCAATTATAGTATAAAATGTCTATATAAATGTCTTTGAATCCACACCTAATACTTCGAATAAAGAAGTATTTATACAAAATTTACATCAAAATATCTCGTAACTAAATGAGATTTATTTTAGGAATATGAAATATCTTTTTACACAAATATAGAGACAGATGGTCTTGAATATAGAAACAGAAATTGAACTGATTGCTGTTGTCCCTGTTTTTGTGGAAGGATCTGGAGGCATGCTCTACAAATTTGCATCTTGTTGTTGCCCTAGTAACTCTGTGTTGGACATCTGATTTGATCTTTTCAACTGATACCCTTTCACCTATAACTGATACTCTTTACCTGTTCACCAGCATTCATCCTTTTTACCAAAATTTACTGTGGTAAATATTTCTATTTACCTCACTGTTTACCATGGTAATTTATAGGATGTCAGTCATATTGGTCCACTAGTCATCCTTTGGTATTATTGTCCTTATCAGCTTCCTGTAAATTTCATCTACTTCTGTATACTTCACAAAATTGGGTTGTACTGGGAATAAGTGCTTTACTTCATGTTTAATGAAAAAGAGGTTCTATAAACCATCGTAAAGCACTTTTCCTATTGGTAATGCCTTGGTTGAAGATGAACTAGCCTGACTGCAAGCCTGCTGATGTAATTTATTAATGTAATCAATCTGAACCATTAGTCTATTATTGATGACTAAAGGGCTTGGGAGTCCTTTAATTCTTAAGATGTCAATTTTTTTCATGAACTCATCTATATCTTCCTGCATGCTTTGACATCTACGCTCCAGGCCATGCATCAGATTCCTTTTGGTCAACACTTTCTTCAGTTTGAGGATTGTAGTAGTCCTATCCTCAATATCTAATTTTTCTAACTGTTGCCTACTTTTACTGTTCAGAAAATTGATTAATCTGATAGCTTCCTCAGGTTTCCTACCCATCTCTTCTCTGGTCTTCTCAATTTCTTCAAGAGCAAGCTTTACTAAATCAATCTGTTCAAAAATAGTTTGAATTGATGACCAAATATCATTGATGGAATCAATGATATTGGTCCACAATATCTTCCTAATGTCTGTCAAAGGCTTTTTAAATGTCAGATCCTTATCCAATGCTTTAATTTGTTGGACCATGCCTTTGTTTTTCCTTATCTCTTCTACATAAATGCTCTTTGATATATCATATTTTTGCTCCAAGGTAGTGAATTTCTCTTTCACTTTTTGCAGCTTTGTTACTTGAAGCTTCATTTCTTCCATTGACTTAATTAAGTCCTTTGTACTCTGTGCTGATGTACATGCCTGTGTTGTACCTGTTGCTTCCATGGGTGTAGCTGTTGCAAAGGAATGTTTGGTGCTAAAAAATTTGCCATTGTGGAAGGGATTGCTACCGAAACTACTGGCACTACAGTTTGAGGCTGTGTGGTTGACTCACCCTGCCTTGACTCCACTGCTTTTTCCAATTCCTGCTCTATTTCCTTCAACTGCTCGTTTAACTTAAGGACCAAGTCCATAAGTTCTTCTTCATTTTTCTTCTCTATAACTTCAGCAGCCTGAGGGTGAATGAGTGGTGGAAACTTCAATTGTTTTCTAAGTGCAGCTATGTCTTCATTATTTTTCTTAATTAAGGCTTTTTTTGCCTTAACATCTTTTGGGTCATGACTCAACTCAATTACTAACTCTTCCAATGATTTTATTCTGATATCTTTTGCATGTGAGGAGGCTTTCTCCAGCTACAATTGGGCTGTAGTGTTGCTCAATGAATTTTGCAATCTATGAGCCATCATTGCTTTGCTGGTCAGTGTTGAATAGACCATCTCACCCATTTTCTTGTGTAGTTCAATCTGGTCGATAGGGTGGATGTCTTTAGCCATGACTTCAAAATCAGTTTTGAGATAATCTGCCAAGGATTTTGGCTACAACACTGTGGGCTTCAGGAAACTCATTTGCATTTTTCCCTCTTTGATGTCAAAGGCTAACATCAGTCTGGTTTGGTTTGTAAGGGCCATTTTTTTAGTATTGAGCATAGGCTTGGGCCTTCAGTTGCTCATTCTTTGTCTTGATCTCTTTAAACTTACCCTTTATATCTATAATCTTCTCAGAAGAAGACCTGAAGGATGACACTTCTGTGCTGGGTTGTCTTTCTAGCTCTTACCTTTGTGAACTTGAGGGTGTCCCACTTGTTGGGAAAGTCTGTAAGCTATCTGTCCCTTCCTTCCTCATGCTCTCTATAGTCTCCCCAATGAATTCCTCCTTTGAATATGGATTCATCCTTTGCCTCTTAGCAAAGGGTTGATCTATAGGTATGCTTGGAGGGGTAGCTACTTCCCTTTCTCTTTTCAAGTTTCTTTCCTCATTTAGAGGAGTCTGTAGCACTAGAGGATTTCCCATATTAGTTTGAGCTGGATGTGGCTGTGGTGGAGCTAAATCTTCAGAGATTTCAGGCTGTTCTGATCTCTCTGGTTGTTCTGATGCTTGTGGTTGCCCTGATGTAGGGGCACTTGTTTCTTGTGTTTGATTCTGTGAAGACTCTACTGTGGGAGCACTGGGTTCCTGTGCTGGCCTTTGGGAAGACTCTATAGGCACCTGTACAAAGGAGTCTAGGTCAAGTCTCTTCTCCAAATCTTTCATCACATTCTCAACTTCAACTTTATCACTATCTTTTTCTACCAATGTCCCTTCCCTCCATTCATTCAAATGGGCATATTGTTCTATTTCAGGGATGTTGTGATGGATGCAGGGTGATAAATTATGTTTTATTATTCTATCATAGATGAAACTGTGTGGATCATATGCCCAAGCAAAGCTTTTCTTTAAATGCATCTTCGTCTCTATGATTTGTTCTGCTTCTTGCCCTACTTTTCTGTTGTTGCACACAAATCGGCCTAAGTGGTCTTTGATCCTCAGCTGGGCTTTCTTCTTTGCTTTCATGAAGTGGATTTGATCAAAGTTGATTATTTTCCTGTAGTACTCTAGGGAAAATAATCTCATGGGGACAGACATGGGAAATTTGTAGGGAGGCAGTTCACACCAATAGACTCTAATCTCAGTATCATTCTTGTATAGGTACCAGTCACCTATCCTATACTGCTTTGAGAACTGAAGGATTCTTTTGATGTCATCATTGATTCTAGGAGGAGGGCTTCGTATCAGCATGGTAGTTATAGGATGGAAAAAATAATCAATGAAATCTATATATGTATAGGGAGAAGAGGGTGAGTAGTGAAAAATAGAGGTCCAGAAAATGACTGACTCAGTGTTCCCTTTGGTATCAAGCTTATCCACAGAGAATGGGAATTTGTCAGTTTGGTAGTAAAGGAAGAGGTGATACGGAACTGCAAAATACTTGAACACTCTCTCATTCTCTAGCCTCATGAATTGGTCGTGGATTTTGTCAGCTATGAATGCAACAGAGTCATATTTGACAACAGGAGGTTGACCAGGGGTGAAGATACTCAAGAAAACTAGGGTTAATTCATCAACAAACTCACTAGTATTGAAACCCATAATGGCAAAAATCATATTAACAATGTCTTTGCCTATATCAGTGAAGAAACATGTTAGGTAGGGAGGGGGATCTTTGGGTATATGATTCTTATCCATGAAAGTATGGAAAATACGACTAAGTTCAGAACTAGACATTTTGGTGGATTTTTCTAGTAATTCTCCAATGGAAATGAGGGTGAGGTTCTGGCCGGGCTGAAGCTGTAACATTTTGTTAATTGAATCAACAGTAATGGTAAATAGGACTGACTGGTCGGGGGACATTACAACTTTGAGGTTAGGGTTATAATTGGCCTGGCATTGGTGGATAATGTCCAGGAAAATGTGCACAGAAGGGAATAGGTACTTTGGGAGATTTGATTCCCAAAGTCCTATGGTATCATAATTGTTCAGGTAATCATCTCGGCATCTTCAATATACTTTCAGGGGGCATTTATCAGGTTGAAGGTCTTTTATTTGGAAGTATTTATTTGCTAGGGGAAGGTAGTCCAAGTCCATGTGAGGAGTAGTGATTGGAGCTACATTTAGGGCCATGGGGGTTTCCATCCTGGTTCTTGTGTTTTCAGGGACAAAATTGGGATTTTCAATGAAATTGTCTAAATAGAGGTGCCTGGGAAGTTTTGAACTAAGCTTGGAAACTCAATTATACTAAAAAATTTGGGTTTTAAAGCAATTTCAGAGGAATTTCAGTATATAATGGGGTTTCTGGGAGAAAATCTGGTAAATACCTGTTCCTGGGCAGTTGGCTATGATGTTCACATTGGAAGGATGCACACAGTGGATTGGAGCGGTGTTGAAAGGCAACGTTGAAGGTAGTTGACAATTTGGGGACGAACTGGTTGATTTTGGACGTACTGAGTGCATGCATGGAATTGTTCTAAATAAAGGACGAAGAATAGATTACACTTGTTTTTTATGCAAAGTCAATATTTTGGTGGGTTAGCGACAAAGACAGGTGGCGACATCTTGATGATGTGACATTTTGTCATTTATGGGAGGCGGTAAGCAGGTTTCATCGCACCGCTCATGGGAGATTGGTGGTATTGAGGGAGGGCCGCGCGATTCCACTCGTCAGTTTACACGTAGCATCGACGCTTTTTGGAAAACTGCTCATATCATGCGTTTAACGTCCGACCAAAGAGCCCACACGATATGAGTGATAACCGTCGAATCTAAGAGATTTGATCGGACAGTGGTCGGGGGGTGGGAAGTGACTGATGGTTAAATGGACGGAGCCGGACGTTAATAAAAGGATTTAATTACATCGGGGGCGATGTGATTGGTCAAAAGTTATTAATTAATCCTGATGATTTAATTAATCCTTTACTTAGCACGGCGGGGGTCGAGGCTCTTAATTAGTCATGGGTTGACTAATTAATCCCATTTATCAAACGTTATTAAGGTTATATTGCAACCGCGGGGTGGGATATATATTTTTTGGGATTTTAATAATAATACGGGTAATGGGTGATTTTTTTCGAGATTTAAATAATAATACCAATTAGCGGTTAATATGACTTTGTAGGATAGGAATATGCACTAAGTTAAAATGTTTCCAAAAGCATTTCATCATACAACATTCATGACTTAGGCTAATATGAGGGTTTTGAGGCATAAAAATGTTTTAATTTCCCTAAGTAAAATAGGATTTTACTTAGGAAAAGATTTATCAAGGGAATGAATGATTTTATGGAGGGGTAAATGTTGATGAAGGGGATTTTAAGTACTTTAGGTATTTCAAATTATTGAGCCGAGGGTCTGGTCCCTCCAAAAGGCAGAGAAATGCTCTAAGCCCCTCTAAGTTGTTATAGATACATTTAGCACTTACCGGAGATTAGTAAATTTTTGGGGAAAAATGGAGTAAGGATGTTAATTAATTTGACTTTGGTTCCTTGATTTGCTCTCTTCAATGTGAGTTATGCTTTGTCCAGGTGATGAAATCAAAAGATTTATGCATTAAACTTAACTATTCACCACACATTTATTCTGCAACCATCATCTACTTACCCTACCTACTTAATCTAGCATTTTTACTTCTTTTATTAGGGTGCACTTAGACTGGCAAACCCTTTTCAAACTTTATTTTCTTTTACATGCAGATATTTATCTAAATCTACACTTATTACATCCAAGGGCTTAGATTAAATTGTTGAGCTCCTTTTATTCACTTTACCTATCTACTTATCTGCCAATAACAGTTTGGTCAGATTTTATGCTCTATCTCTGTAAACATGAAATTGAAACATGGATTTAAAAAGGTTAAACTATTTGGTGACCATGGATTGTGGCCTAAGTATCAAGTTGCACATAATCTTTATTATACAAAAGTAAAGCAGTGGCATTTGGACTTGCACACTTTCATGGTCTTTTCTTTTTGTTGGGGTTCATTTTATTTCATTTTTTCAGACCTTTTTCATTCCTTTTACCCTTTGATTTTTCTTTTAGGGCATACCCCTCTTTACATTTTTTTAATTTTTTTGATTTTTTTACAAATATGGAAAACATTTACAACAAGCAAAGGCATGTACATATTTCAGAACCAAACCAAGTCAATCATGATATATGACACCTATTGGTATAGGAACCTAATAGTGGCTCCACTTGGGGATGGCTTTCCCTAGTGGAAAGTCAAGAACTGTAGACCAATGGCCCTTGAGAGACTTTGATTGTGCTCTATAATTTTCTTTTCCCTGTTGCTTTATTGGTATGTATGACAGTAATATTTCTGAAGCTTAGGGCCTTCTCTTCGGGCTTCAACTTCAAAACTTTACCATCCAATCAACACTGAACACTATGAAGGATATAGTATGTACAACTGAACTTGTAAAATTAGTAAATGGGGTCAATGTAGTGCTTTAACATTCAACCATTGACTGGTCCTCCTTCAATTTCTGCACGATCTAATTCTTTCGGAGAATATGCATTATTTCCTCTGAAGGCATATATAATATATGGCCCTTTCCACAGGAAGTTGAACTTCCCATGCTTTCCTTTATCCTCTCTTCTGGAATCCCACTTTAACACTTTGTCTCCTAGATAAAAGTCTTTTGCTTTGGTCCTTTTGTCAAAAATCTTCTTGAGTTTTTCTTGTAGTACTTGGGATCTTTGGTATACTTCCTCCCTAGTTTGTTGTAAATGGATGGTCTAGTTAATTCGAGCTTCTTGAAGTAGTTTCATGACTAGAACTCCCAAAGATGAGGGGAAAACTGCCTCCATTCCATACACTAGCTCATAGGGACTGGTTCCAATGGATTTCTTAGTTGTAAGCTTGTCTGCCCACAAAGCATTGGTTAATTTCTTGTTCCAAGTTTTCTTATTTTCTTCCAATAGTTTTTTAATAGTATTTATTAGGCTTTTATTGGAAGATTCTGCAAGACCATTCCCTTGAGGATAGTAAGCTGTGGAATGACCAAGTGTTATATGATACTTGTGACAGAAACCAATAATTTTCTTTGAATTGAAGGCTGCAACATTATCTGTGATAATTTTGTCAGGAAAACCAAACCTAGACAGAATATTAGCCTCTAGAAAACGTATTATTATAGTGTCAGTGGCCTATCTAGAGGGAATAGCTTCTATCCATTTGATAAAGTAATCAGTTGCAGTGAGAATCCATTTATGCTGAGCAGAAGAGAGTGGATGGATTTCTCCAATGAATTCAAGACCCCATTGTTGAAAAGGTTTTTCTATGGAAATTGGTTTCAGAGGCAAGGGTAAAAGTTTTCTTTTGCCTTCGAAGATCTGACACTTGTGGCAGGAAGTTACAAATTTTTTAACATCTAAAAACAAGGTTGATGAGTAAAATCTAGCTCTTAGAATTTTATTAGCAGTTGACTTCCAGTAGAGATGTCCACGACAATATCCTGCATGAAATTCTTGGAGTACCTTGTCAGCTTCTTCTTTTAACAAACAATTCAACAAAATTCCCTCATGATTTTTCCAAAACAAAGTATTATCCATAATGCTGAATTTTAAAGCTCTCATTTTCAAAAACCTACTTTTAGTTTTAGATAACCCTAGAGGAGCCTGCAGGTTTTGTAGAACATATATAATATCAACATACCAAGGGGAATCTAGAAAAGGCTGGCTGATCTGTGGAGTCGCCATCTCCTGTTCGTTATCCAGTTCTGCAATCAAATTTATGTCTAGGGCTTGGCAATTTGTTTCTGCCATAAGTTTGGCCAACCCCTGACCTTTAATTAATTTGGTAGGTTTTTTCTTTATATCATACTCTAAAATAGTAGCTATCCATTTTCCCCTCTTGCCATCAACTCCATCCTGTGTCAGGATATCTTTGACTATAGCATTTGGAACATAAGCTACTACATGAGAATACAAAATATATACTTTGAAATATTTAATGGCCTTAACCAAAGCAAAAGCTGTTTCTCCATTATTTTATACTTTAATTAGGCATCTCTAAGAGCTTTACTAAAAAAGGCTATTGGTTTTTCACATCCTTGATCATCCTTTTGTAGAAAAACTGCAGCTATGGTGTGTTCTGATGCAAAAGAGAAAATAATGAAGTCTCTGTCAAACTTGGGACTTGTGAGGACTGGTGTTTGAGTTAAGGCTAATTTAATTTCTTCAAATGATTGTTTAGCATCAACTGTCCATTTAATGGTCGAATCATTTTTTAACATGTTATTCAATAATCTAATTAATTCAGCTAAGTTAGAGATGAATCTTCTTTAAAAAATTATTTTTCCCAAAAATGCCTGAAGTTCTTTAATGTTTCTTGGGTGAGGTATTTGCAAAATAGCTTCAATCTAGGAGGGGTCAATTCGGATTCCATCTTTGGAAACGATGTGACCTAACAGCTTTCCTTCTTCTAAACCAAATAAAGATTTCTTTGGATTTAAGGAAATACCATATTTTCTGCATTTTAGAAAAACTTGCTTGAGATGCTCCAAGTGTTGTTGATCTGATTTGGAAAAAACAGTGAGATCATCAAGATATATAACAAGAAAATCATGAATCTCTTTTGCAAAGGCAATGTCCATTGCTCTTTGGAAAGTTGCCCCTGCATTTTTTAGTCCAAAGGGCATTTTAATGTACATGAAGGTACCCCATGGTGTAGCGAATGTAGTTTTCTCTTGGTCACCAGGATGAACTAAGATTTGGTTATAACCTGAAAACCGATCCAAAAGTGATATTCTAGAAGAACCCACTACCCTTTGCAGTATATGGTCCATTTTAGGTAAAGAATAGTTATCTTTAAGCGAGACCTTGTTCACATTTCTCAGGTCAACACATAATCTTATTTCCCCCATTTTCTTCCTAGTAGTTACTAGGTTAGATACCCATTCTGAAAATCTAATAGGGGCAATGATTCCTGCTTCATACATGCATTTGATTTCTTTTTCAATTGATGGTAATAACACAAGGTTAATTCTTTTGAGTTTTTTCTTAAAGGGCTTTTGATTTTCTTTCAAAGGGATAGTGTGATGAATGATAGAGGTGTCATAGGATTTCAAATCTTCGTAATTCCAGGCAAATACATCCTGGAATTCCCTCATAAGTTAAACATACTTTAGCTTCTGATCAGGAGGTAAAGATTTTGACAATTTTATCAATTTGGGATTATCCTGTGTTCCTAAGTTATATTCTTTGATGTCTGCTTTTAAAGGATCCATTTTGGGTTTCTTCGGAATGTCATTAGAGTCAAACAAATCCTCCAAAGGAGTCAATCCTTTGGGTAAATGATTATCCTTTAGATTTATAACCTCTATTTCTTCTTCGATTATCTCATCTAGGTCCATTTGTTTCAGGTCTTTGATTTCTGCTTGTGATAATTTAGTAGGGTGAAGCATGTTTATTGAATTTTCCTCCAAATTGATAATGTCTACCTCATTAGTATGATCAAAACCCAAAACTAGGTCTACATCTATCTTAATGTTAGAAAATTCCTCATTTAAAGTTAGAAAATTATTAATCTGCTTATCACTATCAAAGATCTGCCAGTTCTTAAGATTATCAAGGATGACTGGCTTGTGCCTAATCTCAGTAGTGTACTGATGATTGGGTTGGAAAGGCAATTTGCAGGTACTGGCAAACATAGCCAGGCTGTGAGCTTGCATATTATGTTTTCTAGGAATAGTTCCAAGATGGGTTTCTAAAAAAATGCTAAGGATTTCTATGACTATCCCTCTGTAATATCCCAATCTAGGATCTCTGGTTATAGAAGTTCCTTTTATCTGTTTAACTATCATTTTAGAATCTCCCATGATTGATACCCTTATAGCTCCTAATCTCTTAACTAACTTGAGGCCTAGCAAGAGTGCTTCATATTCTGCCATATTGTTTGTAAATTTGAAATACAACCTATAGGCATGTCCTTCTGCATGATCATTCTCTAAGTTATAGATCCATACGCCTGCCCCTGCACCTAGTTTGTTTACTGAACCATCAAATTCTAAATGCCATAAAATTTCATGTTCATAATTTGTATCTGGGGTAGTGTAGTCTTTCGTAGCTAAGGTCTTAGGATTTTCCTCATCATCTGATTTTACTTTGTCATCTGATATCTCTTGAATTTGAATAGTTGACCTTTCTTCTTTCTCAATTTCTTTTGGTTCTGTTGCTATACTAGTGGAAATATCTTTTGGATCAGTTTCAGCATTATAGAGAATAAAGGAATCCATATCAGAATGTACTGAGTAAATGGGAAAGTCTTGAGGCTTCTCATGACTACTCAATACATCATTAAAGTTTCTCTATATAACTTCTTTGGTTGTCCAAAAATAGATATGGTAACGTATGACATGTCTAATTGTAGAGACCCTTGAATTTTGGCACCCTAGGATCTAGACAACAACATGCCATACTTGGGTGGAATGTTTGCTACCACTATGTCCATAAGTATAGTTTTATCAGGGTATTGAATGAATGAAACACATAAATCCTTTATAAGACCTAAACACCTCACTTGACTGGAATCGAAGGAAAATAAATCCCTATAAGGTCTAGTGATGTCTAGGTTGAGTTTCTCCATTACAGACTTGGGCATGAGGTTGTGAGAAGCACCAGAGTCAAACATGGCATTATGCAAAATCTTATCATGAATATTGAGACTGACATAGAAAGGTTGTATCCCTCCTTCCAGTGGTTTCTCGTTTACTTCAGGGCCAAAAATCAACTCAGGCTGGTCATCAAAGAGATTTACAGAATTTTCATTTTCAATGATATTTAGTGTTTTGTTGATTTGAGACCTGTAAACATCATGTTTCACCAATCCTGTCAAAGGATCTGAAATTTTAAGCTTGGCTACCTCTGCTCCTAGATTAAAGGGCAGGGTTTGTCAGCTTGAACGTTTAGGTTTCTGGCAGAAATATTTTCTACGTTTTCTTCTATTTCAGAATTTGAAACATCCTTTGCTAATTTCTCTAATGCGATCTTTTGAGGTTCTTCCATTGTTTCCTTGGAGGGAATTGTAGTGGAAGGTTGTTCATTGCTGGGTTGGTTATCCGACACATCTTCTATGGTGGGGATGGAAGGGTTTTGATTAGTTCTTGAAAGGATCTGAAGTGTTTTTGTCGCTGGACCTTTTTTACCCTTTTTAGGTTGATTAGGAGCTATTTTTTGGTTTGCTTCAGGGTTATTAGTACTTTTTCTACTCCTCAGGTTATACTAATGTACTTCAAAGATGGCAGAGTCATACCCCTGTCAGAAATCAAATGATTCTCCTGTTTGAGTCTGAAATTGTTGGATTATATGAGACTCTTGATCATCCTGAGTTATAAATACATCTTCCTCCCCCTCTAGACCCATTAAATTTATCTGAATGTCTTGCTCAGGGTCTTGTGATTGAGAGGCTTTTGCATAGTTTTCTTGGAATGGTGGTCTAATATTCTGGTCAGGAATATTCTTACCAGTGTTCTAATTCTAATTTTCCTAAAATTAGGATTTCTCCCTAAATTGGCCTGCTGGCCATCCCAAGGAGATTTCCTTCCAATTGTATCAACTCTGTCAAACAATTTGTCCATTCCTTTAACAATAGCATCAAGCTTTTTTTCAAAGGGTGAACTTTCATATTTTGTAGGTATTCTTCTCTCAATTCTAGCTTTAGCTCATTTAGAAAGTAGATTAGCCTCAACACTTACAACTACAGTTTGCATTTCTTCCAAAGTGGGAGGACTTGTTTCTCTCAACTGAAAAGCCATGTCTGAATCAAATCCATCAGGAAATTTGATCAGTGCTAAACCAGGAGGGGGTCTAAGGTAGAGTGGAATGGCACAATAAACACTATTAAATCTAGTGCAATAGTCCTGGACGGTTTCATGGGGTCCCTTTCTAAGGTTCTCATATTCAGATAAAATCTGAAAGGGTTCTTTCCTTTTTTCCCACATGTTCAAGAATTGTTGGTAGAGAGTTCTTAGGCTATCAATACTATTGGGTGTTAAGGCTCTAAACTAGGTTCTAACTTCTCCAGACAAACTTTGAACAAAAATTCTCATTTGCACATCAGTAGTGTCTATCTCATATATTTCAAACTAATCGGTCATCTTCTTAGTGTGCTGCTGAGCAGTGTAGGTTCCAGTGCCATCAAAGGTGGTAATCTTACTCTGATAGTCTTGAGGCATTACACCTAGGTTAGCAGGTAGCACCAGGGGAGCATATCTGTTGGCCATTGTTCTACGTTGGGTGAGAGTAGAACCATGAGTTGGGGTAATGGGAGGTGTTTGTGTTGTGGAGGAGGAACTAGAAGTGGTAGTAGGATGTTGAGTGATGATAGATTGAAGAGGGAGTGAAGGGATGAAAGGAGAAGTGGAATGGATTTCAGATAAATGAGGGAATAATGATGAGCTAGCAGAAAGAGAAGTAGTCTCAGAAATTTCAGGTCTTCTATTGGTGATAAGAGATGACTGAGTGGAATGCTGCAGATATTGATCAATTGACAAATTGGCTCCTTGGATTTCAAGTTCTCTGAGGAATTCTGGATCTTGGACTAGATCTAATAATTCACTGTCAGATGATGTTCTAAACAGAGAGAGTTCGAAGTGTTCATCGAAAGGAAGATCTTCTAGGGAAATCCATTTAATAGGACATGAATGTGATCTGAACAAAGGTCTGGGGCTTATTGAGCTTTCTTGCCCTCTGATAATTCTAGGAATCAGGTTAGGATTTTCAAACACAGGTGGTGGATTGGGATCAGGATTAGCCCTAGTGTAACAAGTCCTTTCTCAAGCCAGATTTTAAATTTTTATGAATTTTCTTATACAAACCTTTTGAAAATAACTTCTAAAATCCTCTAAGATGATTTCAAATCAAACTTTTCAGTTTCTTAAAGGTTTATTTCAACTGAGGAATTGTTCATTCCCCAGTATGGTTGCCACTATGTTATCACTCAGATTTTCCTTAGAAGTTATGGGAAGAAGGAAAGGGGTCCGAGGTAACCACAAACCAATCTTTTAAGTACAAAATCTAGCCAATCTGTACTCAGAGAGGGCTCTCTCTTTGTAATTTAGCTTTGTTTTGGTGTGATATTAGGCTAGTTATTAATGTTCAGGGTTGTTTTGTTTGAGAGTGGTGGAATTCTGGGAACAGATGGATAGAGCAAGGTCTTCAAACCATTGGGCTATGGAGTCAATAGAGTGATGGCTTAACTGGATCAGATCAATTACTAAAGGGAAAACTCACAGGGCAAGGTAGTAAAACAAAAGGCAAATGTCAGGTTCAGGTGGATGAAATGGTCTTAACCAGGGAGAAAGGGCAATGAAGAATCCTTTAACCAGGGTCAAAATGAGGAATAGAAGAGGCCTATCAACAAAGGGAAATTAAGAATTCTTTGTTCAATTGGACCAAAGGGATAAACTACGAAGTAAGGGAGCATTCAAGAATTCCCTAACTATGATAGTCTAGCAGAAAACATTGAGAAGATAAACAGTTTAAAACAGAGTGCAGTAAAGCAATTTCTGAAAAATCATTACTCGTTTATCATTCAAGTTTTATGAAAACACATATGATTATTAATAAACAGAGGAAAAACAATAATAAACAAGAGATATAGAATACTTATTTGATTTCTGTTTGACACAAGTATCCCGTGAACAGTCTTTACTTTATTCCTTGATCCAGCAAGCCATACAAGTCTTGGTACAATAGCACTTCAATTCTAGAAGAAAATGTCTATAGAAATGTCTTTGAATCCACACCTAATACTTCAAATAAAGAAGTATTTATACAAAATTTACATCAAAATATCTCATAACTAAATGAGATTTATTTTAGGAATATGAAATATCTTTTTACACAAATATAGAGACAGATGGTCTCGAATATAGAAACAGAAAGTGAACTGATTGTTGTTGTCCCTGTTTTTGTTGAAGGAGCTGGAGGCATGCTCTACGAATTTGCATCTTGTTGTTGCCCTAGTAACTCTGTGCTGGACATTTGATTTGATCTTTTCAACTGATACTCTTTCACCTGTAACTAATACTCTTTACCTGTTCACCAGCATTCATCCTTTTTACCAAAATTTACTGTGGTAAATATTTCTATTTACCTCACTATTTACCATGGTAATTTATATGATGTCATTCATATTGGTCCACCAGTCATCCTTTGGTATTCATGTCCTTATCAGCTTCCTGTAAATTTCATTTGCTTCTGTATACTTCACAAAATTGAGTTGTACTGGGAATAAGTGCTTTACTTCATGTTTAATGAAAAGGAGGTTCTCTAAACCATTGTAAAGCACTTTTCCTATTGGTAATGCCTTGGTTGAAGATGAACTAGCCTAACTGTCAGCCTGCTGATGTAATTTATTAATATAAACAATCTGAACCATTAGTCTATCATTGATGACTAAAGGGCTTGGGAGTCCTTTAATTCTTAAGATGTCAAATTTTTTCATGAACTCATCTATATCTTCCTGCATGCTTTAATATCTACGTTCCAGTCCTTGCATCAGATTCCTTTTGGTCAACACTTTCTTCAGTTTGAGGATGGTAGTAGTCCTATCCTCAATATCTAATTGTTCTAACTGTTGCCTACTTTTACTGTTCAGAAAATTGATTAATCTGATAGCTTCCTCAGGTTTCCTGCCCAGCTCTTCTCTGGTCTTCTCAATTTCTTCAAGAGCAAGCTTTACTAAATCAATCTGTTCAAAAATAATTTGAATTGATGACCAAATATCATTGATGGAATCAATGATATTGGTCCACAATATCTTCCTAATGTCTGTCAAAGGCTTTTCAAATGTCAGATCCTTCTCCAATGCTTTAATTTGTTGGGCCATGCCTTTGTTTTTCCTTATCTCTTCTGCATAATTGCTCTTTGATATATCATATTTTTTCTCCAAGGTAGTGAATTTCTCTTTCACTTTCTGCAGCTTTGTTACTTGAAGCTTCATTTCTTCCATTGACTTAATTAAGTCCTCTGTGCTCTGTGTTGATGTACCTACCTGTGTTGTACCTGTTGCTTCCATGGGTGTAGCTGTTGCCAAAGGAATGTTTGGTGCTAAAATAGTTGCCATTGTGGAAGGGACTACTGTTGAAACTACTGGCACTACAGTTTGAGGTTGTGTGGTTGACTCACCCTGCCTTGACTGCACTGCTTTTTCCAATTCCTACTCTTTTTCCTTCAACTACTCATTTAACTTAAGGACCAAGTCCATAAGTTCTTCTTCATTTTTATTCTCTATAACTTCAGCAATCTGAGGGTGAATGAGTGGTGGCAACTTCAATTGTTTTCTAAGTGTAGCTATGTCTTCATTCTTTTTCTTAATTAAGCTTTATGTTGCCTTAACATCTTTTGGGTCATGACCCAACTCAATTACTAACTCTTCCAATCATTTTATTATTTTATCTTTTGCCTATGAGGAGGCTTTCTGCGTGGATGAGGTCGAGGTGGAATGGGACCAAGAAGGGGTCGCAGACAAATAATCTGTTACAACTGCGAAGGGCCTGGACACTATGCCTGCGATTGTACAAATTTAACGAGAACATCATGTTTGTACTATACTCAGTTTGATCATGAGGCAGAAGATTGCCCTACATTGATAGTGAGGCTGCATGAAAAGGGGGTACTCTAGCCTCCCTCGACTCAGAATTTGCAAATGATGAGGTCTGAGCCGCGCAAAGAAGACCCGAATGTAAACATAGTGCTCAGAAGCGGTACCACCACTCGCGACGATAAAGGTAAGTAGTCAGAAGAAAGTGTGTGGGTTCACAAGGCTCCTAAAAAGGAACCTGAATTTGATTTTGAGTGTGCGAAGGAGACATTCATGGAAGCTAAGAAGAGCTTCACGAAATCCTCCACTTCAGGTAGTAAGGATCAACTAGAACCAGGGATGGATCCTTCAATGCTCACCACCTTTCTAAAGACATGCATGAGACTACTACATGATAGCATGGCTATAAAAGGACTACAAGAACTTATCACTAGGTGCATAGGGTTAGGAGAACCGCGCGTGGTCCGGAAACTTGGAAAGCATGCATTACGCACAGGAAGGGAAATGAGATTGACTGCGCAAATTGGAGAGTATGAAATGGATCAGGTAACTCTGGATCTCGGATCGAACACGAATTTACTGCCAAAACAAACATTGGAACACATGGGCAACCCACACTATAATGGTCTCCTATCCAATTATGAATGGCGAACCAGTAGAAGATCATACCCATGGGAATATTGCAAGGAGTAACAGTTGATATTGAAGGTGTGAGCGCACTGGTGGATTTTGAGGTAATAGAGGTTATCGATAATAAGAATCCCTATCCCACACTATTGGGCATAGACAAGGCCACTGATATGAATGGAGTCATAAATCTGAAGAAGCGCAAAATGATTTTTGAGAAAAAGCCACTACGCGTAGTAGTACCACTAGATCCGGCTGAAGGAGCGTGATACACTGAACTGGTGTGTGACGATGATAGTGATGACAATCTCAATTGTATCTACAAGATAACCATGCGAGAATAGGATTGGGTGAATCCAATAGAAGATGGTAGGATTTTTTGGGAACGCGAAATCACCTGCACTTTGGGTTTGGACGAAGAAATAAAATGATGGTAGAATCGACTACACAAAGTAAAAACGTTCAATTGCAACATGATGATAAGATCACTACGCTGTGTGACAACAGAGATAAGGGATCTGCCTAGGTATGACGGGTTGACATCGATGGATGAATTTCTAAACAAATTTGAGAGCGAAGTACCAGAACGACAGCTTTTTGACGCTCTGAAATGGGCACTACGTGCTACGCTCACAAGATGGTGGGGTACACACCAACAAAGTTTTAAGGATTGGGACGAATGCAAAAGGATGATGCACCTACAAATTGGAAAACCCCAGCTACGGATGAGAGCTGGTTACAAGGGACAAAACGACTTGTGTGCCCACATTTCCCGATGGGTACAGACATATGACATGCAGCCTACACAAGCGCACACCACTCCAAGAATAGAGAATTGGATAAAAAATCAACAGCAGGAAAAGTGAAGTGTGGCAAATATTATCCACGGAGAAGCATTCGATAGAGTGTGCGAAGTGCTGAACATGGTTCACTAGGTGAGATGCACTAATTGGGACCTATGCGTACCAGTGGTTCAATGGGCCTATAGGACCATGTAAAAAACCCTAACCGCGAAAACAATTTCAAGGTTTCGGAATGAAGTAGGGACCGTAATCTCTGAGGAGCATGCAAAGATGAATCCACACGTAATAGCACCCACAGGTGCGATAGTGTGCGAAAACCAGGACGAATAAATCATAGAGCTACGTGAAGTAGAACACATAAGTCTTCAGGAAGCCATTCGGAAAGGGAACCTTAGACTTCACGAACTTGAAAAGGATCGGGTACAACTAAGGAAGAAAAGAATTTTGATGGATGCAGAGGTCAAGAGGCTAGAAAACGAGATCAAGGGAGCATGTCTCGTCGATAAACCAAGGATGGCAAGGCAAGGTGCGGATGATCATACTAATGAATTAGAAGACTATCGCCAAGAATTAATTAGTCTGCTTCCATGGCTAGGACCGCATATCACCAAACGTAGTAACTAGGGGAGTGCACTACAAATAGTAGAGCGCGCGGCGCTGATCACCATGGTGATAGATGAGGAACTTCCACGGACTATACTCAAGGGTGAGATGGAGCCTCACACAGGTGGTGCGACCACCTGACTAGCCATAGGAAGAATATTCTTAGCACTCCAGGTAGATGAAAGGGAGCACGAGACTATAAATTATTCTACCTAGGAGTTGCGCACTCTGACAGGTGTGCATAGGAACAACCTGGCACAAGGTTCGCGTCCGCGCATGGAGGGATGCACTACAGCATAGGTGGGCTGGGAAATGACCATTGGTGTCACTGTTCATGATGGGATGTCTGATTTGAGGCCAAATGGAGTGGGCGGCAGGCATTTAAGAGAAGATTTCTGGGCAAGATTTCGAAAAATCTGCCACCAAGAAAGCATTGATGGCCCAAAATTGAGGGGAATGGTTGAATTTGAATTCAAAAGGCGCTATAAATCTCCAAGGGCTAGCCAGAAGACAACACTTGGTCAATTGATATTTGAGCGGTTGAACAGAGCACAGAGTATTGAGAATTGAGCAATAATAGAGCCCTTAAGTTCGCAAATGACCGCATACAATGCAGAAATGATGAAGGCCACTAAGAATGGGTTAGGCATTGATGAAGGAACCGCTGGTGAGGCCGCGTAGACCCCCATGGTCCACGATGTTCCTAAAGGTAGTGGGGTTGTGACAGAAATCCCTAAATCACCCCAGATGCCGAGATCGAAGAAAGATAAGCAGGCAATGGGACCAGTACGCATGTCCTTGAGGAATCCGTGGCACAGTAAGTTATCAATGGAAGAAAAAGGCAAGGCAGTCACCATTGAAACAGATGAAGAGGAAGAAGACTTGCAGGATCCGACTGCCACCGTAGAGGAAGAAGAAGACGTGGAGGAAGACATCCAACCATTGCGCTCTACAGCGAAATTTCCCGAGTATGTCCCTCCACGAAAAGGGAAAACCAAAATACCAAAGGATCTGGATGCAACAAAGAGTGCACTCCAGACCCCACTCCTCTTCGATGGAATTACCTTTGAGGGCTCACTCCTAGGATGCATGCCCACCCTGAAATTTGAAGATTGGTACCTCACAGACAACGAGAATTTCTTGCACTTAGAAATGAAAAACCTGATGAAATAGAATACGGAGGGGCCGGTCATAACGGTAGAGCCACAAAAATGGTTGCGCGGTGGGGAAAAGGCTGGGTTGCTTCATTTGCTATGGATACCACATTTCCACCGCGTGCCCATCACCATTTTTGTCATCAGGAAACTGCTCCGCCTGGTGCATGATGCGTACTTATGGCTAGAGGAGTGTATTCCCATCACGGCAGATCTCATCCACTAAATTTTGTGACTTCCCTATAAGGGAAAGGACCCCGCGACAATAGTAGGGAAAAGCAGCGATTTGGCTCTCGCAAAGGCCATGAAGACAAAATATAAGCTCGAGAAGAAAAATAGGGGTTACGTTATCACCAATATCAAGGCTAAATGGGTGCGCATAGCCTCCCAACTCCTGGCCGGTAAAGTAATGAGAAAATTTCACGCCGATGAAGTACCATCACTAGTGGTTGAGTTGGCCGAATAATGTGTGGAGGGGGTCCAGTTCAACTAGGCTGAGTTCCTCTGCGAAGAGTTTTTGCTCAATTGTCAGGAGGCCCAAGAATAGGGTAAGACCTTCCACTACGCATGGTTGCTCTTATCCATCTTGCTTGTAGCAGGAGAATTACAGAGACTTACCAGAGGCCACAAAGTATGCTTCGGTCTAGGCCACCAAGGACGTGAAACGGATTCACGATACCAATATTTTTTGGGTGCTCATGGAGGTGAGCATCCGAATCTGGATTAATAGGAGGTCGCTCCTGTCCCCCATGGTGCACAACAGTCTACAGACTTTTGTAGACTTCAAGGTGGACATGCACAACATCTACATGAGGGCATGAAAGGATCCGGTGTAGAAGTGGAAAAAGGTCCCATTCATAGCCACTTACGACGCAATCTTTATGGTGTTAGAGACATGGCCTCCTAAGTGGCATGCACTAGATTTGGCGGAGCTGCAAAATACGACAACACAGAAAAGGAAGGATGATGCCAAGCTGCACGCCACCCAACTAGCCGAGAAAAGGCACAATGAAAAAGTGGCAGCCAAGGTTAGGGTAGTTCGTGAAGTGGCAGAGGTAGACGCGGAGCAGAAGAAGGCCGCAAAAGCCACCGCAACAGCGTAGACAACAGAAGCCACCATAGTGCAAGAAGAGGAGGGCTAAGCAGCGTCTACAGGATAGGAGGCAGAGGATACGAAACTTGCAGAAGAGAGCGTGGACCTAGGGACCGCCTCTACACAGCTCAAATGGCCATGCAGCACAGAAATATCGGGTCCAAGAAAGAAGGTCATGGCCTCCAAGCTGGCCATCGACCCGATCACCTTAACTGAAGGTGATATCCATGACATCGGTGAGACAGTTCACGATGTCAATAGTGAAGAACTCCAAGACTTTATGACAGAGTAGTAGACTATGTTAGGGGCCCTAAGGGCGCAGCTGCAGGAGTTACAGGTGTGGCCCCTGCATGAGGGTACCTTGTCTACCCGTGTAGCTGTAAGCACGTTGGTAGCATAACAGATGCTATGCATGAAGATGGCTAATAAAATAACATTTCCAGGAGCATTAGTCTTGGAAAACATAATGGGCCAGGTGACACTTAATACGATGAAAGGCATTGGCCTTAACTTGGTTTCCCTTCCATACGACACACTTTATCAGCTGCAGAATGGGATAACAACAGAACTTCGCGCCAGAGAGAGCTACGCGATCCAGGTTTTGAGCGAGCAGAAGATTAATATAGAACAGCTTAGCTTGCAAGGCGACGAGTTGGTGTTGCAGAACCGACAGTTGGTGCAGACAATTGATGATGCTTGTCACTGCATCCTAGAGTTGTCCATTACAGTGGAGCTACCGACAGAAGTGCAGATCCACTGTTTGGAAAGTGGCATCCGGAACACACGCGAGGAAATAACAAGAGTGCAGCTAGAGCTGAATCTCCATATTGCCGAGCTGCAGCTGAAGGCGTAGCCTTCCACTCCCCCAGAGGTCAGAGAACAATGCGCCAGTGCTATTGCAGCAGGGATGGAAGAGATTGGAGATGTAGTTCGTGACTGTACCAATATGTTGGAGTAGGTGTTTGAGGTCCTCATTACGTTGCAGGAGGACTCCAACATCCAGCTGCTAGAGACCGAGGCACACAAACTCCAGCAACAATATGAAAACATTATAGGGACTCCGTAGACAATAGTCCTTACTCAGCGACTTGCAAGGATGCAACAAACCAAGGCTTTAAAAGAGCAGGTGGATGCAGCACACCACAAGGAAGCAGTTCTAAAAGCACACGTCCAGACATGGATCGATGAAGCCCTCACAATCACGGTGGATATTGAAGGAAAGCTCGGGCAGATTCAAGGGATTCATGCACATATGCAGTGCAGCACACCTGAAACAGAGGGTTCAGAAGCAAGAATGTAGCAGGTTCAACAGACATCAACTCAGTGTGTTGCTAACATTCAGACCATTCGGGACCAGCTGGAGGGACTCCATGCCAAGATCGCTGCACCGACAGAGTGACTCGAGGATGAGTCACGATGTTTATGTTGGGGGCCTGTTGGGCATGGAATCCCCCCACAACATGTTTTGGGGCTCAAAGCCCAAGTTTTGAGTACTATTGTTGTAAAGACTCCACGAATTGCGGGAACGGAGCAGAAATTGTATGTTAGAGTCATAGGGTTGTCTGCCCTAAGTTTTGAATGTAGTGTCAGCCTACCCATGGTCCATAGACAATGGGATTGTATAAATAGAGCAAGGCTCTAAGTTGTAATGTAGATAGAAGGAAGGAAAGTAGAAAAACTGAATGGAGTCTAGAAGATAGTGAGCATAGAGTAAAGGTCTAAGTTCTTTTGGTCGTAGTAGTAGTAGGAAGAGGCTCTACAGCTAAGTGCACAGAGGCCTAGTAGAGTCCATAGCTGAGTGTGTGGACCCTTGCAGCTGAGTGCGTAGGGTGGAGTCAAGTCTATAACCAAGGAAGAAGAATAAGAAAGAGAAGTTTTATCTAAATTTCGTGTATCCGTTCTTATGTTATTACATGTTTGATATCAAGTGCAATTATACTGTTTATTTACTGCGTGCTTTTGTATGAATGGTGAATATTGTTAAGTATAAATGAAAATATATAGATAAGCTAAGTAATCAACTAATATCAAGTTTCTAGTAATGGTTTGGGTAATAACGCGGATCGAGCTCTGAGTAGGGTTGCATGAAGGCAGCATCGCAAGCTGCGAGGTACTAATAGGTGCATGTAGCGACGTGCGTGCAGGGTCAAACCGCAAACCACTGAAAATCATCAAACATCTCTAGGGTGCAGAAGCTTGGATCTAGCACCCTCCCATACTACTTTGGGTGAGACCTCAGTCCGCGCTCCACGGACTGTTGCCAAAAGGGCTAGTAGTACCCGGATTTGTTTGGCTAAATCACCTCTGAACCTGGGTCAGGCCCCTACAAGCCAACAGTAGGAGCCCCATACATAGTATCAACCTGAATGCCATGTATGTTGTATATTTTCCTTGGACACAAAGTTAAGAACAAGAGGGTAATACATAGGTATCTTTGGATCAACAAGTGAGTATGCCTTGTGAAATTTTCATTTGTAGAAAGTATCAAGGTCATTCTATTGAAAGGGGAGAGAAAAGTGGGCCCTTTAAAGATAATTAATAGTACTAATATATAAAAGGCACACAAGCACATACATAAAAATGAATTTTTGATCAACCAATGACATAGTTCACAAGGAATCAATGATTGTTAAATCAAATACAACACACTTCTAATAAGATAAGTACCAAAGCCACTAAAATAGTTCAATTTCCTTAGTATATATGATAAACAACATACATTTCAAACATTCAAAGAACAATCTTACAATATTCACGACATATGGATGAAAGTGTGTGGGCTCAACGAGCTTCTGAATCAAGAAAAATTTCCAAGATACATTGAAACAATGAACACCACTAGCCCCAATAGTGGATCATTAGAGCAGTCACTTGCTCCTCTAAAACAACTATCTTCCTATGTAATTCATGGTAGGAGGATTCAAGGTGAAAAGGTCCTTTGCATGTACAATGAGGGTGTATATATAAAAAATGGGGTGATCATTCACCTCCCATGTAACTCTTGGAATACCCTCATGATTATTTGACTTCTCTATGACCTTTCGATTCCCACATGACTGTTTGTGTTCTCTAGGACCTTTCAATTCCCACATGAATTTTCACATTACATAGATGACTCTTGGACTTCCACTTTACATTACATTTTCCAATATAGAATTTACATAATCCACAAATGATGTGGCACATGATGAATCATGACATGATATAAAACTGATGACATGGAAATGGCAAACCACTCTTTTCTACAGCTTAGTGTTCAATAAGAGATGTGCAATAATTCATATTCATGAGAGATGTGATTTTCTCTTCATATCCACCCTCAAAAGGGTTTTGAATCATATGGACCCTTCATGCGGTCCTAATATTTGATGTTCTGTTGTAGTCTAGTGTTCCTTGGTCTTCTCGTCTGATGATCATCTTTCCTCTTTAGCTTTATATGTGTCTTATAACATGGTCTTCCTCTCCTTTTCCTCCATCATCATCTTGTTGATAAGAGAGAGTACCTGCAACTAAAACCATTCACAAGAAGCCAACATGAGACCGAAAAACCCTAACCTAACATATTTCATGAATTCCCCTATTAGGGCTGAAACTTATGACTAGTTGAGTGACTAGCTAAGGGGATTCCTTAGTTCCATAGGCCAAGGTCTTGGACTAAGGCTTGAGACTACACAATGTGTAGTTCAAGATTTCCATGTTTAAGTGATTGTGTATTTGAGGGAGTTAAGAGGTCAAGGCAGGGGTTTGAGGCTTGAATATGCCCACTACATAGTTATGAAAGGATAGAGGCCATGTGATTGTGCAGATAAGGGACTCAAGGAATCAATCTGGAGGCTTGAGTCTTAAGGCTACACAATGCGCAGTTGAGGGGGGCCTAGGAAGAGGGATTATGCAGCTGAGGGACTCAAGGGCTCAGGTCAGAGGCTTGAGCCTTGTGTTTTCCCACTCCATAATTCTGGGAGGTAGGGAGACCAATTGATTGCATAGTTCAGGAGCTCAAGGCTAAGGCTTGAGGATTGAGATAGTTAAATTCACATTTCAGGCTTGGTTGGGGAGAAATATTGTACAATTAGGAGTTCTAGAAGGAAGAGACTGTGCATTGTGTAGTGCCAAGGGAAAAGGATGTTGCTTGAGGGTTGAGACTACACAATGCTTAGTTTAGGCTGGGTAGAATGAGGCTTTGGCCCGATCAAGTATTTTTCCCAATTGGACTATGTGTTGGATCAGTGAGTTAAAGATGAGTAACAAAGAGACTCTGAGCATTATCACACACTTAGATCACTTGACGATACAAACAGGAACACTTAGAACATATGAAAAATCATACCTTCCCCAGTGCAACAACTTTGCGATGACTCATACAAAGTGTGACACTAAAGATACACTTTGCGACGACACTTGTGCATCAATGCTTAAAACTTTGTGAATGCATGTGATACATGTTTACATGATAATAACAACTCATTATCACAAGTATTACCCCTTGAGACAAACCAAAACTCCACTTTACGCGATGAGCAAAACTTCCCATGCCAAAAGATGACACACATGATACAGAAATAAAAGTGTGAACGACACTTTCAATACACAAATGATGGTTTGAGTGACAAATTCTATAGCGAAGATAACATGAGAACGACACTAATTAAAGTGAAAGCAAGAAAAATTGATAGTAGAAAACATGAGAATGACACTCGTGAAAATGAAGGTTCACAAGAAAGACAGTTCGAAAAGCTCACGGAAATATAAGTACAAACACAGTCTAAAGTGAGAGACTGTCAATGAACATGTGCACTAACTGTCGACATGGGTTGAGCATGGCATAGACACTATCTTAGTGAACTGCACTAGGCCTAATTCAAGCTTGCACAAAATAATGCACTCACGAATTCATTATGGGTGTAGTATGTGTGAGTAGGTGACTTTGACACTTGAAATTCGAGTGTAGATAAAATTTTGGAGGGTGTTTTTATAGAAAAAACAAAAACATAAATAAGAATACTAATAAACGTGGTTTATACCTTACCTCATTGTCTTAGACATTAGGATTTTGAATGTTATTTCAAAGGAAAAGAGGGAAAATATTCCAAAATGGGGTGGATGATTTTGTAGCTAAAAGTCGATTCTTGTAGCTCGTCATCACCCCCTTGCTGATATTGATGAATGTCCTCATGCATCTTCATTCTCCTTTTCAGGAAGTCCTGCATGCAAATCACTTCAAGAGTATGATGGGAAGTCACATTCTCCCAAATAATAATACCCAGGGCAACGTTCTAATTATCACCAATGTGTTTGTTCCTCCATTTCATCGCAATGGAAATGGGCCTAGTTATGCCAATTAGGGTACCAATACAATGGAAATGAAACCTCAATCCTATCCATTGGGATCCATACTTTAATATATAGTTGGTATAAAGAGTATCTAGATTGAGTGTTATATAAAAGTATGGATATCCCACTAGCAACCTTTGTTGAGGATGTTTTGGGAGAAAATTCCACATAGTATGAGAAATGAGTATGGTGTTATAGGTTTCATCCCTAGTCACCTGCTGATACTATGTAACAATAAATTGTTAATTATGCTGGATAGTTATTGCATCTCCTAGTTCCATTCTTAACCTATTCAAATCATCTAAGACTGGTGCTATTAAGTGGTATTCTTCTCTTACCATACGGTTTGATGCAACTTCCAATCATAAATACAAAAATCTGAGACTTCTTCCACTATAAAAAAGAGTTTATATAAGATATGAGAGCCCTAAGATGAATGTCTCCTATGAATGGATTAGGATTCCATCTATAATTCTCTAGAAAAATAAAATTGAAAATATATAGTTCTCATAAAATATTTTGACCAACACTTTCAACATTAAAATATATATCCATAAATTCATGAGGCTACGAAATTTCATGGGGTTGTCAAGTTGCAATTTTGCATAATTGTAGGGACACCCATATATCATGTAAGTAGATATAATAAACTTGTGAAGGAATTCGTCTTGTAAGGCTTTGTAACCCTAGGTCTGTTGCAGTGACTTTGAGTTTTTCCTCTTTCAAAGCCTTTTTTTTCCATTTTCTAATTTCATCTTGCCATTTGGCTTCTTAGTCCAAATACATAATAAACCATATCTTACTCATTTTCTTAATAACTTGATTATGAGATTCCTTGTCCATTAATAACTTGATTATGATGTTGCGGTTCGTTTGGCAGTGGGCGTGCAACAGGTGAGCAGGCGATGTGCTGGGCCAACCAGCGAGTTGGACGTGCTTGGAACGGTGTGACGAGTCAGACGAAATGTGAAATCAGTGGTGAGTTTATATGGTGGGGTGGTCCCGAGTGTGGGCGCCCCTACCATGGCCGACAATGAAAATTGTCTTAGTGTAGGTCAACTTAGCCATGGGTGAATCCCCTACCTTGGGAAGCCATCATATAAGTACACGAGGGGGAGTTGGAGAAGATCATTCAATCAACAATCATGGAGTCTTGAGCATTATAGGAGCAAGAAGTGTGAGCTAGAAGGTTGGAGTTTGAAACGTAGGGTGAGGTTCAAGCGATGTCACAGGCCGAAGCACTTAGCTGCAGAACTGTGTCAAGCTAAACGAAGGCATGCGAGGGTGTTGGTGGGCGAGTCAAAAGATGTCATGCAAAGGTGTCGGTGGGCAGGTTGAACGAGTTTTCGTGTGAGGTTGTTTGGAGGGTGGACTAAATGGGTTATCATTCAGGAGGTCAGGGCAATGAGCTGAACGAAGAGTCATTCGGGCAAGCTAAATGAAGAGTCATTCAGGCAAGCTGAACGAAGTGTCATTCAGGTGGGCTAAACAGAGAGTCGTTTGGGCGAGCTGAATGGAGAGTGGTTTGGGTGGCAAGCTAAATGAAGGTTCGAGCATGCAGCTAAATGGAGAGTCGTTTGAATGGTCGGTTGAACGAGAGTGTTGGGTGGGTGGTCAAACAGAGGAGTGTTCGATCGAGCTGTTGAATGAGGGTGTTTGGGCGGTCAGTCGAATGATCATTCAGTGGATGAAAGAAACAGGCAATCGTGGTGACTTAGGTGGACGCGTTGGGCACTTATGCAAATGTGAATGGCAGAGGGAGAGTCATTCGGGCAAGGCGACATGAGTTGGCAGTGCGGCGAGTTGAGCAGTGGTTCGTTAAATGAGTTGGAACGCCACGATGGTGGGCACATGCAGTTGAACGGTGAGCTGGGGTGCTGGTGAAACGTGAACGACAAGTTGTGAGGTGAGTCATGCGATGGGTGAAAAGAAGGAGCATGGATGAACAAAGCATTGGGCAGACGAGCTACGGGTGTGCGCCGAGTGGGCAACATGACCTGACAAGGCTGCAAGACAACTGAATGATGGGGCACCAATTCTGAATGGAGTGTTGGTGAGGTTCCATGGTGGTGCAAGCCGAATTGTGAAATTTTTCAAGTTGATGTAAATTTGTAAAAATTGAAATATTGTCATTATTATTTTGGCATACTCTATTTGCAGGGAGTTGCCCCTCCCGAGTTAATATTCGTTGTGCACTCATGGTTAATAATAATGATAATGTGTATGTGTTATTAATGTGAAAGTTTCCGCTGTGTTAAAAGAAATATTATACTTGGCAAGTTGAAAAATAAACTAAGTATAGGAGTAGGCATAGTCCACAATCGCAAGTATTGTTAAAAAGAAAGTGGTTGGTGGTGCTGCACCCCCGATCATGCGGTTGGAAGAGTACTCCCAGGGTAGAGGCATGACAATTGGTATTGGAGGTCCGTATTCTGTAGGCTTTGGTGATTCAGATTGAAGAAGAAAACTTGACAGGTGATTCAGGTTTGCAGGTGATTTCAGTTGAAGTTCAAGTTTGAAGGCCGATGACTGTTGAAGGTGAAGCAAGTAACGAATACTTGCCGAACAGATGAAGATGGTCGAAGGGGCATTTCAAAAGCTGAAGAACATGAGCGATTGTTGGAAAGAAGAAACACATAAATGTTATGAAGTTGTTGTACGAAGGTGGGAACCTTTGATGCATGTTGGGAGCAACATAGAAGATTTGCAGGAAGACTTGAACAATCTTCATGTGGGAACTAATGAGCTCAAGGGACTTGACGAAGAGATCCAGTAGGGTGAACTTAGACTCCAAGAACTCATGGATGAAAGAGTTTGGTTTAGGGAGAAAAGCACCATGGCAGAAGTAGAAGTCAAGCAGCTTGAGGATGGGATAAAAAGGGACTTTCTTGGACTAAAAAGACCATTGTGATCAAGTAGCATGAGCTTGATTACATTGGCAGACTTGGGGACTACCAGCGAGACAATCATATGGATTTTCGGAGGCTTACTTCACTACGGATGGAAGGAGTCAATGGGTACTTGATTGGTGTGCTTAAGCAAGAAACAATGGAGGATAAGCTTGAAGGTGTTTAGGCAGAACCAGGATCGGGTTGCTTAGAAGAGCCAAGAAAGGAAGTGAAATACCTTAAGAAGGAAGTCAGGTCAAAGCATAGTTCGATAGACTCTTCTGAGGTTGAGTTGTTGAAGAAGGTTGCTGAAGAAAGATGCAAGTTCAAGCCGCAAGAGGATGGTGATGCCTTGAAGTTGAGCTTTGTGCAGGTAATCGTACGTGGCAAGAGATTT
The DNA here is from genome assembly GCA_031772625.1 of Pinus tabuliformis. Taxonomy (NCBI): domain Eukaryota; kingdom Viridiplantae; phylum Streptophyta; class Pinopsida; order Pinales; family Pinaceae; genus Pinus; species Pinus tabuliformis. The sequence goes on from CM062815.1 coordinate 844,191,852, forward strand.
GCAGATTTGGTGGACACGGGAGCTACTCATAGTTTCCTGAGTAGGAAAGTAGCAAAGTTTTTTGGGAAGAAATCTGAAATGGGGAGAGAGTGGAGTGCTTTCAAAGCAGTAAACTCTACCATGAAAGTTGTGACTAGTGTGATGGAGAACACTCAGGTGAGAGTGGGCTCTTGGTTTGGAAAGTTGGACTTGAGGATCATGGACTTGGATGATCATTCTATGGTGTTGGGGCAATATTTTCTGAAGTTTGCACAAGCCATACCGATGGTGGACCGGGACATTCTCTTGATCACAGCTGAAGGGAGAACCATGTTGGTTCCGATGAATAGAAGGAGTTGCTTGGGATATAGACCAAGGATGGCTTCTATGACTTTGTATCCCAAAGATTCGAATGTGAAGCATGTGGATGTGGAGAAAAGAAGACTTGGGAGTATGACTCGAATAACAAAGGAAGAGAAGTTAGTAGACTTCATTGTAAGAGCTAGAGGAAAAGATGCAGGTGGAAAATCAGTTTCCCATATCTTGAGACACCTGGCAAGAGCATCTTCTACCAAAGATCTTCATGATGGAGTTGTAGATGAAGGGAGTTCGAATACTTCTTCAGAGGCAGTGGTTGGAGAAGATTATCCAGGTAGAGATCCGGATGGCATAGTGGAGTTTGGCAGATATGCCATGGACATATATGACTTTCAGTTGATGAAAGACAAGCTTGAGAAGCTTGGGTGTACATGTGAGGAGGTTTAGTTTGTGCATAGATACTTGAGAACGCATCATCAATCTGATACACGGATGGATGAGAGTCAGGGAGGAAACTTCCTGGCCCTCCATTCTTGATAGACAACCTTGGAGAAAGGTTGGTGTATTGACCGTGTTTGGGAAGGACTGCACCACCTTGACAAGGGGCCTTAGAGGAGGATTCTTTATATTGATAGGTGGATGATGCAGGAATGAATGTGACTGCCTAGCAGCACATTGGCATTAGCATCATGGAAAACATGTTGCAGATGGGATGGGCATACCATGGACCTGAGCATGACTTATTTTGGACAGATTTTGATTGAGTTTGAGAATGTGGTAAAATGATGAAGAAAAAACCAACGATGGCATGGAGAAGGTACATTCTCGTGGGTTGAGCATTATGGTTAGATAAGCTACCCAACTAGTTTGATGACATGGGGATATGCAGTGCATTGAGTTTGTGTCAGATAGATGTCTTGGTTTTGACTGAGATGTTGTGTTGGCTGGAGTATTATGCGGAAGTTCACATGACGAAACGACACATGGTGGAGACAGTCATATTACATATGTTGCAAGGGTCTTTGTAGTATATGGACTGGCTGAAGTCATGGATCAAAAGGAGTTCTTGATTATGGAGGTATAGACCGATGGTTTGTATGACATTGGAGTGAAGGCAAGCAGTATGAGCATCTTGGATGTTGGAGCTGGTAGAACTTTACGACAATGGCTGTTTGGCAGTCTTGGCGACAGATGGTTGTTATGATGGAGAATTTTTGAGGTCGAAAATGAATTTGAGTGGGGGAGGATGTAACGCCCACGAGTTGTGGTTCGTTTGGCGGTGGGTGTGCGAAGGCTGAGTGGGCAACGAGCTGGACCAACCAACGAGTTGGGTGCGCTTGGAATGTTGTGAATAGTTAGAGGAAATGTGAAATCGACTAAGTGTTATGATGTGTGGTGGTGCTGAGTTTATATGGTGGGGCGGTCCTAGTTGTGGGAACCCCCACCATGGCCAATGGTGAAAATTGTCTAAGTGTGGGTCAGATTAGCCATGGGCAAAGCCCCTACCTTGGGCAGCAATTGTATAAGTACATGAGGGGGAGTTGGAGAAGATAATTCATCTAATGATCATGGAGTCTTAAGCGTTCTAGGAGCAGGAAGTGCGAGCTAGAAGGTTGGAGTCTGAAATGTAGGGCGAGGTGCAGGCGACATCGCAGGCCGAAGCACTTAACCGCAGACTTGTGCCAAGCTGAACGAAGGCGTGAGAGGGCATCAGTAGGCGAGCTAAATGAGGTCGTGCGAAGGCGTGTGAGGGCATCGGTTGGCAGGTTGAACAAATTTTTGTGTGAGGTCGTTTGGAGGACGGACTGAATAGTTATTGTTCAGGAGGTCAGGGCGACGAGTTGAACAAAGAGTCATTCGGGCGAGCTGAATGAAGAGTCATTCGGGTAGGCTGAACGAAGAGTCATTCAGGCGAGATGAATGAAGAGTCATTCAGGTGGCAAGATGAATGAAGGTTCAAGCAGGCAGTTAAACGAAGAGTCATTTGAACGGCTGGTTGGATGAGAGCATTGGGTGGGCGGTCGAACGGAGGAGCATTCGGGCGAGATGTTGAATGAGGGCGTTCGGGTGGTCGATCGAACAATCGTTTGGTGGAAGAAACGGATGGGTAGTCATGGTGACTCGAGTGGACGAGTTGGGTGCCCATGAAAACATGAACGACAGAGGGCGAGTCGGTCGGGAAAGGCGACACGAGTTGGTAGCATGGAGAGTTGAATGGTGGTTCGTTCAACAAGTTGGAATGCCACGAGTCATGCGGTGAGTCATGCGATGGGTGAAATGAAGGAGCATGGATGGACGAAGCATTAGGCAGATGAGCTGCGAGTGTGTGCCAGGTGGGCGACATGACCCTGCAGGTTTGCACGACAGCTGAACGATGGGGTGCCGATTCTAAACAAAGTGTTGGTGAGGCTACATGGTGGTGCAAGCCGCACTGTGAAAATTTGCAGGTTGATGTAAATTTGTAAAAATTGAAATATTGTCATTATTATTCGGGTAGAATATATTTGTAGGGAGTTGTCCCTCCCGAGTTAATATCCGTTGTGCACTCATTGTTAATAATAATGATAATGTGTATGTGTTATTAATGTGAAATTTTAGCAAGTTGAAAAATAAACTAAGTATAGGAGTAGGCGTAGTCCATAATCACAAGTATTGTTAAAAAGAAAGTGGTTGATGGTGCCACACCCCCGATCTTGCGGTTGGAAGAGTACCGCCAGGGTAGGGGCATGACAAGGGAGGTATGGATTTCGAGAATATGAATCATGTAGAAGCTTTTAAAATGAGTTACGAGAAAGTGAAGTCTCGATATGGGGAATGGTGAAGTATGGTGAGGGAGGTATAAGGAGTCTCGGGAATTGGAGGATGAGGCTTTCAAGGTGTGAGGGAATTCCCGAGTGAGGAATTAAAAATTTAGTTCCGAAAATGGGAAGGAAAGAAAGGAAGTGAGGAAAGGAAGGAGAGGAGGGCCATGTGGTGTGGGACCCTTGTCATAGACATATTTGGGCACTTCAACCCCAATCGTATATGTGACTATGTCCGTAAACCAAGGGCTTATGAGTCCCTAAAAACGTTGTTTCATGCCCTAAAGGAACAAGGTCAACTGATTACATCACCTCCTAGAAGTTCTCCACAGAAAACTGCTCAGAACTGGTCAAAACTGGACCATACAAATTGCTTAGTGCTAAGGGTGCAATGCATCTCACCTACTCAGTGCAAAAAGTGTGATGCATACTGGAAAGCCTTTCTGTAGGGTGCGATGGGCGAGAGTGGACAAATGGCAAAGACAGTTTGCGAGGTGGATGATCATGGAATCTTCCAGAAACTTCTCCTGTGACACTTGCCTCTCTGAATTCACCCAGGGATGAGTAAGAGATCATCAATCTCCAAGTGGAATCAAGAACTATCAGAGAGAAGACACTAATCAAAGCCCCAGAAGCTGACTCACCCCCCTACAATCATCTATATATGGATCCCTCATCCCAGAGATCCAGAAGTTGGAATTTTGTATCCTGTAAGGAAGTGTTGTTGGTTTCTTGGTGGAACATCATAGTGTTGGGTGATCTAAGATTTTCATGAGGTGAAGAAGGGCTTTCATGCTGGGAGGATGACGCTGGGTCAGATCAATGGGTTGTAATCCTCTCTTCTAATCTTTACATCAATAAAGCTATTCAAGTTTTCCTCCACATTCTTGCATGTCTGATAATATATGCATTTGTGTGGTCAATATATATCTGGTCCTATATTGTTTATGATTGTAGATCTCTGCACTTTAAAGGTATTATGCTGCTTTGACTTTACAGGTACTCTTTGAAGCGGAGTGGTCGAGGAAAGAGCGAAAAAGACCTGTCAGAGAGGAGAAGGAACAAGCAAGGAACCGAGTGAGAGATTGAGGTCGGTATTCTTTGCTCCTTTTCTATCTACTTCTTGTAAAGGAAAACGAAAGTAACTTTAATTTGTTTGTTTCTAAGATGGCTACCCGTCTTAGTGGGACTAGCAGCTCTGCATAGACACTAGATTTCCCGATAACAAAATGGCAACTCCACTGGGGAGCGAATAACTTGTTTGCTTGTCTATATTTGTTTGTTTTATAAACTTACAAACGGAGCCTGAAGTTAAGCCAGCTAGTCTTCGAACTGCATTTGCTATGCAAGTGCAAAGTAGATCAATGCTGCTTCAGTCTATCTTCGGGTTTTGTTTATAAACTGAACAATCGATTTGCAAACATACTAATTTCCCTGGTGGTGGCTCCAGTAGCCTCATTAGATCAGCCCCTGTGATTTACATTTACTGACTATCATTAGCTCCGCTTAAATCCCTGAACTAAGCTGCAAACTGTGACCCACAACCAAGTTGAAGTCTCGTCCTTGGACCATCACACCTTCTCCTCTTGGGAATCTAGATGCATCGCACCTCCCGTGTGCAGCAGGTGGGATGCATCGCACTTTCCCTGTGTTACAAGTGCAATGATCAGATAAGACCTCTTCTGCTTCCAGATTTTGGTTTTTTGCTCACTCTCTTCAGCTTTATTCAAGAGTTTTGTTGTCTGTTATTAGTATACCATTGTGGAAACTCCCTTCCTTTGCATGATTCTGCCTCCATAATACAAAGAAATGTAAGTGTTTTTATGTATTGTTCGCCATTTACGATTCTCCTTTACAAAGAAGTAGTGTAGTCAAGCTGTCGTCTTTTGATTTGGAAATGTCGCAAGTGTCATTTTCAGTTAAAGAAAAGAATCCTACTATTCTGGATGGTCGATTACACTGTTACTCTTGTATTTGATTTGAATTAATAGTTTTTCAAGTGTCGAAAGAAGTTTTCAATTCAAAATCGCAAAGTGTCGTCATTATCTCCCTTTCGTCTTTTGAAAAGAAAATTGTTAGTACAGTCACTTGAAATGATTCAAATTTGTACTTAGCATTCTTTTTGTCATTCACACATTAAGAAAGAGAAAAAAAATACATGCATGTGCATTTGCATTTAGACTGCTTGTTGGTTTGATTTAGGACAGTGCATCTAGTGTGTGCTCTCTGCTCTATGTTGAAAGAATCTCGCTTCTCTTTCTTTAGTAGCTAGGATTTTCATTGCAAAAAGAATATCAAACGATTGTTTATCATCTTACATTGCATTTTATGAATTGTATATCTAAATCATGTCGTGAACCTGAAAGGAAAACTTCTTAAGAAAGATCAACTGTAAAATAAATTCAATGAACATAAAAACACTTTGGAACCTAACGCACAACATCTAGAAGTCTAGGCTAGAGACGTATTTCGGCGTTGTAAAGCTTGGTAACTATCGCTTTCATTGTTGGTTGGGTGATTCCTCCTCTTGGAGATGACAAGTACCAGTATGGACTTGTGCTCCCATGTACCATCGAGTATATATTGGGAGACCACAATAGGCTATATCCTTTATCCTTAGGAAGCTATGTCTGCCGCCCTATTGATCGCAATGCATTGAACACAACATTCGGGAAGATTGACTGCCGTACCGTAAAAAGTATTCTGCATTTTTTTGATTGGTTTGGTAATCCCTCTGTCTAGATTTCCAGAGTAGTCTCTTTCATTTCTTTTTAGACTCCTTAAAAGAGAAGGTCCATCTGAGCACTTGTCACTTCAGGCTCATTAAAAATCAAAGGCAACTAGAGTCATCTTTAGCTTTTTCTCGACTCTTAAAAATTGAAAAAGCGAGTTGTGTGAAAGCATCTAAAATTCATTTAATTCGGAATCATTTTCCCCTTTATTTTAAGTTGATCGAGTAATCCGCAATCATGGAAGAAAGTCAATCAAAACCTCGTCATTCGCGGAGACTTACAAGTCAACCGTCTTTGACTCCAGAAACGAAACCGTTTTGGACAAAGCGAACTCATTTAACCGGATCAAAGTCCCCTGGTTTGCTCGAAACTTGTGTTCCAACATCCTGAGGGACTCCGGTTACTCCAACCATTTCTGGTATCCCTGCCTTTACAGAAGAAGTTCCACAGCCACAAGAGGACATTAGAACTGATCCAAGTGTGTTGGCAAATGCTTCTATTCCTGAACCAGCTCCATCTACAGCTGATTCAGAATGTGTTACCCCTCCTACAACTGTCGCTGCGGAATCTATACCTTCTTCGGCACCAGAAATATTTTACGGACCTGACAGTCTACCTCTTCCACTTGGATTGATTGCTATAGAAGAGATTCTGGAGGATCCTCCATCTAGTACTCCATCGCATTTTGGAGCTGGGATCACCCTATATCCTTCTTCATTAGAAGTTAGTCTCCCGTCATCAAAAGTACCTGTAGAATCGCTAGGAAATCTTTTGGATAGACTAGATATGTCTGAACAACCGTCGACATCTAGGACTGTGTCATCTAACACAGCAGCGGTGGAACCTCCTGCTACTACTCCAACAATGTTCGTCAGCATACCATCTGTCCCAACTAGCTCTCAATTGCTGGATGGAGTCCATCCAGGGGCTGTTTCGACAGTATGGTCTGTTCCCGTTTGTTCGTCCGAATTAATATATGGAATCTCTTATGTTGAGTCTCAACAAATTGATCCTTCGCAACAACATCAATTTGGGCAGCCCTGTCCCCAAAGGCCAATCATTCATTTGAGCATTGGATTGCCACCGTATAGGGGGCAATATACCCTTTCATTGTTTCCTTCAGGAGAACAACCATATGGGAGTTTGCAACATAATTCGGGTCATGCTGGAATTACATATAGTGGTTGGGTGCCAATACTGCCTCAACAACCAAGAGTTGTATACTCAATGCAACAAAGCCCACCTGTGTCGAATATCCCCACTACACCGGCCATTATGACAGTTTCGCAAGTACAAGCGTTGTCTATTGTATGCCAACCTCCAGTTTGTCAGGTCGTAATACAACAGCCCCCTGTCTCCACGACACAGCTGCAATCACCGATTAGTGGCTCCCTAACCGGAGCGACCCAGGTTCAAACTATTACCCCTCATCTTGGTCAAATATCCATTATTGGACAACAGCAAATGGTTTCACAACCATGGCTGGTGCAATATCAACAACTGCAATTCCAACAAGTTTACCAAGGATCTGAGCAACAAGTCTTTGAAAGTAATGGGCAACCGTATATCCAAAATGGTCAACATCAATCATTTCATAGTGGTTATGCCCATCAACCTCACCAAAGTTATCAGCATCAAATGCACTATGCTAGTATGCAAAGATCCACTGCTCAGGCAATCCCATCTTATCTTGGGTATGCTTCGCCGAACCTGAATCAACAGTTACCCTTCGTGGCGACTTTAGAGTTATCAGATCTAAATCGGCTAACAAATGATCCAATTGCTTACACCCCTTGGTGGTCAGCGATTCCTCATAAACTTCCATCAGATATTCCTAAATTTAATGGAAATATGGGTGAAGGCCCGTCGAATCATGTGATGAACTTTCATCTATGGTGTTCATCCAACACTCTAAATGATGATTCGATTAGGCTTCGCCTTTTTCAGCGAACGTTAACTGGTCCGACAGCAAAGTGGTACATTGAATTGCCTAGAGCTTCATTTTATAACTTCAGTACCCTTGCCACAACCTTTTTAACCCATTTTCAGTTACCCATAAGGTATGAAACAAGAACAGAGCTTCTCACCAATTTCAAACAGACGACAACCACTCACATATCTGATCATATCCATGAGTGGTGGCGTCGTCGTAGAATGGTGAAAAAATATGTTCCTGATCAGCTGCTAGCTGAATGGTTTATTAATTCATTGTTACCTTCTATCACAGAAGATGTGGCAAAGGGAGGGGTCATCACTGAAGAGCAAGTCATTGCTCGTGCACAATATCTAGACTTGATCTATACTCAGTTTGACACGCTCTATGAAAAATCCCTGATGCTCCTAGACCGGAATTTTCCATTCCTCCTCCTCCCAAATAAAAAAAAGACTTTCATTCCAGCGATGTTGTGATAGGTACGACTAGCACGAAAACCGTAAAGGCTACATCGAAGAAAGCTCGTACGGTTTCTAGTCAAAATGCAAATGAATAACTTCTCGCCTCGGAGGTAAATGCTGTGTCGACTGACAAAGGCAAAGAACCGAAGCAACCAGAGGGCAAGAAGAAGAAGAAAGGGAAAAAGAAGAAACAGGAGGAGTCATCTCCTGAAAAATCTTCTGCAAACCCTGCTAGGCAAAGGAAACCCCCTTCGGGGTGTCAAATATGCGATGAGGATCATTGGATGAGAGATTTTCCACATAAAGCTGAAGTTAAGAAACTCTTTAAGAGTGTAAAAACCTTGGCGGTATTGACTGATCTGTTTCCAAACCCAGGAACCAATATGGTTGCTAGTGACAATGCTTCCCCATCCCAAGTACTCATCTTGTCTATTGCGAAACAACAAAATGATGCTTTGATATCGACAAGGAATAAAGATTACGAGAATCCACAACTGTCAAACAATAAGGCTACTGATCAACCTAGTAGTTTGACAACAACTTCGACCGAAGTTGTGCCACCCATCATTCCTGAGCTAACGATAAAGCTGCCAAAGGGAGTAGTACAAAAATCGAAATTTAATCCTCGTGTCAGAGCAGCACATAATTATAATATAATAGAGGACCTGGCCCAATCGTCGTCCGCTATGTCGAAACTTGAAGTACTGCAAAATTGCCCCTCCCAAAAGCAGGCTCTATTATTAGCAATATGTGGGATTTACCCAGCGGATTCCAATCTTGTGACCTTCAATCATAGAGGATATGAACCTCAGTTACCAGCTCAACTTGCTTTCCTTATACAAGTGAAAGCCCTCAACAAAACTGTTCATCGAACGATTATTGATGAGGGAGCATCAACATGTATTATGTCGATGAGTTGCTGGAAAAATTTGGGATCACCACCCTTGTCGAGATCGTCAACGACGTTGAAAGAATTTGACGGAAAAACATACACTCCATACGGGATTTTAAGTAACTTGCAAGTCGAACTAGGGGGCAAGACAATAGAAATTGATGTTGAAGTCATCGACGAAAACCTCGATTACAACATCCTACTGGGAAGGCCCTAGATATATGTTATGGCAGCTGTTGTGTTGACATACTTTAGAAAGATTGCATTTCTTTTCCAAGGAGGAATTACAATCGTCGACCAACAAACGTTTCTCCCCAACAGTTCAGAAGTTACGGGAAGCATTTCGATGATCCACGGAAGCTCTCAGTCGCTTCAAAATATCAGAGTAGGCCTACTAAAGGACCCGACATTGATGGTTACTTTCGCCCTACCGCCTCCAAACAACTTGGCGGAAGTGGCCACGGTGGGAACCTGCAATATGGTGTCTTCCATTTAGAAGATATCCGATCACAATGTTAGCATGGACCATTGAGAGGTTTTGCCTCCAAGCCTAATAGAAATATTGTAGCAATCAATTTTTTCGGCATGGGAGGCAAACCCAAATCAACGCTCATCAAGCATTTGGATAGATAGGTATAAGGAATATGGTACCTCTTCAGATCCTTGGTCGCATGTACATTCTACAGACGAAGGAATTGTTCAGTCAATGATGATTGACGGGGAACCATGGGAAGATTACCACCATCATTCCCATATTCCGGAATACAAAGAAGATTGTTCCAGTGACCTTGATCATCCTTCAGTTTTTGATTTCCTATCGAATACTGTAAATACGGTGGATTTCGAGCGAAACCTGTCCAATATAGAAGAAACTATTGCCATAAATATCTCGACAAACCCAGATGTTGTAGAGAATATTCATGTCGGCAAATCTTGTTCTCCTACAGAATTGGAAATATATTACGCTCTCTTTCGCGAATTCAGAGATGTCTTTGCTTGGTCATATGACGAAATGCCAGGCATTGACTCAAGCATAGTTGAACACGAAATTAAGATGTATCCAGATGTCAAACAAGTATGACAATGGCTTCGGCAGGTGCACCCCAAGAAGGCTGCTACCATCAAAGCGGAAGTTGAAAAACTTCTCAATGTTGGTTTCATTTACCCCGTTCCTCTAACCGATTGGGTATCGAATATTGTTCTTGTAATGAAAAAGCAAGGAACGAATAGAGTGTGCGTCGATTATAGGGATGTAAATCTGGCTTGTCCAATGGACAACTACCCTACACCCTTCATTGACAAGATAATTGATGAATGTGCCGGATGTGAAATCTTTTCATTTATAGATGGATTTTCCGGGTATAATCAAATAAATATCCGCCCATAGGACCAGTCAAAGACTGCATTTATTTGTCTGTGGGGTAGATTCACATACCGCAAGTTACCTTTTGGTTTAAAGAACGCAGGGGCAACCTTTCAGAGGGCAATGAATTATGCCTTCCATGACATCAAGAACATCGTTCAACCATATCCCGATGATCTTCCGGCTCATTCGCGAAAGTGGACCGATCATCCGCAGCATTTGAGAGCGATATTTCTACGTTGTCGACACTACAAGATACAACCCAATCCACACAAATGTGTCTTTTGTGTCAGTTCTGGTCGTCTACTTGGATTTGTAGTTTTGAAAGACGGGATTCGTCTCGACCCCTGTAAGGTTCAGGCAATCATTGATTTGCCTCCACCTTAAAATTTGCTTCAAATTCAAAAACTCCAAGGGAAAGCAAACTTTCTAAGGAGGTTCATTCCAAATTACACCGAACTTGCTAAAGGTTATATTCGTCTGTTGAAAAAAGAAGTACCCTTCATCTGGGATCAGGCCGTGCAAGCTTCCTTTGATTCTTTAAAGGAATCCCTAATAAAAGCATCATTAATGTATGCTCCTGATTATCAAAAAGACTTTAACCTGTATCTGGCTGCAGCAGATACGACCATAGCAATGGTCTTAGTTCAAAAAGACAATGGAATTGAACATCCTATCTATTATTTAAGTCAAAACTTAAATGATACAGAAACCAAGTACTCCTATGTTGAAAATCTGGCTCTTGCAGCTGTTCAAGCGATACAGAGATTTCGACACTATATCCTCTTTCGAAAAACTACCATTTTGTCAGATTGCAACCCCATGACTTATATCTTGTCAAGACAGGTACTGGGGGGCAAATATTCCGAATGGATAGCAATTTTGCAAGAGTTTGATCTGGAATTCATAAAATCCAAATCAAAGAAAGCCCTAGTTTTCTTTGAGTTATTATGCAATCTCCCATCGACATCCAACAATTCAACATCCAATGCAACAGTCGTGGATGAATCTTTGTTTATGATATCTTCGAGCGATCTGTGGTATGGAGATATAATCATCTACCTCCAGACCCAAACATATAGGTCTAATACCTCCCGTTCAGAGCAGCGACGTACTCGATACCAAGCAAAAGACTACATGATTGTTGGTGATACACTTTACCGTCGTGGTATCAATACAATTCTGCGGAGGTGCCTCACCCATGAGGAGGCCGAAAAAAGTCCTGAATGATTGTCATTCAGGCGCGTGTGGGGGGCATCAATCTGGCTACGCTATAGCACAAAAGATTTTACGAGCAGGGTAATTCTGGCCAACAATGTTCAAGGATTGCATAACCGCAGTCAGAAGTTGCCATGCTTGTTAAATCTTCGATTACAAAACCAGAATTCCACCCGCACCTCTACAGCGAGTAGTCGCTGTTGGGCCATTCGCCAAATGGGGCATAGATTTTATGACATGTAACCCCACCTCAGTCGGGGGGCATGGGTATATCATAGTCGCAGTTGACTATTTTACGAAATGGGCCGAGGTGATGCCTACATTAAACAACAGTGGCGAAACAACTGCTCTTTTCTTTTTCAATCATGTAGTCTCCAGGTTCGGTGTTCCACAAGCTATAGTCACAGATCATGGATCGCATTTTCACAATCACGTGATGGTTGAGTTGGCTGCCAAATTAGGACTGTCCCACGACAGCTCTACTCCGTATTATCCGCAAGCTAACGGACAAGTTGAGGCAATCAACAAAGTCCTGAAGCGCATGTTGCAAAGGATGATTGGAGTCCATAAACGGAGTTGGCACCTGATCCTGTACTCAGCCTTATGGGCATACCAGACATCGGTGAGGAATGCAACTGGGTTTACACCCTTTTAGCTGGTGTATGGCCTGGAGGCAATCTTACCAGTTCAGTGTGAAATCTTGTCCCTCAAGCTCGCAATCGACCTTCTCCCTGGAACTTCAGAAGAGGAGGCTCGTTTCTTGGAATTAATCCAACTGGATGAAACCCGTCGTGATGTTGCCTTGGCTAACGAAGCCCATAAGAAACAAGTCAAGGTGCATTTTGACAAGAATGTCAAACCCCGTGTCTTCTTAGAAGGTGACTTGGTCTTACTTTATGACCAGGAGTCCAATAAGTTGGGAGCAGGTAAGTTCAAGTCTTTATGGATGGGCCCCTATATTTTTAAGCCAGTATTAGCAAAAGGATCCTACGAGTTAGTGGATTATGATGGGATTCCATTGGTGCAACCCCGCAATGGGTTGTACCTTAAGCATTACTATGCTTAGCTCAATATAGTAACCCCTATGCTTTTGTTACATTTTTGTTTTTGTTAAGAGCAATCGTTTTGGTTAGGTAATCCACTTTTGCATCTGTTATAGATGTCGAACCCATTGGAATCATTTGTTGGATATGCCGACAGAGGAAGCCGTAGTTCGCGGGACCTGTCTTCTACAGCCTGGGCCATCTTTGATCCAAGCGGCGAGTTAGTAAGTCTCAGAGGGGTATGTATTGGCCAATCAACGAACAACATCACCGAATACAGCGCGTTGACAGAGCTCCTCTCTGATGCCATCACACATGGCATATGCCGACTTGTTGTCAAGCTAGACTCGCAGCTCGTCATTCTACAACTCACTGGTATCTATTCTGTACGGAATCCAACTATCTATCGAATGTTCCTAAGGGTCAAGATTTTGGAAAGACAGTTCGATTCTATTCAATATCAACATATTTCCAGAAACTTAAACGCATTAACAGACTCATTGGCAAATTGTGTGCTAGATAAACATTTGTGACATTTATAAAAGAAAAGCATCTCATCAATATTTGCATCAGGATCATACAACTTAACCAAAATGAAGCTCCAAAAATCAATATATATATATATATATATATAACTGTTTATGGTTTACACATAGTGTTCTGTATCCAAGACAAAATCGGTCAAATGACCCAAAAAAAAACTCAAAATACTAGGGGGCACCCTAGTCTAATGGTGCTGGTGATAACAAGTCACCGCCTGTGCAATCATGCGTAAAAGCCTAGTCCATCGACATGGCACGCCAATAGTGTGTCGCTGTAATCTCAGAGGCAGCTCGTCAGTCCTCACATCTGGGATATTGAGGGTGAGGCCTTCGATTTATTCTTATAATGCTGCAAGAGTCTCGGCCACATCTAGGTCGCGAAGGACAACCCTCCCTACAGCCTCTCCTGCTGGAACGACAGCTGGTGCTCTCAGGCGTACTGTTGGTTGCACCGGTCCGACATCTGCATGAGCACATGAGTTTTTAATTAGTATTGATAAAAGAAAGTACAAGAACATTATAAAAGCAATAAATAGGGATATGGTCAGAGATTTTACCTATAACACCCCACTGCTCACCAGCTGGCAGCACCAAATCTGGGTCACCCCGGAAATCCATACCAGCATATGGACACTCGGCATAAACCATATCCTGACGGTTGAACCACTCAAAGAAGGCATCAGAGAAAGAAACCTATGGCTGAACGACATGTTAGGCCATAAGGTCGACCCATCTTTACATTCGTGGCTCAGTCGGTGGCGGCAAACCAAGTGAAATGTACTGCGGCTACATCAGTGGGATCTTCCCAAGGCGAAAGCAGTCAAAATGGAACCATAGCCAAAGTTCTTAGATCATCCATTTTTCACCTTGGTAAGCTGTTCTTTCAACACAGGAAGTACTGCATCACACCAGTTGAACACCTTGGGTTCAAGGCCTTCCAAGCCGTACTTCATATAGGACTTGTTGGCCACGTGAAGAGCCGCACTACTAGCCAGTCTAGCAAAAGTGAACAAGATGGTCCTCAAGGGCCGGTCAGTGACATCTCGGATGTTGATCTTTCCATCCCTGCTCGGCTGAGATCCTTCTCTACATTATCAGCGAATATAATCCCTCACGAATTCGCCCCTGCGAGCGAAACCTGATAGTGAGAGAGGGGCACCACGCCTTGATAAATTGGTCAAAAAGTAGATGTCCATGACAGTCAAAGGGATAGATTTGCCCTGGATTTGGAACACCTGGTTGGTAGGATACCATGCATCGAGGAAATATTGCAACAAGTTGATTTGTTGCCTCATGCTAGAGATGCGGAAGAACTTGAGCAAACCACAGTTCTGCAATGCAGTTACCGTACCTGGATCGTGTAAAGAAACCATGTCCTCTTCTTCATGCTCACTTTCTCGCCATGTAATAACCATTTTTCTCCGACGAATCTCTGAAAACAAACAAGAGGAGAGTCAGGATCCTGATTTGGAAAAAAACAGGCAAAAATTCCATGAGAAAACAGTGCAAAAGTTTCCCTCCTTACGCCCATGGCACCCCAGTAGAGTACTGGGAGAGATGCATACTGACTGGCCAATGGCTAGGCCAGTATGCATCACACCTTTCGATATAGGAAGAGTGCGATGGGGATAGAGCGAATTGTTCAAACCCAAGGGGCTTAGAAAGACAGGGAAACATGCTCATAATTCAAAAAGGAAAGAATGCAACTAAAGAGCTCAGGTTTAGCTCCTACCTGGTCCAAACGGTGCCGCGAATCGTCCATAGAATCTCCCAGAATCAGCTAGTGAAAATCAAAGGGGAAAACACCTCCAAAGGATCCAACAATCTCAAGCTCAAATGAAATGGTAAAATGAGGGGTAAAAACTACTTTTAAGTTACTTTTCACGTAATTCGAGTAGGGTATTAGTGTTTTAACTCATTTTTAAATCATATATTCTCATTTCTAATCAGTTTGATGGAGCAATTGAACAGGTAGTATGACCGTCAAAAGAACATAGTGTTAACACTGGGTCGAATATCAAAGACCGTTATCACGAGCAGTTTTTATATGAAGTTCAAACTCGTTAAAAATTAAACCTAAGAAATGAGAAAATGTTCCCCCAGAGTTTAAGCTCATTAAAAAATGAACCAACCTCCGGTAAATAACCATTGTGAATGCATTATCATCAGCTTTTTGAGCCCAAGTCGTGTTCTTACCATCACCTCCACTCTGTTTTAGCCAATCATACGCCTCCATTTGATTGTTTACCCTTTTTGAGGAACAACTGCGACGAGTGATTCTGTTAGCCATCCTTGTGACACTGCCATGATTGGAAAATTCTGAACCTTACCTGGAATTAGCAGCTACCCGAAAATATCATTCGTTCCTCAAAAAACGAGTCTCCTTTAAGCTCTTTTCACCTGAATCGTAAAATATGAAAAGATTGCCGAGCAATTGGCATCTCCAGCTCGTTAAAGCTACTGAGAGTGCTATCCCTCCTCTAGATTTTGATCTTTTTGGACCTGAGGGATTATTACACAAAAAGCTCGAGCGTTTGTCTTGTTCGGCTCGTTAAAACTATCGAAAATTCATCCCTTTCGTATTATTTTATACTTTTTCGGACTTAAGGGATTATATGACGAAAAAGGATTACTGGAGTTTCCTTTGCGTCCCTTTTCAGACTCTCAAAAATTGAAAAAGGACTGAGTTATATTTGTCGTTAAACTCGTTAAAACCAATGGCGACAAACTTGTACATAGAGACAAGAACGAGTTTCACTATCGCTAGGCTCATTAAAACATAGCGACGGGTTTGCTCGAAGGGAAAATTATAGAACAAGCATATGTTATCCTCCTCAAGCTTGATAAAAAATAAAGAGGTACTGGTCAGCAATGACTGGGGAAAATTGGGAAGAAAACTTGAAGAAACTTTATTGGTAGCGAGTCGCTTTTGATCATGACACTTTCACTCCATCACCATGATTGAGTCGGGTTGGGTTATTCCGTTCAGCGGTCATATTACCATTGGTCCACCGTACCATCCATATTTGGGGTTAACACTACCAATCCATTTCATTGTCGCCGATATGTTCAAGAGAAGTCGATCAGAGAATTCACCAACCCATCTTGTGTTTCATCCGCTGCAATACCTTCACGCTTCATTCTTTCATGACCGCCACCTTGAACCCTGTATCATCAGATCGTTTTCACCTCCACAAAATCATTTGCTCCGTTCCGTGTCGTAGATGTGGGATTCATTAAGGCCCTCCTAAGACAGGTCATTTCTTGTGGACATCAGCTCATTATCCAAGAAGTCAACCTAGGAACAACCCTTTCAGTACCTTGAAGCTTGCATGCCTCAATGGCAAGTTTCTCGCTTCTGGTGACAGGTTTACATCAATGGCCTTCAACCGAGAGATTTTGCGTGGTGTTCGATGCCAACTCCCATTTTCACACCACGTGAATTGTACTGTAGTACCTTGAGGTTCATCATCATTATCGGTGATTCCTCTCGCGCCTGTTAACAGCTTACATCATTGGCTGGTAATCAGGCGATGTCTTTCTGTGTTCGACTCCAGAACATTTTTCACATGGATCGACTTGTACTTCGGGCGAAGATTGGACGAGTTTGAAGACCTCGGATCTAGTTTCATCCATCCGGGCTGTGATATATTTAGAAAAAATAAAGACGTTAAATGTACATCATTGCTGCACAGATGATCATCTGAAACAAAGGATGATGGCTCTATCAGAATCATCAGTCTACCACACAGACGGTTGTCTGTCCTATGTACATGAAAATAAATTTATAAAGATGAGCATGGGAATGCCCGCCTCAGCTAGATCATGAAAATGTTATGAAGATAATGTATTGTATTGTATCTTTTTACAAGTCGCCTTCCAGTTCGAAAAACCTCGGATCCTCATGATAAAGCATTTCACCCGACATCAAAATATTTTCGACCTCATGCTTTAGGGGGCAGCTGTTATAGACATATTTGGGCACTTCAACCCCAATCACATATGTCCATAAACCAAGGGCTTCTGAGTCCCTAAAAGTGTTGTTTCATGCCCTAAAGGAACAAGGTCAGCTGATTACATCATCTCCCAGAATTTCTCCATAGAAAACTGCTAAGACTGGTCAAAACTAGACCATACAGATTGCTCAGTGCTAAGGGTGCAATGCATCTCACCTACTTAGTGCAAAAAGTGTGATGCATACTGGAAAGCATTTCTGTAGGGTGCAATGGGCGAGAGTGGACAAATGGCAGAGACAATTTGCGAGGTGGATGATCACGGAATCTTCCAGAAACTTCTCCTGTGACACTTGCCTCTCTGAATTCGCCCAGGGATGAGTAAGAGATCATCAATCTCCAAGTGGAATCAAGAACTATCAGAGAGAAGACACTAATCAAAATCCCAGAAGCTGACTCACCCCCTACAATCATCTATATATGGATCCCTCATCCCAGAGATCCAGAGGTTGGAATTTTGTATCTTGTAAGGAAGTGTTGTTGGTTTCTTCGTGGAACATCATAGTGTTGGGTGATCTAAGCTTTTCATGAGGTGAAGAAGGGCTTTCATGCTGGGAGGATGACGCTGGGTTAGATCAATGGGTTGTAATCCTCTCTTCTAATCTTTACATCAATAAAGCTATTCAAGTTTTCCTCCACATTCTTGTATGTTTGATAATATATGCATTTGTGTGGTCAATATATATCTGGTCCTATATTGTTTATGATTGTAGATCTCTGCACTTTGAAGGTATTATGCTGCTTTGACTTTACAGGTACTCTTTGAAGCGGAGTGGTCGAGGAAAGAGCGGCAAAGACCTGTCAAAGAGGAGAAGGAACAATCAAGGAACCGAGCGAGAGATTGAGGTCGGTATTCTTTGCTCCTTTTCTATCTACTTCTTGTAAAGGAAAACAAAAGTAACTTTAATCTGTTTGTTTCTAAGATAGCTACCCATCTTAGTGGGACTAGCAGCTCTGCATAGACACTAGATTTCCCAATAACAACCCTCCTTCCAATAAAAACTATAACCACTTTCTTTTGTATGTTAAGTGAAATAAAAAGAACTATAGCCACTTCAGTAAGTCTCAATTTTATGAAAACTACAACCACTTTGTAATTTCAGAATTTCGGAAGTTCTTATAATTTGAAATTTTAATTTTCTTTCAAAATTTGATACGATATAATATTAATTATTCTATAATCTCGATTGTGTTGGTTCTATAGGACCATTAGTAAAAAATAAAAAAATAATAAGAATTAATTAAAAACCAATATAAAATTAATAGTTACAATTAATTTAAAAAAAATAAAATAATATACATTTTGTACATTTTTTAGCCTAGGTGGTAAAATCACCAAACTTCGGATAAGAACAATTTGCAAACCGTGGATCCAAATGAGATTAAACGAGAACCGATGGAAAGCTAGAGAAAAATCGAACACAATGAAGTAATCAGAATAAAAAATTGGAAAAAAGGAAAATCTCGCAAAATTGTTGGACACTTAACCAAATGAAAATATCAAAAGGCGATTTAGCCAAAATTTACGAAAAGGGACCTCATTAGTATTATGAAATAATAAGTTAAAAATGAGGGTGTTTTGATTTCACCATAACACATTACCAAGTTGCTCTTATTGCCTCTTCCTTTGCATCATCATCATGGATCTTGAATGTGTTTTTTCTTCATCCTCGAAGGGGCTGGTTGATATGGAGTCTTCATGCAATCTTGATCTTTGATGTTTTGTTGTAAGATAGTGTCCCTTCATATTCTTGCTCGATGACTTCTTCATGGTTCCAAATTCATAAGTGTATTCTAACATAGTTTCCTTCTCTTCCTCTCCAAGCATCATCTTGTCATGTCAAGATATAGTACCTTTAAGTGACATCCATTCATGACAAGATGACATCAGTCCATAAATATCCTAGTCTAATTATCTTTAAGAAATCCATTGATTGACTTAGAATTGGGTACAAGATTAGGAGAAAGGCTTAGGGATTGTGCAGTGCATAGTTCAAGAGGCCAGGAGTGAGGTATTGATGCTTGAGACTATGTAATGTGTAGTTGTGGAGGCCTAGGTAGGGAGATTGCATAGTTGAGGTGCTTAGTGAGGTAGTCTTGAGCCTTGAGATTATGTAGTGTGTAGTTTAGGAGAGAGACTAGGCAACACAATTGCATAGTTTCATTGTTCAAGGAGACAAGGGGACAACTTGAGGCTTGCAGCTACACATTGAGTAGAAAGAGGCTGACTGGAAGGATGAATTGAGAAATTACGGAGAGAAAGAGGTTGATCTTGAGCATTGTGACTGCACACTGCGTAGTCCTTGGAGGAAGTGGTTGTCCATTGCACAATTCTAGGAGGTAGGAAAAGCTTCTTGTGGTTTAACACTGCATAATGAACAATTCATGGAGGTAGTTTGGAAAGCGGTTGAATAGAGAATGATAAGTTGTAGAAAATTACTAAGTGTGGGACTTGAGAGTAGAGAGATGGGACTAGAACATGACTTGAACATTATCACACATTTATAGATGATCGACCATTAGGTGATCAATTTTTTGCTCACAAATGAAAGTTACCAGAAAGTCCTAAAAATGGTGCCAATTTGAAGTTCTCATCGTTCTGAATCCAACGAAATTTGTTTCAGCTCAATTCGACACCATATGCTCAAGTTATTTCGTGTTGACCATTTGACCCAATAGTTAAAATTTGAGCAAGTATGTTGACTGGGTTGATTGTACAGTGAGTAATGAGGGTGACAGTGCAGGGTACAAGCCAATGATAGGTTTCCAAGTGTCATCCTCTAATTTGTTGATTTTGGGTGCATTTGATTTGTTCATGTTGTTTTTATGTGGACCAATAATTGGGTGCCACGTGGCCCAGTGATGGGCTACCATGTGGCACCCGGGGTCAATTAAAATTTTGGTATGGGTTTGAATGAGATCCGAGGGATTCGAAACCCTGACCTCCCATTGAAAAACAAAGCGCTTCACCAATAGGATGCATGTTAGTTCTTAGCATACCATAAACCAAACTATTATATAAAGTTTAAGTTCGATGATTTTGGAGGGAGGGGTCAAGCTACTAGACTGTTATAGACATTTTTGTGCCTTACAACATGAAGCATGAAATGTCAATAATCTAAGGGATCCAAAGTCCCTAAACATGTTGTTCCTACCCCTAGAGGAACAAGGTCAGCAAACCACAGCACTGAATATCAGTTCTCCACCTGAAAACACTCAAAAACAAGCTAATTCTGGATCATGTCAACTGCTCCACTGAGCATCTGCGCTGAATGTCAAAAGCAATGAAGGCTACCTGCGCTGGGTGAGATTGGCCAAGTGGCATAGTCATTCTGCAAGGTGTCAAATGCCCAGGAAGCTTCCAAAATGACACTTGGATCAAGGAATTCGCCTTGTGATGAGTAAGAGGATCTAGATCTCCAAGTGGAAGCAAGAAACTCCAAGTGGACTCAAGAACTGAAGAATAAATGAAGTGGGAAAGGACACTAGTCAGCTCCATGCCAAGCTCAAGCTGACTCATCCTTTCTCCAAATCTCCTATATATAGAGCTCTCTCATGAGGTCTATGGAGGCTGGAATCTTGTGAATGTAAGGAAGTGCTGTTGGTTTGAGTATAGAACTATTGGGTGATTTGCTTGAAGGAGGTGAAGAGGAGATTTCTTTCTGCTGGGGGGTGTTGCTGGATTGGGCCTCTTATGGTTGTAACACTCTCAGAACTTTACTTCTTCCATTAATAAAGCATTTGAGCTTCTTCTATATGCATGTGTCTCTATGGCGAATTGATACTTGTATATTTGATTTATTCTAATCCTTGAATCAATTATGAATGTATGCTTCTTGTAGTTTCCCTTTCTTGTTATTTTGCAGGATCTTGGTGTAGCTGGGCCAGTGAAAGAGCAAGGAGCTGGGAGCAAGCAGCAAAGAGGGAAGATTGGATTAATCATTAGCGGAAGATAACGGTTAGTGGATCTCTTTCTCCTCTCTCTTACATCTCATAAAGAAGTAATCTTGAATAGCTTTGCATTCGGTTGTTGCTGAGGTACTATCACCCTTAGAGTGGGATAGGGTCATTCCGTATTGGATACTTTTCCCAACAACATAGACCTAGCCCCCGGTCATATTTAGTGCCATATTCCCATGATACAACAGTGGAGAGTGGCTCAAGACCTTTATCCCGCCCCCTGGTTACTGCACCAATCACATGACCTCGGCGTTCAGCGGAAGGCATGAAGATGGAGGAGTGCTCGGTAATATCCCTAGGTCTTGGGCATATGGTCCACCAAGAGACCATGTCAAAGGTGCTTGTGGAGGTGATAAGGTGAGGGGGCTAGCCCCAAGTCCTATGAACCATGCATGTGACCTTGGTGCCAACATTTAAGGGCTCGACAAGAAGGGAGCGTAGTGAGCCTAGCCCTTGGACTTGTGGCACCCACATGACTATGTGCCCGTGTTTTAAGGGCTAGGTCGACAGGAGCATGCGTAAAGGCCTAGCCCATGGTCCTATGTGGCCTATGTTACCACATTTTTCGGAACCAAGGGTTATTGGAAAAATTAAAGTTCAAACTAATTGCATTGAAGGAGGTTGAATTTGTCGCCTGATAGTGAAAAACAAGGAAAATTTATAGGATAGTTAGACTATTGGTCCGATTTGTAGGATAGTTAACATTAAAACTAATATGAGAGCTTGGGGAGCCATATATTTCTTCGTTTTTGGCCAAATTGAGCTTAGAAAGAGTCCACTTAGGGATTTTTGGATGTTCTCAATCCAATGGTGATCTATAATTTCTTATTTGAGCACATCTAAGTAGTCATTTTGCAGGTTTGAGACCAAGTGTGTATGGATCAATGAGGGTTCATGATGGGAAAAATGCTGAGAGGGGGGGTGAATCAATATTTTAACTTACACAACAATGATTTTACTTTTCAAATATTATATGCTACTTTACTGAAACCAACTAGCGTATGTCCGTGACTATAAAGAATGAAACCAACATATATGTAGTAAATAGCTAATTCATTTTCTTAAATTAGAGTGTGATGGATTAACCAGTATATAGATGCAGTAAGAACTAAATAAATCAACACACATAAGCAACACAAATGAACACCAGGATTTTTCAGGTGGAAACCCAATGAGGGAAAAAACTACCGATGTTGTCATCTAAGTCTTCAATCTTCTTATAATAGAAATTGTATACAAATTTTGTACTGGTGCAAACTTTTCTAGTATGTGTGGAGTACGAAAAAGGTATGCTTTTGATGATCATTTCAATAGCTTTTCAGTAGAATTTGTAAACCTTTTTGCATCATGAATCTAGAAAACAATAAAGAATTATAACAAAACATGTGAGAATTAATATGCAAGACTTAATCACTGATATTTTTTATTCTTCTATGCAGGAAAGGGTGAAAACGAAGAGTTTCCGTTCCGAAGGAAAAGATAAAGACAAGATAACTGTTGTCCCTTTGAAGGGAAACCGAATGCAAACAAAGCTAAGAAGATCAGAGCAAATCGGCCCGGAAAAGGAGGAGAAGACACCAGCTCAGCAGAGAAGAAAAGAAAAGATTAAGGATCGATAGTTTGGCGAATCCCTCAGGATCTTTGATCCTGAGGGATCGCTGCTTTATTTATCTTGTTACTTAGACATCTCCGCCGTCACCTTTATATAAAGGGACAACACTGTTAACCTGAAATATACTTTTATGTAATTTTCTGTAAAAGATCAACTTTGATCATCGAGTCTCGTTGAGAACTGGTTCATTGTACTTTTGTCTTATGCGTTAATATAAACTTGGTGATTATCTTATCTCTGCATCTGGATTAACTCAAAGCGGTGTACCCTTGAGGCTAAGGGCCTGGCCCCGGAGGACACTTGCTTCTGTATCACTACGATTTGATTTCTGCGTGGTTTGCTTATCGTTGTTATCTGGTAATCTGATATGCTTTATGAATCACCATTACATGCTCTGTTAAGATTAATCCATTAAGGTTTTCACAGATAGAATTGTGTATTGACTCTGCATTATATTACTGATCCTTTCGGAGTTGATTGAATGATTATTAGTCTTGGCTGAATATTATTACTGTTTGTTACAGAGCTCTTGTACTGAACATTTATGTCATAGATTCATTTGAAGTTGTGTTCTTCACGATTGTTGGATTCAGAAATAATGTTGTTCTATTTGGAAACACAGTCATATTCTTGTTAATTAAGATTGATCAGATTATTGTTCCAGCGTGTTGCATGTGTATGATCTATTGGTGCTGTTCCATAATTTATCAATAGTTAGTGCTGTTCCATTAGTGAGTTCTGCTTGATTTGCCTTAAGAGTGAGAGATTGATATTTGATTGTGAAGAGTGCATTTGGGTTAATAGATTAAGTTTGGTTATGACACGCGAGACTTAGTTGTTTGATTGCTGTTCCATTTTATTATTGTTGTTCCATTCCAGATTTGATGTTCAATTCCTTATTTGTTGTTCCATTTTTCTATCTACTGTTCCATTTACTTGCATTTGTTATTTTGGTGTGAGAGACGATCTAAGGCTGTAGTGAGCCTCAGCATTCACTGTCTCGCTCCCAGACTTGTGATCCATGCTCTAATTTCCTTTCCATTAGTTTCCAAAGGGATGGGCTATTGCTGCCAAACCCTTGACTGGTAAGTTGCCCGGTTTTCTGAATGTGTGATTTTCCATGCTTTAATTTCCTTTCCGTCAGTTTCCAAAGGGATGGGTTATCGTCACCGAACCCTTGACTGATCAGTTGCCTAGTTTTAAGAGTGTGTGCTTTAGTCATTTGAAGTAACTTAGTTGTAGACAAGCATCCGTTTACTCTTGTATTTTTGTAGAACACTGTACTACTAGCATTACTCTGACAAATAGCCTCTGATTGAGTCACTCTTTGTAATAACCAAACGCTCCCGGGTTGACATATTAATGTGAGATAATTAGAGGTGAAAGAGACCCTTTTTATAGCTCTACATTTTGGCGCCGTTGCCGGGCAAAGAGTGTAGCCATTTGTTTTTTTTTCAGAGTAGTGTACGAACCTGCTAGGGAAGAGTTGGATTTTAAAAACGGAAGGTAAGAACCTGCGTCCGGAGCATGTAAAAGCCCTGCTCCACTGTCCGCTTTCCTAACAGATTTGTTTTTGCTTTGTTTGAATAGTAGTTTATTTGAGTGCATGACTAAGCAGAAAAAACCAGAAAAGAATATCAAATGTCCATCCAAACCCGAAAAAGCTAAGGGGCCGGTGACCCTTGGCCGAACGACCTTCATAGACGAAATCTATAAGAAAACAGAATCTCAGGCATCAGTAGGCCCTAGGAAAATCATTTCTAAACAGCCTACTAGTTCCCTTTAGGCCACAGGATCACCATCTGTAGCCTTTGCTGAGGTGCATAGTCAAATTGAAGAGCAGGACTTTCAAGAAATTGAAAATTCTACTCCAGAACTATTGCAGGAAGGGAATTTCAGTAACTTTTGTGAAGGAGAAGGAGAAATAGGGGAAACTGAGGAACAAAAATATCCTATTGAAACAAATCAGCCATTAAATAGCCCAGATAAGGGGAGTGCTGCAAAAATCATCGTTGGAGGAATCCAATCTCCTCAGACACCAGGTATTCTCATTATCCCAGATAAAGGAAGTGCTATTAAAACTACCCCTGTCAAAACCGTTCCTTCTCAACCTAGGAATACCCTCCTAGATATCCCAGAAGGTTATTGGCATATATTCGATCCTGTGGCTCAGAACTAGCCAAATGCTCAAACCTCTACATTACAATATCCTATAGTGGATTCTGCAACAAATGCGCCCATGAAAGCTATCCCTCTTCATCATATCCCTACATTTCACGGTCTCACATCAGAAGATCCGGATGCATTTTTATTCGAATTCGATGTGTTATGCAGGGGATATGATTACACCACCGATCCCCAGAAATTGAAACTATTTCCCTCTACATTAAAAGGGGCTGCTTTAAGACGGTTCATGGGACTAGGAGGTGGGGTTATCAACAATTGGGATCAAATGAAAGAATCCTTCCTAAGGAAATATCAGGATTATTGTAGGTCCAGAGAATTAAAAGACGAAATATTTCAAATGACAGCCAAACTGAATGAGACATTAGAGGAATATGTGGAACGCTTTCAGTACAATTTACAAAGATCCCCTTATGCATCACTACCTTTACCTGATAATGTGTTAAAAACTACATTGATAAGGGGCATGAAGGAACAATGGATAGAAACAAAATTTTGCTGACATCATTGACTTATGTATCAGGAGTTCGAGAGGCAGCACAAGAATAAAACCGGCAGAATATGATCGGTTTGCAAGAGATAACAAAGTATCAATAGAAGGAGTAACACGTGTAGAAATTGGAAATTTATTAGAAAATTTTAAAATTGATATTCTGGGGACACTAACTACACAACTTGATATTGTGCAGGCTAAACAGAAGCAGATGGAGGCAGAACAGAATTTGGCGATCTTCTGTCCCCGATGCAGGAAAAAACATAGCCACAAAGAATGTCCGTTGGATACAGTTCAAACATGCGCCATCTGTACAAAAGATCACCTTACAGAGAGCTGCCCCTCACTTCCTGGATTGAAAGCGATATATAAGAAAGCGGAAGAAGAACTAGAATCGGTGTACTTGATCAACCAGCGTCGCCAGTGGCAGCCGAGACAATCTGGTATGTTTCCAAACCCAACCTCTTCTTTTCAGCCTCCATAGTATAATTCTCAACAATATGGTATGTGGAAAAATCAATCTCAACCCCCATTTTCAAACTGGTCACCTCAATCGTTTCCTTCTTCAAACCCATGGTTGAATCAGACAAGCCAATCTGGTTGGCCGAATTTCCCTTACACTCCACCATATTGGCAAAATGGCCCATATCCTCCACAATGGACTCCCCCTACTTCACAAAGTTCACCCTGACAGACAAACTGGCAAAGACCGATGCACCAGCCAGCAGGAACTATTCCGCTCCCTCAACTTACTCTGCCAGCCTTACAACAAAATCCCCAGTCTAATTTGAGACCGCAACTCCCAGCCCAACCCAATCCCAATCCAAATAACAGACCGGTCCAATCTCTCCAAATCATCGAATCACCAGAAATAGGACCCGACCTGAGGGAGTGCAATGATCTTCAGTTAAGATCTGGGCGTATAATTGAAACTGAGGGAGATAAAACAGTTCATATTGAAGATCAGTTACCAAGAGAACATCTGTCACAACAAGAGGATGTAAACAAGCAGTAGACTCATAATCAAGCAACCACATCCTCTCCTCCATTCCCAGAACGATTAGTCATACCTCGACCCATACAATATCCTGACTTTGACATCCTGGGAGAATTACAAAATCTGTACATAAAAATCCCATTCCTCCAAGCCATTCAAGACATTCCTATATACGCAAAAACTATCAAAGAATTGTGCATCAAGAAACCGAGGAGGAATATAACAACTAATCCAAGAGTCCAAGTAGTCGGTACTTTATCTGATTTACTATCCGGAAAAGAAACACCCATTAAATATGAAGACCCAGGAAATCCAATTGTAACTGTTCAAATTTATGGTCAGACTCTGTCTAATGCCTTAGTTGATCTAGGAGCTGCAATTAATATTTTGAAAACCACTACTTTCCAAAAGCTCAACATTACATCTGTAGAACCCACCTCTACTCTATTAGAATTAGCTGACCGATCTGTGATTAGACCAGAGGGTACTCTACATGATGTCATGGTCTCTGTAGACTCCTGGGAATATCCAACCGATTTCCTGATAATCAATCCAAGAACCCGACTTGATGGACACCTGCTAATTCTAGGTAGACCTTGGCTCGCCACTGTCGATGCTTACATTGGCTGCCGGCAGGGAATATGACTATAACCAGAGGAACGAATATCAAAAATTTAGTTTTATATCCTCCAGCGCAGCCAAGTGTCACAATAATCAAAACTAATAAACACCCTGTATCATACCTTACTGATAACATTAGATCTCCATTGACTATACAAGAGGCACTTGATTTTAAAGATCAAACAGAAGATGATGCCATTAATAATTTCATTAGTCAAACTGAATCTAGATCCCACGCACAGTGTCACATGATAGAAGCAGCATTTGATAATGAATTAGAAGAAGATCCTCTGAAAGATACACATGACCAAACGATACCCGTTACTTCTGTTACAAATAGTAAAATTGTGGAAATTGAACCGGGAAAAACTTTAAACATCAATGCCAATCTCACACCTGAACAAGAAACGAAACTCATCCATCTGTTAACAAAATATCAAGAAGCATTTGCATGGGATTACCCTGATATGAAAGGAATCGATCCCCAATTATGTACACACCACATTTATATAGAAAAAGATGCCAGACCTGTTCGTCAGCCGCAAAGAAGACTTAATCCTCATCTAAAGGATGTGGTAAAAGCTGAACTTCAGAAACTTTTAGATGTTAATTTTATCTATCCTATTTCTGATAGTAAATGGGTCTCTCCGCTTGTGGTGGTACCCAAAAAAATGGAAAATGGAGAATTTGTGTGGATTACAGGGAACTGAAGCAACACAAAAAGATCATTTTCCTCTCCCATTCATAGACCAAGTATTAGATACTTTAGCAGGAAAGAAATTCTTTTCTTTCCCTGGATGGCTTCAGTGGATACAATCAGATTCAGATTGCCCCTGAAGACCAGGACAAAACTACTTTTACTTGTCCTTGGGGAACATTTGCCTATCGAGTTCTACCCTTTGGCCTATGTAATGCTCCTGCCACATTCCAAAGGGCTATCCTTAGCATTTTTGCAGATTTAATAAATGATGGACTTGAAGTATATATGGATGACTTTACACCATATGGAGATGATTTTGATCCAGTACTAGACACCCTAGAAAAAGTCCTACAGCGCTGCATTGCTACTAGGCTTTGCTTAAGCCACGAAAAATGCTACATGATGATGACCGAAGGACTTACCCTAGGACACTATGTTTCAGCAGCCGGCATTCAGGTAGACCCGGCCAAAATCCAAATACTTTTACTTATTGCCACTCCTACTACTCAAACAGAGGTACACATCTTTCTTGGATTTTCTGGTTATTATAGACGATTTATAGAACATTATTTGCACATTGCTGCACCTTTATATGCACTAATTGGTAACGTTGATTTTCTTTGGACATAAAAATGTGACCGTGCTTTCGAGGATCTAAAGAAGCTCGTATCTATAGACCCAGTCCTTCGAGGACCAAACTGGGATTTACCATTCCAGATATCATCTGATGCCTCAGATACAGCCATTGGCTCAGTCCTTGGGCAGGAAGAGGATAAAAAACCATATGCCATTTATTACATCAGCAAAAATCTATCCCCTGCTGAATTAAATTACACTGTTACTGAAAAAGAATTCCTAGTTGTGATACATGCTGTCAATAAGTTTAGACATTATATCACAGGCTATCCTGTTATATATACAGATCATTCTGCCATCAAATATTTAAAAAATAAGCCTATCACAAATGCCAGAGTAACTAGATGGTTGATTTTATTGCAGGAATTCGACATCACAATCAAGGATCGGCCTAGCAAAGAAAACCCTGTAGCCGATTTTCTCTCAAGAATACCAAATCCAATCGATGCAGCAACAGTTGAAGATCAATTTCCAGATGAGCACCTGTTTGCTGTTTCTGTTCAAACACCCTGGTATGTTGATGTTGCCAATTACCTTGCAGTAGGTAAGCTACCAAAACACTTAACCCCTAATGAGCACAAGCAGATTGTTCAGAAGATTGCTCGATTTTCGTGGATTGGGGGCTATTTGTTTCACACAAGGGCAGACATGCATATCAGGAGATGTGTTCGAGAAGATGAAATCTTTGATATCCTAAAAGCCTGTCATGATGGACCGTGTGGTGGACTCTTCGCTAAGCGTAGAACTGGACATAAAGTACTACAGACAGGATACTACTGTCCCACGATTTTCAAAGATGCAAAGAAATTTGTCCAAGCCTGTGACATCTGCCAGCGAGCAGGACGACCTGGTCAAGCTGACGAGATGCCTCTGAAGCCACAATTAGTCATTGAACCATTCGAGCGATGGGCTCTTGATTTCGTTGGCCCCATCAACCCATCATCAAATCAGAAAACATATATCTTGGTGGCAATAGAATATGTCACCAAATGGGTTGAGGCAAAAGCATTGCCAAGAGCCACAGAGGATTCTGTAATACATTTCCTGTTCCATCTATTTGTACGTTATGGCCTTCCAAGAGAAGTAATTACAGATGGAGGACCACAATTTGTTGGAAATAAATTAGCCGCAACACTCAACAATTATCACGTCCAGCATAAAATTACTACTCCATATCACCCACAGGCGAATGGGTAGGTAGAAAGCAGCAATAAGATAATAGAATCAATCCTAACGAAAACTATTGCGTCACATAGGCGTGATTGGGCTGCTAGACTACCTGAAGCACTGTGGGCTTACAAAACAACATGGAGAAGCACCACTGGTTACTCACCTTATCAATTAGTGTTTGGAAAACAGCCTATTTTTCCCATAGAATTTGAAATCCAGACCTTACGAACCGCACAGGAAGTTGGCCTAGATCTAAGCGAGGCACAAATTAATCGACTACAACAGATCAATGAATTGGACGAAATTAGGCTCACTGCACTACAAAATACAACACTGATTCAACAACAACGGGCTAAATGGCATGATGCGCTCATCAAAAACAAAGTCTTCTGGTGGGCCCCAGTATTGTAGCAATAATGCTAGAACTCCTGGAACTCCCTTCTTTAATTTTATCAACCCGGTAGTTCGTAACAAACTTGGAAGCGACGGTGCTGTATGCACAAGTACTAGCTCTTGCCGCAGCTGTCACTTGGTCAGCTGGCACAAGTCCGCTAGGAGCTTAAGCCAACTTCTATGAGCTCTTAGAAGAATATTTTTAATTGATGGATGAAATCTAACTCGAAGGAAGTTAATCTAATTGCAAAAAGAAACTGAAAGCCAAAAAGAAACACAAACCCTAGCAAACCCTAATTCTACCAGCTAGTCCTACTGAAGCAAAGGAGAGCATGCAAACTACTGAAAGAGATGCCATTACTTCTATGAAGGTAAAATACATGTGTCTAGACTACCTCTATCTAAAGAAAACATCTTTTTGTATTTTTGATTAAGTTGTTGGAATTATCATGCATGTGCTTTTAACTATTTTTGACTGTGCAGAGGTGGATCAAGGAGGAGAAATGCTTGGAAGAGGTTGGGAAGGTTCAGAGAGGGTCTAAGGAGTCCCTAACACCCTTCCAAAGAGTTTCACAGAGTTTGGCTATCAAGAAACATCATTCGTGAGCTTCTACCAGAAGTCTGCAGGGGTTCTACAGGATGTTTAGGATTTCTACAGGATGTTCTGTAATTTTTCTATAGGATGTTCAGAAATGGGGTTTTGAAGCATGGATGGAGGAAAAAAGGTGGAGGAATGAGTATGGAGGTGAAATAAGGGTGTAGGGGAGTTCAAGACTTGGAGGATGGAGTTGAGGAGTGGCGTAGATGCTGAGATCTGTTCAAGGAGGGATGACACGATGTTGCACAAGAATATGAGAATCATGGCAAAGTAAGCGAATGAGGAAAATGTAAGGTAAGGGCTCTAAGTGAAGGGTGAAGTAGGTAGGTTAGATGGAGTATGGGCAGGTAAGGAAGGATAACAGGTACTCTGCAAGTGGTTTTTCAAACTAAGCAAACAAACACTTATAAAACCTATGACCTAGTTACTTCACTCTAATCTGACCCAACAACAAAAGGAAATGAACAGAAGTTTATTCAAAATGAAGTACGTGAAATAACTATGCAACTAAGAAATCATAACCCTAAGCATGCAATCAAAACTGATATCAAGTTCGACAACTAAGAATCCAACACTAATACTTGCATGGTGAAGCAAAACAATGTTTTTGTGGGCAGCAAGTTTACATTGGTCCCAGCTCATGATTCCACTAAGGGGGAGGTGAGATCCAAAGTACTTGGTGGCCTTTTTCTGAATATATTCCCTATGATTAACCAATCGAGTAAATCTGAACATGAAGAACCTTTTTAATCATCAAAAGCAACCTAAATAACAACACAATATTTAAATCTAAATAGCAGATTTATTCTAAGAATGCAGCAAAGACACATGAAAGTGAACAAAGGAGGTACTGGGCACTTGAGATGGGCCCAACCCCAAGAGCTATAACCTCCTAAGAGAGATTTAGAGCTGGTGCAAAGCTGGATTCATCTTTATTGAGCAAGAAAAGAAATGTTACATTCCAAAAACTGTCCATAAGGAGAACTTGAAAATGTGCTGAAAGCAAAGCCAATCTACTGCCTAAAAATCAAAATACAAACTAGCTAACTTCTGCCTACAATATGACTAACCATTGGCCAACTACTAGCTAACCCCAAATGAGGCCCTAAGCCTTCTTATTTATACAAATTGAGGACCCAACAGTCCTCCTAAACTTTAGGGACTCGGCTGCCCAAAACTTGTAGTTAACAGCAGTCCTACTTGACTTGCTTGGCTGCCCTTGTGCTGATTGATTTGGTGGCCCTTGAACTCCGAGCTGATGGTGGAGAATTTGAGGTAAGGGCCCATAAATGAAGGGAACACCTTCCTAAAAATACTCTCCACGAATTTGGCTGCCAAGTGCTCATTTCAACAATTGACTTTATCTCCAAATTGACCAAAAAGGCTACACAAAGCACCCATTAGACTTGTTGGCATAATGACTAACCCAATTCACTCTATTAGCATAAATATAATCAAAAACATGCAATAAAATAATGAGAATGGTGGATTAAGTCGAATTAGGAGGTTGAATGAGCCCAAATAATTATCCATTTTTGGGGCTCATCATCACCCCCCTACTGAAAGTGTTGCTCATCCTCTAAGCAACCAATTTATCTCCTCATCTTTGATGGCCTTGGTGGCCTCCTTGTCATGCCAAGCTTCTAAAGTGATGTCCTCTTCTCTGTCATGAAACCATACTTTTCTCTTTGCTTCTTCCCACTACTTGCCCCTTTTCCTAGAGAATTCTCAGCTTTGGTATGATTGTGCAAGTATATTCAATCTGATGGTGGCAATGGTGGTGAAAGGAGATGAAACCAGTGGAGGATGCAAGAAAAGAGTGGTTTCATGCCTCCTCAACAAACTTCAAGCTTCAAATCCCTCTCCATAATTGATCCTGGCCTGCCCAAAGGCTTCTACAGGATGTTTCTAGTAAAAATACAGAACTTCCTGTAGAAAGTCCTGTAGCTTCCTGTAGAAGGTTGAACCATGACTAAATTGTGTCCGAACCCTGAAAAAATGAGTGTTCATGGAGGGGATGGATGTGTTTAGGGTGGCCAGCACAGGTGCTGCCTCCCTAGCTAAAATCTCGGTCAATTTCTCCTTCTGCTGCCCTTTCCCCAAACTTCTTGTAGAAAGTCCTGTAGTGGCCGTTTTCTGGCTTCATGTAGAAACTGTTTCGGTCTATTGTCACTGATATCTCATGGTGTGTCTCTTACTCCTTTTTTCTCTTCTTTGGTCTTTTCTGCCTCTGTTAGCTTTCTTCCTCATGCTCTGTTTTGGCTTTCTTCTTGTCTTGTTTAGTCTCTGCCCTCTCTGCTTTACTCTTTTTCTTTTCTATCCTGGATCTTCCTTCTCATCTTTTGTTTTGATTCCCTCCTTTGTTTCAAGTTCTTCTTTCTCCATTTCGGTCTTTTCATCTTTTTCTATTTCCTCCTCATCTTCCCTTGCCATATTTCTAAAAATCGCCCTATCATGATGTGTGGTGACTGCTAGAAATTTTTAGGTGAGGAGGGAGGAAACAAACTTTCAAAACCAGAAATAGAGAAATGGTTGAAGTTTGTCTTTCTGGAGTCAGGAATTTCTCATGTTCTTCTTTTTCACAACATCAATTTGCCATTTTTTCTTCGAACTGTTTCCAACTTGAATTTGCTTCTCGATTTTTGAGAAAAATCAATACCTTTGACAAAACAGAGAATATTTATAACACAAGGTTTCGCTTCAGAGAGTGGACAGTCTTGCAAATTTGTTTCCTTTTTCACACAGGTTGGTTTCTATGGTTGCATGTATTTTCTTTACAGTGGAATTTGAGAAAGAAGGAGACAAACTTTGAGTGCAGAGAAGGAAACAGAGAACTGTGTAGAACTCAAGGAAAATATGCATGCAGAACTTTAAACTTGACTCTTTTTTCAATCCACTGTTGTGTTTTTAATCATTCAAATAAGTCATATGCAAATAGATTTCCCCAAGCCTACCTCATTTCAAGCTTGAATTTTGACAAAAATCTCGGGTTTTCCTTCTACAGAGTTGTTTTCGGCGTTTCGGGTAGACGACTTCCTGTAGAAATTCCTGTAGAGCGCCCCTGCACTTCTGATCGAGTCTGATACGCAGCAGAATCTCGAAGATAGGTAGAGAAACTGGTGGAGGATGACTAGTTAATCATTTTGTGCAAACTTCAGTTGACGATGTGGCAAGTGCAGATGAACAACAATTCGTGAGATTCAGCCGAGCCTACTTTAGTTGCTGCGTGATTTGTGGTTAGCTGGTGAAAACATGTGCGCTGGCTTTTTCGAACTGCATGTCTTCTTCTATCTATTAATCATCTGATGTCCTGTGTGCTGGAGTTCAACACGTCCACCACTGCCTGTGTTTTTCAACTTCCACGTGAATGACTTATACATGCATGCTACGTGATTTTTGCTTGGATCACTGCAATCGAATATGGCTAGCTTCCTGGCTAAATCCCCCCATCTCATTCGTTCATGCAGTGCTTAGATTAGATTCATACAATAGAGGAATAAGTTTTAGTCACGTACCTGAAGTCAGATGGTTGCTGTGAGGTGCTTTTTGCCGCTGCATGCATCTGTTTCGGTGCTGCATGCTTGGATCCTTTGTGCTGTAAGCTCTTTGTTATCTGATGTGTTGTTGCTTTGCTTTTGCAGGTATCCTCTAGCCGGATCTAAGCTGCAGGAGTTCATTTCCACATTCAAATCTGCACCTTCAAGCTGCTGCTGCTGAATTTTCACAGGACCAGAACTTGTTTTCGCCATTGCTCCCAAACGGTAAACCGGATCGATCTGAAAATTTCCGAGCATGTTTCTATCATCATGATGCACATCCCATAGAAAAATTGTGATCAATGGATGCACATATTTCGAGAAAAATGGAAAATGGCTGAAGATTTCAGAGATCAATTTCTCGGAAACCATGCATCAGAATTGGTTGAAACTGCGTGGGTAGGCTACTATCACCTATGTGCATCTCCCCATGAAACAAGTTTTAAAACGGATGCATGGATATGGAGAAAATGCAAAAATAGCTGATGGTGATGGAGGTTGATTTCTTGGAAACCGTGCACTGGAATTGGCTGAAACTGCTTAGGCATGTTGCCATCACCCCTGTACAATTCCCCGTAAAATGGTTTTTCAAATGGATGCATGGTTTTCAAGTTATGGAAGAAACAAATTCTGTTCTATGTGTTTTTTTCTTCAAGGCATTTTGCAGTTTTGTTGCATGGTAAGAAAATTGAGCTTGGGTTGTGATGCAGGCATGGAGATGATGGAGGAGGAGTTTGAAAATTGAAGGAATACTTCTGAACCCTTGAGGAAGCTACCATGTTTGCCAAACCACCTTTTTGAAATCCATTTCTAGCTTCCTACAATTTCTACAGGAACTTCCTATAGAAGCACAATGAAGAAGCACAATGAGGTGGAAAAGATGATGGAAAAGGGTGAGGAATGGGAACATGGATGCTTGCAGGCATAACAAATGGATTCCAAGCTTTAGATACCCTTCCAAAATCGAATCTGGCTCGCTTGAAGGTTCTAAAGGATGTTTCCTATAGAAATATAGAACTTCCTCTATAAGGCACAAAAACTCCTTTGTCTTTGTTTTGAGTGATCCTCCTGACCTGCAATGTCATTGCTGCAACCTGAAATTATTCAATGGAAATTAGATTTATTTTTCTTTTTCTTTTTCTCCTTTTTTTGAAAAACAACTAGGGCGCCTCATGGAGGTTTTCACCCTAATTGCCTGCCCCGGGCACCTCCAAGGGAGGTTTTCACCCAAAGATCTTATTCTCTTTTTCTTTTCTCTTTTTTCCAACCCATTGACCACCTCATGGAGGTTTTCAATCAATGAGCCAATCTAAGGTGCCTCCAAGGAGTTTTTCACCTTAGATTTTTATTTTCTTCTTATTTTCATTTTTTTCTTTTTTCTTTTTTTCCTACCCTACCCTACTTGAAAAAAAAAAATCTTTTCAAGTATAAGAATACTTCCAATGGAGCCATGTGCACATCGAGATTAGAGACAAGATGATGTGGAGGCTTGAAATGCACGCTTTGACAGCTATCCGGATCTCAGAGACCAAATGATTTGACTTTGAAGGGATCAAACATAGTTGAGGAAGAGAGTACTGCTGCAACTTAGTGACTGTCTGAAACCATATTTCAATATAGCTCTGATATCCTTGGTCCTTTTGCTGACCTGGATCATTCTTCATGTCACCTTCTATCATGACCTTCTCATCTTCCTCTTTTTGCTGATCTTTCTCTCGAATACATGGAAGATTTGATGGTAACCATGAGGGAACTCTCTCGATCTCTGATTCATATCTCTTCTCTTCATCAAGTGCAGCCCATGGTTCTTTGATCTCCTCTCTTGAATCTTCTTTTGCCTTTGGTCCTTCAATGCTTTCAAGATGATCTGTTTTTTGCAATGCTCTTCCTGAGTTATGGTGAAGATCATTGAGCTCAAGAGGAGTTGTTTGGACATGTTGTGCCTCAGCTTTGTAATTGGGTTGAGCTACTCCATTGTATGGTTTTGGAAATGGTGGTATGGGTAGTTGAGTGGGGGTGTATATTTGAGATTGATGTGGATGGGGTTGTGATTGGGCAGGCATTTGGGGTTGCCTTGGTGGAGCAGGAGGCGATGGTTGCGGATGAGCAGGTGGTGGAGGAAAAGAAGCGGGAGGAGTGTTGTATTGGGGCATCCACCCCTGCTGAGGTGCATTCCACTGAGGCTGTGGCTGAGCATAAGAGTGAAACGAATGAGCAGCTAGTTGGGCATAATATGGATCTGTGAAGGAACAAGGAGGAGGTGTGAACCAGGAAGGGTGAGCAGGGGGACCCCAAGAAGGCATGAAAGTGGCTTGATAGGGGTCATAATAGGTCTCGGATGTCCCTTGCAGTTCCTGCTAGTAAGATCTAGGTCCATGCGGCCTCCTTTGGTTCATATAATAGAGTGATTTAGTGGTTCCCTTAGCTCTCTGATATGCAGCTTTAAGTCCAGGCAAGGAAGGGCACTGATTCGTGGGATGGTATCCTTCACAGACGAAACACACTTCTAGGGAGTGCATTGGACATTCGTTCCTAGGATGCTTTCTAGTGCACCTAGGACAAAAGATGACCAAAGCCATCTTGGCTTCTTCTTGCTTCTTTTGGATCCGCAAGGTATCCAGTTGCATGGCAAGAAACTGCCTCATATCACTCTTGAAATCTTCGATATGATTTTCAAATTCGTCTTTGGACAAGGTGATGCTCCCAAGATTTCTGTTTGTAGCCATTTTCTCCAGAGGAATGTTTTCTTCTTCTTCTTCCCTTGAGGTTCTTCAAATATTTCTTGCTATCCACCTAAGGGTTCTTTAATCACAACCATCAAAGAAGAGAGAAGGTTGACTATGTGAAGTAGTGGGGGTGTTGTGCAATCATTTTTCTAACTTATCTCTACTCCTACAAGGCATGAAAA
Organism: Pinus tabuliformis; assembly: GCA_031772625.1. Taxonomy (NCBI): domain Eukaryota; kingdom Viridiplantae; phylum Streptophyta; class Pinopsida; order Pinales; family Pinaceae; genus Pinus; species Pinus tabuliformis. The sequence continues at coordinate 844,228,955 of CM062815.1, forward strand.
GAAATATTTTTGGTTGATTTTTGTATTTTTCTTCTTGTACCTGCAAAACTAAAATAGATTGAACTGCAACTAACTATCTTACTAAAATGAAAATGCGGAATTGAAATGAAAGTAGGAAAGGACTAATCTATTTTGCTCAAATGAAATTGCAGGAATGAAATGCTAGGCTACGCTTGCAGAATTGAAATGCTAATCTATGAAAGCAGGAAATGTCTACGCTACTTTTGCGGAAATGAAATTGCATAATGGAAATGAAATAAACTACTTAGCAGAAGATTGTAGTAGAAAATAGAAGAATAGCAGCAATCACCAATACTCTGACGCTTCCCCGGCAACGGCGCCAAAAAGATGGTGGGCCCCAGTATTGTAGCAATAATGCTACAACTCCTGGAACTCCCTTCTTTAATTTTATCAACCCGGTAGTTCGTAACAAACTTGGAAGCGACGGTGCTGTATGCACAAGTACTAGCTCTTGTCGCAACTGTCACTTGGTCAGCTGGCACAAGTCCGCTAGGAGCTTAAGCCAACTTTTATGAGCTCTTAGAAGAATCTTTTTCATTGATGGATGAAAGCTAACTCGAAGGAATTTAATCTAATTGCAAAAAGAAACTGAAAGCCAAAAAGAAACGCAAACCCTAGCAAACCCTAATTCTACCAGCTAGTCCTACTGATGCAAAGGAGAGCATGCAAACTACTGAAAGAGATGCCATTACTTCTATGAAGGTAAAATACATGTGTCTAGACTACCTCTATCTGAAGAAAACATCTTTTTGTATTTTTGATTAAGTTGTTGGAATTATCATGCATGTGCTTTTAACTATTTTTGACTGTGCAGAGGTGGATCAAGGAGGAGAAATGCTTGGAAGAGGTTGGGAAGGTTCAGAGAGGGTCTAAGGAGTCCCTAACACCCTTCCAAAGAGTTTCACAGAGTTTGGCTATCAAGAAACCTCATTCGTGAGCTTCTACAGGAAGTCTGCAGGGGTTCTACAGGATGTTTAGGATTTCTATAGGATGTTCTGTAATTTTTCTACAGGATGTTCAGAAATGGGGTTTTGAAGTATGGATGGAGGAAAAAAGGTGGAGGAATGAGTATGGAGGTGAAATAAGGGTGTAGGGGAGTTCAAGACTTGGAGGATGGAGTTGAGGATTGGCGTAGATGCTGAGATCTGTTCAAGGAGGGATGACACGATGTTGCACAAGAATATGAGAATCATGGCAAAGTAAGCGAATGAGGAAAATGTAAGGTAAGGGCTCTAAGTGAAGGGTGAAGTAGGTAGGTTAGATGGAGTATGGGTAGGTAAGGATGGATAACAGGTACTCTGCAAGTGGTTTTTCAAACTAAGCAAACAAACACTTATAAAACCTATGACCTAGTTACTTCACTCTAATCTGACCCAACAGCAAAAGGAAATGAACAGAAGTTTATTCAAAATGAAGTACATGAAATAACTATGCAACTAAGCAATCATAACCCTAAGCATGCAATCAAAACTGATATCAAGTTCAACAACTAAGAATCCAACACTAATACTTGCATGGTGAAGAAAAACAATGTTTTTGTGGGCAGCAAGTTTACATTGGTCCCAGCTCATGATTCCACTAAGGGGGAGGTGAGATCCAAAGTACTTGGTGGCCTTTTTCTGAATATATTCCCTGTGATTAACCAATCGAGTAAATCTGAACATGAAGAACCTTTTTAATCATCAAAAGCAACCTAAATAACAACACAATATTTAAGCAGATTTATTCTAAGAATGCAGCAAAGACACATGAAAGTGAACAAAGGAGGTACTGGGCACTTGAGATGGGCCCAACCCCAAGAGCTATAGCCTCCTAAGAGAGATTTAGAGCTGGTGGAAAGCTGGATTCATCTTTATTGAGCAAGAAAAGAAATGTTACATTCCAAAAACTGTCCATAAGGAGAACTTGAAAATGTGCTGAAAGCAAAGCTAATCTACTGCCTAAAAATCGAAATATAAACTAGCTAACTTCTACCTACAATATGACAAACCATTGGCCAACTACTAGCTAACCCCAAATGAGGCCCTAAGCCTTCTTATTTATACAAATTGAGGACCCAACAGTCCTCCTAAACTTTAGGGACTCGGCTGCCCAAAACTTGTAGTTAACAGCAGTCCTACTTGACTTGCTTGGCTGCCCTTGTGCTGATTGATTTGGTGGCCCTTGAACTCCGAGCTGATGGTGGAGAATTCAAGGTAAGGGCCCATAAATGGAGGGAACACCTTCCTAAAAATACTCTCCACGAATTTGGCTGCCAAGTGCTCATTTCAACCATTGACTTTATCTCCAAATTGACCAAAAAGGCTACACAAAGCACCCATTAGACTTGTTGGCATAATGACTAACCCAATTCACTCTATTAGCATAAATATAATCAAAAACATGCAATAAACTAATGAGAATGGTGGATTAAGTCGAATTAGGAGGTTGAATGAGCCCAAATAATTATCCATTTTTGGGGCTCATCATCTTCCACGAGGGAGACTGGGCTCTGTTATACGACTCTCGATTTGAGGACTTCCCTGGGAAACTCCAGACTCGTTGGTTGGGACCATATGAAATCCAGAAGGTGCATGACAATGGGACCATCACGTTAATCACCATTGATGGTTCTGGATACACCTTCAAAGTGAATGGCCACCGAGTTCGTCTCTATCGCAAACCACTTACTCGGGAGTCCTTCTGCCAAAAGCTACGTCGAGACACTGATATGGAGATTTTAGGAGAGGAAGAGAAATCTTCCTCACCTGTAATTCATTCCTTTTTTTACAGTCTGTACATAAGTTCTTTTTTTCTTCAAGTCGTTCTTATACATATGTTTGAACTCAATTTTTTTTTTGCTTTCTCAAAATTTTGATTTTTGCCGTTCCGTTTCTAAAAGAATGGCATTTGCGTGTTTTACTATTCCTTTTCAAAAGGAACAACATTCTGGATTTTCTGCTGTTCCTGTTCAAAAGGAACAACATTCTGGATTTTCTGCTGTTCCTTTTCAAAAGGAATAGCATTCTTGATTTTCTGATTTCTGTTGTTCCTTTTCAAAAGGAACAACATTTTCGATTTTTGCTGTTCCTTTTTCAAAGGAACAACATCTTTGATTTTCTGCTGTTCCTTTTCCAAAGGAACAACATCTTTAATTTTCTGCTGTTCTTTTTTCAAAAGGAACGGCTTTGCTTGTTCTGCTATTCCTTTTCTAAAGGAATAACATTTTGGATTTTTGTTGTTCCTGTTGGATACCTATAGTAATAGGTTTCATATTTCATGATTAGCAAGAGAAAAGCCAAATATGCTCTGCTTTTGTATCCCAAAGATCCCATATTTCCTAGAAAGCAAGAGCTGGGTAAAGTGTTTCAAGTATTGAGGACCTTATTTCAATTTTTGTGGATGATTCAACAGTTTAATCTGGATCATGCCATGTTTCAATTTTGAGTTGTAGAATAGAGAAAGAGGTCTGTCCAAACAGCTTAATCTTGGCAGACAAGTAGTTCAGGTAGAGAAGCAAAGGTTCCCAAAAGTTTAATCTGGGACCTTGGAAGACATAAGGGTAGAAGTAGATAGAGAGAAAAGGAAAAAAGCCAAAGAAAAGAAAAGGCAATTGAGGGTTGCAAGTCCAAGTGCCCCTCCAAGAAGAAACAAAAAATGCTAGGAAAATAGTTGGGTAGGCAGTTGTGGTTGCAGAAAGAATATGATCACCATTACACAGGCATCAATAGGTCTCTTGCCAAGGCAATAAATCTATCAGCAAACAAAGTGGTGAATTCTATGAACTCACAGCAAAGAGCATCACCAACTTCTTCTCTTTCCCTCTCTACTCCATCACTAACACCCCCTTTCTAAATTCCCCTCCTTCATTCATATTAACTCCTAATTCTACTATATAACCTCCCTTATCTTACCCCACCCCTAATATTATTAACACTAAGGTGTATAAAACCCCAAATCTTATGTATATTCCCTCCCCTAGGCATAATAGCCGTGTATCTTTCAAAAGGGACCAAATGGCATCTGGCCACTTTGGTGAACCTATTCCACCCTATTTCCCCTTTGCTGCAAGTCAATTTGCCCTCAAATCACCTCTGCATTGCTAAAACCCCCTTTCCAAACCCATTTTGCCTATAAAACCTTTGCAAAGGTCAATACCCGCCTCTGGTACGTTTCCCAATCCTACCGCATTGTGGTTGAGCCAAAACATTGAAAAAACCCACAAAAAACCCACAAAGTTTGATTTTTCCGCCCGCAATATCAGACGCGCATGTTTCCCCTCCGCCAGCCGTCGGATCAAGCCCATCAGATCCGACGGCCCACAGCAATATCGGAGCGCTTCCCGTGGCTGCACGTTAACTTCCGGGAAAGTGACGTTGCGCCTTGTCACGCCTCCTCCACGCGTCGAGCAATGAACCATCTCGGAGCCCGCTCTGACAGCCCCTGCGCCGTACCTAAACCGCCCCGAGAAACCGCGACGGTTAAGGCCTTAACCGTGACCGCTGCCGTTTGACCGCCACCTACCCGCCGCTGACTCGCCGCCACGTCCTTGCTCGTACCTGCCCCTCTTATTGGCCCACCTCACTGCTGACTGGGCTGCCACCTCGCCGCACCTTTGACCAGTCACCCACTGCCACGTCGCCCGATGACGTCAGCTGACGTCACCTCACCATGACCCACCAATGACGTCATGCTGACGTCAGCAGAAAAAAGCGCCAAATTGGTAAAATGACCCATATTTACCAATTTTTCCCGTGTTTTTACCATTTTCACTGTGATTTTTACTGAACGCTCTGCTTGACCGTTTGAACTCAAATTTTCGCCAACCAGTCGATTAGCCCGGGCGACCTCCTCAAAAAGCAACTGTGCACCTGTGTGTCAACCTCTGCTCGTCGAATTACAGGTATTTAGACCATTTCGCCCTCCATACGACCTTCATTAAGCTTAAATTTGCTCACAGGGATAACAGAACCATAAAAACTATATTTACACCGTTCATTCCCCTTCATTCATCCAGCATTGTCATTGTGAGGGCCAAGAAGTACCTGCAGAGCTCTAGAAACCTGCAATTCCCATTAAACCTCTGTAATTCTGCGTTTTCCCGGCAGAATTGCTAATAGACATAATTCACCCGGTTATAGAGTTCAGTTACACCACAGAGAGGTTCTATCACTAGACTCCAGTAGTATTTCAATTGCTATTGAGAGAATTCCCCTTGAATACTCAAAACCTCAACTGTTTCCACAGAAAACTGCCTCCAGACTGTGTTCTTACCATTCCACCTGTCTACCTACAATTCTTGCAACTTGGAGAGCTATGGAGACCCCTATTGCACTGAATATTAAGCCCATCAATGCCCCTCACCAGGAACTAGCATGGAAAGCCCTGGGAGACATGGACTACCAAATGCTGGATTGGTTTCCCATGGGAACCAAGTATAATGTGCTAATGCTGAATGAACTAAGAGCCCAGCACCTCAGTGGGGCAGATATCTTGGGGATTTGGGAGTCAAATTTGCCCATATACAACCTTCCCCAAGTCAATCCAATGCCAGAGCTCATTTATAGCTGCCAGGAATGCTATGACCCCAGCCAAAGGGCAGTCATAAGCCCCACAGGCCTAGTCCTGTTCCAGATCACCCCAGAGAGCATAAACCAGATGCTGCACTTCAATACAGCCAAGAAATTGACCCCTCTGTCCATGCAGAATCTGATTAACACAGGGATCAAGCTGTCCAGTGACCAGATTATCAAAATTAACCAACTGTTTGTCACACCAAGCTCTGAAACAGTCAGAACCCCTCCTATTGGGTACCATTATCTGAATGAGTTGGGCAGGATGTTGGTGGATCTGATTGGCTATGTCCTAGGGTTCAGGGGGCTGGAAGATGTAGATGAAAGTATAATGGCAATGCTGTCCATGTTTGCCCCTGGTAAGCCTCCAGCTGTGCAGTATGATTATGCAACCTACATAGCAGAGAAAATCCATGATCAGTTCATGAATCTGAAAAGGGAGAGACTGTTCAGGTACTCCTCCTATATATATCATTTATTCCTTTTCTATCAGCCAGCTACCTTCTCAGTTCCTTTGAGGCCACTCAATGCCCAAGGAAGCCCAAGATCAGTTGTTTTCTGGACCTCTGTGTTTCATTTTACCTCAGTATCACCCTATACATACTGTGAGTTCATTGATTTATTTGTTCATCCGGCCCTAACAGTTCTGCAAGGTACTCCTCCTCCTAGATTAACCGATGAAATGAGGAGGATTCTACATCTGAACAAATCCTACAATATTGGCAACTGGTACTTCTACCAGAACCACACAGTCATTAGGATATATGGCTGTGAAATGAACCCATTTAGGTTGCCAAGGTATGTCCCCATGAGGCTTTTTGCCTTGGAGTATTTCAGGCAGTTTGGGAACTCAGATTACCTTCATTTTCAGAGTAGAAACAAGAAGTCACAACTGAAGGTAAGAAGCCAGCTAGGTTCCTTCCTGTATAACAAGAAAGAGGAAGGATGGAAAGAGGCACACAGCATCCTGGAAGGCCTCAGATTGCAGACCAGTTTTGAGTGGATTCCTTATGACCCCAATCATACTATCTCCCTCAGGAGAATTAGATACAGACTGGGCAACTATGCACATAAAAGACAACCTGAAATAGAAAAGTATGCCAATGCACTAGATTGGGAAGAGGGTACACTAGTAGAACAAGTCACTGAGGTAGAACTACTTGAGAAAGAAGCCAGGAATGTACAAAAAGAAACTGACTTGGAAACTTGTGGACAGGTGCCCCACTCCTACAGAAAGCAAAGTGGAACAGCTGCTGGATCTTCAGCAGCACAGCAGCAAACCACTGAGAAGACATCCCAGGCAGCAAGCAAAGACAAAGGTAAACAGGTGGAACAGCCACCTGTATTGACAGAGGAACAAGTTGAAACCTTGCTACAGCAGCAAGAAGAAATGGAACAGCAAGAACTGGGGCAGCAACAAGAAAAAGCACAGTCCAGTGAACAGCCCTTGCAGCAAGAAAAGGGGACAGATGTGCCTAGTAACACTGAGCAGCAGCCCCAAACAGAGGTGCCTCCCAGGACAGATACCAATGTAGACACCTCAGTCCTCCAAACACCACAGAAGGAGGATGTGACCAGGAAAAGGGAAAGAGAGACCCCCCACACCTCATCATTCATCAGGGGAGAGAAGAGACAAAGACTGAATGACTCCCAAGAGGAGGACATAGCAGTAAGGCAGGCCATGGGCATGGGCCCACCCAGTGGAGAACTTTCGGCCAGCTCATCCCAGCGAGGACATGACATGACTATGGGAGGAGAGGTCATCTCCTCCGGTCAAACCAGAAAAGGGCAGTCAAGTATAAAACAGCAATTCATTGACATAAAAAGGAGGAGTGATCCCATAAAAGTGCAGCTATATGATCACTTGTTGAACCTAGCTCCTAGCAACCAGCAGAGACTCATGTCTGCTTTCGATGTGAGTGAAGGCAAAATGATAATGAGCCACTTCATGCCCACAACTTTGCAGCCTCAGTCCACCTCAGACTATCTAAGAACCAACATGGAGGTTCTTGCCAAAGACATACACCCCATGGACAAGATTGAATTACATAAGCAGACTGGTGAAATGGTGTATGCCTCCCTGGCAGATGAAACATTGGAGAACTATAAACTGAAGAGCAGCCTGGATAACACAGCTTCTCAGCTGGAGTTAGAAAGAGCATCATCACAAGCCAAGGACAATAGGATCAAGTCCTTGGAAGAGGTAATTATAGAGATAGGGCATGATCCTAAAGATGTCAAAGGCATCCAAGAACTCCTGAAGATAAGAGATGCAGACATGGCAGCCCTAAGAAAGAAGATCAAACTCCCGGCCACCATCCATCCACAAACAGATGAAGTTGCCCAGCAAAGGCAAGAAAAGGATGCTACAGATCTGCTGGTGTCCTTATACAAAGAGCTGGTCAGGACTCAGGACCAGCTAGGACAAACTGAAGCTGCAAAGGCAGCACTGCAAGAAACCCTGAAGCAAAGAGAAGAGGGCCAACCCTCCCAGCCTCCTCCTGTCATAATAAATCTTGAGGAAACCCCTCCAAAGATTACTCCTCCTCCTCAGCAAACAGAAGCTACAGCACCAACTACAGCACCATCCACAGCAGCAACAACTACAACATCAGAACAAGCTGCTAGTTTAGACATGCAAAAGCTGCAAGCTGAGATCCAAGCCATGGAATCTCAAATGAAAGAGCTGGATGAGCTTAAGAAAACCTTGACTAAGGTAAATGAAAGGTTTGACAAGAGCAAACAGAATGAGGCAGCCAAGGACAGAGAGGTAAAAGCTCTTAAGAGGAGAATTGCTGAACTAGAGAAGGAGCTTGCACTAGAAAAGGTGACAGCTGAAATGAAAGCAGTGCTATGGAGCAACATTGGGCGGTCCATTGCCAAACAGTGGCAATATATTGAGACCATGGATGAGCAAATGGTGCTCATCACTAAAGCAAACAGAGAAATACAGAGAGCCAGGGCAAGCCTTGGACACATGCCAGAAGCTGCTACTAGGATAATCAATACTCTGAACTATAAGACTAGCTCTCAATTAGCTGTCATGGGAATCACTAACAGGACAGAAACAATTGCTGTAGCAAAGAGAGTCATTACATTGAGGAACTTGGTTGGAACATTGGAGAGGAGGACCCAGGATATGCAGACTGAAATCAATAGATTCCTGGAAAAATTCGTGACACTACAGAACAGAGGCCTCCCCAGCATCTTAAGCAGTGTAGGAAGACTGCTCACCCTGGACAATTACAATAAGAGGATTGATGCCCATGCAGTGGCAGAGATTGCACAACCACCCAGCACTTCAGCAGAGCCAGGGCCAGCCACCGGGCAGAGTATGTATGACAGGGTGGAGAACCTGTTTTTCCTAATGAATGAAGTTGACCATCTGTTTGATACACCACCTAACTTCTTCAAATTTACAGAAGCAGATGAAACTCTAGGGGCAATCTTAGCACACCAGCTGCCCACACAGGATGCCTGGAGAAATTTAACACAGACAGTTTTGTCAGGCCAGAATCAGTAGCGCCATTTCTACAGGCAAATAAGCATACATGCGCAGGCACAGTTTTGAAAAAGATATCTACAGGGAAGAGACAGAGGCTGAGCCAACTCAGCAGGACCATTGACTCACCACAAGCAACAGTCACAATCACAGGTGACAAGTCCAAGACACAGCGTACAAAGCATTAAAGACAGATTTTCCAGCATTTACTCAGAATATCTCGACCGACTTAGCTGTCTCCAAAGGCTAAAATATCTTCTGACAGAGCATTAAAATGCCTGTACTCTGTAATCAATGCTGCATTAAATTTTGGCCATAATATCTTAAGTAGTTGGTAAGAAAGTAAAATCTGAGATAACTCAGGACTCAGATATTTTGTAAATGACCGCAAGTATATATTCACCCTTCACAGCAGTTGAAGGGGTTGTTGTTATTTTCTTTTGAAGAGCTCTAGCTCGTTGTAATATTTTCAGAGAAGTAATACAAAGGAAGAATGGAATTTCCAAGGCTTGGTGTTCTTTGATGTATTGTGGTGAAAGATGAATGTTACAGGATTCCAGGGTGTTGCATAAAACAGCAAGTATTCTCAAATCTCTTTGTTATATGTTTTCGAATCTTTTGTTCTCTTTTGTTGTTCAAATGTTTTACACTTGATAGCAAGGTGAAAAGATAGTCCCAGGATTTAACCATGTTTACCCTGGACTCAAACTGAGCTATTATACATGTTTTCCTCAGATACAGTGACAGAATTGTAATTCTTAATTGCTGCATTTCAAAACTGTGTCTTTTACTGTGACAGTCATTCTCAGGGATTCAATTTTTGCCCCTAAGACCTCTGTTTTCTCCTCTTAAAGCTGTCTGTTGGGAACATATAGATAACAAGTGAAAATTCTTAAATGCTTTCACTGTTTGTATTACCTGTTTCCAGTCATTTAATCAAAAAACTGTTCTATTAAGCACTCAAATGGCCCTGTAAGTTCCATCTTTCATCTCAAAGTTTCAAACACATATAGCCACAGACTCCATTGCCCAATGGTACTCAACCTCTCTGAAAACTACTTCACTAGAACCTAAAAGGAGTTTCATCAACCAAAACATAAACAAAAACCAGTGCATAATAGCTAGCCTAAAACCCTATCATAAACAGTTACAAATCATAAAGAGAGAGCCCTCTCTGATCACAGTTTGGCTAGAAACAATGATCCAAAGATTGGTTAGTGGTTACCCCGGCCGTATTCCCTTGGGAGTCATAGGGAACAACCTGGGTGTTAACATAAATGGCGACTCCACTGGGGACTTAAGATTTTTTCAATTACTATCTATTTCCAAAAGCTACCATCAAGCCTGAAACTAGCCAAGAGGCCTTAGGACTGTTTCTGTAAACACAGGGACAGCTTTAGGGAAGAGCTAAATAGGGAAACTTCATCTTAGCTTTGACAAATATATAGTCATTCTAGAATTCTTACCTAGTCCTTGTACATACAAAACCTTCTGTATAAAGTTCTAAAAGAATACTTAGAAGCTGGCTCCCAAAAGAAACCCAAGGCACACTAGGGCAAACCCTGACCCTGATCAACCCATCATTGTTGATAATCCAAATATCATACCAAAGAACATAAGGAGAGGACAAAAGCAGGAGCAGCCTGCTGATTCAGATATAAGTTTAGACCAACCTATCCTCATTCCAACTCCTTGTAAAGTCCTTTTCCGTTCCACACCTAATTCCCCTAGTTCATCATCAACACCTCAAAGCCCTCCTCTCCCATCTTCACCATCTGCACATACTCTTTCAACCAGTTTCCCTCTTGTTACCCCTGTTATACCTGTGATCCCAACTGTCCCATTTGTTCCTATTAACCCTATAAACCCCATAAACATGGCTAACAGATATGCACCTCTGCAGATACCAGCCAATGCTCCAGCTCTACCCCAAGACTACCAAACTAGACTCTCATTTTTTGACTCCCAGGGCCCTTTGACAGCTACCCAGCATGCTAAGAAGATGCAAGATCACTTTGAGACCTTTGAAATAGATGATGACAGTGTTAGGATGAGAATTTTTGTCCAAAGCTTAACCGGGGATGTCAGAACTTGGTTTAGATCCTTAAATGCAAATTCCATTGCAACCCCTGAAGTTCTATACCAGGAATTTACCAACAGATGGGAGAAAAAGAGAGATCCGCACCATATACTTGGTGAATATAACACTATTAGAAGAGGTCCCCAAGAAACAGTTTTGGAGTATTGTGCTAGGTTTAACAACATATACAATGCTATCCCCCAGAACTTAAGGCCCCCTCCTGATTTGGCCCTTTATAACTTCCCTGATGGTTTTGATTCTGATATGGCCTATCAGTTGAGAGAAAGAGACCCTCCAACCCTTGCAGAAGCCCAAAGAGTTGCAGTCACTGTAGAGGCCAACCTAATTGCCAAAAGAAACAGGGCAAAGCTGGAAAAGAAGGTTGGTTTCAAAGAAGAGCCCTCAGGCTTTGATCAAAAGTTGGATGCAATACTAAACATCATGAAAAGACTAGGGGAGAGAGTGGAATCAGTAGAAAGGAAATCATCATGGGAGGCACCACAAAACAATCCTCCTAGAAACCCAAATTTTAGGAGAACACAGAACCCCAATATAGGAAAAACAGGTGCTGACCAAGATATCAGACCCCCTTTTCAAGAAAATTATGCAGAAACTTCCTCAGTTAATCAGCTCAATGAAGATCCTGAGATCAACTTAATAGGTCTGGATGGTAAAAGCCATCTTTTCTTAACACAAGAAGACCATGAGGAAGATGAAAGCAAAACATTCCAAACACAATCAGGAGAATCCTTTGACTTTAAACAAGGGTATGATACTGCTGTCTATGAAGTCCATAAACAATACAAACTAAGAAGTAGGACTGTAAATGCAAATCAGCCTGAGAAGGTAAAGGACAAACAACAATCTAAAGATACCTTAGTCACTGAACCTAATGACAAAACAAACTTGCCTACAAAGGAAGTAGTGATTGAGGAGGTCACTGAACTACTGTCCACACCACAACAGCCAACAGCAGCCTCATCCTCTCACCCAAATCCGAACATTACCCCTCAAGACATGGGCATGAGGGGCAGGTTCCAAAATCAAGATGAAATCCAACAAGAAGATTCAATGAACAGAGAAAGGACTGCTATCCGTGACTCTAAAATTCAGGTGGACAAACCTTTTGACCTAGGAACAGAGATTGGCAAGTTAAAGATAGCAATTCCCCTTTCAGAGCTAGCCAAGCATGACATATATAAGCAACAGATCAAAAAATCCCTTCAGCTCACCAACAACAAAGATGATGTAAATGTGCTAGATGACACTCCAGAATTACTGTTTGGCCCAGAGGTAGATGGAAAAACAGTAGTCACAGGGGTTCTACCTTTTTATGTCAGCTTGCATGTTCATGATAAAATACTGCATAATGCAATGTTTGACTCAGGTGCATCTCACAACCTTATGCCAAAAGCAGTCATGGAAAGATTAAACTTAGACATCACAAGGCCATATAAAGACCTGTTTTCTTTTGATTCTAGTCAAGTCAAATGCTTGGGCCTAATTAAGGATTTATGTGTGTCCTTAGTTCAATTTCCCAACAAAACCATTTTAATGGACGTTGTTGTTGCTGATATCCCACCCAAGTATGGGATGCTCTTATCAAGATCATGGGGAGCCAAACTCCAAGGCTCCCTGCAATTAGACATGTCATATGCAACCATCTCTGTCTTTGGACAACCAAAGAGACTTTATAGGGAAACACTCATGAAATATATGGTCAGCAGTGAAGAAAAGCCTCAAAATTTTCCAATATATGCTGTCCATTCGGACATAGACTCCTTCATCCTCTTCAATGACAGCACAAGCTCCTTAAACAATGACATTAAGACCGAAACACCCATACAAGAACAAAACATCGATCAAACAAGTGGCACCTGCCAAATGTTAATCAGCCCAACAGCACCCATTCACCCTCCTTTAGTTGTCAAAAATTGTCAAACAAATGATGAAATTATCCTAGGAGACAAATGGGAAAAGAAACCTCAACTCATGCTCACATGGCCATCCCATGAAAAGGATGTTAAATCTCCTGACCAGCAAGATAGTCTGTGGGTCCTAGAGTTTGATGGCTCAGTTAACAAGTTAGGGGCAGGAGCTGGAGTATGGATACATAACAAAGAGAAAACCTGTGCACAAGGCCGGGCTTATAGATTGAACTTTAAATGCACTAACAACATGGCAGAATATGAAGCTCTGCTACTAGGCCTCAAGATTGCAAAATCATTACAAGCACATAGCCTCTCAATCATGGGGGACTCTGATCTAGTAATTCAACAAGTAAAAGGGGATTTTGTCACCAATGACAAAAGATTAAGGTCCTATAGGTCTGCTGTAATTGAAATACTAGAAACTTTCTCCGAGTTTGTTATCACAAAGATTCCAAGGGGCCACAATCTCCATGCTCACAGCTTGGCAACATTTGCCAGCACCTTCAAATTCCCACTACAACCCAACAATTGTTTCACAGCAGAGGTCAAATATAGGCCTTCTATTCCAAACAATGTCAAAGAGTGGCAAGTATTTGAGAATGATAGGCAAATAAACAACTTTTTAACCTTGCAACAAGAGTTTACAGGATTAAATATTGACCTTGAGACAGCAAGTCAATCACAATTACAGTTTCAACAGTCTGCCCACCCAATGTCACCTAGAACAGCCAAACAACTACTCAGTCCAACCATTTTCAACAAAGAAAACATTCAGCAAATTCACTAAATTGACTGTGAAGAGCTGAAACGCTGAAGATGAAATCATACAACTCAAAGACAATCTTCTTCCAGCAGGCCTTACCCCACTAGAGGATATTTTTGACTCAAATGATGTCCCCAGGAAACCAAAGATGCAGCCATTAGATGCAACAATTGAAGAATGTAACATTGGTACCACTGACAAGCCTAAAATAATAAAGCTATCTGCTGCTTTGCCCCCTGACCAAAAACCCAAATATATTGATCTCTTTAAAGAGTTCCAAGATGTCTTTGCCTGGGGTTATGAAGACTTGAAGTCTTATGATACCTCTGTTATCCAGCACACCATTCCCCTCAAGCCTAATCAAAAACCATTCAAACAGAAATTGAGAAGAATCAATCCTGTGCTTCTTCCTTCCATTGAAAAGGAATTACAAAAAATGTTCAAAGCTGGTATCATAGCACCAATCAGGTTTTCTGAGTGGATTTCAAATTTGGTCCCTACAAGAAAGAAAACTGGTGAGATTAGACTTTGTGTAGACTTAAGGAATTTGAACCTAGTGTCACTCAAAGACAACTACCCCTTACCCAAAATGGACCACATCCTTCAAAGAGTAGTAGGAGCCTCAAGAATATCATTGTTGGATGGCTTCTCAGGTTTCAATCAAATCCTGGTACACCCTGATGATCAAGACAAGACTGCATTTACTACCCCATGGGGCACTTTCAAGTATGTGAAGATGCCCTTTGGATTGAAAAATGTAGGGGCAACATTTCAGAGAGCAATGGACATTGCTTTTGCAAAGGAAATTCATGATTTCTTGGTCATTTACTTAGATGATCTTACACCCTTTTCAAAATCTGACCAAGAACACTTGAAACATCTGAGACAAATCTTCATAACATGCAGGAAATATGGCATTTCCTTGAACCCCAAGAAGTCTTTATTTGGCTTAGAAGAAGGGAAACTTCTAGGACACATCATTTCGAAAGATGGCATAAGAATTGATCCAGATAGGATACAAGCTATCCTACAAATGCCTCACCCAAGGAATGTCAAGGAGCTGCAAGGATTCTTAGGAAAAATCAACTTTTTGAGAAGGTTTATCCCAAATTTAGCAGAGTTAATCAGATTACTAAACAATATGCTAAAGAAAGATTCAAAGGTCAAATGGACTGTTGAAGCAAAACAAGCTTTTGAAAGTATAAAATTGGCTTTGACTCAAACCCCAGTGTTAACTAACCCTCAGTTTGACAGAGACTTCATCATTTTCTCCTTTGCCTCCCAACATACTATTGCTGCTGTTTTATTACAGAAAGATGACCAAGGGAATGAAAAGCCCATTGCTTTTTTCAGCAGAGCTCTTAGAGATGCCCCCCTAAAGTACCAAATAATGGAGAAACAAGCCTATGCCTTGATCAATGCTATCAAAGACTTTAGGATTTACATCCTTTACTCCCATGTTGTAGCTTATGTACCAAGTCCTATTGTCAAAGACATCCTCACACAAGAAAACTTAGAGGGTAGAAGAGGAAAATGGATTGCAAACATACTTGAATTTGACATTGAAATAAAGCCTACAAAGCTGATAAAAGGGCAAGGTTTGGCCAAGTTAATGACAGAAGCAAATTTCCAAGCCTTAGATATCAACCAACTGGACAGTGAAACAGAGCTGGCGACTCCAAAGATCAATGTAGCCTTTGAACAATCTCCATGGTACTCTGATATCTGTTATGTGTTACAAAACCTGTGTGCTCCCCCAGGACTGTCCAGAACTAAGTCTAGGTTCCTAAAAATGAAAACATCTAAATTTTGTGTGATAGATGAGAATCTACTCTGGAAAAACCATGAAGGTATTTTGCTGCACTGTCTTCTTGAGAGTGAAACTGACAATATCATGCAAGAATTCCATGCTGGAGACTGTGGTGGACATTTGTACTGGAAGTCCACTGTGGACAAGATATTAAGGGCTGGTTATTACTGGCCCACTATGTTCTCTGATATGAAGAAATTCACAACATCATGCCACAAATGCCAACTGTTTGAAGGAAAAAGACAGTTGCTGCCACTTCCTTTGAGGCCCATTGCAACAGAGAGACCTTTTCAACAATGGGGCTTGGATTTCATTGGAGAAATTCACCCCTCATCTTCAGGACAACACAGATGGATTCTAACAGCAACAGACTACTTCACCAAGTGGATTGAAGCTGCCCCATGCAGACAAGCAAATGATTCAGTAATCATTCAATTTTTGGAGAACAATATACTGGCTAGATTTGGCTGCCCAGACAAGATAATAACAGACAATGCTGCTGCCTTCAGATCCAAGAAGATGGTAAACTTTTGCCATAAATTTCACATTACTTTGGGCCATTCTACAGCTTACTATCCTCAAGGGAATGGTCTTGCTGAATCCTCAAACAAAAGCCTGATAAACATCATAAAGAAAGTGCTGGAAGAGAACAAAAAGAACTGGCATAAGAAACTAGTAAATGCTTTATGGGCAGACAGATTAACCACCAAAAGATCAATTGGGACCAGCCCATATGAGTTAGTCTATGGATTAGAGGCCAGATTTCCTTCATCACTAGGAGTGCCAGTTATGAAACTTCTACAAGAAAGCCAAGCAGAGCCAAATAACATGCAAAGAAGGATTAACCAGATAATTTGTCTACAGCAGACCAGAGAACAAGTTTTCAGCAGAGTGCAGATACTACAAGAGAAACTGAAAAAGGCCTTTGACAGAAGAACTAAAGCTGAAGATTTCAATGTAGGGGACAAAGTTTTAAAGTGGGATGCAAGAAGAGAAGAGAAAGGAAAACATGGGAAGTTTGATTCTTTATGGAAAGGACCATTTGCTGTCCAAGCAGTACAAGGTAATAACACCTACTTCCTAAAAAGCTTGACTGTAACTGAACTGGATGAAGGTCCTGTCAATGGCAGGATGCTGAAGCACTATTTTGACTGTTCACTATGATAGAAATTCAGAGGTTCATTGTATATATGCAATTGTACATATTCTTTTTTGATTTAAATTGTATAAAGAGGTTTTCCCAATTGCTGCACCTAGCAACAACAGGCAGATAGAATCAGAGGTTCTCCAAGAAAGAAGCACACTATTTTGACAGATTACATGCAGCAGATTTCAAAGACAAAGATGGGCAGTCAAGGAACAAGGCAATCTGACCTGCTGTTCTTGGTCTTTCAAAAGAAAAACCATCCCCATGTGGAGCCACTGTTGGATACCTATAGTAATAGGTTTCATATTTCATGATTAGCAAGAGAAAAGCCAAATATGCTCTGCTTTGGTATCCCAAAGATCCCATATTTCCTAGAAAGCAAGAGCTGGGTAAAGTGTTTCAAGTATTGAGGACCTTATTTCAATTTTTGTGGATGATTCAACAGTTTAATCTGGATCATGCCATGTTTCAATTTTGAGTTGTAGAATAGAGAAAGAGGTCTGTCCAAACAGCTTAATCTTAGCAGACAAGTAGTTCAGGTAGAGAAGCAAAGGTTCCCAAAAGTTTAATCTGGGACCTTGGAAGACATAAGGGTAGAAGTAGATAGAGAGAAAAGGAAAAAAGCCAAAGAAAAGAAAAGGCAATTGAGGGTTGCAAGTCCAAGTGCCCCTCCAAGAAGAAACAAAAAATGCTAGGAAAATAGTTGGGTAGGCAGTTGTGGTTGCAGAAAGAATATGATCACCATTACACAGGCATCAATAGGTCTCTTGCCAAGGCAATAAATCTATCAGCAAACAAAGTGGTGAATTCTATGAACTCACAGCAAAGAGCATCACCAACTTCTTCTCTTTCCCTCTCTACTCCATCACTAACACCCCCTTTCTAAATTCCCCTCCTTCATTCATATTAACTCCTAATTCTACTATATAACCTCCCTTATCTTACCCCACCCCTAATATTATTAACACTAAGGTGTATAAAACCCCAAATCTTATGTATATTCCCTCCCCTAGGCATAATAGCCGTGTATCTTTCAAAAGGGACCAAATGGCATCTGGCCACTTTGGTGAACCTATTCCACCCTATTTCCCCTTTGCTGCAAGTCAATTTGCCCTCAAATCACCTCTGCATTGCTAAAACCCCCTTTCCAAACCCATTTTGCCTATAAAACCTTTGCAAAGGTCAATACCCGCCTCTGGCACGTTTCCCAATCCTACCGCATTGTGGTTGAGCCAAAACATTGAAAAAACCCATAAAAAACCCACAAATTTTAATTTTTCCGCCCGCAGTATTAAACGCGCATGTTTCCCCTCCGCCAGCCGTCGGATCAAGCCCATCAGATCCGACGGCCCACAGCAATATCGGAGCGCTTCCCGTGGCTGCACGTTAACTTCCGGGAAAGTGACGTTGCGCCTTGTCACGCCTCCTCCACGCGTCGAGCAATGAACCATCTCGGAGCCCGCTCTGACAGCCCCTGCGCCGTACCTAAACCGCCCCGAGAAACCGCGACGGTTAAGGCCTTAACCGTGACCGCTGCCGTTTGACCGCCACCTACCCGCCGCTGACTCGCCGCCACGTCCTTGCTCGTACCTGCCCCTCTTATTGGCCCACCTCACTGCTGACTGGGCTGCCACCTCGCCGCACCTTTGACCAGTCACCCACTGCCACGTCGCCCGATGACGTCAGCTGACGTCACCTCACCATGACCCACCAATGACGTCATGCTGACGTCAGCAGAAAAAAGCGCCAAATTGGTAAAATAACCCATATTTACCAATTTTTCCCGTGTTTTTACCATTTTCACTGTGATTTTTACTGAACGCTCTGCTTGACCGTTTGAACTCAAATTTTCGCCGACCAGTCGATTAGCCCGGGCGACCTCCTCAAAAAGCAACTGTGCACCTGTGTGTCAACCTCTGCTCGTCGAATTACAGGTATTTAGACCATTTCGCCCTCCATACGACCTTCATTAAGCTTAAATTTGCTCACAAGGATAACAGAACCATAAAAACTATATTTACACCGTTCATTCCCCTTCATTCATCCAGCATTGTCATTGTGAGGGCCAAGAAGTACCTGCAGAGCTCTAGAAACCTGCAATTCCCATTAAACCTCTGTAATTCTGCGTTTTCCCGGCAGAATTGCTAATAGACATAATTCACCCGGTTATAGAGTTCAGTTACACCACAGAGAGGTTCTATCACTAGACTCCAGTAGTATTTCAATTGCTATTGAGAGAATTCCCCTTGAATACTCAAAACCTCAACTGTTTCCACAGAAAACTGCCTCCAGACTGTGTTCTTACCATTCCACCTGTCTACCTACAATTCTTGCAACTTGGAGAGCTATGGAGACCCCTATTGCACTGAATATTAAGCCCATCAATGCCCCTCACCAGGAACTAGCATGGAAAGCCCTGGGGGACATGGACTACCAAATGCTGGATTGGTTTCCCATGGGAACCAAGTATAATGTGCTAATGTTGAATGAACTAAGAGCCCAGCACCTCAGTGGGGCAGATATCTTGGGGATTTGGGAGTCAAATTTGCCCATATACAACCTTCCCCAAGTCAATCCAATGCCAGAGCTCATTTATAGCTGCCAGGAATGCTATGACCCCAGCCAAAGGGCAGTCATAAGCCCCACAGGCCTAGTCCTGTTCCAGATCACCCCAGAGAGCATAAACCAGATGCTGCACTTCAATACAGCCAAGAAATTGACCCCTCTGTCCATGCAGAATCTGATTAACACAGGGATCAAGCTGTCCAGTGACCAGATTATCAAAATTAACCAACTGTTTGTCACACCAAGCTCTGAAACAGTCAGAACCCCTCCTATTGGGTACCATTATCTGAATGAGTTGGGCAGAATGTTGGTGGATCTGATTGGCTATGTCCTAGGGTTCAGGGGGCTGGAAGATGTAGATGAAAGTATAATGGCAATGCTGTCCATGTTTGCCCCTGGTAAGCCTCCAGCTGTGCAGTATGATTATGCAACCTACATAGCAGAGAAAATCCATGATCAGTTCATGAATCTGAAAAGGGAGAGACTGTTCAGGTACTCCTCCTATATATATCATTTATTCCTTTTCTATCAGCCAGCTACCTTCTCAGTTCCTTTGAGGCCACTCAATGCCCAAGGAAGCCCAAGATCAGTTGTTTTCTGGACCTCTGTGTTTCATTTTACCTCAGTATCACCCTATACATACTGTGAGTTCATTGATTTATTTGTTCATCCGGCCCTAACAGTTCTGCAAGGTACTCCTCCTCCTAGATTAACCGATGAAATGAGGAGGATTCTACATCTGAACAAATCCTACAATATTGGCAACTGGTACTTCTACCAGAACCACACAGTCATTAGGATATATGGCTGTGAAATGAACCCATTTAGGTTGCCAAGGTATGTCCCCATGAGGCTTTTTGCCTTGGAGTATTTCAGGCAGTTTGGGAACTCAGATTACCTTCATTTTCAGAGTAGAAACAAGAAGTCACAACTGAAGGTAAGAAGCCAGCTAGGTTCCTTCCTGTATAACAAGAAAGAGGAAGGATGGAAAGAGGCACACAGCATCCTGGAAGGCCTCAGATTGCAGACCAGTTTTGAGTGGATTCCTTATGACCCCAATCATACTATCTCCCTCAGGAGAATTAGATACAGACTGGGCAACTATGCACATAAAAGACAACCTGAAATAGAAAAGTATGCCAATGCACTAGATTGGGAAGAGGGTACACTAGTAGAACAAGTCACTGAGGTAGAACTACTTGAGAAAGAAGCCAGGAATGTACAAAAAGAAACTGACTTGGAAACTTGTGGACAGGTGCCCCACTCCTACAGAAAGCAAAGTGGAACAGCTGCTGGATCTTCAGCAGCAAACCACTGAGAAGACATCCCAGGCAGCAAGCAAAGACAAAGGTAAACAGGTGGAACAACCACCTGTATTGACAGAGGAACAAGTTGACACCTTGCTACAGCAGCAAGAAGAAATGGAACAGCAAGAACTGGGGCAGCAACAAGAAAAAGCACAGTCCAGTGAACAGCCCTTGCAGCAAGAAAAGGGGACAGATGTGCCTAGTAACACTGAGCAGCAGCCCCAAATAGAGGTGCCTCCCAGGACAGATACCAATGTAGACACCTCAGTCCTCCAAACACCACAGAAGGAGGATGTGACCAGGAAAAGGGAAAGAGAGACCCCCCACACCTCATCTTTCATCAGGGGAGAGAAGAGACAAAGACTAAATGACTCCCAAGAGGAGGACATAGCAGTAAGGCAGGCCATGGGCATGGGCCCACCCAGTGGAGAACTTTCGGCCAGCTCATCCCAGCGAGGACATGACATGACTATGGGAGGAGAGGTCAGCTCCTCCGGTCAAACCAGAAAAGGACAGTCAAGTATAAAACAGCAATTCATTGACATAAAAAGGAGGAGTGATCCAATAAAAGTGCAGCTATATGATCACTTGTTGAACCTAGCTCCTAGCAACCAGCAGAGACTCATGTCTGCTTTCGATGTGAGCGAAGGCAAAATGATAATGAGCCACTTCATGCCTACAACTTTGCAGCCTCAGTCCACCTCAGACTATCTAAGAACCAACATGGAGGTTCTTGCCAAAGACATACACCCCATGGACAAGATTGAACTACATAAGCAGACTGGTGAAATGGTGTATGCCTCCCTGGCAGATGAAACATTGGAGAACTATAAACTGAAGAGCAGCCTGGATAACACAGCTTCTCAGCTGGAGTTAGAAAGAGCATCATCACAAGCCAAGGACAATAGGATCAAGTCCTTGGAAGAGGTAATTATAGAGATAGGGCATGATCCTAAAGATGTCAAAGGCATCCAAGAACTCCTGAAGATAAGAGATGCAGACATGGCAGCCCTAAGAAAGAAGATCAAACTCCCGGCCACCATCCATCCACAAACAGATGAAGTTGCCCAACAAAGGCAAGAAAAGGATGCTACAGATCTGCTGGTGTCCTTATACAAAGAGCTGGTCAGGACTCAGGACCAGCTAGGACAAACTGAAGCTGCAAAGGCAGCACTGCAAGAAACCCTGAAGCAAAGAGAAGAGGGCCAACCCTCCCAGCCTCCTCCTGTCATAATAAATCTTGAGGAAACCCCTCCAAAGATTACTCCTCCTCCTCAGCAAACAGAAGCTACAGCACCAACTACAGCACCATCCACAGCAGCAACAACTACAACATCAGAACAGGCTGCTAGTTTAGACATGCAAAAGCTGCAAGCTGAGATCCAAGCCATGGAATCTCAAATGAAAGAGCTGGATGAGCTTAAGAAAACCTTGACTAAGGTAAATGAAAGGTTTGACAAGAGCAAACAGAATGAGGCAGCCAAGGACAGAGAGGTAAAAGCTCTTAAGAGGAGAATTGCTGAACTAGAGAAGGAGCTTGCACTAGAAAAGGTGACAGCTGAAATGAAAGCAGTGCTATGGAGCAACATTGGGCGGTCCATTGCCAAACAGTGGCAATATATTGAGACCATGGATGAGCAAATGGTGCTCATCACTAAAGCAAACAGAGAAATACAGAGAGCCAGGGCAAGCCTTGGACACATGCCAGAAGCTGCTACTAGGATAATCAATACTCTGAACTATAAGACTAGCTCTCAATTAGCTGTCATGGGAATCACTAACAGGACAGAAACAATTGCTGTAGCAAAGAGAGTCATTACATTGAGGAACTTGGTTGGAACATTGGAGAGGAGGACCCAGGATATGCAGACTGAAATCAATAGATTCCTGGAAAAATTCGTGACACTACAGAACAGAGGCCTCCCCAGCATCTTAAGCAGTGTAGGAAGACTGCTCACCCTGGACAATTACAATAAGAGGATTGATGCCCATGCAGTGGCAGAGATTGCACAACCACCCAGCACTTCAGTAGAGCCAGGGCCAGCCACCGGGCAGAGTATGTATGACAGGGTAGAGAACCTGTTTTTCCTCATGAATGAAGTTGACCATCTGTTTGATACACCACCTAACTTCTTCAAATTTACAGAAGCAGATGAAACTCTAGGGGCAATCTTAGCACACCAGCTGCCCACACAGGATGCCTGGAGAAATTTAACACAGACAGTTTTGTCAGGCCAGAATCAGTAGCGCCTTTTCTACAAGCAAATAAGCATACATGCGCAGGCACAGTTTTGAAAAAGATATCTACAGGGAAGAGACAGAGGCTGAGCCAACTCAGCAGGACCATTGACTCACCACAAGCAACAGTCACAATCACAGGTGACAAGTCCAAGACACAGCGTACAAAGCATTAAAGGCAGATTTTCCAGCATTTACTCAGAATATCTCGACCGACTTAGCTGTCTCCAAAGGCTAAAATATCTTCTGACAGAGCATTAAAATGCCTGTACTCTGTAATCAATGCTGCATTAAATTTTGGCCATAATATCTTAAGTAGTTGGTAAGAAAGTAAAATCTGAGATAACTCAGGACTCAGATATTTTGTAAATGACCGCAAGTATATATTCACCCTTCACAGCAGTTGAAGGGGTTGTTGTTATTTTCTTTTGAAGAGCTCTAGCTCGTTGTAATATTTTCAGAGAAGTAATACAAAGGAAGAATGGAATTTCCAAGGCTTGGTGTTCTTTGATGTATTGTGGTGAAAGATGAATGTTACAGGATTCCAGGGTGTTGCATAAAACAGCAAGTATTCTCAAATCTCTTTGTTATATGTTTTCGAGTCTTTTGTTCTCTTTTGTTGTTCAAATGTTTTACACTTGATAGCAAGGTGAAAGGATAGTCCCAGGATTTAACCATGTTTACCCTGGACTCAAACTGAGCTATTATACATGTTTTCCTCAGATACAGTGACAGAATTGTAATTCTTAATTGCTGCATTTCAAAACTGTGTCTTTTACTGTGACAGTCATTCTCAGGGATTCAATTTTTGCCCCTAAGACCTCTGTTTTCTCCTCTTAAAGCTGTCTGTTGGGAACATATAGATAACAAGTGAAAATTCTTAAATGCTTTCACTGTTTGTGTTACCTGTTTCCAGTCATTTAATCAAAAAACTGTTCTATTAAGCACTCAAATGGCCCTGTAAGTTCCATCTTTCATCTCAAAGTTTCAAACACATATAGCCACAGACTCCATTGCCCAATGGTACTCAACCTCTCTGAAAACTACTTCACTAGAACCTAAAAGGAGTTTCATCAACCAAAACATAAACAAAAACCAGTGCATAATAGCTAGCCTAAAACCCTATCATAAACAGTTACAAATCATAAAGAGAGAGCCCTCTCTGATCACAGTTTGGCTAGAAACAGTGATCCAAAGATTGGTTAGTGGTTACCCCGGCCGTATTCCCTTGGGAGTCATAGGGAACAACCTGGGTGTTAACAGTTCCTTTTTCAAAAGGAACGGCACTGCGGTGTGTTTGCTGTCCCTTTTTCAAAGGCACAACATATTTTGATTTCTGCTGTTCCTTTTCCAAAGGAACGACATTTTTGCCTCTTTTGCTGTTCCTTTTTCGAAGGAACAACACTTTTGATTGTTGTTGTTCCTTTTTCAAAGGAACAACATTTTTGGTTGCTGCTGTTCCTTTTTCAAAGGAACGACATTTTTGAGTGTTTTTTCATAGCATTTTTTTATTTTTCCTGTTCCTTTTTCAAAAGAAACGGCATTTGCATTCTTTGTCTTTTTCCAAGAGGAATACCACTAGCATACTCTTGCTCTCCTTGTGAAACAGCTTACTCCTTTTGCTGATCTTAATAGAGGATGCTTCTAGACCATATTCTTTCAAGTCTTTAAAATACAGCTATGCACTTATGCAATGAATATAAAATCACGACATACTGAAATCCACAAATCATAAATCGCTATATTTATAAGGCTCTGCATTGGTAAGAGGACAAAAGGAACGATACACTTATTTCTTATCTTTTGTTGTCATTGTTTTACTAATTTTGCTCTGATTGGTTATCTTTATCATGCTGATCCGTTTAACCCTCCTTGATTATTATTTAGGAATAAGAGCAAAGGGCTTATATCTTCCTATTGAGATGATAACACTTCTTCCACCATTCCTACTCTTAAGGAGTGTTGAACCACCCTTTGTGTTTAATAAGGAAAAGTACTCTATGAAAAAGAAAAAATGTGTGAACATGATTTATGAAATGTCAAATGCAGGATAGGGGGTCTCATCAAGAGCCAGCCTACTATGATCATGAGGATGGAAGTGAAGTGGCATTCCCACTATGGCCACCACACCAGGGATATGGTCCAAAAGGTATATCAAATAATTGAACCTTGGAACAGGAGGTCATCACGAGCCGGCCTGCCCACGTCTCACTCCTTCCTCGTGAATGACATTATGGTTAATTGGTTATCAAGCCAGCATAATGGCCTACACTTTGACATAACAACATTCCTAAGTATACACAAAGGATCATGGTTCTAGGGGTGAAAAAACAACTCTGCCAAGGTTATGGACACCTGTCGGCAGCAGAGCACTGTTAATGGTATTGAAGTCACATTGGTTACACCAATGGGTAAGATACTAATACTCTTTTGTCTCTTATATCCTAAGGAACTAATCATATATTATTTCCTGATTTATACATCGCATGAACATTTATTACCACCAATCATGGCAAAGGAAGTGACAATGACCACTCGAGATTTGGCAAGTACGACAGACGTCCTATCCCCCAGCCTCATATCATATCACAGCAGCCTCTTACGTAATACGCGATCAACTCTCCGCCTCGATTTCGGTAATTCGTTGTCTTTCTAAACATGGCATAATTTCATACGCTATTCCTTTATGACTTGGTTGCAGATCGGGTGCTGCTCCTTTATTTGACGGCTGGGACAGCCTATCACATTGCGGGGGGGAGGTTAACCTCATTATTCCCTGAACTACGTGTCAGCTCACTATTCAGGAAAGATAGCGTACGATGGTATGGCATGGCTTAACGGCATGACATTTCTATTTTTACGCAAGTTGTTGTTCATAATCCATTTCTGTTGTATACTCTGTGTTTTTTTCCGAAGCTTGCGATTAGCACCCTCTCTGTGTTTCAAACAGCACAAGCAGTTGCTGTTCCATTGAGGATCCACAGTGAAACCATGGGAGGAAGGGCAATTCGAAGCGAACCTCAGAAGTTGACAGTCTCCGCTGCTACCCGGGAGATCCTGGAAAGAGTGGGGTGGCTGAATTATCTCAGTCGCGTGCAGGAGTCGAATGAAACAGTAGCGATGGAATTTTTGTAGAACCTGCAGGAGGACCACTCCATAGTAAGGGGGAAGCGGATAGTGGTCACCGACGATATAATTTCCGAAGTCTCGGGACTACCAGCCACCGGACCAATATGGACACTAAAGAAGGAAAGATTATAGAAGATCATGGAAATTTTCCAGGACGAAGGCCAGAGCTTGACAATTAAGGGGAAGGGAGTTCTGCCAGCAACCCTTGGAGAACCCTGGATCGAATTAGCAAGAAAAATTCAGAGTTACATTACCTGCGAGGGGAGGAAAGACATGGTAAGGCCACAACATCTTAAACTCTTAGCTGTTTTAAAGCAAAAATGCTCTGTAAATCTACCTGCACTTCTGAATTCATTACTGCATGATGCTGCACGAAGCCTAAAAAAGGCACAACATGTAGAGTTAGTCGTCAGTCACCATGGATTAATTCGATTATTAGTTAGTCATAGTCTTACCCAGCAGCAAAGCAGCTGGGATGAACTTATTGCAATGATTGAAAGGGGAGTGACAACACCATCTGTTATAGACATTTTTGTGCCTTACAGCTATAAGCATGAAATTTCCATAATCCAAGGGATCCAAAGTCCCTAAACATGTTGTTCCTACCCCTAGAGGAACAAGGCTAACAAACCACAGCAATTCACAGAAGTTCTCCACCAGAAACTGCTCAAAAACAAGTCAATTCAGGATCAATTCAGAGGCTCCACTAGCTGCCTGCGTTGAAATGCAGAGGCTACACTGGCTAGTTGCATTGCAACGCAGGTGGAAGCACTACCAGGGTGCGCTGAGCGGGAAATGACAAATGGCAGGGTCCTTTGTGCGAGGTGTAAAGACTGTGGAAGCTTCCAGAATCTTCCTCCATGACACTTGCCTTGCTGAGTTCGACTAAGTGATGAGTAAGAGGCTCTTAGTCTCCAAGTGGAAGCAAGAACTGACAGAGAGAGAGGACACTAGTCATATCTCAAGCTGACTCATCCTCTCTCCAAACATCTATATATAGATCTCTCCTCCATGAGATCTAAGAGGCTGGAATTTTGTTATTGCAAAGAATTGCTGTTGGTTTGAGATTGAGATCATTAGGTGCTTAATGCTTTGAAGGGAGGTGAAGAAAGGATTTCATTCGCTGGGAGGTAGATGCTGGATTGGAACTCTCTTGGTTGTATCTCCTCCTGAACCTTGTTATTCATCAATAAATCTATCTTGGTTTCTCCTATATGCTGATGTGTCTTTGATGTATGATTGCATTAGTGTATTTGATTTATTTCTAATCCCGAACTAGTTATGAATATGAATCTATGTCTTTGTGTAGTGTTCCCTTCTTGTGATCTTGCAGGAACCTGTTGAAGCTGGGCGAGCGAGAAGGCAAGTAGCTGGGAACTCTCAAAGAGAAGAGAAACCGGATCGAGGGACAAACGGAAGACACCGGTTAGTCCATCCACCTCTCTTCATTCTTAATTCATAAAGGAAGAATACTAAAATAGCTGTTTCTGTTTGTTGCTAAGGCACTGTCACACCTTAGGTGGATAGGATCGTCCTGCATAGGCATTTTTTTCCACAACAAATTGGCGACTCCACTAGGGAGATCTGTTTAGTCATTTTATTTGTGTTTCTATCATTGTCTTTTTCATAGACTCAACAGCAGCAATCAAACTGCATCTACTATTTTCAGATGCAAAGTAGACAGCTGCTGCTTTGATCCAATCACTGGATTTCTCTATGATCTGAACAATGGACTCACAAATGATTTGATGATCCTTTGTGATAGATCTTAGCCCTCCTTCAAATCATCCCTTTGATTGTACCTTGCTTGTTGCTTTTATTTGGCCTGAAACCGTATATTAATCAGCAAACCGTGACCCAGAACCCAGAGAAGAACTCTCATTTCTTTTCCAGCGCAGGCTCTGTGAAGAGACTCTGCATTTCAACGCAGTTCCCATGAAGGCTACCTGCGTTGAAATTCAGTTTCCCTGTTATACAGGTGCGCTAATCCAACTTAGGCCTTGTGCAGCTAGGGTTCTCTGCTCTGTTTTGCCTTGTTTTGATCTCTGATTTTTGCAGCCTGTAACCAGCATAGGTACCTGTCTGATAATCCCTTTTCTCTGCTTAAATTCCGCCTCCTTTTGTACAAAAAGACTGTGAGTGTTTTTATGTGTTTGTGGCTTCATTTACAGTTTTCCTTTGCAAGAGTGAAATAGTCATCCTGTAGCCCTTGATTCAGATCTGTTGTTTTGATCTTAGGAGAGAGTTCATTGGTTGTTTACAGTTGGTTATACATTCATTTTTGCTTTTGGTTTTAGTTTGTATCTTTTAAGTGTCGAAACAAGTGTTCATTTCAAAAGTCGTAAAGTGTTGTATTCTCTTCTACCCTTTCTGATTTCGAAAAAGTAAACTTGTTTGTAGTTGTCATTTAAAAGCAAATTCAAAGTTGTACAAAAAGCTTTCTTTTTAGGCATCAATATTAAGAAAGCGGAAAACAAACACTTGCATTGTGCATTTGCATCTTGATAGTTTTCATGCTTGATTTAGGAAAAGTGCACTTAGAGTGTGCTGATTGCTCTTTGAGAAAAGATGGTGTCTTTCTTTTCCCTTTGTAGCTAGGATTTTCATTGTTGAAAAAGAGATAAAATTTGCTTATCATCTTTTAGATTGCATTTAGGAAGTTGTATCTACATCTCGTGGTGAACCTCAAAAGGCAAACTTCTAAGAAAGATCAACATAAAATAAACTGAATGAACTTAATAACACTTTGTAACATAACGCACAACATAGAGGTCTAGGCTAGAGACGTGTTCCGGCGTCGTAAAACCTGGTATCTGTTGGCCTCGCTGATGGTTGGGTGATTCCTCCTGAGGGACCAAAAATTCCAGTACGGATTGTGCTCCCACGCACCGTCGCGTATATATTGGGAGAACCCTATAGGCTTAAAACCTTTATCCTTAGGAAGCCGTGTCGACCGCCCTACTGATCGCAATGCACCGAACATAGCATTCGGGAAGACTAACTGTCGTACCGTAAAACGTATTATGAAGTTTTGTGATTGGTTTGGCACACCCTCTACCTAGATCTCCAGAGCAGTTCCTTTTGGCCTTTTTCAGACTCTATAACGGAAAAAGTCCATCCGAGC
Organism: Pinus tabuliformis; assembly: GCA_031772625.1. Taxonomy (NCBI): domain Eukaryota; kingdom Viridiplantae; phylum Streptophyta; class Pinopsida; order Pinales; family Pinaceae; genus Pinus; species Pinus tabuliformis. The sequence continues at coordinate 844,258,124 of CM062815.1, forward strand.
ATTTGTCACTTCGGGCTCGTTAAAACATCGAAGGCGACTAGAGTCATCTTTTGTTTTTTCTCGACTCTTTAAAATTGAAAAAACAAGTTGTGTCTAAAGCGTCATTAAAATTTATTCTAACGGAATAATAAATCACCCTTATTCCCGCGTTGATCTTTCAGTTGAGAAAATGGAGCCCTCCAACCAAGGAATTCCCCTTGGTGGAAGTCCTAGTCCCTTCTCCTCTTGGGGAGATGTTGGAGCGCCCCATATGGCCACATTGTCGCTTCCAGGACTGACAATCGGCTTGCCTATCTGGCTCTTCTCAACTAATGTTGTTCAAAACACCACTACTCTTGAACAATCGAATCAGCAGTTAGACCAGTCCAGAACTGCCCACCAGCCTTCCACTTCCTATAATTCTTCCTCTCCTCCTTCCTCTTCGCTTAACGGAGCTGGAAAAGCCAAAAGCCAAGCTCCTGAGGAGAAGAAGGAAAAGAAGAAGAAAGAGAAGAAGAAGAAGGAGCCAAAGGCGATTGGGGGCAAACAAATGGCGTCTAATGAAAATCCACACACTGCACTGACCAGGCCTAAATCGCCATGTGTCATATGCAAGGGAGACCACTTTCACATAGATTGTCCTTGCATCCCTCGGATACTAAGGGACTGGTCTCCCCGCTTGCACAATTCGGTGGCGTCAACCTCTGATAGCCATGTTGACAGCACACCGTCAACTAGTGAAAGTGAAGCCATAGGACAGAGAGGGAAAGCTAGATTTCCTTGCAAACTGTGTGAAGGCGACCATGCCATCCACCGTTGTCCCTTCTTAGGCGAGGCTAAAAGAGTTTTGGAAGATCGCCCGGTTTTACCAACGCGACTTCCTCCTGGATATCAAAAACTCCTGCCAAGTCCTTCACCAGTTGAGAACCTGGCTTGCCCGCTCAGGTGGTTAGCCGAAGCACCTATCATTGAGGATGAACCGTCCGAATCCATACCTGACGAAAGTCAAAAGGTCGAGGCGGCAGTTGACCCAGTCTTGCCTTCAGAGGTTCTATCTTTGAATGATACCATCACAGAAGAGAATAAAGACGACACCGTCCAAATTCTCTTCATCAACACAGACTCCGACGAACAAGGGGGAAATTTTCCCATTCCTTTATCGCAGGAAGGAACTTCGTCAGAGTCTTACCCGGCCGTATATTCGGTCCCACCACCAAGCAACCTAGTTGTATCCTTCGACTGGAACCAACTAGGTAGACCCCGGTTGCCAGCAAGCATACCATTCAGAATTATCGTTCAAATATACAGAATGGTAATGGATGGCACCATCATTGATGAGGGGGCATCTGTGAGTATCCTTTCCTCTATTGCTTGGAAAGCGCTTGGTTCGCCAGTGCTTTTGCCTGAAATGAGAAATCTGACAGGCTTCGATAAAGGAACCAGTCGACCTTTAGGGATTCTTCCCAATGTGATAATCACATTGAAAGGGAAGACCGTTCAAATGAATGTGATGGTCGTTCAAGGACCCTTGGATTATAACCTACTCCTTGGACGGGACCATATATATTGCATGGGAGCCATAGTCTCCTCACTCTTTAGAGTAATGTGTTTTCCGCATGAAGGAAGAATGGTCAAGCTTGTGGACCAACTTTCATTCCCCGGATCACGCATCGAAAATAGTCATATACCATCCCTAAATGGTCTCTTCGCTCAAGAAATGTCTCAACCCACGGTCCGTCCTCCCGATGAGCGCGAGTAATCCGGAAGGATATGACTGGAACCCAGGGGGCATGCGTCCTGGTCTGCTTCGGCAGGAAAGCTTTGGGTATAGAGTAGGTTTCCGCGGGAGAATATGACTAGTCTGTACCCCGTCCGTGATTGGAAGAGGGGTTATTCTAGAATAGGATTCTTTTGACAAAGTCATGTGAGTTGGTGGGCATCGTCGCTCACCTTTGTTTATCTCGGTAGACATCGCCGAAGAAGTGTTTTGTTTGAAAGATTAACAGAACAATCTTTGGGTGACCTGAAAGAGGTAATCCTCTCTCGGTAAAATAATCGTTTTGGCGGAAGAGAAGTAGAGGTAACCTTGAAACTCTGTTTTATACCTGGGGGCATGCAAACCTTTTGGAGTGCAAGCAAGGGCGACTATTTATTTTTTAAATTTTTAGGTCCTCCCTTTAAACCCGTAGGTCTAACCCTTTAAACTCGTAGGATTAGTCGTTTCCGAACTTGCATAACGAAAGGATCCGGAGCAAAGCTTTGTAAGATCTAAGCTCCATAAAAAATAGCATCTTCAATGAGACATTCTTATCATATGACTGGATATTCGAGCAGTTTTAGCACACAGTTCATGCTCGTTAAAAAATAAACGCAAGATCCGAGCAGTTTTAGCGCATAGTTCATGCTCGTTAAAAAATAAACATAAGATCGAGCAAATGTTTCCAACCGCGTTTAAGCTCGTTAAAAAATGAACTATTCCGGTAAATAACCACCGTGAATGTAGTACTTCAGCCATTAAAGCCTTGGTCGTGTTTTTCCCATCACCTCCACTTTTCCATTGGTCGATCATTCACCTCCATATGATTGTTTACCCATTTTGAGGAACAGTTGCGAAGAGTGATTTCACTAGCCATCCTTGTGACACTGCCGTGATTTGGAAATTCCAATCCTCCCCTGGAATCAGCTGCTACCCTTTTTATCACTCGTTCCTCAAAAGACGAGTCTTCTTTAAAGCTCTTTTCATCTAACTCGTAAAATATGAAAAGATTGCCGAGTTTTGGCCTTCCAGCTCGTTAAAGTGACCGGAAGAGCTATCCCTCCTCTAGATTTTAATCTTTTTGGACCTGAGGGATTATTGCACAAAAAGATCGAGCGCTTGTTTTATTCGGCTCGTTAAAGATATCGAAAATTCATCCCTTCTGTATTGTTTTATACTTTTTCGGACTTAAGGGATTAGATGACGAAAAAGGACTTTTGGAGTTAACTTTATGTACCTTTTCAGACTCTCTAAAAATGAAAAGGACCGAGTTATCCTTGTCGTTACACTCGTTAAATGCATGAAATAGCGACAAACTTGTCTTTAGACGAGAACGAGTTTCACTATCGCTAGGCTCGTTAAAACATAGAGATGGGCTTGCCCGAAGGGCAAGTTATAGAACAAGCATATGTTATCCTCCTCAAGCTTGACAAAAATAAAGAGGTACTGGTCAGCAATGACTGGGGAAAAATTGGGAGAAACTCAAGAAAACTTTGATGGTAGCAAGTCGCTCTTGAACTTGACACTTTTCCTTCGTACCACAATCGGGTTGGTTTGTTTCATTCACTGGCCACATCACCATGGTCTCGCCATACCATCCATATTTGGGGTAATGCTACCAATCCATCGCAAAAGTGTCGCCATATGTTCAAGAGAAGTCGTTCAGAGAAGTCACCTGTGTCCCATCCACTACCATACATTATACTCTTTCATGACCGCCACCCTGAATCATATGTCATTAGATAGTTTTCACCTCCATCAAAATCATTAGCTCCGTTCCGTGTCATCGATGTGGGATTCATTAAGGCTCTCCTTTGACGGGTCGCTTCTTGTCGACATCAGCTCATTATCCAAGAAGTTGATCTAGGAACACCCCCTTCAGTACTTTGAAGCTTGCATGCCTCAATGGCAAGTTTCTCACTTCCGGCGACAGGTATACATCAATGACCTTCGACCGAAAGATTTTGCTGGTGTTCGACGCCAAGTCCTCTATTCACACCACGTGAATTGTACTGCAGTACCTTGAGGGTCATCATCATTATCGGTGATTCCTCTCGCGCTTGTTAACAGTTTACATCATTGACTGGTAATCAAGCGATGTCTTTCCATGTTCGACTTCAGAGCAATTCTCACATGGATCGACTTGTACTTAGAGTGAAGATCGGACGAGATTGAAGACTCCGGATCTAGTTTCATCCATCCGGGCTCCGATATATATTCAGAAAATAAAGACATGGAAATGTACAGCTTTGCAGCACAGATAATCATCCTACCAAAAGGATTATGGCTCTTTCAGAATCATCAGTCTATCATCAGACGATTGTCTGTTATATGTACATGAAAATGAATTTATAAAGCTGAGCATGGGAATGCCCGCCTCAGATAGATCATAAAAAAAGTATGAAAATAATGTATTGTATTGTATTGTATTACAGGTCTCCTCCCAGCATTGGAAGAACTTCGGATCCTCCTAATAAAGCATTTCACCCGTAAACGGCCTCATACTTTAGGGGGCAACTGTTATAGACATTTTTGTGCCTTATAGCTATAAGCATGAAATGTCCATAATCCAAGGGATCGAAAGTCCCTAAACATGTTGTTCCTACCCCTAGAGGAACAAGGCTAACAAACCACAGCAATTCACAGAAGTTCTCCACCAGAAACTGCTCAAAAACAAGTCAATTCAGGATCAATTCAGAGGCTCCACTAGCTGCCTGCGTTGAAATGCAGAGGCTACACTGGCTAGTTGCATTGCAACGCAGGTGGAAGCACTACCAGGGTGCGCTGAGCGGGAAATGACAAATGGCAGGGTCCTTTGTGCGAGGTGTAAAGACTGTGGAAGCTTCCAGAATCTTCCTCCATGACACTTGCCTTGCTGAGTTCGACTAAGTGATGAGTAAGAGGCTCTTAGTCTCCAAGTGGAAGCAAGAACTGACAGAGAGAGAGGACACTAGTCAGATCTCAAGCTGACTCATCCTCTCTCCAAACATCTATATATAGATCTCTCCTCCATGAGATCTAAGAGGCTGGAATTTTGTTATTGCAAAGAATTGCTGTTGGTTTGAGATTGAGATCATTGGGTGCTTAATGCTTTGAAGGGAGGTGAAGAAAGGATTTCATTCGCTGGGAGGTAGATGCTGGATTGGAACTCTCTTGGTTGTATCTCCTCCTGAACCTTGTTATTCATCAATAAAGCTATCTTGGTTTCTCCTATATGCTGATGTGTCTTTGATGTATGATTGCATTAGTGTATTTGGTTTATTTCTAATCCCGAACTAGTTATGAATATGAATCTATGTCTTTGTGTAGTGTTCCCTTCTTGTGATCTTGCAGGAACCTGTTGAAGCTGGGCGAGCGAGAAGGCAAGTAGCTGGGAACTCTCAAAGAGAAGAGAAACCGGATCGAGGGACAAACGGAAGACACCGGTTAGTCCATCCATCTCTCTTCATTCTTAATTCATAAAGGAAGAATACTAAAATAGCTGTTTCTGTTTGTTGCTAAGGCACTGTCACACCTTAGGTGGATAAGATCATCCTGCATAGGAATTTTTCCCCACAACACCATCCCCAAAACGTAAACATTCTACAAGCACACCAGAACGTCCGGAAAAACGCAGAGAATTGGTAAGACAAAAACATGTTGCTAGTGCATCTAAACGACCAAGAATACACCAGGAATCAGCAAAGCGTAAGCATGCCACCGATACACCCGAACAGCCAGAGAGGCCCAGAAAATTAGCCCAGTTAGCTCGAATAAGAGGAAGGCTGGAAAAGCTCCAGGAGAGCACCAGCCAGCCAGTGGTAATCGAGGACGAGAAACCCTCACGACTAGAAGTAGAGATAGAAAAATCTGAAAAGGAGGCTGAGCAATCCGAAGAGGAAAATGAGGAAGCAGCTGAGCATTCGGAAACAGAAACAGAAGCTGAGCATTCCGAGACAGAAACTGAGCAATCTAAGCAGGAGGAGGAAATAGGACAGCAGGAAGGTAGCCCACCACAAGACCCAGTGGGAGAAGACGAATTGGCCGTAGTTTTGGCCAATATGGGTGAGTATGGCCAACCTTCCAATCCAGCAGACCTCCACGACAAACCCCAAGAAGAAAATGCATCTGAAAAATCACATGCAGTAGAGGCAGAAGAAGAAAAACTGCCTGTTCATGATGAAGCGGAGATGAGAGATACTGAATGGGAACAGTCTGTTCCCAAGTCACTAGAGGAAATTCTGGAGGGAGTAGGAGCAGAACAAGCAGTTGTCCAGGAAGAGACGGAACCAGCTAAGGTTCCTACCCCAGAACAGCTAGAGCAGAAAAACGAGGAAGCACCCCAGGAGAAAGATCCAGAGACTAGTCCAGACCACAGTAGACAGCCTACTGTCCCTTCTAACGAAACGGTGGAAATTAAGAAATTGCGAAAGGAATGGCATAAATTATTGAATACAATAGCCCAACTCCGACAGCAAATTAGAATTCTGAAAGCAAACCAGAAGGTAAGGAAGATTGCAGGGAAGAAAAAGAGGGCCATTGTAGTAAAATCCCGCAAGGCAAAAAGGCGAAGGACCAACGATCGCCCTGCTGTTCCAAACCTTGCTGAAGAACAGACTGCTGTTCCAAATGATGCTGAAGAACAGATGGCTGTTCCAAATGATGTTGAGGAATAGACTACTATTCCATTTGAAAAGGAACAACAGCAAGCTGATATTCGTGCTAAAAAAGAAAAGGAGAACAAGGAAATCCAGACAGAGGCACCACCCTAAGGGGTAATAAGGGTTCTGAACTCCAAACAGCGTAATAAGAAATTTCAGGTAAAACTCCTGGCCTCCACTGACCTATGGAAAAAAGATCCGAAGACAAGAACCTTGCATCAGATGATGAAGCAAGCCCAACAAGAAGCTGAACAACTTAGAGAGCAAACGGTTCCCCGTGAGAAGTATGAAGAGTTACAGCAGCAACTAAGGAACGTCAATCAATCCGAAAGCCAGGCCTTTGAAGGGTGGCGAAAGGAACAAGAGAAAGCTGCAAAGGTAACCCGTAGGCTAGATACTGTTATCAAGAAGATGGATACCTTGTGTTCTTTATACAATGACGTTTTAGCATGTAGGGCACCTGCCAAAAACTATGCTTTGTTTTTACTAGAACGATATTTACAATTAAAAATAAAAGCTGTTAAAGCAGGCGCCCCTATACAAATCAACACTGTCAATGACTTTATAGATTGTTGTAAACATTATGGGGTGAAGGTCCAGAGATTGCTGTGTGAATTTTATTTGCATAACCTCGTGCTAGATCAGGAGACTGAATTTAACCCTGGTCCTTTTGTTGGGGACATTCAATTGCAAGCATTCATCTCATTCGGGGTTAATCAGATTAAATGGCTCAAAGCCTATAACACTTTCCAGAGGCAGGAAAATGGCCTAGACTTGTGGGTAAGGGCTGAGCCTAGGGACCCAGTGCGGTTATGGAGAGCACATAGAAACCTTATGAGAACTCTGGGTGTCATCGAAATGTTAGGACCTATGCATGAGGTACTCATTCGACAAAGTTTAGAGTATTTTCTTTCCATCAAAGACCTCACCATTGATGCAGCCAAATTTCGGTACCGAATCTCTAATCCAAACATCCAGCTCAGGGAACCGTTGAGAATTTTGAATTAGCTGCCAACCGTTTGAACCTCTATGGCGAGAGCATTTTGAAAGCAGGGCCATCCTGGTTAGGATATAGATTTCGCAGTCCAATTATTTGGCACCCTGCACCCGGATATCAAGCCCTGTATCAGATGCCTGAGGGTCAAACAGGTCAGTTCTTTGACTATCTAGTCACTCATCATGGCTGTAGGCCTCCGCATGAGATTCCTTCTCCAGCCTATTCTCTCACTGCCTTGCATGTCAACTACAATGTTTTCATGAGGGCATGAAACAGGGTAAGCAGGGGGGTGCGTGGAGTACCAAAAAGGTATGCTTTTGATGATCATTTCAATAGCTTTTCAGTAGAATTTGTAAACCGTTTTGCATCATGAATCTGGAAAACAATAAAGAATTATAACAAAACATGTGAGAATTAATATGCAAGACTTAATCACTGATAATTTTTATTCTTCTGTGTAGGAAAGGGTGAAAATGAAGAGTTTCCATTCCGAAGGAAAAGATAAAGACAAGATAACTGTTGTCCCTTTGAAGGGAAACTGAATGCAAACAAGGCTAAGCAGATCAGAGCAAATCGGCCCGGAAAAGGAGGAGAAGACACTAGCTCGGCGGAGAAGAAAAGAAAAGATTAAGGATTGATAGTTTGGCGAATCCCTCAAGATCTTTGATCCTGAGGGATCGCTGCTTTATTTATCTTGTTACTTAGACATCTCCGCCGTCACCTTTATATAAAGGGACAACACTGTTAACCTGAAATATACTTTTATGTAATTTTCTGTAAAAGATCAACTTTGATCATCGAGTCTCGTTGAGAACTGGTTCATTGTACTTTTGTCTTATGCGTTAATATAAACTTGGTGATTATCTTATCTCTGCATCTGGATTAACTCAAAGCGGTGTACCCTTGAGGCTAAGGGCCCGACCCCGGAGGACACTTGCTTCTGTATCACTACGATTTGATTTCTGTGTGGTTTGCTTATCATTGTTATCTGGTAATCTGATATGCTTTATGAATCACCATTACATGCTCTGTTAAGATTAATCCATTAAGGTTTTTACAGATAGAATTGTGTATTGACTCTGCATTATATTACTGATCCTTTCAGAGTTGATTGAATGATTATTAGTCTTGGCCGAATATTATTACTGTTTTGTTACAGAGCTCTTGTACTGAACATTTATGTCATAGATTCATTTGAAGTTGTGTTCTTCACGATTGTTGGATTCAGAAATAATGCTGTTCTATTTGGAAACACAGTCGTATTCTTGTTAATTAAGATTGATCAGATTACTGTTCCAGCGTGTTGCGTGTGTATGATCTATTGGTGTTGTTCCATAATTTATCAATAGTTAGTGTTGTTCCATTAGTGAGTTCTTCTTGATTTGCCTTAAGAGTGAGAGATTGATATTTGATTGTGAGGAGTGCATTTGGGTTAATAGATTAAGTTTGATTATGACGCGCGAGACTTAGTTGTTTGATTGCTGTTCCATTTTATTATTGTTGTTCCATTCCAGATTTGCTGTTCAATTCCTTATTTGCTGTTCCATTTTGCTATCTGCCGTTCCATTTACTTGCATTTGTTATTTTGGTGTGAGAGACAATCTAAGGCTGTAGTGAGTCTCGGCATTCACTGTCTCGCTCCCAGACCCGTGATCCATGCTCTAATTTCCTTTCCATCAATTTCCAAAGGGATGGGCTATTGTTGCCGAACCCTTGATTGGTAAGTTGCCTGGTTTTATGAATGTGTGATTTTCCATGCTTTAATTTCCTTTCCGTCAGTTTCCAAAGGGATCGGTTATCGTCACCGAACCCTTGACTGATCAGTTGCCTAGTTTTAAGAGTGTGTGCTTTAGTCATTTGAAGTAACTTAGTTGTAGACAAGCATCCGTTTACTCTTGTATTTTTGTAGAACGCTGTACTACTAGCATTACTCTGACAAATAGCCTCGGATTGAGTCACTCTTTGTAATAACCAAATGCTCCCGGTGTTGTGGGGAAAAATGCCTATGCAGGACGATCCTATCCACCTAAGGTGTGACAGTGCCTTAGCAACAAACAGAGACAACTATTCTAGTATTCTTCCTTTATGAATTAAGAATGAAGAGAGATGGATGGACTCACCGGTATCTTCCGTTTGTGCCTCGATCCAGATCCTCTTCTCTTTGGGTGTTCACAGCTACTTGCCTCCTCGCTCGCCCAGCTTCAACAGATTCCTGCGAGATCACAAGAGAACAGCTACTTGCAACAAGAGAACAGCTACTTGCGACAAGAGAAGAACACAACACAAAGACAGATATTTACATTCATAAATGATTCAGGATTAGAAATAAATCAAATAAACTAATGCAATCATACATCAAGAATACATCAGCATATAGGAGAAAACAAGATAGCTTTATTGATGAATAACAAGGTTCAGGAAGAGATACAACCCAGAGGGCTCCAATCCAGCATCTCCTTCCCAGCAAATGAAATTCCTATCTTCACCCCCTTCAAAGCATGAAGCACCCAATGATTCAAATCTCAAACTAGTAGCAATTCTTTGCAATCACAACATTCCATCCTCTAGATCTCATGGAGTAGAGATCCATATATAGATATTTGGAGAGAGGATGAGTCAGCTTGAGATCTGACTAGTGTCCTCTCCCTCTGTCAGTTCTTGATTCCACTTGGAGGTTCTTTCTTCCACTTGGAGATTTGGAACCTCTTACTCATCATCAGTCGAATTCCCTGAGGAAAGTGTCATTTTGGAAGCTTCCTGGTTCTGACACCTTGAGAAATGAACTTGCCACATGTCCATTCTCGCTCAGCGCAGGTAGCCAGTGTTGCATTTGACATTCAACGCAGGTAGCCAGTGTTGGCTTTGACATTCAGCGCAAACAGCTAGTGGAGCCACTGAAATGATCCTGAATTGACTTGTTTTTGAGCAGTTTTTGGTGGAGAACTTCTGTGAATTGCTGTAGTTTGTTAGCCTTGTTCCTCTAGGGGTAGGAACAACATGTTTAGGGACTTTGGATCCCTTAGATTATGGACATTTCATGCTCAATGCTGTAAGGCACAAAAATGTCTATAACAGTTGCCCCCTAAAGTATGAGGCTGTTTATCGGGCGAAATGCTTTATCAGGGGGATCCGAAGTTCATTCATTGCCGGGAGGAGACCTGTAATACAATTCAATACAATAAATTATTTTTCATATTGCTTTCATGATCTGGCTGAGGCGGGCATTCCCATGCTCAGCTTTATAAATTCATTTTTCTGTACATAGAACAGACAATCGTCTGATGGTAGACTGATGATTTTGATGAAATCATCATCCTTTTTTGTAGGATGATTATCTGCTGCAATGCTGTACATGTCAATGTCTTTATTTCCTGAATATATATATCGCAGTCTGGATGGATGAAACTAGATCCGGGGTCTTCAATCTCGTCCGATCTTCACTCGATGTACAAGTCGATCCATGTGAGAATTTTCTGAAGTCTAACATGGAAAGGCATCGCTTGATTACCAGTCAATGATGTAAACTGTTAACAAGCGCGAGAGGAATCACCGATAAGGATGATGACCCTCAAGGTACTGTAGTACAATTCACGTGGTGTGAATAAAGGACTTGGCGTCGAACACCACGCAAAATCTTTCGGTCGAAGGTCATTGATGTATACCTGTCGCTGGAAGTGAGAAACTTCCCATTGAGGCATGCAAGCTTCAAAGTACTGAAGGGTTTGTCCCTAGATCAAATTCTTGGATAATGAGCTGATGTCGACAAGAAGAGATCTGTCAAAGGAGGGCCTTAATTAATCCCACATCAGTGACATGGAACGGAGCTAATGATTCTGATGAGGTGAAAACGATCTGTGACATATGATTCAGGGTGGCGGTCATGAAAGGATGAAGGATAATGTATGGCAGTGGATGGGACACGGTTGACTTTTCTGAACGACTTATCTTGAACATATGGCGACACTGATGCAATGGATCGGTAGAATTACCCCAATATGTGGATGGTATCGCGAAACCATGGTGATGTGACCGGTGAATGAAACAACCCAACCCGATTGTGGTACGGAGGAAAAGTGTCTTGTTCAAGAGCGACTTGCTACCATCAAAGTTTTCTTGTTTCTCCCAATTTTTCCCCAGTCATTTCTGACCAGTACCTCCTTATTTTTGTCAAGCTTGAGGAGGATAACATATGCTTGTTCTATAACCTGCCCTTCGGGCAAGCCCATCGCTATGTTTTAACGAGCCTAGCGATAGTGAAACTTGTTCTCGTCTAAAGACAAGTTTGTCGCTATTTAATGATTTTAACGAGTCTAACGACAAAGATAACTCGGTCCTTTTCAATTTTAGAGAGTCTAAAAAGGTACATAAATATAACTCCAAAGTTCCTTTTTCGTCATCTAGTCCCTTAAGTCCGAAAAAGTATAAAACAATACAGAAGGGATGAATTTTCGATAGTTTTAACGAGCCGAACTAAACAAGTGCTCGATCTTTTTGTGCAATAATCCCTCAGGTCCAAAAAGATTAAAATCTAGAGGAGGGATAGCTCTTCCGGTCGTTTAACGAGCTGGTAGGCCAAAACTCGGCAATCTTTTCATATTTTACGAGTCAGTTGAAAAGAGCTTAAAGAAGACTCGTCTTTTGAGGAACGAGTGATAAACAGGGCAGCAGCAGATTACAGGTACGGCTTGGAATATTCCAATCACAGCAGTGTCACAAGGATGGCTTAGTGAAATCACCCTTCGCAGCTGTTCCTCAAAATGGGTAAACAATCAAATGGAGGTGAATGATCGGCCAATAGAAAAGTGGAGGTGACGGTGCAAACACGACCAAGGCTTTAATGGTTGATAATTTTACTTTCACAGTGGTTATTTACCGGATAGTTCATTTTTTAACGAGCTTAAACGCGGGTTGAAACATTTGCTCGATCTTATGTTTATTTTTTAACGAGCATGAACTATGTGCTAAAACTGCTCGGATTTTTGCGTTTATTTTTTAACGAGCATGAACTGTGTGCTAAAACTGCTCGATAATCCAGTCATATGATAAGAATGTCTCCTATAAGATTCCATTTTTTATGGAGCTTGCGCCTTACCAAAGCTATGCCCCGAATCCTTTCTTCATGCAAGTTCGGAAACGGCTAATCCTACGAGTTTAAAGGGTTAGACCTACAGGTTTAAAGGGAGGACCTAAAAATTTAAAAAATAAATAGTCGTCCCTTGCTTGCACTCCAAAAGGTTTGCATGCCCCCAGGTATAAAGTACGGTTTCAAGGTTACCTCTCTGCAATAAAACATTTGTTTTATCAGGAAAGGCCACCTATTTCAAGTTACCCAAAGATTGTTTCATTCGCGAAGCAAACAAAACACTTCCTCGGCGATGTCTACCGAAATAGACACAGGTGAGTGACTTAGTTCAAACACGTTAACTTTGACAAAAGAATCTTATTCTAGAACAACCCCTCTTCCTAGACGGACGGGGTACGAACTAGTCATATTCTCCCGCGGAAACCTACTCTATACCCAAAGTTCTTTCTGCCCGAAGCAGACCAGGATGCATGCCCCCTGGGTTCCAGTTACATCTTTCCGAATCACTCGCACTCATCGGGAAGAAGGACTGGGGGTGGAGACATTTCTTGAGTGAATAGACCATTTAGGGTCGGTCTATTACTATTTGCGATGCGTGATCCCGGAAATGAAAGTTGGTCTACGAGCTCGACCATTCTTCCTTCGTGTGAGAGACAATCTAAGGCTGTAGTGAGCCTCGGCATTCACTGTCTCGCTCCTAGACTCGTGATCCATGCTCTAATTTCCTTTCCATCAATTTCCAAAGGGATGGGCTATTGTTGACGAACCCTTGATTGGTAAGTTGCCTGGTTTTCTGAATGTGTGATTTTCCATGATTTAATTTCCTTTCCGTCAGTTTCCAAAGGGATCGGTTATCGTCACCGAACCCTTGACTGATCAGTTGCCTAGTTTTAAGAGTGTGTGCTTTAGTCATTTGAAGTAACTTAGTTGTAGACAAGCATCCGTTTACTCTTGTATTTTTGTAGAACACTGTACTACTAGCATTACTCTGACAAATAGCCTTGGATTGAGTCACTCTTTGTAATAACCAAATGCTCCCGGTGTTGTGGGGAAAAATGCCTATGCAGGACGATCCTATCCACCTAAGGTGTGACAGTGCCTTAGCAACAAACAGAGACAACTATTCTAGTATTCTTCCTTTATGAATTAAGAATGAAGAGAGATGGATGGACTCACCGGTATCTTCCGTTTGTGCCTCGATCCAGATCCTCTTCTCTTTGGGTGTTCACAGCTACTTGCCTCCTCGCTCGCCCAGCTTCAACAGATTCCTGCGAGATCACAAGAGAACAGCTACTTGCGACAAGAGAACAGCTACTTGCGACAAGAGAAGAACACAACACAAAGACAGATATTTACATTTATAAATGATTCAGGATTAGAAATAAATCAAATACACTAATGCAATCATACATCAAGAATACATCAGCATATAGGAGAAAACAAGATAGCTTTATTGATGAATAACAAGGTTCAGGAAGAGATACAACCCAGAGGGCTCCAATCCAGCATCTCCTTCCCAGCAAATGAAATTCCTATCTTCACCCCCTTCAAAGCATGAAGCACCCAATGATTCAAATCTCAAACTAGTAGCAATTCTTTGCAATCACAACATTCCATCCTCTAGATCTCATAGAGTAGAGATCCATATATAGATATTTGGAGAGAGGATGAGTCAGCTTGAGATGTGACTAGTGTCCTCTCCCTCTGTCAGTTCTTTATTCCACTTGGAGGTTCTTTCTTCCACTTGGAGATTTGGAACCTCTTACTCATCACCAGTCGAATTCCCTGAGGCAAGTGTCATTTTGGAAGCTTCCTGGTTCTGACACCTTGAGAAATGAACTTGCCACATGTCCATTCTCGCTCAGCGCAGGTAGCTAGTGTTGCATTTGACATTCAACGCAGGTAGCCAGTGTTGGCTTTGACATTCAGCGCAAACAGCTAGTGGAGCCACTGAAATGATCCTGAATTGACTTGTTTTTGAGCAGTTTTTGGTGGAGAACTTCTGTGAATTGCTGTAGTTTGTTAGCCTTGTTCCTCTAGGGGTAGGAACAACATGTTTAGGGACTTTGGATCCCTTAGATTATGGACATTTCATGCTCAATGCTGTAAGGCACAAAAATGTCTATAACAGTTGCCCCCTAAAGTATGAGGCTGTTTATCGGGCGAAATGCTTTATCAGGGGGATCCGAAGTTCATTCATTGCCGGGAGGAGACCTGTAATACAATTCAATACAATACATTATTTTTCATATTGCTTTCATGATCTGGATGAGGCGGGCATTCCCATGCTCAGCTTTATAAATTCATTTTTCTGTACATAGAACAGACAATCGTCTGATGGTAGACTGATGATTTTGATGAAATCATCATCCTTTTTTGTAGGATGATTATCTGCTGCAATGCTGTACATGTCAATGTCTTTATTTCTTGAATATATATATCGCAGCCCGGATGGATGAAACTAGATCCGGGGTCTTCAATCTCGTCCGATCTTCACTCGATGTACAAGTCGATCCATGTGAGAATTTTCTGAAGTCGAACATGGAAAGACATCGCTTGATTACCAGTCAATGATGTAAACTGTTAACAAGCGCGAGAGGAATCACTGATAAGGATGATGACCCTCAAGGTACTGTAGTACAATTCACGTGGTGTGAATAAAGGACTTGGCGTCGAACACCACGCAAAATCTTTCGGACGAAGGTCATTGATGTATACCTGTCGCTGGAAGTGAGAAACTTGCCATTAAGGCATGCAAGCTTCAAAGTACTGAAGGGTTTGTCCCTAGATCAAATTCTTGGATAATGAGCTGATGTCGACAAGAAGCGATCTGTCAAAGGAGGGCCTTAATTAATCCCACATCAGTGACACGGAACGAAGCTAATGATTCTGATGAGGTGAAAACGATCTGTGACATATGATTCAGGGTGGCGGTCATGAAAGGATGAAGGATAATGTATGGCAGTGGATGGGACACGGTTGACTTTTCTGAACGACTTCTCTTGAACATATGGCGACACTGATGCGATGGATCGGTAGAATTACCCCAATATGTGGATGGTATGGCGAAACCATGGTGATGTGACCGGTGAATGAAACAACCCAACCCGATTGTGGTACGGAGGAAAAGTGTCTTGTTCAAGAGCGACTTGCTACCATCAAAGTTTTCTTGTTTCTCCCAATTTTTCCCCAGTCATTTCTGACCAGTACCTCCTTATTTTTGTCAAGCTTGAGGAGGATAACACATGCTTGTTCTATAACCTGCCCTTCGGGCAAGCCCATCGCTATGTTTTAACGAGCCTAGCGATAGTGAAACTTGTTCTCGTCTAAAGACAAGTTTGTCGCTATTTAATGATTTTAACGAGTCTAACGACAAAGATAACTCGGTCCTTTTCAATTTTAGAGAGTCTAAAAAGGTACATAAATATAAATCCAAAGTTCCTTTTTCGTCATCTAATCCCTTAAGTCCGAAAAAGTATAAAACAATACAAAAGGGATGAATTTTCGATAGTTTTAACGAGCCGAACTAAACAAGCGCTCGATCTTTTTGTGCAATAATCCCTCAGGTCCAAAAAGATTAAAATCTAGAGGAGGGATAGCTCTTCCGGTCGTTTAACGAGCTGGTAGGCCAAAGCTCGGCAATCTTTTCATATTTTACGAGTCAGTTGAAAAGAGCTTAAAGAAGACTCGTCTTTTGAGGAACGAGTGATAAACAAGGCAGCAGCAGATTCCAGGTACGGCTTGGAATATTCCAATCACAGCAGTGTCACAAGGATGGCTTAGTGAAATCACTCTTCGCAGCTGTTCCTCAAAATGGGTAAACAATCAAATGGAGGTGAATGATCGGCCAATAGAAAAGAGGAGGTGGCGGTGCAAACACGACCAAGGCTTTAATGGCTGATAATTTTACTTTCACAGTGGTTCTTTACCGGATAGTTCATTTTTTAACGAGCTTAAACGCGGGTTGAAACATTTGCTTGATCTTATGTTTATTTTTTAACGAGCATGAACTATGTGCTAAAATTGCTCGGATCTTTGCGTTTATTTTTTAACGAGCATGAACTGTGTGCTAAAACTGCTCGATAATCCAGTCATATGATAAGAATGTCTCCTATAAGATTCCATTTTTTATGGAGCTTGCGCCTTACCAAAGCTATGCCCCGAATCCTTTCTTCATGCAAGTTCGGAAAAGGCTAATCCTACGAGTTTAAAGGGTTAGACCTACAGGTTTAAAGGGAGGACCTAAAAATTTAAAAAATAAATAGTCGTCCCTTGCTTGCACTCCAAAAGGTTTGCATGCCCCCAGGTATAAAGTACGGTTTCAAGGTTACCTCTCTGCAAATAAAACATTTGTTTTATCAGGAAAGGCCACCTCTTTCAAGTTACCCAAAGATTGTTTCATTCGTGAAGCAAACAAAACACTTCCTCGGCGATGTCTACCGAAATAGACACAGGTGAGTGACTTAGTTCAAACACGTTAACTTTGACAAAAGAATCTTATTCTAGAACAACCCCTCTTCCTAGACGGACGAGGTACGAGCTAGTCATATTCTCCCGCGGAAACCTACTCTATACCCAAAGTTCTTTTTGCCCGAAGCAGACCAGGATGCATGCCCCCTGGGTTCCAGTTACATCTTTCCGAATCACTCGCACTCATCGGAAGAAGGACTGGGGGTGGAGACATTTCTTGAGTGAATAGACCATTTAGGGTCGGTATATTACTATTTGCGATGCGTGATCCCGGAAATGAAAGTTGGTTTACGAGCTTGACCATTCTTCCTTCGTGTGGAAAACACATTACTCTAAAGAGTGAGGAGGCGATGGCTCCCATGCAATATATATAGTCTCATCCAAGGAGTAGGTTATAATCCAAGGGTCTTTGAACGACCATGACGTTCATTTGAACTATCTTCTTCCTCAATGTTATGGGCACATTGGGGAGAATCCGTAAAGGTTGACTGGTTCCTTTATCGAAGCTTGATAGATTTCTCATCTCAGGCAAAAGCGCTGGCGAACCAAGTGCTTTCCAAGCAATAGAGGAAAGGATACTCACAGATGCCCCCTCATCAATGATGGTGCCAGCCATAACCATTCTGTATATTTGGACGATAATTCTGAATGGTATGCTTGCTGGCAAGCGGGGTCTGCCTAGTTGGTTCCAGTCAAAGGACACAACCAGGTTGCTTGGTGGTGGGACCGAGTAGATGGCCGGATATTGCTCTGACGAACCTCCTTCTTGCGATAAAGGAATGGGAGGGTTGCCCCCTTGTTTGTCAGAGTCTGTGTTGATGAAAAGAATCTGGATGGTGTCATCCTTCTTCTCTTCAGTGATGGAATCATTCGAAGATGAATCTTCTGAAGGCAATACCGGGTCAACTTCCGTTTCAACCTTTCGACTTTTGTCAGGTATGGATTCAGTAGGTTCATTTTCAATGACTGACGCTTCAGCCGACCACTTGAGTGGGCCAACTGGATTTTCAACTAACGTAGGACTTGGCACGAGTTTTTTGTATCCAGGAGGAAGTCATAACGGTTAAATCGGATGATCTTCCAAAACTCTCTTCGCCTCGTCTAAGAAGGGACAACGATGGACGGCGTGATCGCCTTCACACAGTCTGCAGGGAGATCTAGCTCTCCCTCTCTGTCCTTCACTCTCGCTAGTTGACGATATGCATTCAACATGGCTATCAGAGGTTGATGCTACCGGATTGTGCAATCGAGGGGACCAGTCCCTTAGTATCCGGGGAATACAAGGACAATCTCGATGGAAGTGGTCTCCTCTGCATATGACACATGGCGATTTAGGCCCGGTCAGTGCTGTGTGTGGATTTTTTCTAGATGACTCATGTTTGCCCCCAGTCGCTTTTGGCTCTTTCTTCTTCTTCTCCTTCTTCTCCTTAGGAACTTGGTTTTTAGCTTTACCAGTTCCCTCAAGCGAAGAGGAAGGAGGAGAGGAAGAGTTAGAAGAGGTAGAAGGCTGGTGGGTAACTTTAGACTCATCTAGCTGTCGATTCGACTGTTCAGGAATGGTGGTGTTCTGAACTACATTGGTTGAGAAGAGCCAGACCGGCAGGCCAATTGTCAGTCCTGGAAGCGACAATGTGGCCATGTGGGGCACACCAACATCTCCCCAAGAGGAGAAGGGACTAGGATTTCCACCAAGGGGAATTCCTTGGTTGGTGTGCTCCATTTTCTCAACCGAAAGATCAACGCAGGAATAGGAGGTGATTTTGTTCCGTTTAAAATAAATTTTTAACGACGCTTTAGACACAACTTGCTTTTTCAGTTTTAAAGAGTCGAGAAAAAGCTAAAGATGACTCTAGTCTCCTTCGATGTTTTAACGAGCCCAAAGTGACAAATGCTCGGATGGACTTTTTCTGTTATAGAGTCTGAAAAAGGCCAAAAGGAACTGCTCTGGAGTTCTAGGTAGAGGGTGGGCCAAACTTTTCGCAAAACCGCAGAATACTTTTTAAGGTACGGGCGGTCAAGCTTCCCGAATGCTGTGTTCAGTGCATTGCAATCAGTAGGGCGGCCGACACGGCTTCCTATGGATAAAGGCTTTATTCCTATAGGGGTCTCCCAATATATACGCGACGGTACGTGGGAGCACAATCCGTACTGATACTTATCGCTTCACCGTGGAGGAATCACCCAACCACTCAACGGTAAGATACCAGGTTTTACGACGCCGGAACACGTCTCTAGCCTAGACCTCTATGTTGTGCGTTATGTTACAAAGCGTTGTTAAGTTCATTCAATTTATTTTAGGTTGATCTTGTTTAGCAGTTTTCCTTTAAGGATCACCACGAGATGTATGATACAACTTCCTAAATGCAGTCTAAAGATGATAAGCAAGCTTTATATATCTTTTCAACAGATGAAAATCCTAGCTACAAAGGGAAAAGAAAGACACCATCTTTTCTCAAAGAGAAATCAGCACACTCTAATGCACTTTTCCTAAATCAGACATGCAAATTATCAAGATGCAAATGCACAATGCAGGTGTTTGTTTTCCGCTTTCTTAGTATTGATGCCTACAAAGAAAGCTTTTTGTACAACTTTGAATTTGCTTTTAAATGACAAATACAAACAAGATTACTTTTTCGAAATCAGAGAGGGTAGAAGAGATTACAACACTTAACGATTCTCGAAATGAATACTTGTTTTGACACTTAAAAGAGACAAACTCAAACCACAAGCAAAAGTAAATGTATAATCAATCTGCAAACAGCCAATGAACTCTCTCCTAAGATCACAATCAATAGATCTGAATCAAGGGCTACAGGATGACTATTTCACTCTTGCAAAGGAAAACTTTGAATGACACCACAAACACATAAAAACACTCAAAGTATTTTTGCACAAAAGGAGGCGGAATGCAAGCAGAGAAAAGGAGTTTTCAGATCAGTACCTATGCTGGTTACAGGCTGCAAAAATCAGAGATCAAAACAGGGCAAAACAAAGCAGAGAACCCCAGCAGCACAAGGCCTAGCTGGATCAACGCACCCTCAACACAGGGGTTTTGACATTCAGCGTAGGTATCCCTTTCAGGAACTGCGTTGAAATGCAGAATCCCTTCACTGGGTCTGCGCTGAAGGAGAAACTCTTGTTTCTCACTGGGTTCTGGGTCACATATTGCTCAATAATCAACGGTTTCAGGCCAAATCAGAAACACAAGCAAGGTACAATCAAAGGGATGCTTTGAGGGGGTACTAAGATCTATCACAAAGGATCATCAAATCATTTGTGAGTCTATTGTTCATATTATAGACAAAATCCAGTGAAGGATCAAGGCAGCAACTGTCTACTTTGCAACTGAGAATAGCAGAAGCAGTTCGATTGTTGCTACTGAGTCTATGAAACAAACAATGATAGAAACACAAATAAAATGACTAAAACAAATCTCCCCAGTGGAGTCGCCAATTTGTTGTGGAGAAAAATGCCTATGCAGGACGATCCTATCCACCTAAGGTGTGACAGTGCCTTAGCAAAAAAAAGAGACAGCTATTCTAGTATTCTTTCTTTATGAATTAAGAATGAAGAGAGATGGATGGACTCACCGGTATCTTCCGTTTGTCCCTCGATCCAGATCCTCTTCTCTTTGGGTGTTCACAGCTACTTGCCTCCTCGCTCGCCCAACTTCAACAGATTCCTGCGAGATCACAAGAGAACAGCTACTTGCGACAAGAGAACAACTACTTGCGAAAAGAGAAGAACACAACACAAAGACATATATTTACATTCATAAATGATTCAGGATTAGAAATAAATCAAATACACTAATGCAATCATACATCAAGAATACATCAGCATATAGGAGAAAACAAGATAGCTTTATTGATGAATAACAAGGTTCAGGAAGAGATACAACCCAGAGGGCTCCAATCCAGCATCTCCTTCCCAGCAAATGAAATTCCTATCTTCACCCCCTTCAAAGCATTAAGCACCCAATGATTCAAATCTCAAACTAGCAGCAATTCTTTGCAATCACAACATTCCAGCCTCTAGATCTCATGGAGTAGAGATCCATATATAGATATTTGGAGAGAGGATGAGCCAGCTTGAGATCTGACTAGTGTCCTCTCCCTCTGTCAGTTCTTGATTCCACTTGGAGGTTCTTGCTTCCACTTGGAGATTTGGAACCTCTTACTCATCACCAGTCGAATTCCCTGAGGCAAGTGTCATTTTGGAAGCTTCCTGGGTTCTGACACCTTGAGAAATGAACTTGCCACATGTCCATTCTCGCTCAGCGCAGGTAGCCAGTGTTGCATTTGAAATTCAACGCAGGTAGCCAGTGTTGGCTTAACATTCAGCGCAAACAGGTAGTGGAGCCACTGAAATGATCCTGAATTGACTTGTTTTTGAGCAGTTTTTGGTGGAGAACTTCTGTGAATTGCTGTAGTTTGTTAGCCTTGTTCCTCTAGGGGTAGGAACAACATGTTTAGGGACTTTGGATCCCTTAGATTATGGACATTTCATGCTCAATGCTGTAAGGCACAAAAATGTCTATAACACCCGGGTTGACATATTAATGTGAGATAATTAGAGGTGAAAGAGACCCTTTTTATAGCTCTACAGTATGCAGGCATCTACCTATTGAATGATACAACCTTCTCTTGTTTTCCAGCTTCTATTGGAAGGTAGCTCCAACCCTCTAGCTCTTGTAGTAGCTAATAATTTTATCAGTACGTAGGTGTTGGCCTACAGAAGGCTACTACCTTCAATGTTCCTCTAGAGACCTTGTTTCATAAATTTTCAGACTGGATACTCCTGGTACATAACACCACAATATGTTTCATCAAATTTTCATACTTGACCCACCAGTAACATTGAAGCTCAAAATAAATCACCATTACAATAACTACATCTACCAACAATCAGTCAATCTAAACAGTTATATCACTGTCACCAAAACACTGTGCAGAACCCAGAAACCTACATCAGCAACCAGAACCAACTGCAATCTCAAAAGTCACATGTCATAATGTATATGTTGCTTCAGTGAAGTCAGCCTGCATGTATATGCTACATCCTTTGAACAAACCTACGTATACCTCCAAAAATACTGAATCATAAAAATCTCTGAATCAAAATTGTACCAACCAGTAACATTTTGAAGATCTACTGTCAAAGTACAGAGTTTTAAACAAACAACAACAAATATCACCCTTCTCCCTTAATCAATTAATCAATCAGACTTAATCTCCTTATACATTCAGTTCTACTTTTAGATCTAATGAAGACATCATTGACAGACAATAGTAAAATAGCAGCATTGATAAGATAGATCAGTCATCTCTAAACAACAAGCTTTTCTTTTTCATACACTACTTGGAAGAGTTGAACCGATGAGTATATGCACCTTTACCAAGGCGAACCAACATATAGATCTACAAATACTAACTTAAAACTTGAAAGCTATTCCAGACTTCAGTCATACTTAGATTATAACATTTATAGGATAAAATATGCGTTAGCATTCACATCTAGCCCAAAAAATTATCAGATCATAAAATGATAAGTCATTTCAGGTCTCATGATCTTGATCCAACATTACATTAAAAGTTGCACAAGATAATTCAGATCATATCATAACCATAGCCCTTACAACTTTCACCCCTAGCCCTTTTATCTTCTCCTCATATAGTTTTAGTCTTTCTCAATACCTCGGACCAAAACAACACTTAGAACCTGTGGAATTCTTGGACGGGATCAAATATACATTACTCCACTCAATAGTGTGGGCTAATACCATGGTATTGACCCTTGGTATTCTTTAACCTTAATTTTCCTTAATTTTCCATCCCATACATGATTTTCCTCTTCTGAAAGTGTGTGCATACATATACACTCCTTTTGTATAGTGAACCCGCTTGTATGTGCTACTTGGACTAGGTAAAATCACATGTAGAACTTAATATACCTGAAAACCTTATTTTTCCTCAATTGCTTGATTATGATCTATAGTCCTTTGTCCTATCATCCTATTCTTCTGTACGATTTCCCTTTTACCTCTGAATTGACCTATTACAATGTGAGTTTCCCTTTATCAAATCTGAATTGATTTATGAGTGAGTTTCCATTAAGGACAACACCTATATCATAATGCCAACAATCTTCCCCTTTGGACTTGATGACAACCATATAGGTGTTGATTACTTCAAGTTGTAGAACCGGTTAGATATATCAAGCAATACCAAGATACTCTCCCCCTTTGACATGAAGGGAAAAGGGTGGAAAAGGATATTTTCCCTCTTTGAGATAAACTATGCTATCCATGCTCCCCCTAAGTACCTGCAGAGTCTGCAGAGATATTTTTCAAAATAAAAACATGACTCTATAACTCAACTATGTGAGTATGACCTTCCTATCACCAATGACTCATACATACATCAATCACCCAACCAAGTGGGGATATGATCCAGGTGGATATTGGTGGCCACCTGCTTATTCCACTTGGACCCCCACCATTGTTTCTTTTAGTTTTTCAGTTTCCTTATTTGTAGCACAATTTACCATTTTTGGCAGTTTTTCGGGTCCTGAACTTCCGGAGTCGTTTTGTGGCCCTAAACGACATTTTTTTTGGAAAACTAGGAGTATCATGGGTCAACGACCAATGTTTCTTACTCAAAAGTTGTAGTCCTTGGATAGATATTTCTAGCGAGGTATTGTGCACATCAAACAAAGATCGTATGCCAAAGTTAAAACCTCGGGAAGTTGATGTACCAATTTACCCAAATAGGGCCTATAGTTTGGCGCTTCATCTCCTAGGGTTAGATTTTTGGATGTTTAGGGTTTTCCATTGTTTCTCAACAATAAATATGCCTTTGAGCCTCATTGTAACACAGTTGAGAGGCATGTAGCCACCACATCTCTTCTCAGAGATAAGCTACCATCGCCCGAGGTAGTCTTATTTCCATTTTGTCTATAAGCATATTTCAGTATTTGATATTAATGAAATGAAGTGTTATTTCTATTGCATCTTTGTATTTATGGTTATATCTGTAATTTGTTGCATTCCTGTTTAAATACCGATCAGGATATACCAAATGTTCATACATGATTGAAAAATTGCAATTATTACAGCATCCTTCCCATGCATAGTGGGGGTACAAATTACATCATAATTCCAAAAGGACTCATTAATAGACTATGACAAAAAGAAACATATTATTACACAATAGGTCTTTAAATAACATTTACAACAAATTATATGAATATATGAAACCATAGCTGAATTCAGCAACCATGATGCCAACAATGCATAATGTTTTTGAAGGCTAATGCTCCCCCTGAACCTATGCAACCTGTGCATTGTCAACAAATCATTCATCAAGGCATCTTCATTAGTCAAATAAACATCAATGAACAAAGCATATCGGCATACTGTAACCATCAATATCAGACTGAACACCCATGTTAGAAACCAATTTTGAGTTTGACCCACTGTTTTTCTATCACAAAAACATATACGCTCCTATAGCCACAGAAACTTGCATATATATGCGACTCTGCTTCATGAAACCCATGTATACGAAACATTCCTTTGAAAATTGGATTTAACAGCAGGATGGTGTAGAAACTACTCCCAACTTTTGTCTGAGATATTCAAATGCTTCTCTGGGAAGCAGTTTGGTAAATATATCAACAACATGTTCTTTGGAGGGAACATACTCCAATTTAAACTTTTGTTCAAGCACTTGTTCTCGTAGAAAATGGTACTTAATGGGTATGTGCCTGGTCTTGGAGTGCATGCCTGGATATTTCGAAATATTGATGGCACTTGTATTATCACATAGAATGGAGATGGTTGGAGAACATGTGATTTGTATGTCTTGCAATGTTTGCATCATCCAGAGTAGTTGTGTGAAAAAAGATGCAACAGCCACATATTCCGCTTCAGCTGTAGATAAGGCAATCGAACTTTTTTTCTTGCTGATTCAAGACACTAACCGTGATCCCATATAGAATGCACCTCCACTAGTTATTTTTCGATCATCAACATTCCTACCCAATCTGCATCTATATATGCATGAAGAGTGAGATTTGTATCTTTAGGATACCATAGACCAAAGTCTTTAGTTCCTTGAAGATATTTGAATATTATTTTTACAACCTGAAGATGTGATTCCTTTGGATTTTCTTGGAACCTCCCAACAATTCCTACTGCATGCATTACATTAGGTCTGGTACCTGTTAGATAAAGTAGACTTCCAATCATAGATCTATATGCTAGTTGATTCATTGTAGGTGATTCATCGTTAGAAATGAGACTACATCCTGTCACCATTGGAGTACATACTAGTTTTAGAATCTTCCATTCCATACTTCTTCAAAATTTGCTTGAGATATTTAGTTTGTGAAAGAAAAATGCCATCTCTTGTTTGTTGTTCTTGTAGACCAAGAAAATAAGTTAGTTCACCAAGTAAAGACATTTCAAATTATTGCTGCATAACATAAGCAATGTTCTGAATCATAGATTCTTCATTGCTGCCAAGGATGATATCATCAACATAAACAACAATAATTATCAATTTATCATTCTCAATCTTTGTGTATAAGTTGTTGTCTGCAGATCCTTTTGTGAAACGTTGTTGTTGTAGATATTTGTCAAGATGATAATACCAAGCCCTTGGAGCTTGTTTCAGTCCATATAGAGTCTTTTTATGTTTGCATACAAGCTTTGCATCATTTCCTAGAATGAATCCTTCTGGTTGTTCAATATAAACTTCTTCTTCTAAATCTCCATTAAGAAATGTAGATTTTACATCCATTTGATACACTTTGAATTTTCGAAAACTTGAAAGAGAAAGAAACATTCTTATGGCTTCAAGTCTAGAAACAGGTGCAAATGTTTCTTCAAAGTCTATACCTTCTTGTTGAGCATACCCTCTACAAACAAGTCTTTCCTTGATTTTGATAAGCTCTCCATTTTCATTCAACTTATTCTTGAATATCCATTTTGTTGCTATAACATTTTTATCATGAAGTCTAGGAACTAATTCCCAAGTATCATTATTTTTAATTTGGTCAAGTTCTTCATCCATGGCCTTAACCCAACTTCATATTTTCTAGCTTCGTTAACATTCTGTGGTTTTATGGAGGATAGTAATTCTAGATAACTGGAAGTTCCTACACGAGTTCTTCTTGTTTGTACTCCAGACCCCTTTTCTCCTAGAATTTGAGATTCTGGATGATTCTTTTGAATATACTTGGATGGAGCCTTTTCCTTGTCAGTTGTATATTCTTATAATGCTTCATTAGTTTCTTCATCTATATCAATTTGATTTGATACGATAAATCATTCACCGTATTCTTCATTGTCATATTCCTTTGTTGATTTTGTCGGAAATCATTCAACAATTTTTCGAAGTCTCTTATTACAACATTTGTATCCTTTACTTGTAGATGAATAGCCAAGAAGTTTCCTTTGTCTAATCTGGGTTCAAACTTACGAAATTTTTCATCAGTCCTTTTGATGAAACATTTGCTTCCAAAAACACTGAAGTGTTTTATAGTAGGAGACTTACCATACCAAAGTTCATATGGAGTTTGATCACTATTTACCAGAATATGAGCTTTTTTGAGCATATTTATAGCAGTATGTGTAGCTTCACCCCAGAAGGTGGAAGGAGTCACAGATTCATCAAGCATAGCTCGAGCCATTTGTTGAATTGTTCTATTCATTCTTTCCACCACACCATTTTTTTGCGAGTTATGGCAACAGAGAACTGTCTTTTTATTCCATGTTGTTCACAAAATTAAAAAAATTCATCTAATATGAATTCTCCTCCTCGATCAGATTTGAGACATTTGATTTTTAGATCTAATTCATTTTGAACTAAATCTTTGAAGGCTTTAAACTTTTCAAATGTTTCATCTTTATGCTTTAGCAAACCAATCCAACACATTCTAGCAAAATCATCAATGAATAAAATGAAGTATTCCTCTTCATGAGGTGACTTTTTCATTATTGGCCCACATAAATCAGTATGAATGAGTTCAAGAGGCTTACTTGTTGATCCTTCTTTGTCATTGAAATGAACTCTAGTTTTCTTACCAAATTGACATGGTTTGCAGATGGTATTTTCTGGGATGTTGATATCTGGAAGATCACAAACTTCCTTGAGTCTGTATGTTTTTTGTATTTGAGAAAATCTTAGATGCCCCAATCTTCTGTGCCATAGCCAATTTTATTCTGTTTTTCTTAGATAACATTGTTCTTTACCTCCTTTTAATATATATATAGATTGCTTGGAGTTCTTGTAACTTTGATTATGGTCTTTCATGTGTCAAGCCCATGAAACACACATTCTTTTGATCGAAATACAACTTCATTTCCTTGATCACACATTTGACTAACACTCAAAAAGTTATGC
Source organism: Pinus tabuliformis (assembly GCA_031772625.1). NCBI lineage: Eukaryota > Viridiplantae > Streptophyta > Pinopsida > Pinales > Pinaceae > Pinus > Pinus tabuliformis. The sequence continues at coordinate 844,285,458 of CM062815.1, forward strand.
GTTAAACCATCAACATACATAACACTTCCAACTTTAACCTTTTCTTTTAAATAAACAGACCCCTTACCCTTAATGACTACAGGTATGTCATTTCCAAAAGAGACATTCTTTTATTTTTCTAAAGCTTTGTAAGAAAGGAGTTTATCTTTATCACCTGTCGTGTGTTTAGAGAATCCGCTATCAATGTACCTGTGATTTTCTTGTCCTTTTGCAAATAGAGCTATTCCACATCTTTCTGACTGAAGTTCCTTCCTTTTCCATACCTTGGAATTTGATGTTGCTTGTTCTTTTTGAATTGTTGGATGAAATTTTCTCCTGCATTTAGATTCTTCATGACCAAAGTTATTGCAAAATGAACATTCCATTTCATTTTCAAGAGGTGAAAAGATAATATAAGAGATTTTCTTGATTCATGTCACGCTCCTTTGTTTTCTTGCCTCCTATTCATGATAGTCTTGTAAGCAACACATTGAGCGGCTTTATGACCAAACTTATGGCATGAAAAACATTTTCCATTAAAGAAAAGATTTATGTGATCAAACAGAGCATGGTGGAAATGCATCTTTGCAGTGCTTTTTCTAATGTTTGTAATGCTGGTTCAAAGTCATCCCCATAAGGTGTGAAGTCATCCATATATACATCGAACCCTTCATTTATTAAATCTGAACAAATGTTGAGTACATCCCTCTGAAATGTGGTAGGTGCATTGCATAGCCCAAAGGGCAAGACCCTGTAAGAAAATGTTCCCCAAGGACAGGTAAAGGTAGCTTTATCCTGATCTTCACGGGAAATTTGGATCTGATTGTATCCACTAAAGCCATCTAGGAAAGAAAAGAATTTCTTTCCTGCTAAAGTGTCCAAGACTTGATCAATGAATGGAAGGGGGAAGTGGTCTTTCTGGGTTGCTTTATTTAGTTCTCTATAGTCAACACATATCCACCACTTTCCATTATTTTTCGGCACCACTACTAATTGGGAGACCCACTTGTTGTCAGATATTGGGTAGATAAATTTTACATCTAATTTTTTTTGCAATTTAGCTTTCAGAATATCCTTAAGATGAGGATTTAATCTCCGTTGGGGTTGGCAAATGGGTCTAGCATCCTTTTCTGTTTAGATGTGGTGCATACACAACTGGGGATCAATTCCTTTCATGTCCGGTAATCCCATGCAAAGGCTTCTTTATATTTTCTCAGGAGTTCAACCAACTTTTCTTCTTGTTCAACAGTCAGGTTTTTCTTAATGTTCAAAGTTTTTCCTGGCTCAATTTCTATGGTTTTGGTGTTATAAATAGAGGTGGTTGGTATTGATTAATCATAAGTATCTTTTAGGGGATCTTCCTCTACTTCATTATCGAATGTTGCTTCGATCATGTGACATTTTAGATGGGATCTGGTTTCTGGTTGGTTAATGAAGTTGTTAATGATGCTATCCTCTGTTTGGTCTTTAAATTCGAGGGCATATTCTATGGTTAGTGGTGATCTAATGTTTTCAGTTAGGTATGATATAGGTTGTTTTTTTGTTTTGATTATTGTTAAAATTGGCTGGGCTGGAGGATATAAGGCTAAATTCTTTACATTGCTTTCTCTTTCTATAGTCATGTTGCCTTATCGACAACCAATGTAAGCATCAATAGTTGCTAGCCAAGGTCTACCTAGAATTAAGGGTTGTCCATCCAGTCGGTTTCCAGGATTGATGATCAGAAAGTCTGCAGGGTATTCCCAGGAGTCTACAGACACCATTACATCATGAAATGTGCCTTGTGGTCTAACTACCGATCGGTCAACCAACTCGAATAAGGTTGTGGTTGGGTCTAATGATGTAATGCCAAGTTTTTGACAAGTGGTGGTTGTAATATTATTTATTGCAACTCCTAAATCAACTAAGGCATTGGGGAATGAGCATCCATTGATTTGCAACGTGACTATAGGATTTCCTAGGTCCTCATATTTTACAGGTGCTTCTCTTCCTTATAGTAAGTCAGATAAGGTACCGACTACATGGATAGTTGGATTTGTTGTTATTTTCCTCTTTGGCTTTTTCATACATAATTCTTTGGTAGTTTTTGCATAAATTGGGATGTCTTGAATAGCCTGGAGGAGTGGAATTTTTATACGCAAAGTTTTTAGTTCTCCAAGAAGATCAAAATCAGGATGTTCTATTGGGTGAGGTATGATCAGTTGTTCTGGGAATGGTGGAGAAGAGGTGGTTTCTTGTTCACGAGTTTTCTGTCTAAGAAAACTATCTTCTTGTAGTGTTTGTTCTATAGGTAACGAATTTTCAGTTCGAACATTTTTATCTCCCTCTGATTCTATTATACGCCAAGATCTTAATTGAAGGTCATTGCACTCCCTTAACTTGGTTTCTGGTTCTGGTCCTTCAATTTTTTTCATAGATTGAACGGGTTTATTGTTGGGGTTCGAGTTGGGTTGGGCTGGGAGCTGCGGTCTTAAGTTGGTCTGGGGGTTTTTTTGCAATGTATAAGGTGTTGGTAGTGTGGGTTGAGGGAGAGGGATCATTCCAGTTGGGTGATTTATAGGTCTTTGCCAGTTCGATTGCCATTTTTGACTCTGCGAGGTGGGGGGTGACCATTGTGATGAATATGCATTATTTTTCCAAAATGGTGTACAGTAAGGAAAGTTTGGCCAATTGGTTTGATTTGGCCATGGTGATATGGGGAATGGCTACTGTGACTAGCTAGATAAAGGTGGCTGATTCTGCCACATTCCATTATACTGCTGAGCATTATACTGAGGAGGCTAAAAAGAAGAAGATGGATCAATGGGCATACCTATTTGTTGTGACTACCACTGGCGGCGCTGATTTAGTACGTAAGCCGGTTTTGTTTCTTCTTTTGCTTCTTTGTAGACTGCTTTTAGTCCTGGGAGTGATGGGTTGCTTTCTGTGGCGTGATATTTCATACAAATAGCGCAAATTTTGACTGTATCCAGTGGGCACTCTTTGTGGCTATGTTTCTTTCTGCATCTAGGGCAGAATATCGCCAAATTTTGTTCCGCTTCTGCTTGCTTTTTTTTAGCTTGCATAATGTCCAACTGCATTGTTAGAGTCCCTAGAATATAAGTTTTGAAATATTCTAGTAGATTGCCGATTTCTGCGTGGGTTATACCTCCACCGGAGATCTTGTTATCCCTTGTGATCATGTCATGTTCTGTTGGCTTTAGTCTTGTGCTACGTCTTGAACTCTTGATACACAAATCAATGATGTCAACAAAATTTTCGTGATATATGTCACCTTTACCCATAATGTTTAATGTAATCCACTGTTCTTTCACCCCTTTAATTAGTGTAGTTTTTAACACATTGTCAGGCAAGGTAAATATGCATAAGGAGATCTCTGGAGATTGTATTGAAAGTGTTCTACATATTCCTCCAGTGTTTCACTAGGTCTTGCTGTCATTTGAAATATATCATCCTTTAATTCTTTGGATCTGCAATAGTCCTGATATTTCTTTAGAAAAACAGTTTTCATCTGATCCCAGTCGTTTATAACGCCCCCACCTAACCCCATAAACCATCGTAAAGCTGCTCCTTTTAATGTGGAGGGAAATAATTTTAGTTTTTGGGGATCGGTGGTATAGTCATACCCCCGGCATAATACATCAAACTCAAATGGAAATGCATCTAGATCCTCTGATGTTAGGCCATTGAAGGTAGGAATATTCTGGAGAGGAATGTCTTTCATAGGTGCATTAACTGTGGTGTCCACGATGGGATACTGCAGTGTGGAGGTTTGAGGTGTTTGCTGGTCTTGGGCCATTTGATCAAATATTGGCCAATACCCTTCTGGGATTTCTAGGGAGTTATTCCTAGGATGACTAGAAGGAATTGGAATGAGCTTAACAACACTTCTCTGGTTTGGGATAATAAGTGTTCCTCGTTGAACTACTACCTGGGGGGATCTTGGCTCCTCAGGTTCTCCTACTTTGTTTTGGATAAAATTAATATCACTCCCCTTATCTGGGATGCTAAGTGTTTGAATTATTTTGAGAGGGGATATTTTCTCTTCTATTTCCCCTGTTTCTCCTCCTCCTTCATTGAGTTTACTAGAATTCCCTTATTATAAAGAAATTGGGTAAGAATTCTTAATTTCTTGAAAATCTTGCTCAGATTCTTCTGTTTTTTTGTGCACCTCAACAAAGGCTACAGATGGTGAGTCTGTGGCGTGAAGGGAGTTAGTAGGTTGTCCAGAAGAAACTTTTCTAGGGTCTACTGATGGCTGAGATTCGACTTTATTAATGATATCGTCTATGAAGGTTGATCGACCAAGGGTCACCAGTCCCTTAGCTTTGTCGGGTTTGGGTAGTGGTTTTGGATTATTTTCAAGTTTTTTCTTCTTAGTCATACACACAACTCAAATATTTATTTCTACCCTAAGTTCTTTAACAATCCTGCTGGAAAGCGGGCGGGGGAGCAGGGCTTTTACATGCTCCATACGTAGGTTCTTACCTTCCATTTTTAATACCCAATTCTTTCCTAACAGGCACCCATCATATGCACACTACTCTTTAGAAATGGCTACACTCTCCCAGGCAGTGGTGCCAAAATGTTGAGGTATAAAAGGTGTCTTTTTAACTCCTAATTATCTTCACATTAGTTATCAATCCGGGCAAGATTTTCTATTTCAAGAGTGTACACAGTTTGTGGCGGCTATTTACTCAAGAGTAATGTTTCTAAATTGCAGTACAGTGCTTTCAAATACAAGAGTAAACAGATGCTTTAAATAAAACTCATTTGCAATTAAGGGAAACTCAATGCTTTTAAACTAAATCATTTATTCAACAAAATAACAGCAATTATCAGTCGAGGATACATTAGCAATAACTCATTCCTTGTTTAACTGATGTAAACTAAGTCAAGCATAAATAAGATCCTAAATCTGAGAGCTTTGACAGTAGTAGCCAATTTTCTTTACAGTTGTTGATCTCACACACACCACACTAAATAGCCAATTAGAAATGGCACTGAATTAAATCAATAATGCTACTTCCACTGATCGAAATGCGATAATTATGCTAACTATAAGAATGCTAAAAAGGAAAACCTAAATGATTGCAGAAAGTAAATGAGTAGTGTTACACTAAAAAATGTCACCTTGACTACTTACAGTTAGTATGGCTCAAATCAACAGTCATGCTACCCTCTTAGGCAAGTCTCATGCCTCTGTTATCCATCTCAAACTCAAAGAAGAGAGAAAGTCTTGTAAAAATTATGTTTATCTCTGGGGTCGCAGGTTCTCTCTAGTCTTACCTGCGGGGACGCGGACCTTGTTCACAAAAGCTGCGTCCATGGACGCTCTGTATGTTAAAGGACAGGTGCGTCCCTCTGTAAAAGGCAAAATGCGCGAGTTTTATCTTGAAAAAGTTACTTGTGGTTACTTCTAGAACATTCTAGAGGTCGGTTTGATGAAATGGATGCGCCTCCAGTTGGTTCATGTATCTCTATTAAGAGGGAACTTATCCCATCAATAAGGGAGCTATCCCACCCATAGAGGGGGATGATCCCATTGATAGTGGACCTGAATAACCTCTTTACAGCACTATAAATAAAGGCATTGAGCCAGAAGGAGAGGAGGTTGAAACTATACATTTTCTTTGGGTAAATGCTGCAGGATTTAGGTCTTCCATTAGAGCCTTTGTGAGGAGAGATTGTCTTCACTTGATTCTACTTGGGAGAGGGTGAGCTTTGTCAAAGTAGAGGAAAACCCTTGATGGACCCTGGGAGGAACTTGCACAACACCAAGGCCAGGTTGTAAGAGTTTCTTTGTTTCGTTATTAATACAAACTGGTTTATTTTTCTCAATAGCTTGTGTTAATGAGTTATTTCATGTGTTCCTTGGTCTGCATGTTGGATATATGTTTTATTATATGAAATGCAAGTGCTTGGTAATTGTTTGATTGTTTGTGGTTGCAGGAATTGACTTGAAGGAGGAGCTCATCCGGATCGTCAAGAACGGACTTCAACAACAGCGTTTTGGAATAAGGTAAGCCTAAACACTTGTAGTTTTCATGTTGTAAAAGGTGTATTTAGAGAAAGATCACTCCTTTTTGTCTTGTTTGTCATTAGAATGTCTTAGACTTCTAGGAAGGTCAGTCGTGTCCGCACCCTTGACAGATTCCGTGTGACAAATTGGCGACTCCGCTGGGGAATCCATTAATGAGAGAGTCTTTTCCTTTATATGAACTTTGCTTTGAGAAAATCATTTTTATTTTCTGGTTTTTGACTGTGAGAATTAGTATTTGGGTGGCTTAGCTTTAGATTTAGTTAGATTTGGTTTTTCTTCATTTTTCCAGACGGACGCACCCTCTTAGTACTGCACAGTGCGTCTTTGGACGCGCTGTTGCCGTCTGCACAGAGCGGGGCCGCACCTGTGACAACGGGTTGCCTGCGTCTTCCTGTAAAACTTAAGAAAATTCCATTTTTGCTTTAAATTGCTTTTAGATTTTGTTTTTCCTTAGTGTTTTCTGCCCAGATCCTTTAGTACCCTGTCAAGAATTTTCACCTAAACTAGTTTTGTGAGCTTTGAGTGTTTTAGTGGTTTTCAACGAAGTTTCGACCTAGGGTTTGATTTTTGGAAAGGCTTTGTAGTGACTTTGATAGTAGAAAGTTGTCCAGCCTTAGATCTCTCTGGTTAGTCAACCTTCTTCGAAGTCGGCCTTGTCGAAAAGTCTCCTTTTGTGAGCAACTTGCCATTTGAGTTGTTTTGGGTCAAATTTCGAATTACTTGTTTATAAAGTATTGATTTCCATTTTACAAAAAAAACAAAAAGATTAGAATTTTGTTTTGGCTAGTTTTTGATTCTGCAATAAGCTAGTCCTTGATTTGATTGTGATCAAGTAAAACACCTTAGAAATAATCATTGTTAGTTTTGGCCTCGTTAAGATTGCTTAGAGTAAATTTACCTTTAGTTTGCTTATGAGTGCATTTTCATAGATTTTAAGAGTTGTTAAGATTGATTTTTGGTTACATTAGATTTACTTGTTTTATTAAAAGAAAAATACAAAAACATCTTCTTAAAAAGTCTTGTTTCAAGTAGCTTTTGGTTTTCGAAAGAAGAAAAGAGTTTTTTCGTGCATGTAAAGAGAGGTTATGTTTTTATGATTGGAAAAGAAAAACGAATTGTTTCTTTGGTTGTCTTTAATTAAGAAGTTGTTTTTATAAAGATTGCATTCTCTCAACTTTTTAGTTAAGCAATTCATCGAAAAAGTAAAGTAGTGGATAAATCATTCTAGGTGCATTTTGTAGTGGTTTCGAGTCGAGTCAACACACCACTAGTTTCACTTCCATCACCTTTTGACTTAAGAAACAACCTTAAAAGTAACGCTTAAATTAAAATCAATCTAGTAATCTTTATTTTTCTAGGGCTCTGAAGCACCAACATAGCTTAGGCTAGGGTCTTGGAGTAGGTGAGTACTTAACTCTCCAAGACTACAAAACCAAACAGATAGTCTATCTTGAGTAGAACAAATCCAATTGTTTCAGTTACATTCTGGGAAAGCTCCTCTTAAAGGAGAAACACGAGCTCGTGTCCGAACCAGTGAGGGGATCATTCCTCCCTCGTTGGGAACGACGCCAGGCAGTACGTATTACAAACGGTAAACCTCGGATTAACCATTGTCGAGGAGCCAGGGGTCACTTATCGGTAAACCTTGGATTGTTGTCAAGGAGCCGGTAAGGGGATTGGAGCTTGCTACTCTGCCCTTGCGTGCTGTGGAGTTTAGACTGTTCCCCCAGGTGTAATTGTTGTGATTGGTAACCTTAGTGGCCATAATATCTAGGATTCTACCCAAGGTGACGGTGGAGGGAAGGTCCCACTGTACCTGGAGCAGACGTCGGTTATACTCACTTGGATTTTCTGGGGGGTTCGCTTCACTTCGAGACGGTTAAAGTGGAGGAACTTGGTCCAGTCTATTCATTAAGCAGGTTGCCGGGGTAACTGTTCCACCCACTATTTCTGTACTGAATCCTGCGAGGTTGGGCTTAATCACCAACTAGCGTTTTTGGTCCGGAAGACTACTGTTTGTGTGTGGTTTGACGCTCTAGATTATTTAGGCGTGTGCTTCAAATTTGATTGGTTCTTTAGAAGACTTTAGGTGGTTTGATTTGAAATTTTTTACTTTGTTTTCGTGTGTTGTAGTTAAAATCTTTAATTGTGGCGGAATTACCGAGAAGGTCCCGTCGAATTGCGGGCCAGTCTCCTGAAGTTGTTTCTGTGGCCGAATTGTTGAGAAGATCCCGTAGACTTAGGGGATCCCCTCCTCGAGACGACCCAGGTAATTTAGAAGGGTTAAAGGTCCTTGTAACTCCTCCTAGTGGCAGTAGAGTAGGATCACCTGAAGAAGGAGAATCTTCCTTGGTAGTCCATCCAGATTACCAAAGTTTAGAAACAGGTTACAATCCCGAAGCTGTTACAGTTTCCGAGCTTGCTGGTAGTTTTTCATCTGCCAGTGAAACAGGCGAAGAACCTGAAATTTCAGAACCTGTTACTCCAACTCCTAGTGTTCCTGATTCACCAAGAATAGAAAGAATTATCACCGAAAATCTTCCTGTTGGATTAATTGCTATAGAAGAACTTGTTCCAGAGGAAGAAATAGGCGTTTCTGATTCTGAAGATCTAATTACCCTTGATCTAAGGGAGCGTGAATCCATCTTTTACAGTCCTCCTAGAAGTGAATCTTGGTACCTTGCATTAACCAATTTTTTAGACAACTCAGTAGGTTTTTCTACACCTCGTACTCCGGTTCCACCTAGAGGAATTCATTCTCCTGTAAATATGTCTGGTCAGTCATCTGTGTTTTCACAAAGTCCTGAATCATTTTTACATGGCGGTCCTTCTGTTCCTACTGGGTATCAATCACTTTCTGGTACCTTTGCGGGAGCATCTCCTCAACCTGTTGATCATGGGTTATTAGTTGGAAACAGTGGTAATGTACCATTGAGTATAGGTGACGTTTATATGATGTCAGGTTCAACTCCCATTAACCAACCTCAAGGTGGCCAATTACCGCCTGGGGGGCAACCTTCGTTTATGCCTGGGGGGCAACCTCAAGGTACTTCATTCGTGACTGGGGGGCAACCTCAAGGGTATCAACCCCAAGGGTATCAACCCCAGCCTCAATATGTACCCCAAAGTCAACCTCAGTATCAGTATCAAGGATGGCAACCTCAAGGATGGCAACCCCAAGGGTATCAACCCCAAGGGTACCAACCTCAAGGATACCAACCTCAAGGTCAAGGTCAACCCCAGTATTCGTATTTACCTCAAGGTTATCAACCTACGGGTCAATACCCTGGTCAAGGTTATCAACCACCTCAAGGGCAATCATATGGGACTGCACCTTACAGTTATCAACCCTATCCTCAATACGGCTATGGGTCTCAGTATCCTCAACCTGTTACGAGTCAATACCCTGGAATGTTAACATGGGATCCGTCACAGGGTCAACAGATGTCGCAACCAAGTATACAGTCGGTACCTCAAGCAGGACAACCTGCAGTTCCTGGTCCACCCCAGCAACCGCAACCTGTCCAGTCAAGTGTTCAGACCCCTGTAACTTCTGTAGTTACTCAGCCGCCAATTGCACCTGGTACTCCACCTCACACGGCTGCAGCAACTACCGCTTCATCTACCATGCTTACTTCTGGAGTATCGGCAGCTCCAGTTTCTACTGTCCCTGTAACCACTCCTCAGACATCTGTACCGTTGTCTGGACCCACGGTTCAAACCACAGTCCAGATGCCTGTAGGCCAACCTGGTACAAGTACGGTTGTTACTACTCAACCTCAATTTGTTCAACCTCCGTACCAGGGACAGTATCAACCTGGGCAAGCTGCCCAACAACCGGTTTACCAGTATCAACCGTATCCTGGGTACACTTATCAACCACCTCAACAACCCCAGTACGGTCCGGTTAATCCTGGTTTTCCAGGAGGATATAATATCCCCAATGCGACTCCTGTTCCTAGTTATCCTGGATATCCTCCTCCTGGGGCTGGTATTGTGACTCAGAGTTTTAGAGATCCTAACCGGCAGTTACCATTTATTGCAACTTTAGATTTACCCGACTTGACGCGCCTAACGAACGATCCAATTCAATATCTTCCGTTCTGGCCGCCAATGCCAAATAAGTTGCCCAGCGATATACCCAAGTTCGAAGGTAAGTCTGGAGAGGATCCGTCTAATCACGTGATGACTTACCACCTCTGGTGTGCATCAAATTCCATCTCAGATGATTCCATCCGCTTACGTCTTTTCCAGCGTACACTCATTGGTCTCGCAGCCAAGTGGTACATTGAGTTACCACGGGCCTCTTTTTACAACTTTAGCCAGTTAGCTACCTCGTTCTTAACTCATTTTCAGTTACCAGTCAGATACGATAATGGTACAGAGTTATTAACTTCGCTAAAACAATCGACATCCACGTACATTTCTGATCACATCCATGAGTGGAGACGTCGAAGAAGATTAGTGAAAGTTTTTATCCCGGACCAAATCTTAGCTGAATGGTTTGTCAAATCATTATTACCAAGAATTACTGAAGATGTCGCTAAGGCCGGAGTAGTTACTGAGGAGCAAGTCATTGCTCAGGCACAATACCTTGACTTAGTTTACACTCAGTCGGGTACGTTACATGAGAAAATTCCGGATCTTCCAAAGTCAAACCAAATCGCTGCTGCTCCTTCGGGATCTCATGCCGCTGATGGTATGATCGGTATCGTGACTACGAAGAGTAAGAAGAAGTCTTCCAAGGCCTCCAATACTCCAATTATCACTTTGCCTGATTCTCCGACAGGAGAGTCTTCTCCTCCTGAACTTACCGCCGACATTCACGCTGTAGAGTCATCTACGGCCAAATCCAAAAACGGTGGAAAGAAGAAAGGAAAGAAGAAGGCTAAAGCAGACAAGGCTCCAAAGGAGAAAACGGAAAAGTCGGAAACCAATGACGAAAAGCGCAAACCTCGCTATCCTTGTCTTATTTGTGAAGAAGATCATTTTACGAGAGACTGCCCTCATCGGGCCGAGGTAGTGAAAATAGTCAAAGGTTCTCCGACTCCTGCTGTGTTAAAAAATCCATTTCCAGAGCAGGAGAATAAGATGATAGGTTCTTCTTCGAATGCCAGTGAAGAACCCATTTTGATGATGTCTCATGTCAGGATTGCGACTCGATCGCAAGATTATGGTAGTAAGGCTCCTGTTGATGGTAAGGAAGCAGAATCTTCTCACTCTAACCCATCAACCTCAGCTCCTGGTTCCGATCCACTACAGATCGAAAAACCTAACCCAGACTTAGTGATTAAGCCGCCCGCCAAGGGTGTACTTCGAAGGTCTGCTTTCAATCCACATGCGAGAGCAGCCCAGAATTACAACATTGTTGAAGACTTAGCTGTTTCACCTTCAGCAATGTCGGCACTCGAAGTGCTGCAATCATGTCCAGCGCAACGAAAATTGCTTTTGTCGGCTATTGGAGCTGTCGATGTTCAGGACCCGAACCTAATGATCTTTGATCTAGAAAGTAGTACACCACGTCTCCCCCATCAAATGGCTTTCCAAATTCCAGTGATAGTCAAAAACAGGCCTATTCATCGGACTGTGATTGATGAGGGAGCTTCTACGTGTATTATGTCGATTCAATGTTGGAGATCGCTTGGTTCTCCTTCGTTGAACCAATCCCCCACCATCCTTAAGGCCTTTGATGGCCGTGGGTTCCGTCCGTTTGGTATTCTACAAGAATTGCCTATAGGGGTCGAAGGTAAAACCGTTAGTCTGGATGTGGAAGTGGTTGATGCCCCTCTAGACTACAACCTTCTTTTGGGTCGAAGTTGGTCATATGCTATGACAGCGGTCGTTTCATCGGTCTTCAGAGTCATTAAGTTTCCACATAACGGTAAGATCGTGACTATTGATCAGCTGACATACTTTTCATCCGACCCAACCTCTTTAGAAACTATCCAGCATGTTGGTAAAACGACAATCCCTTATAGGGACATTGGTGTAGGTTTAGTTAAGGATTCCGGTTTACTGGGAACTTTTCCTCTCCCTCCACTCAATGCAGACCCTTCGTTCGCAACAATTCATATGATCACGTCAGAAAACATTATTTATGATGATCCTTGGTATGTTCCCTCTGACTCTGAGCTAGACTCACTCGGTGATGTTATGCCGTTGAGTCCGTATGAGATTGCTTATGAAGCTCTTATGTCTTTTACCGACTTTCATTCAACCGACCAAATGAATGTGGTCAGTGAAGAGTCACTTTTCACCTCACCCTTAGAACGGATAACGTTTCCCGAAGAAGTGTCATCTGACGAACAACTTCGCGAAATCCTAAGTGTAGATGATCTACCATGGGAAGATCTCCATCACAGATCTTCGTTTTTACCTAAGGATGATGCATTTGAAAATGATTTTTCATCTATCTTTACCGCTGAATATGTCAAAGACGCTCAGGATCCAACGAAACATTCTGATTCAGAGCTGAATTTAGGGAATATTTCTCGTACTATTCCCATTGATATTTCAGTGAAGCCCGGAATCGAGGAGAACATTCATATAGGTGCCGCATGTACTGAAAAGAAATCCAAACTTACAAGGCCCTATTCCAAGAATTCCGCGACGTGTTTGCCTGGTCTTACGAGGAAATGCCGGGAATTGATCCTGCCATTGTTGTTCATGAAATCAAAACCTACCCGGATGCTAAACCCATTCGGCAACGGTTGCGTCAGATTCACCCTCGAAAAGCGGCTGCAATTAAAGCAGAAGTCGAAAAGCTGTTGAAAGCAGGTTTCATTTATCCGATCCCGTTAACGGATTGGGTATCGAATATTGTTCCCGTCAATAAAAAACAAGGAACAATAAGAATCTGTATCGACTATAGGGATATCAATCGAGCTTGTCCAAAAGACAACTATCCTACGCCTTATATCGATCAAATCATTGATGATTGTGCCGGAAGTGAGATGTTTTCCTTCATGGATGGTTTCTCAGGCTATAATCAAATCAATATTCTACCTGCCGATCAACCAAAAACGGCATTCATTTGTCCATGGGGGACATTTGCTTATTGCAAATTACCTTTTGGACTTAAGAATGCCGGGGCCACTTTTCAACGGGCGATGTCTTATGCATTTCATGACATCAAGCACATTGTGCAACCCTATCTCGATGATTTGCCTGCTCATTCTTTACAACGAGCTGATCACCTTGTCCACCTACGAGCAATCTTTATGAGGTGTAGGCATTATCGAATTCGGTTGAATCCCCACAAGTGTGTTTTCTGTATAGAAACAGGTCGATTGCTGGGATTTGTTGTTTCAAAAACCGGCATTCGCGTCGATCCCTCGAAAGTCGAGGCTATCATCAAATTGCCTCCTCCTTCGAGTTTGCGCCAACTCCAAAGTTTGCAAGGGAAAGCGAACTTTTTACGCCGATTCATCCCAAACTACGCCGAGGTCACTAAAGGTTTTACACGGTTGTTGAAACAGAACGCACAATTCTTTTGGGACGAGATTGCCCAACAATCTTTTGATGCACTAAAACACGCGTTGACCCATGCACCGTTATTGCATCCTCCCAACTACAACCAGGACTACTTCTTATACCTCGCAGCTTCGCATTCCACCATTGGAATGGTGTTAGTTCAAGAAGATGAATTCAAAGCAGAGCATGTGATATATTATCTTAGTAGAACCTTAAATCCCACTGAGTTAAAATATTCGCATGTGGAGAAATTGGCCCTGGCAGCCGTTCAAGCTGTCCAGCGTTTTCGTCACTACATTCTTCTCCGCAAGACTACAGTTATTTCGGATTGCAACCCTATGATTTATATTTTGACAAAACAACTGCTAGGGGGCAAGTACTCTAAATGGATTGTTATCCTGCAAGAGTTCGACTTGGAGTTCGAGAAGTCCAAGTCTAAGAAATCTTTAGTTTTTGCGGAATTGATGTGTGATTTCCCGAGTGCTGACACAGAGACTGTGGCAGAGGAGTCCATTGTGGACGAATCTTTGTTTCTTATTAGCACTTTAGATCCGTGGTATGGGGATATAATCATCTATCTCCAAACCCAAACCTTTCGGCCTGAAGCTTCCAAGGAAGACCGTCGAAAAATTCGGTTTCGATCCCAGCAATACAGAATTATTGGAGATACACTTTATCGCCGGGGGGCAGACTTAGTTTTTCGACGTTGTTTAACTCACGAAGAGGCTGAGAGAGTTTTGAATGATTGTCACTCTGGAGCATGTGGCGGTCATATGTCTGGGTATGCCACAGCTCAGAAGGTGTTGCGCGCTGGCTATTTCTGGCCGTCTATGTTTAAAGATTGTATCCTTGCTGTCAGAACATGCCACAACTGTCAAGTGTTTGATCGAAAGATGCGCGCTCCACCTGCTCCTCTCCACCCTATAATTGCCGCTGGTCCATTCGCCAAATGGGGCATTGACTTTATTACTTGTAACCCTCACTCGGCCGGGGGGCATGCGTATATCATCCTCGCGGTTGATTATTTTACAAAATGGGCCGAGGCGATGCCTACATTCGACGCAAGCGGCAAGACAGCTGCAGTTTTCGTATTCAATCATATCATAACTAGGTTTGGTGTCCCACAAGCAATCATTACTGACCATGGGAGCCATTTTCGAAATGTCATGATGACTGAGCTTACAAGCCAGCTTGGTTTGCGCCACGATAGCTCTACTCCTTATTATCCGCAAGCCAACGGTTTGGTTGAGTCAATCAACAAAGTTCTAGTCATCATGATTCGACGGATCATTGGTATCCATCGAACGAATTGGCATAACATGTTATTTTCGGCGCTATGGGCATATCGAACTTCAGTGAAAAATTCAACAGGTTTCACCCCTTTCCAGCTAGTTTATGGCTTAGAAGCTGTGTTACCTATTGAATGCGAAATCCCATCACTTCAAATGGCTGTCGAATTACTTCCAGCTACTTCCGAAGAGGAGAAACGGTTATTATACTTGGCTAAATTAGATGAGACTCGACGTGACGCTACTTTAGCTATCGAGACTCACGCGAAACGAATGAAAGCTCAGTACGATAAAAATGTAACCCCTCGAAGTTTTTCGGAAGGAGACCTAGTACTATTATATGATCAAGCTAACGATAAGCTAGGTGCCGGAAAATTCGTTCCCATGTGGCATGGGCCCTACATTGTAAAGCGAAAGCTAGCAAAAGGGGCTTATGAGTTAGTTGATTTTGATGGGGACTCTTTGGGTAAACCCAGAAATGGACTTTACCTAAAGAGGTATTATGCTTAAAATGATGGGTATGGAGAAATTTTTAGATAAGTTAGATTTTCTTTCTAGCTAGCAAGTGTGTTAGTCAGTGTGCTTAGCTTAGCAAGTGTGGTTTTTCGTCATTATTTTGGCTCATCTTGGTTTTACTCTTGATATTGTAGATGTCGACGCCTCTCCAAACATACATTGGATTTGCTGATGGTGCTTGTCGTAGTACACGGAATATCTCTTCCGCAGCTTGGGTTATCTATTCGCCCTCTGACGAGTTAGTTTCTATGCATGGGGTAAGCCTCGGTCAAACAACGAATAACATTGCAGAATACAGTGCAGTGGTTGAATTATTATCCGAATCTATTTCATTTGGAATTCGACGTTTGATAGTGAGGTTAGATTCTGAACTTGTTGTATTACAGCTTAATAGAGTTTATGCCATTAGAAATCCTGTGTTATTAAGGTTGTTTTTGAGAGTGCGTCTCTTGGAACGTGAATTTGATTACATTGAATATCAACATATTCCAAGGTCTTTGAATACATTAGCAGATGCAATTGCTTCTCGAATGTTGGACAGACATTTACGATAATCATGCAAGTAAATTTAAAAACATTTCATCACATATGTTAAACAAGATAAGCCGGTAATAGTGATATATATAGATAGAAGTGTGTCAAAAAATATATACATCGTCTTCGATCATAGGTTTAAAACACCTTATGATCGGCAAAATGATAGTACAAAAAATCAAAATGTCACATGTGACTACAAAAGTGACTAGTCAATCACTGGTGGTGCTCTCTGTACGACACCACTGCGCGGGCTACCTTACGCAAAAATCTCCTAAACGGTCCAGGGACCGCGACTACGAAGCGCTGAAGCCTCATAGGAATATCGTCCATAGTAGTCTCAGGTATATCTGCCGTGAGACGCTCTAGATCATGCTCCAACCCAGCTAGTACTTCTGCTGTCGCATCCTGTGGGGCCGGTACCGGTGCAGCTGGATGTAGTCTATCATAAGGCCGGAGGTTGGCTGGACGCTGTGGGCCAACATCTGCATTTTGAAAAATTTACTATTAGTTTTGAGACGATATATATAAAAAAAAAATACAAAAAATACATAACTAGAAAACTTGTGAAAATAAAAAGTACCTCTGTCGTCCCATTGTTCTCCCTGTGGAAGAACCATGTCCGGATCACCTCTGAAATCCGTTCCGGCATACGGAAAATCCTGTATCACAAAAAGCTGGCCCTCTAACCAGTCAAAATAACTATCTGAGAATCGAACTACTGTCGCGCCCTCGTCAGGATGCCGGGCCATCACCGCAACCCATCGTATCAGCTTTGGCTGCTGGGGACCCAAGATATCAACAGTGAGTTGCTGAGGGATCAGCATTGGAATTCTCTCCAAGGCAAAGCTCACGACTATAGGCCCATATCCAAAAGTCTTTAGTCGTCCGTTCCTTGCCTTGGTCAGTTGGCTCTTCATATGAGCCGACACAGCTTCACACCAGTTGAAAATGGTGCCTCGGTAACAGTCAATTGCCATCCGCATTTGGGATCCGGAAGCAATGTGTAAAGCGGCCGCGCCGCAAATTCTGGTAACCGTGAACGCTATGACTTTGAGTTCCGGCAGAGTGATGTGTTTTATCTCTATGCCTTTTGAATGGTGAGCTCCAGGTGTGCACCAAGTCTCGCGGAGACTATCAAGGGATTGGCCACCCGGCCTAGTCCCCGCAAGACTGAGTTGCTCACCTCTGTTTGGCAAGCCAGTGAGAAAATATACATCCGAGGGCTCTATCTCGAGCTGGTGCCCTCCTATGTAAAAGCATTGCTCTTGTACGTTCCATCGCTCAACCAGCCATTCCAAGAATCTTACCTGGCCCCTCATGCCCGGTATGGTCCAATATTTGTATAATCCGCATGCTCTTAGGGCATCCAGGGAAGGTTGATGATTTATTGCAGCTTCATCTTCCTCTACATGCTCTCTTTCTCTCCAGTCTAACATGATTAATGCCCTGCATATCAAAAATAGCATTAGAAATTAATTTGGGAATTTTTGGTGGTTTTTTGAGAGAGTTGGGGTTTTGAAATGCGCGTTTCTCGGAGGACGCACCCCGGCTTTGTAGCACAGGGCGCCCGGACGCAGCTGGCCTGAAGGCGGGCTGCGTCTTCCGACCGTTTTCCCGTATGAGAAAAAGTCGGGGGACGCAGGTCACCCAAAGGGCACCTGCGTCCGCCGAGAGGCGCATTCCAAAACCAAAACCCCCCCAAAAAATGAAACTAAAACCTAAAAATTGATTCTAAATGGATAGAAATGCAGAGTGGGATGTGTAAAATACCTGGATGAGACGGCGTTCGATTCCAACGGTCAGATTTTCCGCAGCGACCACGGGAAGTTTCTTGTCAAAAGCTCTTTTTTCAACCTCAACAGTGAAACGGTAAAAATGACATGGTAAAAGGTCTTTTTATAGGTTTTTTGGATGAATTAGTTCATTTTTTACCATGAAAAGATGTTTTTGAATGTATTTTTGCCTATTTTAAACAGGTATGAGTAATGTGTCGCTTTTGTGCAGGACAAAGGGATTTCGAGGGAAATTGTAATTTTTCACAAACAAAATTTCAGAGTCATCTTTTAAGCCCTTTTCTGACTCCTAAAAAATGAAAATATCGCCGAGTGTTTCTTTTTCACTCGTTAAAACGGAATTAAAAGACGGTCCCCTTTTAGCTCTTTTCTGACCGCAAAATCAGGAAAAGATTGCCGGGTTTTTGTCGTTTCGAACTCGATAAGGAAATAAAACGACGTGTCCTTGATCGCTTTTTACTTTTCAGGTTAACGACACTATTATGAAAGTACTCCTTGGTCGTAAGATCAAGCGGTTCCCCCAGGTATTATTTTATACTTTTTCGGGCTTGAGGGACACAAATATACGAAAAAGTTCAACGTGGAGTCTCCTTTAGTTTTTTCAGACTCTCTAAAAATGAAAAACGCCGAGTTTCTCCTATACTGGGCTCGTTAAATTTTTACAGTAGAGGACCTGTTCAATTACAAACAGGAACGAACCACTCCTTCCTAGGGTTCGAATTTAAACTAGGTTGGACTCGTCCGAAGGATGAGCTTATAATCAAGCATATGTTATCCTCCTCAAGCTTGTTAAAAATAAAGAGGTACTTGCCAGAAATGGTGGGGGAAAAAAGAGAAGAATGAACCTATTTGTCACCTTTTGTCTCAGAAGAAACTTTATTACCGCTCTTGAACACGACACTTTTTCATTCACCTGGGTTGGGAAATCTTTTACCTCACAGTTGACCAAGTCACTTTGAAAGTCTTTAACCGGGTTTCGGGGATTAACTGTGAGTTATTCGTCACCAAGCCATCTGTTGTGTCGTTATGTGTTCAAGAGGTCTGCAAGCAAAAACTTTCATCTGCAAGATACTTGTCATCCATTTGACCATCCCTGAGTCAGTCCTTACGGCAACATTTCTTCA
Source organism: Pinus tabuliformis (assembly GCA_031772625.1). Classification (NCBI taxonomy): domain Eukaryota; kingdom Viridiplantae; phylum Streptophyta; class Pinopsida; order Pinales; family Pinaceae; genus Pinus; species Pinus tabuliformis. The sequence goes on from CM062815.1 coordinate 844,304,212, forward strand.
ACTTGAACAATGATTTCGTGTTGCGGGCTTGCCTGCAACGGGTCGCTTTCTATCGACATCGACACATTATCTAGAAAGATGACTTAGGAATCGACAGTACCTTGAAGTCTGCATGCATCAATGGCAGGTTTCTCGCCTTTGACGTCAGTTTACATCATTGACTTTCGATCAGAGGATTCCGTGAAGTGTTCGACATCAAAACATCTATTCACATTTTACGGGTTGTGCTTGGTACTTTGGGGACCATTGACATTACTGGTGGTTTCTCTCACGCTTGTTAACAGTTTACATCATTGACTGGTAATCAAGTGGTTTCTACCATGTTCGACATCGAATCATTTAATCACATGGCTAGAATCGTACCAATTCGAGAAGTAGAAGTGAAGACCCTGGATCTAGTTTCTACCATCCAGGCTGCGAGGAGTTTTGTATTCATTATCTATGTAGACTAATCATAAACAGATGGCTGCGTCCATACTGTATCTACAAAAGTCTATAAAAATGATGTACTGCAAGATCATTCCTGTATCAGAATAGTTAGTCCATTAGTTAAAGTTTTGAATCTGAGTATGGGAATGCCTACCTCAGTGATGATATAATCTTATCCATGTATTTTGTGTTGAAAATTGCAGGTTCCAACCAGGCCATCCACAAGACAATCCTTGAAATGATAAAGCGCTTCACCCTTCCTAGAATTACAAAACCCTATTCTATTCCAGGCTTCGCACTTTAGGGGGCAATCTGTTACACTAAAAAATGTCACCTTGACTACTTACAGTTAGTATGGCTCAAATCAACAGTCATGCTACCCTCTTAGGCAAGTCTCATGCCTCTGTTATCCATCTCAAACTCAAAGAAGAGAGAAAGTCTTGTAAAAATTATGTTTATCTCTGGGGTCGCAGGTTCTCTCTAGTCTTACCTGCGGGGACGCGGACCTTGTTCACAAAAGCTGCGTCCATGGACGCTCTGTATGTTAAAGGACAGGTGCGTCCCTCTGTAAAAGGCAAAATGCGCGAGTTTTATCTTGAAAAAGTTACTTGTGGTTACTTCTAGAACATTCTAGAGGTCGGTTTGATGAAATGGATGCGCCTCCAGTTGGTTCATGTATCTCTATTAAGAGGGAACTTATCCCATCAATAAGGGAGCTATCCCACCCATAGAGGGGGATGATCCCATTGATAGTGGACCTGAATAACCTCTTTACAGCACTATAAATAAAGGCATTGAGCCAGAAGGAGAGGAGGTTGAAACTATACATTTTCTTTGGGTAAATGCTGCAGGATTTAGGTCTTCCATTAGAGCCTTTGTGAGGAGAGATTGTCTTCACTTGATTCTACTTGGGAGAGGGTGAGCTTTGTCAAAGTAGAGGAAAACCCTTGATGGACCCTGGGAGGAACTTGCACAACACCAAGGCCAGGTTGTAAGAGTTTCTTTGTTTCGTTATTAATACAAACTGGTTTATTTTTCTCAATAGCTTGTGTTAATGAGTTATTTCATGTGTTCCTTGGTCTGCATGTTGGATATATGTTTTATTATATGAAATGCAAGTGCTTGGTAATTGTTTGATTGTTTGTGGTTGCAGGAATTGACTTGAAGGAGGAGCTCATCCGGATCGTCAAGAACGGACTTCAACAACAGCGTTTTGGAATAAGGTAAGCCTAAACACTTGTAGTTTTCATGTTGTAAAAGGTGTATTTAGAGAAAGATCACTCCTTTTTGTCTTGTTTGTCATTAGAATGTCTTAGACTTCTAGGAAGGTCAGTCGTGTCCGCACCCTTGACAGATTCCGTGTGACAAGTAGCAATGCTATATAATAGAAATGGACAACAAAACTTATGTAACTGCAATGAACAACAAAGCTAAGTTACTGAAATGAACAACGAAGCTCTGTAAGTAAAATGAATAGCACAACAATATACTTGCAAAAAGTAGTGATATTGTTATGAGGGAAATGAACAGCAATGCAATTCAATTACAGCATATAAAACAGATCAATTCATTAAGTATGGAAATATGAAACAGTAAAGTGATGCGACTACAATAGATAGAAATGAAACCAAACCATCACACGGCATAAATTGTAAAGGGATGATACAAGAACAACAAGTGAATCCACCAGGGTTGGGCCCTTAGCTACTAGTGAACACTGCCAGATTACTTCAGTATGAAAGAAGGAATAGCAACTATATTATATATTAATCATATGCAAAATGGTTACAACCAGTTCGTACTCTGTTTCAACAATGAGAGTCAATGATCAAAGTAAAAATACAAAAGTAATTTCTGAATAATCTCCCCTATTCTTTACAATCACTGTCCCTTTTATAATGGCCAGACGAATAAAATAGTAACAACGGATAGAATAGTAATAGCGATCCCTCAGGATCAAGAGATCCTGAGAGATCCGCTCAATCTTCCATCTTCATTTAGCTCTTTGTCTTTTGTGCTAACGCTGTGATCTTCTCTATCCTTATCCATAACTGCTCGCTCCATCCTTGGCTTGCTGCCTATATGCTGCTTCCTGGTGAAGGAATAACAGTTACTCCACTTTGTTGTTTTCCTTCTCGCAGGTAGAGAAAATGTAGTTTTCCCATTTCATCTTTTTCCTACATGAGAAAAGACAATAATTATCTAAATTGTAATAATAAATAGTTCTCTAGTTTTTACTATAATCCTTTGATATATGAATATCTTTAGAACATAAAGGGGATATAATTAAAGGAAAGGATGATGAACTAAATGGCAAATTCATACCTTTTTCATAATTCAACACACTCCCCTGCTTACCATTTTTCATGCCCTCATGAAAATCATGTAGTTTAAGTCAAAGAATAGGCTGGAGAAGGAATGTCATGAGGTGGTCTAAAACCATGATTTTTAGCCAAAATTTCAAAGATGTGCTCTGTCTGTCCTTCACGTAATTCATATATAGCTTTATACCCTTATGTAGGATACCGGACAATAGGACTATGAATTCGACAGCCTAGCCAATATGGCCCTTCCCTCAAGATGTGGTTGCTATATGTAACCAAGAGATCTGCAGCTAATTTAATTTTTTATAGTTAAATGGTTCTCTGTCCTATACGTTACGATTGGAAGTTTTCCATCTAAATTTAGCTGCTAACAAGGAATTGTCTTTCGTAGAGAGGAAATACTCTACCCCTTGCTGGACAATTCCTTTGTGGATGGGTCCCAAGGTCTGGATTACTCCTTCCTTTTGCATTAGACTCTTATGTTTGGTCAACGGTTGTAATGGGTTTTTTGGTTCACCCCTGACCCAAAGGTCCAACCCATTTTCTTGCCTCTGGAAAGTGTTACGAGCTTTGAACCACTTCAACTAGTTAAAAACAAATGAAATGAACGCTTGAAACTGTACATCGCCCCCAAAAGGGCTGGGGTTCTTCTCCATTTCTTATTCCAATATAAAATTATGCAAATAAAACTCACAAAGTAAGCGTTGAACTTTCACTCCATGGTGTTTACAGCAGTTTATGAAATCCTCAACAGTTTTTAATTCTATGGGTTTCCTTGCCCTAACGGCCTTAATTTTTAACTATAAATACCTTTCTAACAAAAATAAAGCATAGTTCTTGGCAGGGGACTTGCATGCTAAAACATATGTGTAAAGGGAACAGAGAGTATCCATCTGACACATGACTGTTTCCAGTCTGCTCTTTATCTTTTCAGTTCTTTCTTCTGCCCTCCGACATTTCTCGAAGGCCTCACTTTCTGACGCGTTGATATTCCACAATTGCCTCTGTAATTCCTCATACCTTTTTTGGGGAACAGTCTCTTCTTCAAGCTTTTCTATAGTTGGTTAAGCCTGTGCCAGCTTCTCTTGAAGATTTTTTATACGAGGATCGTTGCTTATCAAAACATCTTTGGTTTGGATATTTGTCTGGGTGTCCACACTGTTGGAGGGTATTGCCTCCATTTGAACAACTGTATTGCAGAAATGTGCAGTCTCTATTTGGGCAGCCGCTTCTGTAATGGTTGCATGTTGTTCCTTATCATTTTGAATGAGTATGGGCTCAGTTTGAGTCTCCGTAGCCCTTGTATCATGGAATTCATTTTGAATGGCTGCATTCACCATTTTCAGGGTTCTACTTACATTTTTTCTCCTTTTAAATATTCTTATATTTTGTCTAAGTCTTTTCACTAAGCTTTGTAGCTTCTGTTGTTCCTTTCGCAACCTCTTAATTTCACTTTTCTTCTTCTTGGGAGGAACAACTATTTCACTAATTGTTTCTACTCTTACTGAGCTTGGTTGCTCAGTTGGGTTTTGTTCTCCAAGGGCTGTGTCTTTGCCCTAACTAGTTTCCATTTCCTCTGTTTGGCCCACATCTTTTTTGTTTACATTAACCTGACTAGGTTCTTCTGGAGAGGTAACCCTAGTTTGGTCTACCTTTTCCTGAGTGGTTTCTACCCCTGTTTCTACTTCACCAACTATTTCTTCTGATATACTCCTATTATGGGCAGAGTTTTCTTCTGATTGTTCTGCTTCAACATTGAGGTTGAGCGGACTTTCAGGCTGAATATATTCACTCATATTGGCCAAAATCTAGGCCAATTCCACCTCATATAATGGGTCTTGTGGTGGACTTGTGCTGGGAGTTAGGGGAAGTTTTGCTTCATCCCTCTCTTCTTCACTAGTATGCTCTGTTTCCTCCTCAAGTTCTGATTCTTGGTTGTCTATTCCTTCCAACAGTAAGGGTTGCTCATTTTCAGGGCTAGATAATTCTAAGGGTTGGTTGCTGCTACCTTGAAGGTTTTCAGCGATTCCCATGCTTGTTCTCAATCTGGAAGAGTATCTACATTTTTGTGGTCTGTTTGCTGTGCTAGTGGTCCTTTTTCTTTTTGGGGTAGGTAAGGCTATTCCCCTGTCTATAGCAAACACTAATTCTTCCCAAGCGATTTGTTGTTGGACAAGATTGTAGCTTACTATCAACCGAATTAGACAATTATGACTTACAACCATACCTATATGCCAAGATTTCTTTATGCTTTGAGCAACGTCTTGCAACAAAAAACTCAAATGTGCAGGCAAGTTTACATAACATTTCTGTTTTAAAACTACTAGTAATTTAAGGTGGCTTGGTCTTACCACATCCTTTCTTCCATCGCATGTAATGTAGTTCTAAACTACTCTAGCTAACTATGTCAATGGTTCTCCTAGAGATGAAGTCTGGACTCCTTTACCTTTGACATTCATGTTCTGTCCCTCGTCCCGAAAGACAGCCATGATGTCTTGAAGCCTTAATTTTTTATGTGTCCATATGGGTATGACTGCTAGTAGTCTAGATACCTTAGCTATTACTGTATCCGTCACTGTTATTCATCTTCCTCTTACTATAGAATGATCATCCTGCAAATTCTGTAAAAATTCGATAGCCACGTTTTCATTGGGTTGCTATAGTCGTGTAAAATATGTGACCCATCCAGCCCTTACTAGAATTTCTTGTGTGGCATCAGAAACTACTAGTGTCTATGGCTCGCTATGTATTAATCATCCTCCCATTTTGTCTGAATTCTGCACATTGTTATTTTTACACAGCAATGCACAGAGCCAACAATGGAACAACAAACTGTAAATATCGGATAATACCTTTTTTTAACATAGATACCGTTAAAACTTGCTATTATGGGATATCATGCAGCCTGGTACAACCAAATAAAAGATTGACACATATGCAAAAGCGCTTTAGAAGTCACCCGCGCCCCCCCAAAAAATGATAGGTCGCCTTCGACCGGTTAAATGGAGGAGCGGCGTACTGACGACAATCGTACCATGGTGAAAAGATGGCAAGGTGTACATATTTATGACAAGGTCACGAAAAACATTGAGTTTCTAAAATCGATGCATTAAAATGGAAATTATGAATAGATATGGAGATGCTATGAGTGATGCGAAAAAGGGAAAAGAACAACTGACGTAGGTAAGATGCTATGCAGTCATTATTCCACTTAAACTGTTATGATTGACTTTTTAAAAGATATTTCATGCATAAAAGGTTCAAAAGTAATTGGGAACATAATCTCTTTTGAAATGAAGATAAAGAAATAAGAAAAAGGTTTATAATTACTATTGATGTTTGAAACATATGAATCCAATACCATCAACAGAGCTCTGTTGCCCATAGGTGTTTATAATCTTGACAAAGTTTCTTTTTCACCATTTGGAACCACAATCCTTTATGTATGCCTAGGAAAGTGCCTTGTGATGTCAGGATGGAGGCCATTGTGCTGGCTTGGTAACCAAATGGATCACAATGCCATTCACTGGGAAGGAGTGAAAGGTGGACAGGTTGGCTCATGATGAGACCTCCTATTCCAAGGACTTTTATTTTTCTGATGTATCCATTGGATCATATCCCTAGTGTGGTGGCCATAGTGGGAATTCCACTTCACTGCTTCCTTATGATCATGGTAGGCTGGCTCATGATGAGACCCCCTATCCTCCATCTGACAAATCATAGAATTGTTAGTAAACATATATATATTTTTTCTTTCCTTTTTTTTCTTTTCTTTTATATAGCACTTCCTATTTATATATAGAGGATGGCTCAACACTCCTTAAGAGTAGGGATGGTGGAAGAAGTCTGAACATATCAATAGAAGAAAATATGCCCTTATTCTTGTTTACTAATAATAATCAAAGAGAATTATGAGAATTAGGGAAGAACCAACATGATACAAGTAATCAATCAATTTGAGTTCTAGTGAAGATAAGGACATCAAAGTAATATAGATAGTTGTGTCTTTCCCTTTTACTAATCAATACAAAGCAATCTCATTAAGGATGATAATTTTTCTTTGATTTGCTTATTCCAGTAACCTCTAATTTTGTATCCTTGCTTTCAAAGGATCATGAAGAGTGAAACATTATTCACAAAAAAAATGCACTCAAAAAAAGGTGTTGTTTCTTAAATGGAACGGCTGTTGTTCCTTAAGAGGAGCAGCAAAAAGACAACTGCACGCAAAACTGTTGTTCCTTAAGAGGAAAGGTAGAAAGATAAAAAAAATTGCACATGAAACTGCAGTTCCTTAAGAGGAACAACAAGTAAAACACACGCAAGTGAAAGTGTTGATCCTTCGGCGGAACAACATAAAAACAAACCGAAGCGAAACTGTTGTTCCTTAAAAGGAACAACAACAAGCAAAAAAAATGACAAAACTGTTGTTCCTTAAAAGGAACAACAACAACCAAAAAAAAAGACAAAACTATTGTTCCTTAGAAGGAACGACAACTGTTCCTTAGGAGGAACATCAACTGTTCCTTAAATGAAACAATGTAAAGCATGTGCATACCAAACTGTTGTTCGTTAGATGGAACAACTGTTGTTCCTTTTAAAGGGAATAACAACTGTTCTTTAAATGAAATAGCGCAAACAAATGTAAACAGGACTGTTGTTCCTTAAATGGAACGGCTGTGGTTTCTTGAGAGGAATAACAATTGTTCCTTAAGAGGAACAACAACATACAAAAATGCAGAACTGTTGTTCCTTAAATGGAATGGCTGTTGTTCCTTAAGAGGGACAGCAGCTGTTCCTTAAGAGGAACAGTTTAAATATAAACACGCAAAACTATTGTTCCTTAAGAGGAACAACAAAAATGCAAACACGCAACACTGTTGTTCCTTAAATGGAACGCAACTGTTCCTTAAGAGGAACAACAAAAATATAAACACATGAAAAACTGTTGTTCCTTAAATGGAACGACTGTTGTTCCTTAAGAGGAATAGCGGTTGTTCCTTAAGAGGAACAACAAAAATATAAACACGCAAATGGCTGTTCCTTAAGAGGAATGGTTGTTTTTCCTTAAGAGGAACAACAACTGTTCCTTAAGAGGAACAATAGCTATTCCTTAAGAGGAACAACACGAAAATTAAATAAAGAGAAAAGTGTTGTTCCTAAAATGGAACAACTGTTGTTCCTTAAGAGCAACAACAACTGTTCCTTAAATGGAGCAACACTAAAATCTGTACAAAAAATAGTTTATACAAGAAAATTTAAAAAATAAAAGTTTCCCTACAAAATTCAAAAACAAATGAGTTGTTTACTAGATTGATGTTGAGGATGGGTTAACCTCCTTAGCGAGAATTTGCATGGTGGAATCTTCCCATGACTGTTGTTAAAAGGACTCCTTGGTAAGCGGTTTGTGATAAAGTCGCACTCGATGACCATTCGCTTTGAAAGAATATCCAGATCCATCAATGGTTGTCAATGTAATGGTGCCATTATCATGCATTTTTTGTATCTCATAAGGTCCTAGCCATCTGGTCTGGAGTTTTCTGGGGAAATCCTGGAACCTTGAATCATATAAGAGTGCCCAGTCTCCTTCGTGGAAGATCTTCTTTTTAATAAGGGCACTGTGCCATTTCACCCTCTGTTATTGAATTAATGTAGTGTGTTGAAGTGTTGAGAGCCTGATTTCATCTAATTCATTGATTTCTTGTAATCTATTGGTTTGAGCTTCATTTAAATTCAAACCCACCTCCTGTGGCGTTCTTAATGTTTGAATCTCGAATTCGATTAGGAATATGGGTTCCTTACCAAATACTAATTGATATGGTGAATATCCCGTGGTGTTTCTCCATGTTGTGCGGTATGCCCACAAGGCTTTTGGCAATCTTGAAGCCTAGTCACGTCTGTGTGATGCAACTGTTTTTGTAAGTATTTCCTCAATTACCTTATTAGTACTTTCTACTTGGCCATTTTCCTGTGGGTGGTATGGAGTTGTAATTTTGTGCAGAATATGGTAATTTCTCAATGTTGCAGCAATCTTGTTACCTACGAATTGCAGTCCTCCATCTGTAATTATGTCTCTCAGCAGGCCATATCACACAAATAATTGGAAAAGAAAATGTATTACTGAATCCTCTGTAGCTCTTGACAGTGCCTCTTCTTCAACCCATTTAGTAACATACTCTGTTGCAACCAGTATGTATGTTTTTTTATTAGATGATGGGTTAATAGGACCAAAAAAATCTAGCGCCCACCGCTCAAAAGGCTTGATTACTAATTGTGGGTTCAGAGGCATCTCATCAAATTTTCCAGGGCATCTTGCCCTTTGGCAGCTATTACAGGCTTGAACAAACTTTTTAGCATAAGATAGTGGGCCAGTAATAGCCTGTTTGTAAGACTTTGTGACCGGTTCTGCGGTCTGCAAAACGTCTGCCACACGGCCCATCGTGGCATGCTTTTAGAATTTCAAACACTTCATCTTCCCGGACGCATCTTCTGATGTGCATATATGCCCTTGTATGGAATAAGTAGCCCCCAATCCAAGGGAATCAAGTATTGCGCTGCACTATTTGTTTTCTTTCATTAGGCGTTAGGTGCTTGGGTAATTTTCCCACTGCCAAGTAATTTGCAACGTCGGCATACCATGGTGTTCTAACAGTAATAGCAGATAAATGTTCATCAAGAAATTGATCCTCAACTGCTACTGCGTCCGCTGGCTTTGGCATTCGTGAGAGAAAATCAGCTACAGGGTTTTCTTTTCCAGGTCGATCCTTAATTGTGATGTCAAATTCCTGCAAGAGAATAAACCATCTTGTCACTCTTCCATTTGTAACAAGTTTATTTTCTAAATACTTAATAACAGAGTGATCTATATATAAAACTACTGGATATCCAGTTATATAATGTCTAAATTTATTTACATCATATATTACAGTTAAAAATTCTTTTTCAATCATAATATAGTTTAATTCAACAAGAGATAGATTTTTGCTGATATAATATATTGCATATGGCTTTTTATCTTCTTCCTGTCCAAGAACTGATCCGATTGTTGTGTCTGAAGCATCAGATGAAATCTGGAATGGCAAATCCCAGTTTGGGCCCTTTAGCACTGGGGCTGTTGATACAAGATTTTTTAGATCCTCAAAAGCATGGTCACACTTATCTGTCTAAATGAAATCAATATTTCCTGTTAGTACATCTAAAGGTGCAGCAATCTGAGAAAAATGCTTTATAAATCTTCTATAATAACCAGAAAATCCCAAAAAACTGCATACCTCTGTTTGTGCTGTAGGGGTAGGTATTGACAAAATTATCGAAATTTTAGCCAGATCTACCTGTATTCCAACTACTGAGATATAATGACCTAAGATGAGTCACTCGGTCATCATCATATGACACTTTTCATGGCTCAAACAGAGCCTAGTGGCAATGCATCTTTGCAGCACTTTTTCTAATGTTTGTAATGATGGCTCAAAGTCATCCCCATAAGGTGTGAAGTCATCCATATATACTTCGAGCCCTTCATTTACTAAATCTAAAAAAATGCGGAGTACATCCCTATGAAATGTGGCAGGTGCATTGCATAGCCCAAAGGGTAAGACCCTGTAAGCATATGTTCCCCAAGGACAGGTAAAGGTAGTTTTATCCTAATCTTCAGGGGAAATCTGGATCTGATTGTATCCACTGAAGCCATCTAGGAAAAGAAAGAATTTCTTTCCTACTAAAGTGTCCAAGACTTGATCAATGAACGAAAGGGGGAAGTGGTCTTTCTGGGTTGCTTTATTCAGTTCTCTATAATTCTTTTTTGGCACCACTACTAATGGAGAGACCCACTTGCTATCAGATATTAGGTAGATAAAGCTTACATCTAAATTTTTTTGCAATTCAGCTTTCACAATATCCTTAAGATGAGGATTTAATCTCCGTTGGGGTTGGCAAATGGGTCTAGCATCCTTTTCTGTATAGATGTGGTGTTTACACAACTGGGGATTAATTCCTTTTATGTCCAGGTAATCCCATGCAAAGGCTTCTTTATATTTCTTCAGGAGTTGAACCAGCTTTTCTTCTTGTTCAACAGTCAGGTTTTTGTTAATGTTCAAAGTTTTTCTTGGCTCAATTTCTATGGTTTTTCTGTTATAAACAGAGGTGGTTGGTATTGATTGATCATGAGTATCTTTTAGGGGATCTTCTTCTACTTCATTATCGAATGCTGCTTTGATCATGTGACATTTTAGATCGGATCTAGTTTCTAGTTGGTTAATGAAGCTGTTAACGATGTCATCCTCTGTTTGATCTTTAAATTCAAGGGCATCTTCTATGGTTAGTGGTGATCTAATGCTTTCAGTTAGGTATGATACAGGTTGTTTTTTTTTTTTTGATTATTGTTAAAATTGGCTGGGCTGGAGGATATAAGGCTAAATTCTTTACTTTTCTTCCTCTTGCTATAGTCATGCTGCCTTGTCGACAGCCAACGTAAGCATTAGAAATTGCTAGCCAAGGTCTACCTAGAATTAAGGGGTGTCCATCCAGTCAGTTTCTAGGATTGATGATCAGAAAGTCTGCAGGGTATTCCCAGGAGTCTACAGACACCATTACATCATGTAATGTACCCTGTGGTCTAACTACCGATTGGTCAGCCAACTCCAATAAGGTTGTAGTTGGGTCTAATGATGTAATGCCAAGTTTTTGACAAGTGGTGGTTGTAAGAATATTGATTGCAGCTCCTAAATCAACTAAGGCATTGGGGAAGGAGCATCCATTGATTTGCACTGTGACTATAGGATTTCCTGGGTCCTCATATTTTACAGGTGCTTCTCTTCCTGATAGTAAGTCAGATAGGGTACCGACTACATGGATAGTTGGATTTGTTTTTATTTTCCTCTTTGGCTTTTTCATACATAATTCTTTGATAGTTTTTGCATAAATCAGGATGTCTTGAATAGCTTGGAGGAGTGGAATTTTTATACACAAATTTTTTAGTTCTCCCAGAAGATCAAAATCAGGATGTTCTATTGGGCGAGGTATGATTAGTTGTTCTGGGAATGGTGGAGAAGAGGTGGTTGCTTGTTCATGAGTTTTCTGTCTAAGCATATTCTCTTCTTGTAGTGTTTGTTCTATAGGTAACAGATTTTCAGTTTGAACATTTTTATCTCCCTCTAATTCTATTATATGCCCAAATCTTAATTGAAAGTCATTGCACTCCCTTAACTCGGTTTCTGGTTCTGGTCCTTCAATTATTTGCATAGATTGAACCGATCTATTGTTGGGGTTCGGGTTGGGTTGGGCTGGGAGTTGCGGTCTTAAGTTTCTCTAGAGGTTTTGTTGCAATGTATAAGGTGTTGGCAATGTGGGTTGAGGGAGAGGGATCGCTCCAGCTGACTGATTTATAGGTCTTTATCAGTTCGACTGCCAGTTTTGACTCTGCGAGGTGGAGGGTGACCATTGTGTTGAATATGCATTATTTTTCCAAAATGGTGGACAATAAGGAAAGTTCAGCCAATTGGTTTGATTTGGCCATGGTGATATGGGGAATGGCTGCTGTGACCAGCTGGAGAAAGGTGGTTGATTCTACCACATTCCATTATACTGCTGAGCATTATACTGAGGAGGCTGAAAAGAAGAGGATGGATCAATGGGCATACCTGTTTGTCGTGACTGCCACTGGCAGCGCTGATTTAGTAGGTAAACCGGTTTTGTTTCTTCTTCTGCTTCTTTGTAGACTACTTTTAGTCCTAGGAGTGATGGGAAACTTTCTATGGAGTGATCTTTCGTACAAATAATGCAGATTTTGATCGTATCCAGCAGGCACTCTTTGTGGCTATGTTTCTTTTTGCATCTAGGGCAGAATATTGCCAAATTTTTGTTCCGCTTCTACCTTCATTTGTTTAGCTTGCATAATGTCCAACTGCATTGTTAGAGTCCCTAGAATATCAGTTTTGAAATCTTCTAGTAGATTTCCGATTTCTGCGTGGGTTATACCTCCACCGGAGATCTTGTTATCCCTTGTGGTCATGTCACATTCTACTAGATTCCGTCTTGTGCTACCTCTTGAACTACTAATACACAAATCAATGAAGTCAGCGAAATTTTCTTGATATGTGTCACCTTTACCAATAATTTTTAATGTTTCAATCCATTTTTCTTTCATCCCTTTAATTAATGTAGTTTTTAACACTTTGTTAGGCAAGGGTAAAGATGCATAAGGAGATCTCTGGAGATTGTATTGAAGGCGTTTTACATATTCCTCCAGTGTTTCACTAGGTCTCTCTGTCACTTGAAATATATCATCCTTTAATTCTTTGGATCTGCAATAGTCCTAATATTTCTTTAGAAAAGCAGTTTTCATCTGATCCCAGTTGTTTATAACGCCCCCACCTAACCCCATAAACCATCATAAAGCTACTCCTTTTAATGTGGAGGGAAATAATTTTAGTTTTTGGGGATCAGTGATATAGTCATACCCCTAGAATAATACATCAAACTCAAATAGAAAAGCATCTAGATCCTCTGATGTTAGGCCATAGAAGGTAGGAATATTCTGGAGAGGAATGGATTTTATAGGTGCATTAACTACGGTGTCCACGATGGGATACTGCAGTGTGGAGGTTTGAGATGTTTGCTGGTTCTGGGCCATTTGATCAAATATGTGCCAATACCCTTCTGGGATTTCTAGAGAGTTATTCCTAGGATGACAAGAAGGAATAGGAATGAGCTTAACAACACTTCACTGGTCTGGGATAATGAGTGTTCCTTGTTGAACTACTACCTAGGGGGGTCTTGGCTCCTCAAGTTATCCTTCTTTGTTTTGGATAAACTTAACAACACTTCCCTTATCTGGGCTATTGAGTATTTGAATTATTTCGAGAGGGGATATTTGCTCTTTTGTTTCCCTTGTTTCTCGTCCTCCTTCACAGAGATTACTAGAATTCTCTTCTTGTAAAGAAATTGGGCAAGAATTCTCAATTTCTTGAAAATCTTGCTCAGATGTTTTGTTGTCCATCTCAGCTACAGATGGTGAGTCTATGGCCCGAAGGGAGCCAGTAGGTTGTCTAGAAGAAAATTTTCTAGGGCCTACTGATGGCTGAGATTTGGATTTCTTAATGATATTGTCTATGATGGTTGATCGACCAAGGGTCACCTGTCCCTTAGCTTTGTCAGGTTTGGGTAGTGGTTTTGGATTATTTTCAAGTTTTTTCTTCTTAGTCATACACACAACTCAAATATTTATTTCTACCCTAAGTTCTTTAACAATCCTGCTGGAAAGTGGGCGGGGGAGCAGGACTTTTACATGCTCCGTATGCAGGTTCTTACCTTCTGTTTTTAATACCCAACTCTTTCCTAACATGCACCCATCAGATGCACACTACTCTTTAGAAATGGCTACACTCTCCCCGGCAGCGGCACCAAAATGTTGAGGTATAAAAGGTGTCTTTTTAACTCCTAATTATCTTCACATTAGTTATCAATCCGGGCAAGATTTTCTATTTCAAGAGTGTACACAGTTTGTGGCGACTATTTACTCAAGAGTAATGTTTCTAAATTGCAATATAGTGCTTTCAAATACAAGAGTAAACGGATGCTTTAAATAAAACTCACTTGCAATTAAAGGAAACTCAATGCTCTGAAACTAAATCATTTATTCAACAAAGTAACAGCAATTATCAGTCAAGGATACTGTAGCAATAACTCATTCCTTGTTTAACTGATATAAACTAAATCAAGCATAAATAAAATCCTCAATCTGAGAGTTTTGACAGTAATAGCCAATGTTCTTTACAGTTGTTGATCTCACACACACCACACTAAATAACCAATTGGAAATGGCAATGAATTAAATCAATAATGCTACTTCAACTAATCGAAGTGAGATAATTATGCTTACTGTAAGAATGCTAAAAAGGCAAACATAAATGATTTCAGAAAGTAAATGAGCAGCAACGCTATATAATAGAAATGAACAACAAAACTTATGTAACTACAATGAACAACAAAGCTAAGTTACTGAAATGAACAGTGAAGCTCTGTAAGTCAAATGAACAGCACAACAATATACTTGCAAAAAGCAGTGATCTTGTTATGAGGGAAATGAACAACAACGCAATTCAATTACAACATATAAAGCAGAACAATTCATTAAGTCTAGAAATACGAAACAGTAAAGCGATGCGACTACAATAGATAGAAATGAAACCAAGCCATCACACGGCAGAAATCGTAAAGGGATGATACAAAAATAGCAAGTGAATCCACTAGCGCCGGGCCCTTAGCTGCTAGTGAACACCATCGGATTACTTCAGTATGAAAGAAGGAACAAAAACTGTATTATATATTAATCATATGCAAAATGGTTACAGCCAGTTCGTACTCTCTTTCAACAATGAGAGTCGATGATCAAAGTAAAAATACAAAAGTGATTTCTGAATAATCTCCCGTATTATTTACAATTGTTGTCCCTTTTATAATGGCCAGGCAGATAAAATAGTAACAATGGATAGAATAGTAACAGCGATCCCTCAGGATCAAGAGATCCGGAGAGATCCACTCAATCTTCCATATTCAATTAGCTCTTTGTCTTTTGCACTGATACTGTGATCTTCTCTGTCCTTATCCATAACTGCGCGCTCCATCCTTGTCTTGTTGCCTGTACGCTGCTTCCTGGTGAAGGAACAATAGTTACTCCACTTTGTCTTTTTCCTTCTCTCAGGTAGGGAACAGTAGTTTTCCCATTTCATCTTTTTCCTACATGAAAAAAGACAATAATTAGCTAAATTGTAATAATAAATAGTTCCCTAGTTTTTACTATAATCCTTTGTTATATGAATATCTTTAGAACAAAAATGGGATATAATTAAAGGAAAGGATGATGAAATAAATGGAAAATTCTTACCTTTTTCATAGCTCAACACCTTTACCAACGTGAACCAATGTATATATCTGCAAATACTAACTTGAAACTTCATAGCTATTCCAGACTTCAGTCATACCTAGATTATAACATTTATAGGATAAATATGCGTTAACATTCAGATCTAGCCTAGCAATTATCATATCATACAATGATAAGTCGTTTCAGGTCTCATGATCCTAATCCAACATTGCATCAAAAGGTGCACAAGATAATTCAGATCATATCATAACCATAGCCCTTACAAATTTCACCCCTAGCCCTTTTACCTTCTCCTCCTTATATAGTTTTAGTGTTTCTCAATACCTCAGACCAAAAAAACACTTAGAACCTGTGGTATTCTTGGACGGGATCAAATATCCATTACTCCGCTCAATATTGTGGGCTAATACCATGGTATTGACCCTTGGTATTATTTAACCTTAATTTTCCATCCCATGCGCGCTTTTCCTCTTGTGAAAGTGTGTGCATACTTATACGCTCCTTTTGTATAGTGAACCCGCTTGGATACGCTACTTGGACTAGGTGAACCTGCGTATACAACTTAATATACCTAAAAACATTCTTTTTCCTCAATTGCTAGATTCTGATTTGTAGTCCTTTGTCCCATCATCCATTTCTTTTGTACCATTACCCTATTACCTCTGAATTGACCTGTTACAATGTGACTTTCCCTTTATCAAATCTGAACTGACCTGTGAGTGAGTTCCCATCAAGGACAACACCTATATCATAATGGCAATAGTTTGGAAGTATTTCTGGAAGGTGTTTTAGCATGGATAAGGACTTGTAGGAGTTTTCTTCCCTTCATAAGTCTAATGCAATAATTGTTACTTGCAGGGTTCATATGAGGTTTACTTTTTCTCATTATGTTATGTTGAGGGAAGTTTTGTTTATGTGCTTCAATGTGGAATTAAAGCACTCACATGCTCATTTTATCTTATTTCAATTGGAGTATGGAATATTTGTAGGAGATGCTTTGTGCTTTTGCTATATGTGAGAGTTATTTGCAGTAGAAAATTACCTTGTAGGTGTAATATCCACATGTTTTTATCAACAAACATTTATGTACTTCCTTTTTCTAGTGAATATATGAGTGGTCTCAAGATTTAGCCCAGGAGGGGCAAACCCCGTCAACAAATATTTTGTTATGCTCTTCATTATGCCTGTATGAGTTATGTGTTATTATGTTGCTTATGTTAAGTTTACATGTGAAGACTAACTCATGACTTAAAGAGACACTGGAAAAACATGTTTTGTATCAAGACCCATTTTACCTTGCAGAGCCTCAAAATGGTATTATTTTTATTATGTTTGATTGTGGAGCAAAAGAGAGTGAACACCTCCTCCATTTTCATACAGGTTGGTATCAGAGAACCAGTTGACCAAGTTGCAAGAATGGGCAGAAAAATAATTATCCGAGAGATAGAGGAGAGGAATTTGGCTCTTCTTATGGAGAACATAGAGTTGAAAATGATGCTAGAGATGGTTGAAGATGAGAAGAGGCACATGAAAATTTAGTTGCAGTATGTGTTAGAAGAACAAGTTGTTGAAAGTTCTACTATTGTGCTTGTAAGAGAAACCTCAAGAATGAAACTAGTATGTGGCCATCGTTCAAATAGTGGTTATGGACCATATGAGGAAGATGATGCATGTGCATTTTGAAAGTTTCTTCAAGAAGCGCACCATATTCTAGTTGATAGGAGTGGGTGGATAGAGCCATCTGCGATATCATTGTCATCATCATCAGAAGATGAAAATATGAATGGAAAGTTTAAGGAGGTAATTAGCATTTCAAGTACAATTCCTTTTGCTTATGTGCATGAAAACTCTTTTGCAGTGTTTGAGAAACATACTAAAGGCATAGGTATGAATATGCTTTCCAATATGGGTTATGAACGTGGAGGCCTCAGCATAAATGGCCAAGATATTACCAATCCAATCATGGTTGAGGAGAGACCGAAGTATCAGGGATTGGGATATGGTCGAAAGGAGTTTGGAGAATTCTCTAAATGACTTGAGGTACATCAACCATCTGAGGATGACATGTCACCACCCTATGAAAATGTTCATTAATCTCCCAAGCGAGATGAATGCTTGAAGGGACCTTGCATGGAATCATCCAATCAACTCCATCAAAGATACAACCCTAGAGCCGTATAATTCTCATGGGTGTTTTCCAATGCATGGTAATTTTGACTATTTGTGGAATAAGTACCCTTGCACTTTTTGTGTTGCATTTGACCATTTTATGGTTGTATGTAAGCAACGTATGACACTTTTTAAAAGAATGGATCAGATTCTAGGCATATAGCATAATGATTCTTTTTCACATGAGATGACAATTTACTCTACAAGCAAGAGAAAGTTCTTTTGTACCCATTGCAAGATGCATGGGCATGGCACTTAACGATGTTGGAAGTTACATCCAGAGATCCGTTCAAAGAAAGGAAAAGTGATTGTGCAACATAATGGAAGGGAAACAAGAGGTTGCAAAGAGGACTCACAAAAATCCTAAGCAACCTTCAAGGCAAAGATGGTGCAAAAAAAGAAACCATAAGCCTAGGATAGGCAAAGTTTGGGTAAAATTATTTTGTTAAAGTTGCTTTGAAAATTTTGTAATTACTTGTTGTTGTTTACCTGTTTAGGTACTTTTTTAAAGTGAAAAATCATGGTTGTTATGTTCAACAAGTATGTGTTTTCCATTTATGTATGTATTGGCTTGTTTACAAGTCCACATGTTCAAGGACTTTTGTGAATGTACAAGATTATTGTTCAAATATTGTCTACAAGTTTGTCATGTACTCACTAATTTAAGTATTCAATATGAAACATGTGTGAATATAATATTTTTTTCAAGATTGTACAAGATGACTATGTTTTGTAGGCAAGACCAATTGTATCATTGAAAATTTTGTAGCAGCATACTTTTTATGCACAAGCTCAGTTTGAAGACGTTAAAGCAAATTTATGTTTCTTATGAATTCCAAGATGGAGTCAAGTTTGTCTTCAACAGTTTAACTTCAATATGAAGTGCTTTTGAGCTATGTAAAGATGAGATTAAAGAGAATATTTAGATTCCACTCATCAGTATTTTGTTCCTGCATCAATGATAAGAATGTTGGCTCAATTATTAATAGGATAGTAGGTCTTCACAAAGAAGATAGGTGAAGTGCCTTGATTGGAGCTCGAAGGGAACCAATTGAAAAGTAAGCATTTTAGATTTAATTTTTGGTTGCTTTTGAGTTTCAGCCTCATTATATTGACTATGGAAGTAAACTTTTGGAGACCAAAAGTTTCAAGTGGGGAGGTGTGATCATGTGATCAAATTTTTGCTCAAAAATGAAAGTGCACACGAATACTTTAAATTGGTATCAAGTCAAAGTGCTCATCGTTTTGAATCCAACGACATTCATTTCACCTCAATCCGACACCATATGCTCAAGTTATCACGTGTTGACTGTTTGGCCCAATAACTAAAATTTAGGTAGGTTTGCTGAATGGGTAGTTGACTGGGTTGACCGTACGATGAGTCAATAGAGTGACTGTGTAGGGTACGAGCCAATGAAAGTTTTCCGAGTGCCATCCTCCATTTGTTTATTGTGGGTGCATTTGATTGGTTCGTGTTGGTTTTATGTGGACCAATAATTAGGTGCCACATGGCCTAATCATGGGCTGCGGCGTAGCACTCTGGGGTTAATTAAAATTTTGGTATGGGTTTGAATAAGGTCCGAGGGATTGGAACCCTCGGCCTCCCACAGCAAACAAAGCACTTCACCAATAGGCCACATGGTAGTTATTAACATGCCATAGACTGAACTATTATATAAAGTTTAAGTTTGATGCTTTTGGAGAGAAGGGTTGGGCTACCAGCCCCATCCCCCAGTCATATTTAGTGCCACATTCCCATGACACAATGGTGGAGAGGGGATCGAGAACTTTAGCTCGACTCCCAGTCATGACGCTAATCACATGACCCCAACGTTCACCAGAAGTCTCGAAGGTGGAGGAGCACTCGGTAATAGCCCTAGGTCTTGGGCATATGCTCTGCTAAGAGATGGTGTTGAAGGCACTTGCCGAGGCATTAAGGTAGGGGGCTAGCCCTAGGTACTATGGACCATGAACGTGACTTTGGCACCAACATTTAAGGGCCCGGTGGGAAGGGCGAGTGGTTAGCCTGACCCTTGTACCCATGGCACCCACATGACCATGTGTCCATGTTTTAAGGGTTAGGCCGACGGGGGCGGGTGTTAAGGCTTAGCCCACAGCTTTATGTGGCTTATGCAACCACATTTTTCGAACTTAAGGGTTATTGGAAAATTTAAAGTTCCAAAAAATTGTACTAGCAGAGGGAAAATTTGTCACTCGATTAGCAAAAAATTAGGGCAGATTTGTAGGATAGTTAGACTGTTGGTCCAATTTGTAGGACAGTTAATAGTAAAACTCATATGAGAGCTTGGGGAGTCATATATTTCTCCACTTTTGGCCAAATTGAACTCAGAAAGAGTCCACTTAGGGGTTTTTTGATTTTATAAATCCAATGGTGATCTCTAATTTTTTATTTGAGCACATCTAAGTAGCCTTTTTGTAGGTTTGAGACCAAGGGTGTATGGATCAATGAGGGTTTGGAAGTAGTTCTGGAAGGTGCTTGAGCATGGAGAAGGCCTTGTACAATTTATCTCACCTTCATAAGTCTACTGCAGTAATTGTTACTTGTAAGTTCAACTCAAGTTTATTTTTATCATTATTTTATGTTGAGGGACGTTTTTTTTATGTGCTTCAATGTAGAATTGAAGTGTTCACATTCTCATTTTAGCTCATTTCAGTTGGAGTATGGAATATTTGTAGGAGATGATATGTGTTGCTTCTGTATGTGAGATTTATTTGTAGGATAACATTACCTTTTAAGGGTAATTACACATGTTCCCATCAGTAAACATTTATGTACTTCCTTTTTCTACTGAATATATGAGTTGTCTAGCTATGTTGGCAGACTTGGAGGTGTAGCCCAAGAGGGGTGAACTCCATCAACAAATATTTTGTTATGATCTTCATTATGCCTGTATGACTTATGTGCTATTACGTTTCTTATGTTAATTTTACATGTGAATACTAACTCATGACTTGAAGAGACACTGGAAATACATGTTTTGTATCAAGACCCATTTTACCTTGCAAACCATCAAATCGGTCCTATTTTTATTTGGTTTGATTGTGGAGAAAAGGAAAGTGAACACCTCTTGAATTTTTTAGATCAATCAACCACTTAAAAATGAATCATTTACCACCTAAAATCAACATTTCCTTATCGAAACAACGGCATAACAAAACTTACCTCCAAGTGTGACACTTAGGATACACTTTGTGACGAGAGTGATAACACTATTGTGACAATGCACGAAACTTCAACAATGAGTCAAATACATGTGTATATGATAAATAGGACCCATTGGTACCAAATTTTCCTCTTTCAAGTAACCATAACTCCTCTTTTACAACTTGTGACACTTATGGTTCATTTTGTGACGTAAGTAACAGAACTAGTGAAGCAGTGCTCAAGAGTTTGGGAATGTGTCCAATGCATGTATTTACAATAGTGCAGGAGAATTCATCATAACTATCCTCCAAGAATGTACAAATGGATCCCTTTCATCGGATGCAACATTTCCCTAACCCAAAAGAGGGCACTTGTGATAGTAAGGAAACATGAAAGTGACACTTGCAAAAGATAAAGATATTAAAGGTGATACATACTATAGTAAATAATAAACAAAGGAGCCACATGTAGAAGTAAAGGCAAGCATAAATGATAGTTGCAAAAGTGAAAGCAACACTAATAAAAAACAAAGTTCACAAATGTGATAGTTGAGAAATCTCACTTGAGAGACAATATGATCGCAACCAACATTGAGGGAACTCTCAATATTTGTATTGCACACTAACTATCAAAAAGGCTTGTGCAATCATTTTCTACAGGAACTTTTTAATCATTACCCTCAAATATTGCGGAAGCACTGTCAGCAAGTATTTTACAGTGCTTGACTTTCTAAGGTGCATATTGACTGTCGATCTTGTTTGAAATAGATGTGCTTGTCAATGCATCGAAAGCTAGACATGTGTAAGAAATTGATTTTTATAGTTACAAATCATCAATGACTACGAAGTGACTATGACGAGTCAAATAATGATAGATCATAGGATCACAAGTAGGCTCCAAAATTCAAGGGTAAACAAAATATTGGAGGGTTTTTGTCACATCGAAAAAAATTGGAAACACATTGGTAGAACTCCAACTTCTCTATTTAGGTCTTACCTTTAAGTGAAAGGTCTCAGTCCTTCAAGAAGTATTGACTCACCATGTGGATTGATATGGATTTGCCATTTATCCTAGTTAATGATATAGTCTCTTCTATTCCTTGCTCAACTTCAAACACATCAACATAAGACTACCAAGATTTTAAATGCATTCCATGGTGTTTCTCTGCTACTAGCAAGGCTAGACAGTACCTCGATGGAGTCACCTCAAGGAGACACATGCATCACTTCACTGCTAGCAGGCCTGTTTGGTACCCCAATGAAGTTGGTTGCTTCACCTCTCTGTGCAAGAAGCCTTTCTCTTCTTCACCCTTTATTTTATTTTCTTAAAGATATGACTAAAGAATTTATTTAATATTTGTAACACGAGTGCAAGAGGGATCCTAACTTATTGATAGTAGAAAAGGTTGCTCCTTTTCCAAGGGATTTGAAAGATAACCGAAGTTATATACTCGTTTTAAAGTTTTTCTCCTTTTCCTTCTCTAGTCAATTGACTCGACATGTCGAATCACTATTTAAGTATAATACTGAGTCAGAATGAAGATACCTAATAGAGATATAGGCTTCAAATTTCAACAAAATCCTTTTCATCTAGAATAAATCATATTTTCAGTTCAAACATCATCGACTTTAAAGATATGTAAACCCGAGATAGAGAAGAGGATAACATATGAACCAAGCATTGTTCATCATCCCAAGCCTTTCTTCTGACCCAAGAAAGAGAATTTTCATGCAGAGTCGTATTAAATAGAGGCAAGAAAGACAAGACAAGGAATATCAGGAAAACAAAAGCGAAAGCAAAGCAAAAGTTGGACTGCAAAGCAACATGGTAGACAAAAAAGCAAACAAACCAAATGCAAGGAATAATGCAAGGTAAAATTCAAAGGCATGGAATGAAACTAGAGATATAATGCACCTAAACCTACTCCTAACATAACGGGTTAGAAGGTCAGGGCTAAGTGTAATGGAATTTCTAATGTAGCCACTGTAACTTCTCCTGACCTAGAACCACAAAGATACAAGCAAGTAAAAGAAATATAAGGAATTGTGCAAGAGTAATGATAACAAATTGAAAAGCTTACACAATCAATTGAAGGTCTTGCTTACCAATAGAAAGATGTGACATACTAACTGGTTTGACCTAGTTTGTAACTTTACCTCATTGATTGAAATATCGATCATACACACATTGAGGGTTGCTCACAAAAATACATTCATTCATGTTTTGAGTTTTTGCAAACATCAGGAAAGATCGAAACATATTATTTGTGATGGAGCTTGTTGTTGGGAAACTAATTTTTCATTCTTATTATCACTTTTTAACATCTATTTCATCCATTTCCACCATTCTTTTATCACATCATTTATCATAATTTATCATATAATTCCATTTTATAATTATTTATGCTCTTGTGGATAAGTAATATTGGTTCTACTTTATTTTTAGCAAACTGAATATTATTATGTATGATTTTGCCAATTATGGTTTATTAGTGAATTTCTTATAACATCACTCATGATTTTAGCCTCCAAGATCTCTTCCATATTGCAAATTTGATCTTCAACTCATAGTCAAATATTCCAACTCAGAAATTTGTTGGGATAAAAAGTGATAGTTTTGTGTTGGACTTTTCGAGCAAATGAAGCTGAATCTTGAAAAATTCGAGACAATATTTTTGTGCAAAACATACCAAATTAGTCTTTGTATGAACATTTTTCCAAAATTCAGTCTACATTGAGAGAAACACATGGTTCTTTGAAGGTGATTTTCTCAAATTTGTTGTTGTGGCCATTTTCCAAATTCTTCCAATTGCAATACCAGATTCGACTAGTTCCAACTGAATTATGATGGAGAGATATTTCAGATGTTATCTTGTTTATTGAAATTTTATAATCAATCCAAAATTGTAAAGGGAAGTCACTTTTTAATCAATTTAGTTGTAATTTCCATTTTCTCTCTGTGTATTTAAATGAAAAAAACGATAACAGAAAAAAGATGAATAATTGTTGAATTTGTGGCAAAGCTAAGAACTTCATTCTGGTGTAATTATTTCTTTGAGATATTTTAATGAAGGAAGCTATCTATTGAGTTTTGCATCTATTATTTGTAATCTGATCAAAATTATTTTTCAAGGCAGAACTAACAGTTGGGCAGTTGGGCCGACTACCTTGGACACGGTTTTGCCTTGAACATATAAGTAGTTTAGTTGTGCGTTTGTTTCTTGGAATTTAAATTGTTGAAAATTTCCTTTTTTTAAAGTAATTTGTTGGCTGCCACATTTTCCAGATTTTTTGTTTCCTGCATTTTCTATATTTCTATTAATATACTGCTCTAGTTTAGCCTTTGAATTATGTTGGGTGCAATAAGTTAAATTTCCAATTCAGCAAGGTGTGGTTTAATTTAGTATTGATTGAAGTCATGTGATTAGTATAAATTCTTTTCTTGTCATTTACTTTCTTCTTTTTAAATTTAACATTGTTATTCAAAGCTTACATTTTATTTCTTGTTTAATGAGCTTCATAGTGTAGAACACATTCATCTAGAACTAGTGTTTTTTTTTTTTTTATCAAGTAAGAGTAGGACCTTCTATTAAACTTAGCCAAATATACAAAATTTACAAGAAGCCACACCCGCTCTGTGAGAGTTCAACAGTCAGCAGGGCAGGCCGAACCAAACCATTCACCCAAAACCAAGAGAAACCTAAACAGGAAAATCGGGGAGAACCGCCAAACAATTAAGGCACAAGGCCATCTGGTAGTGCTGTCGTGCAACAAATGAGCCTAGAATTCCTTGGAGGACTAGTCCATCAAACTGGAGGTCACAAAAGGCCACAAATGACTCGCCGTGGGTCCACAAGAGGTCCCACCACAAGCCAAGCTTAAAACTGTCAAACGGACTCGACGGAAATTAAAAGCATAACACTCTAATATTTTTTTGGGTCCGACCAACTAGCACAAACAAATCGCCACCGTTGATCAACTAACTAAGATCCAATGGTCTTCATGAATATCAGAAGGACAAGAAGCGAGAGAGTTAACTGCCCGATGAGGGTGGTTTTTTCTCTCCTCGCTCCGCTACATGTTTCACGAAGAGTGGAATCAGAGCCAAACTCATAAAAACTAGAAACCATTTAGACCCCACCCTATATACCGCTTGTGGTATTGGAACGATTGATTTGCAGAAAAAACAAACACATCCTTTCGCCATGTGTTGTCCTTCAATTCCATCCAACGGGCAGTTATTGAGCCAATCTTGTCCACCTAGATTCTCTATCAAACACCACCTGAGCCATATGAAGAAGGACACTTCATCCTGTGGAGCATGATTGTTCAGAGGTATTTGTTTCAGTTGGATGTATACCCCAAGAAGTTTGTACACCCCTCCATGCGGGGGGGACTTGTCCCCCCGGCTGGGGGGTCCGGGGGCCAGCGGTCCCCCGACGGGGGCTTGGGGGCAGCGCCCCCAAAGCTAAAAACAAATGTAAAATTGCCTTGTAAAAGTATAGTAATTTCTAGTCAATCTGGGCCGTTCATTAGGCGGATGATCTGACGGTAGAACTTATGTTTAGTTTAGGGTTTTTTGCCCTAGAAGGCAACCCCTCTCTTTGTATGAGGGTATTGTATTTGAGATGTGTATTCTGTGAGCGAGAAATAGAGACGTGAGACTGTGAGAGAAAACAGAGGATATCACAACGGATTTGCTGTAGGTTGTGTCTCTTCATTTTGCTGGATAATAGAAAGGAAGGATTGGCTGTTCGGGGTGGACGTAGCCCAAACTGGGTGAACCACGTATATCTGTGTCTCTCTTGTTTTGTGCGTTTTCTGTGTTTATATTTCTGCAATATTTTGTGTGTTCCATTGCTCTGTAATATATAATTTTCTAACAACTGGTATTAGAGTCGAAGGTCTATTTGGCTGGTAAACTCGCAAGAAAGAAGGGTTCCTGGTTCGAGTGGGAGCAATGTCGGAAGATGGTAAGTTTAGGGTCGAGAAATTTAACGACCAAAACTTCTCGCTATTGAAGATGCAGATGGAAGATTATCTGTATCAGAAAGATCTATACCTACCATTGGGCGGAAAAACAAAGATGCCGACGGGTATGAAAGACGACGAATGGAACCTTCTCGATAGAAAGGCACTTGGAACAATACGGTTGTGCCTTTCTGCATCAGTCGCCTTCAACATTTCGAAGGAAACCACGACAGAGGGTTTGATGCAGACGTTGTCGAAACTATATGAAAAACCCTCGGCCTCAAACAAGGTATTTCTTTGAAACGGTTATTTAATATGAATATGTCGGAAGGTGGATCTGTTGCAAACCATTTAAATGATTTTAATACAGTTACAAGTCAGTTAAGTTCTGTAGGGGTAAACTTTGATGATGAAGTTAGAGCTCTGTTATTCTTGTGCTCATTACCAGAAAGTTGGAATGGTTTGGTAATGGCCATTAGTAACTCCGTTTCTGGATCTAGTACTTTAAAGTTTGATGATGTTGTCGGTGCTATCCTTAGCGAGGAAATGCGACGGAAAAGCTCTGGTGAGACATCGAGAAATGGTTTGAGTGCAGAGTCTAGAGGAAGAAAAATGGAAAGAGGAAAGAGCTTAGGATATCGCAGTAAATCAAGGAAAGGCAGATCCAAGTCCAGATCGGGGATAGTGTGTTGGAAATGTGGAAAGAAAGGACACCTAAAGAAAGACTGTAGATCTCGGAAGGGAAAAGAAGGAGATGCACAACAAGAAAACAATCATGAAGCAAATGTGACAGGTGAGGTGTTACAAGATGCTTTGATTCTTTCTTTCGAAAATATTACTGATTCCTGGGTGGTAGATTCAGGGGCTTCATTCCATGCCACACCTGATAAGAAATACTTTCATGACTATGTTCAAGGAGATTTTGGACAAGTTCGTCTGGGTGATGATAAACCCTGTAAAATCATTGGAATGGGTAAGGTTCTTGTAAAACAACAGAATGGAAACCAATGGCTATTAAAGGAGGTAAGGCATGTTCCAGATCTAAAGAAAAATCTGATTTCAACAGGGCAGTTAGGCGGTGAAGGTTGTGTGACAAATTTCACAGATAAAGCTTGGAAGGTCACCAAAGGAGCCCTGGTAATAGCAAAAGGCGAAAAGGTTGGTACATTGTATTTATGCAATGGTATTTCTAACTCTGTTAATGCTTTAACTTCCAAAGAAGCAGATGCAGCATTATGGCATCATAGGCTCGGACACATGAGTGAAAAGGGGATGAAGATTCTTCACTCAAGCAATTTGTTGCCGGGTTTGAAGAATGTTGATTTGGACTTCTGTGAGAATTGCATTTATGGAAAACAGAAGAGAGTCAGATTTCTCGGAGTTGGGAAAGAAAAGAAGAATGAAAAATTAGAGCTTGTGCATACAGATGTATGGGGACCTGCTCAGGTATCATCTCTCGGTGGCTCTCGTTATTATGTTACTTTTATTGATGATGCAACTAGAAAAACTTGGATTTATTGTATTAAGAATAAATATGATGTATTTGATACTTTCAAGAAATGGAAAGCTTTGGTTGAGATTGAGACAGGAAAGAAATTGAAGTGTCTTAGATCAGACAATGGAGGTGAATATTGCAGCAAAGAGTTTGATAGGTACTGTTCAGAGCATGGAATTCGCAAAGAGAAGACAGTTCCAAGAACACCACAAGAAAATGGTGTATCAGAAAGGATGAACAGAACAATCATGGAGCGTGCAAGGTGCATGAGATTGCATGCAGGATTGCCTTTACAGTTTTGGGCAGATGTTGTAGATACTGTTGTTTATCTAATAAACAAAGGGCCTTCAAGTTCCTTGGATGGTGGTGTTCCAGAGGAAGCATGGATAGGTAAAAAGGTAAACTACTCCTTTTTAAAGCCTTTTGGTTGTGAGGCCTTTGTCCATATTGATAAAGAAAATAGAACAAAGCTTGAGGCAAATTCAAAGAAATGTACCTTTATTGGATATGGTGTTAATGATTTTGGTTATCGCTTATATGATTATGAAAATCACAAAATCATTAGGAGCAGAGATGTAATATTCAATGAAAAGGTCTTGTATAAGAATCAGTTGCAGGAAAAGAAACAAGAAAAAGAAAACAAGGAATACGCGGTTCTTGATGAAATCACTGAAAAGGTAATGGTGCCTGAAAATAATAATAATCAACAACAACAACCACCACAGCAGCAACATGCATCCCAAACACCTGAAAGTGGTGTTAGAAGATCTACCAGGATAAGTAGACCCCCTAAACGATACTCTCCTTCATTATATTATTTATTGTTGACTGATTCTGGTGAACCCGAATGTTATGAAGAAGCAATGCAGGTTGAAAGCAGGAAGAAGTGGGAGGTAGCCATGGAAGAAGAGATGGACTCCTTAATGCATAACCAGACTTGGGATTTAGTCAGGTTTCCTGCAGGAAAAACTACATTGAAGAATAAATGGGTTTACAAGCTGAAGGAAGAAGATGGAGGAAAACAGAGGTACAAAGCTAGACTTGTGGTGAAGGGGTTTGCACAGAAGAAAGGTATTGATTTTGATGAAATATTTTCTCCTGTTGTCAAAATGACTTCAATCAGAACTATTTTAAGTCTTGTAGTAGCTGAAGATTTGCATCTTGAGCAGTTAGATGTAAAGACAGCCTTTCTCCATGGAGATTTGGAGGAAGAGATATATATGCAGTAGCCACAAGGATATGAGGTGAAAGGGAAGGAGAAACTAGTGTGCAGGTTGAAGAAGAGCTTGTATGGCTTAAAACAAGCTCCAAGGCAGTGGTATCTAAAATTTGACAAGTTTATGTCTGAACAAGGTTATACTAGATGTCACTCTGATCATTGTGTTTATCTGAAAAAGAAAAATGATGGCAGCTATATTATATTTTTATTGTATGTGGATGACATGCTTGTTGCAGGATCTGACATGCAGGAAATAAATGTACTCAAAAGAAAATTGGCAAATTCATTTGCAATGAAGGATTTGGGAGCTGCAAAACAAATCCTTGGTATGAGAATAACTAGAGACAGGAAAAATCGCAAATTAACATTGTCTCAGAATGAGTACATACAAAAGGTGTTGAAAAGATTTAATATGCAAAATGCAAAACCAGTTAGTACACCTTTTGCTAGCCATTTCAAACTTAGCAAGGAAATGTGCCCAAAGACCCAAGAAGACATGGATTATATGTCTAAAGTTCCATATGCATCAGCAGTTGGAAGCTTAATGTATGCAATGGTCTGCACAAGGCCTGATATTGCACATGTAGTGGGAGTTGTAAGCAGGTACATGAACAATCCAAGAAAGGAACATTGGATGGCATGAAATGGATTCTCAGATATTTGAAAGGTACCACAAATCAAGCATTATGCTTTGGTGGTTCAAACATTTCTCTACATGGATATGTTGATGCAGATATGGCAGGTGACAGAGATAATAGGAGGAGCACTACAAGATATGTATTTATTGTTGGAGGAACTGCTATCAGTTGGGTTTCAAAAATCCAAAGTGTTGTTGCACTTTCAACAACAGAAGCAGAGTATGTTGCTGCTACAGAGGTTAGTAAAGAAATGATTTGGTTATAAAGGTTTATGGGTGAATTGGGTAAGGAGCATGATATGGGCACGTTATACAGTGATAGTCAAAGTGCCATTCATCTTGCAAAGAACTCAGCATTTCATTCTAGAACTAAACACATATAGCTCAAGTACCATTTCATACGATCAGTGTTGGAAGATGGAGAGTTGAAGTTGGAAAAGATACACACTAGCCACAATCCTGCAGATATGCTAACAAAAGTTGTAACCAGGGAGAAACTGAGAATATGCTTAGTTTCAATTGGTCTTCAAGGATGACAATGAAGATGAGAAACAGCCAGGTCCAAAGAGGAGTCATTGTCCAGCAAATGAAGTAGCGATGGAGTTTCTACAATCATTCTCCAAGTGGGAGATTGTTGTGTGTGGAGCATGATTGTTCAGAGGTCTTTGTTTCAGCCGGATGTATACCCCAGGAATTTTGTACACCCCTCCACGCGGGGGGGACTTGTCCCCTGGCTGGGGGGTCCGGGGGCCAGCGGTCCCCCTGCGGGGGCTCGGGGACAGCGCCCCCGAAGCTAAAAACAAATGTAAAATTGCCTTGTAAAAGTATAGTAATTTCTAGTCAATTTGGGCCGTTCATTAGGCGGATGATCTGACGGTAGAACTTATGTTTAGTTTAGGGTTTTTTGCCCTAGAAGGCAACCCCTCTCTTTGTATGAGGGTATTGTATTTGAGATGTGTATTCTGTGAGCGAGAAATAGAGAGGTGAGACTGTGAGAGAAAACATAGGATATTACAGCGGATTTGCTATAGGTTGTGTCTCTTCATTTTGCTGGATAATAGAAAGGAAGGATTGGCTGTTCGGGGTGGACGTAGCCCAAACTGGGTGAACCACGTATATCTGTGTCTCTCTTGTTTTATGCGTTTTCTGTGTTTATATTTCTGCAATATTTTGTGTGTTCCATTGCTCCGTAATATATAATTTTCTAACACTTTCATCATTCAATCAACAGGATTCCAGATTTTGGAAAATAGTTGAACCAAGGCGGGTTAGACTGTATGGGCTTCTCCATCCTCCCGCCAGTCTTCTGGGTCCCTTTGATCCATCCTGTTAGTCCATAGTTCCATATCCTGGGTTCCTGACAGAGATAGTCCTCCCGTAACTTGCCTTGGGGTAATGAATCCCAAGCATACCTAGAATCCCTGTCCCTATTGGTGACTCCTTCATTCGCCAATCTATCCACTAACATATTAGCTTTCCTTTTCACATGAGCAAATATGATAGTTTTAAGGGTTCGTAGGTGAGAGTAGATGTGGTAAAAAACCTGCAAAAGCTTCCAGTGCTTCGACACTTTATTTGGAGAGGTTCCATTGCTAATTTTCTTAGTCGCTCTAATAATTAATTCTGAATCCGCTTCAATTATAACATTGTGTGAACTTGAATCCACTAAGATTTCCAAGCATTGCTTTAATACCATGAGCTTAGCCATGCTATTAGTGGCCTTCCCCAAGTGGCCATGGAAGATTTTCTGTATTTGTCCCTGATCATCTCTTATGGCACCCCCAAATCCTACTAATCCTGGGTTGCCCTTAGTTGCTCCATCAATATTAACCTTTAAGAAACCATAAGGAGGGGGCTTCCAAATGTTAACACCTTTGTTTATTAGGCTCACTGCCTTTATTATTCCCAGAGGACTGATAGACTGGAGACCCAAGTGAAGTATAATTCTCTCCTCTTGGGGCAGAGGAGGATCTTTAGGAAGGGTCCTCAACAAGCTTCTTACTGTGTCTTTGAGCTGCCTTAGAATTTGCTCAATTATGTGTTGGGGCATGCTTGTTTTGTTTTTGAAGATCCGACTATTGCGCTCTTTCCACACATTCCAGATGACAAAACCTGGAACCAGAATCTAGGCTTTATTAACTATCTCATTCCCTGAGAAGTTTTTCCTCCAGTTCTTCAGAGTGTTGGATATGCTGAGACTATCTCTATTAGTTTGTCTAAAAATGGAGGCCACCCAGTCCCACATCTTTGAAGTGAAAGGACAGAGGTTGAGAAGGTGTTAAATCGTCTCGACATGAGCGCCACATAGGTAACATTTGGAAGGACCAATGAAGCCTTTCTTAAGGAGATTCTCCCAAGTTAAGATCTTCCTTTGATGCACTAGCCAGATGAATAACTTTATTTTCATCCAATGTGGACTTTGCCAAAGTTTCTTCCAGACTTGATCAGGATTCACAAAGTTAAATCCTGTGACTTCCTGTTTAGCCTCTTTGAGGTTAAAGTTACCTTCGGTGTTCTTTCCCCATCTTAATTGATCCGTTGAGGAAGAAACTAGAATCCTTCTATGCTCTAGCTCCTGGGTGAGAGCTTCTGCCTTGGTCTTTAGCGGGTTTTCATCACTGTATCCTAGATCCTTCCACTTCCTCCATTTTCCATTATTCCTTCCCTGGTCCCATAAGTCTTTTACCAAAACCATACCTTTGTTATTTGTGTCAGTTTTGAGAGCTGCAAGTTCATCCCTATAAAGGTTGGGTTCCTATTGCTAGTTGTCCTCCCAAAATTGAGAAAGGTCCCCTGCTCAAATTTCCCAAAAACAATGTTGTTGAAAAATAATTTTATTATCACAGGTAAGGTTCCAAATATGGGAGCCCCTGATTTGCCCTGACATTCTAATGTGATCTTTCTCCTGCCAGTACTTGGTATACTTTTGTTGCCAAAGCTTTGCCCAGGGGGCATTCAGTTCCTTAATCCATCTCCACCAAAGCTTGGCTCCCAAAACTCTGCTGAGGGTCTCAGGATCATGAAGCCCCAATCCACCATGGCTCTTGGGCTTGCAGAGCTTGTCCCAGGCTACTAAAGCCCACTTCTTTTTCTCTTCCCCTTTGCCCAACAGAAAGTCTCTTTGTATGCTTCTTATATGCTGCTTAATACCTTTCGGAGTAGGAAGAGATGAAAACATGAAAATGAGAATGGCCTGCAAGACCGTCTGTGTAAGCACAAGGCGTCCTGCCAAATTTAGTGACCTACATGTCCATTTTCTGACCTTGTCCTAAAGTTTATTTAATATTGGCTCCCACACTTTCTTGCTTAGAGGTTTTTCAGTAAGAGGAATGCCAAGATATTTGGAAGGTAGTTGTTCCCTTTAAAATCCAAGAATTCTGGTAATGTTTCTCTGAATAGAAATATTAGTTAAAGAAAAAAACTTTGGACTTGTTAAGGCTTACCTCTGTGCCTGCTTCCATAGCAAAGTCATTTAAGATGTTTTTGATTGCTCTGGCTTCCCTGACTGTGGGTATGCTCTGCAACATTATATCATCCACAAATTGTTCATGAGTGTTTGCCTCTCCATCCGTGGTAAGTTTGATACCCTAAATTCATCCTTCAGCATTTTCATTTTGATCGCTCTACCTAGCCCTTCCATCATGGGGATGAAGAGGAATGGTGAGAGCAGATCTACTTGTCTGAGCCCTTTGGAGGGTGTGAAGGTCCTTGATGGAGATACATTAAGCAGTATGGAAAAACTGGTCGTGGTAACTAATGCCATGACCCATCTTACCCAATTCTGGTCAAAACCATAGGCTTTTAGAATTACTCTTATGTAAGACCAACTCAATTTGTCATAGGCTTTCGCCAGGTCCAACTGAATGATCATACCAGCTTGTTTGTTGCTTTTGAGAGAGTGTAGCACCTCATGAGGTTGGATGATATTGTTGAGGATTTGTCTTCCCTCCACATAGCCTATTTTCTCCTCTGAAATGAGAGAGGGTAGAAGTGGTTTGAGTCGATTGGCTATCACTTTGGAGATAATTTTATACATCACATTACATAAGGCTATGGGCCGAAAACCATCCGGAGTCATGGCATTTTCCTACTTTGGGATAAGAGCTATGAAGGATGCATTTAGAGCCTTCAGTACCTTTTTGGATCTTCTTAAGTCTTCCACAACCTCGAGGATATCATGTTTGATAGTTTCCCAACAGGCTTTGAAGAAGTCTACATTGAATCCATCCGGGCCTGGTGCTTTTCCATTCTGCATTTCATTAATCACTTCACTGACCTCCTCTTCCGATACTGGCCTATTGAGATTGTGGTTGTCCTCTCTGGTAACCATCTGAGGGATATACTGAGTGAACTGGTCAGTGAACCTAGATCTGTTCTCCAGTGGCTCCTTTGCAATATTGCAGAAGTGTTCTACAAGGACCAATTCCATATCATTGTGAGAGACAAGCTCAATACCTTGAGAATATTTGATCTTTGTGATTCTATTGTGTGCCCTGTGAGCCATAGTGGATTTATGGAAGAATTTTGTGTTTCTTTCTCCCTCTCTAATCCATTGTATCCTTGATTTCTGCCTCCAAAAAATTTCTTCTTGTAAGCATCGATCCTCCCATTCTTCCTACAGAGAGTCAGTTAGTTTTTGCCGCTCTTCAGTGAAGCCATTTGTGATGTTGATCTGATTGATCTCCTGGAGCTTTTGTTCATTTTCTCTTTTGGCTTTGAA
Organism: Pinus tabuliformis; assembly: GCA_031772625.1. NCBI lineage: Eukaryota > Viridiplantae > Streptophyta > Pinopsida > Pinales > Pinaceae > Pinus > Pinus tabuliformis. The sequence goes on from CM062815.1 coordinate 844,338,221, forward strand.
GATATCTCCAAATTCCTTTTTGTTCCAAGCTTTAAGACAAGATTTGATATGTTTAAGTTTCTGCTAGAGCATGTACATTTTTGTGCCCTGAATATTCAACTCCTCTCTCCACCATTTATCAATGTTATTAGTGAATTTAGGGTGTGAGAGCCAGGCATTTTCAAACCTGAAAGGTCTGTTTCTCGGTGTGCCCATAAAGGTGGCTTCCAGCTGTATAGGCCAGTGATCCGATCCTCCAAAGGGCAGAATGGAGGCTGTCATGGCGGGTCCTGTGAGAAGGAGGTCCTCTGAAATAATAAATCTATCAAGTTTGGAAGAAACTTGAGAAGCCCCTCCCCTTTTGTTGTTCCAAGTGAAGGTTCCATTAATTGTTTCAGTATCCACTAGACCCATGTTCATAATGAAGTTCTGGAAGGCCATGGAGTCTCTACCTAGCTGTCTAGTGCCTCCTTTTTTTTTGAAAGAGATCTTATCATATTGAAATCTCCTGCAATGATCCAGGGCAAAATGGGATGTCTTGCTCTTAGATCCTCCAGGGAGGTGAGAAGCTTGAGTTTGTCTACTTGCTTTTGAGGTCCTGTTGAAGCCCTGAAAATCGGGTCGACAACAAGGGGGATACCTGCCCGGTCCGGACCTTGGTTGGCAGCTCCTTATCCGTTTGGTATAGCGGGTCCGACTGGGGATAATGGGACGAGTTTCCCAATCTAAGGGTGTGTGTGTGCAGAATTGGATGTTGCTGATCTAAGAATACTTAAAGCTGATCTAATTCAAACTTTTAAACTAACTCTATGCTATTGTAATCTAATGAAAAACAACACATCTAATCTATGCTAACCCGGGGTGTATTTCTTCTATTATGCAATCTAAAGAGATTTCAAATAATAACTGGTAATAAAGATCATTCAGCTATTATAAGAACAGAAATCAATTAAGATGAACCATTTTACATAAAAAGTTAGGCAAAACAGTTGTGAACAGTATATCTCATAATAAGTTATTCATATATCAGGCATAAATAAATGGCTCCACCATGCAAAAGTGCCAAATGGTAACTCACACATTCATGCAATAACATATAAACAACTAAAAACTGTATATCACTTTAAGAATATAAGCAGAAATGGTCAAGAGATAAAAGTACCATTTATGACTGATCCTACTCATAAACTTCAAGCAACAATGATTTATCTCTACTTGTTCTAATATCTACTAAGAGTACAGAAGTGCAACATCAGTAGTAGACATTAAAATGAAAACATTAATAAACCTCGATCCATCCATTCATCAAAACCTCCTCTGAGGGTGCAGAAGTGCATGTTCTGAGGACAAGTTTTTGACAAATTTCTGGACCCTTCTCTAAATGCATGAGAAGGGTTAAAATACTACCTCCTAATTCTAATAATAGTTTATTTACAAAATTTAGGATGCGGTTTTCAAATGACCGTCCTTTTTCTAATCTAATTTTTTAAGAAAAAACAACATTCTAAATAAAGCTACTTCTGAATCTGATCTTTAAAGCTGCAAGTGTTCATCATGGGCTTGAGGATAGTCGGCTGGCTGACTTCTGCTTTGAGCTGGGCTGAGAAAATAGAATCTATGAGAGCTGGCACCACTTTCTCGGCTGCATTTACGATACATTTCACCGTCATCCACTGACTATGCGGCTTCACCAAGTATGCCCAGTAACACTCCCAATTTAACCTGTTTAGTGCTTGGATCGCTTTTCCCTTTTCCTGCGCCTTCTGCTTCCATTCTGCTTCCAGTCGTAGTTTATTTGGTAGATACCCCGGGGTGGTCTCTGCGATTAAATTTGCTCTGTGCAAATTCTCATTTACACAGTCGATAAGAATGCTTGCTTGCGTGGCCGCTGTTTCCGCTGCTTGTTCCGCCTCCCTGATCTGATCGTCCCACTTGTTGAAGAGAAGCTCTTTATGATTCTCGTTTATTCTGGGTGCACTTGCTCTTTTTCCCTCGTCTTCATCCTGCCAAGCCAAGTACTCCGTCACTCGTTTGTCAATCTGATCATAGTCAGCTCGCAAGTCTACCACTTGATTGGTGATTTTATCACTCAGTTCGCAATAATGACTCCACTGTGATATCTTCCGTCCCAACTCTTCCTGTTGCTACAGTAGTTGTTCATTTAAGCCAATAGACTCTGAAATAAATTCTGTAAGCTTAGGCTCATCTTTATGCATTTCTTGTAAAATTTGTAATTGTTTTCCTTTCTCATCTAGACTTCTTTGATAGCCTATCTGCATCTACTGAAAGTCTTCCTGCAACTTCTCGAGTTGTTTGTGAACTTCAATATTAGCATTGGCTTGTTGCAATTGTCATTGTAGTAGCTGTATTTGATCTTCTTGTTCTTTCAACAGTTGCTGAACTTCCGATGCCTTGTCAATAGTTGCAAAAGCATATGCTCCTGCGATCTGAGACAATTTAGTGAGATTTTCAGTTGGGTTATTGTTGGGGTCTTTCCATAAGACGTCCAATTGTTCAGCATCTTATGACAGTGTATTTTCTAGTTTTCTTTTCTTTCTCTGTCTTCTTACAACTACTTTATGTTGGGGACTATAGAACATGTCCAGTGGGGGAATTTCTTCTACATTAAGTAGAAGCTCAGAAGATGGAGCGATAGGAATGTGCTCCGTTTCTATGACACTGTTGACTATGGTCGAAACCACTTCTTGGGCTACCTGTGTATTGATCACAGGTGTTCTTGGGGCTTGCCCTTCAAGACTGATCAGCTCGTTGAAGGTTTCCCATTCTTTGTCTAATTCTGTCGTGACGGGTGGTGCTTCAATGACGAGAGGGGGGACATCTCTTGGTGGGGAGGCGATAACCTGCTGTTGCGACATTGCACTTGACTGAGCCGTGTCCTTAGTTGTTTCTTCGTTCTTTCCTTGGTCGCTTCCATACCCTTTAGAATGTTCAGGTACTCCTTGCGCAGTGTTAGATTTAGATATGGAAGTGCTTGAGTTCCCACTGAGGCTAACACTTGGAGTTGGTTCTCTGGCAGACAGTCACAGCTTTTCTAGAGGAACACTGGCTAGTCTTCTTTCCCTGTATACCATGAATCTTTGGAGGTCATCTGGAGACAATTTCAACTGATCTTCCCGCAAAATTTTGTGGAGTGAGATTTTATTCTGAAATAAATCGTCAAATAAATCCTTCTTTCCAACGAATACTTTTATCTTGACGTTCATTGTGAAATCTTGGGCAACTTCATTTGGGTCAAATGGCATTGCCGGGAATTTAAATAATTGTAGACATGTCACATTCTCCACTTCGGTGAAGGCGTGACCTATATCGAACAAGGAAAAGGTGCCACAAGCTATAGGAAACTAAGGCCATATGGCCTTCTTTTTGTCTTTTAGGTCTTTAGTTAGGCCGCCTTCTGAACAGGTTTGATATGCAATTTCTCGAGCCAGCAGTTTGTCAGAAATATACAAGGGTAGGACATGAGGAGGGACGGTGCTTCCAAATACTCTAATATAGGTGAACCATTCTTCCCCGAACCATCTTGCGATGGGGATGATATCTATCTGTGCCTCAGGTGAGCACCTCGGGGGGTCTTCATCATACATCACTCTATACAAGGGCAAGATAAGCCCGTGACAAATCTGGTAGAAATGTGGAATGAATTGTGAATCCCATAATATCTTATGATAAACATGGATGGGTAATGGGTCCTGGGTTGTCCATTTCCAACCCATAATGGGAAATTTAGACACATAACAAATAGAATCCATAACATATGCGGATAGATAAAAAGGAGGATAGATCCTTTGAGACAAGGATCTTTTAGACCGATAATTGATAATAGCCGTGTATAAATTATCAGAAAAGATCTTGGCCCCATCCATAATATTGGCATTTGTGGCAGCATCTATTAATGGTAACCATTCAGATGAAAACTTATTGATATCTGGCATCCCAAATAATCTACAAATCATGGCCGCAACAAAACAATACTGAGAGGTGAGGGAACCAGTGCTGTACATACCGTTTTTGTCTTTCTTGAGCGTTTCCTCTTTTCTGGACCAATCTTTGGTGGTCTCTGATAGGTTTGGGTTCTCCACCACAAATTTCTTAATGAATTGTGCATTGTAAGTCGCCTGCAGTTCAGGAAGATGATACATAAGCTTTAAATCTTGTGCAGCGAATGATCCGATGAGCCCATGTCCTTGAATCTTGAATTGTCTATTGTTCATCTCTGCATTGTCAAGTATCCACTTGATCATATCCATATATGGTAGAATTTTGGGCCTTGCTGCTATCCGATGAAGAAATGAGCATGCTAGCTCTTCTAAGGACGCTTCGGAATAGCGTTGTGAGCTCGCGACAGCAGTAACCTTCATTATTCTGGGATTCTCTTCTTCAAGCAGTCTGTACATGCTTTCCCACGTCAATATCCCTGCATCTCTGTTACAGGTTGTCTGTATACAAAGGCGCCATTTCCTTCGTCTTTTCCTTCGCCTCAGAGCCCTGAGCTTTATTTTTCTTTCCCATTTCTTCCTGCGTATGGCTTTGAATCGTATTTCGTTCTCCGTTCCTGCATCTCACAAGTGAAATGGAAATGACTGATCAAGAAAGGTGATGGGAGAGTTTTAAATGCAGCAGATATATCAAATATGCCACCTTACGTGAAGTAATTCTTTACAAAAGCACGCGTCTACATTTCATTTAATAGCTGACAACTAATTCCTTTACTATCATTAAAAGCGCATGATCTTGAGTCAGATGATGGAAAGTGGCTTTTCTTGAATAGCGTGCCCGAATAATTCGTGATGAAGTGATTTTATGATTTGCTTACGCAACATCGCAGATCGCGCAAACACACGAATATAACATCGCAGCATTGGTCTGGCTTAATATCGCAACCATCATTTTATCGCGATATCGCAACATCGCAGATCGCAAAAGTTTTATGCTTGCCAAATCTTGTCAACACATTTTCTGCGATATGCGATCTTGCGATCGGTGTTATCGCAGATCGGTAAATCTTGAAGTTTTTCCCTTATGAGTATTACTTTATTGCGATGCGATATATTGCTTAGCATGAGATTCTTGTACATACCGAGATTATACTCAAATGGAAGTGTTTTCCTATCACTTTATGTAACGCCGCTTTAAAGATTTTTTCCTTATCATAGACTTAGGTTTTAAAATATTCAAAAGATCTTCCTAAGCTTACGATGGTAACCTTATTTTGAAGAAAGGAAACTCTTTCTTTTCCTAAATTTTTTACTAAGGGTCCCCATTCATTTAGTATTTTGGACAACACTTAAATGAAAAAGGGGGGTTGTTGCTGGCCACAACAGGTCCATAAACATTTGTAATCGTGTATATCTCCTTATCCCCTATAGGTTGACATATCAAGGAGAGAAGCATCCAGGATTCCAAATTTCTGTGGATCCCACAAAGTGAGGATCCCCCCCGCCGAGTTATTTTCCTTAACCTCTAAATACTCATATTTGAATAACCACTTATTATGAATATTTCTTATCTTATCCATCGAACATTTTGTCTCCTGAATAAAAACCATGTCTGGTTTTTCTTCTTTCATTCTGTTACTAAGATTTCTTTGTTTCCTTCTATTCCCTATGCCTCTAATGTTCCAGGTTGTGAGCTTCATTAAGAAAGGTTAGTAAAGGAATAATTGGTAAGATATTTCATCTTACCTAATTTGATCGATGGTTTTCCACATTCGTTCAGTAGTTAATTTTGTCTCTTTCTTCCTCTTTTCCTACCTGAGTTCTTTGGAGATTGTGCCTATGTATTCTCCATCATCTTGACCCCACTTGGCTCATGGCTTTCATGATTTCTTTAACTCCATATCCCTTCACTTGTGACATCCATAGAAAGATTTTTTGTACTCTGTCATAGTCCTCTTTTAGCAGGGAGTGCAATCCTATGTTATTTCCTTGTTCAATAAATTTCTCTAGATCTAAATTTTCCCTATCCAGAATCTCCTGTAGCTCATGGTCCTCTGTTCCCACTTCACTTGGAGTCATCTCCTGGTCCCTACTGATCTCCATCAAGCTTGGTAGATCATCCTTTTTCTGGTTGTTTACTGTGATATCCTCCATGTCATCTACCTTATCCTACTCCTTTGTTACGTTCTCCATGTCCTGGACTGTTTCCTTGTTCCCCTCTTCTTCCTCTAAGATCTTGAAGCTATTGTGTCTTGTATGTCTGTCCTCATTTACCTTCTTGTGTGGACGCTTTCCCCCTTTCCCTTTGCTCCCGACCTTGGTGAAACCCTCGTGATCTCTCTCCACAGTGGTTTTCTGGTTACCTTCCCTATTGATTGTGGGGTAGTCTCTATATAGATGCCCATGTTCATGGCATTTGCAGCACCTAAATGGTATGTGCTCATAGTCCACAGTCTGCACCCATTCTTCATCATATACTTCTAAAATTATCGCTTCCGAAAGGGCTCTAGATAGATCCATTTCCACACATATTCGGGCAAAGGAGGTATACCTTCCTTTCAGAGTTGCCTCTGAGATCTTTAGAAAATGCCCTAGCTTGTTGCCTATGGTTTTCAAAGATTCTGGTAGCCAATAATCTAGAGGAAGGGAGTATATTCTGATCCAAACCGGTACTGATGTGAACGTTTCACGTTCTAGGACAAAGCTCATCATCCATGGCCGAATGTAGAGTCCTGCCGCAGCATAGAAATAGGGCCCCCCTTCAAACACTCTATCTTTGTCCTTTAGGCTTGTGAACACTACTGTGAAAAAGCCCTTAGAACCCAGATGCAAATGTATTTCTCCCTTTGGCTTACAATGGATCCTTATTCGGACATGTAATGCCCTCTCCATCGGCCATAACCCCATGAACTTGCATATGATTGCATATTCCATCATATGATCCCTATGTGCTTGTATCGCTAGGTCGCTCAATACGACCTGGGGAATAATGCCTGACTTGGGTTTGCAGACCCTAGTTGTCCTTATGGAACCTAGTCTTTCACTATTGCCTCCATTATCCGTTTCTTTGCTAGTTTCCTATTGATTCCCTTCTTGATCCTGATATCTGCTTCTTCCAGATGTCCCCTAACTTCGTGCTTCTGAAATCTTCTCCAGAGGTTTTTTGAAATGCTTCTTTCCCGCGTCCTTACTTCCTTCTGTGACTGCTCGACTATAGGAGGGAGTAGCACTCCCCTCTATACTCCCTACCATGGTACCCTAAATCCAAAACCCTATCTTCAACTCCAACCCTAGCTTCTCCCTTCAACTTCCTCTTCGCCTCTTCTCAAGACTTGGATGTATTAAATCAAGAACCATCTAGAACTAGTGTTAGTTATTGGTAGTTTTTTGCATATATTTTGTAGACTCATTTGAAACAAAAATACTTTCCTCAGGTTGATAATTAATGTCAAGGTGATTAGATAAATAAATTTATCCATCAAACAATAACTATTACTTCAAAACGAGATCTCTAGCCCCAAAACCCCCAAAAAACATACCCAAAAACAAAAAGTGTGTATGTCAAAACGATGTTTTTTTTAAGGTAAATTTTCAACATTTTTCTAAATGGAAATAAAAGCAAATTTTATTTTTTGCAAAAAAGATGAAAAAAACACCCTCAAAACAAAAAGCCTTGATGTGGGAACAAAACAAATCAGGTTACAATTTTGAAACTTTTTAGCAATGGAATTAAAGATAAAATATCAAGACTTTGAAAAACCTTAAAATCCCAAGAATTGTCGTACATGATGTTAAAGATAAAATATCATGTCTCAAAGCCTTATAATTCCAAATATTTCCATCCATATTGTTAAAGATAAAATATCTTGACTCTAAAAAACCCTAAAATTGTAATTTTTTTCAACCAAAACATTAAATATAAAATATCATAACTCATAAAAACCTTAAGATTTTGACAAAATTTCAACCATGGAATTAAAAACCTTAAGTTTTTAACATATTTCAACCATGAAATTATGGACAAATTATATGACTAAAACTATTTTTAAAAATGAACACATAATTGAAAGATTCATTATTCCAAGATTAATTTTTATTTTAAAGGCTAATAGTATAACTCTTCAAATCTTAGCCTAAGACAACTTATCCCATTGCAAAAAAAAAACTAAAAAAAAAACCATCAAAATGAAGTGTCCCTTTTTAATGAGGCATTAAAATTTCAACATTTTTAAAACTATCTTATACCAAATGATAACAATAAGCAATATCATGGAAATATCATTGTATAATTTAAAAATTTAACATTAATTTGCAATACTTTTTTACTTTTAATCAAAATATCAACTTTGGTAGATTGAATATAAAATAAATTATTTTTGTAATTCATTGTTTCATTGTGGATATTCTAAACAAATGGATTCTTCATAATTAAAACATATAATCCAACAAACACAGAAACGACTCATAACTTCATGTAAGATCATATGGAAGTCAAAATATGTACTTCAATTTACCATGCAAACATCATTTACATGAAATGTCTTCGACATTTATTCAAAATCACTTATAGGTTCTGGCACACAATCAAAATCTACATCTTCAAATGAATGACTGGATGTAGATGAAGATGACCCATATTCTTCTCTTTCATCAAATAGTGCCCCATCTAAGTCAACATCCATGCCCACCATTTCAGGTTTCAAAAGTCCTCTAGATCTATGACTAGATTCAACATACTCTCATCTCAACATTGTTTCTTCTGGTAGAAACTTCTTGAAAATCTCTATGGTCCTAAAGTGAAGAGTTCCTTTCTTTGTTAAATTGAATTCATAAACAAGTATGTCAACATCCTTCAATTTTAAGAGCTCTGTGCGGCAACGATTTATGTTTCTACCCTTTCTTTTTCTCTTTCTACCAATTTGTTTATCAATTACCATCTCTAGTTTGTACACACCATTGTATGGGTGGGTATTTGCGGAATAGCAATGTACTTCAATAATTGTAATATCTTCATTTTATTTAATGACATTTATAACCTTGGAAATCCAAAATGGATATCTATGTGGATCTCCATATGCTAACACAACTATCATCCAACCCTCTTTAACATATTGCACATAACTCCTATAAAGGTCTTTGATGGCTTCACGTTGTGCATGTGATCTTCTAGAACCAAAAGATATTTCTCTTTCCTCTACCTAGGAAGAATTAATAAGACCTTGATATTGTTGTTGTTCAACAATGTCTCTTTCCTCATGTTTATTTGGAATTTTTTGTGGCCAAATAAATGGAGTCTTCAAAAGTATATCTTCATTTCTTGATCTTGAAATGATATCACTTTGATTATTGAAAAAAGACTCCCACCAAACTGAATCAGCAACAACAAAATACGCATATGTATCTCTAATAGATATGTTAATTTCTTCCAAGCATTCAAAATAATTTATCTCTCTCTTATGCCTTCATGCATTATGGAGTTCAACAAATGATTGTAATAACAATATCTTTGATTCAAATATTGAATGATCTGGAATGAACTTCAAATATGCTAAACCTCATGATGACCCCAATTCTGCAGTAGTTGAATACTTATTGCCCCATATAAGTGTTTTCATATCAATCTTTTTGATACGAAATTGATGTTAGAAGCTAATGTCATTAACTTTTTAAATGTATTTCTCCTCACCATGAAATCCCATAATAAACCTTCGCATGTCAATAGTTTCTTCCAACACATGAAAAGAAGGCTTTGGAATGTGTGATTTCTTAATACATTAATTAATGATGGAAGGCTCCCAACATTCTTCCTCCTCAATGTTGTTGAAAAAAGACTGAACATATGATCAATATGGTCATGAGTGTGTCCAACAAGAAGGAAACCAACCATTACATTTTGTAAAAACTCCCAATTCAACAAACATGTTTAGATATCCAAAAAAAAACTTGATTTTTGTTTTCACGACTTGCGTTGTCTAATTGCATATACAAAACTTCAAGAATATTACCAGACCAATGATAAACCACATCATGGATTATGTTTATGGTTACATTTGCATCATTATGAATATTTAGAATTGTGAAGTAAACCCTTGGCAACATCTTCCCATTAAAGACCATACAACCAACTAAGTGAAACAGAATAAAATTTTCCTCCTGTAAATATTTTGGTGTGCAAACAAAATATGGTAGAAGTGTTTTCTTTTGGTCCATACCATCTATTATCAAGCCTAAATATTTGTTTGGATTATCATAACACTTCTCTCGATGCTTATACAATTTTTTCCTTTTACTTGTTTGTTGATTGCAATGCTCTTGAAGTGCTTTAACAATGGAATCCGCACATAGAATAAAAGAAACCTATTAATAAATATATTTTCATAGTTTATAACTATCCAATTTTTAAAAATAATGTTATTAATGCATACCTCTTTCTGCCCCTTTACATTTATCCATTTTTTATTTAAGAGAAACACATGTACTGTAAACCCCCATCCTTGTCTTCTTAGGAGTATGAACATTGTTGAATTCGTTCTTCCATATCCTTGTAGGATATGAATATGTAATAAAATTACCATCTCCTTTAACATCTTCTACATATTCTTTGTATAAGTTGTATATTTCTCGTCTTGAGAAATTATTTGGAATATGTATTTTTTCTGTATTTGGCATACACTCTCCATGATTTGAAAAGAAGTCTTTCATCCATGACATTGCGGTATTTGCTAATGGCCCAAACTCACGTGGCATATTTTTCCAATCTTGCTTGGATTATTGAAAAATAAAAATTACCAATTGAATGCAACATTTTGAAAGCCTTTCTACATAGCAATACATTCCCAATATGATAATCATAACCTGCTAGTGTAGATTGCATGCAACCCACTAAATATTATTTTTTCACGCTTTTATTCATTGACCAAAATATTTTCCTTTTTTCCAAAGAAAACTTGAAATCCATATGTTTCAAGCAATCATTTCGACAACATTCACTTGAAATTGGATCATTGATATGACTTCTTCTTGTGAGATATTATGTCCTAATCCTTGTATAACTGAAATATTTTGGATTGATATGAAAAAGTCTACTTCTACTCCTAGATACAATATTTTCTTGAAATGTCTCCATCATTCATTATCCTCTGCAAAAGCATTTTCATCATCATTAGGAGGAATATTATCCTCACTATGATCATTCTGAACATAGTTTGGAAATTCATCACCATCATTGCCTAGAAAATATTCATTACCATCCTCACTTGAAGGAAATTCTTCACTACTATCATCTGTACTTTGGAAACCCTCACTCAGACAAAATTCTTCACCATCTTCATCTGTGCTTTTGAAATCCTCCCTTGGAGGATTCAGTTCGTCATCACCATGAATTCCTTCGAAACATTCACTTAGAGAAAATGCATCATTCACATCTATGCCTCTAAAATTATCATTTGCAAGAATCTCTTCATCCTCCCCTTCATAATTGGTGATCTTATAATCCTTAGGAACAGGACTAAGTGGAAAATATGACTCTCCATTTATAGTCAAATTATAATTTGTAGGAAATTCTTCATCCTCCCCTTCATCAGTGGTGCTGTCATAATCCTTAGGATTAGTACTAAGTGGAAAATTTGAATTTATATTTAATGGAAATTATTCATCCTCCCCATCATCAGTGGTTCTCTCATAATCCTTAGGATTAGGACTAAGTGGAAAACTTAAATCTCTATTTTCTAGAAATTCTTCATCCTCCCCCTCCCCTTCCTACGGGGTGCTCTCATAATCCTTATGATTAGGACTAAGTGGAAAATTTGACTCTGGAAATTCTTCATTCTCCCCCCCCCCCCCCCCCCCCCCCATTCATTAGTGGCACTCTCATAGTCCTTAGGATTAAGATTAAGTGGAAAATTTGACTCTCTATTTACTAGAAATTATTCATCTTGCCCTTCGTCCATATTGCTCTCATAATCCTTAGGATCAATACTAAGTGGAAAAATTGACTCTCTATTTACAAGAAATTCTTTTTGTTGCCCTTCATCAATGTTTCTCTCATAATCCTTAGGATTACGACCAAGTGGAAAATTTGACACTCTATTCATAGTGAAATAATTCTTGTTATATTCATCAACATGAATAGAGTTGCTATGTGACGAAGATGTTGATGCTGCTAAAAGAAAGACTTCAGTATCAGAAGAATCCATAAATTTCAAACAGAAAATGTTGAATGATACAAATGCACTCTCTCCCAATGATACAAACACACTCTCTCCCAATGACAATTTATAGCTTAGAGATTGAAAAATTACATCTAAAGTTTCCTCCAATTTGTTTGTCAAAAAAATTCCTTTCAAAGCCCCCCCCCAAAAACTTTTGCCGAAAACTTTCCCTCCAAATATTTCATTTGAAATATTTCCCTCCAAAATTTTCATCTAAACTTTATTTGAAAACATTTTACTAAACTTTTGGTCTTGATAAATTTCGCCCTACTTTCTATTCAAATATCCACAGAAATTTCCCTTTAATGAATTCCTTTGAAATTAAAATAATTTTTTTATTTAAATTATTTAATCCCACGTTCGAGAAATGCTAAAGCAATCCCACAATCTTCGCTATATAATAACATTCATTGTTTCTATTCATCACATCGCATCAAGACTTCGGGGTTTTGTTAAAAATCTTACAACAATTTTGTGTTGGAAATAACACTGAGGGGGGGGGGGGGGGGTGAATCAGTATTATCAAGTCAAATAATTTTTCATTTCCAAACTTAGATATACGCTACTTCAGATATGGAAACCAACATATACACGCAACTGTGACTGCAACAACTAGTGTATAACCAGTAAACTTAAGATTTAATTAATCCATTTGATCTTTAATCAGAGCATCAGAACTTTCATTAACCATAAGAATAGTAAACAGGTGCAGTAAACAGAACAGATCATCACACATATGAACACAAGATATAAGGTGGAAACCCAATGTGGGTGAAAACCACCTACTACAATGCTTCTCTATCTTCTTTTAATAAGAAACTTCTTTTTACAATATTTTTGTATTGGTGCAGTCTTATACCAGTACACAGGCTTCTACCTGCAGAAGGCTACAACCTTCTCTCGTTCTCTAGCTTCTCGTGGAAGGGATCTGAAACCCCTTAGCTCTTGTACTAGTTGATGTACTAGTACGTAGGTGCTGACCTACAGAAGACTACAACATTCTCTTTTCTTCCAGGGACCGCATTTCATAAATTTTCATACTGGATCCATAAGTAACATCAATCAAACATCAAATATATCTGCATCAACCAATCCCCTTTGCACCAACCAAAACTGAATCAAACAATCACTTCTCTGAATGTTGTAACCAAAATACAGTAATAGTAACCAGACACCAATCCTAAACCTAGAATACTGCAGCAATAAACAGAAGTAGCTAAAACATATTTTATGAGATGTATGCTACTTCAAGATGAAGAACCTATGTGCATACGCTTCTGTATTACGGCAAACTAGAATATACATTGTTTTGAATTACTAAACCAGCGTGTATACGTGCCCTTGCTATGCCAAACCTGCGTACAGATCTATAAAAGACAATTTTCCCTTTTCAAATATTCAGACATCAGTTATACCCAAATTATCAGATTTATAGATCAAGTCATACACAAAATGTAACAGATCAAAATCACACAAAGATACTACTATTCAAGCCTTAAGATCTTGACCCATCAATAGAACTTATCCTTCTTCTAGCGCTCAGGTTCCTCCTTGATTTAGATCCAGCTATGCACCATAACCTAATGACCAGTATTCTAGATCTTGCTCTTCATAAGATATTCAATCCTTCAGTGACTGCCTTTGCCTAATGATCTCCTTCCCCTTTTATAGTCTTAGGCCTTGCTCAATACCATGGTCCAAAACCACTTAGAACCAATACCTGGGTCCAAATACCTGGGTTCAACACTTCGGACGCAATACCATGGTCCAAAACCATAGGTCCAAATACCGGGGACTAAATACCATGGACTAAAAATAAGTTTTCCCACATGTACGCACTTTTCCTTGCAAGAAAGTGCGTGCATATGCATACGCGCCTTTTGATTGGTGATCTCGCATGTATACGCGGCTTGGTTAAGAGGAAACTGTATATATCTCTTTTTCCTTCATTCTGAGAGCCTGAACTGTGATCTGTCATCTGAGTGAGTTGCGATCAAGGACAACACCTGTGTCATAGTGCCAAACCTGTGTCATAATGCCAACAATCTCCCCCTTTGGACTTGATGGCAACCCCAAGTCACTCTCCCCCTTTGTCATCAAGGGCAAAGGGTTATGCTCCCCCTGAGTACATGCTGAAATCTCTGCTCTGCAGTGCTATCCATGCTCCCCCTGATTGTAGGCAGGGTCTGTAAAAGGATGTTATACAAGAAGGAACATGACTCTATACATCATAAATGACCTCCTATCACCAAAGACTCATACATACATCCATCTCCCAACCAAGTGGGGATATACCAATATTGACTCATCCACCCAACCAAGTGGGGATACACCAAAATTTTACACATGATAAGACAAAAACATTACATCATCCATCCTAGGCATAGTGGGGAAACAAGATAGGTTGTTACATGACCTTGATAATAAGAGAAATATATGACATAGAGACCAAATATCTAAGACAATACTATGATATTTATCAGCAACTATCATCAGCAACATTTGTTAATCATCATCCAGACCAACAACCATGATCTCCCTCTGCACCTGTTCCACCTGAATAAAAAACAATTGAAGTAGTACCAAGATCTTCTAAGATAATGCCAATAATGCGTTATTAGAAGTAAATGCTCCCCCTAAACCTGTGCCAGATTGTCCCATATCAGACTCTTTTAATCCTCAGTCTGGCCCACTGATTTTCTTTAAACCAACATATACATGACTGTACCTACAGAACCAAGCGTATGTATGTGGATGCTCTTCATGAAACTCGCGTACACCCACTTTTCTTTGAAACAGATAAGTGTCAACAACAAGATGATGCATCAATTACTCCCATCTTCTGTCTAAGGTATTCAAATGTCTCCCTGGGCAGTGGTATGGTGAATATATCAACAACCTGTTCCTTGGAGGGAACATACTCCAATTTGACCTTTTGTTCAAGCACTTGTTCCTGGAGAAAATGATATTTGATAGGTATGTGCTTGGTCTTTGAATGCATGACTAGATTCTTTGAAATAATGATTGTACTTGTATTATCATATAAAATGGAGATAGGTGGAGTATAAGTGATTTGAAAGTCTTGCAATGTTTACATCATCCAAAGGAGTTGTGTGCGGCAAGATGCAACAGCCACATATTCTGCTTCAGCTGTAGATAATGCAATTGAACTTTGTTTCTTGCTGAACCAAGATACTAATCTGAAACCCATAAAGAATGCACCACCACTAGTGTTTTTTCTGTCATCCACGTTTCCTACCTAATCTACATTTGTGTATGCATGAAGTGTGAGATCTGTATCTCTAGGATACCATGAGCCATATTTTTGTGTTCCTTGAAGATATTTGAAAATCCTTTTAACCACCTGAAGGTGTGCTTCTTTTGGATTTGCCTGGAATCTTCCAACTATTCCTACTGCATGCATGATGTCTGGTCAGGTACCTGTCAGATAGAGCAGACTACCAATCATGGATCTATATGATGTACTGCTATTGATTCATCATTTGTGTTGAGGCCACATCATATTACCATAGGGGTACATACTGGTTTCAAATCTTCCCAGCCATATTTCTTCAAGATCTACTTGAGGTACTTGGTTTGTGATAGAAAGATACCGTCTTTGTTTTGTTGGACTTGTAAGCCAACAAAATATGTGAGCTCACCAAGTAGGGACATTTCAAATTCATTCTGCATCACCAAGGCAAAGTTTTGACTCATGGCTTCTTCATTGCTACCAAAGATGATATCATCAACATACACAAAAAGTATTAGCAATTTATCATTGTCAATTTTTATATATAGATTGCTATCTGTTGATCCTTTTGAAAAACCTTGTTGATGGAGGTATTTATCCAGACGATAATACCAAGCCCTTGGAGCCTGTTTAAGACCATAGAGAGCCTTTCTGAGTCTGCATACAATTTTTGGATCATTTCCAAGGATGAATCCATTTGGTTGCTCAATATACACTTCTTCTTTTAAGTCTCCATTTAGAAAGGCGGATTTCACATCCATTTGATATACTTTGAACTTCTGAAAGCTAGACAGAGCAAGGAACATTCTTATGGCTTCAAGTCTAGCAACCGGTGCAAAATTTTCTTCAAAGTCTATACCTTCGTGTTGAACATACCCTTTACAAACAAGTCTGGCCTTGTTTCTAAGAACATCTCCATTTTCGTTCAGCTTGTTTTTGAATATCCATTTGGTCCCTATGACATTCTTATCATTAGGTCTAGGAACCAATTCCAAAGTGTTATTCTTTTCAATCTGCTCAAGTTCTTCATTCATGGCCTTGACCCAGCGTTCATCTTTGCATGCTTCACTTACATTTCGTGGTTCAACGGAGGAGAGCAATGTTAGATAGCTTGAAGCTTCTATTATAGTTCTTCTTGTTTGAACATTTGCCTCTTTCTGCCCCAAAATTTGAGTCTCTGGATGATTCTTCTATACGTACCTGGATGGAGTCTTTTCTTCTACCCTTATCTGTTCTTCTGGTGCCTCATAGGTTTCTTCTTCATCATTAGTTTGATTTGAAGTTGAAGGATAGTCCTCTTCATCTTCAAAATCTTCAGTTTTTATCTGCTTTGGATTGTCACCTGCTTCATCAACCACTACATCAATACTTTCAACAATTTTTCCAAGTATTTTATTGTAACACTTATATCCTTTACTTCGAGAAGAGTAACTAAGGAGAATGCCTTCATCTGCTCTAGGTTCAAACTTGCCAAGATTTTCATCAGTCCTTTTGATGTAACATTTGCTTCCAAAAACTTTGAAGTATTTTACCGTAGGGGTCTTACCATACCAAAGTTCATGAGGAGTTTGAGTGTTTTTTACCGGAATGTTTGTTTTGTTGAGAATAGTAACGGTAGTAAATGCTGCTTCACTCTAGAAGGTTGCGGGAGTTCCAGATTCATCAAGCATGGCACGAGCCATTTGTTGAACCGTTTTGTTCATCCTTTCTACTACTCCATTTTGCTGAGGAGTTCTTGCAGTAGAGAATTCCCTTCTTATTCCATGTTCTTCACAAAAGTCAAAAAATTCATCCAAGGTAAATTCCCCTCCTCGATCAAACCTGAGGCATTTGATTCTGCAATCTGATTCATTTCCAATCAAGGCTTTGAAAGCTTTGAACTTTTCGAAAACTTCATATTTATGCTTCAGAAGTCCTATCCAACACATCCTGGAAAAGTCGTCAACGAACAATATAAAGTATTATTCTCCTCAAGGTGAATTTTTCCTTGATGGACCACATAAATCAGTATGGACAAGTTCAAGTGGCTTACTAGCTGATCCTTCCTTCTCAGGGAAATTAGTTCTGGTTTGCTTACCAAACTGACATGATTTGCATATTGTATTGTCTAGAATTCTGATGTCAGGGTGATCACGAACTGCCTTATATTTGCATGCTTTCCTTATCTGAGAGAAGCTTAGATGCCCCAATCTTCTATGCCATAGCCAGTGTTCATCATTCTTGCTTAGATAGCATTGTTTTTGTCCTCCCTTGAGTATGTATAGATTATTTGGAGTTCTTATGCCTTTGATCACTGTTTCTCCTGTATCAAGCTCACGAAAATTACATCCATTTGATCGGAATATTACCTCATTTCCTTGATCACACATTTGGCTAACACTTAATAGATTATGCTTTAAGCCATCAACATACATAACATTTCCAGCTTTGACTTTTTCTTTCAAAAGAACAGAACCTTTACCTTTTATGAGAGTAGGGGTGTCATTTCCAAATGAGACCTTCCTTTCCTTTTCTAAGGCACTATATGACTGAAGTTTTCTTTATCACGTGTCATATGTTTTGAGCATCCACTGTCGATGTACCATTGATTTTCTTGTCCTTTTGCATATAAGGCTATACCACATCTTTCTGGTTGCGGTTCTTTCTTTCTGCTTGTTTTGGGACCTAATGAAGGTTACTCCTTGTGAGATGTTTTCCAAAACTTACTCCTACATTCAGAATCTTCATGACCAAAGTTGTTACAAATAGAGCATTCTATTTCATTTTCAAGAGCAGAAAAGTTATTGTAAGTCCTCTTCATGATCCCAGTCACGCTCCTTTGATTTCGTGCTTCTCAAGTCATGATGGTCTTGTAGGCAACACATTGAGCAACTTTGTGTCCAAAGTTATGACATGAAAAACATTGGCCATTAAAGAAGTTCCTGTGATTATCAAATCTACTGTCTAGGTGATTTTAGTTTCCATAGATATTCATTCTTGAGGCAAATTGAGAATGATTTACCTGCGGTTGGTTGTAGTTTTTGTTCATCCTTGAAGTAGATTGACCCTGATTTACTTGGTGATCTCTGTTCATCCTTGAAGTAGATTGACCCTGATTTACTTGGTGATCTCTGTTCATCCTTGAAGTAGATTGACCCTGATTTACTTGGTGATCTTTGTTCATCCTTGAAGTAGATTGACCCTGATTTACCTAGTGATCTGCTTTATGCCTTTGCTGATGATTGTCAACCTATTCACTTCTCCTTGTTGCCTCAAGATAACTTTTGGAGGTGGATGGCTTCTGTGCTTGAGATTCTTCTTCAGTATATCCAATACCTGTCTTAATTAGAGGAGATCATTGTACTTTGATAATCTCATCTAAAGTTTCAGATCCTTTAGCTAATCTAAGATTAAGAGCTTTTGTTTTCTCAATATCTTTTCTAAGTCCCACAATTTCACATTCTAACTTTTCATTATGTTTTTCTCATTCAGCAAGTTGGAATGTCAGAGTATCTATGATCATACTCTTTTCTTCTAAACAGATTTTAAGTTTAGAAATTTCTTCATAGAGATCATCTTCATCTATAACATCCAAGAAATCATCGTCTTCAAAAGCCATCAAAAGTCTATAATCATTACCATGTTCGTCTTCATCACTATTTGAAAGCCCATCGCTGTCTTCATGTGTATAATAGCTCTTCCTACTTACATTTTGTTTTCTGTTCCATTTAGCTAGTTCCTTACCTTTATCAAGCTTATCTTTATGAGGACATTTGGCTGCATAGTGACCGACTCTCCCACAAGCAAAGCATTTGAAAGGTAGCTTGCCTCTGAATCTTCCAGAGCCTCGTTGAAGGTTCTTGACAAAGTTTGATTCTTCCTCTCCTTCTGACGTATTTTCTAACTCATTGTATTCTCCTTTTGAAGTTTTTAATGCGGCTTCTCTGATGTCTAATGGACCCCCTTTTCTCATTTCGAAAGCAGTTAGGATTCTGTGTAGCTATGACATGGTAATACTCTGAAGATTTTGCTTTTCTTCTATGGCAAAAACTTTTGATTCAAACTTAGAAGACAAAGAGCTTAAAACCTTTTCAACTAAAGTAACTTCTTTTATCTCTTCACCCAAGTTTTTCATGTGATTAACAATCTCATCTATACATAAGAAATAATTAGCCACACTTTCATCATTGTGCATTCTGAGAGTTTCATATTGAATTCTGAGATATTTTAGTTTTGCACATTTTACCTGGTCGTCTCCTTCATATCTTAGAATGATCTTGTCCCATATCTCTTTGGTGGTTTTGTGCTGCATAACCTTGACAAATTATGATTGAGATAGACTCCCCAATAGAGTATTGACAGCCTTTGCATTTGTTTCATACTGCTTTTTACCAGCTGTATCTGTAGGAGTTGCTGATGGGAATGTGTATCCTCCTTCCACGATATCCCAAACTTCTACACCAAGAGATTGAAGATAGGTTGTGGTTCTTACCTTCCAATAGGCGAAGTTGCTCCCATCAAAGATTGGTGGCGTGATGGGTGCCTCCCTTTCGTAGTTGCTCATGATGATAGATCTTTCTTCAAGCGATCAAGCTTATTTTGAAGGACCTGCTCTGATACCAATTGTTGGAAATAATACTGAGAGGGGGGGGGTGAATCAGTATTATCAACTCAAATAATATTTCATTTCCAAACTTACATATATGCTACTTCAGATATGGAAACCAGCATATACACGCAACTATGACTATAGAAACTAGCGTATAACCTGTAAACTTAAGATTTAATTAATCCATTTGATATTTAATCAGTGCATCAGAAATTTCATTAACCATAAGAAGTAAACAGGTGCAGTAAACAGAACAGATCATCACACATATGAACACAAGATATAAGGTGGAAACCCAATGTGGGTGAAAACCACCTGTTGTAATGCTTCTCTATCTTCTTTTAATAAGAAACTTCATTTTACAATATTTCTGTACTGGTGCAGTCTTATACCAATACGTAGGCTTCTACCTACAGAAGGCTACAACCTTCTCTCCTTCTCCAACTTCTCCTAGAAGGGAGCTACAACCCCTTAGCTCTTGTATTAGCTGATGTACTAGTACGTAGGTGCTAACCTACAAAAGGCTACAACCTTCTCTTTTCTTCCAAGGACCACGTTTCATAAATTTTCATATTGGATCCATAAGTAACATCAATCAAACATCAAATATATCTGCATCAACCAATCCCCTTTGCACCAACCAAAACTGAATCAAACAATCACTTCTCTGAATGTTATAACCAAAATACAGTAATAGTAACTAGACACCAATCCTAAACCCAGAATACTGCAACAATAAACAGAAGTAGCTAAAACATATTTTACAAGACGTACGCTAATTCAAGATGAAGAACATGCATGCATACACTTCTATATTACAGCAAACCAGTGTATACGCTGTTTTGAATTACTGAACCAGCGTGTATACGCACCCTTGCTGTGCCGAACCTGCGTATAGATCTACAAAAGACAATTTTCCCTTTTCAAATATTCAGACATCAGTTACACCCAGATTATCGGATTTATAGATCAAGTCATGCGCCAAATGTAGCAGATCAAAATCACACAAAGATACTAATATTCAAACCTTAAGATCTTAACCCATCAATAGAACTTATCCTTCTTATAGCACTCAGGTTCCTCCTTGATTCAGATCCAGCTATGCACCATAACCCAATGACCATTATTCTAGATCTTAATTTTCATAAGATATTCAATCCTTCATTGAATGCCTTTGCCTAATGATCTCCTTCCCCTTTTATAGTCTTAGGCCTTGCTCAATACCATGGTCCAAAACCACTTAGAACCAATACCTGGGTTCAACACTTCGGACACGATACCATGGTCCAAAACCATAGGTCCAAATACTAGGGACTAAATACCATGGACTAAAAACAAGTTTTCCCTCATGTATGCACTTTTCCTTGCAAGAAAGAGCATGCATACGCATACACGCCTTTTGATCGGTGATCCCGTGTGTATACGTGGCTTGGTTAAGAGGAAGCTGTGTATATCTCTTCTTCCTTCATTCTGAGAGCCTGAACTGTGATCTGTCATCTGAGTGAGTTTCCATCAAGGACAACACCTGTGTCATAGTGCCAAACCTGTGTCATAATGCCAACATTTTGTGGAGGAGTTGCATTGTCATCGATAACACTTTGAACAAGAGTTTTTTGCATCTCAAAGGTTATTTTTCCTTATATTTTGACCATTTAAAGAGGAATTTGGAGAAAATAAGTTGTTTTATGGTTTTTATGCTCGAAAACTATATTTTTTTACTATTTTTCATTTTTTTCGAAGATTTTTTTGCAATATCATATTTTACAGGAAAACTCACATAAAAAACTTTGTTTTTTTATATATTTTTATCATGAATAAGATGGGAAAAAAACTCAAATTTGTAGGATTTGAGGAGAAAAAAATGAAAATTTATATATTTTTAAGGCTTTGAAATGAAAAAACTGGTGTTTAATTTATTTTTGGATTTTTTTTTTTAATTTGTCTTGGGGAATCTGAATTCGTTGATTCGAAGTTTATGAAATTTTTTAAACAAGGTAGATCTAGGTGTAAATCCCACTGAGTTCAATGGTTTATAACAAGGAAAATAGGTCCTAAACCCCTAGAGGTTCACTAGTAATTACATGTCACGTGGGCCACTGAGTTCCTCAACGAAAAAAAATAAAAGACATAAATAAATAAATAAAGAAGAAGAAGGAAAAATATATTCCCTTAAAGAAAGTTACATTTATTGATTTTTTTTCAAAAATGAAAATAATGCAAAACAAAAAAACATATATTTTTAAGGCTTTGAAATGAAAAAACTGGTGTTTAATTTATTTTTGGATTTTTTTTTTTAATTTGTCTTGGGGAATCTGAATTCGTTGATTCAAAGTTTATGAAATTTTTTAAACAAGGTAGATCTAGGTGTAAATCCCATTGAGTTCATTGGTTTAGAACAAGGAAAATAGGTCCTAAACCCCTAGAGGTTCACTAGTAATTACATGTTAGGTGGGTCACTGAGTTCCTCAATGAAAAAAAATAAAATACATAAATAAATAAATAAAGAAGAAGGAAAAATATATTCCCTTAAAAAAAGTTACATTTATTGATTTTTTTTCAAAAATGAAAATAATGCAAAACAAAAAAACACACACACAGATATATATATATATATATATATAGAGAGAGAGAGAGAGAGAGAGAGAGAGAGAGAGATAATTTGTTTTTTTTAAAACAATATATAACTTTTTTTTTAAACTAATTTTTTTCTTTTTTTTTTTAAATTTAAATTTAATTTAATTTTTTAAAATCTTGGGGGCCAAGGGTCATGGGATGGCCTGCCTGAGCTTGATAGGCTTACCCGTGGGACTTCGGCTCCCCATTCGGTTGAGGGGTCAATTCCGGGAATCGACCCCTCGACCCAACGAGGGAACGAAGGTCCGCGGGCGAGCCTGCATGGACCCAACAAGGGGCTGAAGGCCCACGATAGGGCAGGCTTGCACAAGCCCAGCAAGCCCGCCCACAGGTTGAAGGCCCCAAATTTTTTGAAAAAAAGAATTATTTTTTGTTAAAAAGTTTTTTTTTAAAATTTAAATTGATATTTTTTTTAATATAAATAAATTATAAATATTTTGTTTTAAAATAAAAATGGTTTTTTAATTAAAATAATAATAATAATTTTTATTGTTTTATTTTTAAATTTAAATTAGTGTTGTTTTTAAATTTATATTGTTTGAAAAAAATTATATTGTTAAAATAAAAATAAAAAAATCTTTAATTAAGATATGTGTCATTTTAATTAACTAATGTATCTATATCTATATCTATATCTATATCTATATCTATATCTATATCTATATCTATATCTATATCTATATCTATATCTATATCTATATCTATATATATATATATATATATATATATATATATATATATATATATATATATATATATATATATATCAGGAAGATGGTATTAAAGAAAGTCTCTGTGAATGTTTCTAGACCAAGGGCAATAATTACACCATCTAAAGTTATAGTTGGATGCTCTATGAATACTTTTGAACATAATTGAACTAAGAAACATCATAAAAGTCAAGCAACTAGCCCGTCAAATATATTCAAGATTATTTCAGAATGGAGGAATGTACGAGAAATAAATAAAACAAATTTTACATGGCATGTTAAAGATAGTGAAAACGATGAAGGTATACATATCTATCTATATTGTGGTATGATTAACTATGGTGAACCATATGAGGTGATGGGCAGAGTACGAGACATGTTTGGTGCTGAATGCATACACTATTTATGTTCTTACAAAATTGTCCCTGACACATGAAAAGGTTAGATATTGTCTCTCAAAGGTCAAGTATGACATATATGAATAATCTACAAAGTTGTGTGAAGAAATCACCACCAACATTGCAAATAACATTGTAAGTATGCTTATTTATATTTATGTGTTATGCATTATTGTAAGTTAATTTTTTTATAAATTATTGATAATTGACATATTATACTTTGTTTAATAGGATTTTGCTGAGAGTTTTTCAATGATGTTGGAGGGTATTTATAATATAGAGTCAAATATTATGAATGTGATGAGTAGTTTCCAAATAGAGATAGAAGAAAAAGGAGAAAGAAGCAAAGAGAAATAACTCGTGACTGCAATAGTACATACACTAAGTCATCAAAGAATCATTAAGGTGGCTCAATCTAGTAAAGGTAAACATGTTGCTTTTGTAGATGTGGAAGATGAAGCTGAAGCTAAAAAATATGTTACCATTTGTGAGGAGGAGATTAGAATTGTCATTCAAAAGGAGAAAAGAAATAAAATGGCAAAAAGAAAAATGGCCATGGATGTCTCTCTTCCAGTTGATGATGAGGATATTGTTGGCATTATGATACAGGTGTTGTCCTTGATGGAAAATCACTCAAAGGTATGATACAGGTGTTTTCCTTGGTGGAAACTCACTCAGATGACAGATCATAATGCAGCAGGTCAAGAGAAAGGTATATGCAGGTTCACATCGATGAAAGTGCATATACACGCAGGTTAGCAGAACAAAAAGCGCATATATGTACATACACAGGTTCACAGAAGGAAAGTTGCATACATGTTGGAAAACTAAGTTTTGGTCCGTGTTATTGGTCCATGGTATTTGGTCCGAAGTATTGACCCTAGGTATTGGTCCAAGGTATTGGTCCTACATGGTTTTGGACCATGGTATTGAGAGAGGCCTAAACCTGTATAAGGAGAAGATCATTAGGCCAAGAGGTGAAAGTGTGTAAGTGATGAATATCTGATGAAGTGTGAGATCTGGTATGCTGGTTATGGGTTTGTGATGCTTGGCTCGATCTGAATCAAGGAGGCTCCTATGCGGTTGATAAAGGTTGATGGACCGAGATCTTGAAGATGAAAATGCATTATCATTATATGGTATGATCATGAATAGATCTGAATACTGATGCATGTTTTATCCTTTATATCTTGTGGTCTGGGTATATCTGAAGTTGGAAATTGCAACGAAGGTATAAGTAATTATTTTTAGATCTGTATGCGGGTTCTCTCTAGTGAAAGTGCGTATACATGCTCGTTTGACACAATCAAATATCGTATACATTATGACATTTGATATTTCAGGTTGTTGTTGGCTCTAGTGGTTGTTGTAGAGTTCTGGGCTCTGGTCTGTGTTCTGGTGACTGTGTTTTGATGATAGCGTTTCAGTGATTCAGTTGGTGGGTGATTCAAAATTAATGATTGTATTGTAGTAGTGATTGCTTTGTATCTATGGATCCAGTCTGAAAATTTATGAAACATGGTCCCTGTAAGAAAAGAGAAGGTTGTAGCCTTCTGTAGGTCAGCACCTATGTACTAGTACAAAAGCTAGGGGGTTGTAGATCCCTTCCAGGAGAAGCTGGAGAACGAGAGAAGGTTGTAGCCTTCTGCAGGTAGAATCTTGCATACTAGTATATAACTGCACCAGTACAAAAATATTGTAAAAAGAAGTTTCTTATTAAAATAAGATAGAGACGAATTGCAGCAGGTGGTTTTCACTCACATTGGGTTTCCACCTTATATCATGGTGTTCATGTGTGCTTCTTATGTGTGATGATCTGTTCTGTTTTTACTGCACCTGTTTACTGTTCATATGGTTAATAATGTTCTGATGCACTCATTGAAGATCAACTAACTGAATCATAAGTTTACTGGATATACACTAGTTGCATTAAACAAAGTTGTGTATATACATGGGTATCCTTAACTGAAGTAGCGTATATGAATCTGAGTATGAAAATGAAAATGTGTTTGATTTGATAATATTGATTCAACCCCCCCCCCCCGCCCCCCTCTCAGTATTATTTCCAACAATTGGTATCAGAGCAAGTCCTTCAGAAGAAGCTTGATCGCTTGAAGGAAGATCCATTAGGATGAGTAATCACGAAAGAGAGGGATCCATTAGACCACCAATCTTCGAAGGGAGCAATTTTGTCTACTGGAAGATAACAACTACAACATATTTACAATCGCATGGGACAGATGTTTGGGGAATCGTGGAAGGAGGATATACATATTGATGAGCCCCAAAAATGTACAATTATTTGGGCTCATTCAACCTCCTAATTTGGCTTAGTCTACCATTCTCATTTGTTTATTGCATGTTTTTGATTATTTTTATGTTAATAGAGTGAATTTGGTTAGTCACTATGCCAACAAGTCTAATGGGTGCTTTGTGTAGCCTTTTTGGTCAACTTGGAGATAAAATTGAAGGTCTTAATGAGCACTTGGCAGCCAAATTCGTGGGAGAACAAGCTAGAGGATTTGTAGGAAGGTGTCCCCCTCATTTATGGGCCCTTACCTCGAATTCTCCACCATCAGCTCAGAGTTCAAGGGCCACCGAATCAATCAGCTCAAGGGCAGCCAAGCAAGTCAAGTTGGACTGCTGATTAACTACAAGTCTTGGGCAGCCAAGTCCCTAACTTTTAGGAGGACTGTTGGGTCCTCAAATTGTATAAATAAGAAGGCTTGGGGCCTCATTTTGGTTAGCTAGGGGGTAGTCATTTTGTAACTAGTTAGTCATTTCGTTTTAGCCATTAGTCAGCTAGTTTGTAGTTCGATTTTTATGCAATAGAGTAGCTTTGCTTTCAGCTCATGTTCAAGCTCTCCTTGTGGACAGTTTTGATGTAACTTTTCATTTCTTGATTAATAAAGATGGATCCAGCTTTGCACCAGCTCTAAATCGTTCTTGGGAGGCTGTAGTTCTTGGGGTTGGGCCCATCTCAAGCGTCCAGTACCTCCCTTGTTTATCTTTATGTGTTTGTTGCGTTCTTGAAATAAAATCTTCTCTTTAGACTTAATTCGTGCTTTGTTACTTAGGTTTCTTTTGATGGTTCAAGTAGCTTTTCATGTTTATAATAGATTGGTAGGAGTTTGTTATGCATGTAGACCTTTTGGCATGTTCTTGCTCACGTGATATATATGGTTCTCTTTGCAAGCAAAGCTGCTGTTTATTCATTTCATTGATAGTTGGATTGAGTTAGCTAGGACTTGGTTTGTTTGCAAGAATTCATTGATTTGTTTGAATAAGCATTGTGCAGGGAATCTTCATCACCCCCTCGTTCATTTGAGCCTCGTTCAGATCAGCTCCTCCATCACCAAGTCTATTCCCTCATCTCCCATCTTCTCTTTTGCCAAGTAACCTTACCTTCTTCCCCATTGTTGTCTCAACCACCTTCAAGCCAAGTCAGCTTTCCACATCACCTCACCACTCCATCCATCAGTTCCTAGGTCACTTCAGACCCCCATCCTACCTCCATAACCATCCATGCATCTTCCATCAACCATCCATCCTCAAACATCCCATTTCAGAACATCCTGTAGAAGAATTGCAGACCTTCCTGTAGAAACCCCTGCGTTTCCTGTAGAATCCCCTGCAGACATCCTGTAGGAGGCCACTCACTCGGTTGCTGAGCCTCTGAACGTGAGGAACCTCTATGGACTGATGCTAAGGATCTCTGGGGACCTCTCCTAGCCTCCCCAACCTTTCCCACGCTTTCCTTCCTTCCGCATCACATCTGCACAACCAAACCCTAATAAGCACAAAATCACAATCACTCCATCCACTTAAAAAAAAAATACAAAAACATGTCTTTTAAGATTCAAGTAGATTAGATTCATGCATTTTCACTTATTAGAAGTAATGGCATCATTGGTAGAAGTTTCCTTCACATTCTTTGCATCATAGAGGTTAGACTAGTTAAATTAGGGTTTCCTAGGGTTTCCATGTTTTGATTTGCTTTCAGTTCATTTTTGCCAAGTAGATTAGTCTTCTTTGAGCTAGCTTTCATCCATCATTTAACAATTTTCTTCTGAGAGCCTATAGAAGTTGGCTTGAGCCCTAGCGGACTTGTGCCAGCTGACCAAGTGACAGCTGCGACAAGAGCTAGTACCTGTGCATACATCACCGTCGCTTCCAAGTTTGTACGAACTACCGGGTTGATAAAATTAAGAGACAGGAAGCCCCAGGAGTTGTAGCATTATTGCTACAATACTGGAGCTCACCACATATCCATCAGCAACTCCTACAGATACAGCAGAAAGAAAGCAATATGAACTCAAAGCTAAGGTTCTTACTATCTTATTAGGAAGTTTGTCACAATTAGAATTTGTCAAGGTCATGCAGTTCAAATCAGCCAAATAAATATGGGACAAAATCATTCTAAGCTATGAAGGAGATGATCAGGTAAAATTTGCTAAGCTTCAAACTCTCAGAATACGGTATGAAACTCTTAAGATGCATAGTAATGAAAGCATATCTAATTACCTCCTACGTATATATGAGATTGTCAATTGTATGAGAAATCTGGTTGAAGAAATTAAGGAAGTTTCTTAGTTGAGAAAGTTTTGATA
The DNA here is from genome assembly GCA_031772625.1 of Pinus tabuliformis. Lineage (NCBI taxonomy): Eukaryota > Viridiplantae > Streptophyta > Pinopsida > Pinales > Pinaceae > Pinus > Pinus tabuliformis. Next base: position 844,366,559 of record CM062815.1, read on the forward strand.
TCCTTGTCTGCTAAATTTGAATCTAAAGTATCTGCCATAGAAGAAAAGTAGGATCTACAGAAAATCACTATGACGCAGCTTCACGGAATCTTAACTGCTTTTGAGATGAGAAAAGGAGGACCATCAGATATGAGAGAAGCCGCATTCGAAGTATCAGCAAATGGAAAGGAAAAACTCAATGAATTAGGATACATTTTAGAAGAAGAAGATGAGGTAAATTTTGTCAAGAATCTTGAACGAGGATCTGGAAGGTTCAAAGGTAAGCTACCTTTCAAATGCTTTTCATGTAGTAGAGTTGGTCACTACGCTGCTAGATGCCCTCGTAACAAAGGAAAGATGTCTGAAGAAGGTAATAGAAGTTATTATACTCATGATAAAATTAATGACTTATCCAATAGTGATGAAGACGTTAGACTTCTCATGGCATATGAAAATAAGGAAGTAGAAACAGAAAAATACCAGATTTAAAGAACAACCGGAGATAGTAACCAGAGTAAGGGAGCAGTTGTAGGATGTAGTAAAAGATCAGAGCATAACAATTCAGAGACTTGAATCTAAGATCCTCTCTCTAAAATAAGATCTTAAAGAATCAAAGAAGTAGAATAAAGAAGCTCTTGATGAACAAGAACATGAAGTGCTCGAATTAAGGCAACAAGTGGAAGAAGGAAGAAAAGTTGAAGAAAACATAAGGAAGCATTATCTGGAAAAGGAAGAACAACATCAGGTTGAGGAGAATATCTTAAAAGGTAAATTAGAAGAAAAGGATAAACTGTTACGATTTCAAGACAGTACTATGATTTTGGATGATATTCTTAGTAGTCAAAGATCCCCTGCTATCAAAACTGGTCTTGGTTTTTATGAAACTGTCGAAGATTAATCTAGATCACAAGGTGAGGAAAGGAATTTTAATGCAAAATATGAAATGATCAACGAAGAGATAAGTGGTCAACCCCAGCAACAATCAAGGAAATAAATTCTTCAAAGAAGATCTTTTCCTCCTATGGAAGTGATAGTCGGTGATTTCCTCAAATGAATAATGTTGAATGTTATGTATGTCATAACTTTGGACATATTAAAGCTAGATGCAAAAGCAAAATGGGTCAATATCATCATGATCCAGGTACTTCAAGGGATATTTTTTTGCTTGCAATATGTTTGGTCACAAATCCATTGACTGCTATAGGAGGAATATGAAATATGTAAGATGTTATGCATGTAACAAGTTTGGACATAAAGCAAGGGAATGCAGGAACAAAATTCGAACTCCAAAGCAAGAGGATCATACATCATCATAATTCCAAATATTGAAAAAGACAGAATTAGAGACAGAAGGATGTGGCATAACTCAGTTAGCTGACATAATAGACATAAGGGAAACTGAAAGTGTAGACCTTCAGTATTCCAATTTGCATATGCAGATATTATGAAGATAATTCATGTATATACGCGAGTTATAAGCTGCATAGTCGCGTATATGGATCTCTGAAGAAAAAGTAGCAAAACATACTCAGGAAATGATTTGGTCATGGTATATGATGATTAACATAGACGCAGGGGGAGAATATGCTTCGAATAATGCATTGTTGGCATTATGGTTAGAAGTCCTTGGTGATGATGCTTATTGACACATCTTGGTACTGATTGTTGATTGACGAAGAGAATGAATTGCAGGTTACAGGTCTGGATGCTAGTGACAGATGCTTATGGTATAGATCATATGGTGTATGATAGTTTCTGATAACTATCATGGTCGTGTTTAGGTCCTTGGTCTTTGGGAGTCATATGATGTATTTTGTTACCCAACTATGCATGGGATGGATGATGTAATGTTTCTTGTTTTTGAGTCATGTATAAACATTTGGTATATCCCCACTTGGTTGGGTGGATGAGTACAAATGGTGTATTCCCACTTAGTTGGGAGATTGATGTATATATAGATTCATGTTATGTGTTTGTAGACCTTACATGTGCTCAGAGGGAGCATGGAAGGATTGGTGCATCTTGGCATATACAAAGGGGGAGCTCAATCAGAGATTTCAGCAGGTACTCAGGGGGAGTATGTACAGCAGAAGATATACCAAGGGAGAGAACTTCTTGGTCTACCCTTTTCCCTTGATGTCAAAGGGGGAGAGTGACTTGGTGTGGTGGTTGCCATCAAGTCCAAAGGGGGATATTGTTGGCATTATGATACAGGTGTTGTCCTTGATGGCAACTCACTCAGAGGTATGATATAGGTGTTGTCCTTAGTGGCAAATCACTCAGATGACAGATCATAGTGCAGCAGGTCAAGATAAAGGTATACGCAGGTTCACCTCGATGAAAGTGTGTATACACGTGGGTTAGCAGAACAAAAAGCGCATATACGTACATACGTAGGTTCATAGAACGAAAGTCATGTACATGTTTGAAAACTAAGTTTTGGTCCGTGGTATTTGGTCTGTGGTATTTGGTCCATGGTATTGGTCCATGGTATTTGGTCTGAAGTGTTGACCTCAGGTACTGGGTCCAAGGTATTGGTCCTACATGGTTTTGGACCATGGTATTGAGAGAGGCCTAAACCTATATAAGGAGAAGATAATTAGGCCAAGAGGTCCAAGTGTGTAAGTGATGAATATCTGATGAAGTGTGAGATCTAGTATGCTAGTTATGGGTTTGTGATGCTTGGCTCGATCTGAATCAAGGAGGCTCCTATGCGGTTGATAAAGGTTGATGGACCAATATCTTGAAGACTAAAATGCATTATCATTATATGGTATGATCATGAATAGATTTGAATACTGACACATGTTTATCCTTTATATCTTGTGGTCTGGGTATATCTGAAGTTGGAAATTGCAGCGAAGGTATAAGTAATTATTTTTAGATCTGTATGCGGGTTCTATCTGGTGAAAGTTCATATACACACTGGTTTGACATAGTCAAATAGTGTATACATTATGAGATTTGATATTCTAGGTTGTTGCTGGTTCTAATGATTGAGTTTTGGGCTCTGGTCTGTGTTCTAGTGACTGTGTTTTGATAACAGGGTTTCAGTGATTCAGTTGTTGGGTGATTCAAAATTAATGATTGTATTGTAGTAGTGATTTCTTTGTATCTATGGATCCAGACTGAAAATTTATGAAACGTGGTCTCTGGAAGAAAAGAGAAGGTTGTAGCCTTCTGTAGGTCAGCACCTATGTACTAGTACATCCGCTAGTACAAAAGCTAGGGGGTTGTAGCTCCCTCCCAGGAGAAGCTGGAGAACGAAAGAAGGTTGTAGCCTTCTGCAGGCAAAAGCATGCGTACTGGTATAAGACTGCACCAGTACATAAATATTGTAAAAATAAGTTTCTTATTAAAAGAAGCTAGAGACGAATTGCAGCAGGTGGCTTTCACTCACATTGGGTTTCCACCTTATATCATGGTGTTCATGTGTGCTTCTTATGTATGATGATCTATTCTATTTTTACTACACCTGTTTACTATTCATATGGTTAATAATGTTCTGATGCACTCATTGAAGATCAACTAACTGAATCATAAGTTTACTGGATATACGCTAGTTGCATTAGACACAGTTGTGTATATACGTAGGTATCCTTAACTGAAGTAGCGTATATGAATCTGAGTATGAAAATGAAAAAGTGTTTGATTTGCTAATACTGATTCAACCACCCCCCCCCCCCCCCCTCAGTATTATTTCCAATAGATATTGTTTATCTAGAAGAAAATATGTTAATCGGTAACAAAAAGAAATCAAAAGTTGCTCAATCTGTAAAAATCATGGGCAACAATGAAGATCAGAGTGAAATCTCTAAAGGAAGTAGGCAAGTCACAACACCAAGTGCTAATTTAGAGGATGGCATTATTAAAACAAAACAAAATGTCATTCAAGATCACTTGGTGAAGAATAAATTATTTAATGGTGGCAAAACATTCCAGCTTAGTGTCATCCAATTCTATAGGCCAAATGAAGGACAATCTGAATATCAAATTAGAAAGGCACATCACCTACATGTCCATAAGTTGAAAACATTGTTAAGGTATAATCCATATGCACATGTGGTGGATTATGTGGTTCTTTTTTTATCCAAATAAAGTTCCCAACAAAGAGGATTTGAGAGGACACAATGTTTTGAATAAAAAAATGATGTAATTGGAGGGAACCATTCAGTAGAGGCTAGAAGACAATTGATCAAGGAATATGCAAATAACTCTCTTTTTGAAACTAAGATGCATAAATTATTGCCATGGGATCATAATACAAAGAATTAATACAGAATGTCTAGGAATTTCATCCAAATGGTCAGATTTATTCATAATGAATTTGAAGAAAAATGTGGTGGGGATAAGATAAAATTCAATCTAAGCTTTCAGAAGGAATGTTATATGGAAATAGGTTATCAAATTGAGGATAAAATCAATTAAAAAGGTGGAAAAGTAAATTCATATTTATTCAGAGGCATGGATAACATTTTCAAGTTGGAATTTATAACTGGGGAGATATGGGACTTGATTGATGAGATTTTCAACATGTGGGAGTCTAAATATTGCCATAAAAAATTAAAAGGTTAAAAAGTCTCAACCCATAATATGTAACAACAGTAAGATAGGTCCTAAAATCAAGCAACTTCCAGATGATATGGCTATCACACCTTGGAGAATAATGTAAGGAGTGAAGAATGACAAACTAATCAAATCAATACTATATCATGTGAAGTTAGGTGAATTATCAATGGACGAAATGTGTTAAAAATTTAAAAAGTATGTTTGTTGAATTATTTCTACTTTTTCTTGGATTATAATTTTATTTTAAATATAAGATATTACTATTGGTGGTATTTGTTATACATATCACTATATTAATCATTTTTACTTTATTTATTTAGTCATAACATTTATATGAAAATACAAGAATATATAGTTAAAATGTTGAATGAAGAGAGTTGGGATGATGTTGTACACAACTACCCAGAATCAAGTTCTACAGCAACACTTAAATATTTTTATCTTGCATTCAAAAAGGTATGTTGATTTATACAGTAACTTTATTCATATGTAAATTATTTTTATTTTATCACTTATACATATACTTGTTTATTTCATTAAAGATGTCAAAGGACGCATATGGAGTACCAAATACTTTAAGTTTTAGGGTCCTATAATATAGGAATCTTAGTCATGATAGTCTTGTATCCAGGGTCAAATTTGTAAATATTAGTCATGATGACCTGACTATTATTGTTTAATGAGGTCTAGGTTTAGATTAAGTGCCATGTAAAGGTTTCTACTTTGCTAAGAGTCCAATGTCTAAATTCATGTGTTTTCCTTACTAAAAGGTAATCATAGGAAGTCTTTTGTCACCTTGAAAAGATTACAAAAATCATGTTATATAAATCCTTAGTTATTATGAGTTAGTCACCATCCTTAGTCATTATAGGTGGTTTACCTAACGCTAGAGGCTATGCCTACATCAATACAATCATGAGATGATTTAGGCACATATTTGGAGGCTTTTGGAGTCATTTTGAATGTCATTTCAATGACAACTCATGATCTCAGCGGGAAATAACGTTCTAAAGGATAATCATTCCCTTTTCCCAAGGCACTGTGTTTTTAGAAGGCATTGTGCATTTCATGATTCCCTATTCTTATCACAATCAACACAATCATTTCCACTCCAGGTCATTCTGCATGTCTATTTGAACCTTCATCTCCATTCCACAACACTCAACTCTTTAACATTTCATCATAGGCTCTGGTTTGCTCGATTTGTTTGCTGCGAAAGGTAGGAAAGGGCATTGCAAATTCACACTGTACTTCTACTCTCGCATGTCGATGGTCAAACCTTCCTCGCAGGTGCAAATACATGTCTATATTTGTTTCTCAATTTTGAATTAACTCTTACATTACACGTATAATCTAGGAGAAACCATAAAAATCCTGCAAGAATGATAAATTAACCATCGTTTCTCTTCTGAAAGAGCTGTGTTTTTTCTTTTGTGTTGTGTTTTATCCTAATTCATTGTGATTCCACACAGTGTATTATATTTCTCATTTATTGTTGTCATTTCACTTTTTCTCTAAGTGAACCTTTACGTACAATAGGTGTCTTGGGTTTAAAACTAAATCAAATTTTCTTCCCTTAAGTGCCTATGCTTGAAATTGTTTGAAAAGTCAATTACCTTCAATGTTTTGTTTCTGGTTTTTGCACTGTGACTGTCTCTTTTAAATTCTCTATCAACAGTTGTGAAATTACAAGTCCTGTAGGGTTTCCTTGAGAATTTTTGCATTGTTTAAGTTTTGTGAAATTTCTTGTTGTCCCTTAAGGAATCATCAGAGGTTTTTAGTATCACAACACCTCCATTAATACACAAAACCAATTGCACATAACCCTAAAACTATTCATTGTTGCAAAATAAATATCATGTCAACTCTAGAAAACAAGAAGCACAAGAGAGGTGCCATTGTGCAATTTGAGCCACAAGATGTCACAACCATCAATGCAGATCCATCCATCAGAATGGCTTTTGAGCAAGTAGGGTGTATGAGGTTTTGTGAAAGGGTTCAGGGGTATCATCTATAGGTGACAAAGGAGTTTGCTAGGCATTTTGATGGTTTGCAATAAAATGTGGGAACACTAACTTTTCCAGTCTTTTCTCAATCAATAGTTGAGGCTACTGAGATCCCTTTGAATGGACAAGAGTGTTTCAAAGGTATGGGGTTTAATTTGGCTGATTTCAAAGAATTTCTCAAACGAAAATACTGGAAAGGATATGGTTATATTTTTCTAAGAAGCCATCTACAATACCATCATAGTAAACTATTGGAAGTGATTCAAAGTTACTTCACATGTGAAGGGAGGTTCAATAAAGTGTTTCACTATCACATTAGGATCTTAATGCATTTTACTAGCAAGAAGCCTTTGAATATTCCTTATTTTTTTTAGGAGTCTATGTAAGATGGCAATTAGAATTCAAGAAAAAGGAAATCACATGGAAGCCAATTTATTTCATTTTTCATTAACTAAAAGCTCTAGCATGACTCATGAAGAAAAGGAAGAAATGCAACGTGATATATCAAAATTACGATACCAAGTGAAACAAATTTCACTCTCACAAAAACTAGAGAAGCTAAGATGGATGGTTTAAAGGAAGGTGTGGAAGCTAAAACGAATGGCGTTGAAGCTAAGATAAATGGAATGGAAGATAATATGGATGGCATGGAAGCTAAGATGGATGGTTTAGAAGTAAACATTGAATATTTGAAGAAAGACATAGAAGGTTTGAAAGGAGGTTTGGCAAAGTTGCTATAATAAATGCTTCCTAATGGTGAAAAGGTAGTAGAGGAAACTCATAATGAGAATAAAAGAAATGTTAGTCATGATTTCATAGACTCTAACATTGGATTGAAGACCCACCATGTTCCAAATATCGATATGCGGAAGTTTGATGGCAAGGATCCCATAACATGGATACTACAGATGGAGCAATATTTCAATCTCCATAATGTGCAAAACACACAAAAGGTACGCATTGCAACTTTATATTTGGAACCCAATCACTTTGTATGGTATCAATGGCTTTTCTCTCGTAAAAAAATTGTCACTTGGGCAATTTTTATGGATGAAATGATTGCACATTATGAGGACACAAAAAGAAACACGTTTTTAGCCAATTTATAAATCTAAAACAAAAGGGTTCAATGGAGGAGCACATTGAGGACTTCCAAAAATTGAATATAAGGGTAAAATATATTCCAGAGGATCATAGGATTGATGCTTTCCTTTGGGAACTTGATTCATTGGAGAAGGTATGATAACATTGAACATGAGGTTCGGCCTTGGGAACCCAATTCATTAGAGAAGGCATTCAGGTTGGCAAGAAAAATTGAAAGCAAAATTATGGCAACACAAAACCCTACCAATCACAACTAAAAATATAGAATTATTGTTTCTCGTGGCCTTCCACAAACTACAAGGTTGAAACCACAACAATTGGAATAAAAACGAGAAAAAGGGCTTTGTTAAAGTTGTGATAGAAAATACACTAAAGGTCATAAGTTGGCTGAGAAGAAATTATTTTACATATATTTTGAAGAGGAAGAAGAAAAGGAACAAGAAACATCAAAAGAAGAGGATACACTCTAGGAACAAACCCTAGAGAAAGAAGAAATGAATCCAACCATATCTTGTAATGAATTGGCCATAATTACCACTCCTCAAACTATCAAGATAGAAGGACATATCAAGAATAAAAAGGTAATAGTGTTGATTGATTCAAGCAGTACCCATAATTTTATTCATTGTAAGACAACGAAGGAATTGAATTGCTTCCTATACCCAGCACCAGAGTGTCAAGTGATGGTTGCAAATGGAGGAACCATAAATTTCTCTGGAAAGTTCCATATTATCAAGCTATCCATGGGAGAATATGTGTTGAATAGTCCAATGCTTTCCATTCCAATGGGCGGTGTTGATGTTGTACTAGGAGTCCAATGGCTACAATCTTTGGGTATGATAGATTTTAATTTTAAAGAACTTTTCTTGAATTTTTTTTAGAAGGAAATGAATTAGAATTAAGGGGTATCATAGGGAAACCAAGAAAGTTAATCATCTATAACGACATGACAAATCTTCTAAAGAAAGAACAACGTGGCGTAATTGCACAATTATGTTCGCTAGAGGTCCCCACATCGAAATCATCTATTTCCCCAGATCTCCAAAAATTCTTGGACAATCATTCCAAGTTATTTAAGACCCCCAAATTTCTCCCACCTATTCATGATCATGATCATGCTATTCATTTGATTCCAAGAAGTGTTCCTCCAAACATCAGGCCTTAAATATATTCCTGTGCCCAAAAGAGTGAAACTGAACATATGGTTGCAAAAATGCTAGAGGCTAGTATGATTCAACCTAGTTAAAGTTCATACTATGCTCCAGTGATATTAGTGCACAAGAAGGATGGATCATAGCGCATATGTCTTGATTACAGGGAGCTCAACAAGCCCACTATTAAAGATAAATTTCCCATTTATGTCATTGATGAATTATTGGATGAATTGCATGGGGAAATTTACTTCACCAAGTTGGACCTTTGTTCAGGATATCATCAAATCATAATGAATACTGAAGAAATTCTGAAAACAACATTTAGAACTCATGACTGTCATTATGAATTTTTGGTCATGCATTTTGGCCTTACTAATGCACCTTCTACATTTCAAGGTTTGATGAATTCCATTTTCAAACCCTTCCTTAGAAAATTTATGTTATTATTTTTTGATAATATACTAATCTATAACAAGTCTTGGAAGGATCATGTTCAACATGTTGATAGAGTGCTCAAACTATTGGAGGAGAAACAGTTATATGCAAAAATATCCAAATATTTCTTTGGATTACAAGAGGTGGAATATTTGGGTCATATTGCATCTCATGAACGTGTTAAGGTATACCCTAGAAAAATTAAAGCCATTATGGAATGGAAAATCCCCACATCAATAAAGATTTTGTGAGGATTTATCGAGTTGAGACGGTATTATCACAAGTTTGTTCGGAATTATGGGAGAATAAAAGCACCTCTAAAAACATTACTGAAAAAATATGCATTTTCTTTGTTATGAAACCAGATCACAAAAAGATAGAAAATATAGATCAACGCCTTAGAAATAAGCCTCTTTGAGGGGGCAACCTCCTTTACATTACACAAATGAACAATTCTTAGATGAATTAAATGACAAGGCCTCCTTTCTATATATAGGAGTCTAAGGGATCATAATATAATCAGAGCTGACATAACAATAATAATGTAAGGTTACAATAATAACAATAGTGGGCTTATATGGGGCATAATAATAATAATATGGGGACTACATGGGCACAAAAATATAATAAGGGGGTTTCACTAATAACAATAAGGGGTTACACTAGTAGTATAGGGACCTAACAAACCCCTCTCCTTCAAAAAGTGTTGTCCTCAATGCTTGAGTAGTTCTTTATGCTTCTGTATAAAATTCTTGTCCTCCCATGTGGAATCTTTAGTGGGTAAGTTCTTCCACCTGATGGGATACTCTGAAATTGATTGATTTCATAGCTGTCAGGTTCTTATTTCTGTGACTGCTCCAGGTTCCAATATGATTTTTCCTTCCTCAAGTTCTGGCAATATTGTTTGAACTGGTAACTTCTCAAACTTTTGCATGAGTGGTCACATTGTTATCGGGAAATCTAGTGTCCACTTAGAGCTGCTAGTCCCACTAAGACTGGTAGTTGTCCTAGAAACAAACAAACTAAAACTACTTTCGTTTTCCTTTATGATAAGTAGATAAGAGTGGAATGAAGGACACCAACTTCAGTCTTGCGCTTGGTTCCTTACTCGGTTCCTCTCCCTTCTAACAGATCCTTGTCGCTTCTCTTTCGTCTACCTAGCTTCAAAGAGCACCTGTGGAATCAAAGCAGCATAATACTATCGAAGAACAGAGATCTACAATCATAAACAATATAGGACCAGATGTATATTGACCACACAAATGCATATATCATCAAACATACAAGAATGTGGAGGAAAACTTGAATAGCTTTATTAATATCAAAGAATAACAACGAGGATTACAACCAATTGTTCTGACCCAGCATCATCCTCCAGCATGAAAGCTCTTCTTTCACCTCATGAAAATCTTAGATCACCCAACATTATGATGTTCCAACAAGAAACCAATAGCACTTCCTTACAAGATACAAAATTCCAGCCTCCGGATCTCTGGGATGAGGGATCCATATATAGATGTTTGCAGGGGGGTGAGTCAGCTGCTAGGTTTGTGATTAGTGTCCTCTCTTTGATAGTTCTTGATTCCACTTGGAGATTGATGATCTCTTACTCATCCCTGTGTGAATTCAGAGAGGCAAGTGTCATAGGAGAAGTTTCTAGAAGATTCCATGTCGATCCACTTTGCAAACTGTCTCTGCCATTTTTCCACTCTCGCTCATTGCACCCTACAGAAGGGCTACTCAGTATGCATCGCACCTTTTACTCTAGGTAGGTGGGATGCATCACACCTTCTACACTGGGCAGTCTGTATGGTCCAGGGTTGACCAGTTCTGAGTAGTTGTCTGTGGAGAACTTCTGGGAGATGATGTAATTAGTTGACCTTGTTCCTTTAGGGTATTAAACAACACTTTTAGGGACTTAGGAGCCCTTGGTTTATGGACATGTATGATTGGGGTTGCAGTGCCCAAAAATGTCTGTAATGGTTGCCCCCTAAAGCATGAGGCCGTTAATCTTTTGATGTCGGGCGAAATGCTTTATCATGAGGATCCGAAGTTTTTTCGAGCTGGAAGGCGACCTATAATAAGATACAATACAATACATTATATTCGTAATATTTTCATGATCTGGCTGAGGCAGGAATTCCCATGCTTAGCTTTATAAATTCATTTTCATGTACATAATACAGACGACTGTCTGTGTGCAGACTGATGATTCTGGTAGAGCCATCATCCCTTGATTCGGATGATAATGATGTACATTTGATGTCTTTATTTTCCTAAATATATCGTAGCCCAAATGGATGAAACTAGATCCAGGGTCTTCAAACTCGTCCAATCCTTACTCGGAGTACAAGTCGATCCACGTGAAAAATGTTCTGGAGTTGAACATGGAAAGACATCGCCTGATTACCAGCCAATGATGTAAGTTGTTAACAGGCACGAGAGGAATCACCGATAATGATGATGACCCTCAAGGTACGACAGTACAATTCATGTGGTGTGAAAAAGGGACTTGGCGTCGAACACCATGTAAAATATTTCGGTCGAAGGCCATTGATGTAAACCTATTGCCGGAAGTGAGAAACTTGCCATTGAGGCATGCAAGCTTCAAAGTACTGAAAGGGTTGTTCTTAGGTCAACTTCTTTGCTAATGAGCTGATGTCAACAAGAAGTGACCCTTCGTAGGAGGGCCTTAATGAATCCCATGTCTATGACACGGAACGGAGCAAATGATTTGTTGGAGGTGAAAATGATCTGATGATAAAGTTCAGGGTGGCGGTCATGTGAATGTATTGCAGCGGATGAGACACAAGTGAATTCTCTGAGCGACTTCTCTTGAACATACCAGCGACACTGACATGGATTGGTAGCGTTAACCCCAAATATGGATGGTGCGGTGGACCAATAGTGATATGACTGGTGAACGGAACAACCCAACCTGACTCGGATGCGGAGTGAAAGTGTCATGTTCAAGAGCGACCTTGCTACCAACAAAGTTTCTTCAAGTTTTCTTCCCATTTTTTCCCCAGTCATTGCTGACTAGTACCTCTTTATTTTTGTCAAGCTTGAGGAGGATAACATATGCTTGTTCTAAAATTTTCCCTTCGGGAAAACCCGTCGCTATATTTTAACGAGCCTAGCGACAGTGAAACTCGTTCTTGTCTGTATGGACAAGTTTTTCACTATTCGGTTTTAACGAGTTTAACGACAAAGATAACTCGGTCCTTTTCATTTTTAGAGAGTCTGAAAATGGACGTAAAGGAAACTCCAATAATCATTTTTCGTCATATAATCCCTTAAGTCTGAAAAAGTATAAAATAATATGAAAGGGATGAATTTTCGGTAATTTTAACGAGCCGAACAAAACAAGCGCTCGATCTTTTTGTGTAATAATCCCTCAGGTCCAAAAAGATTAAAATCTAGAGGAGGGATAACACTTCCGGTCGCTTTAACGAGCTGGAGAGGCCAATCGCTCGACAATCTTTTCATATTTTACGAGTCAGGTGAAAAGAGCTTAAAGGAGACTCATTTTTTTAGGAACGAGTGATAATTTCGGGTAGCAGCTGATTCCAGGTAAGGTTTGGAATTTTCCAATCACGGCAGTGTCACAAGGATGGCTAACTATATCACTTTTTGCAGCTGTTCCTCAAAAGGGGTAAACAATCAAATGGGGGGTGAATGATCGGCCAAAACAGAATGGAGTTGATGATGAGAACACGACCAAGGCATAAAAGCTAATTATAATGCATTCACAATGGTTATTTACCGGAAATCGGTTCATTTTTTAATGAGCTTAAACTCTGGGAGAAACATTTGCTCATTTCTTATGTTTAATTTTTAAAGAGCTTGAACTCCACATAAAAATGGCTTGTTCTAGTCATATGATAAGGATGTCTCATTGATAGATGCTATTTTTTATGGAGCTTGCACCTTTCAAAGCTTTGCCCCGGATCCTTTCGTTATGCAAGCTAGGAGTGACCAATCCTACGAGTTTAAAGGGGTAGAGGACCTACAAATTTTAAAAATAAATGATCACTCTTCACTTGCATGCAAAAAGGTTTGCATGCCCCCAGGTATAGTGAAAAATTTCCAGGTTACTATATAGAAGTTCTTGCATTTGCGAGATAGTTTCCATCCACACCGCAGACAGAAACACTCCCTGGCTTAGTCCATCTAGACAAGGGTGGTTCTAAATCCCAACCTCCTAACCTTGATGAAGGAACCTTATTCCAGTCTAATCCCATTTTCCTTAACGGACGGGTGTGTCAGACTAGTCATTTTCTTCCGCAGGAACCTACTCTATACCTAGAGTTTTCCTACCAGAGCAGGCCAGGGTGCATGCCCCTGGGGATTCAGTCATGTCCTCCCGAATCACTCGCGCTCATCAGGTGGACGGAATGGAGATTGATGAGACATTATTTGCGTGAAAAGACCATTTATGGATGGTATTTGACTATTTGCTATGTGTGAGCCGGGGAACAACAGCTGGTCTATGAGCTTGACCATTCTGCCTTCATGTAGAAAACACATTACTCTAAGAGTGAGGAGATGATGGCTCCAATGCAATAAATATAGTCACGCCTAAGGAGTAGATTATAAACTAGTGGTCCTTGGACTACCATTACGTTCATGTGAACGGTTTTCCTTCTCAATGTTATCGGCACATTGGGAAGGATCCCTAACGGTTGACTGGTTCCTATGTCAAAGCCTATCAGATTTCTCATCTCAAGCAGAAGCGATGGCAAACCAAGCGCTTTCCAAGTAGTCGAGGAAAGGATACTCACAGAAGCCCCTTCATCTATGATAGTACTGGCCATGACCATTCTGTATATTTGTTCAATGATTCGGAATGGTACACTAGCCGGTAAACGAGGTCTGCCTAGAAGATTCCAGTCGAAGGAAACGACTAGGTTGCTCGGAGGTGGGACCAAATAAACGGCTAGGTATGACTCTAACGAGCTTCCTTCCTACGGTAAAGGAATGGGGAGATTGCCCCTATGTTCATCTGAGTCTGTGTTTACGAAAAGAATTTGAACGGTGTTATTCTCATTCTCTTCGTTGACTGTATCATCCAAAGACGGACCTTCTGAAGGCAAGACCGGGTCGACCACCGCCTCGACCTTTTGACTTTCGTCTGGTGTGGATTCAGAGGGCTTATCTTTAATGATAGATGCTTCGACTGACCACAATGACGTGTCAGTTGGATTTTCAACTAGTGATGGACTCGGCAAGAGTTTTTTGTATCCAGGAGGGAGCCGTAATGGTGAAACCGGACGGTCATCTAAAACTCTTTTAGCTTCATCTAGGAAGGGACAACGGTGGACGACGTGATCGCCTTCACACAGCTTACAAGGAAATTTACATTTCCTTTTCTATCTAGATACTTCGCTTTCACTAGTTGACGGTGTACTTTCAACATGATCATCAGAGGTTGACGACACCGGATTGTGCAAACGAGGAGACCAGTCCCTTAAGATCCGAGGGATGCAAGGACAATCTTGGTGATAGTGGTCTCGTTTGCAAACGACACATGGAGGTTTAGGCTTAGATGGTGCAGTGTGTGGATTTTCACTAGACGGTGCATGGTTGTCCCCTTTCGCTTTTGGCTCCTTTTTCTTCTTTTCCTTCTTCTCCTTCCGCTTCTTCTTCTTCTCAGTCACTTGATCTTTAGCTTTACCAGCTTCATCAAGCGAAGAAGAAGGAGGGGAGGGAGAAACGGACGAAGTGGAAGGTTGGGGCGTAACTCTAGCATCATCTAGTTGCTGACTTGATTTTTCAGGAATCACGGTGTTCTAAACGACAGAGGTCGAGAAGAGCCATACGAGCAAGCCGATTGTCAATCCTGGAAGTGACAATGTGGCCATATGGGGTGCACCAACATCTCCCCAAGAGGAGAAGGGACTAGGATTTCCTCCAAGGGGAAATCCTTGGTTGGTGGACTCCATTTTTCTCAACCTAAGACCAACGCGGGAAAGGTGATGTTATTCCGATTAAAATAAATTTTAGACACTTTGACAAAACTTGTTTTTTCAATTTTTAAGAGTCGAGAAAAAACAAAAGATGACTCTAGTCGCCTTCAATTTTTAATGAGCTTGAAGTGACAAGTGCTCAGATGGACCTTTTCCTTTAAGGAGTCTAAAAAGGAACAAAAGAGACTGCTCTGGAAATCTAGACAGACGGATTACCAAACCAATCGCAAAACTGCAGAATACTTTTTACAGTACGGTAGTCAATCTTCCCGAATGTTGTGTTCAGTTTATTGCGATCGATAAGGCAGCAGACACAGCTTCCTATGGATAGAGGATATAGCCTATTATGGTCTCCCAATATATACTCGACGATACGTGGGAGCACAAGTCCGTACTGGCACTTGTCGTCTCAAAGAGGAGGAATCACCCAACCAACAATGAGAGCGATAGTTACCAGGCTTTACGACGCCAGAATATGTCTCTAGCCTAGACTTCTAGATGTTGTGCGTTAGGTTCCAAAGCATTTTTAGGTTCATTAAATTTATTTTACAGTTGATCTTTCTTAAGAAATTTGCCTTTCAATTTCACCGCATGATGTAGATATACAATTCCTAAAATTCAATATAAGATGATAAACAATCGTTTGATCTTCTTTTTGCAATGAAAATCCTAGCTACTAGAGAAAGAGAGATGACATTCTTTCAACATAGAGCATAGAGCACACACTAGATGCACTGTCCTAAATCAAACCAACAAGCAGTCTAAATGCAAATGCACATGCATGTATTTGTTTTCAGCCTTCTTAATGTGTTACTGACAAGAAGAAAGCTAAGTACAAATATGAATTATCTTTTCAAAGCGACAGTACTAACAAGTTTTTCTTCAAAAACGAAAGGACGATAATGGCGACACTTTGCTATTTTGAATTAAAAACTGCTTTCGACACTTGAAAAACTACTAATTCAGATCAAATACAAGAGTAACTATATAATAAACCATCAAGAACAATAGAATTCTTTTCTTTGACTGAAAATGACACTTACGACACTTCCAAACCAAGAAACGATAGTTCGGTTATGCTACTACTTAGTAAAAGAGAACTGAAAATGGCAGAAAATACACAAAAACATTCACAGTTCTTTGCACAATAGAGGCTGGAATTTTGTATCTTGTAAGGAAGTGTTGTTGGTTTCTTGTTGGAACATCATAGTGTTGGGTGATCTAAGCTTTTCATGAGGTGAAAGAAGGGCTTTCATGCTGGAGGATGACGCTGGGTCAGAACAATTGGTTGTAATCCTCTTTGCTATTCTTTGATATTAATAAAGCTATTCAAGTTTTCCTCCACATTCTTGTATATTTGATGATATATGCATTTGTGTGGTCAATATATATCTAGTCCTATATTGTTTATGATTGTAGATCTTTGTTCTTCGATAGTATTATGCTGCTTTGATTCCACAGGTCCTCTTTGAAGCTGGGTAGACGAAAGAGAAGCAGCAAGGATCTATCAGAAGGGAGAGGAACCGAGCAAGGAAGCAAGCGCAAGACTGAGGTTGGTGTCCTTCATTCCACTCTTATCTACTTATCATAAAGGAAAATTAAAGTAGTTTTAGTTTGTTTGTTTCTAGGACAGCTACCAGTCTTAGTGGGACTAGTAGCTCCGAGTGGACACTAGATTTCCCGATAAAAAAATGGCGACTCCGCTGGGGAAATCTACATTAAAATATAGCGACGGGTTTGCCCGAAGGGAAAACTGTAGAACAAGCATATGTTATCCTTCTCAAGCTTGAGAAAAATAAAGAGGTATTGGTCAGCAATGACTGGGGAAAAATTGGGAAGAAAACTTGAAGAAACTTTGTTGTTAGCAAGGTCGCTCTTGAACATGACACTTTCACTCCGCATCCGAGTCGGGTTGGGTTGTTCCGTTCACCGATCATATCACCATTGGTCCACCACACCATCCATATTTGGGGTAACACTACCAATCCATGTGTTAACACTCGGGTTGTTCCCTTTGACTCCCAAGGGAATATGGCCGAGGTAACCACTAACCAATCTTTTGGCCACAGGTCCTAGCCTACTTGTAACCAGAGAGGGCTCTCTCTTTCTGATTTAACTTTGTTTTGATGATGTTTTAGGTTAGCTATGATGCACAAGGTTTTGTTTTAAATTTGCTGGATGATGATTTCAGTCAGAACAGGTATATTTTACAGGGTGATCTAGTCCATTGGTCATGGAGTCCATGATGTTTAATTGCTTGATATGTCTGTCTTGAAACACCGGTGATGCTATAGAGCTAGATAAGTGTCTATGGAACAATTCTTTAAATCTGTAATTGGATGGGATGGAAGCAGGGCGTGAAAGGCAACTAAGGATCTTTCAGTAAGCTGATATGGGGAACAGTGGGAACATTACTTAGGAGCATTGAAGAATTCCTTAATAACATTCATATTTATAGAACCAATACGAACATGAGCAATTAAGAATTCATGTACATGATTAATTCTGAAGAAATCGTATTCAACAATGGAGATTGAGCACAGGGTTAATCAAACATTTCCTATACTATTCTTTTTCTCTATTGTTAGACTAGTGAAACATGCATATGATTTAAGCAGACATAAGAAGACAAAACATAGTTTAGGAAAACTTATTGTTCCATTAGACAGCACAAGAATTCTGTAACAGCACGCAGAGCATCATTGAGACATCAAGCATTCAGGAGATAATGAACTTTTCCAGCCTTTTGCATTAGATCATCTGAAAATATACAATATATTGTCTCAGAGAGAAAATCACCAACCCCAAATACGTTGCAAGGGGAGGTATATATACAAAATTTAGATACAGAAATATCTAGCTGATGAATTAATGGCTCATAAATACTGTGCCAACTCCTGGAGAATTGCAGCTGAGAGAATAAATGCTGTAATAACTGCTTAGTGTATCAACTGTCCAAAATTGTCAGAGAATTTTGACTTTGTGACCCAATGAGTCGGCTGGAGCCGTTTTTCCCAAAATCTACGCGTTTCCTTTGTCTTGGCTTGCTGTCATGGTATTTACGCTGAGTCACTTCTTTTATCCGCCTTGCTTGCTGTCCTGATTCTGTTTTTGACTTTGGTTGAGCTGAAGCTGACTAGGACAGGCCATACCGAGATTACTGAGGCAAAATTTGCAGCATTGCCTGCCACCAATCTTCCTTGGACAGTTGGTGTCTTCGTATCTTTATCAAGGTTTCATCTACCTTTGTATACCTGTAAAAATTTGGTGGGACCTCAAATAAGTGATTAATCTCATGCTCAATGTAGAATAGATTTTCAAGCTTGTCATAGAGGCTCTGCCCTGATGGAGGTCCTATTTCTTTAGAGGTACTAGCGGATGCTGTGATTTGATTTTCAATAAAATTTGTCATCCTAGTGGCATATTGCTCACAGCTGAGCAGTCTTCCTGTGCCGATAAATAGGCTGGGCAATCCTTTGTCTTGAAATGCTCCCATTTTAAGCTTGTATTCATCCACCTCATCCTGCATTTCATGGCATTTTCTCTCCACAGTTTGCACAAAGTTTCTGAGGGTCAGCACCTTTTTAACTGTGAGGACAACATATGTTCTGTTGATAATGTTCAGGGCTGCCATCTCCTCCTTGGTCTGATTGTTGAGAAAATGTATCATCCTGTTGGCCTGCTCAGGCCTATTCCCTAGTGATGTTCTGGCCTTCTGGCTTTCAACTTGTGCTTGGCCTATTAATTCCATCTTTTCATGCACTGTTTTGATTGACTTCCACTGTCTGGTAAGGGAGTGGTCAATCCGGGCCCATAGGATCCTTTTTATTTCAACTAGAGTCTTCTCTAAACTCAGCTTCTTTTCCAAGGCATTTATTTTGTCTTTTAGGGCCTTAATCTCTCTGGTCTGCTCTGCTACTGTCATCTTGGATTTGTCATACTTAGCTTCGAGCTCTGCCAATTTCTCCTTGGCTTGTTTGATCTCTGTCGCCTGAAGCTCCAGCTCTTTGATAACTTTTGTCAATTCATCCATGTTTAAGCTAGACTTAGGAACTGTTGTTGTTGCTACTGCCGCATCTGTTGTTGGTGTAGCCGTTGCAGGGGTCGCTGCTGCCTTTGTAGTTGTGGCAGTGGTTGGGGCAGTCTGAGGAGGTTGGGAGGTTGATTCTCCCTGTTTGTCTTGGAGTGCCCTTTCTAGCTCCCTTTCCAAATCAATCACTTTTTGGTTCAACTGCATTATTAGATCTAATTGATCCTCAGATTCCTTTTCTTTTTGCAATTCTGCTGTTTGAGGGTGCTCAGTAGGAAGAAATTTCAGTCTCTTCTTCAATGCAGCAATATCATCCTCTTTCTTTTTCATAAGGGCCCTCACACCCTTAGGATCCTTAGGATCATATCCTAAGTCCACAATGATTTCCTCCAGTGTTTTCATCCTATTGTCCTTGGCCGTGGAGGACATTCTCTCCAAATCTAGCTGAGTGTTGGTGTTCTTCAGAGATTATTTTAATTCATGGGCCATTGTGGCCCTGTCTACCAGTGTGGCATAGACCATTTCCCCTGTTTGCTTATGCAGCTCTATCTGATCCATGGGGTGAATGTCTTTTGCCATGACTTCTAACTTTGTTTTGACAAAATCTGCAGCTGAGTGAGGCTGCGGTATCTTGGGTTTAAAATAGCTAAGGATTATCTTTTCCTCTTGGATATCATATACTGACATCAGCCTCTCTTGTTTAGTCGGTGTTGCCTTGAGAAATTTTTTGTATACCTGCACTCTTAACATCTCATTTTGTGCCTTAATTTCTTTGAAGGAGGCCTTGGTGCTGGATGGCTTCTTGCTCTGCTGAGTGGAGGAGGACACCTCCATGCCAAGCTGTACTCCTTGCTCTTGTTGAAAAGAGCTTGTGGCTGTCTGCTGGCTGTCTTCTCTTTCTTTCCTTGGGCTCTCAAGGATCTCCTCGCTGATTTCTTCTATGACCGGAGAATCAACCCTTTGTCTTTTGGCTTCAGGTTTCTGAGCGGATCCACTAGCAGGTGTGGACTCCTCTCGGTCGCGTTTCTTTCCCCTTTCCTCATGTGCAGGGTCTGTAAGGCAGGCACTGTTGGTGCCTCTGTTTGCGGTGGAGGAGTTTGCTCTTGCTGCTGCCCAATTGAGGAGGCAGGCTTTTCTGTCACTACTTCTTTTCCTGCACCCATTATTCCCTTGCCTTTTTCTATACCTGATGCTGATGTAGATGGCCCTTGGGTGACTGGTGCGATTGCAGCAGTGGAGGTACCTTCTCCAATTGGATGCGGCTGTTTGAAAGTTACATGCTGCACAAAATCTAAGTCAAGAGTTTTTTCTAAATCCTTGACATTTCTTTCCATTATTTCTTCTTGAGTTAATTCCTCAATTAATGTGCCTTGCAACCATTCATCTTTGTTGGAATACTGCTCAATTTGTGGAATTTTACAGTGCTCATACCCTAGCAGCCTGTATTTGACTATTCTAGCACTGATGAAGCCTTCGGGTCATAAGGGACCCACCAGAAGCTTCTCTTTAGTTTGTATTTATCTCTGAGAATTTGGTCAGCCTCTTGCCAGCCCTCTTTCTTATTCATGATAAAGGGGCCCATATGGTCTCTGAACTTGAGATGGGCTTTCTTCTTGGCACTATGAAAGTGGGTGAGGTCAGAGTTAATGAGTTGCCTATAGTATTCCAAGGCGAACATTCTCATCAGTACATATCTTGGGAGCCTATATGGACAGAGCTCACAGCCATAGATTCTGATGACTGTATGGTGTTGGTATAGGTACCAATCACCTATTTTATAGTTCTTGGATAGCTGCAAAGTTTTCTGGATTTCAAATGACAGTCTGGGAGGAGGGGATCTCATCAATAGGCAAGAGACCGGGTAAACAAATTGGTCAATAAATTCACAGTAAGAATATGGTGAATCTTGGACTTGGTGGAAAACTGATGACCAGAAGATAACAGACCTCCTCTCTCCCATAGAATCCAGTTTCTTGATGGGGCATTGAAAAACCTCAGACTGATAATACATGAACAAGTGGTAGATATATGATGAATATTTGAACACACCCTCCCTATCCACTTTCAAGAGCTGGTCATGTATTTTGTTGGCTATAAACTTGGAAAAGTTATATTTGTAAGCAGGAGGCTGGCCTGGGCTGTAAGAAGCTAATAATACCAACACTGTCTCATCAATGTGCTCACTGGTTTTGTAGCCCAACACATAGGAGATCATGTGAACTAGGAGCTTGCCCACATCAGTGAAATGGGCATACAAGAAAGGAGGTGGCCCTGTAGGCTGGCGGTCTGCCCTCATGAATGTCTTGGTGACCTTCTCAATGTCAGCAGTGCAAAGTTTGGTGCCTGCATCCAGTAAATAGTTCATGGAGAAGGGAAACAGCAGCTGAGTTTGCTTGAATTTGAGCATTTGGTTGATGGAGTCAGGATTGATGTGGAAGAGTATGCTCCCAGATGGAGACTTGACAGTTCTCTGAGTTGGATCATAATTCTCAGCACATAAGCGGATGATTTCTGGAAAAATATTAACAGATGGAAGGAAATAGTAAGGCAGATTGGACTCCCATATCCCATATGTGTCATTTTTGCTCAAATAGCTGTCTCTCAATTGGCGAAAGGTCTGTAAATGGTTCCTCTCAGCCACAAGGTCTTGAATGAGGTAATCTCTATCAGCAAGAGGCATGGCCTCAAGCTCCTTGTTTGGTGGATTCATAGGAGTGACACTGAGAGCTGATGGTGTAGCCATTGGAAAGCTTTCAGGTGTTTGACTATAGAGTGTGGCTTCTTGGTGTAACAGTTTGAATATGATAGCTTGTAAGGCTTTAGAGGTGAGGTGGCAGACTAAATGCAGATGGGGCCAGATTTGCCTTTTGGAAGGAGCAACTTGGAGGAGTAGACTTAACTCTGGTTTCTTCTGGTGAATTCTCAGGAATTATGGACAGTGAGGGCAAATTGCAGAGGAGAGCAGGATTATAATCTGGTGAAATGAAGTCTTTAAATCATACACTCGGCAAAAGGGAACAATGCCGGGAAGGCGTGAGAGTTTAGCGTGTGTTTAAGCCCAAAACAACTGTGTAATAGTGAAACTTGAATACAGGGTGCTTTAGATCTTTGAAGGCTACTCATTAACAGGTGAACATTATTAATTTAGGAGTTCTTTAGGCAATTTCAGTGGAAAATTTGCAGAGAATGGGAAGAACACGGCAAACGGGTTGGTTTTGGCAAAATACCTGGATAAATTAGCGCCGAGAGCTGCCGGGTTGATCGACGGGCGAAGAATGTTGTTGAATTTGCAGGTGGCGGCGTCCAAATCGTTTGAATTCGAAATATGGAGGCAGTTTGGCATAAACGAGCAGAACAACGCTCTCAAATTTTCAATGAAAATGACCCAAAACGGTCCATTTCCGTGCTTTTAATGATAAATTTGGCGCATATGGCTTTTTGGCGCTTTCCTGCGATGACGTCAACATGATGTCATCAGCGGGCCCCGGGTACGGACGGTGACATGGATGCTGACAGGGATGCCAGCGTGGCGGGACACGGTGGAGGCATGCGGCGGTGGCAAGACAACGTGGAGGGTGACGTGGCGCAGTGGCGGGGGCCTCGGGCGTGACATCACAGTGACGAGGGGCTGACATAATGGGGGGTGGCGGTTTGCGGGAGGCGGTTTCCGGTTTCCCCGCACCGCCTTTGGGGGAAGGTGGTTTCGGGGAGGAGGGCTCCGAACAACCCCGACTGCCGACACGTGGCCTGTGTACGGAGGCAAAACCGCCCGCTCCCCGTAGGTTAAAGGTCGGCACATCCACTGCCCAGATTACCCGCCCACCGTTGGATCAGGCGCGGCGGGAGATCGACGGTTGGCGGGCGCTCCGACGCGGCGTGCAAGTTTGTGGCGGGACCCGCCCGATATTTAATTAATATTGAATGGCGCGGGCTCAAAAACTTTAGCTTTGGTGGGTTTTATGGGGTTCAAATGGATAAGGGTTAATGCGACGGGGTTTCATAAAAATATTTAAACATTGGGTTTTTGTCTTTAAGGGGTTTCCATTTTGCAAGGGTTTTTTAGGTGAATGGGGGTTTAGTTATAGGTTATTAATCTTAACCAGGGGTTAGATTAATTCCAGGGTAAGGGTTGACTATAGTCCCAGATGGACTAATGTCTCCCATGACAATGTTACTTAGCTATAATGCTAAGGGGGGGGAATATTTACATATTTTTTGGGTTTTTGCATAAAAATGCTATAATAGTAGGGGGAGGGGGCACTTAGGGAGCTATATAGTAAGTTTATAAATTAATATGGATTTGGGATGTGAAAGAGGAACAGAGAGCTAAGTTTAAGGAGTAAACTTAGATTTAGAAGCAGATGAGAGTGAGAGATGATTTTACACAAGAAATGTGGCTTCTTTTTGGAGAAGAAGGTCACAACTTGACATGAATTTCACAAATGAGAAATGCAAGGAGAATTGTTTAGGCAGATTCTACAGTCCTCTAGGGGATGTTAGTAAGAAAGCTTTTGAAGGGAATGAGGGATGTTAGACATGCTTGATGGTTTTCCACATAGATCATTGTTCTTGCCTTTCTCCTATTGGTGAGACCAAATATGATTTTCCATATATCATGTGTTTAGATCTTGTTTCTGCAACCTCCAACTGCCTACCCTGCCTAATATGCCTAACATTCTTTCTTCTCTTTGATGGGTGCACTTAGTCTTGCAAATCCTGATAAGCCTCTTTTCCTTTTGGTACCCTCCTATCTAAATCTACCCTTATGTCTTCCAAGGGCCCAGATTAAGAAGTTGGGCTCCTTCCTTTCTCTATCCAACTATTCATCTGCCAAGCTTGAACTGTTTGAGCAGGTACTCTCTCTCTAGTCTAGAACAGGCAATTTAAAACGTGGCATGGCCCAGCTTGAACTGTTGGACCATCCATCAAGATAGCAATGGCATTTTGGTTAGCCACTTCCATGGTCTTTATTTGGGGTTAATTTCATTTATTTTTCTTTTGACCAGTTCATTTTCTTGCCTTTTAATTATTCTTTTAAGGCATACCCTCTTTACATTTTTTAACTGTCTGTTTTTTTAACAAAAATGGAACCTTTGTATCATGGAAGATGAACATTTTTCGCACTTCCACTGTCAATCATGAAAACTGAAAACCTATTGGTATAGGAGGCTATCAGTGGCTCCACTTGGGGATGGCTTTTCGAGGTGAAAAGTCAAGAACAGCAGGTCAGATGGCCTTATTTGTCCATTCTTGCTGCAGTCTGAATTTTCCTTTTGTTGGAGACCATTGATCTGAATTCCAGACATTTGTATGAAATATCCTGCAAGCTGATTTGCTGTGAAATCACAGCTCTGTTTTTTGCCTGTTTCTCTGAGTTTTCCTCATCACCTTGATAGTTCCCAAGTGTTTTCTCTTGCTTTCCAATGATAGGACCAAAACATATATCAAAAAATGGTGCAGCACCCTGATCTTTCTCAAAATCTGCTCCACTTGGTGCTTTATTTATCTGCTGTAAATGAAAATACTGAAAATACAAATATTTATGTAGAAGATATGACTGTGCAGTGTTTCATCAAAGGAGGTCAAAATAATGCTTGAGCATCCTCCCATTGACTGGGCCTTCCTCAGTGTTTGAGCCATCCAAACTCTTTAGAAAATAGGTGTTATTACCTTGTACAGCATAAATGACATAAGGTCCCTTCCATAAGAAATCAAATTTACCATGTTTTCCTTTGTCCTCCCTCCTGGAATCCCATCTCAGCACTTTGTTTCCTATAAATAAGTCTTCAGCTTTGGTTCTTTTGTCAAATACTCTTTTGAGCTTTTCTTGCAGTACTTGGGTTCTTTGATAGACTTCCTATCTTGTTTGTTGTAGGTGAATTGTCTGATTGATTCTTCTTTGAATGTGTTAGGGTCCCACCCTAACCCCCTTATTTATGTCATGGGATCACGTCATAGTCAAGAGTCAATTAAGCCCATATTAATATTTGTAAGTGGTTAACCCGCAATTAATGACGGGACCACAGTTAGTTGCAAATGGGCCGTAGTATTAGATAGATGGTATTAATAAAACCCACGGTATTGGCCCGTGGTATTGCATGTATGAGTCATATATAAAGGATAGAGACTCCCTGCGAGGAGCATTGTGTCTTATTTTTGTAGTCGAGCTCTGCTCTATTGGAGGTTGCCCCCTCGAAGAGGCAAGTGAACATTACTCTCTGAATAATAAAATCATTGCTATTCTGTGTTCTGGGTATCTTTTCTTCGCATATTCTGTATTTGGGTATCATTTTGCAGGTTAAGAGCATAACAAGTAGTATCAGAGCACTTTCCAGGGCCGATGGGATCTCCAATTCTTAGCAAAAAAAAAAAATTATTTTTATTTTTTTTTCGGCTAGAGACGTGTTCCGGTGCCTTTAAACCACGGGATTTATCGTTGAGCGCATAAACCTGCGGATTTGGGGAGGCATGCATGCAGGAAATACAAGAGGTGGTCACGTCTGTTGGACTCCCTTGTAACCCCTATGGGTACCCCTTCGAGTAGTAGCGCATTCGACAGAACCGCGCACGAACTATCTTCCACATACCCTTTGGGTATATCGGAAGCCCCCTAGGCTCCCTTGAAATCTCACCATAGATAAACCATCAGCCGTCTTGTGGCTACAGTACACCGAGAACAACACTCGGAAAGATTACTCGCCCGCACGATAGGGAAGTCAGGTTGTACGGCTAAGGGTACGGTCGATCATCCTTAGTTAGAGCCCTGAAACATTGGGTCGAGTACTACTGCCAGACCCTTATGTATATTGCGATCTGTAGCACCTGACACTCCTCACGACCATAGTTTCCTTTTCTATCGGGGGATCACACATCATCTATTCCCGATCCGCATGTGCAAAGAGGTGCAGCAGCAGCAGACATCAGTCCCGCAGATCCATCAGATCCGCCGCAACAGTTGTTTCGCCATTTAGATCTCTCAGAGCCACCAGATCGGAGTTGTTGTGAAGGATTCCTATACCGGGGTATACTTTTCGCAGGACTTTTGGCAGCATTGACATTTTGAGGATTTGGCGACTGCAGTATTGATCAGGAAGGAGTAAAACTCCGTTAGGAGTTTTCAAAAAAAAAAAAAAAAGTCTGAGATCTTCCGGGGTGCTTATTGGTGATCTAGCCCATCAAAATCAGGACGACGAGCTGAGCAAGGTGGTACCATTCAATTTATTAGTAAAAATTTTAAGGCGGTCCCAATTTTTCATCAGGTTGGTGTATGGTAGAAACTAGAGCTCAAGCGATGGCCAATGAAAGGATGGAAAAACTGGAAGAAACTGTGAACTCCATCCAAACTGAGATTCATGGACTAAGTCTCCAGATACAGCAATTACTCCCGAAGGGCAAGGAGCAAGCCCACGAGGAGGCGTATAATGGACATGAATACAATGAGGGTGAGTCTAGCCACTCTCCTCACGTCTGGCACACCCATCCACCACCCAGTTAGCGACCTCCCAAGTTGGATGTGCATAAATTTGACAGTTCTCACCCGTCCGCATGGCTAGCACAAATGGAGCAGTATTTCAAATTGAATCATATCCCAGAGGATGCGACTAAGCTTATGCTGGGGAGCATGTACTTGGACAATGAACGGTGGCAATGGCGGGAATGGCATCAGCATTGCAATGGACCTTTTAGGACTTGGACTCAATTTACCAAAGCTCTTCGAGATCGCTTTGAACAGGAAGACTCTTTTTTGGGTCATCTCACTAAGCTCCGACAAACTGGTACAGTGGATGAATATATTACCGCTTTTTAAGCCTTAGCCTTCTGCACTAGGGGTCTCACAGATGAGTTCTACATGGAATGTTTTATCAGTGGTCTTAAAGAAGCCATCAAAGCTCAAGTTCTACTTCACCACCCTCCCACATGGACGGAGGCTTGCCAGGTAGCTCGTAAGGTGGAACATGCATTAGCAGCCCAATACAGTCGCCCAAATTTCCCCGCTAAAGGTCGTCCCCCACAGGCTCACAACACGACTCAAACACTTAAGGTCCAAAAGGTGTCACCTGCGGAAATGGCCGAAAGAAGGAAGCAAGGACTATGTTACTACTGTGATGAAAAATACTCCCCAGGTCATAAATGCAAGGAGCCCAAATTTTTTCAAATAGATGCCACTGACTACAGCTCAACAGAGGAAGATCCACCACTTGAGGAACATGAGGCGCTAGAAGAAGACAACCCAAAGGAGAATGTCTCTGACGAACCAGTCATTTCACTGCATGCGTTGGTAGGGATTTCTTCCCCTCAAACTCTCAAAATCCGGGGTTTTCTTAAACATCGCCCAGTAGTAGTCTTGATTGATAGTGGAAGTACCCATAATTTCATCCATCAAAAAATCGCAGAAGCAACGCATTGTTTTGTACGAGCAGTTTCTAACTTCCAAGTCCAAATTGCGGATGGGGGCACAATGAAATGTGAAGGCCGCTGTGAAAATGTCAAACTTCAAATGGGGGATTATCAGTTGAAAACCCACATGTTTGCCATACACATGGGGGGTTGCGACATTGTCCTCGGTGCTGAATGGCTCCGCACTCTTGGGCCAATCACAATGGATTTCCAGGAGTTATATATGAGCTTTAAGCAGAACAACTCCACGCATACCCTTCGTGGACTCCAGGCAGGAGCCCCTCTATCATCAGCTCGCATAGGATGGAAAAATTGTTAAAAAAGGGCCATCATGGAGTAGTAGCTCAATTTAATGCCATCCAGGTAGTCAAAACCATGTCTCTGCCAATTCATCATGAGATGCAATAGATTTTAAATAACCATCGGACGGTCTTTGACAAGCTTCATGAGCTTCCACCCTCGCGAGGGGAACATGATCATAGCATCACCTTGGTTCCAGGGGCCCAACCCCCAAATGTGCAGCCATACAGATATCCATTCACCCAAAAGAATGAAATAGAAAAAATCATCAAGGAACTGTTGGAAGCAGGTGTCATTCGTCCCATCATTAGTCCTTA
Organism: Pinus tabuliformis; assembly: GCA_031772625.1. Lineage (NCBI taxonomy): Eukaryota > Viridiplantae > Streptophyta > Pinopsida > Pinales > Pinaceae > Pinus > Pinus tabuliformis. The sequence goes on from CM062815.1 coordinate 844,394,819, forward strand.
TTCATCCCCAGTAGTCATGGTGCTCAAGAAAGATGGGGAGTGGCGGATGTGTCCCGACTTTAGGGCCCTCAATAAGTTGACAGTTAAAGATAAATTTCCCATCCCAGTGGTTGACGATTTGCTGGACGAACTCAATGGGGCTCAATTCTTCACTAAGTTGGATCTTCGCTCAGGCTACCACCAAATTCGCATGAAGGAAGTCGACATTCCCAAGACGGCTTTCAAAACTCATGAAGGCCATTATGAGTTCCTGGTCATGCCATTTGGTCTTTGTAATGCCCCCTCTACTTTTCAGAGCCTTATGAATCACATTCTCAAACCATATCTCAGAAAATTTGTCCTTGTCTTCTTCGATGACATCCTCATCTATAGTGGCACTTGGGCGGCACATCTTCAACATGTAGATATACTCTTGCAACTGCTCCGCAAGCATAAATTATTTGTCAAGATGTCCAAGTGTTCGTTTGGCATGGAAGAAGTTGAGTATTTGGGCCACATTGTGGGGCGTGAAGGTGTCAAGGTGGACCCCAAAAAGATCTAGGCAATGCAAGAATGGCCTCAACCTAAGACCTTGAAGAGCTTGAGAGGATTTTTGGGTCTCACAGGCTATTATCGTAAATTTGTCCGCAACTATGGCCGCATAGCGAAGCCCCTCACTCAACTCCTAAAGAAAAATTCCTTCTTCTGGAACGAGGAAGCACAACAGGCATTTACCACTCTCAAAAACGCCATGTGTTCCACTCCAGTCTTAGCACTACCTGACTTCACCAAATCCTTTGTCATTGAATGTGATGCTTCGGGTACAGGTATTGGGGCGGTCTTAATGCAGGAAGGGCGACCGTTGGCCTTCACAAGCCAACAACTTAGTGGGAGGAATCTGGGCCAATCTACCTACGAGAAGGAAATGATGGCCATCTTACATGCAGTCGAGACCTGGCGACCTTACTTATTGGGGCGACGTTTCCAAATCTGCACAGATCATCATAGTCTTAAATATTTTTTGGAGCAACGCCTATCCTCCCCACAACAAAATAAATGGTTAGCCAAAATGTTGGGATATGATTATGAGATCATTTACAAGAAAGGGAAAGACAATAGTGTAGCAGATGCATTATCTCGCCAATTTGAGGAGGAAAGTACTCTTCTCGCAATTTCCCTCCCCATTCCAGACTGGATTGAAGAGGCTCGCAAGGAATGGTTTTCACACCCCGGGCTCTCCCAACTCATTTCTCAATTGCAGGTAGATCCTAATTCCACCAAGGGCTACTCGTGGCAGAATGATATTCTTCGCTACAAGGACAGAGTCGTAATCTCACCAACATTCACCCTCAAAAGTCGCATTTTGGCAGAATTGCACTCATCTCCCATTGCAAGACATTCGGGCTTTCAGAAGACGTATGCTCGCACCAGAAGATCATTTTTTTGGACAGGCATGAAAAATGACATCCTTACCTTCGTAGCATAATTTGATTTCTGTCAACGCCACAAAGGGGAAACCGTCAACACACCAGGCACATTGCAACCATTGCCCATTCTGGCATCAATTTGGATGGAGGTTTCTATGGATTTCATTACAGGTCTTCCAAAGTCAGGGAACAAGTCAGTCATCATGGTGGTTGTGGACCGACTGTCGAAGTATGCTCATTTCTGCACCCTACCCCACCCGTTTACACCAACTTTGGTTGCTCAATCTTTCATGGATCAGATCTTCAAATTGCATGGCATGCCCACTTCTATTGTGTCCAACCGCGACCCGATCTTCACCAGTAATTTTTGGCAGGAACTCTTCAGAATACAAGGAACTCAACTCAAACTCAGTACTTCATATCATCCGCAAACAGATGGTCAAACCGAAGCCGTCAACAAATGTCTAGAAACCTACCTTAGGTGTTTCACTTCAGAAAAGCAACACCTTTGGGTACAGTGGTTACCTCTGGCTGAATGGTGGTATAACACCAACTATCATGCCACCACCAAAATGACTCCCTATGAAGCAGTATATGGTCAACTTCCGCCTTCCCCTACTTCTTATCTCAAGGGGTGCTCCAAAGTACAAGCAGTGGATCAACTCCTACAACACCGCACAACCATGCTCGCCCATCTTAGAGAGAATCTTCATCAAGCTCAGAACCACATGAAGCAACAGGTCGACCAGCATCGCTCAGAGCACCAATTTCAAGAAGGGGATCGGGTCTTTTTGAGGCTGCAACCATATAAGCAAACATCACTCAAAGACAAGGGTTGTCAAAAGCTCTCTCCAAAATTCTACGGACCATACCAAGTACTTCAGCGCATTGGAGAAGTGGCTTACAAGTTGGCTTTGCCACCTACGGCAAAAATCCATCCAGTTTTCCATGTATCGTGCCTCAAGAAAGTGATTGGGAACAATTGCAGAGTTCAAACCAGTCTACCTGAATTTGACGAAGAAGGGTCAATCTGGCTTCAACCCGAACAGGTTCTAGACACGCGAGACAAGCACCTGCGCGGCCGCATGATTAAGGAAGTCCTCGTCAAATGGAAAGGCACCTCTCCGGAAGATGCAACTTGGGAACCAGCCACTATTCTTCAGCAGTTTCCGCAGCTTCAGCCTTGAGGACAAGGCTAGTCTTAAGGGGGAGGGCATGTTAGGGTCCCACCCTAACCCCCTTATTTATGTCATGGGATCACGTCATAGTCAAGGGTCAATAAAGCCATATTAATATTTGTAAGTGGTTAACCCGCAATTAATGACGGGACCACAGTTAGTTGCAAATGGGCCGTAGTATTAGATAGATGGTATTAATAAAACCCACGGTATTGGCCCGTGGTATTGCATGTATGAGTCATATATAAAGGATAGAGACTCCCCGCGAGGAGCATTGTGTCTTATTTTTGTAGTCGAGCTCTACTCTATTGGAGGTTGCCCCCTCGAAGAGGCAAGTGAACATTACTCTTTGAATAATAAAATCATTGCTATTCTGTGTTTTGGGTATCTTTTCTTCGCATATTCTATATTTGGGTATCATTTTACAGGTTAAGAGCATAACAGAATGTCATTTGGCTCAGCTTTTATTTCCTGTAGTAACTTGATTACAAGGATCCCCAAAGATGAAGGAAATCTTGCTTCCATTCCATAAACTAGTTCATATGCACTTGTGCCAATGGATCTCTTGGTGGTCAGTCTGTCTGCCCACAGTGCATTCACCAACTTCTTATGCCAATTCTTTTTGTTCTCCTCCAAGACCTTGTTGATGATGTTGATAAGACTTTTGTTCGAAGACTCAGCCAGACCGTTGCCTTGAGGATAATGGGCAGTGGAATGTCCCAAGGTCATATGATATTTGCGGCAAAAGTTGATCATTTTTTTGGACTTGAAAGCAGCGGCATTGTCTGTGATAATTTTGTCTGGACAGCCAAACCTGGACAAGATGTTGGTTTCTAGAAATTGTATAATAATGGAGTCATTGGCCTGCCTACAAGGGATGGCTTCTATCCATTTGGTAAAATAGTCTGTAGCAGTCAGAATCCACCTATGCTGGCCAGAGGATGGAGGGTGAATTTCACCAATAAAGTCTAAACCCCATTGCTAGAATGGTCTCTCAGTTGAAACAGGTTTGAGTGGTAAAGGCAGTAGCTTTCTCTTGCCTTCAAAAATTTGGCATTTGTGACAAGACATTACAAATTTTCTCACATCAGTAAACAAGGAAGGCCAATAAAATCCAACCCTTAGGATTTTATCAGTTGTGGACTTCCAGTATAAGTGTCCTCCACAGTCACCTGCATGAAATTCTTTGAGGACATTGTCAGTTTCATCCAATGTTAGGCAATTAAGTAAGATTCCTTCGTGATTTCTCCAAAACAAAACATTGTCTATGATACAAAACTTTGATGCTTTCATTTTCAAGAACCTTTTCTTGGTTCTGGACAACCCTGGAGGAGCTTGCAGGTTTAACAATACAAAACATATATCAGCATACCAGGGAGATTGCATAAAGGCTTGGTTGATCTGTGGAGTCGCCATCTCCTATTCGTTGTCCAGTTCATTAATATCAAGGGCTTGGAAATTGGTTTCAGTCATCAGCTTGGCTAGACCTTGTCCTTTTATTAGTTTGGTAGGCTTGATTTCGATGTCATATTCTAAGATATTGGAAATCCATTTGCCCCTTTTGCCTTCAATTCCTTCTTGGGTTAGAATGTCCTTGACCACTGCATTAGGGACATAGGCAATTATATGAGAGTACAGGATATAGATTCTAAAGTCTTTGATGGCTTTTACCAATGCATAGGCTTGCTTTTCCATGATCTGATATTTCAAGGGAGCATCTCTAAGGGCCCTACTGAAAAATGCAATGGGTTTTTCACATCCTTGGTCATCTTTTTGTAATAGAACAACAACAATTGTATGCTCGGATGAAAAAGAAAAAATGATGAAATCTCTATCAAACCTAGGGCTTGTTAGGACTGGTGTGTTTGTCAATGCTCTTTTGATATCCTCAAAGGCATGTTTAGCTTCTATGGTCCATTTGACCTTGGAATCCTTCTTCAACATATTGTTCAACAGTCTTATGAGCTCAGCCAAATTAGGGATGAATCTTCTCAAGAAATTAATCTTACCTAAAAAACCTTGCAGCTCTTTGATATTTCTTGGATGGGGAACCTGAAGGATAGCTTGAATTCTGTCCGGATCAATCCTAATACCATCTCTTGAGATTATGTGCCCTAAGAGTTTACCTTCCTCCAGGCCGAACAATGATTTCTTTGGATTCAAAGATATGCCATATTTTCTGCAAATTAAGAAAATTTGCCTCAAATGTCCTAAGTGTTCTTGATCTGATTTTGAAAAGCTGGTAAGATCATCGAGATAAACAACTAGGAAATCATGGAGTTCTTTGGCAAAGGCAATATCCATTTCTCTTCGGAATGTGGCCCCTGCATTTTTAAGCCCAAAAGGCATTTTGACATATTTGAAAGTTCCCCAAGGTGTTGTAAATGCAGTTTTGTCTTGATCATCCGGGTGTACTAAAATCTGATTGAATCCAAAGAATCCATCTAATAATGAGATCCTAGAGGCTCCCACTAACCTTTGTAGGATATGATCCATTTTTGGTAAGGGGTAATGGTCTTTGAGAGAGACTTTGTTCAAATTCCTTAGGTCAACACACAGTCTGATCTCTCCCGTATTTTTCCTAGTAGGCACTAGGTTTGAAATCCACTCTGAGAACCTAATTGGAGCAATGATTCCTGCTTCATACATATGTTTAACTTCTTTTTCGATGAGGGGAAGGAGGACCGGATTCACTCTCCTGAGCTTCTGTTTAAAAGGTTTTTGGTTTTCTTTCAACGATATTGTGTGTTGGATGACTGTGGTATCATAGGACTTGAGGTCCTCGTAACTCCAAGCGAAAATATCTTGGAATTCTTTGAACAGTTCAATGTATTTCAACTTCTGATCAGCTGGTAATGCCTTGGATAATTTTATAATTTTAGGATTGTCTGTGGTTCCAATGTTACAGTCTTCAATTTCAGCATTTAGAGGTTGCATTGTTGGTTTTCTTGAGATATCATTTGAATCAAACAAGTCCTCTAAAGGGGTTAAACCTGTGGGCAGAAAATTGTCCTTTAGATCAATTACTTCGGCCTCTGTTTCAGTTGTTTCATCAAAATCTGTTTGCTTCAGCTCCTGTACATTTTCGTTGTTAAAGGTGGTAGTATGCAAAACCAGATTTGTTGTTTCAGCTGATACATTTTGTGTAATTGTGTATGCCTGTGGTTGATCATCTCTAGTGCTAGTATCAATGTTTATGCCGGAAACTTCTTCCTTTAAAGTGAGGAAGTTATTTATCTGTGTGTCACTCTCGAAGACTTGCCAATTCTTGATGTTATCCGGGACTGCAGGTTTGTCAAGCGGAAAGAGTCGATTGTGCGGACACAACCAACCTCCCTAGGAGCCTAAGACTCTCTAGTGACAAACAAGACAAACAAGAGAAATCCTTCTCTAAACATGCATTTACTATATAAGAAATCAAGTGTTTAGATCCTACTTGTAATCCAACGCTGTTGTAGCAGTCCAACTCCACTAATCCGGATAAGCTCCTCCTTCACTTTGAAACCTGCATCCACTAACAATCAAACGATTAAATAGCACTTGATAATCTCATAAAATAAAACATATTTAACACATAGACCAAGGAGTACATGAAACAACTCATAAATAACAAGTTATTGAGAAGAATGGACTCATTTGCATTAATAGGTAACAAAAGGAACAAATACAACCTGAGCCTTGGTGTTGTGCAAGTCCCTCCCAGGGTCCATCAAGAGTTCTCCTTTACTTTGACAAAGCTCACCCACTTCCAAATAGAACAAGCAAAGATTGCAATCTCTCCTCACAAGCTTCTAAATGGGAGTCCTAATTCCTGCAGCATCTACCCTTAGAAATGTATAGCTTCCAACCTCTCCTCCTTCTGGCCCAATGCCTGTATTTATAGTGCTCAAGAGGAAGTTAATCAGGTCCACCATCAATGGGATAATCCCCTCTTTGGATGGGATAGCTCCCTTATTGATTGGATAAGTTCCTCTTTGGTAGGAGTGCATGAACCATCTGGAGGCGCTCAATACACGTCGAACAACCTTCTAGAATGCTCTAGAAATGACCACAAGTAACTTTTTAAAGATGAAACTTGCGCATTTTAACCTTTACAGGGGGACGCACCTGCCCCTTTACATACAGAGCGTCCAAAGACGCAGCTTTTGTGAACATTGGGTGCGTACCCGCAGGTAAGGTTGAGAGAACCTGCGTACCCAGAGATAAATACATTTATAAAGACTTTCTCTCTTTTTGGAGTTTGACATGGAGAGCAGAGGCATAAGACTTGCCTAAGAGGATAGCATGACTGTTGATAGAGCCATACTAACTGTAAATAGTCATGGTGACATTTTTTAGTGTAACAGATTGCCCCCTAAAGTGCGAAGCCTGTAATAGATTAGGGTTTTGTATTATCTAGGAAGGGTGAAGCGCTTTATCATTTCAAGGATTATCTCGTGGAGAGCCTGGTCAGAACCTGCAATTTTCAACACAAAATACATGTATAAGATTATATCATCACTGAGGTAGGCATTCCCATACTCAGATCAAAACTTTAACTAACAGACTAACTACTCTGATATAGGAATGATCTCGCAGTACATCATAATCATAGAATTTTGTAGACACAGTATGGGCGCAGCCATCTGTTTATGATTAGTCTACTTAGATAATGAATACAAAACTCCTCGCAGCCTGGATGGTGGAAACTAGATCCAGGGTCTTCATTTCTACTTCCCGAATTGGTACGATTCTAGCCATGCGAATAAATGAGTTGATGTCGAACATGGTAGAAACCACTTGATTACCAGTCGATGATGAAAACTGTTAACAAGCGTGAGAGAGACCACCAGTAATGTCAATGGTTCTCAAAGTACCCAGTACAATCCATGAGATGTGACTGAATGAGTTGATGTCGAACATTTCACGGAATCCTTCGATCGGAAGTCAATGATGTAAACTGACGTCAAAGGCGAGAAACCTGCCATTGATGCATGCAGACTTCAAGGTACTGACGATTTCTAAGTCATCTCTCTAGATAATGTGCTGATGTCGATAGAAAGTGACCCGTTGCAGGCAAGCCCACAACACGAAATCATTGTTCAAGTTGAAGAAATGTTGCTGTAAGGACTGACTCAGGGATGGTCAAATGGATGACAATTATTTTGCAGATGAAAGTTTTGCTTGCAGACCTCTTGAACACATAACGACACGACAGATGGCTTGGTGATGAATAACTCAAAGTTAATCCCCGGAACCCGGCTGAAGACTTTCAAAGTGGTTTGATCAACTGTGAGGTAAAAGATTTCCCAACCCAAGTGAATGAAAAGTGTCGTGTCCAAGAGTGGTAATAAAGTTTCTTCTGAGACAAAAGATAACAAATAGGCTCATTCTTCTCTCTTTTCCCCCACCATTTCTGGCAAGTACCTCTTTATTTTTAACAAGCTTGAGGAGGATAACATATGCTTGATTATAAGCTCATCCTTCGGATGAGTCCAACCTAGTTTTGATTCGAACCCTAGGAAGGAGTGGTTTGTTCCTGTTTTTAATTGAACAGGTCCTTTACTATGAAATGTTTAACGAGCCCAGTATAGGAGAAACTCGGCGTTTTTCAATTTTAGAGAGTCTGAAAAACTTAAGAAGACTCCAAGTTGAACTTTTTCGTAGATTTGTGTCCCTCAAGCCCGAAAAAGTATAAAATAATACCTGGGGGAACCGCTTGATCTTGCGACCAAGGAGTACTTTCATAATTAGTGCCACTGACCTAAAAAGTAAAAAGCGATCAAAGACACGTCGTTTTATTTCCGTATCGATTTTGAAACGACAAAAACCCGGCAATCTTTTCCTGATTTTACGGTCAGAAAAGAGCTATAAGGGGACCATCTTTTAATTCCGTTTTAACGAGTGTAAAAGAAACGCTCGGCAATCTTTTCATATTTTAGGAGTCAGAAAAGGGCTTAAAAGATGACTCTTATATTTTGGTTCATGAAAAATGACAATTTTCCCTCTAAATCCCTTTGTCCTGCACAAAAACGACACATTACTCATACCTGTTTAAGATAGGTAAAAATACATTGAAAAATATCCTTCCATGGTGAAAAATGAACAAACCTAGCATTCATTCATCCAAAAAACCTATAAAAAGACTTTTTACCATGTCATTTTTACCATTTTACTGTTGAGGTTGAAAAAAGGGCTTTTGGCAAGAAACTTCCCGTGGTCGCTGCGGAGAATCCGACCGTCAAAATCGAACGCCGTCTCTTCCAGGTATTTCACAACATCCTCCTCTTCAATTTTATCCGATTAAAAGTTTGTTTTAGGTTTTAGTTTTGCTTTTTGGGGGGTTTTGGGTTTCAAAGTTCGCTCTGCAGGGTATGCAGGTGCCCTTAGGGTGACCTGCGTCCCCCGACTTTTTCCCACACAAGAAAAAGGTCGGGGGACGCAGCCCGCCTTCAGGCCAGCTGCGTCTCGACGCTCTGTGTTCTAAACGCTGGGTGCGTCCCCCGCGAAAGGCGGAATTTGAAACCCCAAACTCCACAAACAACCATTTGAATTTTCCCAAATCAATTCTAATCTTTGTTTCTTGGTGTGTAGGGCACTCACCATGTTGGATTGGAGAGAAAGAGAGCACGAGGACGTTGATTTAGCCGCAATTGAACATCAACCTTCCATTGATGCCCTAAAAGCATGCGGACTATATAAATACTGGGCCATACCTGGCATGAGGGCTCAGGTGAGATTCTTGGAATGGCTGGTTGAGAGATGGAACATTCATGAGCAATGCTTTTACATTGGAGGGCACCAGCTCGAGATAGAGCCCTCTGACATATACTTTCTCACTGGCTTGCCAAATAGAGCCGAGCAACTCAATCTAGCCGGGACTAGGCCGGGTAGCCAATCCCTTGCTAGTCTCCGGGCAGATTGGTGCACACCCAATGCACACCATGCGAAAGGCGTAGAAAACAAACACATCTCTCTGCGTGAACTCAAGGTTATAGCTTTCACGGTTACCAGAATTTGCGGTGCAGCCGCTTTACATATTGCCACCGGGTCCCAAATGCGGATGGCAATTGACTGTTTCCAAGGCACCATTTTCAACTGGTGTGATGCTGTGTCGGCCAATATGAAGGGCCAACTGAAGACCTTTGGATATGGGCCTCTAGTTGTGAGCTTTGCCTTAGAGAGAGTTCCGATGCTGATCCCTCAGCAACTCACTGTTGATATCTTGGGTCCTCGGGAGCCAAAGCTGATACGATGGGTTACGGTGATGGCCCGGCATCCTGACGAGGGCGTGGCGGTTGTTCGATTCTCTGATAGTTATTTTCACTGGTTAGAGGACCAGGTTTTTTCGATCCAGGACTTTCCGTATGCTGGAGTAGATTTTCGAGGTGATCCGGACATGGTTCTTCCACAGGGAGAACAATGGGATGACAGAGGTACTTTATTTTTCACAAGTTTTCAAATTATGTTTTTTTTTTGTTTTTTATATATATCGTCTCAAAACTGACAGTAAAAATTTTCAAAATGCAGATGTTGGTCCACAGTGCCCAGCCAACCTCCGGCCTTTTGAGAGGAGACATCCAGTTGCACCGGTACCGGCCCCACAGGACGCGGCTGCAGAGTCACTAGCTGAGTTGGAGCAGGATCTAGAGCGTCTGACGGTGGATATACCTGAGACTACCATAGATGATATTCCTATCAGACTTCAGCGCTATGTAGTCGCAGTCCCTGGACCGTTTAGGAGGTTTTTGTGTAAGGTAGCCCGTGCAGTGGTGTCGTATAGGGAGCACCACCAGTGATTGACTAGTCACTTTTGTAGACACATATGACATTTTTGGCTTTTTGTACTTATCATTTTTGCCGATCATAAGGTGTTTTTCAACCTATGATCGAAGACGATGTATATTTTTTGACACACTCCTATCTATATATATATCACTATTACCGGCTTATCTTGTTTAACATATGTGATGAAATGTTTTTAAATTTACTTGCATGATTATCGTAAATGTCTGTCCAACATTCGAGAAGCAATTTCATCTGCTAATGTATTTAAAGACCTCGGAATATGCTGATATTCAATGTAATCAAATTCACGTTCCAAGAGACGCACTCTCAAAAACAACCTTAATAACACAGGATTTCTAATGGCATATACTCTATTAAGTTGTAATAAAACAAGTTCAGAATCTAACCTCACTATCAAATGTCGAATTCCAAATGAAATAGATTCGGATAATAATTCAACCACTGCACTGTATTCTGCAATGTTGTTTGTTGTTTGACCGAGGCTTACCCCATGCATAGAAACTAACTCGTCAGAGGGCGAATAGATAACCCAAGCTGCGGAAGAGATATTCCGTGTACTACGACAAGCACCATCAGCAAATCCGATGTATGTTTGGAGAGGCGTCGACATCTGCAATATCAAGAGTAAAACCAAGATAAGCCAGAATAACGACGAAAAAACACACTCTCTAAGCTAAGCACACTGACTAACTAACAAACATACTAGCTGAAAGAAAACCTAACCTAACTAAAAATTCTCCATACCCACCATTTAAGCATAATACCTCTTTAGGTAAAGTCCATTTCTGGGTTTACCCAAAGAGTCCCCATCAAAATCTACCAGCTCATAAGCCCCTTTTGCTAGCTTTCGCTTTACAATGTAGGGTCCATGCCACATAGGAACGAATTTTCCAGCACCTAGCTTATCGTTAGCTTGATCATATAATAACACTAGGTCTCCTTCCGAAAAACTTCGAGGAGTCACATTTCTATCATACTGAGCTTTCATTCGCTTCGCGTGAGTTTCGATTGCCAATGCAGCGTCACGTCAAGTCTCATCTAATTTGGCTAAGTACAATAAACGTTTCTCCTCTTCGGAAGTAGCTGGAAGTAATTCGACAGCCATTTGAAGTGATGGGATTTCGCATTCAATGGGTAACACAGCTTCCAAGCCATAAACTAGCTGGAAAGGAGTGAACCCTGTTGAAGTTTTCACTGAGGTTCGGTATGCCCATAGCGCTGAAAATAACATGTTGTGCCAATTCGACCGATGAATACCAATGGTTCGTCGGATCATGATAACCAGAACTTTGTTGATAGACTCAACCAAACCGTTGGCTTGCGGATAATAAGGAGTAGAGCTATCGTGGCGCAAACCAAGCTGGCTTGTGAGCTCAGTCATCATGATGTTTCGAAAATGGCTCCCATGGTCAGTAATGATTGCTTGTGGGACACCAAACCTAGTTATAATATGATTGAATACAAAAACTGCAGCTGTTTTGCCGCTTGCGTCGAATGTAGGCATCGCCTCGGCCCATTTAGTAAAATAATCAACCGCGAGGATGATATACGCATGCCCCCCAGCCGAGTGAGGGTTACAAGTAATAAAATCGATACCCCATTTGGCGAATGGACCAACGGCAATTATAGGGTGGAGAGGAGCAGGTGGTGCACGCATCTTGCGATCAAACACTTGACAGTTGTGGCACTTCCGGACTGCAATGATACAATCTTTGAACATGGAGGGCCAGAAGTAGCCAGCGCACAACACCTTCTGAGTTGTGGCATACCCAGACATATGACCGCCACATGCTCCAGAGTGACAGTCATTCAAAACCCTCTTAGCCTCTTTGTGAGTTAAAAAACGTCGAAAAACTAAGTCTGCCCCCCGGCGATAAAGTGTATCTCCAATAATTTTGTATTGTTGGGATTGAAACCGAATTTTTCGACGTTCCGCCTTTGAAGCTTCAAGCCGAAAGGTTTGGGTTTGGAGATAGATGATTATATCCCCGTACCACGGATCTAAAGTACTGATAAGAAACAAAGATTCATCCGCGATGGACTCCTCTGCCACAGTTTCTGTGTCAGCACGCGGGAAATCACACATCAATTCCGCAAAAACTAAGGATTTCTTAGACTTGGACTTCTCGAACTCCAAGTCGAACTCTTGCAGGATAACGATCCATTTAGAGTACTTGCCCCCTAGCAGTTGTTTTGTCAAAATATAAATCATAGGGTTGCAATCCGAAATAACTGTAGTTTTACGGAGAAGAATGTAGTGACGAAAACGCTGGACAGTTTGAACGGCTGCCAGGGCCAATTTCTTCACATGCGAATATTTTAGCTCAGTGGGGTTTAAAGTCCTACTAAGATAATATATCACATGTTCCGCTCCGAATTCATCTTCTTGAACTAACACCATTCCAATGGTGGAATGCGAAGCTGCGAGGTATAAGAAGTAGTCCTGGTTGTAGTTGGGAGGATGCAACAACGGTGCATGGGTCAACGCGTGTTTAAGTGCATCAAAAGATTGTTGGGCAATCTCATCCCATAAGAATTGAGCGTTCTGTTTCAACAACCGTGTAAAACCTTTAGTGACCTCGGCGTAGTTTGGAATGAATCGGCGTAAAAAGTTTGCTTTCCCTTGCAAACTTTGGAGTTGGCGCAAACTCGAAGGAGGAGGCAATTTGATGATAGCTTCGACCTTCAAGGGATCGACGCGAATGCTGGCTTTTGAAACAACAAATCCCAGCAATCGACCCGTCTCTATACAGAACACACACTTGTGGGGATTCAACCGAATTCGATAATGCCTACACCTCATAAAGATTGCTCGTAAGTGGACAAGGTGATCAGCTCAGTGTAAAGAATGAGCAGGCAAATCATTGAGATACGGTTGCACAATGTGCTTGATGTCATGAAATGCGTAAGACATCGCCCGTTGAAAAGTGGCCCCGGCGTTCTTAAGCCCAAAAGGTAATTTGCAATAAGCAAATGTCCCCCATGGACAAATGAATGTCGTTTTTGGTTGGTCGGCAGGTAGAATATTGATTTGATTATAGCCCGAAAAACCATCCATAAAGGAAAACATTTCGCTTCCGGCACAATCATCAATAATTTGATCGATATAAGGCGTAGGATAGTTGTCTTTTGGACAAGCTCGATTTATATCCCTATAGTCGATACAGATTCTTATTGTTCCTTGTTTCTTGTTGACCAAAACAATATTCGATACCCAATCCGTTAACGGGATCGGATAAATGAAACATGCTTTCAACAGCTTTTTGACTTCTGCTTTAATCGCAGCCGCTTTCCGAGGGTGAATCTGACGCAACCGTTGCTGGACGGGTTTAGCATCCGGGTAGGTCTTTATTTCATGAACAACAATGGCAGGGTCGATTCCCGGCATTTCCTCGTAAGACCAGGCAAACACATCGCGGAATTCTTGGAATAGGGCCTTGTAAGTTTGGATTTCATCTTTTGTACATGCGGCACCTATATGAATGTTTTCCTCAATTCCGGGCTTCACTGAAATATCAATGGGAATAGTGCGAGAAATATTCCCTAAATTCAACTCTGAATCAGAATGTTTCGTTGGATTCTGAGCGTCTTTGACATATTCAGCGGTAAAGATAGATGAAAAATCATTTTCAAAAGCATCATCCTTAGGTAAAAATGAAGATCTGTGATGGAGATCTTCCCATGGTAGATCGTCTACACTCAGGATTTCGCGAAGTTGTTCGTCAGATAACACGACTTCGGGAAACGCTATCCGTTCTAAGGTTGAGGTGAAAAGTGATTCTTCACTGACCACATTCATTTGGTCGATTTGGGTTGAACGCGAGTCGGTAAAAGACACGACGGCTTCATAAGCAATTTCATATGGACTCAAAGGCATAGCATCACCGAATGAGTCTATCTCAGATTCAGATGGGACAATCTAAGGATCATCATAAATAATGTTTTCTGATGTAATCATATGAATTGATGCAAATGAAGGATCTACGCTGATTGGAGGGAGAGGAAAAGTTCCTAGTAAACCGGAATCTTTAACTAAACCTACGCCAATGTCCCTATAAGGGATTGTCGTTTTACCGACATACTGGATACTCTCTGAAGAGGCTGGGTCGGATGAAAAGTATGTCAGCTGATCAATAGTCACGATCTTACCGTTATATGGAAACTTAATTACTCTGAAGACCGATGAAACGACCGCTGTCATAGCATATGACCAACTTCGACCCAAAAGAAGGTTGTAGTTTAGAGGGACATCAACCACCTCCACATCCAGACTAACGGTTTTACCTTCTACCCCTATAGGCAATTCCTGTAGAATACCAAACGGACGGAACCCACGGACATCAAAGGCCTTAAGGATGGTGGGGGATTGGTTCAACGAAGGAGAACCAAGAGATCTCCAACATTGAATCGACATAATACACGTAGAGGCTCCCTCATCAATCACAGTCCGATGAATAGGCCTGTTTTTACTATCACTAGAATTTGGAAAGCCATTTGATGGGGGAGACGCGGTGTACTATTTTCTAGATCGAAGATTATCAGGTTTGGGTCCTGAACATCAACAGCTCCGATAGCCGACAAAAGTAATTTTCGTTGTGCTGGGCATGATTGCAGCACTTCTAAAGCCGACATTGCTGAGGGTGAAACAGCTAAGTCCTCAACGATGTTGTAATTCTGGGCTGCTCTCGCATGTGGATTGAAAGCAGACCTTCGAAGTACACCCTTGGCGGGCGGTTTAATTACTAAGTCCGGGTTAGGTTTTTCGATCTGTAGTGGATCGGAACCAGGAGTTGAGGTTGATGGGTTAGAGTGAGAAGATTATGCTTCCTTACCATCAACAGGATTCTTACTACCATAATCTTGCGATCGAGTCGCAATCCTCACATGAGACATCATCAAAATGGGTTCTTCACTGGCATTCGAGGAAGAACCTATCATCTTATTCTCCTGCTCCGGAAATGGATTTTTTAACACAGCGGGAGTGGGAGAACCTTTGACTATTTTCACAACCTCGGCCCGATGAGGGCAATCTCTCGTAAAATGATCCTCTTCACAAATAAGACAAGGATATCGAGGTTTGCGCTTTTCGTCATTGGTTTCCGACTTTTCCGTTTTCTCCTTTGGAGCCTTGTCTGCTTTAGCCTTCTTCTTTCCTTTCTTCTTTCCACCGTTTTTTCATTTGGCCGTAGATGACTCTACAGCGTGAATATCGGCGGTAAGTTCAGGAGAAGACTCTCCTCTCGGGGAATCAGGCAAAGTGATTATAGGAGTAGTTGAAGCCTTGGAAGACTTCTTCTTGCTCTTTTTATTCACGATACCAATCATACCATCAGCGGCATGAGATCCCGAAGGAGCAGCAGCGATTTGATTCGATTTTGGAAGATCTGGAATCTTCTCGTGTAACGTACCCGACTGAGTATAAACTAAGTCAAGGTATTGCGCCTGAGCAATGACTTGCTCCTCAGTAACTACTCCGGCCTTAGCTACATCTTCAGTAATCTTCGGTAATAATGATTTAACAAACCATTCAGCTAAGATTTGGTCCGGGATAAAAACTTTCACTAACCTTCTTCGACGTCTCCACTCATGAATGTGATCAGAAATATACGTGGACGTCGATTGTTTTAGTGAAGTTAATAACTCCGTACCGTTATCGTATCTGACCGGCAACTGAAAGTGAGTTAGGAACGAGGTAGCTAACTGGCTAAAATTGTAAAAAGAGGCCCGTGGTAACTCAATGTACCACTTGGCCGCGAGACCAATGAGTGTACGCTGGAAAAGACGTAAGCGGATCGAATCATCCGAGATAGAATTTGAAGCACACCAGAGGTGGTAAGTCATCACATGATTGGACGGATCCTCTCCAGACTTACCTTCGAACTTGGGTATATCACTGGGCAACTTATTTGGCATTGGCGGCCAGAACTAAAGATATTGAATTGGATCATTCGTCAGGCGCGTCAAATCTGGTAAATCCAAAGTTGCGATAAATGGTAACTGCCGGTTAGGATCTCTAAAACTCTGGGTCACAAGACCAGTCCCAAGAGGAGGATATCCAGGATAACTAGGAACAGGAGTCGCATTTGGGATATTATATCCTCCTGGAAAACCAGGATTAACCGGACCGTACTGGGGTTGTTGAGGTTGTTGATAAGTGTACCCAGGATACGGTTGATACTGGTAAACTGGCTGTTGGACAGCTTGCCCAGGTTGGTACTGTCCCTGGTACGGTTGGTGAACAAATTGAGGTTGAGTAGTGACAACCGTACTTATACCAGGCTGACATGTAGGCATCTGGACCGTGGTTTGAATCGTAGATCCAGACAACGGTAAAGATGTCTGAGGAGTGGTTACAGAGACGGTAGAAACCGGAGCCGTCGATACTCCAGAATTAAGTATGGTAGATGTGGCGGTAGTTGCAGCAGCCGTTTGAGATGGAGTACTAGGTGCAATTGGCGGCTGAGTAACTACCGAAGTTAGTGAAGTTTGAACATTTGACTGGACAAGTTGTGGTTGCTGGGGTGGACCAGAAACTACGGGTTGTCCAGCTTGAGGTACCAACTGCATACTTGGCTGCAACACCTGTTGACCCTGTGATGGATCCCACACTAACATTCCGGGGTATTGACCCGTAACAGGTTGAGGATACTGAGATCCATAACCGGATTGAGGATAGGATTGATAATTGTAAGGTGCAGTTCCCATACTTGGAACATATGACTGACCTTGAGGCGGTTGATAACCTTGACTCGAGTATTGACCTTGAGGTTGATAACCTTGAGGTAAATACGGATACTGGGGTTGACCTTGACCTTGAGGTTGGTACCCTTGAGGTTGATACCCTTGGGGTTGATACCCTTGGGGTTGCCATCCTTGAGGTTGATATTGATACTGAGGTTGACCCTGGGTTACATATTGAGGCTGGGGTTGACCTTGAGGCATGTATTGCACCATAGGTGCATACTGACCTTGAGGTTGTGTCACACGGAATTGGTCAAGGGTGCGGACACGACTAACCTTCCTAGAAGTCTAAGACATTCTAATGACAAACAAGACAAAATGGAGTGATCTTTCTCTAAATACACCTTTTACAACATGAAAACTACAAGTGTTTAGGCTTACCTTATTCCAAAACGCTGTTGTTGTAGTTTGTCCTTGCCAATCCGGATGAGCTCCTCCTTCAAGTCAATTCCTGCAACCACAAACAATCAAACAATTACCAAGCACTTGTATTTCATATAATAAAACATATATTCAACATGCAGACCAAGGAACACATGAAATAACTCATTAACACAAGCTATTGAGAAAAATAAACCAGTTTGTATTAAATACGAAACAAAGAAACTCTTACAACCTGGCCTTGGTGTTGTGCAAGTTCCTCCCAGGGTCCATCAAGGGTTTTCCTCTACTTTGACAAAGCTCACCCTCTTCCAAGTAAATCAAGTAAAGACAATCTCTCCTCACAAAGGCTCTAATGGAAGACCTAAATCCTGCAGCATTTACCCAAAGAAAATGTATAGCTCCAACCTCCTCTCCCTCTGGCTCAATGTCTTTATTTATAGTTCTGTAAAGAGGTTATTCAGGTCCACTATCAATGGGATCATCCCCCTCTTTGGGTGGTATAGCTCCCTTATTGATGGGATAAGTTCCCTCTTAATAGAGATACATGAACCAACTGGAGGCGCATCCATTTCATCAAACCGACCTCTAGAATGTTCTAGAAGTAACCACAAGTAACTTTTTCAAGATAAAACTCACGCATTTTGCCTTTTACAGAAGGACGCACCTGTCCTTTAACATACAGAGCGTCCATGGACGCAGCTTTTGTGAACATGGTCAGCGTCTTCGCAGGTAAGGCTAGAGAGAACCTGCGACCCCAGAGATAAACATAGTTTTTACAAGACTTTCTCTCTTCTTTGAGTTTGAGATGGATAACAGAGGCATAAACTTGCCTAAGAGGGTAGCATGACTGTTGATTTGAGCCATAATAACTGTAAGTAGTCAAGGTGACATTTTTTAGTGTAACAGGTTGCCCCCCAGACATGATTTGTGTACCTTGAGGTTGCCCCCCAGGCATTAACTGAGGCTGCCCCCCAGGCGGTAATTGGCCACCTTGAGGTTGGGAAACGGGAACTGAACCTGACATCATTTAAATGTCTCCTATACCCAATGGTATATTACCACTGTTTCCAGCTAATAACCCATGATCAACGGGTTGAGGAGATGCCCCCGCAAAGGTACCAGAAAGTGATTGATACCCGGTGGGAACAGAAGGACCGCCGTGTAAGAAAGATTTAGGACTTTGAGTAAACACGGACGACTGACCAGACATATTTACAGGAGTATAAATACCTCCAGGTGGAAAAGGAGTACGAGGTGTAGAAAAACCTACCCCCGAGTTGTCTAAATAATTGGTTAACGAAAGGTACCAAGTAGTACTTCTAGGAGGACTGTAAAAGATGGATTCACGCTCCCTTAGATCAATAGTAAGTTGATCTTCAAGGTTAGAGACGCCTATTTCTTCCTCTGGGGCAAGTTCTTCGATAGCAATCAAACCAGTAGGAAGATTTTCGGTGATAACTCTTTCTATTCTCGGTGAATCTGGAACACTAGAAGTCGGAGTAACAGGTTCGGATATTTCAGGTTCTTCGCCTGTATCACTAGCAGACGAAAAACTACCAACAAGCTCGGAAACTGTAACAGCTTCGGGATTATAACCTGTCTCTAGACTTTGGTAATCTGGATGGGCTACCAAGGAATATTCTCCTTCTTCAGGTGAACCTACTCTACTGCCACTAGGAGGAGTTACAAGGACCTTCAACCCTTCGTACTAACCCGGAACGTCTTCAGGAGATCCACCCCGCGATCTACGGAGTTTCCTCAACAAATCTGTTCCGGTAACAATCTCAGGTGACTTGCCCCGAAGTCTACGGGACTGTCTCGGTAATTCCGCCACAGTTAAAAACTTTAACTACTACACATGAAAACAAAGTAAAATTTCAAATCAAACCACCTAAAGTCTCTAAAGAACCAAACAAATTTGAATCACACGCCTAAAGAATCTAGGGCGTCAAACCAAGCACAAACAATAGCCTTCCAGACCGAAAGCGCTAGTTGGTGATGAAACCCAACATCGCCGGGTTCAGTACAGAAGTGGCGGGTGGAACAGTTACCCCGGCAACCTGCTTAATGAATAGACCGGCACAAGTTCCTCCACTTTAACCGTCTCGAGTGAAGTGAACCCCCCGGAAAATCCAAGTGAGTCTAGCCGACGTCTGCTCCAGGTACAGTGGGATCTTCCCTCCACCGTCACCTCGGTAGAATCCTAAAGATAATGGTCATTAAGGTTACCAACCGCAACAAATGCACCTGGGGGAACAGTCTACACTCCGACAGCACGCAAGGGCAGAGTATAAAGCTCAATCCCCCTTGCTGGCTCCTTGACAATAATCCAAGGTTTATCGACAAGTGACCCCTGGCTCCTCGACAATGGTTAATCCGAGGTTTACCGTTTGTAATACGTGCGTGTCTGGTGTCGTTCCCAACGAGGGGGGATTGATCCCCTCACTGGTTCAGACACGAGCTCGTGCTTCTCCTTTAAGAGGAGCTTTCCTAGAGTACAAATGAGACAATTGGATTTATTCTATCACAAGATAAGCTACTTGTTTGGTTTTGTTGTCTTGGAGAGTTAATTACTCACCTACTCCAAGACACTAGCCTGATCTAAATTGGTGTTTCAGAGCCCTAGTAAATAAAAGTTACTACGTTGATTTTACTTTAAGCGTTAATTTTATGGTTTTTCTTAAAGACAAAAGGTAGCGGAAGTGAAACCAATGGTGTGTAGACTCGACTCAAACCACTACAAAGATGCACCTAAGATGATTTACGCTACTTTTCCTTTTTTCAATGAAATTCCTAACTAAGAGAGTTGAGAGATGCAAATTTTATAGAAAACAACTTTCTTAGTAAAGACAATCAAAGAAACAATTCTCTTTATCTTTCCAAGCATACAAACATGACCACTCTTTACGTGCACGAAAAACTCTTTTTCTTTCAAAACTTTTCAAAGCTACTTGAAACAAAACTTTTCAAAGGAGATGTTTTTGTATTTTCTCTTTTTAATAAAGCATATAAATCTATTTTAACAAAAATCAATCTTAAAAGCTATAAAATCTATGAAAACTTCACTCACAAGCAAATCAAAAAGAAATTTATTCTAAGCAAACCTAATGAGGCAAAAGCCTACAAAGATGATTCTAAGTTGTTTTACTTGACCAAAATCAAATCAAGGACCAGCTAATGCAGAATCAAAAGACTAGTCAAAACAAAACTCAAATCTTCTTGTTCTTTTTGTAAAATGGAATTCAATACTCAATCAACAAGCACTTCGAAATTTGCCAAAGAGACAACTCAATGGTAAGTTGCTCTCACAGGTAGACTTTATGACAGGTCTGACTTCTAAGAATGCTGACAAAACCAGAGAGATCTAAGGCTTGACAACTTCTACTGCCAAAGTCACTACAAGACCTACTCAAAAATCAAACCCTAGGGCTTAAACTTCTATGAAATCCACTAAAACACTCAATGCTATCGAAACAAGTTCAGGTGAAGATCTTTAACAAGAGACTAATGAATTTGGGCAGTAAAAACTGAGAAAAAGCAAAATCTAAGAGAAAAAATGCAAAAAATGGAATTTTTTCAAATTTTAGCAGGGGACGCAGGCAACCCGTTAAAACAGGTGCGGGCCCGCTCTGTGCACACATCGACAGTGCGTCCAGGGACACACTGTGCAATACTCAGAGGGTGCGTCCTACTGGAAAATTCAAGAAAAACTAAAATGAATCTAACCCTAAGCTAACCCGCCCAAAAACAAAGTCACAGAGCCAAAAACCAGAAAAATAAACCAATTTTCTCAGAGCAAAGTTCATACAAAGGAAAAGACTTTCACATCAATGGAGTCCCCAGTGGAGTCGCCAATTTGTCAGGCGGAAAGAGTCGATTGTGCGGACACAACCAACCTCCCTAGGAGCCTAAGACTCTCTAGTGACAAACAAGACAAACAAGAGCAATCCTTCTCTAAACATGCATTTACTATATAAGAAATCAAGTGTTTAGATCCTACCTGTAATCCAACGCTGTTGTAGCAGTCCAGCTCCACTGATTCGGATAAGCTCCTCCTTCACTTTGAAACCTGCATCCACTAACAATCAAACGATTAAATAGCACTTGATAATCTCATAAAATAAAACATATTTAACACATAGACCAAGGAGTACATGAAACAACTCATAAATAACAAGTTATTGAGAAGAATGGACTCATTTGCATTAATAGGTAACAAAAGGAACAAATACAACCTAAGCCTTGGTGTTGTGCAAGTCCCTCCCAGGGTCCATCAAGAGTTCTCCTTTACTTTCACAAAGCTCACCCACTTCCAAATAGAACAAGCAAAGATGGCAATCTCTCCTCACAAGCTTCTAAATGGGAGTCCTAATTCCTGCAGCATCTACCCTTAGAAATGTATAGCTTCCAACCTCTCCTCCTTCTGGCCCAATGCCTGTATTTATAGTGCTCAAGAGGAAGTTAATCAGGTCCACCATCAATGGGATAATCCCCTCTTTGGATGGGATAGCTCCCTTATTGATGGGATAAGTTCCTCTTTGGTAGGAGTGCATGAACCATCTGGAGGCGCTCAATACACGTCAAACAACCTTCTAGAATGCTCTAGAAATGACCACAAGTAGCTTTTTAAAAATGAAACTTGCGCATTTTAACCTTTACAGGGGGACGCACCTGCCCCTTTACATACAGAGCGTCCAAAGACGTAGCATTTGTGAACATTGGGTGCGTACCCGCAGGTAAGGTTGAGAGAACCTGCGTACCCAGAGATAAATACATTTATAAAGACTTTCTCTCTTTTTGGAGTTTGACATGGAGAGCAGAGGCATAAGACTTGCCTAAGAGGATAGCATGACTGTTGATAGAGCCATACTAACTGTAAATAGTCATGGTGACATTTTTTAGTGTAACAAGGTCTATGTTTGATTTCAGCAGTAAAAGTGTGATTGGGTTTGAATGGTAGCTTGCAAGTGCTGGCAAAGGTTGCCAGGCTATGAGCATGTAGATTGAGCTCTCTAGAAATTTTAGTTAACTGGGATTCTGAGAAGGTATCAAGTACTTGCATAGCTGCTTCTTTATAAGCTCTTAACATTAGATCATTTGTGATAAAGTTTCCTTTTATTTGTTGTATGATCAAATTTGAATCTCCTAAGATTGAAACTTTGGTTGCACCTAAATTTTTTATGAGTTTGAGACCTAGCAGAAGGGCTTCATACTCAGCCATATTATTTGTTCATCGAAAATTTAGCCGATATGCATGACCTTCAGCTCTATAATTCTGCATATTGTGGATCCAGACTCCTGCTCCAGCTCCTAACTTGTTTACAGAGCCATCAAATTCTAAGTACCACAAGGTTTCATGATCAAGATTTGGATTGAGATCTTTAGAAAGTTGGATCATGGGCAGATTGGTTTCTTGCAAATTACTTGATACATCATGCTCCTTTGTTATATCAGTTATACCTAAAGTGCTTTGGTCTTGGGAGGCCGATTGTTCATTCAATTCCTCTGCCTCCGCTGCCATTAATAGTTCAGAATAAGCCTTGCTGCAGATGTCAGCATTGTAGAGAATAAATGAATCCACGTCAGAGTGTATTGAATAGATTGGGAAGTTTTGGGGCTTCTCTTGACTGCTTACCACATATTTCATTAATTTTTCGCGGTATAATCTCTTTGGTTGTCCAAAGACTGAAATGGTAGCATAGGACATGTCTAATTGCAAATATCCTTGGAGTTTGGCCCCCCAGGATCTGGACAAGAGCATACCATACTTAGGAGGTATGTCAGCTACTACTACATCCATCAAAATTGTTTTGGTTAGGTATTGGACCAGGGAGACACATAAATCTTTAATCAAGCCTAAGCACCTGGCTTGGCTTGAATAAAATGAGAATAGATCTTTATAAGGTCTTGTGATGTCTAAGTCGAGTTTTTCCATTACAGATTTGGGCATTAAGTTGTGTGAGGCCCCGGAATCAAACATTGCATTGTGTAGAACCTTATCATGAATGTTTAAATTGACATAGAAGGGTGGAACCCCTCCATTTTCTGTTTTTCCGTTAATCTCAGGACCAAACAGTAACTCAGGTTGATCATCTAGGATATTCACAGCGTCTTTATTGTCTGATATTTGGAGTGACCTATTAATCTGCTGTCTGTACACTTGATGTTTGGCCAATTCAGAAAGAGGGACCGATATCTTTATCTTACTTATTTCTGTTTCCAAGTTAAAGGGTTTTTCCATTTGAATTTTGGCATTAAGTGCATCAGATTTTTCCTTTTTAGCTGGGTTTTCAGTAGTCCTTTCTTCATGGTTGGTATGATTTTGAGTGAAATTGGTACCATATTTATTTTCAAGGATGGTATTTGACCTTACCTTTAAAGGATGGGGTGGGGCTGGCTGGTTTTCAGAGGGCTGTTGTTATGAGATATCCTCCACAGTGACTTCTGTGGTATGTGGGTTTGAGTTGCCAGCGGATTCTGGAAGAACAGTCTTGTCATTCGTCTTTTTTGGCTGCTTACTGTCCTTTGGTTTAAGAGGTTTAGGTACATCCATAGTTCTACTCCTTAGTTTATACTGTTTATGTACCTCATATACTCCTACATCATAACCTTCCCTAAAATCAAAAGATTCTCCTGACTTAGTTTGAAATCGATTGCAATTATAATCCTCTTGATCTTCTTGTGTTAAAAAGACCTGATGTTCACTGTCTAAACCCATTAGGTTGATGTGAGGCTCCTCAGTTGGTTCGCTAGATGTTGAGGCCTCAGCATAATTTTCTTGGAAAGGAGGTCTAATGTGCTGGTCAAGATCAGTCCTTCCAACATTTGGATTTTGATTCTTTCTAAAATTTGGATTTCTAGCAGTGCTTGGTTGACCTTCCCATGATGATTTTATTTCTATGGTTTCTACCCTGTCCCCAAGTCTGTCCATACCTTTGATGATTGCATCTAGCTTTTGCTCAAATGCTGAGGGTTCTTCCTTAAAAGTGGTTCTTCTTTCAGCTCTTTCCCGATTTCTTTTGGCAATCAGATTTGCCTCTACACTTACAGCTATGTTTTGCATGTCTGCCAGGGTCACAGGGGCTCTTTCCCTTAGTTGATATGCCATATCAGCATCAAACCCATCCGGAAATTTGATTAAGGCTAAATCAGGTGGAGGCCTAAGATTTTGAGGAATGGCATCATAAACAGTGTTGAATCTGGTGCAATAATCTAGGACAGTTTCTTGTGGGCCTCTCCTTATGGTGTCATACTCAGATAAAATGTGTAGAGGGTTATTTTTCTTTTCCCATCTGTTCAGGAAGGATTGATAAAGAGCGCCCGAATTAGCTATGGAATTTGCGGCAAGTGCTCTGAACCAAGTTCTTACTTCACCTGTTAGACTTTGGACAAAAATTTTCATTCTCACATCATCATCGTCTATTTCATAATTTTCAAAGTAATCTTGCATCTTCTTGGTATGTTGTAAGGAAATGTATGTACTGGTTCCATCAAAATAAGTGATCTTACTTTGGTAGTCCTGAGGCATAGCCCCAGGATTACCAGGTAGCTGCAGGGGGGCATAACAATTTGCCATATTTGCAGGGATCAATGGGACAACAGGTAGAAGGGGAGCAACTGGAACAACAGGGACAACAATAGCAGTTTGTGTATTGGGTGGAGGTGTGAATAGTATGTTTTGGGAAGTGGATAAGGAAGAGGGGGAAGACTGGGTTATGTGAGGATGAACCGATGGTTTAGCAGGGGTTGGGATATAACTTTGCTGAACTGCCTCAGGGCTGGAATCAGCAAATTCTTCTGGTTCCTTTTGGTTCCTAAGAGTCTTGGGAATCAAATTAGGATTATCGAAAACAGGTGGAGGATTTGGGTCAGGATTTGACCTGGTATGCCTAGTTCTCTTTTTAGGAGCCAGCTTCCGAACTTGTTTTTGGTATTTTTAAGAATATTTTCAGAATTGTCAAGGAACTGCTCAAATTTTGGAACCGCTATCTAAAGCAGACAGCAGTTGAAAAATTCGTTCTGTCCCCAGTGGAGTCGCCAATTATGTTAACACTCAGGTTGTTCCCTTTGACTCCCAAGGGAATACGGCCGAGGTAACCACTAACCAATCTTTTGGCCACAGGTCCTAGCCTACCTGTAACCAGAGAGGGCTCTCTCTTTCTGATTTAACTTTGTTTTGATGATGTTTTAGGCTAGCTATGATGCACAAGGTTTTGTTTTAAATTTGTTGAATGATGATTTCAGTCAGAACAGGTATATTTTACAGGGTGATCTAGTCTATTGGGCATGGAGTCCATGATGTTTAATTGCTTGATATGTCTGTCTTGAAACACCGGTGATGCTATAGAGCCAGATAAGTGTCTATGGAACAATTCTTTAAATCTGTAATTGGATGGGATGGAATCAGGGCGTGAAAGGAAACTAAGGATCTTTCAGTAAGCTGATATGGGGAACAGTGGGAACATTACTTAGGAGCATTGAAGAATTCTTGAATAACATTCATATTTATAGAACCAATACGAACATGAGCAATTAAGAATTCATGTCCATGATTAATTCTGAAGAAAACGTATTCAACAACGGAGATTGAGCACAGGGTGTAATCAAACATTTCCTATACTATTCTTTTTCTCTATTGTTAGACTAGTGAAACATGCATATGATTTAAGCAGACATAAGAAGACAAAACATAGTTTAGGAAAACTTATTGTTCCATTAGACAGCACAGGAATTCTGTAACAGCACGCAGAGCATCATTGAGACATCAAGCATTCAAGAGATAATGAACTTTTCCAGCCTTTTGCATTAGATCATCTGAAAATATACAATATATTGTCTCAGAGAGAAAATCACCAACCCAAAATACGTTGCAAGGGGAGGTATATATAAAAAATTTAGATACAGAAATATCTAGCTGATGAATTAATGGCTCATAAATACTGTGCCAACTCCTGGAGAATTGCAGCTGAGAGAATAAATGTTGTAATAACTGCTTAGTGTATTAGCTGTCCAAAATTGTCAGAGAATTTTGACTTTGTGACCCATTGAGTCGGCTGGAGCTGTTTTGCCCAAAATCTACGTGTTTCCTTTGGCTTGGCTTGCTGTCATGGTATTTACGCTGAGTCACTTCTTTTATCCACCTTGCTTGCTGTCCTGATTCTGTTTTTGACTTTGGTTGAGTTGAAGCTGACTAGGACAGGCCATACTGAGATTACCGAGGCAAAATTTGTAGCATTGCCTGCCACCAATCTTCCTTGGGCAGTTGGTGTCTTCGTATCTTTTTCAAGGTTTCATCTGCCTCTCTATACCTGTAAAAATTTGGTGGGACCTCAAATAAGTGATTAATCTCATGCTCAATGTAGAATAGATTTTCAAGCTTGTCACAGAGGCTCTGCCCTGATGGAGGTCCTGTTTCTTCAGAGGTACTGGCGGATGCTGTGATTTGATTTTCAATAAAATTTGTCATCCTAGTGGCATATTGCTCACAGGTGAGTAGTCTTCATGTGCCGGTCAATAGGCTGGGCAATCCTTTTTCTTAGAATGCTCCCATTTTAAGCTTGTATTCATCCACCTCAGCCTGCATTTCATGACATTTTCTCTCCACAGTTTGCACAAAGTTTCTGAGGGTCAGCACCTTTTTAACTGTGAGGACAGCATCTGTTCTGTTGATAATGTTCAGGGCGGCCAGCTCCTCCTTGGTCTGATTGTTGAGAAAATGTATCATCCTGTTGGCCTGCTCAGGCCTATTCCCTAGTGCTGTTCTGGCCTTCTGGATTTCAACTTGTGCTTGGCCTATTAATTCCATCTGTTCATGCACTGTTTTGATTGACTTCCACTGTCTGGTAAGGGAGTGGACAATCCGGGCCCATAGGATCCTTTTTATTTCAGCCAGAGTCTTCTCTAAACTCATCTTCTTTTCCAAGGCCTTTATTTTGTCTTTTAGGGCCTTAATCTCTCTGGTCTGCTCTGCTACTGTCATCTTGGATTTGTCATACTTAGCTTCGAGCTCTGCCAATTTCTCCTTGGCTTGTTTGATCTCTGTCCCCTGAAGCTCCAGCTCTTTGATAACTTTTGTCAATTCATTCATGTTTAAGCTGGACGCAGGAGCTGTTGTTGTTGCTACTGTCACATCTGTTGTTGCTGTAGCCATTGCAGGGGTCACTGCTGCCTCTGTAGTTGTGGCAGTGGTTGGGGAAGTTTGAGGAGGTTGGGAGGTTGATTCTCCCTGTTTGTCTTGGAGTGCCCTTTATAGCTCCCTTTCCAGATCAATCACTTTTTGGTTCAGCTGCATTATTAGATCCAATTGATCCTCAGATTCCTTTTCTTTTTGCAATTCTGCTGTTTGAGGGTGCTCAGTAGGAAGCAATTTCAGTCTCTTCTTCAATGCAGCAATATCATCCTCTTTCTTTTTCATAAGGGCCCTCACACCCTTAGGATCCTTAGGATCATGTCCTAAGTCCACAATGATGTCCTCCAGTGTTTTGATCCTGTTGTCCTTGGCTGTGGAGGACATTCTCTCCAAATCTAGCTGAGTGTTGGTGTCTTCAGAGATTCTTTTAATTCATGGGCCATTGTGGCCCTATCTACCAGTGTGGCATAGACCATTTCCCCTATTTGCTTATGCAACTCTATCTGATCCATGGGGTGAATGTCTTTTGCCATGACTTCTAACTTTGTTTTGACAAAATCTGCAGCTGAGTGAGGCTGCGGTATCTTGGGTTTAAAATGGCTAAGGATTATCTTTTCCTCTTGGATATCATATACTGACATCAGCCTCTCTTGTTTAGTCGGTGTTGCCTTGAGAAATTGTTTGTATACCTGCACTCTTAACAACTCATTTTGTGCCTTAATTTCTTTGAAGGAGGCCTTGGTGCTGGATGGCTTCTTACTCTGCTGAGTGGAGGAGGACACCTCCATGCCAAGCTGTACTCCTTGCTCTTGTTGAAAAGAGCTTGGCTGTCTGTTGGCTATCTTCTCTTTCTTTCCTTGGGCTCTCAAGGACCTCCTCGCTGATTTCTTCTATGACCGGAGAATCAACCCTTTGTCTTTTGGCTTCAGGTTGCTGAGCGGATCCACTAGCAGGTGTGGACTCCTCTCGGTCACGTTTCTTGCCCCTTTCCTCATGTGCAGGGGTCTGTAAGGCAGGCACTGTTGGTGCCTCTGTTTGTGGTGGAGGAGTTTGCTCTTGCTGCTACCCAATTGAGGAGGCAGGCTTTTCTGTCACTACTTCTTTTCCTGCACCCATTATTCCCTTGCCTTTTTCTGTACTTGATGCTGATGTAGATGGCCCTTGGGTGACTAGTGCGGTTGCAGCAGTGGAGGTACCTTCTCCAATTGGATGCGGCTGTTTGAAAGTTACCTGCTGCACAGAATCTATGTCAAGAGTTTTTTCTAAATCCTTGACATTTCTTTCCATTATTTCTTCTTGAGTTAATTCCTCAATTAATGTGCCTTGCAACCATTCATCTTTGTTGGCATACTGCTCAATTTGTGGAATTTTACAGTGCTCATACCCTAGTAGCCTATATTTGACTCTTCTAGGACTAATGAAGCCTTCAGGGTCATAAGGGACCCACTAGAAGCTTCTCTTTAGTTTGTATTTATCTCTGAGAATTTGGTCAGCCTCTTGCCAGCCCTCTTTCTTATTCATGATAAAGAGGCCCATATGGTCTTTGAACTTGAGATGGGCTTTCTTCTTGGCACTATGAAAGTGGGTGAGGTCAGAGTTAATGAGTTGCCTATAGTATTCCAAGGCGAACATTCTCATCGGTACATATCTTGGGAGCCTATATGGACAGAGCTCACAGCCATAGATTCTGATGACTGTATGGTTTTGGTATAGGTACCAATCACCTATTTTATAGTTCTTGGACAGCTGCAAAGTTTTCTGGATTTCAAATGACAGTCTGGGAGGAGGGGATCTCATCAATAGGCAAGAGACCGGGTAAACAAATTGGTCAATAAATTCATAGTAAGAATATGGTGAATCTTGGACTTGGTGGAAAACTGATGACTAGAAGATAACAGACCTCCTCTCTCCCCTAGAATCCAGTTTCTTGATGGGGCATTGAAAAACCTCAGACTGATAATACATGAACAAGTGGTAGATATATGATGAATATTTGAACACACCCTCCCTATCCACTTTCAAGAGCTGGTCATGTATTTTGTTGGCTATAAACTTGGCAAAGTTATATTTGTAAGCAGGAGACTGGCATGGGCTGTAAGCAGCTAATAATACCAGCACTGTCTCATCAATGTGCTCACTGGTTTTGTAGCCCAACACATAGGAGATCATGTGAACTAGGAGCTTGCCCACATCAGTGAAATGGGCATACAAGAAAGGAGGTGGCCCTGTAGGCTGGCGGTCTACCCTCATGAATGTCTTGGTGACCTTCTCAATGTCAGCAGTGGAAATTTTGGCACCTGCATCCAATAAATAGTTCATGGAGAAGGGAAACAGCAACTGAGTTTGCTTGAAGTTGAGCATTTGGTTGATGGAGTCAGGATTAATGTGGAAGAGTATGCTCCTAGACAGAGACTTGACAGTTCTCTGAGTTGGATCATAATTCTCACCACATAAGCGGATGATTTTTGGAAAAATATTAACAGATGGAAGGAAATAATAAGGTAGATTGGACTCCCATATCCCATATGTGTCATTGTTGCTCAAATAGCTGTCTCTCAATTGGCGAAAGGTCTGTAAATGGTTCCTCTCAGCCACAAGGTCTTGAATGAGGTAATCTCTGTCAGCAAGAGGCATGGCCTCAAGCTCCTTGTTTGGTGGATTCATAGGAGTGACACTGAGAGCTGATGGTGTAGCCATTGGAAAGATTTCAGGTGTTTGACTATAGAGTGTAGCTTCTTGGTGTAACAATTTGAATATGATAGCTTGTAAGGCTTTAGAGGTGAGGTGGCAGACTAAATGCAGATGGGGCAAGATTTGCCTTTTGGAAGGAGCAACTTTGAGGAGTAAACTTAACTCTGGTTTCTTCTGGTGAATTCTCAAGAATCATGGACAGTGAGGGCAAATTGCAAAGGAGAGTAGGATTATAATCTGGTGAAATGAAGTCTTTAAATCATACACTCGGCAAAAGGGAACAATGCCAGGCAGGCATGAGAGTTTAGCGTGCGTTTAAGCCCGAAACAACTATGTAATAGTGAAACTTGAATACAGGGTGCTTTAGATCTTTGAAGGCTTCTCATTAACAGGTGAACATTATTAATTTAGGAGTTCTTTAGGCAATTTCAATGGAAAATTTGCAGAGAATGGGAAGAACATGGCAAACGGGTTGGTTTTGGCAAAATACCTGGATAAATTAGCGCCGAGAGCTACCGCGTTGATCGACGGGCGAAGAATGTCGTTGAATTTGCAGGTGGCTGCGTCCAAATCGTTTGAATTCGAAATATGGAGGCAATTCGGCATAAACAAGCAGAACAACGCTCTCAACTTTTCAATGAAAATGACCCAAAACGGTCCATTTTCTTGCTTTTAACGATAAATTTGGCGCATATGGCTTTTTGGCGCTTTCCTGTGATGACGTCAGCATGACGTCATCAGCGGGCCCCGGGTACGGATGGTGATGTGGATGCTGACAGGGATGCCAGCGTGGTGGGACACAGTGGAGGCATGCGGCGGTGGCAAGAGAACATGGAGGGCGATGTGGCGCAGTGGCAGGGGCCTCAGGCGTGACATCACAGTGACGAGGGGCTGACGTAATGGGGGGTGGCGGTTTGCAGGAGGCGATTTCCGGTTTCCCCACACCGCCTTTGGGGGAAGGTGGTTTCGGGGAGGAGGGCTCCGAACAACCCCGGCTGCCGACACGTGGCCTGTGTATGGGGGCAAAATTGCTCGCTCCCCGGAGGTTAAAGGTCGACACATCCGCTGTGCAGATTACCCGCCCACCGTTGGATCAGGCGCGGCAGGAGATCGATAGTTGGCAGGTGCTCCGACGTGGCGTGCAAGTTTGTGGCGGGACCCGCCCGATATTTAATTAAATTTGAATGGCGCAGGCTCAAAAACTTTAGCTTTGGTGGGTTTTATGGGACTCAAATGGGTAAGGGTTAATGCGACGGGGTTTCACAAAAATATTTAAACATTGGGTTTTTTACTTTAAGGGGTTTCCATTTTGCAAGGGTTTTTTGGTGAATGGGGGTTTAGTTATAGGTTATTAATCTTAACCAGGGGTTAGATTAATTCCAGGGTAAGGGTTGACTGTAGTCCCAGATGAACTAATGTCTCCCATGACAATATTACTTAGCTATAATGCTAAGGGGGGGGAATATTTACATATTTTTTGGGTTTTTGCATAAAAATGCTATAATAGTAGGGGAGGGGGTACTTAGGGAGCTATATAGTAAGTTTAGAAATTAATATGGATTTGGGATGTGAAAGAGGAACAGAGAGCTAAGTTTAAGGAGTAAACTTAGATTTAGAAGCAGATGAGAGTGAGAAATGAATTTAGACAAGAAATGTGGCTTCTTTTCGGAGAAGAAGGTCACAACTTGACATGAATTTCACAAATGAGAAATGCAAGGAGGACTGTTTAGGCAGATCCTACAGTCCTCTAGGGGATGTTAGTAAGAAAGCTTTTGAAGGGAATGAGGGAAGTTAGACATGCTTGATGGTTTGCCACATAGATCATTGTTCTTGCCTTTCTCCTATTGGTGAGACCAGATATGATTTTCCATATATCATGTGTTTAGATCTTGTTTCTGAAACCTCCAATTGCCTACCCTACCTAATATGCCTAACATTCTTTCTTCTCTTTGATGGGTGCACTTAGTCTTGCAAACCCTGATAAACCTCTTTTCTTTTTTCTGCCCTCCTATCTAAATCTACCCTTATGTCTTCCAAGGGCCCAGATTAAGCAGTTGGGCTCCTTCCTTTCTCTATCCAACTAGTCATCTTCCAAGCTTGAACTGTTTGAGCAAGTACTCTCTCTCTAGTCTAGAACAGGCAATTTAAAACATGGCATGGCCCAGCTTGAACTGTTGGACCATCCATCAAGATAGCAGTGGCATTTTCGTTAGCCACTTCCATGGTCTTTATTTGAGGTTCATTTCATTTATTTTTCTTTTGACCAATTCATTTTCTTGCCTTTTGATTATTCTTTTAAGGCATACCCTCTTTACATTTTTTAACTGTCTGTTTCTTTCACAAAAATGGAACCTTTGTCTCATGGAAGATGAACATTTTTGGTACTTCCACTGTCAATCATGAAAAATGAAAACCTATTGGTATAGGAGGCTAACACCATGTCAGTGTCGCTAGTATGTTCAAGAGAAGTCGCTCAGAGAATTCACCTGTGTCTCATCTGTTGCAATACATTCACTCTCCTTTTTTCATGACCACCACCCTGAACTTTGAATCATCAAATCGTTTTCACCTCCACCAAATCTTTTGCTGCGTTCCATGTCGTAGACGTGGGATTCATTAAGGCCCTCCTATGACGGGTCACTTCTTGTCAACATCGGCTCATTATCCAAGAAGTTGACCTAGGAACAACCCTTTCAGTACTTTGAAGCTTGCATGCCTCAATGGCAAGTTTCTCACTTCCGGCGACAGGTTTACATCAATTTCCTTTGACCGAAAGATTTTACGTGGTGTTCGATGCCAAGTCCATTTTTCACACCACGTGAATTGTATTTTCGTACCTTAAGGGTCATCATCATTATCGGTGATTCCTCTCGCGCCTGTTAACAGCTTACATCATTGGCTGGTAATCAGGCAATGTCTTTCCATGTTCGACTCCAGAACATTTTTCACATGGATCAACTTGTACTTTGAGTAAGGATTGGACGAGTTTGAAGACCCCGGATCTAGTTTCATCCATCCGAGCTACAATATATTCAGGAAAATAAAGACATAAAATGTACATCATTACCAAACAGATGATCATCTGAATCAAGGGATGATGGCTCTACCAGAACCATCAGTCTGCACACAGACGGTCATCTATCTTATGTTCTTGAAAATGAATTTATAAAGCTGAGCATGGGAATGCCCGCCTCAGCTAGATCATGAAAATATTATGAAGACAATGTATTGTATTTAATCTTATTACAGGTCGCCTTCCAGCTTGAAAAAACTTCGGATCCTCATGATAAAGCATTTCACCCGACATCAAAAGATTAACGACCTCATGCTTTAGGGGACAACTGTTATAGACATTTTTGGGCACTGCAACCCCAATCATACATGTCCATAAACTAAGGGCTCCTAAGTCCCTAAAAGTGTTGTTTAATACCCTAAAGGAACAAGGTCAACTGATTACATCATCTCCCAGAAGTTATCCACAGAAAACTGCTCAGAACTAGTCAAAACTGGACCATATAGACTGCCCAGTGCAGAAGGTGCAATGCATCCCACCTGCCCAAAGTAAAAGGTGCAATGCATACTGAGTAGCCCTTCTGTAGGGTGCGATGAGCGAGAGTGGACAAATGGTAGAGACAGTTTGCAAAGTGGATCGACATGGAATCTTCTAGAAACTTCTCCTATGACACTTGCCTCTCTGAATTCACCTAGGGATGAGTAAGAGATCATCAATCTCAAAGTGGACTCAAGAACTATCAGAGAGAGGACACTAATCACAAACCCAGTAGCTAACTCACTCCCCTGCAAACATCTATATATGGATCCCTCATCCCAGAGATCCAGAGGCTGGAATTTTGTATCTTGTAAGGAAGTGTTGTTGGTTTCTTGTTGGAACATCATAGTGTTGGGTGATCTAAGCTTTTCATGAGGTGAAAGAAGGGCTTTCATGCTAGAGGATGATGCTGGGTCAAAAAATTGGTTGTAATCCTCTTTGCTATTCTTTGATATTAATAAAGCTATTCAAGTTTTCCTCCACATTCTTGTATGTTTGATGATATATGAATTTATGTGGCCAATATACATCTGGTCCTATATTGTTTATGATAGTAGATCTCTGTTCTTTGATAGTATTATGCTGCTTTGATTCCACAGGTGCTCTTTGAAGCTGGGTAAACGAAAGAGAAGCGGCAAGGATCTGTCAGAAGGGAGAGGAACCGAGCAAGGAACCAAGCGCAAGACTGAGGTTGGTGTCCTTCATTCCACTCTTATCTACTTATCATAAAGGAAAACGAAAGTAGTTTTAGTTTGTTTGTTCCTAGGACAGCTACTAGTCTTAGTGGGACTAGCAGCTCCGAGTGGACACTAGATTTCCCGATCAAGAGAAAAAAAGTAGTTTTAGTTTGTTTGTTTCTAGATTTCCCCAACGGAGTCGCCATTTTGTTATCGGGAAATCTAGTGTCCACTCGGAGCTGCTAGTCCCACTAAGACTGGTAGTTGTCCTAGAATCAAACAAACTAAAACTACTTTTGTTTTCCTTTATGATAAGTATATAAGAGTGGAATGAAGGACACCAACCTCAGTTTGGCTTTACAATGCTAGAATACGTCTCTAGCCTAGACTTCTAGATGTTGTGCATTAGGTTCCAAAGCGTTTTTAGGTTCGTTAAATTTATTTTACAGTTGATCTTTCTTAAGAATTTTTCCTTTCAGGTTCACCGCATGATGTAGATATATAATTCCTAAAATGCAATCTAAGATGATAAACAATCATTTGATCTTATTTTTGCAATGAAAATCCTAGCAACTAGAGAAAGAGAGATGACATTCTTTCAACATAGAGCATAGAGCACACACTAGATGCACTATCCTAAATCAAACCAACAAGCAGTCTAAATGCAAATGCACATGCATGTATTTGCTTTCATCCTTCTTAATGTGTGAATGACAAGAAGAAAGCTAAGTACAAATCTGAATTATATTTTGAAAGCGACATTACTAACAAGTTTTTCTTCAAAAACAAAAGGACAATAATGACGACACTTTGCTATTTTGAATTAAAAACTGCTTTCGACACTTGAAAAACTACTAATTCAGATCAAATACAAGAGTAACTATATAATCGACCATCAAGAACAATAGAATTCTTTTCTTTGACTGGAAATGACACTTGAGGCACTTCCAAATCAAGAAACGACAGTTTGGTTATGCTACTACTTTGTAAAAGAGAACTGAAAATGGCGGAAAATACACAAAAACATTCACAGTTATTTGCACAATAGAGGCGGAATAATGGATAGGAAGGGGGTTTACACAGAGGTATACTGACTACAGACAGCAAAACTCCTGAATAGAGCTGAAAAGAGTGAAAGAAAACCAAAGTCTGGAGGCAAAATTAGCCTTTTCTGATCAGCGCACCTGTAACACAGGGAATTCAGTATGCATCCTACCTACTGCACACGGGAAGTGCGATGCATACTGATATCCTTGAAGAGAGGGTTCGATGGTACAATGCGAGACTTTTGATCCAGTTCTTGATCACAGTTTGTAGCACAGTTCAAGGATTTAGGTCGAGCAAGTGATAATCAGTAAATACAAATCATAGGGGCTGATCTAAAGAGGTTACTAGAGCCACCACTAGGGCAATTAGGATGTTTGCAAATTGATTGTTCAGTTTATAAACAAAACCCGTAGTGGACTGAAGCAGCATTGATCTACTTTGCACTTGCATAACAAATGCAGTTCAAAGGCTAGTTGGCTTAACTTCAGGCTCTGTCTGTAAGTTTATAACACAAACAAGTGTAGACAAGCAAACAAGCTATTCGCTCCCCAGCTACTTATGATTGTTATAGACATTTTTGGGCACTGTAACCCCAATCATACATGTCCATAAACCAAGGGCTCCTAAGTCCCTAAAAGTGTTGTTTAATACCCTAAAGGAACAAGGTCAGCTGATTACATCATCTCCCAGAAGTTCTCCACAGAAACTTTGCTCAGAACTGGTCAAAACTGGACCATACAGACTGCCCAGTGCAGAAGGTGCGATGCATCCCACCTGCCCAGAGTAAAAGGTGCGATGCATACTGAGTAGCCCTTCTGTAGGGTGCGATGAGCGAGAGTGGAAAAATGGCAGAGATAGTTTGCAAAGTGGATCGACATGGAATCTTCTAGAAACGTCTCCTATGACACTTGCCTCTTTGAATTCGCCCAGGGATGAGTAAGAGATCATCAATCTCCAAGTGGAATCAAGAACTATTAGAGAGAGGACACTAATCACAAACCCAACAGCTAACTCACCCCCCTGCAAACATCTATATATGGATCCCTCATCCCAGAGATCCAGAGGCTGGAATTTTGTATCTTGTAAGGAAGTGTTGTTGGTTTCTTGTTGGAACATCATAGTGTTGGGTGATCTAAGCTTTTCATGAGGTGAAAGAAGGGCTTTCATGCTAGAGGATGACGTTGGGTCAAAACAATTGGTTGTAATCCTCTTTGCTATTCTTTGATGTTAATAAAGCTATTCAATTTTTCCTCCACATTCTTGTATGTTTGATGATATATTCATTTGTGTGGTCAATATACATCTGGTCCTATATTGTTTATGATTGTAGATCTCTGTTCTTCAATAGTATTATGCTGCTTTGATTCCATAGTTGCTCTTTGAAGCTGGGTAGACGAAAGAGAAGCGACAAGGATCTGTCAGAAGGGAGAGGAACCGAGCAAGGAACCAAGCGCAAGTCTGAGGTTGGTGTCCTTCATTCCACTCTTATCTACTTATCATAAAGGAAAACGAAAGTAGTTTTAGTTTGTTTGTTTCTAGGACAGCTACCAGTCTTAGTGGGACTAGCAGCTCTGAGTGGACACTAGATTTTGCGACACTTCCAAATCAAGAAACGACAGTTCGGTTATGCTACTACTTTGTAAAAGAGAACTGAAAATGTCGGAAAATACACAAAAACATTCATAGTTCTTTGCAAAATAGAGGCGGAATAATGGATAGGAAGGGGGTTTACACAGAGGTATACTGACTACAGACAGCAAAAATCCTGAATAGAGCTAAAAAGAGTGAAAGAAAACCAAATTCTTGAGGCAAAATTAGCCTTTTTTGACCAGCGCACCTGTAACACAGGGAATTCAGTATTCATCCCACCTACTGCACACAGGAAGTGTGATACATACTGATATCCTTGAAGAGAGCGTGCGATGGTACAGTGCGAGACTTTTGATCCAGTTCTTGATCACAGTTTGCAGCACAGTTTAGGGATTTAGGCCGAGCAAGTGATAATCAGTAAATACAAATCATAGGGGGTGATCTAAATAAGTTACTAGAGCCACCACTAGGGCAATTAGGATGTTTGCAAATCGATTGTTCAGTTTATAAACAAAACCTGGAGATAGACTCAAGCAACATTGATCTACTTTGCACTTGCATAACAAATGCAGTTCGAAGGCTAGCTGGCTTAACTTCAGGCTCCATCTGTAAGTTTATAACACAAACAAATATAGACAAGCAAACAAGCTATTCGCTCCCCAGTGAAGTCACCATTTTGTTATCGGGAAATCTAGTGTCCACTCGAAGATGCTAGTCCCACTGAGACTGGTAGGTGTCCTAGAAACAAACAAACTAAAACTACTTTCGTTTTCCTTTATGATAAGTAGATAAGAGTGGAATGAAGGACACCAACCTCAGTCTTGCGCTTGGTTCCTTGCTCGGTTCCTCTCCCTTCTGCCAGATCCTTGCCGCATCTCTTTCATCTACCCAGCTTCAAAGAGAACCTGTGGAATCAAAGCAACATAATACTATCGAAGAACAGAGATCTACAATCATAAACAATATAGGACCAGATGTATATTGACTACACAAATGCATATATCATCAAACATACAAGAATGTGGAGGAAAACTTGAATAGATTTATTAATATCAAAGAATAGCAAAGAGGATTACAACCAATTATTCTAACCCAGTGTCATCCTCCAGCATGAAAGCCCTTCTTTCACCTCATGAAAAGCTTAGATCACCCAACACTATGATGTTCCAACAAGAAACCAACAGCTCTTCCTTACAAGATACAAAATTCCAGCCTCCGAATCTCTGGGATGAGGGATCCATATATAGATGTTTGCAGGGGGGTGAATCAGCTGTTGGGTTTGTGATTAGTGTCCTCTCTCTGATAGTTCTTGATTCCACTTGGAGATTGATGATCTCTTACTCATCCATGGGCGAATTCAGAGAGTCAAGTGTCATAGGAGAAGTTTCTAGAAGATTCCATGTCGATCCAGTTTGCAAACTGTCTCTGCCATTTGTCCACTCTCGCTCATCGTACCCTACAGAAGGGCTACTCAGTATGCATCGCACCTTTTACTCTGGGTAGGTGGGATGCATCGCACCTTCTGCACTAGGCAGTCTGTATGGTCCAGCCTTGACCAGTTCTGAGCAGTTTTCTATGGAGAACTTCTGGGAGATGATGTAATCAGCTGACCTTGTTCCTTTAGGGTATTAAACAACACTTTTAGGGACTTAGGAGCCCTTGGTTTATGGACATGTATGATTGGGGTTGCAGTGCCCAAAAATGTCTATAACACACACTTCTTCATCCTTCTTCCATTCATCCCTTGCTTCGTTTATCCAATCTAGTTGGATAATAGAAATAGCACAAAACAATGCTTCCACATCCTCATCCTTTCTTGATAGTGCATCTGCAGCAAAATTTTTCTTCCCTTTTTTGTAGATGATCTCAAAGTCATAACCCAACATATTTGTGACCCATTTTTTCTGTTCTTCTAAAGATAATCTTTGTTCTAAAACGTATTTAAGGCTATCATGATCCATTTTTACCTTGAAGTGTCTTCTCATTATGTATGGTTTCCATTTCTTAAGTGCATGTATTATTGCCAACATTTCCTTCTCATAAATAGGTTGCTTGAGATGTAGCCATAAAAATACCCAATTGCCTACATCAAAACTTCTTTCACTGCGATGTTGACCTGCCTGTTGTTTCATTCGATTCTGCACCAAAGTGGTGTTATCCTTTTAAAGTTGGAGAACTTGTTGTTGATACTCGATGTGATATTTCACTACTTGAATATTTTTCTTCTTGATATGTCCTTCTATCTTAAGAGTTTGAGCAGTGGTAATTTATTTCAATGCATTACAAGATATGGTCAGATTCATTTCTTGATACTCGATGTGATCTTTCACTCCTTGAACATTTTTCTTCTTGATATGTCCTTCTATCTTGATAGTTTGAGGAGTGGTAATTCTGGCCAATGCATTACAAGATATGGTCGGATTCATTTCTTCTTTCTCAATATGATCTTTCACTTCTTGAACCTTTTTCTTCTTGATATGTCCTTCTATCTTGAGAGTTTTAGGAGTGGTAATTCTTCCCAATGCTCTACAAGATATGGTCAGATTCATTTCTTCTTTCTTTGGGGTTGGTTCCTGGTGTATATCCTCTTCTTTTCATGTTTCTTGATCATTTTCTTCCTCCTCTTCACAATCAATGTAAAATAATTTCTTCTCAGCACACTTATGACCTTTAATGTATTTGTTATCACAATTGTAACAAAGCCCTTTTTCTCCCTTTTCTTCCAATTGTTGTGGTGTTAACCTTGTAGGTTGTGGAAGGCTAGCAGAAACAACACTTCCATCTTTGTAGTTGTGAGGACTAGAATTCCTTGTTGCCATAATTTTTCTTTCCACTTTTCTTGCCAGCCTAAATGCCTTCTCCAATGAATCAGGTTCCTAAAGATGAACCTCATGTTGAATGTTATCCTTTAAAGTCCCAATGGAGACATCAATCCTCTTCTCCTTTGGAATATCATTTTCCCTTATATTAAATTTTTGAAAGTCCTCAATGTGCTCTTCCATTGAACACTTTTGTTTGAGATTTATCAATTGGCTAAAGAAGGTGTTTCTCTTTGTATCCTCATAATGTGCTATCATTTCCTCCGTGAAAATTGACCATGTAACAAGAGGATTATGAGAACAAATCCCTTTATACCATAAAAATTGATGTGGTTCTAAATATGAATATGCAATATGTACCTTTTGTAACAGTTGCACCTCATGTAAATCAAAATATTTCTCCATCTGTCGTATCCAATTTACCGAATCATTGCCATCAAACTTCCTCATATTTCCTTTTCTTGATTTTAGGAGCTTGATCTTGCAAAAACTGTAACTCTGTAATTTTAGATCTCCAATTTCTGAAATTGTGCCTTGTAGTAGCCCTATGAGTCCTCTTTCTAACCCCGCAAGTCTAATCAAGATTGGATTCTGCAAGGAAGAGTTATGTCAAATCTCCCACAATGACCTTATTATAGACTGGTTCAGTAGAGTGAACTTGTATGAAGTGCCATGTGTCACTGTTTCAAGCTTAGGACCTTAAACCTATACACCGAAAACTACAGTCCGTCCTCTTTCTGTAAATTCTTACGAAATTTCAATCTGATGCTTAGAGTGAAAGTTATGATGCTTTTCCCAAGGTCAAAGGTTTAGGATGTAATTTGGGAGTCTACAAAAACCCTAACTTCCTCAGATCATATATCCAAAAATATAGCGAGAAAAGATTTGAAATTTGGACCCGAAGTTCAAACCGATTTCGTCTCAAATGGATTTTTTTTTAGCTTATGAAACTTAGTAGCAAAAAAGTTATAGTGACAATTCCACAATGGTCTGTTTTAGATGAAATTCTGGAGCTTTCAAAAAACCTAAATTCCTCAGACATATCTCCGCAAATATAGCGAGACAAGATTTGAAATTAGTACCAGAGGTTCAGCGAGATTTTGTCTCAAACGAGTTTTTTTTTTTAGCTTTAAAACGTTGCAGAAAAAGAGTTATAGCGAAAATTCCACGATGACTTGTTTGAAGCAACGAAACCCTAAAATCCAAAGCTCTGATACCAAATGTTATGAAACCAGCTCACAAAAAGGTAGAAAAGATATATCAATGCCTTAGAAATAAGCCTCTTCAAGGGGGTAACCTCCTTTACATTACACAAATGAACAATTCTTAGATGATTCAAATGAGAAGGCCTCCTTTCTATATATAGGAGTTTAAGGGGTCATAATATAATCAGAGCCGACATAACAATAATAATGTAATGTTACAATAATAAAAACAGTGGGCTTCAAGCCCCAAGGGTTAGCTCAGTTGGTCAAAGACCGTGCCTCGCCATCGGGAGGTCACAGGGTCGAATCCACCCGAAGCCCTTGGGGTCAGGTCTTGCAGTAGGCCGAGGGGTGATTTAGCCTAGCTATCGCCCAGATTTTTCCGTGGACGTAGCGATCACTCACTGACCAGGGTGCTCGTGAACCACAGGCAAAAAAAAAAAACAGTGGGCTTCTATGGGGCATAATAATATCAATATGGGGACTACATGGGCACAACAATATAATAAGGGGGTTGTACTAATAACAATAAGGGGTTACACTAGTAGTATAGGGACCTAACATTCTTGGACTCCAGAAGCAACGAAAGCCTTTGACCATCTTAAAGAGGCAATGTGCCAGGCACCAGTCTTAGATACACCAGACTTCACAAAAACCTTTATTGTGGAATG
This sequence comes from Pinus tabuliformis, assembly GCA_031772625.1. NCBI lineage: Eukaryota > Viridiplantae > Streptophyta > Pinopsida > Pinales > Pinaceae > Pinus > Pinus tabuliformis. The sequence goes on from CM062815.1 coordinate 844,436,695, forward strand.
TGATGCCTCAGGACATGGAATTGGTGTTGTTTTAATGCAAGAAGAAAGACCCATTGCTTTTGAAAATCATACAATCAAAGGAAAGTATTTACACAAAGATATTTATGAGAAGGAAATGTTGCCAATACTACATGCACTTAAGAAATGGTAACCTTACCTAATGGGAAGACACTTCAAGGTAAAAATGTATCATTATAGTCTTAAATACTTTTTAGAACAGAGAGTATCTTCAGAAGAGCAACAAAAATGGGTCACAAATATGTTGGGTTATGACTTTGAAATCATCTACAAAAACGGGAAGCAAAATGTTGTTGCAGATGCACTCTGTAGAAAGGATGAGGATCTGGAAGCATTGCTTTGTGCCATTTCTATTATCCAACCAAAATGGATAAATGAAGCAAAGGGATGAATGGAAGAATGACGAAGAAGTGTGGGAACTCATTCAAAATTTGCAGCAAGATCCCAGTACATCTAATACATTTAGCTAGAAAAATGATTCGTTATGGTACAAAGATTGCTTATACCTATACAATAATTCCAAACTCAAACAAAATATTCTTCTAGAATTACACACTTGTCCCTTAGGAGGGCATTTAGGATTTTTAAAAACTCACCACAGGTTAAGAAGGAACTTTTTTGGGATGGCCTTAAATTTGATATTCAAAAGTTTTTGGTGGAATGTTTTGTTTGCCAAAAAAATAAAGTTGAGACAATTAAGAGCCCAGGTCTTTTACAACCATCATCCATTCCAAGTCAACTTTGGGAGGAGGTTTCAATGGATTTTATCACAGGTTTAACCAAGTTCAAAGGAAAGAGTGTCATCACGATGGTAGTTGATAGAATTACCAAGTATGCACACTTTAGTGTATTATCTCATCCATTTAAATCCAGTACAGTTCCTACAGAATTTATGGAAATAATTCAAAAGCTACATAGAAACCCAAAGATTATTGTAAGCGACAGAGATACTACGTCACTGGAAATTTTTGGACATAATTATTTTCTTGTCTCAGTACTTAGTTAGCTCATAGCTCATAGCTCATATTATCATCCTCAATATTATGCGTAAATTTAGATAGTGAACAAATGTTTGGAAGTATATCTTCGTTGCTTTTTATCTTATAAACAAACACAATGGGTCAAATGGTTGCCTTTGGTTGAATGGTGGTATAACACTTCCTTCCTTACAGCAGCGAAAATGACCCCATTTATGGCACTTTATGGATATCATCCACCATCCATCACATCATATTTAAGAGAAAATTCTAAGGTTCAAGCAGTGGAAGATCACATCGAGCATCAAAAAAAAATTCTCCAACTCTTAAAGGATAACCTGACTTTGGCGCAGAATAGAATGAAACAACAGGCAGATCAACATCGCAGCGAGAGAAGTTTTGATGTAGGTGACTCGGTATTTCTACAACTAACACCATACAAACAAATTTCCATCAAGAAATCTAAGAAGGATAAATAATTATCACCAAAGTATTATGGTCCATACAAGGTGTTGGAAAATAATGGTACAATGGTATACAAATTGGAACTTCCTGCATCCTCCCGAGTGCACCCAATTTTCCATGTTTTATGCCTAAAGAAGGTTATAGGTGACAAGATCCTAGTTCAAAAATATTTCCAGAACTTGACGAGGAAGGAAAAATTATATTGGAACCTGAAGCAGTCACTGAAACAAGAAATTGACAGCTACAAAATCGATCAATTTCATAGTATCTCATCAAGTGGAAGAACTTACCCGCTAAAGATTCCACATGGGAGGATGAGAATTTTATACAGAAGCATCCATAAATACTCAAGCATTGAGGAAAATACTTTTTTGAAGGAGAGGGGCATGTTAGGTTCCTATAATACTAGTGTATGTTGGGTTGTGTTATATTCTTTCCACGACTAGCCCACGTAGTTAACCATGGGGTTAGAAGCGGGGCAGAGCCCCCCCTTCATTGCGCCAATTGCATAGAGGGGGGTGGGGGTTCACAGGGGGTTTGAGGGCTACAAGTAACCCCACTCTATGGGGTCCAGGGCAGTGCCCCGGAAAATTTTGTTTTTGGACCCTACATTAGGTTGGGCAGACCTACCTATGGTTTTGTGCACGTTTTTCACACATGGTTTTGGACGCGATGGTTTTCGGTCCATGGTTTTGGAAACGATGTTTTTTAGTCCATGGTATTGGATGCTTCAACATGTATAAATATGTATTGTAACTTTGAAAGGAACATAATGAAAAATCAAGCTGGTAGTCCTAGTTTTGGGATCCTAGGGAAAATCTCTCTGTATATGTGTTTTATGTGTTATGCTCTCGCATTGTTTGTTTTCTGTGCTTTAGAATTTGTATGCAGGTAATTTCTGTACAGGGTTAAAACCTACATTTGGTATCAGATTTTTTTTTCTTCAAGGGGATGCCTTTGGTGCTGAGGGGTTTCGCTCGGGCCTATGGTAGACCCTATTCAGTGGGAGATCTGCGGGACAGATTCGGATAGTGAAAGAAGATGGCGAGCAGTGGAAAGATAGAGATCAAGAAATTTAATGGTCAGAGTTTTGAGTTGTGGAAGCTTAAGATGGAGGATCTGTTGGTGGATAAAGATCAGAGGATTGCGGTAGATCTGGGTACTAAACCAATGGGAGTGTGTGATGAAGAATGGAAGAATTTGGATCGGAAGGGAAAGAGCACAATATGATTGTGTGTCTCAGATTCAATATTTCTGAATGTATCAGGGGAAGCTACAGTGAAGGCTTTGTGGGACAAGTTAGGGACTTTGTACCAATCTAAGTCTCTAGTAAATAAATTGTTCCTACGAAAAAAGTTGTATAACCTGAGGATAAAAGATGGAGACTCGATGACAGGGCATCTGAATGCGTTTAATACTATGGTAAGTTAGCTATCATCTATTGATATCAAAATTTTAGATGAAGATAAGTGCATTAGTTTGTTGTGTTCTCTACCAGATACATGGGATAGTCTAGTTATTGCAATAGGTAGCAATGCTACTACCTTGCAGTTTGATGAAATAGTCTCATCCTTGCTGACGAAGGAGATGAGACGGAAAAATATGGAGAGCTAGAATGGTGATTCCTTGTTTGTACGAGGATAGTCCAGAACAGAAACACAAATAATTCATCAAGTGAGAGATCTAAATCTAGAGGGAGATCTAAATCTCCAGGAAAACCTGTAAAGGTGATGTGCTAGAAATGCGGAAAGGAAGGGCAGTAAAAAAGGGACTGTAAATCGAAAGCTCCTGACAAAGGAAAGGGATATGATGATACTCCATCTACAAAGGAAAAAACCACCTCAAATGAAGGTGGGGATGTGTACTTGGCTTCTTCAAGTACACATGTAGATCATGAGGCATGGTTGACTGACTCAGGTGCATCCTTTCACTTCACTCCCCATAGAGAGTGGTTCTGTGAGTATGAGAAATACGATGGTGGTGATGTCTTCTTAAGGGATGATAGGAAGGCTAGAATCGTTGGTCGTGGAAAAGTAAATTTGAAATTGCAAGGTGGAAGGGTTAGAACACTTCCGGGTGTTCTACATATTCTTGCATTGGCTAGAAATCTAATTATTGTAAGCAAGTTGGATGATGCAGGTGTAAAATAGTGTTCGAGAAGGCTACCTGCAAGATGGTTTGGGGAGCACTTGTATTGGTGCAGGGAGTTCGGATTGGAACTCTGTACACACTGCAAGGTAGCACTGTTGTTGATGGGTGCAATAGTTATGTGGTTCCTAAAAGTGGAGCAGAAAATCTAGTGGTCTTTGGAGAGAAGACCATGTTGTGGCATCAAAGGCTTGGACATATTGGAGAGAAGGGCCTTCGAATACTTCATGGTAAAGGTATGGTAGAAGGTTTGAGTAATAGCTCTCTAGATTTTGATTTCTCTGAAAATTGTGTATATGGGAAGCAGAATTGGGTGTTTTTCCCCTCTGGTGGTAAGAGGGCGGAACAGATATTAGAGCTTGTGCACAATGATGTTTTTGGACCTATGAAGGTTCCATCACTGGGTAATTCTGTGTACTATGTATCATTTATAGATGACTTCTCAAGGAACACATGGATATATTTCCTTAAGAAGAAATTTGAAGTCTTTGACAAGTTTAAATAATTTAAGGCTCTGGTGGAAAACCAGACAGAGAAGAAGATAAAGGTGCAGAGAACAAATAACGGTGGAGAGTTTTGCAGTAAGGAATTTGAAGAATTTTGTAAGAAGTGTGGTATAGCACGACAGAAGACTACTCCATATACACCTCAGTAAAATGGAGTTGTAGAAATAATGAACAAGACATTGATGGAAAGGGACAGAAGCATGCCCAGTGGTGCCAGGTTAGGAAAAGAATTCTGGCAGAGGTGGTGGAGACAACATGTTACCTGGTCAACAAATCACCTTCATCAGCGTTGGAGGATAAGACTCCACAAGAGGTATGGACTGGTAAGAAACCCTCTCTTTCACATCTGAGGGTATTTGGATGTGATGCATATGTACCTGCTCCAAAGGAGAAACGAACCAAGTTGGATAGTAAATCTGAAAAGTGAATCTTTATTGGGTATAAGGATGGTTTAAAGGGTTATAAGCTTTGGAACCTAGTAACAAGAAAGGTTGTGTACAAGCAAGATGTTGTGTTCAGAGAGGTGAAAGCTGTTATTAAACATGAAGTCCAACAAAAGGAACCTGAGAAGATAGAGTTTGAGCTACTCTACTCCTCAAGAACCAGTAGGTTGAAGAATTTCTTGGTGAACTCATTGTTATCAAAATGGTATCGCTGGATCGAAGGTATGCTCCCATGAGCCGAGATCACATTCCAGGTTTTCCAAATAAAATTCCTAAGGTAGATTGGCAAAGTAATTTGCCTACGTTTAAAGATGATGATAGGAAGGATGTTGATTTACACCTGGTTAGATTTCACATACAAATTCGAAAGTTGAAAGTTGATTTTCCTGAAGATTGCTTGATGAAGATATTCGTGGCCACTCTGGAAGGTGAAGCCTGATCTTGGTATGAAATTTTGTTGCTTGCTTGTATTTACTGTTTAAAGGATTTTCATATCGTGTTCTTTGAAAGGTATAAAGAATCTTATCCATCCTTAACTTTAGTTCAGAACCTTTGTAGCCATGTTCATAGTTTTATTGAAAATCTTGAAAATTTTTATGAAGATGATGACTTCATGGACGATGAGATCATGAAGGCTCTGTACGAAAATCCATTTCAGGAGCATAAAGAGAGCTTAGAGGATACTCATCAAGATGCTTAGGAAACTTTGCAGTAGGATCAAGATCTTAGCACAATGGAAAATGATGAAAGAGAAGGTTTTATTTCAGATTTGTCCGAAGAAGAAGACAACATGCAGGAAAGTCAAGTTTCGAATTCAGAATGTGATAAAGTCAAGTCTGCCATTTCAGATCTAGATTCAGATCGTGATGATCAAGAGTACCTTGTTCTGAATCCCATGCAGGAGAGCTCTATTGTTGATATCATTCAGAATGAGGAAGGCAGAGTTATTGACCCAACTGTTCTCATTTCATTAGAACAAAGCCTTCATGAGGAGATTTCAGAAGACCAGGGAATTGAGGACTGTCAGTCGGGTTCTTCATGTTTTGAAATGTTATTTCAAGAAGGCGATCACTGTTTGAGAAAAATAAAACAAAAAGTATTATCTCCTTTGTCTGAAGATGAGATAGATCAACTCCTGAAAGGTCAAGTTATAGCTAAAGCTAATGCAGGTCTGTAGTGTGCACATGGTCAAGAAGGTGTTTGTGAAACTTCTTTCTCTTTTGAAAATGATGAAAGTCTTGACATTAGCTTTATACATCAATGAACAGATAATATTTTCTTTCATAAAGATTAGAAGGTTGTCATGTTTGATAATCTTGAAGATTGTTTTTTGTTTAAGAATGACCTAGACCATGAAATCGAGGAATATGAGCTTGAGAGAGACAATATGCCAGAATTTCGCATGGTCGAGGAATTCACAGCTAACACTCATATGGCAGAAGCTTATCCCTCTCTATGCCTTCCTATCACTTGGCAATCAATTGTTCTTTCAGATCATAATGAAGGGAGTACTTGTGTTTTTTCTGCTAGATCTCAAGACAAGCTAGTGCTTCTGGATTTTCAAGATCCCTTCAGCATTCTTTTGCAAGCATTAGAAAAGATAAATGTTGCCTGGTTCATTATCATAAGCCTTGGTTTCAGTGGTTATTATGAGTTTCCCACATTTACATCGTTCTACCTACTCGAGAAAAGTGAGAGAAAAATTTTAGTATGTAGCCATCTACTGGATTGGTTACATTGGAAGGCTCACTACACATGATTGTACATATTTCATCAGTAGGCGGGTGGTTGTCATCATGATTTGAAGCTCTCAAATCTCGATGGTCTGCTGCCATTTAAAAGCTTTGTAAGTACTTGTTTCAGTTAAGTAAGTCTTGAGTCATATTTTGTTTTCGTTAGTTTTGAGTGTCTAGTTTCAGCTGCTGAATGTCTAGTTTCAGCTTTTGAGTATCTTGTTTCAGTTTGAGTTAGTCTTACTCATTTCAATTATGAGTCTTGAGTCTTGAGTTTCGATGTTTTGTCGTCAAGATATTGGTTTTTGTTTGTCGAAGTTATTGACCGTATAGCCCAATGGACGAAGGCACTGCCTGCTTTCCCAAAGATCTGTAGTTCTTGGCACCTCCAAGGAGCTACCATCCCCATTGGAGCCAATGCTAGTGTCGGTATCTTCATCCCTCTGTCAGAGATCAAATCCTCTTGCTGCATTTCATATTAGGTGTCCCGCCCAGTCATTTTCATTCCATTAGGTGCATGGATCGTCTGACAGTAGTGGCTTTCCTACAGTTTCCCTCATGTCATTTACCTGCTGGTTCATCTCTGTTGATTAAAAAAAAAAATATACAGTCTTCTTTTTATCTTAAAGATTGCAAAGGTAGTCTTTAGGGTTTCATTGTCAATTAGGTCTAGGGTTTCATTAGGGTTTCGTCAAAAAATGTTTCAAAGTGTCCAATAATTACCAGTAGGCCATGAGGAGGTTCCAGCATCAATAAAATTCATCATCAAGTGTTTGAAAATGTGTTTTTCCTCAAAACAGAGTTTTGAGGAAAAAACAAAGTATTTAGCTTTTATTGTGGAAAAGTCATGAAATTTTGTTTTCTTCATTATATATCACTCCATCTGCAACCCTGGTTTCTTTCCTTAGCCCCAGTGGTTCCAACACTTGCAAAACAGGCAAAGCTCAGGTCATTTAGTTTATCACAAAGTTCAAATGAAGTGAAAAAGCCCAAAAAACAGAGATTGAAAATAAAATCATTTGCAAAAAATTATGAAAGTGGGTTTGGCAAAATTAAAATTGAAAAGCTCCATGTATAAATCATTTCTCCAAATGTTTAAAGCCCATTTGCACTCCAAGAGCAAAGAGAAGCAAGGCAAAGCGATTTTGGTGAGCAAGTGACAAGTTTTGGTGAAAATCGCTCCAAGTTGTTCGGCGCGGCGCACTGGGAAGGAGGCGCGGCGCACTCACCAGGCGCGGTGCACTGGGCCTCAGACTTGTGTGTTATTTTGCAAGGGTGCGGCGCATTGGGCTGGATGCGCGGCGCACATAGCTAGAGAGCCCGAAAACTTCCAAAATTCGCTCAAATCTCCAAAAACACACGAATTTGTCTTGTTACAAGTAGGTAGAGCCTCCATCTCTGTTTTTTATCCAATTTTGGTGTTTATGTTATGGTGGTTAGTGAATGGTGAGTGTTCTAGAGGCATGTTGTTCCTAGTTTAGAATCAGTTGGATCAGCTCCTAAACATGTGAGCTCGACCTCTAGAGGTTAGGATGAGCTATGCTTTGTCTATATTATGTGTTTTTTCAGTCATTGGCATGGTTGGACTCTTGAGAAAGTAAGGAGCTTCATTTTACATTCTTATCAGCATTTTGGCTAAGGAATTGAGACTAGGATTTGCAGTACTCTTTGGGATCCCTATGGCTTTTGTTTTGGTACAGTTCTTTCTTATGCATTTGTGAATTTATTCATGTTTTATTTATGTCATTTTCTCTCTTATGTCTTCTCAGCTAAATCAAACAAGAGTGTAAGTAGAATACATTGAAATTGCAGTGCTCTACTTGAAGTTTGCTTTAGTTTTTGATATTTTCCACTGTTTGGAGAGGATCCATGGTTTTTCTTGCCCTCTTCAACTCCTTCTCTGTCTGATCCATCCATCTCACTTGACTTAGATTGCCGAATTTTGTTGCCTACCTTGCCCCATTGAGATCCCTGCAGGACTGTGCCTCATTCCCCGAACCCAAAATCTACCTTCTCATCTGAGCCAACAAATCATCAATTCATTCAATCAACCTCTTGCACACATATACCTAGCCTAGGATCAGTAGTTAAATCAGTCATCTCAAGCCTTTAGTGATTATAATTTGCTGAGATTGACCCAGAGAGAGCCCTCTCCTGACCTGGTAGGGCTAGCTACCAGGCTGAGCGTGGTTTGATGTGGACCTAGAACCTTACCTTTTCAGCCTGAGGTACATCTAGGATCTAACACATACCATTCAAAGACAAAGCACATTGATTTTCAGTATCACTTTGTGATGGATATGATAGAAGGCAAAATGGTGTTGCTGGTAAAGGTGGACACTTTGAAGAATACTGGAGATGCAATGACAAAATCTGTGAGCTCTGAGAAGTTCTCTTGGTGTAGAGAAAAAATGGGCATTGCAGGGTTTCATAAATGACTAAGCTCTCTTGTGGCCCCCTGTGGAAAGAAAACAACAAGTAGGAGAATGTTGGGTTATGTTATATTATTTCCACGACTAGCACACGTAGTTAACCAGGGGGTTAAAAGGGGGGCGGAGCCCCCCCTTCATTACGCCGATTTCATAGTTGGGGGGGGGGGGGAGGGGGGTCACAGGGGGTTTGAGGGCTATAGGTAACCCCACTCTATGGGGTCCAGGGCAGCACCCCAGAAAATTTTGTTTTTGGACCCTATATTAGGTTGGGTGGACCTACCTATGCTTTTGTGCATGTTTTTCGCACATGGTTTTGGACGCGATGGTTTTTGGTCCATGGTTTTGGATGCAATGGTTTTCAGTCCATGGTATTAGATGCTTCGGCATGTATAAATATGTATTGTAACATTGAAAGGAACATAATGAAAACTCAAGCTGGTAGTCCCAGTTTTGGGATCCAGGGGAAAATCTTTGTGTATATGTGTTTTATGTGTTATGCTCGCATTGTTTATTTTCTGTGCTTTAGAATTTGTATGCAGGTAATTTCTATACAGGGTTAAAACCTATACTGTATTCTCTTATTATTATTTTCATTGTAATCCCTTATTGTTATTGTTGTGCCCATGTTGTCCCCATATTGTTATTATTGTGCCCCATAAAAGCCCACTATTGTTATTGTTGTACCCTTACATTATTATTGTTATGTCAGCTCTGATGATATTGTGACCCCTTAGACTCCTATATATAGACAGGATGTCTTGTCATTTGAATCATCCAATAATTGGTCATTTGTGTAATGTAAAGGAGGTTTCCCCCTCGAAGAGGTTGATTTTGAAGTCCTTTATCTATCTTTTCTTCTATTTTGTGAGTTGTTTGCATAAAAAGTAATCTAAGTGAGAAATCCCTCTCCAAGGTCAAAATGGTTGGATTCTGACCTAGAAGTGTTTTTTGGTTACGTCTGTATTCTCTCTCCTCAACCTAGGGAAATTTATAGATTGCTAACGTTCTGGCACCATTGCCGGGGAACGAAAGGTTCTATCTTCCCCAGGAAATATCATCAAAGTTTCATATATGATTAATTATGGTGAATAGTGATCAAACACAAGAAGGTTGTGCATTATTCACTGGGAAACTGCATCATTAATGAGATCTAGAATTCAAAGTACCACTGGCGACTCCATTGTTCAAAGCTTGATTCTCAATCCAGAAGGTATGCTCCTTTAAAACGAGATCAAATTCCAGGTTTTTTGAACCGTATGCCTCATATAGATTGGCAATCATATTTGCCAAAATTCAAAGATGAAAAAGGAAATCATGTTTCCTTTCATTTTATCAAATTTCAATGCACATACATAGGTTAGGAGTTGATTTTCAAGAGGATTGTTTAATGAGGGTGTGTATGGAAACTTTAGAAGAAAAAGCACGGCCTTGGTATGAAGGATTGTCTCTTGCTAGCATTTATTCCCTTAAATATTTCTACAAAGTGTTCTGTAAGAACTATAAAGGAAATTACTCTTCTATAATGTTGGTTAAAACCTTCTGTGGATATTTTGATGGTCTTCTACAGAATTTGGGAATTTATATTAATGATAAGGATTTGATGAATAATGAAATCAAGGAAACCCTATCTGAACTATCTTCTCATTAGGAAAGAATAATAGTAGGAGCTAGTTGCCATGACACTGAGGAAAATCTTAAGTGGAATACAATTTCTCCTTTGATTATAGATCATACTTTTTATGTTCAAATTCATACTATTGTCGTTGAAAATGATGAAGAAGCTCTAAAGTCCTCTGAATATTTAAAGAATCAAAATAGTGATTTGGATAATTCATCATATTTTGGAATTCTCCAATCTTTTCTTGAGTCATCTACTCAAATAAACAGTCAGATTAGATTCAATGAAGAGTTGATACCTGCATATGACAATTGTGATTTAGAGCTTAAATATATATATATATATATATTAAAAATAAAATGTTGTTATAGGTCTTTTGGACAGCCAAAGTGAGATTATTTTTGAGTTGAAAAAAGAATAATTTCATCTTTTAGCTCATAAAAAAAAGGTTTACCAAGGCAGATTTATGAAGTTGTATATGATACTTTTCAATCATGAAATATAGGAAGAAAACAAGGACATAGTTGTTCTTTTATATTCCTTTCAAGATCAGGGTGATACTCTTGTTGAAGTACATGAAAGATTGTGTTTATATGATCCTCAAACACATGCCATAGCTATTATTCGAGAATGTACAGAGCTTATCCCTAAGTTGCATGATAAGAGAGATGAAGAATTGCCCCTTTTCTCATTCAAGGATGGTCTTAAGACTGTTGAGTCAAAAACAAAGCAGCTATAAGAAAATCATGTAAAACAAACCTTACTCAATGATCAGCAAACATATAATCATTCCCTTCATGATTTATATGACCCTTTTGGTAGGTTGTTGTAGTCATTAGAACAGGAGAATGTTGTTGTATTTATGGATTATGAAGAGGTTTCCAGTGGAAAGTTTGAGTTTCCATTTTCTGAGTTCATTTTTCTATCTAGAGAATTTGAATGCAAGCTTTAGTTAAGTGGCCATTTTCTTGAATGGTTGCATAGGAAATTTATTATTTATTGATATTACAGTCATTTCAACAGGTTAGAGTGAGTAGGCGTGATGAATAAGCTCAACACTTTGAGTATTATTTTAAGTTTTATTTTGCAGTAGAGCTTTCAATTTTCAGTGTACGTTTAGGTTTCAGATTGAAGAATGGATTTGGTTTAGTTTGAGGATTGAAATAGATTACCAGTTTGGTTTCATTTGCAGTGGTTTCAGCGTAGAGCATGTTGCAGGTTTGGGATCAACCTAATGGTTACGCTACTAGTCTACGATGTTCTTAGAACCTCATAGGGATGATTGCACCCCCATTGGAGCCAATGTGAGGGTCCTATAATATAGGAATCTTAGTCATGATAGTCTTTCTATGTATCTAGGGTCAAATTTGTAAATATTAGTCATGATGACCTAACTATTATTGTTTAAAGATGTCTAAGTTTAGATTAAGTGTCATGTAAAGGTGTCTATTTTTCTAAGAGTCTAATGTCTAAAGTAATGTGTTTTCCTTACTAAAGGGTAATCATAGGAAGTCTTTGGTCACCTTGGAAAGAGTACAAAAATCATGTTATACAAATCCTTAGTTATTATGAGTTAGTCACCATCCTTAGTCATTATAACTGGGTCATCTAAGTCTATAGGTTATGTCTACATCAACGCAATCATGAGATAATTTAGGCACAGATTTGGAGGTTCTTTGGGGTTAGATTGAATGTAATTTCAAGGACAACTAATTACCTCAGTGGGAAATAACAGTCAGAAGGACAGTCTTGCCCTTTTCTTAAAGCGTTTTGTTTTCAGAAGGTGCTCCATGTTTCATGATTCTATTTTCTTATCACGATCAACACTCTCATTTTAGCTACAAGTCATTATGCATGTCTGTTTGAACCTTCATCTTCATTCTACAAAGCTCAGCTCTTCACCATTTCATCGGAGGCTCTAGTTTGCTCGATTTGTTTGTTGCGAAAGGGAGACAGGGTGTTGTGAATTCACACAGTGCTACTATTATCGCATGTCGGCAGTCAAACCTTCCTCACAGGTGCAAATACAGGTCTATCTATTTTCCTCAGTTTTGAATGAACTCTCACATTGCACGTAGAAGCCAACAGAAACTATAAAAATACTGCAAGAACGATAAATTCACCTTCGTTGCTCTTTTGAAAGTGCAGTCTTTTTTCCTTGGCACAATGTTTTTTCCCAATTCATCACGATTCCACACAGTTGGTTATATTCCTCATTTGTCGTTGTCATTTCACTTTTTCTCTGTGTGATCCTCTACATACAGTAGGTGTCTTGCATTTAAAACTAAATCGAAGCTTCTTCCCTTAAGTTCCTATGCTTGAAAGTGTTTGAAAAAACAATTACCTTCAACACTTCATTTCTGGTTTTTGCGCTGACCCCATCTATTTTAAATTCTCCATCAGCAATTGTGAAATTACAAGTTCTGTAGGGTTTTCTTGAGGATGTATGCATTGTTTAAGTTTTTGTGAAATTTATTGTTGTCTCTTAAGGCATCATCAGAGGTTTCTAATATCATAACACCTCCATTAATACACAAAACCAATTGCTCATACCCCTAAAACTATTCACTGTTGCAAAAGAAATATCATGTCAACTCCAAAATACAAGAAGCATAAGGGAGGTGACATTATACGATTTGAGCCACAATATGTCATTTCCATCAACGTAGATCCTACCATCGTAATGTCTTTCGAAAAAATAGGGTGCATGAGGTTTTGTGAATTGATTCAGTTGTATCATCTACAATTGACAAAGGAGTTTGCTAGGAGTTTTGATGGTTTGCAAGAAAAGGTGGGAACACTAAAATTTCCAGTCTCTATTCAACCAACAGTCGAGGCTACTGGGATCCCTTTGAATGGAGAGGAGTGGTTCAAAGGTATGGATTTTAATTTGGCTGATTTCAACGACTTTCTCAAACCAAAACACCGAAAGGATATGGTTCTACTATTCCAGGAAGCCATCTACAAGACCATAATAGTAAACTATTGGAAGTGATTCAAAGGTACTTCACATGTGAAGGGAGGTTCAATAAATTGTATCACTATCACATCAAGCTCTTAATGCATTTTACTAGCAAGAAACCTTTGAATATTCCTTATTATTGGTTTAGAAGTCTATATATTATGGGTGACAGATTTCAAGCAAAAGGAAATCACATTGAAGCCAGTTTGTTTCATTTTTCATTAACTAAATTGTTGGTGATAAAGGAGATTGAGAGGAAGGAGCAATCATGGCAAGAGTTTTTGGTTTCTCAAGCTGGGTAGCACAATATTCAAACATCCAGAGGACCAAGAAATAAACCCCATCAGTTTTGATTAAAGAAGCTTCACCTACAGAAACAAGCTCGGTAAAAAATCCTTTGACTAAAATCAAACCAGTTGACAAGAGAAATGCTAAGAAGCTTCATTTCTCACCTGAAGCAGAAAAAGTGATAGGGGTGACAAGAACAAGAACAACAAATAATATATTTCCTATAGGTCATCCATTTACACTTATTCAAATTGTGGAATCAGAAATTACATAGAAGGAAGCAGGAATTGATAAAGGGACCAGAAATTATAAATTTACAAGACCAATTAGACAAAGCCCATCTGACAATAGCATATTTGTAGCATGAGAATAGGGAACTTAGGAATAAATTATCATAATAAACAATTAAACATAGTGAAGGAGATCCATCAAAGAAAACATTAGCACACACTGACAACGACAAAGGTAAATTGGTCATTGATGTTGAAGAGTTAAAGGAGGAAGTTGAGCAGTCAAGGAGACCTAGAACTATTTCTGCTTCTAAGGTGAAAATGAAAGTAAAGGAGATTGTTTATCTTGAACAAATGATAGTTTTTTATGAGTAGAAAGAATTTGAAAAACTATTGGAACAACATGAAGTAGTTCAACAGTAAGTGGATCATCTTGTAGAAAAGGATCACAGGGATAAGTTGTATTTGTTTAGGTAGTTAGAAGTTGTTGAGCCTGTCTTTGAAAAGGAGAAATAAAAATTGACATGGACCTTTCCTCTACATAGGCAAGTGAAAAGTTTGTACATACAGAATTTGGTGTTAAAAAGAAGGCTCAAATTGGTAAAATAGAAGCTTAATGAGGGCAAGCAATCTGGAATAAAGAGAAAGAGAGGTAAGATGGACATACTTGCAGAGGCTATTAAAAAGGTGAAACTTCAGTAGGAAGGTACCACTCAGCGTCTAAATTTTTCTCTTTTTCTCAGAAATAACTTAATTTTTCTGAATTTTGTAAAACACAGCAAGGACTTGCTCAATTTTGTATAATATTTGGTACTAGTCGGATAATGAAATTTTTAGGTTTTGATTGTCATAAAGGGAGTTATGTGAAGGTTGCAAAATTCACATTGACACTTCAAACACTTTATATCACGAAAAGTCACCATATGTTCATATTTTTTAAGGCACTCTAAAAGGAGACAGTCTTGCTGCGAAAGTGAGGGATAGTCCAAAAGGATGTATGCAAGCACTTTGAAACTTTTTTAAGAGGTTCAATACCATCACAGGGATATTTGAAGCATAGACATTTTCTCCATTTTCATATAGGAAAGTTGCAACCATACAGAACATGGAGGCTACTTCAATTTGTTGTGAAACTGCCCAATGCACTGCAAGTTTGGACAATCAATACCATTTCATTTCAAAATTTAAATTATGTACTTCTAGAAGAAATTAGGAGTAGTTGAATAGGTTTCTAGTAGCATTAAGTCATGAAATTAAAGTTGTTAAACAAATATTCCATTTAGTTAGTGTTTTGAAGATGTATTGATTGATAGTGAAACTACTCCCATTTTTCAATATATGCACTAAAACTTTGATGTATCTAGTTAGAAGTTTCATTTGGTCAATGATTTCGACCACCTAGAGTGGGATATCAAACCTCATGAAGAATATAGACATAGAAAACATGGTAATGGGTTATGTTGGTTGAATTAGAGAAGAACAAATGTTTTGTGCAATGTATTTCTTGAAAATTGTGCGAGTTAATGAATGAAAGTTAGAAGGTGATTTTCAGGGATTCCCATGTCATAATATTGGTGGTTTGTTTTCCTTTGATCTTGTAAGTTGTATCATATGTTTACATTTCTTAAATTTATATCATCTTGCTTGAAAAACCAGATGTTTAATTCAGAATTCATCTTTCATGGTGCTCTAGTTTTTCAAGTTATCAATGTTTTCATCCTAAAGAAACAGTTTAGAATTCATCTATGATATCGATTCTCTATGTGTTTTCTTTCACCTTTATACACTCACCCTCTACAATGATTTAACCTAAATTCCACCACTAAGGCTACCTACCTTGCCCCTGTGAAGATAACCCTTTCTCTCTTCATCATTTCACGGGAAAAAATTAGATTTGACATGACTCCATGCCCAGTGGATTTGTCTCTTTTCTCATCAACATACCTTTGAAAATAAAACTTTATTTAACATTATACCTAACCTTATATCAGATCAATTGAGTAATTGATTTGGAGCTCAAAAATTTGCTCAAAATTAAAAGTTGTTGGATCGGTGTGGAACCTGAGAAACCATGTAGAGCTCATCATTTTGAATCTGGTGCAACTTTTTTCATACTAAACAGACTCTGTATGCTCCCAAAAGCATGTTTTGTTCATTTACCAAAATAAGCGAATTTGGAAAAAAATTTGACAACCCAGTCAGCAGTCTATACTGATGATATGGCAGGCTGACTGGGCATGCTGACTAGACATGGTTGACTGGGCTCCATTTGGCCAATCATGTCTCGCCACTTGTTAGAATATCATTGGCACTGATTTGGGCGATTTTCATTATTGGGTTAATCGCCAACTACAGGTTGCAAGGTGGCCCAACTAGAGGCCACCATGTGGTAGCATGGGGGCCACCAAAAACTTATTAAGACACTAAAATACACCTCATAGGATTCAAAATACAGACCTCATGCCAAAAATTATCCACATATGCCATTGCGCCAAGGGTGGGCCTTGTTAAAAGGACCCACCCAAACCTTATATGAATATTTATTGAGGGTGGATATGGGATGAAGGCTAAGGGCTAGGCCTAGCCCTAGTCACCGTGCCCAAAAGGACCCGGGGCCAGGGCTTAGCTCCAACCCCCCCAACCTTAAATCAATATAGCAAGTGAGCATAGCCCAAGAACCAAGGGTTGATTCGAAGGGGGCTAGACCATAGGGGGAAGCCCCAGGTCACGTGGGGGGTCCATGTGACTAGGAAGGCATACACAAGTGTCGTTGGGAAATTTAATGAGCCCACAAATTGCACCAAGATTGTGCCAGTTTGTTTCTCCGTTCGTGGAAATTAGGGCTAAATTGTAAGGCGGTTAATCGGACTTGGCGAATTTGTCAGTCAACTAGCATCAAAACTTGGGGAAGCTCATAACTTCTCCAGTTTTGATCCAATTGAGGAGTAGAAAGAGGCTAGGCAGGAATTTTTGGGTCTTTTGAATCCAATGGAATAGGTTTTAGAGCCATTGGAGCACTTCTGAATAAACGTTTTGCATGTTTAAGTCTATGGATGCTAGGATCAACCAGTGGGTTGAATCAAATTTTGAAGGCTTTTGAGAATGGAGAGGAACTTGTAAGGGTTTTCTAGCCTTCATGTGTTTTCGGCAATAGCTAAGACATCCATGGTGTAGCCCATCTTTCCCTTTTCACATTATTTCTTTGAGGAAAGTTCTCTCTTAGTATTTCAAGTGAATTGTTATACTTGTTATGCTCATTTTCAAATGGAGTATGGGATCTTGATTTGAGAACCATTTTATTATTGATTGTTTCATGAATGACTGTAGGTTGTCATGTTTTTAGAGTGAGATTTCTTTGCAATTTGAATGTTACATTGCTATACCCTGATGCCTTGCACATTCCTCTACCATCTCCTTCTCATGTGATTCCATTACCTGTTTTTCCTTCTTTGGATGAAGATGAGGATGCAACTTCCAACACTTTTCAATACAATGCCCAGTTATGTTGCAATGAGTGAAAAAAAAAATTGTGATCTTTTCTTGGCACAAATGTCTTTAAACTTGGATGAGAATTTCCCTTCTTGAACTCAATTCCAATTGAAATATTCATCTTCTTGACTAATGCTTTCCTTTTGTGGCACTTAGCTACACAATGGTTAGGTGCATGACAAAAAGTGCACAGAAAAAAATTCCACAACATGTTATTCAAATCATGATGTTGTTTGCAATAATCAAGAGTCTTTCAATAATCAAGACGCTTATACCTCTTATGCTTGTCGTTTGGCTTATGAGCCTGGCAAGGAGAACTTGAATAGTGAGAAGAACTTGTCTTAGTCTCTTCTTAGACTTTCTCATCTCTCTTTGGAGAAGTCTTGCATTTCATGTCCTCCTTTTACTTTAGAAACCAAGCTGGTACCAATTCCGGATGAAAATCCCAACAATTTTCCCCCTCATGTCCTCTCTTATGAGAAAAAGAACAAGATACCCAAGAGCTATCGCTAGAAGACCATTCTTACTTTTCAACATAGCCCAAACCTTCATATTGAGGCCTCTCCTTTGGCTCAATTTGATGGATAATGCCCTGGTTGTTCAATCTAAGCCATCCTCCCTTGTAACCCATCTTGGACAAAAGCATTGTTCCTATGCCTTTTCTGTGCTCCTCAAAGGCATCAGGGTATATCAATTAACATTCAAATTGATCTTTCTTTTCTTCAACGGGGTATACCAGAGATTCAAAGACCTGACAACTTATATCTTTAAATTTGATACCTGAATATGCATAACTTGAAGACATTTGAGAATCATTAAGAATTGAAAGAGTATCCCATCCCATAGATGAAGATTTCAAGCTATAAAAATAAGATTCCTAATCGATACCTTGTAAATCCGAGTCTCCAAAATAGGAAAATATATCTTTTGATGTACTTGGATATCCATCACCACATGTGTTAAAGGAAATAGTGATGTCATGGTGATGGTTGCCCAAACTCTCAACTTGAATGAATAATTTCAAATCATTTGACAAGTTATCAAGATCACAAGATCGACGATTAGCCAGGAATGTAATATTATCATCCTGAAAGAGGGAATAAATATTAAAGATATCTTCAACACATTTATCCTCTGCATATGAAATAGAACTATCTTTCTCTTGATCGTTACTTGAAACAATAGGTTGACTATCATCCTGAGTTGAGTAGGTGGATCAAGTGGATCATGAAACAAGGGATCATGAGACATGGATGGTAGAGGCTGAAGAGTATCCCTTTCGGCAACCAAGTCTATATTTGGATTAGATTCAACACTAGACTTATGCACACTAATATGATCTCAAAAACCCAAGGGATCATCTTTCGCTTTAAGATCCATGACATTTTTGAAATAATCCAAGTTGTCCTCAATAGGATCTATATCTTGGGGAATGTGTGGAGGTTGAATGGATAGATTAACAATTTGATTTTCATATTTCCAAACTTCAACATTTCCACTAGGAGGTTCCCAAATTGCTACTGGAAAAGGAGGAGGACAAGGAACAAAAGGAATAATAGGTTCCTCACAAATTTTGGGTGTCTCATGGTTTTCAAAAGTTGGGGAAGGAGAATGATTCGAGGGTTTGGATTCAAAATATCTCAAGGTGAGTAAGATAAAACTATGAAATTTTCCATTATTATGATTCCAACTCATAAAATATAAGAAAAGATAGGTCAACGACTTCAGAATCTGCCTCTTCGAGGGGGAAACCTCCTTTACATCACACAAATGAACAATTCTTGGATGATTCAAATGACAAAACCTCCTTTCTATATATAGGGTTCTAAGGGGTCACAATATAATCAAAGATGACATAACAATAATAATGTAAGGGCACACCAATAACAATAGTGGGCTTCTATGGGGATAACATGGGCACAACAATAATAATAAGGGGCTACAATGAAAATAATAATAAGGGAATACACTAGTATTATAGGGACCTAACGTGCTCCTCTCCTTCAAAAAATTGTTGTCCTCAATGCTTGAGTAGGTCTGGATGCTTTTGTATAAAATTCTCATCCTCCTATGTGGAATATTCAACGGGTAAGTTCTTCCACTTGATGAGATACTCTCAAATTGATCGATTTCATAGCTGTCGATTTTTTGTTTCAGTGACTGCTTCAGATTCCAATATAATTTTTCCTTCCTCATCAAGTTCTGGAAATAATTTTGAACTAGGAGCTTCTCACCTATAACCTTCTTTAAGCGTGAAACATGGAAAACTGGGTGCACTCGGGAAGATGTACGAAGTTCCAATTTGTATACCATTGCACCATTCTTTTGCAACACCTTGTATAGACCATAATAATTTGGTGATAATTTATTATCCTTCTTAGCTTTCTTGATGGAAATTTGTTTGTATGGTTGTAGTCGTAGAAATACGAGTCACCTACATCAAAACTTCTCTCGCTGCGATGTTGATCTGCCTGTTGTTTCATTCTATTTTGTGCCAAAGTCAGGTTATCCTTTAAGAGTTGGAGAACTTTTTTTTGATGCTCGATGTGATCTTCCACTGCTTGAACCTTAGAATTTTCTCTTAAATATGATGTGATGGATGGTGGATGATATCCATAAAGTGCCATAAATGGGGTCATTTTTTCTGCAGTATGGAAGGAAGTGTTATACCACCATTCAACCAGAGGAAACCACTTGACTCATTGGGTTTGTTTATCAGATACAAACCAACGAAGATATGCTTCCAAACATTTGTTCACTATCTCAGTTTTCTCATCAAATTGGGGATGATAAGGTGAGCTATGAGCCAACTGAGCACCCAAACAAGAAAATATTTTTGTCCAAAATTTTCCAGTGAAAATGTGATCTCTGTCTCTTAAAATAATCTTTGGGTTTCCATGTAGATTTTGAATTGTTTCCATAAATGCAGTAGCAATTTTACAGGCTTTAAATGGATTAGATAATGTGAAAAAGTGTGCATACTTGGTAAGTCTATCTACTACCACCATGGCGAAACTCTTTCCTTCAGACTTGGGTAAACTTGTGATAAAATCCATTGAAACCTCCTCCCATCGTTGACTTGGAATGGATAAAGGTTGTAACAGACTCGGGGTCTTAATCTTCTCAACATTAATTTGTTGGCAAACCAAACATTCCGCCATGAACTTTAGAATACCATATTTGAGGCCATCCAAAAAAACATCCTTCTTAACCTTGTGTTAATTTTTTAAAAATCCTGAGTTCCCTCCTAAGGGAGAGGTGTGCAATTCCATAAGAATCTTTTGTTTGAGTTGAGAATTATTATAGAGGTATAAGTGATCTTTGTACCATAACGGATCATTTTTCCAACTAAATGTATCAGATGTACTGGGATCTTGCTGCAGCTTTTGAATGAGTGCCCACACTTCTTCATCATTCTTCCATTCATCCCTTGCTTCATTTATCCAATTTGGTTGAATAATAGAAATGGCACAAAGAAATGCTTCTGCATCCTCATCCTTTCTTGAGAGTGCATTTGCAACAACATTTTGCTTCCCTTTTTTGTAGACAATTTCAAATTCATATCCCAACATCTTTGTAACCCATTTTTTCTACTCTTCTAAAGATAATCTTTGTTCTAAAAGGTATTTAAGACTATCATAGTCTATTTTTACCTTGAAGTGTCTTCCCATTAGGTAAGGTCACCATTTCTTAAGTGCATGGAGTATTGCCAACATTTCCTTCTCATAAATAGCTTTGTGTAAATGATTTCCTTTGATTGGATGACTTTTGAAAGCAATGTGTCTTGATTCTTGCATTAAAACAACACCAATTCCATTTCCTGAGGCATCACATTCCACAATAAAGATTTTTGTGAAGTCTACGTAGTTAAGACTGGTGCTTGGCACATTGTCTCTTTAAGATGTAGAAAGGCCTTCGTTGCATCTAGAGTCCAAGAAAATGAATCTTTCTTCAGTAATGTTGTTATAGGTGCTGCTATTCTCCCATAATTCTTACAAACTTGTGATAATACTCTGTCAACTTTAGAAATCCTCGCAGATGATTTATGGATGTGGGGATTTTCCATTCCTAAATGGCTTTAATTTTTCTAGGGTCTACCTTAAAACCTTCATGAGATACAATATGATCCAGATATTCCACCTCTTATACTCCAAAGAAACATTTGGAGGCTTTTGCATATAATTGTTTCTCCTCCAATAGTTTGAGCACCCTGTCAACATGTTGAACATGATCCTTCCAAGACTTACTATAGATTAGTATATCATCAAAAAATACTAACATATCTTTTCTAAGGAAGGGTTTGAAAATGGAATTCATCAAACCTTGAAATTTAGAAGATGTATTGGTAAGATAGGTCAACGACTTCAAAATCAACCTCTTAGAGGGGTAAACTTCCTTTGCATTACCCAAATGAACAATTCTTGGATTATTAAAATGAAAAAACCTCCTTTCTATATATAGGGGTCTAAGGAGTCACAATATAATCATAGCCAACATTAATGTAAGAGTGCAACAATAACAATAGTGGGCTTCTATGGGGCACAATAATAACAATATGGGGACAACATGGGCACAACAACAATAATAAGGTACTACAATAACAATAATAATAATGAAATACACTAGTATTGTAGGGACCTAACATCCATGATGAAATCTAAATCAATCACTCCCTTGGGGAATTTATAATAAAGGTGAATAAAAAGATGAAGCAAATCCTCTACATATTCACCAAGATTCATTCTAAGCTAATCAATTCTATCATATACATATTGATAATAATACCTATTAAAGGCTTGATGAAGCTTGAAAGTTTGTTGTTGAAATGAATCAATGAAATAAATTGGTAAAGTCTAACACCATTTCTTAGCATGACCTTCAAGAGTGAGGGTGAATAATTACCAACAACATCTTCACAATCAATTTCATGATATTCACAAATTTTGATAAACAAATATATGTGTTGAGAAATTAATGATTCACCCTTGCCATCAAAATTTAAATTAAACAACTCATCAATTAAATCCATGGGAACTTTAAAATGTGATCTATTAGAAAAACATCTCAAGCTTATTATTTGGGAAAGAGCCATTTGAGAGAAGAAATTTGAAACAGGCTGAACGTGGACGACTTGTCATTTATCCCTCCTTCCAGCACCAAGTATTGACAGTGCTAGATATCCATCAACCAAGGGGTTATCCTCGATGTAAATTCCCAATTAGACCTCACATCATTTTGAGTAGGAGCCCCAACCAGAAATATAACTAGTTTCCATTCTCCTTAGGGATTTTCCTTAGCTACCATTATTAACATAAGTGGTTATACAAAAATTCTTTCAAACAAGGAAGTATGGTAACATAGTGAGGCATACAATTGTGATGTATACAAGGTACTTTCATGACAAGGAGAAAGAGAGCGAGTGCCTAGAAGAAATGCAGTAGTATTATCCTAAAAGAGACGTACAAGAAGATTAGAGGATTATTAGTTAACCGCAAAGTAGTTCACAAGATAACCACAATCATAAAACCAAATACAACATACCTACGACAAGATAAGCACCAAAGCCACCAAAATAGTTCAATTTCATTAGTACATATGAACAAAACGTATACTGCAAACATCTAAAGAATAGTTTGATGACATTCACGAGACATGCATGAAAATGTGTTGGATCATTGAGCTTCATATATTAAGTGGAAGTGCCAAGATATACAAGTAAAATACTACCACACTAGCCCCAATAATGGAACATTAAGTCACCACTTGCTCCTCTAAAGAAATATCTTCTCTCCTATGCCAATTCTAAACAATCCAAGGTGGAAAGTTCAAGTCCCAAAAGTCCATTTGCTTGAGTTATGAGTGTGTATTTATAACAAATGAGGTGACTCTCCACCTCCCATGTGAATATTAACCCTCGTCATGAATCTTGAGCTTATACAATGACTTTTCAAATTCTTACATGACCTTTGAGCTTCTATATGACTTTAGAAATTTCTTGCGACTCTTTATATTCCATGTGGGAACCTTGGCCTTCCACACATTTAAATTTTATCATTTTGGTAAATTACACAATTTCATTCCACAAATGATGTGTCAATACATTATGACACATGTGACTCTTGAGACGACTTTTTTACAATCCATGACTTGGCATTGATGACATGGAACTACATGATGATGTGGCATTACCAAGGTACTCTTATTGTTGCTTTGTTTTCATCTTCATGATGGATCTTGTATGTGCATTTTCTTCATCCTCCAAGGGGCCGATTGATATGGAGTCTTTATGCAATATTGATATCTTATCTTCTATCATAAGCTAGTGTCACTTCATCTTCTTGATTGATAAATTCTTCGTGGTTCAAGCTTCACAAGTGTCTTCTAGCATAGTTTCCTTCTCTTACTCTCCAAGAATCATCATTCCATGTGAAGATATAGTACCTGCAAGTGAAATCCGCTCATGACAAGACAACATTAGTCTGAAAATATCCTAGTCTAATTATCTTCAAGAAATCCATTGAATGATTTGGAATTAGGTTTTGGATTGAGAGGAAGGCTCATGGATTGCGCAGTGCACAGTTCTAGAGACCAAGAGCGAAGTATTGATGCTTAAGACTACAAAATGCACAGTTTTTTAGGCCTAGGTAGGGAGATTGCGCAGTTGAGGAGATCAGTGAGGAAATATTGAGCCTTTGAGACTACGTAGTGCACAATTTAGGAGAGAGATTAGGAAACAATATTTCATAGTTGCATAGTTCAAGGAGATAGAGAGACAACTTGAAGCCTACAACTATGCAATACTCAAAAAGAGGCTGACTGGAAGACTAAATTGCATAATTATGGGGAGAGGGAGGTTAATCTCTAGCACTATGACTATGTAATGGGTAACCCTTAAAGGCAGTCAATTTGTAATGCATAGTCCTAGGAAGTAGGATAGGCTTATTTTGGCTTAATACTATGCAATGTGTAGTTTAGGGAGGTATTTTGGGAAGAGGTTGACCAGAGAAGGATTAGCTGTAGAAAATAACTAAGTGTGGGAGAGTAAGGAGGTGGGACCAAAACATGAATTGAACATGATCACACACTTATAGATGATAAACCACTTGACAAGGAAGCATTTACCACCCACACTCAACATGTCCTTATCAAAACAAACCTAGAATAATACTTACTTCCAAGTGGGACACTTAGGGTACACTTTGCGACGATAATGATGACACTAGTGTGACATTGCATAAAACTTTAGGAATGAGTCAAATACATGTCCATATGATTAATAAGACCCATTGGTACCAAAGTTTCCTCTTGCAAGGAACCACAACTCCTCTTTTACAACGTGTGACACTTATGATCCATTTTGCAACACAAGTGACGACACTGGTGAAACAATGCTCAAGACTTTGGGAATGTGTCCAATTCATGCATTTACAATAGTTCTAGAGAATGAATCAAAACTAACCTTCAAGAATGTACAAATTACTCCCTTTGACCAGATGCGGCACTTCCTTAACCTAATGTTGGAAATAATACTGAGAGGGGGGGGTGAATCAGTATTATCAAACTAATAATTTTTCATTTCCATAATCAGATTTATATACGCTACTTTAGTTAAGGGAACTCGCGTGTACACGCAACTGTGTTTAGAGAAACTAGCATATATCCAACAAACTTATGATTCAGTTAATTCATCATTTATTGATCTTTAATCAGTGCATCAGAACCATATAAACAGTAACTAGGGGTAGTAAAACAGAATAGATCATCACACATAAGGAACGCCAAGATATAAGGTGGAAACCCAATGTGGGTGAAAACTACCTGCTGCAATCGCCTCTGTCTTATTTTAATAATAAGAGAATTCTGTTTACAATTTTTTTACTGGTGCAGTGTTATACCAGTATGTAGGCTTCTACCTGCAGAAGGCTACAACCTTATCTCGTTCTCCAGCTTCTACTAGAAGGGAGCTACAACCCCCTAGCTCTTGTACTAGCTAATATGTTTGCTAGTACGTAGGTGCTGGCCTATAGAAGGCTACAACCTTCTCTTTTCTTCCAGGGACCATGTTTCATAAATTTTCAAACTGGATCCATCAAAAACATCATTCAATCATCAAATATATCTACATCAACCAATCTCCCTTTTGAACCAACCACAACCGAATCAATCAATCACTCTGATCATTCAGAATGCCATCACCAAAATATAGTAACCAAAACCCAAGCAATAACCCAGAACACTACAACAGCAAACAGAAGCAACTGAAACATATTCTATAGGTATATGCTACTTCCATGTGTCGAACCTGCGTGCATACGCGCTTTCCTCAAAGTGAACCAACGTACAAATCTGCAAATCAAATTTATGATGTATACACTGTTTTTGTTTGCATTATGAAACGGGTGTTGTCCTTGATGGAAACTCTCTCAGATGAAAGATCACAGTACAATAGGTAAATAGCAAAGAATGAAGAAATAAAGGTATACGCAGGATCACCACTGACCAAGTTGCGTATACACGTAGGTTCACTATATACAAAGTCGCGTATACATACACACGCACTTTCATAAGAGGAAAAGCACGTATACCTTGGAAAGCTAAGTTTTGGTCCATGGTATTTGCTCCGTGGTATTTTGATCCATGGTATTGGTCCAAGGTATTTGGTTCGAAGTGTTGAGCCCAGGTATTTGGTCCAAGGTATTGGTTCTAAGTGATTTTGGTCCATGGCATTGAGTAAGGCCTAAGACTATAAAAGGAGGAGAAGATCATTAGGCTAAGGAGTGCAAGTGATGAATATCTGATGGAGTGTGAGATCTAGTATGCAGATTATGGGTATGTGATGCTTCTCTAAGGATGCACCTATGTGGCGAATGAAATTTGATGGACCGGGATCATGAAGACTAAAATGCATTATCATTATATGGTATGATCATGATTAGTTTAGATCTGAATATTGACCCATATCTTGTCCTTTATATCTGATGATCTGGGTATATCTGAAGTAGTAAATTGCAGCGAAGGTATAAGTAAATATTTTCATATCTGTAACCTGGTTCCCTTTGGTGAAAGGGCGTATGCACGCTAGTTTGACATAGCCAAGTAGCGTATACATTATGAGATTTGATATTTGAGGTTGTTGTTGGTTCAAGTGGTTGTTGTAGAGTTTTGGGTTCTACTCTTTGTTTTGGTGACTGTGTTTTGTTGACAGGGTTTCAATGATTCAGTTGTTGGGTGATTCATAGATTGATGATGCGGATATAGTTGATGGTTGTATTGCAGTGGTGATTGATTTTTTTCTTTGATGTTATTGATGGATGCAGTCTGAAAATTTATGAAACGTGGCCCCTAGAAGAAAAGATAAGGTCGTATCTTTCTATAGGCCAGCGCCTATGTACTAGTAAATATATCGGCTAGTACAAAAGCTAGGGGGTTGTAGCTCCCTTCTAGTAGAAGTTGGAAAACGAGAGAAGGTTGTAACCTTCTACAGGTGGGTGCCTACATACTGCTATGATTCTGTGCCAGTACAAGATTGTAAAC
The DNA here is from genome assembly GCA_031772625.1 of Pinus tabuliformis. Taxonomy (NCBI): domain Eukaryota; kingdom Viridiplantae; phylum Streptophyta; class Pinopsida; order Pinales; family Pinaceae; genus Pinus; species Pinus tabuliformis. The sequence goes on from CM062815.1 coordinate 844,463,538, forward strand.
AGGTTTTTCTTATATTAAAGAAAACAGTAGCAGGTGGTTTTTGTCCCGCATTGGGTTTCCACCTTATATCATGGTGTTCATGTGTGTCTCTTATGTGTGATGATCTATTTTGTTTTTACTGCACCTAGTTACTATTTATATGGTTAATGATGTTCTGATGCACTAATTAAAGATCAACATAAGATGAATTAATTGAATCATAAGTTTGCTGGATATATGCTAGTTGCATTAAACACAGTTGTGTGTACACGCAGGTTCCCTTAACTGAAGTAGCATATATGAATTTGATTATGGAAATGAAAAGTTATTGATTTGCTAATACTGATTCACCCCCCCCCCCCGCCCTCTTAGTATTATTTCCAACAATTGGTATCAGAGCAGGTCCTTCAGAAGAAGCTAGATCACTTGAAGCAAGATCCATCAGCATGAGTAATCAAGAAAGAGAGGGATCCATCAGACCACCAATCTTCGATGGGAGAAATTTTGTTTACTGGAAGATAAGAACCACAACCTATCTACAATTGCTTGGAACGAATATTTGGGAAATCGTGGAAGGAGGATATACATTTACATTAGCAATTCCTACAGATACGGTAGGTAGAAAGCAATATGAAACCAATGCCAAAGTTGTTACTATTTTATTGGGAAGTTTGTCAAAATCAGAGTTTGTCATAGTCATTCAGCTCAAATCAACCAAAGAAATATGGGACAAAATAATTCTGAGCTACGAAGGAGACTCTCAGGTAAAACGTGCTAAGCTTCAAACTCTCATAATACAGTATGAAACTCTTAATATGCATATTGATGAAAGCATAGCTAGTTACTTCCTACATATAGATGAGGTTGTCAATTTCATGAAGAATCTGGGTGAAGAAATTAAGGAAGTTGCCTTAGTTGAGAAAGTTTTGAGATCCTTGTCTGCTAAATTTGAACCCAAAGTGTCTTCCATAGAAGAAAAGCAAGATCTAGAGAATATCACTATGACGCAACTTCACGGAATCTTAACTTCTTTTGAAATGAGAAAAGGAGGACCATCAAATATGAGAGAAACCACATTTAAAGTATCAACAAAGGGAAAATAAAAACTCAATGAATCAGGATATATTTTAAAAGAAGAATATGAGCTAAACTTTGTCAAGAAGCTTCAACGAGGATCTGGAAGGTTCAAGGTAAGCTACCTTTCAAACATTTTTCTTGTGATAGAGTTGGTCATTACGCTGCTAGATGCCCTCATAACAAAGGAAAGTTGTTTGAAGAAGGTAATAGAAGTTATTATACTCATGATAATAGTGATGGCTTGTCCAATAGTGATGAATATAATCAAGAAATTAAACTTCTCATGGCATATGAAAATAATGTCTATTTCAGTCATATATAAACATTTGGTATATCCCCACTTGGTTGGGTGGATGAGTCAAAATGGTGTATCCCCACTTGGTTGGGAGATTGATGTATGTATGAGTCATTAGTCATAGGAAGGTCATACTCAATTAGTTGAGTTGTAGAGTCATGTTATTTCTTTGAAAAATATTTTTGCCGACTCTGCATGTGCTCAGGGGGAGCATGGACAGATTGGTACATCTTAGCATGTACAAAAGGGGAGCTCAATCAAAGATTTGAGCAAGTACTCAGGGGGAGTATGGACAACACAATGTATATCAAAGGGAGAGAATATCTTGGTCTGCCCTTTGCCCCTGATGTCAAATGGGGAGAGTGACTTGGTGTGGTTGTTGCCATCAAGTCCAAAGGGGGAGATTGTTGGCATTATGACACAATATGAAACAGGTGTTGTCCTTGATGTCAACTCTCTCAGATGAAAGATCACAGTATAGTAGGTAAATAGCAAAGAATGAAGAAAAAAACGTATATGCAGGTTCACCATTGGCCAAGTCGTGTATGCACACAGGTTCACTATATACAAAGTCGCGTATACGTACACATGCACTTTCACAAGAGGAAAAGCACGTATACCTTGGAAAACTAAGTTTTGGTCTGTGGTATTTGGTCCATGGTATTTTGATCCATGGTATTGGTCCAAGGTATCTGGTCCGAAGTGTTTACCCCAGGTATTTGGTCCAAGGTATTGGTCCTAAGTGGTTTTGGTCCATGGTATTGAGTAAGGCCTAAGACTATAAAAGGAGGAGAAGATCATTAGGCCAAGGTGTGCAAGTGATGAATATCTGATGAAGTGTGAGATCTAGTATGCAGATTATGGGTATGTGATGCTTTGCTAAGGATGCACCTATGTGGCGAATGAAGGTTGATGGACCGGGATCATGAAGACTAAAATGCATTATCATTATATGGTATGATCATGATTAGTTTAGATCTGAATACTGACACATATCTTATCCTTTATATTTGATGATCTGGGTATATCTGAAGTAGTAAATTGCAGCGAAGGTATAAGTAATTATTTTCAGATCTGTACGTTGGTTCCCTTTGGTGAAAGGGCATATACACGCTAGTTTGAAACAGCCAAGTAGCATATACATTATGAGATTTGGTATTTGAGGTTGTTGTTGGTTCAAGTGGTTGTTGAAGAGTTATGGGTTCTACTCTGTATTCTGGTGACTGTATTTTGTTGACAAGGTTTCAATTATTCAGTTGTTGGGTGATTCAGAGATTGATGATGTGGATATAGTTGATGGTTGTATTGCAGTGGTGATTGTGCTTTGATGTTATTGATGGATGCAGTCTGAAAATTTATGAAACGTGGTCCCTGGAAGAAAAGAGAAGGTCATAGCCTTCTGTAGGCCGTCGCCTATGTACTACTAAATATATCGGCTAGTACAAGAGCCAGGGGGTTGTAGCTCCCTTCCAGTAGAAGTTGGAGAATGAGAGAAGGTTGTAGCCTTCTGCAGGTGGGTGCCTACGTACTGGTATGAGTCTGTGCCAGTATAAGATTGTAAACAGGTTTTTCTTATATTAAAGAAAACAGCAGCAGGTGGTTTTTGTCCCGCATTAGGTTTCCACCTTATATCATGGTGTTCATGTGTGTCTATTATGTGTGATGATCTGTTTTGTTTTTACTACACCTGGTTATTGTTTATATGGTTAATGATGTTCTGATGCTCTGATTAAAGATCAACATATGATGAGTTAACTGAATCATAAGTTTGTTGGATATATACTAGTTGCATTAAACATAGTTGCGTGTACACACGGGTTCCCTTAAATGAAGTAACATATATGAATCTGGTTATGGAAATGAAAATTTATTGATTTGCTAATATTAATTCACCCCCCCCCCCCCCTTCTCAGTATTATTTCCAACAGTTTTGATATGCAGAACCAGCTTGTATATGCTCCTTTTCTGAAGTGAACCTGCGTACAGATCTGTAAAAGATTATTTAATCATAACAACTGTTCCAGACTTCACACATACCCAGATCATCATATTTACAGATTACAACATGCGCCAGTTATTCAGATACATAATCAACCCACATAAATATAATTCACTTCAAGCCTTAAGATCTTGATGCATCATTAGATCTTATCCTTCATCAAGTGCTAAGGTTCTTCCTCAGTTCAGATCCAGCACAACGCCATAAGCTAATAACCTGCATATTAGATATCACACTATATCTGATATTCGATACTTGCACACCTTGGCCTAATGATGTTCTCCTCCTTTTATAGTTTTAGGCCTTTCTCAATACCATGGTCCAAAACCACTTAGGACCAATACCATGGACCAAACACCTGGGGTCAATACCTTGGACCCGATACCTTGGACCAATACCACAGATCATAATACCATTGACCAAATACTTTGGACCAAACATTTAGTTTTCCAAGGTATACGCACTTTTCCTTTGTAAAAGTGTGTGTGTACGTATACGCGACTTGAATAAAGTGAACCCGCGTGTATACGCAGTTTGGTCAATGGTGAACATGCGTATACCTCTCTTTATTCATTTTGTGTAGTCTGAACTGTAACTCTGAGTTGTTAACCTGTAGTACTGTGATTTTTCATCTGAGTGAGTTGCTTTTTGAACTGATTCCTTGAAGCTGCCCTACATTTCACCATATTTGTAAACACTCTTGTCATGCATTATGTCACATCTGATATCTCTTCTATAGATTCATCTAGTTACCATATACAAGAGATTTGTTCTGCTACAAGTGGGTTTCCATCAAGTAAAACACATACATCATAATGCCAACAATCTCCCCCTTTGGACTTGATGGCAACAACCACACCAAGTCACTCTCCCCCTTTGATATCAATGGCAAAGGTTCATGCTCCCCCTAAGTGCATGTTCCCCGTAAGTGTATGTTCAATTCTCTAATATGCTGAAGTGCTGATTGAGCTCCCATGATCGAGTCCATGCTACCCCTGAGCATAAGCAAAGTCTGCAAAAAATATGTTCTAAAAGAAGAACATGACTCTATACATACATCACAAATGACCTTCCTATCACCAATGACTCATACATGCATCCATCTCCCAACCAAGTGGGGATATATCAATTGTTTATACATGTCAAGAAACATTACATCATTCATCCCATGCATAGTGGGGTTACAAATTAGGTCTTTTCATGACCGTTATAGTAAAAGATATACATGACATATATAACAGAGACCAAGTGTCTTAAATAAGACCATGATAGTCATTAGCAACTATCATCAGCAACATTTGTCAACAGCCAGCACCAGCATCTAGACCAGCAACCTGTATATGTTCATCAATAGTTCCCAAAATATTATCAACCATGTTCTCCCCCTGAACCTGTTCCACCTGTTTACCGTCAGATCCGAGACACTCTTTTCTTTTTCTAAGGCATTATATGAGTGTAGTTTTTCTCTGTCACCTATCATGTGTTTTGAGCATCCACTGTCGATGTACCACTGGTTTTCTTGTCCTTCTGCATACAAGGTTATACCACATATTTCTATTTGTGGTTCTTTCTTTCTCCATATTTTCGTTTTAATGGATTTTGCTCTTTTTGAGCTATTTGCTGAAATTTACTCCTGCATTCAGATTTTTCATGGCCAAAGTTGTTACAGATTAAGTATTCTATTTCATATTCGAGAAGATAAAAGTTATTATAGGAACTTTTCTTTATCCCTGTCACATTCCTTTGATTTTGTGCTTCTCTAGTCATGATAGTTTTGTAAGCAACACATTGAGCAGCTTTGTGTCCAAAATTATGACATGAGAAACATTGACCATTAAAGAAGTTCCTGCGATTATCGAATCTACTGACCTGTTGATTGTAGTTGAAGTTCCTCCTACTGACCTGTTGATTGATATTCTTTGAAGCAAATTGAGTATGATTTACCTAAGGTTGATTGTGGCTTCTGTTCATCCTTGAAGTAAATTGAGCCTGATTCACCTGGTGATATGCTTTATGCCTTTGCTGATGATTGTCAAACTATTCACTGCTCTTTGCTGCATCACAATAGCTTTTAATGGAGGTTGATGGCTTCTGTGATTGAGATGTTTCTTCAATGTATCCAAGACCTATCTTTATCAAAGGAAAGTGTCGCACTTTGATAATTTCATTTAAGGTTTCTGATCATTTAGAAAATCTAAGATTGAGAGCTTTTGTTTTCTCAAGATCCTTTCTTAGACCCACAATTTCACATTCTAGCTTTTCATTATGTTTTTCTCTTTCAGCAAGTTGGAATGTCAAGGTATCTATAATCATATTCTTTTCTTCTAAACATATTTTGAGTTTAGAGGTTTCTTCATAAAGGTCATCTTCATCTAAAGCATCCAAAAAATCATCATCTTCATAAGCCATCAAAAGTCTATAGTCATTACTATTTTCATCTTCATCACTATTTGATAAACCATCACTATATTCATGAGTATAGTAGCTCTTTTTACTTACACTTTGTTTTCTATTCCATTTTGCAGTTTCCTTCCCTTCATCATATTTATCTTTATGAGGACATTTGGCAGCATAATGACCGACTCTACCATAGGAAAAACATTTGAAAGGTAGTTTAGCTTTGAATCTACCGGAACCCCATTGAAGATTCTTGACAAAGTTCGCTTCCTCTTCTTCTTCTCATATATGTCCTAATTCATTGAGTTCTTCTTTTCCTTTTGCTGAAGCTTTAAATGCAGCTTCTCTCATATCTGATGGACCTCCTTTTCTCATCTCAAAGGTAGTTAAGATTCTATGAAGTTGTGTCATAGTAATAGTCTGTAGATCCTGCTTTTCTTCTATGGCAGATACTTTTGATTCAAATTTAGCAGATAATGATCTTAAAACTTTTTCAACTAAGGTAACTTCCTTTATCTCTTCACCCAAATTATTCATGCAATTAACAATCTCATCTATACGTAAGAAGTAACTAGCTACACTTTCATCATTGTGCATCTTGAGAGTTTCATATTGAATTTTAAGAGTTTGTAGTTTAGCACATTTTACTTCAGTCATACCAAGATCATCATATTTTCAGACTACAACATGCGTCAGTTATTCAGATACATAATCAAACCACATAAATATAATTCACTTCAAGCCTTAAGATCTTGATGCATCATTAGATCTTATCCTTCATCAAGCGCTAAGGTTCTTCCTCGATTCAGATCTAGCACAACACCATAAGCCAATAACCTGCATATTAGATCTCACACTATATCAAATATTCGATACTTGCACACCTTGGCCTAATGATCTTCTCCTCCTTTTATAGTTTTAGGCAACTCTCAATACCATGGTCCAAAACCACTTAGGATCAATACCATGAACCAAATGCCTGGGGTCAATACCTTAGACCTGATACCTTGGACCAATACCATGGATCAAAATCCCGTGGACCAAACATTTAGTTTTCCAAGGTATACGCACTTTCCCTTTTGTGAAAGTGTGTGTGTATGTATACGTGACTTGTATACAGTGAACCCGTGTGTATACGCGGTTTGGTCAATGGTGAACCTGTGTATACCTCTCTTTCTTCATTTTGTGTAGTCTGAACTGTAACTCTGAGCTATTGACCTGTAGTACTATGAACTGTCATCTAAGTGAGTTTCTTTCTAAATGATTCCTTGAAGCTGCCCTACATTTCATCATATTTGTAAACACCCTTGTCATGCATTCTGTCACATTTGATATCTCTTCTGTAGATTCATCTAGTTACCATATATAAGAGGGTTGTTCTGCTACAAGTGGGTTGCCATCAAGTACAACATATACATCATAATTCCAACACCTAAAATATGGCATTTATGAACAGTAAGGAAAACATGAAAGTGACACTTGCAAAATATAAAGAAAGTGAAATTGACACATGCTATAGTAAAGAATACACAAAGGAACCACTTTTAGAAGTAAAAGCAAGAAGAAAACACAATCGCAAAAGTGAAAGAAACACTAATGAAAACCAAAGCACACAAAAGTGACAGTTGAGAAAACTCACTTGAGAGACAATACGATCACAACCAACAGTTAGGGAACTATCAATATTGGGATTGCACACTAACTGTAAACAAGGACTATGCACTCCCTACCTCTATGAAGTTTGCAATCATTATCCTTAGAGATTGTGTAAACACTATCAGAGAAAGAGAGAGAGAGAGAGAGAGAGAGAGAGAGAGAGAGAGAGAGTTCATTTGTATGGGAAATTAGTTTGACCAAACATTAACTGGAAGGGAGGTGTCACAAAGCTATTTGATGAAAATTACCCATCACACAATCAACAATTGTCATTTATTGTGACACCTCCCTACTTTTTCGAAACCACCTCTGAGGGGTGTTGCAAAGCAGTAAGTGGTCTTGCTGAAACTTCATTCCAGGTCACTTATATGCGCCCTCATATCCAAACAAATGAGCCAAGTTAAAGCGAGTATGACCAAGCAAGTGTGCATTCCACCTCACCCATCCACCTCACTTCCTATACTCCACGTCACCCCATCCATGTCATCCTTCCATATTCCCTTATGTCATCACATTTTGATTTTTCCCACTGAGTAGGTAATGGATAAAAGGTCATCTCACCTATCATTTTCTTTCTCCTCTAGTCTGCAGAGCATTGGTAACTAGTTTCCAAATTTTTCACATTCATCTCCACATCAATATTGTGCCTCTCATCATCCCTTGTGATCAGGTAAGATGTAACTTTGGACTTCTTAATTCCTTTATGTAAACTGTAAATATGGAAAAATCCCATAAATCAATGAAAAAACCTATAATTACTATACCCTCGACTCATACGCCACTAATGGATAGAGAATCAAAAATATATTATTCTCATTTCCCCTTCAACCTCATTTGGACTCGACAAGACATTCTTGACCGATTTAATGACTCCAATGAACTCTTTTGAGTTGTTCAGTCGAGTTTGTATCATATTATTGTCCCGGTTATCTATAACTTCCACGAGTTCCTAAGTTGGTTGGTTTCTTCCCTTGTCCTAGAGGGAAATTTTATTATGTCTTCAGTAGGGGAAAATAATTTTTAGGTCACAGTGGAGTTAATCCACAAAGCCTTTAATTTTCTTGCAGTTGAGAATCTTAAGAATTTTATAGATAATGACTTTCTCCTCTCCTACAAGCATCTTTCTAAAGAAGGAAAAGAAAGTATGTTCAAACTCATTTTTCCACCAAACTTTCTAATTCCTCCATATGAAATGAACTATCCTACAACCCTATTTTTTGAAGTTGCACAATAGGTTTTAGCCATAATTTTGTCTTGTTTAGGAGAAGATGATACTGGAATGGTCAATGAGAAAGCCCTAGGATTTTTGAGTTTAATGTTACAACCAAATGTTGTTTTAGAAATCCCTTCTTACTTGGCCAAGTCTATCATTTTCCAATTTCAAAACTTCCATATTTTTGTATACTTTAGATACCCCTTTATCTTGGTCTATCTGTTATTGTATGTACATGCAGAAAAGTATACTCAACTTGGTTTAAATATGTTAGATTCAAGAAATAAAATGAAGTTAGTGGTGGATTGGACATATGTCATCTGAAAGAAATAAAATAACCACTGATTTTCACATTATTTGTCCTCTTTCATGTCTATTGTGTCTTCTATTCTAAATAATCAACGAGCAGCAAGGATGTTTCCTCAAGAAAAATAATTCATGTAGCTCAACGTTGAAACTAGAGTATGACATTGGTTTATATTTGAAGTTCACTAATAAATAAGGTTGTATGGAGTAGAGGTAGAACCATATCATTTTCCACTATTTTTACCAATGAGGATTTTCTCCTTAGAATTTAAAAGGCAGAGCTTAAATGTAGACCAAATCCATTTTGTTCCTAGGAGTAGGGGATATAATTTCAAGTTAGAGAACATTGTAGGGCAATTCATTGTGAATAACAGACAAGCCCTCCAACAAGTTGAAGAAATGATGAAGGAATTTGGTTTTGAAAAAGGAGAAAAGTGGCAATATGACCCTTATCATGTAATTTCAAATAGAAGAGTTGATTATATTTATGCCCCCTGTATTCATGAAAGTAATCCAGAGCTTAAGAGATTAGAAATTCAAGAAACATTTCTTGATAACATTTCCACTTAAACACCTCAAGGGATGAGTATTGAAACCCCTATATTGAAAGAGAAAATTTTGAAGAGAAGTGATTTTGAATAGATGGACATTGAGATGGAGGATTTACATTCACAAAAGAGAGAAAAAGTTGAAGCAGAGGAAGAGGGAGAAGAAAAAATCAAGTTAACAGAGGGACCTTCAGATCAACCAAGTTTCCAAATGCAGTTGGGAAACCCAAAGTGCCCTACTTCTTCCTCTATTTCCACTGATTTGACAACATTTTCAGTTGAAGGGACTCCCTCCGTAATAGAGATATTGCAAGAGAATTATCAATAGATTAATGCAAGGAGTTATAAGGTGAAAAGAAATATGGAAACTCAGCTAGCAACACAAACGACTCCAACTTATCAAACAAGGCTACTCTCTACTATGGACTTAAAAATAAATCAATTAAATCATCCCTCATGAATCCAGTTTTTCAGTCTCTTCCTTTAGGACTTGGTTTTAAAAAAATTGTATCTATCAATAAATGTAGCTGATATCCCACTTCTTGACAAGATTAGTTTTCTTATACATGGGAAATGCTCTATAATGACCTAAGTAAAATCTCCTTGACAATTAGTAAAGTAGAAAGTATCCTAGAGAAAGTTTCAAACCAACTGAAATAAGAAAAAACAAATTATAAAGTGTTGCATAGTGAAAATGAGTAGTATTAGAGGCTAACTGTTAAATTGGGAGTATATCCAAAAGACAAGGAAGCTATCAAAACCCTATTAAATAAAACAGAATATGAAATTTAGTCATAAAGGAAAAAGTTGAAAATTCATGTGATTGAGCATGCTCAAACAACTAAGATAGCTCACGTTGAAAAATAAAAGGAGTTGTTGATGAGAGAGTTAGTTGACATGAATAAAAAAATTGTTGTTTTGCAGGAATAGGTGCAAAGTTTACAAAAATTAATCTAAATCCATGTTTGTACCATTGTTGTCTCAATTGAATTATATGACCCTTTCAAAAAACTAACAAGTGTAATGGAAAAGCTTAAGATCTCAGAATATGAATTGAAGAAAACTTGGGATAATCTAACTCTAACGAAGGGACGACTAAATGTGAAGGAAAGCCAAATTAATATGAAAAAAGAGAATGTTCATTAGCTGACCATTAAATACCAAGTTTCTCTTAATGAGATAAATTATTTGAAAGCCAAGATGAATGGTAATATTTCCTTAATTGGATCTAGGAAAATTATTTGGCACAATATTATTCAACACATCCATTCTATATGGGAATATATTCATATAATTGTACAAGAAAACATCATAATAAACAAATCTAAAATGAGTATTCATACATGTAAGTAGCAGGAACAAAAGGAAACACATAAATCCAAGAAGATAATTAAGTATTTAAATGAGAAATATTCAATATAAATGAGGACGTGGATATTACACACAGAGTTGTTGTAATCATGGAGATCAACAAAATGAAATAAAAGAATATACTATGTATTCATGCTGAAAATAAACTCAAATTAGTTCAAATATCAATTACTTTATTTGATTCCAAATTTGACCAGAGGATGGAAGTTGGTTTACGTAGTTTTTGGGATCAACAAGGGAGCTTACTCTCTTGGGATTTATATGAAAAACAATTGTTGGATTTCAAAAGTAGGGAATAAACTACTCATGAAAATTGTTATGAAACTAGCTCAAGAAAAAGATAGAAAAGATGGATCAATGCCTTAGAATTCAGCCTCTTCGAAGGGGCAACCTCCTTTACATTACATAAATGAGCAATTCTTGGATGATTCAAATGACAAAACCTCCTTTCTATATAGGAGTCTAAGGAGTCATAATATGTTATGAAACCAGCTCACAAAAAGATAGAAAAGAGAGATCCACGCCTTAGAATTCAGCCCCTCGAAGAGGCTGAATTAGAGGGGCATGTTAGGCCCCTATACTACTAGTGTAACGCCTTATTGTTATTAGTATAACCCACTTATTATATTGATGTACCCATGTAGTGCCCATATTGTTACTATTATGCCACATAGAAGCCCACCATTGTTACTGTTGTGCCCTACAATATTATTGTTATGTAGGCTTTGATTGTATTGGGACCACTTAGACTCCTATATATAGAAAGGAGGTATTTTCATTTGTATCATCCAAGAATTGTTCATTTATGTAATGTAAAGGAGGTTTCCCCCTCGAAGAGGCTGAATTCTAAGGCGTGGATCTCTCTTTTCTATCTTTTTGTGAGCTGGTTTCATAACATTTGGTATCAGAGCTTTGGATTCTAGGGTTTCGCTGCTCCAAACAGGTCATCGTGGCATTTTAGCTATAACGTTTTTTCTGTGACGTTTCAGAAGTCGCAAAAACAACCCATTTGAGAAGAATTGACACTGAACTTTGGGTCCAAATTTCAGATATTTTTACGCGATATTTTCGGAGATATGATCTGAGGAAGTTGGTCTTTTTGCAGACTCCGGAATTACACTCAAAACAGGTGACCTGGGGAAAATCATCATAACTTTCTTTCTGAGCATCAGATTGAAATTTCGTAAGAAGGTACAGAAAGAGGACGGACTGTTGTTTCGGTTTATATATTTTTCAGAGTCAAAGGTTGAAACCGTGACACGTGGCACTTCATACAAGTTCGCTCTACTGAACTAGTCTATAATCAGGTCACTGCGGGAGATTGTGCATAACTCTTTATTGGAGAATCAAATTTGGATCAGACTTGTGGCATTGGAAAGAGGACACAGAGGGCTACTACAGGTCACAATTTCAGAACTTAAAGATCTGAAAGTACAGAGTTACAGTCGTTTCAAGGTAGAGCTCCTAGAATCAAGAAAAAGCAAGATGAGGAAGTTTGATGGCAAGGATCCGGTAAATTGGATACTTCAGATGGAGCAATATTTTGATATACATGGTGTACAACTGTTACAAAAGGTATGTATTGCATCTTCATATTTAGAACCAGATCAATTTTTATGGTACAAAGGGCTTTGTTCTCGTAAAAAACTTGTTACGTGGTCAATTTTCACGGAGGAAATGATAGCACATTATGAGGATACAAAGAGCAACACCTTCTTTAGAGCAACACCACAACAATTGGAAATAGTAAAAGGGCTTTGTGACATAATGGAAAGAAAAATTATGGAAACCAGGAAGCATACCCCTCACAACTATAAAGATGGAAGTGTTGTTTCTCCCAGCCTTCCACAACCTACAAGGGTTACACCACAACAATTGGAAGAAAAAAGAGAAAAAGGGCTTTGTTACAATTGTGATAGCAAATGCACTAAAGGTCATAGGTGTGTTGAGAAGAAATTATTTTACATAGAATATGAAGAGGAGGAAGAAAAGGATCAAGAAACATCAAAAGAAGAGGATATACGTCAGGACACCACCCTAGAGAAAGAAGAAATGAATCAGACCATATCTTGTAAAGCATTGGCAAGAATTACCACTCCTCAAACTCTCAAGATAGAAGGACATATCAAGAAGAAAAAGGTGCAAGAAGTGAAAGATCACATCGAGAAAGAAGAAATGAATCCAACCATATCTTGTAATTCAATGGATGAAATTACCACTCCTCAAACTATCAAGATAGAAGGACACATCAAGAAGAAAAATGTTCAAGAAGTGAAAGATCACATCGAGCATCAAGAAATGAATCCGACCATATCTTGTAAAGGACTGGAAGAAATTACCACTCCTCAAAAGATAGAAGGACATATCAAGAAGAAAAAGGTTCAAGCAGAGAAATATCATATCGAGCATCAACAGCAAGTTCTCCAACTTTTAAAGGATAACGCCGCTTCGATGCAAAATCAAATGAAACAACAGGTAGATCAACATTGTAGTGAAAAATGTTTTGATGGAAGTGATTGGGTATTTTTACTGCTACATCTCAAGCAAGCTATTTATGAGAAGGAAATGTTGGCAATACTACATGCACTTAAAAAATGGCGACCTTACCGAATGGGAAGACGCTTCAAGGATGAGGATGTGGAAGCATTGTTTTGTGCTATTTATATTATCCAACCAAAGTGGATAAACGAAGCAACGGATGAATGGAAGAAGAATGAAGAAGTATGGCCACTTACTCAAAAGTTGCAAAAGATCCCAATTCAAGCAATATTGCCAGAAATTGAAGAGGAAGGAAAAATCATATTGGAACCTGGAGCAGTCACAGAAACAAGAACCCGACAGCTACGAAATCGATCAATTTCAGAGTATCTCATCAAGTGGAAGAACTTACCTGCTGAATATTCCACATGGGAGGACAAGAATTTTATATAGAAGCATCAAGAACTACTCAAGCGTTGAGGACAACGTTTTTTGAAGGAGAGGGGCATGTTAGGCCCCTATACTACTAGTGTAACCCCTTATTGTTATTAGTATAACCCACTTATTATATTGATGTACCCATGTAGTGCCCATATTGTTACTATTGTGCCCCATAGAAGCCCACTATTGTTATTATTATGCCCTTACATTATTATTGTTATGTCGGCTTTGATTATGTTATAACCTCTTAGACTCCTATATATACAAAGGAGGTATTTTCATTTGTATCATCCAAGAAGTGTTCATTTATGTAATGTAAAGGAGGTTTCCCCCTCGAAGAGGCTGAATTCTAAGGCGTGGATCTCTCTTTTCTATCTTTTTGTGAGCTGGTTTCATAACATAATATAACCCAGCCGACCTAACAATGATAATATAAAGCCACAAAAATAACAATAGAGGGATTCTATGGGACACAGTAATAAAAATATGGGGACAATAGGGGCACAACAATATTAACAAGGGATACAACTACAATAGTAATGGGGTAATCACTAGTATTATAGGGACCTATCATGCCCCTCTCCTTCAAAAAAAGTGTTGTCCTCAACGCTTGAGTAGTTCTGGATGCTTCTGTATAAAATTCTCATCCTCCCATGTGGAATATTCAGTGGATAAGTTCTTCCACTTGATGAGATACTTCGAAATTGATCGATTTCGTAGCTGTCGAGTTCTTGTTTCTGTGACTGCTTCCGGTTCCAATATAATTTTTCCTTCCTCATCAAGTTCTGGAAATATTGTTTGAACTGGGAGCTTGTCGCCTATAACCTTCTTTAAACATGAAACATGGAAAACTAGGTGCTCTCGAGACGCTGCAGGAAGCTCCAATTTGTATGCCATAGTACCAATCTTTTGCAACACCTTGTACGGACCATAATACTTTAGTGATAATTTATTATCCTTCTTAGCTTGCTTGAGGGACATTTTTTTATATGGATGTAGCCATAGGAATACCCAATTGCCTACATCAAAACTTCTTTCGCTGCGATGTTGATCTGCCTGTTGTTTCATTCTATTTTGTGCCAACACGAGGTTATCCTTTAAGAGTTGGAGGACTTGTTGTTGATGTTCAATGTGATGTTCCACTGCTTCAACCTTAGAATTTTCTCTTAAATATGATGTGATCGATGGTGGCTGATATCCATAAAGTGCCATAAATGGGGTCATTTTTGTTGCTGTATGGAAGGAAGTGTTATACCACCATTCAGCCAGAGGCAACCTTTTGACCCATTGTGTCTGTTTATCATATACAAAGCAACGAAGATATCCTTCCAAACATTTGTTTACTATCTCAGGTTTCCCATCAGATTGAGGATGATAAGATGAGCTATGAGCTAACTGAGTACCAAGACAAAAAAATAATTTTGTCCAAAAATTTCCAGTGAAAATGGGATCTCTGTCACTTACAATAATCTTTGGGTTTCCTTGTAGCTTTTGAATTGTTTCCATAAATGCAGTAGAAACTGTACTGGCTCTCAATGGATGTGATAATGCACAAAAGTGTGCACGCTTGGTAAGTCTGTCAACTACCACCATGATGACACTCTTTCCCTCAGACTTGGGTAAACCTATGATAAAATCCATTGAAACCTCCTTCCATCGTTGGCTTGGAATGGATAAAGGTTGTAATAGACCCGGGGTCTTAATTGTTTCAACTTTATTTTGTTGGAAAACCAAACATTCCGCCACAAACTTTTGAATATCCGATTTAAGGCCATCCCAAGAAAATTTCTTCTTAAGCCTGTGGTAAGTTTTTAAAAATCCTGAATGCCCTCCTAAGGGAGAAGTGTGCAATTCCATAAGAATATTTTGTTTGGGTTGCGAATTCTTACAGAGGTATAAGCGATCTTTGTACCATAACGAATCATTTTGCCAGCTAAATGTATCAGATGTACTGGAATCTTGTTGTAACTTCCGAATAAGTGCCCACACTTCTTCATCATTCTTCCACTCCTCCCTTGCTTCATTTATCCAATCTAGTTGGATAATAGAAATGGCGCACAACAACACTTCCACATCCTCATCCTTTCTTGAGAGTGCATCTGCCACCACATTTTGCTTCCCTTTTTTGTAGATGATTTCAAAGTCATAACCCAACATCTTTGTGACCCACTTTTGTTGCTCTTCAGAGGATAATCTTTGTTCTAAAAAGTATTTAAGGCTATCATGATCCGTTTTTACCTTGAAATGTCTTCCCATTAGGTAGGGTCGCCATTAGGTAGAATCCAAAGCTCTAATACCAAATGTTATGAAACCAGCTCAAGAAAAAGATAGAAAAGATAGATCAACGCCTTAGAATTCAGCCTCTTCGATGGGGCAACCTCCTTTACATTACATAAATGAGCAATTCTTTGATGATTCAAATGAAAAAACCTCTTTTCTATATATAGGAGTCTAAGGAGTCACAATATAACCCAGCCGACCTAACAATGAAAATATAAAGCCACAAAAATAACAATAGAGGGATTCTATGGGGCACAGTAATAAAAATATGGGGACAATAGGGGCACAACAATATTAATAAGGGATACAACTACAATAGTAATGGGGTAATCACTAGTATTATAGGGACCTATCAGAAATACTACAATATTGAAGGGGAAACTATGGTAAACTATGTGATAGAGGGATTTCCAAATTTTGTGGCTAATGAAAACAACGTTTGTTACAAATCCCAATAATACACAGCTGACAAATTCAAAAGTTGTATTCCAGAAGATGATCATGTCTACACTTCTAGATTCAGTACTCAAATTCAATATTTCTCTAGCCATATAAATTGACAAGCATGAGAAACCTTTATTTTGCAATATTTTAAAGACTTTAGTTAAGAGATAGTTAAGTAGTTATTTGATAGTTACTTTGTAACTGGCTTGACGTAATATTTAAAAGACACGAGAACCACTAAGAAAGGATTCAATGCTTTGGAATTTTTGAGTACTTGTGTAATCATTTCAACTTCCTTCAAGATAATAATAAAAATCACCAGTTTGACTCCAGTATATTGGTATATTGCAGTATGTTTCGTTTTTCTTATGCATATTTCATGTTCGTTTGCTTTCTATGAAGCACATGCACGATCGTAGTACGTTTATTTGAACAAATTATAGAATTATATATGTATGTATATTTGATAAGTTATATACAATACCTATGGGTTCTATTTAGATACACATTAATACGCTCTCCACTACTTCTGCACTTCCATAGTCTAAATCACCCATATTTTCATCTTAAGGTTTCAAAGTTGATTCTTTTGAACGCTCAAGTTAACAAACCAATTGATGGTGCTAGATCTCGCAACATAAAGGGGATATCCCTAATATGAAGTCCAAATTAGACCTCACACAGTTTAGTATAGGAGTCCCACCTAGAAATAATGTTTGGTCGCCATTTCTTAAATATTTTCCCTAACTTGTGCAATAACATAAGTGGGTAGTGTGCATGTGCTTCTAAATGAGAAAGTAAGTGTACTTTGTGAAGTTTTCAATTGTAGGACGTACAAGGTTATTTCACAAAAAAAGGACAAAAGTGAGTCCTTAAAAGAAAAGTGTTAGTACTAATCTAGTAAATACATACACACACATATGAAAGAATCATTAGTCATCAAGTGAAGTATTTCACATTGATGCAACGATCGTTAAAACAAGTACAACACATGTTCTATAATATGAGCACGAAATCCATTGAAATAGTTCAACTCCTCTAGTATGAATGAATGTAAAAATATACGATAAACCATCCACGATATACACATGAAAATGTTTTGGCCGAATAGGCTTCAAGTATTAATAAAAATTTCCCAGATACATTGATACAATGAACACCCATTGCTCCAATAGGGGAGCGTTAGAGCCACTACTTGCTCCCCAAAAGAATTTTCTCTATCTCTCTAATGCCTTGTGGGAGAAGCCAAGTTGAAAATTCCCTTCTCTAAGTAATGAGCCTTCTTTTATAACTAGAGGCATGACCTTTCATATCCCCATCACTCTTGGACTTCCCACATGACCCTTCAACTCGATGCATATTTCTTTTGATTTTCGCTCTCTACCCTCCAAGTGTATTAAGATCATATGGAATATTTATGGATCACTTTGATCATTCAAATCCGTCATATTTTCACCTATTGTAACATGTGTTATTTGTCTTTGAATGCTTCCTTGGAGTGCTTCCTTCAACACATCTCCTCATGCATCATTGTCATGATGTATTGAGAACACCTACAAGTAAGATCACTCATGATAAGTAACCGTCAGCGTGAAAATATCCTATTCTATTATGTTTCATGCAAATCTTATCATTATGGTTCAATAGTGCACTTGGGAAGGGAAGTGGAAGCTTCTCGGTGCAGGGTGCACTATCAAGAGACAAGGGTTATATGTTGAGCACTAAGAAAGTGTTGTGTTCTTTGATGGGAAGAGGAGTCTTAATGGAGGGCATAGGGCACAGTCTCAATAGACAAGGAATGCTCAATGTTGATTATTGATGCACATGAGATCAAATGGAGAGAAATGAGTCATAAGGAGGGTGCAAGGCGTATTGTTTAGGCTTAAAGAAGGCTCGATTTCCATTGTTTGTGCGTTGTACGCTCAACTAGGAGAGAGGCTTGAAGGAAGACGTAGTTTGGAAGGAAAAGGAACACTTGATGCTTGAGGGTGTGTTATGCATGAAATATGGAGGGAAAGATTAGCCTAGAATAGGGCATAGTATCAACAAACAAGAGGGGTCTGACTAAGTCTTGGAAGTGTGTTGTGTCTTCTCCCTTTCCTAGTGGGCAAGTTTGTAAAGTTGCAAATCTCTCTAAGTCTGGAGGGTGAAACATGGGGAAACACAATGAGTTGTGAGTAAAACCAAGTGAAACACATATCAAATCATTATTAAAACTTATAAAGGACTTGATATTGAGAAGTATACATTGAAACACTAGTTCACATACACTCTCCAAGCGTGGCAGAAACAGTATATGTGATTGTGACCAAAAGTGTCGTTTTGTGACTAGTAAATGCACTACAACTATGAAGTGCACTATAAATGTTCTTAATGACTCATTGACCCTTAGGAAATAACAAGGATACTTGAAACATATGTGCTAATAATAAACAACACTTTATGACCAAAAGCGACACTTTGTATGATTGTAGGTAGGCTCCAAAATTTAAGTGTAGCAAAATTTTGGGGGGTGTTGTAGGAGTGAAAACACTTGGCAACACAATAGGTGAACTTTAGCTTCTTTGGATAGGAATAGATTTCAGTAAAGGTTTAGCCCTTTAGGAAGTATTATTCATCAATCAGATTACCTTGTATTTCCCACTCAACCCAGTTATATATGTAATACCCATCATTCAATTAGAGGAAATTTTATTTTAAAAAGTTAACAATTGTGATATGGTATAATTTAAACTCAAAAATAGCCACATAAGAAAAATTTAAGAAATTAATAAAATAATTCCATGTAGACACTTTTTTAATATACCATTTTTGCTATTTTAATTTTATCATAATTACCCAAATAAAGGTCAGTTTAGCCCTTCTGCCATTTTAGTACCTTGACATTGCCACTACAGGAACACAAACATCACTTTGTTTCTAGCAGGCCTGTTCAGTTCCCCAACGAGGTTACTTGCTTTACCTCCATGTGTAGAAAACCTTTCTCTTCTTCACCCTTTATTTAATTCTAAAAGTTTAAATGTGCTTTAGCACTTATTATTTCATTGGAGCAGAAGAGGGATCCCGACTTATTGAGAGGAGAAGAGATTGTTCCTTCAGAGACGGATGCGTTTCCTCTAATATAGGTTTGCTTGCTATAGGTTTTTTCCTTATCCTTTCTCTATGTGATTGGATAAGCATGTAAAACACCAACTAGATTCATCACCAAGTTGAGGAGTGGAAATGTTGTAATAGATGTGAGTATCATAGGCTCACGCAAGGTTCTCTTATTGAATGTATCATATTATCCATATGAACTTTACTTGACCTAAGGCATCTTCCCAAATAGAGAAGGAGAACTAATAGGTAGATAAGTGTTACAGTTGCCGCATCCCTTACCTATTTCACCACATATTCCATCAAAGCCATACACACACTTTCACACAAGGTCTTATTTATGTACAGTGACCAAAATTATAAGAAACAAAATAGGACAAGACATGACATGACAAACAAAGACATATGACAAAGAGAAACTATACAAAGGAACACAACTTAGAGCTACTACTAGAAATAGTGTTTGAGATCTCGGCCATTAATGAGAAAAGGATCAATCCTCCCATCTAAATATTTTAGCTTGAAAGAATTATGGCCAAGATTTTCTTTGATGGTAAAGGGGCCAATCCATAGAGATTAAAATTTCAAGTGTTTGCCTCTCTTTGTGGGATTTATCCCACTACAATACTAAGTCCCCCACATCAAATTTATTAGTCACTGTGGATTTCTTATTGAACCGGTGCTTGATACAATCTTGGTGTATGATAAATCTATCTTTTCCTTTGAGCATTTCTTCCGCAATTTTAAGCAGAATATCTATCCTACTTTGAACCAGGAGACGTGGTTTGCCTTTAGAATCTTAAGAGAGTTGCAAGGCCGAGAGACACATGTTTTGCAGCAGGATAACTTCTTTACCATATATGGGGAAGAATGGAGAGGCTTTCAGAGAGGTTTTGAGTGTTACACAATCAACCCAAAGTGCATTCACCAAAGCATTATGCCAGTGCCTTTGTTAGGAGAAGATAGTATTTTTGATAATGCAGATAATATTTTTATTATTTGATTTTTCTAGGGTAATAATCTGATGCATGTTTCAAAAAATTACTATTTTCTAATGCAAACTCATAAAGTTTCAATAGGAAAAGTAAGTTGCATTAGCAAAGACAAGCGACGTTGGAATGTCAAACCTGGTTATGATATTTTGTTTTAGAAATTGGATGACTTCCTTGTCATTGACTTGCCTTAAAGGAAATGCTTCAACCCACCGAGTGAATAATCCATTGTTATTAGAATATATCAGTGTTTCTTCGGAAAATGTGGAAATATCTCACCAATAACATCTAGTCCCCACTATTGGAAAGGTTCTTCAATTACTATTGGTAGCAGTGGGGCAACTACCTTTTGATCTCGACCAACACATCTCTAACAAGATGGGAATGTTTTGGCATAAGCATGAGAATCCTTAAATAAAGTGTCCAATAACAACCAAATCTCATTAATTTATGCATATTTGTATCACCTATAAAATTTCCACCTATTGGTCCATCAAGAAAACCCTTTAGTACCCTTTTTGTATCCTAGGACTCTAAGCATCTTAGCAAGACACCATTATGGTGCTTCCAGAAAATCACTCCATGTACTAGCTAATAAGATAGAGCTTTAATATGAATCTCCCTCTTATGTTTATTCAATAAATGTGTGGTTAATATTCCATGCTCTAAATATTTCCGTATATCATAATACCAAAGCATGTTGAACTTGTCGAAAGAATTTGCTCGATATTGTAAATTTTGTTTCATGTTCCCATCTTGAAAGATTTTCTTCTAGAGAATCCCTTACTTCTACAAAAATTATACAGAGGCCATAGCCCTTAACAATATGAGCAGGGTTGAACTCAATATCATATTCTTGTAAACATGCCATCCAGTTCGCCCTCTTCTCACTCAACTCTTGCTGCAAAAAAAACATTATGATTGCTGGATGAGGCACATAAATAATTGTGGGAGCTTTGAGGAGAAAGGGCCTGAAGTGATTTACCACCTTATATACTAAATAATATTGTTTATCAATGGCAGGGTAGTTCAATTCTGACCCCTACAAACTAGCACTCATAAAAGATATACTTCATTCATTTCCTTCATTATCCTATTTTGTTAATATGACCACGATAAATTAATCAAAATAAAAGGTATATAGCAGGAAATTCTTGCCATAATCTAGACTATATAATGCAGGAGCATCAATAATAGCTTGCTTGATACAGGAAAAATAATCTCTCTCCTTTTTACCCCACTTGTAAATTTCATATCTCTTTATCATATCTTGTAGTGGCTTGACAATATGCACATAATCAGAGATGAACTTATGCAGGAAATTAATATTCCCCTAGAAAGATTGGATAGCTTTCTTATTCACAGGAAAATAGATGTTGTGCATGGAACCCCCCACAGCAGGTTTTTGGGGCTCAAAGCCCAAGTTTTGGTCAAATATTTTGTAAGACTTCGTGAATTGTGGACACAAAGCGCGAAGTATAGGATGAGTCATAGGGTTGTCCACCCTAAAATATTGTAATGTAATGTAAAGTCATGTCGGCCTACCCATGGTCCACGGACCATGGGAGTGTATAAATCGAGCGAGGCTCTAAGTTGTAAAGATAGTGAATTAGAGAGAAAGATAAGAATGGTTCAAGCTTAGAGTAGAATTCGAAGTGTCTTGGGTTGTAGTAGTAGGAAGAGGCTCTGCAGCTAAGTGCGCGGAGGCCTAGTAGAGTCTGCAACTGAGTGCGTAGACCCTTGCAGCTGAGTGCACAGGGCGAAGTCGAGTTTGTAATCGGGGAAGAAAGCTAATAAAGAGAAGTTTATCCGAATTCTGTGCATCTAGTCTTGAATCATTATTTTGTTGTTATGTATTACTTTTACTCTGTTTGTTTACTGCACGCAGTTGAATAAATGCTTGTATGACTCAGATACTTATATATGAAAATAATCTAAGTAATCAACTAATAGTGCATAATTAGGAAAGACTTGGGTAAATAACAAGGATCGCGTTGTGAATAGGACTGCGCGAAGACAGCATCGCAGGCTGCAAGGTGCCCACTAGTGCGCGTAGCACAGTGAGCACAAAGGTTGGACTGTGTACCAAACATATCAGACATCCCCAAGGTGCGGAAACCTGGTTCTAGCACTCTCCCATACTGCTTCAGGTGAGACCTCAGTCCACACTTCGCGAACTGTCGCCGAAAGGGCTAATAGTACCGAGATTTTCTTGGCTAAATCACCTCTGAACCTGGGTCAGGACCATGCAAGCCAAAAAATGGTTTCGTTGCCAGCACTGGGATTTGCATAAGGGATGTATGATGTCGTGCCACCAGAACCCAACAAAGAAAGAAATTGAAGAGTGGTTGGACAAGAAGATTCACAAGTTCGCAACACAGGAAAGTAAACTCTGCGAGTATCTAAGGAACAGTGGTTGGAGCACTACTTGTATACGGAAATCCACGAAATTTTCTTTGCGTCCTTTCCTTCTGATCTGTATGAGTGGATCATGAAGTTGGAAGACAACCAGGGAAGGTGTAGGCTCGAAAAACCAATATTGTGGACTCCAGAATTAGTGCGCAGACTAGAAGCGTCAAAAGATAAGATCGCGCGAGCTGTGGATCATTGGCTCAACTCGATAATAGGAGGATTTATCACTGAGTTTGGTGTTGACACGACCATTAGCTACAGTGAGGTAGAACGACATTTTCTCAAGGGACCGCGAGGTAAGTATATTAAATCTTTGAACCCTTGGATTAAGATGCTATTGTGCGAAAAGCGGATTATGCGAATAAATTAATGTTTGGGCCTACGCGGAGTGGGAAGATCTACAAGAGCAGAAGTGATGAAGAATTAGAAAACAATCACTTAATTTCAACCTCATGGGAGAGCGAGGGCGAGATCGTGAAGGTTTCTCCGAGAAGCGCGGTCAGTTTGATAAGGCAGCGAATTCCGCGTTTACCACCTCTGCCCACACCACCACCCATTTCAACCCCCTCACCTCCATCTCCACCCACTCCACCTCCGCCACCTCCACAGTTTAGTTTGGCGAGCGTGATCAAACTAGCAGTATTCAGAGGAGTAGAGAATGCAGATCCAGACCAATTCTGGTTCGTGGTAAGAGCGGTATGGGAAGCACAAGGCGTCACGGATGGCAATATTAAGAAAGCCACGCTGGTAAGCGTGCTGTAGGATCACGCACTAACATGGTATATCAAGTATTCTAATGACCACCCAAATGTAGGAATTGCATAAATCTAGGCTGCGCTGAACTGGGAATTTAGCAGGCCACAGTCAGAAACACAATCAATCATCGGGTTTAAATAGATCGTGATGCTCCCAGGCAAGACCCCTTGGGATCTGGATCAACGGCTGAAGAGTATGATTCGTGACGCCAATATGACATTGACGGATGGACAACATCATGCATGGTTTGTAGCATCTCTGAC
Organism: Pinus tabuliformis; assembly: GCA_031772625.1. Classification (NCBI taxonomy): domain Eukaryota; kingdom Viridiplantae; phylum Streptophyta; class Pinopsida; order Pinales; family Pinaceae; genus Pinus; species Pinus tabuliformis. The sequence continues at coordinate 844,487,541 of CM062815.1, forward strand.
ACCGCACTTGAGGACAGTGTTGTCACAGTAGAAACTTTCCACCTAGGCCGAAGCATTGGAAATGGCAATGAGATTACATGAGACCCTGATACAAGACCCTGGGTTGGGAGTCCAACAAATCCACGTGCAGCTACAGAATCTGTGTTTGGAAATGTAGAGTTTGAAGAAAGATAGGGCACCTCGGCCAGAGGTGCACGAGGAAGTATGGTGTATAAAATGCAAAGCCCAGGGCCATGATAAAGATCATTGTCCAATGTTCGCAAACTACTTGGCAGGAGGAGGGCCAATGCTGTTGAGACCGGAGGAACAAGCAGGGTCGAGCGCGGCACCTACTTTATGGTGTGAAATCTATCAGATAGGTGGGAAACACACTACAGACGATTTTCATTTGTTGCAGAAGTATACGTAGACATCCCAACAATTGTTTTGTAATTTCTGTAGGTCGATAGGCCACGATGAACGCACTTGCCGTAGTTACGAACTAATGATGGATCAGACCCATGCTTATAGGGTGCAGACCGAAACGTGATCCCTCGACCCAAATGCGGGGATGGCGCATGCTAGATTTTAGGGGCGCAGTCGAGGATAAGGTGGAATGGGACCAGGAAGGGGTCACGGACAACTAATTTGTTACAATTGCGGAGGGCCAGGGCACTATGCCGGTGATTGTACCAACCCAACAAGAATATCATGTTTGTATTGTGCTCAGTATGATCATGAGATAGAAGACTGTCCTTCATTGATCACAAGGATGTGAAAAAAAGGGGTATTCCAACCCCCTTTGACTCAGAATATACAAATGATGAGGTCTGAGCCACACGAAGAAGACAAGAATGTAAAAATGATGCTCAAAAGCGATACGACCATGGGAGATGATAAGGGGAAGCAGCCAGAGGAAAGTACATGGGTATGGAAGTCTCCTACAAAGGAACCTGAGTTTGACTTAGAATGTGCAAAGGAGACATTCATGGAAGCTAAGAAGAGCTTCACGGAGGCATCCACTTCAGGTAGTAAGGATCAACTAGAACTAGAAATGGATCCTTCAATGCTCACTACCTTTCTGGAGACATGCATGAAACTTTTGCATGACAACAAAGCATTTAAGGGACTACAGGAACTGATCGCCAAGTGCACGGGGTCAGGAGAACTGTGCGTGGTCCAGAAACTGGGGAAACATGCATTGCGCACTGGGAGGGAAATGAGGTTGACTGTGCAGACTGATGAGTATGAAACAGATCAGGTCATCCTAGATCTAAGTTCAGACGCAAATTTATTACCAAAGTAAACATGGGAACATATGGGCAGACCCACATTACAATGGTCCCCTATTCAATTACGAATGGTGAACCAACAGAAGGTTTTGCCCATGGGGAGATTGCAAGGCATAATAGTAGATATTGAGGGTGCGAGCACGCAAGTGGATTTTGAAGTAATAGAGATTTTCAATGACAGTAACCCCTATCCTGGCTGTTAGGAATAGATTAGGCCACCAATATGAATGGAGTCATAAGTCTAAAGTAGTGCAAAATGATCTTCGAGAAAAAGTCACTACGCATAGTAGTACCACTGGATCCAGCCAAAGGAGCGCGCTACATGGAACCAGTGTGCGACAAAGATAGTGATGAGGATCTTGATTGTATTTACAATATAACTGCGAGAGACCAAGATTGGGTGAATTCGACTGCAAATGGGAGAATATCGTGGGAGCACGAAAGCTCCTACACTTTGGATTCAGATGAAGAAGTACATCGATGGCAAAATTGGCTGCATGAAGTAACAACGCTTAATTGCAACATGATGGTTAGATCACTACGTTGCATGACAATAGAGGCAAGGGAGCTGCCTATATATGATGGATTGTCAGCAGTGGATGAATTTTTGAGAAAATTTGAAAGCACAATACCAGAACAGCAGCGGTTCGATGCGCTGAAGTAGGCACTGCGCGCAACACCCGCACGATGGTGGGGTACGCATCAAGGAAATTTTGAGGACTGGCGCGGATGCAAAAGGATGATGCACCTACGATTTGGGAAACCGCAAATATGACTAGTAGACAAATATGATGGACAAGATGACCCACGCATGCACCTCGCGAAATGGACCAAGGTCTACGGGGAAGAGCCACAACCTGAATGGGTACATTTATTCTACCATACCTTAGATTTCATACCCATGAACTGGTACACTGAAACAGAGCTTCGACATGGTATGGGCGAATGAGATGTCTTGCGTGAGGGATTTTTGTTAACATTCACATTTGGAGACCACTGGTCGGATACGGTTGACAATGCACTGCAAGCAGTAAAAGCCGCCATCTTCAAAATACCACAGGACCCAATGGAAGTACTTCAACCAGTATGGGCGACACGGTTAAGCAGCGCCATAGAGTGTTATAATGTGCAGGTGGAAGAGGATGATGAGGAACCATGAAATATTAGTATCCCAGAAACGGAAGGCTGTCGCAAGGTTTGAGGACCACCAATTGAGGATCCCGACATCACCACACCATTAAAAGCAAAGTAGGTAAACATTGGCACAGAAGCAGAGCCAAAGTATGCAATGCTTAGGGACTATTGGGATGATGCTACAAGAGATAAGGTTGCTCAGTTACTCCACAAATACCAAGACTTTTTCTCGACCAAAATTACGGACTTAAAAGAGATCATTGGTGACTTAGGGATGATGAAGATCACTCTGAAACCGAATGCGAAGCCAGTTAAACAGTGACCTTACCGTTTGAATCCAAAGTGTTAGGCCCCTATACCAATAGGTGTCATATGTCATGATTGACTTGATGAGCTATGTAATATGTTAATACCTTTTCTTGTTGCAAAGGTTTTCCATATTTTCAAAAAAATCAAAAAATTTAAAAAATGTAAAGAGGGTATACCCTAAAAGAAAAATCAAAGGGTAAAAAGAATAAAGATGGTCAAAAAATGAGAGAAAATGAACCCCAAACAAAAATAGACTAGGAAAGTGTGCAAGTCTAAATGCCACTGCTTTTTCATTTTGTGTAATAAACAAATTGTGTGCATCTTGTCACTTATGCCACAATTTATGAATAGTCAAACTGTTTAAACTTGACTCATTCATTTTTCAATTTCAGGTTGTAGAAATAGAGAATAAATATCTGACCAAACAGTTTAATCTTAGCAGATAAGTAGATAGGTAGTGTAAATAAAAGGAGCTCAACTGTTTAATCTGAGCCCTTGGATGTAATAAATGTAGATTTAGATAGATATCATTATGTAAAAAAAAAGGAAGATTTGAAAAGGGTTTGCCAGTTTAAGTGCACCCTAACAAAGGAGAAAAAATGTTAGGTTAAAGTAGGTAGGGTAGGTAGTTGATGTTGCAGAATCACATGTGATGAATAATGTCTCTAAATGTGTTAATCTTTCATTTTTCATCACAAGGCCAAGGAAAACAGTACATTGAAATCATCTCAAGCAAAGCAAAGTCACAATGATTAACTCCCCTTCTCATTTTCCCTAATTATTCACTAATTTCCCCTAAGGACTAAGGTATTTGGTAAATTGAAGGGGCTCAGAGCATTTCTCTGACTTCTGGAGGGACCGGACCCTCGCCCCAATAATTTAAAAAGCCTAAGTACTTAAAACCATCATTCATTCACTCTCATAAGTTTTTTCCTAAGTAAAATCCTATGTTACTTAGGAAAAATACACAATATCACATAAACCCGTTTTCCACTTAAGCCTAAGTCAAATACACAATCCTAATGTTTTACTTGGTGCTTTTTATTACATTGTGATATTAACTATTAACCTATGTATTATATAGCTCCCGCACAATATTACCCTTTTCCCATATTATTTAAAAATATTAAAAAACCCCCAAATTACTATATATTCCACCCCTTTGGTTAATTATAGCCATAAATACGTTTTAAAAAGGATTAACTAGTTAACCGGTAACCAATTAACAACCTAATCTCCCCACTGCACAAAAAGGGATTAATTAACCCCCACAGTTAATTAAGAAACCCCCAACCAATCATATTACCCCTTATACAATTAAATAATACTTAATCTTGTTGGGCCCGCCGTTGTTAAACCTCGTCCGATCGCACCTCCCGTCAGCCGTCTGATCACGCTTCCCTCATCCGACGATTGTTATTGATATCGCGCACCACTTTGTGACTGCACGTTAATGCGCGATCACAAAGTGGTTTTCGCACAGCGCCCCGCCACGCGTCGCAAATCCTATGGAATCGCCGGCTCCCAGCCAAATACCACCTGACCCCAAAAGTAGTGCGATACCATATCGCTTACCGCCCTCCACATACGACAAAACATATTTTCCCTGGGCACGTCATCTGCTCGTTAACCAAAAAAAAAAAACTTGCCAACCTTGACTTTGTTAATAAAACCAACAAAATGTCGTTTTCATTGTTTCATACTGTGAACCTGTGCTGCCATGCAAAGAACGTCGAAGTCAACTGTCCAAGTTTTCTAACCACCACCTTGTTGAGAAACCTGTAGTCGACGCAGCCTGGAACCTATTAGCCACCATCAACACCTGTTATTGCACTATTCACTCCTCGAACACAGGTATTTATCCAATTTCCATCGAAACCCTGCAAGTTCACGTTTTACACTACAATTCCACATAAAAGGCCAAAATTCATTGCAAATTCAGTGTTTGTTTCACTATATAAGTTTCCAAACCTACTGTTTTGCCCATTTTCCACTGAAATCCCAAATTCCTTTTCTGAATCCACAAGAACCAGAAATGGAAACCGTTGTGGCTTTGAATGTCACACCAATCAATGCCCCTCGTAAGGACCAAGACTATCTGCCTCTTGCAGATAAAGACTTCCAGATAAAAGACTTAGCCATTGATAAAAACCACCTTAAGGTCTTTTGTCAAGCCAGAGACAACTACCTAAATGGTTCATATATCCTAGGACTATGGGAATCTAACCTTCCCATGTATTTTCTCTCCTCAGTTCATGTTTTCCCTGATATAATTCATCAATGATGTGCCAATTATGAACCTAACCACAGAGCTGTTATGTCCCCAAGTCAAACAGTCCTCTTCCCAATAACTGCTCAATCCATCAATGAAATGTTGCAATTCCACTCCAGTCAAGCTCTCACTCCCATTTCCATGGGGTATTTACTTGAGAAATCAACTTAATTGTCCCAATCAAAACTAAATCGCATCTGTCAGACCTTCATGTTATAGAAACATCAGCCTAAAGGCCCACCTCATTATCTGCAAACTTTCTTCACAGGTATTGGAAGACTCATTGTTGATATGATATCTTCAATTATGGGATTTAACACTAGTGAGTTTGTTGATGAGGTAACCCTAGTTTTGTTGTCAATTTTTACTCCTAGACAACCTCCTGTTGTTAAGTATGATTATGCCTCCTATATTGCTAACAAGATTCATGACTAGTTCTTGAGATTAGATAATGAAGGAATTTTAAAGTATACCACCTTTATATATCATCTCATGCTATATTATCAGTCAGAAAACTTTTCTTTCCCTGTCATGAAACTTGACACCAGAGGCAATCCAAGGTCTGTCATCTTTTGGAGTCCCATTTTCCATGATTCCACTGAGTCCCCTTACTCATACATTGAGTTCATTGATCAATTTGTTCATCCAGCAACCACCTTATTAACAGGGGTTTCCCCTCCCAAGATCAGTAGTGACATTAAGAGGAACCTACAACTCTCCAAGCAGTACAAAATAGGTGATTGGTACCTATACAAGAATCATACAGAAATCTGTATCTATGGGTGTGAGCTCTGCCCTTTTAAGTTACCAAAGTATGTTCCAATGAGGTTGTTTGCATTGGAATACTTCAGGCAAATAATAAATTCAGAACTGGTTCATTTTTATAATGCCAAGAAGAAAGCTCAATTTAGAATCAAAAATCAGTTAGGCCCTTTTGTCTGCAACACTAGGGAAACATGGAGAGAAGCAGAAAAAATTTTAGAAGGTCATCTTAAGTTGCAAAAGAGTTTTGGGTGGATACCATATTACCCTAATAGCTTTATATGTGATAGAAAAATGAAGAACATATTGTCACCATACATTCACCATAGGATTCTAGATATTGAACAATTTGCAAATGTGGATGAATGGAGGGAAGGGACCCTAGTAGAAAATGATAGTGAACAAGTCAATATTGAGAATGTTATGACAGATATTGAGAAAACGCTTGACCTGGATTCTTTTGGGCAGGTACAAAGATCAGGAATTGGTGCATCTACTGCTGGAACCTCTCAGCAACCCTCACAGGAAACCAGCACACCAGACACAGGATCATCCAAAGGCAAAGAATTAGAAACCAGCATTCAAGTCACAGAACAGTCTACAATGTCTAAGCAGCCTGAAACTTCCAAAGAACATACCCAAATGCCAACTCCTCCAACTCAAAGCAATGTGGGAGAACCTCCAATCTTGCAGACTCCTCTGAATGAGGAAAGGAATAAAAAGAGAGACAAGGAAGTAGCTACCCCTACCACTGGACCCTCAGAACAACCTGGTACAAAAAGGCAAAGGTTAAATCCTCTTTCAGAGGAGGAATTTTTTGAAGAGACTACTGATAGTCAGAGGAAAGAAGGAGTAGATAGCCAACGAACTTTTCCATTGGGAGGAACATCCACTAGCTCACAGAGACAGGAGCTAGAAAGATAGCAAAGTGCAGAGGTATCATCTTTCAGGCCACCAGGGAAAGATACTCCAGATATCAAGAAAACATTTATAGAAATAAAAGCCAGAAATGATCCATTAAGGCTTCAGGTTTACAATCAATATTTGAAAATGGCTCCCACAAATCAAAATAGACTAATGTCAGCCTATGACATCAAAGAAGGCAAAATGATAATGAGCTACTTCAAGCCTAAAGTGCAACAACCTCAATCAGCAGCAGATTATCTCAGAACAAATTTGGAGGTCATGGCAAAGGATATTCATCCTATGGATCAGATTGAATTGCATAAACAAACTGGAGAAATGATTTATTCAACCTTGACTGGTAAGGCAATGATGGCCCATAGGTTGCAAAATTCTTTGGATAACACAACTGCCCAACTACACTTGGAGAAAGCCTCCTCCCAGGCTAAAGATAACAGAATAAAGTCTTTAGAAGAAATAATTATTGGATTGGGACATGATCCCAAAGATGTGAAGGGTGTAGAAGCATTAATCAAAAAGAAAGATGAAGATATTGCTACCTTGAGGAAGCAGCTAAAGCTACCTCCTTCAAGGCATCCACAAACTGATGAGATCATGAAACAAAAATCTGAAGAAGAGATGATGGATTTACTCTTAAAACTTAATGAACGATTGAATGAGACAGAGCAAGCATTAGAAAAATCATTAAAGGACAAGAAGGGAGAGTCGACCTCTCAGCCTCCCGATGTGATACCAGTAGTCTCAACAGCAATCCCTTCTACACTTGGAGCAGCACTAGCACCAAACATCCTAGCAGCCATAGTAGAGGTGGTCACAGGTACAGCAACAGCAGGAACAACAGGAATAGCACAGGGCAACACTGCCAATTTGAGCATAGAGGAACTAATAAAAATCAATGGAGGACATGAAACTGCAAGTTTTAGAGCTAAAAAAGGTAAAAGAACAGTACGTCAACTTAGAGTAGAGGTATGATCTCTCAAAAATAAGTGTTGCAGAAAAGACAAGGGAGATTAAAGGTTTAGAAAAAAAAGTGAAATCATTAGAAAAGGACCTTGCATTTGACAAGCCTCTGGCATAAATTAAGAAAATTATTTGGGCCAACATCACTCAATAAATAAATGATGTTTGGCCATCAATTCAAATAATTTTTGAGCAGATTGATTTAGTAAAGAAAGCCCAAGAATAAATCCAAAGGACAAAAACAGAATTAGGAAGAATGCCTGAAGAAGCCAACAGGCTCATAATTTTTTTGAATATTAAGAATAAGTATCAGCTAGAAGAACTTGACATTAAAGACAGAACAGAGACCATTTTAGAAATCAAAAGGGTATTAACCAAAAGAACTTTGATGCAGAACTTAGAAAAAAGATGTTACGACATGCAGGCAGAGATCAATGCTTTTATGGAGAAATTTGCCATTTTGCAGAGTAAAGGGCTACCTAGTCCTTTAGTGATTAATGAAAAATTAATGAGGCATAAAGACTATGTGGATAAATTGAATCAATATGCAAGCAATCAAGCAAGTTTATCAACAAGTGCATTAGGAATAAAATCACTCCCTACAGGTAGAGTTCTCTATGACAGCCTAGAGAACCTGTTCTATGTCGAGCATGAACTAAAGCACTTGTTCCCAATTCAGCCTACATTTTTCAGGTATACAGAAACAGATGAAACCCTCAGAAAGCTTCAGAAAACCAGAATACCATAGCCAAAATGGTGGGAAGAAATGTTAGAAATTTTGTAATTTATCTCTGGTAAAAGGTAAATTTTGGTTTTTTCTACAGTCACTGAGGGTAAAGAGGATGAACAAAGATCAAACAGGTAAAGAGTATCATATACAGGTAAAGTGTATCAGTAGGAAGATAAAAATAGAGCAGCGAGCACAGAATTACACCAAGGACAGCAAGAGGCCAAATCATAGGGCCTAACTCCAACACACTCTCAAGAATAGGGACAACAAACCATTCAGTTGCCTTTATCTGTCATCTACAAAGTCATCTGGCCCTATTTTCTTGTAAAATATGATTAGTCATCTCAGATTATATCTCACTTTGTTATGAGATATTTCATTGTAAAGTTTTTTGTATAAATACACCCCCATTCAGAGTATTGAGGGTGGATTCTTAGACATTGCTGTAAAACTGATTATTTTGAATAAAGTGTTGTTGGACAAATCTTTCATGGCTGGCTGGATGAAGAATCAATACAAGGGACTTTTCACATGATTCATGTGCAATACAGTGGACAAATAAGTATTTTATAATTCATGTGGTATTGTGTTCTTGTTTATTATATCAATTATGTTTCATATCTAAATACTTAAACGAAAAGCTTAACTCAGAAAGTGCTTCAGTGCAATCTATTTTCAATCGTTTATATTCTTGATGTTTTCCTCTAAACTAGCATAAACAGTGAATTCTTAATTGCTCCTGTTTCTTGGTTTAATCATTTTGATCATTTATTAAAGAATTCTTAGTTGCTCTTTACTGGTGATCATTCAGTTTCTTTTCTCTTAAAACATGTTGAAGGATTCTTAATTGCCCTTCATCTCTTTTAAGTCCATCCCATCCTATCAAGTTGTCATTTGATCCCTGTTTTAGCTATCTTTCCTTGTGAAGCCATCCTTTGTTGAGAAACCAAATCCAGTTGAGCCATTTCTTCTGACTCCATTAGCCCAATGGCCTAAACTACTCAGTTCTGCCCCTCTGCTATTGAATTTCACCAAACTCAACCAAAATCCCAAAGCTTTCATAACTAGCCTAATATCTTCCAAAAGCAAAGCTAAACCTTAAAGAGAGAGCCCTCTCTGGATACAGATTGGCTAGATTCTGTATCTAAAAGTTGGTTTGTGGTTACCTCAGACCCCTTTCCTCTTCTTACAACTTCTAGGAAAATCTGAGTGATAACACAAAGTATAAAGAACAGGTCCGCAATGAATAAGATAAAATGCTTGCAGCCATAATTATTGAACCAGTAGAAGAATCCAACTAGGTGAGTCCTATGGTGGTGTAGGAGAAAAAATAGAAAGGCGAAATAAGAATATGCGTGGACCTCAGGAAGCTTAATGACGCCTGTGTACATGATCCATTCCCGACACCATTCATAGATGAAGTATTGGAGAATGTTGGTGGTCAAGAATCTTACTCATTCACGGATGGCTTCTCAGGGTACCATCAGATCAAGATCGTGCCAGAAGATAGGAGCAAAACAACCTTTGCAACAGAATGGTGCTGCTTTCAATACATCGTCATGCCCTTTGGACTGAAGAACACGCCGACTATATTTTCATGCATCATGGTGGCCGCGTTCAAAGAATACATCCACAAGTTCTTGGAGGTCTATTTGGATGATTGGATTGTCTTTGGATTAGTTAAACACCATGTAGCGAGCTTACATTTGATGCTGGATACTTGCCGCCGACACCAAATTGCGTTGAACCTTAAGAAGTGCACCTTCCTCATTCCCTTTGGAAACCTGCTGGGACATGTCATCTGCAAACAAGGCCTAATGGTGGACCCTGCGAAGATTGCTGTTATTCTGAATTTGGAACCACCGTGAAGTGGGAAACAACTACGCGCTACTTTTGGGCACACTGGATACTATAGGAAGTTCATTAAAATTTATGCCCAAATAACAGCGCCGATGGAAAATCTATTGAAAAAGGATGCTACATATTGTTGGAATGATGATTGCATGAAAATTTTGGATGTCCTCAAGGAGAAACTGGCATCTGCTCCCATCCTAATCTTCCCAAAATGGGACGTGGAATTTCATGTACATGTTGATGCTTCTTGTATTGCACTGGGAGTCATACTCATGTAGGAAGGCGTGTAGCGCATGGATCACCCGATCGTGTTTGCAAGTCGGAGACTGTCCAAAGCGGAAAGAAACTACTCTACTACTGAGCGCGAAGGGCTGGCAATGGTGTACGCACTCCAAAAATGCCGACACTATTTAATTAGCAGACATTTCAAGATGTATACCAATCAATCCACATTAAAATACCTGGTGAACAAGCCTATGTTGGGGGGGCACATATGCATATGGCTTTTACTGTTTCAAAAATATGACTTTGAGGTCATCGTCAAGCCGGGACACCTAAATGCAAGACCAAATCACTTGTCACAAATTGAGATGGGTGAGGAACCAACAAATTTGAGGATGGACTACCTGATGCACAGCTCTTCGTAGTGCACGTACGGATGGCCACTTTGAGGATATAATCCATTTTTTAACAACAAGAACTACACCGAAGGAATACTCTTTCCAACAGAAGAAGGAATTAGTGGTGCGTGCGGCGGACTTTTCTATCAACACGGGGCACCTCTACAAAATGGGAAATGATGAGATATTACGAAGATACATACCTGAATTTGAATGAGGTCAGATCCTCGCGGAAGCACATGGGGGTGTTGTAGGAGGACTCTATGCGGGATGCGCGACGACACAAAATATTCTTCGCACTGGGTTATGGTGGCTAGCCCTACACTAGGATTTGAAAGCGCACTTTTGGGCCTACGACATATGTCAACGGACTAGAAAACCATCACGAAGGGACGAGATACCACTAAATCCACAAATGAAACTGTAGCCGTTCAAAAAATGGGCAATCAACTTTATGGAACGGATCAAACCTTAGGGAAAGATGGGTACGCGCTACATCATCACCGCAATGGAGTACCTGACACGATGGGCGGAAGCATAGCTGGTCAAGGATTGCACGGCCACTACGGCTGCGAAGTTCTTGTTCGAACACATGTTGACATGATTTGGTTGTCCGAAAATCTTAATGAGTGACCGCATAACACATTTCCTAAATGAAGCCATCAGCACACTCACAGAAGAGTTCCAGGTGTATCATCAGCAAAGTACCCCGTACCACCCGCAAGCTAATGGGATAGTAGAGGCATTCAACAAAATATTGGAGACGGTGCTAACCAAAGTATGTAACGTGCAACAAAATGACTGGGACCTGCGCATCCCTGCCGTATTATGGGCGTACAGAACAACGTACAAAAAATTTATGGGTCAAACACCTTTCCGGCTAGTTTATGGCATAGAAGTTGTCATGCCAATGGAATAAATTGTACCTAGTCTGCGAATAGCAGCACTCACAGGAATTTCGGACCACGAAGCCTTGGAAGAAAGGCTCGCACAATTAGAAGAACTCGAGGAAGAATGATTTCTGGCTGGATTTCATCAGCATGTACAGAAGCAACGTGAAAAGGCCTGGCACGATCGTCATATCAAGCTGTGCACCTTCAAGGTAAATGACTTAGTACTACTACATGACAGTAAATTTGAAAGATTCCTGGGAAAATTTAGAATGCACTGGCTAGGACCATACGTGGTTAAGGAGGTTATAGATGGAGGCATCATCCAGTTAGTTAAACTAAATGGTGAACCCTTCCCCGGCAACGTAAATGGAAATCACTTGAAGCTCTACAGGGGTGGACCGGCTATCTGACTAACCAACTGCGGCACAGTCTTCGTGACCCGAGGAGCCAGATCAGGGCGCGGGACTATAAATGCATGCAGCAGATGCTGCTACCAAGGTCAGGACATAATTCAACAAGCATGTAACAGGTCCAGCAAACAACAGAACAGTGTGTCATGGACCTCCGGGTAGTACGGGAACAGTTGGAGGGGCTATGTGCCAAGATCGCCGCACTAGCCGAGTGACTTGGGACGAGTCACGATGATTGTGTTGGGAGCCTGTTGGGCATGGAACCCCCCACAACAAGTTTTTGGGGTTCAAAGCCCAAGTTTTGGTCAAAGATTTTGTAAGACTCCACGAATTGCAGGCACGGAGCGCGAAGTATAGGATGAGTCATAGGGTTGTCTACCCTAAAATATTGTAATGTAATGTAAAGTCATGTCGGCCTACCCATGGTTCACGGAACATGGGAGTGTATAAATAGATCGAGGCTTTAATTTGTAAAGATAGTGAATTAGAGAGAAAAATAGGAATGGTTCAAGCTTATAGTATAATTCGAAGTGTCTTGGGTTGTATTAGTAGGAAGAGGCTCTGCAACTAAGTGCGTAGAGGCCTAGTAGAGTCCGCAGCTGAGTGCGCGAACCCCTACAGCTGAGTGCGCAGGGCGGAGTCGAGTTTGTAATCAGGATAGAAAGCTAATAAAGAGAAGTGTATCCTAATTCTGTGCATCTAGTCTTGAATCATTATTTTGTTGTTATGTATTACTTTTACTATGTTTATTTACTGCGCACAGTTGAGTAAATGCTTGTATGATTCAGAATACTTATATATGAAAATAATCTAAGTAATCAGCTAACAGTGCATAATTAGGCAAGACTTGGGTAAATAACAAGGATCGTGTTGCAAATAGGATTGCACGAAGATAGCATCGCAGACTGCGAGGTGCCCACTGGTACACGTAGCACAGTGAGCGTGAAGTTTGGACCATGTACCAATCCCAACATATCAGACATCCCCAGGGTGTGGAAACCTAGTTCTAGCACCCTCCCATACTACTTCAGGTGAGACCTCAGTCCGCGCTGCACGGACTGTTGCCGAAAGGGCCAGTAGTATCGGGATTTTCTTGGCTAAATCACCTTTGAACCCGGGTCAGGCCCATACAAGCCAACAATAGATTTGAGCTATAATTTTGACCCTTTCTTGATCAACCTTGATTCCACTTTTATTGATGATATGTCCTAAAATATTACCTTCTGACACACAAAAGATTCTCATCCCATACTTGCGACATCACTCAAACATCTGCTTTAGATGACACACATGGTTTGAGCTCTTATTGGAAAATACAGTTAAATCATCCAAATAGGATAACACACTTTGTCCAATTAAGCCATGGAAAGTGATGTCCATAGCCCTTTGAAATGTAGTGTCAACATTGATAAGTCCAAATGACATGCGCTTAGAAGAAAATGTTCCCCACTTTGTCTTAAACATGATTTTTAGATGATCTGATTCTACTACTAGCGCATGATTATATCTTGAGAATCCATCTAACAATGATAACATCTCCTACCTAGATATCATATGGAGTATTTGTTCCATATATGACACATAGTAGTTATCCTTATCTGATGCCTGGTTAAGGTTACGAAAATCGACACATAGGAGTATCTCACTAGACTTTTTCCTTATAGGGGCTGGATTGGAAACCTATGTTGAATGTCTAACTTTGAAGATGATTTGTGCATCCAATAACTTCCTTAACTCCTTTTGGATAAGGGGCTCAAGCATTGGATGAAATTTTCTCGTCTTTTTTTGAAATGGCTTCATTCCCTCTTTAATAGGAATGATGTGTTAGATAATACGTGTATCATATGTATTTAAATCATTGTATGTCATGAAAACACATCACAGTACTGTTTGAAAAGATGCACAAATCCATGTTGTTCTTGTAGAGAACAACGTGTACTAAGGTTTACATACTTTGGATCATATTTGGATCCCAAGTTTACTTGTTCATGAGATAACGTGGAGCATTGAGTCTTAGTGTTTATTGGTCCTCTAAAATGGTTTTGCAGGACATATAGTTTCTCGAGGGACACTACACCTTTAGGCATAATATTCCCTTTCGTTGCTTTAGTTTCTTTCAACAAAACCTTATCGTGCTCATCCTCTTCAATGGCCACATATTTAAACACACTTGTGTTAGCCATAAAATTTAGTATTTGGTGTTCGTCATTGAAAACATGAAATTTAGTTACATTATTGGGCGTAGATGGCTTATAGATAATCTTTATAGAAAAACCTCTTAAAGGTGACATCCTTGTAGATGCATTGGACAAAGTGTCTATGACAACATTACATATCCTAGGAAAAAAAAGAATATTGGGTGCCTTAAAATGAGAAATAAGTCACCATACCTCTTGTTGGTAGTCTCTTAGATTTGGTGAAACATAGTGGATAGTATTTCGTACCTCACAAGTGACAACCTTTGAATCACATCTTCAGTCCTAGGTCAAGTGCTTCATATTCAAAAGTGTTGTTCGTGCACTTGAAATCAAAGCAACATGATAACATGCACCTCTTGTTATGTGGATCTACAAGAACACAACCAACTCTAAAGCCATCTTGAGTCTTAGAAACATTGAAATAGAAAGTCCAAAAATCAGTAGCTACTAATCTAGTTCCTATACTACTACTATGTACATCTATATTACATGATTCATTTGCACTAGTTGGAATACAAGGAAGGAGATCCAACTGTGTATATGATGGGATGAGTGACAATTTCACTTGATAACACCCGTGGTCAATCTCTAGAAAACAATTCATGAAAATTGTATTTACAAAGCCCACTGGCTCATTATGTCCCTCAAGCAGTGTGATGGTATACTTCATATAGGGATCACTTTCTACTCAGATCTAATTGTTTTTTCCCTTGTAAGGAAGCCATAAATGTGACCCGTATGTTGAAAAGTATCCATGTAGCTTACTGCACTAGTATTTACTCAAAAGTAAACCATAGGCTTCAGGAATTCACATATTAACAATATTAATACATTGATGTACTTTATGGTTTGGTGATAGACAAATAATAACATTTTTTAGTTCACCAATTGCCTAGAACAGTGATTTTTCCAGCTATATAATCTCTGCATCGATTTTATCCCATTTGGCATTAATTCTCTTAGCAAGAAACAGAGGCATTATATTTGTAGATGCACCAGAATCAATTAAACAATTATGGACATTATAATTAAATATTTCAAATGTTAGAAGAAAATGGGAGAAGATAGTTAGTATTTAAATTTACAACACTAACTACATATTCGAGAACGCCAAGATATTTACCTATCACAATGTGAGAAGCAGAGGCTTTGTCACTTGACAGAGGTTGTGAAGAAAATGTTTGGACAGTCAACTCAAACTAGCTTATTATCCTTGTGAGCTCAAATATTGAAATGTTGGCATGAGCTCTCCTCATATCCCCAATGTTGTTATAATCAGAAATTTCATTGCTAACAGGTAGGGCTAAAGTATCTAGTGGTGTAGCTCTATTGGAAACTTCCAAAGCAATGGAATTGTTCTTATTGCTTGTAGAAGTGTTCTTAGAAGAAGAGGTACTTCCAGAGTGATGTAATTGTTATTATTGTGTGTGGAAGTGTTCTTAAAAGAAGAGGTACTTCCAGACTTGTTCTTTGTACTATGAGTAGGACTAGTTGGTGGTAGGATCCTTCTCAACAAAAAAAAAATTAAGCTCTTTCTCATGGATAGGTCCTTTACTCCTCAAATTATATTGACTAGTTGTTGGTTGGGGAGGAGGCTCAATTTCCAATGGTTCCTTAGCACCTTTCTTATCAACATTGACTATAATACCAAATAAATTAACTGACTATCCAACACTTGAAATTTCTTCAGCCACAGTGGGTTCATTTTCTTCTTCGATCTGGTCATGTTTATACTTTTTTAATAATGTGTTTACAAAATTAGTCATCATAGTGCTCATATTATGATTCCACTGTGGGCATGTTTTTTCTGAATGCTTCTCTTGATGGAAAGTACAAAATTTATCCATGCCCAAAATTTTGATATTAAACACCATTTTGGAAATCTGAGTAGATTTTTCGAGTTAAGAGTCATTATTTCTTTTAAGAAACAATGAATTAGAAGACTTGGTACTGGTGGATGCCTCTCTTGACTTTATCTTTTACTCAGATACTTCATTAGTAAGTAGCTTTAAGTATTTGGCCAAGCTTTCCATTTTGAAAGAATCTCTCTCTTTAGTTTTGGTTGAAGATTCTTGAGTTTTCTTTCCAGCATCTTTGGGATCTTTAAAATCCTCACGATCATCGATCACTCCAATGGAACACAAGTGCTCTAAAAGAATGGCTTTTGCAAAATTTAAACCCAAAGTTTCCTTTGCAGCTCTCTTAATGAATACATAAACGTTGGTTGGAAAGGTAGGTATATAATAATATTTAATGATAGTATCATGAGGTTGCACATTTATGGGGAACTTATTTAATATGTTGGTAAATCTTTGATTAAAATCCTTTACTTTCTCTACGTCCCCCATATTGAGGTTCCCAAGTTGTTTTAACAACATGGTGAGAGTATTGTCATCAACAAACTTTTCTAAAGGAAACTTCTTAAACTCCCTTTATGGGTTGAACTAGCTAGAATATTATGATATCATACTGATGCTTTACCCTCTAAAGTGTATGAAAAAAAATCTACATTCAACATCATCAAAACGTACCTCAATCATTTATAAATGCATCAATATGATCTTCAACTTTAGACTTCTTGTTAGGATTGGAATTTGAAAGAAAATTTTCTAGGTGTTTAGGCATGTCGTGAAGATTACCCAAAAGAAAGAGTGGCCCTCAGGCCATCCAATCTAAATTTGCATTAGCCATGCCTTCTCCTTATCCTTCCCCCTCAAGCTCTGACTTGGAAGAGTCTTCCCCTTCACCATTCAAGTCCTTGTTATAATCAGGTTGCTCTTCTTCCCTTATTTGTTATTCATTAGAAAAAGGAAAATCTCCATCATCACCTTCTAAACCTTCCCTAATAGGTGGAAGGTCCCCTTGTTGAACTGATTCTTTTGGAGAATCTTCTAACTCCTCAAGGGTGGAAAAACCAAATCTTCCACCAATTAAACCAATACACCAGCATAAGTTGTTTCTTTCTTTCTAGGAGTATGAGGAAGATTATGAGCAATAAGAAGTAACCCAAGACCTCTTGTAAACTGAAAAATAATAGGCCAAAGTGTCTAGAGTTGATCGTAAGTAACTTTAAAATTTTGTTCCGGACTAGGATGAGAAGACCCTCCTACCTTTGGAGTATGAATTGGTATGGAACCCAGTGCATTAATGTCTTGCATGAAAGATGAATTATTTGGATCACGTGAACTATCAGCCATAAAAAGGTGTCATCCCTCCTTCTAGCACCAAAATGTTGACGTTGTTGTATCCTACCAACATACATGGGATCTCCCCAATATGAATTCAAACTAGACCTCACACCATTTGGTATAGGAGTCCCATCTAGATATAAGGGCCAACTGTCATGTTCTTAAAGATTTCTCGTGACTTATGCAATTATCATAAGAAAGTATTACACATGTGCTTCTGAATGAGAAAGTAAGTGTGCTTTATGAAGTGTTCAATTCTAGGATGTACCAAGTTTATTTCACTGAAATGGAACAAAAGTGAATCCTTAAAATAAAATTATTAGTACTAATCTAGTAAGAGATACAAAAACATATGAAAGAATCATTAGTTTTCAAGTGAATTAGTTCACATAGATGCAACGAGTGTTAAAATAAGCACAACACATGTTCCATAAGATGAGCACCAAAGTCACTGAAATAGTTTAATTCCTTTAGTACGAATGAATGTAAATATATACCACAAACATCCAATAATAGTCTTAAAACATCCTTGATAGACACATGAAAATGTTTTGGCCAAATAGGCTTCAAGTATTACACAAAAGTTCCAAGATACAATGATATAATGAACACCACTTGATCCAATAGTGGCGCATTAGATCCACTACTTGCTCTGCAAAATAACTATCTCTACCTCTCGAATGCCTTGTGGGAGAAGCCAAGGTGAAAAGTCCTTTCTTTGAGTAAGGAGGCCTCTTTTATATCTAGAGGAATGAACTTTCATATCCCCTGACTATTGGACTTCCTACATTACCCTTCCACTTATAATATGACCTTTGGTCTTCAAAACAACTTTTTAACTTCTAAATGACTTTTGAAATTATATATGACTCTTGGCCTTCTTCATGTAGCTTTTCTATCGATATATGACTCTTTGAATTCTACATATTTATAATTTACAATAATTACCAAATTACATCGTTATCTCCACATCACCATGTGATGATAACATGACATGTCACTGACATTAATGACTTGGTTCCATAGTGACTCATGACATGGATTTTCTCGAGGGGCGATAATGTTGCCACCTATGTCTTCAATACTTGATGCAGATTTCTTATTGATGTTTCTCTCTACCCTCCAAAGGGTCTTGATATCATATATAGTCTTTATGGATCACTTTGATCATTTAAATCCAATGTGTTTACACTTGTCGTAACATGTGTTCCTTGTCTTTGAATGCTTTCTTGGACTTCTTCCTTCAACAAACCTCCTCATGCATATTTTTCATGTTGTCTTGAGAGTGTCTGCAAGTAAGATCACTCATGAAAAGCAACCATCAGTGTGGAAATATCTTATTCTATGATGTTTCATGCAAACCTTCTCATTGTTTTTCAATAGTGCACTAGGGAAAGGAAGAGGAAGCTTTTGGGCACAGGGCCCACTGTCAAGAGACAAGGAGATGTGTATAGAGTAGTAAGAATGTGTTGTGCACTTTGTTGGGAAGAGGAGTGTTGATGGAGACCGCAAAGAATACTCTCAATGGACAAGGAAGGATCAATGATGACTTTTGATGTGCCATGCACTCAACTGGGGAGGTATGGGTCATAAGGAGGGCATAGGACCTAGTGTTAAGGCTTAACGAAGGTCTTATGTCCAATTTTGTTACATTGTGCACTCAACTAGGAGAGAGGCTTGAAGGAAGGTGCAGTTTGGAAGGATAGGGAAGGATTAATGCTTGAGGGTGCACTATGTACTACAGAGGGAGGGAGGGCTTAGCTTGGGCATAGGGAATATTCTCAACAATTAAGAGGGTTCTGATTGAACCTTGGAAGTGAGTTGTGTGCTCTCCCTTTCCTAGTGGGCATGTTTGTGAAGTTGAAAATTTGTCTAAGTCTAGAGGGTGAAACATGGGAAAACACAATGAGTTATGGGTAAAACCAAGTGCAACACATACCAAAGCATTAGTAAAACATAGAAAGGACCTGATAATGAGAATTATACATTGAAATTGTATTTCACAAAATCTCTCCAAGCATGATAGACAAAGTATGTGTGATGGTGACCAAAAGTGTCATTTTGTGACTATTAAATATACTACAACTATGAAGTGCACTAGAGATGTTCTTAATGACTTGACGACACTTAGGAAATAATATTGACACTTAAAAACATGTTTAATAACATTAAACGACACTTGACGACAAAAAGTAACACTTGGTATGATAGTAGGTATCCTCCAAATTTTAAGTGTAGCAAAATTTTGGAGGGTGTTATAACAACGACAATAAAACCATAGCCTCTTTTAGTTCTTATTTTGAGAAAATTAATTAATGCCAAAAATTGCTAATATAAGGCTAATCTGGTATAAATATTCATTTCCAAGATTAGGTTATGTTACACAAGAAATATAACATCTCTTGGCACATTTAAAAAAATTGTATTGTAAATTTTTTTTTTTTTAAGTTCTAAGCAGTTCCGTGGATATCTTGGGACTAGTTTTGTTCATCCAAGAAATGTATCGAGGGGGAAACATGGTGCAACAGTGCCCTAATGGACATCGGTTCTTAGGCATGACAATGACCTCTTTTTTCCTTCTTATCTGTGATATGAGAAAATATTATGATAAAGATATGAAGGAGATATGTTGAGCCCTATGACAGAGGTATCATGATAGAACTATGACAAAGATATCATGGGAGACATATGAATCTTCCACTACATAATTATTGCTAATGTTCTCTCTACATAATTTCTTATGATGATATGGGGTTATTGAAATGTGAAAATGTTGAAAATGTTTTAAAATTAAATTATTTTACAACAGAGACTTTTATCCCTAAGAAAATTAACATTGTTAGGTTAATGATGAATATGCTTGAGTAAATTTTGAAAAATGTAATAAATTATATTGTTTTCGAATCTGATTCGTAAATTGGAAGTCCATGTGGGGAGAGAGACAAAATTATAGGTCGCCTATGGATGGTAATGAACTTATTTTATCTATTGAAAATATGGACAGGTTTGTAATTTTTTTTTTTCTATTTGTATTTTAAAGTGAATTTTGAGTTGATTGGGCTTGTCAATTATTCAAAATGGATTTTTCCCTCCAACCTTCTTATTGTTTTATTTTTCCTATATGGTGGTAGTTTTAACTTTGGAAATACTTGGAGTCTTGGATTTTTGGAAATTCCTAGATACAATCATGCCATGACCAACTATCCTCCTCCTGGATGGTGTTATAATGACAAGATGCATGAGATAAGGAAGGTGATGAGACACCTAGCCAAACAATTAGAATGCCTACATAAGGCCATGGTCTACATTAGTACCCAAATGGAATCCCAAATGAAGAGTAATGAAGAGTTGGAAGAGTGAAGAATTCAAATACCTTAGTTATTTAATGAAACGTATGGTGGGAAACATTCCAATGATATATTACCCTATGAGGATGTCATTTATCCTAACATGTTCCAACTAGTTTTACAATTAGAATGTATAACACTTTTCATTGGCTAAATATGGAAAAAAAGAGTATGTTGCCTCTATTATATGTTGCAAGAAATGCAATTTGACATAAAAACACAAACATTTCCGAGTAACTTATTGAACGTAAACTATTGATACCTTTTTCTCTATCCATATAACAAAGTTGGTCCACTTTTTGTTTTGTAACATGTCCTTTTTGAAGTTTGTTGGATAACGACTATATTTGTCCTCCTATCAAAACATGGCACATGGACTAGTTAAACTAATTAATATGAAATCATTTACTTTTTTCTAGGAAATAAAAAAATAGATATCATTTCACATATTAAATCTACTTACAAAAGTACAAATCAAGGACTCTAGACCTTTCTTTCCATTGTGATGTGTGGCACTCTGTTTTGCAATCCTAGCCTTGGAGGCCTTGTCGTGAAACATATACTAATTGAATTTAACTCTGTAAAAATGAAATATCAAAATCATTTAAGAAATTTGATATAATCTTATGATCAAATTCAAATACTTTGGTACTTTCCTCACCATACTTCCTTTGTTCATATAACTTCTTATACATTTTTACAAGTTCTTTCCATACTTTTAAACTTACGTCAACTGACCTTCTATTGAGCCTTTGCTCGAGCAGGAATTTTTGGATCTTCTTTCTTTTATTGCACCTAAATATTTTACAGTTTTGAGGCATTTGTATTTTAACCTTTTTTATAGACCAAACTACACAAAACTCAGTCCCCATGTCACAAATTATTGCTTTATGTAGGTGCACTAACATCTTTGAGAGTGGAAGATGGAGATGGTATTTGAACCATTGATGGCATGATTCCTTCAACCTATTCATAATAACTTTCTTGGCATCTTATCTATTGATATCACCTGAAACGAGACCATATTATATCATTGTATTATCGTTACCAATGCAAGATTCATAACATGGCATGGTGGAAGAAGAGATTTGTGCCTATGAGTGGATTGGGCTTTGGAAGTCTCTATTTCCTATTCCAAATTCTTAGTGTTTATGCTTATTGATTTCCTCCTTGATCTTCTTCTTGCTCCAAGAATGGTTGATGTACTTGCAATGTTTTAGTGTTTTTAGTTGATCATTTTTCTACGTATCTAGAAATAATTTTCCAGACTACACTGTCAAGTTTGTTAAGTGTATCCATCCCTAAAATCAAAGCCAAGGCCTCTTTCTCCTCGTTAGTCTCATGTCCCTAGATATACAAAAAATATATATTTTTTCAATTATTTTGGAATTAAAAAAAAAAAAAAACTAAAAAGAAAAGAAAAATTTAAACAATTACATATCTATAATTTCACAATGACTTACCACATTTTGTCCATTGTCTTCTCCCTTCCCCCTGCTCGACATTTTGAGGTTGGGCTAACAAATCCTATCTATTGAGGCAAGCCAAAGAAAATAGTGTGTAAGGAAGGAGATCACACTACATGAAGAGGGGAAATTCTAGCCGATGTAAGCAATCCGACAATAAAACACACACAATTGCCTAAATTAATCAGGGAAAAACATACGATGCACTTGGCATCTAAGTGACCATCACATAATATATATCTCACATGAAAAAAAATAGATTGTTGATATTATAGAATGAAAAGCATAGGATTTCCTTGGCATTCCCATGCAACCAGCATAGGCACACAAACTGCATAAAATAGTTAAATCAAAACACGTGATTCCCTTAGCATCCTTGTCCAACCATCACCTACCCACAAACTACAATTGAAACACAAATGTATTCATTGACAATGGCCAATCTACATTTGCGAGAGTGATCCATGCCCATATTCTTATGCTAATGAGAGCAATCGTGAGGAAGAGCTAGATGTCCCAGATCGAGAACTGGGAGGGGGAAGAGAAGCCTTTTTTTTTCTTTCTAGGTTTGGGCCTATCAATAGTGAAAAAAATTCTCAGAGGAGAAAGAAAGAGTTTTATTTTTTTTAGTTCAATAGTTGTCAAGTATTTAATTTCAAATTTTTGGCCTATAGAAATTTTTAAATTTCTATTGGCCTATGGCCAACTTTCATGCTGATTCAAGTATCATAATGTGATCCAGTTGACGTGCAAATGCCACCTCATCTAGAGACATCAATTTATTCTTTTCCATGAAGAACTAGACATAGAAAAGTTACAACAATATAAATTTTTTGTCAAATAAATCAAATATTAACTGAGAATACATTCAGTAGAATAACCATGATTTCAATAATCCACTACATTCACTATAGAGTAATTTAATTAGCTCTAAAATGATTTCATAAAGTAAGTTATAAATGAGGAATGAAATAAAATTGATATACACATGAGTAGTAGAATGCGTTATATGGTGAAAAAATGTTAATTTCAATTAATATTTATGTTGTAAGGATAAATTATACTCTATTCAAAATATAGTATACTAGTCATTTTTCCCATACATGTATTGTTTTCATCACTAATAATTGGATTTTATTGGTGCACTAACAATTATTACCATTTTTGTGTATTACATGATCTAGAGGACGCCATGGACATTGGACGTGGATGACGTATAATTACTAAATCATAGAGAGGAAAGTGGGACAAAGAAGATATAAAAACGAAATATGTAGATATAATACAGTTAAGAAGACAAAGCAACCTCAACCAAAGGAGGAAGGTCTTTATGAATTCACAAACACTACAACATAGAGTAGAGAAATTCACTTTTTTTCCATGAGGCCTTCCAAGTCAAACTTATTGGTTGAAAATGCACATGAATGGTGATTAAATGTGATCCTATGATCAAGGGAAATGTTTGAAAATTATGATGGCCACATGGGATAGAGATGTTGGATACTTTTATTGTTGAAATTTTGGCTCGATGTATATACCTAGGGTCATAAAATTATTTTTCTTGAACTCCAAATTAACGTGATATCCATATGTCAAATATATGACTAAAGCGAAGTTTTTTTTTGGATAGCATATTCATTGAAATGATATAATTGGTGTACTAAACATTATTGACTATGTTGTGTATTACAGGAGCCAGATGAGGCCATGGCAACAGATAATGTCATATCAAATTAGGACACAGTGGATGACTTGGGACATCAACTACTCAAATTTTGACTCAACTTAGGAAAAAATGATATAATGGCATTTTTTGCATCCATATTTTTTCACGATATTATTAAAATTTATAGTGTATTATCTAATCTTGGTAGAAATGTTGAGGCACACAAATCCTTCCTTTTACCCTAAGAAAATCATGCAATTTGGAGTATTCTTGAACAAAAAAAATATATTTGTGAAATATGAAAAATATTTAATTATATTAATGTTACCTATGAGTAAAAAAATAATCTCCAAGTTGAGGCACTCAATTTTTCCTTGAAATGAAGGTTCCGTGTGCATTTTTGTGAAGCAAACCAATTGCCTTTCTTGAGTAAAATGCACGCCCAAGCTTCATTTCTTGGTGAATTTTATTGATTCAAATTGTATACTATTTAATTAATAAGTTTACACACTAATTTGCTTCCAATGAGTTGATGTTGTTCACAAATTGTTGAAACTTTTGGGAGACATCGTGAACTATGATTGCTCCAGTAATTTCATTTACATTAAATTCAAGCTTCAGATACATAAATTAGAAAACAATAATTGTAGTAATGTTTCTTATGAGTAAAAAAATACTCTCCAAGTTGAATCATTAAATTTGGCCTTGAAATGAAGGTTTGGTGTGCATTTTTGTGAAGCAAGCCAAAATTGCTTTGCTTCACTAAAATGAATGCCCAAACTTCATTTATTGGAAAATTTGATTGATTCAAATTGTAGATTGTTTATTTGATTATTTTACAACAATTTACATTCTTATATCTTCACTTTGAACTTAAATATTTATACTTCATATTTCATACAAAATTCTAATTTTTGCTTCGAATTTCCTTATGGGAAAGTTGTGTATAAGTGAGAAACATAGTTATGTTGGATATTTGTCAGACAAAATGCAAGGTTATATCCTAAGGTTAGGAATTTTCCAATCATGTCCCATTTCAAATTTCGATACCAAGAGTGCAATTGGTTTGACCTAGAAGTTCATATTTTTTCATACTATGTTCATGGGTAGATATAAATATCGTGTAGTCAAATTAAGTATAGGTCCTAGTGTGCATTTATTTGAGGCACACAAACCTTGAATTTAACCCTACGAAATCTATCCAATTTGGCATATTCTTCCACAACATAAATTATCATGTGCAAATTTAATTTTAGTTATGTGTAAAAAGGTATTTTCCAATCTGAATAATTCAATTTGTCCTTGTAATTAAATTTGGGCATGCATTTTTGTGAAGTAGGCCAAAATTGTCTTGCTTCACTAAAATGCACGCCAAGGCTTCAGTTTTTGGCTAATTTGATAAATGTACTATAAATTATTGCCATTTTTGTGTATTACAGGATTGAGAGGAGGCCATGGACATATGATGTGGATGACATATAACTACTAAATCACAAAAAAGGAAAGTGGTTTGAATAATATATGACAATGGACTCTGCAAATACAATACAAGTAAGAAGACAAAGCAACCTTAACCGAAGGAGGAAGGTATTTATTAATTCACAAATACTACAACATAGAGGAGAGAAAGTCATTTTTTTCCATGAGGCCTTTCATGTCAAACTTATTGGTTGAAAATGCATAGGAATGGTGATTAAATATGATTCTATGATCAAGGGAAATGTTTGAAAATTAGGATGGCCATGTGGGATAAGGATGTTGCATACTTTTCTTGTCAAAAGTTTGGCTCAATGTATTTACCTAGCATCATAAAATTATTTTTTTTTCGACTCCAAATTAACATGACATCAATATGTCAAATATGTGACTAAAGTGAATTTTTGTGTTAGATAATATATTCATTAAAATGATATAAATGGAGTACTAAACATTATTAACTATGTTGTGTATTGAAGGAGCCAAATGAGGCCATGGAAACATATCACATAATATCAAATGAGGACATAATGGATGATGCACGACATTAGGTACTCAAATTTTGACTTAACTTATGAAAAATTGATATAATGGCATTTTTTGATATGTCCATATTTTTTCACGATATTATTAAAATTTATAGTGTATTATCTAAGCTTGAAATAAATTAATGCATGTTGTTGATTATTTTAGATGGAGATTGGAACAAATTCAGAACCTGAGCCTTCAACTAGAAAAAGAAAAAGATATGTATATTGACATGGACCTAGAAAATTTAAATCATGTAGAGGACAATATTTGGAAGAGGATAGGACAATGGATCTTGGAAACACAACAAATGATTGCACTAAACAATAGGTTAGTCAAGACTATAGTACATGGGATGAATACTTGAGAAAATTGTTGTTTGCGGACATTTTGTATGTCATGGAAAGAAACAATTCAAACGAGTGATTGTACAAAGATATTACATATATTATGACCTTACAGTGGGTAGTATGCCTCCTATAATTGATTTGAATCCAATGGGAATTATGGTAAGGAATTTTCCAATTTCATATAAATAATGTGTATTCTTCTTTTAAAAATTGTTTTATAATATTTAAATAATTAATTTTTTTCTTAGTGATTACTTGTAGGATAAAGTTCTTGACTTAAAGTTTCCTAGAGCACTGAATTCCAACCTAGAGGGTGATGATCATTTATATAATAATATATCTAACAAAAATGTGTGCACATATACAATCTCAGAAGATGAGGAATTGATGAAAACAAGTAAGATAACAAGAGCCAGTTTAAAAATGTATAATGTTCTTAAAGATAAGGGGAAGGTGGACTACATACCATATGAGGATGAATGTGATGGATATGATGACTTGCCCTCGATTTTGAGATCAATTTAGAAAGATAAATTTGATTGTCGACTATATTGTGCTTGGCCTAGTGATCAACAACTACCTAGAGTGTATAAGTAGTTTCAATTTTAGGGATACAACTACATGATATGACCCTCAAATATTCATGGAGTGAATCCACGCCTCCTTATTATCCAAAATGTCCATGTGGGATCTAAACATAGAAACAATTCACAACAAACCACTAGGAGATTAATTCCATATTATGGTTCATCATATTACAGTGGTGAATGGAGAAGGCTGGAAGAATATAAGCCTAACATTTCATCATATGGTCTAAATTTGAATATGTATACATATAATCTCCAATTGGAAAGTGGAAAAGAAATGAATAGAGGTCATCTTATGTATATAGATCGACGTGCATACACACACAAAAATATCATTGGATTTATAAACAATAGTAAGGGAAGGGACCCTACTATAAGACCGAATTGCTAATTTGTTGAGTGTATAAATAATAAAGATGGAGACATGGAAAGAGAGGTTGATAAATTGATAATGATTGAGGCTATTATGGACCTTACATTAGGGATGAGTTACTAATTAATTACCCCTTATTAAAATTAACTCCACCACGAAAGAAAAGGGAAGAACAAGGTCTTGTTGGGTAGCGCAAGCCCCGTGGAACGAGTATGGGGTGCGAAGCTCGGAATTTTGGGTAATATTAGGGTAAAAGACTCTACAGAAAGTGTGGAGCACGAACCATAGTAGTTCGAGTCAAAGGGTAGTGCACCTGAAAATAATGTAAAGAAATAGTAATAGAGTCGGCCGGAGGTGGGATCGCGAGCCAAGGGAAAGTATAAATAGAGTGAGGCTCTATGAGGGAAAGATAGTTCAATTTGGGTTTTTTCGATCCGAATATGTAATGGGTGAATAATCTGGGAGAATTTGTAAGTCAGAGTCGAGGGAGTAGGGTAGAAGGAAGAGGCTCTACATCAATGTGCGCAGAGGCCTGGAAAGTCCGCAGCTATGTGTGTGGACCCCTGCAGTTGAGTGCGCATGGGTGGATCTGGATGTATTGTTGAAGATTGATAATAAAGATAAGTTTCTTCTGAATTCTTTGTTGATTGCAACTTTACTATTTTATGATTTCTACATTTCCTATGGTCAAATACATGTGAACTGGGTTAATCTTGATGCGCGAAGTAACCAAAAGTAATAAATGTTTGCTTAAAGACTGCTTTAACTAGATCAAACCAGTAATAAGTGATTCAATCTATAATAAGCGCGATAAGGGTATTCCAATCTACACGGATCTAGCGTAGCATGAGGCTGCAAAACAGTGCGTGAGCCCCAAACCACATCCAAGACATCCCCAGGGTGCGGAAACCTGGTTCTAGCACCCTCCCCTGCTACCTCTAGTGAGACCTTAGTCCGCGCTTCGCAGGCTGTTGCCGAAAGGGCTGGTAGCTACAGGATTTGTTTGGCTAAATAATTCTTCTGAACTTGGAACAAGCCCATATAAGCCAATAAACGGTTCCGTTGCCAGGACCGGGATCTGCCTAAGGGGTGTCTGGTGTGAAAGGCAGGGACGCTAGAGGAAAGAGTGGTGAAAGATCAGGACGGTAGCAATGGTGAGCGCCATCCAGTTACCAATATTCAAGGGAGCAGGAAGTGAAGACCTGGAAAAGTTCTGATTTGTATTGAATTCGATATGGAATGATTAGTAGATCACGAATGATAATATCAAGAAAGCCATCTTAGTCAGCACACTGCAAGACCGAACACTAACATGGTATATGAAGTATTCAGGCAGCAACCCAACGGCGGGGATAGCGGACATCTACACTGAATTAAAGAAGGAGTTCAACCGGCCAAAATCAGAATCACAGTCAGTCGTAGGATTCAAATAAATCACGATTATGCCTGGTGAGACCCCACGGGAATTGGATCAGAGGTTGAAAAGCACTATTCGCGAGGCCAATGTGACCCTGAGGGATGCACAACACTGCACTTGGTTCATCGCATCACTAACGCCATATCTAAAGTCGGCCCTGTCACAACAGAAGATCTCAACCCAAGCAAAAGCACTGGAGGTAGCAATGCAGCTACACAAAACCTCGGTATAGGACCCAGGGTTGGGAGTTCAGCAAATCCAAGCGCAGGTCCAAAATTTGTGTTTGGAAATACATAAGTTAAAACAAGACCAAGCGCCAAAAGTTCAGGAAGAAGTTTGGTGCATCAAATGTAGGGGCCAAGGACATGATAAAGACCATTTTCCAGTCGCAGTGAATCTTGTGATCATAAGGGGACCAGCACCATTGTGACCAGAGGCACAGGCAGGGTCGAGCGTGATCGCCCCACTCTGGTGCGCAATCTGTCAAGTAGGAGGAAAACACAACACAAATAATTGCCACTTGTTGTCAAAATACAATCATACCCCCCAGCAGCTCTTTTGCAACTTTTGTAGATCGGTGGGTGAGGAGGACAGAGATTGTCGGATGTTGGATAAGGCATCTAGCAACTTAATGCACATTGAGGGGTGAGATCAAAACCCAATTGCAACATTTGCGCGTGGTGGATTCCAAGGACGAGGTCGAGGATGGGGTGGAATGGGACCAGGAAGGGGTCAAGGATAGCTAATTTGTTACAATTGTGGAGGACCAGGACATTACCCGCGGGATTGCACAAATCCAACTCGAACATCATGTCCATATTGCGAGCAATTCGACCATGAATTGCTAGATTGCCCTATGTTGCTAGCACAGATTCGGGAGAAAAGGACAACACCTCCTACAATGACACAGAATGCGCAGATGATAAGGGACAAACCACACGATGAAGAATCTAAAGTAAATATGGTACTAAGGGGCAATGCAACCTTAGAAGGGGATCAGTCTGAGCCATATAAAGGTCCCTCAACGTTGACAACTTTTCTACAAACCTGCATGAAGTTACTTCACGATAATAGGGCAGTGAAAGGACTGCATGAGTTGATTAACAGATTGGCAGGATGGGGAGATCCTCACATAGTCCGATGAATGGGGAGGCATACGTCGCGGACTGGACAAGAAATGCAGTTAACAATGTGGATTGGCGACTATGAGATGGGTTAGGTCATTCTGGACCTCGGTTCGGATGCAAACATCTTGCCTAAATAGATGTGGGAGTGTATCGGCAAGCCCCCACTCCAAAGGTCTCCAATCCAATTACGGATGGCAAATCAGTAGAAGATTTTGCCCATGGGTAGGCTGCAAGGCATCACCATAGACCTAGATGGTGCGAGCACTAGAACAGACTTCGAAGTTATTGAGATAGTGGATGAAAAAAGCCTGTACCCCGCATTGCTGGGAATATATTGGGCCATCTACATGAATGGGATTATTAATTTCAAGCGAAGGAAGATGATATTTGAGAAAACGTCACGCCGCATAGTTGTTCTGCTAGATCCGACAGAGGGACCCCACTACACGAAACCTGTGCATGACAACGAGCAGGACAAAGCATTAGATTGCATCTACCAAATTGTTGCACAAAGGGAAAAAAAGGGTGAGGTAATGGAAGAAAGGAGAATTTCACAGGGTTACGCAGAACCATACATCGATGATTCGGAGGAAGAAGGTGAGCAATGGCGGAACAGAATGAATAGGGAAACTACTTTAAACTGTAATATGCTGAAAAAATCTGTGTACTGCGTTAAAGCCTGGTACTGCAAGCTGCCGATGTATGATGGGCTCACAATAGTAAATGAATTCCTGGAGAAGTTTGAGAGCACAGTACCAGAGTACCAGCGGTTTGATGCGATCAAATGGGCATTGCACACGACACGGCGCTATGGTGGGGTACCCATGAAGGAACCTTCACAGGTTGGTGAAGCTGTAAGCACATGATGCAGATATGATTTGGGAAGCCAGCACTGCAACTAATGGATAAATATGATGGATGAGAGAATCTGCATATACACCTGAGCAAATCAACCAAAGCCTATGGCGAGGAACCGCAACCAAAATGGGTGCACCTATTCTATCATACCCTAGGTGTCATCCCAAGGAATTGGTATACTGAAATAGAGCTTCGACATGCTTACGCGAAAGGTTTCTATCAACATTTCATTTTGAGGATCAATGGATGTATTCAGTGGATGATACACTAAAGCTAGTAAAGACCGTTATTTTCAAGATGCTGCTAGAACCGGAAGAAGTTGTGCAATCAGACTGGTTGCGATAGTTGAGTCGAGCCTTGGAATGTTATAATGTAAAAGCAGAAAGTGACAAGGAGGATCCGCGTGATATCAATATACCAGAATCCGAAGAGAGTCGAGAAGTGCACAGCCCCAAAATAGAAGATCCAGACGTCGCAGCGCCATTAAGAACGAAGCAAGTGAATATCAAAACAGAGGAAGAACCAAAGTATGCTACGCTTGGGGACTACTGGGACGACGCTACAGTGGAAAAGGTCATTGAGCTACTCTGGGAGTATCGAGACCTTTTCCCTACCAAGATTACGGAGTTGAAAGGGATTCGAGGCGAACTAGGAATGATGAAGATAACTCTAAAGCCTGACGCGAAGCCAGTAAAGCAGCGATCTTACCGATTGAATCCAAAATACAAAGCAAAAGTACGAGAAGAACTTGACAAGATGTTGGCAGCTGGGATCATTGAACCAATCGAGGAGTCTAATTGGGTAAGTTCAATGGTGGTATAGGAGAAGAAACAGAAGGGTGAGATCCGCATCTACATGATTCTACGGAAACTCAATGATGCCTGTGTTAACGATCCATTTCCCACACCTTTTACCGATGAAGTCTTAGAAAATGTGAGCGGGCAGGAACCGTATTCCTTTACGGATAGGTTCTCTGGATACCATCAGATCAAGATCGTGTCGGAAGATCAAAGCAAGACAACGTTTGCTACGGAATGGGGTTGTTTTCAATATACGGTGATGCCATTTGGGCTGAAGAACGTGCCGGCAATATTTTCCTACATTGTGGTAGCTACATTCAAGGAATTTATGCATAAATTCTTGGAAGTCTATCTTGACGATTGGACCGTCTTTGGCCTGGTTAAGAAACATACTGAGAGCTTACGATTAATGCTAGATACCTGCTGTCGACACCAGATTGCGCTCAATCTAACGAAGTGTACGTTCCTTGTTCCTTTCAAGAAATTGCTGGGTCACGTAGTTTGTAGGCAAGGCTTGATGGTGGATCCGGCAAAGATCGTTGTCATACTAGGTCTGCAAGCATCGCGCAGTGTCAAGCAGCTACACTGGTACACACGGGGTACTATCGAAAGTTCATAAAAGGATACGCCCAGATCACGGCTCCAATGGAATAGTTGTTAAAAAAGGATGTCACGTATTGCTGGAACGAGGAATGTAACAAAAGCCTGGAATTGCTAAAGGAAAAAATGGCATCTGCCCCTATCTTGATATTTCCAAAATGGGACGTGGAGTTCCATGTGCATGTCGACGCGTCATATATCGCGTTAGGAGCAGTACTTACTCAGGAAGGAGCGGAGGGAGTTGACCACCCGATTGCGTTTGCAAGTCGAAGGTTATCGAAAGCTGAGAAGAATTACTCTACTACTGAGCGAGAGGGATTGGCGATGGTGTACGCACTCCAGAAGTATCGTCACTATTTGCTTGGAGGACATTTTAAGATGTATACTGATCACTCTGTGCTAAAATACCTAGTGAATAAGCCTGTGTTGGGGGGGTGCATCTGTCGATGGTTGCTGTTGTTTCAGGAATATGATTTTGAGGTTGTTGTAAAGCCAAGATGTCTGAATGCGGGTCCAGACCACTTATCCCGGATTGAGATGGGCGAGGAACCCACGAATCTAGAAGAAGGACTCTCGGATGCCCAGTTGTATGTAGTACGCATTGGGGATGGCCACTTTGAAGATATAATCTATTTTTTGACTACCGACACTACGCCGCAGGGGTATTCTGTGCAACAAAAGAAGGAATTGATGACACGAGTAGCAGATTTCACTGTGATTGCTGGCCATCTCTACAAGATGGGCCATGATGAGATATTACGCAAATATGTACCAGATTTTGAGCGAGAACATATCCTTGCCGAAGCACATGGAGGGGTTGCTGGCGGACATTATGCGAGCCGCGCCACAACCCAGAAGGTTCTTCGCACTGGATTATGGTGGCCCACCCTACATCAAGATTTGAGAGCATACTTTCGAGCCTGCGATGTATGCCAACGAACAGGAAAGCCGTCATGAAGGGATGAAATGCCACTTCAACCACAGGCAACACTACAGCCATTGAGAAATGGGCGATCGACTTCATCGGGCCTATTGAACCACGAGGGAAGACGGGCGCGCGCTATATTATCACTGCGACCGAATACTCGACCCGCTGGGCAGAAGCACACCCAGATAAGGATTGCACAGCCATGACAGTGGCAAAGTTCTTGTTCAAGAATGTGTTGACCAGGTTTGGGTGTCCTAAGATTCTCATGAGTGATCGAGGAATGCATTTTTTGAACGAAACCATCAGCGCGCTCACTGAGGAATTCCAGATATATCACCAACAAAGCACGCCATACCATCTGCAAGCAAATGGGACCGTTGAGGCATTCAAAAAAAATTGGAAACCACGCTAACTAAGATCTGCAATGCGCAACAGAATGATTGGGACTTACGCATCCCTGCTGTGCTATGGGCATACATAACCACATGCAAAAAGTCGACAGGCCAGACACCGTTTTGACTAGTCTATGGTAAGGAGGTTGTGATGCCTATGGAATATATCGTGCCCAGTCTGCAGATTACAGCAGCTACAGGAATGGCAGATCGTGGGGCCTTGGAGGAAAGGCTCGTACAACTCGACGAACTAGACGAAGAACGATTTCTGGCGGGATTTCATCAGCAGATACAAAAACAGCGTGAGAAAGCATGGCATGATCGCCATATCAAGGTGCACATGTTCAAGAAGGATGATCTCGTATTGTTATATGACAATAAGTTCGAGAAATTCGCAGGTAAACTCCGCATGCATTGGTTGGGACCTTATGTCGTTAAAGAAGCAACTGATGGGGCCGTAGTTCAGCTGGCTAAGCTCAACGGAGACCCCTTCCCGAGAAGAGTGAATGACAGTCGCCTGAAGCTCTATACGGGCAGGCCGACCGCCTGACTAACCGTTCCGAGGAGGGTCTCATCGCTCCAACTAGTTGAAAGAGAGAGAGGGACGATAAAGCAGTCTGGGGGACAGATGCGCGGGTATCCAGGTGCGCGTATAGATGGCCAAAAATCAAGGGAATGGTTTCGTGGACAAAGCCATGCAGGTGCACCGCTCCAAGGAATGATGACCATTAATCCCACTGTTCATGACAAGATGGCTGAATTATGGCAAAAGGGAGCGGGCGATGAGCAATTAAGAGCAACAGTATGAGCCAGATATGAAATGATTGGCCACAGATTTCACACAGGAAGGTTACCCGTGCTGGAATGAGTGGCAATCCGGGCAGTTGAAGTTCGCATGGCTTATAAATCACCATGGGGAATCTGCTAAGCAGCCTACGCTATGGAAATACAGATGGAGCTGTTCATCATCTCTGCACCACGCATGCGCCCGAATATAGTAATCTGGCCGAGGGAGGAGTAGGACTCTCTAGGGAGTCTGGTATTGACAACTGCGGGTATCTCGAAGGTTGCAGCTTCACTAGTAAGGGATGTACCGGAAAAAAGGGATTGCGAAGTAGAATTGGTCTGGATGTCGTTGCCCCACCGAGAGGTAGGATGGCACACTACAATAGAACAACAGAAGGATGGACAGACGGCGATCATGGGTGGAGATACAGTCAATAAGTCACCTCTGATGGTTCTCGATGAGTAGGATCCTGTGGACATTAGCCATTGTCTTGAAAAATTGCAACACAGGTTGCAGCAAACGGTGCGAAGAGAAGATACGATGGTCGGAAAGGGATATGCTGGTACCAAGAGGTCCCGCATGCGGCTCCCCCGCTCGCACTAAAATCCTCGAAGGGTGTGTTCTGTGTTAACTGAGAAGAGCAGAATGAGCATCATCGGTTTCAAGATGTGGTAGAAACACTGAAGCAAGAGACAGATGAGGCATTGTAGAAGACGAAACAGGAGCAGCCGGATGACGAATGCCACTCAATGGGAGGTGAACCACGAAGCCAAGGCAGAGCATCTAGCCACGTCAGCAAGTGACTCGAGACGAGTCACGATGATTTTGTTGGGGGACTACTGGGTAGCGCAAGCCCCGCGGAACAAGCATGGGGTGCGAAGCCCAGAATTTTGGGTAATATTAGGGTAAAAGATTCCACGGAAAGTGCGGAGTGTGAACTATAGTAGGTCGAGTCAAAGGGTAGTCTGCCCAAAAATAATGTAAAGAAATAGTAATAAAGTCAGCCCCATCGCAGGCCAAGGGAAAGTATAAATAGAGCGAGGCTCTACGAGGGAAAGACAGTTCAATTTGGTTTTTTTTTATCCGAATATGTAATGGGTGAATACTCTGAGAGTAGTTGTAAGTCCGACTCAAGGGAGTAGGGTAGAAGGAAGAGGCTCTGCAGCTGTGTACGCAGAGGCCTGGAAAGTCTGCAGCTGTGTGCGTGGACCCCTACAGCTGAGTGCATAGGGTGGATCTGGATGTATTGTTGAAGATTGATAATAAAGATAAGTTTCTTCTGAATTCTGTGTTGATTGCGACTTTACTCTTTTGTGATCTCTGCATTTGCTACGGTTAAATACATGTGAACTGGGTTAATCTTGATGTGCGAAGTAACCAAAAGTAATAAATTTTTGCTTAAAGACCGCTTTAACTAGATCAAACCAGTAATAAGTGATTCAATCTGTAATAAGTGCGATAAGGGTATTCCGATCTGCGTGGATCTAGCGCACCACGAGGCTGCAGAACAGTGCACGAGTCCCAAACCACATCCAAGACATCCCCAGGGTGCGGAAACCTGGTTCCAGCACCCTCCCCTACTACCTCGAGTGAGACCTCAATCCACGCTTCACGGGCTGTTGCCGAAAGGGTCGGTAGCTACGGGATTTGTTTGCCTAAATAATTCTTCCGAACCTGGGTCAAGCCCATATAAGCCAACAGGTCTCACTAAGGATATTCTTAAGGGCAGAAAACCAAAGAATAATCAATCACTGTAGACTAACATTTTATAAACCATGTTGTCAAAACGTTGTTTTATTTTAATTTTTTGTTAAGACATATTTGATTATATTGTTTTGAAATTGATACATTTATAATTTATCCAATTGTTTCCTAAAATTAAATAATGCTTTTGTTTGTTGATAGCTATAAGATATTGATGATACACCTACTAATACCCAAGATGAAACTGGGTTATTAAGATTTGGACGGGATGATCCTAACCATCCTTTACACCATACCGGGGTGAAAAGAGAAAGATTTAAGACAACACTACATGTTGAGAAATTTGAAGAGATTATGTAACTAGCATACATTGATGACATTCCACATAGGCTTAATGATGATGATGATAATGAAAATGAAATACATAGTGAAGAAGGATTTAATGAAATGCTTACATGTTTCTTTGGGGATGGAGACAATGATGACGATAATGATCATATGGTTAACAGTAATGATGATAGTAGGGGTAATTACCACTAACATAATCCTCATGATATCAACCTAAAATACTTAATCAAGAAGTCAGTTAAGACACCCCTATTCAGATTAGGTGTCAGTAGAACCTCAAAACTTGCATGCACATTAATATCATTATAAATCAAGTCACTATTTGGTTTTTCGACTAAAGGATTCACTACCCTACTGAAGTGAGTTGAAATATATTTCTTACTTTGCATTTTCAATTGGTGTACACAATTCGTAAACATCCATGAACTTCATTTATATTTATTTAAGGGTATTTTAAAACCATATATTGTATACAAATAGACCTAGTGTAGATTGACATATTAAACATGTTCGTCATAAGTCAAACATTCAATTCATTTAATCTTGAGAAATCTTACAAGTCACTAAAACCTAAAATTTTCCCTGAAGGGAATGTGCTTCCATCAACTATAGAGAAGCACCTTAGTTGTTGGTTGAGTCCAGTACTAAATATAAGAAAATTAATTTATGTAAAAATGATTGCATTTTATATATATATGAATATCAAGACAAGGTAGAATTCCCTATATGCAAAGAGAAGAGATATCATATAGACATACAAGGTCCTGCAGTTCCAAAGAACATTTTTCCTGCATGCCAATTATACCTAGACTCCAATGAATGTTTCGTTCCAAGTCAACTACATAATTTATGGATTTCATGCAAAGAAAGGGAGTAAAGATGGATTCATGTTAATTTTGTTCGACTCCAAAGAAATGAAACACAGAGAGGAAAATGGTTAAGAAAATTCAAAGATGAACCCTATAGTATTAGGTTTTGTCTTGCAATTGATGTAGTGTACCCATTCTCTTTCCTACGCTCATATTATAGTGCTTGGCCAGTCAAATTTATAGTATACAATATTCCCCCATGGATGAGTGTTAGAAAGGAGAACCTTATGCTAACTCTCATTGTTCCAGGAAAAAATCAAGTAAAAAAAATGGACATTTATATTATGCCTTTTATTGATGAGATGTAACTAATATGGAAAGGCATAATAATGTATGGCATATCATGTCCTCCATAAAATAGGTCCTTCGTGTTGTATGGTGTGCTATTTTGGACTATTCATGATTTCCCAGGACTTGGTGTTTGTTCTGGTAAGATAAAATATTTACATATTTAGACTCATAATTTACTTTCATCCCAACTTTCATTCTTGCATTTACGTTATTATTTTAATGTTAATAACATTACTTATTGAATTGTATGGCTTCAAACAAAGGCGATATTTGCATGTCCAAGATGTTTAAAATAATAGCAAGGGTGTTATTCTCACGGGGGATTTGTTGGGGGAGAAATACCATGCCACATTCATTCATATTGGGGGATATATATTGAGGAAAAAATGGCATAATATATTGAGA
Source organism: Pinus tabuliformis (assembly GCA_031772625.1). Taxonomy (NCBI): domain Eukaryota; kingdom Viridiplantae; phylum Streptophyta; class Pinopsida; order Pinales; family Pinaceae; genus Pinus; species Pinus tabuliformis. The sequence continues at coordinate 844,525,385 of CM062815.1, forward strand.
ATATAATAGGCGGTAAGGATTTTTATATTGGAAATTACAAAAAATGGAGCTCAAAATTAATGAAAAAATATAAAGGGGTATTAAAAATGTTAATGAAAAAATTCTAGTGAAAGTATGGGTTTTTTAAATTGGGAATATGCATTGGGTTAGTATTGGTAGGGAGCTAAATATTGTGATTTTTAGAGGTATTTTCCAATATGTATTCAAATTAAGGATATTGTTTATGTAGAATTTTCACTGCAGATCACCTGATATATGCAATGTCCTGAAGCGTAATACTAGATCTACTTCTACCATAAACTTTGCGGAAGCTTAAACAGGTGTGAGCATCATCAAACAAGAATAAATATAACTGAGAATGAGAAGTAATCAACCATAACACAGACTATATATCACTTGGGAAAGCACCAGCCTAAAACCCCAACTCTGTATTATCGTACAAGTGGAAATCTTGTTCAAGTTACAAAAAGAATCAGCTCTCAAGTTATCCTGCTCTCTCTACAATCAAACAATACATCTCACAGACTCAATAGACATAGAATATATCTTCCTCAAGCCCTCCAAGCCTCCTATTTCCTTGCGCAGTTTTGATTGGGGTCCAATGATATCACATGTGTGAATTGCCTCATCACACTCACTGTAACCTCATGTCCAACTGCGCAATCCTTAAGGAATAATATTCCTTCTGCATGCAAGGAATATTCACCAAGGAATATCCTAGCAACTGATAGTACATTGTCCCTCCATCTAACCTCAACTGGGTCTCTGACTGAACTGACATGCATGAGTTATCCATGAGTGAATCTTGAGTTATTTGAAATACAGTAGTTACATACATGCAAGCATTAACTAACTAAACTCTCATTAATTTAACAAATTGTTAAATTAATCTAACTGGACTTGACTCAGTTAACTGAGCCAACTAATTACACTCAATATTACAACTCACTCTTATCTCTTTAACTGATGGATAAATCCCTCAATAAAAAGAGAAATTGTTGCATTTCCTCACATAGACTTCAAGTTTTATTTTCCTTAACTAATTAACTCAAGATGAATTAATTAATCAAATTACAAACTGCTGTTAATATCAAATTCGAATTTTACTTCCTATGTTTAGTCCAAGGGGCTAACTAAAATAAAAAGGGATCCTGAAATGCTATTTTTAGAAAAGCTATTTTTAGCACTTCCACTTTTCACCCATTGTTGCTAATATCAGCAATGGTTGAACTACTATTTATAGCCGGGATATTTATAGCAGTGCTATTTTTAGCATTTCTTGTTGCACATTTCAACAGTTTAGTATGCCAGGAATGCACATGATATTTTATAGATTCATTGAGTGAAGCCCTCGTGGTTATTCTAAAGATATACATAAATTTATTTATGCAAACAAAAAGGTTTTTCTACCACCAGATCATAAGTTTAGAAATTACCAAAAGAATTAGTTTGATGGAAAAGTTGAAAATAGAGGTCCTCCCAAGATTATGGGTCTAGGTGGTTGGCTTAAGAAGTATGAAGATGTTGAATTGAAAGTGTGGGATGAATTTTTTGATAGGGGTGATTCAATTGAATAACCAAGACAAGTTGTGGTTAATATGCCAAAGGAATGAAACGGAAATCCATATTTTATGATCTCCCTTATTGGAAGGATCTATTAATAGCCCACCTATTGGGCTTGCAAAGAGGAGAGCACACTTGTGTGTAGTTATAAAAGCCATTGATGATTATTATTTCATATTGTTGTTGTATTTCTCATGGAGAAACCATTTTCATATAGAATGTATTGTAAAATTTGTAAAATAAGTTACGTATGGGCTAAAATTTGTCCAATTCGTCTTATTTTTATATCTTTGATGTATCCCTATCACACTAGGTCAAAGATATAAACCTGGTTACATAGATTCATAGGTTGGTGATAGGTATCTTGATTGAGGAGTTAGACTTATGTACTTATGACAACCATGTGTTTTCTCCATGAAGCCTTGTATTTGTATGGCACTTTATTATATATCATTGATCAAAGTTAGTTGGAGTCTTAGTCCATTAGGAATAGTCTCCTGCACTTGGCAAGGAGGCTTATTATAGAGAAGTGGAAGTGTTGCTACAACATCAAATAGAGGGTGTTTAGAGATCCATTACATGCTTAGGGGGATCATGTTCAATAGAATAGGATACATGGTATTGGCTAGAGACATGTTAGTATTCGAGTTCATCATTTTACATGCTTATCTTGCAGAGAGGAGTATTGGCATCATTCACATTTTGTTCATTCTTTCATACATGTATCCCATTATTTATGATTTATTCATGATGTTTAGAGGATTCCTTGATTCATTGCATCCCATTACATGTTTAGGTGGAGCATTTTTAGTTTGGAGAAGGCATTGTGTTGGCCATGTTCTTTAACTTCTTTGAATGTTTGTTCACTTGCATTTCTTATTCTTGCACTTCCTATTTCTGCACTTAATATTCATGCTCCATTTGTTGTTGTTTAGATTGGATAAATTATTGAAATAAGTGGTTTTGTAGGTAATTTATGCTTTTACAAGTATGATCCATCCTTAGATAAACTTTCCAAATTCAAATTCATCATTGATCTACTTGGATTGATTTACTAGCTCATAATTTTGGAATTTCTAGAAGTATCTTGTAACAAAATAATAGTAATTTTCTAATACATTTTAGCACATGTTAACGAAGATATTTAGAGTTAATTCCACTTGTATTGAGTTATAGTAACATTATTATCAATAAAAAAAATAACCTAACAACGTTTTCACTTGATTAACTTAGGCATTTGGGTACTTAGATCATCTTACTAGTTCATTGCTATGAAATTTCTGGTTTTTAGTAGTAATTGTTTGTTGAATTTTAGCACATGTTAATGAAGATATTTCATGTTTATTTCATTTAGATTTAGTTCTAATAAAATTCTTCTTAGTAAAAAAAAATTACCCCATATAATTTTCACTTGATTAGGTTAGGAATTTTGTAGGTTAGTTAGCTCATTGATTCTAGAATTTTTGTCTTTTAGAGTAGTAATTTTCTGCTAGTTTTTAGCACATGTTAACAAGGATATTTTTTAGTGATTCCACTTGGATTAGAGTCCTAGGAAATCCTACTTAATAAAAAAATTCACCCATCTCATTTTCATTTGATTTTCAAGGGAATTTGGTAAGTTAACTCGAGAAACAACTTGATTTCGAGATATTCCTTGCCCATATTCACTCTAAATTCATGGTAGAAGTATATTTATAGGCTATGAATGCTTTGAGACCACTTTGGTTGAGCTGATTCTTGGTTCGGTTTCCATTTATCTCTTACATTACTTGCTTCTTGAATGTTGATTTCTGCAATTAGTATAGATTTCCTTTCTGTAATTCCCTTTGAGTAAAGTGTGATTTCCTTCCTGCAAGAGTAACCTAGGACTTTCATTTCCTAAAAAATACAATATATTTCCTTGGTTTTCATTGTAATTTACCATTTTTCAAGTAGAATATATTTCCTTTCTATCATTTACTTTCCAACAAAATTAGAATAAATTTTCTTATTGTTATTTATCTTTTTCAACTTAGGTTTGGCATCTTACCTAGATCTTCACTCATTCGAAGTTGTTTCATTGCCTTCTTTCACTTGCACCAAAGGGAGTCATAATAGGAAGAGGAGGACTTTCACTACATATATAATTACTACCCCTCTTAAGTTTGTACAAACCCCGGGTTCATACTTTAAGTTGGTAGCCTTGAGAGTTGCAACATTATTGTTGCAATACTAGGGTTCATCATGTTTTCATGTCATTGTCGGGGAGGATTTCAAAGCAAGAACTATCTTATTCTTAGAATGGTTCCTTCTTTCTCTTATACATTTCTATTTTCTACAAAAGAAAAAAATTGCATTAGGAATCTTTTTGTTGTCACTCCTAGAGACAACCCCCGGGTTGAGGGGAAGGGTTAGTACCTAGGACATATTATTATCTCTTGAATATAGATCAATGTTGCTCAAGAGATAAATGTAAAATGAGTTAATTTCGGTTCAATTACACTACTAAGAGGATGATTCACTATACATATAAAGAGTAGATCATTCCCAAGGGTAAATGTTTAGATCTGTTGGCATACGCATAGATAATGTAGCTTGATTAGTTGTTGTAGTAAAGGTGGAAAGAAGAAATATAAGAAATAAACCCAGTATAGAGGGTTGGATAGGCACAAAATCCTATGCACTAAATCCTAGTAGAATCATGGAAAGATAAAATAAATGAGGTGTATAAATTATGGAGCGCATTTTAAGGCTTTCAACTCAATATCTCACAAGTATTATCTATTGTATCATAACATAAGTAAGTATACAATCTCACAAGTACCATCTGCTATCACATAACATAAGTAAATATATGACTTAAGAGTGAATCTAGCAGCAACAATTTCACAATTTATGAAGAAGAAAAATACACATGAAATGACACACAGAGGTAGAATGCATACTACATTTCCCAATGCTTGGAGTCACCATAAGATTTTCCATTAATATTCAAGAATGAAATACATCTCACATGCCCAAACTTGTGAAATTTGCAAAACAATTACACCCTCCGGAATAGGAAAATCGAAACCCTACTATTGAGTTCCTCTTCCCTTTTATAGGGAGAGATTCCAAAAAAAGAGTTACAGAAATACCACGAATGCTACAATTGTCTGGGCTGCCCAACTATCTAGGTGTGCGAATGGCCTAGTTGTCCTAATGATTACTTAACATATTTTGATTCCTTATTGACATTAAATATTTTAAAAACATGAAAAACATGAGGTGTTATAACTGACACAAAAAATTATCTCCATTAATGACTCCTCTAATTTCCTAAGGCCGCTGGACCCCTTTTGCTTAGCCTTTATCTATTTTCTGCCAAAGAACTGGTCTTCGCAACCATGACCTAAGATATTTAGTGCTTAGCCCTTCTAATCCCTACACGGGCCCTTTTCTTATGTTAACGGTTCTGCGTCGTTGGTCACTCCTCTATGTGAGATGACCAAAATCCAACACCAAAGGTTGGAGCTTTGCGATTCAGGATTTTCTATTTAATTGCTATTCTTTAAAGGTTATGGGATTCCGAGATTCAGGCTCTTATTGTTGTCAAGCTCCTGGTCTCAACTGCTCCACTAGAACCTATGCATGGTGCTAAGTTTGGATCCCCCTTTGACAATTTCTTTGTGGACATGTTGATTGAGATGATGGAGAAATTTAAATCATTAAAGGAGCTGGTCCTATGCCTTGTGCCTTTGTTTAAAGAAATATGTGTCTTCTCAATTTGTTGTTCGAGAGGCTTCCTAATCTCCAATGTTTCACTAGTATAAAATTAGAAATTAGTGACTAGGTGACTAAAAAAGTTCGTCACCACAACTTTTCCAAGTGAAATACTACCAAAAATGAGAAATCTTAAGTGACCGAACTAAAAGCGACTAACATAAATCACTAATTTAGTCACGGGTTAAAATATGTGACTAGATAATAAGTAATACAACTAAAAATGAATAACATGAATGACTGATTTAGTCTAAGAACAAAATACCACTACCTAACAAGTACTACAATAATATGAATCAATTTATGTTAGTCATCTTAATTGTGTCAAGCAATATAAACTTACAAGTGATAAGGGATTGAAAGTTTGTTAAAGATTGCTCGAAAAGTTATCCTTCCTTAAACACTTCTTCATCCTCACATGGTACAGTATAGATGAGCCAACTTTGCATTATTTATCTCTAATAATTTGTAATTTTAAACATGTACTTTTTTAATAATAAAAAAAATATTTTATGTATTTTAGAAAATCTATTCATTGAATCTAATTGGATCTAGTTCCAATTTGAAATTAATTTGAAGAGAAATTTTAATTTTTAAGACTATAATATCAAATAAAAACTACTTTAATTTCATATTAACGACCTAGATCCATTTTAACCCTGGATTTATCAATCACCGAGAGGGATCCAATCTCTCGAGGCACAAAATTCTTTTCTAGTGAAAAACTTGAGGAAATGTTTGCACCTCGAGAGATTGGATCCCTCTCAGCACTTGATAGTTATAGGGTTAATATGGATCTAGGTTCATTATATAATACTATATAATATCTATATTTGTATTTGTGTCTCTTTGTTATTCCCTCTCTCTATCTCAACCCCAAAACATACACACGCTCTCTCTCCCTCTCTTCCCCTTCTCTATCTATCTCTCTCTTCGCCTTCTCTATCTATCTCTCTCTTCCCCTTCTTTGTATATCTCTCTCTTCCCCTTCTCTCTATTACCTCCCACTCTCCTCTCTCCCTCACTCTCTCTCAATGACTCCCTTGTCACCCCCTCTCCCTCTCCACCTTTCTCCCTCTATGTTTTTCTTATTCCATCCCTCTCCTACCCCCTCCAAATCCATCTCTCTCTCCTCATCCCTATCTTCCTTTCTCTCTATCCCTTATCTCCCACCTCCCTCTATCTCTCCCCCCCAAATCACTCTCCCTCTCTCTCTCTATCGCTTCCATCCAACTCTATCACTAACTCACCCCCTCCCTGTCTTTCTCTATCTTTATGTCTCCATCTCTTTCCCTTTCCATTCTATTCCTATCTCTATCCTCTTCTCTTCTTTCTCTTCCCTCCTCTCCTCTCTCCCTCACTCTCTCTCCATCTCTCCCTTCTCACTCCACTCTCTCTCTCCACCTCTATCTCTCTATGTATAAATTGTTATTTCCTCCTTCTCTCTCCCACTCCAACTCTCTCTCTCTCTCTCTCTCTCTCTCTCTCTCTCTCTCTCTCTCCCATCACTCTCTCTTTCTCTCTCTTTCCGCGCTCCAACTTTTTCACTATCTCCCTCCCTCTCTCCACTCCCTCCCCAGCTCTCTCTTATATTTGATCACATCGTATTGTGTTTAAGAAATGATCTAAAATTAAAAAACTTAATTGGTTGTAAAATATCAAACCTATATTTTGGATCAATCATATCAAAGAAAATAAAAGAATGAAAAACTTTATAATTAGTCAATTTTCTTGATCTCATCCCTTGGATCCTTAGCCAAGATGGATCTATGTGGGTATGGAGGGTTTTTTTAGTAGTTGTGAGGATAGAGGATTTAGATATATCTCATTTTCTAACATTTTCAAGGTCAATCTCAACTAAAAACATATTGTAAAATTAAATAAAAATAAAATATTTTTACTGTGAAATAAGTTATGGTTTTTTGGCATGTGGTATTTATAACATGGTATTGGCCCATGGTATTGTAACAAAGCCTATTTACAAGTTAATATCCATGGTAAAGTGAGGGTGAATATCCATGGTTAACAATATTGTCATTTTATTATAAAATATTTTGATTGTGAAATAATTTATGTTTTTTATAATTTATGTTTTTTATGCATGTGGTATTGATAATTAATGGTATTAACCCATGGTATTGTAACAAAGACTATGTTTTACAAGTTAATAATATCTACCATAATGTGGGGGTGAATATCCATGGTTAAGAATCTTGTCATATTGTTATCAAATATTTTGGTTGTGAAATAAGTTATGGTTTTTGGACTTGTAGTATTGATAAGTCATGGTATTGTCCCATGGTATTGGCCCATGGTATTGTAACAAAGCCTATTCACAAGTTATTAACAAAATCAAAACATAACAAATTGAATTTATTATTTTTATTAATTTAAATGTTTATTATTAATTGAGGCCAAATTTAAATGTTTACACTCATCCCAATATCATTTTTAACTTCCTTTTTAATTTAGTGTCTTAGCCCAAAAATAAAAATTTCTTATTAAAAATAAATCATTTAACCCAATTGCAATTTATATATTTGATTTTATATTATAAATATTTCTTTTATTTTTTCCATTATAAATATTTCTTTTCTTTTTCATTTATTCTTATTAAAAATAAATCATTTAACCCAATTGAAATTTATATATTTGATTTTATATTATAAATATTTCTTTTATTTTTTCCATTATAAATATTTCTTTTCTTTTTCATTTCTAGTTTAGCCCTGGGTTCAAATAAAATATTCACGATTACAACATCACATTGTAGCACTGCATTTTTGTCTGCCTTGTTAATATCTGCGTGGAAATGCCAGAAGAAGGAAGACAATCAACGTGATCTATGGATTTCATGGGATTTGAACCCCAGATTGAGTTTGCATGGGAAACACCTTAGGAGAGTATCAAGGTCATTCGGTGCGAAGATTTTGGCCATTTGTACAGGTGCGAAGATTTTGGCCATTTGTACATGGTAAACAATTTTGAGGGTTTATATGATCAAAGCATAAATTTCATCTAGATTTGAGGGTTTAATGATCATGATAATGCAGATCTTGATTCGGCCAACAATTCACCGAAAGACAAGGAAGATCTTAGTTGCAACCAACAATTCATCAGAAGACAATGAAGATCTTGATTGCAACCAACAATTCATCAAAAGAAAATCGGCAATCGGCCAACAATTCACCGAAAGACAAGGAAGATCTTAGTTGCAGCCAACAATTCATCAGAAGACAATGAAGATCTTGATTGCAACCAACAATTCATCAAAAGAAAATGCACAGGTAAGCATTTTTCATGTCCTTATTGTATAAAGGGTTTAATGATTATGATAATGCAGATCTTGATTGCCGCAAACAATTCAACAGAAGACAATGGACAAATATGCGTTTTCCATGTCCTTATTGTATAGATGGGTCAAAATGCATGAAATATTATTTTTTCTTTTCACCTTTTTTTAGTTGTTGATTGCGCAAGAGGCACTCTACAACCTATGGGGATAGTTCTCACATAAACATGTAAACGTATATGTAAATGTAAAAATTTAACATGTAATGTTTAACATTTAACATTTCTAATCTAATGTTGCCCTATTTAGAAATCAATCTAATTATTATTTTGTAGAAACACAATATAAATTTAAAATATAAAGAGGTTTATGAACACTAAAAAAATAGGTATGTTAAATAAATAAAAATATAAATAAACTCAAGGTATGGTAAATAAATAAAACCTATTTTTATACTTAATCCAAAGGTATGGTAAATAAATAAAAATATAAATAAACTAGAGGTATGGTAAATAAATAGAACATTTTTTTATATTTAGTCCATAAACCTCTTTATATTTAAAGAAGACTCAAAAAAGAGTTTTTATTTACGTGAAGCCTATGGGAAAATATTATTTTAATACCATGGGTTAAATATTATGGGCCAAATACCATATTTATAAAATAAGTATGGGAAATTAATAAAAATATAAATAAACGAGAGGTATGGTAAATAAATAAAACATTTTTTTACGTTTACTTCATAATTCACTTTATATTTAAGAACACTCAAAAATGAGGTTTTATTTAGGTGAATCCTTTGGGCCAAATTATTATTAATACCATGCAAAAAAAACATTATTAACCCTAATATTGATATTAATAAAAGTAAAGATGGCACATGGTATTTAACCACGGTATTGAGAACCAATGGTATTGACCCATGGTATTCAAGTGGAATGTAGCCTATGTAAATGGTGTAATTAAACCAACATAGATCCATCTTTACTGTGGATCTATTAAGTCGATACATCAAATATCCTGATATGCAAACTAACATAGAGTGAAAAAAAATTGATCGTCTTGTAGATCCAGAGTAAATATGGATCTATGTTGGTTATTTTGTGTAATGGAATCTACGCCCAAATTCAAATGGCTCGAGTGATGTAAGAAAATTTCCTGGTAGGATGCAAATACTATACCTTTTTCAAACTTTGTTACATGAAATTAAAATTTCTTGTAATCATGAACATAAAATATTTTATGTTTCATCTTGATCTCAATGCCTATAGCTTTAAACCATGTTACTATATTTTAAGTAGAATATACTTAGATCCATTAAACCTTACAACTCTCCAAATCCTAGGTTAATTTCACCTAAAAAGAAGGAACCTGAATGGCTTTTGAAATTTCGACTCAATGCTTACATTCAATTATTAAAAATGGAAGAACCCAAATAGTCTAATAACTTTTACCCACCCATCAATTTCCAAGACCTTTGCTATTATTTTGAACCTAAAAAGAGAGAGTAGAAGAAGAAGAGAAACCTGGATGAGGTGGACCCTGGCCTGCTTGATACTTTTCAAAAGTTGGGCATGCCCTTGACTAGAAGAAGAGATTGACCAACGTTGTTGTAGATGTTGTTTTTGACAGTGTTTTCATTGCTACCATGCATAGGTAGACTCTATAGGCAGTTGAGGTTATATTTTGTTCATTATAAGAGGTAATTTAAGAGTATCTTGATCTAGTTAGGAAGTAGCTTGGCAAGTTTGTTCCTCCTACTGATAACTATTATGTTGCATTGTATTTTTTTTAGTGATAGCTCCTTCTATTAAATCCCGAAGCACACTTTGTCACCCATTGAAATATCCACTTATTTCAGGATGAATGAGATGGAGACCAGGTAGTTTAAGAGGACTCTTATTGTTGTAGATGAGAGGATTTTTGTGAGGTGATAGGAGTTACGTGACATATATTGAAGGATGCACTGCACCATTTTATGACACCAATCATCTCCATGCCACAGTAGTGGATCTCTATTGCACTGAGGAATAAATGATAAAGCATTACACTGTAAAGAATTGGTATATCGAGGATGAGGAATACAAACATGGGATTTATAATTTTATTACAAAAATAGGTTTGTGTGATGGAGACAAATCATGGATTTTGTGGACCTGAGTAGAGACTAGTTTGAAAATCACCTAGAAATACTCAAGCATTATTTTGAAAGGCGATGATGCAATTGGAGAGCTCTATTCTATTACCTTGAAAAATAACTATCAATAGGGGGGACAAAGATGATCCATATAGGGGAGAATTGCAAGAGTATGATTGTTTCCAAAATTATATCTATAGGCAATTCAAGGAACTACTACAGAGGATAAGTGCAAGTGCAACCAAATTCTCATAATGTAAGGAATTTTCCACAGTGTGATTTGATGCTCATCAGTGACCAGGCAATTGCAAATACTTATCGTTACATTCAAGTATAATTTGAGTTGCATTCTAAAGTCTCTAATTTCATTTATTGATAGTCCTTCTTATGTCCTTGTCTCTGTTAATTTCATTGTGGTAGGATTGGAATGGGTTAAAAAATCAAGCATATCATTAAGTAAAATAGACACCCACATGTCACTACATGTCATTGTGCATATATACTCTCTATTTTTATAGAATTAGAAGTGAGCAATATGATGTGTGCACAACTAAAAATCCTAGCAGGCATCATGAATCGAGTCTTAGCATGGAAATCGAAACCAAGAATCATAAAATATCAATAAATTTATGACATAGAGTAAAAAACACAATAAAATATTATATGCCAACATTGTCTATTTAGTGCAAGATACTACTAATATTTCATAATTTTCAGAGATGGTGGATTTCATGAAGATGCCCTCAAGAAAAGTTACTGACTTGAAGATAAGATGGACACAATAAAATATTCTATGCCAACATTGTCTATTTAGTGCAAGATACTACTAATATTTCATAATTTTCAGAGATGGTGGATTTCATGAAGATGCCCTCAAGAAAAGTTACTGACTTGAAGATAAGATGGTTAGTACAACTATTTACTTTAAATAAGCTAAATTTAGGTAATTAAAACAAGTTTGAAAATCACTAAAAACACCGCCCACATCATTTTATTTCCAGTTGTACAAGATAACATTGAATAAAATTATGAACACTTCCATTTAAATTGACCATACATAAAATAACAACACAAGTTTGATGCTTTTAAAAGCTATATCCATCATTAAATATAAGATATGACAAGGATGGCTCATAATTTTAAAGGCTATATCCATCACCAACTATTAGATAAGAGTTAATGAGATGAGAAAAAGTTTGTCTTAATATAACATGTAAACGTCATATTACTTATAACTCATGCATATCGTATCTTATTGTGCATATGTTAATTGTATAACTTCAATATCGGTAATTTTTTACATTTAAATTGTCAAATATGTAGAAGTTACATTACACTAGCTTAAATTCGCACACAAATAAAATATAAGAAATACAGCAGGGGAATGAGTAAGCATTTTCACACTGGTTTAAAATTTCCCCTATTGGTTAAGAACCAATTCAATTCTATTTTTGCTGAAATATTGTGTTATTAACCAAAGATAAAAAATGTTAGTCTCTTAAATGACTGAAAAGGGATATTTATAATGTTATATAGAAGTTACATTTCACTCAGCTATATCTACCCTGACCTAACTATAATATTCCAACTCCATTTTCTTATATAGAAGTTACATTTCATGTAGCTATAGAAGTTACATTTACGTGTTTTAGATAGAAGTTACATTTTACATAACTATATCTACTGTGACATAACTATAATATTCCAACTCCATTTTTTTCACACTTTTCAACATTTTAAAGATTTGTCTATTTTAGTGTGATTATGCAATTAAATAGTTGATATTGTTTAAGACATCTCCTATTTGCAACATTTTGAATTCTTAAGTGGGATCTTGGGTAGGTTTTTGTTACTACCATATATCATGTTTTAAGTAGATGGTGTTTTATAATTCACCCAAGAGACTTTAGGAGCAACCTTGAATTGCATGTTTGTTTCCATTACACATCTAATATTTGCAGCCTTTTCCACGTGAAGAACCCAGTAGCCCATGTTGAACATGAAGAAAGTACCTCAAAAATTGGGGAATATCAATTATTCTATTTCCAGAGGGGGATAGATCCAGAGAAGGCAGTGACAACTATCATAAAGATTTTGTCGAGTCGTATTTAATGAAATCCCACTAGAATTTTCTGCTAAAGTAAATCAATTGATGAATTTGAGGCTTGAAGGTAGTGTTGTATAGGTGTTGCAAGGTATCTCTATAACACTATCTATCTACATGATTCTAATTCCATGAGATGGTGTCTCAATAACACTATTGTCCAATGACAGGTGCTAGATGTAGATAGCTTTCTCATGTCCTATAGGTAAACCGTATCATTATATTTCTATGAAATCTCGGAATGTGTTCAAAGTTTGTCTCAGATAAGGAAATTTGTATGTACTCTTGAATTTTATCTATGTTGTAGTAAAGATCAAGAATAAAGTTTTCATTGCAAATAATTGGGATCTACCATGTAAGTTTACTTTACTACATGAGATTCTTGATTTGTTAGATCCCAACTAGTTAGGGTTGAATTTATTTTTGTTGTACTAAGATTAAGAATAAAGTTGTCATTTTAAACACTAAAATATACCATGTAAGATTTATTTACTAAATGAACTTGTTTATTTGTTAGAGACTAACTTATTAGGATTATGAAGAGTCCTCTTTCATGACAATATATATGAATGCTCTATTGTTGCTCAAAGAATTAGATATTACAGAAAGGTGGAAAATAAATGAGATGTAGCTGAATGATTTATGTTTTAAAATGTGTGGAGGGAGTATAAAATAATTTTCATTTGCGTTCAAATATTTTGGAACGCCCACTAAAGTGCTTCATTTTCTCTTAGTTAATTCCATTTCTACTATCTGAATGCTTCTAGAAGTCCTTCTCCAAAGTGATCTCTTAACTATCTTGGAGGGAAATTGATTACTTGATTGGAACCCATAGATTACAATTTGATTAGGGGCAAGGGATGAGAAAGCTTCATATTCTTCAATATATTCCTCAAGTTAAAAGCATATCGAACGATTTCCTTTCTGTTTAATTGATACGACAATCACTCGAGCATTTGTTAGGATTTTGAGACTTTTTTCAATGATTTTTTTTTTTTTTTTGAAAGTTATGTTCTCAATTAAAGAAATTTAAAACAAAAAAGGTGAAAATGATGCAATGGAAGGATTTTATGTTTTAGTGCCTAAGAATGTCTTGCTAATGTGAAGGGCTTGGTATTTTCTTTACTTGAGATTATTCACATTTGACTTCCTAACATTTCTTTTAATTTCATTTTTGTTGTGTTTATATTTCTATCCTTAAAGTTGGTGATCTACTATGTGTGTAATAGGAAGTATTAAATACTAAGAAATCTCAAAGGTGATATTGATGGCTGACTAATTTTAAATGTCCCTACTTGACACTTTAGTATTACATGATCATGCAAAGAAATTATTAATCAATATTAAAGGGAAGATGATTAACATGCAGTGTTTCTTGGCTTGTCATATAATTACTTCATTTTGGCCCACAATAATATATTTGAGGCTACTTTTTGGTTTTTACTTGTGGATCTTCCCCTTGTCTTAGAAAAACATCGAGGATAAATGTCCATTGCAATGGCATTGGACATCATCAAAGAGGAATTCACCAAAAGAAGTAGAGGACATGAGAGTAGATACATGCTAGAGAAACACTGAGGCACCATAATTTCTTGTGTATTTAGACTCACTCGAAATTAATTAGTCACAAAAAGAACCTTTTTTTCCAAATATTTCATGTCTACAGAAATACTAGAAACACAATTTCAGACTAATTATTCAAACTAATAATAATCTAATAGTCATATTGTATAATTAAATAGTATAATATGATTAATATTATAGGACACAACTATAGGGTTTGACTGTGATGGGCACTGTGACAATATATGTACACTTCTCATTGTATTGGACAATCATCTCTCAGAGTGTGATATCCATCCAATGAAATGTACTCTCAGAGGCCATTGTGGGATTGAAATTTTTTCTTTCAGTGGACAACTGGTGATATATTTTCTTAGGCCTTAGTGTTCTGCATCCCTAAGTTTTTTACACTAATCACAGAAGCACCTTCATTCAACCAAGTAAGGTACTCATGTTGGAAAGTTGAATCATTTTGTCTCCACAATCCAAAATGATGTTGGATAAATCTCATGATCCTAAAATCATAGGTCATAATAGCGAGGAACCTTTTAATGTGGGAAAAAGAATATATAAATTTAAGGAACATGACTCTTTTAGAACAAGAAATAAGGATATTTTTTCCACTTTTTTTTTTTCCATTTGTTTTCACAAGTTATCTATTGCCTAATATTCTTAACATGTAACTTGGTATGATTGTGCCTAAGGTTTTTTTGAAGGTTGAATACTAAGATCCTAAGGTGTTATTTCCTATCGTGATGTTTTATTTTCTTTGTTTATACATGTCATCTAGCCGGATAGTGGCCACTATCGAATTTTGAGGTATATGTCGTATAAATCTTTTATAGTCTACTTTATTTTATATTCAAGTATTCATCGTCTTTGATGTATTATACTCTGCATTGTATCTTCTTTCATTTTCAGGAGAGGAACTCAATATTGATGGTAAGAAGTAAAAATTGAAGAAAGAGGAAAATAATAACACTGGAGCGACAAATGCAAAATGAAAGAGAGAAGAGAATATGTCTATTGATACACTTAGACCTAATATCTTGCATAAGACACACTCATAGAGGCTGATGGTCAAGACTTCAGAGTTCGTGAATTCACTTGCAATGCTTTGGCAACACAATGATAATGTTTTGAAATGATGAAACAATATTTCATGTATAAATTGTAGTCTAACCGATATTAAGTTGGAAACTCATATTGTAATACTTGACATTTTATATAATAAAATTTATATGGTTGAAATTATTTTTATTTGCACTTGATATTATTTAGTCTTGTAATTAACATATGTAACATTGCATTATCATATTAGATAAACATGCACATTGTATGGCATTTTTTTTAAATTTAGTCACAAAATCATACTAATTAATTTATGTTGATTAATAATGAACACATAAAATCAATCTAAAACTACTAAATTAGTAGTTTATATTAATTAGTGATGAACACAAATAAAATGAATATATGTCTAAACTAGTCGTTTATAATGATTATAAATGAAATTAAATGAAATGAATAGAAAGTATTAAATCAGTCGTTTATATAATGAATATGAAAATACCAAAAAAAGATAAATGACTACTGCAAATGATAATTTTTTTATTAAAATGATGACTAAATTTTGCATATATACAACTATTAGTAGCTAATTTACAGTATCTTATAACAAGACTAAAATTTAGTCATATTTCTTTGGTCATTGATTCATTTTAAATGATGACTAAAATTGACATATATATGACTATTAGTAGCTAATTTGCAATATCTTATAACACGACCAACATTTTGGTCATATTTCTTTGGTCATTAATCGGTTTTTTCAAGGATTTATATAGTAATATATTTTATTGTATATTTGGTCATTAATTACGACAATTAATGGCTATACCAATAAAAAAATAATGACCAAATTAATGACTAAATATACTACTAGATGGCAAAATTGAGCAAACCAATTAATGACTAAAAGTTGGCTGCGTTATAAGATACTGTAAATTAGCTACTATAAGTCATCGACTGAAAAATGGTCATTTATATGCAGATTTTAGTGGTCTTTTTAGTAATTAATTAGTCATTTTGTACTAGTGTTTTCTAATGGGTGACAACTTTATCTTGGTAAAAAAATAATTTTTTCTTTTCTTTTACATGTGTAATGAACAACATGTTTCAATGTTTAAGAATGTTTGCATTTGCTACTTAGTTGTGAGGTATAGCATAAAAAAAATTACAAATTATTATTTGATGTAACTTAGGTTGACTATTATATTTTTGTTCATTATTATGTCATGTTTGCAGATTCAGTATATCCAATAGATATGAAACAAAACCAAGTAATGAATTTGTTTCATATCTATTCCTTAATGTAAGTCTACACTACCTAAATTAAAAAAGTCAACCTGTTATAAGTTGTGAAAAGACCATAAAATTCTTCCATGGTTTTTTTCCATGATGTTCATAATGAATATTTATGTCTTTTACCTCATAGATGAGTGTAGAGTTGGCTTATTCTAGTTTTGAAATGCAACATAGGAACCTTCAAAATATCCCATGCCTCGACATCTCAAATCTGTGCTCTCTCATCTCCATATATACAAGTTTATATAGACATAACTCAATTTCATGATAGGGAAATCAATGTATTAGGTTGCTTTCTTCATAGCACCCCTACTCTAGAGATGATAGAACTTCATTTAATTGAAGACTTGAATTATGACGATCCATGATTTGTAAAGTTTTTGTAGGAAGTGATGTATTTGAATATATTTTCAAAGCAATCAATGATATTGGTATGAGAATCTTCTTTTTAAATACACGCTTCAAAATGTTTAAACTGTTGACTAGTAAAAAGGCTTTCTGGCTTCATTTTATTTTTAATTTTTTTTCTTTATGGAAGGGAATGACTAATGTAGGTTGTATGTGGATACGAGGATGAATTCTACTGTGGATACGAGGATGTGTACACCAGTGTAATGACCTACTTAGTCTTGGGAAACATCGAGTATGGAAGCAGATGGCAGTCCCATGGAGTGGGTATGTGACATTTTTCCCCATTTTCATTTTGTTTATCATTTGTTGTTTGCGTTGGTTCTAATAGTCAGTTTTAATTATTTATCTTTTTGTCATTTATATCATTAACATTCCATGTTTCCGAGGCAAGGGAACATTTTCGGTTCCTTTAGATGAGCAGCTTGTAGGATTAGGATGTTCCCAATGAGTTTTGAACATTTGTCCAATATGCCTTGTCAATTTTGGATTGTCATTGTAGGTTATCGCTTTAATTGTTAGCTTGTTTGACATTTGATTGACAATGAAATTCCATGCTTTTATAAATTATTTGTATGTTAATTTTTAGAAGTATTTAAGAAATTTGTCTTTGGTAACCACACTTCAAACAATGGATTTCACACTACTAGGTCTAAGGTTTGGGTTATGTATTTTGTTAAAATTTCCCAAGATTTATATCATATCTCAGCCTTTTGAAATTCATGCATTCATGCCATTAGAATGTAACACATCACGACAAGGATGAGCCCTATTAAGCTCACCAAATCTGTTACTATGCTTCATGAATCATAATTCAAATGGACTCTGAATTTGGTTCTTTTCCTTGACTAAACAGTATTAAGAAAAATCCTCTCATTCAAACTCAACCCCAAGTCATACTCAAAATTTTGACATTTGAATAACATTGGCTCAGCAGAAAGTTTGACACCCAAGTCCTTGTAAGTCAGGCAAGATTGTCCATTTTTTTTTAAATTGATCATATCCTTAAATTGTTAGCCCTTGGACTCCTTCATTAAAGAAAAGATCATTCTATGATCTTGATAATTGGTCTATCAAAATGTGGATGGGGCAAAATATGAGTTAAGGAGTAGATACAGAAATTTTCCTTGACATTTCCTAGAATATTTTGAACTTTTGGGGGCACATCACATGACACTACCATCACCACACCAAAATTTTTTGGTAAAGTTCCACTGCAAGAGGCATCCACTGATTCACGTTCCTCAACCTGTGACTGTAAATATGATTCTTCCTGAACATTTTTCCTCGATGATGATAATGATATATAGGCCTTATCATCATAAAGTATGGATTTTATTTCTTCACCCGTGCTCCACCTTCCCCCTCCCAATTCTATATAAGTATAAGTTTCTCTTGCATGCTTCTATCTGATTGCAAAGCTATACCCATACCTAAAATCCTCGTCTTGATCTTGGTTCTTATGCTTCTCTTCTTCTTCTAAGCTAAGCAATCGGAAAAACATTACCTCCCTACCACCACAAATAGATAAACCATTTTTCCTACACTATCTTTCAAGGTCCACAAGAGGAATACTAAACAATTCTCGAGTTGTTTCTCCCTCTCCAATCACCATAGCAACATCTTGATTTGGACCAAATCCATATGTTATGTCCGTAAGACTAGATTTAGAATTATCAAGGTCCTTCAATGGTGGGGCATCTCCACATATCGAATGAAAGGGAGAGACACCTGAATTTCCAAACCGAAGAAAGGTAGCTCTCGTTCCATTCACATAAGCATATGAAAGGAGAAACCAATCTAACCAAACCTGGAGAACTTTCATCACTCTCTCCTGCAAGGACACGATAATATAAATGTAAAAAAGTTCACAAAAATATCCACATAGTCATTACACTAATTATGATAAAAAAAATTACAAGTAAAAATTACCAGCCGCCTTGCTAATTGATGACCAATAAGGGGCTTGATCTTAATACATGATCTATTTTCATCATTACTATCCTTAACATGTTCTATTAATTAGAGTGAGATTTCGTGAATTGGTAGGTGTGTTTTTCCACATTTCTGTTTTTATATCCCGTACAATTGGAATCCTGCTACATTTGGCCTCCTCTACTTCCCAAGGCTACATGTGTTAAAGAGGGTACAAAACACTAATGATATGTACTTTTGGCATAAGTTGTTCTCATTTTTTGGATGAATTCTATGGAAATTTTATTCATGCCAATTATGTGGCAGGAAATAATGTTCCATTATTCTTTTTTATCATCTCTTGTTTATGAGTTAGCAGACTTGTATTGTACTAGTTCATTACGACTATGTCATGTAAAGATCAAGTTGAGTGGGTTTTACATTTGATTTCCACTGTAGTCAACAACTGAATATATAAGTTTTATTTTAGGTTGAATGATGGGACAACACACTTTGATTTCCACTAGTGCTCTCTTTTTCATATACTATCACAAGTGCACAAATAAAAACTCACTTTTATTTTTACCTGGATAAGCAAATGATGAAAAATTTGTATTTTGTAGTGACAAGGATAACTATGTATTGGAGCTAGACCTTGATCCCTTCAATTTATCCTTTCCTTGCCCAACACGGCCATCTCCTATTGGTAACGGAGTTCAATTTCTGAACCAACATTTGTCTTCAATACTATTTCATGATAAAGAAAGAACACAACCATTGTTGGATTTCCTTCGAGCACACAAATACCAAAGCCATGTCATTTTTCTTTCCTTGGTTAATATATTGCATCATTGTGTTTGATAGTTAATTCATTATTATTCTATGCCAATAAATCTCTATCAAATAGCATAGAAGGATGGCATGGCTGTTTTAGAGATATACAATATGAATTAATTAAAAATTCACACGGTTATTTCGATTCTCATCTTTCTATTTCACTTCTTTAGAGAAAACTATATATTCAAATACCAACTCAACTCAAACCAAACTAAAATAGATAATCCTAGTTATGAAGATGTTTCTCTCTCCATACCTTATAATGACATTATTTTTTTGAATTATACTTGAAGTTCACTGATAATAACCTGGATTTATATATTTCTTTTAGCACCAAATTGAAATCATGGTAAAAGTACGAATATCCCATTAAATATGATCTAAAGACTATTCAAAGAATATCACCTTTAGTCTGAGCACGTGGAAGAGTAATTTTTGAGGTGTGAAGTTTTATTAGAGGTATTGTTTGTTTATTTTTTTTGGTCAGAAAATGGTTTTCTCTTGCTTTTATGTGACTTTCAATTTATCGTATCTAGCATTTTGAGAAATGGGGAAGAATAATGTGTGACATTTATCTTACAGAAATTGATGTTGAATGAAAGGATATAGAGTTTAACCAAGCTACAATCCTCTTTGGTAAAGGTAGAGGGACATATTAAAAAGTTGCCTAAGAATACACCATATAAATAGTTTGAACATAAGTAATATATGGCTTTTTCGTTTGGAGATATGTTCTTTTTTCTATCCAAGATATCACAGCAAGACAAATATTGATATTGTAGAAATTGGTAGAGGAACTCATTGAGGTCTATTTTTCTGATGTTCTACTTGATTGATACATTCTCATGACAAGAAGGCTTTAAATACGAATTAATATGTTACCAAAACAAATTATATTCAAAGTTTATATATATAAAAGATAAAAACAAATGTCAATTCCTTCATTTGATTGTTGCTTGAATCTGGTGTGGGAAGGTTACATGAAATGTGATTGGAAAAAGGATGGGGAGACAATATAGAGATAATGTCTTGGATATGATTCATTTGTTGTTGGAAATCCTTCAGGTACTTCAACCATCGACTTTGGAAATGTTTCTAGTAAGTATTCATATGGTTTTTAATGTTGTGATTCTTTCACCTCATGGTTATTTTGGGCAAGCAAATGTTTTAGGAATGTGTGATAAGATATCGACGAACAGGTAAATGATTTTTTTATAATTGCAATGTCCATTCCATGATATCCTCTCTTTATTGTTTGATTGTATTTTGAACGTTTATTTTGATTTTTCTTGTATTTTAACTATGAAATTGAAAGTATTTGGTATTATGTCTGTTTAAACAACAACCAAAGCTTGAAGATGAAATTAATATTACACGATATTGATTGAAATCCTTTTAACTATTTTGTATTGAAATATTTTAATGATTATTAGAAAAGTTTACTTTCATGTTGTTATTTGAGAACATGATGTTTATATACTTGACCAAGTTCATGCAATAGACAACAAATTGTTGTTGCAAATAAAATGACAAGGATTAGACATCACACCTCAACTTATTTGTTTTAACAAGTTATTTACACTTGAGCTTTTTAGCATGTAACTTAGTTGGGATGATTGCGCCTAAGATTTCCCTGAATGTTGAATACTAAGTTACTAAGGTGTTCTTTTCTATGGTGACTTTGATTTATTTATACAGGTCATCTGACCATATAGTGGCCACTATCGCTCAACTAAAGAAAACTTGTTCGAGTTTCTTGCTTTTATGGGGAAGAATGGCTTTAAAATTGTTGATGTTGAGGTATCTGTAATATAAATCCTTTATAGTCTACTTTCATTTATATTCTAGTGTTCATCATCTTTCATGTCTTACACTTTGCATTCTAGGTTCTTTTGTTTTCAGAAAAGGAACTCTGTATTGATGGTAAGCAGCAGGATTTGAAGAAAGAGGAGAACACTAACACTAGAGTTACAAATGCAAAAAGAGAGAGAAGAGTAAGACACACACATAGAGACTGATGTTCAAGTCTTCATAGTTGTTGAATTCACCTACAATGACTTCACAACACATTGATAATGTTTTATAGTGATGAAACAACATCTCATGTGTAAATTGTAGCCCAGCCAATGTTAAGTTGGAAACCCATATTGTAATACTCGACATTTCATATAATATAATTTATGTGGTTGAAATTATTTATAGTTGCACTTGATATTGTTTGGTATTTTAACTAACATATGTAATTTTGAATTTTCATATTAGATGAACCAATTCACATTATATGATGTTTTTTTAATTTAGTTGCAAAATCATACTAATTAATCTATGTTGATTAATAATAAACACATAAAATCAATCTAAAACTGCTAAATTAGTAGTTTATATTGATTAATGATAAACACAAATAAAATGAATAGACGACTAAATTAGTTGTTTATAATGATTATTAATGAAAATAAATGAAATGAATATAAACTACTAAATTAGTCGTTTATATAATGAATATGAAACTACCAACAAAATATAAATGACAACTGCAAATGGTTAATTTCTCATTACAAATGACAACTAAATTTTGCATATATGCGACTATTAGTAGCTAATCTATACTATCTTATAACACAACAAAAAATTAGTCATATTTCTTTGGTCATTAATTGGTTTCAAACGATGACTAAAATTTGCATATATATGACTACTAATAGCTAATTTACAATATCTTATAACACGACCAACATTTTGGTCATATTTCTTTGGTCGTTAATTGGTTTTCTCAGATGATCATATAGTAATATATTTTGTTGTATATTTGGTCATTAATTGTGGCAATTAATGACTAAATCAATAACTAAATTAATGACCAAATTTATGACTAAATATACTGTTAGATGATAAAATTGAGACAATCAATTAATCACTAAGCTAAAAATGACTGAAAGTTGGTCTCGTTATAAGATACTGTAAATTAGCTACTACTGGTCACTAACTGAAAAATAGTCATTTTATGCAAATTTTAGTCGTTGTTTTAGTAACTAATTAGGCATTTTGTATTAGTGACCTTTGCATTGACTGGAAACAGCTAACATACGAGAAAATAGTGGAAGGACCACCATCAACTCTAAGATTGCCAGTTCCCAAAATACACTTTGGGGGGTAAACTAGAATAACAGATAAGCCAACTCTAGGCCCCATAAAGTCAAAGTCAGAAAGTAGAAATAGTCGATCAACAACCAAGATTGATTTTGGGGGGGTCAAGCCTCACTCCCAACATTGTCCATTCACCCCATCGGAGTAGGGGACCACACCTCCTACCAATGTGTCAACACAACAACACTATGAGCAAGCGATCATGATTTTTTCGGTGTCGAGGGCCTCCCCCCACCACTTCTCCTCCAACCTTATGGCTCCACGTGTCCTTCCAAAACTTCTCCATAATGTCTCCCATCCACACATCATGCTACCATACTCCTTAACATTTTTCTTGAGCATCACCTTATCATGCTTAGATGGTACACTTACCATTGAATTTCACTCAAGACAAGGAGATATCAATCTTAAATTCATCTATTCTACCCCTACCTTTCCCATGAAAAAATTCTCTTATGATGGGCCTATGAAAGGACTGAAAGAAGAAGGCTTGTTGAGGATGGCATAGTTAAGATCAGCGTGATTGATTTTAGGCACCCCTACTCACTAAAATAGCACCATGTGTTATGAGGAGGGGATCTTTACGGTCCATCACTCTTGGAAAGTGCAAGATACAATTTGATGAGCTTGTTGATTAAAATTGTGCCATGCGCTAGTCTCAAGGGAGTAGGAGACAGTGATAGCATAGTTGAGCTTCATGGTGACTAAGGGAGGCTATGACTATGGACTATAACTCCAACATGTGCTTAGGAGGTAGGGTAGGACTTAGTCTTGGCATAGTGAGAGAGTTTAATGGACAAGGGTTGATGTCTTGCTGACTAAAACTGCAACATGCATTATGACTAAGAGGAAGACTCTAGGAAGAGTGAATTTTTATTCAGAAGTGGCTAATTGTCCACTAGAAATGTAACTTACACCAAGGAAGGCAGGAAAAGAAAGTATTGGGTACAGTAAGGAGTTGCAGTCAGCAGTGGGAGTATGATTAAGTACTACAACTGTGCCATGCGCTATACTTAAGAGGGAGGATTCTAAGCTAGCACAACTTGCTTCTGCAGTGCCTGACTATCCACTAGAAATCTGCCTTGCACCCTATGCTAACATAAAGATTATTTATCTAGTGTTTGAATTTCCACTAGAAATGTGCCATGCACCAAGGATGGCTAAGGTAAGAAGGAGAAGGATAGGTATCTTTGCATTGAAGGTGTTCACTACATTGTGAGGGGGAGAAGGCCTTGTGACATAGTTTCCATTTGCAAAGGATCACTAGAAATGCTCCATGTTCTATACAAGGTAGAATTTCTCAGATCTCAGTGTATTGAGTCAGTGCATGCAACAAGGGTTAGGTGACTCTGCTTTGAAGGTCCTCAACTTGCAATTAAAGAAGCTGACATTAGGAGAGCCTTAGTGTACAAGAATTGGAAGGTGAGATTTCATTAATGAGGTTCATAGATGGGTTATTTTCATTACCTCATGAAGGATTGATTCTTTCATAACTTGCACTATGCAAGAGTACCAAGAAGAGCTCCAAAATGGCTAGGTGTGGGACCAATAGAGTAAGAGAGGGAAGAGCATCTGAACGAGACTCAAACATGGATCACACACAAAAATTCTATATATACGAGCTAGGGAAATGCATAGGACTCATGAACAACAATCACACCATGAAACAACAACAAAGAGACACTTATTTCTAAGTGCAATAGTTGAAACGCCACATTGCGACACTTAGAACACACGTTGTGATACAAGGTTCGATTGCAACCAAAAGTGCACTGAGTTATAGGAATGTGTCTAGCATCATATATAGGACCATATAATGTAGAAGAGAATGTTAGAGATGGTTATAATGATTTTCAAAGGTTCGACACATACGGAAGTGAACATAGTTAGAAGCGACACTTGCGATAGAAAGAAAACGTGAAAATGACACTTGCAAAAGCTAAATAAAGTGAAAGAAAAACATGCCAAAATGAAGCTAACATGAAAAAAACACTTATTAAAGTAAAATCAAGAAAAAACAATAGTCATGAAAGAGAAAGTGACACTTGAGAAAACAAAGGTGCGCTAAAGCGACAGTTGAGAAAAATCGCTAGAATGATGAGACAATTGTAACCCAAAGTGAGACGGAGACTATCAATGGAGAGTACGTACTAATTGTTGACATAGTTTTCACAAAGTATTGTCCTTATGGACTGTGTAGTGCCTATCTACGCTTTCATAGAAAAAGTGCACATAAGGGTTCAACGAGAACTGAGCATGTGTAAGCAAGTGGATTTAACACTTAGGACCTGAGAAGAAGACTTGAATGCTTAGCGAGTCATCAATCTACCATGAAGTGACCATAAAACAATAGATAATAAGATCCTCATTAGGCTCCAAAATTTAAGAGAAGGAAAAATTTGGAGGGTGTTGATCGCAATGACAATAGATTTCAAAGCCATAAAAAATTAACAATCAAGTGTAGATTTCTACTTCCATACACTAATGACCTAATTGAATTTTCAAGTGGTGCCAACTATTTTTGTAAGATTGACCTAAAGAGCAGATACCATCAAATTAGGATTAGAGAAGGGGATGAGTGGAAAATAACTTTCAAAAAAAAATCATGGGTTATATGATTGGTTAGTTATGCCTTTGGGTATTACTAATGCCCCTAGTATTTTTATGAGGTTAATGAATGGGATTTTGAAGGACTTCACTAGTAGACTTGTCATTGTTTATTTAGATGATATCTTGATATGCAATCAAACAAAGGAGGAGCATTAGAGACATCTTAAATTAGTATTGAATATCCTGTAGAGAGAGAAATTGTTAATTAAGTTAAATTAATGTAGCTTTATGAAATGAAATTGGTATATTTTAGGATTTGTAATTTCTAAAGAGGATTTAAAGATGGAGTAGGAAAAATTTAAATCCATTATTAATTGGCCTATTCCAAGGAGTTTCCTTGAAGTGATAAGATTTCATGGTCTAACATGGTTTTATAAAAAAAATTGTTGAAAATAGCAACAAGAAATGATAAAAACAGAATACAGAATATTCCAATTTTAATTTGTCCCTGAATTAAAATTGTGAATTAAATTTGAATTTAGTCTCACCAGCTGCTTGAAAAATAATTAATTAATTCATTATGGATTAATTAGATGGAGAAATTCAAGTTTGAAGTCATGCAACAATTATCCCTTAAATTAAGGAGATAAGATTGAGTTATATTTGAGTTGTAATTAGTTAGCTCAGTTTACTAAATTAAGTCCAGTTAAATTAGTTCCAAACAGTTTGAGGAACTAATTGTGATTGTGAGTTATCAGTCAGTTGATGCATGCATGCACTCAACAAGTGTACTCCAAATAACTGAAGATTCTCTCATCAGAAACTCATGCATGTCTATTCAGAGAAAGACCCAGTTGAGGTAAATTTCAAGGAGAGGTTACTATCAGTTGCATGTGTTTTCCTATAAAGGAAACTCATTTGTGCAGTCAAGGTAAGGTTCCTTGAGGATTGCACAATTTTACAGGGTGTGAGATCAATGTTACACTTGGTAACAGGAGGATCACCCAGGAGAAACTGCACAAGGAAATAGGAGATCAGGAGGGCAAAGGAGAAGGTCTTTTATGTATTTTTGAGATATTTCCACCTTGTATGATAATACAGATAGTGGAGTTTTTAGTTGAGGCTTTCCCCTGATTATTTTCTGTGTTTCATGTGCATTGATTCTTCTTCTTCTGGTTATATGTGTTCGGCTATGATTCAGCTCAATATTTAAGCTTCCGCAAAGCACTTTGATAGTAGAAGTATATTATAGTATTTTTCTTTGGTATATTGCATTATCAAGTTAATCTACAGTCAGATTTTCTACATGGTCTTAGTGCAAGATTTGTAGATAATTTGCAGAAATTCTACATGGTATCAGAGCTTAGTTAATTGGAGCTATGAATAGTATACTGAGAAGAGAATTCGAAGTTTGATGTTCGAGGTTACAGGTGCAAATCAAATTCTTATCATACTTCAAGGATGGCCAATGGCATTCTATGGCTTGAGACTCGAGTCTGCCTTGAAAGGCAGCTTGAATTACATAGCATGGAAAGATTGCATGGAGGCTGTATTAGAAGATAATGGCCTGAAGGATTTCATTGATCAAGAAATCCCAAAGTCAGGTTCAACTAATGCACAAGAGTTGGCTGAGTGGAAGAAGTGTGTGGTGAGGGTGAGACGGATCATCCTTGAGGGATTTCGACACCATATTGTCTCGAGTCTCCATGGGAAGGATACTCCATATTCAATGTGGAAGACATTGAAGGAGCTCTACCAGAACAGTAGCGACCAGAGGAAATTGGCGCTCAAGGATAAGCTTCGAAGAATCAAGATGGAGAACGGCGATACTATTTCCACATTTCTGAACAAGCTCACGACTTGAAGAGATGAGCTTGGAAGTGTGGGAATAACTACTACCGATGATGATATGGTGAGCCTCACTCTCCTTGGCCTTCCAAAGAGCTGGAATAACTACCAGGACTCTGTGAATGGAAGGGAGAAACTTCTAGATTGGGAACGACTGTGGTCGGATCTCATGCAGGAGGAGATCAAGAGGAGCACTCAAGATGGTTCTTCATCCAAGGATGATGATGAAGAAAATTTGGCCTTAGCAAGTAAGGCAAGGAAAGGGAAGGGGAAGGTGTCCCAATCCGAATCGAATTCTTCTCATGGAGGGAAGAAAGGTGACAAGTCTAAAGTGAGATGCTTTAATTGTCACGAGATGGGTCATTATGCAACTAATTGCTCATCGAAGAAGTCCAAGAAGGGATCCTCGGAAGGATCGAAAGGTGAGGCATTAGCCTCTCAGTTTGAAATGGACTTTACCCTCATCGCATGCATGGTGTCATTGATGATGGGTTGTGTTTGGTATCTTGACAGTGGAGCCTCATTCCACATGACCAGCGATAAAAGTTTATTCAGTACCTTGGAGGAGAAAGACCTCAAGATGAGCATAGAGATGGATGACGACGAAAGGTTTAATGTTTCAGGAGTGGGCACGGTTGTTTTTCAGAGGGAGCATGGAGCTCCTATCACCTTGACAGATGTGAAGTATGTGCTTGGACTGAAGAAGAACTTGGTATCGGTCGCAATGTTGGAGGACAAAGGCTACGATGTTGTCTTTAGTAAGGGAAAGGTTTTCCTTAGACACATCACCATGAGACAGGTGAAACAGATCAGTTCACGAGTCAAAAACCTGTATGCTCTCAAGGTTTAAGATGCATGCAAAACCTTGAGGAGTAAGGCAAATGCTAGAGACTTGGTGGTTGAGAGGGAGAGTAAATTACCTCTCAAGATGCAGCCCCAGAAGAAGTCTCAAACAATTGTGGAGGAGCAACAATTGGAGAAGTGGGTAGAGGGATCACATGCAGCCGTACCTCTAGTTGTGAGGTGGGGCAATGTGAAGTGATAGTCCTAGAAGGCTGAAATTGGGTAGGGTCCATTGAGAGGTTTTATCTCATAGATCGTACCTTGCTACAGGAGCCCAAAGTATAGAGTAGCGGGAGGAATCAGTGGGATTGATGCAGTCAGAGGTCAAAGTGATAGAGGCTAGAGCAGTCAGATACTGAAGAGTGCAAAGAAGGATTGACAATAGTGCAGAAAGGCTGATTCAGCAAAAGCGCAGAGTTTTCAGTTGACAGACGCAATAACAATTAGATACTTTGATGACAAACGCATCATTCTGATTCAGGTTGGATGTTTTTTTGTTTCTGGAGTTGCTGGAGCAATAACACTAGAGAGAAGTGTTGCATTGTTATGAAACCAGCTCGCAAAAAGATGGAAAAGATAGATCAACGCCTTAGAATTCAGCCTCTTCGAGGGGGTAACCTCCTTTACATTACATAAATGAACAATTCTAGGATGATACAAATGACAAAACCTCCTTTCTATATATAGAAGTATATGGGGTCATAATATAACCAAGACAACCTAACAATAATAATATAAAGGAACAAAAATAACAATAGAGGGATTCTATGGGCCACAGTAATAATAATATGGGGACAATAGGGGCACACAAATATTAATAAGCGATACAACTACAATAGTAATGGGGTAATCACTAGTATTATAGGGACCTAATATGCGCCTCTCCTTCAAAAAAGTGTTTTCCTCAATGCTTGAGTAGTTTTGGATGCTTCTGTACAAAATTCTCATCCTCCCATGTGGAATCTTCAGCAAATAAGTTCTTCCACTTAATGAGATACTCCGAAATTGATCGATTTCGTAGTTGTCGAGTTCTTGTTTCTGTGACTGCTTCCAGTTCCAATATAATTTTTCCTTCCTTGTCAAGTTCTGGCAATATTGTTTGAACTAGGAGCTTGTCGCCAATAACCTTCTTTAAACATGGAACATGGAAAACTGGGTGCACTCGAGAAGTTGCAAAAAGCTCAAATTTGTATGCCATAGTACCAATCTTTTGCAACACCTTGTACGGACCATAATACTTTGGTGATAATTTATTATCCTTCTTAGCTTGCTTGAGGGACATTTGTTTAAATGGTTGTAGCCATAGGAATACCCAGTCACCTACATCAAAACTTCTTTCGCTGCGATGTTGATCTACCTGTTGTTTCATTCTATTTTACGCCAACACGAGGTTATCCTTTAAGAGTTGGAGAACTTGTTGTTAATGCTTGATGTGATGTTCCACTGCTTGAACCTTAGAATTTTCTCTTAAATATGATGTGATGGATGGTGGCTGATATCCATAAAATGCCATAAATAGGGTCATTTTTGTTGTAGTATGGAAGGAAGTGTTATACCACCATTCAACCAGAGGCAACCATTTGACCCATTGTGTCTGTTTATCAGATACAAAGAAACGAAGATATCATTCCAAACTTTTGTTTACTATCTCAGTTTTCCCTTCAGATTGAGGATGATAAGATGAGCTATGAGCTAACTGAGTACCAAGACAAGAAAATAATTATGTCCAAAAATTTCCAATGAAAATGGGATCTCTGTCACTTACAATAATCTTTGGGTTTCCATGTAGCTTTTGAATTGTTTAAATAAATGAAGTAGAAACTGTACTGGCTTTAAATGGATGTGATAATGTACAAAAGTGTGCATACTTGGTAAGCCTGTCAACTAACACCATGATGGCACTCTTTCCCTCAGACTTGGGTAAACCTGTGATAAAATCCATTGAAACCTCCTCCCAACATTGGATTGGAATGGAAAAAGGTTATAATAGACCTGGGGTCTTAATTGTTTCAACTTTATTTTGTTGGCAAACCAAACATTCCACCACAAACTTTTGAATATCCAATTTAAGGCCATCCCAAAAAAATTCCTTCTTAACCATGTGGTAAGTTTTTAAAAATCCTGAGTGCCCTCCTAAGGGAGATGTGTGCAATTCCATAAGAATCTTTTGTTTGAGTTGGGAATTCTTACAGAGGTATAAGCAATATTTGTACCATAATGAATCATTTTTCCAGCTAAATGTATCAAATGTACTAGAATCTTGTTGTAACTTTCGAATAAGTTCCCACACTTCTTCATCATTCTTCCATTCCTCCCTTGCTTTGTTTACCCAATCTGGTTGGATAATAGAAATGGTGTACAACAATGCTTCCAAATCGTCATCCTTTCTTGAGAGTGCATCTGCCACAGCATTTTGCTTCCCTTTTTTGTAGATGATTTCAAAGTCATAACCCAACATCTATGTGACCCATTTTTGTTTCTCTTTAGAGGATAATATTTGTTTTAAAAATTATTTAAGGCTATCATGATTTGTTTTTACCTTGAAGTGTCTTCCCACTAGGTAAGGTCACCATTTCTTAAGTGCATGTAGTATTGCCAACATTTCCTTCTCATAAATAGCTTTGTGTAAATACTTTCCCTTGATTGGAAGAATTTCGAAAGCAATGGGTCTTTCATCTTGCATTAAAACAACACCAATTCAATTTCTTGAAGCATCGCATTTCACAATAAAGGTTTCTGTGAATTCCAATGTAGCTAAGACCGATGATTGGCACATTGCCTCTTTAAGATGTTTGAAGGCCTTTGTTGCTTCTGGAGTCCATGAAAATGCATCTTTCTTCAATAATGTTGTTATA
The DNA here is from genome assembly GCA_031772625.1 of Pinus tabuliformis. Taxonomy (NCBI): domain Eukaryota; kingdom Viridiplantae; phylum Streptophyta; class Pinopsida; order Pinales; family Pinaceae; genus Pinus; species Pinus tabuliformis. The sequence goes on from CM062815.1 coordinate 844,556,554, forward strand.
GGTGCTGCTATTCTCCCATAATTCTTAACAAACTTGTGGTAATACCCTGTCAACCAAGAAATCCTCGCAGATGCTTTATGGATGTGGGGATTTTCCATTCCTTAATGTCTTTAATTTTTCTATGGTCTACCTTAACTCCTTCATGAGATATAATATGACCCAAATATTCCACCTCTTGTACTCCAAAGAAACATTTGGATCTTTTTGCATATAATTGTTTCTCCTCTAATAGTTGTAGCACCCTGTCAACATGTGCAGCATGCTCCTTCCAAGACTTGTTGTAGATTAGTATATCATCAAAAAATACTAACACAAATTTTCTAAGGAAGGGTTTGAAAATGGGATTCATCAAACCTTGAAATGTAGAAGGTGCATTGGTAAGGCCAAAAGGCATGACCAAAAATTCATAATGACCCTCATGAGTTCTAAATGTTGTTTTCGGAATGTCTTCATTCTTCATTCTAATTTGATGATATCCTGAACAAAGATCCAACTTGGTGAAGTGAACTAATCCATGCAATTAATCCAATAATTCATCAATGACAGGAATGGGAAACATATCTTTAATAGTGAGCTTTTTGAGCTCCCTATAATCCAGACACATGCGCCATGATCCATCCTTCTTGTGCACCAATACTACTGGAGCAGATAAAGAACTTTGAATAGGTTGAATTATACCAGCCTCTAACATTTTTGCAACCATACGTTCAATTTCACTCTTTTGGGCATAGGGATATATGTACGGCCTAATGTTTGGAGGAACACTTCCTGGAATCAAATTAATAACATGATCATGATCACGAATAGGTGGGAGACTTTTGGGAGTATCAAATACCTTGGAATGATTGTCCAAGACTTTTTGGAGATCTGGAGAAATAGAAGATTTTGATGTGGAAACATCTATCAAACATAATTGTGCAATTACACCTCGTTGTTCCTTTTTTAGAAGCTTTTTCATACCGTTAGAGCTGATTATCTTTCTTGGTTTCCCTAAAATACCCCTTAATTCAACTTCCTTTCGCAGAAAATTTCATGAAAAGTTCTTGAAAATTAAAAGCTATTGTACCCAAGGATTGTAGCCATTGGACTCCTAGTACAACATCAGCACCTCCCATTGGAATGGAAATCATTTGGCTATTCAATACATCTTCTCCCATGGAACTTGATATTATGGCACTTTCCAGAGCAATTTATGGTTCCTCCACTTGAAACCATCATTTGACACTCTGGTGTTAGATATAGGAAGAAATTCAATTCTTTTGCTATCTTACAATGAATAAAATTGTGGGTACTTCCTGAATCAATCAACACTAGTACCTTTTTCTTCTTGATATGCCCTTCTATCTTGATAGTTTGAGGAGTGGTAATTCCAGCCAATGCATTACAAGATATGGTCGGATTCATTACTTCTTTATCTAGGGTTTGTTCCTGGAGTAGATCCTCTTCTTTTGACATTTCTTGTTCCTTTTCTTCCTCCTCTTCACAATCTATGTAGAATAATTTCTTCTCGGCACACTTATGACCTTTAGTGTATTTGATATCACAACTATAACAAAGCTCTTTTGCTCTTTCTTCTTCCAATTGTTGTCATGTAAACCTTATAGGTTGTGGAAGGCTAGGGGCAACAACACTTCCATCTTTATAGTTGTGAGTGGTAGGCTTCCTGGTTGCCATAATTTTGCTTTCCATTTATCTTGCTAACCTAAATGCCTTCTCCAATGAATCAGGTTCCCAAAGGTGAACCTCATGTTGGATATTATCCTTTAAAGTCCCTATGAACACATCAATCCTATGCTCCTCTAGAATATCTTTTACCCTTATGTTCAATATTTGGAAGTCCTCAATGTGCTCCATCATTGAACCTTTTGTTTGAGACTTATCAATTGGCTAAAAAAGGTGTTTCTTTTTGTATCCTCATAATGTGTTATCATTTCTTCCGTAAAAATTGCCCAAGTGAAAATTTGTTTACGAGAGCAAATTCATCGATACCATACAAACTGATTTGGTTCTAAATATAAAGTTGCAATACGTACCTTTCTTGTGTTTTGCACATTATGGAGATCGAAAAATTTCTCCATTTGTAGTATCCATGTTATGGGATCCTTGCCATCAAACTTCCTCATATCGATTTTTGGAATATGGTGGTTTTCGATCAAACGTTAGAGTCTATGAAATCATGACTAACATTTATTTTGTTCACTACCCTTTCACCATTAGTAAGCATTTCTTGTAGAAACTTTGTCAAATCTATCTTCAAATCTTCCATGTTTGTCTTCAAATCTATCTTCAAATCATCCATCTTAGCTTCCACGTCATTCATCTTAGCTTTCACGCCATACATCTTAGCTTCTACATCTTTTTTTAAACCATCCATCTTAGATTTTGTTACTTTTTGTGTGAGTGACATTTGTTGCACTTGGTCTCGTAATTTTGATATATCATGTTGCATTTCTTCCTCTTCTTCATGAGTCATGCTAGAGCTTTCAGGTTGCATACTAGGTGTTTGCATTTTCTTTTCTCGGGGCATCAATTACCAATAATAATGCTTTACTATGCCCTTTGAATTCCTTCAAACTAATTTTTCAAACCAAGCTTATGCAAAAATTAAAACAAACTACACATCTGTTTTCACTTTGTAGGAGCTCGATATTGAATCTGATGTATCTCTGTAATTTCGGATCATACAGTTCTAAAATTGCGACTTGCAGTAGCCCTCTGCGTCCTCTTTCCAATGCCACCAGTCTAATCAAATTTAGATTCTCCAAGAATGAGTTATGCACAATCTCCCAAGATGACCTGATTATATACCTTTTCAGAAGAGCGAACTTGTATGAAGCGCCACTTGTCACTGTTTTGACTTTCAGATCTAAAAAATATACACAGGAAACTACAGTCCGTCCTCTTTCTGTAACTTCTTACGAATTTTTAATTTGATGCTCAAAACAAAAGTTATGAGGATTTTCCCAGGTCACCTATTTGGAATGTAATTCGGGAGTCTGCAAAAAGGCAAACTTCCTCAGATCATATCTCCACAAATATAACGTGAAAAGCTCTGAAATTTGGACCCCGGGTTTAGAAATATTTTAGCACAAATGAGTTTTTTTTTAGTGTCTGAAACATCAAAAAAAAAAAATTATAGCACAAATTCCATGATGACCTGTTTGGAGCAGTGAAACCCTAGAATCCAAAGCTCTGATACCAAATGTTATGAAACCAGCTCACAAAAGGATAGAAAAGATAGATCAACGCCTTGGAATTCAGCCTCTTCAAGGGGAAACCTCCTTTACATTACATAAATGAACAATTCTTGGATGATACAAATGACAAAACCTCCTTTCTATATATAGGAGTCTATGGGGTCACAATATAACCAAGCCGACCTAACAATAATAATATAAAGGCACAAAAATAACAATAGAGGGATTCTATGGGGCACAGTAATAACAATATGGGAACAATAGGGGCACAACAATATTAATAAGGGATACAACTACAATAGTAATGGGGAATCACTAGTATTATAGGGACCTAACATGCATGCATAACATTCCAAAGGTTCACAATCGGGATCGAGTTGAATTCCTTTCTTGTTGAGAGGGAGTGTTGAAAATAGCAAAAAGAAATGATAAAAATAGAATCCAGAATATTCCAATTTTAATTTGTCCTTGAATTAAAATTGTAAATTAAATTCAAATTTAGTCTCACCAGCTGCTTGAAAAATAATTAATTAATTCATTATGGATTAATTATTTGGAGAAATTAAAGTTAAAAGTCTTTCTGAAGTCATGCAACAATTATCCCTTAAATTAAGGAGATTATCCCTTAATTAAGGAGATAAGATTGAGTTATATTTGAGTTGTAATTAGTTAGCTCAGTTTATTGAGTTAAGTCCAGTTAAATTAGTTCCAAACAGTTTGAGGAACTAATTGTGAGTTATTAGTCAGTTGATGCATGCATGCACTCAACAAGTGTACTCCAGATAACTGAAGATTCTCTCATCAGAAGCTCATGCATGTCTATTCAAAGAAAGACCCAGTTCAGCTAAATGTCAAGGAGAGGTTACTATCAGTTGCATATGTTTTCCTATAAAGGAAACTCATCCATGCAATCAAGGTAAGGTTCCTTGATGATTGCGCAGTTTTACAGTGTGAGAGATCAGTGTTACACTTGGTAACAAGAGGATCACCTAGGAGAAACTGCGCAAGGAAATAGGAGATCAAGAGGGCAAAGGAGAAGGTCTTTTGTGTATTTATGAGATATTTCCACCTTGTATGATAATACAGATAGTGGGGTTTTTAGCGGAGGCTTTCCCCTGAGTATTTTATGTGTTTCATGTGCATTGATTCTTCTTCTTCTGGTTATATGTGTTCAGCTCTGATTCAACTCGACCTTTAAGCTTCTGGAAAGCACTTTGATAGTAGAATTAGATTATAGTATTTTGCTTTGGTATATTGGATTATCAAGTCAATCTACAATTAGAGTTTCTACATGGTCTTAGTGCGAGATTTGTAGAGAATTTGCATAAATTCTACATGGTATCAGAGCTTAGTTTATCGGAGCTGTGAACAGTATACTGAGAAGAGAATTCGAAGTTTGAAGTTCGAGGTTGCAGGTGCAAATCAAATTCTTATCATACTTGAAGGTTGGCCAATGGTGTTCTATGGCTTGAGACTCGAGTATGCCTTGAAAGGCAACTCGAATTACATAGCATGGAAAGATATCATGGAGGTTGTATTAGAAGACAACGGCTTGAAGGATTGCATTGATCAAGAAATCCCAAAGCCAGGTTCAACTAATGCACAAGAATTGGCTGAGTGGAAGAAGTGTGTGGCGAGGGCGAGACGGATCATCCTTGAGGGAGTTTGAGACCATATTGTCTCGAGTCCCCATGGGAAGCATACTCCATATTAAATATGGAAGACATTGAAGGACCTCTACCATAACAATAGCAACCAGAGGAAATTGGCACTCAAGGATAAGCTTCGAAGAATCAATATGGAGAGCGGCGATACTATTTCCACATATCTGAACAAGCTCACCACTTGCAGAGATGAGCTTGGAAGTGTGGGAATAACTACTGCCGATGATGATATGGTGAGCCTCTCTCTCCTTGGCCTTCCAAAGAGCTGGAATAACTACTATGAATCTGTGAATGAAAGGGAGAAATTGCCGGATTGGGAACGACTATGGTCGGATCTCATGCAGGAGGAGATCAGGAGGAGCACTTGAGATGGTTCTTCATCTAAGGATGATGATGAAGAAAATCTGGCCTTAGAAAGTAAGGCAAGGAAATGGAAGGGGAAGGCATCCCATTCCGTATCAAATTCTTCTCATGGAGGGAAGAAAGGTGACAAGTCTAAAGTGAGATGCTTTAATTGTCATGATATTGGTCATTATGCAACTAATTTCCCATCGAAGAAGTCCAAGAAGGGAACCTCAGAAGGATCGGAAGGTGAGGCATTAGCCTCTCAGTTCGAAATGGACTTTACCCTCATCGCATGCATGGTGTCATCGATGATGTGTTGTGTTTGGTATCTTGACATTGGAGCCTCATTCCACATGACCAGCGATAAAAGTTTATTTAGTACCTTGGAGGAGAAAGACCTCAAGATGAGCATAGAGATGGGTGATGACGAAAGGTTTAGTGTTTCAGGAGTGGGCACGGTTGCTTTTCAGAGGGAGCATGGAGCTCCTATCACCTTGACAAATGTGAAGTATGTGCCTGGATTGAAGAAGAACTTGGTATCGGTCGTGATGTTGGAGGACAAAGGCTACGATGTTGTCTTCAGTAAGGGAAAGGTTTTCCTTAGACACATCACCACGAGACAAGTGAAACATATCGGTTCACGAGTCAAGAACCTGTATGCTCTTAAGGTTCAAGATGCATGCAAAGCCTTAAGGAGAAAGGCAGATGTTAGAGACTTGGTGGTTGAGAGGGAGAGTAAATTACCTCTCAACATGCAGCCCCAGAAGAAGTCTCAAACAATTGTGGAGGAGCCACAATTGGAGAAGTGGGTAGAGGGATCACATGCAGCCATACCTCTAGGTGTGAGGTGGGGTGATGTGAAGTGATAGTCCCAAGAAGGTTGAAATTGGGAAGGGTCCATTGACAGGTTTTATCTCATGGATTGGACCTTGCTATGGGAGCCAAAAGTACAAAGTAGCGGGAGGAATCAGTGGGATTGATGCAGTCAAAGATCAAAGTGACAGAGGCTAGAGTAGTTAGATACTGAAGAGCACAGAGAAGGATTGACAACAGTGCATAAAGGTTGAGTCAGCAGAAGAGCATAGTTTTTAGTTGACAGAGGCAATAGAAGTCAGAGACTTTGATGACAGAGGCATCATTCTGATTCAAGTGGGATGTTTTTTTGTTTCTGGAGTTGCTGGAGCAACAACATTAGAGAGAAGTGTTGCATGCATAACATTCCAAAGGTTGACTATCGGGATCGAGTTGAATTCCTTTCTTGTTGAGAGGGAGTGTTGAAAATAGCAACAAGAAATGATAAAAATAGAATCCAGAATATTTTAATTTTGATTTTTTCTTGAATTAAAATTGTGAATTAAATTTGAATTTAGTCTCACCAGCTGCTTGAAAAATAATTAATTAGTTCATTATGGGTTAATTAGTTGGATAAATTCAAGTTAGAAGTCTTTCTTAAGTCATGCAACAGTTATCCCTTAAATTAAGGAGATTATCCCTTAATTAAGGAGATAAGATTGAGTTATATTTGATTTGTAATTAGTTAGCCCAGTTTGCTGAGTTAATTCCAATTAAATTAGTTCCAAACAGTTTGAGGAACTAATTGTGAGTTATCAGTCAGTTGATGCATGCATGCACTCAACAAGTGTACTCCAGATAACTTAAGATTCTCTCATCAGAAACTCATGCATGTCTATTCAGAGAAAGACCCAATTGAGCTAAATTTTAAGGACAGGTTACAATCAGTTGCATGTGTTTTCCTATAAAGGAAACTCATCCATGCAATCAAGGTAAGGTTCCTTGAGGATTGCATAGTTTTACAAGGTGTGAGATCAGTGTTACACTTGGTAACAAGAGGATCACCCAGGAGAAACTACGTAAGGAAATAGGAGATCGGGAGGGTAGAGGAGAAGGTCTTTCGTGTATTTCTGAGATATTTCCACCTTGTATGATAATACAGATAGTGAGGGTTTTAACTAAGGCTTTCCCCTGAGTATTTTATGTGTTTCATGTGCATTGATTCTTCTTCTTCTGGTTATACGTGTTCAGCTTTGATTCAACTTGCTCTTTAAGCTTCCGCAAATCACTTTGATAGTTGTTACACTAAAAAATGTCACCATGGCTATTTACAGTTAGTATGGCTCTATCAACAGTCATGCTATCCTCTTAGGCAAGTCTTATGCCTCTGCTCTCCATGTCAAACTCCAAAAAGAGAGAAAGTCTTTATAAATGTATTTATCTCTGGGTACGCAGGTTCTCTCAACCTTACCTGCGGGTACGCACCCAAAGTTCACAAAAGCTGCGTCCTTGGACGCTCTGTATGTAAAGGGGCAGGTGCGTCCCCCTGTAAAGGTCAAAATGCGCAAGTTTCATCTTTAAAAAGTTACTTGTGGTCATTTCTAGAGCATTCTAGAAGGTTGTTCGACATGTATTGAGCGCCTCCAGATGGTTCATGTACCCCTACCAAAGAGGAACTTATCCCATCAATAAGGGAGCTATCCCATCCAAAGAGGGGATTATCCCATTGATGGTGGACCTAATTAACTTCCTCTTGAGCACTATAAATACAGGCATTGGGCCAAAAGGAGGAGAGGTTGGAAGCTATACATTTCTAAGGGTAAATGTTGCAGGAATTAGGACTCCCATTTAGAAGCTTGTGAGGAGAGATTGCCATCTTTGCTTGTTCTATTTGGAAGTGGGTGAGCTTTGTCAAAGTAAAGGAGAACTCTTGATGGACCCTGGGAGGGACTTGCACAACACCAAGGCTCAGGTTGTATTTGTTCCTTTTGTTACCTATTAATGCAAATGAGTCCATTCTTCTCAATAACTTGTTATTTATGAGTTGTTTCATGTACTCCTTGGTCTATGTGTTAAATATGTTTTATTCTATGAGATTATCAAGTGCTATTTAATCGTTTGATTGTTAGTGTATGCAGGTTTCAAAGTGAAGGAGGAGCTCATCCGGATCAGAGGAGCTGGACTGCTACAACAGCGTTGGATTACAGGTAGGATCTAAACACTTGATTTCCCATATAGTAAATGCATGTTTAGAGAAGGATTGCTCTTGTTTGTCTTGTTTGTCACTAGAGAGTCTTAGGCTCCTAGGGAGGTTGGTTGTGTCCGCACAATCGACTCTTTCCGCCTGACAAATTGGCGACTCCGCTGGGGAATCCATTGATGCGAAAGTTTTTTCCTTTGTATGCAACTTTGATCTAAGAAAAGTCATTTATTTTCTGGTTTTTGGCTGTGTGACTTTGTATTTGGGTGGGCTAGCTTAGGGTTAGATTCAATTTAGTTTTTCTTGAATTTTCCAGTAGGACACACCCTCTGAGTATTGCACAGTGCGTCCCTGTACGCACTGTCGCTGTGTGCACAGAGCGGGCCCGCACCTGTCTTAACGGGTTGCCTGCGTCCCCTGCTAAAATTTAAGAAAATTCCATTTTTTACATTTTTCCTCTTAGATTTTGCTTTTTCTTAGTTTTTACTGCCCAGATCCATGAGTCTCTTGTCAAAGATCTTCACCTAGGCTTGTTTCATTGGCATTTCTGCTCTAAGCTTTCATCAATTGGGTGTTTTGAGTCTCTTTCTTGAGAAATTCTTGATTTGTTTTCCTTTTGTCATTACTTAGAGGTTTCTCTCAGTCTTTTCACAATTTTGCATCTTTTTGCTTTTGTTTTTGCAAAAAAAAAATTCCCCCTCATTCACCGGGGGGGGCTAAATTGTGTATGAGTGTTAATCGCCTTTGAGTGTTTTTATGTTTTGATCTTTGGAACTCTCACCCAATTTTCTCGACTTGCACTTGATTGGTTCTCAGATTACATTAGAATCATCTTGTGTTTGAGAATTCTCTTGCATAGATCACATTTGCATAATTAGAATTCTCATTTTCAGAATATGAATGAAAAATGTGCATAGATTACATTTGCATACTTTTCAAGTGAATTATGCATAGATTACCATTGCATAGTTTACATTCTGAAAAAATCAATCGTAGATTTAGATCAGCTTTCTTTGATTTGAATTTACACAAAAATAAAAATAAAAAAATGGTTTGGAATTGATTTGCATTAGTTTTTCTTTATGAAATTAGCGCATTAGAGAATTTGTTATATTTTCTCTTAGTGATCAATTTTTTGCATTGTTGGAAGTGAATGGAAACTCTCTCCTTACTTTAATTAGGATTCATCGAATTGAAAGGATTGCATTATCATTGCATTCAGTTGAGTCGGGTCATAACACCATTGGTTTCGTATCCATTTACCCATTTGAGTAATAATAGCCTTAATAACACAGCGCTTAATTAAAATTCATCTAGTAATTTTTACATTTCTAGGGCTCTGATACACCAACATAGCTTAGGCTAGTGTCTTGGAGTAGGAGAGTAATTAACTCTCCAAGACAGCAAAACCAAACAAGTAGCTCATCTTGTGGTAGGATAAATCCAATTGTTTCATTTGTACTCTGGGAAAGCTCCTCTTAAAGGAGAAGCACGAGCTCGTGTCCGAACCAGTGAGGGGATCAATCCTCCCTCGTTGGGAACGACGCTAGACACGCACGTATTACAAACGGTAAACCTCGGATTAACCATTGTCGAGGAGCCAGGGGTCACTTGTCGGTAAACCTTGGATTATTGTCAAGAAGCCGGCAAGGGGATTGAGCTTGATACTCTGCCCTTGCGTGCTGTCGGAGTGTAGACTGTTCCCCCAGGTGCATTTGTTGCTGTTGGTGACCTTAGTGACCATTATCTTTAGGGTTCTACCCAAGGTGACGGTGGAGGGAAGATCCCACTGTACCTGAAGCAGACGTCGGCTAGACTCACTTGGATTTTCTGGGGGGTTCACTTCACTCGAGACGGTTAAAGTGGAGGAACTTGGTCCAGTCTATTCATTAAGCAGGTTGCTGGGGTAACTGTTCCACCCGCCACTTCTGTACTGAATTCGACGATGTTGGGTTTCATCACCAACTAGTGTTTTCGGTCCGGAAGGCTACTGTTTGTGTGTGGTTTGACTCCTAGATTTGATAGCACGTGTTAATTTGTTTGTTTTTACTTTTAGAGAGCATAGGTGTGAATTGTGAATTTTAATTGTTAGGTGTGAATTGTGAATTGTTAATTTTAGTTTTAAAATTGTTAATAAAATTCACTGAAGTTGAATATAATGGCAAATGTTCCGGAATTTATCAACCTAGGAACCCCTCCTAATGAGAATCCTAGTACTTTTCCTTACTTTGGAAATGTTGGTCCTCCTTATATGGCTACTTTGTCATTACCTGGATTTACAATAGGTTTACCGATATGGTTATTTTCAACTTCGTTGGCCCAAAATACTCCAATTGTTCCATCTCAATCGGATGCTTCACCTCAACAGAGCTCACCATCTCAACATCACCAACCTTCTGCTGACCCTTTACCTTCTTCGCCTAATTTTTCTTCCTCCATTTCTTCCTCTTCGCCTGGTAAAAGCCTTGATGCTAGTAACCAGGAGGCTAAGAAGAAGAAGAAAGGGAAGAAGAAGAAGAAGAAGAAGAAGAAGAAGCAAGATAAGAAAGAAGTCAACCAACCAACCGCGGCTGTAAGTGTTAGTTGTGTTGAGGAAAATTCCGACATGCATCGTAAACCCAAATACCCTTGCAGGCTTTGTAAGGGTGACCACTTCCTTGTCAATTTTCCTGGTATTCCAAAGGTCTTGGAAGTATGGTCAAAAAAATCTCATCAACTTTCCGTTGATCCATCAACCAGTGATAGTCAGGTTCCTGGTAAAAAGGGTAAAGTTAGGTTTCCTTGTAAGTTATGCAAAGGGAGCCATCAAACTCACATTTGCCCTCACATGGATGAAGCCTCAACATTGTTGGAAAACCTTACTGTTCCATAGCAAGAATTTCCAACTGGTTACCATAAACTTTCTCCCAACCTACCGTCAACTAACAGAGTGATTGATCTAATTTCAAGTACAGTCAATCACACTCTTCCATTGGAGAATGAAACTCATGTCACTCAGGTTGATGATCCATTAGTTGATCAAGTGGTCGATTCAATTTCACATTCAGTCAATCCCACTTTCCCTTTAGAGAGTGAACTTCATACCGCTCAGGTTCTTCTTGTTACATCATATTCTTCTATGTCGGGGGGCATTCCACCTGTTTCTACAGAACCCCCTCCAAGCACTGAGGTCTTTTCCTTTGATTGGAATAGACTGACAGAACCTCGTCTTCCTTCCTCCATCCCTTTCCAAATCATTGTCAAGGCTGGTGGTAGGGACATACATCGTACTCAGGTAGATGAGGGTGCTTCTGTTAGTATTTTATCCTCAACTGTTTGGAAAGCTTTGGGTTCCCCTCAGCTTGCGCCTATTACGCAGAATATGAAAGCTTTTAACAGAACCATTAGTGAACCTTTAGGGATCCTTCCTAATTTTTCTATTACGTTGGAAGGTAAAATTGTCTGTATTGATCTTATGGTAGTTCGAGGTCCCTTGGATTTCAATTTACTCCTTGGGCGAGACTATGTTTATGCAATGAAAGCTGTCGTATCGACACTCTTTCGCGTGATGTCTTTCCCTCACAATGGCAGTATTGTGACTGTAGACCAGCTTTCATGCCCTAGTCTTGTTTCAACTACCAATAATATGACACCCCTAAATGTTCCTGATTCTAAAGTGGTATCTACCCTGCCACAGGTTAATTATGTGGCAACTGGTCCCATGTTTTCAGTTACCGATGTAAGTGAGCCTCTCACTGTTGATTTAGATCCGGTAATTGACATGGAAAACTCGATGGGATTATTTGAACACGATGTTCTTATCCCTTTTGAGTCCCTTGACATGTGTTCCTTCCAGAGAAGTGTTCTTCCTTCTGATGAAGACCTTTTGGAAGCCATGATCAAGGTGTGTCCATTGACATGTCTTTCTTCCAGTTGGAAGCCATGATTAGTGTTTGCGAGGTTAGTTTCTTCTAGTATCAACCTCGTTAAAAAATGAAACTGGAAGTCATGAGCATAGTTCCTTGTCTTGTGTCAAGCTCATTAAAAAATGAAACAAGGAGTTGCGAGGATAGTTTGTTCCTGTCTCAACCTCGTTAAAAAATGAAACTGGATGCTACGAGGATAATTTTCTCCTGTATCAACCTCGTTAACAAATGAAACAGGCTAGCATGAGGATAGTTCTTTTACTGAGTCAACCTCATTAAAAAATGAATCAGGTAGATTTTAGGATATGTAGGTAGATTGTAGAAAGTAGGGTTTTGAGGATAGTTCCTGTTACTGAGTCAACCTCGTTTAAAAAATGAATCAGGATTGAGGATAGTTCCTGTTACTGAGTCAACCTCGTTAAAAAAATGAATCAGGTATGAGGATAGTTCTTTTCTTGTGTCAACCTCCTTAAAAATGAAACAACTCCCTTTTCAAGTTAAATATTGAAAGTAAACCTTCATTCCATCCATCTGGTTGAATGCAATGAAGCCTGGGGGGCATGTACCTCGCTTTGCATCTTTATGCTGGGGGCATGCGAACTTTTTGAGCATAGTTCCTTGTCTTGTGTCAAGCTCATTAAAAAATGAAACAAGGGTAGGTTAAGTAGGTAGATTGTAGAGCGTAGTCATGAGCATAGTTCCTTGTCTTGTGTCAAGCTCATTAAAAAATGAATCAAGGATTGTAGAGCACAGTTCCTTGTCTTGTGTCAAGCTCGTTAAAAAATGAATCAAGGTTTTTAGAGTAGAGTTTTTGTTAGGTAGATTGTAGAGAGTTGTATGAGCACAGTTCCTTATCTTGTGTCAAGCTCGTTAAAAAATGAAACAAGGGTTTTGAGGATAGTTCTCATACTGTGTCAAGCTCGTTAAAAAATGAAACAAATCCTCCTCTACTTGAGTTGAGAGATTGACTAGATCTCATAGATGTTAAGTATTTAGGTTAGTTATTTCAGTTTTTGCATAATTTTCTTACAGTTTTAGGTCGGGTCTTTCAAATGATCTCGTACATGAACCTTCATTTCATACAGCTTGTACTTAGTTGAATAAATGAAGCTAGGGGGGCATGCACTCTAGCAGCTATGCTTAGGGGGCATCAAGCACAGTTTTATCTATGTTTCAAGCTTGTGTAAAAATGAAACTACTTTGAAGCATAGTTTTTCTCTGTTTCAAGCTTTTGTAAAAATGAAACCTATCTCGAGTCAGTTTTAGTTATTTTCAAGACTCGTTAAACTCATGAAAATCCCGAGATTATTTTTCTATTTTTCATTCTCGTAAAACAAATGAAAATGTCGAGTTCTTTCCGTCTTTTCCTGCTCATAAATTAAATTGAAAGTCGGCCATATGAGTACATTTTTATCATTTTTTCGAACTCATTAAAACTTACGAAAAAGTGAAGACCATGAGTACATTTTTATCCCTTTTTCGAACTCGTTAAAACTTACGAAAAAGTGAAACCTTGGAGTTCTCTTTTAAGCCCTTTTCAGACTCCTAAAACATGAAAAGATTGCCGAGCGTTTCTTTTACACTCGTTAAAACGGAATTAAAAGACGGTCCCCTTATAGCCCTTTTCTGACCGTAAAAACAGGAAAAGATTGTCGGATTTTTGTCGTTTCAAACTCGATACTGGAAATAAAACGACGTGTCCTTGATCACTTTTTACTTTTCAGGTCAGAGGCACTAATCATGAAAGTACTCCTTGGTCGCAAGACTAAGCGGTTCTCTCAAGTATTATTTTATACTTTTTCGGGCTTGGGAGACACAACTTTACGAAAAAGTTCAACCTGGAGTCTTCTTAAGTTTTTTCAGACTCTCTAAAAATGAAAAACGTCGAGTTTCTCCTATACTGGACTCGTTAAAATTCACAGTAAAGGACCTGTTCAATTACAAACAGGAACGAACCACTCCTTCCTAGGGTTCGAATCAAAACTAGGTTGGACTCGTCCGAAGGATGAGCTTATAATCAAGCATATGTTATCCTCCTCAAGCTTGTTAAAAATAAAGAGGTACTTGCCAGAAATGGTGGGGGAAAAGAGAGAAGAATGAGCCTATTTGTTACCCTTTGTCTCAGAAGAAACCTTATTACCACTCTTGAACACGACACTTTTCATTCACCTGGGTTGGGAAATCCTTTACCTCACAGTTGATCAAACCACATTGAAAGTCTTCAGCCGGGTTCCGGGGATTAACTTTGAATCATTCATCACCAAGCCATCTGTCGTGTCGTTATGTGTTCAAGAGGTCTGCAAGCAAAACTTTCATCTGCAAAATACTTGTCATCCATTTGACCATTCCTGAGTCAGTCCTTACAACAACATTTCTTCAACTTGAACAAATGATTTCGTGTTGTGGGCTTGCCTGCAACGGGTCGCTTTCTATCGACGTTAGCACATTATCTAGAGAGATGACTTAGAAATCATCAGTACCTTGAAGTCTGCATGCATCAATGGCAGGTTTCTCGCCTTTGACGTAAGTTTACATCATTGACTCTCGATCGAAGGATTCCGTGAAATGTTCGACATCAACTCATTCATTCACATCTCATGGATTGTACTGGGTACTTTGAGAACCATTGACATTACTGGTGGTCTCTCTCAGACTTGTTAACAGTTTACATCATCGACTGGTAATCAAGTGGTTTCTACCATGTTTGACATCAACTCATTTATTCGCATGGCTAGAATCGTACCAATTCGGGAAGTAGAAATGAAGACCCTGGATCTAGTTTCCACCATCCAGGCTACAAGGAGTTTTGTATTCATTATCTAAGTAGACTAATCATAAACAGATGGCTACGCCCATACTGTGTCTACAAAAGTCTATGATTATGATGTACTACAAGATCATTCCTGTATCAGAGTAGTTAGTCTGTTAGTTAAAGTTTTGATCTGAGTATGGGAATGCCTACCTCAGTGATAATATAATCTTATACATGTATTTTGTGTTGAAAATTGCAGGTTCTGACCAGGCTCTCCACGAGATAATCCTTGAAATGATAAAGCGCTTCACCCTTCCTAGATAATACAAAACCCTAATCTATTACAGGCTTCGCACTTTAGGGGGCAATCTGTTACACTAAAAAATGTCACCATGGCTATTTACAGTTAGTATGGCTCTATCAACAGTCATGCTATCCTCTTAGGCAAGTCTTATGCCTCTGCTCTCCATGTCAAACTCCAAAAAGAGAGAAAGTCTTTATAAATGTTTTTATCTCTGGGTACGCAGGTTCTCTCAACCTTACCTGCGGGTACGCACCCAATGTTCACAAAAGCTGCGTCCTTGGACACTCTGTATGTAAAGGGGCAGGTGCGTCCCCCTGTAAAGGTCAAAATGTGCAAGTTTCATCTTTAAAAAGTTACTTGTGGTCATTTCTAGAGCATTCTAGAAGGTTGTTCGACGTGTATTGAGCGCCTCCAGATGGTTCATGTACCCCTACCAAAGAGGAACTTATCCCATCAATAAGGGAGCTATCCCATCCAAAGAGGGGATTATCCCATTGATGGTGGACCTGATTAACTTCCTCTTGAGCACTATAAATACAGGCATTGGGCCAGAAGGAGGAGAGGTTGGAAGCTATACATTTCTAAGGGTAAATGCTGCAGGAATTAGGACTCCCATTTAGAAGCTTGTGAGGAGAGATTGCCATCTTTGCTTGTTCTATTTGGAAGTGGGTGAGCTTTGTCAAAGTAAAGGAGAACTCTTGATGGACCCTGGGAGGGACTTGCACAACACCAAGGCTCAGGTTGTATTTGTTCCTTTTGTTAACTATTAATGCAAATGAGTCCATTCTTCTCAATAACTTGTTATTTATGAGTTGTTTCATGTACTCCTTGGTCTATGTGTTAAATATGTTTTATTCTATGAGATTATCAAGTGCTATTTAATCGTTTGATTGTTAGTGTATGCAGGTTTCAAAGTGAAGGAGGAGCTCATCCGGATCAGAGGAGCTGGACTGCTACAACAGCGTTGGATTACAGGTAGGATCTAAACACCTGATTTCCCATATAGTAAATGCATGTTTAGAGAAGGATTGCTCTTGTTTGTCTTGTTTGTCACTAGAGAGTCTTAGGCTCCTAGGGAGGTTGGTTGTGTCCGCACAATCGGCTCTTTCTGCCTGACAATAGTAGAAGTAGATTATAGTATTTTTCTTTGGTATATTGCATTATCGAGTTAATCTACAGTCTGATTTTCTACATGGTCTTAGTGCGATATTTGTAGAGAATTTGCAGAAATTCTACAAAATTATCAAGAAGCTTAGTAGCATTTTTGCTCCTATCATAGAGTATCAAGGAAAAAAATCAACCGTTTAAATTGAATGTAGTATCTAGTAGGAATTTTAAATTGCTGAAATAAAAGATCATAGAAGAGCTTGTTTTATCCTTACCAAACTTCAATAAATATTTTCAAGTTGAGAAAGATGCAAGTGTGACTGTTATTCAAGCATTATCGAATCTATTTTGAGTCAAGAGGGAAAACCAATTACTTATTTTAGTAAAAAAGTAAGTGAAGAAAAACATAAATATTCCTCTTATGATAAGGAATTTTATGTTATAATTCAAGATTTGAATAAATGGAGACATTATCTTATCCCCAAAATATTTGTTTTATACACTGACAACCATGTTCTATACTGTATCAAAAGCTATCGAAAATTGAATCAAAGACATGCTAAATGGGTAGAATTTCTGCAAAATTTTCTTTTGTTATTAAACACACAAGTGGTTCATCAAATCAAGTCAGTAGTACATTGAGTAGAATTAATTTAAACATAAAATAATTTTAAATTAATGTTTTGGGTTTTGATGAGCTAAAAGAAATGTACAAATATTATATAGATTTCAAGGAAGCATATGGAGCATGTGAAAATCCAATTAACATGAAAGAAATTGAGTAGTTAATTTATATGGTTTGGGAAGGGTTGTTGTTTAAGGATGATAAGCTTTGCATACCAAAATTATCAATCAAGGGAAATTTGATAAAGGAGAAACACAGTGGAGTACTTTCAAGACATTTTGGTTAGGAAAATACATTTTCATTATTAAATGATTTTATTTTTGACTAGTTATGCAAGGTGGTGTAAAGAGATTTGTTGAGAGACGTAGAGTATGTCAATAGGCTAAGGGAAGAAGTCACAGTACATGGTTATCTTAACCATTTCTAATTCCAAGAAGGCCTCAAGACTTCATGAGTGGAATTTATTTTGGGATTGCCTCAAACCCAAAGGGGCAATGATTCTATTTATGTCATTGTGGACAACTTTTCAAAGTTGGAATACTTCATAGCTTGTACAAAAATTATTGATGCAACAAGTGTTGCAAATTTATTCTTTAAATAAATTGTGGCATTTCATGGCTTACCTAGGAGCATGTGTGTCAAAGAGAGATATAAGATTTGTAGACCATTTTTAGAGAACCTTGTGGAAGAAACTAGGAACTAACTTGAACTTTAAATCATCTTACAACCCATAGACAAATGGGAAGTCTTAATTGGTAAATAGGAGTTTGGGAAATATTTTGAGGAGTTTTGTAAGTGAGCACCGAAAGCAGTGGGATCAAGTACTTTCTCAAGCTAAGTTTTCTTACAATGATTTGCCCAATAAAAGAACAAGAATGAGTACATTTCAGATAGTATATGGAATGCATTTGAGAGGAAATTATGAGTTGAGGAAATTTAGAAAGCGTGAGTTAAGAAGTGTTGATGGTGAAGACTTTGTAGTAAGCATGCAAGAGTTGCAGTAAAGGGACAAGCATCAGGTATAAAAAAAGAGTAGGCATAAAAAGAAGACAGTTGAACTTTGAAGTATGTGACTTAGTGATGGCGTGTCTCAAGAAGGAAAAGTTTCCTATAGGGACATATAATAAATTAAAACTTAATAAATCTGGTCCATGTATGATTTTAAGAAAATTTTCTTCTAATGCTTATGAATTAGAACTCCCAAGTGATATTGGGATTTCTCCAATTTTCAATGTTCTAGATGTATATCCATTCAACGAGACCTAGAATATTACAATATATGCTCCTATATGTGATGAATATCATACCAACAAATGGAAGAAACAATTTCCAAGTGCATTTCAAAAAGAGATTGAAGGAATGTTGGAGAAAAGAGTAACCAAGAGAATAAGAGTAAAGAATATTTTAGTATTTGGCTAAATGGAAGAATCAACTAGTAGAAGATGCAAATTGGATGACAACATCAGATATTTCCAAGTTTGGCATAAGTGTTGAGTATTGCATGAGAAATTATTTTCTTCCTTGTGATTCTGATGCAGGAGCATCTCCTAGTTAAATCATTTTGACCCCATTTACTAAAGGAAGTTGGTTTTCTTAAATCTTATTTTTTCATAATAATTTCCTATAATATATCTATAAGAAACTTTATTGTTAAGAAGTTAGGATGTCATTTAGTTGATGTGTAAAAGGATAGATGTGGCTAACTAGGAATTTGTTAGATATTTTAGTAAAATGGGTTGAGTTTGTTGCGATTGAATATGAGAGCTTTATGTAATATTGTTTAATATAATTGTGTATGAGAGTATATGAGAATGAGTGCGGTGGAGATAAAATTAGAAAAGAGATTGTAGAAGTTGACTCTTACTATAGGGAGACTGCGCACAAACACCAATTTATAATATGCCTTTTTTTTCAAATAAAATATTGCCTATATACTTCTTTATGTTGTGTGTGTTTAATATCTATGTGTGTGATATAGAAATAGATTTGGATTAAATTCTCAAACTGTTCAATCACAGGAAATCAATTTTGTATGATTAGTTCATATTTGTAATTTCATCTCAGCACAATTCGACATTTCAAGGCTAATCATTTAACTTCAAGAGATCGATAAATTAATGAGGACGTAACCAAAGTCTGTCACAAGTTTATATTAGTGGATGTATCTAGGTTGAGGAGTATCCAAGGGAATTGTATTTAGTGAGACTTTTTGGACTTTTCGCTTCTAGAATCCGATGGAAAAATTTGAGGTGAAATCTTGATTTGTGTTATTTAAACTGGTTTTTTTACTGTATATATGTATTCAGAACCCTCAAAGATCCCTAGGGAACTTAGATTGTGCAAGGTTGCCCATCAAGCTTGTGATTTCAATAAATTCCTGGCGGATTTTAGAAAAATTAAACCCGAAAAGATTCCAAAAATTCACACTAAAAACAACTCCTTATCCAGTTTGTACCAGAGTTATAAGTTTAAAGTTTACTTGAATCTGGATTGAACCAAAGACAAACCTTAAATCATCTAGAGTTGGCCCATAGCAAGGTATAACCAAACCTCGAGATTAGTGCACAAAGGATATTTGGGTGGAAACATATCTTGGCCTCAACAAGGGTAATCATTGTGGTTGAGATGCATGGCCTACATGTCCTACAAAATTGAGTAGACAAAATTGAAATCTCCCATGTCCTCATGGGAGATGTTATCATACCACTTTATCATCCTATTATACAAGATTATATTCAAGCAAGATTGTTATCGGGAAATCTAGTGTCCACTCAGATCTGCTAGTCCCACTAAGACTGGTAGCTATCTTAGAAACAAACAAATTAAAACTACTTTCGTTTTCCTTTATGAGAAGTAGATAAGAGAAGAACAAAGGAAACCAACCTCAGTCTTGCGCTTGGTTCCTTGCTTGATTCTTCTCCCTTCTGATAGATCTTTGCCACTCGCTTCCTCGTCTTCCCAGCTTCAAAGAGCACCTGTGGAATCAAAGCAGCATAACACTATCCAAGAACAGATATCTACAATCATAAACAATATAGGACCAGATATATATTGACCACACAAATGTATGTATCATCAATCATACAAGAATGTGGAGGAAAACTTGAATAGCTTTATTAATATCAAGAATAGCAAAGAGGATTACAACCAATTGTTTTGACCCAGCATCATCCTCGCAGCAAGAAATCCCTTCTTCACCTCGTGAAAAGCTTAGATCACCCAACACTATGATGTTGCACCAAGAAACCAGCAGCACTTCCTTACAAGATACAAAATTCCAGCCTCTGGATCTCTGGGATGAGGGATCCATATATAGATGATTGTAGGGAGGTGAGTTAGCTTCTGAGATTTGATTAGTGTCCTCTCTCTGATAGTTCTTGATTCCACTTGGAGATTGATGATCTCTTACTCATCCCTAGGCGAATTCAGAGAGGCAAGTGTCATAGGAGAAGTTTCTAGAAGATTCTCTGTCAAACCACCTTGCAAACTATCTCTGCCATTTGTCCACTCTCACTCATCGCACCCTGTAGAAGGGCTATACAGTATGCATCGCACCTCTTATACTGAGCTAGGTGGGATGCATCTCACCTTCTGCATTGGGTAGTCTGTATGGTCGAGTTTTAACCAGTTCTGAGCAGTTTTCTATGGAGAACTTCTGGGAGATGATGTAGTCAGATGACCTTGTTCTATTAGGGTGTGAAGCAACACTTTTAGGGACTTAGGAGCCCTTGGTTTATGAACATATATGATTGGGGTTGCAGTGCCCAAAAATATCTATAACAGTTGCCTCCTAAAGCATGAGGTCGTTAATCTTTTGATGTCGGGTGAAATGCTTTATCATGAGGATCCAAAGTTTTTTCGAGCTGGAAGGCGACTTGTAATAAGATACAATACAATACATTATCTTCATAATATTTTCATGATTTAGCTGAGGCGGGCATTCCCATGCTCAGCTTTATAAATTCATTTCCATGTACATAGGACAGACAATCGTCTGTGTGCAGACTGATGATTCTGGTAGAGCCATCATCCCTTAGTTTGGATGATTATCTGTGCAGCAATGATGTACATTTGATGTCTTTATTTTCCTGAATATATATCGTAGCCCAGATGGATGAAACTAGATCCGGGGTCTTCAATCTCGTTCGATCTTCACTCAAAGTACAAGTTGATCCATGTGAAAAATGTTCTAGAGTCGAACATGGAAAGACATCGCCTGATTACCAGCCAGTGATGTAAGCTATTAACAAGTGCGAGAGGAATCACCGATAATGATGATGACCCTCAAGGTATGATAGTACAATTCGCGTGGTGTGAAAAAGGGACTTGGCGTTGAACACCACGCAAAATCTTTTGGTCGAAGGCCATTGATGTAAACCTGTCGCCGGAAGTGAGAAACTTGTCATTGAGGCATGCAAGCTTCAAAGTACTGAAAGGGTTGTTCCTAGATCGACTTCCTAGATAATGAGCTGATGTCAACAAGAATCGATCCGTCGTAGGAGGGCCTTAATGAATCCCACATCTACGACACAGAACGGAGCAAATGACTTAAATGGAGGTGAAAATGATCTGATGATATAAGGTTTAGGGTGGTGGTCATGAAAGAATGGAGCGTGAACGTATTGTAGTGGATGAGACACAGGTGAATCTTCTGAGTGACTTCTCTTGAACATACCGGCGACACTGACATGATGGATTGCTAGCGTTAACCCCAAATGTGGATGGTGTGATGGACCAATGGTGATATGACCAGTGAACAGAACAACCCAACCCGACTCGGATGCAGAGTGAAAGTGTCATGTTCAAGAGCAACTTGCTACCAATAAAGTTTCTTCAAGTTTTCTTCCCAATTTTTCCCCAGTCATTGCTGACCAGTACCTCTTTATTTTTGTCAAGCTTGAGGAGGATAAAATATGCTTGTTCTATAATTTTCCCTTCGGGCAAACCCATCGCTATGTTTTAACAAGCCTAGCGATAGTGAAACACGTTCTTGTCCGTACAGACAAGTTTGTCGCTATTCGATTTTAACGAGTTTAACGACAAAGATAACTCGGTCCTTTTCAATTTTAGAGAGTCTGAAAGGGACGTAAAGGAAACTCCAACAATCCTTTTTCGTCATATAATCCCTTAAGTCTGAAAAAGTATAAAATAATACAAAAGGGATGAATTTTTGGTAATTTTAACGAGCCGAACAAAACAAGCGCTCGATATTTTTGTGTAATAATCCCTCAGGTCCAAAAAGATTAAAATTTAAAGGAGGGATAGCACTTCCGGTCACTTTAACGAGATGGAGAGGCCAATTGCTCGGAAATATTTTCATATTTTACGAGTCAGATGAAAAGAGCTTAAAGGAGACTTGTTTTTCGAGGAACGAGTGATAAATTCGGGTAGCAGTTGATTCCAGGTAAGGTTTGGAATTTTCCGATCACAGCAGTGTCACAAGGATGGCTAACAGGATCACTCTTCGTCGTTGTTCCTCAAAAAGGGTACAATCAAATGGAGGTGAGTGATTGGCCAAAATAGAGTTGAGGTGATGATGAGAACACGACCAAGGTTCAAAGTTTGATGATAATGCATTCACGATGGTTATTTACTGGAAATTGGTTCATTTTTTAATGAATGAGCTTAAACTCTGGGGGAAACGTTTGCTCATTTCTTATTTTTAATTTTTAACGAGCTTGAACTCCACATAAAAATTGCTCGATCCAGTAATATAATAAGGATGTCTCATCTAAGATGTCATTTTTATGGAGCTTGCACCTTACAAAGCTTTGCCCCGCATCCTTTCTTTATGAAAGTTAGGAAACGACCAATCCTATGAGTTTAAAGGGTTAGAGGACCTACAAATTTAAAAAATAAATGGTCACTCTTCGCTTGCATGCCAAAAGGTTTACATGCCCCCAGGTATAGCGAAAAATTTCCAGGTTACCAAAGATTGTTCTATCCTCACTTCAGACAAAACACTTCCTCGGCGATGTCTACCGAAATAGACAAAGGTGAGTGGCCCAACTTGCCTCCACTCACATAACTTTGATGGAGGAATCTTATTCCAGTCTAATCTCATAAACCAGTCATATATCCTTCACGGAAACCTTACCCTATTCCCAAGGTTTTCTTGTCAAAACAGACTAGGGTGCATGCCCCCTGGGTTTCAGTCATGTCCTCCCGAATCACTCGCGCTCATCAGGTGGAAGGACTGGGGATTGATGAGACATTCCTTGCGTGAAAAGACCATTCAGGGATGGTATTTGATTATTTTCTATGTGTGAGCCGAGGAATGAAAGTTGGTCTACGAGCTTGACCACTCTTCCTCCATGTAGAAAACACATTACTCTAAAGAGCGAGGAGACAATGGCTCCCATGCAATAAATATAGTCACGTCCAAGGAGTAGATTATAATCTAGGGGTCCTTGGACTACCATTACATTCATGTGAACGGTTTTCCTTCTTAATGTTATCGGCACATTGGGAAGGATCCCTAACGGTCGACTGGTTCCTTTATCAAAGCCTGTCAGATTTCTCATCTCAGGCAGAAGCGATGACGAACCAAGTGTTTTCCAAGCAGTCGAGGAAAGGATACTCACAAAAGCCCCTTCATCTATGATGGTACCAGCCATGACCATTCTGTATATTTGTGCAATTATTCGAAATGGTACACTAGCCGGTAAATGGGGTCTGCCTAGTAGATTCCAATCAAAGGAAACAACCAGGTTGCTTGGAGGCGGGACCGAATAGACGGCCAGATATGACTCTGACGAACTTCCTTCCTGCGGTAAAGGAATGGGTAGACTACCCCCATGTTCATCGGAGTCTGTGTGTACGAAGAGAATTTGAACGGTGTCGTTCTTGTTCTCTTCGGTGACTGTATCATCTGAAGATGGACTTTCTGAAGGCAAGACCGGGTCAACTGCCGCCTCGACCTTTTGACTTTCGTCTGGTGTGGATTCAGATGGTTTATCTTCAATGATATACGCTTCGACCAACCACAATGGCGTGTCAGTCGGATTTTGAACTAGCGATGGACTTGGCAAGAGTTTTTTATATCCAGGAGGGAGCCGTAGTGGTGAAACTAGACGGTCGCCCAAAACTCTTTTAGCTTCATCAAGGAAGGGACAACAGTGGACGGCATGATCGCCTTCACACAGTTTACAAGGAAATTTACTTTTCCTTTTCTGTCCAGATACTTCGCTTTCACTGGTTGATGGTGTACTTTCAACATGATCATCAGAGGTTGTTGACACCGGATTGTGCAAATGAGGAGACCAATCTCTTAGGATCTGAGGGATGCAAGGACAATCCCGATGGTACTGGTCTCCTTTGCAAATGACACATGGATATTTAGGCTTCGATAGTGCAGTGTGTGGATTTTCACTAGATGATGCCTAGTTGCCCCTTTTCGCCTTTGGCTCCTTCTTCTTCTTCTCTTTCTTCTCCTTCCCCTTCTTCTCCTTCTTAGTTACTTGATTTTTGGCTTTACCAGCTTCATCAAGCAAAGAGGAAGGAGGAGAGGGAGAATCGGACGAAGTAGAAAGTTGGTGGGTAGCTTTGGTATCATCTAGTTGCTGACTTGATTGCTCAGGAATCACGGTGTTCTGAACGACAGAGGTTGAGAAGAGCCATACGGGCAGGCCGATTGTCAATCCTGGAAGCGACAATGTGGCCATATGGGGTGCACCAACATCTCCCCAAGAGGAGAAAGGACTAGGATTTCCTCCAAGGGGAAATCCTTGGTTGGTGGACTCCATTTTTCTCAACCTAAGACCAACGTAGGAAATGTGATATTTATTCCAATTAAAATAAATTTTAGACGCTTTGACACAAATTGTTTTTTCAATTTTTAAGAGTCGAGAAAAAACAAAAGATGACTCTAGTCGCCTTCGATTTTTGATGAGCTTGAAGTGACAAGTGCTCAGATGGACCTTTTCCTTTAAGGAGTCTAAAAAGGAATGAAAGAGACTACTCTGGAAATCTAGACATAGGGATTACCAAACCAATCGCAAAACTGCAGAATACTTTTTACGGTACGGCAGTCAATCTTCTTGAATGTTATGTTCAGTGCATTGTGATCGATAGGGCGGCAGACACGGCTTCCTATGGATATAGGATATAGCCTATTGTGGTCTCCCAATATATACTCGACGGTACGTGGGAGCACAAGTCCATACTGGCACTTGTCGTCTCAAAGTGGAAGAATCACCCAACCAACAATGAAAACAACAGTTACCAAGCTTTACGACGCCGGAATTCGTCTCTAGCCTAGTGTCACACGGAATGAGTCGTTCTTGCGGACAAGAAAGACCTCCCTAGTATCTAATGATATCTAGTGACAAGCAAGCTAATCAAAAACTATCTTTCTCTAAGTATGCAATTCATTAACAAAAGCAAACAAGTGTTTTAGGCCTACCTTGGGTCCAATGCAAGTTTGTGGAAGCCTCGCTCCTCTGATCCAAATGAGCTCCCTTGTTGCGAATCTACAAACACAAACAAGCACACAAATTAAATAGCACCTGAAAAGCCAATGTAATAAAGCATACTTAACATGATGATCAAGGAATTCATGAAACAAATAACATAAGACAATTTGTTGAGAAAAATAAATCCGATTGTATTAATTCAAATCAAAGAAGAACTTTACAACCTATGCCTTGATGCTGTACAAGCTCCTCCCAGGGTCCAGCAAGAAGTCTCCTCTACTTTGACAAGTTTCACTCACTTCGTAATGAAGCCAAAAGGTATGTGATCTCTCCTCTCAAGCTTAACTAGGGAGTCTCAATTCCACCAGCATTTACCCTCAAAAATGTTCAGCTTCTAACCTCTTTAGCAACCAGCCCAATGCCTTAATTTATAGTGCAATGGAGAGAAGTTACTAGGTCCTCCTTCAAAGGGATAAGCTCCTCTCATCAATGGATTAGCTCCTTCACTTTTGGGATGCATGAACCACCTAGGAGCGAACCATCCACGTCAAAATTCCTTCTAGAATCATCTAGAATTAACCCCAAGTGAGTTTTTAAGAATAAACTTGTGCCTTTTTGACTTTCACAGGGGTCCACACCCACTCCTTTAGAGACAGAGCGGGCAGGTCCGCAGGTAATGTGAACAGGGGGTGCGGGACCCAGGCAACAGTGAGAGAAAGTGCGGAACCAGAACTTTATTGATTTTCAAAGGTCTTTCTCTCATTTTCAAAGATTGACATGAAGAGCTGAGGTTTGAGACTTGCTTAGGAGGACAGTATGAATGATGATAGACCCATACTGACTGCAAATACATGGTGAAAATATTCTGTGTAACAGATTGCCCCCTAAAGTGTGAAGTTTGTAGTAGATGAGGATTTCATTTATCATCTAGGAAGAGTGAAGCACTTTATCATTTCGAGGATCATCTTGTGGAGAGCCCGGTTGGAACCTGTAAAAACATTCAATGCAAAATATATATATGAGATCATATCATCGCTGAGGTAGGCATTCCCATACTCAGATCAAAACTGACTAGAAAACTAACTACTGCGCTGATATAGGAATGATATTGTAATACATCACAAGTATAGACACATGTAGACACAGTATGGACGCAGCCATCTGTTTATGAATAGTCCACTGTATAATGAATACAAAATTCCTCACAGCCTGGATGGCGGAAACTAGATCCAGGATCTTCATTTCTACTTCCCGAAATAGTACGATTCTATCCATGCGAATGAATGTGTCGAAGTCGAACATGGTAGAAGCCACTTGATTACCAGTCAATGATGTAAACTGTTAACAAGTGTGAGAGAAACCACTAGTAATGTCAATGGCTCTCAAAGTACTTAATACAATCCATGAGATGTGAATAGATGTGTTGATGTTGAACATGTCACGGAATCCTTTGATCGAAGGCCAATGATGCAACCTATCGTCGAAGGCGAGAAACCTGCCATTGAGGCATGCAGATCCCAAGGTACTGACGATTTCTAGATCATCTTTCTAGATAATGAGCTGAAGTCGATAGAAAGCAATCCGTCATAGGCAAGCCGACAACATGAAATCATAGATCAAGTTTGAAGAAATTTAGTTGCAAGGACTGACTCAGGGATGGTCAAGATGGATGATAGATATTTTGCAGATAAATGGCTTATTTGCAATAACCTCTTGAACACATAACGACACAGCAGATGGTTTGGTGACAATTGACCCAAAGTTAATACCTAGAAACCGGCTGAAGACATTCAATATGGTTTGATCAACTGTTAGGCAAAGGATTTCCCAATCCGGGTGAATAAAAAGTGTCGTGTTCAAGAGTGGTTACAAAGTATGACAAACAGGGTCATTTTTTTCTCTTTTCCACCACCATTTCTGGCAAGTACCTCTTTATTTTTGACAAGCTTGAGGAGGATAACAATTGCTTGATTATAAGCTCATCCTTCGGATGAGTCCAACTTAGTTTAAATTCGAACCCTAAGAATGAGTGGTCCGTTCCTGTTTGCAATTGAACAGGTCCTTTACTGTTAAATTTTAACGAGTCCAGTATAGGAGAAACTCGGCATTTTTCAATTTTAGAGAGTCTGAAAAAACTTAAGAAGACTCCATGGTTGTCCTTTTTTGTAAATTTGTGTCTCCCAAGCCCGAAAAAGTATAAAATAATACTTGAGAGAACCGCTTGATCATTACGACCAAGGAGTACTTTTCGTAATTAGTGCCTCTGATCTGAAAAAGTAAAAAAAGTGATCAATGACACGTTGTTTTATAACCAATATCGAATTTGAAACGACAAAAATCGGCAATCTTTTCATGTTTTTACGGTCAGAAAAGAGCTGTAAGTGGACCGTCTTTTTAGCTCCGTTTTAACTAGTTTAAAAAGAAAAACTCGACGATCTTTTCATGTTTTAGGAGTCAGAAAAAAGCTTAAAGGTGACTCTAAGGTTTCACTTTTTCATAAGCTTTAACGAGTTCAAAAAAATGATAAAAATGTACTCATATGGCCGACTTTCAATTTATTTTAAGAGCAGGAAAAGACGGAAAGAACTCGGCATTTTCATTTGTTTTACGAGAATGAAAGATAGCAAAATAATCTCAAGATTTTCATGAGTTTAACGAGTCTTGAAAATAACTGAAATTGACTCGAGATAGGTTTCATTTTTACAAAAGCTTGAAACAGAGAAAAACTATGCTTCAAAGTAGTTTCATTTTTACACAAGCTTGAAACAGAGAGAAAACTGTGCTTGATGGCCCCTAAGCATAACTGCTAGAGCGCATGCCCCCCAGCTTCATTTCATTCAACCAGGTGGATGAAATGAAGGTTCAGTTATGAGATCATTTGAAAGACTCGACCTAAAACTGTAAGAAAATTATACAAAAAACTGAAATAACTAACCTAAATATACAACTTAACATTTATGATATCTAGTCAAACTCTCGACTCAATTAGAGGAGGATTTGTTTCATTTTTTAACGAGCTTG
Source organism: Pinus tabuliformis (assembly GCA_031772625.1). Classification (NCBI taxonomy): domain Eukaryota; kingdom Viridiplantae; phylum Streptophyta; class Pinopsida; order Pinales; family Pinaceae; genus Pinus; species Pinus tabuliformis. The sequence goes on from CM062815.1 coordinate 844,584,880, forward strand.
ACACAGGAAAAGAACTATGCTCAGATTCGGTTTCATGTTTACACAAGCTTGAAACGAAAAACTATGCTTGTTATAAGTTCGCATGCCCCCAGCATAATGACGCAAATCAAGGTACATGCCCCCCAAGCTTCATTGCATTCAACCAGGTGGATGAAATGAAGGTTTACTTTCGAAATATTGGAAAGACTCGTGGGAGTTGTTTCATTTTTTAGTGAGGTTGACACAGGAAAAGAACTATCCTCAAAACCCTTGTTTCATTTGTTAAACGAGCTTGACACAAGATAAGGAACTATGCTCATAACTACTCTCTACAATCTACCTAACAAGGAACTATACTCTAAAAACCTTGATTCATTTTTTAACGAGCTTGACACAAGACAAGGAAACTATGCTCTAAAATCCTTGATTCATTTTTTAACGAGCTTGACACAAGACAAGGAACTATGCTCTAACATCCTTGATTCATTTTTTAACGAGCTTGACACAAGACAAGGAACTATGCTCATGACTACTCTCTACAATCTACCTATATAACCTATCCTTGTTTCATTTTTTAACAAGGTTGACACAAGACAAGGAACTATTCTCGAACCTGATTCATTTTTTAACGAGGTTGACATAGGAAAAGAACTATCCTCATAGCTGATTCATTTTTTAACGAGGTTGACTCAGTAACAGGAACTATCCTCTGGACCAACTAATTCTTTTTTTAAAGAGGTTGACACAGTAAAAGGAACGTTCCTCGAACAACTGATTCATTTTTTAACGAGGTTGACACAGGAAAAGAACTGTCCTCATACCAACTGATTCATTTTTTAATGAGGTTGACACAGGAAAAGAATTGTCCTCATGACAGCCTGTTTCATTTTTTAACGAGGTTGATATAGGAAAAAAATATCCTCGCGCTCACTGATTCATTTTTTAATGAGGTCAACACAGTAAAAGGAACTTTCATTGAAAATCCTTGATTCATTTTTTAACGAGCTTGACACAAGACAAGGAACTATGCTCATAACTACTCTCTACAATCTACCTATATAACCTACTAATTCATTTTTTAATGAGGTTGACACTGGAAAAGAACTATTCTCATACCTGATTCATTTTTTAACGAGGTTGACTCAGTAATAGGAACTTTCCTAAAACCTTTTGATTCATTTTTTAACGAGGTTGACAAAGGAAAAGAACTATCCTCGCTGACTACTCTCTACAATCTACCTATATAATTTAAAATCTACCTGATTCATTTTTTAATGAGGTTGACTCAGTAACAGGAACTATCCTCTAACACCTTGTTTCATTTTTTAACGAGGTTGACACAGGAACAAAACTATCCTCACGGACACCTGTTTCATTTTTTAACGAGGTTGGCATAGGAAAAGGAACTATCCTCGCACTCACTGATTCATTTTTTAACGAGGTAGACACAGTAAAAGGAACTTTCCTCGAACAAATGATTCATTTTTTAACGAGGTTGACACAAGAAAAGAACTGTCCTCCTACTCACTGATTCATTTTTTAACAAGGTTGACACATTAAAAGGAACTTTCCTCGGACACCCTGTTTCATTTTTTAACGAGGTTGACACAGGAAAAGAACTGTCCTCATACTCACTGATTCATTTTTTAACGAGGTCGACACAGTAAAAGGAACTTTCCTCTAACCTTCTGATTCATTTTTTAACGAGGTTGACAAAGGAAAAGAACTATCCTCGCTGACTACTCTCTACAATCTACCTATATAACTTAAAATCTACCTGATTCATTTTTTAATGAGGTTGACTCAGTAACAGGAACTATCCTCTAACACCCTGTTTCATTTTTTAACGAGGTTGACACAGGAAAAAAACTATCCTCATGGACACCTATTTCATTTTTTAACGAGGTTGGCACAGGAAAACGAACTATCCTCGCACTCACTGATTCATTTTTTAACGAGGTTGACACAATAAAAGGAACTTTCCTCGAACACATGGAGTCGCCATTTTTTCACACGGAATGAGTCGTTCTTGCGAACAAGAAAGACCTCCCTAGTATCTAATGATATCTAGTGACAAGCAAGCCAATCAAAAACTATCTTTCTCTAAATATGCAATTCATTAACAAAATCAAACAAGTGTTTTAGGCCTACCTTGGGTCCAATGCAAGTTTGTGGAAGCCTCGCTCCTCTGATCCAAATGAGCTCCCTTGTCGCGAATCTACAAACACAAACAAGCACACAAATTAAATAGCACCTGAAAAGCCAATGTAATAAAGCATACTTAACATGATGATCAAGGAATTCATGAAACAAATAACATAAGACAATTTGTTGAGAAAAATGAATCTGATTGTATTAATTCAAATCAAAGAAGAACTTTACAACCTATGCCTTGATGCTGTACAAGCTCCTCCCAGGGTCCAGCAAGAAGTCTCCTCTAATTTGACAAGTTTCACTCACTTCCTAATGAAGCCAAAAGGTATGTGATCTCTCCTCTCAAGCTTAACTAGGGAGTCTCAATTCCACCAGCATTTACCCTCAAAAATGTTCAGCTTCTAACATCTCTAGCAACCAGCCCAATGCCTTAATTTATATTGCAATGGATAGAAGTTACTAGGTCCTCCTTCAAAGGGATAAAGCCCTCCTTCAAAGGGATAAGCTCCTCTCATCAATGGATTAGCTCCTTCACTTTTGGGATGCATGAACCACCTAGGAGCGAACCATCCACGTCAAAATTCCTTCTAGAATCATCTAGAATTAACCCAAAGTGATTTTTTAAGAATAAACTTGCGCCTTTTTTACTTTCACAGGGGTCCACACCCACTCCTTTAGAGACAGGGCGGGCAGGTCCGCAGGTAATGTGAACAGGGGGTGCGGGACCGCAGGCAACAATGAGAGAAAGTGAGGAACCAGAACTTTATTGATTTTCAAAGGTCTTTCTCTCATTTTCAAAGCTTGACATGAAGAGCTGAGGTTTGAGACTTGCTTAGGAGGACAGTATGAATGATGATAGACCCATACTGACTGCAAATAGTCATGGTGACAATATTTTGTGTAACAACTAGACTTCTAGATGTTGTGTGTTAAGTTCCAAAGCATTTTTAGATTCATTAAATTTATTTTACAGTTGATCTTGCTTAAGAAATTTTCCTTTCAGGTTCACCGCGTGATGTAGATATACAATTCCTAAAATGCAATCTAAGATGATAAACAATCGTTTAGTCTTCTTTTTGCAGTGAAAATCCTAGCTACTAAGGAAAGAGAGATGATATTCTTTCAACATAGAGCAGAGAGCACACACTATATGCACTATCCTAAATCAAACCAATAAGCAGTCTAAATGCAAATGCACATGCATGTATTTGTTTTCAGCCTTCTTAATGTGTGAATGATAAAAAGAAAGCTAAGTGCAAATCTGAATTATTTCTCAAAGCGATATTACTAACAAGTTTCTTTTCAAGACAAAATGAAGACAATGACAACACTTTGCGATTTGGAAATGAAAACTTGCTTTCGACACTTGAAAAACTACTAATTCAAATCAAATACAAGAGTAACAGTGTAATCGACTATCAAGAACAACCAAATTCTCTTCTATGACTGAAAACGACACTTGCGACACTCCAAATCAAGAAACGATAGTTCAATTACGCTACTTCTTTGTAAAAGAGAACTAAAAATGGCTCACAATACATAAAAACATTTACAGTTCTTTGCACAATGGAGGCATAATAATGGAAAGGAAGGGGGTTTTCACAGAGGTATACTGACTACAGACAGCAAAACTCCTGAATAGAGCTAAAAAGAGTGAAGAAAAACCAAAGTCTGGAGGCAAAATTAGCCTTCTCTGACCATCGCACCTGTTACACAGGGATTCCAGTATGCATCCCACCTACTGCACACGGGAAGTGCGATGCATACTGATATCCTTGAAGAGAGGGTGTGATGGTACAGTGCAAGACTTTTGATCCAGTTCTTGATCACAATTTGCAGCATAGTTAGGGGATTTAGGCCGAGCAAGTGATAATCAGTAAATAAATCATAGGGGTAGATCTAATGAGGTTACTAGAGCCACCACAAGGGAAATTAGGATGTTTACAAATCAATTGTTCAGTTTATAAACAAAACCCGAAGATAGACTGAAGCAGCATTGATCTACTTTGCACTTGCATAGCAAATGCAGTTCGAAGGCTAGCTGGCTTGACTTCAGGCTCCGTCTGTAAGTTTATAAAACAAACAAGAATAGAAAAGCAAACAAACTATTTGCTCCCCAGTATGGTCGCCATTTTGTTATCGGGAAATCTAGTGTCCACTCGGATCTGCTAGTCCCACTAAGACTGGTAGCTATCTTAGAAACAAACAAATTAAAACTACTTTCATTTTCCTTTATGAGAAGTAGATAAGAGAAGAACAAAGGAAACCAACCTCAGTCTTGCGCTTGGTTCCTTGCTTGATTCTTCTCCCTTCTGACAGATCTTTGCCACTCGCTTCCTCATCTTCCCAGCTTCAAAGAGCACCTGTGGAATCAAAGCAACATAACACTATCCAAGAATAGAGATCTACAATCATAAACAATATAGGACCAGATATATATTGACCACACACATGTATATATCATCAATCATACAAGAATGTGGAGGAAAACTTGAATAGCTTTATTAATATCAAGAATAGAAAAGAGGATTACAACTACTTGTTCTGGCCCAGCATCATCCTCTCAGCAAGAAATCCCTTCTTCACCTCATGAAAAGCTTAGATCACCCAACACTATGATGTTGCACCAAGAAACCAGTAGCACTTCCTTACAAGATACAAAATTCCAGCCTCTGGATCTCTGGGATGAGGGATCCATATATAGATGATTGCAGGGAGGTGAGTCAGCTTCTGAGATTTGATTATTGTCCTCTCTCTGATAGTTCTTTATTCCACTTGGAGATTGATGATCTCTTACTCATCCCTGGGCAAATTCAGAGAGGCAAGTGTCATAGGAGAAGTTTCTAGAAGATTCTCTGTCGAACCACCTTGCAAACTATCTCTGCCATTTGTCCACTCTCGCTCATCGCACCCTGCAGAAGGGTTATCCAGTATGCATCGCACCTTTTATACTAAGCTAGGTGGGATGCATTGCACCTTCTACATTGGGCAGTCTGTATGGTCCAGTTTTAACCAGTTCTGAGCAGTTTTCTGTGGAGAACTTCTGGGAGATGATGTAGTCAGCTGGCCTTGTTCTATTAGGGTGTGAAGCAAAACTTTTAGGGACTTAGGAGCCCTTGGTTTATGGACATATATGATTGGGGTTGCAGTGCCCAAAAATGTCTATAACAAAGATCCACCTTTCATGTCCTAAGAAAAAGTGGAGGCGATAGTAGACATTTCAGATCTGTATGCCTCACTAGGTGACACCTTCATTAGAGTGTTTAGAGGAGAGAAGCCTCAACATGTGTTACCAAGGTATGCCACTGACAAACTGATTTTGCAAGAAGTATTACACCACATCGCTACAGGGTTGTCAGCACGACTGTGTAGGAAGAAGAAAGATTCATGGCCCTCTCTTCCTTTTCAAACCATATTATACGAGATTAAGAGCTTGAAATATGTAGATGTCGAGGCTAAGGACATAATGAAATTTGAGTTTGGAACCAACGATTTTAATCCGTATGATCCCCACAATATTTGTAAGGACCACTGTACATGAGTTTACTTTCCATGGATCAATGGGACATTCCAATGGCCAAAGGAGGACCCTTGGAGGTACTACTAAAATGCCTCTAGGCTCAATGAGCCGGTCAATAATGCAAGAACTTGCAAGGCTTCTCTACAGACAACAACAACTCCAGAAGCAACAACAACAACAGTAGAAGGCAACAATCATGTACAGGATAAGGGAAAGAGGAAGATTACTGATAATCAAGAGGGAGAGAAAAGCTATAAAATGAAGGCAAATCCTATCCTCCAGAAGGCAGATTTGGCAACGGAAGCAAAGAGGGAGAAACAGATCAAGAGAGAAGAGAAGAGGAAGAGAGAAAATAAAAGGTTGTAGGAAGCATAACTGAAGTTGTAGGAGATGAAGAAGAAGCTGGAGGAAGAAAAAGAGTTGAGGAGGAGAGAACGAGAAGCGAAGCAGAAGTAGGAAGAAGAAAAAAAGACAAAATGCATGGACAAAGAACGTCGATACAGTCTGAAGAGCTGGAACAACCAACAACAGAGGAGGAAGGTGAGCAGTTGCAGGATTGGAAGCTTGCTCAACAGATTGAGTGATTAATTTAAGTGACATACATGGAGTTGTAATAGGAGCCAAAGAATGAATATGTTGACCTGATGCTGAGAGCACCAGTAGGTATCATTCTGAGTAGAATGATACCTACTCAATCGTTTGCTTGTTGAGATGTTGGTTGACATGGATCATGTGCGATGTTCCTGCAATTACACAACTAATGCCCCAAGTGAAATAATTTTTCAAAACATACATATAATGAATTCTATGAATTAAAGAACTAGAAGGGTACCTGACATGAGTTTTTGAGTGTGCGACAGGTAAAAACATGATTTTTTTTCACTTACCGCAATGGATGGTTCCATGATGAAGATGGTGTGGTATTGATCCTTGCGTCTCTTCCATTTTTTTCAATGGATATCCCAAGCTTTTGTAATGGACCCGAAGAAATGGAGAAAATGGTGATATATAGGGCTAAGGGGCCCAAATATCACTCATTTGAATTGTTGAGTTGTGGGGTCAGAGCAATATTTTGGAGCTTTTCTTGCCGTTGCGGTTAGCTTCTTGTTTCCTTAGATCTCACTATTGATGCTAGTATTGTTTAATACATGTTCCTTGGGTTCGTCTTTGGTGTTTTTATAGTATGCAAAATAGACTCACTCTTTTGAAATCGTATTTATCCAATGGTGATCTTTGGATCTCAAGCAAATTATCCAATACTACTGTGCTCTTCTCTATCTTTCGCTCCTTTATCAAGGAAAGAACTTTAGCTTCTAATTTATCAACCACTTCTACCTTCACTTGATATTGCTTCCTCATACCTTGCTTGAATTTTTCTGATTCTGCCAATTTAATTTTTAAGCCCACAATCTCTTCCTTGAGCTTGGCCTCCTTATCATCATAGATCTGCAATAGTTTTTCTTGATCCTTGAATGCAACTGTTAGTTTAGAAATATCAACTCTAAGACCCTTAATAACATTATCATCTTCATTATGTGCATCATCATGATTTAAATTTTGAATCCTCAAAGTTGTAACTCAAAATAAAATCATTAACTGTTATACCTTTGGATCCATTATTTCATGATCTCTTCTCATCATCTGTTGAATCATGTGCACTGGAAGAATGAGACTCTTGTGGATGAGCTTCTTGTTTTTGAAGACCCTTTTTCTTGTTCTTCTTTTTTTTCTTCTTCTTGTTGCTCTTCTTCTCATTTTCCCTAATGTTGTTGGTACCACCCCCAAATATGGATTCTAGCTTGTCCCACATTTCTTTGGCACATTTCAAAGCCACTAGTCTCTTCATATCATAATCATGAAGATTCTTGTAGATTATGCATCTTGTTGCAAAACTTCATCTGCAATTGGATCCTTACCACAAGCTTCACATACTACTCTCCAAATGTTAGATCCACAAGATAATAATTGATATTTTACATTTTTGTGTCATACCTTGTAATTTGCAGCAGTGAGGACAACCGTTCTAAAAAAAATCAATTTTCGCTAACAAACCCCAGATATACTCTCTAGCGATCAAGATGCAACCAAGAGCCTTTCTTTGATACTAATTGTAGGAAACCTTTGAGCACTACTGAGAGGCGGGGTTGAATCAATACTGTGATCTATATACGATTTTTTCCTTTTATTAAATTGACTTACTAAATCACATGCATATTAGCAGCAACTCATTAAACATGTGCATCACATAAGCATAATTGAAAACCATGAGCAACAATATAAATAATAAACAATGCACATAATCACATCATCACACATAAGACACAAGATTTCTAGTGGAAACCCTTCTGGGAGAAAAAACACCCTTGTCGATGTTGCTCTACTTTGAATTTTTATTATGTCAAGCAATCTTTCTTTTACATAGCTTGCTAACTCCCATCAACATGGAGACTTGACCTCATCTACAATATTCCAACATCGATCGGCTAGGAGACTCAATTCTATTTATTAGCTTGGAAAACTATATTCTCACACAGATCTACAAACTACCATCTGCTGAAGGCCATCACGATCAAAGATCCTCGCCCAACTCCGATTGGACTATCCAACTACCATTGGAATGAGAAATAGTTCCTTTTGTTGAAGCTTCAATATCATTGCTCCTCTCTCGTGAAGTCACTTCTCCTCTCCACTATGCAGACCTCCTTTCATCTATTTTCAAACTGGATCCAAGACTCTCTGCTTAACAAGAATTCAACTCTGCATACATTCTCTTAGCAACAAGATCTCATCATCAAATCAAAATAATAAACTCTACAAACAAATGCTCTCCAAACTAGAAAAAATGCAGCCACATCGAATCTAAATACAATCATACCCTCACAATAATAGATTGTTTCATAATACAAATAACATCATAAGACACTATGGTTGTGTGCCAAATGCATCAAAAAATCCTGCAAAAAGAAGTGCGAGAGGATCACCAACATATACTCTAACATCATTCAAAAAATTCTCCAAAAATTGTCTACTCCATCAACTTCAATTCTGATCTATTCTACAACATGCCTCATGTCTACTCACTATTGAGTCAATAGCACTCATTCACTGAAGGATCTATTCTCTACCCAAAGTCTGAAGCATAATCACTCTATTCATCCTTCTCTCCACTCATACTCTCAATATATAACACCATTGATCCAAGTGGATGTTGGTGGCCACCCATCTATCCCACTTACACCCCCACCACTGTCTCTTTCAGTTTTCCAGTTTCCTTAATTATAGCACAATTTACTATTTTTGGCATTTTTTCAAGTCCTGAACTTCCAGAGCCGTTTGGAGTCCCTAAACAATGTTTTTTTGGGAAAATTGCTTTATTGACTTCCGTGTAAATCATGTCAGTAGTTGTATCCCTTGGGGAGATCTTTCCAACGAGGTATCATACGCATCAAACAAAGATAATAGGACCAAGTTACGACCTCAGGAATTTGTTTTCCCAACTAACCCCAATGGGGCCCATAAAATCTTGGTGATATGTCTCCTCGGGTTAGGGTTTTGGTTGTTTAGGGATTTCTCTAATTGTTCAATAATAAAAAGGTCCTTAAGCTTCATTATAACTCAGTTCAGAGGCATGTAGCCACCACATCTCTTCTCAAAGATAAGCTACCATCGCCCGAGCTAGTCTTATTTCCATTCTATTTGTAAGCATATTTCAGTATTTGATATTAATGAAATGAAGTGTTATTTCTGCTTCATCTCTATATTTATGGTTATATTTGTAATTTTTTTCATTCCTTTTTTAAATCCAGATCAGTGGTATCAAAGCGGTCTACTCTTTCTCTGTTCTTCTTTTCATGTCCCCAACGAGGTCAGGATATAAGGAGTTAGGGCTTGAACTGGTAGAACAAATGCAATACCAGCCTCACAAATCCCGATGGCCTCCCATGGAGAATGAAAAGAAAGATGAGGGGGAAGGACATCCTATCAAAATCTTGTTCGAAGAATCCCTCAAGTGACAAAGGAACGCGATGATGGACAATTTTTCCTAGATTTTTATACGACTACCCAAGGACAATGCATCTACTTCCAGTAGCTACTCTGGAAGTGCCACACCCTTTAAGGTACAAGTTAACTTTGGCATTCCCATATTTGAGGGTCAAATAGATGCGGATGTCATAGATAAATGGTTAAATCTGCTAGAAGGATATTTTTCTGTTCATGATTTTTCGAGCCCGGAACATATCACTTTTGCACTTCTCAAAGCCGCCCCCCATGTCAAGGACTGGTGGGAAACCTATTGCGAGCAGAAGGATGAAAGTATGACCTCACTGTTTTCAGCCGCACCCACTTGGAATGCATTCCGGGATGCCATTAAGGAGCAATACTACCCTGCCGGAAGCTATGATGATAAATACATAAAGCGGAACAAGTTGCAGTAGTGAAGGGACCAAGACGTGCCAAAGTTTACCAATATTTTTCATACCCTTCGCACAAAGTTGGATATCAAGGATTCTGAGCGGAATTTGGTACTCAAATACCACGGCTAACTACACAGGTACATCCAATACGAGATGGAGTTCATGGACATCTCCTCGCTTGGCACAACATACTGATACACTGTCAAGATCGAGTAGAAGTTTAAACAAAAGAAGTGAGACTTTGGATCTGTGAATTTGAAGAACAAAGGACAAAGCCAAGGCAGGGTGACCCAAGACAACCCGTCGAAGTTGCAAGAAAAGAACACCACCACGAAGTCAAAGAAGGACACAGGAAAGTGGCGTGAGTTCTGTTATGCTCCTATATCAATAGGTGTCATATTTCATTATTGGCATTGATGAGCTATATAATATGTTCATACCTTTTCTGGTTGCAAAAGTTTTCCCTATTATAGAAGAATCAAAAAGTTTGAAAAAATGTAAAGAGGGTATGCCCTAAAAGAAAAATCAAAGGGTAAAAATGATCCGGATTTAAGCAGGAACACAATAAAACACAGAGATAACCATAAACATAGATATGCAGCGGAAATAATACTTTACTCCATTAATATAGAATACTGAAATATGCTTACAAACAGTAATGGAAATAACCCAGCTAGGGCGATGGTAGCTTATCTTTGAGAAGAGATGTGGTGGCTACATGCCTCTGAACTGTCTTACAATGAGGCTCCAAGGCCTATTTATTGTTGAGAAACAGTAGAAAACCTTAAACATTCCAAAACCTAACCCTAGGAGATGAAACGCCAAACTATGGGCCCCGTTTGGGGGTAAATTGGTACATCAATTTCCCGGGGTCGTAACTTTGGCATACGATCTCTGTTTGACGCATACAATAGCTCGTTAGAAAGATATATCCGAGCACTACCATTGTTGGAACGGGCTACATTACCCAAGTTGCCCCCAGATTCCCCAAAAAACGTCATTTAGGGCCTCAAAACGGCTCCAGAAGTTCAGGACCCGAAAAACTGCTAAAAATAGTAAGTTGTGCTACAATTAAGGAAACTGAAAATGCTGAGAAGAACAATGGTGGGGGTCCAGGTGGGCTTGGCAGGTGGCCACCAAGATCCACCTGGATCAAAAAACAATAAAATGGTCAAAAAAATGAAAGAAATGAACCCCAAACAAAATAGACCAAGAAAGTGTGCAAATCCAAAAAGCCACTACTTTTCCATTTTCTAAAAATAAAGCATTGTGTGCAGCTTGTTGAACTTTATGCCACAATTGTTGAATGGCCAAATAGCTTAATCTTGGCTAATTCATGTTTGAATTTCCTGTTTTAGAAATAGAGAATAAAATTTGTCCAAACTGTTTAAACTTGGCAGATAAGTAGATAGGTACAGAAGCAAAGGAGCTCAACTGTCTAATCTGAGCCCTTGAAAGAAATAAGTGCAGACTTAGATAGGTTTATCATGCAAAAGAAAAGAAAAGTTGAGAGGGTTTGCCAATCCGAGTGCACCCACAGAAAAAGAAGAAAAAATGTTAGACAAAGTAGGCAGGGTAGGCAGTTTTGGTGTTGCAGAAGAGACTTGTGATTGATTTTGTCTCTCAAAGTGTTAATCTCACTTCTATCCCAGGTACCATGGCAGTTTTATATTTTGATATAGCTCAAGTGAAGCATGACTAAGTCCCCTTCTTATTTTCCCTCATCATTTACTAAAGTCCCCCCAGAGATATTAGGATCTACTTAATATCCTCTAAAACCACTCATCTCATTCATAAGCATTGCCTAAAGTAAAACCCTGTTTTTACTTAGGAGAATTCGCCTTATTTCTTCTATAAACCCCTGTTTTTCCCTTTTTGCCTAAGTTTTGTAGCATTATAACTTAGCGCTTTTCTATTCTTTGAAACCATATTAGCGATTAACTTTATTATATTAAATCCCATGTAAATATAACCCTTTCCCATACTATATTTATATTGTAAAAACCCTCAAGTAATACATATTCCCTGCCCCAGTTAATATATAACCATAAACGCTTTTTGGGAATTTACAAGGTTAATTGAAACTTGTAAATAACCCTTTCCGCCACGCAAAACTCCAGGATTAATTAACATTTGGTTAATTAATAACCAAATCAACCCCGAACCAATCAAAATCCGCCCGATACACTTAAAACGTGGATTAATTGTGTCGGGCCTGCGCGTTAATTCCCTGCCATCTCTGTAGAGCTCCCACCGTCCGATCGGTGCCCTCGCATCCGACGGCTGAAATCTATATCGCACCCCCCTTCATCACTGAAAGTTAACGCCCGGGAGACTGGCAGTTTCGCTCCCATACAGTGGACACGCGTCACACTCCCGCGCTGCTCGCGCCCCCCCCCCCCCCCCCCCCCCGGTCCGAAACCACTTAAGCCCATAAGCGGTGTGGGCAAAAACAGCTTACCGCCCTCCCGCTGGCCCTCCACTGACGTCACCACCATGTCATTTCCACGTCACTGTCCCGTACCCTATGCTAAATGACAAGATGTCCTTTCGCTCTGACGTCATCCATTCAATAAATGCCAAAAATTACTCGCCAAACCAATTTTCGTTAAATAAATCATAAAATGTCATTTTCACCCCTATTTTCTGCAAACTGTGCTCCATGCAAGATACTTCCAGTCGACTGTCCGAACAATTAGCCCGTCACCTGGCCAAGAAACTCCAGCATCGTGCTCTGTCGTCCGCCATTCGACCTGCAAATACACATTTTACCTCCGCAATCCAGGTATTTATCCATTTTTTTCCCTGCAAACCTGCAATTTCGCTTTTCCACTAAAAATTCCACTTGGAAAAGCCAAATTTGAGTTAAAAATAGTCTGTTTAATCCATAAAAAGAGTCTTAAACCTTCTGTTTAGTCCAATTTTCCACAGAAAGCCCAAATTCCAGTTTGAAAACACAAGAACCAAACATGGAAGCCCCCATAGCCCTGAATGTCACGCCTATGAATGCACCTCATAAAGACCTGGATTATTTACCCTTAGCTGACAAAGATTTCCAAATAAAAGATTTATCTGGTGATGTGAACCATCTTCAAGCTTTCTGCCAAGTCAGGGACAGTCATCTAAACAACACTGATATTTTTGGAATATGGGAATCCAACCTTCCCATGTACTTCCTTACCTCAGTCCATGTTTTCCCAGACATCATTCACCAATGCTATGCCAACTATGACCCTGTCCATAGAGCAGTCATGTCCCCATCCTAAACTGTTCTTTTTCGCATAACTGCTGAGTCTATTAATGAAATGATACAGTTCCATTCTACTGAGCCCCTTGCTCGTCTTTCCATGGGGTATCTGCTTGAAAAAGCTTCTCAAATATCCAACTCAGAGATAACCCATATCCCTCATATGTTCATGAAACCAGATTGTCAGCCCTAAGGTCCACCTCCCTATTTGCATACCTGGTTCACTGAGACTAGAAAACTCCTTCTTGACATGATATCCCTAATCATGGGATTTAGAACAAGTGAATATGTTGATGAGATCACCCTAGTTCTACTCTCAGTATTTACTCCAGGACAGCCCCCTGCTGTCAAATATGACTATGCCACTTTCATTGCCAACAAAATCCATGATCAATTCCTGAATTTGGATAGAGAAGGAGTCTTCAAGTACACATCTTTCATATACCACCTTCTGTTATATCATCATCCAGACAGCTTTTCTTTCCCCATCAGGAGGTTGGACTCAAAGGGAAATCGAAGGTCTGTGATCTTCTGGACCTCAGTCTTCCATAATACCTTTGAGTGCCCTTATACCTATGATGAATTCATTGATTTGTTTGTACATTCAGCATCCACTCTGTTGATAGGAGCTCCCCCTCCTAGAATCTCTGGTGACATGAAAAAGATTCTGCAGCTCTCCAAACAGTACAGGATAGGTGACTGGTACCTGTACCAAAATCACACAGAAATTAGAATATATGGGTGTGAACTTTGCCCTTTCAAGCTGCCTAAATATGTGCCCATGAGATTATTTGCACTAGAATATTTCAGACAGATCATAAAGGCAGATTTAGACCATTTTTGCAATGCAAAGAAGAAGGCGCAGTTAAGAATCAAAAACCAGTTAGGCCCTTATGTCATCCATTCTAGAGAGGCCTAGCAAGAAGCTGAGAAGAATTTATGAGACCACCTTAAATTGGAAAAAAAAATTTGGTGGGTGCCCCATGACCCAAATAGTTTTATAGGTGACAGAAAGGTAAAGAAAAGGCTATCAGTTTATGTGCATCATAGGATCCCGGAAATTGAACAATATGCAAATCAGGATGAATGGGTAGAAGGTACATTAATAGAAGAAATTAGTGAGCAAGAAAAGATGGAAAAGTCTCTGAAAGATCTTGAAAAAACCCTTGACCTGAACTCTTTTGGACAGGTATCTTTCAAGCTACCTCAACAATCTGGGGTTGGAACATCCTTTGCTAGAACTTCTCAGTAGCCTGCACAGAAAACCAGTACACCAGTTACAGGAACTTCAAAGGGCAAGGAAGTGGCAAACCCAGAGCAGCCTGAAATGACAGATCAACAAGGGCAAATTCCTCCAGCCAAAACTAAAGCGCCAGAAATTCCAGCACTGCAAACTCCTCTAAATGAGGAAAGAAGCAAGAAGAGAGACAGAGAAGAGCCCACACCTATCAGTGGACCTGCTGAACAACCCAGAGCAAAGAGACAAAGACTAAATTCTCTGTCATAAGAGGAAATCATTGAAGAAACAACAGACAGTCTAAGAGGTGAGAGGTTAGCCAGCCAGCAGACTTCCCCATTGGTGGATACATCAACTAGCTCACATAGGCAGGAGCTAGAAAGGTAGCACAGTGTAGAAGTATCATCCACCAGGCCACAAAGCAAACAGGCTTCAGACATCAAAAGGACATTCACAGAGATAAAGGCCAGGAATGACCCAATAAGGCTTCAGATTTACAACCAGTATCTTAAGATGGCCCCCACAAACCAGCAGAGATTAATGTCGGCCTATGACATTAAAGAAGGAAAAATGATAATGAGTTACTTTAAGCCTAAGGTGCAGGAACCACAGTCAGCAGCTGATTATATTAGGACAAATTTGGAAGTCTTAGCCAGGGATATTCATCCTATGGACCAGATTGAGCTTCATAAACAGACTGGAAAAATGGTCTACTCCACACTAGCTGATAAAGCAATGTTGGCTCATAAATTACAAAACTCATTGGACAATACCTCTGCTCAATTAAATTTGGAGAAAGCTTCTTCTCTAGCAAAGGACAACATGATCAAATCTTTAGAATAAATCATCATTGAACTGGGACATGATCCAAAATATGCTAAAGGCATAAAGGCACTAATGAAGAAGGAGGAGGAAGACATTGTTGCCCTGAGGAAACAGCTTAAACTCCCTCCTTCCATGCATCCGCAGACTGCAGAAGTTGTACAACAGAAATCCGAAGAGGATATGATGGACCTACTCATGCAGCTTAATGAAAGATTAACTGATACAGAGCAGGCGCTAGAAAAAGCACTGAAGGAAAAGCAGGGAGAGTCGACCTCCCAGCCACCCGAAGTAACCCCCATAGTCTCAACTGCAGTCTCCTCCACACTGGGAACAGCATCAGCTCCAAATGTCCCAGCAACTAAAGCAAAGGCAATTACAGGTACAGCAACAACAGCAACAATACCAGGCAGCAGTACTAATATGAGCACAGAAGAATTAATAAAAGCCATGGAAGAATTGAGACTCCAAGTGTCAGAGCTGAAACAAGTAAAGGAAAAATTGGCAAAAGTAGAAAAGAATTATGACAAATCCAAGATAAATGTGGCAGAGAAAATAAGGGAGGTTAAAACATTAGAGAATAAAGTGAGAACATTAGAAAAGGATCTCACTCTGGATAAACATCTGGCATAAATCAAAGGAATCATGTGGGCCAACATCACTCAGTCCTTGAGTGATGTTTGGCCATCCATCCAAGGTATCTATGAGTAGATTGACTTAGTGAATGCAGCACATGAATAAATTCAAAAATCAAGAGCTTTATTAGGACAAATGCCTGATCAAGCCAACCGGCTCATACATTTTTTGAATAAAAAAAATAGGGAACAACTGGAACAACTCGGCATCCCAGACAGGACAGGCACCATTCTAGAAATCAAGAGAGTTCTAACCAAGAGAACTCTGATGCAAAATTTGGAAAGAAGATGTCAGGATATGCAAGTAGAAATTAATTCTTTCATAGAAAGGTTTACAGTTTTGCAGGATAAAGTGCTACCCAGTCTTTTAGCAAATAATGACAGGCTTATGAAACACATAGATTATGTACATAAATTAAACAAATATGTTGTTGATCAAGTTAATACATCAACAAGTTCTTCAGGAGTGAAAGCCCTTCCATCTGGTCGAGTTCTCTATAACAATTTAAAGAATTTATTCTACATTGAGCACGAGGTAAAGCATCTATTCACCATTCAACCTAATTTCTTCAGATATAAAGAGACTGATGAAACTCTCAGAAAACTTCAGAGGCATAAAATGCCAGAGCAGAAATGGTGGGAAGATATATTAGAAATTTTGTAAATTATCTTTGGTATCTTTGGTATCTTTGGTAAAATGTAAATTCTGCGCTATTATACCATGATAAGTTAGACAGGGATGAATGAGGGTCAAACGCGTCCAAGCGTATCAGATCAGGGTTGAAGAACATCTGAGTACAGAATAGCCAGCACAGAGTATTAGTGGAAGACAGTTGTAAACCGACTCGCAAAGCCTGCCTCTAGCACATCCGATAAAGACGCAGCGGCCAGCACGGCATCAGTTGTTTTTTTCCCTATTTTCGAGACAATTTGTCTTTATCTTTTGTAAAAAATGATTAGTCATCACTAGATATTATCTCCATGAGATATTTTGTAAGATATTTTGTATAAGTACCTCCTCAATCGAAGTATTAGGGGTTGGTGAGAATTTCTGAGACTTTGCTGTAATACTGAAATTTTGGAATAAAAAAGGTTGTTGGAACCATCTGTTGTCTGGCTTACTGGATGAGGAATTTATGCAGAAGACTTGTCACAGAATTCTTGAACCAAACTACGGATCAATAAGTTCCCTATATCTTATGTTTATAGTTTTCTGAGTTTTTATATCATCTATGTTTCATGATCTAAATAATAAAGAGAAAGAATAATTCAAAATTTGCTTGATTGCACTCTATTTTCAGTCTTTATTATTCTCTGTGTTTTCTTCAGAATTAGTATAAACAAGGAATTCTTAATTTCTCCTGTTTCCTGATTCTCTCATATTTTTTATTTGCTAAGGAATTCTTAACTGCTCCTTAACAGGTAATCATCTATTTTCCCTCGTCCAATATGTTGAAGGATTCTTAACTGCCCTTCAACCATTTGAGTCCATTCCATCTGACTTCAGCCTTAATTTGTTCCATGTTTGATTACCTTGCTCTGTGATACCATCCTCTATTAAGAAACCAAATTCAGAAAGCCATCCTTCTTTGACTCCATCATGCCCAATGAACTAAACTATTCAGTTTGCCTCATTGTTCTATTGAATCTCACCATCCAAACCCAAAACAAAACCTTTAAACTTCATATCTAGCCTAACACATTTCAAAACAAAGCTAAATCATAAAGAGAGAGCCCTCTCTGGATGCAGATTGGCTAGAATCTGTATCCAAAATATTGGTCTGTGGTTACCTTGGTCGTATTCCCTTTCTTACAACTTTTGGGAACAACCTGAGTGATAACATTATTGGCGACTCCGCTGGGGACCTGAATGATTGTTTGTTACTATTGTTTATTTTGTAAGCTACGGATGGAGCCTGAAGTTAGTCAGGTAGCCTTTGAAACTGCTTTTGCTTTGCAATCGCAGAAGTAAATAAAAGCTGCTTTAGTCTATCTCCAATCTAGTTCATGTTTTGAACAGTTGGTTCCAAATACTTGATCAGTTCCTTGTTTCAATAAATCTTTAGGAAAGTTCAAAACTCTCATATCCAAAATTTCCTACAAGAGTCTGTTAAAGTTGTAGTGTCAAGAAGCTATTCCAAGAAAAAACCAAAAAACATACCTAGAAACTGGCTCCAAAAAATATTCGATACACCAGATCAAATCCTGATCCAAATCCTCCACCTGTGTTTGAAAATCCTAATCTGATTTCTAGGATTGTTAGAAGACAAGACAACCAAGAAAATTCTGCTAGTTCACATCTTGACAAACATTTGCAGAACCCTATCCAATCTGAGCTTACTTCTGGAAAAACACCAAACCTTCTTGTGATTTCTTCAGCTTCTACAAGCTCACCATCACCACCTCAAGTTACCCCTTCCACTCTTCCATCTGCAACACACGTTCCTACTATTATCCCTGCTCTTCCGGTTGTCCTAGCTGTTCCTGCAATCATTGCAAACCGATATGCTCCCCTAAACTTGCCTGTTAATCCAGGGGCTATGCCTCAAGATTATCAAAGTAAAATCACCTATTTTGATGGTACTGGAACTTACACATCTCAACAACATACCAAGAAAATGACTGGCTATTTTGAAAACTATGAGATTGATGATGATGATGTCAGAATGAAAGTATTTGTTCAAAGCTTAACTGGAGATGTTAGAGCATGGTTTAGAGACCTCCCTGCAAACAGTATCAATGACCCACAAGCTCTTTATCAGACCTTTTTAAACATGTGGGAAAAGAAGAAAGATCCTCTTCACATTTTATCAGAATATGAAGGCTTAAAAAGAGGTGCCCAAGAAACTGTTCAAGATTACTGTACCAGATTCAATAATGTTTACAATGCTATTCCTCAAAATCTCAGACCTCCTCCAGATTTGGCCTTGATCAAATTCCCTGATGCATTTGATTCTGATATGGCATACCAACTTAGGGAAAGAGTTCCTCGAGACTTAAAAGAGATGTAAAGTATAGCTGTCAGCGTTGAGGCTAACCTGATTTCTAAGTGAGCTCGAGCCAGAGCTGAAAGGAGGATACCTTTCAAATAAGAACCTTCTGCATTTGAACAGAAATTAGATGCTATTATTAAAGGAATGGATAGGCTTGGAGATAGAGTAGAAACAATTGAGAGGAAATCCCCTTGGGACAGTCAACCAAGCAATATTGGAAGAAATCCAAATTTCAGGAAAAATCAAAACCCTAACACTGGAAAGACTGGGCCTGACCAAAACATTAAACCTCCATTCCAGGAAAATTATGTTGAAGCCTCAACTTCTGATGAACCACCACAAGACACTCAAATTAACTTAATGGGCCTTAACAATGAACAACAAGTTTTCTTGACCCAAGAGGACCAAGAAGCTCATACTCTTAAACAATTCCAAACTCAGTCAAGTGAATCATTTGATTTTAGGGAGGGATATGATATAGCCATTTATGAAGTCCACAAGCAATACAATCTGAGGAGCAGAAGAATAGATGTCCCTGAGACCAGTAAACAGAAAGATACCAAGCAACCTAACAAAGCTAAGATCAATAACCCCCTAGCATAAGTCCTTCCTAGAACAGGTCCTAACCCTAATAATCCAACAGTTGAAGATGTATCAGACAATCAACAACCTGGCAGACAACCTTCCAGTTCCAGCCCTCCTAAAGGAAATGTGGAAGATCCTCCATAAATTTATTTTGAAGCAACTTCAGCCCATAACACCACTCTTGAAAAAGAGAAAAATACAAAAAATATAGCAGAAAAAGAGAATCCCACTGTCCAAAATACAAAAAACTCAAACTGAAAAATCTTTCAATCTGGAGACTGAAATAGGCAAATTAAAGATAGCTATTCCATTGTCAGAATTAGCTAAACATGAAGTCTACAGAGATCAAATTAGAAAATCACTCCAAATTTCTGTGAACAAAGATTCGGTAAATGTTTTTGATGACCAGCCTGAATTAATTTTTGGCCCAGAGGTGAACAGAAAATCTGTAGATGGAGGTGTTCCTCCTTTCTATGTGAGTCTGAACATACATGATAAAATACTTCATAATGCCATGTTTGATTCTGGTGCTTCTCATAACTTAATGCCTAAATCTGTAATGGAGAAGTTGGACCTAGATATTACCAGGCCATACAAAGACTTATTCTCTTTTGACTCAAGTCAGGTCAGATGTCTAGGATTGATCAAAGATTTATGTGTATCACTAGTTCAATACCCTGCCAAGACCATTTTAATGGACATAGTGGTAGCTGATATTCCACCAAAATATGGTATGTTATTGTCTAGATATTGGGGTGCAAAGCTCCAAGGATCTTTACAATTTGACATGTCCTATGCTACTATTTCAGTATTTGGTCAACCAAAGAAACTGTACCAAGAAACCTTAATGAAATATGTGGTAAGTAGCCAGGAGAAACCCCAGAATTTTCCCATCTACTCCATGCACTCTAACATGGACTCCTTCATTCTCTACAACGCTGAAATTGATCCTTCAACTGATGTCAAGGTTTTAGCATTCCAACAAGAGGAAATTTCAAATGAAAAATCTAGTGCTCAAATTCAAGAAATTTCTGAGAGCAACGATACATCAGACACTCAAGAGAAACTAGATGAAACTAAAGAAGCAGATCTTCCTATTAAACAAATTAATGAGACTCCTGATACTAACTATGAACATGAGATCCTTTGGTACTTAGAATTTGATGGTTCAATTAACAAATTAGGAGCAGGAGCTGGAATCTGGGTGCACAGTCTGTAGAAATTTTGAATAATATAACACTTATTCACAGAGATTATCCTGATTATACACTATTGCGGAATACATGCATAATACATAACCTCCTCTACTTTGATCATCAATTTTGCAGAATTAAAAACAATGAAACATCAATCGCATGCGCACATTAACACTGTATGTAACCCGGGGAAAGCATACAGCTGAAAACCCCACACTATCTGTATATTATAATGATTGAGAACATGTAACAATACATAGTACAATACTCCTCACAAGTACTCAGTACTATCTCCACCTGTTACACACAAACTAGCTCAGATCTGATGCCTCAAATCTCCTCCACTGTTTGTCTGCCTACACTGCGCAATCCTGCATGAGAATAATGATGAATGGAATGACCAAACTCGTATTTCCCTTGTGTGTGACTACGCAATCCTCATTGGCAATCTCAATCCATGCATGTGCAAAATCTCATGCACAACTATAGTCACAACTGATAGCAATCCCAACCTCTAACACCTTTCTCCACTGAACTGTCCATGCACTGAGTTAACTGATGTATTCTTTAGTTGCTTTATGAGTTAATAATTAGTGAATTAATTAATAATTAATTCACACAACTCATCACTAGTGTATTCTGTAGTTAGACTAAATACAACTAGTTCAACTGAACACAACTCCATCAACTCCTCAATCAACTCCACCAAACTCAACCACATGAGTTCTAACTGAAGTCCTGCATGTAATAGCTCAACTGACCCACAAGAAAAGCGTATTTCCTTCTGACAGCTGCATGTGCCACATCTGTAGCTCAAACTGAAGTGCTCCAAGAGGATAAGATAATGTTTATAGTCCAAATATTATTATGAGCTAATAATATTCGACTGTTTCTATTTTTAGCCTGCCAGTCTAAAAATAGACTCCGCCCATATGTCTAAAAATAGAAGTCCATATATTTTTACCAACATGACCAATCATCCATAAACAGCATCCTGCAACTCATAGACCATGATCCATACGTCTAAAAATAGACTTTGCGCCAAAAATAGCATGCGGGCTCACTTAGTGAAGGCGACTTCTTTCCACTAAGCTCCATCATCTCGTTGCATTCTCAACACTCCCTCTCAACAAGATATGGATTATCAGCAACCCCTATCCTGCCTCGGTGGTATTCGAATTTGCTCCTGGTGAGCGCCTTCGTCAAGATATCAGCATCCTAATCCTCCGTTGGAATGTATGAAACATGATTCTCCGCTGCACACAATCTCTGATGTGATCGTACCTAATGTCAATGTGCTTAGATCTATCATGAAATACTGGATTAGCCGAGAGATTAATGCAACTCTGGTTATCACAATAAATCACTGTAGGCTCCAAGCATGAACGGAACAACCCAACCAGGATTTTCCTCATCCATATAGCCTTGCATGCAGCCAAACTTGTTGCCATATACTCGGCCTCTGCTGAACTGAGTGCCACGGATCTCTGCTTCCTGCTGTACCAAGAAACTGTTGTCGACCCGATACTGAAGACCCCTCCAGATGTGCTCTTTCTGTCCATTGGGCTCCCTGCCCAATCTGCATCCGTGAAGCCACATAGCTTCACCTCATCCTCCTGTCTGTACCACAATCCATATCTTGATGTGTGTTGTAGGGAAAAGTATCCGACTCGGATGACCCTATCCCACTCTAAGGGTGACAGTTCCTTAGCAACAACTGTAAAACAAACTACTTAAGGTTTACTTCTTTATGAAAGCAAAAGAGGATGGAGAAAGCACTAACCGTTGCCTTGCGCTTAATGTTGAATCCAAACTCTTCTCTTTGGCCGCTTGCTCCTAGCTCTTTGTCCTTCTGCTCGCCCAGCTACAATGAGATCCTGCAAAATAACAAAGAAGGAAACTACAAGAGGCATGCAATCATAACTGGTTCATGGATTAGTGTAAACCAAACATGCAATCATCACAATATATAATTGAAACAAGAGCACATAGAAGAACCTCAATAGCTTTTATTAATGAAGAAATAAAGGTTCTGAGAGTATTACAACCATTGCAGGCTCCAACCCAGCAACACCTCCCAGCAGAAAGAATTTCTCTTCTTCACCTCTCTCAAACAATCACCCAATAACTCAATAATGAAACCAACAGCATATCATTACTTTGCACAAAATTCCAGCCCCCTGAGCTCATAGGAGAGAGCTCAATATATAGATGAATTGAGAAAGGATGAGTCAGCTTGCAACTGATGTGTAGCTGCCTTGTGTCCTCTCTCTCTTCAGTTAATCTTTAGTTGATCTTCAGTTCTTGAGTCCACTTGGTGAACCTTGCTTCCACTTGGAGAAACAAAGCCTCTGACTCATCACAAGGCGAAATACCTGATCCAAGTGTCATTTTTGGAAGATTCCAAAGCAATGACTCACTGTGCCACTTGTCCTTTCTCGCTCAGCGCAGGTGGCCTTTGTCCCACTTGCTTTGCAACGCAGGTACACCATGGAGCAACTGAGTTTCAGCGCAGAACCCTAGTGGAGCACCTGCTTTGATTTCAGGATTGCTTGTTTTTGAGTGTTTTCAGGTGGAGAACTGATCTGAGAGCTGTTGGTTTGCTGACCTTGTTCCTCTAGGGGTAGGAACATCATGTTTAGGGAACTTTGGATCCCTTGGATTATTGACAATTCATGCTTGTTGCTGTAAGGCACAAAATTGTCTATAACAGATGCCCCCTAAAGTATGAGGTCGTTTATCGGGTGAAATGCTTTATTGAGAGGATCCGAAGTTCATTCAATCTGCTGAGAAGTGTCCTGTAATAAGATACAATACAATACATTATTTTTCATACATTTTTCATGATCTAGCTGAGGCGGGCATTCCCATGCTCAGCTTTATAAATACATTTTGGTACATAGAACAGACGATCGTCTGATTGTAGACTGATAATTCTCTGCTGAAATTATCATCCTTTGAGAAGGATGATCATCTGCTGTAATGATGTACATATCAAATGTCTTTATGTCCTGAATATATATCGCAGCCCGGATGGATGAAACTAGATCCGGGGTCTTCAATCTCTTCCGATCTTCACTCGATGTACAAGTCGATCCATGTGAGAATTTCTTGAAGTCGAACATGGAAAGACATCGCTTGATTACCGGTCAATGATGTAAACCGTTAACAAGCGCGAGAGGAGTCACCGATAAGGATGATGACCCTCAAGGTACGGCAGTACAATCCACATGGTGGGAATAAAGGACTTGGCGTCGACCACCATGCAAAATCTTCTGGTCGAAGGTCATTGATGTATACCTGTCGCCGGAAGTGAGAAACTTGCCATTGAGGCATGCAAGCTTCAAAGTACTGAGGGGGGTGTTCCTAGATCAACTCCTTGGATAATGAGCTGATGTCGACAAGGAGCGATCCGTCAAAGGAGGGCCTTAATGAATCCCACATCAGTGACACGGAACGGAGCTAGTGATTGTGATGAGGTGAAAACAAACTGTGATGTATGATTCAGGGTGGTGGTCATGAAGTGGATGAAGGATAATGTATGGCAGTGGGTGGAACACGGTTGACTCTTTACAGAACCACATCTCTTGAACATATAATGACACTGATGTGATGGATTGGTAGCATTACCCCAATTGTGGATGGTGTGGCGAGGACCATGGTTATGAGACCGGTGAATGAAACAACCCAACCCGATGTGATACGGAGGACAAAGTGTCATGTTCAAGAGCGACTTGCTACCATTAATGCTGTGAGGTTCTCCCAATTTTTCCCCAGTCATTGCTGACCAGTACCTCTTTATTTTTGTCAAGCTTGAGGAGGATAACATATGCTTGTTCTATAACCTGCCCTTCGGGCAAGCCCATCGCTATGTTTTAACGAGCCTAGCGATAGGGAAACTCGTTCTCGTCTAAAGACAAGTTTGTCGCTATTTAATCATTTTAACGAGTCTAACGACAAAGAAAACTCGGTCCTTTTCATTTTTAGAGAGTCTGAAAAGGTACGAAAAGTTAACTCCAAAATTCCTTTTTCGTCTTTTAATCCCTTAAGTCCGAAAAAGTATAAAACAATACAGAAGGGATGAATTTTCGATTTCTTTAACGAGCCGAACAAAACAAGCGCTCGATCTTTTTGTGTAATAATCCCTCAGGTCCAAAAAGATTAAAATCTAGAGGAGGGATAGCTCTTCCGGTCCTTTTAACGAGCTGGAAGGCCAAAACTCGGCAAACTTTTCATATTTTACGAGTCAGTTAAAAGAGCTCAAAGAAGACTCGTCTTTTGAGGAACGAGTGATAAACGGGGATAGCAGCAGATTCCAGGTACAGGTTGGAATTTTCCAGTCACGGCAGTGTCACAAGGATGGCTAAGTGAAATCACTCTTCGCAGCTGTTCCTCAAAATGGGTAAACAAACATATGGAGATGAACGATTGGCCAAATGAACGGATGGAGGTGATGGCATATAAACACGACCAAGGGCTTTTAATATGGCTGTCAAAGGTTACATTTACCAAGGTTATTTACCGGTTCATTTTTTCTGGGTGAGCTTGAACTGTAGGGAAAGATTGCTCACAATTTATGTTTATTTTTTAACGAGCATGAACTTTGTATTAAAACTGCTCGGTGATGGCTTCATTTTTTAACGAGCTTGAAAGCGATCAAACCTTGCTCGATTTTATGCATGCCCCCAGCATCATAATGACGCATGTCAAAGGAGGGTGCCCCCCAAGCTTCATTGCATTCAACTTGGTGGTTGGAATGAAGGTTTACCTTTGCATTTTGAAAAGG
This sequence comes from Pinus tabuliformis, assembly GCA_031772625.1. NCBI lineage: Eukaryota > Viridiplantae > Streptophyta > Pinopsida > Pinales > Pinaceae > Pinus > Pinus tabuliformis. Next base: position 844,610,449 of record CM062815.1, read on the forward strand.
GGATTTGTTTCATTTTTTATTGAGGTTGACATAGTAAAAGAACTATCCTCATGACTCCTTGTTTCATTTTTTAACGAGGTTGACACGAGATAAGAACCGTCCTCGGAGCCCACTGTATTTACAGTATTTCCATTAGGGCGACGATCCATGCTGACAAAATATTTAGGAATCTTCTGAATCTGTTGGATATAGAAGATTTCATATTGTAGGTTTCCACTGTGGCTACTTCCGCCAGATTACCTGCCGGCGGTAGGGCAAAAGTACCCATTAAGGCAGGGTCTTTTAGGAGACCTACTCCAATATTTTGGAGCGATTGATTACTTTCATGGATCATTGTGTCGCTTCCCGTAACTTGAGAACTGTTGGGGAGAAATGTTTGTTGGTCGATGATTGTAATTTTTCCTTGGAAAGGAAATACAATCCTCCTGAAGTAGGTCGACACAACTGCAGCCATGGCATATATCCAAGGCCTTCCCAGTAGGATGTTGTAATCGAGATTCCCGTCGATTACTTCAACATCAACTTCTACTGTTTTGCCTCCCAGTTCAACTTGCAAGTTACTTAAAATCCCGTATGGAGTGTATGATCGTCCATCAAATGATTTTAAGGTCGTTGACGATTTCGACAAGGGTGGTGAGCCTAAATTTTTCCAGCAACTCATCGACATAAGACATGTAGATGCCCCCTCATCAATAATTGTTCGATGAACAGTTTTGTTGAGGGCTTTTACTTGAATAAGGAAAGCTAGTTGAGCTGGTATCTGAGGGTCATATCCTTTATGATTAAAGGCCACAAGGTTGGAATCCATTGGGCCAATCCCACCTATGGCTGATAATAAAGCTTGCTCTTGGGAGGTGCAATTTTGTGCTACCTCAAGTGTCGACATAGCGGACGACAATTGGGTCAGGTCCTCTATTATATTATAATTCTGTGCTACTTTTGCACGAGGATTAAATGTCGAGTTGTGTACTACTCCCTTTGGCGAGTTTATTATTTGCTTAGGAACGACGGGTGGCACAACTTCGTTCAAAGTTGTTGTCGAACTACTAGGTTGTTTATCAGCCTTGTTATCCGACCGCTGTGGATTCCGGTAACCTTTATTCCTTGTCAAAGCATTATTTTGCTGCTTTGAGGTGGACAACATAAGCACTTGGGATCGGGAAGCATTTTGATTCGCAACCAGATTTTGTCTTGGATTAGGAAACGGATCAGTCAATACTGCCGGGGTTTTTGAACTCTTGAAGAGTTTCTTAACTTCAGGTATATGTGGACAATCTTTTGTCCAATGATCCTCATCGCATATATGACACCTTGTCGAGGGTCTCCCTTTCCTTTTCTTTTTCTTCTTGCCCCCTGGTTGCTTCAGTTGTTTGCCCTTGTCGGTCGACATGGCATTTACTTCTGAGGCAAGAAGTTCCTCATTTGCATTTTGACTAGAAATTTTGCGTTTGCCAGTCACGCCATTACTGGCGTGAGAGTTAGTATTCGATTCAGGAGGGGGAGGAATTGAAAATTCAGGTCTGGGGTGTTATAGACAATTTTGTGCCTTACAGCAACAAGCACGAATTGTCAATAATCCAAGGGATCCAAAGTTCCCTAAACATGATATTCCTACCCCTAGAGGAACAAGGTCAGCAAACCAACAGCTCTCAGATCAGTTCTCCACCTGAAAACACTCAAAAACAAGCAATCCTGAAATCAAAGCAGGTGCTCCACTAGGCTTCTGCGCTGAAACACAACTGCTCCATGGTGTACCTGCGTTGCAAAGCAGGTAGAACAAAGCCCACCTACGTTGGGCGAGTTTGGACATGTGGCACAGTGAGTCATTGCTTTGGAATCTTCCAAAAATGACACTTGGATCAGGTACTTCGCCTTGTGATGAGTCAGAGGCTTTGTTTCTCCAAGTGGAAGCAAGGTTCACCAAGTGGACTCAAGAACTGAAGATCAACTAAAGATTAACTGAAGAGAGAGAGGACACAAGGCAGCTACACATCAGTTGCAAGCTGACTCATCCTTTCTCAATTCATCTATATATTGAGCTCTCTCCTATGAGCTCAGGAGGCTGGAATTTTGTGCAAAGTAATGATATGCTGTTGGTTTCATTATTGAGTTATTGGGTGATTGTTTGAGAGAGGTGAAGAAGAGCAATTCTTTCTGCTGGGAGGTGTTGTTGGGTTAGAGCCTGCAATGGTTGTAATACTCTCAGAACCTTTATTTCTTCATTAATAAAAGCTATTGAGGTTCTTCTATGTGCTCTTGTTTCAATTATATATTGTGATGATTGCATGTTTGGTTTACACTAATCCATGAACCAGTTATGATTGCATGCCTCTTGTAGTTTCCTTCTTTGTTATTTTGCAGGATCTCATTGTAGCTGGGCGAGCAGAAGGACAAAGAGCTAGGAGCAAGCGGCCAAAGAGAAGAGTTTGGATTCGACATTAAGCGCAAGGCAACGGTTAGTGCTTTCTCCATTCTCTTTTGCTTTCATAAAGAAGTAAACCTTAAGTAGTTTGTTTTACAGTTGTTGCTAAGGAACTGTCACCCTTAGAGTGGGATAGGGTCATCCGAGTCGGATACTTTTCCCTACAAAAAACTGGCGACTCCACTGGGGATCGTATCCGTTTGATTGTGTTTGTAGTATTTTTCTATTCATTTCCTGAACAAAAGAGTACCAAATCGAAAAGCTTTTGACTATATCAAAAGCGAAGTAGAGGGGCTGCTACTCTTGCTCATTGTCTGAGCAGATTCATGATTTGAAGAGTTGATCTACAAAGATCCTTGTAAGCTCTTAGTGATAGCTTTGCACCTTCTAAATCATCCCTTTGAGTGTGCTTGACTGAATGCTTCTGATTTGAGCAAAAACCGTGCATTTTTGAGAAAATTATGACCCGGAAACTGTGAAAACGCAACTCTCGTTTTCCAAAGCAGGTAGTACACAGGCTACCTGCTTTGCAACGCAGGTCCCGAACTAGCTACCTGCGCTGAGAACCAGTTTGACTGTGCAGAGCCTGCGTTGACCCAAATTTGCTTAATGCATTTGGGGTTTCCTCCTTTCTCTTGCCTGTTTTCACTTAGTTTTGCTGCTAGGTGTCAGTCTTGTGCCTGTTTTGAAACCAATATTACTTGCCATCATTTCGCCTCTGTTATATAACGAAATTGTACTTGTTCTTTGTATTTCTTATTCATTTACAATTTCCCATCACGAAAAGTAAACTAGTCATGCTTTTGGCCTCTTAGATCTGAACCTGTGTTAGGCGTTTTGCTGGTCTAAAGAGTTAGCTTGTTTGCTGTCCATAGCTGATTAGTCTTTTTACTTTCGTTAGTATGGTTTGATTTCATGTATTTCCAGTGATTAAGCAAGTAAATCTTAAGGTGTCTTTTGATTTTGGACAAACTTGTTTACTTTCGCTTTAAATCGAAATCAAAGTTATATAACCACTTTCTTTTTGTATCCATCCACATTAAGAAAGGGAAAAGAAAATACATGCATTGTGCATTTTGCATTTGACTGTGTGCTTGACGATTTAGGAAAAATTTTGCATTTTAGTGTGTGCTCTATGATCTGTGTGAAAAGATTTGCCTTTCTTTTCCCTCAGTAGTTAAGGTTTTCAAAGTTGAAAGATTGAAAAGTTTGCTTCTCATCTTAGACTGCATTCAGGAATTTGTTATATACATCTCGTGGTGATCCTTAAAGGCAAACTGATAAGCAAGATCAACATTAAAATAAATCCAATTTACATAACAACGCTTTGTAACATAACGCAAACACATAGAGGTCTAGGTAGAGACGTGTTCCGGCGTCGTTAAACATAGTGACTGTCGATCTCTACGAAGGTGGGTGATTCCTCCTGAGAGTCGGTGGCACTAATACGGACTTGTGCTCCCACGTACCGTCGAGTATATATTGGGAGACCCCTATAGGCAATTATCCTTTATCCATAGGAAGCCGTGTCGACCGCCCTACTGGTCGCGATGCAGTGAACACAGCATTCACGAAGATCGACCACCCGTACCGTAAAACGTATTCTGTGGTTTCGCGAAAAGTTTGGCACACCCTCTGCCTAGAACTCCAGAGAAGTTTCTTTTGGCCTTTTTCAAACTCTATAACTGAAAAAGTCCATCTGAGCATTTGTCACTTCGGGCTCGTTAAAACATCGAAGGCGACTAGAGTCATCTTTAGCTTTTTCTCGACTCTTAAAACATGAAAAAGCAAGTTTGTGTCTAAAAGCGTCGTTAATAAAATTTATTTTAAGCGGAACATAATCACCTGTTATTCCCACGTTGATATTTCAGTTGAAAAGTATGGAGCCCACCAACCAAGGAAGCAACCTTAGCGGAAATCCAAATCCCTTCTCCTCTTGGGGAGATGTTGGTGTGCCTCATATGGCAACATTGTCACTTCCAGGATTGACAATTGGCCTACCTGTATGGCTCTTTTCAACTAATGTAGTCCAGATCGCCACTAATCCTGAGCAGTCGAATCAACAGTCAGAACAGTCTAGAGCTACCCACCAGCCTTCCACTTCTTATAATTCTTCCTCTGATCCTCCATCTTCACAAGGTAGAGCCGGCAAAAGTCAGCCTCCCAAGGAGAAGAAGGAAAGGAAGAAGAGAGAAAAGAAGCAAAAGGAGCCTATGGTGAAGGCGACTGGGGGCAAGCAAAAGACAGCTGACAAAAACCCACACACTGCACCGACCAGGCCTAAATCGCCATGTGTCATTTGCGAAGGGGCCCACTTCCATCGTGATTGTCCTTGTATTCCCCGGATACTAAGGGACTGGTCCCCAAGATTGCACAATCCGGTAGCATCAACCTCTGGCAGTCATGTTGATTGCAGTCCGTCAACTAGCGAGAGTGAAGGACGAAGGGGGAGACCAAGATCACCCTGTATATTGTGTGAAGGCGAGCATGCCATCCACAGATGTCCATTCTTAGATGAGGCAAAGAGAGTTTTGGAAGATCGTCCGGTTTCGCCGTTACGACTTCCTCCTGGATACCAAAAACTCGCGCCTAATCCCTCGATAGTTGAAAATCCAGCTGACCCGCCCAAGTGGTCAGCTGAAGTGTCGGTCATTGAGAATGAACCTACTGAATCCAGACCAGACGAAAGTCTAAAGGTCGAAACGGCAGTTGACCCAGTTCTTCCTTAAGAGGTTTCATCATCCAATGACTCCGTCATTGAAGACCCATCTTCAAATGACACCCTCACTGAAGAGGATAAAGATGACACCGTCCATATCCTTTTCATCACAGACTCTGATGAGCATCAGGGCAATGCGCCCATTCCTTTATCGCAGGAAGGAACATCGTCAGGGTCATATCCGGCCGTATATTCAGTCCCACCACCAAGCAACCTAGTTGTATCCTTTGATTGGAATCAACTAGGCAGACCCCGGTTACCAGCCAGTATCCCATTCAGAATCATAGTCCAAATCTACAGAATGGTGATGGCTGGAACTATCATTGATGAAGGGGCATCTGTGAGTATCCTTTCCTCTATTGCTTGGAAAGCACTGGGTTGCCCGGCGCTTTTACCTGAGATGAGAAATCTATCAGGTTTTGATAAAGGAACCAGTCACCCGTTAGGGATTCTCCCCAATGTTCCGCTTACATTGAAAGGGAAGACAGTTCGCATGAACATCATGGTCGTCCAGAGACCCTTGGCATATAACTTACTCCTTGGACGGGACTATATATATTGCATGGAGGCAATAGTGTCCTCGCTCTTTAGAGTCATGTGTTTTCCGCACGAAGGAAGAATGGTCCAGCTCGTAGACCAACTTTCATTTCCAGGATCACGCATTGCAAATAGTCAAATACCATCCCTTAACGGTTTATTCACTCAAGGAATGCCACCGCCTCCGGTTCTGCTTCCCGATGAATGCGAGTAATTCGGAAAGAAAGAATTGGGACCCAGGGGGCATGCACCCTGGCCTGCCTTGGGCAGAGAAAACCTTGGGTATAAAGTTAATTTCCGCAGAAGAATGGACTAGTCCGTACCCCGTCCGGCAGTGGAAGAGAGGGTTGTTCTAGGATAAAATTCTTTTGTCAAAGTTATGTGAGCGAAGCAATCGCTCCCTTTGTCTAAAGAAGTGGGCTCTCCTAAGGAGGGGGTCTATTTGTGGCAGCAAGAAGCCACCATCTTTGAATGTCAAGCCTCACCCATTAAAACAAGCTGTTTTGAAGGATAAGTAGGGGCAGTCTTCAAAGAAAGAGATGAAATTGCTGCAACAAGTAGTCACCATCCTTAGCAACCTAATGATAGACATCGCCGAAAAGAGAGTTTAGTTTGCGGCAGCAAACAAAACCATTTTTTGGATAATAAGTAAGAGATGGCAGAATCTTGAAATTATACTTTATACCTGGGGGCATGCAAACCTTTTGGAGTGCAAGCACGGGACGACTATTTATTTTTTTTAAATTTTTAGGTCCTCCCTCTAAACCTGTAGGTCTAACCCGTTAAACTCGTAGGATTAGCCGTTTCTAGCTTGCATAAAGAAAGGATGAAGGGAAAAAGTTAAAACCTGCCAAATTGGAGTAATTAATGAGGTATCGCTCCTTAAATAAGATTACCTCACCTAAAAGCATTCCTTGTATTAAGACTGGTATAATCGAGCAGTTTTAGCAATGTTCATGCTCGTTAAAAAATAAACGCAATCATCGAGCAGTTTTTGTGCAGAAGTTCATGCTCGTTAAAAAATAAACGTAAATTGTGAGCAATCTTTCCCTAGCAGTTCAAGCTCATCCAGAAAAAATGAACCGGTAAACAACCTCGAGAAATGTAACCTTTGAAAGCCATACTAAAAGCCCTTGGTCGTGTTTATATGCCATCACCTCCATCTGTTCATTTGGCCAATCGTTCACCTCCATGTGTTTGTTTACCCATTTTGAGGAACAGCTGCGAAGAGTGATTTCACTTAGCCATCCTTGTGACACTGCCGTGATTGGAGAATTCCAACATGTACTTGGAATCTGCTGCTATCCCTGTTCATCACTCGTTCCTCAAAAGACGAGTCTTCTTTGAGCTCTTTTCACTGACTCGTAAAATATGAAAAGTTTGCCGAGTTTTGGCCTTCCAGCTCGTTAAAGCGACCGGAAAGCTATCCCTCCTCTAGATTTTAATCTTTTTGGACCTGAGGGATTATTGCACAAAAAGATCGAGCGCTTGTTTTGTTCGGCTCGTTAAAGCAACCGAAAATTCATCCCTTCTGTATTGTTTTAAACTTTTTCGGACTTAAGGGATTAGATGACGAAAAAGGAATTTTGGAGTTAACTTTTCGTACCTTTTCAGACTCTCTAAAAATGAAAAGGACCGAGTTTTCCTTGTCGTTAGACTCATTAAAATGATTAAATAGCGACAAACTTGTCTTTAGACGAGAACGAGTTTCCCTATCGCTAGGCTCGTTAAAACATAGCGATGGGCTTGCCCGAAGGGCAGGTTATAGAACAAGCATATGTTATCCTCCTCAAGCTTGGCAAAAATAAAGAGGTATTGGTCAGTAATGATTGGGGAAAAATTGGGAGAACCTCACAGCATTAATGGTAGCAAGTCGCTCTTGAACATGACACTTTGTCCTCCATACCGCATCGGGTTGGGTTGTTTCATTCACCGGTCGCAGAACCATGGTCCTCGCCACACCGTCCACAATTGGGGTAATGCTACCAATCCATCACATCAGTGTCGTTATATGTTCAAGAGATGTGGTTCTGTAAAGAGTCAACTGTGTTCCACCCACTGCCATACATTATCCTTCATCCACTTCATGACCGCCACCCTGAATCATACATCACAGTTTGTTTTCACCTCATCATAATCACTAGCTCCGTTCCGTGTCACTGATGTGGGATTCATTAAGGCCCTCCTTTGACGGATCGCTCCTTGTTGACATCAGCTCATTATCCAAGGAGTTGATCTAGGAACACCCCCCTCAGTACTTTGAAGCTTGCATGCCTCAATGGCAAGTTTCTCACTTCGGGCGACAGGTATACATCAATGACCTTCGACCAGAAGATTTTGCATGGTGGTCGACGCCAAGTCCTTTATTCCCACCATGTAGATTGTATTGCCGTACCTTGAGGGTCATCATCCTTATCGGTGATTCCTCTCGCGCTTGTTAACGGTTTACATCATTGACCGGTAATCAAGCGATGTCTTTCCATGTTCGACTTCAAGAAATTCTCACATGGATCGACTTGTACATCGAGTGAAGATCGGAAGAGATTGAAGACCCCGGATCTAGTTTCATCCATCCGGGCTGCGATATATATTCAGGACATAAAGACATTTGATATGTACATCATTGCAGCAGATGATCATCCTTTTCAAAGGATGATAAATTCGGCAGAGAATTATCAGTCTAGCATCAGACGATCGTCTGTTCTATGTACCAAAATGTATTTATAAAGCTGAGCATGGGAATGCCCGCCTCAGCTAGATCATGAAAAATGTATGAAAAATAATGTATTGTATTGTATCTTATTACAGGACACTTCTCAGCAGATCGAATGAACTTCGGATCCTCTCAATAAAGCATTTCACCCGATAAACGACCTCATACTTTAGGGGGCATCTGTTATAGACAATTTTGTGCCTTACAGCAACAAGCACGAATTGTCAATAATCCAAGGGATCCAAAGTTCCCTAAACATGATGTTCCTACCCCTAGAGGAACAAGGTCAGCAAACCAACAGCTCTCAGATCAGTTCTCCACCTGAAAACACTCAAAAACAAGCAATCCTGAAATCAAAGCAGGTGCTCCACTAGGCTTCTGCGCTGAAACACAACTGCTCCATGGTGTACCTGCGTTGCAAAGCAGGTAGAACAAAGCCCACCTGCGTTGGGCGAGTTTGGACATGTGGCACAGTGAGTCATTGCTTTGGAATCTTCCAAAAATGACACTTGGATTAGGTACTTCGCCTTGTGATGAGTCAGAGGCTTTGTTTCTCCAAGTGGAAGCAAGGTTCACCAAGTGGACTCAAGAACTGAAGATCAACTAAAGATTAACTGAAGAGAGAGAGGACACAAGGCAGCTACACATCAGTTGCAAGCTGACTCATCCTTTCTCAATTCATCTATATATTGAGCTCTCTCCTATGAGCTCAGGAGGCTGGAATTTTGTGCAAAGTAATGATATGCTGTTGGTTTCATTATTGAGTTATTGGGTGATTGTTTGAGAGAGGTGAAGAAGAGCAATTCTTTCTGCTGGGAGGTGTTGCTGGGTTAGAGCCTGCAATGGTTGTAATACTCTCAGAACCTTTATTTCTTCATTAATAAAAGCTATTGAGGTTCTTCTATGTGCTCTTGTTTCAATTATATATTGTGATGATTGCATGTTTGGTTTACACTAATCCATGAACCAGTTATGATTGCATGCCTCTTGTAGTTTCCTTCTTTGTTATTTTGCAGGATCTCATTGTAGCTGGGTGAGCAGAAGGACAAAGAGCTAGGAGCAAGCGGCCAAAGAGAAGAGTTTGGATTCGACATTAAGCGCAAGGCAACGGTTAGTGCTTTCTCCATTCTCTTTTGCTTTCATAAAGAAGTAAACCTTAAGTAGTTTGTTTTACAGTTGTTGCTAAGGAACTGTCACCCTTAGAGTGGGATAGGGTCATCCGAGTCGGATACTTTTCCCTACAACATGGGGGCGTCAGGTATTTTGTCGTAGAGCGTGCCAGACTGAGTATATACTAAGTCCAGATATTGAGCACCAGCAAAGACCTGCTCCTCTGTTACGACCCCTCCCTTGGCCACATCTTCCGTTATAGCCGGAAGTAACGACTTTATAAACCATTCAGCTAACAGCTGATCGAGAACGTAAGTTTTCACCATCCTACGACGACGTCGCCACTCATGTATATGATCAGATATGTGAGTGGCCGTTGTCTGTTTGAAGTTGGTGAGGATTTCTGTTCCCGTTTCATACCTTATCGGTAATTGAAAATGGGTTAAGAAAGTCGTGGCTAAGGAGCTGAAATTGTCGAAAGAGGCTCTTGGCAATTCAATGTACCATTTAGCCGCTGGACCTGTCAATGTCCTCTGAAAAAGGCGAAGTCTTATCGAATCATCATTCAGGGTGTTTGATGAACACCATAGATGGAATGTCATCACATGATTCGACGGGTCTTCTGCTGGATTTCCATTAAATTTAGGAATGTCTGATGGAAGTTTGTGCAAAATCGCTGGCCACCAAGGGGCATAAGCAATTGGATCATTCATCAGCCGATTTAGATCTGGTAATTCTAGAGTTGCTACAAAGGGCAACTGTTGGTTCAGGTTAGGCGAAGCATATCCAGGATAAGATGGTATCGCCTGAGCAATGGGTCTTTGCAGACCAGCATAGTGCTGACAACTTTGATAGTGTTGATAACCATTATAGCATGGTTGCCCATTACTTACAAAGACTTGTTGCTCAGGTCCTTGATATGATTGCTGGAATGGCGGTTGTTGAGATTGAACCAGCTGTGGTTGTTGGACCATTTGCTGTTGACCAATACTGGATGATTGACCAAGATGAGGAGTCATAGTACTTGTTTGAGCCTGAGTCGCTCCAGATAAGGAGGCACTACCCTGAGGTTGTGATTGAGCCGCTGAGACAAGAGGTTGTTGTATTACAACAGGTAGCGCTTGTACTTGCGACGCATTCGCCATAGCAGGTGTGGTGGGAATATTCGACTGAGGGTGTACTGGTTGCATTGAATATGCAACTCTTGATTGTTGAGGCAGCATTGGTACCCGACCGCTAGATGTAATTCCAGTTTGACCTGATCCTTGTTGTAAACTCTCATATGGTTGTTCTCTAGGAGGGAACAATGAAAGAGCATACTGCCCTCCACATGGTTGAAATCCAGTACTTAAAGGGTAAATTGGCCTTTGAAGACACACTGGATCAATTTGTTGAGTTTCAACATAAGAAGTACCAGATGATAATCCGAATGAAGAAAAAGGAACTAACCATATTGTCGTCCCTGATGGGGCTCCGGCTTGTTGTTGACAATTTGCCGGGACAGATGATATACCAGCGAAGATCGTTGGAGTAGCAGCAGGAGGTTCTGCTGCTGCTGTGTTAGACGACACAGTCCTAGATGTCGACGGTTGTTCAGACATATCTAGTCTATCCAAAAGATTTCTTAGCGATTCTACAGGAACTTCCACTTGTGGTGGACTAACTTTGAAGATCAACGAGGGAAGGGTGATGATTATTCCGCTTAAAATAAATTTTATAACGATGCTTTAGACACAACTTTGCTTTTTCATGTTTTAAGAGTCGAGAAAAAGCTAAAGATGACTCTAGTCGCCTTCGATGTTTTAACGAGCCCGAAGTGACAAATGCTCGGATGGACTTTTTCAGTTATAGAGTTTGAAAAAGGCCAAAAGAAACTGCTCTGGAGTTCTAGGCAGAGGGTGTGCCAAACTTTTCGCGAAACCACAGAATACGTTTTACGGTACGGGTGGTCGATCTTCGTGAATGCTGTGTTCACTGCATTGCGATCAGTAGGGCGGCCGACACGGCTTCCTATGGATAAAGGATAATTGCCTATAGGGGTCTCCCAATATATACTCGATGGTACGTGGGAGCACAAGTCCGTATTAGTGCCACCGACTCTCAGGAGGAATCACCCACCTTCTTCGAGATCGACAGTCACTACGTTTAACGACGCCGGAACACGTCTCTAGCTTAGACCTCTATGTGTTTGTGTTATGTTTCAAAGCGTTGTTAGGTTCATTCAGTATATTTTAAGTTGATCTTTTTAAAGTTTTCCTTTCAAGGTTCACCACGAGATGTATGTGACAAATTCCTAAATGCAGCCTAAGATGAGAAGCAAGCTTTTTCAAATCTTTTTGACTGATGAAAATCTTAACTACTGAGGGAGAAGAAAGGCATATCTTTTCACACAGTTCATACAGCACAGACTAATGCACTTTCTCCTAAATCAACATGCAAACTTTTCAGATGCAAAATGCACAATGCAAGTATTTCTTTTCTCTTTCTTAATGTTGATGGATTACAAAAAGAAAGTGGTTATATAACTTTGATTTCGATTTAAAGCGACAGTAAACAAGTTTGTCCAAAATCAAAAGACACCTTAAGATTCGCTTGCTTAATCACTGGAAATACATGAAATCAAACCATACTAACGAAAGTAAAATGACTAATCAGCTATGGACAGCAAACAAGCTAACTCCTTAGACCAGCAAAATGCCTAACACAGGTTCAGATCTAAGAGGCCAAAAGCATGACTAGTTTACTTTTCGTTATGGGAAATTGTAAATGAGTAAGAAATACAAAGAACAAGTACAATTTCGTTATATAACAGAGGCAGAATGATGGCAAGTAATATTGGTTTCAAAACAGGCACAAGACTGACACCTAGCAGCAAAACTAAGTGAAAACAGGCAAGAGAAAGGAGGAAACCCCAAATGCACTAAGCAAATTTGGGCCAATGCAGGCTCTGCACAGCCAAACTGGCTCTCAGCGCAGGTGGCTAGTTCGGGACCTGCGTTGCAAAGCAGGTAGCCTGTGTACTACCTGCTTTGGAAAACGAGAATTGCGTTTTCACAGTTTCCGGGTCATAATTTTCTCAAAAATGCACGGTTTTTGCTCAAATCAGAAGAAATCAATCAAGCACACTCAAAGGGATGATTTAGAAGGTGCAAAGCTATCACTAAGAGCTTACAAGGATCCTTGTAGATCAGCTCTTAAAATCATGAATTTGCTCAGAAAATGAGCAAGAGTAGCTGCCCTCTACTTCGCTTTTGATATAGTCAAAAGCTTTTCGATTTGGTACTCTTTTGTTCAGGAAATGAATAGCAAAATACTACAAACACAATCAAACAGATACGATCCCCAGTGGAGTCGCCAGTTTGTTGTAGGGAAAAGTATCCCACTCGGATGACCCTATCCCACTCTAAGGGTGACAGTTCCTTAGCAACAACTGTAAAACAAACTACTTAAGGTTTACTTCTTTATGAAAGCAAAAGAGGATGGAGAAAGCACTAACCGTTGCCTTGCGCTTAATGTTGAATCCAAACTCTTCTCTTTGGCCGCTTGCTCCTAGCTCTTTGTCCTTCTGCTCGCCCAGCTACAATGAGATCCTGCAAAATAACAAAGAAGGAAACTACAAGAGGCATGCAATCATAACTGGTTCATGGATTAGTGTAAACCAAACATGCAATCATCACAATATATAATTGAAACAAGAGCACATAGAAGAACCTCAATAGCTTTTATTAATGAAGAAATAAAGGTTCTGAGAGTATTACAACCATTGCAGGCTCCAACCCAGCAACACCTCCCAGCAGAAAGAATTGCTCTTCTTCACCTCTCTCAAACAATCACCCAATAACTCAATAATGAAACCAACAGCATATCATTACTTTGCACAAAATTCCAGCCCCCTGAGCTCATAGGAGAGAGCTCAATATATAGATGAATTGAGAAAGGATGAGTCAGCTTGCAACTGATGTGTAGCTGCCTTGTGTCCTCTCTCTCTTCAGTTAATCTTTAGTTGATCTTCAGTTCTTGATTCCACTTGGTGAACCTTGCTTCCACTTGGAGAAACAAAGCCTCTGACTCATCACAAGGCGAAATACCTGATCCAAGTGTCATTTTTGGAAGATTCCAAAGCAATGACTCACTGTGCCACTTGTCCTTTCTCGCTCAGCGCAGGTGGCCTTTGTCCCACTTGCTTTGCAACGCAGGTACACCATGGAGCAACTGAGTTTCAGCGCAGAACCCTAGTGGAGCACCTGCTTTGATTTCAGGATTCCTTGTTTTTGAGTGTTTTCAGGTGGAGAACTGATCTGAGAGCTGTTGGTTTGCTGACCTTGTTCCTCTAGGGGTAGGAACATCATGTTTAGGGAACTTTGGATCCCTTGGATTATTGACAATTCATGCTTGTTGCTGTAAGGCACAAAATTGTCTATAACAATGTGCCTCTGAGATAACGCAATACATGCTTGCCTGCCTTCCAGAAGAGCTTGGTTGGCTTAACCATAGCTTTTGAAAGGTGGTTAACAGCATAGCATATATCGGGTCATGTATTGACTAGATACATAAGCAACCCCACCAACTATCGATAAACAATGGCATCCACTACTTCTGCTGAAGTAGCATCCTCCTTCCTCCAACCTCCAGGAAGAGGAGTATCAACAGGCTTGTAGCCATGCATGTTGAACTTCTCCAGTACCTGCCGAGCATACTTACCTTGAGAAACAAATAGTCCATCACTGCGCTGCCAAATTTCCAATCCCGGGAAATAATGAAGGGATCCCAAGTCCTTCATCTCAAACTCTCTAGCAAGATCATCCTTGCATGAAAATATCAACAGCTCATCTCCCGTCAAAATCAAATCATCTACATAAAGTACAATGATAAGCAACTTACCCTCCACCACAATCTGGTATAGGTTAGGATCCACCTCACTCTTGGAGAATCCAAGTCCGGTGAAATAATTGTCTATCTGTGTGTACCAAGCACGTGGTGCTTGTTTCAACCCATACAGCGTTCTCTTGAGCCTGCACACATGCGACTCGCTGCTGAAGATCTCGAAACCTTCGGGCTACTCTATGTACACCTCCTCCTCAATGACTCCATTGAGGAACGCAGCCTTCACATCCATCTGATGAATGTGCCACCCCATCTGCGCTGAGAGAGCAAGAATCGTCCGTATGGAAGAATACCTTGCGACAGGTGCAAAGGTCTCCTCATAATCGATCCCCTCTATCTGTGAGAAGCCTCGGGCAACAAATCTTGCCTTGTACTTCTCCACACTCCTATCAGCTGCCTGCTTCACTTTGTAGATCCATCTCGAACCCACCACTGATTTCCCTTCAGGTCTTGGGACAATCTCCCATGCACTGTTTCTGACAATCGAATCATACTCTTCCACCATGGCATATACCCATGCGGGGTCCTCCACAGTTTCCTTGAAAGAGGATGGCTCAGTCACAACACATTTGCTCACAAGAGCCATGTATCCAGTGTACCGATCAGGTGACTGTCTCTGTCTCCGTTGAGTTGTAGGTGGTCCCACAACCTTCTCTGCATCTTGAGCCAGTCGCTCAGCTTCTGTAATGTGCTTTCGCCCTCTGATGTTTGGCGTTGCATGAGTGGTCTCTTCCACTCCATGAACTCCATCCTGTGGCTGATCCACATCCTAAAGCTCATCCTTAGGAACTAATAGCTCCTCATCTGCATGCAAGTGTGGCTCCCTCTCAAGCGAACACTTCATGGCTTTCTCCTCCTGAAATTTATATCCCGTTCCACAACAGTCTTGCGACTGTTTGGAAAATACACATGATAGTTGTGGGGCGTATCAGTGTACCCCAAAAATATCCCAACCTCTGCGGTCGGCTCCAGCTTCTTCCTGGCATCCTTCGTCACATGCATGTAAACGTTAGAACCAAAAATCCTCAAATGAGAAAGATCGGGCCTCTTACCAGAATAAGCCTCCTCGGGTGTACTCATGCCAAGTATCTTGTGAGGACAACGGTTCTGCACATACACTGCAGTATTGCATGCTTCTGCCCACAAGTGAAGGGGTAGGCCCTGATCATGCAACATCGCCCGTGCAGCACCCACGATCGTTCTATTCTTCCGCTCAGCAACCCCGTTCTGCTGTGGGTTATGGGGAGCTATGAGCTCTCTTCGAATCCCTTCTGCGCTGCAGAAGTCCTTGAACTCGCTAGAGATGAATTCACCACCATTGTCACTCCTAAGAGCCTTCACCTTCTTCCTCGATTCCTTCTCGACCAGTGCTTTGAACTCACAGAACTTTGAGTATGTCTCGCTCTTCTTCTGCATGAAGAAGATCCAGCACTTTCGAGAGAAATCATCAACAAAGATCGCATAGTACCTGTGCTTTGCTGTCGAAGCTACTGAGAAAGGTCCACACACGTCTGTGTGAATTCTCTCAAGGATCGTCGTGGCGCGACTATCCTTCTCGTGAAAGGTGGCTTTCACAAATTTTCCCAAAGTACACCCCTTGCACTGATCTGACTGCGCAAGAGTCCCTTTAGGAAGCCCAGTAGTAATCTGCTGCAGTATCTTCAAGGCTCCATGGTGAAGATGGCCCAATCTCCTGTGCCACAGCTCGCTATCATCTCGACTCACCAATCCTTCTGCCTTGTATGCCATTTCTGTGCAGCCATCTACTTGCAACTGATAAAGTTTCCTGACTCAAACCCCTATCTTCCGGGTTTCTCCAGTTGTCTTACTACGCAAGAAAGCCTTTCCCTCGCTGAAAACAACATCATATCCCTTGTCTTCTAACATCGCCACAGAGATAAGATTCTTCTTCAATCCTGGAACATGCATCACTTCCTTCAATACGAAGGGTTTACTAGACTCCCTCTCAAAGGAAATGGTACCGATACTGGTCGCACTGTATCTACCATCATCGCCCATCTCGATGTGCACTCCAAGATCTTTCTCATCCAGATCAGAAAACAAATCTCGATCTCCTGTCATGTGAAAAGACACACCACTGTCCAAGAAACATATCGATCCCATCACACTTGATACCAAGCATGTGATCAATGAAAAATCAAGCTCAAACTACGAGGCTAAGGCCTCTCCCGCTGCAGATCCAGCAGCTTGCTTATTTTTCATCTTCTGCGGACAATTTGTGGCATAATGTCCATGCTGGTGACAGTGAAAGCACTTCACTTTGGACATGTCCAGCTTCTTTCCTTTCGCACCGAAATGAGAAGCTTTCTTGTTCTTCCCTTTCTTTGCTTTGGCAGCCAAAGCGCAATTTTCTTCATCAGGTGCCTTTGATGAAGATATGTCCCTAGTATTCCTCCTAATCTCCTCTTGCACAAGATCCAACCAAAGTCTCTCCCATCTTGGAAATTTCTCCCGACCATTGACAGAGTCCTGATAGGAATGCCAACTCTTCGGAAGACCAAGTAGAGCCAAGCTCACCAAGTCCTCATCATCGACAGTCACCCCCACACTTCCCAACTCATCCCGACATTGGGTGAACTTCGTGAGATACTTGGGCATACTGTCGCCTTTCTCACACTTAACGTTTCTGAGTTTATCCTTGAGCGCCAACTTCCTCTGGTCACTCTTGCTTTGGAATAAATCTGTCAATGCTTTCCACATCAAGTATGGAGAAGCCTTTCCATGCAGGCTCGACACAATGTGATCCTTCATGCCCTGCAACAGAATCCTTCGACACTTTGTTGTCTTCTTTTGCCAAGCATCAATGTGAGCAGCATCAGTAGGCTTTGGGAAATCATTATCTATGAACTCCTTCAACCCATTGTCATCTAACACCGCCTCCATCCTGTCTTTCCATGCAATATAATTCGAGCTACCTTCGAGGGCATATTCCAATCGCAATCCATTGAAAGACATTTCAACTTTGACACCAAGAACACATTGCTGCAAATTCGAATTCCACCAGCTCAAAACTCAACCGCTTCTGATCTAAAATTTGTGAGAACAAATTATTTCTCGTACAGAGATTGACTGTATGGGCATTCACCGGATATCTCACCTTCCAAAAGAAGGATGAATCCAGAGGCTACCTGGCCCGATTACAGACTCTGCCTGAAGAAATAAAATGTAATTACTTTATGAATAATAGATCTGATGATAAACTCTCGCTCTGATACCATGTATAAATTTTGAATAATATAACACTTATTCACAGAGATTATCCTGATTATACACTATTGCGGAATACATGCATAATACATAACCTCCTCTACTTTGATCATCAATTTTGCGGAATTAAAAATAATGAAACATCAATCGTATGCGCACATTAACACATTATGTAACCTGGGGAAAGCATACAGCTGAAAACTCCACACTATCTGTATATTATAATGATTGAGAACATGTAACAATACATAGTACAATACTCCTCACAAGTACTCAGTACTATCTCCACCTGTTACACACAAACTAGCTCAGATCTGATGTCTCAAATGTCCTCCACTGTTTGCCTGCCTCCACTACGCAATCCTACATGAGAATAATGATGAATGGAATGACCAAACTCGTATTTCCATTGTGTGTGACTACGCAATCCTCATTGTCAATCTCAATCCATGCATGTGCAAAATCTCATGCACAACTATAGTCACAACTGATAGCAATCTCAACCTCTAACACCCGTATCCACTGAACTGTCCATGCACTGAGTTAACTGATGTATTCCTTAGTTGCTTTATGAGTTAATAATTAGTGAATTAATTAATAATTAATTCACACAACTCATCACTAGTGTATTCTGCAGTTAGACTAAATACAACTAGTTCAACTGAACACAACTCCACCAAGCTCAACCACATGAGTTCTAACTGAAGTCCTGCATGCAATAGCTCAACTGACCCACAAGAAAAGCGTATTTCCTTCTAACAGCTGCATGTGCCACATCTGTAGCTCAAACTGAAGTGCTCCAAAAGGATAAGATAATGTTTATAGTCCAAATATTATTATGAGCTAATAATATTCGACTGTTTCTATTTTTAGCCTGCCAGTCTAAAAATAGACTCCGCCGATATGTCTAAAAATAGAAGTCCATCTATTTTTACCAACATGACCAATCATCCATAAACAGCATCCTGCAACTCATAAACCATGATCCATATGTCTAAAAATAGACTTTGCGCCAAAAATAGCCTGCGGGCTCACTTAGTGAAGGCGACTTCTTTCCACTAAGCTCCATCATCTTGTTGCATTCTCAACACAATCTACAAAATGATCATGCTGAAGGGCATGCTTAGAGATTAAACTTCAGATGCACCAATAATATGGCCGAATATGAAGCCCTCTTGCTAGGACTTAAATTGATCAAAAGTTTAGGGGCAATCAAGGTATCAATTTTGGGAGATTCTGATTTAGTTATTCAACAGATAAAAGGGAACTTCCTCACAAATGATCCCAGATTAAGATCTTACAGAGGAACAACGATTGAGATCCTCAATACATTTCTGGAAACACAGCTTGCCAAAATTCCAAGAAAACATAATTTGCATGCTCACAGCTTGGCAACATTTGCCAGCACTTGTAAATTACCATTTGAACCCAATCATCAGTTTACAGCTGAGATTAGACATAGGCGAGCCATACCTGACAATGTAAAGAACTGGCAAGTGTTTGACAATGATATTCAGATTAACAATTTCTTGACCCTAGAAGAAGAGTTTTCTAGCACTAATATAGATATAGACACTGTTAGTGAGTTCAATCAAATAGATAAATTTGAAACAGACATTTCAGCAAAAAGTGAAACTCAAATGCTTCACCCAACACAATTTACCAATAAAGAAATGCAAGATCATAGGGAAATAGACATCGACGAGATTATTGAAGGAGAATCTGAGGTTATTAATTTGAAAGACAATCATTTGCCCCAAGGGTTAACTCCTTTGGAAGATTTCTTTGATTCTAATGATATCCCAAAGAAACCCAAGATGCAACCGCTAAACACAAACATTGAAGACTGTAACATAGGAACTGAAGAAAATCCGAAAATGATAAAATTATTTAAAAATTTCCCCCCTGAACAAAAACTTAAATATGTTGAACTGATCAAAGAATTTCAGGATGTTTTTGCCTGGAGCTATGAAGATATGAAATCTTATGACACCTCTGTAATTCAACATACAATACCCCTCCAAGAAAATCAAAAACCATTCAAGCAAAAGCTCAGAAGAATTAACCCTGTACTACTCCCCTTAATTGAAAAAGAAATCAAACGAATGTATGAAGCAGGGATAATTGCTCCTATTAAGTTTTCAGAGTGGGTGTCTAATTTAGTACCCACTAGGAAGAAAACAGGAGAAATCAGATTGTGTGTTGATTTAAGGAATGTAAATAAGGTTTCTTTGAAATACCATTACCCGTTACCTAAGATGGACCACATTTTATAAAGGGTAGTAGGTGCCTCTAGGATTTCACTTCTGGATGGGTTTTCAGGCTTTAACCAGATTCTAGTCCATCCTGATGACCAGGAAAAGACTACTTTTACAACACCATGGGGAACTTTCAAATATGTTAAAATTCCATTTGGGCTTAAGAATGCAGGGGAAACCTTCCAACGAGCAATGGACATAGCTTTTGCAAAAGAAATTCACGATTTTATGGTCATATATCTAGATGATCTTATTGTGTTTTAAAAATTATATCAGCAACATTTAGATCATTTGAGACAAGTGTTTTTAAAATGCAGAAAGTATGGTATTTCATTAAATCCTAAGAAGTCGTTGTTCGGTCTAGAGGAAGGCAAACTGTTAGGCCATATCATCTCCAAAGATGGCATCAGAATTGATCCTGATAGAATAGAAGCCATTCTACAAATACCCAACCCCTGAAACATCAAGGAACTTCAAGCTTTCCTAGGAAAGATCAAATTTTTAAGAAGATTCATACCTAATTTGGCCGAATTAATTAGATTGTTGAACAATATGTTGAAAAAAGATTCCAAGATTAAATAGACATTAGAAGCCAAACAAGCATTTGAAGAAATTAAAATTGCTCTGACTAAAACACCAGTCCTTACAAGTCCAAAGTTTGATAGAGACTTCATAATATTTTCATTTGCATCAGAACACACCATTGCTGTTGTTTTACTACAAAAATATGATCAAGGATGTGAAAAACCCATAGCCTTTTTTAGTAAAGCACTTAGAGATGCACCGCTAAAATACCCAATCATGGAAAAACAGGCTTTTGCACTTGTGAAAGCTATTAAAGACTTCAGAGTCTACATATTGTACTCCCATGTAATAGCTTATATACCAAGTGTTGTTGTAAAAGACATCCTGACTTAGGATGGAATTGAAGGCAAACGAGGCAAATGGATAGCTAATATATTAGAGTATGATATTGAAATAAAACCTACAAAGCTTATAAAAGGACAGGGATTGGCTAAACTCATGACTAAAACAAACTTTCAAGCCCTGGATATCAATGAGCTAGATAACGAACAGGAGATGGCGACTCCACAGATTAGCCAGGCCTTCTTAGAATCACCTTAGTATGCTGATATAACTTATGTATTATTAAACCTGCAGGCTCCTCCAGGGTTATCCAGAACAAAGAAAAGGTTTTTAAAAATGAAAGCTTCAAAATTTTGTATTTTAGATAATGCTCTTTTTTGGAAAAATCATGAAGGTATTCTATTGAATTGTTTAATAAAAGATGAAGCTGACAAAATTCTCACAGAATTTCATGCAGGGGACTGTGGTGGACATCTTTACTGGAAATCAACTGCAGACAAAATCCTAAGGGCTGGATTTTATTGGCCCACCTTGTTCGCCGATGTAAAGAAATTTGTCACCACTTGCCATAAATGTCAAATTTTTGAAGGCAAGAGGAAACTTTTACCTTTACCCCTTAGACCAATTTCCACTGAAAGGCCCTTCCAACAATGGGGTTTGGACTTCATTGGGGAAATCCATCCTCCCTCTTCTGGCCAACATAAATGGATCCTCACGGCCACAGATTATTTCACCAAATGGATAGAAGCCATTCCTTCCAGACAAGACAATCATATAGTCATTATAGGACTCTTAGAGACCAACATCTTGTCTAGATTTGGCTGTCCTGAAAAGATCATAACTGAAAATGCTGCTGCTTTCAAATCTAAGAAAATGATAAGTTTCTGTAACAAGTACCACATCACCTTAGGCCATTCCACAGCCTATTACCCTCAAGGTAATGGTTTAGCTGTCTTCCAATAAAAGCCTGATTAACATCATTAAGAAATTGCTGGAAGAGAACAAGAAAAACTGGCACAAGAAACTTACAAATGCACTATGGGGAAACAGACTAACTACAAAGAGATCTATTGGAACTAGCCCTTATGAACTAGTTTATGGCATGGAGGTTGTATTTCCTTCATCTTTGGGAATCCCTGTAATGAAATTACTGTAAGAAGCTCAGGTGGAACCCAATGATATTCAAATAAGAATAAATCAGACCATCCATTTGCACCAGACCAGAGAAGAGGTATACCAAAGATCCCAAGTGTTACAAGAAAAACTCAAGAAAATATTTGATAAGAGGACCAAGGCAGAATATTTTTACCTTGGGGACAAAGTTTTAAAATGGGATTCCAGGAGAGAAGACAAAGGAAAACATGGGAAGTTTGACTTCCTATGGAAGGGACCTTTTATCATCCAGGCCTTACAAGGGAACAATACTTACTTTTTGAAGAACCTGGATGGTACAGAAACAGAAGAAGGGCCAGTTAATGGTCGGATGCTGAAACACTACTTTGATCCAACTGTTTGATGTATTCTTGCTTTAACATGTATATACTACGTCCTTGGTAATGTCTCAGTTTTGAGGTGGATAGTAACTTGCTGAAGTTGAAGCCCGAAGAGAAGGCCCTAAGCTTCACAAGTGTGACTGTCATATATAAAATAAAGCAACCGGCAGAAGGAGATTTCAAAGCACAGTCAAAGTTATGGAGAAGGCCATCTGACCTGTTGTTCTTGACTTTCCACCAGGGAAAGCCATCCCCAAGTGGAGCCACTGTTATGCTCCTATATCAATAGGTGTCATATTTCATGATTGGCATTGATGAGCTCTATAATATGTTCATACATTTTCTGGTTGCAAAGGTTTTCCCTATTATAGAAGAATCAAAAAGTTTGAAAAAATGTAAAGAGGGTATGCCCTAAAAGAAAAATCAAAGGGTAAAAACAATAAAATGGTCAAAAAAATGAAATAAATGAGCCCCAAACAAAATAGACCAAGAAAGTGTGCAAATCCAAAAAGCCACTACTTTTCCATTTTCTGAAAATAAAGCATTGTATGCAGCTTGTTGAACTTTATGCCACAATTGTTGAATGGCCAAATAGCTTAATCTTGGCTAGTTCATGTTTGAATTCCTATTTTAGAGATAGAGAATAAAATCTATCCAAACTGTTTAAACTTGGCAGATAAGTAGATAGGTACAGAAGCAAAGGAGCTCAACTGTCTAATTTGAGCCCTTGAAAGAAATAAGTGCAAACTTAGATAGGTTTATCATGCAAAAGAAAAGAAAAGATGAGAGGGTTTGCCAGTCCGAGTGCACCCACAGAAAAAGAAGAAAAAATGTTAGACAAAGTAGGCAGGGTAGGCAGTTTTGGTGTTGCGGAAGAGACTTGTGATTGATTTTGTCTCTCAAAGTATTAATCTCACTTCTATCCCAGGTACCATGGCAGTTTTATATTTTGATATAGCTCAAGTGAAGCATGACTACCTCCCCTTCTTATTTTTCCTCATCATTTACTAAAGCCCCTCCAGAGATATTAGGATCTACTTAATATCCTCTAAAACCACTCATCTCATTCATAAGCATTGCCTAAAGTAAAACCCTGTTTTTACTTAGGAGAATTCGCCTTATTTCTTCTATAAACCCCTGTTTTTCCCTTTTTGCCTAAGTTTTGTAGCATTATAACTTAGCGCTTTTCTATTCTTCGAAACCATATTAACGATTAACTTTATTATATTAAATCCCATGTAAATATAACCGTTTCTCGTACTATATTTATATTATAAAAACCCCCAAGTAATACATATTCCCCGCCCCGGTTAATATATAACCATAAACGCTTTTTGGGAATTTACAAGGTTAATTGAAACTTGTAAATAACCCTTTCCGCCGCGCAAAACCCCGAGATTAATTAACATTTGGTTAATTAATAATCAAATCAACCCCGAACTAATCAAAACCCGTCCGATACACTTAAAACGTGGATTAATTGTGTTGGGCCCGCACGTTAATTCCCCGCCATCTCCGTAGAGCGCCCACCGTCCGATCGGTGCCCTCACATCCGACGGCTGAGATCTATATCGCACCCCCCTTCATCGCTGAAAGTTAACGCCTGGGAGACTAGCGGTTTCGCTCCCGTACAGTGGACACGTGTCACACTCCCACGCTGCTCACGACCCCCTCGTCCGAAACCACTTAAGCCCATAAGCGGTGCGGGAAAAACAGCTTACCGCCCTCCCGCTGGATCAAATCTTTAGAAGAAATCATCATTGAACTGGGACATGATCCAAAAGATGCTAAAGGCATAAAGGCACTAATGAAGAAGAAGGACGAAGGCATTGCTGCCCTGAGGAAACAACTTAAACTCCCTCCTTCCATGCATCCGCAAACTGCAGAAGTTGTACAACAGAAATTCAAAGAGGATATGATGGACCTGCTCATGAAGCTTAATGAAAGATTAACTGATACAGAGCAGGCGCTAGAAAAGGCACTGAAGGAAAAGCAGGGAGAGTTGACCTCCCAGCCACCCGAAGTAACCCCCATAGTCTCAACTGCAGTCCCCTCCACACTGGGAACAACATCAGCTCCAAATGTCCCAGCAACTACAGAGAGGCAATTACAGGTACAGCAACAATACCAGGCAGCAGTACTAATATGAGCACAGAAGAATTAATAAAAGCCATGGAAGAATTGAGACTCCAAGTGTCAGAGCTGAAACAAGTAAAGGAAAAATTGGCAAAAGTAGAAAAGAATTATGACAAATCCAAGATAAATGTGGCAGAGAAAACAAGGGAGGTTAAAACATTAGAGAATAAAGTGAGAACATTAGAAAAGGATCTCACTCTAGATAAACCTCTGGCATAAATCAAAGGAATCCTATGGGCCAACATCACTCAATCCTTGAGTGATGTTTGGCCATCCATCCAAGGTATCTATGAGTAGATTGACTTAGTGAATGCAGCACATGAAGAAATTCAAAAATCAAGAGCTTTATTAGGACAAATGCCTAATCAAGCCAACCAGCTCATACATTTTTTGAATAAAAAAAATGGGGAACAACTGGAACAACTCGGCATCCCAGACAGGACAGGCACCATTCTAGAAATCAAGAGAGTTCTAACCAAGAGAACTTTGATGCAAAATTTGGAAAGAAGATGCCAGGATATGCAAGTAGAAATTAATTCTTTCATAGAAAGGTTTACAGTTTTGCAGCATAAAGGGCTACCCAGTCTTTTAGCAAATAATGACCGGCTTATGAAACACATAGATTATGTACATAAATTAAACAAATATGCTGTTGATCAAGTTAATACATCAACAAGTGCTTCAGGAGTGAAATCCCTTCCATCTGGCCGAGTTCTCTATGACAATTTAGAGAATTTATTCTACATTGAGCACGAGGTAAAGCATCTATTCACCATTCAACCTAATTTCTTCATATATACAGAGACTGATGAAACTCTCAGAAAAATTCAGAGGCATAAAATGCCAGAGCAAAAATGGTGGGAAGATATGTTAGAAATTTTGTAAATTATCTTTGTTATCTTTGGTATCTTTGGTAAAACGTAAATTCTGCGCTATTCTACCATGATAAGTTAGACATGGATGAATGAGGGTCAAACGCGTCCAAGCGTATCAGATCAGGGTTGAAGAACATCTGAGTACAGAATAGCTAGCACAGAGTATCAGTGGAAGACAGTTGTAAACCGACTCGCAGAGCCTGCCTCCAGCACATCCGATAAAGACGCAGCAGCCAGCACGGCATCAGTTTGTTTTTTCCCTGTTTTCGAGACAGTTTGTCTTTATCTTTTGTAAAAAACAATTAGTCATCACTAGATATTATCTCCATGAGATATTTTGTAAGATATTTTGTATAAGTACCCCCCCCCCCAATCGAAGTATTTGGGGTTGGTGAGCATTTCTGAGACTTTGCTGTAATACTGAAATTTTGGAATAAAAAAAGCTGTTGGAACCATCTGTTGTTTGGCTTACTGGATGAGGAATTTATGCAGAAGACTTGTCACATAATTCTTGAACCAAACTACGGATCAATAAGTTCCCTATATCTTATGTTTATAGTTTTCTGAGTTTTTATATCATCTATGTTTCATGATCTAAATAATAAAGAGAAAGAATAATTCAAAATTTTCTTGATTGCACTCTGTTTTTAGTGTTTATTATTCTCTGTGTTTTCTTCAGAATTAGTATAAACAAGGAATTCTTAATTTCTCATGTTTCCTGATTCTCTCATATTTTTTATTTGCTAAGGAATTCTTAACTGCTCCTTAACAGTAATCATCCATTTTCCCTCGTCCAATATGTTGAAGGATTCTTAACTGCCCTTCAACCATTTGAGTCCATTCCATCTGACTTCAGCCTTAATTTGTTCCATGTTTGATTACCTTGCTCTGTGATACCATCCTCTGTTAAGAAACCAAATTCAGAAAGTCATCCTTCTTTGACTCCATCATGCCCAATGGACTGAACTATTCAGTTTGCCTCATTGTTCTATTGAATCTCACCATCCAAACCCAAAACAAAACCCTTGAACTTCATAGCTAGCCTAACACATTTCAAAACAAAGCTAAATCATAAAGAGAGAGCCCTCTCTGGATGCAGATTGGCTAGAATCTGTATCCAAAAGATTGGTCTGTGGTTACCTCGGCCGTATTCCCTTTCTTACAACTTTTGGGAACAACCTGAGTGATAACAAGTTCCATAAGAGCCCCACTCGTAACACAAGTCAGTGTCAGGGCAAGCAGCTGTTGGTGGCTGAGTTGAAGGCTTCATAATTAGATGCATGTTCCGACCTTGAGTCAGAACCCGACAAGAGGAATGACAAAGGGAAGTAGATTATTGATGCGGAGCCCAGCGCCATTGTTGTCACTGCCAAGATCCAGAAGAATGATCCCGAAGATCCAGAGGAGGGGGAGCGTCTTTTCCACTCACAAATGTGGGTGAATGGTTCGCCGCTGCAATTCATTGTCGACAGTGGCAGCCAAAAGAACCTCATTTCAGCATAGGTCATGAAGTGGCTGGGCCTACTGACCATATCATACCCGCAGTCATACAACATCGGGTGGCTTCACCAAGGACGAGATCTCTTAGTTAGCCAACAGTGCCACCTTCCCTACAACATCAAGCCCTTCACAGATGAGGTATTGTGTGATGTTGCTCCTCTCGACGTTTGTGAGGTATTATTAGGAAAACCATACTTGTGGAAGAGACATGTTGTATATGAGTCTAGACCTCGCTCTGCGATTATTTATTTGGGTAATATGTTATACAAGATATTGGAGGTAACCCCACCTATTGCCACCTCTTTGATCTCTGCTAAGAAATGCAGTAAGATCACCTCCCAGACTAGGAAATTTATTTTCTTTCTGGTTCACTTTCAAAGTAAAGGGAAGATCGTAGCCACATCGATGACCCCTGGGAAGGGTTCCTCCACGCAGCAGAAGAAGGTGGATATGGTCATAAAAGAATACAAGGACATCTTCTCCTCACCCATAGGAGTACCATTGCATTGTCAGGTCAAGAATTTGTTCGATTTGACTCCCGGAGCATCTCTACCCAACGGGCCAATATATCGTCTATCTATTGTGGAAAATGCCAAGTACAAGTGGCGACAGGATTAACATCGGGTGCCACACAAGTTTGAGGTTGTTGACAAAGTCTAGTTGCATTTGCAGAAATAACACCTTACAAGAGCCCATCAGAAGCTCAGACCACTCTGATATGGTCCTTACACCATTACCAAGGTTGTGGGAAACAATGCTTTGGAGCACAACATTCCCCCATTTCTTGGCTTGTAACGAGTGTTCAATGGGACCACCCCCACCATGCTTCCCAACATTATTAGACACATCAGAGATTGCAGAACATCTCACTCGGGACCAAGTTCAATAAAGTTTCCCCATCTCATGGAGGCACTCAACACAATGGGGACCATTGCTTCCTAAGGGGGGAGGAATGTTCCAAGTGGATGTATGTGGCCACCTGTCTATCCCACTTGGACCCCCACCATTGTCTCTTTTAGTTTTTCAATTTCCTTAATTGTAACACAATTTACTATTTTTGGTAGTTTTTCATGTCTTGAACTTCCAGAGCCATTTTGAGGCCCTAAACGATGTTTTTTTGGAAAAATTGTTTCAACGAATTTGAAGGAAATCGCATCAACTGTCGTAGTCCTCGTAGATATCTTTCCAACGAGGTATCATACGGGTCAAACGGAGATAATATAACCAAGTTACGACCCTGGGAAGTTGGTTTCCCAACTAACCCCAACGAGGCCCATAAGCTCTTGGTGTTACATCTCCTCGGGTTAAGGTTTTGGTTGTTTAGGGTTTTCTCTTATTGTTCAATAATAAAAAGTCCCCTGATTCTCATTGTAACTCAGTTCATAGGCATGTAGCCGCCACATCTCTTCTCAGAGATAAGCTACCATTGCCCGAGCTAGTCTTGTTTCCATTATGTTTTTAAGCATATTTCTGTATTTGATATTAATGAAATGAAGTGTTATTTTTGCTACATCTCTATATTTATGGTTATATCTGTAATTTGTTGCATTCTTGTTTAAATCCATATCAACCATCAACATCCACTAAGCTACAAAGATAAGAATATAAAACATGTAGGGAGAAATTGAGCTTGGTGATAGGATCAAGGGTGAACAAATTGGACCAAATCAATCCAGTAACATCACTACGTGTGTACTTAAGGTGTTCACATCATTGGAGGACATTCTCAAACATTTTTTGACCTTATCCAATTAATTTCAAAGCTTCTGGGATTTACCAAGTCAATTTTTACCCGAACAGCGTAATGAATGTGGGGAAAAATCACTTCCATAATGTATATGCTACTCTTGTGAATTAAACCAATGTATGTATGTTGTTTCTATGAAGAAAACTAGCGTATGCCTAGAAAACTTCAATTTTTCCACTCTTCTTGGCTCCAAACTTCCTGAAACTAATCCTCTTCTTCTCTAAGCACCTGTACAAGCCTCTAGACCTCTGACATCATTTTTGACATATCTGAAAGTGGATCAAACATGTCTCCCAAGTGTCATTTTCCAAGCTGACCTAAAATTCCAACAAACAAGGTTGGCAAGAGTGCCAACAATTCCTCCACTCTCCAATAATCATCTCCAAAAGTTGCAACAACTCTGACATACCTGCAATACTCTATAGCACCATCATCAAGCCATCACATCACTACAACAAGTCATCCTCATAAGCATAGACATGAAGACCTAATGAATATCTAGTTGACAATTCAACGAGTATGCCATCAACCATCTCCATCACACGTAGATTTGCATCATCCACCTGTAGCAATATCATCAACCAACCAAGCCATCATCTGACCATCATGCATGTGCCACTAAGTGTGCCATCATCATAGGACCAATCATCAATGCCAGTGCATACTGACACACACCAACTGCTCCATCAATCTACATCATCATGAGGTTGACATAAGAACATGTCCCTATAAGGTTGACATAAATCCCAACACAATTGGCTGCAGCCATGTTACAATGAATGGAATCTACACATAAGCTAGGCTACAAGAGGTTGACATCAGTGCCAACATGAGCTAACTACCATAATGAAAAAATGCCATTGTCAACTAGTTGGACCATGCACACCATAAGACCAACATCAGCATGCATTAATAATTCATGTGCATTATAAATATTAACATCCACAACCTATACTGTCTGTTCTTTGATTCTAACCACAAACTCATATATTCAAATTTCTCTTCCTTTCTACTAACACAACAGAAAGAGAATTGCCATTTTACAATTACTGTAAATCACCATCATCTTTATGTAAGAGCTATGCCACTTTATCAAAGACAAAGTCATCACATAAATAGCTCAAAATGTGGGTTGAAATGATCTATAGATAAACCTCAAATTTACAAATTTATTAAAATTGTTATACATATAAAGCCTCATCCTATCCACAACCCCTACTATTGACTTGCAATGAACTTGGCGATTTGAGACAATAAACCAAGAACAATAAATTCTAAAATTCGTAAACTAACCAAAAATAGGTCAAAAAGTAAAACAATTAGACAATCACCTAAAATCCAAGAATTCCAAGTTATGACTATTGAAACATTACAAAAAACTAGAAGAGCATAATAATCTAAAACATTTCCAAAACAATAGAACAATGATAATTTCCATCTGCAAACTTCGTCAACATTCACATGAATATCAAGAATTAGAATAAGCAATTTAGATTTTATACAAATTGACTAGATCTATATTAAATAACAACACCAGAGCCCTATTCTAATATCCAAATTCGACTATCTTGCTTGTACATTATTTTTTAAATTCAAATGAGTAAACTTGAACATTGATTCCTCTTTGATATGCATATAAATAGAATTATTACATATTTTTACCATTACATATGCATGACTTAAGTATATTACTAACATATGTTTAAGTTACACAGTCACAGATTAAAACATCCAAGCATTTGTATATATTTTTCCACAATTGATATATTATATATTTAATTAAGGACAATGTTTCAACTTTCTATAGGTGAAACAATGAAAAATACGTTATCCCGCTAACAGAAAAATAAAAAATTAACAATCACTATGTGTTATTGGGAAATCTAGTGTCCACTCGGAGCTGCTAGTCCCACTAAGACTGGTAGCTATCTTAGAAACAAACAAATTAAAACTACTTTCGTTTTCCTTTATGAGAAGTAGATAAGAGAAGAATAAAGGAGACCAACCTCAGTCTTGCGCTTGGTTCCTTGCTTGATTCCTCTCCCTTCTGACATATCTTTGCCACTTGCTTCCTTGTCTACCCAGCTTCAAAGAGCCCCTGTGGAATCAAAGCAACATAACACTATCCAAGAACAGAGATCTACAATCGTAAACAATATAGGACCAGATATATATATTGACCACACAAATGCATATATTATCAATCATACAAGAATGTGGAGGAAAACTTGAATAGCTTTATTAATATCAAGAATAGCAAAGAGGATTACAACCAATTGTTCTGACCCAGCTTCATCCTCTCAGCAAGAAATCCCTTCTTGACCTCATGAAAAGCTTAGATCACCCAACACTATGATGTTGCACCAAGAAACCAGCAACACTTCCTTACAAGATACAAAATTCCAGCCTCTGGATCTCTGGGATGAGGGATCCATATATAGATGATTGCAGGGAGGTGAGTCAGCTTCTGAGATTTGATTAGTGTCCTCTCTCTGATAGTTCTTGATTCCACTTGGAGATTGATGATCTCTTACTCATCCCTGGGCGAATTCAGAGAGGCAAGTGTCATAGGAGAAGTTTCTAGAAGATTCTATGTCGAACCACCTTGCAAACTATCTCTGCCATTTGTCCACTCTCGCTCATCGCACCCTGCAGAAGGGCTATTCAGTATGCATCGCACCTTTTATACTGAGCTAGGTGGGATGCATCGCACCTTCTGCATTGGGCAGTCTGTATGGTCGAGTTTTAACCAGTTCTGAGCAGTTTTATGTGGAAAACTTCTGGGAGATGATGTAATCAGCTGACCTTTTTCTATTAGGGTGTGAAGCAACACTTTTAGGGACTTAGGAGCCCTTGGTTTATGGACATATATGATTGGGGTTGCAGTGCCCAAAAATGTCTATAGCACTATGTTTATTTGAATGTGAGCCTTAAGCATAATAAATATCTCTAATCAACTCTTTCCATAACCCCGTATTAGAATGTGCATTTCATTTTCAAATCTAAGACATGACTTAACACAGTAAGCCTGACTGATCAACTTCATGGTACATAATGACATTTGCAATATTTGGAATAAATGTTTTCCTTCAAATTACCTAGGAGCTATACTTCATGATATTGTCCTCCTCTTTCCAAACAATGTTAATCTCTTCATTTAAATTTGAAAGGTACTACAACCACCCTATTGTAATGTTTTTGGTACATAGTATTCCATCGAAGTTTGGATGCCTTCAGACGATTATGGAAATATCACTTATATCTGGAATTGGAAAACAAGTATACCAGTGAATTTCCAAGAAATAATAACTCAACATTGAAATTATTACATGTTCCCCCACATTTGAGAATAGAGATAGGAATAAAAACTTCTAAACACAAAGGACTTAGACATCACCCTCTCTGAAGAGAGAACATGGCCAATATTGATCACCAACTTATGAGAATATGTAAACTAACACAATTTCCAAAGCATACCTAATCCACTATACACATTTTGCAAACAACCTCAAATCACTTAATATAGACATCTAACATTTCTAGGTGGTGCACTCTTGATTCTTAACAAAACCCCATGCATAGGTTCATAATACCTACCAACATGAGAATCAAATCTCACAAACCTGATACCCTTGCTAGGATAGATCTTTGCACCATTGAAATGGAAAATTTATGCATTACAAATATTGGAAACAAGCACGATAGAGAAAAAAATCATATAAAAGAATGGAAGAAAAGAAAGTAGAATTTTCAGAAATGACAAAATCAAACAATATAACTCGAAATCACAAATGAAAAAATCAACCAATATAACTAAAAAAAGGTACATTAGATAACAATGACAATTCCAGAATGCCAAAAGAATCTCTTGGAAAGCACGGGAAAAAATATAGAACAATGTTTTAAATATAGTATCTCAAATTGCATGAAAATAAGACCAAAAAGCACATATAAGTTCTTTAGAAACAACAACAAAAATCATCAGCGAAACCCTAATAAAACATTCATAAAAAAACATTTATGACAATAAAACCCTAGACATAATGTTCTCCCACCATAATGATAACGAGAAACTTACTTCAGAACCATAGCGACTAAATACATTTTGCTGCTCCTACAACTCTATTGACCTCGTAGATATACCTGAAAATCATCAAAGCACATTAGCAGGAAAAATATAGACATCATATAACAACGAACATAATTTACAACATAAACAAATCGATAGTACATAATTCTACTAGAAAATGAAAATCCCCTCTCAACCCTACATGATATTTAAAATTCATGGCTCAAATACAGACAATGACCAACAACTTCTAGGAACATAAAACCTTCAAAAAGGTAAGTTATGTATTTTTAATAGAAAAACATGTGTCGAACAAAGATTTACGAGATATGATAAAAGTTAGCCCAGAAACCCTAAGAACTAAAATATAATGCAATTTATCTTATAGAAAACATATATGAATGTTAATAATAACCTAGAAATAGAGACATTGTTAAAGATCCCAAAAACTCTTAGTGAAAACAAATTTGATATAGCTACTCACAAATTATGAATAAAACTTAAAAATGTTGAAGTCCCGGAACAAAAGCACGAAACACTGGATGCAGAGTTGAAAGAATACAATGAAATGACCATTGTTATAGAAAAATCGCCATTAACATATTACAAGGGAAAATATAGATTAAAAAATAGATGTTCTTCAAGAGGCCATACCTTTGAATCACAACCTTTTTCCCAAACTCTAATTTGTATTAATGATTTGTTGGGTGCACGCTTAATATTCAATGGCATCAACCAATGCAGGGATTAGTTGTTATTTTTAGACGAGAGATTATGTATTATGTGTTAAAATTTTATTTCATTTTATTTTTAATTTTTTAAAGAAATGTCAGCGAATCATAAAATAGTTTACTAATATTTCATTATATTTTTAAGTTTTTCAAACAAATGTCATATCTAATCACAAGTAATTAGTCCAATCAACCTTTCTAACTAATTTAATAATTTACTAATAATAGTTTACTAATTTTCAAACAAAAAAAATTAAACATTTCAAAATTTTAATTTTTTATAAAAAAAAAACAATATTACAAAACATTTGAAAACATGAGACAATTTTTTTTTGTTAGAAATAAAAATCAAAGAATTTTGACTAAAAATTGAGTTCTATACTTGTTGATGTGGCTTAGTCATTAGCATTTATATGATTTCCTATGGCAAAGGCTTGGTCAGAGTTTAAGAAGTTGTTGGTTCATGCCGCTTTGGAGATGTTATTTTCCCACAAAGATTGTACTATTCTGATGGTTGGTGTGGAAAAATTGCATTTTAACCTCGGACAATTTGTGTAGGAGGGGAGTATGTGGTTATAGAGTTTGTCTTATGTGTAGGGAGACAAATGAAACTATGTTGCATTTATTTTTACAATGTCCTTTTGTTATTGTTATTTGCCTATAGGTTTTGCAATCACACAATTTATCATTGTGGTGGTGCTTCCCTACTTTGGAATTTTGTTTCATATGGTGGCTGAGTAGGCCTAGGAACCACAAAATCTTACCCTAGTTGACTATTTGGGGCATTTGACGAGCTAGAAATGTGTTGATATTTGAAAATAAGTAGTTTGATGTGGGGTGGATTTCTTCAAAAATATGTGCATAGTAAGGAGAAATTGCACTGAGGGAAACAAAGTGGAAACCACAAAGGCCACCTAGAGGCCCTCCAATGTTCGAGTATTAGAGAAGATTTTTTTATGGAGCTGCAAAATTGGGTTGTTATGGGTGTGGTGTGGTGATCATTAAAAATTCAGATGAACAATTCCACCTTTTTTGGTGTGTTGTTCTTTGTCACGTAGATCAACTTGAAGCATATGAACATATGTGGTGATGCAAAGATAGTAATCAAATGGATAAATGGTAGAGCCAGACCCGATGCTTCGATGTTGTCATCCTGGACCCGATGCTTTGATGTTGTCATCCTAGATCCACCTTTTTTGGTGTGTTGTTCTTTGGCACGTGGATCAATTTGGAGCATATCAACATATGTGGCGATGCAAAGATAGTAATCAAATGGATAAATGATAGAGCCAAACCCGATGCTTCGATGTTGTCATCCTAGATGGATTGCATCTGGAACCTAAAAAACTTATTTATTTACATCTCCTTCACTCATATCTACCATGAACAAAATTTTACTGTAAACTCTTTATCAAAGAGAGGTCAGCCACACATGGCCGCATACATTTCTAGTTCCTCTAGGGTGGTGAGAGGATGGAGGATGGTTCCATTCCATTTAGTTAAGTTTCAGCTGATCTTTGTTGGCACACTCAGATTTTTTATCTTTATTCTTTCAGTTGTTCTTTGATTTTGGTTTTGTGGACTCTATCTATTATTAGATGATGGAAGAGTAGCATCATTTTTTAGGCCTCATGCACTTCTACAGGAGAACAAGTAATCTATTATTGGATATTAAGATATAGTTATGTTATAAGTTAGTTGTGGTAGTTCTTTGAATTGTAATTTTCATAGTTGATGATAGACATTTAGGATTAAATATGACTATGTATTGGTTTTCATTAATATGAATATCAACATTTTTTTCTTTCTTAAGAAGAAAAAAAATACAAAAGATAATTATTTACTATGTTATTGTAAAATTTAAAATCCTTAAATCATATCACAAATTTAAGTTAAAATAACCGAGTTAAAATACCCTAAATAAAGAACAAATATGAAAATGACATTGTGAATTAAAACCCTTTCAACCGGTTATAGATAACAGGTTTATTAGTATAGACAAAAGAAATTTAAAATAAAATGTGAAAATGTCACAAGAAGTTAAAATCATAGATTTGAGGCTTTCTGCGATCTACATTTTGTATGGTGATATCTTTCGGAGCTATAGCATTCATGTTTTCTAGGAATCGACATTTCAAACCAACGTTGTGGTTCATCATCAGGACCATATAAGTGAATAAGTCAAAACCTCAAGGGATCAATAAATAGAGAAGAGGGTTGGGAAGTAAGTGAAAGGAGCCCACAGGTTTACTAATGATTTTTATAATATTTAAATTATTTTGACAATTATATTTTAAATTTCTTATAATATTTAAATTATTTTGACAATTATATTTTTAGTTTTTGTTGAATAATTAAAACTAAATATTGATTTGATATTATTAATGATTAACTAATTCTTTTCTCCATAATTAATTAATTTATTTTTTATTTTTAAAAATTAATTGATAATTAAAACATAATATTAAATAATTATCCTAATTCTATAAGCATTACTAATTAATTTTTATTTATATTATTATTAAAAAAAAATTGACGTTGACATTAAATCTAAGTTGTTTAAAATTTATGAAAATTTTCCAAAATTTAACATTATAAATTAAAATTTATTATTTTTAAACCATATCTAAATTCATTTATCTAAAATTTTATTGGTTCAATTTTTTCACTTCTTATTATGTAATGATGCAGATATACTTCACTATTAATTAATATTATACAATTTAATGTACAACTTCCATTACAAACTAAACTAACATTAATTATTCCCTAAACACTGTGAAATTGCAATCACCCTTCTAATCAGCTGCTGGCACGCTTGTAATCAGCCCCGGCTCTCACTAGGAAGGTCACGTCCACTTCATCAATTTATCGTCTGCATTTAACATTTTTTGAATCATCGTTTGCCTTGGAGAGAAAGATTAGAACAATTATTAACTTAATCGTATTAGTCACGTTAATGTCAATTAATTGCGACATGGACCTCAATTAATTGAGGTACATTGCGTGAAGAGCTTTGATTTAAATGAATGTGACGTCCACTTCATTAATTTATTAGTCTACATTTAACATTTTTTTAATCATCGTTTGCGTGTACGTTTAAACTTGGGTGATGTGAATAATGGACGGCAAAACACTAAACGCTTTATATCCTGTCATGTAAACTATGGATGTTGTAGATTTGACGGTGCATTTACTGCGGCTTTCATATTGATTGATACATTTCAAAATTCAATAATTGAACTAAGCTGCACGTTACTTATATGGTATTGTTAATTTCAAAGCAAAGGAAATTTTGATACTAAATATGTGGGAAACAACATGATTAGGTGGTGCACTTCATGTATTTGTCGCTCAAAATGGTCCCATGTTGCTCCTTCATGGAATCTCACTCAATGACGCACAGCGCCATCACTTTGCATCGAAAACCACGGTTGTTACTCTATTTTCTTGCTCTGCTTTCACACTACTTCAACAAGCAGTAGTCTATAACGCGACTTTTTGAAACCCTTTCCGGCGGGTTTTTCTGGTCGAAATCCGGCAAGAATTTATTGGAATCGCAAGTTTGATAGGTAGTTTCTGCACAATGAAAGCGTTCCAGGGGTTTTTCAAGGTGCTGAATCCAAATATGCAGTTAAAAAACCATTTTAACTGCAACCAATCAAGATTTAACCTCAATTTCTTCCGCCAGATTCCGTCACTGAAATCTCCAAAAAGTCGCATTATAAACAACTCCCTTCAACAATGAGCAACTTTACGTCGCATCAAGAAACAGCCATTCAGAGTGGACAGCTGGAAAGATGTTGACTCAACGTAACTGGTGGGAAGCAAGTGGAGTAGAGGCCGGGTCAAGTCGTGCTCAGCAATTTTATTTTCTTGTTTTGCTTGACTTCGTTGCAGCAGCGATTTCTTGTTTTGCTTGACTTCGTTGCAGCAGCGAATCGAATTGAGAATCTATTTCGTACTCAACAGCTGGCTGCCATATCTTGATCTGATCATGTCGTCAGAGAATGATCGATGCTTGACATGTAGTGGGCAACTTGACTCCACGTGTCACGCAGTCTCAAAGAGCCATACTTCAAAGAGACACTAAATTATGACGTTAGTACTACAATCTGAGAATATGTAGTTGGATTTGCCTCATCTTTTATGTGTCCATCTAATTCAAATTACTTTTTCCATCCAGGAGAAAATTACAATAAAAATTTATACCATTGTTAAAAATTATCTCAAACAACTACTTCATCAATCAAACACTTTACTGTCCGATTAATCAAACAAACAAATCAAGCACTTTACTGTCAGTTTTTTAAGGAAAAAATGGCCGCCTTTTTTTCCATCCAGGCAAATTTCCCTGGGTAAACTATGCCTAACTTTTCTAATATATTCCCAGGGTTATCAACATTATATTAAAGATATTCTTAAAATCAACCAGCAACGAAATAACATATAGAATTTATTTTATTATCCTAACATTTCTTTAATATAATCTTAAAAATAATCAAGTAAATTATAACTTTTAAAACTAATTAGACTTTTTGTCATATATATTATTAATCATAAATATTTAAAAATATAAAAAATATTTTCATATTTATTTTACTTTGATATAATAATTTTCACAGTAATAATATAGAAAATTCAATAATATTATTATTTCAAATTTTATATAATTTTATTTTTATTTTTTTTACAAATTGAAATTAAACAAAAACATTAAATTATAAATTAAAATAAATTATTTTTATTTTTTTTACAAATTGAAATTAAACAATTACTACATATAATTAAATTTATGTAAATACTAATTCATAATAAGCATAAAGACATTTCATAATATATTTGATAGGGTTAAAATTAAAAAAAATTATAGAACTAAATTATCACTTTAATTTAAATTATTATTATTATTATTATAAAAACTTTAAACATGGAACAAGATTCTTATCCATATATATTTACCTCCATTTTATTTTGGAGATTGTTAATCTGTAAATAGACTTTGTTACAATACCATGAGCCAATACCATGGCTTATCAATACCACATGTCCAAAAAACCACTCACTTCATATGATATTTTTTTTAGTTAATCAATTTTATTAATAGAGAAAAGAAGGCATAACTACTTTGAGTTAACTCTCAACCTTTGATTTATGTATACTACTAAGAATATTTGGTTAAATCCCTACCATCCAGATAAAAATTATTAATAATTAAATAAAATCATGAAAACACAACTCCAAAACAAACATGCATATATTGTTTGTTCTAATACTTTCTCCAAGCCTAATTAGCAAGTTCGATGTTTTTCAGTGTTTACATTTCATTTCATATTTTGCATTAATATTTCTATTTATTTATTTTGTACATTAAAGTATCTATGTTTATCTAAAAATGATGGAAAAGTAGACTTGTTATTAAACAGTGCCTTGGGCACATCACAGTCTTATTGGCTAGTTATGGGTCTTTGGCCCTCCCCTCGCTCAATTAAGACATGGATTGAGAAGAAGAGGAAATCCCTCATCAAGGGATAATTGGTATCCTCTTTATGTGATAAAGGTTTCTACACCTTTTACTTTGAGAACAAATTAGATTGACATCTAATCTTTAGGAGCAGTCCTTATTTCATGCGAGCCTAGGGTCTTTATCAAGATTGTTGGAACCCTAACTTCAACCCAGACTGCAATATCCCCTCGACTATCCCAATTTGGGTAAAGCTTCCCTATTTTCCCTTGCATTGCTAGAATGATGCAACCTTCAAATTGATTGAAAATTCCTTGAGTAGTTATATCGATTGTTCCGAGCCTAAAGATAGATGATTCTCCTATGCACATATCTGTGTGGAGGTAGACATATACAAAGGACTATCGAAAGCGATAAATCTTTGCATGGATAACTGATCTCATGTTCAATAATTTGAATATGACCAACTTCCTTTTAGATGCAAAATTTGTCATGAATACGGGCATTTTGCAGAAGGATGCCCCAAATCGCAAGTAGGCCAAGAGCAACAAGGAGATCAGAATGAAAAATGGCAATATGTGAAAAGAAGAAGAGGAAATAATCGCCAACCTACCCAAAATATTGTGTGATAGCCCTTGGTTAATTTTCCATGTAAATAAAATAAAACCAAGGTCATGGGACACATATTCCAAGCTAAATGTTGGGAAAAACATAGTGATGGGTATCACTTGTGATTAATTAGTGGCTGTTGGAAAAGGCATTGGCAAAGGAAAAGAGACATTAATTGACATTTATTTATGAAAACAAAGGAAAATAGGAGAAAAGGGAGTTGAAGGGTCACAAATTTGCATGAGGAAGAAATTGAAGAGAAAATTGACGAAAATAAATAAAGTAGAGGCCTTAATCATTATTTAACAACCCTGGTCAAAATTTCATGTAATAAAGTTAATGAAGGAAAAATAATAACCAAGGTCATGAGACACGTATTCCAAGATAAATGGTGGGCAAAACATCCTAGTGGATGTTCATTTGGTTTATTATGGCTAAATGAAATTGGCAAAGGCTTTGGAAAGACTTGAGGCATTAATTGGTATTTTATTTATGAAAATAATGGAAATTAGGAGAAAAGAAGGTGAAAGGTCACACATTGCATGTGAGGAGGAAAATTAAGGAAAATAATGGAAAATTGAAGAAAATAGAGGCCTCATCAATAAAAAAGGCTTTTGAGGATCAGTGGGTACCTTTTTTCAGTTTACCTTTTGTTAGTTCAATTTTGGAGCTCTCTCTCTATTCTCTCTCTCACACACACTCTTGGACGCTAAGAGAATTTTTGGAGCACTCTAGCATTGCATCAAGGAAAGAAAAGGAAGGACAAAGAAGGTAAAGGGAAGTAAAGTTCAAGTAAGGAAGAGTAGGATCAAGCAACTACAACATGATTACTTGCATATATCAATTTGAATGTGTTGTTTCCTTGCTATATTTTTGGCATGAATGGTACATGCATGTGAGTATTTGGTTCTCTTGTTGTTATTGGCATGGGTTTTTCCAGTTGTGACATTGTTTTTCAGCCTTGTCTTGCCATTTCCAGATAGTCGTGGTGTGATGGGATCTCTTTTATTTGGTTAAGCTGGATTGTTAGATGGTTTCAAAACTGAGTGAGATGGTGTCTGAAGAAAATAAAAAGGCCTAGGAATCCCTAGACCGAAGAAGACGAGATTGTGCTAAAGCCATATTTTGTGTACCTCGGTGGGCCTAGAAATCCTCGATGAATGAATGGCATGATATATGGTGAATCCTAGAGGTTTGTGCCCTCGATCATGCCTAAGATTCCTCGACCGATGAATGCAAGGATATACGGTAAATATTGGAGGGTGGAGTCTCGATTAGGCCTTGGCATCCTTGACCGATGAAGGGCGGGATATATGGTAAATCATAGATACTAGGAGGAAGATAAACTCCTCACAGTGTAGGTGGATAAATCGGGTGGCATCCATGCTTGTTTAGGGCCTAATGATCCAGAGGGGATTGCGGCAACGCTTGGGGAAAATTGGATTGGTTTTGTTGTGAGTCCCACATTCATACTTGGAATATGGCACCAGGGTGATTAGATGAAAGAAAGATTTGGTTCGGCCAATCTATGGTCGGGTGGTTCACGGAAGTCCCAGACCTGGTTGGCTTATGCATTCATTAATAAGAGCTCTTTCTCCTTGGTATTCCATGCATAAACATACTGGTGTATATGTGATTCTTATGCCTATTATATCATTATTATTTTTGTTGGTTATATGTCAGTTATGCGTATGTTTTGTGACAGACTTTATGTATGGATCTCATCATGTTTTGATTTGAAAATGAATATACAATGAATATATGACCTAATAGATGCTAATGCAGCTATTGTGATAGAGCAACAATGCCTCTTTACGAATATTATAGAAGTGTGAGAACCCTATGCTCACATATGTTGTTATGATCTGTAGATTACATATTTGTGACATGTTTGATGAAATGTCTATCATGGCTAGTAGGGGTTAGATCAAGTACTTGTACCAATGATTTCATTAGTAGGTTTATTCCATTGTTATTTATCATTTCTGAAAGTTTCATAAATTTCTCGGCAGTGACCAAAGTCCTGGACTTGAAAAAGTAGCACAAAATTCGTGGTCGTGGGCTCAAAACTAGCTAAAAAAGTCCACAATTGTTGCCATGCCTTGCTCTGGGAGTGACTAGAAGACATCAGTCACAAACATGGCTTATCATGGGAGTGAATGAGGGTCCAAATTAGTGAAATGTCGAGTTATCTTAGGGGTTGGTCACCTGCAAAGGTTGGTTGGTTCTTGAAGGTTCTGTAGCATGTGTAGAAGGTCAAAATGGTTTTATTTTATCGGTTCCACTCCCTTAAGTGTACATGGGGGGTTGAATTACATCATAGTAGCCTCTTTTCACATGTTTAACCCAACAAACTGGTTAATATGCATACATTGACATGGTTATATTTGTCATGCATGAGATCATGGCATGTGGTTGGTATGCTCATGCATGGTATCTAGTTGATGGTTGAAATTTTGTTTATGTATTGATATGATTATCATTATACATGTATTATGCTAATTTGGTTGATCCTCTAGACGATATATCCTCCACTGAACTATACCGAGGTATGTTGATTATGTTATGTTTTGGTTTAAGCTAACATGGTATGGTTGCAGGAAGAAGATCAAAGATGACTAGCAAGATGGTAGGTTATAGTTCACGAGACTCTCCTAATGGATCAGATGAGCATGGTGTTGGGCACTCTTCTGATATAGAAGACACATTAAGAAACTTGAAGGAAAAAAGAAGAAGTTGCAATGCTGATAATGACATAATCATGCAGGCACAAGAGAAACAAGAAAAAGTTAATCATTATTCATTCTTCAGAGTTTGTCAGAATTGTAGAGATAGGGGCCACTTTCCCTTAGGATTAGCCATGGGAAGGAGGAAATAACTAATGGGGCATATGGAAGTTGGTATCATGGTGGGCACAAGTCGGATGGGGATGACATGATCCGAGATGTAAGGCTCTTGGATTCTCCATATAGGAGAGGTGATGGACACAAGTTCTATTCTAGTTATGGTTTTGACAGGCACTATGATCGTCATCATTATCATCCTTACAGGAGGAGTGACAGGGGATATTCTCCAGATGAGTTCAAGAAAGTGAAGCCACCTACCTTTGATGGATATTTGAAGAAGCCATAGGATGTAGAAGCATGTTTACTTGGGATGAAGAAATTATTTGAAATGCATGAATACACAGAGAATATGAAGGCTAGAATAGCTATCTTCAACCTCGAAGGGAAAACAAATATCTGGTGGGAAGATACGAAGTGGGTTAGAGACATCAAGAAAAAATACTTGAGTTGGCATGAATTTAATAGACTTTTTGGAATATGTACTTGTCATAGAGGTACTATGACAACAAAGCCAAGGAATTCTATGAGCTAAATATGGGATCGATGACAAATGAGGAATACACAACTAAGTTCCTAGAGCTATTGAGGTATGTACCATATCTTAAGGATGAGAAAGCCAAAGTCCAGAGATTTTTCAGTGGATTTCCATTAGCATTTAGACATGAGATTGAGTATGATGAGCCTCAGTCGCTTGAGGAAGTTATTGGGAAATTGAAGCATTGTTATGAGTAGTTTAAATGCAAGACAAAATATTAGCAAGGTTGAACATTGAAGGACATAGCTAAAGGTAATTGGTAGCCAAAAAGAACAACGCTTCATGATGCAGGTGAGAAGGAAAATGGTGCACTTTACAATAAGTTTAATGGGTCACAACATGGAGGGCAACATAATAAAGGTGATGGTATAGGATGGTTGTAGTGTTGGACATGTGGTAAGGAGCATCTTAAGAGGGATTGTCAGCAGAATCACGATGGTAGGCCTCAGATTTACAGTGCATAGGAAGCACATGTATTTGGGGATGTTGGGCAGACCATTCCTCATATCTATGCAACATTGAATAATAGGTAGGTAGATCACCAGACGTGTATTATCGAGATGGACGGTAAGATTTGTGATCAAGTTGTTTCTATTTTGATTTACCCTGGATGTAATTATAGTTATCTTAGTCTTGACCTGGTGGATAAGTGTGGTTTTAATAAAGAAGTGCATGCAAACTCCTGGTTAGTGCAATTGGCTATAGGTACAAAGAAGAAAGTGTATCACTGGGTA
The DNA here is from genome assembly GCA_031772625.1 of Pinus tabuliformis. NCBI lineage: Eukaryota > Viridiplantae > Streptophyta > Pinopsida > Pinales > Pinaceae > Pinus > Pinus tabuliformis. The sequence continues at coordinate 844,653,926 of CM062815.1, forward strand.
AGAGCTTGTGCATTTGAGTTGAATGGTATGCCTACATCAACACATTCAAATGTATTGTCGTTAGGATCATATAGTATGCTTTTGGGTATGCACTGGTTGTATCTTACTAGGACCAAGGTGGATTGTTATGACAAGGCAATTGAGTGCTTGGATGACAATGGAGAACAAAGGATCTTGCAAGATAAGAAGAAGGTAACATAAGTTAGAATGGTGACGACTATGCAGGAAAAGTGCAGTCGCAGAAAAGGGTGTGTGTTATTTGCAGTGTATATTTCTAGTGATAAGGTAAGGATGTTGAGGATGTAGATGTATTGAGAAGGTACCTGATCTTACAATAGTTTCAAGATGTGTTTCCAAAAGAGATTTTATCGTTTCCCTCGCATAGAGAAGTGGAAATTTCCATTCAATTGGTACCAGGGGTAGCACAAACATTGAAGGCACCATACAAGATGAGCACGCCAGAGTTAGCAGAGCTAAAGCTACAACTGAAGGAAATGATTGAAAATGGATACATCTGGCCAAGTGTATCACCTTGGGGTGGATCGATATTGTTTGTGAAGAAGAAGGATGGTACTCTCAGGCTATGGATTGATTACAGGCAGTTTAACAAGGTAACCATCAAGAACAGGTATTTGTTCCTAATGGTTGATCACTTGTTTGATCAGTTGAAGGGAGAAGCAATGTTCCCAAAGATTGATCTATGATTGGGAAACCATCAGGTACACATCAAGGAGGACGAAATTTACAAGACCAATTTTCAGACCAAGTATGGGCATTATGAGTTTGTTGTAGTTCCATTTGGTTTGAATAATGCTCCAACTAATTTTATGTGCTTGATGAATAGTGTATTGCATCCTTATCTGGACAAGTTTGTTATTGTATTCAATGATGAAATCTTGATACATTCTAAGAATGAGGAATATCATGTCGAGCACTTGGCAACAATTTTGAGATTACTAAGATCACATCGATTGCATGCCAATCTTAGCAAGTCCATTTTCTATGAGACATAGGTACATTACTTGGGACATGTTTTTTCTAAAGAAGGCATAGTTGTGGATCCAAATAAGATAAAAGCTATCATGGAGTGGGAAAATCCTAGAAATGTGGATGAGTTGAGATGATTCATGGGGCTAGCAAGTTACTACAGCAGGTTCATCGAGAACTTCACTCACATTTCATATCCTTTTACGTCACTGCAGAGGCAAGATAAGAACTTTGAATGGATAGAGGAATGCGCAGCTAGTTTTGAGCAATTGAAGCAGTTGTTGACAAATGATCCTATGTTAAAGATTATAAATTGAGACAAAGAGTTTGTGGTGTGTACAGACATTTGCAAGAGAGGACTTGGTGGAGTCTTGATGCAGGAAGGATGGGTAATATGATATAAGTCACGAAAACTGAATAAGCATGAGAAAAATTATCCGGCACATGATCTTGAGTTGGCAACAACCATCCATGCATTGAAGATGTGGAGGCACTATCCTCTTGGCCAGAGGTTTGTACTGATGAGCGATCACAGTGGATTAAGATACTTGTTTGACCTACCGAATCTAAACGTCGGGAAAGCTAGATGATTGGCCACGATTAGTGAGTTTGACTTTGAGATTAGGTACATAATGGGTACGGATAACAGGGTTGCAGATGCTCTTAGTAGGAGAGTATAGGTGAATCACATAACAACTATGAGTTCTTATGGGATAGACTTATAGGATCAGATATTACAGGTATGACAACATGATGACAAGTACATGGATCTTATGTATAGGTTACAGTAGGGTACATGTAGTCAGGTTGTGAACTATCGTCTTACATAATATGGTTTGGTCAGATTTAGGGACAGAATATATGTATTGAATGACAATGAGCTCTAGAAGACTATTTTGTGAGAGTTTCGTGCAAAACCATATTCAGGTCACCCAAGCTACCAAAAGACATTGACAATAGTGAATACATTTGATCATTTCCCAAATATGAAAAAGGACGTAGCAGAGTTTGTGGCTAGACGTTTGGATTTTCAGTAGGTGAAAGAAAAATGTAAGCATCCATGTGGACTACTACAACGAATTCTGATTTTAGAGTGGAAGTGGGAGGTAAATTCCATGTATTTCATTATAGGTTTACTAAGGACATCTAGACATCATGATTCTATCACGGTTGTGGTAGACAGGTTGACAAGTGTAGCACACTTCATTCTAGTGAAGTCTACAAATTTAGTTAGTGATGTGGCACAGGTATTCATTAGAGATGTGGTGGGGTTGCATGGTGTGCCGAAGAAGATTGTGTCAGAAAGGGATGCTACATTCACTTCTATGTTCTGGAAAGAGTTATTTGCAGGTTTGGCTATATAACTTCCCTGCAACACAACTTATCACTCATAGACATATGGACAGATGGAGAGGGTCGATGGGATTTTGGAGGACATGTTGAGGATGTATGTGATGCATCAACAATGGAAGTGGAAAGAGTATCTACCTTTGGATGAGTTCACTTACAACAATGGTTACCAGGAGTCACTGAGGATGAATATATTTGAGGCACTCTATGGGCAGAGTTGTAATACTCCCATCAGTTGGAGTGATCCAGTGAATAGGGTGTTGATAGGATCAGACATGTTGGCAGAGATGGAACATGAAATGCAGGTAATCAAGAAGAATGGACAAACATAAAATTTATGCAAATCGAAATAAGGTGTTTAAGGAGTTTTAGGTTGGGGAACAGGTGTACTTGTGCATCAATCCCACGAAGAGTTCCTTAAGGATTGGGTCATGTGCAAAGCTGGCACCTCGGTTTTGTGGACCTTTTAATATTATTGAAAGGATTGGGCCAATAGACTATCGACTTTCATTGCCTCCTACAGTAAAAGTACATGATTTTTTGCATGTGTCATTACTTAAGAAGTATGTTAAAGATGTTGATCCTGTGATTGACTAGTCTGTATTGCAGGTGGAACCAGAAGGAGAATCCCAGCCGAAACCTTAGTGTATTTTGCAGAAAAAGATGCCCATGCACTACAACCAAGCAATCAAGCAGGTCAAAGTGTAGTGGAAGCACTTTGTGCCCAATGAAGATACATGGGAATGACAGATCAGATGTGGACTATGTATCCTTATCTATTGACTGTTTAAGCGAATGTTTTTGGTATATGTTTTGGTGTGTTGTTTTGGTATATGTACATATGTATATGGATGTAAATACCACCATGATATATGTTATAAAGCTTTAATAAGAATTATGGGTGTCATGTCATTATGGTTGTCATGTTGTTATGTTGTCATGTTATTTTGCTTCTTAGAAGGTTGATCATTTTAAACACTGCAACAAGCTAAGTTATAAAGATTCATGGGTAGTATGTTTTTCTTTCAGCAGTATTGTTGATTGTAGGTGTCATTGAACACTGATGATAGTGTTCCACTAAGGGGGAGGGTTTTGTAACAACCCTGGTCAAAATTCCATGTAATAAAATTAATAAAGGAAAAATAATAACCAAATTCATGGGCCATGTATTCCAAGCTAAATGGTGGAAAAAACATCCCAGTGGTTGGTTTATTATGGCTAAATAAAATTGACAAAGGATTTGGAAAGAAATGAGGCATTAATTGGTATTTTATTTATGAAAATAATGGAATTTAGGGGAAAAGGAAGGTGAAATGTCACAGGTTGCATGTGAGGAGGAAAATGAAGGAAAATAATCAAAAATTGAAGAAAATAGAGGCCTCATCAATAAAAAGGTTTATGAGGATCAGCTGGTACCTTTTTGCAGTTTACATTTTGTTACTTTAGTTTTGGAGCTCTCTCTCTATTCTTTCTCTCTCTCACTCTTGGACACTTAGATCATTCTTGAAACACTCTAGCATTGGATCAAGGAAAGCAAAGGAAGGACAAAGAATGCAAAGGGAAGCAAAGATCAAGCAAGGAAGATCAGGATCAAGTAGCTACAATGAGATTACTTGCAGTTATAGATTTTCATGTGAGATTTCCTGGATAGATTTGGCATGCATGGTACATGCATGTGAGTATTTGGTACTCTTGTTGTCATTGGCATGGGCATTTCTAGGAGTGACAGTGGATTTCAACCTTTCCTTTCCATTTCTACATAGCCATGGTATTACAAGCTATCTTTTATTTGGTTAAGATGGATTGTCGAATGGTTTCAAAACTAAGTGAGGTGATCTCTAAAGAAGAACACAAGGCCTAGGAATCCCTGGACCGGATAAGGTGGGATTGCAATAAAGCCAAAATTTGTGTACCTCAGTGGACCGAGGAATCCTTGACTAGTGAATGGAAAAATATATGGTAAAGCCTAGAGGTGTGTACCCTCGATTAAGCCTATGAATCCTCGACCGATGAATGGTGACATATACAGTATAGCCTAGAGGGTGGAGTCTCGATTAGGCCTAGGAATCCTTGACTGGTGAATGGCGGGATATATGGTAAATCCTACAGACTAGGAGGAAGACAAATTCCTCACGGTGTAGGTGGAGAAATCCAGTGGCACCCATGCTTGTTTAGGGCCTAGTGGTCCGGTGGTGATTGTGGTAAATCCTGAGGAAACTTGGATTGATTTGTGAGTCCCACATTCATGCCTGGAATATGGCATAGGGGTAATTGGTTGAAAGAAAGATTTGGTTCAACCAATCTATGGTTAGGTGGTTCGTGGAAGTCTTGTACCTGATTGACTTATGCATTCATTAATAAGAGTTCTTTATCCTTGGTATTTCAAGTGTAAATATATTGGTTCATATGTGATTCTTATGGTTGTTATATCCTTGTTATTTCTGTTGGTTATATGCTAGTTATGAGTATATTTTATGACATACTTGATGTATGTCTCTCATAATGCTTTGATTTACAAATGAATGTAAAATGAATATATGAACTAATATATGATAATCTAGATATTGTGATAGAGAAACAATGCCTCTTTACGAATATCAGATAAGTATGAGACCCCTATGATCAGATCTATTGTTATGACCTATAGATTACATATTTGTGACATATTTCACGAAATGCTTAGCATGGATAGTAGGGTTAGATAAATTAATTTTATCAGTGATTACATTAGTAGCCTTATTCTATTGTTATTTATCATTTTTGAAAGTTTCATGAAGTTCTAGGCAACATGGCTTGTCATGGGAGCGGCTAAGGGTCAAAGTCAGTGAAATCTCAAGTTTTCTCAGGGGTTGGCCACCTAGAAAGGTTGGTTGGCTCCTGAAGGTTTTGTAGCATGTGTGGAAGTTCATAATGGTTTTGTTTTATCGGTTATACTTCCTTAATTGTACATGGGGAGTTAAATTACATCATAATAGCCTCTCGTCACATGTTTACCCCAGTGGACCAAATAACTTGGGTAAATGTGGGAGGAGGGTGTTATAGATAAAAAGGCTTTTAAGGATCATTTTTTAGTTTTTGATCGTTTTGGATAGGAGCTCTTGTTCATTCTCTCATTCTCTCATACTCTTGCACACTTAGAGAATTCTTGTATCATGCTTGGAGCACTCTAGTATTCACTTGGATTGGAGAAATAATGCAGGTGAAAGCAGGATAACGCAAGGGAACAGATGGATCTGTAGCTACAACTGAATTTCTTTGTAGGTAACAGGTTGCATGTATGATCTCCTTGTTGATTTTTGGATGCATGGTATGTGCATGTCATTATTTGTTAATGTGATGTCATTAGCATGGAGGATTCCCTGGATTGACAGTGTTTTGAGCCTTGTCTTACCATTTCCTCAATATCCATGGTGTTGTGTGTGTTTCCACTTGATTATTTTCTTATTGGTGCTCATGTTTCTTATGGTTTTGGGTTGGAACAAATGCTCTGGAAGACCTGGAACAACTTGGGTTGAGTTACTCATCCTAGAGCCTAGGTTCAGACAAATGATCTGGAGCCCTTAGTGGGTTGAGTTACTATTCCCTAGAGCCTAGTTGGACAAATGCTCTAGAGCCCTACAAGACTATGGGTTGAGTTACTAGTTCTTGGAGCCTTGGACACCTTGGGTAGAGACCGATTTGGTTGATGTTAGTAATGTCTGACCGTGGAGGTGGAATCACTATGGTTGAGGGTTGAGGTGGCTTTGCATATGGAAGATATGGTTAGTTTTGTCTTAGTTTATTCCATGAGATCTCATATTCATGCTTGGAATATGGTGTAGTGGTGATTGACTGAAAGAAATATTTGATTTAGCCCAATCTATGGTCAAGTGGTACGTGGAAGTCCTTGGCCTAGTTAGTATTTTCACATATTAATAACAGTTATTCTTATACTATGATTCATGTATACTTGTAGTGCTTATGTTGGTGATATTATGGTCGAGTTTCCTATTAAAAATGCAATAAGAAAAACTAGTTTCGACTTTCGCTTGGTCAAACTAGATTAAAATTCGAATTTCTATTTCAACAGAATACGTGAAGGTAGTTAACTGGGGAGACATGGCTCTTGTCACTCAATTAAGTTAGTAAATTCAAGTTGGGGAAGCTTGAGTTCAGTTCTACATGATCAATTACTAATTTGTAGCAATCTGTTTCGATTAATTTGAGTTATTGTCAGTTTAACTAGTTCTAAATATTAGAAGAACTAGTGGAGGTCAAGTTGTGAAAGTGGAACTTCAACCACCATTCAGTGATCAACCAGTTAATTGATAAATCGGCCTAAAATAATTGTTCCATGTACAGAATTCGATTTACCCAGTTGAGATGGAAATTCCAAGACAATGTACTATCAGTTGTAGCATATTCCCATGTATACAAGTGGTGCATGCAGTTAAAGATTTACCTAAGTCTATTGTGCAATTCCTTGGTATGAAATTCCTAAAAAACAGGGGCATGCCAAGGGAACAACACAAGTAAATAGGAGCTTGGGAAGGCTTGAAATTTGCTAAGTGTTGGGCCAAATTTAGTCTGTCAGGTAGAGGGATAGACTATATACTTGCAGGGTGTGCTTAGGATTGAGCAAGCATTGTATTTCTTCTCTATTCTATGATTAATGCAATATATATAGTAAAGGGGTTTTTAACAGTTGCTTTCCCCTAGATAAATCTTTGTGCATGTGTGATGTTTCCTCTTACATGTCTATGATTCTTGTTTTATATGGTGAATTAACTTCCACAGATCAGTAGAGTAGCTTCAGTCTTGTGGTTTAGTAAATTTCATGAGTAGAATTAAATATACGTATCAATTTATACATGGTATCAGAGATGGAATCACTGTAGAGCGGATATTTTGAAGCTTTCAATGCAGGAGGTTTGAGGTAGAAGGTTTTCTTCAGGATTGAGAAGATGGCTTCCAATGGACAAAGGCTCGAGTATGCCCTTGACGAAAGCTAAAATTATGTTTCATGGAAGGACCTCATGGAGGAAGTACTAGGGGATAATGGATTGAAGGAATCCATTGATAATGATATTTTGAAACCAACAACAGTGGATGCTCAAAATCTAGCAGATTGGAAGAAGTGTGTTGCCAAGGCGAGGGAGATCATATTGGAGGGAGTACGAGACCATATTGTCTCCAATATCCATGGGAGAGAGACTTTGTATGTAATGTGGCAAGTTTTGACAAATTTGTTCCAGAATAGTGGTGACCATAGGAAATTGGCACTCAAGGACAAGCTTCGAAATATCAAGATGCAGAGGAATGAAATGATTCCACTGTACCTGAGCAGGTTCACACCATGTCGTGATGAACTCGGTCAAGTTGGTTTTACAGTAGCAACGAATGATTTGGTGATCCTAGCCCTTCTAGGCCTTCCCAAGAGCTGGCACAACTACCAATATTTTATGAATGAGAGGGAGAAGCTACCAAATTGGGAATGCCTTTGGTTGAATTTGGTACAAGAGGAGATAAGGTGGAACACCATAGACAAGACATCATCCAAGGGTGTGGATGAGGATAACTATGCCTTGGATGGAAATTCAAAGAAAGGTAAAGGGAATAAATCCCAATCCAAAGTAGAATCTAGTCAAGGAGGAAAGAAGGAAGACTTGTCCAAAATGAAGTGCTTTCACTATCATGAATTCAGGCACTATGCAACGAAGTGTCCACACAAGAAAGAAATAAAGAATATTGCAAGAGGAGCATTTGGTGAAGCCTTGGCCTCACAGTTTGAGCTTAATTTTACTCTCATTGCATTCATGGCAAGCACAATGATGTGTAGTGTGTGGTATTTGGATAGTGGTGCATCATTCCACATGACAAGCAACAAAGAATTTTCGGTGACTTGGAGGAGAAGGATCTCTAAATGAACATCGAGATGGGAGATGATGGAAGTTATAGCACGATTGACATTGGTACAATTACTTTTCAGAGGGAGTATGACTCTCCTCTCACGCTCAAGGATGTGATGTTTGTATCGGGCCTGCAGAAGAATCTACTATTCGTAGTTGTGTTAGAAGACCATGGCTATGATGTGATATTTAGAAAAGGGAAGGATTTCTTGAGACACATTTCCATGGGACAAGTGAAGCAGATTGGGGTTAGAGTGAATAACCTCTAAAAATTAGATGTGAAAGACTGTGTAGCATTGAGCACAAAAGTAGAGAAGGTGCAAAGCTGTGATGTCGGCTAATTATGGAATATAAGACTTAGCCATTTGCATCATGGTGCTTTGAAGATCATGCAACAGATTTCTACAAGCCTCCCCAAAGGAGCACTAAAGAAGTGGGATACATGCAAAGGGTGTGTGTTGGGGAACTACAAAAAATCCACCTTCAATGATCAGGACAACAAGGCACATGCAGTCCTTGAAAGGATCCATTCTGATGTCTGTGGACCTTTCTCGACAACCTCCTTTTCCAATCATAGGTATTATGTTATATGTGTAGATGATTTCTCATGAAAGTGTTAGATCTACTTCATGCATAAGAAAGACCATACATTCTATAAATTTGTTGAATTTAAAACACTTGTTGAGAAATAAACTGGCAAGAAGGTGAAGGATCTTAGGAGCGATAATGAAGGTGAGTACGTGTCAAATGAGTTTAAAAATTTATATGCAAAGGAAGGCATTCAACAGGAGTTGCCAACACCCCATAACCCACAATGAAATGGGGTGGATGAGAGGAAGAATAGAAGTATTGTGGCAGTAGCTAGGGCGATTTTGCATGACCAAGGCCTACCACTGCACTTTGGGCTTGAAGCATGTGACACAACTGTCTATTTGCAGAAAAAGTGTCCTCATAGGATTGTTGGCATGAGTACACCAGAGGAACCTTTTCCAAGGAAGAAACTAGATGTGTCACACTTCAGAATCTTCGGATCATCAGTTTACGGTCATGTTTCCAAGGAAGCAAGGAAAAAGCTAGAGCCAAAAACATAGTTAGGCATATTTTTGGGGTCCATAGAAACACCTCACAACTATCATGTGTACTTGTCATTCCTCAGGATGGAAGTGGTCAGAAGGGATATGAAATTTGATGAGGAGAAGGAAATGAGGTATTCTCTTGAGAGGGAGCTTCAGTTGTATCCTGATCAGGAGCTTTTGGCTCCAAAGGGAGAACCTAAGGAATTTGTGGAGCAGATACAAGAAGACGAGTGGAGAGTGGATACATCCACTCAAGAAGAGACATCTAGAGAAGGAAGGAAGCAAACCAAGGAAGTTGATATATTATTAAATTATGCTAACAATAATGTGGGAGCACCTACATCACAACGCATGAAGAGGAGCTCACTAGATTAGTACATTGGCTATATGGCTCTAATGAGTGAGTTTATAGAGACTGAGTCATCCTCATTTGAGGAAGCAATAGAGAAACCAGTATGTGTTGATGCTATGGTAGAGGAATATGATTCCATCGTAATAAACAATGTTTGGGAAGTGGTCCCAAGACCAACAGAGAAATCATTAGTTGGTTCGAGATGGATTTACAAAGAAAATCACGCGGAAGATGGAAGCATAGAGAAACACAGGGCCAGATTCTTGGCTAAAGGGTTATTTCAGGTTGAGGGAATTAAATATGAGGAGACCTTTGCTCTGGTAGCAAGGTACTCATCCATAAGGTCAATTCTAGCACTGTCATCGTAAATGGGGCAGAAGATCCTCCAGATGGATGTGAATACAAAATTACTCAATGGAATTATTGAGGAGGAGGTGTATATTGAGAATTCAGAGGGGTTTGAGACCTTTAATAGAGATTTGCATCTATGCAGACTCAAGCGAGAATTATATGGACTCAAGTAAGCATCTCATGCATGGCACACTAGGATCGATAGCTATATCATTGGTTTGGGTTTCAGGAAAAGTGAAGCAGATGCAAACCTTTATCATATTTTGGTAGAAGGTAACTTATTGATTATTGTTTTGTATGATGAGAAAGAGCGTTTGAGATGAAGCACATATAAGTTCTTTAGAAATAACAACAAAAATCATCAGTGAAACCCTAATAAAACCTTCATTAAAAAACATTTCTGACAATAAAACCCTATACATAATGTTGTCCCACCATAATGATAACGAGAAACTTACTTCAGAACCATGGCGACTAAATAGATTTTTCCACTCCTACAACTCTATTGACCTCTTAGATATACCTGAAAATCATCAAAGCACATTAGTAGAAAAAATATAGACATCATATAAAAGCTAACATAATTTACAACATAAAGAAATTGACAATACATAATTCCACTAGAAAATGAAAATCCCATCTCTACCCTACATGATATTTAAAACTCATGGCTCAAATACATACAATGACCGACAACTTCTAGGAACATAAAACCTTCAAAAAGGTAAGTTATGCATTTTTAATTAAAAAACATGCATCGAACAAAGAGTTACAAGGTATGATAAAAGTTAGCCTAGAAACCCTAAGAACTCAAATATAATGAAATTTTTCTTATAGAAAACATATATGAATGTTAATAATAACCTAGAAATAGAGACATAGCTAAATATCCCAAAAACTCTTACTGAAAACAAATTTGATATAGCTCCTCACAAATTATGAATGAAAACTTAAAAATGTTGAAGTCCCAGAACAAAAGCACGAAACACTAGATGCAGAGTCGAAAGAATACAATGAAATGACCATTGCTCTTGAAAAATCGCCATTAACATCTTACAAGGGAAAATATAGATTAAAAATAAATGTTCTTCAAGAGGCCATACCTTTGAATCATAACCTCTTTCCCAAACTCTAATTTGTACTAATGATTTGATGGGTGCACGCTCAATATTCAATGCCATCAATCAATGCAAGGATTAGGTGTTATTTTTAGGCAAGAGATTAATGTATGGAGTTGTCTTTAGTGCAACTTTTTGGACTTTCCGGTGTCGGAATCCAACAGAAAAAATTGAAGTAAAATGTTGATTTGTGTTATTTAAACTGGGTTTTTCACTGTATATATGGATTCAACACCTTGAAAAACCCTTAGGGCACTTCGATTGTGTAGGGGTTACCTATCAAGCTTGTGATTTCAATAAATTCTTACTGGAGTTTAGAGAAATTAGACTGGAAAAAACCCACCAGAAAAACTTCCAAAAAATCTCACTAAAGACAACTCATTAATGTATTATCTGTTAAAACTTTATGTCATTAATTTTTAATTTTTTAAGAAATGTCATAGCCAATCGGAAAATAGTTTACTAATATTTCATTTTATTTTAAGTTTTTTAAACAAATGTCATATCTAATCACAAGTAATTAGCTGTTAATTTTAGGTCTGTTCTATGCGTAGAGCAATTTATTTCAATTTTCACACTTAGCTCAATATCTTTTCCAGATTAGCAATCACATCAGCATTAAAGTAAACTGCAGATAGAACATAAACATAAATCATAGAAGACAAGCCAAGACAAGAGGACACAAGATGTGGTGCTAACTAGGGACAAACCCAATGTGGGGAAACCCTTGATCAATTCTTCTTATATGTTCTTCAATAGTTTAACAGAGAGAGAGAGAGAGATAGTACATTTACAACATAAGTCAACACTTTGACTTATATAGATAAGAGCATAGATCATCTCTAAGAAGATGATACATGAGATCAGCTGAAGACATGCTGCTTCAACTGATTCTCCAAGGTGACTCCTTCACCTATCATTGTGCTACATCTTATCATCATGTTGCACCTCACCATGCTGCATCATTCTGCACCCATCATCACAATGTTGGACCTCATGACCATGTTGTAGACATCATACTGCTGCACCTTATGCTGCACTGCTGTCCCATGTGCCATTGTTGCACCATGCTGCCACATATGTCCCATGTTCCATTGTTGTACCATGCTAGCCACTGTTGTCCTATGTGGCATACTGTTGTCCCACTGTTAGTGACATAGCCATTCCATGTTTGCTTGCTATCCCATTGTTTTGCTGCTATCCCATCACAACTTGCTATACCTTGCTGTTGTCCCAATAGCCTTGCCATACCTTGCTACTATCCCATGTGTCTTAGCAGCACCATGTAGCCCAGCTGTCCCATTTACTAGCACTGTTGTCCCTTCAACACTATTGTTCAAAGTCTGCCTACACTACTACTTATATTGTGACTGGTTAGGGTGTCTAGTAGACCTCACACACCTATCTATCGGTCCCCTCAAGGACTGCAACACACCTTCATAGTACACCTCCCCTAGCACGATGTCGTTTTGGGCATGTTTGAGCCCTCAAACTCTCCACGATGTCCCTATTTTGAGGTGGTTGGGACTGTGGCCTACCAAAGTCCCACGTTGTCACCTTTAGCCCACTCAAAATAGGCTTCCCTTACCTTTTCACTGCCCCAAACATACCTACGTTCATCCTTCTTCAACTCGGCCTCCAAACTCAGCTCCTTGGCCCTCTAATAGCAGCTCAGTTAGCCCTTATTTTGTTCGTTGTCCTAGCCTTCTGGCTACGGCTTCCATATAGTTACCTTTCTTCCTTAGCCGAGTTCCTTGGGCTCCTTTGATGAGCTCTTGTGATGCTTGCTTGGATTTTGGCTAGGGCTGCTTTCTTAGGACTGCGTTAGGGCTTCTTAGGATATCATTAGGGCTGCCTTAGGATAGCGTTAGGGATGCCTTCCTGGACTGCATTAGTGTTGCCTTCTAGGACTGTGTTAGGGCTTCCTTCTAGGACTGCGTTAAGGCTACCTTCTAGGATTGTGTTAGGGTTTCCTTAGGATATCGTTAGGGCTGCCTTCTAGGACTGCGTTAGGGCTGCCTTAGGATAATGTTAGGGCTACCTTCTTGGACTGCGTTAGGGCTATCTTAGGATAGCGTTAGGGTTGCCTTCTAGGATTGCGTTAGGGCTGCCTTAGGATAGCGTTAGGTTTTCCTTCTAGGACTGTGTTAGGGATTCCTTCTAGGATTGTGTTAGGGATGCCTTCTTTTCCTTCAACATCTAGGGCTTCCACTCCTAGATTTCTCTTCCACTAAAACCCCAGACAAGTGGAGAGAAATCAATATAGAAGTGTGTGTAAAATGACTCTCAAGTCACCTCCTTTTATACTAAAACATTGAGCACATGTGGGGTTTATTTGGTTGCTCGCCAACCTTGACGAATTGTCTTATAACACAAATAAATTCATAACTCCATGAATACTTATCGGAATCAGATGATCTTTAAATCAATCCTACACCTCTCGATGAGAGGGATCTAAGAAAAATATTAGCTGCCATAAATAAGATGACCCACATGGAGTTTAGCCCTAGTTTCCAATTTTAACATTAGCCCAGTCAACCTTTGTAATTAATTTAATCACAATTTACTAATTTTCAAAAAAATTAAAATTTATTTTTAAATTTCAAAAAATTAACTTTTTATAAAAATATAATACTACAAAACATTTGAAACAAATGAGACAATTTTTTTTTGTCAGAAATAAAAATCAAAGCATTTTGACTAAAAATTGTTTTTTATACTTGTTGTTATGACTTAGTAGTTAGCATTTATATGATTTCCTATTGCAGAGGCTTGGTCAGAGTTTAATAAGTTGTTGGTTCATGTGGCTTTGGAGATGTTATTTTCCCACAAAGATTGTACTATTCTGATGGTTGGTTTGGAAAAATTACTTTTTAACCTGGGACAATTTGTGTAGGAGGGGAGAATGTGGCTATAGAGTTTGTCTTATGTGTAGGGAGACAAATGAATTTGCGTTGCATTTATTTGTACAATGTCCTTTTGTTGTTGTTATTTGGCTACAGGTTTTGTAGTCACACAATTTATCCTTGTGGTGGTTGTTATAGACATATTTGGGCACTGCAACCCTAATCATATATGTCCATAAACCAAGGGCTTCTAAGTCCCTAAAAGTGTTGTTTCATACCCTAAAGGAGCAAGGTCAGCTGATTACATCATCTCCCAGAAGTTCTCCATGAAAAACTGCTCAACACTGGTCAAAACTGGACCATACAGACTGCTCAATGCTAAGGGTGTGATGCATCTCACCTACCACATGCAAAAAGTGCGATGCATACTGGAAAGCCCTTCTGTGGGGTGCGATGAGCGAGAGCAGACAAATGGTAGAAGCAATTAGCTAGGTCGAAACCCAGAGAATCTTCTAGAAACTGCCCATTTGACACTTGCCTCTCTGAATATGCTTAGGGATGAGTAAGAGATCATGAATCTCCAAGTGGAACCAAGAACTATCAAAGAGAGGACACGAATCAAAATCCCAGAAGTTGACTCACCCTCCTGCAAACATCTATATCTGGATCCCTCATCCTAGAGATCTAGAGGCTAGAATCTTGTATTTTGTAAGGAAGTGCTGTTGGTTTCTTGTGGAACATCATAATGTTGGGTGATCTAGATTTTCATGAGGTGAAGAAGGGCTTTCATGTTGGGAGGATGACGCTAGGTCAATCAATGGGTTGTAATCCTCTCTTCTACTCCTTCTATCAATAAAGCTATTTGAGTTTTCCTCCACATTCTTGTATGTCTGAGTTGATATATGCATTTGTGTGGTCAATATATATCTGATCCTATATTGCTTATGAGTGTAGATCTCTATGCTTTGATGGTATTATGCTGCTTTGACTCTACAGGTGTTCTTTGAAGCGGGACAAGCGAGGAAGGAGCGGCAAAGATCTGTCAAAGGGGAGAGGAAACAAGCAAGGAGCTAAGCGAAAGACTGAGGTTGGTACTCTCTGCTTCTCTCTCGTCTACTTCTCATAAAGGAAAACATAAGTAACTTTAGTTTGTTTGTTTCTAAAATAGCTATCCGTCTTAGTGGGACTAGCAGCTCTGAATGGACACTAGATTTCCCGATAACAGTGGTGCTTCCCTACTTTGGAATTTTGTTTCATATGGTGGCTAAGTAGGCATAGGAATCACATAATCTTACCCTAGTTGACTATTTGGGGTATTTGGCAGGCTAGAGATGCGTTGATATTTGAAAATAAGTAGTTTGATGTGGGGTGGATTTCTTCAAAGATATGTGCATGGTACGGAGAAATTGGACTAAGGGAAACAAAGCGGAAACCACAAAGGCCACCTAGAGGCCCTCCAATGTTCAAGTACTAGAGCATATTTTTTGATAGAGTTGCAAAATTGGGTTGTTATGGGTGTGTTGCGATGATCTTTGTGAGGTGGATCAATTTGGAGCATATCAACATATATGGCGATGCAAATATAGTAATCAAAAGGATAACTGGTAGAGCTAGACCTGATGCGTTGATGTTGTCATCTTGGATGGATTGCATCCGGAACCTAACAACCTTATTTAGTTGCATCTTTTTCACTCATATCTACCGTGAACAAAATTTTACTATAAACTCTTTATGAAAGAAAGGTCATTCTGCCACACATGGTCACATACATTTCTAGTTCCTCTAGAGTGGTGAGAGGATGGAGGATGGTTCCACTCCACTTGGTTAAGTTTCCGCTGATCTTTGTTGGCACACTCAGATTTTTTATCTTTAATGTTTCAGTTGTTGTTTGATTTTGGTTTTATGGACTCTATCTATTATTAGATGATGGAAAAGTGGACTCTATCTATTATTAAATGATGGAAAAGTGACATCATTTTTTAGGGCTCATGCACTTCTACAAAAAAACACATAATCTATTAATAAATATTATGATATAACAATGTTATACCTTAATTGTGATAATTCTTTAAATTGTAATTTTCATATTTGAAGATAGACCTTCAAGATTAAATATAACTATGTATTTATTTTCATTAATATAAATATCAACATTTTTTTCTTTCTTAACAAATTAAAAAAAATTATTATAAAACTTAAAATCCTTAAATCTTATCACAAATTTAAATTAAAATAAAAGAGTTAAAATACTCCAAATAAAAAACAAATATGAAAATAACATTGTGAATTAAGAAAACAGTTTATTAGTATGCACAAAATAAATTTAAAATAAAATGCGAAAATGTCACGGCAAGTTAAAATCATTTCAATAATTTTAAATTTCTCATTAAAATGTATATTTAAAAAATTATAACGGCAAGTTAAAATCATTTCAATAATTTTAAATTTCTCATTAAAATGTATATTTAAAAAATTATAAAATATGAAAATGTCACAGCAGTTAAATTCATTTCAATAATTTTAGATTTCTCCTTAAAATGTATATTTAAAAAATTATTATCTTCTAAAGGGAAAAGTACAAACAACTTCGCTGTTATCTCAAAAATTACTTTTCAATTTTTGGGACATTACTTTGCATTGAAAACAACCGTCTTTGCTCTGCCTCACGCTGCTTCAACAGTGACGTCGCCAATCGTTTCCTACCCAACGGCCTCTCAGCAACTTTCCGTCACATGGAGAGAGAATGATTGACAGCTGGAAAGATGTTGACTCGCCGTCAACCGTGTCCGTCGTATTCAACCGTTGGAAAGCAAACATGATTTTGATACTAAATAAGTGCACTTCATGTATTTGTATGGTCCCATTTTTCTCTTTCATGGAATCTTACTATTTCCAGGGCCCACTTTCATGGTCATTGGTGATGGACAGCGCCATCACTTTTATTTTCTAAAGGAGTTGTTTTTAATACGATTTTTAAAATTTTTGGTGTTGGAATGTGGTAGAAAATTTTGATGTGAAATTTTGATTTGCGTTATTTAAATTGAGTTTTTTAATATATATATATGGATTCAACATCCTAAATTTAAGGCATGTGGATTGTGTAGAGGTTATTCATCAAACTTGTGATTTCAATAAATTTCTACCAAATTTTGGAGAAATTAGATCAAAAATCAATCATTTTTAAAAAAAAAATCACACTAAAAATAACTCATTTTCTAAATCCAGCATTACACTTTGCATCGAAAACCTAATCTTATAAGCAATACTAATTAATTTTTATTTATCTTATTAATTTCAAAGCAAAGAAGATTGATACTAAATATGTGGGAAACAGGGTTGGAATTTGGATTTCTCTTTACCCGTCATACAATTTTTTTTTGACATTTTGGGTCCTTATACTTCCCGTCAAGAAACGTTATATTAAAAATTTTGCTCTTCAAAAATGATTTTCTCATAATAAATGAACCCTTCACTAATAAAGTTTTGATTAAAAAATTACCATTCAATAAATAATTATGTTGAAAATTTTCATATATTTATCGTAATTTTCAAAGGCCATTAACACTCATACATAATTTAGCCAAGAATTTTTTTAAAAACAAAAAATAATTTTTGTTTTTATCACTGTCGGTTGAAGTTTTAACAGATTTATTCGCTGTAAAATAAGTTTAAAAACCCAGAAGTTTTTTGAAAACCAAAAGAAACTTTCAGTGGAATGTCAATTTCCAGGCCAAGAAACCATATTCTGCATAATGATAAACCCTTGTTTTAAAGATTTGTGAGCAGTTACACATGCAAATCTCTTGTGAAATAAAAAATTAAATTACTTATTAAATCAAAAATTAAAACGTAGCAGCAATCAGACCCACAGTGTTTGAAGAAAAAAAAAATCAATCACTAACCTGAAGCGCAAATTTGTAGTTTCCTTGGAGTCAATCTTGAACTGGGCGTGGAAAAATAAGAAGAGCAAGTAAAGACGAGGGAAATGGTTAAGGAAGAGGTTTGAGCTAAGATGTGAAGACTTAGAAGAGGATGGAAGCATTGCAATGGAAAAATAAGAAGAGCAAGTAAAGACAAGGGCAATGGTTAAGGAAGAGGTTTGAGCTAAGATGTGAAGACTTAGAAGAGGATGGAAGCACTCGAATGGAAAAATAAGAAGAACAAGTAAAGACAAGGGTAATCAAATTAAGGAAGTTGCTATATATTGAAATCCTCATATCTATATTAATATTTATTTGAAGAAGAAGTAAAGACAAAGGCATATCAAATTAAGGAAGTTGTTATATGTTGAAATCCTCATATCTACATTAATATTTATTTGAACTTTGATTTTGAATATTAATCTATATAGTTAAACTTTTAAATTTTCTTAGCATTTCAACATCTTAATAATATTGTTAAATCTTACATATAATTGTAATCTTAAATTTGAAATATTTTTTTTTATAGAATTATCAACATTTTATTAGATCCTCATATATATATAAAAAAAAACATAATATATAACAATTCCATATTTTTTGAACCACCCCCTATTTTCTCTAAAGCAAAATATAATTTAGGTTGATTATATTATTTTCTATATACTATTTATAAACAAATATATATATATATATATATATATATATATAAAATTTTAATAATAATTATTATTAATATTTTTTTAAAGTTAGAAAAAATCAATTATTACAATTTTTATTAAATTAAAAAAATAATTAAAACAATAAAGTCAATATTAAAAATATATAAAACACTAATATATATAAAATTCAAATCGAAATTCCAACCCTGGTGGAAATGAATCAATTGCCTTGGAAAATCAGGGGCAACGATACCATTTATGTAGAAGGAGTTCGTGTTCAAATCTTATGGGATGTGCACGATTGGCTGTTTAATCCTGGACTAGGACATGCCTTGTTCATTTTCAAATCCACGATGCCACTCAACTCCCTCAGTTCCAAACACAACATCGACTATGGCCTGTCTTCGGATTTTTCTTTTTTCATTCATGCATGGAACTAGAAAAAAGTATAACATGTAATGAAATCCCATTGATTCAAATTGAGTAAGGAAGTCAAATTCCACACAGTTATATCTCCCGATTGTGAAGTATGTTTCCCATTGTATTTTTGTCCATAACTAAGTTCTATAATCTTTCATCCTTCTGTAAGTACTTATAATCGAAGAATTAACGGGTTAATGAAAGGAAAAGTGCATAACGGGGCACAGAAACATTATGTGGTCAAAACTTTTGGGCATAAAAACTGCGCTGCACCATAAAAGAAAACCTTAGCGCTTATTTGTAATTGCAAAGTAGGACCATTTACTGAAAACATTGTTGCGAAGATTGTGGATGTGATTTACAAGCCATTTTACCATCCTCGTCAAGTTATAAATATCCTTCAGTTGACATGGCCATTTTTTTAAAGAGTATTCAGATATTTTTACTAAATCGCGTTTCCTTTTAAGCTAAAAATCCTTGAGTTGACATGGCCATTTTTTTAAAGGGTATTTAGATATTTTTACTAAATCGCGTTTCCTTTTAAACTAAAAAAATGATAATAAAATTATTTAACATACAAATTTTGTCTTTCATACTCAATATTTTGTAGCCGATTTTTTAACATCATTCTCATTTTTTGAGTACTAAGAATTAGCCAATTTTATTATTAATAAAGCTTACAAGTTACGGAGCTGCATGGTTTCAGAATCACAGTGGGTTTCTCTTGTACCAATTTCTAAAACTCTGCTGTTATCTAGTCGTCTCCTATACAACAGTATAATATATTATTTTTAGAGCAAGATTTGAAATAAAAATGATTGTAAAATACAATAATCCATCGGAAATCGTGAACAACTACTATACCTTAAAATGCTAATAAAAAATTAAAAGCTAGCAGCAATCAGACGGTAGACTCTTGTGAAATTTATGAAATAAAAAATTAAAAGCTAACAACAATCAGACGGTAGACCCACAGTGTTTGAAGAATAAAAAATCAATCACTAACCTGAACTTTGAAGCACCAATTTGTAATTTCCTCGCAGTTTCCTTGGAGCCAATCTTGAGCTGGGCGACAGGCGTAAGTTTGAATGGGCAATGCGTTGAGAGAGAGTGTGCACTGTGAATCATGAACTCGATTGTACAAAGAAAACAAGCCCACGGGCCACATTCGTTGGGTGAAAGACAGGGAGACCATGCAGTGGCATGCACAGATCCCCGAAATCGTCCAGGGAAAGATTCCAAATTTTCCCAGAGAAAAAATCTTCGGCTAAAGGAATGGTGTGACTCGCGGGACAAGTGGGAATTGCCCATTCTCCACAAAAAAAAATCTCTGGCGAAGCGAAAAATTAGCTGCTATTGGGGACGAGACTTCGTTTTTAAGAGAAGAAATTTCAGGAAAAATGGCTATGGCCATTGGCTGCTCCCACATACTAATTTCGATTCCTCCCACATGCTAATTTGACAGCCTCGGCCCTCTTGACATTTCCACAATTCATTGAGCTACTTGCCTCATGCAGCCAAGAGTTTCATGCTGCAACTGAGAGTAAAGCATGATGTCAGGCGAAAAGGAGTTGCGCGAGAATAGGAAAAGGAAGGAAACAGTGTGTGTGACGGCCCTGCAGGCTGTGAGATAAGGGAATGACGTTTTTCAA
This sequence comes from Pinus tabuliformis, assembly GCA_031772625.1. Taxonomy (NCBI): domain Eukaryota; kingdom Viridiplantae; phylum Streptophyta; class Pinopsida; order Pinales; family Pinaceae; genus Pinus; species Pinus tabuliformis. Next base: position 844,674,548 of record CM062815.1, read on the forward strand.
AAAAATTCCAACCCTAGGCATAAGAACGTTTTGGAAAAAGTTCCAGACGTCAAAAAACCGTTTTTTACTCTTCCGGGCACGTCAGTCAAAACGGGCATGACAAATTCCAGCCGTCAAATACGTTCAAAAAGCCTTATGACGGGCAAAATGCTCGTCAAATTCCATCCCTGGTGGGAAACAACATGATTAGGTGGTGCACTTCATGTATTTGTTGTTCAAAATGGTCCCAGGTTGCTCCTTCATGGAATCTCACTATTTCCTGGCACTGTGCGTCATTGGTGACGCACAACGCCATCACTTTGCATCGAAAACCACGGTTGTTACTCTATTTTTTGCTCTGCTTTCACACTGCTTCAACAATGAGCACCTTTACGTCGCATCAAGAGAGGACCATTCATAGTGGACAGTTGGAAAGATGTTGACTCAACGTAACTGTTGGGAAGCAAGTGGAGTGGAGGCTGGGTCAAGTCTGTTCTATTAAAGATCTATATTAAAACTGTTAAAAATTATTTTTCATATTTATTTTGCTTTGATATAATAATTTTCACGGTAATAATATAAAATATTCATTAATATTAATATTTTAATTTTTACATGAATTATTTATTTCAATTTTTTTTAAGCAATAATACAATCAATTATATATATATATATATATATATATATATATATATATATATATATATATATAATTATATGAAATTTAAATTAAACAAAATCACTAAATTATAAATAATAAAAAATAATAATAATTTTAAAATAAATTATTATATAAAGATATTAAAAAACAATCATTACTTGTACAATTATATAAATTAAATTTATTAAAATGTTAATTCATAATAAGTATCAAAACACTTCATAATACATTTGATATGGTTAAAATTTAAAGAATTATAAAACTAAATTATTACTTTTATTATTATTATTATTATTATTAAAGAATTAATATATACTTTAAAAACACACACACGTATATATGAAAAAAAGAACAAGACTCTTATCTATATATATTTACCTCCAATTTATTTTGGAGATTCTTAATGTGTAAATAGACTTCGTTACAATACCATGACTTATCAATACCACATGTCCAAAAAACTATTCACTTCATATGACACTCATTCATATGATAAATTTTTTAATTAATCAATTTTATTAAAAGAGAAAAAAAGGCATGACTACTTTGAGTTAAATCTCAACCTTTTATTTATGTATACTACTAAGAATATTTGGTTAAATCTCAACATTTTATTTATGTATACTACTAAGAATATTTGGTTAAATCCCTATCATAAAAATTATTGATAATTAAATAAAATCATAAAAACTCAACTCCAAAATGAACATGCATATTTTGTTTTTTCTTCTATTTTCTCCAAACCTAGCTAACAAGTTCAATATTTTTCAATGTTTACATTTCATTTCATATTTTGCATTAATATTTTTATTTATTTATTTTTTACATTAAAGTATCTATATTTATCTAAAAATGATGGAAAAGTAGACTTGTTATTAAATAGTGCAACCATATAAATTAAACGATTAGTCTAACTAATAGATGGAATGACCATTTCTCGATCATTTTTCCTGGTTAATCTTGTTCAAAATCATGTATAGATTTTAAAAAAACATAAGTTTATGTTGTTTAATCTACAAAGGCCAAGTTCCGTAGGGGTTTTTCAAGGTGTTAAATCGATGTATGCACTCAAAAGTATATTTTACATAACAAGAAATCATAAAAATTCCCATTAAGGTAGAATCTTTGAAGAGACCTTCCCCCAAACTCTCATAGGGAGCCCCAGAGTGCTTGACATACGGAACATTGCCATTCGAGGAGGAAGAGGCAAAGAAAGACAGTTGATCGACGGTGACAATTTTCCCTTGATGGGAAAAACGAATCACGCGAAATAAGGAGGAGGCCACATAATGCATGGCATGAGTCCAACTTCGGCCGAGTAGAAGATTATAATTGAGATTCACATCAAAAATTTCTACTTAGACTTGCATTGTCTTGCCTTCTAGGGTGATGGCAAGGTTAGGTAAGACACCGAAGGGTCGCGAATCGTGCCCATCGAAAGCTTCCAAAGTGTTTAGAGACTAGTTCAATGCAGGAGAACCAATAGCCTTCCAACATGCAGTTGACATGATGCAGGTGGAAGCACCTTCATTGATGACAGTGCAGTGGATGGTCTTTTAATTGATGATTACCTGAATAAGAAAGGCAATCTAATGAGGGAGCCGTGGAACATGGTTCTCTAGATCAAAACATATCAAATTGGAATCGGTGGGATCGATGCCCCCAATAGATGACAGCAAAGATTTCCACTGCAATGGGCAGCTTTGGGGTACCTCGATAGCCGACATGGCTGATGGCACCTGATCCAAATCCTCAACAATATTGTAGTGCTGAGCAGCTCAGGCGTTGGGATTATATGAGAATTTCTGCATCACACCTCAAGAGGGTGGCCGCATAGCGGAATCAGGGTTAGGATGCTCAATTTGTAGAGGGCCAAAACTCGGGGTAGAAGAAGAAGGTGCAACTTCTTTCTCTTTTCCAGCTGCCGAAGCTAGAGTTTGATAGTCTTTTGATCGGGTAGCCACATTAATAGGTGTGCTCCTCATGAACACTTGATATCTGGAGGAAGTAGATCAGGGTTGGTCTACCATTTGGGTCTGTTGAGACGGAAACAGATTTTTGAGGACAGAAGGGGTCCCTTTGAGTAGGCGACTAACTTCGGATCGTCGAGGACAATCCTTAGTGTAGTGATCTTCCTCACAAATGAGGCAGGGATACTTAGGTTTCCATTGCGAAGATTCGCCTGCAGATGATTTAGGAGGGCCTTGTTTCGGGGCATCGGCTTTAGCTTTACCTTTTCCTTTCTTTTTTCCTTTCGAGGATTTGTCCGCTGCGGTAGACTGGAAAGTGTGGACCACTGAGGTTTTACCAGGGCCAGGTGGATTCTGAGATGAACTATTAGGAGAAGCATTCGAGACTAACTTCTGTTTGGAAGAAGTTTTAGCAGGGGTTTGAGATATTGAACCGATAACTCCATCAACGGGAGCAATGGCTGGTGACTTTGATGCTGTGGGATCGGATGATGGCCGCAGAGCATTAGGTAATAACTCGTATAGAGTGTCATACTGAGAGTAAATTAGATCCAAGTACTGGGCACAAGCGATGGCCTGCTCTTCAGTGACGCATCCACCCATAGCTATATCACGAGCAATTGGGGCTACGAATGATTTAGTAAACCATTCAGTGAGCAATTGATCAACAATCTCGAATTTGATCAGGCGACATTTACGTCTCCATTCATGGATGTGATCAGAGATGTGTATCGTGGTATCTTGCTTAAGCGATGTGAGCAAATAGGTGCTAGTTTCATAGTGAACCGACAACTGGAAATGCGTGAGGAAAGCTATGGATAATGAGTTAAAGTTATGGTAAGTACTTTGAGGTAACTCAATGTACCATTTCGCTGTAGCAACCGTGAGGGTTTGTTGGAAAATACGAAGACGAATGGAATCGTCCACGTACGAGTACGATGAGCACCAGAGGTGATATGTCATCACATGGCCCTAAGGATCTTCTTTATCTTTTTCATCGAACTTTGGGCAATCACTTGGTATCTTGGACAGCACCGGAGGCCGGTATGGTGAATGAAGGATTAGATCATTCATAAGGCGTGATACATCTGGAAACTTGAGTGTAGCCAAGAAAGCTAATTGGGTGTTAAAAGGCATGGGGGGTCAATAAGTGGGCCCATAGGGAGGAGCCCATCCCTGCTGGTAAGGATTTTGGCTCCACAGTGGGGGATTTTGGCCATATGACATCTGAGGCTGCCCCCATTGCGGATTACCTTGACCATAGGGAGGATTTTGACCTTGAATACCTTGGAACTGTCTAGGCATAGGTTGTTGATAAGCAACGTACAAGTTAAAGGTTTTTGAGCTTGTTGACCTTGGACATATGTATATGGAACCCGTTGTCCTTAAACATATGGCTGATGAACTTGTTGTCCCTAGACAAGAGGATTCTGGAATTGCAGTCCTCGGGCATAAGGTTGATACACTTGTTGCCCTTGGACGTAGAGATTTTATACTTGATGCCCTTAGCTGGCAATATTCTAAACCCGTTGACCTAGGACATGAGGATTTTTGGCTTGTTGCTATAGGACTTGACCTTGTTGATATGTATACAAGGGTTGCTGCTACCCTGGTTGGTTTTGTTGTTGTAAGGGTTGACCTTGCAGTTGCAAAATTTGTCCTTGGGTCTGCAGAGGTTGGCCCTGCGAGGACATAGGTTGAGAGGTGTGTGGAGCATATTGCATCTGCTGCTGCGTGGCTTGTTGTAACTGTTGTAAGGATTGACCTTGCGGTTGTTGCAGGTCACCTTGTTGTGGGATAGTTTTCCCTTGTTGTTGCACAGATAGCCCTTGCTGCAACAAAGGTTGCCCTTGTGGTAACAAAGGCTTCCCTTGTTGTTGTAGTGGTTGTCCTTGTTGTTGCAAGGGTACTTGAACAGTGCCCAGGAAATTACCGAACTGAATCTGGTCGTAGCCAAGTTGGATGTATTGCCCAGATTGGAGGGTGTAAGGTTGATTAACCATTCCTTGAGAACCATATGGAACGTAAGTATTTTGGTATTGAACCTGAGCCTCATAGGGCTGCTGATACTAAACATTGCTCGATCCAGACGCACCAACAGGATTCTGAACTTGTTGGTACTGGACATTGCTTGATCCAGTAGGATCAGCAAGGTTATAAATAACACCAGAAGAAGGCCGGTTTATACCAAGCATGTGAGCTTATGAGCCGCTCACATTAGTGGTACCCAACACGATAGAAACATTGACGTTCTGCCCCCTAGGTGGTGGCACAATCTGGCTACTGACTAGTGGGATGAAGGAACTGACAAAGACAATCTTTCAAACTGTCAGTTGTGTCTGACAGGTAACTGGGATCTATGATACAAGAGTATTTAGAACGGTGGGTTGCACTGGGACTAAAGTAATATCCTATTGGGAAGTCGTGTTCGTAACGAACGGACCTGACGTAGGCTTGATGCCTAACGCCCATACATGATTATGGTAAAGTGATGAGGCACTAGGTGTACCTAAAACCAAGTGTGCCAAAGACAAATAGTTGGGTGGCAAATTGGAGGGAATACCTTCTAAAAAAGGGAAACCCTCGGGAGGAAACTACAATTGCAATTCTTCCCCCTCAACAGTGTGTGGAGTAGAAACTTTGGACTCATCCCGAGATGTGACTGGAGCATATCCTTCGGGTTCCGTGTTTGAAAACAAACGATGACGAATAGCCAAATGAGTACGAGGGGATAGTTCCAAAGGAACACCTGGCTGGTCGTACGGATTGTAAGTCCACTATGGTGATATCACAATAGGCTCAAACAGAGGGTTCGAAGGGTAGATAACCAGTCCAAGCTGACCGTCAATGGTCGACGAGTTCTCCGAAGTTTGAATGGGGTTGTTCGGAGATTCCAGGCTAAGATCAACAGATGACCCAATATCGAAAGTAGGTGGAGGACGAGCTGACAATGGTGGAACACTCAAAATGATTGCGAGTTCAACATATTGGTCCTCGAGTGACTTTGGTAACTCAGGAAATGGCTCCTCAGACAATCTTTCAGATGGAGGAGAGGAAGAGGAATTGGGTGAACCAGATGGTTCAACCACGACGACCTTGTCTTAGTCCACGGAACAAATAATTTCAGGGCTTTAAAATGTTCTTTTAAGGAAACTCATGATTTGGTCTCAAAAATACTAACAAGATGTTTTGGATCATGGGCAATCAATTATTAAGACACATAAAAGACTGGTGATCTTTCATTTTTTAAGAGTCGAGAAAGAAACAAAGATGACTCTATCGCTTTCGATTGGAAACGAGCTCGAAAGGACAAGTGATCGAATGATATTTTAAGTTTAATGATTCAAAAAGATTAAATGACTGCTCTGGATGATCTAGGTAAATAGGGTTACCAGGCAACTGTGAACTACAGAATACCTCCTGACGAACCAAGAAGTACAAGCAAGCAATCTCCCCAAATGTTGTGTTCGGTGTATCACATTTGCAAGGCAGTCGACTTAGCTTCCTAAGGATAAAAGGATTGTAGCCTAGTGGGGTCTCCCGTTATATACTCGAAGGTACGAGAATCTAACGACAGCTGCTAGGCTTAAAGACGTCGGAACACGTCTCTAGCCTAGACCTTCTAGATATGATCATTAATGTCAAATGTGCTTTAGGTTAATTGAATTCATTTTAAAGTTGATCTTGAGTTAAGTTTCAATTTTCAAGTCAGCGATGCTACTCGAAAAACCTTAAATGCAACTAAATGAGACAAGCCCTTTCAATTCGATGAAGTGCCTACATTAGAGAGGGTAGAAACTACTCAATCAAATGCAACCAATCAAGCAACGAAAAATGAATTGATCTTTCACTACCTTACTTTTTCAAAAAATAAACTAATGAAAAATGCATTCCAACTCCTAATTTCTTGACAAACACTTATTTATTAGTCCTTTCAAAAACAAAAATTCTCTTCCTTTTTCAAATGCCGATGCAATTCTAGTATTTTAAAGATGAAAATTATCATAACATAATGATAAAACAAGCTAGAATTTCACACTTTTTCATGAAACAATGAAACAATCTTTTCGCACATAATATTTCAATGAAAAATTTCTCGAGACAACAAGCTCTTCGAGCAGATGAAAATATGAAAAGAGAAGTTCATTCAGATCAATGAAACACCAACTTTACCAAACACAAGACCAACAATGTAATCTATGCCGGAAAAGAAACGTTTAGGCAAGCAAACAAAACTTTTTCAAACTTGTGCAAAAGAGGTCAAAGTCGTAAAAAGGACCAAAAACAAAATGCAAAGAGTAAACACACCTACAACTTGACTTAGTGAGTTCAAAAACTGCTGAATGGGCGACTAACCAAATGCCCTAGTGTCGTTGGCCACTCAATGACTCAATCAATCAAGTAAAAAGATGATAGGCTAACAAGCAAACAAAACCAAATGAAAAGTAGCTTTCTAATCAGGGAGAAAATGGTCAAAAAGGCTTATGGGGTCAAAACCACAAGAGCAAAACACACTGGCCAAGATTGGGGTCAAGCCCTAATCTTCACTTACAAGCATCGGTGCGACTGCCTAACTGACAATAAGCGCCAGAGGCTGGTCATTGTGACTGTTTCTCAGCAACTCGCGCTGGTCAGCATGAATATTAGCGGATTAAGCGCACTGATCAAGGTAGCTAAGGAAAAATAAATAAATAAAAATTGAAAAGAGGAACCAATTTGCTACTATGAATTTTAGACTCAGACCATTAAATAGGAGAAAAGAAACAGAACCAAAGGGAAAATGTGAAACGAGAAAAGTTATCATGAAATCATGAAATACAAGACAAACAAGAGGATTGGGATCCCCAGTGGAGTTTCCAATTTGCGGTGAAGTAAAATTATAAGTGCAGACACGAATGAATTCCTCTAGCCTGCTAATAGGTCTAGCCACAACAGATACATTCTATGGAAGAACTCCTTAGGTTAGAATCAATCAAGAGGGCCTACATCTTGGTCGCTTATCCTGTTTGATGATATCCTCGCTTGCTCGCTCCAGCTATCTCTCGCTTCCTTCTTCAAGCTCCTAAAACAAGTAAACAACAACAGACGACAAACATAATAATAGACAAATGCAATTCAACCTACTTAACAAGTCAAGAAACATTAAGCCATGAATATGTAGTATTACAAAGCATGTAGGAAATCAATCAATAGTTGCATATATTAATATCAAAGAGAGATTACAACCATTCTGTTGAGAATGCAACAAGATGATGGAGCTTCGTGGAAAGAAGTTGCCTTCACTACGTGGGCCTGCAGGCTATTTTTGGCACAAAGTCTATTTTTAGACATATGGATCATGGTCTATGAGTTGCAGGATGCTATTTATGGATGATTGGTCATGTTGGTAAAAATAGATGTACTTCTATTTTTAGACATATGGGCGGAGTCTATTTTTAGACTAGCCAGTCTAAATATAGAACAGTCGAATATTATTAGCTCATAATAATATTTGGACTATAAACATTATATTATCCTCTTGGAGCACTTCAGTTCGAGCTACAGATGTGGCACATGCAGCTGCCAGAAGGAAATACGAATTTCTCATGGGTTAGTTGAGCTATTGCATGCATGGACTTCAGTTAGAACTCAGGTGATTGAGTTTGGTGGAGTTGATTGAGGAGTTGATGGAGTTGTGTTTAGTTTGACTTAGTTGAACTAGTTGTATTTAGTCTAACTAACAAATAAACTAGTGATGAGTTGTGTGAATTAATTATTAATTAATTCACTAATTATTAACTCATAAATCAACTAAAGAATACATTAGTTAACTCAGTGCATGGACAGTTCAGTGGAGAAGGGTGTTAGAGGTAAGTGAAAGGGAAAGACAGCTGTCAGTTGTGACTATAGTTGTGCATGAGATTTGCACATGCATGGATCGAGTATTGCCCATGAGGATTGCGTGGTTCAGCCAAGGAAAATACGAGTTTGGATCAGCCATTCTCATTCATTCTCATGCAGGATTGCGCAGTGGAGGCAGGGAAACAGTGGAGGAGATTTGAATCTGTGATTGATTCATATCTGAGCTAGTTTGTGTGTAACAGGTGGAGATAGTACTGAGTACTTGTGAGAAGTATTGTACTATGTATTGTTACATGTTCTCAATCATTATAATATACAGATAGTGTGGGGTTTTCAGCTGTATGCTTTCCCCGGGTTACATACTATGTTAATGTGCGCATGCGATTGATGTTTCATTGTTTTCAATTCCGCAAAATTGATGATCAACGTAGAGGAGGTTATGTATTATTCATGTATTCCACAATAGTGTATAATCGGGGTAATCTCTGTGAATAAGTGTCATACTATTCAAAATTTCTACACATTCGTCTTGACGTTGAAATCTTCCTCTGACAAGACCACGTTCCCACATACTTCTGCCAGCATTCCATGATGGCCTCAAACAACAATAGTTTTAAAGATCTTCCCTTTAGGCTTCTCTCCAAACCAAATCACACTTCTCCCTCACACAACTAGTAATAGCTTGCTTGTCTACTCCAAACCAAAATAGCATCAACACTCAGCCAAAAACTATGACTAGCTTGTGCTTGGGAAGAAGGGAGGTTTATATAGGAAATATGGATGGGAGATGGATCCTCTTATCATGGGAGAAGGACTTATCCCTTGAGGTAGTTCCATCATTATAGGGGAAAGGAGCCCAAAATGTCATCCTAGACCCCATCCGGCCAAACCATTTACCAGACTTTCGTTATGGAGCTTCTAGAGCTGAAAGCTTCGGCTCGAATTTAAAAAACTTTCCATAATAGGAACAGTGTGACTGGAACACATCTCAGTCACTCCGGTCGGTGCGAGGAGCAGTGCTAATCTCTGCACATCGGCGCAGGGGAGGCAAAGGCCATTAGCATTGGTCTTGTAAACTAAGCAAAACAGAAGTTTCAGGGGAAATCGTGCAAAAGGGAAATGATCTGCTCATGAAGAGGGACACAATGGGAGTTTCTTCGTGAAGACAAAACATGCGGGGTTCACTGTAGAGGTCCTCCAGGATCAAGGAACTGGAAGTACAGGGACAGTGACAAAATGCTATGTAACCGTGGCTTAATGTGTTGATATCATACTAAATAAATAGACCAACATTTGAATTGAAGCCATTGAATGCCAATATAAATCAAGTCCTATTCTAAGAAAGATGGGAACAAATTCTAGAATAAAAGTTTAGATCTTGAGATTAACTTGAACTAAGATTCAATTAACAAACTTAAATATTGTGGGAAGAAGTGAGTTAGAAACTAAATCCATATATATAGCCAAGACTAGATCTAGTTTCCTATGTCATGAGCTATAACTAGAGCCAGAGCTTAAGCTATAACTAGGAGCTAGAGTCAAAGACATGTTCCGGAGAAACAGGAAAAAGATAGATTTATCCATATTGGTTTCTTTTGAACTTTTAGAGACAAAAAATCCTCTCAATGGGGATGTGTGATTCGAAATGGATCCCAACCATTGAATTCTTGTAAGACTCAAATACTTGTGAGCTAATTCGTTAAATTATGTAGGTTGGAAAAACTATGTAAATTGATGCATATGTAAAAGTATGATAAGAAAAAAATGAGAAGGAAATAATGAATTATTTAAAAATATAAAAAAAATAGGAGAGAAGGATAAGGAATGGGAAATCAAGGTTCATTCCTATTGGACTTCCCATTACCTCCCATCACTCCCTATTTCTTCTTTCACTTTCATCCTCAAAAGTACTTCTTTGGATAAGGAGAGGAGGATGGATAGGGATCCATGAAAGCATTATAACCAAATATTACCAAAATAGATTGAGAATCCATTTAAAGCTAGTTTTCCCATTTTAGTTTCCAATGTAAACACTTTATCCTATGTGATAAAAAAATTTCAATGGTTATTTTAATAGTTGTGCTTAAGTAATGGGTAATAAAACTATGTTAAAATTATATATGTGCAATGTCCTCTTATTTTATTCAATGTGATGGTCTAAGTTTGGTTATGGTGGAAATTGAGAATGGATAACTGTATTTATGTTAGTTTTGTTTAAAAAGCCAATTTTCTGTTATCAATTGGCGAATTCAAATAGCTCTAACGTACCTACCATCCATTATACCCTAAGATTTAAGATCTACAATTTCCACTAATTTCCTATTGCAAATTTTTTGCTAGCTTACACTCTTAGATTTCTCCCTCTTCTCAAAATGTTAGCCTACTTCCTTAAGCTTTTTCTTTCCTCAAAGCCATATGTTCTCTCCTTGATTTGGTTCTACATTTTATTGGGCCAACTACTTATTCCTTGGATCAAATAGAAATTGAAGGAATTAACCCCACTAAGGGAGAAGACAACCTATATTGAGAAATCAACCAAAAATTGGTCCCACCAAGGGAGAAGTTGATTCACCTTGAAAAATAAATCAATTAGGTGGATCTAATCAAGATTTAAGAAAAAAAATCCCTCCTATATTAAATTGAAAGACAAGTAGGGTTCACAAAGTTCATTTGTTGGTGCCTAAGCACTTGAAAGGAATTTGCATGTTCTCTAAGTTTCATGGAGACATAAACTCACTTATGATGAAGTTAAAGTGGATAAAACAACCATAGTCACTTTTGACAGTGGTCCAATTGCTTCTATGCGATGTTTTTATAGTAGCATAAGAGAAATGTGTGAAGGTGCATATGATAATTAGAGACAAAGAAAGGAGCATATATACAAGTATGTTTGATAATATTAGACATTGATAAATAAAATTGTACACATAGTTTCCATATCTAAATGCAACTTAAGCTTTCATGAATGTTGCATTATGGTTATTATGGGATCCGAGGTAATTGTAATTACTATATTCCTACTCTATATAATTCCCAGAGGGGACATGGGGTATACACAAACACACCTGTACATAGCCTTCACATAGACCTCGTGGAAATGCATTGGTTAGAGCTTCTTCAAGTCACTTCAAATCCTTCACACCTAGTAGCATGGGGATACTACTTTTAGATCAATTACGTAGGATCCATCATTTTGGTTATAAGTTTCCCCACATCTTGGAATAATCATCCTTAATATGGGGTACAAGTTGATGGTTGTACTCATGGAATTTATTTTACTATCATGCAACTCAATACATGTAGCATACACTAATACTAAAGGTTACACTAAGAATAGAGGTTTTGTATACATTCAAAGGGTAGAGGAATATGTACAAGAAAACCAAGAACATCACACGACATGAATAAATAACAAGAATCATAAGCCTTTCATACAACATCACCAATTTATTATGTACACTAAAAATAGAACCAACCTCACATGCCTTTGAGAGAATAGTGAGCAAAGAGGCTGCACTTAGAATTGCATTATGCCCTAGAGATCAATTATAAAAACATAATTCTCGATGATAGAGTATTGGAAAATTCTCCATTTTTGTTGTCCTAATTATTGGTATGTTATTATGAGTTTGAATTTGATTTGTGCAAGTTACATAAGGATGGACTGTTATGAAGAAAATTAGAAATAAATATTCACACAGTATCCATGTTAGTGAAACAAGTGAACTACAAGTCCCTTGCTTATGAATCAATGTAGTAATAATTGAAAATCAAAACCAAATCAAGAAAGTGAACTATCATGTAAAACATAAGGCAAAACAAAACTAGAAAAAAATATAATATGAGTTGAGTCCTAATATAATTATCAATGTACACCAGTCATATGAAATCATTATCCATTGTATCCAATGAAGTACATGGTATATGCCATGAATGTATTTTAGTTGAAGTGTGGGAATTTATACTTGGCATGGGAATGGTATACAACTTTAAGAAAATGAGAACTCATATTTGTTGAAAACTTTATTCATTTCATGATAATTGATCTCAGCAACTTGTAAATTATTCTCGATTTTTCAAAGTTGCTTAGCGTTTTACACCTTTTCTTACATGGAAATCAATGCTTAAAATCTCCTAGCTTGGATTAGACTAATTGAATTTTGAAAAATGCATTTGTAGTCGCATTTCATTTGGATTCACCATTTAAATGGAAAGGTCTAATTAGGGTATTTTTCCAAGTAAATATATAAAGCTAACAAGAGACATTGACGCAATTGAATATATAAAGCTAACAAGAGACATTGACGCAATTGAATATATAAAGCTAACAAGAGACATTTTCCTATGTCAACCAAAGAGAAATATTTTTATTAATATAACGAAAGTTTTGAAATAATTTTTCAATAAAACATTGATTTCATTTTAGTAGATAAAATGCATTGTTAGGTATAAATTTCAATTTTGATAAGATAACATCATGAAAATGACAAGATAGAGGGGCATGTAGACGAAGCACATGAGTGGGATTGCTTTAAACATCTTAAGGATGGTCCATTATCAGTACCATGTATAACATAAACAGAAATAGATATATAATGTTTATCTTACATAGTATGAAATTTAAATTTAAATTTAAATTAATACTTTAGTTTAATATTTACTCAATGCATTTTATTTGTAAAAATGTACATATGTATTTATGAAATATTATTTTTCAATAATTAAGGTTGTGGATGAATGTAACAAGAGATGTAGTAGGTATACAATACACGATCATTTTCATAAAAAAATGTTTATTTAAAGGAATCAAAAATAAGATCGGTCTCACACTTGTATGACAGAGGTTGATTCAAATTACTATCACTATAAATTCTAGATGCCTACATATACCCCTTCCACAAACACAAGTGAATCAAAGGGATTTGAACCTCGAACCTCCTCATATATAAAATTTCATTTTCACATCCATCACTAAGTATATTGACTCTCAAAAACTACCCTCTCAACAAATTATATATATGAATTACTAATTTTGAATAAACTAAAATGCCCTGATTTTTTATCTTGAAGTCGAACATAAAAATAATTTAAATTATAGTTACACAAACATATGCAGACAATCCCCATATGGATGGAATTTAGATGGAAGTGACGGTCTTTCTTGAGCTTGAGATGTTCAAACGTATATGGTATTTTTTATATGTATTTAGTAATTGGAGTTTATTTTTTAATATTTACACTTTTAAAATTTTCTTATATATTTTTAAAATGGTGTGATTATGATTTCCATAGGTTGAGACAAACTTTGATTTGGTTTATTACATCTATAAATATAAATTATTTACTTTGTTTTATCATGTTGTTGTGTTGTGTGGTTAAATAGTTTAAAAGTGAAATTTATGTGTTTACTTTGATTAGTATGGGTTAATAAAGTAGGTATTTATGTTTATTACAAATGTTTTAAAAATTAAATCAAAATTCTTTGTACTCTAGACATTCTAAGAGTGTTTACCATCCTCTATATTGTTTTTTTCATGGATTTTGCAGATTTTTTCGTGTTGTTTTTTTATGGTTGGACCAATATGAACTTTCATTAGGAAGGTAATTAAAAGTTGTTATCTTTATAATATTATTTTATTTCATGATTAGGAAATAACATACATATATCTCAAAGCTAGAAACCTGTATTGTATTAGGAGAATCTTTCTTAGTATTTCAAATATTAAAACAAATTTAACTTTAGAGAAACAAATTCTCATGATTTTTTTATTTCTTATGAATGAATATATTAATAACTCCAATAGAAATGGAGAGTGTCAATGAAGAATGTTGACTTTAGATGCAGCAACACAATTTTCATTAAGGACCAAACTATTAATTTTAAGATTTTAGGCGTTTAACATAGGCTTTGATCCATCTTTTAAACCTAAACCATCATCTTATTTAATGTTGTTATGTTATGAAACCAACTCATAAAATAGAAGAAAAGATAGATCGATGACTTCAAAAGTATCCTTTTTGAGGGGAGGACCTCTTTTACATTACATAAATGAACAATTCTTGGATGATACAAATGATAAGACCTCCCTGGTATATATAGGGGTCTAAGGGGTCACAATATAATCAAAGCCTACATAACAATAATAACGTAACAGAACGACAATAACAATAGTAGGCTTTTATGGGGCACAACAATAACAATATGGGGGATACATGGGCACAATAATAACAATAGAGGGCTACACTAACAATAACAATAAGGGGAATACATTAGTACTATAGGGACTAACATGCTCCTATCCTTCAAAAAAGTGTTGTCCTCAACGCTTGAGTAGTTCTGGATTCTTTTGTATAAAATTACCATCCTCCCATGTGGAATCTTCAGCGGGTAAGTTCTTACACTTAATGAGATACTATGAAATTAATCGATTCCGTAGTTGTGAGGTTATTGTTTTCGTGATTGCTTCAGGCTCAAACATGATTTTTTCTTCTTCATCAAGTTTTGGCAAAACTGTTTGAACTGGAAACTTGTCACTGATAACCTTCTTTAAGCATGAAACATGGAAACGTGGGCGTACTTGGGAAGATGCAAGAAACTCCAATTTGTATACCATAGCACCAATCTTTTGAAACACCTTGTAAAGACAATAATACTTGGGTGATAATTTATTATCCTTCTTAGCTTGTTTGAGGGATATTTGTTTGTATGGTTGTAGCCGTAAAAATACCCAATCGGCTATATCAAAGCTTTTTTCACTGCGACATTGATCTGCTCGTTGTTTTGTTTGATTATGCACTAGAGTGAGATTATCATTTAAGAGTTAGAGAACTATTTGTTGATGCTCAATGTGATCTTCCACTACTTAAACCTTATAATTTTCTCTTAAAGATGATGTGATGGATGGTGGATGATATCCATAAAGTGCCATAAATGGGGTCATTTTTCTACATTATGAAGGAAGTGTTATACCACCATTAGCTAGAGGTAACCACTTGACCCATTGTGTTTGTTTATCAAATACAAAGCAACAAATATATCCTTTCAAACATTTCTTCATTATTTCAGTTTTCCTATCAGATTGAGGATGATAAGATGATCTATGAGGCAATTGAGTACCAAGACAAGAAAATAATTCCATCCAAAAATTTCCAGTGAAAATGGGATCTCTGTCACTTACAATAATCTTTAGGTTTCCATGTAGCTTTTGAACCATTTCCATAAATGTAGTAGCAACTGGAATTAAAAGGACGAGACAATGCACAAAAGTGTACATAATTGGTAAGTCTATCAAGTACCACCATGATGACACTCTTTCCTTCAAAATTGAGTAAACTTGTGTTAAAACCCATTGATACCTCATCTAACGCTGGCTTGGAATGGCTAAAATTTTTAATAGGCCTAGGGTCTTAATTGTCTAAACTTTAGTTTGTTGGTAAACCAAACATTCCGCCACAAAATTTTGAATATCAGATTTAAGGCCATCCAAAAAAATTTCCTTCTTGACCCTATGGTAAGTTTTTAAAAATCCTGAGTGCCCTCCTGATGGGGAGGTGTGCAATTCCAAAAGAATCTTTTGCTTGAGTTGAGAATTCTTACAAATAGTGCCCTTTTGATTCTCAAACAAAAATCCCTCTTAGATACGAAAATCTAATATGGTGTACTATACATGATTATTTACAAATTCTGCATGCCTCTTTAAAATCCATATCTTCTACCTACAAATCCTTCTTGTTATCCAAACCAGCGAAACAAGCAATTTGATAACATCTCCACTTGTTTAAAATGCTTGTAATTCAGTTTGTATTAATTGTTTATGTACTGAGTAAACATAAATTCTCTTTGGAAACCAATAATATCTGCATCTCTCTATATATAAATCCTTATTATAAACCAAATACTTCTTCCCCGCATCATTCAAATTCTTGTTAAAGAATGGTGTCATCTTACCTTATTCAAAAGAGAGACTCATTGGTGCATGACATCCAAGGAAAGCAAATTGATTCGACATGTCAAGAGATTCATTCGTACTCAACAGCTGGGAAGCACCTTGAATGTAGGTAGGGATCCGACTTGCAACTAAATTATTTTTCCTGCAACATGTTTCTCGTTCTCAAGATTTCAGTTTCCAGTGGGCCCTCATTTAAGATGTTAAGATATTCACATGGTAACCAGCACTCCAATTAAATGCTCCGTGGTCAGATGTTCATTGCTCATCTACATTCAATTATGTCACAATTCTGGAGGGTTCAACTTGCAACCAAAGGGACCTTACTTGCAACTTGATTCGAAATTCAATTAAACACTCCGTGTTCAGATGTTCGTTGCTCATCTACATTCAATTATGATCGAAATCAAAGTGGATTCTCGGCAGATTCTGTATTCTCTTTTGTACAGAACTGTTGTAGAGAAACCTGAGTGTGGAGGGGGTCCACTTGCTTACAATATAGTTCTAGTTGAGGTCGTGCTTAATCATCTCTCTCTTTTTTTTTTTCAATTGACTTTTATTGAAGTGTTTACCGAGGTGGAGGAATTTCCTTGACGGTAAAAAGTGGCCAGAATCCAGAGAAAAAAATTTCAAAAAATCTTGCACCAACAGTGTTTGAAGCATATTTTTGATGGTGGAAATGGATTCAACACCATAGAAAACCTCCTATGCAAAAAGAATTTGATAGTAGAATAATCCCCATAAGAAAATGTTGCTAGTTCAAATCCCATTGGTAAAAACACAACCATGTTAAGGGTTGATGTGGCTCAGGGCAATTGTGATCTGGGTTGAATTTGAAGACTTAGAAGCTCATGAATCTTGGTTACTCAAGTTATAGGATATGCTTACGAGTGATCTTAAGACTCACAATACCTAACAAACAAAAATATAAAATATTAATATAAAAAATGTGAATAAATATTTTTGAAATGAAAATAAGCAATGAGATATAGAAAGTAGAATTAAATTACATCTAATATGAAAGAATGGTAAATGTTAAACATATCATATTTTCATTTATGAAAGAGGTTTTATGAATTGATTGAGCATGAAGAAGGTTAGGTTGCATAATTTTGAAAAATTCTTCCTAAGTTATCAATCAAGAATAGAGGTAATAAAATATTCAAATTTGTGCACAATATGCACCCCACCCAAAGAATACCACCATTTATTTGTAAAATTTTAGAAGTAATAATCAAATGTTTACATGAAAAACAATATAATGGAAATAGTTTTAAGGGTTCCACTAATTATGCGTGTGGGGCATCTCATATCTTCCTCACTATTGGGTGTGTGGGGCATCTCATATCTTCCTCACTATTGGGTGTGTGGGGCATCTCATATCTTTCGTTTTGACTTCGGGTACTAACACAACTATGTTGCATATTACACTTCTTTTATGGTTCTTTTAGGTAGTGTTTGTATATAACTACTACAAGGTGCAAAACTATATAGCCGATTTATAATATGTGGTTATTACGAAGTACAAGTTTTATCATTTATATTTCTTTTTAGAACTAATTAATTTTCATTGTTTATATTCAATTTATTTATCTCATGACATTGTAATGTATCACAATATGATATTTTAATGCTAGTGAAGGGTAATATAATATGACACATGTATGATTATATGTGATAGCAAAAAATAATTAAAAATATAATTCTTGAGACCTTATTTAGTAAATTTATATCTGTTTTCATTCTTAAGGCTTTTAAAGAATATATATATACAATGCATGTTAAATTGTTCTTAGAGCATTGATTTTGCAACGATTTTAACAATAACTACCATATATTCAAAGAATGGTGTGAAGTAGAATATATGACAAAGTTACAACAACATTTTTAGACACTCATTATATAAATTAAATAAAGTTTTTCCAGATAGCATATATGTATAGCATTGTAAACTAAATTATCCATTAATTATATGTGTTATGTTTGTTAAAAATTAGATTAATTACAAAGTGTCAAAGTTTGAATATACAAGAGGCTATGAGAATCATCTCATATTCAGACTTTTAAATAATTGTTTCTAGATTTTTTATCATTAGTTAAACATGTTTTAAATGTAAGTTGCTTCATCATTCTATATGTTTATTTCTTTATGTCATTTACTATGATAATCATTCTACATTTTAATGCTAGTGAATGGTAAACATTGAAATAATTGTTTCTAGATTTTTATCATTAGTTAAGCATGTTTTAAATGTCAACTAAGTTGCTTCATCATTCTATATGTTTCTTTCTTTATGTCTTTTACTATGATAATCATTCTATATTTTAATGCTAGTGAAGGGTAAGATAATATGACACATGTATGATTATATGTGATAGCAAAAAAAAAGTAAAAATATAATTCTTGAGATCTTATTTAGTAAATTTAGATCGATTTTCATTCTTAAGGTTTTACAAAAGTATATATACAATGCATGTTAAATTGCTCTTGGAACATTGATTTTGCAACATATTTAACAACAACTACCATATATTCAAAAAATGTTGTGAAGTGGAACAGATGACGAAGTTACAACAACATTTTTAGACACTCATTATTAAAAATAAACAATGTTTAACCAAATCACTTGTCTTTATAGCACTGTACACTAAATTATCCATTAATTATATGTGTGATGTTTGTTAAAACTTAGATTAATTAAGAAGTGTTAAGTTTGAATATTCATGGCTATGAGAATCATGTCACATTCTAACTTTGAAATAATTGTTTCTAAATTTGTATCATTGGTTAAACATGTTTTAGATGTCAAGTAAGTTTCTTCATCATTCTATATTTTTCTTTCTTTATGTCCTTTACTAAAAGTTTCTTATAGTCTGGTGCTTACACATGAATCTAGTCTTTGATTTGAATATTTATTACTTATAAAGGACAAATGTGAAATTGATTTTATTTATAGATATCTCTAAGTTATTATTTATTTTTTCAAAGATTTCAAAATCTCAACGATTAAGAAAAGATGAGACAATCTAATTTGCACATAGACAAATAAAAGAATTTATCCTTTTAAATCAAAATCAAAATTTCATCCCTTCTATAAACCATATATTATTATGAAATATCATATTTCAATCATATTTATATGGAAAATGAAAAACAAATAATTTTTAGTACAAAGTTAAGTCTATATTCCAAATAGATTTTCAATATGTTTAATTCAAATTATTTAACACAAGAAGGAAACAAAAAAATTCCCTTCAAAATTGTGATTTTTCTTTTAGTTTTTTTTAGTAATATTTTTTTAAAAATATAATGAATAAATATATTTTCAAACCAAACATCTACTTTTATAAATTCATTTTGATTAAGTACTTAAATCACTTTAAATTTTAAGTATATACTATATGAGGAGACAAGAGACATTAAAATTATAAAGTTTTCATGTAAAAATTTAATATAAAACAAATTTCATATTTGAAAATTTAGCTCATATATATTTCACTAACCATTTACCATTTAAAAAATTAAAATATATTAAATATATTTAATTTTATAAAACAATTAAATTATCATTATATTAATTGTGTTTGGTTAATTTTTTTTTTTACATAAAATAAAAATCGTATTATTTTAATTAAAAATAAAAATATTACATAGCGACTTTAAACTTTTAATTCATAACATTCATAAAATGATAAAATCACTCACAACGGTCTTCCACTATGCGTATATAAATATATGCAAAATAACGAATTTTATTGTTTCTGTCCAAATGTTAACCAATTTAGACCAAGTCAATTGGCATGACACTCTGTATTGTTCATGACATCTTGTTAACCAATTTAGACCAAGTCAATTGGCATGGCACTTTGTATTGTTCATGACATTTTGAGATGAGGACTACTTTGACACCTCTTCACACAAATCGTCACTTGGCATGGCACTCTATATTGTTCATGACATCATGAGACGAGGAACACCTCTTTACACAAATCGTCACTTGGCATGGCACTCTGTATTCGCAAGCCTTATTTACTATGTTATCAATCTATAAATGCGCAGGGGCAGTATATGTCCACTATTGGATCAAAACAAGTACATTATCCATTTCGATGCAGCGATGGGCATATACTGCCACGCACATTTATGGATCAATAACATGGTAAATAAAGCTTTCCCTCTATATTGTTCATTACATCATGAGACAAGGATTACTCTGACACCTCTTCACACAAATCATCACTTGAGTTTGAGTAGACAATAAGATTTTAATGATATGATAGGTGTATTGTTTATTAATTGTTATGTCACTTGGTGAAATGGTGATTTTTTTTAAATAATTTTTTTTCATCTGATATTTTAATTTTAAATCTCATCAAATTAGTCATTTCATAGAAATGAACCAATTAGAAAATAATAATTTAATTTCAAAAAATTCAAAATTAATTTTTGATTTTCAAAATATTAAGCATAATATTTATTTTTCTTAAATCCCTAATCATCATATATCAAATCATTGTACTTGGGACCTGTTAACCTATATTATCCAATGTGGCGAGACTCTCTCGATGTATGTGAGTTGTCAGATCCAGGATGCTGAGCCCCATCAGTCACTGACATGGCGATGGGCACAGTTAACAATGAATAAGTGACTTTTGTGGAGCCTAGCCAAGATGTTGTTTTGGGTCAAGTTTATTTGGAGGGAGCGATACCCAAGGTAAGTATGAATGGGATGGGATAAACGGTGGTAGGGAAACTCTAGAGGGGTTGACGATCGCCAGTGAGGGAGTCACATCAATTGAAATCAGGCCAGCCGCCACTAAAAATTTTGCAGGTATAGCTTATTCCTTTCAGAAAGTAAAGGAAGTAGGACTATCCATTATTTTCCTCATTTTCACTATTCATTCCTTCATCAAAAATCACTAAAATCACCATTAAAGTATCACACCCACTTGACTCACAACTGGTGAACTGCTAAAACATGTCAAAAATATCAATTTAACCTACCATAGCATAGCAACATACATATAGAAAGATAAATATAACTAATAGCAATATATATAGGATTTATTTTAGAAAAATTCAACCAGCATCATTTGGCCAAATTTGATCAAGTACCAACCTTGTTTTTTACTTAAACCATGCGTCGAACACTCATCAACATAACCTAAATAACTAAATCTAACATTTAGTCAGCTAAATCATAAATTTATATAAGACTTTTAAATAAAAGCCAGATAATAACATGTCACATGTCATTATTTTTTGTATAAATTAATTTTGTGCATATAATTTTATTTATTTTTAAATACTTTAAACTTTGTTTCATTCGAGTTCATTCAAAAAAATCTCACAAGAAGCTATTTGACTTCCATGATATGAAAACAAAGATCACATTTTGGATCGTTAACTCTATAAAATAGAGAAATATATAAAATATTACTTGGCAAATCAATTACATTTTCACTATTATAACTAAAAATTATTAACCAGTTTCCTCTTTTAAAAATATACCTTTTTTCAATAGCCAAAACAAATAATGGGGTAATCAGAATTGCAAAATCATATGCTTTTATTTCAAAACAACACTTAGTTGACAAATTACCTTGCAAAGATTCACACTACTTTTTATAGATTACACCGGAAATATCCATGTTAAATTTTCAGACTACAATGAAAATCAAATCACCATTGCATTTTGTATTCATAAAACCACGTTCGCAAAAGGGCCTTAAAATATTAGACAAAAGATATGTGGATAGAATGTAAATACAAAGGTTTACTAATATAGTTAATTATCATTCTACCAATCAGGAGCACTTTTGACTATATCTCTCTTATTATACTTTTTATTTAAATGAATAAGAATAAAAGTCTTATTTTACACATGATCATGGTCAGTCTGCAAAGTGATTGTTTTTGGGGGTTAACATGATTTTCAAGTTGAGTCAAAAGGAGATTGACACTATTAATGTCTTAGAAAAAAAAATTGAAACTACACAAAACACAACACAACGATTATTTAGAATTGAATAAAGATGTATTAACTAAGTATAAAAATATATATATATATAAAATTAAGTTGATATATTAACTAAACACAAATTTATTGAGTATTTTATATATTTCACTTTTCCAACTTGGGTTTTTTCTTAGTTTTTTACTATTATTTTGGTTTCTTTTGTCTTTGGTAAGTTGCAATACTCTAAAAAAAATAAAAGAAGAAAAACATAATTTTTAGTAGTAAAAATTTAATTGTTGGAATTTTCAGATGATTTGTTTATTAAATCAATTGTAATTCAATGAAAATAAACAACTATTTGAGAATATAACAATAACTTTTAAGTTATATGTCATATGCTCGAGACCACTTAATAAAAAATTTCCTTTTTACTTCTTTTACATTTTTAATGGAATAATTACGAATGAAGTATATTTGGAAAACTTAATCATATTCAGTATGCTTGTATTTAAAAGTTACACAACTAGCAAATCGATGTAGTTAACCTATATACATAGGTGTTGAATGTCAAAACAATGCAGTTAACCTTTAAATATATACATTTATTATAAATCTCGGGTTGGATTTGACCATAGTTAGTGTCCTCAGCACTCCATGATGAAATCTTGTTTAACTATAGATTGCGTCCAAGTAAGAAAATATATAAAATTAATTACACATTTGCAGATTTTTATGCTATGGTTGTACTACTTATTAATTACGAGGGTTCGGTTATGGTAACCGACTCACCCCAGCTTCGAGGGCAACCTGCCATTCTGATAGTCGCCACTAGGGCTTCTGGTTATGCAACCTGCTCTCAGGTTACCGAAGCTTCTGATCACCTTGTCGATATGGATTGCAGGTAACCCTATGCCTGTTATGTTATTACCACAACTCGACACAATTTCTTGTTATGGTTTATGTTATCTTCTTCCTCCCAATGACTTTTATTTCCTGCCATCCTTACGACCCTTGTAGGTATCCCTGGAATTTGTGGCCCTCTTTGAGCCAGTGAGGGATGGAAGATAATAAAGGTGATGCTACATGTATTTAGAGTTTTATGAATTCTTCTCGTTTGTTTTCCTTACCCATACATCTTGTGTTAGAGGGATGATTATTTTGCTGCAGGGTTCAAAGTTATGCACCGGAACTTGGAATGTCACACAGGTAAGGCATACCTTGAACCATGCCTTCAATTCTTTATTATTCCTTTTCTCCAGGTTGAAATCCTAGTTTTACTATTAGGTTTTTCTTTGGTTGTAGGGTAGGTCTCATACCATATCTTTCAGGTTCCTTAGTAGAGGGTTACATCTAGAATTGACCTCAAGTTCTCATCCTGTTTCAACCCTTTCTTTCCAAGTTCTCTTCCTTCTTGTGTCTCATACAAGGGCTCTCTCCCTCTCACAAACCCTTTTCAAGAATTTGGGGTTTTATTTACTTTTCACAAGAGATGACTAGGTCATCCTATACATTGAAGGTTTCCTTTCTTAATTGTAATTCTTGATAGCGATATTGAGTTCTTGTGTTGCCACTCTTCAACACTATTATGGTTATGCAGTCACCGTTAGTTTATTGTGTACATTTTCCCGCATTCTAGATAGGGTGTTTCTCAACTTAAATTTGGTTGTAGTTTTTTTTTTAAGGAAATATTTATGTTGTGACAGTGACCCTCACGGGGTTAATTTTGGAACTCCTTCTCGAACAATATCATCCTCTCTTATTTGGATTTGAATTAGAAGTTAAGAACCAAATTTGATTATGAATTTGGTCCTTCTATTCCTATTATGAAATCTCAGAGATTCAATGAAAAGAATTGTTTGACATGCAAGATTAATTTTGTTTGGTTTTTTTGTTTTTAGAAGTATTATGGTTGTTCGCTGTAAAAAGTTCCTTCCATAAATTTGTTGATATTCCTTATATATATTATGCATATATATTGGTCGTTGGCACTGTACGATTAAGTTATTTCTAGTAGTTTGGTTTATTTTCTTTTCAGTTAATGCAAGCCCAACACATCGTCTCGCTACTATGATTGTACTTATGTTTTATACCTTGTTATCAGAATTTGAATTCAATTTAGTTTATGTTAATTGTTGTCAACTCCCGGCTGTAAGTGGGACCTGGATTTCCTCCTAGGACCTGTTGATTGTCCTTAGGGTGTTTTTACTTACCATTTCCACTTCAGTTATGGACTTCCCTTGTCAAGCCTTGAGCTATCCATCCCTAGGGATTAACTAGAACACCTTGTTGGTTTTGTACAAAATTTCCTTTCAAAATTCAAGGATTATGTTTTATTCTTAATACATTTCTTACATATACATTTAGACTCTTGCTCATAACTAATTTTCTCAGAATTTACTATTTGCTTTTATGCAAAATTATAACTCCAGATTTCATTCTGTTAATAAATAGGCTAACCATATTTTGCTCGATAACTGAACATATATAGATATTGGAGTGATTTTAAACACTAAGGCGGTAGCTCCGGTTCTAGGGTTTTATGAAGCAAGTGACATAGTGCACCAAGCATCCATGGAGACACAGGGAGGAGGGAGCTCCACTCCCTCCTACAGTAATATGGTAGCAAATAAAGGAAGAGGAGGGAAAAAGAACAAACCTCCACAACCCTTGGAGGTTAAGGCCAAAAACATAGAAACTCAGAAGGCGAAAGGCAACAAAACCAATGCAGATCAAGGGGCCCACGAAGAAGACTGTCATGAGGAGAAAGAGGCAGACAGAGGTCAAGGATCAGAGAACATAGCTAAGGTGGGGCCCTGTAAACCCAAGACCATAACTAAACCTCAGGTTATTCTAAACGATCCAGCTCTGCAAGCACACAGGGATCGCATGGCTAACTATGCCATCATATGGAAATTTATGGGAATTTGGTCATCAGAGAAAGCATTGTACGCCTGGATAAAATACAATTGGAAACCAAAGGGGTAGTTAAATATACATCTTGGATCCAAAGGTTTTTTCACTATGGTGTTTACAAACATGAAAGATAGAGACTAAATTTTTGAAGGAGGGCCATACTTCTTTGCAACTACTGGTCTCTATATGCGGCCATGGACGATGAAATTTGTGCCAGAATGAGAAACCTTCACTTCGATACCGGTATGGATTCGACTATACTCCTTATCTTTAGATTACTGGATGCTAGAGTCTTTAAAATCTATAGGCAATAGATTAGGTCATTTCTTAAAAATTTCAGAGGCAACTCTAGAAGAAAATATACATCCTATGCCCGTATATGTGTGGAGATGGACCTATCAGGAGCCCTTCCAGATGAGGTCATTCTAGAAGTCTATGATGAGGAATGGGTTCAAGTAGTTGACTATGAACATATCCCATTCAGATGTCACAAATGTCATGAGCATGGGCATCTATCCAGAGACTGTCCTCTCAATAGAAGGGTGGAAAACCTAAATACCAACAAAGGAAAAGACCAGACAGGTTTCACCAAAGTAGGGGGAAAAGGAAAAGGAGGAGGAAGGAAGACAAAAAAGAACTCTAGTGTGAATGATAAAACAAAAAGTTACAACAGTTTTGAGATCTTAGGAGATAAAGAAGTTGATGGAGGGGATAAAGAGAGTACAGAGAATTAGACAGCAAGGGGGAAAGAAAAAGAGACTAGCATGGAGTACACTCAGGAACAAAATGAACACATGACAGGCCCTTTGACACCATGGAAATAGAAAAATACCAGGAAATGACTCAAAGTGAAAGTGGTACAGAGGACCAAGATTTACAGGAGATCCTAGAAAGGGAGAACCTAGAGTTGGAAAAGTTTCTAGAACAGGGAGGCAACCTGGGAATAAACTCCATCCCTCAGGAGGACGTGGACAAGGTCCAACAGATATTCCTTAACAAGGCACATCAAACAACTACAGGAGCCAAAAGAGGACATGACAACCAGGAAAACAAAGGGACTTCCTCAATAGGATTAATAACAAGAAAACTAACAAAGAATCCAGGCAAGATGAGGGGAAGAAAAAGACAGAAAGAACTACTACTAGAGTGTGGCAAACTCATGATTGATTCAGGAAGGATGAAATACCTTTCTAGTTACTCCTTTAAAACCCCACCTCAATGAAAATCACAACCTAGAACATTAGAGGACTAGGGAGCAGAAGAAAACAAAGGAATCTAGGCAAAAGGATCAGAGAGGAAAAACCTGACATAGTATTCATACAGGAAACAAAATGCTTAGTGGAGAGGATCCACAAGAAACATAGCAAATGGGTAAATATATATGAATACCTTGAAGTTAAGGCAAATAAATCTGCTAGTGGGATTCTCACTCTCTGGGATCCACAAAAATTTGGTGTGATTGATGCGGAGGCATCCAGACATCACCTTTCTCTGATTTTCCAACCGGTGGGTGACAGACAATTTTACATGATCACCAATGTCTATGGTCTGCAACCAATGGAGGGAAAAATTTGACTCCTCACAACACTGGAGGATATGAAAAAGAGATACCTAGCTTTACCCTAGATTCTTGGAGGTGATTTTAACATAACAAAATCACTCATGGAGAAGAAAGGAGGGACTAGAATACTTGGTAGAGACTCAATTGCCTTCCAAAACTTCATCACCAATATGAAATTGGTTGATATGGAAACAAGCAATGGAATCTTCACTTGGAATAACAAAAGAGGGGGCCCTACCCAAGTGGCTTCATAATTGGACAGATTTATGGTTTCAGAGGAACTTCTCCTCAGGGGAAGCAGCATTACTGCACTCATACTACCTTTTGGGGGTTCAGATCACTAGCCTATCTAATTGGAATCTTCCCTTTTTGGCAAACCAAGGAACACCCCCTTCAGGTTTGAGAATGCTTGGCTCACACATTCAGACTTCCTCACAAACATTGAGAAATGGTGGAAGGAAGAGCTCCACCTTCAAGGTACAAAGATGTTCCTTCTTCTCTGCAGGCTCAAACACATTAAAGGTAGAATCAAAGAGTGGAATAAAAAGGAATTTGGTAACATCTTCAAAGCTAAAGGAGAGGTGGAAAAAAACTAAAGGAAATAAACCATATTCTTATCAGAGAAAGCTATACAGATGAAAGGAAAGAGATGGCAGAGTCACTCTAGCAGGAGTGGGACAACAAATGCCTTCAAGAGGAAATACTCAGGAGACAGAAATCCAGAGTACAATGGATTAAAGAAGGGGAGAGAAACACCAAATTCTTTCACAGATCCACCATAGCTCACCGAAACAACAATAGAATTGTGAAACTTACAGATCAACATGGAATAGAGAGAAACACTCATGAAGATATGGAGAAGGTTGTACTCCAACATTTTCAGAAAATTGCTGAGGAAACCTCGGAAGATAGATACCATTTTACGCAAAAAATCATTAACTACATCCCTAAATTGGTTACCTGAGAAGATAATTTCAATCTCAATAGACTAGTAACAGAGGAAGAAATTGAGGAAGCCATGAAAGAGACGCAAAATGGGAAAGCACCGGGCCCGGATGGCTTTAATCTGGACTTTTTCAAAGCTTGTTGGAGGATAGTGAAACAGGACATCCTGGAGGTCATGGAGGACTCTCGAAGATTTAAGAAAGTCTTAAAGGCACTCAATGAATCTTTCATAGCCTTAATCCCCAACAGGAGAAGGCCACCTCTCTAGACAAATTTCTACCTATATCATTATGCAATGTGATATAAAAAAGCATATCCAAAGTCATTTCCAACCGTCTCAAACCTCTCCTCCAAACCCTAGTGTCAGAGGAACAAACAGGCTATGTGGAAGGAAGACTAATTCTAGATAATATAATTCAAGCACATGAATGGTTCATTCACTCATTACCAACAAACAGGCACGA
Organism: Pinus tabuliformis; assembly: GCA_031772625.1. Classification (NCBI taxonomy): domain Eukaryota; kingdom Viridiplantae; phylum Streptophyta; class Pinopsida; order Pinales; family Pinaceae; genus Pinus; species Pinus tabuliformis. The sequence continues at coordinate 844,702,788 of CM062815.1, forward strand.
ATGATAATGCAGTTGGACATAGCAAAGGCCTATGACAAACTTAGCTAGTTGTACATAAGAGCAATTTTAAAAGCATATGACTTTTATTACAATTGGATTAAATGGGTTATGGCGTTAGTTACCACAACCAACTATTCTATTCTTCTCATTGGCGCTCCTTCCAAAACCTTCAAGCCTTCTAGAGGTCTCAGCCAAGGAGATCCTCTTTCTCCTTTCCTTTTCATTCTAATGATGGAAGGGTTAGGAAGAGCTATTAGAGCTACTAAGGAGGAAGGGAGAATTCAAGGTTTGAGACTCACTCAAGGTGGGGACACAGTGACACATCAGCAATTTGTAGATGACATTATGCTTCAAGGCACACCCACTGTCAAGGAAGCCAAAGCATTAAAACAGATTCTGAGTGAGTTTGCTAGGGCAACAGGCACAGAGGTAAGTCTCACTAAATCAAAGGTTTTATTTTTCAATGTAGATATTTCAATTCAAAGAAATATTTCCAGAATTTTGGGCTTTCAAAGGGAGTCATTCCCTGTGAAGTACGTGGAAGTCCCTCTCGCTGACAAACCGCTTCACAAGGATATCTAAGAGCCTATTCTTAATAAGCTAAAAGATAAGATAAGCAAATGGACAAACAGAGAACTAAATCTAGCAAGGAGACTGATTCTCACTAAGGTTGTCCTCCAAAGTATCCCTATTTATATGCTATCTGCCATTCCAGCACTAGCTAGTGTAATGACCAATATAAGAAACATTCAGAGAGACTTTCTTTGGGGGAAAGGTGAAGAAAATAAGAAATGGTCCCTTGTGGCATGGGATAGAGTATGCAAACCTAAGTCCCATGGTGGCTTGGGTCTTCATGACCCAAGAATTCTGAATAGATTTCTTGGTGCCAAAATCTGGTGGAGATGGCTGAAAGAAATACAAGCCTCCTAGGAAAAACTCTGGAAGCACAAATATGCTAGTGAATGGCAGGAGAAAAATCTAATAAGAATGATAGGACAAGTAAAAGTTTCTGCAATTTGGAATAGGGCATGGGAAAATAGGGCGCTAGTCCAAAACCATAGTTTCTAGGAGATCAGAAATGGGAACCTAGCTTGGTTCTGGGAGGACAATTGGCAGTAGGAGGACAATCTCCGAAGTGAAGAATTAGTAGACATTCACACCGATACCATCAACTAAGGACTAAGGTGGGTAAGTGACTATGGGACCAATCAAGGAATGATGGGAAATGAAGAACTTGGAAACTTCTAGATTACAGTGGAATGGGCATGTTGCATACTCAAGCTATAACCCTTCAAGGTCTTCTAGACAAGAGACAAATCTTGAACTCAAACTTGAACGATCAACTAAGATGGGGAAAAAGCAAGACAGGTCTCTTCAACCTTAAGGAAGCCAAAAGAATAGATGCATGGCTTAACCTTCCAAACACTAACAAGACGTGGAAAGAAATCTAGGAAAATCCTCATTGGATGAAAGTAAAATTGTTCAAGTGGTTAGTTCAACAGGGCAAGATTCTGACATGGGATAACCTAAGAAAAAGAGGCTTTGTTGGCCCCTCAAGATGTCACTTATGTAGACAACAATAAGAAACTACAAATCGTCTAATGAATAGATGCACTTTCACTGCAATACTTTGGAATTGGGTTGAAGAAGTCTTTGAGCAGACAGACATAAATGTTAATGACATCACTACTACGTTGAAGAATTGGTGGAATTTTTTTTTCCGACAATGAGATCATTAACTCCGCCTGGATGCTGACCCCAGGATTCATAATCTGGAATTTCTGGAAGGAGCGCAACAACAGGATTTTCAAGGAGAAAACGAGTCCGATGAGAGGCATCCTTAAGCTAATCCTGAAACAACTCAAAGAGACTATTCATATCCTGGGAGGTGCAGCTACTGGTAAACCCATCGGTCAAAGAGAGGCTAGAATTTTGGAGAAGTTAGAGCTCAAGGTTCTATGCAGATTAACAAGAAGACCTCAGCAGACAAGTCTTTTTGGCAACCTCCTTCTCATGGCTTTTTAAAATTTAACATAGATGGGGCTTCAAAATGGAATTCGGGCGAAGCTGGTTATGGAGGGGTATTGAGGGATGAGGAAGGAAACATACAAGTCACATTCCACAGTTATCTAGGAAAAGCAACCAACAATATGGCTGAGCTCATGGCGATGGAAATATGCCTAGAAATACTGCTCAAGCACAACATTCACAATGTCATCATTGAGGCTGAATCAGAATTAGTCATTAACTCAGTGAAGAGGATAAATGTTGGCACTACTTCAGAGAAAATCTCAAAACACTAGTGGCTTCTGCAAGTCTACCAAAGAATCCAAGTGCACCTACGAAGGCTGAGAACTCTTAGGTTGGTGCATGTTCGTAAGGAAGCCAACAAAGTTGCAGATTGGCTTGCAAATGAGGGGGTATGAAACAATCATACCGACTTGTGCTACTGGTGGGAGGAGATAACAAATGATAGGTTGAAGGAGGGATGCTCATCCAGGGCCATCAACGACTGACATCAGCATCAGGAAAATTCAAGAGACAAAATTTCCGAAATAGAGCCACATAGACGGGGTCTCGTCGATTTGGATTCATTATGAAATGTTATGACATATGTGAGGTCCTTTTTAGGATGCAGGTCTATGACGCCCTCCTTAACCCAGGTAACAACAAACCAGCAGTCTCAGAGGGATGGCTGGAAGGAGGGATCTTCATCTTCCTTTGGCCCTTGCGCCATAATCCAAATTTTCTTGGCAAGCGCAAAACCCCCGCTTGTATTCCTGTGATCGTTTCACTACCCTCGGGTGGTTTTCAGTTTATCACATGCTCTTTAGGCCGGAAGTGGTTTTTAACAATTGAGAGTGATTCCACTCACCATGCACGTCACTCAGGGTGAGGAGGAAATACCACCCTCATTGCGCGCTAACTATTGGTGCTTTTAGTCTGCGCGATATGATCCCTAACCGTTGGATCAAGCGAGGGAATTCCATGGCCAGGATTGAACGTCCATGTTGGTGGGACCGATAAAATGGTTATGTTCTGAGCTGTTTGCATGAATCGCTCACAAATGGTTGGTTTTAGGCGGTAAAAGTGATCGCCGGTTATGCCAAAAATGGACCCGATATGATTATAAATTATGGTTTACAGGGTTCGTCGGGTCGAATGTGTTTATTAAAAGGTGAGCTTATTGGCCACCTGATATGTTTTTCATCTGCTAGATCTTTAGCTTAGGATCCAATGGTCAGTTTTGGACTACTAGTATGTTTCGGTGGGCCCTGTTCCTAGGTTCAATTTGTCGTCTTGCGACCATGGATTGGGGTGGGCCTGTCTTTTTGGTGAACCCCACTGCTGAGGTAGCTTTTTGTGTACACTATTTTTCTTTTTTTAATTGAATAAGAAGAATCCGCTCTTGCCTTAGCAAAAAAAATATAACTGAACATATATAGAAAACTTTTCCTCATAACTAAGAAGAATTCCATTATTCTACAGAACTTAGTAATTTAATACCATGTTGCCAATTCTTACTACATACATGATACAAGATTCAAGTTGTTATGTAAAAATACCCATTCTCTCAGATATACATGTAACTCAGAATTCTTCTAGACACAATTAAGAAAAGAAAAAAAATGTAGAGATACTTATCTATATTATGTCTCTATTGTAATGAGAGTCGACCAGGAAGACCACACCACCCAACCATGAGAATGAAAATGATTTCCAATCTCCCCCCTGAGCTTCCTCTCTTCTAGGTAGTTTAGAAACCAAATCTTTGAGTGTTCCTGCTTTCTGAACCTCAAGACTACACTAGTCTAGTCCATATTTCATCACTCAAGGATATTTCCAAGGGTTCCACTGGCTCTATGTCCAGCTCAAGAACACCTTAGCCTAACAACTTCTTTTCAACCTTCACATTGTGCTATGAAAGGTATCAGTCTGAATCATTTTTCTCTCTATCCTCCAACCTTCATTTTCCATCCTCGAATTTTTCCGACTAAGATGGGGGTTTTCCATCCCTAAGGAGAGAGAAAGAAGGGTAATTGTTTCTAACTTTCTAGATGTTTTAAATTTATTTTCTTGGTCTTTTCCCATGACTTTCAAAACATAACATTATATATTTACCAAATCAATATTATCTTTTAATCATAAAGTTTCTCCAGGCTCCTTTCACTAAGCCATGAATCATTAAGTCTTGTAAATAAAGTAAAAGTAAAAGTAAACCAGAGTAAATATTCACATCAATGGGGGGGTGTCACATCTTCTTCCCCTTGTGCGAAACACCATCCTCAGTGTTTGGTCCAACCCTTGGGAATAGGTTGGGATATGACGTTTTCATAAATTATTCATCTTCTCAGGTGGCCTCTTCCGGGCTAAAGCGAAATGGAAGCACTTTGACCTGGGTGATAGCTCACCTCCGTAACATTATTTCTCTCTACTCATGAATACACAAAGGCTCTGTCGGGAACTCTCCACCCGGTTCGACTTGTGCCACAATCATATCTTTTCATTAGTTCATACTAATCATAATGTAAATTTACACATTTCAAATTGAAAATCCAATCTTTACCTGTACATCTTGCCAATTAATCACATGCCTAGGATCGTATATTTATTTTTTTCATCAACGAAATGCGAAACAAATTTGGAACCTAAATATGACTAGGTAATGCAAGTTGGTATACCACAGGCCCAATCATTTCCAAGATTTGGAAAGGTCCATAGTCATGGGGTGCTAATTTTACACAATTGCCCCACTGCATTGTACTTCTTTTAGGCTTAAATCGTATGTAAACATTATCTCCTACATGGAAATACCTATAGTTCCTTATTTTGTCTGCATAAGCCTTTTTCCTACTCTGGGAAACTTTTAAATTTTGTCGCACTTTCGTCACTACTTGCTCCATTTCGACTAGCATTTCAGGTCCTAGTATCAATTTATCTTCATGATTGTTCAAATTGGTGGGTATCCGACATATTTTCCCATATAGCACTTCAAAAGGACTCAATCCCAATTATTCATGGTAGCTATTATTTTATGAAAATTCAACTAAGTGGAGGTTTTCCTCCCACTTTTTTGGTTTTTTGCATTACATACATTCTTAGCATATCCTCCAACACCTTATTAACTCGTTCAATATACCCATCAGTCTAAGGGTGGTATGTGGTGTTGAATTGAATATGTGTACCTAAACCCATAAAAAGGGCTTTCCAAAATGTGGAGGTAAATTTCACTTCCCTATGTGAAAATACTACCCTTAGTATACCATGCAACTAGAATATTTCCTTCATAAATATATCTGCAATTTCAACAGTTTTAGATGTAGATTTGACTAGTATAAAATGATTTTATTTTTTTTCTTAATTTGTCCACTGCCACCATGATAGAATCATTCTGCTTCTTAGATCTAGGCAAACTAGTAACCAAATCCAAAGTAATTGTATCCCACTTTCACTCAGGTATAGGTACTGGATGGAGTAAATGAGCAAGATGTTGGTGTTCTGCCTTAACTTGTTGGCACTCCAGGAATTTAGCCAAATACTTAGTAATATTTGTCCTCATACATGACCAGAAGTAATCCTTTTTAATTGTAGAAAATTACTTTTGATATATGGGGTGGGTAGCATACGGGGTTCTATGAATTTAATCTAGCATAAATTGCTTAATATAGGCTTGGTTAGGAACATATATCCTACCTCTAAAATTCAACAAATTATCACCATTTATGCCATAATCAGATTGTCTTCCATAGTTTGGTGCCTAGTTGGTCTATTGCCATAAGAATTTATATTCGAGATATGTAGGAGAAGCTTCCTTAATTTCTTCAGAAAAAATGATTCTATTTGACTATAGGAAATCTCATACGCACAATGTAATGTTTTACTTAGTGCATCGGCCACATGATTTTCTTTTCCCTTGAGATGTCTTATGTCAAAGTCGATTTTTCTTAGGAAAGTGGTCCACCTAGCTTGCCGTGCATTTAAGTTAGATTTTCTAAAGAAACTCTTCAAACTATTGTGTTCACTCCTTAAGAGGAATTTCTTTCCCAATAAATAATGTCACCATACCTTTAGGGCGTGAACTACTACAATGAGTTCCAATTCATAAGTGGAGTAGCGTTGTTCAAGGTATCTTAATTTGCGTGATTTTTATTCTATGACCCTACCTTCTTGCATCAAAATTCCTCCGACACCTTCTTTACAAGCATCCGTGCAAACAGTGAGCTCTTTCTTTGGATATGCCACTTTTAATACGGGGGTTGTGGTAAAAAAAGGTTTCAAATGTTCAAAACTTCATTGACATTCTTTTTTCGACTTAGAGGCTTTTCCCTTCTTCTGTAGAGAATTCATAAGGTATGAAATTCTATATAACCCTCCTATAAAATGATAGTAGTATCCAACTAGGCCCATGAAAGATTGAATGTCTGCAACATTTTTTGGGACATTCAAATCCATGATACTTTTGATTTTATCGGGATCCACAATTATGCCCTCAGCAAAAATGATGTGTCCCAAGTATTGGATCTGGTCTTTGAAAAATCACACTTGTTGTATTTAGTATACAATTGGTTATCTCGTAATATTTGTAATACTATCCTTAAATGTTTTTCATGCTCCTCCAAATTCCTGGAATAGATCAAAATATCATCAATAAAAATCAAAACAACTTTATTCAGGTAAGGATGGAATATACCATTCATCATACTCATAAATTTTGTCGGGGCATTGTTAATCCCAAAGGGAAGAACCACAAACTCATAGTGACCACATCGAGTCCGAAATATTATCTTAAAAATATCTTCTTCCTTTATTTGGATCCGATGATATCTTGAGCATAGATATATTTTTGACAATACATTGGCACCCCTAACCTGATCAAATAGGTAATCTATTCTTTGTAGAGGGTATTTATTTTTAATGGTGAGTTTATTCAGTTGTCTATAGTCAACACATAATTGTAGCGTGCCATCCTTCTTTCTTGTAAATAATACAGGAGCTCCCCAAGATGACACACTTGGGTGGATGTAGCCTTTATCAAGGAGCTCTTGTAGTTACATTTTGAGTTTTTTTAACTAAGTTATACTCATATGATAAGGAGTTCTTGATACAGAGGTGGCTCCCAGGATTAACTCTATGGTGAAATCGATGTCTCGCTTAGGTGGTAGCCCAGGTATCTCTTCCGGAAATATGTTAGTAAACTCTTCAATGACTAGAAATTTTTCCAAGGAAACAATCTTATCTTTAAAATTAGTATAGCCCACTTGTACGACGTAAATTTGACAACCTTTCCAAATTCATTTTCCTAACTAGTTAGCAGTAATAGGTCATAATTTAATAGCTATTTTTACTTGTTGAATCTCCTATCTACTGCCTCCTTCAACAAGGAAGCTAACATTCTTATCCTTGCAATTCACCAAGGACCAATGCCTCTCTAACTATTCCATTCCAATCAACACATCATAGGATCTAAGGGTAACATGTTTAAATCCACCTTAATTTATTGTCTCACTATTTCAATAGGACAATTTTCCACCTTGGTGGTCACTCTTCTTTTGGCTCCAGTAGCCAGTTGCACTAACTAAGGGTTTTTGAGCTTGACCATTTGCAAATGACACAATTCTATTATCTTCGGACTAACATAACTCAGGCTTGCACCTAGATCAAAATAGAAATAGAATGATTAGCTACTTTACCTTCAAATTCTATCATTATGGGATGATATTCAGCTTGATTATCATCCAAGGTTGCATTAATTCTTGGTATATTCTTTGCCACCTCTCCAACTGTTGAATCTTCTTGTATGTTAGGAGCTTGTTCTATCTGAACATGATAACGACAATTCTTGTAATAATGGGGCTTCCACATCGCTAACATTGTAAAGGAGGTTTTTTCTACTAACTGACTTCTCGTTTACTTGCTACTTTAGTTTGTACCCTAAATTTATACTGAATTTTCCCTAGGAACTTGGTCTATTGTTTTTGGTGCATATTTTTCCCACTAGCAATCTGGGCATTTTTGGTATTCAAAAAAATTTCTTCCATTTCCTATTTATCTCACTTCTACCACTTTCTCCCTTTTGATTCATTTGTTGGTAGCAAATTCGGGCCTTTCAAATGGCCTCATTCATTGTCTTGGGGTTATCAATATCTAGATTCTCCTTCATAAAAATAGGTAAACAATTGATGGCATATTGCACTTTAGCTTTCTCCTCTCGAATATATGGAACATATCTTACTAAGGATGTAAAATTAGTTACAAATTCATCCATATTCCACTGGCCTAACCTCAAGTCATGAAACTCTTTTTCTTTTTCATAATAAAATTGTTTAGTCAAGTATTTATCCCTAAAATGCTTTTAGAAATCACACCAAGTTATTTCATGTTCCTCAATTCCTTGTACAGTGTTGATTTCTTCCCACCACAAAGTGCCTTTACCTTGTAACTGGTAAATTTCCAATCTAGATTTTAAATTATTATCATATTCATAGATCTGAAAATACTTATTTATGTTAATAATCCATGCCTCAGTTGCGTCCTTGGCCTCACCATCAAATATTGGGAGTTTTATCTTCTTAAACTCTCCTTGAAGTTCGACTTTCTGCCTCTTGGTTTCTTTTTCACTCGCAACATTATCAAACCTTGCTTCATCACCTTTCCACCCTCTTTCAGATTCTACATTATCTTCCCTTTGTCGAAATGCTTCAGTCCTATTATCATTTCTACGACTCAGGTTTGGCCCTCACTGATTCTATCTGTCTGACAAACTTTTCATAATTCTCTCTTGTTCTTTCCTTAGTATTTCACTGTCAACTCTAAAATTAGTCATTTCAACTCACAACTGTTGAACTGTTTCCAGCAATGCTGCATTAGCTTGATGAGACTCCTCCCCTAAGTGAACCCACATCTTAGGATTAGCTTCAACATATGGTATATCTAGCCTTTTCGGCCGTCCAATTCCTCTTCGCATCTTATTTCTTACTTTTTTCATATTAACACATTGGTTATTCCTTAGTTGCCCAAATTGGCCACAGTTTTGAAACCTCGCTTCGATACCCCTTGTCACATGCACGAGACCACTTCATAAAAAGCTTTCCTTTTTACTCCTTTTACTAAGCTATTGCATTTTTAATGGAATCATTATGAATGAAGTACATTTGGAAAACTTAATCATATTCTACATGCTTGTATTTAAAAGTTACACGACTAGAAAATCAATGTACTTAACCTATATACATAGGTGTTGAATGTCAAAAAATGCAGTTAACCTTTAAATATATACGTTAAGTATCAATTTGGGGTTGGATTTGACCATAGTTCACATCCTCAACGCTTCATGACAGACCCTTATTTAAATATGGATTGCGCCCAAGTAAGAAACTATGATAAATTAATTACAATGCAAATTCTTATGCTATGGTTGTACTACTTATTAAATTTCACCACCTACCCGAACACCTAGGATAGAATATACCATCCATCTGTGAAAATCTCGATCTTACGGGGGAAAAAAAGAGGGTTCTATTATGGTAACCGACTCACCCCCGCTCCTAGGGTAGCCTATCATTATGTTGATCGCCACTAGGGCTTCTCGTTCTACAACTTTCTCTTAGGTCAACAGAGCTTCCAATCACCTTGTTGCTACAGATTGCAGGTAACCCTATGCATGTTATGATTATTACCATAACTTGTGATCCAGGTGGATATTGGTGGCCACCTGCCAAGTCCACCTGGACCCCCACCATTTTCTTTCTCAGCATTTTCAGTTTCCTTAATTGTAGCACAACTTACTATTTTTAGCATTTTTTCGGGTCCTGAACTTCCGGAGCCGTTTTGAGGCCCTAAACGACGTTTTTTGGGGAATCCGGGGGCAACACGGGTCCATGGAATGGATCGGTGTTGCCCGTTCCAACAATGATAGTGCTCGGATAGATCTTTCTAATGAGCTATTGTACGCGTCAAACGGAGATCATATGCCAAAGTTACGACCCCGGGAAGTTGATGTACCAACTTACCCCCAAACGGGGCCCACAATTTGGCGTTTCATCTCCTAGGGTTAGGTTTTGGAATGTTAAGGGTTTTCCAATGTTTCTCAACAATAAATAGGCCTTCGAGCCTCATTGTAAGACAGTTCAGAGGCATGTAGCCATCACATCTCTTCTCAGAGATAAGCTACCATCGCCCTAGCTAGTTTATTTCCATTTCTGATTGTAAGCATATTTCAGTATTTTCCATTAATGAAATGAAGTATTATTTCCGCTGCATCTTTGTGTATATGGTTATCTCTGTAATTTGTTGCGTTCCTGTTTAAATCCGGATCAGTGGTATCAGAGCGGTCTACTTTTTCTCTGTTTTTCTTTGCATGTCCCCAACAAGGTCGGGATATAAGGAGTTAGGGCTTGAACTGGTTGAACCTTTGCAAGACCAGCCTCGCAAATCCTGACGGCCTCCCATGGCGGACGAGAAGAAAGACGAGGGGGCAGGAGATCCCATCAAAATCTTGCTCGAAGAAGCCCTCGAGCGACAACGGAATGCGATGATGGACAGCTTTGCCCAGATCCTTCAGCGGCTACCCAGAAGCAACGTATCGGCTTCCAGCAGCTACTCTGGAAACGCCACACCCTTTAAGGTACAAGTTAATTTTGAAATCCCCATATTCGAGGGTCAGATAGACGCAGATGCCGTAGATAAATGGTTAAATCTGCTAGAGGGTTATTTTTCTGTTCATGAATTTTCGAGTCGGGAAAAGATTGTTTTTTCTCTCCTCAAAGCAGCCCCCCACGTCAAGGACTGGTGGGAAACCTATTGCGAGCATAAGGATGAAAGTACTGGCTCACTATTTTCAGCCGCACCCACCTGGGATTCGTTCCGGGATGCCATCAAGGAGCAGTACTACCCTGTCGGGAGCTATGAGGATGAATACATAAAGTGGACCACGCTGCGGCAGGGAAGGGACCAAGACGTGCCGGAGTTCACCAACCTTTTCCATACCCTTCGCACAAAGTTGGGTATCAAGGATTCAAAGCAACATTTGATACTCAAATACCGTGGCTGCCTGCACAAGTACATCCAGGAAGAAATACAATTCCTAAACATCCCCTCGCTCGGCGCAGCATACCGGTATGCCATCAAGGTCGAGCAGAAGTTTAAACAAAAGAAGCGAGACTTTGGATCTGTGAATCCAAAGCAGGGGAAAGGTGCCCCTAAACCACAGAACAATGGACAAATCCAAGGCGGGACAGCCCAAGACAACCAGCCGAAGCTGCAAGCAAAGAACAGCGCCGGGAAGCTGAGGAAGGACACTGGAAAATGGTGCAAGTTCCATAAGAGCTCCACTCGCAACACAAGTGAGTGTCGGGCCAAGTAGTCACTAGTGGCTGAGCTAAAGGTTTCAGAATCAGATGCATGTTCCGACTCTGAATCAGAACCCGATAAGGGGTATGAAAAAGGGAAGCAGATCATTGATGCGGACCCCAGCGCCACTGTTGCTACCGCAAAGATCCAGAAAAATGAACCCGAAGATCCAGAGGAGGAGGAGCGTCTCTTCCACTCCCAGATGTGGGTAAAGGGCTCCCCGATACAGTTCATTGTTGATAGCGGGAGTCAAAAGAACCTCATTTCGGCAGAGGTCATGAAGCGGTTGGGCTTACCGACCACAACACATCCACAACCATACACCATTGGGTGGCTTCACCAAGGACAAGATCTTCGCGTGAGCCAACAATGTCGCCTTCCATACAACATCAAGCCCTTCACGAATGAGGTATTGTGTGACATTGCTCCCCTTGAAGTTTGTGATGTATTACTAGGACAACCATACTTGTGGAAGCGACATGCTGTGTATGAATCAAGGCCCCGTGCTGTTATTATTACATTGGGAAATAAGTTGTTTAGGATACCAGAGGTAGCACCACCTGCCGCCCTCTCTTTGATTACTGCAAAACAATGCAGTAAGATCATTTCCAAAACCAGGAAATTTGTTTTCCTGATGATACGCCCTCAAGGAAAGAAGAAGACAGTGGCCGCGGCCTCCAAACGGGGCCCCTCTGCACGACAACTACAGATGGACAAGATTGTGGAGGAGTACGAGGACATCTTCACCTCCCCGGCAGGGGTTCCTCTGCACTGTCAAGTCAAGCACTCCATCGATCTGACCCCAGGTGCACCGCTACCCAATGGACCAATTTATCGGCGCTCCGTTCTGGAGAACGATGAAATCAAGAGGCAGATTCAGGAGCTCCTGCAGAAAGGTCACATCTGTCCGAGTTCATCGCCCTGTGGGAGCCCGATCGTGTTGGTACAGAAGAAGGATGGGACGTGGAGACTCTGTATTGACTATCGGGCGCTGAACAAGATCACTGTCCGTAATAGGTACCCGATCCCGCAAATTGATGACCTCCTAGACCAACTAAAGGGGGCAAAATATTTCAGCAAGATCGACCTGAAGTCGGGATATCACCAGGTACCAATCGAACCCTCCGATGTGTGGAAGACTGCCTTCAAATCCAAGGAGGGCCTCTTCGAATGGTTGGTCATGCCTTTCGGATTGACGAATGCTCCTGCAACCTTTATGAGGCTAATGGATGACATCTTGCGGCCATTCACCAACTCCTTTGTAGTAGTATACTTGGATGACATTCTGATCTTCAGCCAGAGTTGGGAAGAGCACCTCCACCACATCCGACAGGTTCTCCAAACACTGCGGCAACACAAGCTATGTTCCAGTTTGGAGAAATGCACTTTTGGCATGACCCAGGTTCAATATCTGGGATACATCATTGATGAACAGGGGGTGCATGTCGATCCAACCAAGATCCAAGTCATTCGGGATTGGCCCTCTCCAACCACTCTAACAGAGCTCTGCAGCTTTCTAGGTCTTGCCAACTTCTACCGCAGGTTTGTGTTGGGGTTTTCTCATATTTCTTGGCCCTTGAGTCAAGTCACCAAGGGCGGGGCGAAAGCAAAATTCTTTTGGTCTGAATCTCAACAGAAGGCATTCAGGGAGTTGAAGGATCGCCTCTGCACGACACCAGTGCTCGCGTTACCAGATTTACAACAACCATTTGAGGTCGAGACAGATGCCTCTGACTATGCTATTGGGGCAGTCCTTACTTAACATGGATATCTAGTGGCATATCACAGTGAAACGCTTTCAGACACAGTCCGGAAGTACCCCACTTATGATAAAGAGATGTATTCCATTGTACAGGCCTGCCGACAATGGAAGCATTACATTTTGGGGAAGGAAACAGTCATCCACACAGATCACCGACCTCTGCAGTTCATACAGACCCAAGGGAAATTGCAGAATGATCGCCATCAAAAGTGGTCTACATACCTGCAACAGTTTCACTTGAATATCAAGTATAAAAAGGGCAACACCAATAATGTTGCAGATTACCTCAGTCGACCACCGATCATGGCGCTAACCACCGTGCTCAACTCTTGCGGGCACGAGACTTCTGATTGGCCTCTTCTCTACAAAAGCGACCCAGAATTCGGCCACACATACCAGACACTCTTGGAGGGTCGGCAGGTTGCAGATTTTCACCTCCAGGATGCCCTATTATGCCACCTCGGTCACCTTTGTGTTCCTTCAAGCGAGCGTGCCAAGATGATTTGGGAAGCACACTACAGTCGGGTTGCTGGGCATTTCGGGGTCGAGAAAACAGTGGCAGTACTGCAAAATTATTTCTATTGGCCGAATCTTCGACAGGATGTTGGGAAGTACATCCGATCATGTACTGCATGTGCCATTGCCAAACCGGCCATTAAGAAGCACGGCCTCTATACCTCGTTGCCTACCCCTAGTCGACCTTGGGAATCCATCTCCATGGATTACATGTCAGGCCTTCCTTCCACTAAGCATGGAAATGACTGTGTTTTTGTGGTCGTCGACAGGTTCTCGAAGATGGCCATTATGGTGGCCTGCAAGAAGAATATCACAGCAGAAGCCACTGCTAAACTCTTCTTTGAACGAGTGTGGGTACACTTTGGGATCCCACAGTCTATCATCTCAGATCGGGACAGTCGGTTTCTTAGCACATTTTGGTCCAGTCTCTGGTCAATGCTGGACACCAAACTCACGAAGTCCACAGCCTTCCATCCTCAAACTGATGGCCAGACAGAGGTTGTCAATAGGATGATTGTGCACATTCTGCGCATGTATAACTCAAAGCATCCACGCACATGGGACGAGAGCCTCCCCTATGTTCAGCACAGCTACAACCGAGCTCTTCACAGCTCCACTGGCCATAGCCCTTTTCAGGTGGGTTTGGCATTCCAGCCACTATGCCCCATTGATGTGGCCATGCCACTTGCAGCTACTCACATGAATTCAGCTCATGTCCAGTCCGAAACAGATAAGGCCACCAGCTTCATTGAGCGCATCCAACATATTCGCCAGCAGGTCCATGACATTCTTGAGAAATCAAATGCCAAGTACAAGCAGCGACATGATCAACATCAGGTGCCACACAAGTTTCAGGTGGGCGACAAAGTCTGGTTGCATTTGCAAAAGGAACGCCTTACTGGAGCCTATTGGAAATTAAGACCACTCCGATATGGTCCTTACACCATTACTAAAGCTATGGGAGACAATGCATTTGAGCTCAGCATTCCCCCATTCCTTGGCCTGCACCCAGTGTTCAATGTGGACCGCCTTCGGCCATACTTTCCACCATTGCTAGACACATCCGACATTGCAGAACAGCTCAAACCCACAGAATTAAATCCAGATTGCATGGAACAAGCTGCAACTGATCGAATCATGGACACATAGATCAAGAACACTCGCCAACAGAATATCCAACTGTATCGAGTTGTCAAAGCAGGCCAACTCCTTCAGCAGGGCAAGTGGCTCACCATGGAACAAGTTCAGCAGAAGTTTCCTCATCTCATGGAGGAGCTCAACGCAATGGGGACCATTGCTTCCTAAGGGGGGAGGAATGATCCAGGTGGATATTGGTGGCCACCTGCCAAGTCCACTTGGACCCCCACCATTGTCTTTCTCAGCATTTTCAGTTTCCTTAATTGTAGCACAACTTACTATTTTTAGCAGTTTTTCGGGTCCTGAACTTCCGGAGCCGTTTTGAGGCCCTAAACGACGTTTTTTGGGGAATCCGGGGGCAACACGGGTCCATGGAATGGACCGGTGTTGCCCGTTCCAACAATGATAGTGCTCGGATAGATCTTTCTAATGAGCTATTGTACGCGTCAAACGGAGATCATATGCCAAAGTTACGACCCCGGGAAGTTGATGTACCAACTTACCCCCAAACGGGGCCCATAGTTTGGCGTTTCATCTCCTAGGGTTAGGTTTTGGAATGTTAAGGGTTTTCCATTGTTTCTCAACAATAAATAGGCCTTCGAGCCTCATTGTAAGACAGTTCAGAGGCATGTAGCCATCACATCTCTTCTCAGAGATAAGCTACCATCGCCCTAGCTAGTTTATTTCCATTTCTGATTGTAAGCATATTTCAGTATTTTCCATTAATGAAATGAAGTATTATTTCCGCTGCATCTTTGTGTATATGGTTATCTCTGTAATTTGTTGCGTTCCTGTTTAAATCCGGATCAACTTGGCACATTTTCTTGTAATAGTTTATGCTATCTTCTTCCTCTCAATGACTTTGTATTCCTGCCATCCTCAGGGACCTCGTAGGTATCCCTGGAGTTTGTGGCCCTCTCGGAGCCAACAAGGGATGGAAGATAAAAAAAGGCAATGCTATAGGTATTTAGGATTTTATGGGTTCTTCTCATTTTTTTTCTTTCACATACATCTAGTGTTTGAGGAATGATTATTTTGTTGTAGGGTTTGAAGTTGTGCACCGGAACTTAGAATTCCACACAAGTAACGCATACCTTGAGCCATGCCTTCAATTCTTTATTATACTTTTTCTCTAGGTTGAAACCCTATTTTAACTATTGGGATCTTCTTCAGTTGCAGGTTAGGTCTCATACCATATCTTTCAAGCTACTTAGCAATGGGTTACAGGTGGAATCGATCTCGAGTTATTTTCATGTTTCAACCCCTTATTTATAGGTTCTCTTCCTTCTCTGTCTCGTACAAGGGCTCTCTCTCTCAGAAACCCTTTTCCCTAATTTGGGGTTTTATTTACTTTTCACAAAAGAAGACTGGGTCATCGTGTACATCAAATGATTCCTTTCTTGTTTGTAATGCTTAACAATGCTATTGAGTTCTTGTGTTTCCACTCTTCAACATTGTTAAGGTTATGTAGTCACTATCAATTTATTGTGTACATCTTCCTGTGTTTTGGATAAAGCGTTTCTCAACTTAAAAATGGTTGTAGTTTTCCTTTTAAGGAAATATTTATGTTGTAAGAGTAACCCTCGTGAGGTTAAGCTTGGAACTCCTTCTTGAACAATATTGTCCTGTCTTATTTGGATTTTATTTACAAGTTAAGAACTGATTTTGATTGTGATTTTGGTCCTTCCATTCTTGTTATGAAATCTCATAAATTTAATGAAAATAACTATTTGACATGCCAAGATTAATTATGTTTGTCTTCTTTTTTTTTAGAAATATTATGGTTATTCACTTTAAAAAGTTCCTTCCAATTTTTTCTTGATATTCTATATATATATATGTGTGTGTGTGTGTGTGTGTGTGTGTGTGTGTGTGTGTGTGTGTGTGTGTGTGTGTATGTATGTATGTATGTATGTATGTATGTATGTATGTATGTATATTCTTCGTTGGAACTGTAAGATTAAGGTACTTCTAGTAATGTGGTTTATTTTCTTTTCAACTATTGCGTGCGAGCCCAACACATCGTTTGGCTACTACCACTATACTTAAGTTTATTTGAACATCGTTTGTGTGCGAGCCCAATTCAATTTAGTTTATTTGAACTCTTGTCGATGCTTGACTTCGAGCAGAATCTGGGTTTCCTCTTAGGACATACTCACCACCCTTAGGGTGTTTTTACTGACAATTTCCACTTCAGTTCTGGACTGCCCCTGTCAGGCCTTGAGCTTGCCATCCCTAGGGCTTAACCAGAGCCCCTGGTTATTGGTTCTATACAAAATTTCCTTTTAGAATTCAAGGATTATGTTATATTCTTGATACATTTCTTACATATACATTTATACTCTTGCTCGTAACTACTTATCTCAAAGTTTATTATTTTCTTTTATGCAAAATTATAACTCATATTTCATTCTATTAATAAATAGACTAACCATATTTTCCTTGATAATTGAACAAATATAACAAACATTTCCCCAGAACTAAGAAGAATTCCATTATTCTACAAACATTGTAATTTAATACCATCTTCCCAATTTGTACTATATACACGATACATGATTCAAGTTGTTCTATAGAAATACCTATTCTCTCATATATACTTGTAACTTAGAATTTTTCTAGACACAATTAAGAAAAGAAAAGTTTGTAGAGATACTTATTTGTATAATTCCTCTACTGTAATAGATTCAACTAGGCATACCACACCACCCAACCATGAGACTGGAAATGACATCACGTCTCCCCTCGAGCTTCCTCCTTTCCAGACAATTTAAAAACCAAAATCTTTGAGTTATCCTGCTTTCTGAACCTCAAAACTACACCAGTCCAGTCCAAATTTCATTACACAAGGATCTTTCCAAGGGTTCCAATGACTCTATGTCTAGCTCAAGAACACCTCAGCTTAACAATGTCATGTCAACCTTCATAGCATCCTATGTAAGGTATCAATCCCAATCTATTTTCTCTCTATCCTCCAGCCTCCATATACCATCCTCTAATTTTTCCCACTCAGACGAGTTTTTTCCATCCCTAGGGAGAGAGAAACAAGGGTAACTATTTCTAACTGTCTGGAGGTTTAAAATTCATTTTCTTGGTCTTTTCCCATGACTTTCAAGACATAACATTATTTTTTTTACCAAATCAATATTTCCTTTTAATCATAGACTTTCTCTATGATCCTTTCACTAAGCCATGAGTCATTAAGTCTTGGAAATAAAGTAAAAGTAAAATTAAACCACAGTAAATATTCACATCAACAAGTTGTGGTGGGGGGGGGGGTGTCACACTTTAAATACAAGAAAAAGTGAAAATGCATTTGTCAAAATGCAAGTTAATAGTTAAAAAGTGAAAGTTGATATTTGCATTAAAGTGAAATGAAAAAACACTTGGAGGACTAATTTTGTCAAAAATCAGAAAAGTTCCTCCAATAATATGGTTTGCATTCTATAAATAGGAAAATTTTCTGAATTATAAAGTTTTTTCGTCTATCATTATGTAGTTGAATTCTGATACTGTATATTATGTAATTGGTTGTGTGCTTCTACTCGCAAAGTAATTTTTCTAATTAAAAACTTCAAAGAAAACAAGAACCTGTTACTAAATACAACTATTAATGCTAGGCATAACAACAAAATTTACAATGTAGTGAAAATAATACCTTTATACATTGTAATACTGAAGCCTGCAAGAAAGACATAAGTATAGAATAGTGCATTTGTAGAAATTTGTAAGTATTGTTTGAGAACAATGTCTAGGAGAAAAGTCGAAGAAAGACAAATATATTAAATTACAAAGTGTGTAAATTTGATGTACACTAGAAGTAGATGTTGATCACCTCTTTTTTTATTTCAATAATAATGTTATCAATTTTTAAAGTGAGGTGGTCTCAGATGTATAGTTTCCTTAGATGGAAAATGGTGGATAATATGTAGTGCATTTATTGTTGAAAACATGTCCCAACATTAATTGGGCAATGTTTTTGTAAGTACACTGGAATTTTCAACATGCAATAAATTCTACAACCATTCCATTTCTAACATGCATTCAACATTATGCTTGTAACTCAATGTTGTGTTCTCTTTACAAAGTCTACATTTCGTTGAGTTTGGATATGTAAGTCATTTGCATTTGTTGCAAATTCGTTGGAAAGGATGAAAGTATAACACATTCTTGGCTTTTAACACTCCTTGCACCTACTTTGTAAAAATATTTGATTGTTAATTTGGACTATGTTCAGAAAAAGATGCAAAATATTGAATGCTAGAGGAAACATATTGTTAATAAAATAAAAATAAAAGAGTTGGGAAAGATGTTTGTGTTCTTGATTTCACAAAAGAGAATAAATGTGCACTTGCAAACTAATCATTAAGATCATCAACAAAAGTTGTTGATGCAAAACACAATTGTTCAACGCTTTTTGTATTGTTTCTAGAAATGTTTTTAAACAAGTAGAGTGGAGTTTCTTTTTATGCCAACTAATGTTGTATTCTAAAAAATGGTTTTTATGATTGCCATTCAATTGTAACTGCATTAAATTGGAGGATGAAAATTTGTAATTCAATTTGTACTAGAAATGTTGAAATAAAAGTTAATTTCATTACGATGGAAAACAAAGAGAGCACAACACATGGAAGAAAATATTTAACTTTTGGAAGAAATGCAAAATTGGTTATTTTAGCAGAAAACTTACAATTGCATTGTCACCTAGTGTTTTACCGTCTTTGATATTGAGTTCAAATTGTTTGATATTTTGTTGACAACCTATCACTATTGTTGTGATGGATCCAAGTGGATATGTACCATTTGATACAAGGAGGTTGTGTGTTTTTGTGTCTGGAGCTAGTCTATGTTTCTTGTAAATTTGTGTTATTATTTGAATTCTAGTTTTTTTCCTGCATCTCTATACAACATTTTGCATCTTCTCTTTTATAAATTTCTCTATTTCGTATTGCAAAGTTAGTAATACAAACATTGTTTCGAACATTAAAAATGTCTTGGAAACATTCGATTAGGTATTGCTCATGTTGATTGTGATTTTTAGTTGATTGTCACTATCAACCAGATCAACTTGGACCAATTGGGCCTTTGTAGGTGAGTTGGGGTTTCTATTTTGTGTTGGGCCATAGACAACCAGGGCATCGCCCTGAAAAATTTTGTGTGTGCTCTTGAGAAATTTAAATGATTGAGGAAATAGTTGGTTGCATTGTTTTTAGTTTGTGTTACAATTGCAAAATTAAAATGATAGACTTCAAAAAAGAATGTAATTGATTTGATGCAAAGGTGTATATTGAGTGCACATATATCAAAAGGTACATAAAATTTTGACCGTTTTGTATTTTGATATTATTCTATTTGTCCATGAAGCACCTCTTTGCTATAACTAGTTTTTTCCATATTGTTGTTGTGAATGGTTGAAGTAGCTACTGTCAGAAAAAGGAAATGTAAGAGGTTAAGTTTGAAACGAATATATAAAAAACCTTCACAACTTTGCACTTTATGTAGTAATACATGATATGGTTCGTTATTAGCTATAAATATGTTGTTTGGTCAAATTATAATATATGAAAGAGGCATCTATGAAGCAAAAATAGTCAATGGAACAAGGGAGAATAAACAAAGAATAAAGCATTATTAGTGAAGTGCAAACCATGGTTCTTGTTGTCAAAATACAACATTACTATTTCTATAAAACATAGTTGATTGTTTCACAAAGATTTTGGATTGTTGGCAATAAAATATATTGTTTATAGTTTTTATTGAGCATAAAACATAAAGTTCGTCTGTGAAATATATTTTCCAAAACCATTATGGTTGGCAAAGACATTGGATTTTTTTAATGATTTGTACAAGATACACTGAACTATGAACTAAAATTTAGAGCAAAGAATGTTGTCTAGTATATAAAGCAAAATGTGGAAAACACAAATTTGGGACATGGGTAAATTGCATACTAGCTATGTTGTCAAAAAATCTAGTCAAGAAGAAAAAGGAAATAAATTTATGTTGATGGTCTTAAAAATGAGAGAGATGTGTTATTTATACTCTTGTTGTTTTTGTTGGTTGTTCCATGCAATTCCTTTGTTTTTTTTATTTTTTTAATCAATAACATATATTCAAGATGACATGTTGACCCATTTTGAAGTGGCTTGAATATGAGAGCAAGGAGCATTACAACAAATATAGTCATTGCTATTATTTCTATTAAGGGTTTCCATGTAGTTTCATATCAAGTTGTTTCAGGATTATTTATTGCAACAATGTAAGAACATGAATATAGAAAAATTAAAACAAATAGCTAGTCACTTATTTTGTCTATTAATTGGAAAATATCTATTTCACAAAGAAACTGGAAAAGAAACAATGTGACTCGGTAAAAAGAAGTTGTTTTATATTGGTTTTGTGCATGCTATTTTTATAGGCCATAAGACAATTTTGTAAATCTGGTCACAATAGAGGCAATGGAAATTAGATTAGAAAAATTAAGACAAGTGCTTTTGTGTCAAAAACATGATGAAAGAAAATTTTCTCTTATTTTCAATACAACAGACATTGTTGTTTTTTTTAACAGGTATATTTTATGTGCGATATATCCTATATATGTTCATCAGCAATGAGATTGATAGTGATGGAACTTGCGTTTTTTCTAGTTGTTGTGATAGTAGTTATTATTTTGGCAAACCTTTTTTTAATTGAGTGGAAATAGGAGCTAGTGTTACATTGGTGTGCCCACATTAATGTCTAGGATTGGTATTTATGACTATGATAACAATTGTGAGTATTGAAAACTTAGATTGAGGCACATTAACATTAGCCAAAAGGCTTAAGCCAACAATGAAGGTAAAACATGGAACCATAATTAGTTGTTGGCTTTATTTTATGAAAATTGAAGTTGCTATCTTGTGTAAATGACAATAGTTTTTTTTTTTATGATAGTTATTTTGAATATCCAACTTGAAGTCACCAATAATTACAATTGGATATTTTCTAGGTGCATGTTCTAAAATGTCCTTGATGAAGTCAATGATTTCTTCCATTGTTGCATTTGGCATACTATAGACATTTACGAGGATAATAACATTTTCTTGAAAATGGAAAGTGACAATGGTTGATTCAATATGGCGTATTGTATAAGTTAATTGATTTTAATTGTAATGTTTTTTTTCTGTAGTATGTAAGAATGCCATATAAGGACAATAGATGTATGTAGTCATGTTTTATTTTCAAACACTGGATGATGGAGGCGAACTTGTTTTTAGTTTTTGGAAACAAGGGAAGTAAGCATTCATTAGATCATGGTCACCAACAATATCCTCAAAATGCAATGAGAAGTTACGTGTGTTCAATGACCATATTGTCAAACATCCTTTTGCTTGAGTTGAATATAAATTGTATTCAAGTTGATAAGAAGCGTTTTACCTAATTGTTTGTAGCTCAACAACAATTTTTAATAGAGAGAGAAATTTGTTTGTTGAAATTTTCCTATTAGATGAAAGGATTTAATATATTTAACACAATAAAATGAAATGTAAAAAATTCCATGTTGTGTTACTCTTTTTGGGTTGAAAGCCAAGCTATCCATTGTCAAGCCTTGTGATCGAAGTATGGTTCGTGCACATGCCAATTGAACAAGAAATTTCTATCTTGTCAAAAAACTGCTAGTGTTTGATTCATTATGCCTACAAACTTTGGTAATAGGTGTCCAATTATACATTATTCCATCTTTGAAAAAATGGAGCATTTCTTTTTGTTGAATAGTGCCAATTGTTGGAATTGTTTACAAGTAGGGGGTGATCTCAAGGGCTCTGGTGTGAGGCTTTACAGTCGTGAGAAGACGTTGAACTCCATGGAAGGGCGCAAAGGAGGGAGCTCCACTCCCTCCTACAAGCAGGCTGTAGCCAGCCAAGGGAAGAAGCCAATAGAAGAGGTCAAAGGTAATGCTGAAGTAGGGAAAGAAAGCATGGAAGAAGAGTAGGAGGGAAATACAGCAAAGTAGAATAATAGCATAAAAGACAAGGAGGAAGATGACAAGGAATAGGGGGCAAAAACCAAGGCACAGAAGGGTCCATGTAAACCCAAACCTGAAGTCAGACCCAAAGTAGTTCTGAACAATCCTGCTCTGCACACACATAGGGACCACATGCGGACATATGTTATCATTTGTAAATTCATGGGAGTATGGCCCATTGAAAAAGCATTACAGACATGGATTAAATATCATTGGAAACCAAAAAGAAGCGTTGACCTACATCTTAGATCAAAGGGATTCTTCACTGTGGTCTTCACAAATATTGAGGATAAAGACAGAGTGTTTGAAGTGGGGCCCTACTCCTTCACGGCAGCTGGCCTCTACATGAGGCCGTGGATGATGAACTTTGTCCCGGAGTGGGAAACATTTACCTCGGTTCCGGTATGGGTAAGGCTTTACTCCCTTCCTCTTGATTATTGGCAAACAAAGTTGTTAACAACAATAGGATATAAATTAGGACATTTTGTCAAAGTATCTGAAGCCACCAAAAGGGGAAAATACACTTCTTTTGCACGAATTTATGTGGAAATGGATCTATCCGGAGCCCTACCAGATGAGGTTATTTTGATGAAGAATGGGTTCAAACAGTTGATTATGAACATATTCCATTTAGATGTCGCAGATGCCATGAGCACGGACACCTTTTTAGGGATTTCCCTCTCAATAAAATAGAGAATAAGAGCAAAGCTACCACCATGAAAGATACTGAAAGCTTCATAAAGTAAGCCATAAAGGAAAAGGGGGCAAAAGGGGACTTAAATAACATCAAGCAAAAGGGCCTCAGATCAGTCTGAACAGGTACCAAGTGCTCGAAGAAGGAGAAGAGATAAAAAAAAGTAAATCAGAGCATGGAGGTAAGTCCATAGGAGAAGGAGAAAGAGGAAGACAAGGAGCATACAAAGGTTGATAATAAACAGACAGAGGCTATGATGAGTGATGTAGAACTGGATATGGACCAGGAAGTGACCCAGAGCAAGATGGAAATGGAGGACCATGAGATACAAGAGATTCTTGAGAGAGAAAACCTATATTTGGAAGGGTTCTTGAAACAAGGAACAATGGGAGGGGTAGACTCGTTACCTCAAGAAGAGTTCACTAGAGTACAACAACTGTACTTATGGAAAACCCAGAATACAGGGATGGTTAGGCAACGTAATACTACAAAACAGGGTAGCGAAGGGGTGAAAACTTTGAAAAACACACCAGGATTAGCACCTAGATGCCTAGGTAAGAAAAGAGGTAAAAAAAGCAGAATGAGCTGTTGATGGAATGTGGAAAGCTAATGATAGATTCAGGTAAGATAAAAGACCTAACCAGTTACTCCTTCACAAATATTTAATGATGAAGTTCACTTATTGGAATATTAGGGGTCTTGGTAGTAAAAGGAAGCAAATATTAATTACTAACAAAATGAAGCAAGAAGCTCTGGATATGATCTTTATCCAGGAAACTAAATGCTCCATTCAGAAAATTAAAGAATTATACAGCAAATCGCTCAATTGTTTTGATGTTTTAGAAGTCAAGGCAGAAAATTTAGCAGGTGGCATTCTTACTCTTTGGAACCCCCAAAACATTGGGATAATAGATGTTGAGGCTTCTAGAAATTATTTATTAGTGGTTATTCAACCCATGGGGGATAGGGAGATCTTTCTGGTCACAAATGTTTATGGCCCTCAGAGAATGGATGATAAACTCAAGTTTATAAATTCTCTGGTGGATCTCAGAGAAAAATTTGGAGATATACCCTGGATTTTGGGTGGTGATTTCAACATGATCAAATCACTATCGGAGAAAAAAGGGGGTACCAGAACCCTAAATAAAGACTCCTTAGCCTTTCAAACTTTTATGGATTCTATGAAGCTAGTTGACATTGTTTCCAGTAATGGTCTCTTTACTTGGAACAATAAAAGAGGAGGAGAGTCTCTAGTTGCATCAAAGTTAGACAGATTCATCATCTCAGAAGACCTTATGCTCAATAATAAGGAAATGGAAACGAGTATTCTCCCCTTTGGAGGATAAGATCACTAATCGGTCCAACTGGAGGTCAAAGGCTTAGGTACCCCTAGGAATAGACCTTTTAGATTTGAAAATATCTAGCTCACCCATCCAGATTTCATCAACAACATTTCAGGTTGGTGGTTTGAAGATTTACACATTCAGGGTACAAGTATGTTCCTTCTTCACAAAATATTAAAACATATCAAGTGCAAGCTAAAAGATTGGAACAAGAATTAATTTGGTAACATTTTTGAAGGAAAAAAGGTTGTTGAAAACAAATTGCAGGAACTAAACCAAGCCCTTATCATGGTTGGCTTTGACAAAGACAGAAATGAGAAAGCTACCAAACTCCAGCAAGAATGGGAGAACTTTTGTAAAAAAGAAGAAATATTTTGGAGATAAAAATCTAGAGTGAAATGGCTAAAATAAGGAGAGTAAAACACCAAATTCTTCCACAGATCCACCTTGGCAAATAGAGCCCATAATAGTATCTCTTCGATCAAGGATGAGGGAGGGCAACTTCTCAGTTCCCACGAAGACATTGAAGCTGTGCTAGTCCAGCACTTTCTTGGGATAGCAAAGGAAACTATCTTGGACAAAGAGCATTTCATCAAGGATTTAACAAGACATATACCCAGACTAGTGTTGAGAGAGGATAACTTTAACCTAAATAGGCCAGTGACTGAAGAGGATATCAGTGAGGTCCTCAAGGAAATGCAAAATGGTAAAGTGCCAGGCCCTAATGGTTTCAATGTTGATTTCTTCAAATCTTGCTGGAATATTATTAAACAGGACATTCTGAATGTAGTAGAAGATTCCAGGAGGAATATAACTATTTTGAAAGCACTCAACACCTCTTTCATCTCTCTGATCCCTAAACAGGATAATGCCCTCACTCCAGACAAGTTTAGACCCATAGCATTGTGCAATGTGGTTTACAAGAGAATATCCAAGGTTGTAGCCAACAAACTCAAACCTCTTTTGCCCACTCTTGTGTCCGGGGAACAATCTGGTTATGTGGAAGGCAGGAAAATTAATATCATTCAAGCACAGGAGGTGGTGCACTCACTGACTAGCAACAAGAAGGCTAGAATGATCATGCAACTGGACCTAGCCAAAGCTTATGGCAAGTTGAATTGGACCTATATTAAGAGTGTTCTTATTTCTTTTGGGTTTGATCACAACTGGGTCAGATGGGTCATGGCCCTGGTAACTTCTCCCAGTTTTTCTATTTTGGTAAATGGTTCTCCCTCCGAGACTTTTATTCCTTCAAGAGGGCTTAGGCAGGGTGATCCACTCTCTCCCTTTCTCTTCATTCTCATGATGGAAGTACTGGGCCGTCCATCAAGCAGGCAAAGGAAGACGGCAAAATCAAGGGTCTACAACTTTCTGAGAATGGACATTCCTTAACTCATCAACAATTTGTGGATGATACCATGCTGCAAGGAATCCCTATAGTCAAAGAGTATCTAGCAAATAAACAACTTCTAAGTGACTTTACCATGGCTTCAGGTATGGAGGTTAATATTTCCAAATCCAAGATTTTTTTCTTTAATACTAATATTGCTATTCAAAGGAATATCTCCAGAATTTTGGGCTTTCAAAGTGATTTCCTTCCTTCAAAATATTTGGGTGCTCCTCTAACTGCTAAACCTCTACATAAGAGCATATGGGAGCCGATGATTAACAAGATGCAAGATAAAATTAGAAATTGGACCATCATAACTTTAAACTTGGTTGGTAGATTGGTGCTTACGAAGGCTGTTCTTCAATCTATCCCAATTTTCATGCTTTCAGCTCTCCTTGCACCAAAAGGAGTCTTACAACAATTCAGATCCATTCAAAGAGATTTCCTCTGGGGCAAGGGGGAGAATAGAAAGAAATGGGACTTGGTAGCCTAGGAAAAGATTTGCAAACCTAAAAATCATGGAGGTCTTGGTTTGGATTATCTAGAGGTTCTAAGCAAGGCGCTAGGCGCTAAACTTTGGTGGCGTTGGGTTAAAGAACCAAAGGCTCAGTGGGCTAGTATTTGGAAAGAGAAATATGCCAGTACTTGGCAAATTAATGATCATATAAGGATGTCTGGAAGTATAAAGGGCTCATATATCTGGAATAAGGCATGGGAGAATAGAGGCTTAGTTCAAAAGAATAGCTTCTGGGAAATCAAAGAGGGAGATCTGGCACTATTTTGGGAAGACAAATGGCAACAAGAACCGATACTGTTAAAAGAGGATTTTAAGGACCTCAAGATAGAGACAGACATCATAGGGCTATCTAAGGTTAAAGATTTTTGGGATCAAACCAATAATGCAGGAAAATGGAGAAACTGGAGGAATATTGTCTACAGGGAAGACAACCCCTTGAAAGCAAAAGGAGAAGCTCTTATGAAAATGTTGGAACAAAGGAAGATTCTAGTACTAGGGGGGCATGATCAGTTAAGATGGGGCAACAACAAAGAGGGCACCTTCAATCTTAAGGAGGCAAAATGCATACTCCTTGAGTTGGATTCTATTGCTCCGAATAGAATGTGGTAGAATCTATGGAGGCATCATGGTTGGATGAAGATTAAACTCTTCATGTGGCTGGTCTACCATAGGAAAATTCTGACTTGGGACAACATTCGGAAAAGGGGGGTTGTGGGGCCTTCCAGATGCCAGCTCTGTGAGGCCCAAGAGGAAACTATGGAACACCTCCTCAACAGTTGCATCTTCACCTCTAGATTTTGGGACTCTTTTACCACCATCTTCCAAAAGACAGACAGGGATAGAGGGAGTATTATCAATACCCTAAACAACTGGAGGAGGAATTTTTATGATTCTGAAATTCTATGCTCAGCTTGGGCTCTCACGCCTAGCTTCATTATTTGGAATGTCTGGAAAGAAAGGAACAACAGGATATTTAAAAATGAAAATAGACCTTTCCAATGTCTTTTTGAGCAGAAATTAAGACACATTAGGGAGACGGTTAGTACGACTGTGAGAAATCCCCCTAAGAATCCACCTTCAAATGTTGAAATGAGAATTCTTAGACAGTTGGGCATGCAGGGGCTTCTTCCTCAAGGCCTGGATAGAATGGTTAGGATAATGGATACTGAGCAGGACTTTTGACTTCCTCCCCCTCAGGGCTTTCTGAAGTATAACATTGATGGAGCCTCTAAAGGCAACCTGGGTATTGCTGGCTTTGGAGGGGTGTTAAGGGATGAATCAGGTACTATCATTTCCATCTTCCATTGCCATTTAGGTAGAGCCACTAACAACATGGAAAAACTAATGGCTATGGAGCAGTGCTTAGAAATCCTAGTGAAGGATAATTGGCAAAATGTGATTATCGAAGCTGACTTTGAGCTAATCATTAACTCAGTCAAAAGAATCAGTTGGGGCATGGGGCCGGAGAAGGTTTCAAAACATTGGAGGTTGATCCAAGTCTTTCAACGGATCCAACTCCACCTCATGAGCCTACACACAGTAAGTTTTAACCATGTTCGAAGGAAGGCTAACAAACTAGTGGATTTATTGGCCAACCAAGGAGTGAATTGTACCATTAGCAGAGTCGTGATGGGTTGGCAGGGGTTGTCTCAGAACAGACTAAAGGAACAGTGTGGTTGCCAAGCCGATGAAGATATGATGGTGTATCGCAACAAAGCTATGGAGGCTTTGGCCAGATAGATTGGTTTCGATATGAGCTGCTGCTTTTTCCTCATTTTTACCCTTATTTGGTTGCTCGATAGATCCTCCTGCCTAGGTAGTTGGACGGAGGGTTGGGAATGTACTTTACAAGGGTCCATCATCTGGTGTAGAGGGATTGGGGGGAGAAGCTGAACTCCGGGCTTTTGTGGTGGTCAGGATTTCCTTGCTTCTCTTCATGGGGATGAAATACCGCCCACAAAGTGGTTTTATAGTCATCAGGCGCCTTTAAAGCAGAAAATGGTTTTTAAGTTTTGGGAGCGGTCCCACTCAAGTCGATACACGGGGCGGTCAGGTGGGTACAAATACCACCCTCATCGCACACTAACCTACAGTTCTTTAGTCCTGTGCAATATGATCCTGGGCTGTCGGATCAAGCACGAAGGATCGACAGCTAGGATTCATCGTGCATGTTAGTGGGTCCATGTGGTTAGGAGGCAGGCTTTTTGGCAATGCGATATCTTCCTCTGCCGTTGGATCAAACTTGGGAGATCTACGGTCAGGATCCTTCGTGCTTGTCAGTGGATCCATACGGTTAACCGTCGGGCTCCTTGGCACTTCGATTTCTTCCTCCACCGTTGGATCGGGCAGGGTGTTTTGATGATGGCGATTAAAGGCTTCAACGCTGATTTCAGTTTTGATTTAGATATTTCTTTGGTTTGAGTGTTAGTCCCCCATTCGGTTAGTGGTGAGTTGATTGGCTAGCATTGGCACGGTTGAGCACTTGAGGGTTTTTACTGTTTTTTTTGGGAGGGTTCAGGGTTTACACCCTTAACTTGTTGAGTGGTTGATTTTTTCCGGTCCATGGATCCACTTGGATGGTTGTATTTTATGTAAATTATTTTCTGATTTAATGACAATGAAGGTATGAATCTTGCTTTAGTGAAAAAAAAGAATAGTGCCAATTGTTGGATCAAAAAATTCATTCCAAATGGTGTCACTTTTAGTTGTTGTAGATGCTCTGAAAATGCTCTCAACACCATTGATCAAACCATCTTGAATATGATGGTTGTTGCCAATCAATTCCACAAGCATATTTTGTTTGAACACAATGGTAGATGGCAATTGCATTTCATGTTTCTATGGTGATTTGTATTTTTTGATCCAATTGTATTGTCATACACATTTAATGTTATCGTTTCGGTATTGATGAGGGACAACATTTTTTTATTATGTTCTTGCACGTTTTTGTTCAAGTATAAGAGGTATGGAAATGTTGGATCATTTGGTGGGAATCTATAACAATGCTTGGTCAATTATGCAAGATCATCGCCAATATGCAAACATGTTCTAAGTCTATTTAAGATGGACTTGAAGCCTTTGTTTTCTTGTCACGCCATTTTCTTTAGCTTCTAAGTTTTGACATTGTCTTTCCAAAAACTGTAAGAAGTAGTAATTACTTTAAGACTTGGATGCTCAAATATCCAACGATCATGTATAGAATGTGCTTGGAATAGGTTGCCACAAAATATTATGTTAAGATTTCCAAATGGCATAGTTGGAGTGTACATGATTTCATGAAGTTGTTTGTCGATGTTATATAGTAGTCAAGAGTCAATCAATGATGCTTTATCTATAAGCAAAAGTCTGGAGTGTTCATATTCTTTTCTTAACATATCAAGCGTGTTAAAAGTCAATGACATCATGCTTCATGGTGAAAGTGGCAAGTGTAAAGTTGAATGTACTGTGACACCATTTGCATTATATGCAGCCTTGCTAGTAAAAGCAACTATGAGGCCCATTTTTCTAATGGGTCACTTTGCAGGTCTTTGTTATAGTATCACAATAGTGTGTGGTGAAGTGCTTGCACAATGAATGTATTTCTTGTTCACCCATATCCAGTAAGAAACAAATAAAATGGGTTGCATGGATTGTTTTTTTCCATCATATATATATACAGATATATATTATAGATTGTTGTTCCTTATTTATTTTTCTGCTAATGTCATGATATGCTATTGTAATCAAAATAGAGGGATGTTTAACGAATAAAATGGTTTTTATATACAAGGTTTGGATGTTTTTAGATTGCATTTTCTCTATTAGGTCATGTTGAATATCATATTTCTTGTTAAGACAAGTATTGGTGTCATTTTCTAATGGGAAGTTAAGTAGAAACATCTCCTTGTTTTTGGATGCAATTGTAGTAGAAGCAAGGTCAGTATCTCCCCATGTCAAGATTGTGCTTCATGGTGAAAGTGGCAAGTGTAAAGTTGAATGTACTATGACACCATTTGCATTATATGCAGCCTTGCTAGTAAAAGCAACTATGAGGCCCATTTTTCTAATGGGTCACTTTGCAGGTCTTTGTTATAGTATCAGAATAGTGTGTGGTGAAGTGCTTGCACAATGAATGTATTTCTTGTTCACCCATATCCAGTAAGAAATAAATAAAATGGGTTGCATGGATTGTTTTTTTCCATCATATATATATATATATATATATATATATATATATATATATATATATAGATTGTTGTTCCTTATTTATTTTTCTGCTAATGTCATGATATGCTATTGTAATCAAAATAGAGGGATGTTTAATGAATAAAATGGTTTTTATATACAAGGTTTGGATGTTTTTAGATTGCATTTTCTCTATTAGGTCATGTTGAATATCATATTTCTCGTCAAGACAAGTATTGGTGTCATTTTCTAATGGGAAGTTAAGTAGAAACATCTCCTTGTTTTTGGATGCAATTGTGGTAGAAGCAAGGTCAGTATCTCCCCATGTCGAGATTGAATGGAAATTTTGTTTTTTAGTAGCACCAATAATGTATTTTTGGGAAAAGGATGCCTCAATCCATGTCTCATTATCTTTTTTTAATGTGTATTCAGATTCTATCTATGGGGTATATAACATCATTTTTTTCTCTATAATGGCTTTAAGGGTCCTTTTGTTCATTATAACGGATGAATCGTATGACACACATGTCTTCTTTTTTTTGTAGATGTTTTTGTAGCCAAATAGTATGAAACATATTTTTCTAAGCAATTTTTTTCAAGTTCAGTGGGTCGTGCAACATATCTATCAATGGTTGACATGCACATAATATCTTCAGAGTTATCAGATTCTTGTTGTAGGAGAATAGGTCTTTTATGTATACATGTTATTTTTTCAGCTGGAGCCATGTTAATGAAAATTGAATTTCTAGAGGATGAGTACAAAGCCAATGAAAGAATAATTGTAGAAATTTCCACTGTAGATCAACAGATTATGCCAAGTACTAAAGCAAAATACAAGATCTACTTCTACAACAAACTTGCAGAAGCTTAATCGATTATGAGCAAGATCAAATAGAACACATATAACTGAAAATGAGAAAGCAATCACACATGAACACAAAAGAATACTGTGGGGAAAGCCTCAGCTAAAAACCCTAATCTCTGTAATATCATACAAGTGGAAATATGTTTGGATTACACAAAGCATTAGCTCAAAAGCTATCGTGCTCTCAGTACAATCCCTATGCTGATCATAGACAGTCAAAGGCTTCTCACAAACCTTCTCCTCTGCCCCCAAGCCTCATATTTCCTTGCACATTTTTTCCCGAGGTCCAATGCTTCCATTTGTGTGAATTCCCACCTCAGACTGCTCATTTGGCTCAGTAGTAATTGCGTAATCTTGAAGGAGATAATTCCGTCTGCATGGATGAGTTTCCTATATTGGAAAAATCCTCCAACTGATAGTACATTGTCCCATCCTTTGATCTCAACTGGGTCTCTGACTGAAATAACATGCATGAGTTATTTATAAGAGAATATTCAGTTATCTGGAGAGCAGCAGTTACATCCATGCAAGCATTAATTAACCGAACTCACAATTAATTCTACAAACTATTAAAACTAATCTAACTGGACTTAACTCAGATAACTAAGCTAACTAATTACAACTTAAAGTAAAACTCATCCTGATCTCCTTAATCAAAGGATAACTTCCTCAATCAATGGAGAAACTGTTGCATGTCTTCACATAGACTTCATGTTTAATTTCCTACAATTAATTAACTCAAGATGAATTAACTAATTATTTTATAAATAGCTGCTAAGATCAAATTCGAATTTTACTTCTCAATTTTAGTTCAGGGACTAACTAAAAATGGAATCCGTCTCGAAATGCTATTCATAGCAATTCTATTTTTAGCACTTCCATTTTTCATTGCTTGTTGCTATGTCCAACACTGGTACCTGAAATACTATTTATAGTAGTGATATTTTTAGCACTTCTATTTTTAGCATTTTTTGTTGCTATTTTCAACAATAATATGAACAAGCTATTGACTTCCAAGCCTACAAGTATTTTAATTTTGTTGCCTTCATTACATAAGCAAATTTCATATTCCTTTGAAATAATATGTTATTGTGCAGTCCATCTCTGTCACATAGGAGTTGCAATATGTTGTTGAAGCATAGGCATCTAAAATGAATTGAGAATTTTTGTTTTCTTTCCAAAATGCCATGATTTTATTGAAAATGCAATTATCCACACATCACAGGGATTTATTTTCAGTAGTACGATATGTCAAATAATGCAAGAGCAAAGGGGTAATATATATTCTTTTGTTGTAATCCCAAGACCAATTAGGATGTTGAAAATAGCAACAAGAAATGATAAAAATAGAATCTATAATATTCCAATTTAATTTTTCCTTGAATTAAATTTTGAATTTCAAATTTAGTCTTAACAGCAACTTGGAAAAGATTAAGTAATTCATCTTGAATTAATTAGTTGGAGAAATTCAAGTTAGAATTCTTTATGAAGTCATGCAAGAGTTATCCCTTGAATTAAAGAGATATAGCTGAGTTATATTTGAGTTGTAATTAGTTAACTTAGTTTACTGAGTTAAGTCCAATTAAATTAGTTCCAAACTATTTGAGGAACTAATAGAGAGTTAACAGTCAGTTGATACATGCGTGCATCCAACTAGTGCTACTCAGTAAACTGAAGATTCTCTCATAAGAAACTCATGCATGTCTATTCTGAGAAAGACCCAGTTGAGTTAAATGTCAAGGAAAATGTACTATCAGTTGTATGTGTTTGCCTATAAAGGAAACCGAAGCATGCAGTCAAGGTAAGGTTCCTTGAGGATTGCGCAATTCTTATAGGGTGTGAGATTAGTGTGAGAGATCAGTGTTCCACTTGGTTGAGAGTCTTCCACTTGGTAATAGCAAGATCACCCAAGAGAAACTACACAAGGAAATAGGAGGCTTGGAGGGCAGAGGAGAAGGCTTGTGAGAATCCTTGGTTACCTATGAGCATCTGTGAGTATTGTACTGAGAGCTGGCTAGTTGTGAGAGCTAAGGCTTTGTATAATCTCTATGTATTTCCACCTTCATCTGTGAGAATTGTACTGAGAGCTGGCTAGCTGTGAGAGCTAAGGCTTTGTATAATTATTATGTATTTCCACCTTTTATGATAATACAGATAGTGGGGTCGTTCGCTGATGCTTTCCCCTCAGTATTTTCTGTGTTTCATGTGCATTGATTCTTCCTCTAGTTATATGTGCTCATCTCGATCTTGCTCAAATATTTTAAGCTTCCACAAATTGATAGTAGAAGTAGGTTATAGTATTTTTCTTTGGTTGTATTGCATTATTGGGTTAACCTACAACAGATTTTCTACATGGTTTTAGAGCTAGATCTGTAGAGAGAATTTCTACATGGTCTCAGAGCTGGATGTGTAGAAGTTTTTTACATGGTATCAAAGCTGGATGTGTAGAAAAATTCTACATGCTATCAGAGCCAAGTTTATCAGAGCTATGAACAATATACAGAGAAGAGAATTTGAAGTTTGAAGTTTGGGGTTGCAGGTGCAAATTGAATTCATATCATACTTCAAGGTTAGCCAAATACGTTCTATGGCTTGAGACTCGAGTATGCCATGGAAGGTAGCTCAAATTACATAGCATGGAAAGATAGAATGGAGGTTGTATTAGAAGATAATGGCTTAAAGGATTTTATTGATCAAGAAATCCAAAAGCCAACTTCAACTAGTGCATAAGAATTGGCTGAGTGGAAGAAGTGTGTGGTTAGGGTGAGACGGATCATCCTTGAGGGAGTTCAACACCATATTGTCTTGAGTCTCCATGGGAAGAATACTCAATTTTCAATGTGGAAGACATTGAAGGACCTCTACCAGAATAGTAGCGACCAGAGGAAATTGGCGCTCAAGGATAAGCTTCGAAGAATCAAGATGGAAAAGGGCGATACTATTTCCACATATCTGAAAAAGCTCACCACCTGTAGAGATGAGCTTGGAAGTGTGGGAATAACTACTGCCAATGGTGATATGGTGAGCCTCACTCTCCTTGGCCTTCCAAAGAGCTGGAATAGCTACCGAGGCTCTATGAATGGAAGGGAGAAACTGCTAGATTGGGAATGGCTGTGGTTAGATCTCATTCAAGAGGAGATCAGGAGGAGCACACGAGATGGTTCTTCATCAAAGGATGATGATGAAGAAAATCTGGCCTTAGCAGGTAAGGCAAGGAAAGGGAAGGGGAAGGTGTCCCATTCCAAATCGAGTTCTTCTCATGGAGGGAAGAAGGGTGACAAGTCTAAAGTGAGATGCTTTAATTGTCATGAGATGAGACATTATGCGACTAATTGCCCATCGAAAAAGTCCAGGAAGGGATCCTCGGAAGGATCAGAAGGTGAGGCATTAGACTCTCAGTTCGAATTGGACTTTACCCTCATCGCATGCATGGTGTCATCGATGATGGGTTTTGGTTGGTTTCTTGATAGTGGAGCCTCATTCCACATGACCGGTGATAAAAGTTTATTCAATTCCTTGGAGGAGAAAGACCTCAAGATGCGCGTAGATATGGGTGACAATGAGAGGTATAGTGTTTCAGGAGTGGGCGCGGTTGCTTTTTAGAGGGAACATGGAGCTCCTTTCACCTTGACAGATGTGAAATATGTGCCTAGACTGAAGAAGAACTTGGTATCAGTCGTGGTATTGGAAGATTATGGCTATGATGTGTTTTTAGTAAGGGAAAGGTTTTCCTTAGACACATCACCACGAGACAGGTGAAACAAATCGGTTCATGGGTTAAGAAACTGTATGATCTTGAGGTTCAAGATGCATGCAAAGCCTTGAGGAGCAAGGAAAACGTTAGAGACTTGGTGGTTGAGAGGGAGAGTAAATTACCTCTGAACATGTAGTCCCAGAAGAAGTCTCAGACAATTGTGGAGAAACCACAATTGGAGAAGCAACTTCAAGAAGTTGTGGAGCAACCACAACTAGAGAAGTTGAGAGGAGACCGGGTGGAGACATCTAGTCATGTGGAGACCTCCAATAGGGGGGGAATTTTGAGCCAGGTGGGCAAAGGGATCACATGCAACCATACCTCCAGGTGTGAGGTGGAGAGATGTGGAGTGATAGTCCCAAGAAGGCTGAAATTGGGCAGGGTCCATTGAGAGGTTCCATCTCATGGATCGTACCTTGCTACGAGAGTCCAAAGTACATAGTAGCAGGAGGAATCAGTGGGATTGATGCAGTCAGAGATCAAAGTGACAGAGGCTAGAGCAGTCAAATACTAAACAACACAGAGAAGGATTGACAACTGTGCAAAAAGGTAGAGTCAATAGAAGTGCAGAGTTTTCAGTCAACAGAGGCAATAATAGTCAGAGAATTTGATGATAAAGGCACCAGTCTAATTTAGGTTGGATGTTTTTTGTTTCTAGAGTTGCTAGAGCAACAACATTAGAGAGAAGTGTTGCATGCAAAACATTACAAAGGTTCAGGATCGGGATTGAGTTGAATTCCTTTCTTGTTGAGAGGGAGTGTTGAAAATAGAAACAAGAAATGATAAAAATAGAATCCAGAATATTCCAATTTAATTTGTCCTTGAATTAAATTGTGAATTTCAAATTTAGTCTTAACAACAACATGGAAAAGATTAATTAATTCATCATGAGTTAATTAGTTGGAGAAATTCAAGTTAGAAGTCTTTCTGAAGTCATGCAAGTGTTATCCCTTAAATTAAGGAAGTTATCCCTTGAATTAAGGAGATATGGTTGAGTCATATTTGAGTTGTAATTAGTTAACTCTATTTATGAGTTAAGTCCAGTTAAATTAGTTCCAAACTTTTTGAGGAACTAATAGAGAGTTAACAGTCAGTTGATGCACGCATGCATCCAACTAGTGCTACTCAGTCAACTGAATATTCTCTCATCAGAAACTCATGCATGTCTATTCTGAGAAAGACCCAATTGAGTTAAATGTCAAGGACAGTGTACTATTAGTTGCATGTGTTTTCCTATAAAGGAAACCAAAGCATGCAGTCAAGGTAAGGTTTGTTGAGGATTGCACAGTTCTGACAGGATGTGAGATCAATGTGAGAGATCAGTGTTCCACTTGGTTGAGAGTCTTCCACTTGGTAACAGCAGGATCACCCAGGAGAAGCTATGCAAGGAAATAGGAGGCTTGGAGGGCAGAGGAGAAAGCTTATGAGAAGTCTTGATTTCTTGTGAGCATCTGTGAGTGTTGTACTAAGAGTTGGCTAGCTGTGCGAGCTAAGGCTTTGTATAATCTCTATGTATTTCCACCTTCATCTGTGAGGATTGTACTGAGAGCTGGCTAACTGTGAGAGCTAAGGATTTTTATAATTCTTACTTGTTTCCACCTTGTATGATAATACAGATAGTGGGGTTTTTAGTTGAGGATTTCCCCTGAGTATTTTTTGTGTTTCATGTGCATTGATTCTTTTTCTGGTTATATGTGTTCAGCTCGATCTTGCTCAAATATTTTAAGCTTCCGCAAATCGATAGTAGAAGTAGGTTATAGCATTTTTCTTTGGTTATATTGCATTATGGGGTTAACCTATAATAGATTTTCTACATGGTCTCAGATCTAGATCTGTAGAGAGAATTTCTACATGGTCTTAGAGTTGGATGTGTAGAAAATTTCTACATGGTATCAGAGCTGGATGTGTAGGAAAATTCTACATGGTATCAGAGCCAAGTTTATCGGAGTTGTGAATAGTATACGTAGAAGAGAATTCGAAGTTTGAAGTTCAGGGTTGTGGGGAAAAATCGAATTCATATCATACTTCAAAGTTAGCCAATGGCGTTGTATGGTTTGAGACTCAAGTATGCCTTAGAAGGTAGCTTGAATTACATAGCATGGAAAGATAGAATCGAGGTTGTATTATAAGATAATGGTTTGAAGGATTTCATTGATCAAGAAATCCAAAATCCAGCTTCAACTAATGCACAAGAATTGGCTGAGTGTAAGAAGTGTGTGGTGAGGGTGGGACGGATCATCCTTGAGGGAGTTCGAGACCATATTGTCTCGAGTCTCCATGGGAAGGATACTCCATTTTCAATGTGGAAGACGTTGAAGGACCTCTACCAGAACAGTACCGACCAGAGGAAATTGGTGCTCAAGGATAAGATTCAAAGAATCAAGATGGACAAGGGCGATACTATTTCCACATATCTGAACAAGCTCACCACCTGTAGAGATGAGCTTGGAAGTGTGGGAATAACTACTGCCGACGATGATATGGTGAGCCTCGCTCTCCTTGGCCTTTCAAAGAGCTGGAATAGCTACCAAGACTCTGTGTATGGAAGGGAGAAACTGCCGGATTGGGAATGAATGTGGTTGGATCTCATGCAGGAGGAGCACATGAGATGGTTCTTCATCCAAGGATGATGATGAAGAAAATTTTGCCTTAGCAGGTAAGGCAAGGAAAGGGAAGGGGAAGGTGTCCCATTCTGAATCGAGTTCTTCTCATGGAGGGAAGAAGGGCGACAAGTGTTTAGTCAATTTAGTGTTATCTAAATTGCTAGTATTTATTGTCAACCCGGGGCTCGTAAGCTGATGAAGTGAAGGTGTACTATATGTACTTAAGTAACCTCTTAGAGTTTTTCTTATCGTTGGGGGTGTTGTTGTGGTTAATTATGTTCCTAAGATGGAGTGAGAATTTATAAACAAGTGAGTGATGGTGTGTGTGTAGAGTGAATCCTAAATGAGTGGAGTTGTGTGTTGAGTGATCTCTAACTACTTGCTTGAAAGGAAATGCTTGAAAAGAATAAATGAATTGAAATGACTTGAAATAAACTTGAAAGCAAATGACCACTACCAATGGCACTAGACACCGTCCAAGTTGCTGCTAATAAAAGAAAAGAGAGTCACTTTTAAAACCCAAAAATAAAGATTATCTCTCTCTAACTCGATGCTTCAAAGCACATGTACTGTGTAAAGCACGGAAAGAAAGTAGCTTAAGTGGAATTAGAAAAGTGAGAAAAATATGCTTGAAAGACTAATGATAATGATTTGCTATTTCTAATTCTCTACTTCAGCCATATGTACTATGGAAAGCATGATTAGAAAGTAGTGAGGAAATAGTCTAGGAAGCACTTTAAAATCAAAACTTCTACTTTAAAGACTAGTGGTAATGATTTGCTCTTTCTAACTCGATGCTTCAAAGCACATGTACTGTGTAAAGCACGGATAGAAAGTAGTGAAAGAACAGTCCAAAAAGCACCCAAACTAGCTGCAAATTAGTGATATTTTGATCTTAAAAGATAATAGTTTATGATGAAGATCATTCATATATGTTAACAGCTCTTTGAGAAATAAGATTAAAAATCAACTATAAAGACAAAGGCAGCACTTGAATTTGTCAACTTCAAATACCATTAGCTTATAAAGCAAACACACACATATAAAAATAAATCCCGGGCTAAAAGAAACCTGCAAAGAAATAACACTGATCAGCTTGAAAGAAAGGAAAACAAGTAAATGAAACTATACATGCTTAAGGAAATAAATAAGAAAGTAATGAAATACTACACATAAAATACTTTACAAAGGCTGAGATGAGCAGGGGCCCTCTGTTCATTCAGCCACAAGAAAACTCAGAGATCTGGAAACTTCAAAACGGTGCTATATCTATTCCTCCATTTGCAAAAAGTATACAAAACAGAGTGCTGGAATAGCACTAGAAAACAGAGTTCACAATGCTTCTAAATTCAACACAAGTGCAGAAAATTACAACTAATCAAAAGTTCCTTGAGCGTACGCAGACGCAGCAATTTATAGAGGTTCCTAAGATAGCCTACTCGTACAGCTAATTAACAGAAAAACAATAAACAGTCATGCGTATTAATGGTCCCTTGACACATCACGGCTGTGTGGACGAGTTTAGTGGTTCTGTCGTCATGGGTAATGAATCCCATGTTGGATCATGTCCCCTGCCACCTGTAGATCATGGAAAAATCACCGTTTAAGATGACGTGACCAAGCAGCTCACAATCACCGTTTAAACAACCTTGAGTTGACCGTAGCTTAACCAGCTTTGACCATGGGTGAAGATGACGTGGATGGCTGGAAAAATGGGACAGGAACCTCGAGCACGTTGATACCTGAGTGCCCATGTGGCTCATCTAGCAAACCGACACGTGGATCATTGCGTTTAACAAAATGGCTGCAGGATCTTCAGACAGCTGCGGGATCGTTAGATAGCTGCGGGATTCCTGCAAGTAAGTCAAAATCTAAACAAATAGTCATCCATTAGCAAAACTTGCTTGATCATGCTTATTAACACCTAATGTAATGATCTGAGAGGTTTTATGATGAAAATGAGGCAAAAGTGAAGGAAAGATAAGGAAAAATTGAGGAAAATGGTAGACAAGTAGGTGTAGAATAGAGGTTCTACATACCCCCACTCCGAGGGTATTGCATGTCCTCATGCAATGAAAACACAATTCAGTCCATCTGCTGGGATGCCTCAGCTAGGACATCCAATCTCCTTCTCTTCCTTTGTGTAGAAACATTAACCTTTGGCCTCTTGAACATGCATCTGAATTTCAAATTGATTAAGGCTCTGTTCAGCCTTCTACATCTCTTCTTAAGTCTGCTGTGTTTCTTCTGCCACATGCTCATGTGAAGAAAAGTGTTATCTTGGATTGCTTTGGCAATATCAGCTTGCTGCTTCATTTCTTCATTTCTCTGTTTAATGTGACGGTTTAGCACTTCAAGTTCATAGATTTCTTGTTTAAGTAAATCTATTTGCTGCTCATGAGGTATGACATTACTTGGGCCAGCAGTGTTTTGCTCCAATGTTTCAAAATAGTTGTACACCTCTTGTTGAATTGGGTCAACAATTGGTGACTTCCTTGGACTATATTCATGCTCAATTTCAGTTTCAAACTCCGGCTGAAATGGACTGTCTTCTCTTGGAGGAGTAGCTGCCTCACGTGATGGACTATCCTCAAGGTCTGCTTTTGTAGCACCCTTCTCAGGTGTGCTAAGATCAACGAAGAGTGTCCTTGTGGCTTTCCCTTTATTCTGCAATCTACTACTCCTTCTTACAGTGGCAGCACTCTGTGTTTCTTTTTGTGCCTTTTCCTTTGGTTTTTGTACTTTTACTTTCTCAGAGAGGGCAATTTTCTCATGGAGTTTAGCTACCCTTTGTGCTAAGGGCTGGTTATCTCTTTCTTCACCACTAGAATGCTCTGGGGTCTGGTCAGTTTCTTGGATTATGGATTTCCCTTTGTCTTGTTTTTGTTTCTTTTTGTCTTCTTTTCTCTTTTTGGCAGCTTCCTTGGCAAGTTCAGCGAGGGTTTCTGAGATGACCTCTTGAGCACTGTCTTCAGTGGGTTCAATCTCAGGTTCAGGATGATGGACTTCTATTTCCTCTACAGTTTGTCCTTGAACAGTTTCCTCTAAGATATCAGTCTCAGAGATACTTTCTTTTCTCTTCCTTCTGCTTTTTCTAGGTATAGAAGACTCTCCAGGTTCTGCAAAATGATTCCTTACAAGGAATTTCTCCCATGTGTCTTGTTTTTCTTTTAACTGTTCTTCTATCAATAACTTCACAAGACTATGGTGGCAGAGGTAAGCTTCTACATTTCGTGGATTTCGTTGAGCCATGGAACACATTTTCCTAAGGCTTTGAAATAGGAAATAAGGAAGATTTATATCATGTTCTCCTTGAAATTGCAGCATAATTTTACCATGATAAACATACAACACTCCAAATCTCCCTTCACAGGTGAAAAATTTTTGTACTAATAACAATAGAATTTTCCATTCTTCTTTAACATGGGAGATTGGAATTCCTTTGGTGAAAACACTTGTGTCCATACCTGGGTTTTTAAAAATCCGCTTCCATTGTTGATCCTGGACTACCCGGTTTTTGAACCAACGTTCACCGGTTTGTGGAAGAGAGGTAGCCCTTGCTATGCTTCCTTCGCTGACTGTAAATGTTAAATCACCCACCTCTGCTTGACTGTCTTTATCCTTAAATGATCTTGCAAAGGCTTTGGTTACTTCTTTATGGTAGCCCTTAAACTTTCTGATGCATTGTAACCAATTGGCTTTTTGTAGTGCCTCCTCAACCTGAGGGTATGCCTCCAAGAATTTCGAACCTTCCGGTTCAGCCCTTAAAAGCTTTCCCATCGACTCCTCAGCTCTGTTTAAAACACGAATTTGATGGTGACCTTACACAGTAACTCCGTAACTTTACACAGTAACTCCTCGGTTCCTGTTCAGACTTTGTGGAACAGAGGGTATACGGTGCATCAACAGCCTCAGACACCGAGAATTCACGGCTTGAATTAGAGTTAAGCGGTGGATAACATCGTGGACACAGTGAAAATGGTGACTAACAGTCGTAATACGACTGTATCACAGGTTTACGGGCTATACGGCAGAGGGAAAACAAAGGATGGTTTATGGAGGTAATCGTAGTGAGTGAAACGGAATAAGGGAGATGATAGCGAGGAATGGGGTGTTATGAGCACAGAGGGTTTTGAAATGATGAATGGAACGGCTACATTCTCCAATTTCGGCTGTGGATTGACACATGGCTGCGGGACGAGAACTGAGAGACGTAATACGGTAGGTTATGTCATTAGGGTACGAGACCTTA
Source organism: Pinus tabuliformis (assembly GCA_031772625.1). NCBI lineage: Eukaryota > Viridiplantae > Streptophyta > Pinopsida > Pinales > Pinaceae > Pinus > Pinus tabuliformis. Next base: position 844,745,139 of record CM062815.1, read on the forward strand.
ATGACCAAAACAACCATATGTAATTTCAAAAATCATGGTTATTATGAGCTGGTAGACGTGGAGGATTCGTAGATTTGTGGTCGCATGGGAAAAGAAAATGGATAATCATTACGATTAGTGGCCAACAAGACATAACCCAGAAAATTCCGCATAATCAAATAACTATAGGTTTAGAGTTTTGAACATACCTCGGATTCACATTTGATTTGGCTTCTGATGATTTGCTACTAACCTTTTGTTAACTTTATTGCTAGCACATGATCTTTCCTCCTTGTCTTTGATGATTTTGAACTGTAAATATTTTCTTCAGACAAACTGTGTTTCTTGTGCAGGTGCAGAAGGCTGCAGAAAGGCTGAACGGCTGCAGAATTGTCAAATAGCTGCAGGAACTGTAATGAAGTCTTCCAGCTGCATAAAATACTTTAGTTGTCCAAAAAAAACTTTATTGATGAAGTGAAATGGAATGAAGGGATGAATGAATGAGTGAGTGGAAAGCAGTGAGGTGAAGTGAAGATGGTAAAATGGAAGAAAATGGTGAGATGAAATAAATGAAATGGAAATGAAAGAGAGAGATTTTTTTTTTTTTTTTGGAAAACATGAGGTGTCAGGTGACCCTGATTTTCACCTCATGTTTTCTGCATGAGACTGCCAATCAGAGATTGGTTTTCAGGCTCATACTTTTATTCATTTTTTTCTTTTCTTTTTTTTTCTCTTTTTTTTTTTTTTTTATATATATATATATATATTTATTTTTATTGAAATTGAAAGAAATAGAGATTAGGCTGATGGAGGAGAAGAATTCTTCTCCACCAGCCTCATTTCAGAATCGCCTTGGAATAACTTAACAAACTCCTCTTTTGAGAGTGGCTTGTGGTAGACTTTTAACCGGTGGCCATTCACAATAAAGGGAGTTTGAAGTTCATCAATAGTCTTCACTCTAACTGCTCCATTATTAAAGACTTCATCAATCTCATATGGCCCAAGCCAATGAGTTTGAAATTTTCCTTTGAAGTCCTTAAATTTTGAATCAAACAAGAGTGTCCAATCACCCTTTTGAAACTTCTTTTCTTTGATATGTCGATCATGCCATTTGCTTCTTTGGTGCTGAACTAGATCGGTTCTTAGAATTGCATCTTATCTCATTTCATCTAGTTCATTTAACTGGTCCATTCTGTGCTTCTGGGCTTCTGATAAGCTCATCCCCAATTGAACTGCTGTCTTGAAGGTCTTGATTTGGAACTCAATGGGGAACAGGACTTCCTTCCCATAAACAAGTTCATAGGGAGAATGTCCTGTGGTGTTCCTCCATGTAGTTCTATAGGCCCATAAGGCTTCAGGAAGCCTTTCTGCCCAATCTCTTCTATGAAGATGAACAGTCTTTGTGATGATGCTTTCAAGAACTTTATTTGTAGATTCTACTTGACCATTCGCTTGCGGATGGTATGGAGTAGATGTTCTATGCTTAATCTTATATTCTTCCATCAGCTTTTCCACCATCCTTGATGTAAATTGGCTTCCCTGATCTGTTACAATTTCTCTTGGGACACCAAAACGAGTGAAAATATCCTTGAAAAGAAATTGAACAACTGAATTTTCAGTAGCAGAAGTTAATGCTATAGCTTCTACCCACTTGGTAACATAATCAGTACAAACCAGTATATATCTATTTTGCTTGGATGGCGGATTAATTGGTCCAACAAAATCTAGAGCCCATTTCTCGAAAGGTTCGATGCATACCTGTGGCTGTAGTGGCATTTCATTTGAAAGAGTTGGTCTCCCAGTTCTTTGACAACTGTCACACCTTTTAACATATTGCTTTGCATCCTTAAAGAGAGAAGGCCAATAATATCCTGATGAAAGGATTTTATAGGCAGTCCTCTTATCAGAAAAATGTCCGCCACAAGGTTCGTCATGACATGCCCTAAGGATGTCAGGCATCTCATCCTCCCGTACACATCTTCTGATCATCAAATCTGGCCCTGTTCTGAACAATTCATTAGAAATCCAAGAATAAAGTGAACTATCCTGAATGATTTTCCTTTTCTCATTAGGAAATAAATGTAAAGGTAATTTTCCAGTAACTAAATAATTAGCAATATCAGCATACCAAGGGGTTTTGGTGGTTACTGCAAACAAATACTCATCTGGAAATTTATCCTCTACAGGAGAGTCCTCATTAGTGTTTTGGATTCTGGACAAGAAGTCAGCTACTGTGTTCTGTTTACCTGGTCGATCTAACACAGTTATGTTGAATTCCTGTAAGAGCAAAAGCCATCTTGTAACTCTACCATTAGTGACTGGTTTGTTCATGAGGTATCTAATGGCAGAGTGATCAGTGTGGACAAAGGTTTCATAGCCGGTTATATAGTGTCTAAACTTGTTTATAGCATGCACAACAGCTAGAAACTCCTTTTCAGTAACAGTATAATTTAACTCAGTAGGAGTCAAATTCTTACTCGTGTAATAAATGGCATAAGGGATCAAATCCTTTTGTCCCAAAACAGCTCCTAAAGCTGTATCTGAAGCATCAGTAGAAATGTGGAAAGGGAGTTTCCAATTTGGACCCCTTAAAATGGGTGCTTCAGATATTCTAGTCTTTAAAGCTTCAAAGGCAGATTGACATTCAGGATCCCACTTAAATTCACAATCTTTAGTAAGTAGTTTGAAAAGAGGGGATGCTATTTTAGTGAAGTTTTCAATAAATCTTCTGTAATAACCAGTAAACCCAAGAAAACTTCTAACATCTCTTTGGCAATTTGGAACAGGTAACTTAGAGATGACTTCTACTTTAGATCTATCAACTTTGATTCCATCTCCTGAAATATGATGTCCTAAAACAATCCCTTCAGTAAACATCATAAAACACTTTTCATGACTTAAAGAAAGATTTGTTTCCTTACATCTTACCAGTACTTTTTCCAAATTTGCCAAAGCTTCTTCAAATGTATTACCATAGACTGTGAAATCGTCCATGTATACCTCTACACAATCATGAATCAGATCTGAGAAAATTCCTAGTACAGCCCTTTGAAATGTAGCAGGTGCATTGCACAAACCAAAAGGGAGTACTCGATAGGCAAAAGTCCCCCAAGGACAAGTAAAGGTGGTTTTGTCTTGATCTTCAGGTGCTACCTGAATCTGATTGTAACCACTAAAACCATCCAAGAATGAGAAATACTTTTTACCTGCTAAAGTGTCTAATACCTGATCAATAAAAGGTAGAGGAAAATGATCCTTTAAGGTTGCCTTGTTCAATTCTCGATAGTCAATGCAAACTCTCCATTTACCATTATTTTTGGGCACTATAACCAAGGGAGAAACCCATTGGCTATCTGAAATGGGGTAAATGAAGTTTACCTTGAGCAATTTCTGAAGTTCTTCTTTCACAATTTCCCTAAGATTTGGATTCATCCGTCTTTGTGGCTGCCTAATAGGTCTGCTGTTTTCTTCAATGTAAATATGATGAATACAAGTCTTAGGGTCGATTCCTTTCATGTCAGTATATTCCCATGCAAAGGCAGTGGAATGTTTTTGCAACAGTTTAGTTAATTCTTCTTGTTGTAGTCTTTCCAAGTTCTTGTTGATGTTTAATGTTTTTCCTGGAAAGATTTCAACTGTAGAACTACCAAATTCTTCCATTGAGAAGAGAGACATCTGTCTAGAGGAGAGATATTCAATATCTGCATCTAACTGGAACTGTGAAGAGTCATATTCTAAAGATACCTCAAAATTTTCTAATGTATTTAGAATTTGACTGTCCTCACTGATTTCAGAGATGGTTAGAACAGGTTGAAGAGTATCCTCATCATCAATCCACTCATCTTCTCCTATTTCTGTTATTGCCTTTGCGGGAGGATACAAGTTGAATTTCTTGGTAGAATTACCATCTGATATATACATGTCTCCCGACCTACAACTTATGAAAGCATCAGCTGTGGCCAGCCAAGGTCTTCCTAAAATAAGAGGATGTCCTCCTAGATTGTTCTTGGGAGTTAAAATCATAAAATCAACTGGATATTCCCAAGAGTCTAGTGAGACTGGAATGTCTTCCAATACACCATCAGGTTTAATGATTGATCTATCTGCAAGTTGCAACAAAGTAGGTGTAAAGAGAAGGTTAGGAAGTTTTAACTGATCCATGGTCTGTCTACTCATAATGTTGATAGCGGCTCCTAAGTCAATCAAGGTATTTGGGATTTCAACCCCATTAATATGAGTTTTAACAATAGGGCTACCGGGATCTACATATTTTTGCATGGTAATTTTACCCATCATAATGTCTGCAATTTTTCCAACTAGATGTATCCTTTTGGTGTCTCTGGTTCTTTTTATTGTTTTTTTCAAACTCATCTCCTTTATTGTCTTTGCTAGAATGGGAATCTCCTTAATGGCTGTTAACAAGGGAATCTTGATACAGACATTTTTCAATTCATCTAGAAAGCTATAGTCAGGCAACCAAATCTGCTTCTCCACTCCTTTATCAATTTGCAATCTTTCAGGAAAAGGAGGAATAGCTGAAGATGTGGGTTGCTCTACTAAGGGAGTTGATTCTTTTTCTTTTTCTTTAATGCTTGGGTTTTGAAGGGATACTTCAGAACCCTTATTGGCTTTGAGAGATTCTTCCTCAGAAATGCTTGGTTGTTGAGCACTTGTAGAAGGTTGGTCTAGGATTCTACCTGATCTGAGTTGGACCTCATTGAGAGGGACAACCATATAGGTAGGGAATGGTTGACCTTCCATAAGTGGTTGACCTTCCATCACATAAGCACTTTGAGGATTCCTATTATTGGGGTTTGGTTGAGGTTGAGAGGGAAGTTGATTTGGCCTCTGTTGAGATTGCAACAAGAGTTGAGAATTTTGATTTTGTGGAAGAGGTTGTTGTTGTTGAGGGAATGGTAATGACAATTGTTGACCTTGATTTGGAAGTTGGGGAGCTTGCTGATTCTGAAAGGATTGAGGATATTGATAGAATTGGGCAAATCTCCCATAAGGATTTTGCATTTGCATGCTTTGCAACCATGCTTGGAAAGGATTTTGTGGTTGTGACCAAGATTGTTGCCAAGGATTCCAATTTGGTGGGGGTTGGAAATTCATAGAGTTATTAAACCCTTGATTTTGCTGCCCCTGCCAAGGTCTTCTTGCAACAAAACAAAGGGATTCAAGCGTACTTGGATCTTCTTGAAAGACTGCTTTGAGGCCAGGGATTGAAGGACATTCCTTGGTCTCATGGGTTTCTGAGCAAATTACACAGGTTTCCACAACTTGTGCTTCCAAGGGACATTCCCTTAAAGCATGCTTCTTTCTACACTTCGGGCAAAAGATGGTCATAGCCTCGGCTTCTGCTTTTTGTTTATTCTGAATCTTAAGGGTATCAATTTGTTCACTAAGACTCCCTAAGATGTCAGTTTTAAATTCATCTAGCATATTACCGATTTCAGCCCTACTCACTGATCCTGTTGCAGATTTATTTGCCCTAAGGAGAGAAGGATCTCTAGGCCCTTTTTGAGTTTTTGATTTGCCCCTTGAGAGATGGATACAAAGTTCTGCTATATCATTGAGAGAAAGTTGAGAAATATCCCCTTTCCCCATCATGTTTAAGATATCTATCCATTCATCCTTAATGGCTTTTAATAAGAGGGCTTTTAAGGTCTCTTCATCCAAGGTACTCATTTTTTCTCTTTTTAAATTATATTGAAATCTCTCAAGTAAATCTTCTAAGCTCTCATCTTCTTTTTGCATCATTTTGAAAACCTCATCCTTATGATTAGTAGGCATACAATAGTCCAAATACCTATCCAAAAAGGTTTGTTTCATTTCATCCCAGGTCCTAATGGACTGAGTAAGTAACCCCATGAACCATTTCAAAGCTTGATCTTTTAATGTTGATGGGAACAATTTGAGTTTCTGAGTATCATCCAGATAGTCATAAGTTCGACACACAACTTCAAATTCAAACAAGAATGTTTCAGGGTCCTCAGTTCTTAATCCATGAAAATTTGGGAGGACGGATGGTGATATGTTTTTCATGGTAGCTCGGGAGTCCTCATCAACAATGGGAAACCCAAATGAGTTATCCCCATCTCTATTTCCTCCAATGGGACCTCTACCTCCTCCATTGTTATTGTTATTTCCTCCTCCTCCTCTACCTCTACCTCTACCGCCTCCTTCTTCCTCTGCCATGATGATTCTCCTAGGGGTTTCAAAATCTTCTGGTTCTTCTACAAAGGGTGAATAAGAAGAGATTTCTCCTTCCTCTTCAGGTGAGTCTATTTCCTCAATTATAATTGGTTTTCTGGTAGGAGAAAGGGAAGAGTCTCTTCCTAGTTCAAACTCAATAGAAGGTATAGGAGAGTCAACTCTTGGCTCTTGAATTTCAGGACTAGGAGTTTCGGTTGGAGATAAGGGAGGTGTCTCTTGTCTATCTCTTGAAGCAGATGGACTTGTAAAAATTGAACTTCGAGCTCTAGCTAAAAACCTTCCCCTAGAATCTCTAGCTCTATGCATGTCATTTTTATTTTATCTTCAAGTCAAGTTAAATAGTTCTTTTTCTGATCTTCCAGTTCACTCTAGGTGCAAGAAGAGAGCATACTCAAGAAACTATCAAATCAATAACTTTCTCCTTTCTGATCCTCCAGATCACTTCAAAGTGCAAGAGGAGAGCATACTTAGATAGGTTATTAACTTCTTTTCTTGAAGTTTTTATTTTTTTATTTTTTTTCCTTCTAAGAATATGGCTACTTAATTTCACTTCCCCGGCAACGGCGCCAAAATGTTTAGTCAATTTAGTGTTATCTAAATTGCTAGTATTTATTGTCAACCCGGGGCTCGTAAGCTGATGAAGTGAAGGTGTACTATATGTACTTAAGTAACCTCTTAGAGTTTTTCTTATCGTTGGGGGTGTTGTTGTGGTTAATTATGTTCCTAAGATGGAGTGAGAATTTATAAACAAGTGAGTGATGGTGTGTGTGTAGAGTGAATCCTAAATGAGTGGAAGTGTGTGTTGAGTGATCTCTAACTACTTGCTTGAAAGGAAATGCTTGAAAAGAATAAATGAATTGAAATGACTTGAAATAAACTTGAAAGCAAATGACCACTACCAATGGCACTAGACACCGTCCAAGTTGCTGCTAATAAAAGAAAAGAGAGTCACTTTTAAAACCCAAAAATCAAGATTATCTCTCTCTAACTCGATGCTTCAAAGCACATGTACTGTGTAAAGCACGGAAAGAAAGTAGCTTAAGTGGAATTAGAAAAGTGAGAAAAATATGCTTGAAAGACTAATGATAATGATTTGCTATTTCTAATTCTCTACTTCAGCCATATGTACTATGGAAAGCATGATTAGAAAGTAGTGAGGAAATAGTCTAGGAAGCACTTTAAAATCAAAACTTCTACTTTAAAGACTAGTGGTAATGATTTGCTCTTTCTAACTCGATGCTTCAAAGCACATGTACTGTGTAAAGCACGGATAGAAAGTAGTGAAAGAACAGTCCAAAAAGCACCCAAACTAGCTGCAAATTAGTGATATTTTGATCTTAAAAGATAATAGTTTATGATGAATATCATTCATATATGTTAACAGCTCTTTGAGAAATAAGATTAAAAATCAACTATAAAGACAAAGGCAGCACTTGAATTTGTCAACTTCAAATACCATTAGCTTATAAAGCAAACACACACATATAAAAATAAATCCCGGGCTAAAAGAAACCTGCAAAGAAATAACACTGATCAGCTTGAAAGAAAGGAAAACAAGTAAATGAAACTATACATGCTTAAGGAAATAAATAAGAAAGTAATGAAATACTGCACATAAAATACTTTACAAAGGCTGAGATGAGCAGGGACCCTCTGTTCATTCAACCACAAGAAAACTCAGAGATCTGGAAACTTCAAAACGGTGCTATATCTATTCCTCCATTTGCAAAAAGTATACAAAACAGAGTGCTGGAATAGCACTAGAAAACAGAGTTCACAATGCTTCTAAATTCAACACAAGTGCAGAAAATTACAACTAATCAAAAGTTCCTTGAGCGTACGCAGACGCAGCAATTTATAGAGGTTCCTAAGATAGCCTACTCGTACAGCTAATTAACAGAAAAACAATAAACAGTCATGCATATTAATGGTCCCTTGACACATCACGGCTGTGTGGACGAGTTTAGTGGTTCTGTCGTCATGGGTAATGAATCCCATGTTGGATCATGTCCCCTGCCACCTGTAGATCATGGACAAATCACCGTTTAAGATGACGTGACCAAGCAGCTCACAATCACCGTTTAAACAACCTTGAGTTGACCGTAGCTTAACCAGCTTTGACCATGGGTGAAGATGACGTGGATGGCTGGAAAAATGGGACAAGAACCTCGAGCACGTTGATACCTGAGTGCCCATGTGGCTCATCTAGCAAACCGACACGTGGATCATTGCGTTTAACAAAATGGCTGCAGGATCTTCAGACAGCTGCGGGATCGTCAGATAGCTGCGGGATTCCTGCAAGTAAGTCAAAATCTAAACAAATAGTCATCCATTAGCAAAACTTGCTTGATCATGCTTATTAACACCTAATGTAATGATCTGAGAGGTTTTATGGTGAAAATGAGGCAAAAGTGAAGGAAAGATAAGGAAAAATTGAGGAAAATGGTAGACAAGTAGGTGTAGAGTAGAGATTCTACATACCCCCACTCCGAGGGTATTGCATGTCCTCATGCAATGAAAACACAATTCAGTCCATCTGCTGGGATGCCTCAGCTAGGACATCCAATCTCCTTCTCTTCCTTTGTGTAGAAACATTAACCTTTGGCCTCTTGAACATGCATCTGAATTTCAAATTGATTAAGGCTCTGTTCAGCCTTCTACATCTCTTCTTAAGTCTGTTGTGTTTCTTCTGCCACATGCTCATGTGAAGAAAAGTGTTATCTTGGATTGCTTTGGCAATATCAGCTTGCTGCTTCATTTCTTCATTTCTCTGTTTAATGTGACGGTTTAGCACTTCAAGTTCATAGATTTCTTGTTTAAGTAAATCTATTTGCTGCTCATGAGGTATGACATTACTTGGGCCAGCAGTGTTTTGCTCCAATGTTTCAAAATAGTTGTACACCTCTTGTTGAATTGGGTCAACAATTGGTGACTTCCTTGGACTATATTCATGCTCAATTTCAGTTTCAAACTCCGGCTGAAATGGACTGTCTTCTCTTGGAGGAGTAGTTGCCTCACGTGATGGACTATCCTCAAGGTCTGCTTTTGTAGCACCCTTCTCAGGTGTGCTAAGATCAGCAAAGAGTGTCCTTGTGGCTTTCCCTTTATTCTGCAATCTACTACTCCTTCTTACAGTAGCAGCACTCTGTGTTTCTTTTTGTGCCTTTTCCTTTGGTTTTTGTACTTTTACTTTCTCAGAGAGGGCAATTTTCTCATGGAGTTTAGCTACCCTTTGTGCTAAGGGCTGGTTATCTCTTTCTTCACCACTAGAATGCTCTGGGGTCTGGTCAGTTTCTTGGATTATGGATTTCCCTTTGTCTTGTTTTTGTTTCTTTTTGTCTTCTTTTCTCTTTTTGGCAGCTTCCTTGGCAAGTTCAGCGAGGGTTTCTGAGATGACCTCTTGAGCACTGTCTTCAGTGGGTTCAATCTCAGGTTCAGGATGATGGACTTCTATTTCCTCTACAGTTTGTCCTTGAACAGTTTCCTCTAAGATATCAGTCTCAGAGATACTTTCTTTTCTCTTCCTTCTGCTTTTTCTAGGTATAGAAGACTCTCCAGGTTCTGCAAAATGATTCCTTACAAGGAATTTCTCCCATGTGTCTTGTTTTTCTTTTAACTGTTCTTCTATCAATAACTTCACAAGACTATGGTGGCAGAGGTAAGCTTCTACATTTCGTGGATTTCGTTGAGCCATGGAACACATTTTCCTAAGGCTTTGAAATAGGAAATAAGGAAGATTTATATCATGTTCTCCTTGAAATTGCAGCATAATTTTACCATGATAAACATACAACACTCCAAATCTCCCTTCACAGGTGAAAATTTTTTGTACTAATAACAATAGAATTTTCCATTCTTCTTTAACATGGGAGATTGGAATTCCTTTGGTGAAAACACTTGTGTCCATACCTGGGTTTTTAAAAATCCGCTTCCATTGTTGATCCTGGACTGCCCGGTTTTTGAACCAACGTTCACCGGTTTGTGGAAGAGAGGTAGCCCTTGCTATGCTTCCTTCGCTGACTGTAAATGTTAAATCACCCACCTCTGCTTGACTGTCTTTATCCTTAAATGATCTTGCAAAGGCTTTGGTTACTTCTTTATGGTAGCCCTTAAACTTTCTGATGCATTGTAACCAATTGGCTTTTTGTAGTGCCTCCTCAACCTGAGGGTATGCCTCCAAGAATTTCGAACCTTCCGGTTCAGCCCTTAAAAGCTTTCCCATCGACTCCTCAGCTCTGTTTAAACCACGAATTTGATGGTGACCTTACACAGTAACTCCGTAACTTTACACAGTAACTCCTCGGTTCCTATTCAGACTTTGTGGAACAGAGGGTATACGGTGCATCAACAGCCTCAGACACCGAGAATTCACGGCTTGAATTAGAGTTAAGCGGTGGATAACAGCGTGGACACAGTGAAAACGGTGACTAACAGTCGTAATACGACTGTATCACAGGTTTACGGGCTATACGGCAGAGGGAAAACAGAGGATGGTTTATGGAGGTAATCGTAGTGATTGAAACGGAATAAGGGAGATGATAGCGAGGAATGGGGTGTTATGAGCACAGAGGGTTTTGAAATGATGAATGGAACGGCTACATTCTCCAATTTCGGCTGTGGATTGACACATGGCTGCGGGACGAGAACTGAGAGACGTAATACGGTAGGTTACGTCATTAGGGTACGAGACCTTAATGACCGAAACAGCCATATGTAATTTCAAAAATCATGGTTATTATGAGCTGGTAGACGTGGAGGATTCGTAGATTTGTGGTCGCATGGGAAAAGAAAATGGATAATCATTACGATTAGTGGCCAACAAGACATAACCCAGAAAATTCCGCATAATCAAATAACTATAGGTTTAGAGTTTTGAACATACCTCGGATTCACATTTGATTTGGCTTCTGATGATTTGCTACTAACCTTTTGTTAACTTTATTGCTAGCACATGATCTTTCCTCCTTGTCTTTGATGATTTTGAACTGTAAATATTTTCTTCAGACAAACTGTGTTTCTTGTGCAGGTGCAGAAGGCTGCAGAAAAGCTGAACGGCTGCAGAATTGTCAAATAGCTGCAGGAACTGTAATGAAGTCTTCCAGCTGCATAAAATACTTTAGTTGTCCAAAAAAAACTTTATTGATGAAGTGAAATGGAATGAAGGGATGAATGAATGAGTGAGTGGAAAGCAGTGAGGTGAAGTGAAGATGGTAAAATGGAAGAAAATGGTGAGATGAAATAAATGAAATGGAAATGAAAGAGAGAGATTTTTTTTTTTTTTTTGGAAAACATGAGGTGTCAGGTGACCCTGATTTTCACCTCATGTTTTCTGCATGAGACTGCCAATCAGAGATTGGTTTTCAGGCTCATACTTTTATTCATTTTTTTCTTTTCTTATTTTTTTCTCTTTTTTTTTTTTTTATATATATATATATATATATTTTTTTTATTGAAATTGAAAGAAACAGAGATTAGGCTGATGGAGGAGAAGAATTCTTCTCCACCAGCCTCATTTCAGAATCGCCTTGGAATAACTTAACAAACTCCTCTTTTGAGAGTGGCTTGTGGTAGACTTTTAACCGGTGGCCATTCACAATAAAGGGAGTTTGAAGTTCATCAATAGTCTTCACTCTAACTACTCCATTATTAAAGACTTCATCAATCTCATATGGCCCAAGCCAATGAGTTTGAAATTTTCCTTTGAAGTCCTTAAATTTTGAATCAAACAAGAGTGTCCAATCACCCTTTTGAAACTTCTTTTCTTTGATATGTCGATCATGCCATTTGCTTCTTTGGTGCTGAACTAGATCGGTCCTTAGAATTGCATCTTGTCTCATTTCATCTAGTTCATTTAACTGGTCCATTCTGTGCTTCTGGGCTTCTGATAAGCTCATCCCCAATTGAACTGCTGTCTTGAAGGTCTTGATTTGGAACTCAATGGGGAACAGGACTTCCTTCCCATAAACAAGTTCATAGGGAGAATGTCCTGTGGTGTTCCTCCATGTAGTTCTATAGGCCCATAAGGCTTCAGGAAGCCTTTCTGCCCAATCTCTTCTATGAAGATGAACAGTCTTTGTGATGATGCTTTCAAGAACTTTATTTGTAGATTCTACTTGACCATTCGCTTGCGGATGGTATGGAGTAGATGTTCTATGCTTAATCTTATATTCTTCCATCAACTTTTCCACCATCCTTGATGTAAATTGGCTTCCCTGATCTGTTACAATTTCTCTTGGGACACCAAAACGAGTGAAAATATCCTTGAAAAGAAATTGAACAACTGAATTTTTAGTAGCAGAAGTTAATGCTATAGCTTCTACCCACTTGGTAACATAATCAGTACAAACCAGTATATATCTATTTTGCTTGGATGGCGGATTAATTGGTCCAACAAAATCTAGAGCCCATTTCTCGAAAGGTTCGATGCATACCTGTGGCTGTAGTGGCATTTCATTTGAAAGAGTTGGTCTCCCAGTTCTTTGACAACTGTCACACCTTTTAACATATTGCTTTGCATCCTTAAAGAGAGAAGGCCAATAATATCCTGATGAAAGGATTTTATAGGCAGTCCTCTTATCAGAAAAATGTCCGCCACAAGGTTCGTCATGACATGCCCTAAGGATGTCAGGCATCTCATCCTCCCGTACACATCTTCTGATCATCAAATCTGGCCCTGTTCTGAACAATTCATTAGAAATCCAAGAATAAAGTGAACTATCCTGAATGATTTTCCTTTTCTCATTAGGAAATAAATGTAAAGGTAATTTTCCAGTAACTAAATAATTAGCAATATCAGCATACCAAGGGGTTTTGGTGGTTACTGCAAACAAATACTCATCTGGAAATTTATCCTCTACAGGAGAGTCCTCATTAGTGTTTTGGATTCTGGACAAGAAGTCAGCTACTGTGTTCTGTTTACCTGGTCGATCTAACACAGTTATGTTGAATTCCTGTAAGAGCAAAAGCCATCTTGTAACTCTACCATTAGTGACTGGTTTGTTCATGAGGTATCTAATGGCAGAGTGATCAGTGTGGACAAAGGTTTCATAGCCGGTTATATAGTGTCTAAACTTGTTTATAGCATGCACAACAGCTAGAAACTCCTTTTCAGTAACAGTATAATTTAACTCAGTAGGAGTCAAATTCTTACTCGTGTAATAAATGGCATAAGGGATCAAATCCTTTTGTCCCAAAACAGCTCCTAAAGCTGTATCTGAAGCATCAGTAGAAATGTGGAAAGGGAGTTTCCAATTTGGACCCCTTAAAATGGGTGCTTCAGATATTCTAGTCTTTAAAGCTTCAAAGGCAGATTGACATTCAGGATCCCACTTAAATTCACAATCTTTAGTAAGTAGTTTGAAAAGAGGGGATGCTATTTTAGTGAAGTTTTCAATAAATCTTCTGTAATAACCAGTAAACCCAAGAAAACTTCTAACATCTCTTTGGCAATTTGGAACAGGTAACTTAGAGATGACTTCTACTTTAGATCTATCAACTTTGATTCCATCTCCTGAAATATGATGTCCTAAAACAATCCCTTCAGTAAACATCATAAAACACTTTTCATGACTTAAAGAAAGATTTGTTTCCTTACATCTTACCAGTACTTTTTCCAAATTTGCCAAAGCTTCTTCAAATGTATTACCATAGACTGTGAAATCGTCCATGTATACCTCTACACAATCATGAATCAGATCTGAGAAAATTCCTAGTACAGCCCTTTGAAATGTAGCAGGTGCATTGCACAAACCAAAAGGGAGTACTCGATAGGCAAAAGTCCCCCAAGGACAAGTAAAGGTGGTTTTGTCTTGATCTTCAGGTGCTACCTGAATCTGATTGTAACCACTAAAACCATCCAAGAATGAGAAATACTTTTTACCTGCTAAAGTGTCTAATACATGATCAATAAAAGGTAGAGGAAAATGATCCTTTAAGGTTGCCTTGTTCAATTCTCGATAGTCAATGCAAACTCTCCATTTACCATTCTTTTTGGGCACTATAACCAAGGGAGAAACCCATTGGCTATCTGAAATGGGGTAAATGAAGTTTACCTTGAGCAATTTCTGAAGTTCTTCTTTCACAATTTCCCTAAGATTTGGATTCATCCGTCTTTGTGGCTGCCTAATAGGTCTGTTGTTTTCTTCAATGTAAATATGATGAATACAAGTCTTAGGGTCGATTCCTTTCATGTCAGTATATTCCCATGCAAAGGCAGTGGAATGTTTTTGCAACAGTTTAGTTAATTCTTCTTGTTGTAGTCTTTCCAAGTTCTTGTTGATGTTTAATGTTTTTCCTGGAAAGATTTCAACTGTAGAACTACCAAATTCTTCCATTGAGAAGAGAGACATCTGTCTAGAGGAGAGATATTCAATATCTGCATCTAACTGGAACTGTGAAGAGTCATATTCTAAAGATACCTCAAAATTTTCTAATGTATTTAGAATTTGACTGTCCTCACTGATTTCAGAGATGGTTAGAACAGGTTGAAGAGTATCCTCATCATCAATCCACTCATCTTCTCCTATTTCTGTTATTGCCTTTGCGGGAGGATACAAGTTGAATTTCTTGGTAGAATTACCATCTGATATATACATGTCTCCCGACCTACAACTTATGAAAGCATCAGCTGTGGCCAGCCAAGGTCTTCCTAAAATAAGAGGATGTCCTCCTAGATTGTTCTTGGGAGTTAAAATCATAAAATCAACTGGATATTCCCAAGATTCTAGTGAGACGGTCACGATATGTAGTGATCCGACGGTTCACTCTCACCTCTGTATTACTGACACTTGATCCGTGGCTTGACACCCGATTGGTCCATGAGTTCTATTTAAAGCGCATGGAGGGTCATTGTTCGGGTAATCCGTGCATGAGAGAAGCTTATGTAAATTTTCATTCTTTGATTAATAAATTGCCTGTAGTACCCACGTTGGGACAGGCCGTGGACTGTTTCCCTCCTTGCACTTTGAGGGTTTTAACCACATCAAAAATACTGGTGTATTGGTTTGAGATCTGGTTGTGAGCGGTGTCCTTTTGGTATTCTTTCTGAGGAACTTACCCTGTAAATTCCTACATGGTATCAGAGCTATTTGAGGGCCGCGTCCATTGGTGATCCAAATCTGAAGCCGGTAGAACTGCATGCGGCTGTCGTTTCCTAGATCTGCTGTTTCTGACTGCTTTCGGGCCGAGAGGACTGCTCTGTTGCATTCGGAGCATCTGTTCCAGTGAGGAACCCCTTTCATTTCACGCGAAAAGGTTTCCGGTAGCCCTAGCTGCGTCATTTTTCAGATCGGCAGGTATACAGTGTTTTTTGCAGTTTACTGTTATTTTCTCTCTGCTTATTTCGGTTTCGGTTTATTTAGCCTTTTTTTTTACCGGATCTATACCTTTCATTTCTGCGTATGCTCTTTGCCCTGCGACTCTGTGCGATCTGGGCAAATCAGAAACAGAAAGGAAGGATTTTTCTCATGCGTATGCTCTTTTCCCTGCACCTTAGTGTGATCTCGGAAAATCAGAAACATTGAGAAAAATATTTAGTTTTTCGGCTAAAGCTAACTTTGAGATTTTTTTTTAAAAATTTCTAGTTTTTTGGCTAAAGCTAACTTCGAGCCGCAAGGTTCGTTTTTCTTTGCATATTCGTGTTGGGTTTTGTGTTTTGTGTTTTGTAGGGAAAAAGAGCTTTCTCAAGGCAAGCACGCAAACCAAGGCCCCCCCCTCTCTCTCTCTCTCTCTCTCAAATTTTTTGTATAGATCAATTGGTTCAAAGCTATTTTAAGATAGTAGAGGTCTTGGGTTCAAGTCTCCATTTTGTGGGGGCGGATTTTTTCATTCCCGCACATTCGCGCACTTTGCCGGCAACTTCAACAATTTTTTTTCAAAAAGCCATAACTTCTTCATCCGGAAGCCTTTTTCAGAGCCGTTTTTTTTAAAACCGCCTATTTTTTCAAGATCTATCCATTGGAACACTTACTTTCAGCATCTTCAGCTTCAGTTTTTTTTTAAAAATGGAAAGTCCATGCCAAGTCATTCTTGACAGCACTAACTACTTCCAATGGGTAGCCTACATGGAAGATTTACTTAGAAGTAAAGGTCTCTTCAGAATAGCCACAGACCAAGAGAAGAAATTGAAAGATGAAGACAAGGCGGCAAAATGGGAAAATAGACAAGATCAAGCACGTGGTTTGATAGGGATGTCTATTTCTCCTGATCTTAGATTCCACATTGCAGACCTTGAGACTCCTCATGAAGCATTAGAAAAACTTGCTAAAGTTTTTGGGATTAAAAATGAAATTAGAGCCCATCAACTTGAAAATGAGCTGCTTACTTTGGATCCTAATAACTTTTCTTGCATTGAAGATTTCTTGTCCAAATTCAAGACCGTTAGATATCTCTTGGAAGGTGTTAAAGTTAAGAAAGAAGATGGTAACCTTATTTATTCCATCCTTACTAAGTTGGGACCAGCCTACTCTGTATTTGTTTCCACTTTCCATTCTACAAGGGAAGCTTTCATTTGTCAAGGACAAGAATACAAGGCCCCTTCCTTTGACTCCTTTTGTGATTCCTTAATAAGAGAACAAGAAAAACTCTTACACCTTGGTCTTCTTAATCTTGGAAACTCTTCCACGAAAGCGTTAGCTGCCCAGCAGCAACCAAATTCAAAGAATCCTAAGAAGTCATATCCTCAAAAGAATGGTCCTAAACCATCTCAGCCTCAAAATGAAAGATCATTTAGCAAAATGATAAGACCAATAAAAACAAATGGAAGAAGACTGATAGACATTGTAACTTTTGTAATCGAGATGGCCACTTAGAATCTAAATGCTTTAAGAAGATGGAAGCCTTGGAAGCCGCAATGAAGAAACATAACATCCATGTGGAGCCTACTTCAACTTCAACTTCCGGAATGGCACTTTCTGCATGTCATTGTCAATCATCTCAGTCTGGTTATGCATTAAATGTATCTTCTTCTTCTTCTCATTCTCATGAGTGGCTCATTGATTCTGGAGCCTCTTGTCACATGGCCAAAAACCAAGCCATGTTTTCTTCTTTAAATGATTGTAACACCAAAAATATATATATTGGTGATGATAGATCTCTTAATGTTGTAGGGACTGGAACTGTTCATCTAGACAATGGTCAGTTTAATGATGTATTATGTGTTCCAACCTTATCCTGCAACCTTCTATCTGTCTATCAGATAACTCATTCAGGTGAAGGTAAAATTGTTGAATTTTCACCTCATGATGTTGTAATCAAGGATCTAAAAGATCCTAAACAGATTCTAGCTACTGGTCTTGCTGATGATTCCAAAAAGTTGTATAAGTTTCACAACTTTGGGTCATCAAATCTTCCCTCAGTATTTATTGCTCATAATGATGAAGTGAGCAAACTTTGGCATGAGCGATTTGGTCACTTAAACTATCGCTCCCTTCAGCATCTATGTAAAGAAAATATGGTGACAGGTCTTCCTATGGTATCTTGCAGAGATGGTGTTTGTTCCGGATGTGTACTCGGAAAACATCATCGGGACAGTTTTGAAAAACGTGCCTCTTGGCACGCCTCAACCCCTTTACAGCTTGTGCACAGTGATTTATGTGGTCCTCTTCCTGTTGCTTCATTCTTTGGCTGCAAGTACTTCTTAACTTTCATTGATGATTTCTCCAGACGCACTTGGGTATACTTCTTAAAACTCAAGAGCGAAGTATTTAACACTTTTTTGGCCTTCAAAGCCTTTGTTGAAAAACAATCTGGACATCAAATTCTTAAGCTAAGAACTGATAATGGTGGAGAATATGTTAAAAACACATTCATCAACTTTTGCACCGAAAATGGAATTCAAATGCAACATACTGTTTCATACACTCCACAACAAAATGGTGTAGCTGAAAGGAAAAATCGCACCTTAAAGGAAATGGCTAATTGTATGCTGCAATCTAAAGGACTCAGTCTTAGTTTTTGGGCCGAAGCAATTAATTGTGCAAATTATATAATCAATCGCACTCCTACTAAGGTTCTAGAGAATATCACTCCAGAAGAAGCTTGGAGTTCCATTAAACCAGATGTAAGTCATTTTCGTGTGTTTGGAAGTGAAGCATGGGCCCATATTCCAGATGAAAAGCATAAAGCTTTAGAACCTAAGAGTGAGAAATGTACTTTTGTTGGATATTCTGAAGATGTAAAAGGTTATAGACTCATTCCATTTAAGTCCAAAAATGTTATCATTAGAAGAGATGTAAAATTTGATGAAAATAAATCGGCCTGCGAGCCTAGTCCGGTTGATGTGCCACCTCTTCCTATCTCTTCTACTTTTGAAAACATTTCTTCTTCAGATGATGAAAGCGAGGATGATAATCCTCCCCCACCTTCTCAGGATCCCCAACTTCCAAGATGGGTCCGTGCTACTCGGGATGCAGCAGGTCATCTTGCCGGTGATCCTACAGATCAGCGACGTACACGTTCTCAGTTTGAAAGAGCCTCTTCTTTACTGGCTCAAGCTCCAGTAAATCATGATCCTGACACTTTTGCAGAAGCTTCAGGCCATCCACATTGGGAAGCAGCTATGAATGAAGAATATCATTCATTGATGACAAATGATACATGGGATCTTGTTCCTCTACCAAAGGGACGCAAACTTGTTAGATGTAAATGGGTTTACAGAACCAAGTATGGACCAGATGGGAAAGTTGATAAACATAAAGCTCGTCTCGTTGCTAAGGGCTTTTCACAGGTTGAAGGCATTGACTACACTGAAACCTTCTCCCCTGTTGCCAAAATGAACTCTATCCGCCTTGTTTTTTCCCTTGCTGCCTCTTTAAAATGGGAAGTCCATCAGATGGATGTTAAATCTGCCTTCTTGCATGGGGACTTGCAGGAAGAAATCTATATGGAACAACCCATTGGCTTCATACAAACAGACTCCAGCCTTGTTTGTCGACTTAAGAAATCCCTTTATGGCCTCAAGCAAGCTCCTCGGGCTTGGTATGCCAAAATGGATAGCTTTCTTTTAGAATCTGGCTTTTCTAGGTGTCATTCTGACAATACTGTCTACACCAAGAAAGTGGGAAACTCTCTTATCATCCTTGTTCTTTATGTTGATGATATTATTCTTACTGGTAGTGATCCCAACCTTATAAACCATGTGAAGTCCAGCCTTAAAAAGAAATTTGAAATGACAGACTTAGGACACTTACACTATTTTCTCGGTCTTCAAGTCTTGCAATCCCAAGAGGGTATTTTCCTTTCCCAGTCCAAGTATGCTTGTGATATTCTTCATCATTTTCACATGGAAGACTGTAAGCCAGCCCCTTCTCCCTTTCAGTCTGGAGTCAAACTTTCAGTCTCTTGTACTTCTCCTGAAGTTGATGCTACCTTATACCGTCAACTTGTAGGAAAACTCTTGTATTTAACCCATACTCGTCCTGATCTTTCCTTTGCTGTTGGCCTTGTTGCTCGTTTTATGCAAAACCCCCGTGAAAGTCATTGGAAAGCAGCTAAAAGAATACTTCGTTATGTTCGAGGTACAGTACAGTTTGGGATTAATTACAGTGCCAAAGCAGCTCCTCTGTTAGTTGGTTTCACTGATTCTGATTGGGCTGGTGACCCTGATGATCGGAAGTCTACTGCCGGTTATGTCTTCACTCTTGGTTCAGGACCTATTACATGGGCTTGTAAGAAACAGGTTGCCATTTCTCTTTCGTCAGCAGAAGCAGAATATCGTGGTGCCGTGGAATCTAGTAAGGAAGCCTTGTGGCTTCGTCAGATCCTATCAGAGTTTGGCTTTGAGCAGCAGCATCCAACCACACTTTGGTGTGATAATCAAAGTGCCATTCAGCTATGCAAAGATCCAGTCCAGCATCAGCGCAGCAAACACATTGAACTACACATGCACTTCATCAGAAAGCTCATTCATGACCATGTTCTTGAAGTGCAATATTGTCCAACAGATGATCAGGTTGCAGACATCTTCACAAAGGCTCTCACAGAGGCGAAGTTCACTAAACTTCGATATATGCTTGGAGTTCAGGAAGTTGTCACTAAGGGGGGATAGGCTCTAGTGCCTCCTTCCTTCTCCTATTGTGTCATATTTGTAAATCCTTCAATCCTATCCCAAGTTGTTCTTAAGGGGGGATGTTAGGATATTTCGACACATAGGATATAGTTAAGTTCAACTTGGTCTAGTATAGAGTTAGGTTAGAGTTAGGTAAAGTGTGTTTCTTTACCGTTGTACATTTTGTAACTTACAATCCGACGGTCACGATATGTAGTGATCCGACGGTTCACTCTCACCTCGGTATTACCGACACTTGATCCGTGGCTTGACACCCGATTGGTCCATGAGTTCTATTTAAAGCGCATGGAGGGTCATTGTTCGGGTAATCCGTGCATGAGAGAAGCTTATGTAAATTTTCATTCTTTGATTAATAAATTGCCTGTAGTACCCACGTTGGGACAGGCCGTGGACTGTTTCCCTCCTTGCACTTTGAGGGTTTTAACCACGTCAAAAATACTGGTGTATTGGTTTGAGATCTGGTTGTGAGCGGTGTCCTTTTGGTATTCTTTCTGAGGAACTTACCCTGTAAATTCCTACAGGTAGAGGGATCACATGCAGCCATACCTCCAGGTGTGAGGTGGGGCGATGTGGAGTGATAGTCCCAAGAAGGCTAAAATTGGGCAGGGTCCACTAAGAGGTTTTATCTCATGGATCGTACCTTTCTACAGGAGCCCAAAGTACATAGTAGTGGGAGGAATAAGTGGGATTGATGCAGTCAGAGATCAAAGTGACAGAGGCTAGAGCAGTCAGATACTAAAGAGTACAGAGAAGGATTCACAACAGTGCAGAAAGGTAGAGTTAATAGATGCGCATAGTTTTCAGTTGACATAGGCAATAACAGTCAGAGACCTTGATGATAGAGGCATCATTCTGATTCAGGTTGGAGGTTATTTGTTTATGGAGTTGTTGGAGCAACAACACTAGAGAGAAGTGTTGCATGTAGAACATTACAAAGGTTTAGGATCGGGATCGAGTTGAGTTCCTTTCTTGTTGAGAGGGAGTGTTGAAAATAGCAACAAGAAATGATAAAAATAGAATCCAGAATATTCCAATTTAATTTGTCCTTGAATTAAATTATGAATTTCGAATTTAGTCTTAACAAAAACTTGGAAAATATTAATTAATTCATATTGAATTAATTAGTTGGAGAAGTTCAAGTTAGAAGTCTTTCTTAAGTCATTCAAGAGTTATCCCTTGAATTAAGGAAGTTATCCCTTGAATTAAGGGGATATGGTTGAGTTATATTTGAGTTGTAATTAGTTAACTCAATTTATTGAGTTAAGTCCAGTTAAATTAGTTCCAAACTGTTTGAGGAACTAATAGAGAGTTAATAGTCAGTTGATGCATGCATGCATCCAACTAGTGATACTCAGTTAACTAAAGATTCTCTCATCAAAAACTCATGCATGTATATTTTGAGAAAGACCCAATTGAGTTAAATGTCAAGGATAGTGTATTATCTGTTGCATGTGTTTTCCTATAAAGGAAAACATGCAGTCAAGGTAAGGTTCCTTGAGGATTGCGTAGTTCTGACAGGGTGTGAGATCAGTGTGAGAGATCAGTTTTCCACTTGGTTGAGAGTCTTCCACTTGGTAACAGTAGGATCACCCAGGAGAAGTTGTGTAAAGAAATAGGAGGCTTGGAGGGAAGAGGAGAAGGCTTGTGAGAAGCCTTGATTTCCTATGAGCATCTGTGAGTATTGTATTGAGAGCTGGCTAGCTGTGAGAGCTAAGGCTTTGTATAATCTCTATGCATTTCCACCTTCATCTGTGAGGATTGTAATGAGAGCTGGCTAGCTATGAGAGCTAAGGCTTTGTATAGTTCTTATGTATTTCCACCTTGTGTGATAATACAGATAGTGGGGTTTTTAGCTGAGGCTTTCCCCTAAGTATTTTTTGTGTTTCATGTGCATTGATTCTTCTTCTCGTTATATGTGTTCAACTCGATCCTGCTCAAATATTTTAAACTTCCATAAATTGATAGTAGAAGTAGGTTATAGTATTTTTCTTTGATTATATTGCATTATCGGGTTAACCTACAACAAATTTTCTACATGGTTTCAAAGCTAGATCTGTAGAGAGAATTTCTACATGGTCTCAGAGCTGGATGTGTAGAAAATTTCTACATAGGAAAATATCAAATGTTATGTTTCTTTAATAGGCTTTATCTTGTAAAAGAGAAGATATTTTTTTTTTCATTTCCTGATCATCATAGTCATTATTGTGAAAAGGTTGCAAGATATAAGTTTCATCAATCAGTACAAAAGGGAAACCAAATCTATAGCTAGAATGTCTATGCCTTTCGCAAGTTTTCGTGTGATGGTGAGTATGAATTTGAATCATTTCACTTGGAAACATTGTTGAATCACAAGTCAAATAGTGATTGATGAAAGATATAACATTGGTATCAGGGAATGCTAATATATCGATGAATTTATAATCCAAATAAATCCATGGTCATATTATGTTCCTCTACTTTCGAACTTTGTGATAAAAAAGTAATTTTTCACTGTCCAAATAACTCATTATTTTTGCAATCAAAGTACATAGTGATTAGATTATGTGTCTATAACATTAATTGAAAATGACTTGATGACGTCTGATCAACGTTTCAATGCATGCATTAGAAGTGATGTTATTGTAAGTTGTTGTAGAGCTAGATCTTTGTTTTTCAATGCATATGTGAATGGATCCCAAAGATGCTCAACATTAGTGAATGTGGCAAAAAATGTCGGAGGACCAAGTTGTTGTATCATTGAAAAGATTTATTTTTGTATGCTTTCAAAGTAGTCAAGAGATGTGTGAATGCCTTTCAAACATTGATATGAAATCAACAATTGCAGTAATTTTTTAAGATTGTTTTTATTTTTGATGTATTTAGCAAGTAGTTTTTGCCCTTTTAACTCTCCCCTGTGAATAGAAATTTAGGATGAGTTGGAAACTTGGTTTATCAATACACATATTTATTTAAAAAATATAAATGTAATATATTTTGATAGGTCTCCATACATATGCAATAGCTCCCATTGTGCAATAGGTTGATAGGAGAAGTAGTTGATGACATCAACAAGTCGAGTAGAACCATAAAACATTGTTAGGAAGTTAAGTTCTTCAAAGAACTTGTCTTAGAAAATTCCCAATGGTTGAAATCCTTTAGAAGGCATGATTTGTATTATTCTTGTATCAAGATCATGGATTAGATGGGAAATTGAGTAGCTTTCCACAAGGGTTTTTGATTCTATCTCTAGATCATTGTCAGCATTTGGGGAATCTACTAGCTCTATTTTTTGAACATTTTTATCATGGTTTTATTTAATTTGAAAAAAATGTTTCCCCAATTCATTTTTTATTACTATTTGTTTATTTTTGTAGAGAGTGGTGCTACATAAGTCATTTGACACAATCATCACTTTTTTGGCCAAACATTTCCAGACAAATAAGAATTCTTGTACTCCATTTTTCTCTTTAGCATAATTACAATTGTCATGAATTCATCAATATTTCTAGGCAAGTTTGTTGGAACTTTATTCAAATTGGAAGGAACATTAATAATTGTTCTTTTTAATGAAATCTACTATCTTTTGTAGACAAGTTTCCTTATTTGTGTAAAGGTCATTCTTGGTTCCACTAATCTCTCCTCTAAAGGTGTTAATTTTGCAACAATAAGAAATTTATTGTTTCAATGAATATGTGGAGGTGATGCAAATGTAGAAAAAAATTAATTGAGTATTTAATTGTTACAAGATCTACAAATTTGTTCATTGATTTTGATGGATTTGACTTCTATTGCAGGTGTGAGGTTATTAATTTTTTTCAATGTGATATTGTTGACGAGTCACGTGTCTTTTGCAAAATGAAATCCGTCACAAATATAACATACATATGTAGGTGTGTCTTTGATCATTTGCAAATATGTCTCATTTACTTTCATCTTTGAACATACCTTAGTGATATTTGAACTTGGATGAGTAAGGGAAATTCCATCTCCTTTGTTTTTCACACCACATTATCATGTGCAAAAAAATGTATGAAAAATGTCATATTTGCATAACCATGTTAAGACATTATTCAAGTTAAAACTTTGTGATATGGCTATAAATTGTGGGGTTATACCCTTATGCATACCTTGTTACCACCTCACATCTAGGGGTAACTAGAGGATATTTTCTCTTTGAAGACCCACCTAATCACAAACAATGGTCCCAATGATGACATTTATGATTCTCTTGGACAATTTCCTGCATATGCCTCTCATATCATGCTTAGCTTGACACACATGAGATACATTTGTCCATTGCTTCATATTAAATGTTAACACTCAATGTATTTGACATGAAAATAGTGACCATGACTTGAATTGGATAATGAATTATGATTCTTGGAAGTTATGTCTTTTACCTTTCTTCACCTTAGTGGACATCATTAATCTCCTAGTTAAGTGTTCCAACTCTTTGGTAGAAGGGGTACCACTAGGGTAGATTGGTAAGGGTAACATGCCCATGTCCCTTACAATGTTGGTCCCAGTCACAATGCCATTTGTGCAGGGCCAATTAATTAAAGCATAATTTCCACTGATAGCTAAATTTTAAGTGAAATGAACATTTACCTAAGCCCTAGAGTGCTGAAAATATCAGCAAGAAATGTTAAAAAATAGCACCAAGAAGGTCCTGATTTAATTTTTTTTCCTTGAATTAAATTGGGAATAAAATTGTAATTCCACATCTCATGACAACCTGTATTAGTTAACTAAGTTAATTTGACTTAGTTGGCTCAGTTAATTTGAGTTGAGGGTCTAACTAGAGTCATGTAGAGTGTCTCCTACAATTAGGAGCATTGGTTGAGATTATTTTTATTTGTAATTAATTAATTCAGTCTAACTGAGCTAAAGTCAGTTAAACTAGCTCCAATTGTTGGAGGAACTAGTGGGAGGTCTAGTAGTGTGGTGTTACCTGTAGTCGAGTGTGGTGATGCTTGAAGAGTTGTGTGGTGCTGCTGAAGTGCAGTGTGGTGCTACCTACAGTGACCAACCAGTAAACTGAAGATTCAATAATAATTAACTCATGCATGTCAGATCTAAGAAAGATCCAGTTGAGATTGGAGTTCAGGGACAACGTACTATCAGTTGTATGATCACCCAAATTGTATAGATAGTGCACACAATAAGAGGAAGAGCCTAAATGAATTACACAATCCAGTGGAGGAAAATTTGTATTAAATAGGGGCCTAATTCCTCATTGAACAACACAAGGAATTAGGATATTGGAAGGCTAAGAAATTGGCTAAGGGTTGGCTAGGGTCAGCCTAGGAAGCAATGAGACAAATAGAGATAGTTCAGAGGTTGCTTGGGCTTGAGAAAAGCATTATAATCTTCTCATATTTTCTAACTAATGCAATATACAGATAGCAGGGGAGTTTAGTTGTGCCTTTCCCCAGGAAATCATTGTGTTACATGTTTATTGAATTCTTTCTCTTGTATGCTTCATGGTTTCACGATTGTTTAATTGTTTTCTCTAATGAATAGAGTAGATTCAAGTCTATTGTTTTAGTAAATTACAATTAGTAGTTTGAATCTACAAGGAATTTCTACAGAGAGCATCGAGAGAATTAAACAGGTGACCTCTAAATATAAAATTAAGGTGCTTTGACGAGGGGTGATTGAACAATTGAACCTACCTTCGGGGATAAATAAATACCATGATAAGGAAAGTAGAAAAAAAAACATCTCCTTGACATTTATGTTATAATTTTGTCATTTAATTTTCAAATTCTTTGTGTGAGTCATATTTGAGTCTTAAAGCCTTCCCATATCATCAACGAATGCATCTACTATCACCATGTCAACTTTCATTGCATATGAGCACAAACTAAAAAAAAATCAACGTTAGCCCTATTAGCAACCCCTTCTATCCAAGGTCAACTAATTAAAGGATAATTTCCACTGATTGTTAAATTTTAAGTGAATTGAACATTTATCTGACCCGGAGAGCATTGAGAGAATTGAACCCTTGACCTTTCAATAGTAAATTAATGTGATTTGACGAGGGGTACTCGACCAATTGAGCTAACATTTGAGGATAAATTCATACCATGATAAGGATAGTAAAAAATAATAAATAATTTCAACTCTTGACATGTTTTATAATTTTATCGTTTGATTGATGAATTATTTATGTGAGTTATATTTGAGTCTCCAAACCCTCCCATATTGTCAATACATACATCAACTATATGTTAGGATATTCCGACACATAGGAAATAGTTAAGTACAACTTGGTCTAGTATAGGGTTAGGTAAAGTGTGTTTCTTTTCTATGTACATTTTGTAACTTACAATCCGACAGTCATGATATGTAGTGATCCGACGGTTCATTCTCTCCTCGGTATTACCGACACTTGATCCGTGGCTTAACATCCGATTGGTCCATGATTTCTATTTAAAGCACATGGAGGGTCATTTGTAGGGTAATCCGTCTATGAGAGAAGCTTATGTAAATTTTCATTCTTTTATTAATAAATTGCCTGAAGTGTCTGCGTTGGCTCAGGCCGTGGACTGTTTCCCTCTTTGAGGGTTTTAACCACGTCAAAAATACTGGTGTATTGATCTGTGATCTGGTTGTGAGCAGTTTCCTTTGGTGTTCTGTCTGAGGAACTTACTCTGTAAATTCCTACATGGTATCAGAGCTATTTGAGGGCCGCATTCGTTAGTGATCCAAATCTGAAGCCGGTAGAACTGCATGCGACTGTCGTTTCCTAGATCTACTGTTTCTGACTACTTTCGGGTCGAGAGGACTACTCCATTGTGTTGGGAGCATCTGTTCCAGTGAGGAAACCCTTTCGTTTCATGCGAAAAGGTTTCCGGTAGCCCTAGCTACGTCATTTTTAAGATCTGGAGGTATACAGTGTTTATTTGCAGTTTACAGTTATTTCTCTCTGTTTATTTCGGTTTCGGTTTATTTAGGCTTTTTTTATTACCGGATCTGAACCTTTCATTTCTGCGTATGCTCTTTGCCCCGCGACTCTGTTCGATCTAGGCAAATTAGAAATAGAAAGGAAGGATTTTTCTCATGCGTATCCTCTTTTCCCTGCGCCTTAGTGTGATCTCGGAAAATCAGAAACATTGAGGAAAATATTTAGTTTCCGGCTAAATCTAACTTCGAGCCACAAGGTTCGTTTTTTTTGTATGTCCGTGCTGGGTTTTGTGTTTTTTGTTTTGTAGGGAAAAAGAGCTTTCTCAAAGCAAGCACGCAACCCAAAGCATCAACCCCCCCCCCCCCCCTCTCTCTCTCTCAAATTTTTTGTATAGCTCACTTGGTTGAAAGCTATTTTAAGAGAGTAGAGGTCTTGGGTTCAAATCTCCTTTTTTTGGGGCTAGATTTTTCATTTCCGCACATTCCCGCACTTTGTCGGCATCTTCAACAACTTTTTTTCAAAAAGCCATAACTTCTTCATCCGGAAGCCGTTTTCAGAGCCGTTTTTTTTTAAAACCAGCCTAATTTTTCGAGATCCTTCCATTGGAACACTTAGTTTCAGCATCTTTAGCTTCAGTTTCCATTGAAATGGAAAGTCAATACCAAGTTACTCTTGACAGCACCAACTACTTCCAATGGTTGTCCTACATTGAGGATTTACTTAGAAGTAAAGGTCTCTACAGAATAGCCTCAGGCCAAGAAACCAAACCGAAAGATGAAGAGAAGGCTGCTAAATGGGAAAATAGGCAAGATCAAGCACGTGGATTGATAGGGATTTCTATTTCTCCAGATCTTAGATTCCATATTGGAGAACTTGATACTCCTGATGAAGTAATGAAACAGATCAATAAAGTTTTTGGAATTAAAAATGAACTTCGAGCCCATCAACTTGAAAATGAGTTGCTTACATTGGACCCCAATAATTTTTCTTGCATTGAAGATTTCTTGTCCAAGTTCAAAACCCTTAGATATCTCTTGGAAGGTGTTAAGGTTAAGAAACAAGATAGTAACCTTATCTATTCCATCCTTACTAAGTTGGGACCAGCCTACTCTGTGTTTGTTTCCACCTTCCATTCTACAAGAGAAGCCTTCATTTCTCAAGGCCAAGACTACAAGTCCCCTTCCTTTGACTCTTTTTGTGATTCTTTAATAAGAGAACAAGAAAAACTCTTACACCTTGGTCTTCTTAATCTTGGAAACTCTTCCAAGAAAGCGCTAGCAGCCCAGCAGCAACCAAATTCAAAGAATCCTAAGAAGTCATATCCTAAAAAGAATGGTCCTAAACCAAACAAGGGTCCTAAGAAATCTTAGCCTCAAAATGAAAAATAATTTCAACAAAATGATAAGACAAATAAAAACAAATGGAAGAAGACTGATAGACATTGCAACTTTTGTAATCGAGATGGCCACTTAGAATCCAAATGCTTTAAGAAGATGGAAGCCTTGGAAGCAGCAATGAAGAAGCATAACATCCATTTGGAGCACTCTTCAACTTCAACTTCATCTTCAGGAATGGCACTTTCTGCATGTGGTTGTCAATCATCTCGGTCTGGTTATGCACTAAATGTATCTTCTTCTTCTCATTCTCATGAGTGGCTCATTGATTCTGGAGCTTCTTATCACATGGCCAAAAACAAAGCCATGTTTACTTCTTTAAATGATTGTAATACCAAAAATATATATGTTGGTGATGATAGATCTCTTAATGTTGTAGGGACTGGAACTGTTCATCTAGACAATGGTCAATTTAATGATGTATTATGTGTTCCAACCTTATCCTACAACCTTCTATCTGTATATCAGATAACTCATTCAGGTAGAGGTAAAATCATTGAATTTTTACCTCATGATGTTGTAATTAAGGACCTAAGAGATCCTAAACAGATTTTAGCTACTGGCATTGTTGATGATTTTACAAGGTTGTATAAGTTTCACAACTTTGGGTCATCAAATCTTCCCTCCGTATTTGTTGCTCATAACGATGAAGTGAGCAAACTTTGGCATGAGCGATTTGGTCACTTAAACTATCGCTCCCTTTAGCATCTATGTAAAGAAAATATGGTGACAGGTCTTCCAATGGTATCTTGCAGAGATGGTGTTTGTTCCGGATGTGTACTCGGAAAACATCATCGAGACAGTTTTGAAAAACGTGCCTCTTGGCACGTCTCAGCCCCTTTACAGCTTGTGCATAGTGATTTATGTGGTCCACTTCCAGTTGTTTCATTCTCTGGCTGCAAGTATTTCTTAACTTTCATTGATGATTTCTCCAGACGCACTTGGGTATACTTCTTAAAACTCAAGAGTGAAGTATTTAACACATTTTTGGCCTTCAAGGCCTTTGTTGAAAAACAATCTGGACATCAAATTATTAAGCTAAGATCTGATAATGGCAGAGAATATGTTAAAAACACATTCATCAACTTTTGCACTGAGAATGGAATTCAAATGCAACATACTGTTCCATATACTCCACAACAAAATGGTGTAGCTGAAAGGAAGAATCGCACCTTAAAGGAAATGGCTAATTGTATGCTGCAATCTAAAGGACTTGGTCTTAGTTTTTGGGCAGAAGCAATTAATTGTGCAAATTACATAATAAATCGCACTCCTGCTAAGGTTTTAAAGAATATCACTCCAGAAGAAGCATGGAGC
Organism: Pinus tabuliformis; assembly: GCA_031772625.1. Lineage (NCBI taxonomy): Eukaryota > Viridiplantae > Streptophyta > Pinopsida > Pinales > Pinaceae > Pinus > Pinus tabuliformis. The sequence goes on from CM062815.1 coordinate 844,775,002, forward strand.
TCAATTAAACCAGATGTAAGTCACTTTCGTGTTTTTGGAAGTGAAGCATGGGCCCATATTCCAGATGAAAAGCATAAAGCTTTAGAACCTAAGAGTCAAAAATGTACTTTTGTTGGATATTCTGAAGATGTCAAAGGCTATAGACTTATTCCACTTAAGTCCAAAAATGTTATTATTAGAAGAGATGTAAAATTTGCTGAAAATATATCGGCCTGCGAGCCTAGTTTGGTGGATGTGCCACCTCTCCCTATCTCTTCTACTTTTGAAAATATTTCTTCTTCAGATGATGAAAGTGAGGATGACAATCCTCCCCCACCTTCTCAGGATCCTCCTTCACCTCCTCGACTTGCAAAATGGGTCCACGCAACTCGAGATGCAGCAGGTGATCTTGCCGGTGATCCTACTGATCAGCGACGTACACGTTCTCAGTTTGATAGAGCCTCTTCTTTACTGGCTCAACCTCCAGTGAATTATGATCCTAATACCTTTGCAGAAGCTTCACGCCATCCAGATTGGGAAGCAGCTATGAATGAAGAATATCATTCATTGTTGGCAAATGATACATGGGATCTTGTTCCTTTACCAAAGGGACGAAAACTTGTTAGATGCAAATGGGTTTACAGAACCAAGTATGGACCAGATGGGAAAGTTGATAAACATAAAACTCGTCTTGTTGCTAAGGGTTTTTCATAGGTTGAAGGCTTTGACTACACTGAAACCTTCTCCCCTTTTGCCAAAATGAACTCTATCCGCCTTTTTCTTTCCCTTGCTGCCTCTTTCAAATGGGAAGTCCATCAGATGGATGTTAAATCTGCCTTCTTGCATGGGGACTTGCGTGAAGAAATCTATATGGAAAAACCCATTGGCTTCATAGAAACAGACTCCAGCCTTGTATGTCGACTTAAGAAATCCCTTTATTGGTCTCAAGCAAGCTCCTCGGGCTTGGTATGCCAAAATGGATAGCTTTCTTTTAGAATCTGGCTTTTCTAGGTGTCATTCTGACAATACTGTCTACACCAAGAAAGTGGGCAAGTCTCTTATCATTCTTGTTCTTTATGTTGATGATCTTATCCTTACTAGTAGTGATCCCAACCTTATAAACCATGTGAAGTCTAGCCTTAAAAGGAAATTTGAAATGACAGACTTAGGACACTTACATTATTTTCTCGGTCTTCAAGTCTTGCAATCCAAGGAAGGTATTTCCCTTTCCCAGTCCAAGTATGCTTGTGATATTCTACACCGTTTTCACATGGAAGACTGTAAGGCAGCCCCTTCTCCCTTTCAGTCTGGAGTCAAACTTTCAGTCACTTGTACTTCTCCTGAAGCTGATGCTACCTTATACCGTCAACTTGTAGGAAAACTTTTGTATCTAACCCACACTCATCCTGACCTTTCCTTTGTTGTTGGCCTTGTTGCTCGGTTTATGCAAAAACCACGTGAAAGTCATTGGAAAGAAGATAAAAGAATACTTCGTTATGTTCGAGGTACAATTCAGTTTGGGATTCATTACAGTGCCGAAGCAGCTCCTCTATTGGTTGGTTTCACTGATTCTGATTGGGCTGGTGACCCTGATGATCGGAAGTCTACTACCAGTTATGTGTTCACTCTTGGTTCAGGACCTATTACATGGGCTTGCAAGAAACAAGGTGCCATTTCTCTTTCGTCAGCAAAAGCAGAGTATCGTGGTGCCGTAGAAGCTAGTAAGGAAGCCTTGTGGCTTCGTCAGATCCTGTCAGAGTTTGGCTTTCAGCAGCAGCATCCGACTACACTTTGGTGTGATAATCAAAGTGACATTCAACTATGCAAAGATCCATTCCAACATCAGCGCAGCAAACACATTGAATTGCACATGCACTTCATCAGAAAGCTCATTCACGACCATATTGTTGAAGTGCAATATTGTTCAACAGATGATCAAGTTGTAGACATCTTTACAAAGGCTCTCACAGAGGCGAAGTTCACTAAAGTTCGATTTATGGTTGGAGTTCAGGAAGTTGTCACTAAGGGGGGATAGGCTATAGTGCCGCCTTCCTTCTCCTATTGTGTCATATTTGTAAATCCTTCAATCCTATCCCAAGTTGTTCTTAAGGGGGGATGTTAGGATATTCCGACACATAGGAAATAGTTAAGTACAACTTGGTCTAGTATATGGTTAGGTAAAGTGTGTTTCTTTTCTATGTACATTTTGTAACTTACAATCCGACGGTTCATTCTCTCCTCGGTATTACCGACACTTGATCCGTGGCTTAACACCCGATTGGTCCATGATTTCTATTTAAAGCGCATGGAGGGTCATTTGTAGGGTAATCCGTCTATGAGAGAAGCTTATGTAAATTTTCATTCTTTTATTAATAAATTGTCTGAAGTGGCCGCGTTGGCTCAGGCCGTGGACTATTTCCCTCTTTGAGGGTTTTAACCACGTTAAAAATACTGGTGTATTGATCTATGATCTGGTTGTGAGCGGTGTCCTTTGGTGTTCTGTCTGAGGAACTTACCCTGTAAATTCCTACACTATAACCATGTTAAATTTTAGCACATAATGGCACAAATTAAAAAAAATAAAAATCAATGTTGACCCCATTCACAACCCCCTCTATGTGGGGTCAATTAATTAAAGCATAATCCACTTATTACTAAATTTTAAGTGAAGTTTACCTGACCTCGAGAGTGTCAAGAGAATTGAACCCATGACCTCTCAATAGAAAATTAAGGTGATTTTAAGAGGCTTACTTGACCAATTGAGCTAACCATCGGAGCTAAATACATACCATGATAAAGAAAGTTAAAAATAATAAATATTTCATCTCATTAACATTTATGTTATAATTTTGTCACTTGATTGTCGAATTCTTTGTCTGAGTCATATTTGAGTCTTGAAACCATCCCACACCAACAAATCATGCATCTATTATAAATATGTCAAATTTCAGTGCATACAAGCACAAGCTGAAAAATTTTCAACATTGGCCCCATTCACAACCCCCTCTATGCATGGTCAATTAATGAAAGCATAATTTCCACTGATTTCTATTGTTAAGTGAATTGAACATTTACTTGACCCAGAGAGAGTCGAGATAAATGAACCTGTGACCTCTTAATATCAAATTAAGGTGCTTTAATGAAAGGTACTTAACTAATTGAGCTAATCCTCACGGATAAATACATAACATGATAAGGATAATAAAATATGATAAATAGTTTCATCTCCTTGATGTTTATGTTACAATTTTTTCGTTTGATTGTCGAATCTTTGTGCGAGTGTTATTTGAGTCTCGAAACCCTCCCATACCATCAACGCATGCATCTACTATAACCATGTCAAATTTCAATGCATACAAACACAATCTAAAAGAATTTCAATAATGACCCCATTCACAGCTCCCTCTGCATAGGGTTAATAAATTAAAGCCACCAATTTCCGTTGATTGCTAAATGTTAAGTGAATTGAATATTTACCTAACCCTGAGAGTGTTAAGAGAATTGATCCCATGACCTATCAATAGAAAATTAAGGTTTCTTGACTAGGGGTACTCGACCAATTGAGCTAACCGTCAAGGCTAAATACATACCATGATAAGGACAATAAAAAATAATAAATAATTGCATATCCTTGACATTTATGCTATAATTTTGTCATTTGATTGTAAGATTAATTGTGTGAGTCATATTTGAGTCTCGAAACCCTTCCGTACTGTCAACGCATGCATCTACTATAACCATGTCAAATTTCAGTGCATACAAGCATAAACTAAACAAATCTCATTGTTGACCCCATTCACAATCCCCTCTATCTGGGGTCAATTAATGAAATCATATTTTCTACTAATTTCTAAATGTTATGTGAATTGAACATTTACCTAACCCTGAGAGTATCGAGAGAATTGAACCTGTGACTTCTCAATAGAAAATTAAGGATCTTTGATGATTGGTACTTGACCAATTGAACTAACCCTCAAGGCTAAATACATACCTTGGTAAGGACAATAAAAAATAAAAAATAAAAGTAATTTCATCTCCTTGACATTTATGTTATAATTTTGTCATTTGATTTCCGAATTCTTTGTGTGAGTCATATTTGAGTCTTGAAACCCTTCCATACTGTCAACAAATGCATCTACTATAACTATTTCAAGTTTTAGTGCATATAAGCAAAAAAATGAAAAAAAAAAATCAACATTGACCCCATTCACAACCCCCTATATGCAAGGTCAATTAATTAAAGCATAATTTTCATTGATTGGTAAATGTAAGTGAATTGAACATTTACTTGACCTCAAGAAGGTCGAGATAATTGAACCTGTGACCTCTCAATAGAAAATTAAGGTGCTTTGACAAGGGTTACTCGACAAATTGATCTAACCCTCGAGGGTAAATACATACCATGATAAGGAAAATAATAAATAAATAAATAAATTCATAAATAAATAAATTCAATGTTAACCCCATTCACAACCCGTCTATCTGGGATTAATTAATGAAAGCATAACAGCCATTTATTGTTAACAGTTAAGTGAATTGAACATTTACTTAACCCCAAGAGTGTCGAGAGAATTGAACATGTGACCTCTCAATAGAAAATTAAGGTGCTTTACAACGAGTATTTGACAAATTGGAGTTGATGGCATAAAACTGAATGAGCTTCTCTTGGCCTCAAGAATCATTAGGGGAATTTTGAGGTCTAAAATGGGTCTCCTAAGGAAAAAAGAAAAAAATATGTTTTTCAACTCTTATTTTCAACTTATCCCCCTATGGGTTTACTCAAATTTCAAGTGCAAACACTCGTCGGATGAAAATTTTGATTCCTCATCCAAGTAGTACCCATTTGGCATACTTTCGATGGACCCTACTACATGAAAAGCGTGATTGCAATCACGTTTTTTCATGTATTTCTCATTTTCTTTGTGTAGCACGGTCCTCAAAAGTATGCAACATGGATACTCCTTGGATGAGGAAATAAATTTTGCATCCAATGAGCACTCCTGCTTGAAATTTGAGTAAAACCTTAGGGATATAAGTTGAAAATATGAGTTGAAAAAGTAGTTTTATTATTTTTTAATCATTTTACTCTTTTACTCCAAAAATGGTGAATCATTCCCCATGGTTGACATCATCATCTTAAATCATATTGTTTCTTATAAATTTTATTTTGGTTGTACATTTTTCTTAGGAACCCCTTTTTAGACCTCAAAAGTCCTCTAATGAATATATTCTCTACTAAACAAGTCCAAACACATGAAGGCTAAAGCTCGTATGGACTCTTCACCCCCCATCCCCCCGCCTCCCACATCTTCACATCACTCTTAGTTCCCCAATCCCCAATTTATTGATTGATGTGATTGCAGGAAATGCAGATTGAGATGAATTGCTGGGAAAATTTTGCACTATTTTGGGTGACATTCAGTTGGGTCGATTCGAGGATCGCATGGTGCAGACTGCCTGGGAGGCAACCTCAATCTTTGTGCAATTCTAGCCAACAGTACATGTTCACTAAGGGCTAAAACTGCGCAGTGCAGCTCAACAAAGGTTTGACTTTTGGGGTTGGTTTAGTCGTCATAGCTTCAACTATAGTCAATACCCAATTTAATATATTTGAAAGCAATATAGTAAGAATCAAACATAGCTACAAACTAAGAAAACAAAAATTTAAGGTAAATGAAAGAGGATAAATCAACTAAAAACATATAAACACATACCTTTGTGTACATTTCAACATTTTGATATAATTATTCTTATTCTTCATACAAGTCAACATCTTTATCATCCAGTTCATAATTGATGTTGAAAAGATTTTCCATATCAACATCATCATCAATGTCGTCATTTCCAATCATATCATCATGAGGAACATTTTATCCTACGTTAAGTTTGATTTATTCAAGTTCTTTGACTCACAATACATTGTCAATATCATCTTCATCCATAATGTTGTAGCCAATTTTCATTTGTTCCATTAAATAAAAATAAAATAAAAAACCATGTATGCAAAAAAATATATATATGAAAAGAAAGAAAGAAAGAAAGAAAAGGAAAAATGCAAGGAAATACAAAAAGAGGACATGGGGATTCTTATATGCAATATTTTTGAAAATCTAATAAAGCGATGAAAGGTAATGCAACCCCGCTATAGAATAATATTTTTAATATTTTAATATAGGGTGGGCCAGATCTATGGTGCTTGAAAGGAGAAAAATTTAAATGATGTGCAACTCTATGGAGCAATGTCATTTGTTTCATCGAAACCTCACGTACAACAAACTTGAAAACACCAATCAATCAAATTTTATGGAGAGAGGTGCCCTCGTAGAAGGTTCAATGGAAAACTATTGTCAGGGTAATCTACAGTTAAGATTAACCCGAATAACACCCCTTTTCGACATTTCTTACTTCGTAGGTTCCCCTATGAGCAGTAAGTGGCTTCTCCTTCTTCTACGACAAGCAAGCGTGTGAAGTAAGCGGATCCTCGTCAACCCCACATCAATCCTTATCATGCCACCTCACTCATCATTTCAACGATATTTTCGATGTCACCCACCATGTCACCCTTCCATACTTTTTGTCCATATTCAATTAACTCCATGTTTCCCACCTTTTGTCAATAAAGTCCCTGATTTTCCCCAATTCACTCATTTTAACTACATTTTTTTGGTGATTTATACTCCCTCCAACAATGCTAAGGCTTCCAACTCAACACTCAAAATTTTACTAGACTGATAAAATGTCCAACTTTTAAATTAGCAGTGTGGAAGAAATGTCGGGACTTAATATCACCAACAAACATCCAGGTGGTGGAACCTGGAGCCTCATCAAATGAGCCTGCATAAGAATCTCAAGTGATTGAATGATAATAATGCACCTAATATTCTTAATTTGAAAGAAATAATATATATTGTAATTTGAAAATTAAGTAGTTTAGTTTCTAAGTTTAGCCTTTGAGTCCTCATAAGGACCAAATAAATTTAGAAGTAGTTTTAAATCAGTTTATTGACAATTAACAGTTTTCTAAATGTCCCCAATGTAAAAAAAATTCTTTAAAAATACGTGAAGGGACCAATTTTGGGGTTCTGAATTTTTGCCTTAGAAGAGCAAATTTTTTTGTAACATATCACAACTTTCTTGGAGAATTAATAAAATTCCTTGGTAATTCCATATGTCTTTTAGGCATGATATGTGTGTTCTTTTCATTACTATAAGTCATTATCTATTTTTCTTCCTTTGAAAATGTTTAAAGAAGTCGTTGGTTATTTTTATTAAACAAATTTACTCTACTTGGAATAGCTTATAGTACTTGTGCATCTTTAATTAAAATAACCTTAAACTCTGCTCCATATTTTCATACTTTCAATTCTTTAGTCTTTCATGGTTTGTTTTAAGATTTGGTATACAGGATTCTGTTACTGCAACCTTCTATTTTGAATCTTTCACTCTTTCATTCTGCCACCCTACTACAACTTCAAAATCATTTTCATAGACAATGTGGCCACCTGGGAGGGTTCCCATTTCTCCAAGAGCTACCCCTACATTGCATCTTCATAAAACATATATGAGCAGCCATGTATAGGATATAAAGCAAAGTTTTCATCTTTTGTACAAATTTCCTAGGCACTAACCTCCCTTTAGCTAGAGGTTGTCTCTAGGGTTACAACATCTTTTGGTGTTGTTTCCAAGGAACAAAGAAAAAAGCTAATTTTCACTGGGTTTTTCTTAAAACCATTTCTTCTTTTGGTGAGCAAAGATAGTGTGTTAGGTTGAGTTTTTCTCACCAAGTGGGAATTGAAAGTAATAGTCCTGGCTCTAAGAAGACCCCACACAAGGTCAGATACTTCCCAACAAAAAACCCGAACCTAATTTGGCCCTGAAAGTATTATTTCCAGAAGAGCTTGGAGAGAAAAACAATCTCCTAAAACCCCAAGTTATTCTATATATATATATATATATATATATATATATATATATATATATATATATTAATTTTGTATATCCAACAATGCTACAATTCATGTATGAATTTTACTTTTGGGTACCCAATCAATTAGCCATAAAGTGATTCATTTTATATGAATTGCTCTACTTGAATTAATTTTTAATTATTTACCCTAATGCCAAGGGTTTGGTTACAACCCATTTATTTGAGATGATAGTCAAAGATTTCTCATATTCTCTCTATATAAGAGAAATACACTTTATTTCTTGTGATAATGGTAGATTGAAGGTTATGTCGTCAATACAAATATAATTAAATGTTTATTTAATGCAACCTCTCACGACTCTTTTTTTTTTTTTTCAAATTTCCTGTCAATTCTTCAATTATGTAATCATATGTTAGCTACTCTTGCACATTAGTCCTTCATTCTCATGATAGAATTATGTCCCTACTTATGTAGTTCTACTGAATGCTATTATTACTTGTTTGTTGGTTCCATTTTCTTTTCTCAATATATAGTTAATATCATAAAATTTCAGTTTAGTACTTTCTAAAAATTCTTCTTGTTATTTTATTTCAAATACTCTTCTAGATAAGTGAGACCCAATCTTTCTCTGGGACCTATTGTTTGCCTTTATGAAGAGTTTAGTCATGTTTATAAATACTTAAAAACAACGTTTGTTATGAAATGGACTCTATTTCTTTATTGGAACTAACCTATTTCCACACTAACTGTTCATGCCACTTACAAAACCAGAATTTTCAAAAAGGTGCACATTAATTATATTTTTACAGCACGTTAACACTTTCTTTCAAGTAAATCAACTTACAAATTCTACCAAACTACATATCTTCTTATAAGGAATTTATTCCACTTTAGTTTAATCAATCATTACTTTAACTCTTAACAAGAACTTTGCAAAATATGCAGACTACTGCAATTATAAAAAAAAATTATGCTTCGGAAATCAACTATAAAGAATACTTATCTATATTAGGTTTTGGATACCACTAATTACCAGGGAGAAAAGACTACTCTTCCTGACCAACGAGTTCAAGTAACCTTTACCAGTACCCCCCCCCCAAGCTAGTTTACTTGCAGGACAATTCTTTAGACATGGACCTAAATAGGTCCACCTAGAACTTTATGACCACACCATGTCTATCTAGGTTTATTACAGACCTAACAGGTCTAACAGGGGATTCCACATGCCAACCAGCTCAAGAATCTCTTTCTTTGGCAGCTTCTTGCCCTTCCTCAACAACCTCATGTCTAAGGAATCAATTTCATTTCCTCTCTTGGACCTCCTCCGACTAGGTTCCAAGTCTCTTGGTTGCCTCAAGCTTCTTCCCTCTTACCCTCTTGGCTCCCTTTTCCCTAACATAGATAATTTATGTTTAGGGAGAGGAGTAATTTCCTAATAGCTATTTTGGAAGTAAAACTCTCGCTTAGCATATTTTCCCTTCTATAATTTGGTAAACCATAACCAATTTATATAATAAAATTAAAACTGATAAACATTCAGGTTATTATCTTCCCATGTCAGGTAGTCTGCCAAATTGTTTCGCAAAAGAAAATCACATATTTACTTTTCACTGAGGGATGTTACACATTCAATCCAGTGTGGTGAGATGGAGATTTTCCTATCGATAGCCTAAAAATTCATCATCTATTTATTTTTGTTAGACAACAACCACTTCCTCATAACACAACCAAGGAGCACGATGCTAAATAGGAGGCCTAGATCAAAATTTCTTTGTCAATGGATGCTAACCTTCAAAATGCACCCTCGGTCACATTCAACATGGCATGACACGTGGTGCCACCTAGTAGCCATGTCATCCAATGCCACATCTATATTAACGCCAAAAGAACATATTGGCTTATTTCCTATCAAGGACATGCAACAATTTCCAATGACCATTCAAGATAAAACATAACATTCACTATTCATGAACATACCAATTCAGGTAATTAATCTAAGTCCATTATACTCAAACCATGTCACTTATTTGAATGGATAGCCATGGCTAGAAACCAAAGGTGGGGCTTCAGCTCTCCACCCAACCATAGGAAAAATACGCCATAACCTTTCTTGCAGCTACTCACCTCCAAAACAGATATATGATTTGATGGTTTTCAATCAAACTTAACTAGAATAATTCTAAACTCCAAGAGTATGGGATCACTTTTTAGGTGGTTTATTAACTATATCAGCTTACTTGGCAAGCACGAAGTGGTCTATCAACCCTCTTGTCAAGCACTTAGTGGTTTATCAACCCTTTTAGCAAGCACCCTAGTGAATGGCTACCATGCTTATCGGTTTATCAACCATTCAACAAGCACACATCACCCGATTTATCCACTAAGACTTACACTAAATTCATTCAAGCTTGGAAACACATGGTCCATAACTCCAATCCATCAACATAGGGGATCACATTCCATAAGCCTCAACATAATTTCTCCATTGTGCAGAACTCTTGTTCATGTGCTCTAAGCTCATTCTCTCCCTTTCTCTCATGTTGTGTCTATCTTTCGTTCTCCTACTATATGAATCTTTGTTTTACTTATCATTCTTCCTTTTTGCTTCATGCTCCTGATCTTACAGACAACTATTCGTTTCCATTTTCCAACATAATGGGAATAGAAAAAACGTGGGTTTTTTTCTTTTTCCTATTATTCTTTCCAATCATAGGCAGTGGTGCCTTTAATTATGCTAGCCAAGCATCACTCACAACCTTTCCCTCAGAGTATGGATCTGTCATCCCATTCATCAGTTCTAACAAAAATTAATTTTATTTAAATTAAAGTCATTAAAATAAAAACAAGGTTGTATACAATGTGTGTTACAAACCCGACCCCCTTAAAGGAACAACATCCTTGGTGTTCTCTACAACTAGAAAGAAAAGAACAAGACTAATATTTATATAACAACTCTTACATCAATTGAATCATCAAACAAAAATGGGTATAGCACTCTCATTTGTTCTTCCATCTCCCAGGTAGATTCGTCAAGTCCAAAGTGCTTCCATTGCACCTTAACTTACTCTATTACAAGATTTTGGAGCGTGGTCTACCTTTGGTCTAGGACTAGGATGCATAGTGATTATAGTTGGAAATATCCCTTAGGTTCCACTCGTATGATAAACGAGTGAATGGCATGATTAGGATCATGCACACTTCTAATTAAGGAATGAAATGTGAAATACATTATGTGTATTCATTGTGGGTGGCAAGCTCAATCTATAGGCCACTGGCCCCACTCTTTCCAAGATTTGAAATTGCCCACAAAATCTAGATGCCAACTTGGCACAATAACTCACTTTCAGTGAGCTCTTCCTTGGTTTGATGTGAATATATTCTCTCCCACTTAGAATTCCTTGTGCATCCTCTACTGGTCTGCATAATCTTTTTCCTATCATTGGCTTCCTTTAATTTCTTCTTAATATTGATCACTTCCTAATCAATTGCCTTCAACATGTCAAGTATAAGGACTACTCTATTTACTAGGTCATCCTAGCTAATAGGAGTGTTGCATTTCCAACCACATAATGCCTCAAAAGGACTCATCCCAGCGGCTTCTGGTATCCATTGTTGTATGCAAAATCCACTAATGGTAGGAAATCCTCCCAGTTCTTTGGTTGATGTGTGAGATACTTCCTCAACATGACATCCAAAATTATGCTCACTCTTTCTGTTTGGCCATGTTTTTGATGATGATAAGAAGCACTAAAAGCGAGTTGGGTTCCAAAACTAGCAGCTCATTCTAATATAATCTTCTTATATACACCATGCAATCTGAATATTTCCTTCATGAATATATGAGCTATATCAATCGCTGAGTGGACTTGATAGCGATGAAGTGAGCTAACTTAATGAGCTTGTCCACTACCACCATAATGGCATCATGTTATTTAGATGTCTTTGGTAAAACCAAAATGAAGTCCATAGATATCACTGCCCACTTCCACTCAGGAATTAGGATTGGTTACAATAATCTTGCTAGATGCTTGCATTCTACCTTTACTTATTCGCATTACAAACACTTGACAATATACTCAACAACTTCCTTCTTCAATCCTTGCCAACAATATATTTTTCTCTATAATTGTTATCTATCTTCTAATAACTATGTTGACTTGAATAAAGTTTTTTATGAAACTCATCTATTGTGAATCTTCTCAAATTAGCAACATGAGGTACATATTTTCTATTTTTGAACAACAACATATCACAATTAGTGAGTTGGTAGTTTTTGTTCACAAATCTTTTTGGTTCCTTTTGCAAACATGTTTGTACATGTTGATAGTGTTCATCATAAAATCATATTAATTTAATTTAATATCTTTCTATATGTGATTTACGCCAAAGCTTTTCTTACAACTGTTATGGATCACAAAAGTCTCAATTTAACATATTAATAATTAAATTAAAAAATTTCAAAATCCTATTTTAAAATAAACACCCAAATCGACTTAGTTATGACATTGTGTTTTTTCTTTAGGCATAAAAATAAAATAGTTAATCAAATTATACCATACTATTATACCATACTAATATCGTTGATAGTATTGACTTCGGATATGATGGATGTTAATTCTTCAAGTGGTTATATGTTATCATAATATCCATTTTAGATGTTTAAGCATTTTAGTTATATGTTTGATATGTTGTTTTTTGACTAACCGTTATTCAAACATGTAAACGAAAATACCATGCGTAAGTAGTTTTGGCATATCGATGGTAATTATAAATGTATGCTGACTCTGAATTGTGTTTGTGATAAAAGAATGAAGAAAAATAAAATAAACTAATAATATTTAATTATCTAATTTAAGGGAGAGGTGAAGCATATAGAGATGTTTTCATATTAAGTAAATTAAATGTAAATTATAATGTTGAATTTATAATATTGTTATATGTATCTAATAACTAAAGAATGGAAAATATGTATGTAAAAATAAAAGTAAGGTAGTTGTTTTATTTTGATGTAATTAAATTAATAAAATTTTTGGTTCTTTGTGTTATAGTTTGATAATAAATTTTTGTTTAAGATTGTTATTTTTATTATTTAAAATATGGTTTTGAATGTATAAATAATTTCAATTTAAAAAAAAAAATGAAGTATTTAAATCTTATAAATAATACAATTCAAAGTTTATAATTTTAAAACATTTTGTAGAATTAGAGCAAAATTGACTCCTAAAAAAATCGTCTTAAAATATAAATATATATGTGTGTTGCAATTTGATTATTATGTAATTATTTGAACAAACCTATCTATTTTGAAACATGTTTTCATAATTATAATTTTATTAGAAACAATTATTAGATGGATAATAAGGATTTAATATCTACTAAATATTCACAAAATATTTTTAATAAAAATTAGATATAAAAGATTAAGATTAATCTCAAATGCAATTATACCATTTTTACTTTTCAAGTTAATTAAAACAAATGTCATGTCTAGAAGTATCATATTAGTTAATTCAATTAATCATGTCGCAAGATTGTTTAAGAGTAATAGTCTTGCAAGGCCATTTGAGTGACGTCCAACTTCCGCCCAAAATTGAAAAAAAAAAAAAATTAACATTGAAAAGTTATGTCTTGTAATTTTTTTATTCGGAATGTTTAGATTACATTTTAATCTATCGTTACTTTAAAATGAAAAGAATTGTTCACTCTGTATTTTGATGATTCACTTCCCGTAAACATATTCCTCAGTCTATCCATTCATTGTTGGATGTCTTTTAATTTTTCTTCTATCATATTATCTATGCTGCCATTGACATGCCATTAATTTTCATTTAGCAATTACATATATAGACACAGGTGTTTATGGCTTATAAAATGGCATAGGCAGATGTTATTGTACTATATTACTAACCCACAACGATTCAATTTGTTTCATGTTTTCGATTTTTCTAGCTAAACCGAAATTAGAAGTATTTTTTAATAAATTAAAAGATAAAATATTGTGTAAAATATATTTTTATATATATAAAAAAAACATTAAAAATATTTGGGAATTCTAAATTCTTTCTCGATATCAATTCACCATTTGAATTAATCTACAAAATTGTTTGGCATTTGAATTTTATTTGTTTATTGATTATTTTTTATATTAAATAATTATAAAATTACTTAAATTATTTAAATTATAGGATTTATGTGTGACATGTGGAATAGTTGAAATGTTGTTAACCATTTTTTATATGAAGGTTATTAATTTAAAAATTTGTGAATATAAAAAATAGAATCGATTCACAGAAGACAAGTATATATGACATATAAATTATTAAAAATATTTTCCTTTCCAAAAACCAGAGAATTTAAACAGTTTATTAAGCAAAGGAAACAAAGGAGTATTGGTGAGAAAGTTATTGTAAAACCACAAGTATGTTTTGAAAGAGACAATAGCTATTGTAAAACCAGTATGTTTTGAAAGAGACAATAGTTATTGTGAAACCACAAGTATGTTTTGAATGAGACTAGACTCATTGCTTACTCTAGTTAGCACTATTTAAAATTGACATATATATTGATAGAAACAATAATGTCATAATAGGAACTAATCTTTTTATAAATTTTTGAGAATTATTATACTAGAGAAAATATCTATATAAAACAAAATATGTTGGACACCTAATTTATTAGGGTTATGGTGCATTATGTAATGAGTTATTATAATCCAATAAACTTTGGAAACAAAATTTAACTATTTCAAGATTGTATTTATATATACAATATTCTTAATATAAATTGAATTCATTTATACCATTATTGGAAAACGAATTCAATTCGTATTAAGAATATTGTACATATAAATACAATGTTGAAATAGTTGGATTTAATTTCTAGGGTTTATTGAACTTTAGTAAATGATTAAATAATGCAACATAACCTTAACAGATCAGGTATCCAACATTACCCCCCTTGATCGTGTAGATGAGAACCCAAGAAGAGAGTTAAAATGAAGTATTAGAGGAGAAACCACCAGAAGGAGAGGCACTAAGGGTGGGTGGTTATATAATTGGCGAGTTAATTTCAATGGCCAGATTAATTAAGATAGGTTGTAGTGCTAGTGGTAGCCACCCTATGCATCATTTTTCTTGACTTTCACTTATATGTTAGAATAATAAAAGGGAATTGACCATACCCACAAAGAACAATATACATAAACTCATATGTGTAGTCTCACTACTTATAGTATGGAGAAAAGCATACACTTTTAATCATTGAACTTGTTTCAGTTTACAGGTGAGTGTAACATGGCATTTTGTTTGAGTGCACATTTGTAATATCTACTATTGTCATTCAACAATATAGTTAAGAATCTACAATTGCTCAAAAATCCATCAGAGAGTTCAAATAAGAAAATCAACAATGATTAATCTTTTTGGTGTTTATTCCACCTTAACTATGGAGAGCATTCACTTTTAGCTACTTGATTTACAGAATTAACATTTTTATGGTGTGCAGTTATGTGCTTTTATCATGTATTGACATGTGATTTTGTAGGACTTCTAAGATATTTTGTGTGAGCTATAGCCTATCACTTATTAAGGTTGCAAGTTAAACATCTTAAATTCCATAATCATGTCACAGAACTAGGAAACTGATAAAATGTAAGTAGAATGTTTCTCAAGCTATCTTTGTGCATGGTGGTATGAGAATCATCATTGAGATTTATTGGGGCCATTGCAATTGATCTTCTCATTGGATGACTTTCTGTTGTGATTGTAGGTTGGATGTCTACATTTATGCTTACCTTGTAAAGAGGAACTTGCAGTTATTTGCAAAGGCTTTCCAGATAGAAGGGAAAATTTCCCCTGAACTAGTTGGTACAGTAAGTGTGTGGCTTGTTCACATCTTCCATTCTGTTTGGTTATATAGTTAAATTATTCCATTGTTAATTTAGGGTGGATTCTCATAGTTTTCTGTGATCAACTAAATTGGGGTATTTTTTATTTATATTTTTTTGAAGATTTACACCAGCTTTTTCTCTCTTTCTCCCTCACACACATAGACTCAAATACACACAAACACATGTCACGTGTGTGTGTTTTCACGTGCAAACATTTCTTATCATTTATGTCTTATTTGTTCCTTTACCTTCTTTCCTTCTTTCCTTAATATTTATGTCTTATTTGTTCCTTTACCTTCTTTCCTTAATGTGGTTCATGCCTTTTGCAGCTAGAAGCAAATTATTAGTAACATTGGCAAGAAAAATATGGTTCAACTTTTCTCATGATTTCATATTTTACATACAGGCAAGTTTTACACAATACAACTGGCAACATTTCAACTACTTTGCATCAAGTACAAGTTCTTAATTGACAAGTCGGTATGATGTTGTAGTTGATCAAGGTGTATCAATTGCATATACTTATTTATTTTGTAAAACATTACTTCTGAAGAAAAATCTTTTACTTCAACAAGGCATATGATGTTACAGGATAATCAAAGTGGCATGAGTGCATACATATTTATTTTGTAAAAAATTGCTTTTGTAGCAAAACTTTTTACTTCAACAAGGTATATGATGTTACATGATAACAAAACAAAGTTATAATATATCATGAGATTTTCTTTTTAACTAATCTTTATATAAATGATTGTATTTTTAATTTAATGGAGGTGGATAAATTTAGTGGAGCCTAGAATGAATGAGAGATGAGATATAAAGCTTCGCAATAGAGGATTAATTTTCTATAGGCCCTCTTTCCTCTTCCCTATTTGGTGAAATGATAGACCATGTTAGATATATGGAATCATTGCATTGATAGTAGTGAGGTAATGTACAACCTAGTATGACATGGTTGTTGTCACATACATAGGTATGCAACAACATTTAAAAAAAACCCAATGCAAATACATCTTATACCTGGATTTATCAAGCACCAAGAAGGATCACATTTATTGAGATCTAAATTTTTGTATCATTTAAATTTGAAGGAATACGTTATATAGATTTAAATGAGATACAATTCTACACCCTAAGAGATTTAATCCCTCTTGGTGCTTGATAAATCCTTGTTTAAGATGGATTTACACTAGTGTTTACATATATTTCAGATCATTGTAGCAAGTCGACTATACGGTCTATATAAATTTATTCACAACATTGAAATGCCTCACAATTTACTGGCTAGGCCTTAGCCTTAGCCCCTTAGTAGGAATCTATACAAACATATTTACCTCATTTATGTATGGAGTCATGTCAAATGCTAAGCATTATATTATAATTCACCATAAGTATACTAATGATCAAAATGGAAACGAATCCATAAATTATGAATAAGACTTGGGGAAAAAAAAATTGCATAGAGTTTGGTATTGAGTAATTTTCAAAAGTATTTTTTTAATGGAGACTAAAGAAGAATCCTTTATATAAAAGCATAAGAAAACCATCTTGCTAATTTATATCTATGTTTTTGTAGAAAAATAAATAAATAAATCAATTTAGACCTCTTAGCAAGAGGAAAATTCTTTGGTTCTCTTTATAACTCCATAGAAAAGGAAATCTTTTAGATCTCTTTTTTACTTGCCATATTACAAGGAACTAATGGACAATTTCCTTAATAAGGTAATTGCAGTCAATGCCTTGTGCAATCTACTATAGTTGTTTCCTTGTGAAATTTGCATAGCTCAAGAAGTGTCATCAATGTGGCAATATGCATGCACACCTCTTTACGCTTCTCCACCTACTTCACTGATCTAACACCATTTTCATTCCTTGACTTGAAACTCATACCCACATCTAACAACAAATCCCAATAGTGTTAGAGATACAAATAACAGTCAGGAGGATAGACAGATAAAATATTGTCACTGATTCCTTGCTACCAATCTCATCCAAAAGGTCATCAACTCTTGCACCACATAGGAGCACATCAATAATTAGAGATACGCTTGTATGAGTCTAATTTAGGTAGCTAGAGAGTTATGAGTTCTCCCAAATTCCCTACTTGGCTTAGTCATAGTAGGATCATTATGAAATATAAAGGGATTTAAGTAATAGAGATGCTAAGGATGTATAAATATAAAATAATCACCTAAAAAAAGAAGAAGATAAAAACGAGCGCATAGGGGGGCATAAATACCATCTCAATAAAGGCACAAGTGCACCAAAGAATAATATCTTTTCCCAAAAATCTGATATGTATATCCTAGAAATGAGTAGGCTTTGAAACCATGCATGCTAACTAAACAACCATTTATTGATTCAAAAATCAAGGAACAAGGGAAAGAGTTATGCAAGAAAAACATACATATTGAAACCTAGGCTACAATTATAAAACCCCTAGTAGAGAACAATTTTACATAGCTTCATTTCACTCCATCTACTACAACTTCATCCTATAAATCTTATACGTCATTGATCTTCTTCTCACTATATTTTCAACTTTCAATGCCAGAACATTAAGATATTTTTAAGTGATATGGCTCCATTTCTAATTCTCAAGTGAAATTATGCAAGCAAGAACATGTTCCTTCAAACTAAAGCAATCATGATTTGTTAGTGAGGGAGTTATTAGTGTAAAATACTTGTTCATGTCGAGAAAGACAATGAGTGTGTAGGATGAATTCCTAAACATATATAATGTGATTTAAATTAATGATATTGTTTAACAAAAGAGGAGAAAGGAGTATTTTTACCTTTTCCATACACACTCATAGTAAACTAAGTGCTTCTTAAAATATTTACTAGGTTAGCAAATTTTGATAAACAAAATATCAACTAACACTACATACCATAATGCCTTTTTCCTTTAATATCATGTCTTGAAAGAACCCTTGCAAAAACAACTTATCACTTTTTTATTTATACCACAAATATTATGCTCAACTCAAAATATTAGTCATGGTGAAAACGATTCTCTATTGAATTATTGGTCTAATTTGAACACAGATGCGTCAATTTTCAAAATATTAGTTATAGTAAAAACGATTCTTGGCCTAATTTGAACACACATGCCCCAATTTGTTTCACAACAATGGTTTAACGATTCTTGGCCTAATTTGGACACACATGCCCCAATTTGTTTCACAACAATGGTTTAACATCAAATTTGTATTTGAAAACCTTTACTATATAGAAGTGTTGTCTATATCAATAACTCCAAAATATCTCATATTGTGTGTTTACTAGAATGAATTTTTATTTCAATCTTTTACAATGTTAAAGAGTTTACATATACTCTCATTATCCCAAGATTACCCTCATCATCAAAGCTTCTTTGGAGCCTCCAGCGATTTCTTTTATAAAGCACAGGTCAATTTCCTTCACAACAATGATTTAGTATCTAATCATACAATTTTAGTTTTTCTTGAGATTTTTACAATTTATCCTTAGGCTGAGGAGTTCGCATATACCCTGACCATCAATTTTTTTTGGATTGCAAAGGTTAGTAGTTCAAAAGTAATTAAAAAAACTTAAAAGAAAATAGTAATACAAACCTCACCTAATGTTGAAATATAAAGTTGACAACACACGAGAAATATTGATAGATGAGCACTTTTTTTAATTATTAAAACCCTTTATAATTTAATGAATTTGAAAAAGGAAAAAAATCAAGAGTGTTTTGAGCCTAACAATATGATACATGAAACAATGGATGAAACTTTTTCGAGAGGAACGCTCACAATGCGGGGGAGGGTAATAGCAACTACCAT
The DNA here is from genome assembly GCA_031772625.1 of Pinus tabuliformis. NCBI lineage: Eukaryota > Viridiplantae > Streptophyta > Pinopsida > Pinales > Pinaceae > Pinus > Pinus tabuliformis. Next base: position 844,794,609 of record CM062815.1, read on the forward strand.
TACCACTAGCGTGTTGGGCAGGCGTTGTCCGTCAACCCTTGCACTGCATACTTTGCTTAGCACGTAAAATACTAATGCTAATTGAATTAAGAGGCACATCTTCTCTCAAAACCAGAATACTTACCTAGGCTACTTGGGTGCATTGAAAGCTGAGCGCATGACTTCGTATGCCAATTTTGTTGACGGTTTATTAAGTTATTATAGTAATTGATTTGTCTATTGATAATTATTATTTCAGCTTTTATGAATTTAAGTTATATATTGGAAATTTTACTTTTCAAATATTTGATTAGAACATAATGTATTTGATTAGAAAATAATGTTGAAGATATAATTTTTGTGCCAAGTGATTATCACTTCAATTTTTTTTGTTTATAATATTTATGTCATGATTTTTTAATATTAGTATAATAATTTTTCATTGTTAAAATTTTAGAAAATAACTTATACTTAATTTGAGCAAATATTTTCATAAAAAATGAATAAAAATAAAATAAATATACTTACAAAATAAATTACCCCACTATTATTTATGTTTTTTCAATACTTTAATGATTAAGAGAGAATGTTGCCTACTAAAAACTGAGAGTGTTGTTTCAATGAGGGCGGCATTTAAAGGATTTGTAAAGGTCAACGGTTGTTTAGCTTTGTGTACAGAGACGACTCCTAGTGGAGGCAATTTTGTTGTGTTTGGCTTCATGTTTGCAAGTTTTTATGTCCTAATGCTTCATAGCCTGAAAGTCCTTCGGTAGGCTTTTTTTTTTAACAATGTCGTCTAATCGGGCTTAAACCTACAAAAACTTGGTCATTACTTTTAATTTCACTGGAATTTTAAAGTTAAAAGACTTGTGTTTCCATTGTAGTGTTCATTCAGGTTGTGTTGGCCAATAAAAAGTTTGACACTAGTAAATTGTAGTGATTTGGCTTTTTGTTTTTTAAATAAATTTGTTTTTGAAATTTGATTTGCAAGTAGTTTTACTTAGGTCCTAAAAATATTGTAAATCACTTTTTTAAAATATTAAATTAAAAGTATTTAATTAATAAATTTTAAATACTTTTAATATATATAGATATATTAAAAAATACACTTAAAATACCGAAAAATCACAATTTTAGTTTAAATTGTACTACTCAATTTCCAAAAACAACCAAAACTTCCCATTAATATAACATTATTTCATAATTATTAAAAAAAATCATTGAAAGTTTTTAAATGGTCAAAACATTATATTTTATAAACAAAATTTTATTAATTCTAGGTTAACACGATAAATCTATATCATTTGATGTATTTAAAATGTATATCGTTAATAATAAAAATATTTGTTATTTATATTGATTTGTGATAGATGAAAAGGGAATAGATTTCTAAATAAATATAATAAATATTTTACGAGTAATTCTATTTTTATACATTAATATAGAAGTTTTATAATAATATTAATAAAAATAAATCTATATTCATAATAATAAATGCAGATGCAGGAGTATCAACCTCAACTGTATCAATTTTTTTAAGGCCTCGAAAGGGGATATGTAAATTTCAAATAGAGCTTTATTTTCTCATTTTATTTAAAGATTGTAATGGGGCCAATTGTCTTGATTTTAGAGAAATCTAGACGGTAAGCTTTTTAAGCAATTTTGAGATGTTTTTTAAAATTTTGACAAATGTTTAGTTTAAGTGTAGATAGTTTTGGACAAGTGTACAATTTCTTGTTCTAGAGAGATATTTGCCCACCATTAGGAATTGTATATGCAGGAAATGTATAGCTGGATAGCTCAAAAAAAGGTTTCTGTAAATGAGAGACTAGAACACAAATCCAAGAAGCTCGAACAGTGAGCCTTTGTATTGTTCCTTTGTAAATATGATTCCTCTGTAATTACACTTTCAAATAAATAGAATTATATTACTTTTTTTTTTAGTAAGGCTAAATCTATTAAAAAGAAGAAAAATATTTACATAGGGATCGTAGTCATTACAAAGCTCTGAGAAGAGCCAAAATTCCCAAGAAAGCAGATGTGAAACCAGTAGCAGAACCCACGCAAGGGATCAGGATGAAGCTTATCTGGAGAACCACATGAACCCAAAACAACAAAAACATAGGCAGACCTTTGCCTTTCTACACCAGAACTATAGTCGACATGCCTGAAATAAACCATTACAAAAACCAAAAGACAAACCCACGTCAGCGAGAACAAACTAGTCAGCAGGCGTTTCCTCCACGATCTGGCACCAACCGAACTCTGGCACATCATCAACAGGAGCAGCTACCTGATTGGAGGGTCTAGGATCCGCTGGCACCATCTCAGCATCCTGCGTGCTGCATCCTGGGGCTTCCTGCGCCTGCAACGACGCTACTCCAATGCCAAAGTGAATTGCAGAGGAGGGACCAGCAATCGCTCCCGAGCCCTTCGGATGGGAATTAGAACCTTCCAGCTGAGTTGTTTCATAGAAGAACACAAAAATATGGGCAGTTATCTGAGGCCGATGTAGGGCACTATTGAATGTGAAAATGGCAGAGCCTGTCGAGGATGGAGGCCCGCGAGAATGGCTGGAATTTTGTCGTCTCCCTCGTCCACTTTGGGTTCCCGGATAACGACCAGTGAAGAGTTCACTAGTGGGAGCGGGCGAGTCTGAGGAAGAACCAGTTGGAGCGCGCTAGGGTTTCCCTCTACGGCACCCCATTCTCTGACGTAAAAGAGCCATTGAAGGGGGGTAATGGAAAAGTTGCAGCGCGCTTGGAGCTCAGAACAACTGATACGCGGGGACTGAGAGAATGCTTTAGAATACCAGATGGATTGCCTAGGCCAATCTCCCTCCCTCCCAAATTGAAGACCAGACGGAAGGCGGAATTGAGGAACAAAGGGACGCAGGCAATAAGAAGATTACTCAGACTCATTCCATGAGAGCCAGCGCCCAGGACAGGGGAAACAAAATAAAAAACCCATTACTCAGACTCATTCCATGAGAGCCAGCGCCCAGGATAGGGGAAACAAAATAAAAAACCCACCCAAGAATCTTCAGACTCAGACCCAGAGCCCTCCCATGGAAAGAAATGTGCCAGAGGAGCTGTACGTGAAGGGCCAGCCAGAGAATCCTTGTCGAAGGCTCAAAAACTTCCAAGAGAACCGGAATTCGAACATAGGCAATGGGATAATCCCAGACAAGAAAATCGCAAGGAATGAGCTTGAGCGCAGGGCATTGCCCCTCCTTAAACTTGCCCAACCTATCACAAACAACCACCTTCATAACTTCTTCATTGACTAACGTCGTCATCTCGTGCAAGTAGCAGCGTGCAAAGGGAGGATCCGTTGCAGCGGGTAGAGAGAATGAGCCCAGATCACTTGGTGGGGAGATGGTATACACCTGCTTGCGCACATGCCAGGCGTAGCTCCTGTCGCCGGTGTTTAACACCTTGTACTGGGTGGGCAGGTGTCGAGCCGCTGCGCCCCACCCCAGTCCTATCAAGTTTAAGACCAATTCAATCACCCGCATCTGGGGAAATAGAATTATATTATTGTGTATTATCCCCTATCTAATTATATATATGTTTGATCTCTGACAAAGATAGAACATAACTTTATCTCAATCGTCGAAATAAACAATGTTTACTTGAGGGAATTCAAAGGATTTCGTCTCAAGGAGGAATTCATATTCGAAGGGTAGCCCTTCAATGCTAGTGGAGATATACTTCATGAGCGATGAGAAAGAAAAAGTTGTTTGGCTTTAGTTTGTATCGTTATTTTTTTTAGTGCATTTAAGTTTTTGTGTATAGTTTTTTTCGGAGTTTTCGCATCCATAATTCTTTGAATCGACGTTTCGAACCATCCATTGTGACTCATCATCAAGACGTTTCGAGCAATCCACTGTGGCTCATCATCAGGGTAGATCAGTGGGTGTGTAGGACAGATCTCATCGGAATGAATAAATAGAGTTAAGAGATGGAATGGGAATGGTAGCCGACCCTGCCATGATTGTTGATAATTTACTAATGATACTTAGTAATTTATAATATTTGGAATTAATTTAATTACAGATTAAGAATAAAAATGATTTTAATTAATTTTAATTTATTGAGAATAAAAATAAAAATAAATTTAAAAGTTTTTATTTTAATTTTAATTGACTTTAATTTATAATTAATTTTAATTTGGAATTGTTCTTACTTTAGAATAAATTAATTGGATTGATTTTAATATTAACCTAGAATAAATGATTAAGAATTAATCTCAATATTAATGTTAATTAATACTAATTTTTAATATTAGTGTTGCTCCTAGAAATTTTTAAATAATTTTATTAATTTTTATTTTATTTAAAAACATATGAAAGTTATATATTTTAGGTTGAAATCAATTATGATCTATAAATTAATTTTAATTTTAACTTAGAATCCTATCAATCTTCTTAAAATGAAGTTTTTTAAAAATTCCTCTATTTTAAAATTAATTTTAGAATGAATGTATTTGAATTGGTTCTTAATTCTAATGATTTAAGAATTAATATCCATATTAGTATTATTTATTAATACTTAAGCCTTGTTGTTTGGAGGAAGTGCATTTACACCTGCCTAGTAGAGTGATTGTCCCTCTACCATATAATCAAATACATCATTGTAGCGAGAAAGGGGACTTAAAGGGTTTGGGTAAAAGTTTGATCCTCCCCTACGTTGACGAGAGCATACGGGTACGTCATTTTGACATTGTATGTGTTTACTTAAATAGAGAACCATTGGAGAAGTGATCAGAGAATTGAGGGAAGAAAAAGGTGAAAAGAGTAGGGACCTGGAACTCTACTAGCTCTCTCAAAGGGGAACATGATGCCGACCTTGGTGGGACCAATTATTTAGTCGACATTTGGACAAGTCAAAGGTGCGTAAGAAATTTTAATAGAGGAATAAAGGTCGACCCCAACCTCGCATTGTGGGCCATTTTTTAGTCATTGTATTCGGCGTAAGTCCCAATCGAATAGAGAGAGGTAACCCTGACCTTTTGTCAGGTCTGACCACTTGATTTGGTTCCAAAAACATAGAATTTAGGTGACACAACTCTAGTGGATAATAACAAGGCCCTATACGTCGACATGGTTATGATATCGACCTATCAAATTTGCAGAAAAGAAGTTGGTTGGTGGGCCATTGTGCCATTGAGGTTGTCAAGGTGGACGTGGAGCAGTATAGCAAATTAATGCGTGAAAAAAAATTACCACCATAGAGTTCATTGGGATAAATGTCATAATAGAGAGGCAAGAGTTATAAGGTGAAGACCACCCTTGAACAGTCACTTCGATTTTTAGGGAGAGTGGCGAAAATTGAAGATGGGCTAGGGTGTAGTTTATTGAAAAGATAAAAGGTGTGGAAAGAATAGAGAAGGCTATTAGAGTGCCCGTTATCATTTTGGTAACAAAGCATTAAATATTTTAGCTAGCAATAGAATGCACCAAATCGAAGTGGTAATAATTTCTCTGTTTATTTTAATGGTGACTCACAGTTTAATAATTTTGTAAAGATGGGATTGAGAAGGCAGGGTATAGAAGTGAGACAAAGGGGCAAGAGATAGGAAAAGGAAGTTGCCCAAGAGGAGGAACACAATACCCGATTCTAAAAATGAATGAACCTGGGAGCAAATACCAAGAGAACTGCTCAAATGAGGAAGTAGCATAGAGGAAGAAATTTACAGCAAGGAGAAGAGCTGGAAGTACTGGAAGAAGACCCTAGCCAAGTGAAGGACTAGGAGATATATTGAGGAGAAACCCTAATAGGTAAATCGTATATTATTTCTTTTAAATTTTCGTAAGCAAATAATTACAAGTAGCAATAGTTGTGGATAATGTAATTATAGCCAATAGTGATCCATAAAGGGTTAGCATAGTTTTCAGAAGAGTGGCAAAGAACCCTTGTAGCAAGAGGTGATGCTAAAGAAGAAAACCCAATTTCTATTGGAGAGTAAAAGGGACAAAGGAGGTCCTCTAGAGAAGAGAACCAGAGGAATTCTCCAGACATGAGAAAGGTGTAATAGAAGTTAGAGAAGAGAAAGGAGTGCTCAAGAGGTTCCAGAGAGGGGAACCAAGAGACACCAATAACCAAGAGGATGCAAGGTGTTCAAGTAACATGCAATGGAGAAGACCTATTATAGGGGCTTGTCTACAACTCATAGTGTGTAGGTGAAATATTACAAGAAGGGAAGAAAAGAGATGGCTACTAATGGCCATCATCACGGTTCAACAAAAATCCATGGTAGAGAAGAATGAGATGCCAAGAGGAATGGAATGTAGAAGAAATTAAGCCAAGAGGAAATTGATAAGGAGATGGTTAAGCTAAAAGAGAGGCTCAAATTTTTGGAGTTGATCCTACAACGAGAAGACCAGAGACATAGATTAGACCTTAGGAGGAGGTTCAAGTTTCTTGTCAGATGAAAGGTTTTCAATAAGAGGATCCCTAAAAGACTAGGGAATAAATTGAACCACTTGTTTAATGTTTCAATAAGAGAGGAAGAGCTCAGAGCTATTGAGATTAAGGCTGCAGCAGTTCATACTTGTGAATGAGTGAGACGTGACATCCTTAGAGAAGAGGGTAATGAAATATTATCTAAAAGCCTCATGGACTACATGCAAATTCAAATGTAGAAAAGGGAGATGCAAAAGGAGGAGGTTGATGAGACATATATCAAATGTGTTAGGGATCATGGAGAAAGTCTCATCGAAGAGTTGGTAACATAATTACTAGAGGTGGCTAGATGGCCTTTTGTCTTTAAGGTGGGTGAGTTTTATGTAAATATAGGGTAGAGGGATGGTGATGCAAAAGCATGAGGCGTGGAGGCAAAAGGCTTCGAACTTATTCCAAAAACAAAATTAAAAAAACGTTTACAAGCAAAAAGAGTGGGATCCTTTAGCTATCAATTTACAAGCTTTCTAGGTAGGATTGAGCTAGAATTTAGAGATTGAGTGATTTTGTAATTAATTTAAGTAGTTCAGACTTAGTTGAGATTCTCGAGGAGAAGATAAAGCGGTTTAGGTAGTCATCTAGGATTAGATAGATTCGATCCATAGATTGAGGATTGAAATTCTGGATGTAAAGTATTTATGAAAGTTTTGAACAATTGTAAGGGGATTTGGACCCTTAATATTTGATTAAAAAAAGAGAAGAGGATTTTAATTTCAGAGTTTGAAATTCTCTGTATCTCTTTTTTCTTGTAAAATTAGTTAATCCTGGAGGTATTGTGTCCCTCTGAATTCTCTCTGTGTATCATTGAATGTTAGGTTGGCTTAAATATCAGAGTCCTATTTGATTTAGATGAGTTTGCATTTAATTCCTTTCCACTGTATTTAGCTATTGCGGGGGTTGAAAGGTACGGATTCCTTATTCGGGGTTGAAGCACCACACTTATTCTTAGCCGTTGATTTCAATTTCAATGCTTTGAGTCTCAGCCAACTGTGGGGGTTGGCTTGTTATTAAACTGTGTTTTGATAGGAAGTCTCGCGAGCCATAGATCAAATGAACCCTCTTATCCAACGGATATTAGGTCATTAAGTGTTCGGACTTTAACTCCAAAACTGAACCCGAATTATTATAGATAAGAGACTTATATTTTCCATTGGCTCCGTCCAAAGGGAATAAGCACGTGCAAAAATCCGAACCCGAACTTTTATAAACCAAGGGCTTATAAACTTCATCGGCTCCATAAAAGGCGATTAAATGTCGTGCAAGTGACCTGGCCTATATCACTGTCAACCGTCGAATTCATTGGGTGATGATCAACGGTGGAGGATCATCGATAAGTTTTGTTGATCGGGTGAATTCATAACTGTCGGATTAAAGATTAGATCAACGAAGGAAAATTAGGTCGATAGTATTTGGGAAAAAGACAAATGTGATAAGGATATAAACCAAAGTTTTGAATTCCTTTCGATTCTGTGGCATTTGAAAGGTTTTCCATACTCTAATAAAAATTAGCAGTTTGGCTAATTTAGAGAAGAACAAAATTTGAGGTTGATGACTGATACTCCAAAGGAGATTGAAGAGGAACTTCCACCTGAACTGGAGGCAATTGTATTAGGTTTTGAACGATTGTCCATTATGCCTCCACCCATGCCACCATTTGTGGTATCAGAGTAGCCTACTGACATTGAACAGGATCTCAAGGATTAGAAAAAGAAATCCAACATGGCTTTTAGAGTTGGAGGAAGAGGTGGTGGTCGAAGAAGAGGAAGACCAGTTGCAAATGCAGAAGTGTTGGAAGCTATGCAACGGATGTAAGCTAGATTGGAAGCAGTAGAAATGGGACGAGATGTAGATGTTGGAGATGTCAGTGAACCTGAAGCTGAAGCTGCAGAAGAAGAACCTGCAGATGTAACTCCTGAAATGAGATTCTTTAGGTCAGTATTGAGATCCACATCCAAGCCTAGACTTGAAGTCTCAATCTACACAGGAAGTTTAAGCCCCGAGGAATTAATAGATTGGATAAATGATATGGAGAAATTCTTCGATTATGAAGAAACAGAAGAAGGAAAGAAGGTGAAGTTTGTTGTCACAAAACTGAAAGGACATGCAACACTTTGGTGGGATGGAGTGCAAGTAGAAAGAAGAATATTTGGTAAACAACCAATCAAGAATTGGAATAGAATGGTGGAAAAACTAAAAGGTAAGTTTTTCCAAGTGATTATCAGCAGACATTGTTTAAACAGATGCAGAATCTTAGACAGAGGTATATGACAGTGAAAGAATACATAGAGGAATTCTACAAAGTGAGTATAAGAGCAGGACAAATCCAAGATACAGATGAGAAGGTTGCAAGATATATAAATGGACTCAGAATGGAGATCTAAGATGAGATAAGTGTACTGTCTCCTAAAACATTAGAAGAAGCTTATCAGATGGTACTGAAGGCTGAATAAAAACTCATGAGGAAGCAGTCTATCAAAAATAGAGGTACTTTCCAAGGAAGGGGAAGACAAGGTGGTAGAGGAAGATCTACAACACCTAGAGATGGAGTTAGCAGTAGCTCAAATCAACATGCACACACAGGAGGTGATGCAAGTGGCAGAGGGAGTTTTTCTAGAGGAAGAGGAGGCAGAGGCAGAGGAAGAGAATTCAGATGTTACAAATGTAACAAGCTGGGACACAGAGCCTATGAGTGCCCAGAAAACATAGGAATGAATCAGAGTAATGCAATTGTTACTAAGACTGAAGAGGAAGTAGCAAAGGTGCCAGAGGAAGAAAATGTACCATAGAAAGGTGAGTCTTTAGTAGTTAACAAAGTTTTACTAAAGCCAGCTAAGGAAATTGTTGAACCAACATAGAGGAAGACCTTGTCCAGGACTGTGTGCAAGGTTCAAGGAAAGTGTTGTCAGATGATAATTGATAGTGGTAGTACAGACAATTTGGTCTCCATAGAAGTGGTGGAGAAGTTGAAATTGAAGACCAAGAAACACCCAACACCTTATAAGGTGTCATGGCTTCAAAAGGGATATCAGTTGATAGTGAATGAGTAATGTGAAGTGGAGTTGTAGTTGGGAAAATACAGTGACAAAATTCTGTGTGATGTGATGCATATGGATGTGTGTCACATATTGCTGGGAAGACCTTGGCAGTATGACAGAGGAGTTATGCATGATGGAAAGAAGAACATATACAAATTTAACAAAGATGGTGTCAATCATACATTGCTGCCAATAGAAGAAGAAGATACATCAAAGAAACCTGATACAAAAACCCTTTTGCTAAGTGGAAAGGAGTACTTGCAACAGATGGAGGAAGATGAGGTAATCTATGTGTTGGTTTGCAAACCCAAGGTAATAATTACTTCTACAAAAGTTTCTGATTTACCAATTGAAATTCAAGAGATGCTGACAGTTATTGTGATATCATTGTAGATGATTTACCTGATGAGTTACCACCCATTAGAAAAATCAGTCATCACATAGATTTGATTCCAGGATCAAATCTACCTAATAAAGCAGCTTATAGGATGACTCCCACAGAGAATGAATAGAGCAAGAAACAAGTTTAGGAACTGTTAGACAAGGGACTGGTTAAAGAGAGTTTGAGTCCTTGTGTTGTGCCAACAGTGTTGAGCTCAAATAAAGATGGAGGCTGGAGAATGTGTACTGATTCAAGAGCAATCAATAAGATAACAATCAGGTACATATTTCCTTTACCTAGAATTAAAGATTTGATGGATTGTTTGAGTGGAGCAAGATATTTTACAAAGTTAGATTTAAAAAGTGGTTATCATCAAATCAGAATTAGAGAGGGATATGAGTGGAAAACTTATTTTAAAACCAATGAAGGATTGTATGAGTGGATGGTAATGCCTTTTGGATTGTCAAATGCACCTAGTACATTTATGAGGCTCATGAATGAAGTTTTGAAAGAATTTATAGGCAAATGTGTAATAGTATATCTTGATGATATATTAGTTTACATTAAGTCAAAAGAAGAGCATGTGAGATATCTGAATTATGTCTTACAGAGACTACAACAAGAGAAGTTACTGTTAAATTTAAAGAAATGTTCATTCATGAAAGAGGAGTTGGTGTATTTGAGTTTTGTTGTTTCTGCTGATGGATTGAGGATGGATCCTGAGAAGATTAAGGCAATTATGGAGTGGCATTCGCCAAAAAGTGTCTTTGAGGTAAGAAGTTTTCATGGACTTGCTAGTTTTTACAGGAAATTCATAAGGAATTTTAGCAGGATTAATGCTTCAATTATTGATACAATAAAGAAGGACAGACAACCATTTAAATGGACTGCTGAAGTAGAAAGGAACTTCTAGCTGTTGAAGAGGAAGATTACTGAGAAACCTATTTTGATTTTCCCTGATTTTAATAAACCTTTTCAAGTGAAGTGTGATGCCATTGGAGAGGCCATTGGAACTGTTTTAAGTCAGGAGGACAAACCTATAACATATTTTAGTGAAAAGTTGAATGAGTCAAAGAAGAAATATTCTTCTTATGACAAGGAGTTTTATGCAGTGGTGCAGTCTTTCAAGAAGTGGAGACATTGCTTGATGTCTAAGGATTTCATATTGTATTCAGACAACCATGCATTACAGTACATTATGCAGTAGCCAAAGCTTAACCAAAAGCATGCAAAATGGGTAGAATACCTTCAAGGTTTTAATTTTGTATTAAAACATATAACTGGTTAGTCAAACAAAGTAGCCGATGCCTTAAGTAGGAAAAAAATTTTAGTGCAAGAAACTCAAATTCAAGTGTTGGTTTTTGATTTGCTTAAAGAGTTATATGAAAAAGATATAGATTTTAAAGAGGCATTTGAAGCTTGTAAGAACCTTGTTTTGTTAGACAGAAGCAAGTGGCTGGATTATTTCTTCTAGGAAGGACCGTTATTCAAAAGGAATCAGCTGTGCATACCAAATTGTTCTATGAGAAAAAATTTGATCAAAGAGAAACATAGTGGAGGACTTGGAGGACATTTTGGTGCAGACAAGACTTATAAGCAGTTGAACCGGTTTTATTTTTGGCCGTAGATGAGAGTTGAAGTGGAAAAGCATGTGAAAATTTGTAAAGTTTGTCAGTATGCAAAGGGAAGGAGTCAAAACACAGGTTTGTATGTTCCATTACCTATTCCAGATAGGCCTTAGGATATGGTAAGTATGGACTTTGTTTTGGGTTTACCAAAAACTCAAAGAGGGCATGATTCAATTTATGTAATACTTGACAGATTTTCAAAAATGGCACATTTTATTCCATGTTATAAAACCAGTGATGCTACTCATGTTGCTAACTTGTTTTTTAAAGAGATTGTAAGATTGCATGGGTTGCCAAAGAGTATTGTTTCAGACAGAGACTCCAAGTTTATTGCACATTAATGGAGAACCTTGTGGAAGAAGCTTGGAACTAAACTGAGTTTCAATTCTACTTATCATCCTCAGACTGATGGATAGACTGAAGTTGTAAATAGAAATTTGGGAAATCTTTTGAGAAGTCTTGCAGGTGAACATCCAAAGCAGTGGGATCAAGTAGTGGCACAGGATGAGTATGCTTATGATGATTCTCCTAATAGGAGCACAGGGCAAAGTCCATTCCATATAGTTTATGGAATGCACCCAAGGGGAGTATTTGAATTGAAAGATTTAGGTAAAGCTGAAATGAGGAGTGCTCTAAGAGAAGACTTTGCTTTAGAGATTCAAGCAGTTCATGAACAGGTAAAACAGCAGCTACAGGGCAGCAACATAAAGTAGAAGACAGAGCAGACTTGAGGAAGAAGGAAGTACATTTTGAAGTTGGAGATTTGGTTTTGGCACACCTAAGGAAGGAAAGATTTTCAAAAAGGGAGTATAATAAACTGAAGTCTAAGAAAATTGGTCCATGCAAAGTTTTAAGGAAATTTTCAGCAAATGCATATGAAATTGAGTTACCCCCTGATATTGGAATATCTCTAATTTTTAATGGTGCAGACTTATATAGGTATGAAAAGGAATAGGTAGATGACACAACAGGGGATCAAAAAGAACAAAAGGTTGATTGGGTAAAACCGTTACCTATAGCAAAAGAATTGCAGCCAGAGAGGATTTTAGACAAGAAATTGTTGAAGAAGACAAAAGGACAGGTACTTTCAGTATTTGGTCAAATGGAAGGATCAACCAATTGCTGAAGCTACTTGGATGACAGATGCCATGTTACAGAAGTTGGGCAGATCTATAGAACAACTCATGGATAGGAGCCCACGAAGAATTTTGCCCTCAGGAGTCTGATGCAGGAGCATGAGGCTTGGAGGCAAAAGGCTTTGAATTTATTTCAAAAAATACAAAATAAGTTTACAAGTAAAGGAGTGGGATCCTTTAGCTGTCAATTTACAAGCTTTCTAGATAGGATTGAGCTAGAATTTAGGGATTGAGTGATTTTTGTAATTAATTTAAGTAGTTCAGACCTAGTTGAGATTCTCGAGGAGAAGATCAAGCTGTTTAGGTAGTCATCTAGGATTAGATAGATTCGATCCATAGATTGAGGATCGAAATTCTGGATGTAAAGTATTTATGAAAGTTTTGAACAATTGTAAGGGGATTTGGACCCTTAATATTTGATTAAAAAAAGAGAAAAGGATTTTGATTTCAGAGTTTGAAATTCTCTGTATCTCTATTTTCTTGTAAAATTGGTCAATCCCGAAGGTATTGTGTCCCTCCGAAGTCTCTCTGTGTATCATTGAATTTTAGGTTGGCTTAAATATCAGAGTCCTATTTGATTTAGATGAGTTTGCATTTAATTCCTTTCCATTGTATTTAGCTACTGCGGGGGTTGAAAGGTACGGATTCCTTATTCGGGGTTGAAGCGCTGCACTCATTCTTGGCCGTTGATTTCACTTTCAATGCTTTGAGTCTCAGTGAACTATGGGGGTTGGATTGTTATTAAACTGTGTGTCGATAGGAAGTCCCGCGAGCTGTAGATCAAATGAACCCTATCATCCAATGGATATCGGGTCATTAAGTGTTCGGACTTTAACTCCAAAACTGGACCCAAATTATTATAGATCGGAGAATTATATTTTCCATCGGCTCTGTCCAAAGGGAATAAGCACGTGCAACAAGTTGGACCTGAACTTTTATAAACCAAGGGCTTATAAAATTCACCGGCTCCGTAAAAGGCGATTAAACGTCGTGCAAGTGACCTGGCCGATATCACTGTCAGCCGATAGATTCAGGGGGTGATGATCAACGGTGGAGGATCGTCGATTAGTTTTGTTGATTGGGTGAATTCACAATCGTTGGATTAAAGATCAGATCAACAATGAAAAATTAGGACGATAGTGTTTGGGAAAAAGACAGGTGTGATAAGGATATAAAACAAAGTTTTGAATTTCTTTCGATTCTGTGGCATTTGAAAGGTTTGACACACTCCGATAAAAATTAACAGTTCAGCTAATTTGGAGAAGAACCAAATTTGGAGGTTGATGACTGATACTCCAAAGGAGATTGAAGAGAAACTTCCACCTGAATTGGAAGCAATTGTATCAGGTTTTGAACGATTGTCCATTACACCTACACCCAGGCCACCAAATGGATAGAATGTCCAATGGTGAGAAGAAGGCATAAGGACTATCTCTCATCTATCCATGGATGCCGTTGAATGGCAAATATATGGTTTTTATATGTTATAGTTGGCGGACTTATCAACAAATAGTCTTGTCGTAGTCCCTTGGTCTAGCCGTAGCTTGGCAAATTAGGTGGTTAGTGGGTCTGGTTCTAAAAAAGCCCATCCCCGTTTTATACAACGGTTCAGGCAGTGTGTTAACTTGGCATATAACCATTGCATTATTTTGGTGTGTTGACCATTCAACGGCTATGGCGCGTTCACATTTGATATTGTGTTGTGTTGATTGTTACGAACCGAACCTTAACCATTTAATAATATGCTCAGTAATAAAACATATTCGTTGGTGTTTAATAATATGCCCATTAATAGAACATATTTCGTTGGTGTTTAATAATATGCCCATTAATAAAACATATTTCGTTGGTGTTTTGTTTTGATATTTCCATACGTTAATATATATTATCTTTGGTGTTTTGTTTTGATATTTCCATATGACTTTTGTGATATGGTTATTAAAATAACCAATTTTTTATATTAAAAATATGTTTTTGCTTTATATGGTTTATGTTTATATATATATTAGTGTTTTTGTGTAGGGTAAGGGGAAAATGTTAGCGCATCATGTGTCAATGGTTTAGTGGTTATAATGTTTAGTCAGAATGTGTTGGCCAATAAAGAGTTAAACCCTAGTAATTTGAAGTGGTTTTGCCCTTTTTTTTATATAATATTTTTTTCTTAAAATATTTTAAATAAATTTTAGAATATTAAATTTGAATGGTGTAATAAGTAAATTTTAAGTTTTTTCTTTCTCACTCTATAGAAATGCACTTTAAATATTGAAAATTTCGCAATTTTGTTTTTAATTGTAATGCTTAATTTCAAAAAACAAAAACAAAAAATATAATTATTATAATTTCATTTCAAATGGTTAAAACATTATAATTTATAAATAAAATTTTATTAATTCTAAGTGTTTACTCAATTTAATGTTCTTAAATTGCTTACATAAATTATCGACTAGTGTTGGTAAACTTGTGGAGTGCAAGTGCACCATATATGCTAGAAGCTTTTTTTAGTTTATTAAGATGATGATTGTGTTTGTTTTAAGGATTGTCTTTATTCCTATGTTCCTAATGAAATTGAAGATTTACAATTAAGTTCCTACAATCAACTCTTGAAAAGGAAAGTAAGACAAGCTATCATGATCCTATTTAACTGATTATTTTTATTTCAAAAGAATTACTATGCAAGGTGATTGAAAAGAAAAACTACTTTGTAAATTCTATGAAAACTTCTTTAAGATAAGCTGTGTTTTTGAAAAGAGCTAAAAAGAAAGTTATTCTAGAATCTATGAATAAACTACTTATGTTCTAGAAAGACAATTATTTATGCTCTAAAAATAATCACTTCTATTTGAGAATAAATTTATAAAGCAATCTATGTTAAAATATACACACATTGCATTTAACAATTCTACTTAAAATAATAAAACAAAAACAGAAGGAATGCGATCTAATCAAACATATTTTTTATGAAAAGAAGGGGATTATGTACATAGTTCTATTTTGGAAAGCATACAAATGATTTGAAATTGACAGACAACAAGCGAAAGATTGTAAACAAATAATTACAAAGAAATTTAAGTTGCGATAATGCAATTCTGGAAATAACAAAAATGAAATGAACTGAGCTAAAAATGAAAGAAAGAACGTCGACTGTCTGTAGGGGCCCTCCACAAAATAGCAGGTTTTAAGACTTTAATTCAACAACTAACTGCTCATGAGATTGACGTGAATATTTCTTCAATTAAAAAGAACAGCCATGAAACTTCAAATTGTCAATTAATGATTACATATGTGTCATGGCTATCTGTTTACAGATTTATATATATAGAATTTGTTCTCAACAAATTCAAACTTCTATGCCTTAAAAACTTAAAACAATCCTAATCTGAATTCTAATATTATAACAGAGAAATAACGTTTCTCCACGATTTTCTATTTGGAAAGCAAATCAGAGAGTCCTAATATATTTTAACTCTCGTTGCTCTATTTATCCATGTATTGACCGGCTTCTTTGACTGCGCTACTCGGGGATTTCCTTGATGATTTGGCTCGGGAGAATCCCCATCTGCCCATGTGCTTCTTTGCTCAGCTGGCGTACTAGAATTCGACAATGATCCCACTGATCTAGATTTAAATAGGAACACAACAAATTACAGATATAACCATAAACACAAACCTACAATGGAAATAATACTTCATTTCATTAATGTAAAATACTGAAATATGCTTACAAACAGACATGGAAATAAATAGCTAGGGCGATGGTAGCTTATCTCTGAGAAGAGATGTGGTGGCTACATGTCTCTGAATTGTGTTACAATGAGGCTCGAAGGCTTATTTATTGTTGAGAAACAATGGAAAACCCTAACCATCCAAAAACCTAACCCTAGAAAATGAACCGCCAAACTGTGGGCCCCGTTTAGGTAAATTGGTACATCAACTTTCCGGGGTCGTAACTTTGGCATACGATCTCCATTTGATGCGCACAATATCTCGTTAGAAGGATCTATCCGAGAAATACATCTTTGGGAAGAGTAACATCGGTCCATGGACCCATGTTACTCCCAGGTTTCCCAAAAAACGTCGTTTAGGGCCTCAAAATGGCTCTGGAAGTTTAGGACTCGAAAAACTGCTAAAAATAGTAAACTGTGCTACAATTAAGGAAACAGAAAAGCTGAAAGAAACAATGGTGGGGGTCCAAGTGGACTTGGCGGGTGGCTACCAATATCCACCTAGATCATTCCTCCCCCGGTAGGAAGCAATGGTCCCCATTGCGTTGAGTTCCTCCATGAGATGAGGAAACTTTTGCTGAACTTGGTCCCTAGTGAGCCACTTGCCTTGGTGAAGGAGTTGGCTTGCTTTGACAACTCGATACAGTTGGATATTCTGCTGGCGAGTGTGCTTGGTCTTTGTGTCCATGATCTGATCAATTGCAACGTGTTCCATGAAATCTGGATTTAACTATGTGGGTGTGAGCTGTTCTGCAATGTTGGATGTGTCTAGTAATGGTGGAAAGTATGGCCGAAGGCGGTCCACATTGAACACTGGGTGCAGTGCAAGGAATGGGGGAATGCTGAGCTCAAATGCATTATCTCCCACAACCTTGGTAATGGTGTAAGGACCATATCGCAGTGGTCTGAGTTTCCAATAGGCTCCGCTAAGGCGTTCCTTTTGCAAATGTAACCAGACTTTGTCACCCACCTAAAACTTGTGTGGCACCCAATGTTGATCATGTCACTTGGCATTTGATTTCTCTAGAATGTCATGGTCCTGCTGGCGAATATGTTAGATGTGCTCAATGAAGTTGTTTGCCTTATTTGTTTCAGACTAGACATGAGCCGAATCTGTGTGAGTAGCTGCAAATGGCATGGCCACATCAATGGGACATAGTGGCTGGAATCCCAAGGCCACCTAAAAAGGGTTGTGGCCAGTCGAGTTGTGGAGAGCCTGGTTGTAGCTGTGCTGAACATAGGGGAGGCTCTCGTCCCATGTGCGTGGATGCTTTGAGTTGTACATGCGCAAAATGTGTACAATCATCTTGTTAACAAGCTTTGTTTGGCCATCAGTTTGAGGATGGAAGGCTGTGGACTTAGTGAGTTTGGTGTCCAGCATCAACCAGAGACTAGACCAAAATGTACTGAGGAACCTGCTCTCCCGATCTAATATGATAGACTGTGGGATCCAAAAGTGTACCCACACTCGTTCAAAGAAGAGTTTAGCAGTGGCTTCTGCTGTGATATTCTTCTTGCAAGCCGCCATAATGGCCATCTTCGAGAACCTGTCGACGACCACAAAAGCACAGTCGTTTCCATTCTTAGTGGAAGGAAGGCCTGACATGTAATCCATGGAGATGGATTCCCAAGGTCAACTAGGGGTAGGCAGTGGGTATAGAGGCCTTGCTTCTTGATGGTTGGTTTGGAAATGGCGCAAGCAGTGCATGATCTGATATACTTCTCGACATCCTGTCGTAGATTCGACCAATAGAAATACTTCTGCAGTACTGCCACCATTTTCTCGACCCCGAAATTCCCAACAGCCCGACTATAGTGTGCTTCCCAAATCATCTTGGCACGTTCGCTTGAAGGAACACAAAGGTGACCCAGGTGGCATAACATGGCATCCTAGAGGTGAAAATTTGGAACATGCTAACCCTCCAAGAGTGTCTGGTTTGTGAGGTCGAATTCTGGGTCTCTTTTGTAGAGAAGTGACCAATCATATGCCTCGTGCCCACAAGAGTTGAGCACGGTGGTTAATGCCATGATCGGTGGTCGACTGAGGCAATATGCAACATTATTGGTGTTGCCCTTCTTATACTTGATATTCAAATGGAATTGTTGCAGGTATGTGGACCACTTCTGATGGTGATCATTTTGCAATTTCCCTTGGGTCTGTATGAACTGCAAGGGTCGGTGGTTTGTGTGGATGACCGTTTCCTTCCCCAAAATGTAATGCTTCCATTGTTGACAGGCTTGCACAATGGAATACATCTCTTTGTCATAAGTGGGATACTTTCGGAATTTGTCTAAAACTGTCTCACTGTGATATGCCACTGGATGCCTGTGTTGAGTAGGGACTGCTCCAATAGCATAGTCAGAGGCATCTATCTTGACCTCACATGGTTGTTGCAAGTTTGGTAATGCAAGCACTGGTGCTGAGCAAAGGCGATATTTCAACTTTGGGGATGCCTTCTGTTGAGATTCAGACCAAAAGAATTTTTCTTTCGCTCCTCCCTTGGTGACTTGACTCAAGGGCCAAGTGATATGAGAAAATCCCAACACTAACCTACGATAGAAGTTAGCAAGACCTAGAAAGCTGCGAAGCTCTGTCAGAGTGGTTGGAGATGGCCAATCCAGAATGAATTAGATCTTTGCTGGATCCATATGCACCCCCTGTTCATCAATAATGTATCCCAGATACTGAACCTGGGTCATTCCAAAAGTACATTTCTCTAAATGGGCACATAACTTGTGTTGCCACAGTGTTTGGAGAACCTGTCAAATGTGGTGGAGATCAGGATGTCATCTGAGTATACCACTACAAATGAGTTGGTGAATGGTCGTAAGATGTCATCCATAAGCCTCATGAAGGTTGCAGGAGCATTCGTCAATCCGAAAGGCATAATCAATCATTCAAAAAGGCCCTCCTTGGATTTGAAGGCAATCTTCCACACATCAGAGGGTTCGATTGGTACCTGGTGGTATCCTGACTTCAAATCAATCTTGCTAAAATATTCCCCCCCCTTCAGTTGGTCCAGGAGGTCATTAATTCATGGGATCGGGTACCTATTATGGACAATGATCTTGTTCAATGCCTGATAGTCAATACAAAGTCTCCAAGTCCCATCCTTCTTCTGTACCAACATGATCGGGCTCCCATAGGGTGATGAACTCAGACAGATGTGACCTTTCTGTAGCAGCTCCTGAATCCGCCTCTTGATTTCATCGTTCTCTAGAATAGAGTGCCGATAGACTGGTCCATTGGGCACGTCACACCTAGGGTCAGATCGATGGAGTGCTTAACCTGATAGTGTAGGGGAACCCCTGTGGGGGAGATGAAGATGTCCCCGTACTCCTCCACGACCTTGTCCATCTATATTTGTCGTGCAGAGGGGCCCTGTCTGGAGGTCGTGGCCACCGTCTTCTTCTTTCCTTGAGGGCGTATCATCAAGAAAACAAATTTCTCGGTTTTTGAAATGAGCTTACTGCATTGTTTTGCAGTAACCAAAGAGATGGTGGTAGGTGGTGCTACTTATGGTATCATGTAAAACTTATTTCCCAAAGTAACAATAATAGCACAGGGCCTTCATTCATACACAACATGTTGCTTCCACAAGTATGGTTGTCCTAATAATACACCACAAACTTCAAGGGGAGAAATGTCACACGATATCTCATCCGTGAAGGCCTTGATGTTGTATGGAAGGTAACATTGCTGGCTCACGCGAAGATCCCGTCCTTGGTGAAGCCACCAGAGGGTGTATGGTTGTGGATGTGTTGTGGTCGGTAAGCCTAACCACTTCACGACCTCTGCCTAAATGAGATTCTTTCGGCTCCCGCTGTTGACAATGATCTGTAGCGGGGAGCCCTTTACCCACATCTAGGAGTGGAAGAGACGCTCTCCTCATCTAGATCTTCGGGTTCCTCCTTCTGGATCTTTGTGGTGGCAACGGTGGCGTTGGGCTCCACATCAATAATCTGCTTCCCTTTGTCATTCCCCTTGTCAGGTTCTGACTCAGAGTCGGAACATGCATCTGATTCTAAAACCTTTAGCTCAGCCACTAGTGACTGCTTGGCCTGACACTCACTTGTGTTGTGAGTGGAGCTCTTATGGAACTCACACCACTTTCCCGTGTCCTTTTTCAGCTTTGCGACGCTATTCTTTGCTTGTAGCTTTGGCGAGTTGTCTTGGGTCACCCCGCCTTAGCTTTGTCCTTTGTTTTGCGGTTTGGGGGCACCTTTCCCTTGCTTTCAATTCAAAAATCCAAAGTCCTGCTTCTTCTATTTAAACTTTTGCTCAAACTTGACGGCATATCTGTATGTCGTGCCGAGCGAGGAGATGTTTAGGAATTCTATTTCATCCTGGATGTACTTGTGCAGGCAGCCGCGGTATTTGAGTACCAAATGCTGCTTCGAATCCTTAATACCAAACTTTGTGCGAAGGGTATGGAAAATATTAGTAAAATCTGGCATGTATTGGTCCATTCCTTGCCGCAGCGTGGTCCACTTTATGTATTGATCCTCATAGCTTCCGATAGGGTAGTACTGCTCCTTGATGGCATCCCGGAATGAATTCCAAATGGGTGCAGTTGAAAATAGTGAGCCTGTACTTTCATCCTTCTACTCGCAGTAGGTTTCCCACCAGTCCTTGACGTGGGGGGCTAGTTTGAGAAGAGCGAAAATAATCTTTTCCTGACTGGAAAAATCATGAACAAAAAAATAACCCTCTAGCAGATTTAACCATTTATTGACGACATTTGTGTCTATCTAACCCTCAAATATGGGGATTTCAAAATTAACTTGTACCTTAAACGGTGTGGCATTTCTAGAGTAGTTGTTGGAAGTCAATGCGTCGCCCCTGGGTAGTCGCTGAAGGATCTGGGCAAAGTTGTCCATCATTGCGTTCCTTTGTCACTCAAGGGCTTCTTTGAACAAGATTTTGATAGGATCTCCTGCCCCCTTGTCTTTCTTTTCATCTTCCATGGGAGGCCATCCGGATTTGTGAGGCTGGTATTGAAAAGGTTCGACCAATTCAAACCCTAACTCCTTATATCCCGACCTCATTGGGGACATGCAAAGAAAAACAGAGAAAAAAACAGACCGCTCTGATACCACTGATCCCACTGATACCACTGATCCGGATTTAAACAGGAACACAACAAATTACAGAGATAAGTATAAACACAAATATGCAGTGGAAATAGTACTTCATTTCATCAATGTAAATTACTAAAATATGCTTACAAATAGAAATGGAAATAAACAGCTAGGGCGATGGTAGCTTATCTATAAGAAGAGATGTGACGGCTACATGCCTCTGAACTGTGTTACAATGAGGCTTGAAGGCCTATTTATTGTTGAGAAACAATGGAAAACCCTAACCATTGAAAAAGCTAACCTTAGAAGATGAAACACCAAACTATGGGCCCCATTTGGGTAAATTGGTACATCAACTTCCCAGGGTTGTAACTTTGGCATACGATCTCTGTTTGACGCACACAATATCTCGTCAGAAAGATCTATTCGAGAACTACAACTTTGAAAAGAGAAACATTGATCCATGGACCCATGTTTCTCCCAGGTTTCCCAAAAAACATCGCTTAGGGCCTCAAAACGGCTCCGGAAGTTTAGGACCCGAAAAACTACTAAAAATAGTAAACTATGCTACAATTAAGGAAACTGAAAAGCTGAAAGAAACAATGGTTCTAGTGTATAGTAATGTGCTCTTCCAATCCCTCCCTAGTATCAAGATGAACTAGAATCCTTGTGTACGCCATGATGCCCGAGGACAAGTATGAGTATTCATGTTCCAAATAGGTTCCCCGAGCATTCCCGATGCACCTAAAAATGTCTTCCGACTAGAAGTGAAGAGGAAAACTTGGTAATCCGAACCAAAATGGTCTTGTGCCCAACTCCTCTCTCTCAGGGTCGAAGAGAGGGTTCCACCATTTTAGGAGCACAGGGGTTTGTTCAATGTGCTAGAAGCTAGATAATACCCAGGTGGTATGTTCGACTCCAGCAAAACGCAGCGTAAACCATCCCAGCACGAAGGTTTGAACAAAAGATAGTCCAGTCATGTAGTGTGCCCAAATCTCTATAGTCCATTGCCTGAGCCTAGCCGTGGTGTAGCTCCTCCCTCGAACCCTACCCACCAAAAACCTATCAGCAGTGTCCATGGCTTCGCCCCACTGGATATCCTCACCCAAACGCAGAGCAATATTCTAGGTCCTAGCCTTAACACACTTCATCTTTTTCTCGAGCCTATGATCCTTTCCAAGTTCTTCAGCCTGATGTGCTCATTGGGGTGATTATTTAAGTCCGGTCCAAGCACTGTGGGGTGTGCTTCTAGGTCCGGAGGAAAGCCTGCAAAACAACCAGAGGAGGGAGGCGTTAAATGCTGAGGAAAAGGGGTTCCTTGAGGTAGTACCGAGGGTCCTCCTGTAAGGGAAGATGAAGTGAAATGAGGAACATCAAACTGTGGGTGAGATGAGTAACCCAAGGGGTTAATGGAATGGTCATGTCTTATGTAGCTAGCCATGAACTATAGGGATGTTGGCGATGGCGGGGGAGTAGTGGAAACCAACTAGGGGAGGGGGTCTTCAGGCAGGGAAACAACCAAACAGGAGGGACCCGAAAGTGATGGCAAGGGCACAAGGACATCTGGCAGGTTATCGTTTTGATTGAACAACCCTTCCGAAATTGGGGGAGGATACGTCCAGATGGAAAAATTAGCATATGGGTCATCGGAGTAATCAACCTGGTCAAGCTCTATGCCTAATCATCTGAAAATGACGTGCCAGTTATCACCAGGAACCACAATCTATTGTCTTTGTAACTGCACCCCCTGTGGAGGGTAAACATGACCAAGAATTAGTTCACGAGCACAAGGAGGGAATGGCAACGGGAAGCGGAAGAGCTGGTACCGTTAAGGATGGTTAGGCACGAGCAGAAGTGCAAGTTCTTCAGGGAATAAAATATTCCAAACCTTAGCCTATATCAGGCTCCAACCGAGGGGTTTTCTGTAGCTCCATCCTTCTTTTGGTCTATGTGACCCACTTTTATAAATAAGTGAAAGTCACTCTTACGATGGTACTTTATGAACTACCCACTAAATTGTAACTTGAATAAAATATAAAGTGACTTCAGAATTATAAGTGACTCACTTTTTATAATGGGTGAGAACACTTTTACATAAAGTAACTTTAAAACATAAGTTACATGTGGTTTTTGAAAAAATAACTCAATAAAAAGAATGACTTGAACCCAAGACCTCTATTCTCATAAAGTAACTTTGGACCAAGTGAGCTAGTTTAAAAGGTTAGTAATTTTTGGAGAGGAAGGGTTTTTTTTTGCTCATTGAAGCTTTGGAGTGTGTGCTTACTTGAAAAACCTCTTTTTCCCTACAAAAAAAAACCGCACAACCCAAAACCAACATGCAAAAGAAATCCAAGCCCTATGACTTAAAATTAGATTTGGCCAGAATCTAAATATTTTCCTCAATGTTTCTGATTTTCTGAGATCACACCAAGGCACAGCAGAAAAGAGCATATGCATGAGAAAAATCCTTTCTTTCTATTTCTAGTTTGCCCAGATCGCACAGAGTCACGGGGCAAAGAGAATACACAGAAATGAAAGGTATAGATATGGTAATAAAAAAATGTATAGAGGACTATAAACCGAAATAAACATAGAGATAAATAACTGTAACTCCAAATAAAGATTGTATACCTCTAAATCTTAAAAATGACGTAGCTAGGGCTATCAAAAACCTTTTCGCGTGAAACAAAAGGGGTTCCTCACTGGAACAGATGCTCCTAACACAATAGAGCAGTCCTCTCAGCCCAAAAGAGACCAGAAACAATAGATCTAGGAATAGACAGTCGGATGCAGTTGTATTGACTTCGGATTTGGATCACCAATGGATGCGACCAGGGGTTCCTCACTGGAACAGATGCTCCTAACACAATAGAGCAGTCCTCTCAGCCCAAAAGATACCAGAAACAATAGATCTAGGAATAGACAGTCGGATGCAGTTGTATTGACTTCGGATTTGGATCACCAATGGATGCGACCCTCGAATAGCTCTGATACCATGTAGGAATTTACAGGGTAAGTTTCTTAGAACACCAAAGGACATTGCTCACAAATAGATCAGAGATCAGTACACCAATATTCTTGATGTGGTTAAAACCCTCAAAGTGGGAAAGAGTCCACGGCCTGAGGCAATGCGGCCACTTCAGGCAATTTATTAATGTAAAAGAAAGAAAATTTACATAAGCTTCTCTCATGAATGGTCACCTTACAAATGATCCTCCCTGCTCTTTAAATAGAGATTATGGACCGATCTAGTGTTAAGCCATGAATCAAGTGTCAGTAATACTGAGGAGAGAATGAACCGTCAGATCACTTCATGTCTAGAGCATATCGTGACCGTCAGGTTGTAAGTTAAAAAAGGTACATATTAAAGAAATACATTTTACCTAACTATACACTAGACCACGTTAGACTTAAATATTTCCTATGTGTCGTAATATCCTAACAAAGATGCCCCAACTTGTCGCACCAGTCTATGTGGAGGACCCTCAGACGTTTCAGTTTAGTTATCCTCTAAGGAAGGCACCATAATTGACGACACCAACTAACATTCAAGAATTGTAGCTCATTCAGGTCACCAATAGCTTCCGGCAATTCACAGATGCCTGTGTAGTGTAGTTGGAGGGAGGCCAGGTGTTTCAGATTCCCAATACAAGGTGAAAAACACGTTATGCCAGTTCGAGTAAGATCGAGGACCTTCAGTGAGGACAAGTTGCATAAGAACCTTTCTGGAACTTCTTTAATACCACCATTCTCGTTTAATATGAGAACCAAGAGGGATAAGCATGGAAATGTTGTGGACAGGGACCATAGATCATTTATCATCAATGACAATTTTACATCGTCCTTGCTGATGACTTCCTTGAAATCAAAACTTTTCAAGCTCTGTCTGGCTTTAAATAAAAACCTCTTCTCTTTCTCCGCAGCAATGTAGATTACCAAATCGGGAAGGATATCGTGTATTTTAACACACTAAATATTTCCGCCACTACCATGACTTACTGCCTTAAATAGACAACGACCCACTAGGTGTTTGATATAGTTGTTCCCAATTTCATGCAAGTAGTTGTCTCCACTTTCTTCCACCAGGCCTTTAGAGATCCACATGTCTATGACTTCTAATATCTTGATTACTTTATCTTCGAGATAAGCTACAAAATATAAAATACAAGTCTTTAAACGACCTGGTAGAACATTGTAGCTCCATATAAGACATTGAATAGGCATACACATAGAGAATGTATCTTGATTGGTTATTGCAGTAAAGCTGGAAAGAAGAATTATAAGAAAGAAACTCAGTGCAGAGTGTTGGATAGGCACAAAATACTATGCACTAAATCCCAGTAGAATCTTGAAAAGATAAAGGAAACATTAGGGAAATTTTAAGGTCTAAAATGGGTTTCTTATGAAAATTATAAAATAATTATGGAAATAATGAAATAAGATAAGAATACATCATCAAATTTTAGAGGGAAAAATGAAAAAAAAAACTATTTTTTCAACTCGTATTTTTGACTTATATCCTTATGGGTTTACTCAAATTTTGAGCGGCAACACTCGTTGGATGCAAAAGTTGATTCCTCATCCAAGGAGTACCCATGTTGCATACTTTCGATGGACCTTGCTACAAAAAAAATGAGAAATACATGAAAAATGTGATTGCAATAATGTGCTTTCATGTATTTCTCATTTTTCGTGTAACAGGGTCCATCGTAAGTATGCAACATGGGTACTCGTTGGATGAGGAATTCAATTTTGCATCCAACGATTAATCCCACTCAAAATTTGAGTAAAATCTTAGGGAGATAATTTAAAATACGAGTTGAAAAAGTAGTTTTATTATTTTTTTATTTTTTTATTTTTTGACTCCAAAAATGGTGAATCGTCCCCGTGGTTGACATCATCATATTGAATCCTATTAGTTCTTATAACGTCTATTTTTGTTGTACATTTTTCTTAGGGGGGCCATTTTAGACCTCAAAATTCCCCTGATGTGAGGTGTAGAAATTATGGAGCACATTTTAAGGCTTTCAACTTAATATCTCACAGGTACTATCTGTTATATCATAACATAGCTAAATATGAAATCTCACAGGTACCATCTGCTATCACATAACATAAGTAAATATGTGACTTAAGAGTGAATCCAACAATTACAATTACACAATTTATGAAGAAGAAAAATACACATGAAATGACACACAGAGGTAGAACGCATGCTACATATCCCAATGCTTGGATTAACCAAAAACTTCTCCATTAATATTCAAGAATGAAATAAATCTCACAAGCCCAAACTTGTGAAATTTGCAAAAAAATTACAGCCTTCGAAATAGGAAATTGAACCCCTACTACTGGGTTCCTGTTCCCTTTTATAGGGAGAGAGTCCAAACAAACAGTTACAAAAATACCCTGAATACTACAATTGTCTAAACTTCCCAACTATTTGAGCATGTGATTAGCCTAGTTGTCCTAATGGTTACCTAGCATATTTTGATTCCTTATTGAAATTAAATATTTGCAAAAGATGAAAAACATGAGGTGTCATAATTGATAAAACAAAATATCTCCATTGATGATTCCTCTGATTTTTTAAGGTGGACTCAAGCTCCATTATCTGGGTCTGTTGTGTGTTGATGATCTGGCCACGCCTCTGCCATTGTATTCCTCCCATGGTTACCTGCTAATTCACATATCGTTTTCTCCCTCTAACTGCTTAAATTGCCCCATTTTTAGAATTGGCCCTTCTTCTATGGCATTACCTTTCACCCATCAGGATCGGAAGACGTGATTCAGTGTGGTGGCATTGGAATTTCTCTACACTGGTTGATGGTTGAATGGAGTCGAACACAGTATGTGTGACAGAGGAAACCATTGAAACAAATTAAAATTTGAACACTAACGACAAGCATGTATTGACTATCTCTATTTTTGAAGTTCAAGAAGCTAGTAATAAAGTTGATGAAGACTCTCTGATTTATGATTCATAATATTTAAAGGAGGACAATATTGTTTCATATTTTCAAAAGGATTTTCTTACAAGAAAGTGGGGAGAAGATTACTAGCAACAAATCTTTCAAGAAGAGCCTAAAGTTGAAGAGCCAAGTAATGTTTGTCGCTGCCTTATACAAAAAAATTCATGTCAAAAACTGTTCAAGAAGATGAAGTAGCCAAATTTTTCTCCCATCTATTTTATGACCCAATAGCTACCTACATGGCATCTTTCTTTGGTCAACAT
Organism: Pinus tabuliformis; assembly: GCA_031772625.1. NCBI lineage: Eukaryota > Viridiplantae > Streptophyta > Pinopsida > Pinales > Pinaceae > Pinus > Pinus tabuliformis. The sequence goes on from CM062815.1 coordinate 844,822,272, forward strand.
CATACATCAGTTCCGAGGTATGTGCCAATTTTTTTCAGAGGTTTCCATGTGGTGCATTCATGTTTTAACTATTGACTTCCAAGAGCATAGTGGCATAATGTTCAATACTTGGATGTTGGGATGGTATCATTGGAAGGTTGACTTCACTAGAGTGGATTAACCCCTGTACATGAGTAGGAGAAGTAGGAGTTGTACATAAATAATCTCACTATGTGAGCATTTAATTTCTAGTTTTTAGAATTTATAGTTTTGCGTTTCAGTTTTTATAAGTAGAATACTTCTAGCAAATAAAGTTTTGAGGAGGTTTTCTAGTTTTACAGATAATATATTTTTGAATCCATGCCCAAGAAGGATACTAGTTTGCAAGTTCTCAGTGCCTTGTCAGCAAGGCATTGTCCCTAGTTGGAGCCGACGTTGTACCTTCCCCATCCTCCCTTTTATTCTTTCATATAATAGAGGAGATTTTTTCTTATATGTAGGGAGGGAGTGAAAACTCCATAAAAAACAAAATGGGATTGAAAAATTCAAAGCAAGGTTGAGGCATATTCAAGGGGGAATTTAAAGAAGAGATCAAGAGGACTAGTACAAATAATAATAGAGTTTGAAGCCATTTTATGGTAGAAGATGAGATCAAATACCACATCATACTCACTCAGCCAAAAGTGATATGGAAGATCTTTCCAATGGAATGCAAAAGTTTGAAAATGGCCTCTTAGATCGTGAGATAGAGTCAATCAAAGTTGGTCACCAAAAGTCAAGGCATTTCACGGTTGAAAGGTGTTTGAGTCAGCCTTTGGCACATCACTAAAGTTGGATTAAGTACCAAACTCAGTGGAAAGGCTCGTGGAACCTATAAGCGAAGCTCCGGGAAAACGTGGCTGACATATTAGTAGTGGGAAGCAATTCTATTGGCCACAAGTGGAACCTACCCAGAGGAAGTACCCCGATGAAAGCATTTAAAAGCCCAATTCTATGCGACCAGGAGAGAAGGATCGAGATGACGTCATCCTGACAAACATACCTTGGAGGGTTCACCCCAAATATTTCAATAATGATGCAAGAGTTGTAGCATTAGGATGGAACAGAATGGGTGGAGCCCACCTGATTGTGATAGTTTGAATGTTTACCCCGACGGATTAAAGTTAGCACCCAAAGAAAAGCATGGAGCTATTAACACCAAGATACAACAATTTTAATCCATCCAATGGTAAAATTTAATAGGAGGCCCACTATCATAGCTAAGCCCACAAACGGTGAGCCTAGCAGGAAAATCCAGAAGAAAAATAAAGGCGTAATGGAAGAGAGGCGAGTCATCCTAGAGGATTTTGGCGAAATAACAAAGAAAAAGGATGGTTATGTCAAAAGAAAATTAACAAAGGAAAAGGTTGAAAAACAAGCCTTGAATGACCCTTTCTCTCTCCTCCAATAGAAGACAGGTGGTGGCTCATGATTGGCCCATACCAAAAAGCACTATGATGTTAGCACTAGCCAATAGGAGGTGGACACGTGGCATGAAAATATGGAATTTTTGGGCACCCAAGTGGCCCTTTTCCAAATGTCAAGTGTCACCACTCAAAGGTCGACACGTGGAAGGACTGACACCAAGGTGACGTTATCCTGGAGGAATCATCCTAGAGAATTCAATTAGTGATGATGTTAGGTTGTAGAGTGTCATGAGACTGTGGCAATGGACAGAGTGACAACCAATAAATAGAGGGTTGAACAAGCCTTATCGACTAGTTCATCCCAGTGGGTGGACCTCGAAATATTAGCAATACGACACAAAGGGGATGTGTCAGGTTAAAGGGGGATCCATACTTAGTGCCAGGCATGGGTTCTAGTGGAGAATTTGAGGCCAGGCAGATGACAACAATAAGGGATCGAACCCCGAAATCCCATAACCTTTAAAGAATTGTAATTAAACAGAAAATCCAAAATCTGGAAGCTCCAACCTTTAGGGTTAGTTTTTGGTAACCTTGTGTAGAGGTGTGACCAATGGTGCAAAACCGTTAACATAATAAAATGGCCCATGTAAGGCTCAAAAGGGATAAGTGCAAAATACATAGGTTGTGGTTGCGGAGACCCATTCCTTGGAAAAAAAAATAGGTAAAGGCTAAGCAAAAGGAGTCCACCTCTACAATGAATGGAAACAACTAACATACGATCAAATCGTAGGCGGATCACCACTAACTCTAAGACTGCTAGATCCAGGAAGAGACTTCTAGGGGTAAACTAGCATAGTGGATAAGCCAACACTAGCCCCCATAAAGTCAAAGTTAGCAAGCAGAAATAGTCGATCAACGATCAATATTGATTCTAGGGGTGTCAGGCTTCTCTCCCAACATTGTCCATTCACCCCGCCAGAGTAGGGGGAGCACAAATTCTACCAACGTGCCAACACAACAACAATGTCAGCAAGAGAGCATGATTTTTGCAGGGACGAGGGCCTCCCCGCTCGACTTCTCGTGCAATCTCATGGCTGCACATATCCTTCCCAAAATTCTCCACACTTTCTCCCATCCACACGTCATGCCACCATACTCCTTAGTATTTTTATTGAGCATCACCTTATCATGTTGAGATGGTACACTTGCCAATGAAATTCAGTCAAGACAAGGCAGGATCAGTCTTATAATCATCTACTCTACCCCTACCTTTTTCATGAAAGAAGTCGCTTATGATGGGCCTGCGAAAGGACTGAAAGACGAAGGCTTTTTGAGGATGGCACAGTTAAGGTCAGTATTGGCTAAGGGAAGGCACCACTTCTCATTATAACTACACCATGCACTATGAGAAGGGGCTCTTTAGGGTCCAGTGCAGTGGGCAAGTGCAAGAGCCAATGTGATGAGCTTGTTGACTAAAATTGCGTCATGTGCTAGGCTTAAGGGAGTAGGAGACAGTGATAGCACAGTTGAGCTTCACAGTGACTAAGGGAGGCCCTGACTAAGGACTAGAACTCCAACATGTGCTCAGGAGGCAGGGAAGGACTCAGTCTTGGTACAATGAGAGAGTCTAATGGAGAAGGTTTGATGGCTTGCTGACTAAAACTGTGACATGCATTATGACTGAGAGTAAGACTCTGGGAAGAGTTAATTTTTCTTCAGCAGTGGCTAATTTTCCAATAGAAATGCAACCTACACCAAGGAAGGCAGGCAAAGCAAGTATTGGGTACAGTTAGGGATTGCAGTCAGCAGTGGGAGAAAGACGAGGCACTGCAACTGCACCATGCGTTATACTTAAGAGGGAGGACTACGAGCTAGCACAACTTGCTTCTCCAGTGGCTAACTATCCACTAGAAATTTTCCTTGCACCCTATGCTAACACATTTTGTTTATCTAGTGCTTTAATTTACACTAGAAACATGCCCTACACTGAGGACGGCTCATTGGAAGAGGAGATTGCACATTTAGCTAAGGTAAGAAAAAGAAGGAGAGGTCTCTTTGCCTTAAAGGTGTTCACTGCATTATAAGGGGGAGAAGGCCTTGTGGCATAGTTTCCTTTTACAGAGGATCACTAGAAATGCTCCATGTTATATACAAGGTAAAATTTCTCATATCTCAGTGTAATGAGTCAGTGCATGTAACAAGGGTTAGGTGACTCTTCTTTGAAGGTCCTCAACTTGCAATTAAAGGAGCTGACATCAAGAGAGGCTTAGTGTGAAAGTATGGGAAGGTGGTATTTCATCAATGAGGTTGGGTTATTCTCATTACCTCACTAAGGATTGATGCTTTCATAACCTTCACTGGGCGGGAGGACGAAGAAGAGCTCCAAAATGGCTAAGTGTGGGACCAATAGAGTAAGAGAAGTAAGAGCATCTGAACGAGACTCAAACATGGATCACATAAAAAATGCCATATATACAAGCTAGGGAAATGCATAAGACTCCTAAAAAACAATCACACCTTGAAACGACAACAAAGCGACACTTATTTCTAAGTGCGATAGTTGAAACGCCACATTACGACACTTAGAACACACATTGTGATACAAGGGTCGACTGCGACCAGAAAGTGCACTAAGTTATAGGAATGTGTCTAGCACATATTCTTATGATATATAGGACCATCTAATGTAGAAGACCATGCTAGATTTTCCTATAGTGATGTGCAAAGGTGCGACACATACAGGAGTGAACATAGTTAGAAGCGACATTTGCGATAGTAAGAAAACGTAAAAATGACACTTGAAAAAGCTAAATAAAGCGAAAGAAAAACATGCCAAAATGAAGGTAACATGAAAAAGCCACTTACTAAAGTAAAATCAAGAAAAAATGATAGTCACGAAAGAGAAAATGACACTTGAGAAAACAAAGGTGTGCCAAAGCGACAGTTGAGAAAACTCACTAGAATGATGAGACAATTGCAACCCAAAGCGAGAGTGAGACTATCAATGGAGAGTATGTACTAACTGTCGACATAGTTTTCATAGTGCATTATCCTTATGGTAGGTGTAGTGCCTATGTACGCTTTCATTTAAAAAGTGCACGTAAGGGTTTATCGAGAACTGAGCATGTGTAAGCAAGTGACTTTAACACTTAGGAACTGAGAAGAAGACTTGAATGCTTAGCAAGTCATCAATCTACCTTGAAGTGACCATAAAAAATAGATCATAAGATCCTCAGTAAGCTCCAAAATTTAGGGGCGGGAAAAATTTGGAGGATGTTGATTGTAATGTCAACATATTCCAAAGCCATAAGAAAATTAACAATCAAGTGTAGATTTCTACTTCCATACACTAATGACCTAATTGACTTTTTAAGTAGTGCCAACTATTTTTCTAAGATTGATCTAAAGAGCAGATACCATCAGATTAGGATTAGAGAAGGGGATGAGTGGAAAAAAACTTTCAAAACAAATCATGGGTTATATGAGTGGTTAGTTATGCCTTTGGGTCTTGCTAATGCCCCTAGTATTTTTGTGAGGCTAATGAATGGGATTTTGAAGGACTTCACTAGTAAACTTGTTGTTGTTTATTTAGATGATATCTTGATATGAAATCAAACAAAGGAGGAGCATTTGAGACATCTTAAATTAGTATTGAATATCCTGTAGAGAGAGAAATTGTTAATTAAGTTAAAGAAATGTAGTTTTATGAAATGAAATTGGTATATTTAGGATTTCTAATTTCTGAAGAGGGTTTAAAGATGGATCAGTAAAAATTTAAAGTCATTATTAATTGGCTTGTTCCAAAGAGTTTCTTTGAAGTGAGAATCTTTGATGGTCTATCCTGTTTTTATGAAAAATTATCAAGAATTTTAGTAGCATTTGTGCTCCTATCATAGAGACTATCAAGAAAGGAAATCAACCATTTAAATTGAATGTAGTAGCTATCAAGAATTTTAAATTGTTGAAATAAAAGACCATAGAAGAGCTTGTTTCATCCTTATCAAACTTCAATAAATATTTCAAGTTGAGATAGATGCAAGTAGGCAAGTAGGACTATTATTGAAGCACTATCGAAGCTAATTTGAGTCAAGAGGGAAAACCAATTACTTTTTTAGTAAAAAATTAAGTGAAGAAAAACATAAATATTCCTCTTATGATAAAAAAAATTTATGCTATAATTCAAGATTTGAATAAATGGAGACACTATCTTATGCCCAAACAATTTGTTCTATACACTGGCAACCATGTTTTATATTGTATTAAAAGCTATCAAAAATTGAATCGAAAACATGCTAAATGGGTAGAATTTCTGCATAATTTTACATTTGTTATTAAACACACAAGTGGTTCATCAAATCAAGTAGTTAGTGCATTGAGTAGAATTAATTTAAATATAAAATAATTTTAAATTAATGTTTTGGGTTTTTATGAGCTAAAAGAAATGTACAAATATTATATAAATTTCAAGGAAGCATATGCAGCATGTGAAGATCTAATTAGCATGAAAGAAACTTAGTAGTTAATTTATATCGGTTGGTAAGGGTTGTTATTTAAGGATGATAAGCTTTGCATACCAAAATTCTCAATCAGGGGCAATTTGATGAAGGAGAAACACAATGGAGGACTTTCAAGACATTTTGGTTAGGAAAATTCATTTTCTTTATTAAATTATTTTATTTTTGACTAGCTATGTAAGGTGGTGCAAAGAGATTTGTTGAGAGATGTAGAGTATGTCAATAGGCTAAAGGAATAAGTCACAATACATGGTTATATTAATCATTTCTAATTTTAAGGAGGCCTTGGGACTTCATGAGTACGTATTTTGTTTTAGTCAAAGATATATATCTCTCCTTAATTGAAGATCAAAAGGAGCCTTCCCGGAAAATATTTCCAAACACTTTCTGGAAATCAGGTTGTCCAGTAAAAATTATACTTTTTTCATGGCTAGTATTTCATAATAAAAATCTTACATGGTTAAATCTACAGAAAAGGAACTGGCACAGGCCAGCTATATGCTCAATCTGTCTATCTGATACAGAAGACAACATGCACATTTTTCTTAACTGCCACCTCACACAGATCCTATGGAAGCAGCTAGTTGCACATTTTGGATTTTCTGTCATATCTCACTCCTCCATTATGGATGCATTCGAATGGTGGGGTTCCCAGAAAATCACTTGGCGGCCTATTCCACTTATTGTCTACTGGTTCATTTGGAAATGGCGAAACAAAAGGATATTTCAAAATTGCAAGGTGGAATTCGGGCACATATTCGACAAAATCATCCCCTATTATTTATCAATCCTCCCATATATTCCCCAGCAATTGAAGTCTCAGTCTAGTGCAACAGCCCTTCAACAGCATATCCTCCCGCGGGCTCATTTTGACGGTGCTGCAAAAGATGGCAGATGTGCATGTGGTGTTTACATCTGCATTGCAAAGGACCAGCAATATTCTATCTTTTGGAACGGTGGCCTAGGGACTAACAACAAAGCTGAGGCCATGGCTCTACATGGTCTTCTCATCTTCTGCTCTTTTTTGGATATTGGCCCAATTCAAATCTTCGGTGACTCCAAAATCATCATAGAGCATGTAACCAGAAAACAATCTATAAAAAACGACAATCTTTCTGGATGGTTGGGCAGGATTTCAACATTATGGAAGCCTTCACTCTTCCCTATCTCACATATAAAGCATTTGCAAAATGAGGTGGCGGACGAGCTATCAAAGAAAGGTTTGTAGTCTCCATGTGGTATGTGGCATCTGAGCATCACTATAGAATCCATCACATACTTTATTCAGCCTTTCTCCATGCAGGGTATATAGTGTCGCCCCTATTCTGGTATGTTTCATGATCCCGTTCTTATTATTTCTGTCATATGTCCAGGCATTATGTTTTTGTTTTAATATCTCTCTGCATTAGAATCAGTTGCTACTATCAATCCTCATACTTGATCTATCAAACAAATATGTATCTTCTGGAAAGTTTCTGTCACATGTAGGGCTCCATCCATTTCCCTAGTGGCTGGAAATATTGTCTATTTGTCCATAATGTACATGTTTTTTCTAAATATAATATATATAATATACAGCTTTTTCTTCTGAAAAAATAGTCCCATAAAAATTTAAAAAAAAATTCAATTAAAAAAACTATATAATTTTAATAATATTACTTTAATATTAAATTTAAATAAAAATAATAATTTTGTTTATCTTTTTATTATTCTTAATGTAATTATAAGTTGCATACCAGGCAAAAGAATCATACAAAATAATATATAAACCTATTTACCGAGCAATGAAATCATGCGTACTAAGTAATATAAAGCATATATATTATTAACCAAAATATTTGTAATCTGCATATTTTTCTAGAAATTCTAAAATCTCCCTACGAAATACATGACTTCTATCTTTATTCTTTGTTGGCATGTGTTCACACGAAGGTATTAACCAAAAGTAAAGTTTTTTAATCTGCAAATTTCTCGAGAAATTCTAAAAAGAAATGATACAGACTAAATTCTCCTGCCCAAATACAAATACATGACTTTTATCTTTATTCTCTATTAACATCACTTTTATCTTTATTCTTTGTTCCCATTTGGCCAGTGCAATCTCGTCAATTCCTCACACACGTAAAGCAACAGCTAAAAATCAGTGAGTGACACGACTCACACTACATTTCATATAATAATTACTCCAATTACATCCACGCTAACACACTCCACTTCATCACACCCACACAAATTTACATTTATTTTCAAGTAATGTTTTCATGTTGGGATCCTCCCATTGGAGGATTTCATCCCACCAGTTTCTCTGACATCTTATTTCTTCTAGATGATTTAACTTATCCCATCCCCCACGCAATCTCTTCAATTTCGGACATTTGTATACAAAGAGATACTTGAGCATGGGGGGTAACGGTGACGCCCCCTCTCCCAACCCTCTACTTGCTGCCCCCACTGCCCCCACACACTCCAACGACTTTAAGTAGAAGAGACGCAAGTCCTCCAGCTTTGGAAAACCCTTCCCCAATTCGAACTCCTCCAACTGGTTACATTCCCTTATCCGAAGGAATTCGAGCTTTGGGAAGTGAGGCACTCGCTCCACATCGCAATTCGTGAGACGGAAGCTTTCCATATCTTTCATCACCTGCATGTCTTGCGGAAGGTAATTATGACCATTTCCACCCACAAATTCCAAATTCAGGTCTCTCATGTTTAACCAATTTGCCATAACCCCCTCCTTGACTGGCGATTTTATTTTTGCACTGAAAACCCTGAGACGCCTCAGAGTTTGCAGATCCTTTAAACAAGCAGACGCTCCTTCCGCATTTGCGTACTTCTCGAAATCCAATTCAATCATGGTGTCCCACATCTCCAATATTTCCAGTGAAATCAATTCCTTGATCCCACGCGGAAGATGCCTCAACTCTAAGCACCCCTCCACCCTCCATTCGGAGGACCCTCAGACGTTTGAGTTCAGTTATGCTCTCAGGAAGGCACCGTAATTCATCACAGCCACTAACATTCAGGAATTGTAGCCCGTTCAGGTCGCCAATAGCTTCAGGCAATTCATGGATGTCGGAGTTCTGTAGTTGGAGGAAGACCAGGTGTTTCAGGTTCCCGATAGAAGGTGGCAGAGACGTTATGCTAGTCCCACTAAGATCGAGGACCTTCAGTGAGGACAAGTCCCACAGGAACCTTTCCGGAACTTCTTCAATACCACTATTCTCATTTAATAGGAGAACCGAGAGGGACCGGCATGGGAAAGTTGCGGGCAGGGAGTGTAGATCATTTCCCATCAATGACAGTTTTACACAGTCCTTGCTGACGACTTCCTCGAAGTCAAAACTTTTCAGGCTCTGTCCGGCTTTAAAACAACACCTCGGCTCTTTCTCCGCAGCAATGCGGATTGCCAAATCCCGAAGGATATCGTGTATTTTAACACTCATAATCCTTCCGCCCTGACCCTCACCATGACTTACCACCTCAATTAGACAACGACCCGCTAGGTGTTTGATATGCAAATCCCCAATGTCATGCAAGTAGCTGTCTCCACTTTCTTCCAGCAGACCTTCACAGATCCACATCTCTATGACTTGTGAGACCTCGATTTCTTGATCTTCTGGGTAAGCTGCAAAATATAGAAAACAAGTCTTTAAACGATGTGGTAGAACATCGTAGCTCCATCTGAGACGTTTAAATAGCTGTTCGTCCACTCCGACGTGCACATCATAAAACGCCTCACTGACGCTTTGCATCTGATTTAATGCAACCTCCCACTCAGAGAGAGTAGTATGGTGTGACACAGCAGCAGCGACTACATTTATGGCGAGGGGCAAACCCTTGCACTCCTGTGCGAATCTCCTGGCTACTGGCTCTATATCATGTTGAACATCATTTCCAAATGCTCTGCTACGAAACAGCTGCCAACCCTCCTCATCCGACAGCGGTTCCACTTTTATAATCTGTTCCACTTTCATCTTTGCACACACTTCTTCATCCCGCGTGGTGAGAACAAATTTACAAGTTTTGTCCTTCAACGACACTCCTAAGTCTTGAAGCCTATCACTCGTCCACGCGTCGACCGCCCACATATCATCCAACAGAATAACATATCTTTTATTCTGTAAATAAGAGCGCAGTTTTTCTTTTCGCTCTTCCACATCGGAAATTTCTTTGAAATTGCTCAACTTCAATCTATCAGCAACGGAATTCTGCATATCTGAGATTTGCGGGTTTTGGGAGACCGTTACCTTAATAATGAGATCAAAAGAATTGCTCACCTTCTGGCTGTTGTTGATGGCGTGAAGCAGCGACGTCTTACCAACGCCCCCGATCCCAATGATGCCAATTCTTTGAATGTTGCTATCTTCCGTCAACCATCTCTCAGCAAGTTCCGTCCATTGAGATCGCTGTGCCTGTCCAACAAAACCAGATTCGGGGTCCGGAATCAGTCTCTGTTTGGGCGGAGTAGGGTCTCCGTATTGCCCGATGCTAGGAAAGTCGGCCCGCGCCCTTACTGAGTGGAGTTCAGCAAGAGTACGGTTCCAATTTCTGATATCTGTGCTGATTTTATAGCGGCAGAGGCACTTTGGACAGCAGCCAAGGTAGCTGTTGTGTTGCTGGTGAGCCTCGTACTGTTGGCGAATAGACTCAGAAAGTTCTTTTAGCTTTTCTGCCTCCTCCAACCAAGTGTTCACTCTTGGTTTAGCTCTCTGTTGCGCTTGATCGAGCTCCGTTTTTATCTCATCTATTTTAACGCCCAGATCTTTGACATCTTTTCCCATCTGGATGACAGCGCGAGGCAAACAAATGAGCACCTGCACCGGTGCAACGACTTTTTTGAAGAGCCAGATGAAACCTTCGCTCAAGAGATTGGCTGCACATCCAGTAGCAATACTTTCGGCCATTGCTTCACAAAATAAAAAAGCGTGCGGTCTGGCAAACCAAAATAAACAAACAAGCCCCAAATCACACGGGCAATGCAAGATTCAGATCGCTGCTCCAAAATTAGGATTTCTCCTCCACCTCAAATTGGGCCAAGGCTATGCAGACTGACTGTCGAGGTGAATGCATCCCGGAATAGGCCACCATTATTAATATTTGTCTTGTGGTTCTTGTTCACCTGGGGTCCACAGTAATATGACAGCCATTAGTACTCAACAGCTGTGAAGCAACTTGATATGACAGCCATTAGTACTCAACAGCTGTGAAGCAACTCGGACTTAGACAGCGTGCAAAGGAGGGACCTCACAAAAGCATCGAATGGTTATGAACGAATGGCCGTTCTTGACTTTGGACATGAAAGGACAGAGCATTATTGAATGTGTGTGTTCCTTCTTAATTCCCTGTAGAAACCTACCATTTAGGAATATTGAATTTTGTGTCCATTTCGAAATATATATATATATATATATATATATATATATATGATTATCTAGTGTTTTATCGTTGGTAACCTACGTTAGTATGTGCCTACGGACCAGGTATCCATAACAACATTCCATTTTTTCCAAAGTGGTCTTCATCGTTATTTCCGGTGCTGGAGATACAATGGATATGACTGAAATAGATTGAAACATAAATAGACATTGAAATATTTGTATCTAATGGTTGGCTATGAAAGTAGAGGCGAGTAAAATATATCAAGATATAAATAGTAAAGTTTATTAATTGTATTTATTAGTTCGTGCTTTACATTATATTATTATGCTTTATTAAATAAAATGTAAGTCTCGTATAAAACTTAAAAGAATAAAATTTATGTTTTACACTTTAATTATTTATTATAATATTTATATTATAATTATTAAATTATTATAATATTTATATTTTAAAATAATTATAATAAATATACAATTTGATGCGTATAAAATATCTTAATTAATTAATGTTGTAATTTTAAATAATAAAATTATTATAACAATTCTAAGTGATGGAATAGCTTTTTCATTTTTTACACATCTATGTAATTTTCAAAAAATGTACTTCTTTTCAAATAGTTGGAATATTATGATTTTGTTATAGTGAAAAAGCTTTAAACACAAATATAGAATCTAATTAACAAGGTCAAAATCTAGTCAACATAGAAACAATATTATGATTTTGTTATGGTGAAAAAGCTTTAAACACAAATATAGAATCTAATTGACAAGGTCAAAATCTAGTCAACATAGAAACACATTATAAATTCCCGATACCATATAAAAGATGGTACAAAAAGACAATGAATAATGTAAAAAAAAATTAATAGAGAAGGAAAGAGGGGAACCAAAATCCTTATTGGATGATAGGGCTAAACAGGCGTGTGGGTTTATAGTGTGAAGGAATAAGCCTCCTTCAAACTCTCATAATTGCAATCAATGAATATCTAGCTGCAAATCAACCTACCCCCAAAATCACAAACTTGATAGTTGCCCTGCTATTTCCTTTTGGAAAATTGGTGGAGTCAAAAGCCTATTAGATCCCATTTCAAAATACTCTTGTAGTTATTTGTTTATGCTAGAAATCAATTCATTTATATAGCAATTCAACTTCACCAACAATCCCTCTTTGAATCAATTTTGGAAGAGTGTTGTCAAATTCCCTTTAGCTATTATGATTTTCCTCATATCCACTTTAGTAGCGACACATGGTTCCTCTATAGCCAAGGAACAAATGAAGTCTATTGGTTTCTAGTTATGTTGGGTCTTTCATAGCCAAGGAACAACAAAACCTATTGATTTGAACATTAATCGTTCCACATGAATTTCAAATATGGACCTCACCAATACCAACCCATGAGACATCTAACTCAAAAATTAAGTGAAAGGGGAATCCAACTTTTTTGGTTAATGTTGATTGTTCAAAGACAAGGATGCTCTTACATTAGACATCCTTCGTAAGAAAACTACAACCATATAGCTTATTTGTAAATTGTCATGGATCTTCCACAAGAATGGTTCATCACAACAAATATTGACATACTTTGAAATCTTAAATTATATGTTTATTTTAGTAAATTTGAGATTAATTATTATTAACATAGTGCTTGAATTTAGAAATAATTGAAATTTGAAAATGGAAGAACAAGCAAATAAACACACCCATCCACATAAATGAATAGATGGTGTATCATGGGAAACTCAAAACAAGGGAAAACCCAACTACAAGGTGAGTCTTATGCATTATGGTAAGTAACATGCTAAAGAATAGAACCCTTTCTCCTCCTAACAACTTGGAATTTAATATAGCCCAAGGGCCATCCGGGGTTAGGTTTTTTTGCATCCTCAACCATCAATTAGTGATAAGGTTATGGAATTTTTAAAATCTTCTTGAAATTCAACATGTGGATAGTCCCACATGTGTGAATAACACGGGTAAATGTGGCATCCACTCATACCATGATGGTCAACAAGGTAGGTCAACTTTTGGAAGGCATAACTTTTTTATATAACCTCCGATTGAAGTGATTTTTGCATGTTTGAAATGTCTCAATATGTAGAATAACATTTAGGGGACAAACTCTAAGATTGTAAATTTTTCACCTTAAAAAATGTTGTTTGATACCTCAAAATGGTTCCAGAAGGTGTTAACGGTGTTGGACCCACCAACATTCAAGGGATCTCCCTGACATGAAGTCCCAACTAGACCTCACACAGTTTGGAGTAGGAGTCCCAACAATGGGTGATAGGGTAATGCCTTGACTGCCGAAACACGCAGAGGAAAGTATGATAACATCTGGTGAGAGCAAGTGTGTGACCTTGCAAAGAGTCAAGTGTGATTCATGGAGGTTCCAACACATGAAGGGAAAAATAAGTACGCCCCTTCGAAGCATGTAATAGTACACATCTTGAAAGGAACACGCGAGTGAAATGACATCACAAGCTAAGATGTAGAATAGTCAACAAATTAAAGTGATGAGTTAATCCAACAACACACATTCAAAAAGATTCATACAAATGCATACAAAGTAGTTCATAATCATATGTGTAAGTTAAATATCATACATTTCCAATACAATAAGAATAGTCCTACTATATTAACAACATATGCATGAAGTGTGTTGGCTCTGATTTTATTATTATAAGTGAAAGTTTCATCCATACATACACCATTGACGACCACTAGCCCCAATAGTGGAACATTATAGTCAAGAACACCTGCCCCTCCAAAGAAGTATACTCGCTCTACGCTATGGAGAAGCGAAGGCTCTTTGTTATTCTCTTGACTTGCAAGAAATCCAGAATACCGGAAATATGAAGAAATATAGCCCATAACGCAAAATTATCACATGAAATGAGAAAAACTGCAAACTATTTTATTATTCAGAAATAGAGTCAATGTTCACTTGCCTCTTCGAGGGTGCAACCTCCAACAAAGCATAGCTAAATTACAATAATACTTGATGATCTTTCCCTTACTAACTAAGACTATTTATAGCTAAATGACATACAAAACCCTAACTACTAGTGGTCTCTTGCCTAGCATGGGTTAACCACTTTATTTATTAACTATGGCCCATTTACAACTAACTATGGTCCCTTTTCTCTAATGCGGGTCAACCAGTTACAATTATTAATGCGGGATTTATTGACTCTCTAACTAACTATGACTCTGACTCAGCCCATTGGGCATATTACATAAATAAAGGGGTTAGGGTTGGATCCTAACATGCCCTCCCCATCAAAAGCAGCCTTGTACTCAAAGCTAAAGCTGCAGAAACTGTTGAAGGATAGTGGTTGGTTCCCAAGTCGCATCTTCTGAAGAGGTGTCTTTCCACTTGATGAGGACTTGATTGATCATGTGGTCGTGGAGATGTCTTTCACGAGTATCGAGGACATTTTCTAGTTGAAGCCAAAGTGATCCTTCCTTGTCCAATTTGGGTAGACTTTTTTGAACTCTGCAATTGTTCCCCGCACTTTCTTAAGGCATGATACATGGAAGACTGGATGGATTTTTGAAGTAGGTGGTAAGACCAGTTTGTAGGAAACTGCTCCTATGCGCTGAAGTATCTAATAAGGCCCATATAATTTTGGTTCTAGTTTCTTACAACCCTTTTCTTTGAGAGATGTTTTCTTATATGGTTAGAGTCGCAAGGATACATGATCCCCTTCTTGAAATGCGCACTCAAAATGATGTTGTTCTGCTTGTTGCTTCATTCGGTTTTGAGCTTGATATTGATTATCTTTGAGATGAGCTATCATGGCAGCATGGTTTTGTAGGAGTTGATCAACTGCCTGTACTTTAGAACATCCAAGGATATGAGAAATAGGTGAAGGTGGGAGTGTGCCATACACTGCCTCATATGGAGTCATCTTGGTGACTTCATGATAATTAGTAGTATACCACCATTTAGTTAAAGGTATCCACTATACCCATTGATGCTACCTTTATGAAGTGAAGCACCTCAAATATGTCTCCAAGCATTTATTGACTACTTATGTTTGATTGTCAGTTTGGGGATGATAATTAGTACCTAGTTGGAGTTGCGTGCCTTGCAGCTTGAAAAGTTCCTGCCAAAATTTGCTAGTGAGAGTGGGTTTGCGATCAGACACAATGGAAGTCGGAATGCCATGTAGTTTGTGTTATGAAACCAGCTCACAAAAAGATAGAAAAGATAGTTAAATGCCTTAGAATTCAGCCTCTTCGAGGGGGCAACCTCCTTTACATTACACAAATGAACAATTCTTGGATGATACAAATGAAAAGACCTCCTTTCTATATATAGGAGTCTAAGCGGTTATAATATAATCAGAGCCGACATAACAATAATAATGTAAGGGCACAATAATAACAATAGTGGGCTTCTATGGGAAAAATAGTAACAATATGGGCACTACATGGGTACATCAATATAATAAGGGGGTTGTACTAATAACAATAAGGGGTTACACTAGTAGTATAGGGGCATAACATGCCCCTCTCCTTCAAAAAGTGTTGTCCTCAACACTTGAGTATTTTTTGATGCTTCTATATAAAATTCTTGTCCTCCCATGTGGAATGTTCAGCGGGTAAGTTCTTCCACTTGATGAGATACTCTGAAATTGATCAATTTCATAGCTGTCAGATTCTTGTTTCTGTGACTGCTCCAGGTTCCAATATGATTTTTCCTTCCTCTTCAATTTCTGGAAATATTGTTTGAATTGGTATCTTTTGCAACTTTTGAATAAGTGGCCATACTTCTTCGTCCTTCTTCTATTCATCCCTTGCTTTGTTTATCCAATCTGGTTGGATAATAGAAATGGCACACAACAATGCTTCCACATCCTCATCCTTTCTTGAGAGTGCATCTGCCACCACATTTTGCTTCCCTTTTTTGTAGATGATTTCAAAGTCATAACCCAACATCTTTGTGACACATTTTTTCTGTTCTTCTAAAGATAATAGTTGTTCTAAAAAGTATTTAAGACTATCATGATCCATTTTTACCTTGAAGTGTCTTCCCATTCGGTAAGGTCGCCATTTCTTAAGTGCATGTAGTATTTCCAACATTTCCTTCTTATAAATAGCTTGCTTGAGATGTAGCAGTAAAAATACCCAATCACCTACATCAAAACATTTTTCACTACGATGTTGATCTACCTGTTGTTTCATTTGATTTTGCACCAAAGTGGCGTTATCCTTTAAAAGTTGGAGAACTTGTTGTTGATGCTCGATGTGATCTTTCACTTCTTGAACATTTTTCTTCTTGATATGTCCTTCTATCTTGATAGTTTGAGGAGTGGTAATTCCGACCAATGAATTACAAGATATGGTTGGATTCATTTCTTCTTTCTCGATGTGATCTTTCACTTCTTGCACCTTTTTCTTCTTGATATGTCCTTCTATCTTGAGAGTTTGAGGAGTGGTAATTCTTACCAATGCTTTAGAAGATATGGTCTGATTCATTTCTTCTTTCTCTGGGGTTGGGTCCTGGCGTATATCCTCTTCTTTTGATGTTTCTTAATCCTTTTCTTCCTCCTCTTCATACTCTATGTAAAATAATTTCTTCTCAGCACACTTATGACTTTTAGTGGATTTTCTATCACAATTGTAACAAAGTCATTTTTCTCTTTTTTCTTCCAATTGTTGTGGTGTAACCCTTGTAGGTTGTGGAAGGTTAGGAGAAGCAACACTTCCATCTTTATAGTTGTGAGGGGTAGACTTCCTTGTTGCCATAATTTTACTTTCCACTATGTAACAAAGCCCTTTTAGTATTTCCAATGCCACCAATCTGATCCAAATTGGATTCTCCAAGGAAGAGTTATGTGAAATCTCCCACAGTGACCTGATTATAGACTAGTTCAGTAGAGCGAACTTGTACGACATGCCATGAGTCACTCTTTTGACCTTTGGCTCTGAAAAATATATACAAGAAACTATAGTCCGTTCTCTTTCTGTACTTTCTTACGAAATTTCAATCCGATGCTCAGAGAGAAAGTTATGACAATTTTCCCCAGGTCACATGTTTGGAATGTAATTCAAGAGTCTGCAGAAAGACCAACTTCCTCAGATCATATCGCCGCAAATATAGTGCGAAAAGCTCTGAAATTCAGACCCAAGATTCAGCGCGATTTCTTCTCAGACAGATTTTTTTTTTAGCTTCTGAAACATCGCAGAAAAAAAGTTATAGCGAAAATGCCACGATGACCTGTTTGGAACAGCGAAACCCTAGAATCTAAAGCTCTGATACCAAATGTTATGTAACCAACTCAAGAAAAAGATAGAAAAGATAGTTGAATGCCTTAGAATTCAGCCTCTTCGAGGGGGAAACCCCTTTACATTACACAAATGAAAAATTCTTGGATGATACAAATGAAAAGACCTTCTTTCTATATATAGGAGTCTAAGGGGTCATAATATAATCAGAGCCGACATAACAATAATAATGTAAGGGCACAATAATAACAATAGTGGGCTTTTATGGGGCACAATAGTAACAATATGGGCACTACATGGGTACATCAATATAATAAGGGGGTTGTACTAATAACAATAAGGGGTTACACTAGTAGTATAGTGGCCTAACAGTTTGAATATTTGGTCCAAGAAAACTTGCACCGCCAAAGTGGGGGTAAATGGGTGTGGTAGAGCGCAAAAATGAGCATATTTAGAAATTTTGTTCACAACCACTATGATGACTGACTTATTTCCTGACTTTGGGAGACCAATGATGAAATCCATAGAAACATCCATCCAGACAGAGGCAGGGAGTGGCAATGGTTGTAAGGTCCCTGGTAACTAAATTGTTTCCACTTTGTTGCGTTGGCACACATAACATTCAGCTACAAAAGTAAGAATGTCATTTTTCATGCCAGTCTAAAAGAAAGAACGGCGTGCGCAAGCATAAATCTTCTAAAATCTTGAATGTCCTACAATTGGAGATGAGAGTAGCTCGTCCAAGATGCGGGTTTTGAGGGTGGAGTTCGGTGATATAACTACTCGATCCTTGTAGTGAATAACATCATCCTCCCAAGAGTAGTATGTTGAGGAATTAATATCTTCTCTTAAGTTATGAATGAATTGGGAAAGAGAGGGGTGGGAGAACCATTCTCTTGGAACTGTGTAGTGCACAATTGGAGCTAGCTCAAGCTATGCTCTATGCAATTCTAGAGGCCAAGCTATGAGATTGATCCTCCATATTATGCAGTGCAAGTTGTGCATAGTGAGATTCGGGAAAGGGAAACCTAGATCTGCCCAAGGGAGTGTGAAAAACAAGCAAATCTAAAAGATAGTGTGAAGCAGAGTGCATATCTGACTAAGTGTATATGTATGCATGTGAATCAATTGCAACAATTGATTAAACGGAAGGAAAACAAATCATGTGAGGAGATATGCCACAACGACAATCGTTGGTGCAAAAACAGGAAAACTAATGCGACACTTGGGAACGCCAAACTATAACTTGAAACAACACTTGTATAATTTAAAACAAGTTAAAGCACAAGAAACCATATAGAGAAACAAGTGAAACAAAACTCACACAAGCCAAATAACAAAAAGCAACAGAAAAAGCGGCAAAGGATGGCAAAAGAAAAACTCACCCACAAAAGCGATGATGATCACACCGAAGGCTCCTTGATCTCCTCAGAAATGTTAGAGCTCCAATATCGAATGTGAAAATGAGCTCTAATAGTGTCTATTAAATATATTTGGACAAATTAGGGTTTATGATGTGCATGCCTAAAATCAAGTAAAAAGCACTTGTCGGAGGTTTCTAAAAATAGCGCAAGTGCCTCCTTCAAGATGCTAAAAATAGATCACTATTTTTTAGGGATGTTTTTTGCTTTTTTCTTATTTTTCTTTTTCTGGGTGTTGTGGTGTTTTTGGAGCACAAGTGTACCAAAAGACACCCCCTTAGCAGTTGATTGTTCCCTGTAAATGATCGCAGTCAAAATCGGTGTTGTTAGTGGACATACTTAAATAAACACAAAATTGTAAATAGTGCAAACAATGCATACATAAACATAAACTAAAGAAAGAGGTAAATACATAAACAATGCTCAAATGGAGCAAACAAATCAATAAGATAATGGAAAATTTTCCCTTTATTGATTGTTGGTAGTAGAGGTTGAATACAAGAGATGAATCTTATACATTTGAAGAGAATTCT
The DNA here is from genome assembly GCA_031772625.1 of Pinus tabuliformis. NCBI lineage: Eukaryota > Viridiplantae > Streptophyta > Pinopsida > Pinales > Pinaceae > Pinus > Pinus tabuliformis. The sequence goes on from CM062815.1 coordinate 844,841,738, forward strand.
TTGAGCTATGGAGCCCAAAAATCCTCAGCAAGGGGGTTTCTCTTCCTCAATCTCTTTGTAAGTTTCTCCTATCTCTCAAATAAGTATGAAGACTCACGAATGGTGGATTCCTCTTCTCTCACTAAGATGATGGATTTCTTAAAAGAAAGATGGCCAACATGTTAGTGTTCTTCCCTTCTCTAGCTTCAAGAATGCAATGGTGGTTTGCTCAAACAACAATTTGGCCAGCATAAGAATGTCTCATATTTTAGTTCTCCCATGGCCTATTTAGATAGAATTTTTTTGAATCCTTCTTCCCCCTCTTGGTTCATGCATGATAATGACACATGAGTAGGACAAGATGATTCCATTGAGGGTTTCATATCTTCAAGGTGGATCAAATTCGACTGTACTGGACTGAGCTCATGTAAGAGAACTAACCCCAAGTGTGTAGAGTGGTCCTAGATCATTGAGTCATCCTTTTCTACAACCGCAAGACTTTCGAAGGATATTCTATGTGCACGCGTTTATCGAAGAAATAGATGTGCGACCTCAATTGTTTTTTCTTTATAAACTTTGGACCTTAGGAGAACTTTTATTTTTTAAAATTCATGATGTATTTAGCTAGAAAATGTTCACTTGTGCATTCTTCTGAACACTTTTTAGTGTCTTCTGGATCATACTAACAAGTGTACAATTTTCTGGTGTTAACAGTCTCCCCCTGATGTATGAGGTTAGGAGGAACCGTATAACTAAAATACATCACGTTTTCTTTTCTGATGGAGAGTCTGATCAACTTTTTGAGAGAGAGGATAGCTTGTTGTGGAGACGAGTAGAGAAAAACCCCTTGACTGAGTATAAATGGTAACCATGTTCTAGTAAAAAACTGTAATAAAAATGTGTCTATTCGAGGCAGGCATGTCCCATGCTTGTTATGATGGCTAAATGAAACTTATTACAATCAGATAAAGACTGGTTTTTTGTCCCATCAAAATTGTGGTAGTTGACGTGTTGATAGCTGATGATGATAACTGTCGATAGCTGATGATGATAATTGTTGGTGCATGGTGTTCTTTGTCAGGTAGATCAATTTGGAGCATATCAACATATGTGGTGATGCAAAGATAGTAATCAAATGGATAAATGGTAGAGACACTCGATCCTTCGATGTTGTCACCCTGGATGGATTGCATCCGGAACCTAAAAGCCTTATTTAGTTGCATCTCCTTCACTCATATCTATCGTGAACAAAATGTTACTGCAAAGTCTTTATCAAAGAGAGGTCATTCGGCCACACATGGTCACATATGTTTCTAGTTCCTCTAGAGTGGTGAGAGGATGGAGGATGGTTCCATTCCATTTGGTTAAGTTTCAGCTCATCTTTATTGGCACACTTAGATTTTTTTATCTTTAATGTTTAGTTGTTGTTTGATTTTAGTTCTATGGACTCTACCTATTATTAGATGATGGAAGAGTGGCTTCAACAGGGGAACAAGTAATCTATTAGTAGATATTAAGGTATAGCTATGTTACAACTTAATTGTGGTAATTATTTGACATGTAATTTTCATAATTAATGATAGACATTCAAGATTAAATATAACTATATATTGGTTTTCATTAATATGAATATCAAAATTTTGTTTGAAAAAAAAAAAGAGATAAAAAAGAATTAATTACTATATTATCATAAAATTTAAAATCCTTAAATCATATCACTTATTTAAGTTAATACCCTAGAAAAAGAACCAATATGAAAATGAAATTTAAGATCCTTAAATCATATCACTTATTTAAGTTAAAGTACCCAAATTATAACACCCTGGAAAAAGAACCAATATGAAAATGACATTGTGAATTAAAAACCCTTGCAACGGGTTATAGAAAATAGTTTATTAGTATGACAAAAGAAATTTAAAATAAAATATAAAAATGTCACAGCAAGTTAAAATCATTTCAATAATTTTTTATTTCTCATTAAAATGTATATTTAAAAAATTATAAAATGCGAAAATGTCAGAGCAAGTTAAAATCATTTCAATAATTTATTTAAAAATCAAATTAAAAAAATAATATCTTCTCAAGTGAAAAGTATAAACAACTTCGCTCTTATTTCAAAAATTACATTTTCAATTTCCGTCACATGGAGAGAGAATCATTGACAGCTGGAAAGATGTTGACTGGACGTCAACAGTGTCCGTCGTTGGAAAGCAAACATGATTTTCATACTAAATAAGTGGGAAACAGCATGATTTTGATTTGTCGTTCAAAATGGTCCCATGTTGCTCCTTCGTGGAATGGGCCCACTTTCATGGTCATTGGTGACGCACAGCGCCATCACTTTGCATCTATTTTCTTGCTCATTGCTTACTCTGTTTTCTATGTATTTGTCGTTCAAAATGGTCCCATGTATTTGTCCCATGTATTTGTCGTTCAAAATGGTCCCATGTAATGCTCCTTCATGGAATCTCACTATTTCCTGGGCCCACTTTCATGGTCATTGGTGACGGACAGCGCCATCACTTTTTATTTTCTAAATCCGGCATCACATTCTGCATCGTAAACCACTGTTGTTACTCTATTTTCTTGCTCTGCTTTCACACTGCTTCAACAATGACCAACTTTACGTCGCATCAAGACACGGCCATTCATAGTGGACAGCTGGAAAGATGTTGACTCAACGTAACTGTTCGGAAGCAAGTGGAGGCGGGGTCAAGTCGTGCTCAGCAATTTTATTTTGTTGGTTTTGCTTGACTAATTAAGCATTACTAATTAATTTTTATTTATCTTATTAAGCATTACTAATTAATTTTTATTTATCTTATTATTAAGAAAAATTGATGTTGACATTAAATCTAAATTGTTTAGAAATTTATGAAAATTTTCCAAAGTGTCACATTATAAATTAAAATTTATTATTTTTAAACCATATTTAAATTCATTTATCTAAAATTCTATTGGTTCAATTTTTTCACTTCTTATTATGTAATGACGGTAGATATACTTCACTATTAATTAATATTGTATAATTTAATGTACAACTTCCATTATAAACTAAACTAACACTAATTACCCCATAAACACTATGCAAGTGCAACTGCTGGCACGCTTGTAATAAGCCCCCGCTCTCACTAGGAAGGTCACGTCCACTTCATCGATTTATCGTCTGCATTTAACATTTTTTGAATCATCGTTTGCGTTGGAGAGAAAGATTAGAACAATTATTAACTCAATCGTATAGTCACGTTAATGTCAATTAATTGAGGTACATTGCGTGAAGAGCTTTGATTTAAATGAATGTGACGTCCACTTCATTAATTTATCAGTCTACATTTAACATTTTTTGAATCATCGTTTGCGTGTACGTTTAAACTTGGGTGATGTGAATAATGGGCGGCAAAACACTAAACGCTTTATATCTTGTCATCTAAACTATGGAAACTAGATGTTGTAGATTTGATGGTGAATTCACTGCTTTCATATTGATTCATACATTTCAAAATTCAATAATTGAACTAAGCTATTACCTATACGACATTGTTAATTTCAAAGCAAAGAAAATTGATACTAAGTAAGTGGGAAACAACATGATTAGGCGGTCCACTTCATGTATTTGTCGTTCAAAATGGTCCCATGTTGCTCCTTCATGGAATCTCACTATTTCCTGGGCCCACTTTCATGGTCATTGGTGACGTACAGCGCCATCACTTTTTATTGGAGTTGTCTATAATGCGACTTTTTGGAGATTCCGGTGACGGAATCCGGCGGAAAAAATTGAGGTTAAATCTTGATTTGTATTATCTAAAATGGTTTTTTAACTGCATATTTGGATTCAGCACCCTGAAAAACCCGTGGGACGCTTTGATTGTGTAGAAACTAGCTATCAAACTTGCGATTCCAATAAACTGCTGCCGGATTTTGACCGGAAAAACCCACCGGAAAAGCTTCCAAAAAGTCGCATTATAGACAACAACCTTTTTATTTTCTAAAGTCTTGCTCAGCAATTTTATTTTCTTGTTTTGCTTGACTTTGTTTCAGCAGCGAATCCAATTGAGAGTCATCGGTGCTTGACAGGTAGTGGGCAACTGGAGTCCACATGTCACGCGGTCTCAAAGGGCCATCCTTCAAAGAACAAAAAGATAATAATCACGCGTAACTTTTCTAATATATTCCAAGGGTTATCAACATTATATTAAAGATATTCTTAAAATCAACCAGCAACCAAATAACATATAGATTTTATTTTATTAGTGATAACTTTTAAAACTAATTTCACCTTTTATCCCCCTTTATATATATATATTAAAGATTTATATTAAAAATGTTAAAAGTTATTTTTCATATTTATTTCACTTTGATATAATAATTTCCACATTAATAATATAAAAAATTCAATAATATTATTATTTTAACTTTTACATGAATTATTTATTTCAAAAAAAAGAAATTTAATAATCATACAATTATATATATATATATATCTGAAATTTTTAAATACATAAATTTAAATTTTTTAAAAATATAAGTTTAAGTTGTTTAGTTTACAAACATCAAGTTCTTTAGGGGTTTTTCAAGTTGTTGAATATATTTATGCATTCAAAAGTATATTTTACATAACAAGAAATCATAATCTCTCAACAAATTATATCGTCAGATTCTAATCAAGAAAGTCATTTCATCTATTAATTAGAATATGCCTAAATTAAATGGTTGGTAAATGCTGATACACATCAATCCATAATAAACATTGAAACACTTACTTCAACGTACATATTAAGTTGCTAAAGTAAAAAAATTATACGAATTAACTAAATTTACAATGTTCTTTGAAAGTGATTTGTCGTTATCAAAACAAGGCGAGTAGAACAATGGGTGCCTGCGACGGCCTGCTCCTTGGCCCTGGAAGCCCGATCGTTGCTAGATTGGGTTGTCGGCTCCTGTGTTTTGCGATTTTCTTTCTCCTTTCGTCCTCGAAGTTTCTGCTAATTCACTGAGTGATGTGCTCAACTCTTTGTTGGTCGGACAACCAATCATAGCTGAACCGATGCATGACTCGGGCCTCTCGAGGGAGATTGTTGCCTTCAACTCACTTGTGGCCTTTGGCCCTAAGTTTTAGAGATCTGGATCATCTCTCTTTGTGAAAAAGCTTGATGAAATCTCGAAGATTGAGATCAAGACTCCTCAAGCATGGATTTGAGCCCTGCAGTTGGCAGATCAGGGTCTTATTACTCAGTTATGGGTCTTTGGCCCTCCCCTCGCTCAATTAAGACATGGATAGAGAAGAACTAGAAACCCCTCATCAAGGGATAAGTGGCGTCCTCCTTCTGTGATAAGAGTTTCTACACCTTTTACTTTGAGAATAAAATAGATCAAGATCTAATCTTTAGGAGCGGTCCTTATTTCATGGGAGACTAAGCTCTTTATTTGGATCATTGGAATCCTAACTTCAACCCAAACTGCAATATCCCCATGACTATCCCAGTCTGGGTAAAGCTTCCCTATTTTCACTTGCATTGCTAGAATGATGCAACCTTTAGGTTGATTGAAAATTCCTTGGGTAGCTATATCGATTGTGCTGAGCCTAAAGATGGACGATTTTCATGTGCACATATATGTGTAGAGGTAGATATTTACAAAGAACTAGCGAATGTGATCAATATTTGCATGGATAACTAGTCTCATGTTTAAGAAGTTGAATACGACCAACTTCCTTTTAGATGCAAAATTTTTCATGAATATGGGCATTTTGCAAAAGGATGCCCTAAATCACAAGTAGGCCAAGAGAAACAGGGAGATCAGAATGAGCAATGGCAACAAGTGAAAAGAAGAAGAGGAAATAACCACCAACAAAATCAACCTACCTAGAATATTGTGTGACAACCCTTGGTTGATTTTCCATGTAAATAAAATAAAACCAAGGTGATGGAACACATATTCCCAGTTAATTGTTGGGAAAAACACAATGATCAGTGTCACTTGTGATTAATTGATGGCTATGGAAAGAGGCAAAAGCAAAGAGGCATTAATTGGCATTTATTTATGAAAATAAAGAAAAATAGGAGAAAATGGAGTTGAAGGGTCACAAATTTGCATGATGAAGAAATTGAAGAGAAAATAGAGGAAAATAAAGAAAATAGAGGCCTCAATGGTAATGTAACGGCCCTGGTCATAATTCCATGTAATAAATTTAATAAAGGAAAAATAATAACCCAGGTCATGGGACCCATATTCCAAGCTGAATGGTGAGAAAAACATCCTAGTGGGTGTTCATTTGGTTTATTATAGCTAAAGGAAATTGGCAAAGGCTTTGGAAAGGCATGATGCATTAATTGGTATTTTATTTATGAAAATAATGGAAATGAGGAGAAAAGGAAGGTGAAGGGTCTCATGTTGCATTTGAGAAGGAAAATAATGGAAAATTGAAGAAAATAGAGGCCTCATCAATACAAAGGATTTTGACGATCATTTGGTACCTTTTTTCAGTTTATCTTTTGTCAGTTCAATTCTAGAGCTCTCTCGTTATTCTCTCTCTCTCTCTCACTCTTGGACACTTAGAGCATTCTTGGAGCACTCTAGCATTGGATCAAGGAAAAAAAGGAAGGAAAAAGAAGGCAAAGGGAAGCAAAGATCAAGCAAGCAAGAGCAAGATCAAGCAACTACAATGGGATTACTTGTAGGCATCGATTTCCATGCGTGATTTCCTTGATAGATTTGGCATGCGTGTGAGTATGTGGTTCTCTTGTTGTCATTGGCATGGGTTTTGCTAGGTGTGATAATGTTTTTCAACCTTCCCTTTCCATTTATGTATAGACATGGTGTGATGGGCTCTCTTTTATTTGGTTAAGCTAGATTGTCGGATGGTTTCGAAACTGAGTAAGGTGGTGTCTGAAGAAAAACACAAGGTCTAGGAATCCCTGGACCAGAGAAGGTGGGATTGTGGTAAAGCCAGACTTTGTGTCCCTTGGTGGGCCTAGGAATCCATGCCTAGTGAATGGGGGATATATGACAAAGCCTAGAGGTGTGTGCCCTCGATCAGGCCTAGGAATCCTTGACTAGTGAATGGAGGGAAATATAGTAAAGCTTGGATGGTGGAGTCTCGATTAGGCCTAGGAATCCTTGAATGGTGAATGGTGGAACATACGGTAAAGCCTATATACTAGGAGGAAAACAAATTCCTGATGGTGTAGGTGAAGAAATATGGTGGCATCCATGCTTGTTTAGGGCCTAATGATCTGGTGGGGATTGCGGTAATGCTAAGGAAACTTGGATTAGTTTTTTTGTGAGTCCCACATTCATGCTTGGAATATGGCACGGGGTGATTGGCTAAAATAAAGATTTGGTTAAGCCAATCTATGGTTGGGAGGTTTGTGGAAATCCCAAACCTAGTTGGCTTATGCATTCATTAATAAGAGCTCTTTCTCCTTGATATTTCATGTGTAAATATACTGGTTCATATGTGATTCTTATTGATGTTATATCCTTGTTATTTATGTTGGTTATCTGTATGTTTTATGACAGACTTGATGTATGGAACTCATCATGTTTTGATTTGAAAATGAATGTACAATGAATATATGACCTAATATATTATAATGTAGCTATTGTGATAGATCAAAAATGCCTCTTTACGAATATCAAATAAGTATGAGACCCCTATGCTCATATATGTTGTTATGACATGTGGATTACATATTTGTGACATGTTATGGTCACTGCTTAGTGTGTCTAGGTCTATTGCTGGTCCTTTCAAAATTTTCATGTTCTAGGCTTTGCCATCACTTAGTTGGATGTGCCATCACTAAAAGGTAATCATCACCATCTCAGTCATATCATCATGGTCCTCATTTAGCTCAGTGTCACCATTAGGTCATTAGGGTGAAAGTCATCAAAATTTGTCATTTCATTCATAAATCTGGAAAATGAAGGAGTAGTAATAGGGAATTTGCTCAAGACGTTTTGTTTTAAAGTGTAATTTGTTTCAAATATGATGTAATAAGTTCTAAAGTTCCAAAGCTGCATTGAATATGCCAAAGCTACATAGTTTTGAAAGCAAAAGTGAAAAACATATGGTGGGCCACATCACCACTATGAAGAAATTGACTTCCACAAGGTACAAAGGACCAAAAGACAAGTCCATTTGCACATTCCAGCCATCAGAAGATGGAATTCTTGCCTCTAGAGTATCATTCTTTCTCCCTCGCTACATTTTTGGCATCCTTGTTGTGCTTTTGAAAAGGGAGAAAAATCATTCATTGCGGAGGTTTTCTCCATCAATTTACAGGTCCAACACTGATCTAATAATGAGATCTAAGACAATTAATAAGGGATTACAGACTCATGTGCATGGATGTGCCTATGTTATTTTCTGCAATGGATCGATCAGATTGCGAAATACATAGGCATTGAAGTAGTTAAAGACTATAATAGACAAACACATAAAAACACATCAGATTTAATAAGGAGTTCACCCAATACTCCTGGGCTACATCTCCTAGTCCAGTCTTTAATGGTGGCCTCTCTATTAAGTATTCGAACAGAGTTTTTACAATAGTGAGCTCATTTTAAGTCTCACACACAACAGATGCAATTACAAGAGCTTCACTTGAATCCCTTAACCTTCCTCTGAGTACACAGACTCCCTCACAGCTCTCAATCTTTGTCCTCACTCTGTCTCACACTTCCTTGCAACACTGCCCCCCTGTTTTCTCTCTGTCTGTGGCTTTCAAAGCTAACGTTGCTTGTTCGTTTCGGTTCCTGTCTCTCGGTCTCCCCGGAATCTGAACACTTTGAATCCCGCTGCCAGTGTTATACCATCATTACTTAATGCATGGAGAGGAGGTGGCCACCCATTCTATAATGCCAAAGTGGCTTGGGCCTCTAAAACTCATGAAACGGCCGCGCTTTGTTTTTTACAGTGAAAAATGTGTTTTTACAATGAAAATGTGTTTTCAAAGAGAAATTCCACCAAAACTCATTATCTCGGACTTTAAATGTCCTTAAATGTAATTCATTCCCCTATCGGCTCCACCCACAAGTCGTTATGGCATATCGAAAGGCTTTGTCCCTTTGTGTTTCTGAAATACAACGAAAATCGCGAAAATACATTAAAAATGGCCTATTATGGACTTGAAATTATATTAAATTTCCTTTATGATGCTATCGGGTCCGGCTATCGCATGGTGTATTCATATTGGCCCCGCTCCATGTTTCGATGCGATATCGCATTTCGCCCATGACCCCCGCCGATTGTAACCGTTCCTCTGCATTTTCTGATTGCGATAGTGCGCGTTACCATGGGCCATCGATCTGCACGCTTGATTGATGGTCCTCATTGATCCGTGCTGATCACAATCGCAGCCGTCATGTGGATTCCGTCGATAAGCGCTAATATTCCCCGCTGATAGTGATTCGCCGATCGGATCTGGATCGTTGATTGGCCAGATCTGACGGCTATGGTTCAATGTTGCCTTAAAACCACTAACACTTTGTTTTCTCTGTTTTCATGGGTTTTGGGCCTCCCGATAGTGTTTCTCCACCCTGCTAAGGGTGTTTCCTCTGTGTTTACATTGATCTTTGGCATGATTTTTAAAGAGTTTATGAAGACTTAGAGAGCATTATCGGATCCATTTGGATCACGCCTTCCCACTAAAAAGGCTTTTGGACCACCAAAAGTTGGTTTTCAAGCATCGCTGAAGTGAGGATATAGCTGCCTCACTTGCCCAATCTCTATCAATTTGGCACTACTCGGTTTTGAACCTTTGAGTCCAATTCTAAGGTACTCCATGTCCCCTCTACGCGTTGTCCTCACCTTCTTGTCTAGAACTGTATCTTCCTGCAACTCATTGAGGTATTCAGGCAACAGATCATCAATGGACGGCAATTGACTTCGCTCTTCAATATATGCAATTAAAGAAGGTTCAAACAGTCTTAAATTTTCTACATTTACTACTAAATAGATGTGCATGTATGCTGGCAGATCAAGGCAGAAATCATTCTCACCAATTTTCTCAAGTACCTTAAAAGGCCCATGCCTTATTGGCTTTAGCTTCTTTCCTTCACCTTGCATTATGTCCTTGCTGATATACAGCCAGACTTGATCACCAACATTGGAAAGCAAACTTGATATATGTCCTTGCTGATATACAGCCAGACTTGATCACCAACAGTGTCCGTCGTTGGAAAGCAAACATGATTTTGATACTAAATAAGTGGGAAACAACATGAGTTTGATTTATCGTTCAAAATGGTCCCATGTTGCTCCTTCATGGAATCTCACTATTTCCTGGGCCCACTTTCATGGTCATTGGTGACGGACAGCGCCATCACTTTGCATCTATTTTCTTGCTCATTGGTTACTATATTTTCTATGTATTTGTCGTTCAAAATGGTCCCATGTATTTGTCGTTCAAAATGGTCCCATGTAATGCTCCTTCATGGAATCTCACTATTTCCTGGGCCCACTTTCATGGTCATTGGTGACGGACAACGCCATCACTTTTTATTTTCTAAATCCGGCATCACATTTTGCATCGAAAACCACGGTTGTTACTCTATTTTCTTGCTCTGCTTTCACACTGCTTCAACAATGAGAAACTTTACGTCGCATCAAGACACGGCCATTCATAGGAAAGATGTTGACTCAACATCAAAATAAGATATAGAATTTATTTTATTAGTGATAACTTTTAAAACTAATTTCACCTTTTATCCCATTTATATATATATATATAGTAAAGATTTATGTTGCAAATGTTAAAGTTATTTTTCATATTTATTTCACTTTGATATAATAATTTTTAAAATAATAATATAAAAAATTCAATAATATTATTATTTTATATTTTACATGAATTATTTATTTCAAAAAAAATAATTTAACAATCATACAATTAATTATAAAAACATATATATATATATATATATATATATATGAAATTTTTAAATACATAAGTTATATATATATATATATATATATATATATGAAGTTTTTAAATACATAAGTTTAATTTTTTTTAAATATAAGTTTAAGTTGTTTAACCTATAAAGATCAAATTCTTTAGGGGGTTTTCAGGTTGTTGAATCTATTTATGCATTCAAAAGTATATTTTACATAACAAGAAATCATAATCTCTCAACAAATTATATTGTCAGATTCGGATCCAGAAAGTCATTTCATCTATTAGTTAGAGTATGCCTAAATTAAATGGTTGGTAAATGTTGATAGGCATCAATCCATAATTAACATTGAAACACTTCAATGTACATATGAAGTTGCTAAAATAAAAAAATTATACGAATTAACTAAATTTACAATGTTCTTTAAAAGTGATTTGTCGTTATCAAAACAAGGTGAGTAGAATAATGAGTGCCTGCGACTGGCCTGCTCCTTGGCCCTGGAAGCCCGATCATTGCTAGATCGGGTTGTCGGCTCCTGTGTTTTGCGAATTTCCTTTTCCTTTCGTCTTCACAGTTTCTACTAATTCACTGAGTGATGTGCTCAACTCTTTGTTGGTCGGACAACCAATCATGGTTGAACCAATGCATGACTCGGGCCTCTCGAGGGAGATTGTTGCCTTCAACTCCCTTGTGGCCTTTGGCCCTAAGTTTCAGAGATCCGGATCATCTCTCTTTGTGAAAAAACTTGATGAAATCTCGAAGATTAAGATCAAGACTCCTCAAGCATGGATTTGGGCCATGCACTTGGTAGATCAGGATCTTGTTAGTCAGTTATGGGTCTTTGGCCCTCCCCTTGCTCAATTAAGACATGGATTGAGAATAAATAGAAACCTCTCATCAAGGGATAAGTGGTGTCCTCCTTCTATGATAAGGGTTTCTGCACCTTTTACTTTGAGAACAAATTAGATCGAGATCTAATATTTAGGAGCGGCCCTTATTTCATGGGAGCCTAGGGTATTTATCTAAATTGTTGGTACCCTAACTTCAACCCAGACTGCAATATCCCCACAACTATCCCAGTATAGGTAAATCTTCCCTATTTTCCCTTGCATTGATAGAATGATGCAATCTTCATATTGATTGAAAATTCCTTGGGTAGCTATATCGATTGTGCCGAGCCTAAAGACGAATGATTCTCCTGTGCACATATATGTGTGGAGGTAGATATATACAAAGGACTACCGAATGTGATAAATCTTTGCATGGATAACTGATCTCATGTTCAAGTATTTGAATATGACCAACTTCCTTTTAGATGCAAAATTTGTCCTTAATATGGGCATTTTGCAAAAGGATGCCCCAAATCGCAAGTAGGCCAAGAGCAACAGGGAGATCAGAATGAGCAATGGAAATAAGTGAAAAGAAGAAGAGGAAATAACCACCACCAGAATCAACCTACCCAAAATATTGTGTGATAGCCCTTGGTTTATTTTCCATGTAAATAAAATAAAACCAAGGTCATGGGACACATATTCCAAGCTAAATGTTAGGCAAAATATAGTGATGGGTATCACTTGTGATTAATTAGTGGCTATTGGAAAAGGCATTGGCAAAGGAAAATAGACATTAATTGACATTTATTTATGAAAATAAAGGAAAATAGGAGATAATGGAGTTGAAGGGTCACAAATTTGCATGAGGAAGAAATTGAAGAGAAAATAGACGAAAATAAAGAAAGTATAGGCCTCAATGATAATGTAACAACCCTGGTCAAAATTCCATGTAATAAATTTAATAAAGGAAAAATAATAACCAAGGTCATGGGATACATATTCCAAGCTAAATGGTGGGAAAAACATCCTAGTGGGTGTTCATTTGGTTTATTATGGCTAAACGAAATTGACAAAGGCTTTGGAAAGGCATGAGGCATTAATTAGTATTTTATTTATGAAAATAATGGAAATTAGGAGAAAAGAAGGTGAAAAGTCACACATTGCATGTGAGGAGGAAAATGAAGGAAAATAATGGAAAATTGAAGAAAATAGAGGCCTCATCAATAAAAAGGCTTTTGAGGGTCAGTTGGTACCTTTTTTCAGTTTACCTTTTGTCAGTTCAGTTTTAGAGCTCTCTCTCTATTCTCTCTCTCTCTTTGACTCTTGACACTTAGAGCATTCTTGGAGCACTCTAGCACTGGATCAACGAAAGAAAAAGAAGGAAAAATAAGGCAAAGGGAAGCAAATATGAAGCAAAGAAGAGCATTATCAAGCAACTACAATGGGATTACTTGCAGGTATCGATTTTCATGTGTGATTTCCTTGCTATATTTTTGGCATGCATGGTACATGCATGTTAGTATTTGGTTCTCTTGTTGTCATTGGCATGGGTTTTTCCAGGTGTGACATTGTTTTTCAGCCTTGCCTTTCCATTTCTAGATAGCCATGGTGTGATGGGCTCTCTTTTATTTGGTTAAGCTGGATTGTTAGATGGTTTCGAAACTAAGTGAGGTGGTGTCTGAAGAAAAACACAAGGCCTAGAAATCCCTAGACCGGAGAAGGCGAGATTACGCTAAAGCCAGATTTTGTGTACCTCGGTGGGCCTTGGAATCCTCGACGAGTGAATGATGGGATATATGGTGAATCCTAGAGGTTTGTGACCTCGATCATGCCTAGGAATCCTCGACCGATGAATGGAGGGATACGCGGTAAATCTTAGAGGGTGGAGTCTCAATTAGGCCTTGGAATACTCGACTGGTGAATGGCGGGATATACGGTAAAGCATAGAGACTAGGAGGAAGAAAAATTCTTCACAGTGTAGGTGGAGAAATTTGGTGGCATCCATGCTTGTTTAGGGCCTAATGATCCCGTGGGGATTGCGGTAACACCTGAGGAAACTTGGTTTGGTTTTGTTGTGAGTCCCACATTCATACTTGGAATATGGCACCAAGGTGATTGGATGAAAGAAAGATTTGGTTCAGCCAATCTATGGTTGGGTGGTTCATGGAAGTCCCAGACCCAATTGGCTGAATTCATTAATAAGAGCTCTTTCTCCTTGGTATTTCATGCGTAAATACACTGGTGTATATGTGATTCTTATGGCTATTATATCCTTATTATTTTTGTTACTTATATGTTGGTTATACGTATGCCTTATGACATACTTGATGTATCGATCTCATCATGTTTTGATTTGCAAATGAATGTACAATGAATATATGACCTAATAGATGATAATGAAGCTATTGTGATAGAGAAACAATGCCTCTTTAAGGATACTAGATAAGTATGAGAACCCTATGCTCAGATATGTTGTTATGACCTGTGGATTACATATTTGTGACATGTTTGATGAAATGTCTATCATGGCTATTTGGGGTCAGATCAAGTACTTGTACCAATGATTTCATTAGAAGCATTATTCCGTTGTTATTTATCATTTCTAAAAGTTTCATGAAGTTCTAGGCAATGACTAGAGTCCTTGACTTGAAAAAGTGGCATAAAACTCGAGGTCGTTGACTCAGAATTAGCTGAAAATGTCCACAATCGTTGCCATGCCTTGCTCTGGGAGTGACTAGAAGACCTCAGTCACAAGTATGGCTTATCATGGGAGTGAATGAGGGTCCAGATCAGTGAAATTTCAAGTTATTTCAGAAGTTGGTCACCTGGAAAGGTTGGTTGCTTCCTAAAGGTTCTGTAGCATGTGTAGAAGGTCAGAATGGTTTTGTTTTATCGGTTCCACTTCCTTAAGTGTACATGGGGAGTTGAATTACTTCATAGTGGCCTCTCATCACATATTTAACCCAACATATCGGTTAAATTGTGTAAATGTGGGAGGAGGGTGCTGCAGAGTGGTATCAGAGCATGGCTCACCCTTGGATTGGATGGGCGGTGTGTTTTGGACATGCATATATATTGGTTGCAAATGTGTTCCTTATGCTTGTGGGTTATGTGTTTTTTGTGTATTCACGGTGGTGTTCATGGTTGCAGTTGTGTCGCCATGTGAAAATGATGGTGTTGTTGTTGGATGTGGTCATCATGAGTGTATGTTGGTTATGCATGTTAATGCTTATATGTTGTTATGCATACATTGGCATGGTTATAGTTTTCGTGCATGAGATCATGGTATGTGGTTGGTATGGTCATGCATGGTAACTGGATGATGGTTGAAATGATGTATTGATATGATTATGATTATACATGTATTGGGCTAATCTAGTTGATCTTGTAGACGATATATCCTCCCCTAAACTATACCGAGGTATGTTTATTATGTTATGTTTTGGTTTAAGCTAACATGGTATGGTTGTAGAAAGAAGATCAAATATGACTAGAAAGATGGTAGACTATAGTTCATGAGACTCTCCCTATGAATTAGATGGGAAATATGGTGTTGGGTACTCTTCTGATATAGCAGACACATTGAGAATCTTGAAGGTAGAAATAAGAAGTTGCAAGGAAGATAATGACATAGTCATGCAGGCACAGGAGAAGAAAGCATAAGTTAATGCAGCCATACTTCAGAGTTTGTCAAAATTACAAAGACAGGGACCACTTAGGATCAACCATGTGTAGGAGGAAAGAACTAATGGGGCATATGGCAGTGGGTCTCATGGTGGGCACATGTTGAATAGGGATGACACGATCTGAGATGGCAGGCTTTTGGATACTCCAGATAGGAGAAGTGATGAACACGAGTGCTATTCTAGTTCCAGTTTTGAAAAACACTACGATCATCATCATTATCATCCTTATAGGAGGAGTGACAAGGGATATTTTCCAGATGAGTTCAAGAAAGAAAAGCCACTTACCTTTGATGGAGATTTGAAGAAACCATACGATGTAGAAGCATGGCTACTTGGTGTTATAGACATTTTTGTGCCTTATAACATTGAGCATGAAATGTCCATAATCTAAGGGATCCAAAGTCCCTAAACATGTTGTTCCTACCCCTAGAGGAACAAGGCCAATAAACCACAGCAATTCACAGAAGTTCTCCACCAAAAACTGATCAAAAACAAGTCAATTCAGGATCATTTCAGTGGCTACACTAGCTGTCTGCGCTGAATGTCAAAGCCAACACTGGTTACCTGGGCTGAATGTCAAAGGCAACACTAGCTACCTGCGCTGAGCGAGATTGGACAACTGGCAAGTTCATTTCTCAAGGTGTCAGAACCCAGGAAGCTTCCAAAATGACACTTGCCTCAGGGAATTCGACTGGTGATGAGTAAGAGGTTCCAAATCTCCAAGAGGAAGCAAGAACCTCCAAGTGGAATCAAGAACTGATAGAGAGAGAGGACACTAGTCACATCTCAAGCTGACTCATCCTCTCTCCAAACATCTATATATGGATCTCTCCCCCATGAGATCTGGAGGCTGGAATTTTGTTAATGCAAATAATTGCTGTTGGTTTGAGACTAGAGCTATTGGGTGATTTGCTTTGAAGGAGGTGAAGAGGAGATTCCTTTCTGCTGGGAAGGTGATGCTGGATTGGGCCTCATATGGTTGTATCACTTCCTGAACTTTATTTCTTCATCAATAAAGCCATTTGAGTTTCTTCTATATGCATGTATCTCAATGATGTTTTGTTGTATTTGCATATTTAGTTTATTCTAATCCTTAAACTAGTTATGAATGTATGCTTCTTGTAGTTTCCCTCTCTTGCCATTTTGCAGGAACTTGGTGTAGCTGGGCCAGTGAAGGAGCAAGCAGCTGGAAGCAAGCAGGAGAGAGTGAGATTGGATCAACAAACTAGCGGAAGACATCGGTTAGTTACATCCTTCTCCTCTATTTACATTTCATAAAGAAGAACACTTAGATAGTTTTGTCTTGTTTGTTGCTGAGGTACTATCACTCCTTAGAGTGGGATAGGGGCATTCCGTATTGGATACTTTTCCCAACAACAAATTGGCGACTCCACTGGGGACCGTATCTTGTTGGTTTGTTTGTGTTTTTGCTATTCATTTCATAAACTCAAAGAGTGTCGAATCGAACTGCATTTGTTTTTCAAATGCAAAGTAGAGGGCAGCTACTCTAGTCCAATCACTGGGCATGTTTATGATCTGAAGAGCTGATCCACAAGTGCTCTAACAGCTCTTAGTGATAGATCTTCATCCTCCTTTGAATCATCCCTTAGATTGTACTTGATTGCTAGCTTTGATTTGGCCAAAAACTGTGATTTTAACTGCAAACCGTAGCTCAGAACCCGAAAACTTTTCTCGTTTCTGCTTCAGCGCAGAGCCAATGAAGAGGTTCTGCATTTCAACGCAGGTCCCGTGAAGGCTACCTGCACTGAATGTCAAAACCTCTGTGTTAGACCTGTGCTGAACAGTCCTTGCCTTGTGCAGCTGTGGTTCCCTGTGTCTTTTGCTCAGTTTTTATCCTTGTTTTTGCAGCAAGTTATCAGTCAATGTACCTATCTGAAACCACCTTTCTTTGCCTCAATTCCGCCTCAGTTGTGTAAAGAAACTGTATTTTTTCTTTGTGTATTTCTTACATCATTTGCAGTTTCCCATTACGAAAGTTAAACTAGCCTTACTGTGACCCTTAGATCTAGACCTGTCATAAGTGTCGTTTTGATCTTAGGAGTAAGTTTGTTTGCTGTTCACAGTTGATTTAGCTTTTACTTTCGTCATATGGTTTGAATTTATGCATTTCTAGTGTCGAAACAAGTAAATCATAAGGTGTCTTTTGATTTTGGAAAAAGAACTTGTTTGTGTTTTCACTTGAAATCGAATTCAAAGTTATACAACATCTTTCTTTGTATAAACATCAATATTAAGAAAGAGAAAAGAAATACATGCATTTGTGCATTTGCATTTTGACAGCTTGCATGTTGATTTAGGAAAAAGTGCATTACTGTGTGCTCTATGCTCTGTGAGAAAAGATGATGTCTTTCTTTTCCCTTAGTAGTTAGGATTTTCATATGTTGAAAAGATAGAAAAAGCTTGCTTATCATCTTTAGACTGCATTTAGGAGTTGTACCATACATCTCGTGGTGATCCAAAAAGGCAAACTTCTAAATAAGATCAACCTAAAATAAATTGAATTAACATAACAACGCTTTGTAACATAACGCACAACATAGAGGTCTAGGCTAGAGACGTGTTCCGGTGTCGTTAAGCCTCATATCTTACTGTCGAGTGGTTGGGTGATTCCTCCACGGTGAAGCGATAAGTATCAGTACGGACTGTGCTCCCACCTACCGTCGCGTATATATTGGGAGACCCCTATAGGAATAAAGCCTTTATCCATAGGAAGCCATGTCGGCCACCCTACTGATCGCAATGCACTGAACACAGCATTCAGGAAGATCGACCGCCCGTACCCTAAAAAGTATTCTGCGGTTTTGCGAAAAGTTTGGCACACCCTCTACCTAGAACTCCAGAGCAGTTCCTTTTGGCCTTTTTCAGACTCTATAACAGAAAAATTCCATCCGAGCATTTGTCACTTTGGGCTCGTTAAAACATCGAAGGAGACTAGAGTCATCTTTAGCTTTTTCTCGACTCTTTAAAAGTGAAAAATCAAGTTGTGTCTAAAAGCGTCTAAAAATTCATTTAATTCAGAAACACATTTTCCCCTTTCGTATTTTGGTTGATCGAGTAATCCGCAATCGTGGAAGAAAGTCAATTGAAACCTCGTCGTTCGCGGAGGCTTATGAGTCAACCGTCTTTGTCTCCGGAATCGAAAACAGTACGGACAAAGCGAACTCGTTTAACCGGTTTGAAATCTCCTATCAAAGTTAGAACAAGTGTTCCAACGACATCTGAGATTCCGGTTACTCCAAACATTTCTGGAAACCCTGCCTCTATTGAAGAAGTTCAACAGCCACAGAGGGACAGTAACACTGATCCTAGTCTCAGAGCAAATACTTGCATTACTGAACCAGTTCCATCTGTGACCGGTTCAGAGAGTCTTGCTCCTCAAACAATTTTCGCTGTCGAGTCAACCCCTTCTTCGGCACCAGAAATATTTTACGGACCTGACGGTCTTCCTCTTCCACCTGGTCTGATTGCGATAGAGGAAATTGTAGAAGATCCGCAAGCAAGTACTCCAACACATTTTGGAGTAGGGGTCACTCTATTTCCTTCTACATCAGAAGTTAGTCTATCACTAGTGGAAGTTCCTGTAGAATCGCTAGGCAATCTATTGGATAGACTCAAAATGTCTGAACAACCGTCAACATCTAGGACTGTGTCGAATGACACAGCGACAGCAGAAGTCCCTGCCGTCACTCCGACAATGTTCGCCGGCATACCATCTGTCCCAACTAGCTCTCAACAGCTGGAAGGAGCCCCTGCAGGGGCTATTACGACAATGTGCTCTGTTCCTGTTTGTTCTTCCGGGATAATACCCGGTAACTCTTATGTTGGAACTCAACAAGTTGATCCGTTTGGAGGTCAATTTGGGCAATCCGGTCCCCAAGGGCTAACAATCCCTTTCAGTGCTGGATCACCACCGTATGGGAGGCAGTATGCCCTTTCATTACCCCCTCCGGGAGGTTACCCATACGGGAGTTCACAACAGTATTCAGGTTATACTGGAATTACGACAAGTGGTTGGGTACCTATACTATCCCAGCAACCAAGAGTTGTGTATTCTATGCAACAATGTGTACCTGTGTCGAACATCCCGACAACACTAGCTATTGTAACGGTGTCACAAGTTCAAACGATGCCTGTTGTATGTCAACCTCAAATTTCTCAGGTTGTAATGCAACAGCCCCTTGACCCTGTGACTCAACCACAATCGCCAACTGGCAGGGCGACACAGGTCCAAACGGGTACAATTACCCCACATCTTGGTCCAACGGTTAGTATAGCACAACAGAACATGGCTTCACAACCATGGCTGGTGCAATACCAACAACCACAATTCCAGCAAGTGTACCAAGGTTCTGAGCAGCAGATCTTTGCGAATAGTGGACAACCGTATATTCAAAACGGTCAAAATCAACCACTTTACAGTGGTCTAGTCCACCAACCGTATCAATCATACCAACATCAATTACATTATGCTGGTATGCAAAGGCCAACTGCTCAGGCGATTCCATCGTACCCTGGGTATGCTTCACCTAACCTGAGTCAACAGTTACCATTCGTGGCAACTCTAGAGTTACCCGATTTACACCGGTTAACAAACGATCCGATTGCTTATGCCCCTTGGTGGCCAGCGATTCCTCACAAACTTCCATCAGACATTCCTAAATTCAATGTAAATCCAGGTGAAGACCCATCGAATCACGTGATGACTTTTCATCTGTGGTGTTCATCGAACACCCTGAACGACGATTCGATAAGGCTTCGCCTTTTTCAGAGGACGTTAACGGGTCCAGCGGCAAAATGGTATATTGAATTACCTAGAGCCTCTTTCGACAATTTCAGCTCCCTAGCTACGACTTTCTTAACCCATTTTCAATTACCAATAAGGTATGAAACGGGAACCGAAATCTTAACCAACTTCAAACAGACAAAAACCACTCACATATCCGATCATATACATGAGTAGCGTCGTCGTCGTAGGATGGTGAAAACGTACGTTCCCTATCAGCTATTAGCTGAATGGTTTATCAAGTCGTTACTTCCTGCCATAACGGAAGATGTGGCCAAGGGGGGAGTCGTAACGGAGGAGCAAGTTATTGCTCGTGCACAATATCTAGACTTAGTCTACACTCAGTCTGGCACGCTCTACGACAAAATATCTGACGCCCCTAGACCGGAATTCTCAATTCCTCCTGCTCCTAAATCGAATAGTGACTCTCATGCCGGCGATGGTGTGATTGGCACGGCAAACGCGAAGTCGATAAAGGCTTTGTCTAAGAAAGCCCGTAAGACTTCGGATCAAAATGCAAAAGAAGAAATTCTTGCTTCAGAAGTACATGCCATATCAGCAGATAAAGGCAAAGAAACCAATCAACCAGGAAGCAAGAAGAAGCAAAACAAACTGAAGAAGGAGAAACAAGGTGAGTCATCGCTTGAAAAATCTTCTTCGAACCCTCCTGGAAAAGGGAAACCAAATAGTCCATGTCTAATATGTGATGAGGATCATTGGACAGCCGATTGTCCATACAAAGCTGAGCTAAAAAGATTCTTTAAGAGTTCTCAATCCTCAGCAGTCTTAACTGATCCGTTTCCCAATCCAGGGCAAAATCTGGTTGATAGTGGAAATGCTTCCCCGTCGCAAGTGCTAATGTTGTCAATCTCTAAGCAACAAAATGATGCTTTGATTTCGACAAGGAACAAAGATTACGGGAATCCGCAGCTGTCGAACGACAAAGGTAAAGATCAACCGAGTAGTTCGACAACAACTTCGACAGAAGTTGTACCACCCATCATTCCTGAATTAACAATAAAACCGCCAAAGGGAGTAGTACACAAGTCGACATTTAATCCTCGTGCCAGAGCGGCGCAACATTATAACATAGTGGAAGATTTGGCCCAATCGCCATCCGCTATGTCAACTCTTGAAGTACTACAAAATTGTCCATCCCAAAGGCAGGCTTTGTTATCAGCCATTGGTGGGGTTGATCCTAAGGATTCCAATCTTGTATCCTTCGACCACAAAGGATACGACCCTCAGTTACCAGCTCAACTAGCTTTCCTTATTCAAGTGAAAGCCCTCAACAAAACTGTTCACCGAACAATTATTGATGAGGGGGCATCTACATGTATTATGTCGATGAGTTGCTGGAAAACTTTAGGGTCTCCAACCTTGTCGCGATCTTCGACGACATTGAAAGCATTCGACGGTAGGACATATACCCCATACGGTATCCTAAATAACTTGAAAGTTGAACTAGGAGGAAAAACAGTGGAAATAGATGTTGAAGTCATCGATGGGAAACTTGATTACAACATCCTACTGGGAAGACCGTGGATATATGCCATGGCAGCTGTTGTGTCGACTTATTTTAGGAAGATCGCATTCCCTTTTCAAAGGGGGATTACGATCGTCGACCAACAAAACTTCCTCCCTAATGGTTCACAAGTTACAGGAAGCATTCCCATGATCCATGGAAGCAACCATTTGCTTCAAGATATCGGAGTAGGCCTCCTGAAAGACCCCACATTGATGGGAACTTTCGCACTTCCACCTCCAATCTATGTAGGGGAAATAGTGTGGGTAGCAGCCTGCAACATGATATCTTCCACACAGAAGATGTCACAAGACGATATTAACATGGATCATGCAATGGTTTTGCCGCCAAGCCCAATAGAAATATTGTAGCAATCAATGTTTCGGGCATGGGAGGCGAACCCAAGTCAGCGCTCATCGAGCATTTGGGTAGATAGGTCTAGAGAATATGGTACCCCATTAGATCCTTGGTCGCGAGTGCATGGAAGCGACGAAGGAATCATACAATCAATGTTGATTGAGGGAGCACCATGGAATGATAGCCACCATCGTTCCCTTCTTCCGGAATGTGAAGAAGATACTCAAGATGACCTTTACCACCCTTCAGTTTTTGAATTCCTATCAAATACTGTAAATACGGTGGATTCCGAGCGGAACCTATCCAATATCGAAGAGACTATAGCCATAAATATCTCGACCAAAACAGATGTTGTAGAGAATATTTATGTCGGTAAAGGATGTTCTCCTTCAGAACTGGAAATATATAACGCTCTTTTTCACGAGTTCAAAGATGTCTTTGCTTGGTCATATGATGAAATGCCAGGCATCGACTCGAATATAGTTGAACATGAAATTAAGATGTATCCTGATGTCAAACCAGTAAGACAACGACTTTGGCAGGTGCACCCCAAGAAAGCCGCTGCCATAAAAGCAGAAGTTGAAAAGCTTCTCCATGCTGGTTTCATCTACCCGGTTCCTCTAACCGATTGGGTATCGAATATTGTCCCTGTTATGAAGAAACAAGGAACAATTAGAGTGTGCGTCGATTATAGGGATGTAAATCAAGCTTGTCCAAAGGACAACTACCCTACACCCTTCATTGACCAGATAATTGATGAATGCGCCGGATGTGAAATCTTTTCATTTATGGATGGATTTTCCGGGTATAATCAAATAAATATCCGCCCACAGGACCAGTCAAAGACTGCATTTATTTGTCCGTGGGGCACATTCGCTTATCGAAAATTACCCTTTGGTTTAAAGAACGCAGGGGCGACGTTTCAGAGAGCAATGAATTATGCTTTCCATGACATCAAGAACATCGTTCAACCCTATATCGACGACCTTCCGGTACATTCGCGAAAGCGGACTGATCATCCGCAGAATTTAAGAGCGATATTTCTACGTTGTCGACACTACAAGATAAGACTCAATCCACACAAGTGTGTGTTTTGTGTCAGTTCTGGTCGTTTACTTGGCTTTGTAGTCTCCAAGGATGGGATTCGTCTCGACCCTTGCAAGGTTCAGGCAATCATTAATTTGCCTCCACCTTCAAATTTGCTTCAGATTCAGAAACTCCAAGGGAAAGCAAACTTTCTGAGGAGGTTCATTCCAAATTACGCAGAACTTGCTAAAGGTTATACTCGTCTTTTGAAAAAGGATGTACCTTTTGTCTGGGACCAGGTTGCGCAAGCTTCCTTTGATACTCTGAAAGATTCTCTAGTAAAAGCATCATTAATGTATGCCCCGGTCTATCAAAGAGATTTTAACCTGTATCTGGCTGCAGCGGATACGACCATTGCAATGGTTTTAGTTCAAGAAGTCGATGGAATTGAACATCCTATATATTATTTAAGTAAAAACTTGAATGATACAGAAAGTAAATATTCTTACGTTGAAAAGCTAGCACTTGCTGCTGTTCAAGCGATACAAAGATTTCGACATTATGTCCTCTTTCGGAAGACTACCGTTTTATCAGATTGCAACCCCATGACTTATATACTGTCGCGATAGTTGCTGGGGGGCAAATATTCAAAATGGATAGCAATTCTTCAAGAGTTTGATTTGGAATTTGTAAAATCCAAATCAAAGAAAGCTTTGGTTTTCGCAGAATTATTGTGCAATCTCCCATCGTCGTCCAACGATGAAACATCTCAAGAATCAATCGTGGACAAAAGTTTGTTTCTGATATCAGCAAATGATGAGTGGTATGGAGATATAATAGTTTATCTCCAAACCCAAAGATTTCGGCCAAACACCTCCCACTCAGAACAAAAACGTATTCGATACCAAGCAAAAGACTACATGATCGTCGGTGATACACTTTACCGTCGTGGTGTCGATACGGTTCTGAGAAGGTGCCTCACCCATGAGGAAGCCGAAAAAGCCCTGAATGAGTGTCATTCAGGCGCCTGTGGGGGGCACCAATCTGGATATGCTACAGCACAAAAAATCTTACGAGCAGGATACTTCTGGCCAACAATGTTCAAAGATTGCATAACCGCAGTTAGAAGTTGCCATGCTTGTCAGATTTTTGATAGCAAAACCAGAAGACCCCCCGTTCCGTTACAGCCAATAGTAGCTGTGGGGCCCTTCGCCAAATCAGGCATCGATTTCATGCAATGTAACCCCACCTCGACCGGGGGGCATGGGTATATTATAGTCGCAGTCGACTATTTTACCAAATGGGCTGAGGCGATGCCTACATTAGATAATACTGGTGAAACAGCTGCCCTATTTTTTTTCAATCATGTAGTCGCCAGATTCGGCGTACCACAGGCTATAGTTACAGATCATGGATCAAATTTTCGCAATCACATGATGGTTGAATTAGCTGCCAAACTAGGGTTGTCTCACGACAGCTCTACCCCATATTATCCACAAGCTAACGGGTAAGTTGAAGCAATCAACAAAGTCCTGAAGCACATGCTGCAAAGGATGATTGGGGTTCACAAAAGAAGATGGCACCTAATCCTGTACTCAGCTTTGTGGGCCTACCGAACATCGGTAAGAAATGCAACTGGGTTCACACCGTTCCAACTAGTGTATGGCCTGGAAGCAATCCTACCAATCCAGTGTGAAATCTCGTCTCTTAAACTCGCAATTGATCTCCTCCCCGGAACTTCAGAAGAAGAGGCTCGTTTCTTGGAATTAATCCAATTGGATGAAACCCGTCGTGATGCCGCGCTGGCTAACGAAGCCCATAAGAAACGAGTCAAGGCTCAGTTCGACAAGAATGTCAAACTCCGTGTCTTCTCAGAAGGCGATTTGGTCTTGCTTTACGACTAAGAATCCGATAAATTGGGAGCTGGTAAATTTAAGTCTTTATGGATGGGCCCCTATATTGTTAAAAGGGTATTAGCAAAAGGAGCCTACGAGTTAATGGATTATGACGGAATTCCACTGGCGCAACCTCGTAACGGGTTGTACCTCAAGCGTTACTATGCCTAATAGTAACCTGTATGCTTTTGTTACATTTTTGTTTTCGCTAAAGTGTTTATTTTGGTTAAGTAATCCACTTTTTACATTTATTGCAGATGTCGAATCCATTGGAACCATGGGTTGGATAATGCAGACGGGGCGAGTCGTAGTTCGCGGAACCTATCTTCCGCAACATGGGCCATTTTTGATCCAGCGGCGAGTTAGTGAGTTTCAGAGGGGTATGTATTGGTCAATCAACGAATAACATCGCTGAGTATAGCGTGTTGATAGAACTACTCTCTGATGCCATCACCCATGGCATACGCCGACTAATCGTTAGGCTAGATTCACAACTCGTAGTACTGCAACTCACTGGTACCTACTCTGTCCGAAATCCAGCTATTTATCGCAAGTTCCTAAGAGTTAAAATCTTGGAAAGACAGTTTGATCTTATTCAATATCAACACATTTCCAGAAACTTAAACACATTAACCGACTCATTAGCAAACTATGTGTTAGATAGACATTTGCAAAATTGATAAAAAGAGAAGCATCATCAATGTTTCACATATGGATCACATAAAAACTGAAATAAAACTCCGAAAATCAAAAATATATATAGTTGTTTACGGTTTACATATAATGTTCTGTAACCAAGACAAAATCGGTCATATGACCCAAAAACTCAAAAATGCTAGGGGGCACCCTAGCCTAGTGATGCTCATGATAGCAAGTCACGGGCTGTGCAATCATGCGCAAGAGACGAGTCCATCGTCTGGGCACACCAGTAGTATGCCGCTGCAACTGTAAAGGTAACTCATCAATTCGTACATCCGGAATGCCAAGAGTAAGGCCCTCAACCTGCTCCTGCACAGCTGCAAGGGTCTCGGCCACGTTAAGGTCGCGAAGAATAACCCTCCCAGGAGTCTCCCCTGCTGGGGCAACAACTGGCGCCCTTGGGCGAACTGCTGGACGGACAGGACCAACATCTGCATGCACACATGAGTTTGATTAAAGTCTTGACAGAATAAAGCACAAGGACATTATAAATAAAAACAGTAAACAGTGATATGGTCGAAGATTTTACCAATAGCGCCCCACTGCTCGCCATCCGGCAGTGCCAAATCCGGATCACCTCGGAAATTTATACCAACATATGGATACTCGGAATAGACCATCTCCTGACGCTCGAACCACCTGAAGAAGGTATCAGTGAAAGAAATCTGAGATTGACCAGCATGCCTAGACATGTGATCAACCCATCTTTGCATGCGTGGCTCGGTAGGAGAAGGCAAGTTGAGTGCAATATACTGAGGCTGCATCAGTGGTATCTTCTCCAAAGCAAAGGCGGTCAAAATAGAACCAAAACCAAAGTTCTTCAGCTTTCCGTCCTTTACCTTGGTCAACTGACTTTTCATCTGAACAAGTACTGCATCACACCAGTTTAATACTTTCGGTTGGAGGCACTCCAAGACGTGCTGCACATAGGATCTGTTGGCAACATGAAGGGATGCACTACCGGCCATCCTACCAATAGTATACAGTATGGACCTGAGAGACCGGTCAGTAATCTCACGGATAACGACCTTGCCGTCTCTGCTCGGCTGGGATCCTTCCCTGCAATACTGGCAGACATAATCTCTCACGGAATCATTCCCTCGGGCCAAACCTGATAAAGAAATGGGGGCACCCTGCCTTGACAACCCAGTCAAGAAGTAAATGTCTACGATGGTCAAGGGGATGGACTTGCCCATGATCTGGAATACTTGGTTGATAGGATCCCAAGCATCAAGCATATACTGCAGTAAGGATATCTGTGCTCTCATGTTAGAGATACGGAAGAACTTCAGCAGGCCACAGTTCTGCAGCGCGTTCACCGTGACAGGGTCGTGGAGGGCAATCATGTCCTCTTCTTCATGTTCTCGTTCTCGCCATGTAAGGGTCATTTTTATCCAATAATCTCTGCAAAACAAACAAGAGAAAGAGTAAGATCCTGGATTTGATGAGAAACTGGCAAAATTTTCATCAAGAACTGTGCAACAAAAACCTTTTTCTGCGCCCAATGCAATTAGCCAGTGTTCCACCTGCGTTGAAGGTCAAACTGCCCTTTGGCAACTTGACATTCAACGCAGGTTTCGAGTGAACCAGCTGCGCTGATGGCAGAACGCCCTAACAAAACCCCAGGGGCTCAAGGGAACAAGAAAACAGGCACAGAATGGAAGAAGGAAACCATGAAAAGAAAGAGCTAGGGTCTAGCTCCTACCTGGTCCAGACGGCGCTGAGAATCGTCCACAGAATCTCCCGAAATTAGCTGGTGAAAATCAAAAAGGAAGAGGCACCTCCAAAGCTCCAGCAAACCAAGTGCAAATGAAATGGTAAAATGAGAGGTAAAGACACTTTTTAATTGCTTTTTACGTAGTTCAAAGCGAAATATTAGAGTTTTAATCTCATTTTCAAAACAAATGTTATTCATTTCTAACTAGTTTGTTGTAGCAATTGAAGATACAGTACTATCTTTGAAAAAGGCAAAGCTAGTCATGGTAAAAAATCAAAATTTGACCATATAATTGAGCAGTTTTAACGCGGAATTTATGCTCGTTAAAAAATAGAAAAGCGATATCGAGCAGTTTTAGCACAAAGTTCATGCTCGTTAAAAAATAAACGCAAGATTCGAGCAGTTTTAACGCGGAATTTATGCTCGTTAAAAAATAGAAAAGCGATTGTGAGCAAGCTTTCCCTAGAGTTCAAGCTCATCCAGAAAAAATAAATGGTAAATAACCACTGTGATCGTAAATTTATCAGCCATAAAAGCCTTGGTCGTGTTTGCACCGTCACCTCCACTTTTCATTTGGCCGATCATTCACCTCCATTTGATTGTTTACCCATTTTGAGGAACAACTGCGAAGAGTGATTTCACCTAGCCATCCTTGTGACACTGCCGTGATTGGAAAATTCCAACCTGTACCTGGAATCAGCTGCTAACCCTGTTCATCACTCGTTCCTCAAAAGACGAGTCTTCTTTGAGCTCTTTTCAACTGACTCGTAAAATATGAAAAGTTTGCCGAGTTTTGGCCTTCCAGCTCGTTAAAGCGACCGGAAGAGCTATCCCTCCTCTAGATTTTAATCTTTTTGGACCTGAGGGATTATTGCACAAAAAGATCGAGCGCTTGTTTAGTTCAGCTCGTTAAAACTATCAAAAATTCATCCCTTCTGTATTGTTTTATACTTTTTCGGACTTAAGGGATTAGATGACGAAAAAGGAACTTTGGAGTTAACTTTACGTACCTTTTCTGATTCTCTAAAAATGAAAAGGACCAAGTTGTCTTTGTCGCTAGACTCGTTAAATACATTAAATAGCGACAAACTTGTCTTTAGACGAGAACGAGTTTCCCTGTCGCTAGGCTCGTTAAAACATAGCGATGGGCTTGCCCGAAGGGCAGGTTATAGAACAAGCATATGTTATCCTCCTCAAGCTTGACAAAAATAAAGAGGTACTGGTCAGCAATGACTGGGGAAAAATTGGGAGAAATTCAAAGAAACTTTGATGGTAGCAAGTCGCTCTTGAACATGACACTTTTCCTCCGTACCACAATCGGGTTGGGTTGTTTCATTCATCGGTCACATCACCATGGTCTCGCCATACCATCCATATTTGGGGTAATGCTACCGATCCATCGCATCAGTGTCGCCACATGTTCAAGAGAAGTCGTTCAGAAAGAGTCAACCGTGTCCCATCCACTGCCATACATTATCCTTCATCCTTTCATGACCGCCACCCTGAATCATATGTCACAGATCGTTTTCACCTCCATCACAATCATTAGCTTCGTTCCGTGTCACTGATGTGGGATTCATTAAAGCCCTCCTTTGAGGGATCGCTTCTTGTCGACATCAGCTCATTATCCAAGAAGTTGATCTAGGAACACCCCCTTCAGTACTTTGAAGCTTGCATGCCTCAATGGCAAGTTTCTCACTTCCGGCGACAGGTATACATCAATGACCTTCGACCGAAATATTTTGCGTGGTGTTCGACGCCAAGTCCTTTATTCACACCACGTGAATTGTACTGCAGTACCT
Source organism: Pinus tabuliformis (assembly GCA_031772625.1). Lineage (NCBI taxonomy): Eukaryota > Viridiplantae > Streptophyta > Pinopsida > Pinales > Pinaceae > Pinus > Pinus tabuliformis. The sequence continues at coordinate 844,870,957 of CM062815.1, forward strand.
TGAGGGTCATCATCATTATCGGTGATTCCTCTCGCGCTTGTTAACAGTTTACATCATTGACTGGTAATCAAGCGATGTCTTTCCATGTTCGACTTCAAAAAATTCTCACATGGATCGACTTGTACTTAGAGTGAAGATCGGACGAGATTGAAGACCCCGGATCTAGTTTCATCCATCCGGGCTGCGATATATATTCAGGAGATAAAGACATTGACATGTACATCATTGCAGTAGATGATCATCCTATCCAAAGGATGATAATTTCATCAAAAATTATCAGTCTACCATCAGACGATTGTCTGTTCTATGTACAGGAAAATGAATTTATAAAGCTAAGCATGGGAATGCCCGCCTCAGTTAGATCATGAAAGCAGTATGAAAAATAATGTATTGTATTGTATCTTATTACAGGTCTCCTCCCAACATTGGATGAACTTCAGATCCTCCTGGTAAAGCATTTCACCCGATAAACGACCTCATACTTTAGGGGGCAACTGTTATAGACATTTTTGTGCCTTACAACATTGAGCATGAAATGTCCATAATCTAAGGGATCCAAATTCCCTAAACATGTTGTTCCTACCCCTAGAGGAACAAGGCCAATAAACCACAGCAATTCACAGAAGTTCTCCACCAAAAACTGATCAAAAACAAGTCAATTCAGGATCATTTCAGTGGCTACACTAGCTGTCTGCGCTGAATGTCAAAGCCAACACTGGCTACCTGCGCTGAATGTCAAAGGCAACACTGGCTACCTGCGCTGAGCAAGATTGGACAAGTGGCAAGTTCATTTCTCAAGGTGTCAGAACCCAGGAAGCTTCCAAAATGACACTTGCCTCAGGGAATTCGACTGGTGATGAGTAAGAGGTTCCAAATCTCCAAGAGGAAGCAAGAACCTCCAAGTGGAATCAAGAACTGACAGAGAGAGAGGACACTAGTCACATCTCAAGCTGACTCATCCTCTCTCCAAACATCTATATATGGATCTCTCCCCCATGAGATCTGGAGGCTGGAATTTTGTTAATGCAAAGAATTGCTGTTGGTTTGAGACTAGAGCTATTGGGTGATTTGCTTTGAAGGAGGTGAAGAGGAGATTCCTTTCTGATGGGAAGGTGATGCTGGATTGGGCCTCATATGGTTGTATCACTTCCTGAACTTTACTTCTTCATCAATAAAGCCATTTGAGTTTCTTCTATATGCATATATCTCAATGATGTTTTGTTGTATTTGCATATTTAGGTTTTTCTAATCCTTAAACTAGTTATGAATGTATGCTTCTTGTAGTTTCCCTCTCTTGCCATTTTGCAGGAACTTGGTGTAGCTGGGCCAGTGAAGGAGCAAGCAGCTGGAAACAAGCAGGAGAGAGTGAGATTGGATCAACAAACTAGCGAAAGACATCGGTTAGTTACATCCTTCTCCTCTATTTACATTTCATAAAGAATAACACTTAGATAGTTTTGTCTTGTTTGTTGCTGAGGTACTATCACTCCTTAGAGTGGGATAGGGGCATTCCGTATTGGATACTTTTCCCAACAACACTTGGGATGAAGACATTCTTTAAATTCCATGAATACACATATAATATGAAGGCTAGAATAACTATCTTCAGCCTCAAAGGGAAAGCAGATATTTGGTGGGAAGATGTTAATAGGGTTAGATACATGATGACGAAAGACTTGAGTTTGCATGAATTCAAGAGACATTTTAGGAAGAAGTACTTGTTAGAGAGGTACTACGACAACAAAGCCAATGAATTCTATGAGCTAAAGATGGGATCAATGACAAATGAGGAGTACATGACTAAGTTCCTGGATTTATTGAGGTATGTACTATATCTTATGGATGAGAAAGCCAAAGTCCAAAGATTTGTCAGTGGATTTCCATTAGAATTTAGAGGTCGGATTGAGTACGATAAGCCTTGGTCACTTGAGAAAGTTAATGGGAAATTGAAACATTATTATGAGTAGTCTAAGCACAAGATAAATTCGTAGAAGGTTGGAAAGGGAAAACAAAGCTAAAAGTAAATGGAAGCTAAAAGGAACAAGGTGTCATGATGCAAGTGAGAAGGAAAATGTTGTACCTTACAAGAAGTTTAATGGGTCACAACATGGAGGGAAACATAATAAAGGTGATGGTACAAGACAGTTGCAGTGTTGGACATGTGGTAAGGAGCATCTTAAGAGGGATTGTCCATAGAATCAGGGTGGTAGGCCTCAGATTTATAGTGCATAGGAAGCACATACAATTGGGATGTTAGGCAGAGCATTCCTCGTATCTATGTAGCATTGGATAACATGCAAGCAAATCACCATGCGTCTATTATCAAGATGGATGGTAAGCTTTGTGATCAAGTTGTTTCTATTTTGATTGACCCTAGATCTAATTATAGTTATGTTAGTCCTCACTTGGTGAATAATTGTGGTTTGAATAAAGAAGTGCATGCAAAATCCTGGTTAGTGCAGTTGGCTATAGGTAAAAAGAAGAGAGCGTATCACAAGGTAAGAGCTTATGCATTCGAGTTGAATGGTATGCCTATCTCAATGCATTTGAATGTATTGTCGTTGGGATGATATAGTATGATTTTGGGTAGGGACAGGTTGTATCTTCATAGGACGAAGATGGATTGTTATGACAAGGACATTGAGTTCTTGGATGACAATGGAGAACAAAGGATCTTGCAAGGTAAGAAGAAGGCAACATCAGTTAGAATGGTGATGGCTATGCAGGCAAAGCACAGTTGCAGAAAAGGGTGTGCGTTATTTGTAGTTCATATTTCTAGTGATAAGGTAAGGGTGTTGAGGATGCAGAGATATTGAGCAGGTACTCGATCTTGCAATAGTTTTAGGATGTATTTCGAGCAAAGATTTCAGATTTTCTGCCTCACAAAGAAGTGGAGTTTTCCATTTGAGTTGGTACTAAGGGTAGCACCAAAATCAAAGACACTATACATGATGAGCGCACCAGAGCTAGTAGATCTGAAGTTACAGTTGAAGGAAATGCTTGACAAGGGATGCATTAGGCCAATTGTATCACCTTGGGGTGCAGTCTAGTATTGTTTGTGAAGAAGAAGGATGGTACTCTTAGGATATGCATTGATTACACGCAATTTAACAAGGTAACCATTAAGAATAGGTATATGTTCCTAAGGATTGATGACTTGTTTGATTAATTGAAGGGAGAAGCAGTGTTCTCGAAGATTGATTTGTTATCAGGATACCATCAGGTATGGATCAAGGAAGAGGAAATTTACAAGACAACTTTTTGAACTAGGTATGGGCATTATGAGTTTGTTGTAGTTCCATTTGGTTTGACTAATGCTCCAACTACTTTTATGTGCTTAATGAATGGTGTATTGCATCCTGATCTGGACAAGTTTGTTATTGTATTCATTGATGACATCTGGATATATTCTAAAAATGAGGAAGAGCATGTCAAGAACTTAGCAACAGTGTTGAGACTACTGAGAGAGAATCAATTGTATTCCAAGCTTAGCAAATTCAGTTTCTTTCAGACAGAGGTACATTAGTTGGGACACATTGTTTTTAAGGAATGTATAATAGTGGATCCAAAGAAGATAAGAGCTATCATGGAGTGAGAAACTCCTAGAAATGTGGATGTGGTGAGATCATTCATGGGGCTAGAAAGTTACTACAGGAGGTTCATTAGGAACTTCTCTCGCATTGCATATCCTATTACATCACTGCAGATGTAAGGTAAGAAATTTGAATGGACAGTGGAATGTCCAACTAGTTTTGAGAAATTGAAGCAGTTGTTGACAAATGATTTAGTGTTAAATATTACAGATTGAGACAAAGAGTTTGTGGTGTGTACAGATGCTTGCAAGAGAGGCCTTGGTGGAGTCCTAATGCAGGAATGATAGTTAGTATGCTATGTTTCACAGAAACTGAATGAGCATGAGCAGAATTATCTAACACATGATCTTGAGTTGACAACGATCATCCATGCATTGAAGATATGGAGGCACTATCCTCATGGCAGGAGGTTTGTACTGATGAGCGATCATAGTGGACTGAGATACTTGTTTGACCAACCGAATCTAAATTCTAGGACAGCTAGATGGTTGTCCATGATTAATGAGTTTGACTTTGAGAACAGGTACATCAAGGGTAATGAGAATAGGGTTGGAGATGCTCTTAGTAGGAGAGTGAAGGTGAATCACATAACAAATATGAGTTCTTATGGGATAGAATTATAGGATCAGATATTACAGGTAGGACAAAAGGATGGAAGGTACATGGAGATTATGCATAGGTTACAGTAGGGTACACATTGTGGTCAAGATGTGAATTGTTAGGTCCCTATACTACTAGTGTAACCCCTTATTGTTATTAATGCAACCTCCTTATTATATTATTGTGGCCATATAATCCCCATGTTGTTATTATTATGCCCCATAGAAGCCCACTACTGTTATTGTTGTGCCCCTACAATATTATTTTTATGTAGGCTCTGATTATATTAGGACCCCTTAGACTCCTATATATAGAAAGGAGGTATTTTCATTTGTATCATCCAAGAATTGTTCATTTGTGTAATGTAAAGGAGGTTCCCCCCCAAAGAAGCTGATTTTTAAGTCGTTGATCTATCTTTTCTATCTTTTTGTGAGTTGCTTTAATAACATTTGGTATCAGAGCTTTGGATTCTAGGGTTTTGCTGCTCCAAACAGGTCATCGCGGCATGTTCAATATACCTTTTTATCTGCAAAGTTTCAGATCTACTATCACGCTAGTACTACTATCTGAGAATATGTATACTCTAGTTTATAAGTTGGATTTGCCTCATCTTTTATGTGTCCATCTAATTTTCTAGTTTTCCATATTTTTGGTTTAAAAAGTTCAATTAATGACAACATCCTAATTATCAAAGGGAAAATTAGGATAAAATTTTATACCAACAATAAAAATGATCTCAAACAACTACTTAATCAAACAAACAAACGTCAGAATTTTGAGGAAAAAATGGTCGCCAATTTTTTTTTCATCCAGACAAATATGCCTCGGTAGACAAAGCCTAGCTTTTCTAATATATTCCAAGAGTTATCAATATTATATTAAAGATATTCTTAAAATCAAACAGCAACCAAATAACATATAGAATTTATTTTATTATCCTAACATTTCTTTACTACAATCTTAAAAATAATCCAGTAAACTACTATTGTTAACTTTTAAAACTAATTTGATTATATATATATATATATATATATATATATATATATATATATATATATATATATATATATATATATATATATAAATATAATTATTAATCATAAATATTTATATTTAAAATGTTAAAATTTATTTTTCATATTTATTTCACTTTGATATAATAATTTTCACAATAATAATATAAAAAAAAATCAATAATATTATTATTTTAACTTTTACATGAATTATTTATTTCAAAAAAAACAAATTTAACAATCATACAATTAATTATAAAAACAAATCTATATATTTAAAAACATATGAAATGTTTAAATACATAAGTTTAAAATTTTTAAAAAATATAAGTTTAAGTTGTTTAATCGATAAAGATCAAGTTCTTTAGGGGTTTTGTTGGAAACAATATTGAGATGAGGGGTGAATCAGTATTAGTCAAATCAATAACTTTTTAATTTCATACTCTGATTTCTATATGCTATTTCAATGAGGGTAACTCGCATGTACACGAAACTATATTTAAGGCAACCAACGTATATGCAACAAACTTATGCTTCAGTTAATTCATCATCTGTTGATCTTTAATCAGTGCATTAGTACTTCATTAACCATATAAATAGTAACCATGTGTAGTAAAAACAGAACAAACCATCACACATAAGAAACACACATGAACACCAAGATTTAAGGTGGAAACCAAAAGCGGGACAAAAACCACCTGCTGCTGTCTTCTATTAATATAAGAAAAACATGTTTACAATCTTGTACTGGTGCAAACTCATACCAATACACAGGCACCCACCTGCAGAAGGCTACAACCTTCTCTCGTTCTCTAGCTTCTACTGGAAGGGAGCTCCAACCCCCTGGCTCTTGTACTGGCCGATATGTTTACCAATACGTAGGCATCGGCCTACAAAAGACTTCTCTCTTACTCCAGGGACCACATTTCATATATTTTCAGACTGGATCCATCAATAACTTTGAAGCTCAAAATCAATCACCACTGCAATACTACCATCAAATATATCTGCATCAATCAATCACTGAGACTCAATCATCAATCTCTGAATCACCCATAACTGAATCACTGAAATCCATCATCAATTCACAATCATTCTAAACATTCAGAATATAGTCATCAACACACAGTCAGCAGAAACCAGAAACCAGAAACCTACATCATTATTCAGAACCAGCTATAACCTCACAAAAGCATACATCATACTGAATACGCTACTTAGCTGAACCCAAACTGCGTGTATATGCTACTTTCTTTAATCAAACCTGCGTATACCTCCAAAACTACTGCAAACATAAACTTTTGAATCAAGTCTATACCAACTAGCAATATACTGAACATCTACTGTCAACTTACAGAGCTTTACACAGGCAGCAACAGAGATCACTTCTTTTCACTTATACAATCAATCAACCACATACCAACCACCATCATAATCAATCAATCTGAATATTTATAACACTGTCACCAGAATACAGTCACCAGAACACAAAGCAGAACCTAGAATTCTGCAACAACAACCAGAAGCAACTGCAACTTCAAACATCATATTTCATAAGGTATACGCTACTTCGATGTGTCGAAACAGCGTGTATATACGCTTTTACCAAAGCGAACCAGCGTACAGATATGCAAATACTAACTTAAAATTTCACAGCTATTCCAGACTTCAGTCATACTCAGATCATAACATTTACAGAATAAAACATGCATCAATATTCAGATCTATGATAATAATAATTCATTTTAGATCTTGATCCATCATTAGATCTCATCCCTCATCAACCGCTAAGGTTCATCCTTAGTTCAGATCAAGCAAAGCACCATAAACCCATAACATGCATATTTGATCTAACACTTCATCAGATATTCAGTACTTGCACGCTTGGCCTAATGATCTTCTCCTCCTTATATACTCTTAGGCCTTTCTCAATACCTTGGACCAAAACCACTTATGACCAATACCTTGGACCAAATACCTAGGGTCAATACCTTGGACCAAATACCTCAGACTAAATACCTTGGACCAATACCTTAGATCAAAAAATACCTTGGACCACATACCTCAGACCAAAAACTTGGTTTTCCAACATGTACGTGCTTTTCCTCATGTAAAAGTGTGTGTATACGTTATACACTCCTTTTGTTCTGTTAACCCGCATGTATACGCTACTTGGACAAGGTGAATCAACATATACTTCTTAAACTACTCTCTGATCTGTATTCCTTTGTTGTTAACTTGATGTACCGTGAACTGTCATCTGAGTGAGTTGCCATCAAGGACAACACCTATATCATAATGCCAACAATATCCCCCTTTGGACTTGATGGCAACAAAAACACCAAGACACTCGCCCCCTTTGACATCAAGAGCAAAGGGCAGACCATGATATTCTCCCCCTGAGTACATGCTCAGATGCATTAAACCGTCCATGCTCCCCCTGAGCATATGCAGAGTCTATAGCTCAACTAAGTGAATATGACCTTCCTATCACTAGTGACTCATACATACAAGTGGGGATACACCAATTTTGACTCATCCACCCAACCAAGTGGGGATATACCAAATGATTGAAATAGAAATTATTACATCATCCTTCCCATGCATAGTGGTGTTAAAACTTAGGTCTTTTCATAATGTTTACATCAAATGATATATATGACATTTATAACACGGACCAACAATCTACACAAGACCATGATAGTCATCAGCAACTACCATACACCATATATGATCTATACCATCAGCATCTATCAACATCGTCAAGATCAACAGCTTGTATATGTACATCATAAAAAGGAGTCATCTGAATCAAAAAAACTATGTGGATTAAGAAATATAAGCATCTTCAAGTACCAAGATCTTCTAACATAATGCCAACAATGCATTATTAGAACCATATGCTCCCCTTGAACCTGTGCCAACTGTTCATTGTCAGATCTGATCATTACAAATATCGGTGAGAATCATCAAGGCATCATCATTAATCAGATCAACTTTTTAACACCTTATGAGTACCAAAACATTTCCACATATCATCAGCAGATTGTAACCATCATCAATTAGAGCAGATAATTGACTAAACCATATCAGACCCTTTTTCCTGAGTCTGTCCCACTTTGTTCCTTGTTAGAAACAGATATGTGCTTTTTCATCCACAGAAACCCGCATGTATACACGACTATACTTCATGAAACCCGCATGAATACGCGACTATACTTCATGAAACCCGCATATAGTAACCTTCTTCTGAAAAAGCTGGATTTAACAGTAGGATGATGCAGCAACTACTCCCAACTTTTGTCTGAGATATTCAAATGTTTCTCTGGGCAGTGGTTAGTGAATATATCAACAATCTGTTCTTTGGAGGGAACATACTCCAGTTTGATCTTTTATTCAAGCACTTGTTCTCGTAGAAAATGGTACTTGATCAGTATGTGCTTGGTCTTGAAGTGCATGACTGGATTCTTTGAAATACTAATGGCGCTTGTATTATCACATAGGATGGAGATGGGTGGAGTACATGTGATCTAAATTTCTTGCAAAGTTTGCATCATCCAAAGTAGTTGTGTGCAACAAGATGCAATCGCCACATATTCTGATTTAGCTATAGATAAAGCAATTGAACTTTTTTTCTTGCTGAACCAAGACACTAACCAGGAACCCATATAGAATGCACCACCACTAGTGCTTTTTCTATCATCAACACTTCCTGCCCAATCTGCATTTGTATATCCATGAAGAGTAAGATCTGTATCTCTAGGATACCATAGTCCAAAGTCCTGAGTTCCTTGAAGATATTTGAAAATTCTTTTGACTGCCTAAAGGTGTGATTCCATTGGATTTGCTTGGAATCTTCCAACTATTCCTACTGCATGCATGATGTCAGTTCAGGTACCTGTTAGATAAAGTAGACTGCCAATCATGGATCTGTAAGTTGGTTGATGTACTGCTGCTGATTCATCATTTGAGTTGAGACTGCATCCTGTTACCATTGGAGTACATACAGGTTTAGAATCTTCCATTCCATACTTTTTCAATATCTGCTTGAGATATTTGGTTTGTGAAAGAAAGATACCATCTTTAATTTGTTGAACTTGTAGACCAAGAAAATAGGTAAGTTCACTAAGCAAGAACATTTCAAATTCTTGCTGCATTACTGAAGCAAAATTCTGACTCATGGATTTTTCATTGCTACCAAAAATGATATCATCAACATAAACAATAATAATTAGCAATTTATCATTTTCAATCTTTGTATATAAATTGCTATCTGCAGAACCTTTTGTAAAACCTTGTTGGTGTAGATATTTGTCAAGGTGGTAATACCAAGCCCTTGGAGCCTGTTTCAGACCATAGAGAGCCTTTTTGAGTATGCATACAAGTTTTGCATCATTTCCAAGAATGAAAGCTTCTGGTTGTTCAATGTAAACTTCTTCTTCTAAATCTCCATTAAGGAAGGCTAATTTTACATCCATTTGGTATACTTTGAATTTCCGAAAACTGGAAAGAGCAAGAAACATTCTTATGGCTTCAAGTCTGGCAACAGGTGCAAAAGTTTCTTCAAAATCTATACCTTCTTGTTGAGCATACCATTTACAAACAAGTCTGGCCTTGTTTCTAATGACTTCTCCATTTTCATTTAGCTTGTTCTTGAATATCCATTTAGTTCCTATAATATTTTTATCATGAGGTCTAGGAACTAATTCCCAAGTGTCATTTTTTTCAATTTGCTCAAGTTCTTCATTCATGGCCTTGACCCAACATTCATCTTTGCATGCTTCAATTACATTTTTAGGTTTAGTGGAGGATAGTAATGCTAGATAGCTTGAGGTCCCTGTAATAGCTCTTCTTGTCTGTACACCGACCTCCTTTTCTCCTAAAATTTGAGTTTTTGGATGATTTTTATGAACATACCCAGACGAAATCTTTTCTTCTACCATTATATCTTCCTCTGGTGCTTCATTGGTTTCTTCTTCAATATAATTTTGATTTGATGTGGGAAAGTAGTCCCCATCTTTCTCATTGTCATAATCTTCTGTTGATTTTATCTATTTTGGATTTCTGCATGCTTCATCAACTACAACATCAATGCTTTCAACAATTTTCCCAAGTATTTTATTATAACATTTATATCCTTTACTTCTGGAAGAATAACCAAGAAGAATCCCTTCATCTGCTTTGGGTTCAAACTTACCAAGTTTTTCATCAGTCCTTTTGATAAAACATTTGCTTCGAAAAACTTTAAAGTATTTTACAGTAGGAGTCTTACCATACCAAAGTTCATGTGGAGTTTGAGTGCTATTTACCCGAACATTTTCTTTGTTGAGAATAGTCACGACAACAAATGCATCTTCACCCCAGAAGGTTGTAGGAGCTCCAGATTCATCTAGCATAGCTCAAGCCATCTTTTGAACTGTTCTATTCATCCTTTCTACCACCCCATTTTGCCAAGGAGTTCTTGCGGTGGAGAATTTCCTTTTTATTCCATGTTGTTCACAAAAATCAAAGAATTCATCTGATATGAATTCCCCTCCTCGATTAGATCTAAGGCATTTGATTTTTCGATCTGATTCATTTTCAACCAAAGCTTTGAAGGCTGGGAATTTTTCAAATGCTTCATCTTTATGCTTTAGAAGACCTATCCAACACATTCTGAAAAAATCATCAATGAACAAAATAAAGTATTCTTCTCCACGAGGTGACTTTTTCCTTGTTGGTCCACATAAATTAGTATGGACAAGTTCAAGATGCTTACTAGTTGACCCTTCTTTTTCCATGAAGTGAAATCTGGTTTGCTTACCCATTTGACATGGTTTTCATATTGTATTCTCTGGGATGCTGATATCTGGAAGATCACGAACATCCTTGAGTCTGCATGCTTTTCTTATTTGATAAAATCTTAGATGTCCCAATATTCTATGCCATAGCCAGTTTTCATCATTTTTGCTTAGATAGCACTGTTGTTGTCCTCCTTTGAGTATGTATAAGTTGTTTGGAGTTCTTGTACCTTTGATCACAGTCTCTCCTATATCAATCTCACGAACAACACATCTGTTTGATCGAAACACCACTTGATTTCCTTGATCACACATTTGGATGACACTCAACAGGTTATGCTTTAAACCATCTACATACATAACATTTCTAGCTTTAATCTTTTATTTCAAGAAAACAGAACCTTTACCTTTTATGACAGCAGGAATGTCATTTCCAAATGAGACATTCTTTTCCTTTTCTAAGGCATTATATGAGTGAATTTTCTCTTTGTCACCTGTCATATGTTTAGAGTATCCACTATCGATGTACCACTTATTTTGTTGTCCTTTTGCATACAAGGCTATACCACATCTTTCTAATTGAGATTCCTTCCTTCTCCATATCTTGGGATTAAATGGTGTTTGCTCCTTTTGAAGTGTTGGCCGAAATTTGCTCCTACATTCAAATTCTTCATGGCCAAAGTTGTTACAGATCAAGCATTCTATTTCATTTTCAAGAGGAGAAAAATTATTATAGGAACTTCTCTTGATCCCTATTACATTTCTTTGATTCCGTGCTTCTCTAGTCATGATGGTTTTGTAAGCAACGCATTGAGCAACTTTCTGCCCAAAATTATGACATGAAAAACATTGCCCATTAAATAAGTTTCTGCGACTATCGAATCTATTTACCTGTTGATTTTAGTTTCTATTGATATTCATCCTTGGAGCAAACAGAGTATGATTTACCTGGTGATCAGCTTTGTGCCTTTGCTGACGATTGTCATACTGTTCACTGGTCTTTGTTGCATCACGATAGCTTTTGGTGGAGGTCAACGGCTTCTGTGATTGAGATGCTTCTTCAGTATATCCAAGACCTGTCTTTATCAGAGGAGAACGCTGAACTTTGATAATTTCATTTAAAGTTTCTGATCCTTTAGAAAATATAAGATTGAGAGATTTTGTTTTCTCAAGATCTTTTCTTAGACCCACAATTTCACATTCTAGTTTTTCATTGTGTTTTTACTTTTCAGCAAGTTGGTATGTCAAGGTATCTATGATCATATTCTTTTCTTCTAAACAGATTTTGAGTTTAGAGATTTCTTCATGAAGGTTTTCCTCTTCGAAAGCATCCCAAAAATCATCATCATTGTCATAAGCCATGAGAAGTCTATAATCTAGACCAGTTTCATCTTCATCACTGTTAGATAAGCCATCATTATCTTCATGAGTACAGTAACTCCTTCTATTCATAACTTTTTTCCTATTCCCTTTTGCATATTCCTTTCATTTTTCATATTTATCTTTATGAGGACATCTAGCAGCATAATGACTGACTCTACCACAAGCAAAGCATTTGAAAGGTAGATTACCTTTGAACCTTCCAGAACCCCGTTGAAGTTTCTTGACAAAATTCACCTCATCTTCTTCTTCTGAAATGTGTCCTGATTCATTGTGTTCTTCCTTTTCTTTTCCTTTTGCTGAAGATTTAAATGCGCTTCTCTCATATCTGATGGACCTCCTTTTCTCATTTCAAAATCAGTTAGGATTCCATGAAGCTGTGTCATAGTGATATTTTGCAGATCCTATTTTTCTTCTATGGCAGACACTTTTGATTCAAATTTATCAAACAAGGATCTCAAAATTTTCTCAACTAAGGTAACTTACTTTATTTCTTCATCTAGATTCTTCATACAGTTAACAACCTCATCTATATGTAAGAAGTAACTAGCTATACTCTCATCACTATGCATCTTAAGAATTTCATACTGAATTCTGAGAGTTTGAAGCTTAGCACATTTTACCTAAGAGTCTACTTAGTAGCTCTGAACGATTTTGTCCCATATCTCTTTGACTGATTTGAGCTACATGACTTTGACAAAATCTGATTGTGATAAACTTCCCAATAAAGTGTTGACAACTTTGGCATTGGTTTCATATTTCTTTTTACCTGTTGTGTCTATACGAATTTCTGTTGGAAAGTTATATCCTCCTTCCACAATTTCCTAGACATCTGTTCCAAGAGATTGTAGATAAGTTATGGTTCTTATTTTCCAATAAACAAAGTTGTTCCCATCGAAGATTGGCGGTCTGATAGATCCCATGCTTTCGTGATTATTCATCTTGATGGATCTTCCTTCAAGCAATCAAACTTCTTTTGAAGGACCTGCTCTAATACCAATTGTTGGAAATAATACTAAGGGGGGGGGGGGGGGGGGGGGGGGGTGAATTAGTATTAGTCAAATCAAAGACTTTTTCATTTCATACAATGATTTCTATACGCTACTTCAATGAGGGTAATTCGCGTGTACACGCAACTGTATTTAAGGAAACCAGCGTATATACAACAAACTTATGATTCAGTTAATTCATCATATGTTGATCTTTAATCAATGCATTAGTACTTCATTAACCATATAAACAGTAACCATGTGCAGTAAAAACAAAACAAACCATCACACATAAGAAACACACATGAACACCAAGATTTAAGGTGGAAACCCAATGCGGGACAAAAACCACCTGCTGCTGTCTTCTTTTAATATAAGAAAAACCTATTTACAATCTTGTACTGGTGCAGACTCATACTAGTACGTAGGCACCCACCTGCAGAAGGCTACAACCTTCTCTCGTTCTCTAGCTTCTACTGGAAGGGAGCCCCAATCCCCTGGCTCTTGTACTGGCTGATATGTTTACTAGTACATAGGTGCCGGCCTACAGAAGGGTTCTCTCTTACTCCAAGGACCACGTTTCATATATTTTCGGACTGGATCCATCAACAAATTTGAAGCTCAAAATCAATCACCACTATAATACTACCATCATATATATCTGCATCAAACAATCAATGAGACTCAATCATCAATCTCTGAATCACCCACAATTGAATCATTGAAACCCATCATCAATTCACAATCATTCTGAACATTCAGAATACAGTCATCAAAACATAGTCAGTAGAAACCAGAAACCTATATCATTATTCAGACCCAACTGTAACATCACAAAAACATACATAAGACTGTATACGCTACTTGGCTGAACCCAAACTATGTGTATACGCTACTTCCGTTAATCAAACCTGCGTATACCTCCAAAAGTACTGCAAACATAAAATTTTGAATCAAGTTTGTACCTACCAGCAATATACTTAACATCTACTATCAACTTACAGAGATTTACACAGGAAACAACAGAGATCACTTCTTTTCACTTATACAATCAATCAACCACATACCAACCACCATCACTGAGGCAAATCATAATCAATCAATCTGAACATTTAGAACACTATCACCAGAGTACAATTACTAGAACACAAAGCAGAACCCATAATTCTGCAACAATAACCAGAAGCAACTACAACTTAAAACATCATATTTCATAAGGTATACGCTACTTTGATGTGTCGAACTAGCGTGTACACGCGCTTTTACCAAAGCGAACTAGCGTACAGATATGCAAATATTAACTTAAAATTTCACAGCTATTCTAGACTTCAGTCATACTCATATTATAACATTTAAAGAATAAAACATGCATCAGTATTTAGATCTATGATAATAATAATTCATTTTAGATACTGATCCATCATTAGATCTCATCCCTCATCAACTGCTAAGGTTCATCCTAAGTTCAGATCAAGCAAACCACCATAAACCCATAACATGCATATTTGATCTAACACTTCATTGGATCTTCAGTACCAGCATGCTTAGCCTAATGATCTTTTCATCCTTATGTACTCTTAGGCGTTTCTCAATACCTTGGACCAAAACCACTTAGGACCAATACCTTGGACCAAATACCTAGGGTCAATACTTTGGACCAAATACCTCAAACTAAATTCCTTGGACCAATACCTTGGACCACATACCTCGAACCAAAAACTTTGTTTTCCAACATGTACGTGCTTTTCCTCTTGTGAAAGTGCGTGTATACATTATACGCTCCTTTTTTCTGTTAACCCACGTGTATATGCTTCTTGGACAAGGTGAACTAGCATTTACTTCTGAAACTACTCTCTGATCTGTATTCCTTTGCTGTTAACCTGTTGTACTATGAACTATCATCTGAGTGAGTTTCCATCAAGGGAAACACCTGTATCATAATTCCAATAGGTTTTTCAGGTTGTTGAATCCATTTATGCTTTAAAAAGTATATTCTACATAACAAGAAATCATAATCTCGCAACAAATTGGATTGTTGGATTCTGATCAAGAAAGTCATTTCATCTATTAGTTAGAGTATGCCTAAATTAAATGGTTGGTAAATGTTGTTAGGCATCAATACATAATAAACATTGAAACACTTACTTCAATGTACATATTAAGTTGCTAAAATAAAAAAAATAAAAAATAAAATTATACGAATTAATTAAATTTACAATGTTCTTTAAAAGTGATTTGTCGTTATCAAAACAAGGCAAGTAGAACCATGAGTGCCTGTGACTCGCCTGTTCCTTGGCCCTGCAAGCCCAATCACTGCTAGATCGGGTTGTCGGCTCCTGTGTTTTTCGATTTTCTCCTTTCATCCTCACGGTTTCTACTGATTCACTAAGTGATGTGCTCAACTCTTTGTTGGTCAGATAACCAATCAAGGCTGAGCTCATGCATGACTAGGGCCTCTCAAGGGAGATTGCTACCTTCAACTCCCTTGTGGCCTCTGGCCCTAAGTTTCAGAGATCTTGATCATCTCTCTTTGTGAAAAATCTTAATGAAATCCCGAAGATTGAGATCAAGACTCCTTGAGCATGGATTTGAGCCCTGCAGTTATCAGGGTCTTATTCGTCAGTTATGGGTCTTTGGCCCTCCCCTCGCTCAATTAAGACATGGATTGAAAAGAACTGGAAACCCCTCATCAAGGGATAAGTGGCGTCCTCCTTTTGTGATAAGGGTTTTCGTGCATGTCAACAACCATCCGCACATATACCCATACTATGCATTCAACACAATGATGCATTTACAACTGTCCCAGGATATTTAACTCAACGAAAGAGTCAAATCTGCAGACCATAAATGGTCAAGTGGCCCATTCATCGTTCCTGTGTATAGGAACTTCAATCACCCAGCATTTACCTCTTATAGGGACTCATAAACCATCCTCAAGCCTTCAATGAAGCTTTAATTAAAGTCTTCCCTCTAACCATTCATATTGGGATTCAAAACCCCTTCGGAGCCTTTAAAATCCTTTAATCCATGCATACATATATATTCCCCTTTCAAACCTTGGTTAATATGTGTGTAATCACCTAAAAACACTATCGGCGCTTATTTCCTTATAAATCCACTTACAAATGGAAATGCATGCAAACATACCCTTTTCCCGTCTTCCATACAACCTGGTCACATTTCCTGAGGCTATACCTCAATTGCAATCACTTATCGGCTTATTCAACGGTCTTACCACTTGTGTGCCGTATCGCCCCTCCTCCGACTCCGATATAACTATCAGATCGATAACACATGTCAATTTAAGCCTTAAAAGGCTCACAACACTTTATCATAATATAAAGGGAATACATGGAAATCCGCTCTGCGAATGTATTTCAGACTTCAAATATATATATTTGCGTTCATATCCTCGTTAGGTATGCCTCCTTTATGTAGTCTTCGCTCTCTCCGATAGCCTGACACCCGATCGCTGATATCGCATATGCATTGCTGATCGCTACCACTCGAACCAGCCGATAGCGCGATTTGCGATTAGATCTGGACCGTCGATCTAAATCTTGATCCAACGGTCCACGTTTAATTGTAGGATCATGATCGCTCCATTCCAAAGGTTCACGCCGATGTTTTCACAAGGCTTACACTGTCACGACTTGATCCTGGCCGTTGATCTAGATGATCTAACGACTGCTGAGCATCACTTATGCTTCTCCACAATTCCTTTTATTTAGTAATTTTACGCGGTTTCAATGGATTTTCTGTGGTTTCTTTGCTTTATTCAGGCTTCGACTTCCGCCTTCTGTTGCTCAAACACTCTAAGCTTAACTCCTCAGTTAATCTCCTTTGATCTTTGTCTTTTTTTCAGAGCTCTAATGGATTCAATGATCCATTTTGATTCCTCTTAATCGTGCTCTCCCTCTGTGTCCTTTAGAATTTTGTCTGTATCTATACAGAGCCTACGAATTCACTGCAAATCACACATGAAATACTTCTTAAGCATACTGACACAGATAGGAACTAGTCATGCATATATTAATATAAAAGCACATATTACATCCGAGACACCTCGGTCTCACACACACAGAGGCATAATTTCTACTATTTGTGGCCTCATCCTCTGCTTGTAGGCTTACATATGTTTATATAGAAACTGGGATTGGATTACTGAGCCCATACTTTCTTTAAATCACTCAAATAAATCCCTAAAGCTTGCTACATGCATACATATGTGGCAGACTTTATCCATTCCATCTTTTCCCTTTGTTTTAAAGAAAAAAGGTCTCCTTATCAACTTAATGGTCCATATCTATTCTAATTTATTCCTAAAAGCTCTCTCTTGCTCCTAGAGAGTTGGATTTGACTCTTACCACTCATGTTCTCATTTATTTTGAGAGAATTTACATATTCTCTCATTATCTAATAAAATCACACTTAAAAGCCTAAATATTAAATTGACTTGAGACCTAGAAACTATTTTCCCTAAAATGCATGACCTCTCATGTCTACTATTTACAATGATTTTCCTTGGGCTGAATGCTCCTGCATCAGACTCCCAAAGTGGAAAGTGTTCATGATCTCCTGATCATGTGTCTTCTAGTCTTGGTCTTCCTGGATCCCACACTTTGTTCTGTAACTATCCAAACGATCTGCCTCTTTGCTGCTGTTGTACTTCTGTTGTCTTTTGTTTCATCTTCTTCTTCCTGTTAAGCAGATTCAACCTTTGATTGATCTTGCTTGCTATTGTTACCATTTTCCTCCATCTGAATTGCTTCAACATCTGCTGCCATATTTCTTCAATCTCTATGTCCAGCATATCTTTGGGTTGTTCCATATTCTGCTTTGTATTTTCTCTTTGTTTCAGGTTACTGTGGCTGTTGTGTTCTACAATGGCTTTGCTTGCTACCATTGTAGACATTGCTGTGGACTTTGTCTCCACTTTTTCTTTGCTTGCTATGCTGACTCCTACACTGACTCCTGCTTGGCTTGCTGCCAATTTTACTTTACTTGCTGCCTCCCTATCATCCTTACTCTCTTTCATGATTGAATCATGACTATTCAGCACTTTCTCCAGCAAATTAACTTCTCTATTCCATGGATTGAATTCTTCCACAGAATTCTCTTCTTCTCCCATCTTTATTTGGTTGTTAACCTGTGCCAAATCTCCTTCAACAATCGCAACAAAACTGTTGACACCTAATCCTCTGCGATTGGGTGAATTTATGTAAATAGTTAAATTAGGAATGTGAACATGCATCAAGAGATGAACTGAGCAGTCACACCCTTTGTATATAACAACATCATACCTAATGAAATGAATTGAATCAGTTTTACTACCAATTGGAGTTACTACCTAGCCTGACATGGTATCAGAGCCAGCTCCCTGTTTAGCCTTTATGTCTTTGTAACTCCTGATCTGCTCTCTCTATAATTCTGTCTGCCATACCTGCGTTCTGTCTGCCACACCTGCGCTGCCCTGACATATTCTATTTATGATTCCTGCGCCCTGTTCATTTGAATACGCTCAGACTCCACATTCAATTTCATATTCTCTGAACGTTGTCCATCAGTTACATTCGATTTCATATTCTCTGAACGTTGTCCATCAGTTACATTCGAATTCATATTCTCTGAACATTGTCTGCCATATTCATATTTTCTGAACGCTGTCTACCATATTCCCTTGAAACTGTTGTTGTGACTGTCGTGGCTTTTGAATCAGGTATCCAAAGCCCTGGGCAAGCCGATTATGGAGCATTGCCTCGACAAAACAATTTTTTTTTTGATTTTGTAAGAAGGTCCGGCACCTGCACTTTAGCGAGGCTAGGAGAACCACGGCTAGGGAGAACCATGGCTTCTTCCCTTCTATTTTCGCTGTCGCCGTTGCTCCATAACCGGTTTCTCTCAGCAGAGACCCGTTGCACTTGCTCTCACACCCGGGAGAGCCGCTATCGCGACCCCTTCACCATCAATGGCCAGCAAAATGTGACCTCAAACGGTCAATACTCTTGTGCTTGCTCTCCATTATAGCTTGTTGCCTGTGTTGTCCAGTGGGTAAAAGATTTTTCCCGAGTTCGAACAACCCGTTCTCGCCTGTCCCATATTTTTTTAAAAATGTTGTCCCATATTTTTTAAAACGTTGTTCCATATGTTTTAACAATGTTTTAATACTGCCTGAAATACGTTGAAGCTGCTGTTTTTAAATAAGTTCGTATGAGGCCTGAATGGTATACGATCCAATGGTATGGTGATTGGTTTCAAATACACTTTGAATAGTTCGAATTCCATTTGCAACCGAGATTATGTGCTTCTGTCCCTACAGTTGGATCCGATTTGATTGCTGGTGCCATTCATATGTTTGATGCTTTGCCAAAGTTGACCGCTGTAAATTACAGTTCAAAGAATGCGCATGAACATGGTATTTAGAAGTGAAGTTTTATGAGATTTATATAAGATTTATAAGGTGAAGTTTTATGAGAGTTCTATGGTGGACATATATAAAACTTATATGAGGCTTATGTGAGGTGAATTTATACAATGATGGATTTATATGGGTCACATTGTGGATTTGAAATCCTTTGAGAATGATTTTTTGAGTACATTGGCTGAAGTATTCTTTTCTATCAGCAATTTTTTTTTTATAGAATGCATTCAATCATCTCCATGGTAGGAATAGTTCTCACTGGCAAGGAGAACTATCCTGAATGGTCTCGGATGATAAAACAAACCCTCATCTTCAATGAGTTGTGGAAAGGAGTGTGTGTCGGAGAAGGAGACAAAGACCCAGTACAGCCTACCTCAGACTAAGAGCTCGTCATTTGGGAAAACAAGAACAGCAAAGCTTATGCATTGATCGTAGCATCTGTAAATGAAGAGGTGAGTCGCCATATTTCGTCATATTCAACTGCCTTTGAAGCCTTACAAAAGCTTAAAGAACTCTATGACTCACATTCTACACTTGAAGTTGTTCAGCTCATGATTAAACTCTTCACTCTTGAACTGCAAAACAATGATCCTCTTTCTCTTGCATCTGAAGTAAAGTTTATAATGCATGATATCAATTCCACTAAGGTTGAGCTGGATATCCCTCTTATTGCTTTTCTCAAGGCACTCTATCCTACTTACTCCAATTATCTTGAGTCTTTGCAAGCAAATGGAAATCTCAAAGATATAACCTTTGACTCTCTTGTGAAAAAGTTTGTTGAAAGAGAGAAAGCTTTTGGAAAGAAGACAGCCCCTGAATCTTCTGAAGAGACTGTGTGCCTTGCTCATAAAGAAAAGCATCCTGCTCAAGATTCTACAAGAGGAAGAGGTGGACGAAGAGAAAGAGGAAGATATTTCAGAGTCAGGGGGGGCAGACATTCTTAAGGAGAAAAGGCAGATCTGCATTGCATTCGCTGCAAAAGAAATGGATCACATGATGCCTCTACATGCAAGCTACCATGGGACAAAATTGAGCAGAAAAGAAACCAACAGAAAGGTAAAACTGATGATACAAACAAAGGTAAAGCACCTGAATCTGCTCACTATGTTGAGGCACAATGTAACATTGGAGTAAATGAAGATTTGTTTAATGCTTCACTTGCTTCTTGGAAAAATGATTGGTTGCTTGATTCAGGAGCAACCTGTCACATGACTCATAGAAAATATTTTTTTGAAGATTTCACTGACAATGTTGATGGAGCAGTATACTTTGCATATCAATCAAAAATCAAGCCATCAGGGCTTAGCACAATCAGGCTTAAATTGCCTGGTCTTCTAGACTTTCTTCTGGATCATGTTCTATATCTCCCACAGCTCAAAAGAAACTTGATGTCCTTGGTCCACATCTGCCAGCAAGGTCACTCCATTCATATGTTTGATGGCAAGCTTGAGGTAAGAAAAGCATCTGGCCACTCACTTATCATGAGGGGAATAGAAGAAGAAAGGCTTCTCAAACTGCAAGGAACCTCTGCTTATGCACAACATTTCTCATATATTTCTCATCATGAAGAAGACACACTTCCATCAAGTTTATTATGGCATGCTAGATTTGGACATTTAAACTATGACAGTCTCCGCTTATTGAAGAAAAATGGTGTTGCTGGTTTGCCTACAATTCCTAGAAAACTTAAGCAATGTGATGCTTGCATTCTAGGAAAGCATAGCAAACAGTCTTTTCATGATTCACATTCAAGAGCACATAGGAAGCTTGAACTTATTCATTCAGATTTATGTGGTCCAATGCCTGTTCCTTCTGCAAATGGAAATAAATATATCATGACATTTATTGATGACTACACCAGAATGTGTTGGGTTTATTTATTGAAGAACAAATATGATGCTTTCCAAACATTCAAGAATTTTCATAAATGGATTGAAAATGATGCACAATCTCATATTGGGTCTATTCGCACTGATAATGGAAAAGAATATACATCAAATGAATTTTAAAACTATCTTCGCCAACATGGGATCAAACATCAAACAACTGTGCCTTATAATCCCCAACAGAATGGTGTAGCTGAAAGAATGAATAGAACAATCTTGAATATGGTACGACCCATGCTTTTCTTCAAAAATGTAAAGATAATGTTTTGGGCTGATGCTGTTCTATGTGCTACATATATAAAGAATAGATGTCCATCTAATGCTATAAGAAACAAGACTCCTTATGAATTGTGGTATGGACATGTTCCTTCGGTAAAACATCTCAGGGTCTTTGGTTCCACCTGTTATGCTTTGATACCAAAGGTACATAGAAACAAACTTGGTGCTAGAAGTCGTAAGTGTATCTTCCTGGGGTATTCAAACACATCCAAAGCATACTGCCTCTATAATGAAGTAAATAAAAAGTTTGTTGTATCTAGAGATGTAATTTTTCTTGAATCATCCAAATCTGACAATGTTGTTGAGCAGCAACTTGATCGCTTGGATAGATTCGCAAAAACAAAATCATTTCAAGAATTTGATAATCAGATTCCACATCTTGAAGGGGGGATTCCTATACTAGATCAACATGTGGAATCTTCTTCTGAAGAACACTCTCCCCCGCATGAAACTCCAACAATGAATGATGCTTTAAGTGATGTAATTGATAGAATTGGGAGACTCAATCTTGATTCAGTCCCAACTCAATCAACAGAGCAGCCTCGACCATCTCAGAAAGGTCCCCCAAAGTGGCTGACAAAGACACTTGAAAGTGTTTATCCTGATGAAATTGGAAAAACAGGAACCAGAAATTCAAACCGACAAAATGGAGGTGATGTAGATGACTCTAATTCACCTGTTGATATGGATGTTTCTTATGATTGTCAATTAAACTTGTCTACATATTTTGAACCAACTTCCTTTAAAGAAGTTGCTTCTCATGATGAATGGAAAGAAGCGATGCAAAAGGAGTATGATGCCCTCATAAAGAACGGCACTTGGAAGCTGGTTGATCCTCCATTTGCAACCAAACCAATTGGCTGCAAGTGGGTCTACAAGAACAAGTACAAAGCTGATGGCTCACTTGACAAACACAAAGCTAGGCTTGTGGCAAAAGGTTTTGCACAGAAAGAAGGGGTCAATTATGAGGAGACTTTTGCCCCCACAGCAAAATGGGCCACCATCCAGACACTCTTTGCACTAGCAGCCCAGAACGGTTGGAAAGTCCATCAAATGGATGTAAAAATTTCTTTCTTGAATGGAGATCTCAAAGAGAATGTTTTTATGTCCTAGCCTGAAGGATTTTTTGTGAAAGGACATGAACATAAAGTATGCAAACTTGTGAAGTCCTTGTATGGCCTCAAACAAGCACCACGAGCCTGGTATGAAAAACTAACTGAGCATCTTCTGAAACTCAACTTCAATTATTTTGATCATGATGATGCAACTTTATTTGTCAAGAAAGTTGGAAAAACAGTTGTATATCTTGTGGTATATGTAGATGATCTTTTAATGACAGGGAACAATGAAAGCTACATTGCATCCATAAAGAAGAAATTGGGGAAAAGTTTTGAAATGACTGATTTGGGCTATGTTCATTACTATCTTGGCATTAAAGTAACCCAACATCCAAAATCCATATTTCTTTCTCAAAAGAAATACATTGGAGATTTGTTAAACAGATTTGGCATGACAGAGTGCAATCCTCTTACTACTCCAATGAAACAAAACTTAAAGCTCACATCTATTGAAGGAAAGGAATTTGAGGATGCAACAAAGTATAGACAGCTTGTAGGAAGTCTCA